>JAKEPQ010000673.1:2930000-5860000 GCA_024500445.1 Entomyzon cyanotis
TTCTGAGTCTGAAGTCCATGACAGTAAAATATGGTAGTGGTGTTTTCCTTTTCACAAAACTTTTTCTTGCCTTGATTGTGTTGGCCAGGAGCTTTCTGGAAGGGTGCCTGTGTGTGAGTGTCCAGGGCCCAGCAGACCTCCAGCCTTGGCTGGACCTCAAGTTCAGTGTGTAATATGCATGTTATGGAATTACTTGTGTGCAGGAAAATGTAGGTTCTGGATACAGTCAAGATACTTCCACTCATGAACAGTGAGACTAATCCTGGTGTTTTACTGTTTTTATGATGCACAAGAGTTTGTTTGCTGACCTTGTACTGTAATACTTCCTAGATAGTTTATAGCAGTTTATTTACCCAGAGGATGTGTGCAACTTCTCAATGAACTTTAGATTAGGAGGGATTAATTAGAGCAAAAGAACTGTGCCTAGGGGTTGGGATTTTTTTTTTAAATTTAGTATATTTAACATGTCTGGAATCCACTTGAGAAGCTGGCACTCAGAGTGTCTTTGTGGAAGCCATCCTGGTTTGGTTCTGCATGCTTTGTCACCACAGAAGACTGTCTGACTGCAAATATTCTTATGCAATTGTGTCATTTTATATCTCTTCCTGCAGCTCCTTCATTCCCAAGTTCATTAACCATCTCTTCAAGTGCAAACCTATCAGCATGGTGGGTGCAGAACAGGTAAGAAGAAGTTGGCTGTCATATTTTGGTTTTGGACTCAAGAAATTGAGGCAGGGACCCTTCAACTCCCACCCTGCCCATGGGCTGGGACCCTGCTGCTCTGTGAGAATGAGATTTGAAGAGGCAGAGTTTCATCTGTCCCCTGCAAGTAGAGCTTATTAGCCCTGTGGGCTCAGGAAAAAAAAGAAAAACCAAAAAAAAAAAAAACAAACCCAGAATCATCTCTAATGGGACCGCCGTGAACTTCAAATGGGTGCCTTCAAAGCTGCTTGGGTTTTAGGCATCAAAGATGGTTCTGAGCAGTGTATGTCTGCAAAATGAAACAGGAGCTTTACATCAAAACCTTCCTCATCCTTAATGGAAAGCAAATGAGTGAAGCTCGCTGCCTGCTCGTCTCGAGTGATGAGCAATAACCTGAGAGTGATTAAAGGGAGTCTTTTTTAAATAAGCTTCTAAAGTGATTAACCAGCAGTGGGCTTGTGTCTAATGTTAAAAGGTTTTAATATTCCTGTATGGGAATAACAGGCCCAATTTGCTTCTTTAAAGCAGCCTGGGAAGGTTTTTATTAGCCTGATTCCCAGTGAATGCATCTCATTAGGAGTGGGACATACCTCCCTGGGGCTAGGGGTGCAGAGGTCTCAGCAGCTGATCTCTCTCTCTGGATCATGTAGAACCCCAGTTCCTTTAACATCTTTTGAACCCCCATGGTCACCCACCAGCATCCTTCCATGCCTCTTTCTCTCCCCTGGTGCAAATGTTGTTGGGGAATAAATGTATTCCCCTGGCCTTCCTGGTTCTATGCACTGCTTTGCCTGCTGTTTGCTAATAATTATGATTGGAACAGGGGTACTGGGGTGATATATTTGGAGCTGTGCAGTGCAGGGAACGAGACCTGTGGGGTTCTGCTTTGTTGTGCTCACTGCTGGGGGTCCTGCAGTGCCCAGAATGCTGTGTGTCCCTGCAGAAAGAGCTTCCACCAGCTCCCTTTTTGAGGAAATGCTCTGGGTGTGCCGACAGCCCAGCAGGCTTTCACACTCATTGCTGTCCAGATAAATTGTGCTGCTCTTCCTCTAGTTTGAGTTCACATTTCTGTTCTTCACTGGTCTCGTCTCTTCAGACATACTTTGTCCAATCAGAGGAGTGTGGCATTTGGGATCATTTTGCTCTAAGGAGCCCTGACCCACAGCATTTTGTCATCAGACAGTGCTGCTCTGTCTGGGCTTAATTTCATGGCTGCTGCTCACTTATTTGCTGGGGTAGGAACAAACAACATCCAGACTGTGAGCAGTTCTCAATGTAGCTGTATTGTGTCACAGTTTTTAAGGAAAGAAAGCCAAACCAAGTGGCTGAGTAAATGCAGAAAAGCTGACACTGTGGGTGGCTGGGTGCAGGAGGACGCGTGGTGTTAGTTCATTTGACCTCGGTATCTAAATCATGGTACAGCTCCAGGTAATCAAGATTGTTTCACTTTATCCTGTTGGGGGGAAAGACTGGAAATCTGTGCCTGATGTGGCAGATGTTGGGCTGCCATAAGTCATTCCCAGTCAGCAGAGCAGTGCTCTGTTAAAATCTACCACGGTGCTGATACATAGCCACAGGTGATCATGTCTCCTGGAAGTGTCATTATGTGGGTCAGTCTCTCCTGTTCCTGCAGTTCAATTACCAGGACATTTCCAGTGTGGGAGGTGTTAAACTTTTAAGGATGTTGGGTTATAACAGCTAAAAGGGTATAACAGAATAACAGAGTGAATAACAGAGTGTGGTTCACTCTTGCAGCTGCTGCTGGACACTCACTCTCTGAAGATGGTTCTGCTGGATCTGCCCTCCATTGGGTCCCAAGTGGTGAGGAAGGCTCCTGCCAGCTACACAAAGATAGTGGTGAAAGGCATGACTCGGGCTGAAATGATCCTGAAGGTAACTCAAGACTTTTGATAACCTGCCAGCCAGACTGCTGGACTGGGAATCGCAGCGAGCAAATTCCAGGGGGCCCTTCCTTTGAATGCAGCAATCTGCAATTGCACAGGAACGTTTGTGAGCTGGGCTGGGGGCTCTGCCAGCTGCTCCACAGAACTGGCTCACTCCCCTTGGGTTTGCCCCCACTCTCTTCTAACACCACATTGGAGTTTTCACCTCGCTTTTCAAGGCATTTGAGGGCTCAAGTTCTGCTTGCTGGGAGAGCTGAGGCACCAGGTTCCCTCAGGAGCTTGTGAAAATCAGAGTTTGCATCCACGAGTGTCTGCTGTGGGGCAAAGCCCGGGGTTCAGGTTACTCCAGGCCTTTGTGCAGACTCCGTCACGCAGGGGAGCCAAGCCGTGCTTGAGTCACCTGTTTACTGTCTAGTGTAACAGCCAGTGCAAACATGTCTGGGTTACTGTATTCACCAGAGCCCTTTTTCATTTTCCAGACCTGGTGCCTGGAAAATGACCCAAAAGCAGTGTGTTGTCTTCACAAAAAGCAACAAGCAAAGCAATCTGCCCTTCCCAGTTGGTGTTGGAGTGAGAAGTCAGGTTGGATCCCAGGAGAAGCCATGGGAGCTGTACAGTTGTACCCTCCTGGGTGATGGGATTGTCCCCTGCCCGCCAGCAATGCTGGGAAGGCATTCCTGTGAGGGAATTAGTGGGACCTGGGACAGGCAGCTGCCAGCCAGAGCCTCCTGTAAACCACAGCCAAGGCAAGGGGGGGTGAGGAGCCTGAGCTGTCCCTCCCTGCCTGCTGCTCAGTGTGGCTTTGCTCCCATGCCCAAGGGGATGTCACAGCTGTGCTTGTGTTCTGGATTCAGACATGAGTCCTCCAGCTCCATGCTTTTGGAGTTAGGTGATTGAGGTGTTAGTGAATTGTAGTCTAAATTTTCTCCAAAATTACCTCAATGAAAATATCCTGCTTTGAGCTAACGGGAGCAGGGAAGATTGGTGCCTGTTGCATACAGAGCAGGTCTTTCCTCAGAGCTTGTGTGTGAATCAGGAGAGTAATGGAGTTAATTTGTCTGCCCTTAGCATCACACTGGAGAGGAAAGCAGCACAGGGAGTGCTGCAGGTCCCCAGGCTGTGCAGCAGCAGTGGCACTGCTGTGTCACACAGCCCTTGCTGACCCTGCTGCTGCACAAAGCACTTCTGGCCCCAGCTGAGGGCTCTGTGTCAGTGTAGCTGGAAATCCAGCAGCCTAACGGCACGAGGAGCTGCAGTGTGTGTTCCCAGGCTTGTTCTGGGGCAGGTAATTCAGGGAGACAACCTTTGGGCTCGTGGACAGCACAAACAAATCCATTCAGCTGAGCCCCACAAAGCACAGATGGGAATGGGGAGGAGGGCGCCAGGCTGTGCACATCCCGCAGAGCTCTTCCCCTTCTCTTCTGGCTAGCTGTCTGAAGCTCCAGCTTTTCATCTTGGCAGAAGATTTTTACAAGGGCTGTAAATTAAGGATTTATAAGTGTATACATGGCTATGATGTTTCATTGGTCTGAAGTGCAGGGAAAGAAAGAAATGTCTTGGTGACAGAATACAGTGTGGGGTGAGCTGGGTCAATGCAAACATATGGAAATGTTTTTGGAGACAGGGAAGAGTCTGGTCTGGTGCTGTTTCTGCCCATTTACACACACACACACACACACACACACACACACACGCTCTTCCCCAGAAGAATGGTTTGGCTGCCCAGCATTATCAAAAGATGTGTTCTCTGTGGAGCTTGCTGCTTATGTGAGAAACGTACATCAATGAGGGATCATCTTTCCAGCTATTTTGACTTTTTTTCCTGTTTTTTACCATTGCTCCTGGGCAGATGTTGGTGGGGGTTCACATTGTTCATCCCAGTCTCTCCAGAGGAGTGTACAAGAGGAGCTGCACCCCAAGGACAGGGTGGCTTTGTGTGGCACTGCTCACCCATGGGTGACATGTCAGGAGAGCTGCAGAGCAGAGAGCTCTGGCCCACGCTGTCCTGGGGACTGAGGGAGTGACCACAGAGTGTTGTCACATTCCCCTGTGACACACTGTCTGTCCTGCCTGCAGGCAGGAGAGAGCAAGAGGGACACACAGCCAAAGGGAGGGTCTGGACGGTGTCCAGGCTGCCTGATCTCTGGGGACTTTGTGAGTGTCACCACCACCGCCAGCACTGTCCCCTGAGCACCTCCCCAGCTTGTCTTCCCCGTGCCACAAGATAAAATCTTGAGCTTTAACAATACACCAGTGCCTGCCAGCCCACAGGCCACAGGCAAAGTCCTGCTGCTCTTTGAAACATGATGCACAGCCCTTTAGGTCTGAGAACTGCTGTGCTGAAAGAGACCTGACTTCCTCCCTGCTCCTTGCTCTGCTTCTCTTCACTCACCTTTACCTCTCCTGTAAGCAGCCTCTTTCTTTTTCCTGAAGCATTTTATTTTAGAAGCCACTCTGCTGTCACTCCTGTGCCAGAGTTAGCTGAGCACTGGCTTGTAACTCATACTATTTGTCTGATCTCCTTTTCCTTGTCTTGGCAGGTGGTGATGGCTCCACACGAGCCCCCAGTTGTGTTTGTGGACAATTACATCAAGCTCCTCGCTGACTGCAGCACTGACACATTCCAGAAGATCCTTGACATGAAGGTTAGAACCTGTCCAGAGCTCCTTGCTGCATTGGTGACTTTATTTCAATATGAATTCAGAGGGGCTTGGGGTGGGAGAAGCACTGTGAGGCAAGTGTATCTTTACTCTGAGAGTTGCTACTGAAGAAAAAGTTTCCAGTTCATTTCACATTTTCATACCTGCTCTGTGTCCTGAGGCTGAGCTTGGAGTCATCCACAGCTCCGTGCAGCTCCTGGTGGGTGAGCAGGAGGTCGAGGTTTGAACTGCAGCTGCTCCCAGCTCAGTTCCTGCTGTCCTTTCTCCCTCAGGGCCTGAAGAGGAGCGAGCAGAGCAGCATGTTGGACCTTTTCCGCCTGCGCCTCCCTGCTCCTCCCCCCGGCGGGGACAGCTCCGGCTCCCTGTCGCTGAGCGCTCCCACGCCCGAGCAGGAATCCTCTCGGATACGGAAACTGGAGAAACTCATCAAAAAGAGACTCTGAGGGAGCAGAAGGAAATTCCGTGGCTCGGGGCTGGCGGCAGCGAGTGGGAGCAAGGCTTGTGATTTACAGTGTGCTGCTGAAACACCCGTGAGCTGTCACTCCCAATCCCTGTGATCTCTTAACCATCGCTTTCAGACCGAGGAAGGATCTGACCAAGGTGTTTGCCCTTAGCTTAGCAGGAGTGAAACTCAGGACATTGCCAGGTCCACGTGATGGAGGAAATGGAGGCATCTGGAGGCCAGTGGCTACAGAAACAATTTAGGTGGATTCAGAGACTATCTGGCTGTGACACACTTGGTGTTGCAGCTTTGATCCTGGCTGAGCTCCTGCTGCAGCACTGAGGATTCTGCCTGAGTTCTGTGTTAGCTCACTCCCTGCTGCAGAGCTGTTCCTCTGATTGATTATTTATTGTGGGGCTGGGGGGCACCAACCCCAAACCATCGCCACCACCAAAACTCCAACTCTATAACAGCTGCCATCCAGGCATCTGCAGCTCCACTGAGTCAATGAGATGCCCAGGAGGAAGCCCCAAGGCAGCCTTCTCCCCTGCTCCCAGGACAGGCATGCATAAAGCACCGTGAAACAGCAAGGCAAATCCTTTTGAGAACAGGAGGAAAGGGCTGAATTAATGCCTTTTGCACCTTGGCAAAGCTCCTGCCTACCAGCTGGCATTCTCAGCCGCTGTTACAGCTTAGAGGCCAAGCAGGGCATGTGTGGAGCCATCTCCAGCTGCTTGGTATTTCCCTGGCGTGTGCTGGGCTGTCCCCAGTGGGAGTTCCCATCTTTCCCGGCCAGCATCTTTCCCTCTGTCCACAAAGAACCCTTCATGGAGCAAGTGTCAGACACTC
Organism: Entomyzon cyanotis; assembly: GCA_024500445.1. Taxonomy (NCBI): domain Eukaryota; kingdom Metazoa; phylum Chordata; class Aves; order Passeriformes; family Meliphagidae; genus Entomyzon; species Entomyzon cyanotis. The sequence continues at coordinate 2,936,558 of JAKEPQ010000673.1, forward strand.
CAGCCCCTTGTTCTCATTGCAGCAGGGTTGTGCCACCTCTGCACAGGGAGAGCTGCTGGAAATGTTTCTCTAACAGGGAGCCAGCACTGCTTCCAGGGACAAGAGGCTCCCAGCAGCCTCAGGCTTCAAGGCCCTTCCTCTTCTCCTCCTCCTCTGAGCTTCAGCTTGCACCAGTTCAGAGAGGAGGACAACCAGTGGTGAAATATTTTGGATAACCCAAGCCCCTCTTCCCATGGCCCAGCTCCTGGCTCCCACTCAAAAGCCAGCGTGGAGCAGGGTTGGGATCAGTGGATGCTTCCCCATGCAGGGAGGCCTCACCTTGCCATTAGCACTGCTGGATTTCTTCCCAAACTCCTCTGTACCTTTTCTGGGAGACTCTGAAGGCCCAGCCATGAATGAATCCCACATGGATGTAGGGGCAGATCAACCAGTCCTGCCTGTGTTATTTAACTCAAGCTTCACTTGCATGTGCAGGGAAGAGAAGTCCTGTACCAGTGTGGCTGGTGAGGAGCAGCCATGCTGTCAGATGCCTTCCTGGGAGGGTCATGCTCCCCACCAGGGCACATTTGGGCCTTAGGACTGTGTTTATTAGGGGCTGTACTCCCAGGGATTGTAATAATCACTGCTGCACATCGGGGAGGGGCAATCAGACTCCAGGAATGTGAGCTCCATCCACCCAAAGCCAGAGCTTCACCGGGACAGGGCAGTGCAGAGCAGCAATAACAACACCCATGGGGAGGGACAGCAGTTTTTCATCACTCCAGTTTTACAAATGTGCTGTTGCCTCATTTGTTTCCTGTCCTGATTTCACGTTGGGTGACAAAAGAAGGAACGGTTGAAAACACATTGGGATTCTGAGCAGCCATTCCCCAAGGACAGATTATCTCAAGGTGCATGTGCAAGATGGCTCACAAGTTACCACATTGCAGAGCTGGAGAGGAGGGAGCATGGGTTTGCAGAGACTCATTATTCCCATTGCTGGATGAATAATTTATTTTAGATGAATTTTTCTTTGCTTTGTCTGAGGCTAAGTCTCTCACTAAATTATGAATAGCTGAAGACGATGTTGAAGTTATCATCGTGTGTCTTACCCAAAGGCTTCCCCCATTTCATTCTCTGCATTTCATTCTGTAGGTAAGAGAAATGAGTAAAAAGAGAAATAAGTTTTTAGTTTCAGCCCGTGAAGAATGCTACAGGGCTGGGTGTTTGGAGTTCCACTTTCAGAGAGCAAGTCCACAGTTTTCTACTTCTGGTGTAAGAGTTTTGTGCTCCTGGCTCTTGGGTGTTTATTAGATTTGGCAGGTCTCTATTTGTGCATTAGCTCTTTGGAGTTTACACCTTAGGGGAATAAAGGATTATGATGTGTTTTCTGTATAAAATGCCACTTTTTATGGTTTCAGGCCGGGGTGTAATTCTGGCTGTATGTGGGGTGTGACACTAAAATGAATTAAATGGTTACCGATGCTCATTGCTGGGTGTTTTCTGTACGGCCAGTGGCCAGGATGGACCTCACCCAAAACGTGCTGGACACAGAGCTCCCTGCTGTCCATCTGCTCCTGCAGCTCCTCTCTGCCTTTTCCACCTCCTTCTCTCCAGCAGCATCAGCTCCCTGCACCGCGTGGGTGGCTCAGCGCTCCCGACCTTGTGCCCCTAAATAATCACTTCATTCCTGCTGTCTGCCACTGCGGGAGAGATTGCTGAGAGATCCTAATTTTTCCTTTGCAACTAATTAAGGGGTAGTGCCTTTTTCCATGCGCTGCATGACGCTGGAGCAGCTCTCCTTTCGCTTGGAGAATTAATGACTCATTTGCTTTTCTCCTGCCCTCTCCACCCTTGGGCAGGAGCAGCCTGCGCCGGGCGCTGGGTGTTCCTTTCTTTCCCCAGATTTACAGCCAGCATTCAGCATCCAAGTGACGATGTCCAAGCCTCCACGAGCCTTTCCTTGGCTCCACGAGGGCGGTGGCAGCAGGGCTGTAAAAGCTGAGCAGACCTCAGCAGTTTCACCCGCGTGCCGTCAGCGCTCATCCCCGCAGCGCTGCCGTCAATCGCAGGGCTGGGTGAGCACAGCTCAGTGACACAGCCTGGCATTTCCCATCCTTTGCAAATAGCTTTCCATCGTTGTCAAATAACACAGGATCCTTGGTATTTGCTTCTCCCAGCGACGGCTCCAGCACGGCATCGCCTGTGGTTCGGTTGCTGATTAAGCTGAGCGCTCCCAGCTTGGTGGAAAGTCCTTTATGGAGGGAGGATCTTGATAAGAGACTTGTATCTGCCCTGTCCTGCCTGTGTGTGGGCAGTCACAGAGTAAATAATGTGGACAAACAGGCTGGGATGTACAGGCAGGGGAAAAGATTTCCAATGCCATCAGGGATGGCACAGCTTGGTACGGTTTGAGAGGTTTAAAAAACAGTCAGACTTTCCGAGAGGGCAGAGTACACGTCCTGAAAAGCAGAGCCCCTGTACACAGTGACTCAATAGTAATTGAGTTACTGAGCAGTTAAAATTCTGGTTAAACACTTCAGCCTAGCAGGCGGATTTGCAGGTCTGGATGTTGGTGCTGCAGGAGATCCTCGGGTGGGCTGCGAAGCCCAGAAATGAGAGCCTGGAAAGGCACAAAAAATTACTCTTTGTGTCAAGGCATGACAGAATGGGAGGTTTTTTTGCTTGTAAATCAGGAGCAGAAAGATTTCCAGACGCCTGTGGGGCACTGAGATCCCTCTTACTCAGACCCTGATCCCCATGGGAGTGTTTTTGAGAGCACCCTCAGCCCTTGGAGTTGACTGCTGGGATGTGCCACAGGTTCCCCTTTCCTAAATTGCACTCAGTGGGTTGTTGGCAGCGCAGGTTTTCACCCAGGAGCTGCACAGCAGCTCTGAAATTATGATTGTGTTCATCTGGAAACTGCTCCATTGCCTTCTGAGGCATCTGATTTCATAAAGGGCTTTTATGGGAGATTTTGGAGTGAGGAGTTTTCCTATTGCTTGCAGTGACCAGCATCTCTTTTTTGGGGGGGATACATTTAAATCAAAAGGAAGAAAACACCTGTCCAGCATATTTGCTCAGACCCCAAAGATTTCAGTCAAAACTTTTAATGTTCTTTTTCTTTCCATCTGCATTTTTCAGCAAAGACAAACAGCCTCATACTATTTCTTCAAAGGAATGTAAATTCCTTGAGGAAGTCTCCGGAGTTCCCAGCACCGCATAGCTGCAAACCACAGACGCCTATGGCTGAAAGTTCTGCTCTGCTTTTAATTTTGGGGCAGGGAAGGAATTTTTTTCAGAGGTTTGGGTTCACTTGTGCTGGGCCCATCAGCCCAGACTGCTGCTTTCTGTGCAGGGGAGTGTTGACTTTGGCCGGCTGCAGAGTTGCTTTCCCTCCACAAGAGTATTCCCCCACCGAATCTGATGACATGGCGCAATTATTTCATTAGGATTTTCCAAAAAAGGTTCCCTCAGTCTCCTGTAGTGCTAGAAAGACCTTTTCCTTCTGTTCTCTTGTTTCGGCTTCGGCAGTTTTGCCTGAAAAATGCAACTGGGGGGGCAGAGCTGCTGCCTGAGCCTGAATGCTTGGGAGTGGGAAAGAGCAGCCTGGAGGGAAAAGTTGGGGCTGCCAAAACCCCCCACTGACCCCTGCTATTGGGGGAAGCAGCACTGGAGGTGGGGACAGCCCAGCAGGTTCTGGCAGCTCTTTCAGTGCTCCCCAAAATTCATTTGGGAATCGGGATGGTGAGCTGTGGGTTGGACCGGGGATGCATCGAGGGCAGTCCGTCGGGGCTGGTTCCACAGAATCCCAGAATCATTTAGGTTGGGAAAGACCTCCGAGATCATCGAGTCCACCCCGGGACAGATCCCCACCTTGCCAAGCAGCCCAGAGCATCCGAGTGCCACGTCCAGTCTGTCTCTAACCGGGGACAGTGACTCCGCCACCTTCCAATGCCTAATCCCATGCGGCTGCGAGCGAGGGAGCGGCGGGCTGAGATACAGCACCGGGAGGATGGCGAGAACCGGGAGGACGGGGACAGCAGCGGGACGGGGACACCGATAGGATAGGGGACACCAGTGGGACACAGGGACACCGGAGGGACACAGGGACTCCGGAGGGATACAGGGACACCGGAGGGACGCGGGGACACCGGTGGGACACGGGCTGGGCCCCGCCCCGCCGCCCTGGCCCCTCCCCGGCCCCGCCGCCCCGCCCGCCGCCGCCGCCCGGGCGCAGCCGGCGCAGGGAGCGCAGCGCGGGCAGCGCGGGCAGGGGCCGGGCCGGGGCAGCAGCGGCGGCTCGGCCATGGTGGGGCGGCTCAGCCTGCGGGAGGTGCCCGACCTCCCGGACATGAGGAAGCGGGGCGACTCCGGGCTCGACAGCCCCGACTCCGGGCTGCCCCCCAGCCCCGGCCCGGCCCCGCCGCCCTGGCTGCTCTCCTCGGGCAGCCCCGACCGCGCCGCCGCCAACGGGCTCCCGGAGCCCGAGCCGCCCGCGCCCTCCGCCGCGGTGAGTATCGGGCTGTCGGGCCCTCCCTGCGCTGCCCGGGGCCGCCGGGATCCGCCGGGATCCTCCGGGACGGCAGGACCGGCAGCTCGGCGCTCTCGGAGCGGCCGCGGCAGGTGCGGAGCCCCGGAGGAGCCGCTGCCCTTCGGACCCGCCGTGCCGCACCGCCCGGGATCGCGGGCTGGCGGCTGCGGGCATCCCGCGGGCAAGGAGGGTGGAAACCCGCGGGGTTACCGGGGCTGGCCGGCCTGGGAATGGGTTGGGAACAGCCGCCCGCCGTTTCTCTCCGTTGTGACGCTGTCGTGTCCCGGGTCTGCACCGGGAGGGGAGGATCCCGTCGGGAACTTTTTACAAAGCCTCCAGCCCTGGGCTCCGTTCTCGGTGCAAGGGGAACTCCTCTCCCTCGTGCCTCAGGTCGCGGTTGGGTCGGCATCGCAGCACACCTTTGAAAATCCCTGTGGGAAGTGAACTCCCGCTATTCCGGAGTGACCCGGAGTAGTAACTTTGTTGTGTATAAACCATGGTTTCAGTTAATTTGGTTTTTCACCAAATAGTTTCTTGGATGTTGAGCTGTTGGCACAAATACTTTGGAGACTGCGGATTTAGAAAGAAAAACCCTTTTTCTACATTCTGCTGTGAAATTGGAAAAGGCCATGGGGGGAAAGATGCTCACAGCCACCTCACCCCTTGATAGTAAACACACGTGCAGAGGTGGTTCAAAAACACACACGGGTTGGGTTCCATCCCTTCGGGGCTGCGTTGGTTTCCTTGGGCTGTGGGATTTAGTGTCAGCTCACAGTGCTGGGTGTCCAGGAGAGGAGCACAGGGACAGTCCATGAATCACCGCTCAGCGGGAATGAGTTAATCCTTCCCAACACGTTGTGTGTGAATGAGGTTGGATTTCATGCCTTCAGACAGGAGCCAGGGCGTAGCTGTGGAGCGAGGAGGTGGCTCACGGCGAGGTGCTCTGTGATAATTCCCTGCCGCGGTCTGTCTGTGGGTGTGTGGGATGAATCCAGCAAGGAGAGAGCTCTCACACACCTATAAAATGTTGGTTATGACTTGAGTGTGGGCTAATTCAGGGAACAGACTACACTGCACTGAGGGGCTGCATTCCTCTCATTTCCCAGAGTGGCTCCTCTGAATTAAACTCCTGAAGTTAGGATCTTGTCTTCAAAAAATGCCCCTGGCCACCTCTTGGATGCTGTAAACCAGTGTGGAGTCAGGCCTGAAGGATGCACCTGTAGGCACATCTTGGACCAGCAGATCCTCCTGCACGTAACTGTGAACCTCAGCAGCTCAGCACCAAGGGATAAATAAAAGTGTTTTGCTGAGAATGTGCTGAATTGTAATATAAAAGTTACAACAGAATGATAACATAAAATATTTTGGTTTTTCCGCAGAGTTCTGTGTTCTCCCCCAGCCCTGTTCTCTCCAGCTGCCCGCCAAGATTGTGTCCTTTATCCTTTGGCGAAGGAGTTGAGTTTGACCCTTTACCACCGAAGGAAATAAGGTAAATATTGTGTTACAGTCATCTCCTTTGGAAGGAGGTAGCCTGTAAAGGAGCAGTTAGGCCTTATCGGTGCCTGTGAGTCAAATTAATTTGTTTGCAGAGCCATTGTTCACCGCAGCTGTACATTCCTGGACCTGGACATTTGTACAAGCCGAAGGAGTGTTCAGCCTCTTTTAATCCCACCCATATGGTTGTTTCACTGGGGTTTTTTTTCCAGGAAGACTTTCTTATATTTTATTCTCCTGCTTTTCCTTCCTTGCACTGCTCCAAAACGTTGCCTTTCAACTGATTAACCAGGAGGTAGTAGTGAGGGAAGATATTCAAAGATCTTTCTAAGGCTGTTTCATTAAGGGAAAGGAATTTTGCTCTCGCAACCTCATGGTTTTATAATAAGCACTTTCTATCTTAACAGCTGTGGCTGGTTGTGTGAACTAAAAGAAATGCTAACATCCAGAGCAGTGCATAATGCTTTTTTTTTTAATTTGCTGCATCACTTCACAGCTTGTGAATTATTCCTTTGAACACCATGATTTGCAGTAATGAGAAAAGAAGGCTCCTGGTTGATGACTGTGCAATTAGAGGGAGGCTGATAAAATCAAACGGAAGCTAATGCAGGGGAGGGTAGGGAGAATTATGTCTTGGTGTGGGGAAGGAGTCTCTGCTGTGGCTGAATTGGAGGCAGTTAACTCTTTAGTTAGTGGAAAAGCCAACCCAGAGTTGTCACAGCGTGAAGGAGAAAAACTTCCTTTTGCAATCCAGGCGCTGAGGATTTGGGTGTTCAAACTTTGCAGTGTTTTCCTGCCAGCTGAATCTTCAGGAGTTTGTCTTCACCCCGTGCCAGGGGTGATAGCAGAGCACTCCCGCGTGATTCCTGGCAGAGCAGAGCCGAGGAGATAACGTGTGGGTGTTTGTGTGCCCAGCCTAAACGTGGATCAAGGCCTCTGGGCTTGGGAATTTGCAAGAATTTGTAGTTCCACAAAGCTGAGGGCTGAGAAGAAGTTCAGTTAGGCAGCTGGCCTAAGCAGCGATAATCCTGAGAATGCTGCTAACGTGTGGCTCTTTTCTCATCTGTAAATGTGTAAGACGCCAGCAGATGGTTCTGTGTGAGGTGGCAGAGCTGCCACCTCAGGTCTTCAGGGCCGAGGAGCCACTTTAGACCTCTAGGGCTGAGGAGACACCTTAGACCTCCAGCTCTGAGGAGACACCTCAGGTCTTCAGGGCCGAGGAGACACCTCAGGCCTGCAGGGCCAAGGAGCCACCTTAGACCTTCAGGGCTGAGGAGCCACTTTAGACCTCCAGGGCCAAGGAGACACCTCAGGCCTTCGGGGCCGAGCAGCCACCTTGGTCCCCGCCAGCTCCTGTTCCCTGCCACGTCCCCTGTGTTGCAGGTACACCTCCTCGGTGCGCTACGACTCGGAGAAGCACTTCATCGACGACGTCTACCTGCCCGTGGGGCTGAGCGTGGCCTCGTGCAGCCAGACGGTCATCTGCGTGCCCAACTGCTCGTGGCGCAGCTACAAGGCCGAGGTGCGCTTCGAGCCTCGCCACAGGCCGCGGCGCTTCACCAGCACCACCATCATCTACCCCAAGCACGCCAAGACTGTCTACACCACCACGCTGGACTACAACTGCCGCAAAACCGCCCGCAGGTTCCTGTCCAGCGTGGAGCTGGACACCTCGGAGTGCCTGGGCGGCGACGGCGGCCTGGATGGCTGCTGACCGCTGAGCGCTCCGATCCATCCCTCACGCACTGTGCTGATTCCACCCGCTCAGAGCGGGCGCAGACCCTCTCTCTCGGCTCTCAACTCCTGCTTGCAAGCGTCAGAACGGCGGTTTTCCTGTGGGAACATGGTTTAGTGAGGGGTTTGTCTCTTCGCCTGTAAAAGCTGTGAGTTCCCTCCCCTTCCCCGCGGTAATCAGGTAATAAAATAAGAAAAAGAACGGGAAGTGCTTTCCCGGGTGAGGAAGAGTGTGGGATAGTGCCTGGCAGGTGGGGATCCATTTGATGCCTCGTGGTGATGTGCAAGAAATAAGCTCACTGTCCAGGTCACTCTCTTGCAGAGAATCCACCAGGTCCACATAGAGCTGTCAACCATTTCAGTTTAGATCATGTTTTCTCCTGGAAATTGCTGGAAAAGGCTAACAGAGAAAAACCCAGAATTCTGCATTTAACACATACAAAAAACGTTAACATATGGCATTCACGTCTTGTGAGAAGGTGTAAATTGGGAAGGAGTTCTGAGCAGAGCAGGAGATGAACTGCTTTTGCAGCTCCAGGCAGGAGAGAAAGGATTATGTGATTCCAGTTCTCTGGGTGATGAGGAATCCTCTGTGCTTACAAAACCTGTGGTCCGTGTGACACACCAGTGTTGGTCTGTTGTGACACACACAGGGCTTGTAACAAAGATTATCAGGCCAAAAATCATCCCCGTGTTGCTGGAGAGTCAGATCTTGGTGATGTGGAGGTGGAAAACCACAAGTGCCTTGTTTTTTACCCACACTGACTGTGTGCACCAAGGGAGCTGCAACCAAAGTGAAGTTCAGATAAAATGCTGGACACAGGGACCCAGAATGGCAGAGGAGGTGCTGGGCTTTGAGATGCTGTTGTGGTGGAGCTGGGAGGAGAAAAATAGTAGCAAAGGACAGGCAGGTTTTTAGTGCGTAGCAAAATCCACAGCTGCAGCTCTGCTTCCCCGCTGAGCTTGTCATGGCAAAGGTCTGTGTCCTTGGGGTTGGGGATGTCACTGGGATGGGGCAGCCTCTGCCTGTCTGCAGGCTGCTGAAAAACCTCTCCTGAGTGCGTGATGAGTTTGGGGACCAAAGGGAATCGCTTCAGATGCCATGGAAGTCTGTCTGGATGTTATGTGTGTTAGTTTATCGTGTGCCTTGATGGAAACTAGGTGGAGAGGTTTCCTTCTTTTCCCAGATTTTCTTTTCCTGTGCTGACAGAGCACAGTGTGGAGAGCAGCTGCTTTGGGGAGTGTGGGCTGTGCTGGTTTTTTATGTGGTGTGGTCACTCAGGAACACCTGATAGACCTGTCCCAGCTGGACACAGCTTTCCCATGTATTCCAAAACTCCTCTGAGGTGTGGGTGTGCAGCACCAGTCCTGGAGCAGCTTTGAAAGAGGATTTGGCCACACACAGCCCCAGGGGTGAGTTTTGTCAGTGCAACCTCGGGAGCTTGTTCTTGAGCTGTGCTTAACGTGTGTTTGTGCAAGTGGGATGGATGGTGTGGAAGTGTATTCAGAGAACTGAGAGGAGTTGGGAGAAGAAGAGTGCAGCAGGAAGGAAGCCTTGAGTTTGTATGGTTTGGGGTTTTTTGTTGTTGTGGTTAGGGGTTTTTACTTATTTATTAGCTCAGAATAGAACATCCTTCACCTTTGGTAGCTGCCTCAGAAAGGCAGATCCTAAAACAATCCCGGGATGAGAGAGGACAGGGTCGGGCAGGCAGCGCTCCGGAGCTGAGAGCAGCACAGTGTCATCCTCAAACATTTTGCTCTCAGGCTGCAAGACTGGGGAGATGTGTCTCGAACAGATGATGCAATTCTGCCCTTACTGCTGCCCCAGGATGTCCTGGTGGTGTAACAGCAAGCCCAGCTCACCCCACAGCTCACCCCACAGCTCACCCCACAGCCCCTGGGGTTTCACACACTCCTCTGTGGGATGGGGTTGCTCCATCCCTCGCTCCCAAAGCAGCTGGTGCTCCACTGTTGGACACTGGGAGAACACAGACCCTGGATTGCTCCCAAAAATGCTCTCCCAATGAATCCACTCGGAACAGGTCTGAGAGGAGACTGTTTTAAGTTGTAGCCATTAGTTGTTCCTAGTTAGAAGCGAAATAACCCACAAAGTACCCCTCACACTCTGGTTTTAGGTTCAAGCACCTGATTTTTATAAAGCAAGCAAACTTAATATGTACCTCTTAAGAATATTTTAATTGGTAGAGATGCCTTTTAAATTATTTATGCTCCAACATTTGCAAAGCTCTGATTAGCTCTGTGCAAGTGTTCTGGTGTCTGTGATGTTTCCCACCCCCTCCTTCTGATTTTCAATTTGTCTTTTACTTTATTGGTAATAAATGATCTGAAAACCATCCTGCAGGGAAGTCTCTTTATTTCTCATTCAAAGCTTTTCAGTGTTTATTGTGGTAGTTACTTAGAAATAAATGCATAATATTTCCTGCCAATTCCAGCTCCCCTCCTTTCTCCTCTATTTGTTGTTTACATATTCTAGGAGGGTGTTTCCTATATAAAACCGTCTATATTAAAACCCAAACCAACACCAAATGTTGTGGCTTTGTCAGTTTAGTAAGACATTGAAAAAGTGCTCTGGAGACAGCTGAAAATCCTCTCCATAATGTGTTGGAGTCGTTCATCTGGTACAGTTTTATTTTTAAAGAGAGTTTCTGGGATGGATTTCAGCATATCCTACAAGGGAAGACACAATCCCTTTCAAATCAACTGTGTATTTAACCAGGCAGGAATTTCTTTTTAAAATATAGATGCTCAAATGCTACATTAGTAAACACAGCATAAATATAAGACTAGAGTGTCTTATGCATTAAAATTTATAAAACCAAAACAGATGATTATAAGCTATTGTGTAGAGAGAAACGCTGTGGTGTTTCTCTGGATGCTTTAATCTGTTCTTTTAACCTTTCCACATTTTGCAGGCGTGCTGATTTTGTTAGTGACTCTGGCAGAGCAGGAATGGATGCAGTTGAACATCAGTTAATTAATTCCTAATGGGATTTTTTGCTTACTTTTTATTGTTCATCTGGTTATGTGCTTGTGGAAGCTCTAGAATTGCATGTAATGACATTATTGGGGTCTGGGGAGCTGCTCTGGAGCTGCTGCTTCTCAGAAAAGCTCAGAGAGCTTTTGGGTATCCTGGAGTTTTAAAGTATTAAACAGAAGAAAAGCCAAATATAAACATCAATTCTCAATAAAAGGGTCTATTTGAAGAGCCATTAAGAAAAAAAACTTTAAAAATCAGCACAGTGTCTTGCAGGGAAACTTTCAGAAGTGTCACCAAACTTTCAAATGTTTCCCTTAAGTGAGGCCTGGGCTTTTTGCCTTGAGTATTGCCATAATATTTTCTATTAAAAATGTTCTTTTGCCATGAGAATTTGAAACAGAGGAGTACAAGGTCTGTTCAATGTGATTTTAAATTCAAAATTAGTACCATTCCAAGGATAACCCTGTTGTTTTGGATGTTCTGTTTCCCTTCCACCCGTGCTGTGCTTCTCCAGAATGTCACATCTGAGGGTCTGAGATAATGAATTTTTGCAACAAAATGAAACACTGAATATAACAATCAGATCAAAAGCCAGGAGGTGAGGGTTGGGTTGCCATCCTGATTTTGCAGCTCGCTCAGTTCCAAGGAAGGTAAGTCTTTGTGCCTGGAAATGATTCCAGCCTCCAAACAAGGTGTCTGTCCCTCCATCTGCTCACAAACCTGCAGTGTACACTGTGAATACCTGGAAAGTTCAGGAGTATTATTTGGAAATAAACCAACAGCAATGATTAGAGATATTCCACGACAAACACTCAAAATGGGGAAAGGAGCACTTCTAATTGTTGATGCAGTCTGAGTTGCAGCTGTATTTTAACAGGTTGGTTTGGTTTTTAAATTATAAATGCCCTGTCCTCCACACAGACACAGACAGTGAGTAATCACTGCAGAAATACAGAAATTGCTGGCATTTTGGGTGACTCCCCTGGTGCAGCCCAGAGCCTCCTTCAGCATTCAGTTCACCCTTTGCTCCTCCAGCAAATCACTGCAGGAATCTCCTTTCCCCGCTGCCATGGGATGGTGGGGAATGCCTGGCAGCTGGGAAGTGTTCCTGGATGTACAATTCATACCTTTTCCTCCTGTTTGCCCTATAAACACTCAGCCTTTCCTCCTCTGCCTCAGGATCCTCCAGAATCCCATCCCACCGGAGGCTTTCGCTCAGCTGAGCACAAAGATCTTCCTCTGCTCCTCTGGAACCCAAAATGCTGGGAGTTGATGCCACAGCCTTGTTTATTTTTGCATCTTCCTGATTCTCCTCTGCAGTGTTTTGGGCTGAGTCAGGGTTCCTCCCAGGAGTTGGGATTTGAAGCGCTGGAGGGGAGTGGGCCTGCTGCTTTCTGCTTTTTTGGTGCTGTTTTTCTGGTAAAATGAGAAATGCCATCAGCAAAAACATTTATAAAACCTCTGTTGCCTCTGAGGCTCTCCTGCTTATTTAATGAAAAGAAAAAAATATATAAAATGAGGCAACTGCTTGCTGTGCCTTAATAAAACCCCAAATCTACAGGAAAAATAGTAATGGCCCAAAAATCTTATTTTTAAGTAGGAAATGTATATTTTTCCGATTGGCCAACGTAGGGATTCTCACACCTGTAAAATGTATTTATTGAGGCTGTTAATGCATTAATAGCACTCCTGCACTGGCATTGAGTTCACTGTGTTTGCCTGACTCAGTTTAAGCAGGAAATTGATTTAGTTGTTGAGGATTTTTTTTAAGCTTTAAGGACTTTTTTTATACAGCAAACCATGTGATTTTTATTTTTTTAATAGAACAATTTCTGGAAACTTTCCGGCGCCTTTTGCACTGAGATACTGGAAATGAACAGAATTATTCCTTTACACAGAAGGTTTTTGCAAATGTGGGCATTTTCAGAACTCCCTTTTCTGTAGTTTTACCAACCAATCAGCCCCACCGATAGATCAGTGTTGTGTCCCACACCTGTGGAAGGGTGAATACTTCAATATTCCCTAAATATTTACAGAATCCCAGATCCTGGGCAGCTTTTGGAATTCCCTCTCCCTGGCAGGTGCCTTGTGCCTCCTACTGCTTGCTCGGTGTAGTTACATGTGCTCCATCGCTGGGATTTGTAGCTGGAGAGGAAAATCTGTGTATGAACAGCGCCCAGGGAAGGGTTTTAAAGCACCATCGATGGTTTCCTGGGAAAAATTGGGTTTTCCTCCCAGCTCACCTGCCCTGGTGCTGCCGCTGCTGGTGGCAGTGGTGGCATTTCTGCGTGGTGGCTTCTTCCTCCGTGGTGGCTTCGTGGTTGGAGAGGGTCCCTTGTGCTGCTGCCTCCTGCCCACAGCTCTGTCCTGCCCAGGGACAGTGGCCCTGGAATGGCCTCGCCGAGCTGGCAGGGAGCAGGGGAAGGAAATTCAGCAGCCCTGGCATGCCCTCCCTCCTGTTTGGGATCCCTCTGATCTTCCTTCCCTCCCCATCTTCCATCCCTCTCCATCTCCCCCCATCCTTCTCCTCCTCCTCACCTTCTCCCTTCGCCTCTCGTCCCTCCAACCTTTCTCCCTCCATCCCAGGTTCTTCCCTCCGCCCTTCCCCGCAGCTCCCCGAGGTCTCCAGGGCAGCGGTGGCACAGGGACAAAGCTTGGCCTCGCCTCCTTGTCCTCGGGAGTGGCTCCGTGCCCTTGTCCCCTGCTGGGAGTACCTTGGCTGGCTTGTCCCTTGTCCCTTGTCCCTGCAGGGTTTATCCCTTGTCCCTGCAGGATTTGCAGGGGAAGCACCAAACCCCAATTCCTTTCAGGGAGAGAAGCTCCCACCTTTCCATGTAACTCAGCCCTGTAAATCAAAGTGCTTAGGGAAACTTGTCTCTCCCTTCCTTCCCCTTCCCATTTCCCTTCCTCCTTCCTTTTCACCTTTTCCTTCCCTTCCCTCTCTGCCTTTCCCCCCAGCAGACCAGGGCTGGCAGTGCTGGTGATTGCTGATGCTGGACAGCAGCCAGAAGGTCCCCAAAGCCTGCCTGGGGACAAAAAGGGATGGTGACACTGGGCAGACGACAAGAAAAAAGGCAGCAGCAGTGTTGGGGTGTAAATAATTCATCCAGACTGGAAAGGGAGTGTGGTATTTTTGGAGAGCAGCTGAGGGAAGGGGATTACTTGTTGTTAATGACAAGTGGTGGTTGTTGTTAATTTTATTATGGTAAAACCTGAGTTGCCAGCCAAAATCAGCCCAGTGGGAGCTGCTGGCCTGAGCTGCCTGTAAAGAAAATCATCTTCTGACAGCTTTTCTCTGGAATGCCAGGACAGGTAGGAGCAGTGTTAGCTGCCCCTTCTGCTGCTGCAGGATGGGATTTGGGGTGTCCCCAGCAGCAGATTATATTATCCAGAAAGGGCATCATCCCCAGGCAAACCTTGGGGTGCTTTTTGACTTTGAATGCAGCTACACTGAAAAATTCCTCTAAATTTCCCCATTTATTCCCAAATGTGCATAATTTTCCACAGTGCCACAGAGGCACAGAAGGTATGGAGAGACCATGGGCTACTAAGGAAGCCTCATGAAATGGAATTGTGGATGCTGCAGGCTCAGTGTGAGCAAGGACAGGAAAATCAGGCTTGATCCTTGCCCATGTAAGCAAAGCACGGATCAGAATTGGGAATTTTTCTTCAAAACAGGTTAAAAAAGCAGCTGAATTTGCCATGAAGCATCAATATTCTTCCAGTGTTTGCTTTGTCTTGTACATCCTCGAGCAGGTGTGCTCTGTAAACAAGACTGTTCTTGGTTCAGATTAGGGATGGAATCATTGACCTTTCTATTAAGGGGAGGTAATTAGAGGGACGAACACAAATTGAAGCAGAGGATTGCAATCAGAGGAACAGCTTGGAGAAAAACCCTGGACTTCTGGCTATGAATTGTGAAGCAGCTGAAGCAAGGGGGATGGGGGAAGCAGTGCCAGCCAAACCAGCTCCTTGCCCGTTTTCCTGGGAAATTCGGAGATATTGATCCAACCAGTTTGGCCTTTGGATCCTCCTGGTGTTTAAAATAGCTCATCATGAACATTATCAGTTGAGTATTAAGCTTTTAAGTACCTGTGGATGCTCTGGAGGACACCACAGCCATGAGTTTAACCTCTCTCCAAAAACTGTTCTTTATTTTCTTTATTCTCCATTCCCTCAGGAACATCCCAGCCCGAGGGTGACACAGGAGAGATTCCCTGTGTGCTGTGCTGAAAGGAGAAGGGATCAGCTCAGGGCATCCACAGTGCCACTGTCACAGCCCTGGGAAAGCTGCAGGAGGAGGTTGTTATCCCTTATTGTCCCTGTCACGGGGATATTTAAAATCTCCGGCAGCTGCGATCTGGTGAATAATTCAGAGAAAGCCATCATCGATAAAAGAGAGGCTTTGAAGGGTTCTTTGGGTGGAACTGCAAGTGCCTGCCTTCTGAGAAACGAGTCTATTAAAAATTGACTCCGTGCTATCAAAGATAAAACCTGTGTTTAGCCTTTAAAAATTTTTAATGTAATGTCATATTTATTTTCTCCGTGACACCAAGGCCCAGCCTCACAGGCAGAATCCAGAGCATCTCTGAGGATGCTGACAAGCAAATCCAACAGCAGGATGGATTTCTGAGATGTGTGTCATTTCCCTGCCAGCACAGCTGGTTAAATAAGGTAATTTATCTTTTTTCCTGAAGTTGGCTGAACCGTGAGTGTTTAATTTATTTGTATTATTGACTGTGTGGAAGAACTACCCCTGGTGTGAAATGTCATCGTCAAGTGCTTTCTTCCACAGCACTGCAGGCTCTGCCTTCATGCAAAATGCTTCCTCTGATGTATTTTTCAACAGCTGCCTAAATCAAAAAGCAAAATATGTGCTTAGACTTGAATTTGATTTAGGTGAAAGGTACCTGAGGGTTCCTCAGCTCATGCTGAGGGCTGGTGGGTGTGTGGAAATGAAAGGTCTTGCAGAACCTGCAGATTTCTCAAGAGCAGGCTCTGAACAGGCAGTGGAAACTCAATTTATTTTCTATTCCTTTCTCTTTCCCCTTTCTCTCTTTTCCCCCTTCCCTTCCTGTCACATGGCAAATTCACTCACAGCATCCTCTGGACATTCAGACAGTAATGAACCCAAATTTCTGTGTTCTAGTGCGAAGGAATAATTGTGTTCCTGTGATTTGCTGTTGACTCACCAGGCTGTCCCTTCACAAAACCAAATTTTGCTGCTCTTAGCAGCAAATGTCTATTGTTGGGGTCACTCAGCACCCCTGCAAAATTCATTTTTATGTTGGGGTTGGGTTTTCCTGTGATTTTTTTGTTGTTGTTTTGTTTCTTGAGAGTTTTTTTGTTTGGGTTTTTTTCCTTTGGAGTTTATGTTTGGGGTTTTTTCAGTTATTGGAGGGTGGATTTTGTTTGTGTGGGTTTTGTGGTGTTTTGTTTGGTTGGCTTGTTTTGTTTATTTTGTTTCCATTCCGGATGGTGGTTTTTGTTGTTTTTATTCGGGGAAATTTTTTGTTTGGTCTTTTTGGGGTTTGTTTGGGGATCGCCTTTCCTTGTTTATAGTTGGGTGTAGTTTTCCGGTGGGTTCTTACTCTGTTTTGGGATGATGCACATCTGGCTGTGCCCACAGCGGGTTCTGGGGCACATCTGGCTGTGCCCATATCCCCATTAGCCTCTCCTGGACCACATCTGGCTGTGCCCACAGCCCTGTTCTGCTCCTGGTGAACATCTGGCAGTGCTTGGAGCTCCACAGAGCTCCCGGGGCACATCTGGCAGTGCCGCATCCCCTCCAGCCGCTCCCAGCGCACATCTGGCAGTGCCCACATCCCCTCCAGTATCTTCTGGACCACATCTGGCTGTGCCACAGCCCCTCCAAGTTCTCCTAGCGCACATCTGGCAGTGCCCACATCCCCTCCAGCCTCTCCCAGCACACATCTGGCGATACTCGCATCCTCTCCAGCCGCTCCCGGGGCACATCTGGCGGTGCCCAGCGCCGCTCGGGGTGGCTCGCTGGCGGTTCCCAGCACCAGCAGGGGACGCGCGGCCCGCGGGGCGCGGAGGGCGGGCGGAGCGAGGCGGGCTCAGGTGCGGCTCCGTTTCCGCCTCGTCCCGCCGGGGCAGCGGCTCCGCGGAGCAGCCGCGGGTGAGGCCGGAGCGCAGGTGGGTGCGGAGGGGAGCGGCTGGGGTTCGCTCGGCGCGGCTCAGCCCAGCTCGGCTCGGTTCGGGGCGCAGTTTGAGGCGAGTTTGAGCGGCTGTCGGGCACCTGTAGGACAGGCGCCGTGCCTTTGCTGGGAATGCGGAGCAGCTTGGAGGGGCCCGGGGCAGCCACAGCCGGCTGGGAGAGTTCCCTGGAAGGCTGCGGGATCGCCGGGATGTGTCCTGTGAGCTGGACACGGGGAGCTCCGCAGGTCCCTTCCCACCGCAGCCATTCGGGGAATTTAGGGCGAATCGGCTGTAAGTGGCAAAGGTGAGGAGGGAAACAAGGCAGAACTGGGAGGTAAAACGTGCTAGGTGGAAAAATGATCAGCCACGTGGGGCTTCTGAGAGCTGCTCTTGGGTTTTGGGGTGGGAGCAGCCACGTGCAGCTGGTGGAGGATGGAGTGCTGTGCCTTTTGGGCACTCTGGGTGTTGGATGTGGGGTAACCACGTCGTGCTGTGCCCACCCCGGGGGTTTTTGGGGTGCTGCAGGTTGGCTCAGGTGCTCTCCAGCACCTGGTCAAAGTCCATGGCTTTCTTTTTGCCCATAGCAACGATGTCCAGGGTGATAAAGCCTTGGAGCAGCCGTGTTTGTAGTGCTGTTCAAAACATGCCTAAAACCAGCATTACACCTTAAGGATGCTGAGAGAGGCTGTCCCACCCCCAGATGTGCTGCAGCCCTGTGGCTCAGAGGGTAGGGAGTTTTTGGCAAGGCCTGGCTGCTCAGCAGTTTCTCCACTGGCCACGAGGTGTGCTTTTCCTGGTTCACTCGAGGTTTCCCGTGGAACAGCCCTGGCATGTGGCTCCTCCACCCAGGATTCCCTGACAAACGCTGGCACTTCTCTCCCGTGTCCCATTCTTTCCAAGAAACTCGATGCTTCTCTGGAGGCTGGGAGGTGCCACACGCCAGCCAGCCCTCAGCCTAAGGCCTCCCGAGCTTTTTAGCATATCAGACTAGTGAAATGAGTTTCTCTAATTGGCCATTTAGATGCTAATTTGCTTCTCTCAGACCTACGCCAGATCAACCTGCCCCGGAATGCAGAGCCTGCTGTCTTCATGAATTATTCACTCTGCATAACGCACCTGCCTGGCTGGGGATCAGCAGGAAATGGGTCCAAAGTCTGATAAATTGAGATACACCTTGGCAGGTGGAGCAGTGCTGGCTTTCCTCCCCGGCATCATGGGGTGCTGGGGTGCCCGGGAGGCTGCACTGCTTTGGCAAAACCTGTTTTTTGTACAGCTCACCATATCTCAAGTAGGCACACTAATGAGTGCCTCTCGTTAATAAGGGATTGTGGGTGCTGCATGTCGGCTTCGCTGCAGAGCTGATTTTATCTTCCCACTCACAGCACTGGCATGGACCTCCAGGGCATTGTGTTTTATAAGCTCTTTATAAGCTTCATCTTAAAAACAATTTGGCCTCTTGGAAAGCACTGCTGGTGGATAGGAAAATCTTGGGTTTTTTCCCCCAAACCTCATCCTCACTCCC
Organism: Entomyzon cyanotis; assembly: GCA_024500445.1. Classification (NCBI taxonomy): domain Eukaryota; kingdom Metazoa; phylum Chordata; class Aves; order Passeriformes; family Meliphagidae; genus Entomyzon; species Entomyzon cyanotis. The sequence continues at coordinate 2,954,981 of JAKEPQ010000673.1, forward strand.
TCCTTTGCCAGCTTGGCCTGACATGATAAGGACACCTCCCAGCTGGTGTTTAATTTGGTCTGGGCCAACCCGAATCCAATAAATGAGGATTTAATGAGGTTGTCCCCATTTTACTGGCGCTGATGCTGCTTAGATTGAGCTTTCATGGCGAGACAGACTGGGAAAAGTCTGTCTGATTGGGTTCTTCACTTGTTGTCCCAAAGCTTGCCAAAGCTTTGTGGAGTTGATTTGGACATGGTGTTTTGGCCCAAGCTGCAGAGCTGCAAGTCAAATCTCATCCCATTAGATTCCCTGTGTCTCCTGGCTCTCCCTCTGCTGCTGAAGGTTGGTAAGGAATGGCAAAAGGCTGTTCCTTGGCTATGCCAGGTGTGTCTGCTCCTGAGAGAGGGGAGCAGGAGGTGTGGGGATCTCCTGGCTCTGCCGTGCTTCTGCTTCTTCCCCCTTAACCCTTATAAAATCATTTTACAGCCTTTTCTTGGTGCCCACAGCAAGCTCCTGCTGAAGGGGCTGACAGCCTGCTGGCTGTAGGTGTGAATGAGCACCTCAAAGCAGTTTGTGTGTGAGAAAAACTCCTCCAAAGCCCTGATCCAGCCAGCACTTGCACAGGCACAGCCCTGCTCTGCCTCTGAGACTTGGCCAGACCTTCAAAGTGGAGTGTGCGTCTTCTGCCACGCTCCTGCAGCCCCGAGGGCTGTTCTGCTGCTCCAAAACAGCTTTGATATCCAGCGGCGGTGCTTTAAAACATCGGGGGAAGGGCTGTGTCTGGAGAAAAGAACCTTTCCCTGGAAAAGGGACCGGCCAGGCCGGAGGGAGGGAGGGAGGCAGGGTTAACCTTATCAATCCGGTAATTTACCCTCTGTCATGGCAACAGGAGCAAACACTCACTCAGTTGCCAAGGTTTCCCGGGGATAATGGGGTCTGGCGTGCGGAGCAGGGAGTGATTACACCGCTGAGAGGGAAAACGGGCCAGCAGGTACCTGGGGATCCTGGGGGAGGTGACGCCCTGCGAGCAGGAGAGTTAATTACACCGGCACGGCACGGCTTGGGACTGGGAGCTTGGCTCTAGCCAACTGTTTAATTTTGATTTTTTTTTTTTTTTTTTAATGAAGTATTTTTTTTTAAAATTGCTTAATTAATTTCCTATGAAAACAAATTAATCCAGACACGAGCTGCTCGGCTGAAATAAGCAGGAGGATGAAAGCTGGAGATCTCCTCATGGGCCTGTGTAGGACATTTTTATTTTTGCAGGGCTCTGAGGAATTGATGCTTCGTGGGCACCTGCAAGGAGCTCAGCTGCAGGCTGTGCTGTCACTGCAGGAGAAGGTTTTTCTGCTGCCATGAGTGCCTCAGCAAGACCTTTGGTTTTAACTTCGATGTAGTCAAGGTAAAGTTGAAATACGGAGGACTGGGGGAAGGACTTGGTGTGGTGAGGATGATGGGCTGGCAAAGCAAGCTGGTAAATTCGGGACAGGGAAGTTCATGGTGATGTTGTGCTGTGAAACCTGCCCTTCTTTCCCAGAAATTGCTGAGAAAACTGCCCTTCTTTCCCAGAAATTTCTGAGAAACCTGCCCTTCTTTCCCAGAAATTCATTGAAACCTGCCCTTCTTTCCCAGAAATTCTCTGAAGAGCATCATGCCCAAGGGCTGTGTCTGCCTGCCATTGTTCCCATCCCTCAGGCCCCGCTGGAAGGCTTTTCCCTCACAGGCTGAAGTCGTGTTCTCAGTTCTGGTTGCCAGAGTACAACTCTTATCGTGGAGACAGCAGAGGCAGAGCCGCGTCAGAGCTGCAGGAGGGATGTTCTGCATCCCCCAGGATGGGCTTGGCTCTGCAGGACAGAGCTCCTCTCCTGTGTTTCCGTGCCAAGGGCAGCCAGGTGGACCTGGATTTAATGAGGTTTTGTTTCACATGACTTCCTCCAGCACAGGAGAGGAATGAGCAGGTGGAGTGGTTTCAAAGCAGGGCGTAGAATATCGATAAGAGCTGTGCTTTAATTCTGAATTCGGGTAGAAAGCAGAATCCTGGAGTGGGAGGTTTTCTTTCTGTCCCACTGAGTGCCTGTGCTTTGCTGGCACCCTGAGGGCAGAGCCACTTGCAGGTGGGCCCGGAGCTGAGGATTTCTCTTGCTCCCTCACTGGCAGGGACTGGCTACCCATTGGTGTTTTGTTGAGAGGAGAGGAGGACAGGGAGTGGATGGCTCGGTGCTGACTGGAGTGTTTCTGAGAGAAAATGTGAGGCTGAAAGAGAGGGATGTTTCCTCACTGCTCATGCTGGTGTGGTTTTGCTATCTGGTTGTTTCTGATTTCCCTGGACTTCTCGTCCTGTACTGTGATAAGAGGGAAGATGCTTCCCCTTTCCAGATACTGGCACCACTCCTCTGGCATCATTCCCGTGCCCAGGACATTCCCTTCCCTCCAGTCCTGCTTTCCCCCCTGCAGACTGTGGCCTGCAGTCCTACTCTTGTTCCCTTCTCCCAAGGAAAGTCCCCACCAGGCTTTTTCCAGAGGCAAAGGAAAAAGACTCCATCAGAGGAGACAGCACATCCCAACACCTCTGAGAGAAAACACTCCTGTAAATATTTTGGGGAATAATCTCTCTGAAGACTCTTTTGGGATCTGGTGGCTCTTTAGGCTGTGTTTTGTTTGCCTTCTCTCTTTGCAGATGCTGCTGAGGGAAGGGTGGAGGACAGAAAGCGTATGCTGAGTAACAAGAGGCAAAGGACCATGACATTGCTTGTTTTTGTTCAGTCACGCTGAGCAAAGCTCACTGCTCTGTGAGGCTGCAGAATGCCTTTAAGCCTCTCCTGAGAAAAATGCTCAGCTCATGTGCTCTATTCTGCCTCGCCTTCAGCTCTGCTAGAGCAGATAAAGCTCTGCTGAGGAGGGGAGATGCTTCCAGCACAGCTTTCCACGCTGAAAGCACAGCTGCTGGCAAAGCACGCTGCTCTGCCCTGGCTGGGCTGTGGGGCTCATCTCCAGCTCCAGCTTTATTCCAGAGGTCCCCCAGGCACCACAGGCTGCTCTCCTGGAGCCCTGTGTGGACACAGAGTGTGGGCTGTGCTTTTCTTCAGGTGTTCACAAGTGGGAGGGAGGAATACATGGTGCAGCTGAAGAGTAACTTAATATATGCATCTGTGTGGGGGGCTCCATGTGCATATAATCCTGAAAACCACACATCACAGGCTCGGGAAATCTCTGGAAAATCCCAGGTTAGCCATTCTGTGTGAAATTGTAGCTTCTCTCTGCTCCTACCCCAGGCCCGAGGGTGGGAGCCTCTGTGTTCTCTCTCTGTTCATGGCTGATTGCTCCCCTGTGTGTGAGCGCTGTAGGATGTGTGTGGGGAAGGTGTTCTCAGTGTTCTCTCCTCGCCTGAGATCGTGGAGAAGATTAAAAGAGCAGGAGGTGTTCTGGGTCCCAGTGGGAATGCAAACCCAGCGGGTGGCACTGAGCAGTTGCTGCCAGGGTTCAGGGATTTCTTCTAGGGATGATCTTTTTCCAAAGCCATCACCTTAACTCATGCAGGAAAGGCTTAAAAAATCATTTGTGACATTTCTGTCTGTCTTTCCTGCCTCAGCCTTGTTTCCTGCAGTTTCCCCATCTCCTCCATGGGGCTGAACAGTCAGACTGTGCTGAACCCTCACCCTTTTTACACTCATTTCCCCTTGCACTGGAAGAAATCTGCGTGGAATTTCCCCGCTTCCCTCCTGCCCATTGTAAGCACTGTGTTTTCAGGCTCTTCCCAGGAAGTGGATAATGGGAGAGGAGGGAAATTGTTCATTTTTTACCCGGTTTGGCAGAAGGCAAGAGGGGAAACCTCAACCTCCCTGCCCCAGGTTGGTGTTTCTGTGCTGGGGGATGTGTGAGGAGGCAGAGTTTGATGTCACCAGCTCTGTGACAGGGAGCCAAGGCCATCAGGCCGTGCCTGGCACAGCAGCACAGAGCTCTGTGTGGCAGCAGCAGATAGCAGGGGCAGGCAGAGCACTGCTGGCTGAGCGTGCTGGGATTGGGACTGGAAAAAAAATACTTGCTTGGGAACTCCAGCACAGCTGGCAGGTGAAATACCTTGCCTGCCATTGTATCTGATTTCTGGTTGCCAACCAGCATCAAACACGTTATCTCTGCCCAGCAGGTATGGTTTCAAAGCTGGCAAGTGTCTGTGCTGGGGACAAGCATTAATACCTGGAAATTTATGCATTAGGGGCTTGTGAGACACTCGCCCTGCTGGAGAACAAATCCAGCTGGTTAAAAGCTCAGAACATCAAGTCTGCTTCAGCATCCATTGAAATCTCTTGGCTGTGCCTGTCCCTGGGTGCTTTCTATTCATCTGAGCTGCTGATGGGACTCAGAACTGCTCAGAGCTGCAGAGTCTCTTTGAGGGGATGTTTCTCCCATCTGGAAGTTGGTTTTTGCTGCCTTTGCTGATCAGTTCTGTGGAACTGTCACTGAACACAAGGAATCACTGGGGTGGCCATGGGACAGGAGATCTGCTGCAAGAGGTGCTGTCTTAGGCATCAGAGGATGCAAACAAGCTGCTATTGTAGGCTGCAGTTATAAATATCAGGCTATTATGGAGGCAGTTTTAATGAAGGAAATGACTTGCCTCTATTCATGCTGATTGTCGCGTGGGTTTTTGTTTGTTACCCCATTAAGAGGTTAAAAAAAAAGGCAACTGGAGCTTCTTTGTGTCCTTTGGAGTGGCTTTCTCTGTCAGAACTGCAGCGCTGGGGCTCTGGAGGTGGGGAGGCAGAGATTATTCTTACAGACAACGCTTTTCTTTAGTTTGAAATGAAAAATCAGGACTGACAGAGAGTGTCTGGCTTTTTTTCTTTTTCTTTTTTTTTTTTTTTTTTTGAGAGAGTACCATAAAATCTAAACTTCCAGCCTTGCCTCCAAGGTATCTGAAGGTATTTATTGGCTTATATTTTACGGGGATGCTGGTGAGTTTTTATCGCTGTCTGTGGGTGAGAATCTGTGCGATGCTGGCGGATCAGCTCTGTTTGCTTCTTTCAGGTGTGACCCCCTGCCTCCCCACCCCTCCCCAGCCTGGGGCCATGGCTGATATGATTTTTGGCAGCGGGACAGGCCCCTGGGTTTGCCCCAACGACCGGCAGCTGGCCCTGCGAGCCAAGTGAGTCCTCCCCACCCTCCTCCTCCTCTTCCAGCTCTGAGAGCTTTCCTGCTGTCCCTGTGGCTCATCCTGCACCCCTGAGAGGCCACAGCTCTCTCCTGGGGGAAGATGAGGCCTTGGAGGCAGCCTCAGATCTCTGCAGCACCTGAAATATAATTGATGGCATCCCCCAGCTGCCAGCACCCTTTTGTTTTAGGAACTTGTCATTCGGTCTCATTTTCCCCTGAAGTTAAAATTACTGCACAACCTGAAGACTAAAAGGATGGAGATGAGTCAAGCAGCAGAACTGCATTTGTCTTGGAAGCTTTCCTTCCCTGGCAGCTGGGACAATTCCACCTCTGCTCTTGGCTGAACCCCTGGGCTCTGCTGTGTTAGGAAATAGGGGAATGTCCCACGTTTTGTGGGGTCTTCACTGCCACTTCCCCAGCCTGCCCTGCATTTAGGATCCCGAGGAGTGCCCTGCATTCTCCTTGCAGCCATAAGTTTACCCAGTGACCTCCAAACCCCTCCTGAATGGTAATTAATTAATTGAGCTGTGAAAGCTCCTGCCTGTCGCCGAGTGAGCCAAGGAGAAACATCAGCTGCTGCATGAGGCACAGAGGGTTTGCTGAAGTCCTCGAGTGAACCTGGGCTAGACCAAGGGAGGATGCTGCCAAATTTATATTTCTAGGCATGCCCAGGGAGATGTGATCTGGAGGGAGGAGGGTGCAGGTGATCCCTGGGTTTGGGATTTTACTCCTGGTGGTTTTGGTGTCTGGCACCAGCAACCATCCTTGTGAGGGAGAACCAGCCCCAGGGGTGCTCTTCTTGTTTTTTGGGAAAATAGGGATGGAGGCTTGGAGTGGTAAGACACAAAGTGGAGCAGAAAGGGCAGGGAGAGGGTGATGTGGAGATGTGGTCAGCGAGAGGACACTCCTGCTTTGGGCGTTACTCATGGAACAGAATTCCCTGCCGGAAAGCTGCCCTGAGGCTCTGTGCCGGGGCAGTTCAGCCCGTGCTCGCCTTCCCCAGCTCAGCTCTGCCCTCCACCCCTCCCACAGGCTCCAGACGGGCTGGTCGGTGCACACATTCCAGACGGAGAAGCAGAGGAAGATGCAGGCTCTGAGCCCCAAGGAGCTTGAGGTCATCCTGGGAGTCATCCGCAAGGCAGAGCAGTTGGACATGGCCGAGCAGCAGCGCATTGGGTATGGCAGTGTCCCCTGTCCCCTTTGTTCCCTGCCAAGGAGAGACCAGCAGACACAGGAGTGGCTCTCCCAGCTGCCTCCCTCCCTCAGAGCATCGCTTAGCTCAGTTATTTTGCCCTCCCGTTGCTTGGAGGTGGTGACCATTGGGGACAATGTCATGTTTTCCTTCTCTCTTAAATCTTTTCCTGCCTTCTTCTAGCCTTGGGGATTGCTCAGGCTGCAGCCCCGGCTCAGTCCCTGGAAAATGCAGGCTCAGGGAGAGGCTGGGAAGATGCTGAGCTGTGCCCAGGGCTGGTGCACGGATGGCTCAGCATCACTGCTGGCAGTGCAGTCAGCTTTTCCCTTGTCCACACCAGGCCCCTGGGATTCTGCCTGGAGCAGAGAATGAGTTTATGTTCTACTTGGCTGAGCCCTCTGGATGGGGTTTGGTAGCTTTAGTTATTTAATTTACAGGCATCCTTTTGCTGCTGCAGATTCCCATTTGCCCTCAGTCCTGAGCTGTGTGATCATCCCACACTGACTGCCTTTAAAGCCAGTTGGGCAGTCCTGCAGCATTTCCCAGCAGAGTTTTTGTTCCTGAGACAGGAAACCCCAGAGACTCCCAGCCTGTGTCCAGCACGTCCAGCTTCCTGCTCCTCTGCTTCCCCGTGCAGAGCTCGTTAGCAAGGGCTAATGAGAGGTGACAGGGATGTTTTTGTGATAAATGGGAGACCCCAGCAGCTGCAGTGACCCCGAGGGCCTGGCTGTTCCTGTGTGGTCGTTGGTGGAGCTGCAGCAAGTGCAGCTCCCGTGGTGAAGCATTCTCCAAAATGCCTTTGTTCACTCCCAGGAGCTCTTTCCTGCCAGAGTCCGAGTCGAGGATCATAAATCCACTAATGATGGCTCAGTCTGGCTGTGCAGCCTGACCTCCCCACTGCCTGCAGTGCCTCTCTCAAACAGCCCTTGCCTGGCTCTCAGCAGGTCCCTGGAGGATGGGACATCAGCTCTGATGAGGATGGGATTCATGGATAGCAGGATCACTGCTGCTGATGAATGGCCTGGCTGCTCCTGTCCCATCTACAGATGGAGGCCTGGAGGTTGCCCAGCAGTGATCTCATGGCAGAGCAGCCTTGCTCTGCATGCTCTCCACATGCATGCTCTCCACCCTGCATCCTAATTGCTCATCCTGCCCTCCTCCCCTCTCCCAGCCCTGCTGCTGCAGGCATCGTGCATACATTTGTGCTTCCTGCCTTCCAGATGGGCTGTGGAACGGAGCAGGGAGAAGTCACTGGCATTCCTGTGCCACAGCCAGGCTCATTTTGGTCTCATGGCTTCCGTCTGTCCTTCCTGCTTCTAATGGGATGTGGGCAACTCAGTGCCTGCAGTGCTGCTTTCAGGGAGATGGAAATATGGAGAAGGCTTGGCAGGTTTAACTCCTTTGCCCTTTCCCAGTGCTTTCTGACTTGCCCTGAGCACTTCAAGCTCTTCCTGCAGTGCTGTGATCTCTGCTCTGCCTCTTCCTGCAGGCGCCTGGTGGAGAGGCTGGAGAACATGAGGAAGAACGCGATGGGGAATGGCCTCTCGCAGTGCCTGCTCTGTGGGGAGATGCTGGGGCTGCTGGGCAGCTCCTCTGTCTTCTGCCAGGACTGCAAAAAGGTGGGTTTGGTCTCACATGCTTGTTCCTGGCAGCAGATTTCTCTAGGATATGCTAGCAGGCTTTTGGGAGCTGGAGAGCTCTGCAGGGTTAACTTATTTTATTAACTTATTTTATTAACTTGTTTTATTCTCATTGGTGCTGTCAGAACAGCGAGTTTTCTCTCTCAACCTGGGGATAAGAAGAGATTCCTCAGAAGTGCCTGAGCTGCTCTCAGTGCTGGAATCTTCTGCATCTCCACCTGGGGTTTGCAGGGTGGGACAAGGGGCAGAGATGCTGTGAGGCAGCCCAAAACAGAGCCTGGGAACTTTGCTGGTGCTCACTGCAAGCTCTACTCCTTCCAAGAGGACTCAAGTCCATCCTCAAGCTCCCAAGCAGTGCAAGTTTTCCCTCAGGACTGCTGTGTTGTGTGTTGTTCCCAGCACTGGGAGAGCCTTGCTCTGCCATCATCACCCCAGGGATGATCCCTGCTGCTCTTGGCTCCACGGCCAAGGGGTTAATCTGTATTTCTGTGGAGATGATGATGATCTCCAAGGCAACCACCTCATCCTGCCTCTGCTGGGAGGCTGGTTTTCCTGCACCTGAAGCCCATCTTTCCCTGGGGAGTCACCTCTGGGGAGTTCCTTCATCTCCACATGCTGCCTGTGGAGAGATGAGGGCACCTGCTGGGTGCTGGAGTGTTCCTGACCGAGCAAAACCTGCAATTTCACCATGAACTGCTTCATGCTGCCACCTCTGTGACACGTGGGGTCACCTTCTGTGTCCCTGCTGGCTTTTGTGGGACACAGTTCTTGTGCAGAGCACGAGCTGTGAGCTCTGCTGCAGGATGGGTTCCTCCACTTTGCAGAGTCGCTTGGCTGCTGCAGGGATTATGCAGAAGATTCCTTCTAAGGAAACACAAATCTGGGAGCCCCTGGGTCCTAAACCACGGAGAAAGCAGGTTTTGAGGAAGGGGTGTGGAAGGAAGCAGGAGTGGGAGCACTGGGAAAAGGTCTGGTTTGGATGGGAGCAGCTCTGGGAGCAGCATGGGCTCTGTGCACGTGGGGAGTGCAGGGCTGGGGACAGACAGGAGCCTCTTGGCTGCTTCCTGTGTTTCAGGCATGTGGAATAACAGGATGTGCTCTATTCCTGCCTCCTTCCTGTGGCAGGGCTGCTCTCACCTTGCCAGCAGCCAGCTCAGTCACGTTGCCACGGGGCTTTTTAACCAATTCCCTGTGAATCCTGTGCACTGCTGAGGAGGCAGAGGCTGCTCCAGACACTCCCCAGCCCTGTCCATTTGCAGGCAGTGACCCCCAGCTGGTGAGCCTGAGGGCTGTGACCAGAAAACCCCAGAGAAAAGCTGTTTTTTCCCCATTTTTTTGCTGTTTATTCCCTTTCTGTCTGGAGTCTCTTGGCCAGTTCAGCAGCATTCATCTCCAGGTTGATTTCAGTGAGATCCTGCTTTTCCAGCGTGTATTTTGCAGCTGCTTGCAGACTGGCTGCACTTTTTAGCTGTGTGTCAGCCCAAGGCAATGCTGCCTGGGTGCCCTGGGCTTCTCTCCTTCTGTTTTTAATGTTGTGAAGTGAACTCAGGGAACAGCCAACCCTTCAGCAGAGCACAGAGTGAACTGCTTGTTCCCTCTTGTCCAGGAATATCCATCACTCATGCAGTGCTGTGTGCAATAAGCAATTTGTCAGGGAATTATGGATTTTGAAAGTTCGTATTTTTCTCGCAGGTACTGCTCCTTTACCGTGTCATTGCAGCACATTTAATTCAATAACAGGAATTGTAATGATGCACCTGAAACACAGCAAAGAATTTCCCTTCTGCCGAACAGAGGCTCTGCATTTCTGATGGATCCTCTAAGTGCCACTTCCTGCTTTATAAAGAATGCTTTTAGTATTAGTTTTCATTATTTTATTATCTGGGGAATGAAGGCATTGTGGCAAGACAAAGGTGTGTGCAGAGCCAGATGTGTTAACAAAGGCAGGAGTGAGACAAAGCCCAACGTGTGCCATTTACCATGCAGAGGGGATTGATGTTGGAAAAGGTGAAGGATGAGTGGGAGAACAAAGTGCTTTGTCTTGTGTTTAATGAGAAATGGGGCTGCATTTAATGCCCTTGATTTTTATGTCTTCTTCCGAGGCGTTGTGAGCGATGCTCAATTTCCCTCTGCAGGGAAGGGTGGGAGGAAAACACCGTTTGAATATTGGGATTTTTTCAGGATTTATGGCTGGAAGGAGTGAACTCGGTTGGGAACTTCCACTAGAGGGAGCGTTTGAATGTGCAATCCGTGTGGGGATTGGGATCCTGGAGGGTATTTTGGGCTGAGCTGCTCCCTCAGGTTTTTGGGTTGGGGGAAGGAGAGTTTGGGGTCGTTTAGGTGGTGCCTGTGATTGAATCTGCAAATCCCCCTTGTCTTGGGGAGCACCAGGCTGAGGATTGATGCACCAGAGCCAATAGGTTGTTCATTATTTCTCTGGGAGGAGGAGGATGAGGGCAGGAATAGCGGGATGGAGAAGATGAGACCTTCATCCTTGGCCACAGGAGCAGCCTGGTGTGACGGATGTGTAAAACCTGAAGACATCCAATCCTCATGTCTACCTCAGCAAGGTTTTTCTCTCCTCTTGTAAGTAGCTTTTCCTCTGTGAGGCTCAAAGGCTTCATCTGATTTCTCATTCAAGCTGATGGGCATCAGCTTCATGGTGTGATATTGGGTGATTCAGGTTGTAAAAGGCTCAGGATGCCAGCAGAGGCTTGAAAATTCCCTCATGTTGCAATAAAGGCTGTGCAGAACCGTCAGACAGCTAGGAAATGTGTGGAGCCATGGCCATGGGGAAGGATTCAGAGGAATAAAAAAACCTCTCTGGCAAATACACCAGTGGGTGATGGGGTTTGGTTTGTCCAGCTTTCCTCTCACCCCAGAGTCAAGGGCTGTGGATTTGCCTTTGTGTCTTGTCCATAAAAACCTGAAGCAGCTTCCTGCAACTCCTCCAGGATAAACAGGAAAATCATGCAATGATTTGGGTTTTGAAGGAAAGCAAAACAGAGCTGTTGCCTGTCGACCTTCTCTCCCCCAAGGGCTGTGGGGAGTTGCTAACACCACTTTTTTTTTCTCTCTTTTTTTCCTCTCTCCTTGTTTCAGAAAGTTTGCACCAAGTGTGGGATAGAAGTTCTTGGAGCCCAGAAACGCCCTCTGTGGTTGTGCAAGATCTGCAGTGAGCAGAGAGAGGTAAAACACAGCTGAGGGGAGATGGGGCTCAGCAGTGTTCACCCCAAATCCGTGCAGAGCATGTGTGGGCTCTTCCCTGTGCCTTGGAAGGCAGAAAATGGGATTTGGGAGGCTTGGCTGGAGGCCAGGCAGGCTCACAAGGGTGACAACTTTGTTTTATGAGAGGGTGAAGGGGAAAAACCACCCCTGAAAGCCTGGCTTTGTGGGATTTTTCTGGCCATAAAGAGACTGTTTCCTTACACCCTTTCCCTCCTCACTCTGTGGCAAATAAACTTGGCTAACTGGTATTTTATAAATACAGCTTTAGAGATGTAAAGCGTAACTGCAATATTTGTCCCTCTAAAAATAACTAGGATTGCAGCCTTTAAATCTGTTTTCCTCCCTGTCTGCAGAAATCCCATAACTTGCCAGTGAGTGAGACTTTCTAATGCAGGTCTCTAAATTTTTATATCCTTCAATCTTAACTTTACACTGCACAAAAAAAAAAAAAAAAAGTAATGGGTTGCCTCAATTCTTGTCTGCCAGGCAGCATCCACCAAGATCAGCTGCTCAGCGCTGAGGTGAAGTCTGTGAATTTGTTGTGTGATTGCAGATGGATTTTCTCTTGTTCCCATCAATTCATTTTGGGCTTTCACTTGTGGTCCTTCAGCATCAATCCAGTGCAGCTCCTTCTGACCAGTGCAGCCAGCTGGGTGCTCTGCTAAATCAATTTTTGAAGTGTGGTGAGGGTGTTTGTGTAGGTGTGAGAGGTGCTGGAATTTTTTTGTGTTAGTTGTGGAAAGTTAGCATTGCTCAGGTTTTGCATTGGAGGGATTTTTTTGGGTTGGGAGCACTTGCAGAATCCATGTTCAGGTAAGATGAGGGATACAGGGATGCTGCTGGTCGTTAAATTAATCAGCAGCAGTGTGGGTAGGGCAGGAAGAGAGCATCCCAGCTCCCTGGATTTTGATAATAATTTGGTACACTGAATCATCCAGATGTTTTGAATTCCAGATAGAGATCCCAAAATAGAGAGTGAGGCAGGTGTGGGTATTTTCTGTGCTCTGCAGGGAAACACAGGGACTAAAATTTACTTCATTTGTTTTATTCTGTTGGTTTTGTTTTGTTGTTTATTTTTTTTAATCTCTCTGTACCACTGTGGGGTTTTTTTTCCTGTTTGTTAAAAAATAATAAGTAACCTGGTCCCTGGAACCTGTTTGTGAAGCTCCTGACTCTGTGAGAGGCTGCAAGGCACTGAGGTGGGGAAAGGGAGGTAATTGGGAAACCCAAGTGACTAAATGATGTTGACTGGAGTTAATCAGTGTCATCTAGCTGGGAGGAGAGCCTTGCACTGGGATTGTCCCCTTCAGCCTTGTGCTGAGGGAGCATGTGGGGCTTGTGGATCCCAGGATGGTGGGGTTGGACATTCCCATGGTGGGGTCGGACATTCCCATGCACCAGGTGACAGCTGTGGTCTGTGGCATTGCTCACATGTACTGAAGCTCCCATCCCTCCGTTTCCCACGTTATTATTTATCCCTGCAGGCTGGATTCAAGCCAGCAGAAGTTCAGTGACACATGGCTGCCATCTCCTTTTTTGCTGCACAGACAACATCCATGCTGGTCTGGGTTGGGATGAAATCACCACCCCACCTGGGTCAAAATTAACTCCAGAGTACCAAACTGTCGTTTCCATCAGTTCTCCAGTTGGAGTCGAGTGCCTGGTGCCCACAGATCCCTCGGGGCATGCCAGCCTCAGCTGCTGGGGAATGTTCTCTGCTGCTTTCAGTTTCCTTGAAAACCTCCTCTGGGAAGGCTGTGCTGCATAGCGATGAGGAACGAGTCTGCCTCTGGCTTATTTCTGGAGAGTGGAGGCGATGGATGGGCTCTGCCTGCTGTTTCCCGGGATTCTGGCTGCATCCCAGCCATCCCAAACGGAGCAGGGTGGGATGGGCAGGGCGAGGGGCCAGGAGGAGCTGGGAGGCATGAAATAACCTGTTGTGGCTGTGTTCTGGCAGAGGCTGGATGTTCCTGTTTGCAAAGGGAACATCCCCAAGGCCCCACAGGTACCTCCAAATCAGCAGTGCACCCTGAAATCAAATATTCTTCACTTGCTTTAGGATAGAACTTCTTGTCCCATCTCTTTCCAGAGGCAGCTGATGGAAAACCCTGCTTTGCTCTTCCAGGGTTCTGTGGATGTTTTTCTTTGCCGTGTCTTTGGATGGCAGTGGAATTGAGGATGATGTGGATTGTGGTTTAATGTTCCTGCAAGCAAGGGTGGAAGCGAATTCAGCCACCCTCATGTTCACTTTTGAGGGCAAGAATCTCCCTTCCCCCTTCCCTGAAGGGAAAAAGGGACCTGCAAATCCCTTTTCAAAATTTTTGGGGATTTTGTCAAATCCCCGCCCAGCCCTTTAAATCTCTGCACAGCCTTTTTGGACTGATCCCACCACGTTCTGCAGAGTACCTTTCAGAATTACCCCTTTTTATATATATTTTTCATATATATATCCATAATTAGCGATGCTATCATTGTAATTAAAATCCTCTTGGAAGCATTCGTGCACATTTACATTTGAATTGACACATCCAGAATTGTAGGGATAATGAGAGCGGTTTCGGTGGCGTGAGGGGAGAGAGATATTTTTTTTATTTTTTAAATTCCATCGAGTATGAAAGGAAGTGTCAGCTACCAGGGACCTGTTAAAAGTTTTAATTTGCCCCCTCTGCTTCACCTTCCTTTTAATCCCTTCCCCTTCACTACACAGCATTTTCATGGCTGGCTGCATTTCTCAGTTTATCACAACAAACCACGCAGGGGAAGAAGATTTTTGCGCTGGAGGAACAGAGTCATCTCCTCCCCTTTTGCCCCCGGGGCTTCCCTTTTCACACATCCACTCCTACCACTTGGAACATCCTAAAGCATCATAGCTCGGGGTTATTCCTGCCTGGCATGACGATTTCTTGGCAAAACACCCCACGGATGGGAGTGGGGGTTTTATTTTGGGTGACTCTGGATCGAATCAAAGCGATGTGCACCTGTTTGCAATTGAAAGGACTCGTCAATAGCCTCTGCCGTATTATTTTGGGGGTGGCAGCAAGTAGTTAGACTCAAAAATAGTGTCCTCTAGAATAGAGCCACGGCGAGGGGGGGAAAAAAGAGGCCTGATTGAAAGGGGAATGATAAATGGTTGAAGGCTGGCAGCCACTGCAGCTCGAGAAACGTCGGGGTCAGGGGGGCGATGGATTTTGCTATTCCGGAAACAAAGCTCCGAATGGTAATTTCACTGCCTTTTAATTCCCTTCATCCTCAAGTGCTGGATGTGGGAGTTGACAACAGATTGCTGTAAATAATGTAATTGGAAATCTCTGTGTTATGGAAAAGCAGATGAATGCAAATAACGAGGCTGAAGAGCGCTCGCTCTGTCTGCGCTGCCAGCGGTGCTTGCGGCGTGCCAGGGACAGAGGGGCTGTGTGGGAATGTGGGATGCCAGCGAGGTCCTCCCGGGGTGGCTGCATCTGCAGGTGCTTTTTTCTTCACTGGAGCCCACAGGGAGCTATTTTCCCACCTTTTGGTATTGCTGGTGGCAGCATGGGAAGCTGAAAGTGGTGGTTTTCCTCTCGCTGTTCTCAGGTTGCTGTGGGCTGCAGGATGGGAGAGCAAAGTGTGGCTTTGCAGCAAAGATCCTTTCTAAGCAGCTCTGTTTAGGGGATGTGGTTGGGTGAGGAGAACTTTCTGGGGGGGGGCTGCAAGTGTTTGTTATGATTCCCCCAGCTGGGATCCACCTCTTCATCAGCAAGTCCTGATGTTTTCCCTGTTCAGGAGCTTGTTTTAGCACTTGGATGCTCAGGGAAGTTGGAGCAGCAGCATGGGTTTCACCAGGGCCCAGGGATTCTCTGGTAGGTCCCATTTCCAGGCTGCACTTGAAAATGCTCCATAAAATCCCCATCTGCTTCTGCATGTGGCACTCTATAGCTGCAATGAGGGCTTGATGCAACTTTAATGGGAATATTATCAGGGTTATAAAAGGCATTTATCTGTCATGGCCGTGGCTGTCCCTCTCCCTGTGGAATTCCAGCTCCACCCAAACTCAGACTGCTGTGGGGAATGAATTTCACCTTAATGTGCCAACTGGACTGGTGGGAGCAACATCCTGCCCTCCTTGGCAAGAGTAACTCCTGCTAACAAAGCAGGAATTTTATTCTCGAGGCACTGTTACAGATTCATTAATTCAAAATCAAGCAAGAACTTTGCTGTCAGGCCACTCTGGCCATCAATCAAATGCCATCAATAGCAGTCAGCAACATCGACCTGTTTTGATCCAGGGATGCTCAGACTGCCCCATGTGCAGAACAGGGTGTGATCTGTGCTCCTTTGGGATGGGATGGGCTGTGCTGCAAACCTGGAGGGGCAGAGGGACTGAATCCCTACAGGGGGAGAGCATCTCGCTGCAGCTATTTTAGAGCTGATTTCAAAACAATTTCACATAATAGGACCCAACTCTATTAGAAGCACCAATTTAAAGGGAATATGTATGCAGAGAATCAATTTTATAGCAGTGCTACCACATCAGAGCTGGGTGTGTTATGTCATTAACTCTTTCTGTAACGACTTGCTTTGGGGCAGTGAGGAACCTGGGGGTGACCAGCCTTTGTTCCAGCCATCCATGCTGTGTCTGATTGGTTTTATGGTGTGCCTAAATTGGAGCTCGCCTGAAGATAATAGGTCTCTCCAGTGCTTCAAATTAAATTACAGATGTTGTGAGGTCTGTTCAGAGAGTGACTGTTCCAAAGGGCTGTTTCCTCCTCAGCAGTTTGTCCAGGGAAGGTGTGTGTGCACCAGATTCCCAGTGTGGGTCAGGGATGGATGATTTCCAGTGGGTACCAACCCTGTCCTGTGGGTGCAGCTGCTCCCAAGGCCTCCAGCCTTCCTCAGGGAGAGCAGGGCCTGCCCAGCCTGCAGCTCCTGCATGGAATGTGTTTCCCTGAGTTGCAGCTGGTTAAGTTCTGTGCAGAGATGCTGCACTTTAAAAATCTGGTGCATTTCAATTCTCAAAAACCAGAGCCTGTTCCTGCAGGGTCCCTGTGCTGTTGGACACACTACCAGCTGCTGGGCAGCCCCACGTGCCAGCAGAGGGGACAGAGGGAGCTGTGCCAGCCCTGCCACGCCTGGCTGGGTCACTTTGGCTGTTGGCACAGCGATGAAGGAGCTGGGGAAGTGTTCTGCCTGCCAAGACCCCCTCTGTAGAAGTAGAACTTGCATTTCTGGGGAGTTGTCTTCCCAGCTTTTTGCCTGGATGGCAGACTCTCCATCCTGCTGGGTTGTTGTTTCCAGCAAGAGAATATTAGTGTGACTGTGGGGTGCTCTCAGCTCGTGGTTTGCAGATCCTGCTGCGATGCACGAGCCTTTCCCTCGCACGTGTGCTGAGTCTGCTCTGCTTTCTCCTGCTGGATGCTCTTCTTTTCAAAACCATTTCACCAGGTTCCCCTCTGAATTCTGATCATCTGCACGTGGCTTTCAAACAGAGATTTGATTTCTCCCTTTTGGTGGCTCTGGACTGGGAACCATCAGTGCTGCTGTCCTGCTTTTTGTGCCTGCGTGAGAAAAACTCCTGGATGCCAGGTGTTGTCACTGCCCTCTGCTTTGATTAAGCTCGAAATGCAAATTGCAGAAGTATTTCTGCAATTAGGGATGTCTGCATTTGCACCCATTGCCATCATGATGAAACTGTGGGTAAAATGCTTTGGGAATTTGGGGTGGGAATGCTGATGATCTTCTTCACTCTGAACAGAAGTGCAAGGAATAAAAAATGATATTTTTACTATATTAACTTATTTTTTTTTTTGCCCTGGCTGTGTCATTAGCTCATTATCAGGCTGCTGGAAGGCACACAAGAATTAGGTTTGTAAGAGGCCATTTTTCCTTGTCTGAGCTGCCACCCTTTTCCCTTCCCCTGGCTTACAGCAGGCTTTATATTAAATATACTTAATAGAGTGCCTTCATCATAAGCTGCATTAAAGCTAAATTGGAGAGGAGAGGCTGTTCTTACAGGAGATATTACAGTTTAGAGCTCGAGGTCCATTTCCTGCTGCAGGATCAGGTTATTTGAGCGTCGTGATCCTCGTTCTGGGGTTCTCAAACTCGCCACATGATCTGACTTGGCCTGGATTGCTCTGTGAGATGAACACTGAGCTTGTGCTCGTTGTGATGGCAGCACTTCTGATATCCCATTCCCCACCTGCTGTTGGGCTTGGGCTCTCTGAAATAAAGGGACCTGGCCCAGGAGGAGAGATTTGTTAGGGTTATTTCCCCTCCTGGCACCTGCCTGCTTTCTCCAGGGAGCATTTTTATTTGTGCATTCCCAGTGGGGAAGCAGCAGATACACAATCTGAGCTTGCAGCACAGGGAACTTCATGCCAACGTGGGAATGTGTGTTTGACTCGGGCATGGCATCGGGGAGATTTCCAGTTGTGATCAGAAGGATGTCAGGAGCTCTGCACCTTCTGCTCCTCCTTCAATCTGTAGCTGCTCCTTCTTCACAGCTGGGATTTTTTAGTTGTGGAAGAAGGACCAAGATGAAGCTGGGCTGACAAGGACTGGGGGAGGAGTTTGGGGTCAGAGGGAGTGGTTGGGCTGAGCTCCTTGGGAAGCTCATTTCTCGATGTCTGTACTCTCTTGCTGTAAAAACCCAGCTGAAGGTGTCACGTCTGTGTCTCTGGCAGGTCTGGAAGAGGTCTGGGGCGTGGTTCTACAAAGGGCTGCCCAAGTACATCCTGCCTCTGAGGAGCAGCAAAGCCCTGGAGCTGCAGCCCCAGCCCTGGCAAGGTGAGGTGGCCGTGCCAGAGCCCGAGAGCATCGGGAGCAGCCGCTCCTTCACCTGGGCCAGGGGAAAAGGTTGGTGTCCCACCCCAGAAATAAGTGGGAGAAGATCCTGGCTTCTCCTGTTGCTGCCAGGACCCAGCTAATGGGAGAGCTCTCTGTTGGAGGGGTTATCCCACAAGGTGTGGTGTGTTTCCCACGTGGATGTTGGAGTTTGATGCTGGATTTTTCAGGATTCACTGGTATTTAAGTGCACACTGACTAGTCCCAGTCCTCCTGGACTCCCCAGCCTTCAGTCCACCCCTGTGAGATGAGTTAGAAATGGCTCTGCCAGCATCTGAGTGCTGCAGAATCAGAGCTGCTGCCAGTCTGCTTTGATTTCTCTTCCTTTCTTTCAGTGTGGATTAGCAGAACTGTCTGGCCTCTCTCCCCTTCTGTCTTTTGCTGTTAGATCCCCTCAGTTGGAAAAGACCTCTCACGTGAACCAGCTGCCTGCACTCTTCCACTTACCAGAAGTGCAAGGGGAAATAACCTTTTAATAAAGAACCCTCAGGAGGCTTGGGTTTACAAACCTTCTCTTCAGGGCCCAGCTAAGAAAGCACTCCCAGCCCGACTGTAACTTTTGTAATTAAAGACAAATTAGATCAACAATAGATGGTTGTGTTTCCCTCCAGGAGATGCTTGGAAGGAGTTGTCTTAGTAAAGGGGCTGATTGATGAGGTGTTTTTTTTTGTTCACACGATAGAGAAAACATTGAGTTGAAGCTGTTGAGCCCAGACCTGGCCTGCTGTTTAGTTCAGCTTTTTAGCTGAGTTTTGTTTTTGGAGAAGGCTTCCTCATAAATACAGGCAGGAGCAGGGGGAGGACAGCAAAGTGACCTTTGGGAAGCTCTGATGTGGGTGGTGAGCTGCCTTCCTCCCTGTCCTCTGATGTTTGTCTGGCTGCTGCTTTATGGCTTGGGCAATATTAATTTATGGCTTTATTTTCTTTCCCTGTTGCCCTTCTCTGTGAGGCTGCCTGTCCTCTGGACAGCTTTCAGTGGGCACTGCAGGCTGGAATTCATCTCAGGAGCTGGCAGCTTGTGCATCTCCCCCCTCCTTTTAGCTCTTTTCAAGCTGCCAGTGCTGGGACTCCTGCTGTTAATCATCCCTGATGTGTGCAGGGCAGCCTCCTTCCCCCGTGGAGATGTGGATCCATGATTTTGCCACCGTGGATCTGCAGCTGGAGCTGGGCTGATAGCATTTGTCAGCTCACACCTTGTCCAGCCTCACCCAAACTCATCCTTTCAGCCTGAGCACAGCCTCGGTGCTTGTTTGCCAGGATGTTCCCGGGAATGAGCTCTGGCATTTAACACGCCTGGCTCTGACAGGCTGCTCTCCGTGGGGTTCCCAGCCCTGTCCAACCCCTCTGCTCATCTCTGATGTGCTGAAGGAGCCATCTCGGAGCTTTTCGGGGATTCAAGGTGGGAGAAGCCAAGCCACAACCCCTGGGCGTCCTCCATGCCGTTGGATAAACTTCAAATGTCCCTTTTCCCCCTCAAAAGCAAGAGCTCAGTGGCAGAACCTGGGTTGGGAAGGCAGCAGGACCAAGGGAAAGCAGGAATGTTCCTCTAGGAAGAAAACCCAACCCCAGCAGGCAGAAGTTTTATTTTTGCACTCCCAGTGTTTCTCCTGCGCTTGCTGACTCTGGGGTTTGCTGGTGCCTTTAGTTTTTCTGTTATAAACAAGCAGTTGCCATGGGAACCCTGCTATTAGTTAAGGCACAAATGTATTGTCAGGAGGAGAATAGCAGCAACATTTCTCGTGCTGGGCAGCAGCTCTGCTCCATGTGCTGGAATGTGGGTGGGATTCTGTGCCAGGTCAGGGGGTGAGAGCAAGAGCAGCAGGGCTTTCCTTCTCCCAGGCTCTGAGTCCTGCAGGAAAAACATGGATGTGAGCATGGATGTGAACATGACGCCCTCAGTGGGACACTGGGCTGGAATAATTCTCATCATCTCTGACTTTCCTACCTGCACTGGCCAGGAGCTGTTGCCCTCCCTGCTTTCTGGAGGTGGTGCTTGCCAGAAATCCGGGTGCTGCAGGGATTGTGCTCAGGGATTGTGCTCACCCTGCTCATCCCAGCTGTGCTGGGGCTGCGTGGCTCTTGGAGCTGTTATTCCCATGTGCTTTTCCTGTATTTTTGAGACAGCTCCATGTGGGCTCTGCCAGCAGCTGCAGGGCTCCAGGCCCTTGCTAAGTGACCCATTCCCTGTGGGAATGCTGCTTCTCTAGCAAGTCTCATCTCGGCATATTTTATTTTATGAGCTTTTTTCCCCAGTCAGCTGGAGATAGGGAGGGATAAATCTGTTCTGTTCTCTGAAAGAACAGCTGTCCAACGACTCTTATTGATATATCAGCAACTGCTGGAATGCCAGATTTAATACTTCTGGGCTCTGGGAAGTGCCAGCAGAAGGTCTGGGAGCTTTGGATGAAGGATTACCTGCGAGGGAGACATTGGTGCAGTGAGTAAAATACTCTGTTATTGGCAGCAGAGGAAATGAGAGCAGACAGGGCTGGTCCTGTGGTGCGAGGGCCTTTGTGTCATTAATATTTTCCTCCTCTTGTGCTGCTGAATGGCAGAAGGACAGGCAGCTAAAGTCACCTCCACTGATTCACTGGGGCTTTCTGTAAATAAATCCTGGCTCCCAGCATTTTTGGAGGATTCATGGAGGAAGGAGCTGTTCTAAAGCAATGGGTTTTATGAATCCAGGAGAGAAGAAAAAAAAAATATAATGACCAAGTGGAACAGGACTTTGTTTTATAAGAGAATTGAGCAATGAGGTGGTCAGAATGATTCTTACAGCTGAGATTTGGATTTTATATGGAAAAAAACCCACTCTGGAATGGATGGATTGTTATTAACAGTGTTTATACAGAACTCCCCACAGTTCCCAGGCAGTTCTGGGGAAGGAATGAAGATATCTTTTAGACAAACCTTTGCTTTGAGGACTCTTAGCAAGCTTTTTTCCAGCCCCTTTTCCTGCAGGTGATGAGAGCTCCCATTCCTGATGATGCCAGGAGGAAAAGGCTGTGCTGGGTGTGTGTGAGGAGCTGCCTGCCAGGGCAACTTCAATAAGCTTTGCAATAACACTGGCAGCCAACTTTAATATCCTCAGAGATGTTAGCACTGCTTTAGGTATTCATTTCTTTTTTTTTTAATGAAATATTTTGTGTAGTACAGATCACTGCCTTGAATACAGGAGTGCCTGCAGAGGTCCTTGGCAGGAATATTTATTTGACAGCCCTTGCTCTGTGCAAGGGAAAGGATTCCCATCCTCCTGCCCTGGTCAGTGGGAGGAATGTGAGCTTCTAAAGATGTCCTGATGAACCTAAAAAAATAATTGGGGGTTCCTTTTTCTACAGGAGAGGCTGTAGGTTGCAATGTTGCCTACTTTACATCCCTCCTGGGCCAATTTTGTACTTTTTAGCAGGAGTTGTGACCTGCTGTTTGAAGTGGCTGCTGAGCTGCCAGCAGAGCTGGTATCTCCCTGCTCAGGTGGAGAAGTGCTGTAGGTGCAATCCCTCAAACAAAAGGCAGATTTTTTTTCCCATTACCTTCCTCCTCAGCCCCACCATTTCGGCTCTGAGCTCAAACCATCACAAAAACCCAGGAACTGGGAGGAACACCTTTCTCATTTTACCCAGAGCAGCTGGCAGTCGAGTTATCTTTTACACCAGCGTAAGCAGGAGAGGTGTTTGCATAATTGCATGGAAAAGTGGAAAGAACCTGCCAGTTTGGGGAGCTGTGTCTGGCAAAACGAGGCTCCTTCAGCTCTCTTGGAAACTATGGGGAGTGGAAAGCAGCAGGACCAGAGCCAGGAATCAGAGGGAAGAAAAACACAGAGAAAACAAAGCATCTTTGAAACGGGAGAGCTCCTTGAGGAGAAGGAGTGACCCTTGCCTTTGGAGCTTTGGGGACGTGAGAGTGACACAGTTCTGGGCAGTTTGCTGATTTGGGGGACAATTTGATGTGCTCAGGATTTATCTGGTATTTTCCCCTTAGATCCTGGAGCCTCCACAGGAGCACTTTGATCCCCCACGATCCCAGCCAGCTTTAGCAGAGAAGCACTGGTGCTGTCTGCACCTGCTGCAGTGTGTGCAGGAGAGTGATAAATCATCTGTAAAAAACAAAACCACATCATGTTTGGGAGGAACAGCTGTAGGGGAACCGCAGGTAGGGTCTCCTTTGGAGAGGGAGAACGTGAGCAGCGAGTCAGCGTTTGTTCCTGTTTTATTTGGCTCCATCTGGCACCTCTTTGGGAAGTGTTATGAACATTGTGAATAACTGTCTCTCTCCTCTCCTCCCCCTGATCCTCCCTGCAGTGGTTTCCAGTGACAGCGAGAGCGACTCGGAGCTCAGTTCCTCCAGCCTGGATGACAAACCCATCCCTGTGGCGTCCAAAGGCTCTCAGGGCAGGAAGCTCCAAGCAGGAATGGGTGAGGAGCTGCTGTTCCTTGGGGCTGGAGGGTGGGGAGTGTGAAGGGCTGGGATGGTCTGAGGAGTGCTGGAAGGGGCTGGACCTTTTTCCATGGAATTTCTCCCTGGGTCGTGCTGTGGCTGTGCCAGGTGAGGGTATGGGCCTTTCTCTCTTGGAATTTCTCCCTGGGTCAAAGAGCTGCTGGGTCATGCTGTGGCTGTGCCAGGTGAGGGTCTGGGCCTTTTTGCATGGAATTTCTCTCTGGGTCCAAAGCTTCTGGATCATTCCACGGCCTGCAGCATTCCAGGCCTTGAAGGCGGGAGCTGCTCCTGGCAGCACATCCCTGGCCAGCTCCTCACTCCTGGCTTTACTGGGATCACCAGTGGTGTTTTGGGAGCAGAGCACAGGAACTGGGTGTGACCCCTGGCTCCTGAGGGCTCCTGTGGGCTCCTGGGGCCCTGTGGGCTCCTGAGGGCTCCTGTGGGCTCCTGAGCCCTGAGGGCTCCTGTAGGGCTCCTGAGGGCTCCTGAGGGCTCCTGATGGGCTCCTGTGGGCTCCTGGGCTCCTGAGGGCTCCTGTGGGCTCCTGAGGGCTCCTGTGGGCTCCTGAGGGCTCCTGTGGGCTCCTGAGGGCTCCCAGAGCTGCGAGGTTGATGATGTTTAGGCCCAGGCCTTACATCCACACCTCATTCTCTGTCGTGTCCCCACAGCACCCATGAGGGGACCCAGCAGGACCCTGGGGACACCCCGGTCCCCTCCTGTGTCGGGGAGCCCCAGCAGCCTGGGCAGTGAGCAGGGGGCCGAGCTCAGCCCCACGGACAGCGGCCACAGTGACCAGCCCTCGGACAGGCGCCACAGCCATGCTGGTAAGCTGCACCCCTTTCCGGCCACATCCCTGCTTTTTGGGGAGAATTCCAGTAGAATTCCCTGGAAGCACAGCTTTCCAAAGAGGTTCACAAAGCTGTGGTGAGCCTGGGATCACTTTTCCCTGCTTCTTTTATCTGTTGGCAGATGCTGGCACAGATTTTTCCCTCTTTCCCCAGCGAAAAGTCTTTTCTGCAACATGAGTAATGGTCTGGGGTGGGAGCTGCCTGCACCCACCCCAGGAGCTCTCAAAGCTGGGTCTGTGCCCCTGCAGAGCCCTGGAGCTCCTCTCCCTCTCCCTCTCCCCTCTCCCCTCTCCCCTCTCCCCTCTCCCTCTCCCCTCTCCGTCTGTCCTGCAGGAGAACCACCAGAACAAATAGAGCTTCTATTCAAGCAAAAAAAGTCCAGCAGCTTTATGAGACTGAGTAACATTTTTCCTGAAGTAAGGTGGCTCTTCAAGCCGAGTATGGCTCTTTCCAGAACTCTGCAGTGCAGAAAAAAGACTTTTTCCCCCTCAAAAACCTCAGAACAATTAAGTGACTGGGAAAGCAGAGGCTGCTATCACACCTGATCAGCTGAGAGAGATGCAAATGTGTTCTCTCTGCAGTTCCCACTAATTTAGTCACTAACCCCTCAAGTTATCATTCAGCACTGCTCCCTCCTGAGCATTCCTGCCCTCTGAACTGCCTCTCCTGTTGTTCCTGAGCCTGGCTGGTGCTGGGCATGTTGAGGCATAAATTGGATTAGAGAGAGCAGGTTCATCCTTCAGTGCAACAAGGAGTCGTGGTCCCACTTCCCTCTAGAAACAGGCGGCATAAAATTCATGAAATTGTTTCTGTGCTCTTCCCTCCCTCCCCAGGTTTCAGGGAACTGCAGTTTTCTTTCCTTTTAGTCCAAATCAAACAAGTGATTCTTCTGCTCTGTCCTTCCTCCCTTTGGATTAGAGCCTGCCCTGGACTGGGTGGTTTATTTTAAGCTCCTGTTGGGTGTGGGATTAGAGAGGGAGGATTCCTGCTGTGGGTTAGCTTTGCTGCAGATTGTCCTGTGGGGTGGGAATGGGTGAGGATAGCAGGTGGGACCCCTTGGGTGCTCCTTCTGATGGATGGGAGGATGGATGGATCCACTCCTGGATGATGTGTCTGTTCTCAGCATTTTTGAGCCTCTCTGCCTGACCATGACAGTGCAAACAGTATTGCAGAGGCAAAAAAAAAAAAAAAAGCCCTTCTTCCAGCTAAAAACTCCAAATGCAAAGCTTGGCATGAGGGGTCAAAGCTTTCCGATGGGATTTCCTCCTGTAGGTGGGAGAGAGCTGAAAATGACAGGCAGCATGGGCAGATATTTGAAAAGGAGAACTTCAGCAGTCTCCTGAGCCCAGTTAGAGTTGGCCCTGAGATGTAGAGAAGATCCTGCTAAGGAAAAGGTTAAGCCAGGTTGGCTGACTAGGGAGTTTCTGTAAAGATCTTTATTTTGTCTGGGGTAATTTTTTCCCCAGTCTTCCTGCAGAAGGGGCTGCTTTGTTCAGACAAAAGCCCAGGCTCAGGGGGCTCCATGGCCTCCTAAATCCAGGGCGGGGAGGCAGGAAATCAGCAAGGAATATTTCAGGATGGATCCCTTTGGATGCCTCTTTTTGCCAACAAGCAGAGGCTGCAAAGGAGCAAAGACCCTTTCTCATTTCAATTGCTGATCCTCAGCTGCAGGGCAGGCCTGTTAAAAGATGATTTTCTGTGGTTCCTCTGAAAGGCTCTGCACCTTCAGAACACCGTGACAGGAGCAATTTTTGCTTCATGTCATCACCTCAGGTGTTGTTTCTTTTCGCTTCTTTTTCTCACCTCTGCTTTCATTCCTCTCTCCAGCATGACTTTGCAGAGCACTCCAGCATCCCAAAATCCCAGGCCACCTCCAGAACAGGGAACTGGGGAGTGGTTAGGAATTAGGAATGTTCTGCAAATGCAGCTGCTGAGCTCTCCCAGCCTGCAGGCCAAGCTAGCAGCGTGGTGGTGGCCAAGGGAAAACAAGGAGCTGTTCAGGAGAGGTTGGAGGTTTCCAGTGCATCGCTCCAGCTCCGGCTGGGGTTTGCTGAGGCAGATAATGAAGCCTGGAGTTTGTCATAAAATGACTCATTGTCAGAGCTGCGTTGGGATTTAGGCAACTGCAGCCAGTGAGCCAAAGTTTCAGAAGAGTGGTGAGTTGAGAGGCTGCCAATTTTAATTTTTTAAATTTTTTTTTTTTTACCACCTGCTCTCAAAGCTTTTCAAAAACATCATTTTCTGAGGGGCTGGTGTTTCTTCTGAAGCTCCAGTACTTGGAGGTGCCTGCTCTGACGTGATAGCTTTCAGGAGGAAGGTCACCCTCTCATTTTCCTGGGGAATGTTTTGTCCTAAAGAAAATGAAATTTGCACATAGGGAAGAAGCACGATCTTCCTTTTTCCTCCTCCTTGCTCACAGCTAGGGCAGGTGGCTCACCTTGTTCTGGCTGCACAGCTGATGTTAAGAGATGCCTTGAAAAAGAGCAAAATCCTCACTGGTGTTGATAATGGCATTTTTATTAAGGAAGGAGAATATTAAACAGAATGAAACAAAGAAATAATCAATACGTTACAGTGGTTTTCATTAGCCCAGTGTCATGGTTTTTTTCGGCGGGAACTTTCCGGGGGGGGCGCAAAAGGGGGGGCCGGCGCCCACCCTAAATTTAGAAAAAAAGAATTATTTTCCTACACATGTGGGGGGGGGGGGGGGGGAAAAAAAAAACATCTTATCCTGTTTTTTTCCCCCCCCCCCCCCCCCCCCCCCTCCTTCCCCCCCTCCCCCCCCCCCTTCTCTTTCCCCGCCGGGGGGGGGGGGGGGGGGGGGGGGTTTTGGTTCGGTCCCCGTCCATTTTCATCTCCCCCCCTCCTCCCTTCTCTCCCCTTTTTTTTTTTTTTTTTTTTTTTTCTCCCTCCTTTTTTTTTTCTTTCTTTTCTCCCCCCCCCCTCTCCCCCCCCCCCCTCTCCCCCCCCCCCCCCTTTTTCCCCCTTCTCTTCCCCCCCCCCCCCCCCGGGGGGGGGGGGGGGGGGGGGGTTCTTCGTCTGTGTCGTGTGCGGGGGTGGGTTCTCTTGGGCGGTCGCCCCGCCCCCCCCCCCCCCCCCTTCTTTGTTTTTTTGGGGGGGCCCTCCCCCCCCCCCCCCCCCCCCCCCCCTTCCCCTTCCTGTTTTTTGTTTGGGGGGGGTGGGGCTCTCTCTCGCCGGGCCCCGGCGGCTCCCCCCCGGGCCCCCTCTTCCCCTTTTGCCCCTCCCCCCCCCCCCCCCCCCCCCCGGCGGGGGGGGGGGGGGGTGTTGCGCTCTCCGCCCGCGGCCGCGGGGGGCCCCCCCCCCCCCCCCCCCCCCCCCCCCGCCCGGCCCCCCCCCCCCCCCCCCCCCCCCCCCCCCCCCCCCCCCCCCCCCCCCCCCCCCCCCCCCCCCCCCCCCCCCCCTGGCGCTTTTTGTTTTTTTTTTTTTTTTTTTCCCCCCCCCCCGGCCCCCCCCCCCCCCCCCCCCCGCCCCCCCCCCCCCCCCCCCCCCCCCCCCCCCCCCCCCCCCCCCCCCCCCGCCCCCCCCCCCCCCCCCAAATTTTTTTTTTTTTTTTTTTTTCTTTTCTTCCCCCTTTCCCTCCCCCTCTGGGGGGGGGGGGGGGGGGGGGGGGGGGGGGGGGGGGGGGGGGGGGGGGGGGGTGGTAGGACCCAGGGAGAGCTTTTAATGGAGATAACAAATTTGAGCTTGGGACTGCTGCAGGGGGTAAATTAAGCAAAAGGTATTTCCCCTCAGATCAGCACCAAATTGTGCATTGATGGGTTGTAGCTCAGTATGCTGCTTCCAACTCTCTTAACTTGGGGAGATTTTTGCCCCAACTTTCAGGAACTGACTGGATTTAGAAATGAAAAAAGGTGGTGTCTCTGTGGCTCAGTGCCTCCCTGGCACTGGCTGGGGTAGGCATCCACTTTTCTCATAAATATTCAAGCTGTTAATACATGAGGCAGGCAGAGCCATTCAGCATTATTTTTGTGGCAGAAAATTCTTTGAGCATCTTTGAAGTTAAAGCATTAACTTCTATTTTCCCTTCCATTCGGCTTCTCAGAATTCTGCTTTGCTCCCTCAGGGATGATGAGGAGGTAACATTTTGCTTCACTGGGTCTGACTACTCCATTCCATGTAGGAAAAAAAAAAATTGTCCTAACAGTAATTAGGCTCCAAATGGGGTAGTAATTTCTTTAATGACTTTCTTCATGGCAGTCTTTGGGGAGCTGACTTTTGTTTTCCTGTGCTTGGTGAGAAAGTTGCTCAAATGTTTCCAGACTCATCCCTTGTTTGTGTGAGCCAGGCTGGTGTGGTTTTCCAGTGTGGAAGAAAATTCCTGCTCTTCCTCCCTCTGCCTTCAGCCTCTGCCTGCATTTAGGGCATGGATTAGGAAAGACAGAGGGATCAGATGTAGGGGAAAGACCCCAACCCATCCAAGCCTCTCTTCCTTCACTTCCTCATCAAATTTTGGGCACTGCTTTTTATCCCCCTTCACTCAGAGCTTGCTGGGATTGAGTTTTCCTGCTGCCAGGGAGGATAAGTTGTCTGTCTTCCCCAAAAGTGAAAAAATTGAATTGTGCCTTCATGGCTGAGGAGCTTTGAGCTCTCTGTGCCTCCTCGTCTCCACAGAGCACCAAGTGGTCCTGCTGTACTTATAAATAAAACATAACTTTGGGTAGTGGCAGCGTTAGGAAATGATTCAAGGTTTGCATTCCAGATACAATGCATTTGTAAATATGAACCTTGGGAGAAGCCTGTGCCCCCTTCCATCTTTGAGGGAATTAAAATATTTTCATCCTCAAGTGGGAGAACCAAAACAGTTTCAGCTCTTTCAAGCCCGCCTTGAAGTTAAGTGAATAAAGGCTCGAGTAACTAAAAAATAAATTACTTTCACTTCTCCTGTAATTCTTTATGGAGTTTTAAATTGAAGGCTTCTTCCTTCAAAATAGAGGGATGACAAAGATTCATTCTCTCGGCTCTTTCACTCAATCTATCAGGAAACAAGTCTGCTGCTGAAGATGAAACTCCTATTTTTGTGCCTTCTTTCCCACTGCAGAGCTCTGGGCTTTGGTCTTTGATCAAGCAGCCTGTCTGGCCTCCTGCCCCCACCTCTTCAGACTTTTTCCCTGCCCTCTGCAATCCTTTTACTCCTCATGCTCCCAACGCTCTGTTCAGCATCTTGCACAAAGCGGCGAGGGCAGGAGTGGATGTCACCCCTCCAAACAAAGCAGAAAGGGAAGAGCAGGGGAAGGCAGGGAGATGGAAGTGAAAAGCCTAGATTTTGGAGTCTTTGTAAACACTCTGAGAGGTTTTATGGCCCGGGAGGTTATCTTTTAACAGGGATGTCAGGCAGCAGCTGCTGGGAGAGAATTGCCTTGGGATTCCTTGAGCTGTTCCCATGAAATGCTGTGAGTCCCCTGTCCTTTCTCCAGGAGGAGATGCAGTGAGTCCCAGCAGAGCCCGAGTTTGGCCAGAGGTGCTAAAGGGATCAGTTCAGGGTTTATTTAATCAAGAGAAGACCAAATATCTTCCATGTACTGAAGGACAATTCTATCAGCACAACTCCTTATTTCTCCTTCTTCCCACTTTTCCTTCCCCTGGCTTTTCTTTCTTTAATCAAGTCTAATGGGCCCTGACTGCTGGACTAATGATGCATAGATGTTCTCTTTATTATTTTTAGGAAGCTCTTAAAATGGCACTGAGCACGCAAAAGCAACATAAAATAACTCGATAAAATCTCTCCACTGCTTTCCAAACAAAAACTTTTGTCTTTATGTGTTTTGCAGGCAAACGACGAATCCACAGCAGAACACAACTCTGACAGAGGTGCAGATGGAGCTGCTTTTCCTGGATCCAGCACTCCCCCATTCCTTGGACTTCAGACTTTCTGATGACAGCTCTTCCACAGGCATTGGCAGCACGGTGACACCTGGGGAAGCACTGCCTGTCCTCTGTGACCCCAACAGAGACACTGGGGCTGGGATTTGCACTTGGCTCCCATGGGGAGGGTGTCACTCCTTGGTTTTCTTGTGGTTGTGGTTGGAATGGGTTTGGTGGGGGCATCAGGTGAAGCTGTGCTCCTGTTCCCTCCCTCTCTCTCTCTGCTCAGGGAAAAGAAACACTCCAGGGAATTTACTGTGGTTTTTTTCACCCCTCCTGGCTGTGGCCTGGCTAGTGTGAGGGTGTGGGGTCAGGGGAAATGTAGCACACTCCCCACCCCTGGCCCAGCTGGCTGCTTGTGAGTACCCAAATTGGATAAAAGCTTTCAAATGACTTTATCTCATAAAGCCCTGCAGACTCTCCTCCCACGTGCACACCTTACATGAGCAAGGGCCTTTTTTTTGCCTTTTTCCTGTAAGTGCTGATCATCTGGCTGGCTGTGCTGGTGTCATCATGAGTCAGGCTGTTGAAAACTGCATGCCCCGGTCCTGCTTATTCTCCGGGACGGACAATTTCCCTCTAAGGCCTGACAGATGAGAAAAATCAAATTACCTCACATCTCTGGAGCAATTAGATCTTTGAAGACCTGAACAAAACCCACACTAGGCCGGTAGGAGTCTGTGGATTTTATTAAATGCTTTGGAGCTGACCTGTCTATTGTGAAGAAACAAAGGATTCCAAAAAAGTTCCCTCTGAAATCACGGAGTTAAAGGCAATTTGTGCCCATTAATGTCAGCTTTCTCCCTGGTTATTACTCTTTTGTTCTGCTTTCCTTTGCACTGGGCACTTTGTGTGCATGTAGTGTGTGTTCTTACAAATGGCTGCAGGATGAAGATAAATTGAGATTGGGTGCTGGAACACTCCGGCAGGAGATCGGAAATCAATCCTCGACTTTCTTTTCAAATGAACATGGCCCAACCGAGGACCATTCCCTCACTGCTCTCCCAGTCAATGTGCTGTGGCAGGTTTTGCTGGGAAAATGCTTCCAACCCTTCCTCTGTGATCTGTTTCTGCCCTTT
Organism: Entomyzon cyanotis; assembly: GCA_024500445.1. Taxonomy (NCBI): domain Eukaryota; kingdom Metazoa; phylum Chordata; class Aves; order Passeriformes; family Meliphagidae; genus Entomyzon; species Entomyzon cyanotis. The sequence continues at coordinate 2,985,240 of JAKEPQ010000673.1, forward strand.
CACAAATGAAAACAAAACCTTTGGGCCTCGTGGGCTCTCTGAGATGGCAGGAAAGGAAATCACTGCATGTGGGGTCTGCAACATCAGTGTTGGACAGAGCAAGGGATGAGGTTGTTCTCCACTGAAGGATATTTTATGGCATGGTCTTTGTTGTTAACCTGACCATTGAGGCATCTCTGGAAGGGGCAATGCCAAAATTATTTGCTATATCTGAAAAAGTAACTCCAGCTGTCAGCTTCTGCTGAAATACTGGTGTGATTTCAGAGCTGTTTCTTCTGAGAGCTGTAGGGTCTTCAATTTCCGAAGTGCTTTGCCACCAAAAAAAGTTCTGTTTTGCCTTGAAGCTTTTGACAGTGCAAGTGAGGCTTGTCTTGCTCATTACTGCAGTGCCTCAGACAGCCTGGCCTGCCAGCCTAAGTTAATTCTGCAGCAGAAGGAGAGGGGAAAAGACTTTTAGGAATTGACTCTATTTTCTTTAAACCTGTTACTTTCTCATCACTGACTCTACACTGAGTTGGAAAGAGGTTTTAAAACTAAGAGTGACGTTTCTAACTCTTCTTGAGTTCCTTGTGCTTCGCTCCCGGGCAGTGCAGGCAGGTCAGTTGTGTTCACATTCCCATTCTCACTTCCCACAGCATTTCCCTCTGTGGGTTGGCAGCTCTGCACAGGAGCCTGGGAATCCTTGTTGTGCCACTGTGAGGCATCAGCTTGATTTTTAACTGAGGCCAACTTTAATAAAACACTCTCAGAGATAAATGTGGGACTGCTCTGGTACCAGTCAGACTGGGAACTTTTCTTTTTTACCTCTGTATTTTACTCCATGGGGTGATTCCACCTGAGTTCAAACCAGAACTGTCCAGGCAGCTGTGGAAAGACTCCTCTTGGGTTGAGGGAAGGATCTGGTCCTGGACAATGTGGTAGAGGAACATCTGCAGCTCTGTGCATTATTTTATGTTGAAGACCACTTCTCCCTTTGTGGCAATTCTCTTGGTTGTGTTTTGCAGCTTTTGTTGAAATGTTATCTTAAACCTGTCCATGTCTTTTTGAGCTGGCTCAGTGTGGGCAAGAAGGGCTCAGTGAATGTGATCAGTCCAGTCTTTTGTGTTCATTATTTTGTTGTTCTCATCTCCATCCCTCCCGATTTTCATATGGTGTTTCACCACTGGAAACAATAAAGCTTTTGCTCAGAAACAACTCCTCACCATTCTTGAAAAAAGTATTTTTTGCAGATACTCTCCAAATCCTTGGGCCAGCTCCAGCCAGGCAAGACAATAATCCAGCCAGTGGAGTTGTGATTCTCATGGCTGGAGTTTAATTGAATTCTGCACTTGAAAGTCATCTTTTGTCTTGTGGGTGCACAGGTTTGTTCCTCAACCCCTCTGTGAAGGTTTTCCACGCTGCACCCACACTCACAAAGCAGCACCAATTGTCCTTTTTTGCTGTCCCTATAGCCTCCCAAGGCTCTCTGACAATCAGGATCCATTTAAATTGGCCCACAGAGAAGTGAATCTCTGTGTCTCCTCATTGTTTGCTCCTGTTCCCTCCCCTCAGCATTCAGCCTCAAGGTTTCAAATGGCTTTTTAATCTGTTTTCGCTTTCCCCTTTTTAAAAGCTCCTCCGTAATTGCTGTTGGGATTGTTCTGCTGGGGAGCTGCCGGTAGCCCAAGGATGGAGCATGTCAAGGACTGAGCAGCTCTTGTGTTGTTCCTTCCCCTCTCTGCTTGCCATGACAACAGCCACCAGATGGGAGAGTCGGCTGGGGGATCTCTGCGAGTCAGAAACACCAGCCAAGGATTGCCAAGTTTGGTTTTTACAGTGGTATTTTGGAAGGGAGGGCAGCACTTCCCCTGTGAGAGCTGTCTGCGCATTCAACAGAGCAAACGGGCTACCAGCTGGTGTTTGGACAACGTGGTTGTGGCCATTACTGAACCCAAATGTGACCGACTTCTGATCTCTGAGGTGACAAATTACCACAGGACTGTGGCTGCTTTTAGTTTTTTGCAATTACACAAACTTCTGTTCCAGCTATCCTGTCCCATTCTGTGGGAGCTTCCCTGGCCTCGAGTTTTTGGGACTGAGTGGAGAGATCACATTTCTGAGACTGTTCCTTGCTTTGTGGGAACAACCCTGCACTGCACCCCTTCTGAGGCTGTCACCCCCGAAAACAATCCCCAGACTGATCCACACCCAGCCCCTGCATGGGGACAGCAGCTGGATCACCGAGAGCAGCTGAGCCCAGCATTATTTATTTCTCAGCTGGTGAAGCCGAGCCCGAGAGACCAAGAAAACCTCGGTGAACAGCTGAGCCCCACTGCGGGAGAGCAGGGGCAGGAGGGGCTGCTGCTGGGACAGACCTCCATCTTCAGATGACACTCGTGCAAAATGAAACTCCTCCAAGCAATCACACCGTGGCCGTTCCAACGGCGCCTTGGAGGAAAGGAAAATAAACTGAGCAACGCAAATTAGAGATGTAAATCTTCCCGGCTATGTCTGGGAGGTACCTCTTTAATTAGCATCATTGAGCAGCCTTGATGTAGTAAGTGCTAAGGAGGAAACTTGCCAGATTTGCCGAGTTTTGAGAGCAGGTGACTTGTGTTCTGTTTGAATTTCCACCTTGTGATTGTTTTCCTGGAACAGACCCCTGTTCCTGAGCTGTCACCGTGGGAGATGGTGGGATTAGGATGATGGAGTGCCTGGAGGGGATAAACAATAATGATTCTACACCCAAACAATGCCTTTCACTTCCATCTTTTCTTTTCCTGTCGGTTCCCCATTCAAGCTTAATAAGATCAGTGCAGATAATTTCTGTCTTCGTGCAAAACATCATTTTCCCTTCTGTGCTTCTCCAGCTGCACTGCAGTCGGGGAAGGGAAACCACACACGTTCCTCTGCATGGTTATGAATGGTTAGGAAGGTGAAAGGACTGGAAAGGGAGGGAAGAAATCAGATGTACATTACTTCAGTGGAGAGGGAAGCATGCAGGAGTCAGATTTTTGCTGGGCTCATTGCTTGTGACACGGAGTCATCAGGCATTAGCAGTTGGCTTTGGCACCTAATAACACAATCATCTGCGAACGTGTTCTTCCTCCAAAGCAGGAAATTTTTCAGCCAGAAATTCTGATGCTGTCCCTCTCATTGAGGTGAGAATCCGTCTGACCCCTCTGCTGGGTTTATTTCCTTTTCTTACGTGCCTTGTGAGTCCTAAAGTTTCCAGTTATGGGAACAGCTTTGGAGTGAAATACACTGCACTCCACTTAAAATAAGAATAAAAGTTTCCCGAAGGGTTTTGACATGGCTTTACAAGTGAAAACGGCCCCATTTAACAGCTTGAGTGGCTGAGGCAGAGGTGTGCTAAATGCCAGGCTTTGAAGCTGTGCAGGGAGTGGAGAAAGTGGTGGGTTGGAGCCAACCAAGGCAGGGACAGTCTGCTTTCCTCACCTTCCTCACAACAGAGCTCGGCTCTGAATGATCCCCCAGGCTTGGATTCACCCAGGTGAGCAGCTTCTCAATGCTCCTCTTATTTCCAATTTCTTCAGGAGGGGAAGCAGCTGGAAACCCAGCGGGTGTGGGTTGGTTTGGGTCAGCAGATCCCGAAAACCCCATTTGAGTTTTATTGCCGTGGCAGCATCGCTGTGTGCACCAGGTGAGGGGAGAGAGGGCTGCTCCAGCTCACAATCCCACCCAAACTTCCCTGCAGGATTTGCTGCTTTCCTTGCTGTTGATGGGTTTAGGTAGGTTTAATCCTAAGGGCGCTTTGGGGTTTAGCTCTTTGCATCTCGCAGGTCAGCCCTCGGGGATAAACCCCTGCAATTTCAGAGCTTTCAGTGGCAGTGAGGCTTGTGGTTCCTCCAAGTCTGGATGGAAATTCTTTGGACACCCCCGAGCTGGTCCTGCTGTTTTCGTGGCAGTGTTTGGATGGAGCCAACAGCAATTTCTGGGGCTGGACATGCCTGGGAGTGAGTGTGCAGCTCCTGGTCCCTCCCAACTCCTAATTCCCAGGGCTGGGAAGGGATTTGGTGACTTCCTGAGCAGCTCTCCGTTAGGAAATCACTCAGGGACACCCAGCTGCCACCTCTCACCCTGTAATTTTTGCAGGACTTTATGCTCAGATATCACTACACTCCTTTCATGCTGGAGCAGGTTCTGCTGTGGAGCCCAGGAAGGGGAAATGCTGATTTCTTACAGCCCTGTAAATCTGATGTTGCCACTGAATTGTTGTGGTGCTGCTTTGAAGGGATTTTTGCCTTTCTGTGGCCCGTGCTTGCAGAGTCCATGTTTTTGTGCTAAGAAATCAGGAGTCAAGTAATTGAATCTCCCTCCCCTTTCCTATAAAATCAAGTAATTGAATCAAAGACCACGTGATTCGAGAAGAAAAAGACAGGAAGGAGTTCATTTTGGGTTCCCTTTATTGGCCTCTTAAATTCTGAGCTTTGCAGCCCTGCTGGGAGTGTTTTATCGATCCCTTTTCGCAGCTGTGAGTAGGATGGACTTAACCACCCGTTTTCCTGGGACCTGGGAGGCAGCAAGGGTTTGTGGAGTTGGAAAAGGGATGGGTTTAGCCTGGGTGACCCCAGGGTTGAGGCTGGGGGTGTTGCTCCTGACCGGGCAAGGGACACTCTGAGGTGTGGGGAACACCCTGTGGAGGGAAAAATTTGGGGTTTTTGGCACCTGAGAGGCCTGGGATTGTCCCTTCCAGCCCCTGGGGTGGAGCTGCCCATGGCCCTTGAATGGTCACGGGAAGCCACTGAGGATGCAGCTTCATTGGGATGCAAATGGATGTAAATTCATGTAAACATATGTCTCCGCGCAGGTAGCAGCTCGTGCCCAAATTATGCAAATGTTCTAATCCAATAATGCTAATGTCATGATTATCCAGCAACACGGGGTTCATTAATATGGTTCCCTGGCTCTTACACCCATCACTGTCAACACCATTACGCTGAGGCAGAGGCTTCCAGCATCCCTGGCAGGTGGAGGGAAGAGGACACCCAGGGCATGGTGGCACCAGGAAGGAGCCTTCACCTGCCTGGTGATGTCCCATGTGTCCTGGCCAAGGTCCCACCTCTCCTCGGGAAGTCCTTCCTCCCTGGAGCAGACCTGGAGGAGATTTCCCAATTCCTGCAGAGCAGCCAAAGCAGCATTTCTCGATATCCGTGCTGTGATCAGATGAACAGGACTAGCAGGGCCATCTAGTGACTCCTCTGGCTGCTAAATGACCTGGGAGGTGCCCCCTCGACAGGGATCATTTTGATGTTTGTATTTCCAGGAATGCCACCTCTCCCTCTGCCTCCCCTTTTTTCAGCCGCTGGTTACCCTTTGCTCCAAAGTTTTATTTTCCCTGCTTCATCACAGAGCTGGAAAATGCTTGGGCTTCCTTGCAGTGGAGTGGAACTTTGTCCCGAGCTGGGTGACATAAGGTCAGGCAGCAGAACAGCCTGTGGATCCTAGAGGATCTGTGGGATCTCTTCTTGCTCTTGCATTTGTGTCGCTTTTTGCCATGTTGGCCTGACACTGGGATTTGTGGATGAAGCCAGGAAAACTCCCCAACATCCACGATGGATCATTTCCTTGCAGCTCACGGCTGATCCAGGGATGGGCAGGACATCTGCCAGCCCTGGGAGGAGCAGCAGCCAGGCCAGAGCTGCCCCAGAGCTGCCAGGTACAGGGAGTGCACGGGGATTTTGGGAATATTGCTTCTGACAGGATGTCGTTAGCCTGCCGTGGATGTGGGAGAGGAGCAGCTATAATGCTCTCTTAATGCAGCCAAATTGCTCTTTAATACTGCAAACCCAAGATGCTATTTTGTGAATCCCTGGAGCTCGCTCTGCTGCTGGTTATTGGTGGCCTTTTCCCTTTGCTTGTATCCAGCTCCGAATTCCTGGAGCATAGGGTGGGAGCAGTTTTCCCCCTGTGCCTCCATGAAGCTCAGCAGCTTTCTGCCCTCACTTGGCTTCCCTATGTTAACTCTGGGAGCTGGTGTGACTCCCGAAATGCCTCTTCCCACCAAAATGTGAGCAGAAAGTCTCTCCATTTCCATGGCAACGGGGCCGGGCCCTAAATGCTGATGGGAACTCTGTTTCTGGACATCCATGGAGTGGGAAGAGCAGGAGGCAGCAGTGCCCAGCCCCAGCACAGCTCTCCAGCCCAGAATTAATGTCCCAGCCACCTCAGGAGAAGGTGCTGCTGCAAAATTACCACCAGGCTTTGCTCCTGCCTGCCTGGGAAGTCTCTAGGAGGAATGTTGTCATCCTCCCGCAGCTGGGAGACAGTCGGGAAGAGGTAAAAGCAGGGTAAAACTCCTAAGACAAGTCAGCTGGATAATCTCAGAGGACGTTGACTCCAGCTTGGAAAGGCACTGAGAGCAGATAAAATTAGTGTAATAGGAGTTGATGCTGCACAGAAGTCTCCCCTCCCTTGATTGCGAGGGAGTGGGTCTGCATTTATCTCTCAGGCACACAACAATCAGTGCCAGCGCCGTGTGAGAGGGTGGCTCTGCCCTGCCTGCTGATGGCAAAACTAAGGCTGAGAAGAATCCAAAGACCATAACAGAAATCAGAGAAAAAAAGTTCAGAAAGGTTCATCCCTAAGAAAATTCCCCTGAGGACTGGGCCCTTGGCAATGCTGTGCCCCAAAACTGGATGTCACTCTCCTCCTGGGTGGATTTTCCTGCAGCTCCCGCTGTGCACAGACCCACCCTGGTGAATCACTGTGTGAATTCACTCTGTGCTCCACAGAGGAGAGATTTACAGCAGCTGATTATCCTCTCTGCTCGATTTCCAGCTGCCTGGAGTGCTGGCAGTGGTGTCAGGGCGCACAGGCAGAGCACATCCCCTCCCCAGCAGGAGGGCAGACGCTCCCCAGGACTCCAAAATACCCAAGTGCATTAAAATTACAAAAGAAAACGCCAACTATTTTGGGACTCACACCAAAATGGCAACATATGCTACACGTTAAACATCAGCCCCTGCCGAAAGGAGAGCTATTCTGGTCCCCTCCTGAAGATGCAGGGAGAGCAGATGCCTCCCTCCCTCCTCCTGGAATGTCCTTTCCAGGTCCATCTGTAGGTAACAAAATGCCGGTCGGGAAGATTCCATCCACCTTTGCTACTGGTTGGGCGTTTCATAAAGTCTCTGGGAGCCTTAAGGAATGTTTTGAGGGGAGAAGGCTCTTCCCTGCTGGCATTTGGCTTTCTGCAAGGGTTTGTTTGTGTCTGCGCCGTAATAGGATGTGGGTTGTGTTTCACCGCGGTGATTTTGTTCACAGCTAGTAATTGCTGGTTAAATCTGGTCAAATGATGGTTGTTAGCAGGGCCTGTTGGAGCACAGATAACCTCAGATATTATCCAAGCAGAGGAGCAGTGGGGGCACTGGGATATCAGCCCTGCCGGGGAGCTGTAATCGGCACAGCCCGGAATAAGCTCCTTAGGATTATTTTTGCCAAGTTTCCCAGTTATCATCATTATTATTATTGCTTTACTTAGCAAATGCAAAGGCTGTTTGACCAGGTAAGGCCTGCAATCCACGGGATGGGCTCAGCCAAGCCTCTCCAGCAATCGAGGGCAGGGATCTTGGAGGGGAAGCAGCCTGGCTGCCAGGAGCTGTGCGTCAGCCAGGAGACAGTGCCCTGAGCGAGCCAAGGAGCCAGGCACATGTTGCTTTTCAATTAACCCCCTTCCCATGCGTGCAGCCGTGCTGGAGCTGAGCTCATTGGAGGAAATAAAAAATATGTTTCATACCTCCCAGCCAGGGGAACTGAAGGCAGTGTTAGTCCCGAGTCACCCCAGAGGGATGGAGGGGTCTCTTGCAGCAGGGTTGGCATTGTGTTGATATTCCCCAATTCCTGCCCCTGCAGCCTGATTGAGCTGGCACCCTCTCCTGCCTACAGTGTGGATTCTTCCAGGCTTAAAAATGGTTGGGAAAAAGCAAAATTCCAGCTGGGGCTGCACAGGCTGGTGCTGCCTGTGTCACCTCCCTGGGGGAACTGCAAACCTCCCTGTGCCACCCCTCCAAGTTCAAGGATAAGATCCAGAGCTAGTTTCTCCAAATGAAGGCTTGAATTTGGCATCACCTCTTTGTGCTCTCTGCAGGTTCTTCACCTGGGGGGTTCTGAGAGGTTTTGAGTTGACAAAGTATTAAATAGAGAACCAGTGGGTCAGGCATTGAATCCCTGGTGAGCAACAGGATGCACCATCCTGCTGTTGTGCTTGTCCTTTGGAAAGGAATTGATCCAACTGGGATCAGCCCCTATTCTCATTTATTTAAACCTGGAACAGCAGAATTTGATGCTTAGCATTTGCAAGAAAATTGGGTGAAGTGTGTCCTGAGGACAGCCTGTATTTTTGGATGCGTGTTTAATCCGTGTGCCGCTGTTTTGGGGGCTGTAGGAACATTCCTTGTTTTCCCACTTGCAGGGCAGTTCCAGAAGAGGAAGCTGGGCTGTGGCACGGGGAGAGTGAGTGCCACAGGCATTGTCTGGATGTGCTTGTGCCTCTGTCCAGGACAACATTTCAATAAAACCTGGGTCTTTTCTGAGCCTGGGCTGGATCTGGAGCGATGGTTCCTACATCCCACATACAATGTCACGTGTGCTGAGCTCAGGATCATGTTTTCCTGGAAGAAAACATGGTTTTTGACAGGAAAATTGCTCTTCCTAATCATCCCATCCCTGCTTTGATGCCAGAGGCCACCTCCCCCTTGTCTGAAGGATGTCCCCCCTTGCAGCAGGGACGGATATTCCCTGACAGAGCTGCTTTGCCTCCTGCCGGGCAGAGCTGTGGGTCCCACTGTGGAAATTGGCATTTTAACATTTCTACTCTCTCTCTCCCCTCCTGGGGGGCTGCTGAGGAAGTCAAATTCCCCCTTTTCAGGGCAGCAGAGGCCACGTGCGTGGGCACAGCAGCGGCTCTGGATCGCCCCGGCAGAGCCAGGGATCAAATCAAGTCACATTCCAGGGCATTAGACAGACGGTGGGAATTAAGAGCTTTACCTGGAAACTGGCTTTGTATCTCCAAGCCCTGCTTTTGTCTTCCAGCCCTACTCTCTATTTTCGTCCCTTTCACCTTCTGTGCTGTCGTGTGTGGCAGTGAGTGGTGCCAGCCCCAGGCACGTTTAGGGAGCATTGGTAAATATGGGGCTGTGCAGCCTAGAGGAAACACTCAGGCAGCATGGGAAGGTAGGAAAAGTGTGATTTGTCAAAGCCAAACTGCTTTGGGACTCATTAAAAGCTAAGAAAAGGCTCCAGCTGCTTTCAGCTTGGGATCAGTCAGGGACTGGAAAGTCCCTTCTGGGCTATTAGCAGTGAGTTTGGGTTTTGTTTCTTTCAGTCTATAAGGCTGGTGGTGGGGTCTCCCTTGGGGCACTCCTGCCCTGCTTCAGGGAGTTTGTCTGCTTCAGTTCTGCCTTTTTTATCCCCTCGTTGCTCTGCTGAATCCCTGGGTGAGCTGAGCATCTCCCAGCTGGTGCTGCTGGGCCCTGATCCGGGCTGTGGATGCAGGAGGAGGAAGAGCTCAGAGGTTCACCTGAATTCCCAGAGCCTTGATTTTCTGTCCTACGAAACAATCCTTGCCTATTTGGGTCTTGTTCTCTTTGAGGAAACATCTGAAGTGATGATGCTTTTGCGATGGTAGGAACGGCATTAGGCTCTCGCACGTAACTTGATTTTATTTATTTATTTATTTGCCCTTTTTCAGAGGAAATTGCTGCTATTTTCTGGGCATCAGGCCCAATTCCTGCTTCATTCTGTCTGAGTCCACACCACATCCTGGATGCTGTACCCAAAGATGGAGCCTGTGTGGATGAACACACCCAAAGCCAGAGGCACCTCCTTGCACTTGCTGTGATATTCCCACCCATCCTCAGCCCACCTGCGAGATTTTCAGGTCTGAATTTCAGATTTTCCATCTGAATTAATGTCGTGGGAGTCCTTGGATATGGGGAGTGGGTTAAATTGTCAGAGACTGGATCTGCTGTTAGATCTGCAACAGGCAGGAGCCACCTCAGAGTGACAACATGGCAGGGACACAAAGGAGCAGGGAGCTGTCTCCTGCTCTCCCAGGTCATGAGATCATCCTCAGACGTGCATCATGTCTAGGCACAGAGCAATGACAAGTTTGGATGCTTCAGGAGAGGAACATTCACTTCCCTGTGAGGAGTAAATTAGGTGAGTTTGCCTGGTGTCAGTGTGTTATGACTCAGGGACGTGCATTAACATTTACCAAAATTTGAATGAAAACTGAGCTCTGCATCAGACAGAAAGGTTGGGTGTCATTTTGTTGGGATTTGGGGGAAATCCTCTGAAGAACAGAGCTTTGTTTTTACCAGACACCTGTGTGTCAGGCTGCAGGAGACTGCATCTCCGTGTGCTTTGCTGAGGGATCTCTCAGGTTACCTGGTGGTCCTGCCTGTGACCAGCTGGACATGGCAGTGGGTGACCAGAGCCCCTAGAACTGAGCCAGCAGAGAGGCTGCACTGGGGGAGTTGCTCCTCTGACATATTTCAGACACATTTTCCTGGGCAGGGTGAGTTACTGGGTGGCTGTGCCACCCGGGCCACGAGAGGGGACATGTGTTGCTTCAGTCCCCGCTGCTTCCCCTGCTCCAGGAGCTCATCCAGCTGGTGCTGAGCTCCGGAGGGGACATTGCTGTGGGCTGGGGCAGCCGTGGCAGCAGAGACCCGAGTCTGGGCTGTCCCTGTGCCCCATGGGGAGTGGGCAGTGGTGCCATCTGTGCCCCGAGCTCGCAGGGGCACAGCAACTCCGTGGCACAGCCTGCGGTGAGCAGGCAGGGTTGGGGGCTGTCACGGTCCCCAGGGGCTGTCACGGTCCTTGGGGGTTGTCACAGCCCCATGTCCCTCTCCACATCACGCCGGGATGCGACACAACACCACGATGGCTCCTGACACTGCCTGGTGACCTCAACCCCCCCCAGAGGGGTCTGGCAGTGACCACCCCTGCTTGGGCAGGGAATGAATCCAAGCCCACCTCCCCACACCCCAGCTCCTGCCGGCTGCCCCCGGGGCCGTGCTGGGGAAGGGGCTGGGGGCTGGCTGCCCACGCCGGTGGCCGTGTGGCCGGAGCGGCAGGCCGGCTAGCCACAGCCCTCATTCCTCCGCTGCTGGGTACCGCTTTGTTGCTAGCTGGTGACATCACCCGAGAGCCCACCCCCTGCCTCTTATCCGTCTCTCCGTCTCGCTCATTTATTCCCAGGCAGCGCTGGCAGGAGCAGGGGCCGTGCGAGCGCCAGCAGCAGCAGCATGCGTGCGGCCAGCGAGGCTCAGGGCGCCACAACCACGTAAGGTGCCCGCCGGAGCTCCCTCCTCACCTGCCGCCGCATCCCCGGCAGAAACTTCCCGGCTCCCTCTCGCGCGCGGTCCGGGCTTCTCCGGCGGGGCTCGGCAGCGACAGCCGCATGCATGACACTCCGAAAAGGAGAGAAAATGACCATAAGTATCCAGGAGCACATGGCCATTGACGTCTGCCCCGGCCCCATCAAACCCATCAAGCAGATCTCCGACTACTTCCCCCGCTTCCCCCGCGGGCTCCCCGCCGCCGTCGGCCGCAGCGGCAGCGCCTTGCGCCCCGCGGTCAGCCAGCCCTCCTCGGTCAGCCCCGCCGAGGGGCCCCGCGAGGATGATGAGGATGTGGATCAGCTCTTTGGAGCCTACGGAACGACGCCCGCCGAGCAGCCGGCCAAGAGCCAAGCGCCCGAGGAGGTGGTGGACCCCGAGGGCTACGAGTCGGACGATTGCAGTGAGTTGCTAAGTTTCCGTGGGAGTTTGCTGGGTGCTGAGGGCGAGGGTGGGTGTTAGGGCTGGTTGCCCATCCTGGCGCACCCTCCCAGTCGTGCTGGCCATCGCTGGGATCACGCTGCAGCAGCGAGAAACCCCCAGGTTCAGCTGGGGAGGCTCTCCCGGGGTGGAGGGGAGCCCTGGGAGTGTCCCTGCCGCAGCCAGGCTGGCTGCTGGACCCAAAGTAGGGAAGTCTCCCAAGAGCCACCAGTTGCTGTTGTGCTTGGTGCACTTCTCTGCCTTGTCCCTGCTCGGCTCCGTGCCTCCGAGGGCTGCCAGCCGGGCTCAGACCCTGCTAATCCTGGCTGCTGGTGCAGGGTGCTCCAGCCACGCTGCTGATGAGCTGGCGACACGCTCCAGCATCGCCCGGCTCCACATCGGGGAGATTTGTTGGGAATGACACCCGCCCGGGAGATCTCTGCCCTCTCCCTCGGCAAACTCGGGCTGTCATTCCTCCATTCCTCTGCCTCCGGCTGCAGGCAGAGCCCTGCAGGAGACCAGGGGGCCTTGGGAGCAGAGGGCTCTGGTTCTGGTGGATGCAGGTGTTTGCAGCAAGGGTTAACCCCTCCCCACCCAAAACGTCCTTCCCACCCGGCGCCGTGGAGCTGCAAGGCAGCGGCCGCCTGGCTGTGCCAGGGATAACACGATTTCCCTCGGAGTTCGACAAATCCCAAGGGCTCCATTCAGCTCAGCCTTCGGGGTCCAGATCCTGCGAGGGGCTGAGCACAAAGTTTGGAGCCGGGAGGTGCCGAGGAAGGGAGTGGGTGCTGCCGAGCGGTGCTGCGTGCTCGTCCTGGGGGAAGGAAGGGGAGGCTGAGCTGTTTACGGCCCAGCGCCGGGCAGGCGGTGGCTCTCCCTTTGCGGAATGTCACAGCCCTGCCTCGGCGTCGCTGCCTGCCTGCTGCCATCTCTGCCAGACCCCGGAGTGTGACCCCAAGGAGGGTTCCCCTTCTGCTGCAGGGTGGCACGGCTGTCCCTGTGTCCCCTGGGTGCTGGGTGCCGTCCCCGAGCTGCCACAGCCTCCCTCCCCACGCCGGTGTCGGGGTCACGCTCTGTGTGGAGAGGCGACAGCTCTGGCACTCCCAGGGAGAGAACATCTCTGCTAAGCCGCGTTTGTCCCAGCCAGGCAGTTAACGGGGACTTTAACCGGCTTGGGGTCATTTGCTGCTCTAATTATCCCATCGTCTTTGCTCACCCTGCCAGTAGAAACAAGAGCAACCAGGCTGCAGGGCCAGGGGTGTGCGGGAGCCAAAGCACCCAGAGCTCAGCGTTTTCTCTGAGTGACTCGCATGGAGATTGCCCAGGGCGCTGCATTCTGCATTTATCCATCGGCTGGATCCTGGATGCTGGAAGCAGCTTGGCTCCCTGCCAGGGCCGGCGGGTGTTTCTCTCACCCCGGCTGGTGTTAGGAAGTGTTTCTCGCAGCGTAACAGGTGTCAGGCAAACTGCTGAGACTGTTTGTGCCAGATGTGGTGGGGTTTGGGCACAGCGGTGCCAGGAGCAGAGCGGGGAGGTGGCAGTGCTGGTGTCACCTCTCTGGGGACAGCACGGGGTGGCCCAGACACCCTCAAGACGCTGATTTGTATGAATGTGCAGGACGAGGCTGTCACTCCCCCATGTTTAGCAGCCAAGTTGTAAATGCAGACAGGAGCTCCCTGTACCCATTCCCCAGGCTGGGAGCAGGGAGGGGATTCGTGCAGCCTCACTTGAGCCAGCAGCTGCACTGGGGAGTGTCGCTGAGCTCCCCCACACCTCTGGAGGGTGATTCAGGGCTGCTGCATTAGTCACCTGCACTAATTTTCCCCTGGGGAACCTGTCTGTGCCAGCACGTCAGGACAGCGCTGGGGTTTTGGGGGTGTCTGTCCCTTTGGGTGACACAGGGAGTTCAGGGTGTTGGTGTTGGCCCTTGGGTGCAGCATCCACAAATCGAGGTTTTCCAGGCACATCTTGCCTTGCTTCTCAGAGATTCTCCCAGCCCAGCCCTGGAGAGGTGCAGGGAGAGGGATTTTGCCATGGCAGGATCCGTCAGGAGGAGGAGGAGGATTGAAGGGCTCTCCCCTGTTTGTCCCACCTGCCTGCAGGTTTCCCTCCTCCAACGCCAAGGCGATGCTGCTGCCTGGCTGGGTGGGAGGAGGAGAGCTGCCCCTGCCTGGAGAAATGCAGCAATTGTCTGGGTTTCCCTAAGCTCCTTCCCACCTGGAGTTACTGCTCCAGCCTGGGGTTTCTGGGGTTTTTCCAAAGGGCTGGACTGGGGCTGCCATCTCTGCCCAAACTCCAGAACCCCATCAGGGCTGTGGGGAGTGGGCAGGGTGGGTCAGCCTGGCTCTGCTGCACCCTGTTCCTTCATCCTCTGCTGAGTCGTGCTCCAGACCCCACAAACAAACCTTGGAGTGTCTGCAGAGCTGGTGGGAACTGCCTTCTTCCCAGGATGGGGCAGCCCTGGGAGCAGCAACAGTGTGAGCTCCCATCCAAGCAGGGTGGCCTGGCCCAGAGGTTTGGCATCTCAGGGAAGCAGGGATGTGTGTCCATGCATGGAATCTGTGCTTTGGAAAACTGAGAACCCCCAGGCTGCAGGAAGTAGGTGGGATCCTTGCTGAGATGGGAGGGCAGAGGGGAGGCTGCTGCAGAGGTTTGTGGCTCTGGACACCTCTCCAGCAGCCTGTTGAATGCAAGGACCAGGCAGGGCCAGGGAACCAACACAGCAGATAATCAGTGCAGACATCTGGGCTGGCCCTGGGATCGCTGGGAATTGCATGGAGCCAGCTCTTCCCATCAGACCTGCCAGCAGTGCTGCTGTGAGGATTTGCAGGGTTGTGCTGGGCACTTGCTGCCATCCCTTGGGAGACTCTGGGAGAGGAACTCAGCACTGCCCTGTGCTGTACCAAGCAGGACTCTCCCTGCAGCAGGTTTGTGCCCAGCAGAACTGCTGAGGAGGTGGAAGGAATGAGGCAGGAGAAGTGGGAAATGTGGATTTGGTGCAGAAGGGTGGTTTGGTCCTGCTGTGAGCTGGGAGGAGCAGGCAGGAGGCTGGGAAGGGGGGATTTGCTCCTGCTGCCTGGGGATACCTGGCTGTCACCTCATCCTTGGCTCCCCTGGCTGGTGCCCTGTGACAGCAGCAGGTCCCTGGGATCACCAGGGATGCTTCCCACCCAGTCGGGCAGCACCGTGCTAGGGAAACTTGGTTTGCAAGAAAAATAAGAAATGCCAGCTAGATGGCAATGTGCCACCTGCGAGGAGCTGCCTCTCGCCTCCCATCTCCACAGATTTCACCCAAACGCTGCTGCCCCTCCACTGCCTGCACCTTCCCCTCTGCAGCACCGGCAGCAAATTGGACCTGAGGGGTTTTTAAAGGTCTCTGGAACCTCTGCAGGAGCAGAGGTGGAGACACAGTCCTTGGGAGGGAGCACTGCCAGGGCTTCTCGCAGGGCACAGCTCTGGAGGGAGCAGCCATCCTCCTTTCACAGGCAGTCAAGTTTCCAGCCTGGAAATGCCCCGTTCCCCTGAGCTGCCGTTTGGCTCTGGAAGGAAGCTCTGGTCACACTGGAATCTCTTCCCTCCCCCAGATGTGTTTGGCTCCAAGTTTTCAGATGGGGAGAGAGCCTGAGATCCAGGGGCTGCAGCGGGAGCCAAAATCCCTGGAAGTGCTGCCCCATCCTGCGCTTCCAGGGCTGTTCCTACATGCGCAAACCCAGCCAATTCCCAGTTTTATTCATGGAAGAGCAGTCTCCTGAGCTCTGGAGCTGCAGCAGCATGAAAACCACTTCTCCAAAGTGCAGCTGAGAGGCCAGTCCTGGTGCGCGGTGGCTCGTGACGCCTGCAGCGCCGCACAAGTTATTTAGGAAGACTCTTATTTTGAGCAAAGAAGATAATTAGGCAGGCAAAGCCGTCATGGGGATATTAATTGCTGGCTGCTCGAAGACGTAAAGAAAAAGGAAGGTCTGAAGGGGTGCAGGGTTTGCAAGTCACCTGGCAGTGCTTTTGGCCAGACAGGGGGAGGCAGAGGAGACGGCGAGGAACGAGCAGGGTATTTACTTCTGAAGCACAGCTCTTCAGCATATGCTGCATCTGCTATTTATAAGCTTTGAATCGTCTTTTCAATCCAGATAAGGCCAAGAGAAGTATTTTTTTTTTTTTTTTCCTTTTTCTGAAGAAACTAAACAAACCACCGCTGATTTCGACAGGGCCTGGAGCATGGCTGTGCCAAGCAGAGCACAGGCTGAGCTGCCTCTGCTGAAGGTGTGCAGGTACTGGGCAGTGTCAAACTGAGGGAGCCTGGGGTGTCCCACAGGATATTAACTGGGGTGGCTCTGGATTAGCTCCTCTCTGGTTTCCCGTGGGATAGATGGGTGTTGGGAATGAGATCTTGTGCTTTCCTGCTGACCATCCCAGCAGCAATCCAGGTGGCTGCACATCGTGTGTCCCTGGTTCCCCAGGGAGTGACCACAGCCAGGGACACCCTGAAGTGCTGCAGATGAGAGGAAAGCACACGAGGGTGAGCAGGGTCTGTCCAGGCATCCTCCAACATCCATGGGAGCAGCATATGGGCTTTGTCCTCCGGCGTCTCCACTAATGAAGAATCCACACAGCTAACGAGGTTCCCTCCTCCCACCAGCCTGCCCAGCCCTTCACCTTTCCCAGTTCCAGGAAAGATCTGGAGAAAGGAACTGGCTCCCCTTGTTCCACCATGCTCAAAGGGTTCCCAGATCTCTCATCTTTGTATTTAACACTGAAGGCAGTTTTGGGGGGTTGTTAATTGCAATGCTGTATTTCATTAAAGGAGGAGAGCGGGAGAGATTTGAAGGCCATCTCCAAATTGAAATTGCTGAAAGTCTAATTGCTGCTGACATCAGGGACCATTTAGTGCTGTAAAACATAATTGCATCTCTGAACTGTTCTGAGCAGATAAGTGTTCCTCTGAACACTCCTCCTAGAGAAGACAGAAGAGCTGATGAGCATCCATCAACCAGCCTCACAAAGGAGCAGCTCCCTGCTCCAGAGCTCACCAGGGGCTGGCGCCGTGTGTCCAAAATGAAGAAATATTAATTGCTGCAGATTTTAAGGGAAAAACCCATTGCCAGGCAGGGAACAGCTGCAAGAGAGAAAAGTTGTGCTTGTGTTGAATTCATCCGCATGTGTGGATCTCCTGAGAAGAAAAGGTGTCCTGCCAGTGTGCTGGATTTGGTCCCTGCTGGCTTTTTGGTAGGACTGGGAACGTCCTGCCCTGCCAGCAGCAGCTCAGAATCCTGTGATGCTGATGGCAATGTCCATGTCCCAAAACTTCCCACAGGATCCACTTAGCTCATGGTAATGCCAACTTCCACAAGTGTCCTGTTTCCATCTGCCTCCGCCACCTTCCCTGGCTGATGCCGAATCTCGCTGTGATGCCGTGGCTGGAGCTTCATGCCAGAGGTCAGCACTGCCAGCAGGAGGTTTGCAGCCCTCAGGGCCTGCAGCTCCTCAGCTCAGCACCTTTGGGATTCATCCCTGAGCCCACAGCAGCCTCCTGAGTGGATCTGTGTGCAGATTGGGAATGCTGCAGGTGCTGGGTGAGCTCAGCCCCAGCCATGGGAAGCTGCGGAAACTGATGATTGCTTTCCAGGCATAACCCTGAGGCTTTGGCAGACCTCACAGAGCCACTCCTCAAGCTCTGCCCCACCACTGCACCTGGTCAGGACACCAGGGAGGCAGCAGCACACACAGCCACCCCCCAAAATGCTCTTCAGCACTGGAAATGGCAGGAGATAATTTCTGTTCCTCCTGAGGAGTCATTTACCAACATTTTATACGGGGCTGTAAGTGCACAGAATTACTTGCTGCCTTTTCAGGACCTTTGAAATTATCTCCATTGCAAGGGAAAATTAAAGCAATGGAAGAATAGGGACCTATCTTTTATAGTGCATTAAAAAATACCCAGTCTGAAGGTTACTGAACCTGGGCTTTCTGTAAGGGAGAGCTAATCCAGACAATCCCCAGCAGTCTTTTTACTGCTCCACTCTGATCTCCCTGGCACAAAATCCGTGAGCAGATTATCTCGGGAGCGGCAATGCTGATAAGCAGAGGGACTTAAGGCTTTTGGACTTCTTTTTAATTAGTTCTCTAGCAGGGTTTTGGTGTGCACACCTCAACTCCTCCCAACCTTCCTCCCAAGGTAAGGAGTGTTCTCCAGCATCACTTCCAGGCTTTGCTGGAGCTTTTCCTATGAGTCTCAGTGGTTCTTCCATGTCTTGGGATGAGAAACTCTTCTTGGAGCATCCCGGGTTAGAGAAGGGGTGGATCTGCCACCCAGCATGGCTGGGGAAGGGAGCAGAGCACAGATTCATCACCACATTTCGCCTCTCATCCCCCAGGTATAAATAGAAGCTCCTTCAGCCTCGCCTCACCCTGGGCGCTGCCGGGAAATGTCAGCAATAAACAATTCCTGCCGACTGCACCGGGCTGGGCTGGGCTGCCTGCGGGCTCTGCCTGAGCCCACGGACACATCTGCTGCTCCTGCTGCCCTCTCATAATTTCCTGGCCCACTGGATTAATCAAAATGCCCAAAGGTCAGTGGGAGAAGAGGCCACCGTCCCGTGCAATGGGATTTATTTTTCCTTTTAGAGCCTGTGTGAAAAGCCAGGCCCTGGCCAGCGCCTTCCCATCAATCTCTCCCAATTCGTGGAGAGGAAAGAGGGTCAGAACCTGCTAATGAGCTCAGCTTTCCTAATGGTTATTTTATCATTGGAGCAGAATAATTGTAATAATAATGATACATCCTGCCTGCTGTCTGGAGAGCGCCAAGCTGCCTTTGTAACGCCTGACAAAGGCATTTATTTATATTTTTTATTTGCAGCCTCTCTGATTAGAGGGCAGTGTTCAGAATAGCCCAGTCGAGTTAAATAATCCTGGTAACAGCGCTTTGAGTCTAATTGCTGCCCTTTTCTTTTTTAGGTACTTGCTCCCCTAATTAAGATCACAATGGAGCCACATCTCGTGTGGGAGGGGGAAAGCAATCAAAGGAGGGGGACTGAGCTGCTTGCAGAGGTTTTGGGCCCCATCCTGCCCACTGGGGGTGCAGGATTCCCACAGGCAGGGCTGGATGTGCTGCTGGGGGTTGCAGGAGTGGGAGCAGTGGGACAGTGCTGGTGTGGTGGTGGTGCCTTTGCTCGGTCACTGTCTGGGTGTGCTGACCATTGCAGGAGCACAGGGCTGGTTATCCAGCTGGGATGGAGCTCCTGGGGGTTCACATGGGGCTGGTGTGGGGTTCAGGAGTGGCTCCCACCCCTGGTGCAGCTGGAGGTCACCTGCCACCTCCTCAGCCTTGCTGCAGCCTGGATCCATCCCTGGCTGTGCATCCCCAGGGTGTGACAGAGGCTGTGGGGCTGTGACCATGTCCCTAACGTGTCCCTTGTTTCCTGGCCATCCGCTGGCTCTGGTGGCATTGCTCCCCTCCAGCCCCACAGCAGCACCTTGGCTGCCAAACCCCAAGTTTTCCTCATCCCATTTATCACCTCCATTCAGCCCCATCAGCAAACTGCTGATCTTTCCACATCCCTCTGCCACAGGCAGACCCTTCCTTGGGAATCAACACTTACCATCCACAAAAAACCCTCCTGTTAAAAGGAAAATCCTCCAGGGCTGGAATGCAGGAAAGCCCTGCACCCCTGCCTGTGCCCTCCCAGCCCCTGGCAGCTCCGAGAGGAACAGAAACTGCTGGATGTTTGCTCCTGGACTGCCAGTCCTGGGAGCAGGACCTGAGTCCCCACCAGCAGAACAAACTCCTGCTGCTGTCTTCAGGTGACTTTAGTTTTTGTCAGTATTTTTTTGTCAGTATTTCCCGGCCGAACTCCGCTTGCCAGCCGAGCTTTTTAATTTGTTTTATAAATTGCCCAATGCAGCCGGCTGAACCGCAGACCCCCTCCTGGGATAAAAATAAAATAACAGCTTGAACTCGGAGGGCCGAGCGGTGGGGCTGGCAGGAAACGCTGATTAAAGGGCAGGTGGGAATGATGAGGCTCCGAAACCGGAGGTTTCATCTTCCGCTCTTGAGTGAAAACTGCAGATCTGGGGAGTTTTGCTGAGTTGGTTTGTGGAGCTTCACGCTTCACACGCTGCCATCCGTGAGCTGAGAGCACCCAGAGCACTGCTGCTCCTTCATCCCTGCAGGAATTGCTCTGGAAATTCTCCTGAGATGGTGCACACGGTGCTGCAGGTTTGGCCTCACCCCTCCTCCTCCCCTGGCAGGTAAAACCCCACTGATTTGTGGCTTACCCAGAGCAGGAGCTAATGTGCCATGAAATTGCTCCACAACGAGGGGGGTACATTATTCTGGCAGAAATCTCTCCGGGTATTTACTCTGCTTTGAACTCAAGATATTTGCTTGGGAGCAATGATGGTTTTTTCTTTCTTTTTTTTTTTTTTTTTTTTTTTTGCCAACAGGCAAACCCATAGCTGCTTTACCTTTTGGGCTGGGAGATCACTGTGAAATTGCAGCAGGAAGGTTTCGGTCCCCTGAATATCCACCAGCTCAGTGGGTGCCTTGCTGCTGTCAACTCTGGGGGAAAAAAACCACCTTATTTCCTGCCATAAAGTTTGTCCAACTCCCCCTCAGGCAGCACAGCCTGCTTTGATATTAAGCAGAACTGTTCTGGGTTTTATTTTGGATTTTTTCCCCGTTCTGAGCACGGCGGGAAGGTGCAGTTACCTTGGAAACGGCGGTGGGATGCTGTTTGGTGGCAGGGCAGCACTCAGGAAAACCCCTTTTGGGAAGGTGGGCATGGAAAAGTGGGGTTTGCTGGGTGTAGAAGTTCAAGGTTGGTGGCAGGAGAGATGCTGCTCCAGGTCCAGGAGGTGTTTTTGGTGTGCAAATCAGGCCTGGGAGCCTTGGAGAAGGTTAAGCCATGTTTTTGGAAAGCTTTCCTTTTTAAGGCTTTTTCTCTGCTTTGGATTAGTAAAACATGCTCAGATCATCTGAAAGGAAAGAATTTCTCAAATCAAATGTACTTTTGCTGCTGAGGCCCTTCTGGTTTTGTTCTGGTCCCCTTGTCCCATCCCTGTGTCCCAGCCCAGGAGACACTGCCATTCCCGGATCCTGCAGAAGCCATAAAAGAGCTCTGCGCTGATTAAAAGCCGTTGGTGTTTTTCATTTTAACCAGAAAAGTATTTCCATCCTCCCTGGGTTTAATTTACAGTTTGCAGCCGGATTGGAGCTGGGAAGAGATCCCACTGGTGGCTCATTTGTTTGAAGGTGTCACTATACAAATACACGCTCTGGGAATGCTGGAGGGGAGGATGTGCCAACAGCAGGGCTCAGCTGTGTCCCAGCCATTCCCAAATTTTCCCAGAGGAGACCCTGGGGGACAGGAAGCTCCTGGCTGCAGTGAGGGTTGGGAATAACTCAGGTGAAAACCCACGGAAGCAAAACCTCTGGCTGCATCCCTCTCCCTCCTCTCCCAGGGGAATAGCCACCAGCCTCCCAGCACAGAGCCACGTTTCATAACAGGGCTCCCAGCAGGATGCTTGATGTTTTATAATGTCTTACCGTGTTTTATAATGTTTTATAATATTCTTTAGCATCTCCATGCACTCCTTGTGTGCTCAGAGGGAGAGCAGCCCATGCTCTGATGCCTTAGGAATTTCTGGTTTTTGTTCCTCGTGTATCTAAGGCTTTGGGGTCATATAAAATGCTAAAACGTCTGTTCCCAGCAACTTTAGCCAAAACAATTGCCTCTGAATAGAAATCCAAGGACACATTCATTGCCCTAGACCCCACAAATATGTAAAAAACAGTGGATTGGGGGGAGCAGGCCTGGGGTTATTAACATCATCGCCTGAGGGTGTGATTGGGGAATTAAAGCCCAATGTGCTAATACGACAGAACTTATAAAAGGTGAGGAACTCATGACCTGGCATCAATTTTGAATGCAGTTTAATAAATTTGTCAGCTTTTTACTCTCCTAACTTGGTCTCAGTTTCGGCCAGCCTGTTTCAGTGCTGCAGGCTAACACCCTCTCCTCTCCTTGCAGCCGCGCTGGGCACGCTGGATTTCAGTCTGCTCTACGACCAGGAGAACAACGCTCTGCACTGCACCATCAACAAAGCCAAGGTACTCCTCAGCCCCAGTGTGGGGACAAGCCATGGAAACCCAAAACATGGCTGTGGAAAGGATTCCTGGCTTCCATCGGGGGCTCTGCTGTGTCCAACCATTCCTTTCCCACCTCCACTTCCATCCCAACACCTCTCCATCCCCTCCATCCCAGCCTCTCCGGGTGTTCCCAGCAGTCAGGATCTGGCTGCTCATCCTCTGTGACGAGCCGGTTGCAGCGATTGATGCTTTTTTCGAGCAGCCCATCCCGATGTTGTTGTTGTTGTTATTTGCTGTGACCGGCTGTCAGTTTATAAATGGCTCTTTTAAATGCTGCTAATCACGGCCCCAAAGTGCTGCGCCTCAGCGCCTTTGCCGTCTGCGTGATTGAGGCAATTAGGGGCTTTTTTGCACGTTTGGGAGCAGAAATAGGGAGCTGAGGTCCTGGTTTTGCCTCCGGGGCTGGGGAAGGTGCTGCTGGGTTCCTCTCTGCCTCACTCGGTGTGAGGAGCAGAGCAACGAGGGTTCCAGGTGGGTTGGGGGGAAAAACCTCAATCCCTGCAGATCTTGGGCAGGATTGGGGGGGTTTTGAAGAAAGTAGGAGAAGAGGCTGTGAACCGAGCTCCAGAGGGTCACTTCCAATCCTTTTTGCCTTCATACGATGCTCCTCTCCCCTCCATGGCTTGCTTGCAGCCCCAACCCCTCTCCCTCTCCCACCAAAACTCAGCTTTGGGGATGAGCACGGAGATATTTGGCAGCCCTGGAGCTTCTCCTGGCACCCACATCTCGCAGGGACAGCCAGGGCAGGGCTGAGGCTCTGCTTCCCTCCCTGTCTCCCGCGAATCCTCTGGGTCAGGCTTCCCTCGGCGCAGCGGGAGCAGAGCCAACAGGAGATTTCTAATTGGGTTTGGAGTGGGTGGAAGACAGGGAGCAAGGAGAGCTGTGGGCAGCAATTGATAAATCTCACAGCAGCCAGAGCACAGGCAGGGCTGGCAGAGGAGAGCTGTGGTCCCTGCCGTGCCCACGGGGGTTGGAGGTACCCCAGCATCACCCTGACATTCAGCACCCGGGTCCTGTTCATTTCCATTCTGCTCTCATTCTCCCATTTTTCTCTTTTATTTACATTGCCATCTGCTCGCTCTCATTTCATCTCTCGCCTGGGGAAAGCTGCCAAAACTTGACTACAGAAAGGTAAGGGCCAGGACCCTGCTGCTGGCAGGAGAACCTCCGGGGATGGCTGGAGTGGAGCTGTAGAGGAGGAGCTGGGGGAGAACCCTGGGATGTGATTTACCCTTGGACAGGTCTGGGGTACCTGTCAGCCTCCAGGGAAAACACCCTCAGGATATGTTCAACTAACTCCAGCAGCTCCTGGAGTTGCTGCCAGCTCAAACCTGGGCTATTCAGCCACGTGAGACACGTTTTTCCTCCTCTCTGATAACCCCAAACAACCCCTCTCTCTCCCTTTATTTTGCTTCTCTCTATTTTATTTTTTTTTTCCAATCTCCAGCACTTTTCTATCTGCTGCTGTTCCTCAGGAGTGCTGTTATCAGCTCCTGGGGAGCAGGAAGGAGGGAAGCAGGAGCAGCTTCAACCCCATCTGCTGTGTTCCAGCCCAGCCCTCAGCTGCTGGAGGCTGGGATGGCCACACCACGTGGGAATTGAGCCTGCTGGGGACACCTGAGGGGTTTCTGGGTGTGAATTCACAGCAGGATCTCCGAGATTCTGGTGGGAGCAGGCAGGAGGAGACAGGAGCAGCAGGAACAGGCAGGAACAGGCAGGAAAAGGCAGGAAGAGGCAGGAGTAGCCAGGCTGCCAGCAGCCACCTGGCACTGATGGCTCTCGGCGCTGGCAGCAGCCCTGCCTGTCACACTTCAGGCACGGCTGAGCTCAGACACGGTGGAGCTCGGCTCGGATCGATAGCAGAATAAATCAGGGCGTTGTGGAAGCTCATTCCTGGATGGCAGAGCAGCCGTGTGCCCGGCTGGCAGGAGGGTTGTCCCTCTTTCCTGCTGCCCTGCATGAGCCCTGGGATTGGATTGTGTGGATCTGGGCTGCCCTGGGTGGGACAGAGCTGGGATGTGCTGAAAATGGGATGGAAAAGGATTTGGTGAACGTGCAGGCACCTGGTTTTGAGCTCTGCCATGGCTTTGCTGAGGGTCTTGTCTTATTCTTAGTCCTACAGAGCCCATGCAGTGAGAAGATCACCTCTTACAGGAGATTTATAGAAATATAATATATATATTATACAATATATATAGGAGTAAACTACACATATTTTATTTGTATGTTGCATGCAGCAACACAGTGGGCTGTGCCATCCCATAGCTCCATTATCCATATCCTTGGGCTGCTCCCCTGCACCTCTGGCCAGAAAACACCCAGGAGTTTCCACCCCACTGAGCATTCAGCTGCTCCCTCCCTCCCTTCCACCCAGAGCGAGTGCTGGAGTTCTGCACTGAGCATTACTTATGGATTGACTCATAAATATTTATCGCTGCAGGGAAATTCCTCCAGCTGTCTGGCTCCTCTGGGCTGGCAGGGCGGAAAACACAGTTTGCCCCCTTTCAGAATGGGCCTGGGGATCATCCAGGCTGGTTTTTGGGCAGGCAGCTCGTTGTGGGGTGAAGGATGGAATGAATCCATCTCCTGTGATTCCCCAGCGCCTCCAGCATGGCATTAATCGGCAGCCCGATTAGCCCAACTTGTAATTAAATCCTATTGATTAGCTAAATGTCACTGGCACGGGGAGCAGCTGGCAGAGCTGGGGATGCAGGGAGCTGGAGGTCTCTGTAGGATTGCAGCAGAGATTTTGGGGTTGGGGAGAGGAAGAGGAAAGATGAAACTTCATCTCAGCTCCATAAATCAGCGCAGCAGCAGGGAAGTTGGAGATGCCCCAGTCAGATCTGAGGGGGGATTTTGCTTCCATGCTCTCTGTGCCTCTCATCCCTCTTGGGGAAGCTCCAGGCTGGTGGTCCAGGAAGCACTGTGGGTCCTCCCTGTGGGATGGATAATCTCCCAGAGGAGCAGCTTTGCAGAGCAGAGCCCTGTTAAATTCAGCTGTTTGTGCCAAACACGTCTCGACTGACACGGGAGGGAGCTAGACGTGACATCAGGAGCCATTTTCCAGGCTCCTGTCACTCCATCTTCCATAGCATATCTATTAAAAAAGCCTTTAATAGCCTCCTCAGAAGGTAATTTAATTGAGCTGAATTGATGGGTGAATTACAGAGCTGCCTGTCATTCTCCATCCGTTTTCCTGGGAATCTGCCTGCTTGGTTCTGATTCCATTTGCTGTGCTGCCCGGACAGCTTGGGCATCTCTGGAGGCCAATTTCCGAGGAATGTGGGGACATTCCTGCCCCTTCCTGCCCATCCTCAACATCTCCTGGAGCAGGGCCATCACCTGAGAAACTGCACTTAAAGCAGAGCTATTCCACCTCCATTCACTGCTGGTATTTTTATCCTTTTGGCTCTGCTTTAGAAGCAAAATCCTCTTTGCTGGGCACCATTTGGCCTCCCTGGCCCCAGGGCAGCACGTTTGTGTGCAAAGCAGAGCTTTTGCTCCAAACCAGAGACTCTCCCAAGGTCAGGAGCATCCTGGCCTGTGCAGCTCAGAGAGTATCCTGTGGTGCTGGGGTTAGGCTGGGTGAGTTACTCCATCCCTGTGAAGCATGGAAATGATTTCCCCAGCATTTCCCTGCTCGATTTGTGCAGATCCTGGATGATTCCATTCCTCCTGCACACAGCCATTCCACCAGCACTCCATACAGATTTTTCCCTGCTGGTTGGATCCCTGGCAGCTGCACACACTCATTATCCAGGCTCTGAGTGCTCTGCTCATTACAGAAAGGGTGTGAGAACCCTTCAGCATCAGCCTTGTCTCCTGGAGCCAGGATTGGATGGATACCTCTGCAGAGAACTCTGATCCAGGCGCAGGATTGCCTCCAGCCAGCCCAGCAGTAATTCCTGCAGGGATCCCACAGCCAGGCTGGAAATAATCCAAGGACTTCCACCATGGAGCCATTCTCATTTCTGTTTAGGATTGGTGGAAATTAGGCTCCATTTTTCATTCTCCTGACTTGCTTCCCTGCCCTGTGGAGTTTTTTTCCACACAGTCTGTGCAGGAATTACTTTGGGCTGGGTTTGTTCATCATCCCTGGATAATTTTCAGGTGGTTTAGAAGAGGAACAGAGGCACAGCTTGTGTCCTCCCTCAACCCAAAGCAGGGCATCACTATAACAAACCTAACACTCCTCCTTTAAGAGCTGTGAGGGTCTTACAGAAAATCCTTGGATTTTCTTCCTCAACCTTCTGCAATCCCAGATTTCTCTGCCGACACCAGGCTGGCACCAGCCTCCCAGTGGCCTGGAGCTGTTCCTCCCCAGTAACTTGGAGTAGGTAGGTGCTATCCCACCTTCTGGGAGCACTTGGAAGTGGCACCACAACAGCAGAGGTGTGTGTTGGCTCAGCAGCAATTATTAAATGACAGAACCCTGTAATTTCCAGCCTGGCAAATCACAGCGCTGATTCGCTTCACCCCCAAATTAATCGTGATGAGGGTGGAAGGGAGGAGTGGATGGTGCCACGTGCAGGTGAGGAGCTTCCCACAGCCCCTCCTGGGATCTGGGGAAATCCAAATTCCTCCATGAAGTGACGATATCCCAGGGAAACACATATCCCATCAGTGAAGCCACAGCATCCCACTGTTATCCTGATCCCAGCTTTTTGCTGTTCCCTCTCCAGGGCCTGAAGCCGATGGACCACAATGGTTTGGCTGATCCTTATGTCAAGTTGCACTTGCTTCCTGGAGCCAGCAAGGTGAGACACTTTTTTGATTCTGCTTTTCCTGGGGAAATCACTTTTTCCTTGGAAATCAGGCCTGGGAGAAACTTCTCGCCCAGGGGCTGTGGGATGCTGCACCCAGACCTTGAATTTCTTGAGGAAAAGATGCTCAGAGGGAGCAGGAGGTAAGAACTGGGGCTGAATCCAGGGATAGAAAATGCCTTTTTGGGAAACCTGGGAGCCAGGAGCCAGCCCTGATTCCTCACCTTTGGAGCAGGGGGTAGGAATGCTGCACTCCAGCAGCTCCTGGGAAGCACCAAGTGAAACAATCTCAGCTCTAAACAAATCAGACCCTTTTAATTTTCTTTTCTTTCTTTTTTTTTTTTTTCCCCTACCCTTTTCCTTTTGCATTTAAAACCCCTCAGATCATAATAAAACAGAATATAAATCATAAGGGAAATATTTCCATCTCCTTAGGTTCAGCACTTGCTGGAGAGAAGAGTAATTAAAGATATTGATGTGTGGTGAGAGCCTGGTGTAAGTGACGGGGATGTGGAATTTAAATGCTCAATGCATGTGTTAGGAATATTAACTGCACTCATTCCACATGAAAGGAAAGACCTTTTTTTTTGAGGGGGGGGAGCTGTATTTACTTGTTACACTTCAGTTGGATTAATTCCTAATGTTCAGGGCGGCAGAGGGAGTTTTAACCACATCCCGAGTTTTCTCTGGAAACAGAGCCGGGAGCGCTTTCAGCAGCAATATTAGCAGTCATTTCCATGGTTTGCAAATCCATTGATTAGCATTTCTGCTGGAGGTGAGTGGAGATGCAGGAGGGGAGGAGACACAAGCTGCAGATCCACAAGCCATGGGGGGATCCTCTCCTTGTGCTTTGTTTCCAAACAGCTCTGCCCTGGCAGAGGGGAGCAGCTCCGGGGGGATTGTGGATTTGTGCTGGGCTGGATGTTCCTGCACAGCTGTCCCAGCAGCAGGACAGTCCCTGAGTCCCTGAGTCCCTGAGTCCCTGAGCCCAGATTTGGGCTCTCAGGCACCTGTGGGAAGCAGGGCTGGATCCATTCCCATGCCGAGCTGGCTGCTGGCTCCTGAGTCATTCCAGATGGGAGGCAAAGGCACTCCCAGAGCTCAGCTCCTCTCATCTCACTCCTGCCCCTTCCCAGGGCAGCTTTAACTGCTGGGTGATGTTCCTCATGCGGCTAAACCCACTTTCCCTCCCAATCCCTGCAGCCCCTGCCCCAGGATGATACCCACAGGCTGTGGGTGCCATCAGGGCTCTTTCCCTGCTGTCCTTGTCACCTCAGGGCTGCTGAGCCCAAGGTAGGGAATGCAGCAGCTTCCCATAAAGATCCACAAGACAACTTTGAGGTATTAATGTGCTGAGAGTTCCTTATGCCCAGCAGCAGCTGAGGCAGGGATTGAGTTTTCTGACACCTAATTAGAGGGAAAATTGCTGCTCTGCCAGGCTGGGAGCCTGGTGGAGAAGCCCAGTGTGCAGCCTCAGCCTCTTTTTTCTGCTCTCTCCAGAACAGGGAGGGCTCAGGGAGTCAGGAGATCAATGTCCCCTGGGCCAGGATGTCCCATCCCTGCAGGGGACACAGAACCTGCTGTCCCTGTCCTGCTCAGCAGAGCTGCTGGCACTGACAAAACGCCTGTCAAGGAAGTTGTTTGGAGCCAGGCAGGATCAAGAGCTGTGCTGGGAGCAGGAGTGCAAACAAACAGCCACAACAGCAAATCAGCATTTTTTATTGTGTCCAAAAAGGATTTTTTCCCCCTCTCTTGCTCTCTCCTACTGCTGAAATGAAATCCTGGTGTGTTTTGCCAAGGCTCCCATCTCTCTGGCCGTTTCCAGGATGCAGGATGTGGGGTTGGGTTGCTCTGGAGATGAGTGAGTTGCTGTGGTTTTGCCCCTCTGGTTTTTGCTGGATTTTGGTGGATTTTGGTCACCCCATCGAGCACCAGCCGGGTCACAGCACCCACTGTCCCTTCCTCTCCAAACTGGGCTTCCTCTCCTGCCCAAACAGCCTCCTGGGGCTGACCCCACTGACCCCAACCCCTTTGCTTTTCCAGGCGAACAAGCTGAGAACCAAAACGCTGCGCAACACCCTGAACCCCACGTGGAACGAGACCCTCACCTACTACGGCATCACCGACGAGGACATGATCCGCAAGACCCTGCGGTAGGGCTGGGGGGACATGGATCCCTCCCTCCCCATCCCAGGGACAATTCCCACAGCCCCACAGGAGGGTCCTGGAGATGCTCACAGCACAGCAGGGCAGAGTTATCCCCATTTTTTTTTTTTTGTTTGTGTGTGTCCTGCACGCATCCATCACCCCAAAGCAGGGTTTTCACTGGGATAACCAGTGGGGTAACAGAACCAGCCTGTTCCTGCTGCACCATTCCCTTCAGAACTCTCTGGCTGCCTCCTGCCAGCCAACCCTGTGATTTGGGTTTAACCTCTTCATGCCCAGCTCTCCCAGGCACGTGTTGAGGCTTTGTGGTCATGCCTTGCTGAGAAAATATCCTCAGGGAAGTTCTGGGTCCCTTTCAAAGCTGAGCTTTTTGGGAGAAAGCTGGAGGCATCTGTGGATTATTGTCCAACTAAACAAAGAGTGTGGGTCTATATTGTATTATTTATTTTGCTGGTTGAGTCTGTGCATTCAACATCTCCCAGGGGCTGGGAGCAGACACCTGGGAGGGCAAAGATTTCCATGTCTTGGCCTCTGTCCCAGCAGGATGAGGGCAGGAATTGTGGGCAGCCTTGGCTGCTCCATCACCACCCTGATCTGCAGGATTTGCTGTAAGATCCGCTGTCAAACAAAGGAGGATTTTGCATCCTTCTCCCAGGACTCAGCTCCGTGGCTGGAATCCCACCCTCCTCATTCACAGGATTTTGTGGTTTTCCCCGTGCCAGGAGCACAAATCTGCCTTGTGGAAGGTTCTGCTCAGAGGTGAAGCAGGCAGAGCCCACCTGTTGTCTGCACCATGCAGGGAGGTGGGAAATTCAGCACCGTGGATTATTATTTCACTTGGAAAACATTAGTCACGCTGGAAGTGCTGCAGGCTGATGGGGCTGGGAAGCCTCCAGTTTGTTGTTATTATTGGTGGGGAATATTTCACTCCAGGCTTTGAAGTTTGCAGCCTCCTCGAGCGTGGAAATCGGTTTGTGGGGAGGTGTTGGCTGAGTTGTTTGCTGGAAGGTGACAGGGAGCAGGAGGGCTCAATCCCCACATTTTCAGGGCCCTGGGAACTGCTTCTCCCTGGGGAAAAGCTGTGATCCCAGGGGCAGCAGGGAGCTGTGGGATGGGGATGAATGGGAATATGTGCAGGGCTGGATTTGCCCTTCTCCCCACAGAAATCCTGTGCAGCCACAGCTTCTCTGGGCAACCAGGGCCTCCCCACCCTCACAGGGAAGAATTCTCCCCAATATCCCATCTAGACTGACCATCTGGCAGTGCTTTGGTGTGGCTTGAGCTGCTTCTCTTCCATGAGTTTGCCTTTCACTCTTCCTGCAGGAAACACCTCCACGTGTTGTCCTGCCTTGTGCTTTGCTTCACCCATCCACCTTCTCCTCAAAATATCTACTTTTCCACGAGGAAAACCAACTTCAAAGCCAGGAGGATGCTGGTTTTCCCTGTGCTAATCAGGAGAGGCTCCTGCCAGGCAGCTGGTGGTGCTTGAAAGAGCATCAGTGATGCTCCCTCAGTTTGGGGAGTGACCATTCCCTGGGAGTCTCCCTGGTGCTGAGCTCCATGGAGGGGCAGGGAACTCGATTCCAAAGTCTCTTTAATGTGAAAATAAAGGCAGAGATCAAAGCTGCCACCAGCCTTCCCCTCCCTGCAGCCTGGGGAGGCATCAGGGAAGCTGGAAAAGCACCCAGAAATCCTCCCTGCCCACCTGGCAGGACGTGTCCAGCATGGATTGGTGGTGTGGGACACTCTGCCAGGGCCTTTTTGGAGGGGACAAGTGGCATCTGTCACACCAGGCTGGAGCAGGGACATCCTGGAGAGTTGGGTGATGGATCCCCTCCTGCCCAAACCCCCAAAATCCCACCTCTTGCCTGACAAATTCTCCCTCATCCCCATGTGGCTTTGTCCCAGCTGGTTGAGTGGCTTTGCTGTGACAAACCCCAGCTCCCCAAGGTGAAGGAGAGGTGAAGGCAGCCCTGCTAATTGCAGTGGATTTTGTTAATGAATCAACCCCCTCCAAACCCACCAGATATTCGGGATTTCATGGAGCGCAGCAGGTGGGAGGATCTGGAAAGGTCTCATCCATTCATTGAATTAAATATCCCTGAGTGCAGCCCAAGGCTTAGCAGGGATGAATCCACCCACCAGCCTGGGGGAAGGCAGGTTCAGAGCTGTGCAGAACACTCGAAATGCACAGATGGATGGGCTTGGGGGTAAATTCCCTGCCAGAAATCCCACCCTGGAGCCTCCATTCCCACCTGGACTCTGACCACAGCCTTGTCCAGCACTGGGAAACCAGGAAATACTGCAGGGAAAACTGGAACAGGCAGAATACAATAGCCTCCATTTAAATAATACATGTAATATGCAATAAATAAATTGTATTCATAATAAATATCCGAGCTGGCCAGATACTGGATACAATTATTCATATCCAGATATATTGGCGAGTGGATGCATTATTCATGGAGTACTCAGCTAGCCCACGAATGCCAGGAATTCTTTGTTTAATCATGTGTTTGACAAACATCATGACTCATTAAATATATTATTCAGAAAATAGTATTTGAGCTGAACTAATAGCCAGAGTGCAGGCACTTCAAGGTTTGGGGTTCTGAATTGCTTTACTCTGGAATTGCTGGATGAGGTTTGCTTGGAATCATTACTCACTTCTGCTGTGGTTTCTGTGCTCAGACAGGCATTTTGTGATGGAGTCCAGGATGGAACCCTCCTTTTTTTTTTCCTTTTTTTTTCTTTTCTTTTTTCTTTTCTTTTTTTTTTTTTTTTTTAGAACTGGACTTTCCCAAGGTGTTATTTTGTCTCTTTTCTTGCTGTTTCCTGTCCTTAAGCCAAGCCAGCATCCCCTGCTCCTCATGGAATGAGTAGTAGAATGATAATGAAGTATTTATGTCGAAATTGTAGTAAAAATTCTAGGGGTGGATTTTGTGTAATTTGTCCTTTCTGTTCTGTACTGTGCTGATGTTATTTCTGGATCTGGTGTGGGAAACTTTTTACTTTTCTATCTGTTTAGCTCAGCTGTATTTTTGTTGCTCTGAGTTAAGATTGGATGTTGAACACTGATTTTAAGGCTTCCCAAATTTGCCACATGGGATCTTAGACACACAAGGGATGCATCTCAGGCTCTGCTGCCTATCATGTGTGTTTTTTCTGTGGAAAAGGGTCCTTGCTGACCCCCATTCCCCCTTTCCACCCCAGGAAAAAGGCCGAGGAACTCGTGTGAGAGAGCAGAATTTGTGAGTCAGCCGCCGGAGCTGCGCAGTGAGTCAGGACTGTAACCCAGGAGCCAGGGCTGAGTAGGAGGGAGGAGAAATTTAATGAGCACTGATTGTTCATTTGCTGCTGAGTTTTCTTCCAAGGTGGTTTTCGCAGCTCTGCACATAAAGATCAGGACCCCACAGTGAGGATATCAAACCAAACACGGCGCTGGAGGGGTTGGGATTGATAAGGAGAGATGAGAAAGGGGTGATGCTCTGGTTACAGGCTGCCAGGGCAGTTCCCAGGTCTTGCAGAGGTGCCAAAATCTGCTTCCCAAGGGATTTCCCATGTCCCTGTGGGCAGTGGAGCAATGCCCAGTAGGATCTCTCCCAGTATGACACTGGAGATGCTCTCCCTGCCACCACCTTTGGAGTTTTTCACATTTCCTTCCTGGCCTTTTGCCCATCCTGAGTCTCCACGGCCAGCAGGACATTGTGTTTGGGATCTTGCAGCACTTCTGGGGTGTAGCTGGACATTGCCAGGAGAAGTGTTAAATCACATTTTTAGGAGTTAAAACCATCCCAAACCCTGTCTGCCTGAGTGCCCAAGAACCTGTGCTTTGTTGGTTTTGTTCTTTAGGAGAAAGACAAGAGGAAATGGGGAATTTCATGCCTGCATTTGAGATTCTCTTTGAGGATTTCACTGTTGTGGTGGGGTGGGTTTTTTTCATGGGTATCTATAGTAACGCTGCATCCAGCCACAGTTTTCTGGAGAGCAGCATTCCCTGTTTTCCTGCTCCTACCATTTTTTTTCCCAAACCCTTTTCCTCTGTTGCTCCCTGGCCCTGCTGATCCTTGTGCTGTGGCACTGAGGCTTCCTTGTCATTCACTCACGAGGGTGGCCAAACCATCCTTGGATAAATCATCCATGGATAAACCACCCAGATGCTGAGCAGGCCAGAGGTGTGCTGAGCAATTAGTTCCTCTCAGGTGGGACCACAGGGCACTATTTAATTACTTTTTCCCCTCCCTGTGTGGTCCCTGGAGGCAGAGGTGGGAGATGGACACCAAAAGTGAAAGAGAAAACTAAAAGGATGAGAAGGCAGTGTTAAGAATATTTTTTTAAGAAGGAGGAAGGATGGAATGGAAAGGAAATGCCATTCCTTTATGGGATAACAGGGAGCCCAGCCAGTCCCTGCATGGCTCCATGGGGATGCAGGATGCTCCCTTTGGAGGGGGCTGGGATGGCTTTCCCCATTTCCAGGTGCAGACAGCACTGGGAACAGCTGGTCCCCCAAGGCACCCTCCTGGCCCTCTGGGATTTCGGGAGCTCCATCAGAGGCTCCCTGCAAGCCTTAACTTCACTCTCCTGTCGTCTCTCCTGACGCCCAGAGCGGGCTGGGAAGCAGCAGAGGAATGACTCATTAGCTGCCAGCGCAGGGAAAGGCATTTGTAGCTTTTCCATGGCAAACAGCCTTGGCTCAGCACCGCCGTCACTGCCCTCGAGCCTGGCGTCACTGGGATGCATCCCGGGATCCCAGAGCTTCACCTGGCCCAGGGGGGATGTGGGAATCCCTCGTGGCCTTGTCTGCTTGGTGGCACAGGAGGTGGCAGACCTGTGTCCCAGCCGGGGTCACCCTGGGAGCTGCCGTGCTCCCAGCAGAGCTCCAGCTCCTCGGGAAGGAGGGAATTGGCTGTGTGGGAAGCAGGATTCTCCCAGCCATGGGAGGGATGAAGAGCCTCGGTGGCTGTGAAAATGCAATTCCGAATAATTGTGCTTTAGATACTGATGACTTTGATGTTTTAATGGAAGAGTCATTAGGGTGGTTGAGGCTCCAGCTTTCTTTTCCAGCAGTGCCCAGGCTGGAATGTGGGTTAGACACAGGGATTCACCCTGAGCTGCCCTGGCCGGGCTGTGCCATTCCAGCTGTTCTCCAGCTGCAGAGGAGCTGCTTTGTCCATGGGCTGGGGAAGGGTGAGCTCAGCTGTCCCCTCCCTGCCACCACCTCCCCGGTGTCCCCACTCAGCCCATGCCCCTTGCAGGATCTCGGTGTGCGACGAGGACAAGTTCCGCCACAACGAGTTCATCGGGGAGACGCGAATCCCGCTGAAGAAACTGAAACCCAACCAGACCAAAAACTTCAGCATCTGCCTGGAGAAGCAGCTGCCGGTGAGTGGGGAGCGTTCAAAACCTCACCCCACCGTGGCACCACGGGTGCAGCA
Organism: Entomyzon cyanotis; assembly: GCA_024500445.1. NCBI lineage: Eukaryota > Metazoa > Chordata > Aves > Passeriformes > Meliphagidae > Entomyzon > Entomyzon cyanotis. The sequence goes on from JAKEPQ010000673.1 coordinate 3,019,507, forward strand.
GATTTCCCTGTGCTCTGTGGAGCTGTTTAGCCCCTCAGGGATGGGGGAAGAGCATCCCTCAGCTGGGGAGGCGTCTGGCTGTGGCTGTACCTCGGGACAACCCCCAGAATGGCTGAATTCCCTCCCCAGATAGATAAAACAGAGGACAAGTCGCTGGAGGAGCGCGGCAGGATCCTCATCTCCCTCAAGTACAGCGCGCAGAAGCAGGGGCTGCAGGTGGGCATCATCCGCTGCGCCCACCTGGCCGCCATGGATGCCAACGGCTACTCTGACCCCTACGTCAAAATGTGAGTGTGACCCGCCGCCCCGCTGTCCCCTGCTGTCCTCTCCCGCCTCTCCCTGCAGCGGGAATTAATTGCTCTCATTAGGAGAAGCAAATGAGGCTGTCACGGCGGCAGCTCGCCTCGCCCGCAGCGTTATTCCCTGGCAGTTCTTGAGCAGAGCATCCAGGGAAGGTGGGCGCAGGGCTTGGGGCTGTGGGGTTGTCCCTGCTGGGTTGGTGGCCACAGTGGCCACTGAGAGGGTCTGCAGGAAGGATGTGGCCCTGGGGACAGAGCTGGTGACCCAGATGAGGCAGGGACAGTCGGGTTTGGCTGATGGGTCTCACTCATTGCCCAAAGGTCTCAGACCTCACTCAGCACCTGCAGGCTCCTCTGCTTCTCTTCCCAGTGGCATTCCCAGTTTTCTCACTCTTTGCAGCCTGCAGTGTCCCTGTCAGGATGGGGACAGCTGCTGGGTCAGCTCTGGGCCTCCTGGCTCATCCCAGCCCCAGGTAATCCCCTTCCTCCCCAAGGAGAGGAGGCTCCCAGCCCAGCTCCCAGCCCCACTTGGGGAAAGCTCTAATTACAACGTGTGTGTAATTAGGCCAGACAGCACTTTAATGTGCATTTTCCAAATTCACTCCCTGCAAAGAAGGGGTGGCCATGGCAAGGAAGGACCCTGTGTCTGTCCTACCTCTCTGTCCCCACTGTGCTGACTCAGCCTTGAGCACTTTTAAGGCTGGTGTTTGAAAAGGCAGAGCTACTGGGATAAACCATGCCTGGGAGGCCAATAAAGGAGTTTATCAGCAGCACACTTGCACCTCTTTATTTAGTTGTTCCTTAGGGGAGGAGGTGTTTGTATAAAAATCCCCTCTTGCTGTTTAAAATGCCAGCTGGAGGCTCAGTCCCCCAGCCAGGTTTGGGTGTCCCCTGTGCCATCCTCAGGAGATTGGATCTGCAGGGATGGGATCAGAGCAGATAGAAAATTGATGCTTCTCAGTTCAAGCCCTGATTTTTTAATTATGAGCAAGATCTGGAACGTGCAGCAAGGAAGCAGAACTGATGTTTAAAGGTGCAGCACCAGCACAAAACCACAATGAAATGGCTTTGGCCCACATTTCGGGTCCCCTCTGTGCCTGATGACATTTTAACCTTGTTTGCTGTCCAGCTCTGGTGCTCTACTGCAGAATATCTCAAAGCTGCTGCTCCCTTCTGCTCTGTTCTGCTCTCTTTTCCACCTTCACGTGGTTCCTGTCTCCTGGAGAGGCTGTGGATGAGCAGAGCAGTCACACAATCCCCAGGCTGGGCTGGTCCCGGGTTGGCAATGACAGGTTTTGGGAGCATGTGTGCAGTGCCAGTGTCCCCTAGGGACTGGAGATGGCATAATCAGTGCTCTTGATGTGGTTCTAAGGTGGGGAAATGCTGCCTCCTCCCAGCCAGCCCCAGCATTTTGGCAGGGCAGGAGGAGCTGCAGGTTCAGGGGGAGATGTCCCCACCGGTGGCACCCACTGGGCTGCTTGGGTCTCGTTGCAGTTACTTGAAGCCAGATGAGGACAAGAAATCCAAGCACAAGACAGCAGTGAAGAAGAAAACGCTGAACCCCGAGTTCAATGAGGTGGGTGTGGGGTGGGTGTGGTTCTCCCCAGGGGGTTTTTCTCAACCTCAGGCTTAAAAGATAAAAAACCCCACCTTAGTCACTGTGTGAGGAACCAGGGTTGGGTTCCCCGTGGGCAGCAAAGCCTGAGGAGGAGGATGGGCAGCCCCAGGCTCTGTTTTATCCTGACTCTGCCTCTGCTCCCCCGCAGGAGTTTTTCTATGAGATCAAGCACGGTGACCTGGCAAAAAAGACCTTGGAAGTCACCGTGTGGGACTATGATATCGGGAAATCAAACGATTTCATAGGTGAGTGGGACACTCCAGAAGGTCTCCTTGGCCTCTTTTTTTATTTATCTTCCCCATCTGTGCCTCTTATTTTTCCTACACTCCTCCAGCCTCGCAGTTTCTCCATCCCCACATCCATTCTCGCTGAATTTCAGTTCTGCTTTTATCCCTCTCCTGCACCTGAGCCTCTCAAGGAGCATCCAAGCAGGGAGAAGATGCGTCTGCCTCTCCCCTTCTGTTTTCTGCTGTTTTCCTCTGAGTAAAAACCAGCTTGAGCAGGGAGAGGTTTCATTTATCTCTGTTGGACGTCTGGGCTTGTTTTGATTTTGTTCCTGGTCACTGTGATTTATCACTAACAAGTGCCTGGCACCTCTGACTGCTGCTGGGATTGCAGTGAGCCTTTAGCACAAGGGACAGGGGGGACAGGGGACAACCAGGGACCGGGGGGACAGCCTGGGATAGGGGACAGCCAGGGACAGGTCCCTGGTCACAGCCATGAGGGGATGGGGAGGATGGGCTGTATTTCCCATCAGGTTGAATCACCTGGCTCCCTCTAGCATCCCTCAGCATCCCTGGCAGGGCTGATGCTCCACCCCAGCTCTCCCTGTGTCTGTCTCTCTCCCCAGGCGGAGTCGTGTTAGGAATTAATGCCAAAGGGGAGCGGCTGAAGCACTGGTTCGACTGCCTGAAGAACAAGGACAAGAAAATCGAGCGCTGGCACACGCTGACCAACGAGCTGCCCGGCGCCGTGCTCAGCGACTGAGCCACCCAGCTCCTCCAGCCACAGCCTTTGGACTCCTCCCAGCTTCGGATCCGGGGGATCCCAGCCCAGCCAGGAGAGCAGGACACCCCACAGCAGGGCCTGGCTGCAGGGAAGCCCTTCCCAGGGAAGGAGGCAGTGCTGGATCTCTCCATCCAGCCGCTCCCGGCTCCCAAGGCTTTTCCAAAACGCCTCTCCGCGCTCTCAGCCCCACTCTGGCATGCAGTGCACACCAAACACACACAGCACACCCAGTGTGCACCCCTGCATGCACTGCAGCCTGGCTCCTCTCCCAAATCCTGGCTGTCCTCACTTACCTTCTCGCTGCCTTGCAAGTCAGTGGCAAAAATGAATGCGTCCGTCTGCGTCCGTCTGTCCGGCATCGGCAAAAGGCGTCCCCAAAAACACACTGAACCCAGAACTGTCCCCTCGAGGCAGCTGTGCCATATCTCTGGTGGTTTGTCAGTCTCTGTGGTTTGGGCCTAAACAGTTTTTTCTGCATTTAAAGCTCCTCTGTCGGAATGATTGTGTGTCCCTGGTAAACCTGGAAAGAGTGTTTGCTGTCCTTCCAGGAATGTTGTGCTCGTCCTCTCCGGTTGTTCTGCAGGGCTGTGCAGAACGCAGATCTCCTCCTGGGATCAGCCAGCTTCCCGTTTGGGAGGTAAAAGCCAAAGCTCAGTGGAGCAGCCTGGCTGTTCCTGCTTCCCAGGATTGGCAGCAGCCTCTCTGCTAATGAAACCATGCCATGCAGCAGCACGGCTGTTTTTCCAGCAAAACCAGCTTTCTGCCTGAATTTTTCTATCATTTTTCCCTTATTCATCCCTTTCCAATTAGAGTTGTGTTTGTAGAGATGCTCAGCTCTGGCATGGCTGTCAGGCAGGTCCATTTTCTGCCTCAAACAGCATCCAAACCAAATCAATTTCTGTGTAATATTAATATGGCACAGTAATAATATAATATATTAGATCATCATAATAATCCCAGATAGCATCCTCTGTTATCCACCTTTTCTCATCTCTGCATCCTCATCCCACCTGACACTTGGTGGGATGAGCTAAAACTTCCCACAAAATGCTGCATCTTTCCCCAAATTTTTTGAAGCCTTTAAACAATGATTTCTTAGGAAGAGCTGCTCTTTCCCCACGAGTCTCAATCACCCTCAATTACGTGTTGCCAACTTCTTTTTTTTTTCCTCGGGAAGCAATGGAATCTCTGGAATCCTAAGTTTACTTTTCCAAGTGATTGTTACACCTTGTTTGATATGGGTGGGGGGATAAAAGAAAAAAGAAAACAACATTCATAGGGGTTTTTTTAATAATGTTTGTAATGCATCCTGCAGATCTGCATGGGTTTTATTTGAATGCTGGCAGCCTGTCAAGTCAGATGTTCCCAGTAATCCTTTCTGCTCCTTAAAACCTGGTTGGGATCTGAGCTTCCAGGGAAGCTCCACGAGCACCAGGTTGGCTGTGCCTCCCTTTCCTGGCAGATTTCCTTTCAATCCATCCTTCCTCCCAGCAGATCTTGCTGTGAAACTGGTTCATGGCTGAGGTGGAGTAGGACATGTGTGTGTGGATTCCTCCACTTTGTATCCCAGTCTTTTCTAAGTGGACACTCTGTCCATCCATCCTTCCATCCCAGCTGCATGCAGAGTTGGTGGTTGTCATGCCAGGCCTCGTGAAATGTTTGATACCAATGTTTTGCTACCATGTGAAGGCTGCAGAAACCGTCCTTACCTGCATCCTGAGAGACTTTTGTATTTCAGTATTACCTATCTGTGTACTTTTGGTCAGATTTGTTAATATTTATAATGAGAACCGGAAATAAACAGGTTGGAAAAAAATAAGTTAAAAAAAAAAAAGAAGTTGATGGTGGTGGTGCAGCTTTTGAATTTGGGGGATGGTGGGGATTTGGGGAGAAATGGTTTTAAACCACAGCATTGGGGCTGCTTGGCTCAATGTATTGTAAGTATTACATATATAAGTATATATATATTTATTTATTTGTATTTATATATTTATATTTAATTTACTTATTCATTTATTTATATACACTAATTTACATATTTATTTAGATATACAAATATATATACATATTTATATGTGTATATACATACATGTATGGAGAGAGAAAAGACATAAAAATAGCCCAATGAAGTACATATACTACATGCATATTTTTATATATTTATGTTTATATATATATTTAGTGGCCTTGAAGCCCAGCAAACCCAGGGCACAGGGAATGATGTCCAGTCCTAGGTGCCAAGCCCAGGCTTACAGGAAAATACAGCTGGAAAGCAGGAGGAAAAAAATATTTATTCAATTAAATGATGCTCTGTTCAGCCATCAGATTTTTGTTTAAGTCACTCTTTATCCCCTCGGGAATAAAGAGCTGATTATAAAAAGGGGGAGGGAGGCAGGGATGGAGGACAAACCCTCCAGATTAAAATAAAGCTTAAGGTATTTGATAGCCAAGCTGCTCTGGGGCACGTCAGCCCCTCCTGCTCTATAAAGACGCTCTGTTTTTGGGGAGCCTCACCTGCCCAGGTGCTGCTGCTCCATGCTCAGCTCCCAGGAGCCCCCAGCCAACAGCACCCCAGGGCCCTTCGATGGCCCCCAGTGGCCCCACCAGGCCCCCAGGGCCACCTACCTGGCGGTGGCTGTGCTCATGGGGCTGGTGGTGGCCTCGGCCTCGGTGCTCAACGGGCTGGTCATCGTGGTGTCCATCAGGCACAAGAGGCTGCGCTCACCCCTCAACTACATCCTGGTCAACCTGGCCGTGGCCAACCTGCTGGTGACGCTCTGCGGCAGCTCCGTCAGCCTCTCCAACAACATCAGCGGCTTCTTCGTGTTTGGGAAGCGGCTCTGCGAGCTGGAAGGCTTCATGGTGTCCCTCACGGGTAAGGAGAGGACCTCCAGACCTGCCTTGGGCTTTGGGTGGTGCTGCTGGGTTTGGCAGAGGGGCTTGGGAGATGTTTCACCACCGTGGGGAACTCATGTCCAGGTCTGTGTTAGCACAGGGGAGGGCTGGGGTGATGTTGGTCACCATGTGTCCAGTCTTGGTCTTCACAGAGGGGGAGATGCCACTTGGGGACATGGGGAATCCTTGTTTGGGGTGTATTTTGTGGGTGCTGACAGCTCTGCACTGGGCACAGTGCAGATATCCCAGTTGTCCCTGCTGGGAGAAAAGCAGTGCCAGATATCCCAGTTTTTAAGGGCCAAATACCACAGCTCTCCCTGCTGTGAGAAAATCATTGTTAATATTTCCTCCAACTAAATCATCACCTACCACATCCCAGCACGGGCAGCAGAACCTATCCCTGGGACACAGCCCCTCCTTGTCCCCCCAGGCATCGTGGGGCTGTGGTCCCTGGCCATCCTGGCCTTGGAGAGGTACCTGGTGGTCTGCAGACCCCTGGGAGATTTTCGGTTCCAGCACCGACACGCTGCCAGCGGCTGTGCCTTCACCTGGGGCTGGTCCCTGCTCTGGACAACCCCACCACTGCTGGGCTGGAGCAGCTACGTGCCTGAAGGTAGGGGAGGTGGAAAACTCCACTGTGTTGTCTTTTTGCATCTCGTTTGCAAGCCTGGGGTAGCTGGACGGTGTCTGTGCTGGAGTTGAAAGGGTGAGTATCTCCTGTTAATATCTCCTGTTAGTATTTCCTGCTTGCTCAGCCAATATTCCTCTGCTGGAGGATGTTCCTTGGAAGTTCCCCACTCTGCAGCCCTTCTGATAGGAGCCAGGAGCTGCACCCAGCACCCAGCCAGCCCAAACCTGCTGTTGTGGGGGCTTGGCAGGACCCCACAATAAATCACAGAGGGCATCTGGCCAGCCAAAACCCCACAGTGCCTGATCTCCAGGCCCTTGGGAATGGAACAGTGAGAGGTGCTTGGGTACCATGGCTATTTCAGAGCCTATTCCCAAGCCCTTCTCCAAGCCCCTCACAGGTTTAGGCTCATTCCCAACCTTCATTCCAGGCCTGAGGACCTCCTGTGGGCCCAACTGGTACACGGGTGGCAGCACCAACAACAGCTACATCCTGGCCCTGTTTGTCACCTGCTTTGTGCTTCCCCTCAGCCTGATCCTCTTCTCCTACACCAACCTGCTGCTGACCCTGCGGGCGGTGAGTGAGTCAAAGCAGGGATCAAGAGCCTCATGGTGGCTTTTGGGGACAGCCAACGGGGCTGGTACCTCCTGGTGATGCCATCAGGGCCCACAAGGGATGGAACTGCTGTCCCAAGGTGCTGCCAGGTGTCACCCTGTGTCCCAAACTCCCCGCAGGCGGCGGCGCAGCAGCAGGAGTCGGACACGACGCAGCAGGCGGAGCGGGAGGTGACACGCATGGTGGTGGCCATGGTGGTGGCTTTCCTCACCTGCTGGCTGCCCTACACCACCTTTGCGCTGGTGGTGGCCACCAACAAGGACATTGTCATCCAGCCAGCCCTGGCCTCCCTGCCCTCCTACTTCTCCAAGACGGCCACGGTGTACAACCCCATCATCTACGTCTTCATGAACAAACAGGTGAGAGAGAAAACTCCCAACAAACCAACCAACAGCTACAGCGTCACTGGGGCTGAATGAAAACAACTTAACAGCCTCAAAAATCCTGGAGGAACCACCTCTTCTATCTGGAAGTGGTCACAGGCTCGATCCCAGGGTTGCTGTGTAAGCAGCAAGGATTTGGAGAACAAAATGGGAAGAAAGGGAGCAGCCTGAGAGCCTGAACAGGAGCTCATTTTCTGCTTCCATGGTTTTATGGGGTCAGGCAACTTAATGTTGGATCACAAGCTGCTCGTTGGAGGCACAAAGCAAACAGAATGAAACTTTTATTGTCCATAAACTGCACAGAGCTGGGCTGGGAGTAGGCAGAGATCTTTCCCAAAACATAACCAACGTCCAACCTGCTCGAGGTGACGCCAGATTTCTGCCACCACAACTAACCTGTCCCCTCCCTGCCCAGTTCCAGAGCTGCCTGCTGGGGATGCTGTGCTGTGGTCACCACCCCCGGGGCGTGGGGAAAACCTCTCCTGCTGTCCCTGGTCCCCGTGTGGCTGCAGAGGGACTGAGGAACAAGGTGACACCGTCTCACCCAGTGTGACTGCCACCAGACCCTGCCTGCACCAGAGCCAGCAACAGGATCTGCCTGTGCCACCCACAGCAGCACGGAGGGAATCAGGAGCCTTTCGAGAACAAAATTAAAAATAAACACTAATTTTTCCTCAGTGCAAAACATCCCAGGTTGCTGTTTGGCCCAGGGTCAGGTGGAACATGGTCTGTCACCATCCCAGCCTGCACTGCCTGCTCCTGTTGTGAGGTTCAAGGTGATGCTGTAAATCTCACATCAATCCTGCAGGAATGTTTAAGAGCCAACTGTGTTAATAAACGCTAATAAATACTAAGCAGTTCATCTGTTTTATGGAGAGGGTTTGACAGAAACATCCCTCGAGGTGAGTGCCACAAGCATTGCTACAGAAAGCCAGAAAAAAAACCAGTGCAAAGACAAAAAGTTAGTATTTTTTTATAGTTGAGGCAATAAGGAAAGGTCTTAGTCCACTGATTTCCCAGCAAGGGTGAAAACACAAGTGGGAACAGACCCTGAGGCACAGCAGAGGCACCACTGCCCACTGACAGCAAACAAAAGATGCCAAAGCCTGTCAGGATAAAATAAAAGATAAAGAAACCTCTGTGGGGCTCTGCAGCTTCACACCTTATCTTGAATCTCAAAGCTCAACGTTTATCTACCCCAGCTGCAATCACACTGCTGGGTTTGGAGGCAGATTCTGGCGTTTAGGAGCCTAAGGAAGGTCTCTAAAGACAATATTGAAGAATATAGAGCAGGGGGTGGAATTAAATGATCTTTCTGGTTCCTTCCAACCCAAACCATTCCATGATTCCATGACCTGGCACGGGGAACAGCACATCCTTCCCCATCCCCATCCCTGCTGTGCAAACCAGCTCAGCTCACCCAGCTCAGAGAGGAATTAGAACAGCTCAGTATCACTGTTTTAATTTAATTAATTGGCCTTTCATTCTGCGGGAAGCTGAAAAGCAGCATTAGATGGGCCCCTCTGATCTCCTCTGCTGTCTTGCACTGGGCCTTGTTTAATTGCTCCTGTTAATTACAGCTTTTGGGGCCGTGCTTTGTTATCAGGATGATTTAGGTCCGTGCTGAACTTAAATCTGGGGAAGCACAAGGAGCTGAGGAACTGAAATCTCTGTTGTGTTCTGGCCCTGATAAGGAGATCAGACAGGCTATGGGGCACCTTGAAAGGCTCTCCCCCAACAGGAATAAAAATTCTCCACATTAAGATTCAAAAAAGATAGGGAAATGGTTCACAGGCTGCTCACCATTTGGTCCCACAGATAAAACAGAACAAGAAGCTGAGGAGATTTCACATGTTGCAGCGCAGAGTGATGATAATTCTGTGCATGTAAAAATCCTGTGCTGCTCCCCACGGGCTCCAGCTACTTTTTATTTAATTGAACAAGCCTGAAACACAACAAAAACACTGCCCAGAGTGAGAGGGATGACCCTCAGTTCTGAGTCAGATCCAGCAAGGGCAGCATCACACAATAAAAATGTGCAATTTAACTTTGGCACTGTCCCTGCAGGTGACACAGCCCCAGGGCCACCAGGAGCAGGAGCTGGTGACAGCAACTCCTGGCAGCAATAAAACCCTGCTGCCTGGGGCACAGCAGTGCCACACAGAGAATCCAGGCTGGGACAAGGCTGGGTTAGGAAATATTAAAGCTTTTCTTGGACAGAATTGCCTTGCTGTTATCCTGAGGTGCTTCTGCTCCAGCTCTGTCACAAGCACCAGATGACAAACACATGAAAGATTTGGATTTGCTCTTATCTTGCCTCAGGAAGCTCCCCCACCACTGCAGCACCCTCCATCAGGATCTGGTTGGATCATGGGGAAGCAGAGTTAAAAACAGGTGAAAAACCAACCAGAATGACCCCAAAAAAAGAGCCAGAAAAAGAACCACAGCAGCACAATTACCTTGGAAACTTTTAATTATTGATGCAAAACCAAATGAACAATTACAGAACTGGAGCATTTCCTCACGAAAACATGAATGAAAATGCAAAACTTGGCACAGCCAGGTGTGCAAAACCAGCTAAAATAAAATCCCTGAGTCTGTCAGACAAGGAACAGGACAACCTGCACTCCTGCACCTGAACTGTATTTATCACCAAAAAAAAAAAAAAAGTTCAATATGAAGTTGCTGTGCCCATCAAAATTCTAATCCAAAGCTCAATTATATCCAGGGATTTTAATTTTTTTTTCCCTTAATGAGGCCTACCAAAAACGTGTTTGAATTATACAACAGGTATCTTCATAACAACCACTTTTTTTTTTTTTTTTTCACATTCTTGTCTGATGCTGGCAGGGAACACATTGCTGCACTTGCAATCTCTGGAGAACACTGCCTTTTCCTCATTAGCTTTTTGCACAGCAATTAATCCCTTTAATCAGTCAAATCAGTTCAACACTAGATCACAAAAGCACTAAGTAAAGAGAAAACAAGAAATTACCTTGTTAAATTTAATGAGCAAGGAAAAACAGACACTACATGGGCTGTAACACTCCAGCATGGAAACATTTCAGTGCCTGAGCAGCACCAGCAGCCCACAGAATTACAATCATTTTGTCTTTAATCTGAAAACTGCACAAGGCAACAGAGCAAGAAATTCTTTGGCTTATGAAAATGTGCACAGGCAGAAAAAAACCCACCAAGCAGCCAGGGTGTGAGAGAGAACAGCTCCTTTCTGCAGTACTGGTGCTGCCTGTGCATGCAGCAATGGCACCAAACCAGTACAAACCACACCAGAACACAGAATATTCCATTTTCTTCTCTACTTGCTGCTGCAGTTAAAGGAAATCTGAGTTTTACAGTTGTTATGTGGCCAAAAAAGGCTGCAATTCACAGACCAAACACTGTGCAAGCAACTGATGCACAGAACTTATTCAGTCTGTGTTTTAATCATGGAGAGAGCTCTCATCCAAAATAATTATCCTGTAAGGGGGGAATAGAAAAGAGGGGAAAAAAGAGGGGGAAAAAAGATTATGCAGTTGTTTTTCCTTATATCCCTATATATTTTTTCCTTATATCCCTATATATATATATATAGGGACATAAGGAAATTTTTTTTTACTATAAAAAAATTTATATAAAAAATATATCCTTCCAACTACAAGTTGAAGGGAATGGGATTTGCCTCTTCTTCAGGGAAAACAGGAATGAAGCTCACAGATTTCTACCACAAGTCCAGTTTAACTCACCTGAAGGGTGGAGCTGGAGGCTGCTGGGGGTTGGATTTCTGATCCTTGGGGTGCTCGTCTGAAAAAACAGGGAAATTCAGCTCAGAACAGGACCAGGAAAGCCACACAACCCTCCAGAGAAAGCAGGGGAATCAAGTGCTGCAGATTTCTCTGCTTGAATTCATTCAGAAAGCAATCCTGATTTCAACCCCTGAGAAGAATTCCCAATCCCTGTGGGATTCTGACAGCAAACTGGGGTGTAGCTGCTGACGCTGTGCCAACCCCAGACTCCTGCATTTCAAAAATTACCATCCAGATTCCCAAAAGGCACCAGAGATTTGGGGTGTTTGAAACTCTGGGTGCATCTCTACAGACCAAGAGCACCTGCTGAAGTCCCTGCACAGCCTCCTGGTGCTCTGCCTCCAGCCCTGGCTCTGCTCTCCTCTACTCCATCCTTCCTTCCAGCATCTTCTGGATCCTGCAGCCTTGCAGCCCTTGAATGACAGAGTTTTGTGGATCACCCTCCTTTTTTTTTTTTTTTTTTTTTTTTTTTGCTTTTAACAGGATGAAACAGAAAATGCTGATGCCAAACACAAGGATGTCTTATGTTCCTTGGGGAGGCAGAAGTTGGGGATGAGTTATGACCACTCACTGTGGAGTTGTTCAGAGTTACTGGGCTCTGATTTTCTGAGAGGAAAAATGTTATTTGGGATATGAATCTTTTCCTTAAAATGATGTTTAAATTACCTCTGCCACGTTTTCAACTTTCCTAACAGACTGCCATGAAAGCAGAACCATTTTCACAAACTCTTCTTCACAAACAGCTCTCATGATTGTGTTCTCTTAATGCACCATTTCTCCATCTCAAAAAAAAATTCCCCCATTCTGTCAAATTATCTCTGATTTCTGTGAAGACCAAGCACTGCTTTCCGAGCCTGTTGAAATATTTGCTTTCCACCGACGGGAAATTGTATTAACAAAACATTCTTTTCCCTCTCAATTTAGTGGGAGAGTTCACACTGATGTCTCCAGGCAAGTTCCCTGACATTCCACTCCCTGAGGAGTGACAGCCTATTTTCTGAGAAGTCCTGCACAGATCTGCACACACAAAATAAACCCTGCAACACAAATATCAACCAGCAGCTCACCCCACAGTGTGTCCCTGGGGTTGCTCTTGGATCTCCTCCTCTCCAGGAACTGCGTGGAGCATTCTTTCCAAAACATCATCAAGGCTAGAGTGAGCCCTGTTAAATAAAATATTTTAATATTATGCTGACAAGTTTCACGCTGGAAATAGCCGAATAAAACAGTTACCATTATCAGGGTATTTCAAATTTTCTGTGAGCATTAAATCTTGTTCAAATATGCTGGAAACAAAATTTTAAATCTTTGCAACTCAAAGCCAAACATGCCTTCCCATCCTTTTTTGCATACCTTTCTGTATCCTCTGCTAGATTAAACGACTCCTTAGTCCATAAACTGTGATTTGTCTTCTCATTTCTCTCAGATTCTTTTTCTGACTCTCTGTTTTCCATCTTCACTTCATCACGAGCTATTCACATAAACCAGCAAGATTTTAGCACCAAAGGAAGATAACAAAGACATTAAAATGTTGTTTTCTTTACTGCACTTGGGAAATTTCCAGTTGCCCACTTCTCACTCACTCTTTCCTCAGTGGCCTCATTTCCTAGCAGTTCAGCAAATTCCCATTATCTACAGTCAAAGGTGGCCAGCAGCAAAGCCCAGATAAATATTTCACTCCAACACATTTCCACATTCACAGGACTCAACATTTTGTTTCCCACCGAAATGAGAAATGAATGTGGAAATGAATATTTAATCTTTTCCGTTACAATCCCAGATAAGGGAGAGAAATCCAAGGGAAACCTGTGGATGTGAGCTCTGTTAGCCTATTTACCAAAATCCAGTGATTTCCCCTCAAAGACTCATCAGCAAATCCTGTTCCCCACAGAAATTAGGATTAGGTTTGGGATTTAAAGAGAGTTAAATGCCCTACAGCTCCAGGAACACTGGGGCTGGAAAGGACATCCCATGGTGATCCTATTAATATCCCAACATTGCTGCTCCCACAACTTTCTGACCTGGCAATTCACAGTGATGGGGTTGAATTTAGGCTCAGACTAATGGGGAACATTCCAGCCCCTTCTGCTGGGCTGGGAGAAGCAGGAAGCAGGAGGCTGTCACCAAAAATGGGAGTCTGAAATAGCTGTGCTTTATGCAAATACAAGAAAAACCACAGTGAGTGAGCAGCTGCTGCAGTCCTCCCCACCTCAAAACAAGAAGCTGCAATGAATAAAGCCACAGGAGCTTCCATCCTTCAGGAAAAGATCTAACAAAGCTGGGGGATAACCAAATATGCCAGCATCCTTCTCAAGTGACTGTGCTATTTAGCTTTTTACAGACTTAACTCATGTTCTGCCTTTTTTTTTTTCCCTTTTTTTTTTGTCTGCTTTTTTTCACTCGCTTTGTGACTCACTGGGGGAAAAAAAAAGCACAGCCTATAAACATTTAGGTTTTCTGCTCCTCTGACACGACTTGTTGTACATCTAAAAATGATTCCCACTTAGCACCATTTGCATTTGCAGCAGCACAAAGATTCACCACTCTGCTGCCTTTGTAACAGAGCAGCAAATACAATATTCATTACCCCAGTGGAAGCTATTTTGCTCCTCTGTGAAATCAGAGGCATTATTTCCTGCTGGAGAATTAGGAACATTAACAGGTGGGGGTGCAGTGGCCACTTTGTGAACTGAATCACCCTCCCAGGATGGAAAATTCAATGGTTTTGACATCACCTGCCCACCACCTCTCCTGCTGGGGGTGTTGGCACCTGTGTTTGAACACAGCCCAAGCCACAGTGGCATAATAACAGCAGAAAATTCATCCTCCTGGTTAGACCTGCAAGCCTCCCACACCAGCTCCCCCTGGACTTCAGAGGGAACACACAGGGAAAGGCAGCAAACACTGGTGGGGGGAACCAAGCTAAAAATTGCAGTTTATTGTTACAGCTGAACACACAGTGACGAGGATTCAGAGTCATTCTGCAGCGAGGCAAAAAGGGATTTTCTATTTTTAATCTCTACATTGGGACTATTAGCAACTAACCATTCATTTGCACTCCAGAGTCTTGCAATCCCATCCCTTTCAAGTCTGGGGCGATGGAATCTTGCTGCTTTAGGTGTTCTGTTAAAAACAGCATTATTTCCATATTGATCTAGGTGCACACCCAAGCACCATGTGATTTTATTCATCCAACCCTAGAGGGAAACCTTCCCTTGATCTATATTTTATATATTAACCCACAAACTGCCCCTGACCATCATTAATGGCATCACTGATGATGCCAATCCTCACAGGCTCTTCTTTCAGAGAATGAGGAAATATATTCAGGATGTGTCTGGGTGTCTCATTTCTGAAAGAACCACTGACATCCTAATTATCCCAAAGCCTGCTGTTAATCCTGGAAGAATTGAACGAGGAATAAGCCAAGCAAACTCTTCTGTAGCACATTCAGAGTTTTTACACTTTCTGCCTGGAGATGGGTGAGAACACAAAAGGAAATGTAAATCACTGAGCTCTGCACAGACACCTGGGGGGCACAGCTGCCTCTCCTAATGGGGAACAAGAATTGCTCCAGGACACCTTTCAAAAATTCAGTGTACACTAAATTCCTCTCTGTGCTCAACTCCACCTGCACTCCATGCTGCCAGCAAGGAACCATCCAGTGAAATGCAAGAGGCTTCAAGAACTGCCAGCTAATTTAAGCTGTTGATGCCCAACTTCCTAATCATTGACTGCAACTAATTTGGAGGCTCTTGTGTATTTTGGCAGTGAATGGCTTGGGAGAAATCCTGATTGAGCACAGCTGGAAAGCCTCCCAGAGTTTGGGGTGAAGTGCCTCTTACCAATTTCATCCAGCAGCTCCTGGGCTGGTGGAGGCAACTCATCAATGGAGGGGGGAGATGCCTGTGAGAGTGCTGAGACAGAGAAAAAAAAATTCTAGTTAATTAGCAGTGATTAATCCTTAATAAGTGTGACATAGGCTTACAGTCTGATAGCATCTTGCTTACATATTTCGTTTAACAGCCTGCACCAGCCTGGCTCATTCACATTTTATCAAACAGCCTTAAATAATTCCATGATGGAAAAATCATTTCGAGCCAAATTTGCAGGTTCAGCTCTCAGTGCTGTATCAGGATTTGAGGCCACTGATATTTACAGTTCAAACAGGGGTTGATTTAGGGGTCAGAGTTCTCAGTCTGCAGGGCCAAACACAAAATCCATAACCTAATTAGCACCAGAAATACATGGTTGAGTGCAAAGCTATTTATTCCTCTAAAACGAGACATCCAGGAGCAAAAAAAAGAAGGAAAAAAGGGAAAAAATTAATAAACTTCAAAACTTCCTTTCAAATCTGTTTCTCTGTTTATTAATCAATTTATTTTAGGATAAAAGACTTACCAGGTGCCTGCCTGGTGTTTCTCAGGGATGAAGCAAGTGGTGGCAACCCAACCTGTGTGAGATCAAACAGAATGAAACTCGAGAAGGTAAATTGGGAAACCCAACCGAATTTAGGTCTTCAATCCTCCCCTCCAACATATTAAATCCAAAAAACGAGATAGAGCCTTCAATTAAAGCCTTAGCTGACCATTCAATTTTAATAGAAGCTTTTCAATCGGTTCTGAGTATGAAAATAGACAGTTGGAAACTTTGCACTCCAAAGGGAGGATTCCTGATAGAACAAAGCTGATGAAATTGTCACATTTTATGTGCAGAAAGAGGCCAAACCCCTGATAAAAGAGCTCGTTCAACCCAAGCTTTTCACAGGTTTTTATCACTTCGGTGTTCCAAGATTCCCAAGGCTGGGAAATGACAATTCCTCACAGCCAGAGAAGGGATGGAGGGCAGGGAATGGCAACTCTGATAGTGGCAATATTTACAAATAATCAGGTGCAGGAGGAACCCAACAGGACTTTCATCATTTTACCAACATTTTACCACAATTCCAAAACACTCACTAAGAGCTGCAAGCATTTCTCTGCTTGCATTTATTTTGAGGAAAAGCATTTTCAAAAATACTTTAATGACTATTTAAAGAAACTCATGGCATAAAGTTATTTTCTGACTTACAGGCTCTTTCAGTCCAAATGGGCAAGCTCTTGAAGCCACCACTGGAATTTCCATGCTCCTCTCCCCTTCCCAGGCTGTGGTGAAAGTCTTGAATGCTGTGGAGGTCTCTTGAGAGCCACAAAAGGAAGAATCTGAAGGAAACTCACGGCTGTGTTTGTATTTCTCAAAGGATATTGGTATTTTTTCTTCTAGGATTAAAAAAAAAAAAAAAAAAAAAAAAAAAAAAAAGAAAAAAAAGAAAAAAGAGAGCGAAGCTGGAAAATTATTTTTGCGTCTTTATCGCATTTTAACAGAAGTAGAAAAAAATTTAAAGTAGAAAAAAATTTAAAGGGAAAAGGCACCTGCACAAGAAACTCTTAAAAATCTGTTAGCCATAATAAAAGAGCAAACTGATAACCCAGAATTCCACCCCAGACTTATTTCTGCAGAACTTTGCCAGCTGAGAAATTCCAGCTCCTGGGTTACACCAAATTAACGAAGCACAAGGCAAATGTTCATTCATTACTCTCAAGCACTTCAGTTCAACAAACATTCACCATATTATTCAACTTATTACCCACACTCAAACCACAGTGAGTGCTAATTACAGTGCCTTTGAAATGCTAAAATCCACAGGTATAACTTCAATTTTTAATGCTATCATTTAATAGATAATATGGTGTAATATAGTGTAATAGAATGTAATGTAATATTCTGTTCTATTCTATTCCATAATAATATAATTAATATAACATTATAATATGGTATGATATGATATTATATAATAATAGTAGAATAATAATTGTAATATAGAATCAATCAATTTCTGATTTCTCAAGGCTGCAATTAACTACCAAGTGAACATCTTCCAGAGACCTTTCAGGCAGGGTTTTTTCATCTGTTTCCCCAGAAATTCCCCTTTAATTCCATGTCTTTTGCCAATGAGATTTCAAGCAGCTGGCAGATTTCAGGCTCCTCATTCCAAGCCTGGCATTTCTGCACGGTGTGAATTGAACTTCCACCATTCACCTGGATGACTTTTCCACCAAAAAGCCCTGGAAGAAAGGTCTGGATAGCCCAGAAAGGAGGAATAATTCCCTGGAAATCCTCCTTTTCCCCTCCCTGCATTACCTGAGCCCAGGGGGGTGCTGACCCTGGTGGGAGCATAGCTCAGCCGAGGTGTTTTCCACTCCACATCCCTCTGGAAATTCTGCTCACAGGGAATGCTGGACAAATCCTGGATATCTGCCACCGAGCTGAATTATTGAGAGATGTTCTGACAGTTAGAGTAGCCACTCCCTGCACCTGGGAATCACCAGATCCTGCTGTTTTCAGGGTCTTGACATTTTAATTTTGTGTGGTCTTATCTAGCTGGGCAGAACGAAGGGAGATGTTTGAAACTTCCCACGGGAATCATCCCAAAATCACCATCTTCAGGAATGTTGCAGAGGCAGAAAAGGTTAATTATTTGCTTCCCCTTCCTTTCCAGCATTTCTTAAATAATCTTCTAATGAAAGCAGCTGAGGCAGAAAGGGCAGGAAATACAAATGTGAACCAAAAGGTACAATAAATCCCCCCAAAGCTGAGGGAAGACCTCGAGGGTTAATAAAAATTAATGAGCCATTAATGAAGACTAAATGAAAGCCTTGGGAGCATTTAAAACAATGACTCTGCTAAACTGAGATCCCTGAGCCCCAAGTTCCAAAAGTGAAATCCAAATTAATCACACCAACATTTTGGGGAGATTACATTGTCCTCAAAAGCCATGAAAAGAAGACACCTCCTGTAATCAGGAATTTCATGCAAATCTCCATTAGCTGTAAAAATAAACTAACTTTATCAGTTGAGTCACAAATATATTCTGCAAATTTTTTTTTCCCCTGAAAATCGCAGGACTATTTCAATAAATAAATTTATTTGGCTCCACACGAACGATTTGCTCTTTAAAGTGATTTTATTTCCCTCCCTGTGCCATATGGAGAGGAGAAACGAGGAATCCTCACACTTTCAAGGGAAGAAGCACACCCAGATTAACACTGAATTAATTACTTAATTACCTTGAAATATGAAAATATTTCAAGCTAAGCACAACTCCTTTACACCAATCTCACAACTTTTCACAGGGAAATACTCTCTCAATGCTCTGGGGAGTTTGCTCTTTGTCTGTCTCATCTCCCTGCCTTACACCAACACAAAATTTTGCAGCTAATGCCAAATTTGCTGAAGTTTTGCCATTAAATGTGGTTCTTACACATCTTTTTCTTGGCATTCTTCCTGTGGCTCCCACAGCGTCGCTTCTCGTGCTGCATCCCCGCTGAAATGAGGGAGGAAAGGTCAGATTCACCCCCAGAAAATGATGGAAATAGGAGTATTTGGATCCCTCTCTCTCAGGAAGTTTAAGCACTGCCTTCCCTCTGAGGCAGACTGCAGCTCAGAAAAACCTGTTGCTTAAAACCTTGGAAAGTGGAGAGTGGTAGGAGAAAAATGGCATTTAAAACAGATTATGGGTTTGTTTTCAGGAAGGATAACACTTCTAAGTGAGGTATTTAAATTCAAAACAAAGCTGAAATTAAATAAAATCAGTAAAAACACAGGGATATATATCACTCCACTGTTTCATCATCCTTTGATCTGTCTCAGGTTGGGGCAAACCCACTCAAGGTCAAAGAGGATTTGGCAGATGGAGCAACATCCCCTCTGTCCTGCTGGCAAAAGCTCAGATCCTCAGTGAAAAGGAGCAACCAAAACCATTCTTTTTTTTATCCTAAAGCCAAGTGATTACCACTGCTGGTGCCTCTCATTGAGAGCACAGCCCTGCCAGCTCTGCACTCTGCCCAAACATTCCCCACGCTGGGAAAACACCAAATTTACACGACATAACCCTTGCTGTTGGACAGAGGAAACTGAAAAATCTCCATCCTGAGCTGCTGCTACCCCCAGGCAAGATGCAGGGAACATTCCTGCACGGGGCTGATCCCAGGGGAAAGGAAAAGGCAGCAGGATCTTCATGGCACTTGAGCTCCACAGCCAAAGCACGACAGAATTCAAGCAGATGACTGAAGCCTTAATTCGAATTATCTTTGCTCTGTTTAAGGCTGGGGTTTATCAGTGGATTGTGATATGTACATGGCTTTTTCCCTATTTTAGCTCCCTCATTAAGGCAAAAACAAATCCCACCAAACTCTGCAAAAGACAAAACCCCCTGGAGATTTGAGAAAACCCTTTCAGTGTTTCCTCAGCGAGGAGCTGAGATATGTAGATCATCATTAAAAACCACCACTGGCAGCTTATTTGAATATTAGATCTATAAGCAGAATTAATGAAGAGAGCACACTTTATAAGCTAATTTATGCCTGAAGGAACAGTGGAAATTATTCTCTACCTGGCTACAGGCATTGGGCTCAGCTGATTCACTCCCAGCTTGTTGCTGCCACAGCTCTGTGGTGTTGTGCTGCAGAATAGTATTTTTCCTCCTGAATACAAATAACAAATGTTCCCTGTTATTGGCTTTTGCAAGTACAAAAGGAAAACAACACAACTCATTGAACAGGAAATTGCAACTTTATTAAATTTTTTTTTTCTTTCTTTCTTTTTTTTTTTTTTTTAAAAAGTTCTTGTGACCTTTGTTGTTATCGAGAGACAAATGTGTTTTTAAAGATGCATTTTCATAAACATGGCACAGCTGCCAGACAGTCACTGAAGCACTGGGGAATATCACAACATTTACAAATTTGAGCTAAAAGAGACAACAGAGTCAGGAAACAACAATGATTCTTCCATTATTCTGCACACGCACTCTGCCAGCTCTCACTGTTTCTAAGCCCAAGATCCTCCCAGCAATGAGAATATTAATGTGTAAATACAACTCTAATTCAGTTTTCAGCACCACAGCAAGTTGCATAAAAAGATTAAACGTAGCCCCAGGGTAAAAATAAAAAGGTTTCCAACAAGTTTTGTTTTGGCTTTTGAACTGAAACACAGCAAGTGCATAAACACTGTATTTGAAAATTTTTTCAGGCAATGCAACGCCCAACCAAAATCCTGAGTGTGCTGAACTCTCCCAGAAATAATGAGGAATAAAAGACCAATGTCCCCTGAAGAATGAAGGTCCAGCCTTGTGACAGGAGTGCTGCTGGCAGAAAATATCAATGCAACGACTCAGAAGTGCTTCAAGAAAAAGGACATTTTTACCTGGAGCCTGAATTCCTGATGCTGCATCTGCAGGTAGTTTCTGTAAAAATCCTTCAGAAACATCTTCTGCTTTGCCCTCAGTGTTTGAGGTCTGAAAAGGGGGAAAAAAGGAATTAATTCAATTTTTTACAGAGCAACTGCAAAGGGAAGGAAAACTCTCCCAGGAAATTTCTCCCAGCAAGAGAAATTTTTTAGGAGCTCAGCAGCAAGCCGCCCAGATTGGATTTAACAACAACACAGAAAAGTTCTGCAACTTCAAGAAATGAATGAAGATTAATTTCCTTACTTTTATATAAATCTTTATTTGCAGGTACTATTTCAAAAGAAAATAATAGTAATTTTAAAAAAATCTCCCATTTTCCACAGCTCTCTTCAAATCAAATGGGAGCACAATTAAACCACACATTGTACAACTTATGTGCAAAATATGTTATTTTTACCTCTGGTTCTGAACTTCCCTCAAGAGCAGGAGGAAGGAAATAATCAGGAGTGAAGAATTCTTCAGTCACATCAGGAGGTGAATTAAGGGAACAATGCAATTCCCTTGAATGTCCCTGTGAAAGACATCATCACCTGCAATGATCTATTAGTAAAAAATACATATTTCAGCCAAACAACCACCGAAATCCTGAAATTTTATTTAATTTGCTCACTGACTTTCAACCCACCTCCTGCTCCTTGAATTACCCTGGTGTTTTACAGAACAAAACAACAAAAAAAGGGGGGAAGGAGGAGGGAAATTGTTACTCAGAGCAGCTCAGGGTGGCTCAGGATGCAACACCAGGCTAAACTTTTCCACGGATAAGCAGCTGCAACTAAATTCCTTGGATTTTCTGTACATACTCTAGAGAGATTCTCAGCTCTCTGAGGAAGGACTGAACTCCTATGAATGGCAGTTCCACACTTTGCTGGCTCATCTGGTGCTGGGGACTGGCAGCTCCTCCCTAGGATGTCAGAACGGAACAAAATTATTAGAAATGATGTGAAGTGAGTGATCTGAGGCACTGCTGGAATACCAATGAGAGCAGACAGTGACACTAATTGTCTGTCAGGAACACGGGGAAATAATGACATTTAAATGCTCACCTCGTTAATTAATCTAAGCAGGGGAACCTTTCCCCGTTTCTTTGTCCATAACTTTTTCAAAAAGCATTACCCACTGAGCTGCTACAGAAAAAAGCAGCTCCGTGGTCAGACTGGAAGAAATAAAGTGTGAAAGCACACTCAGGGGTCTGAGAGCTTTGGATTTCTCACGTTGATAACAATAATCAGTGATGATGAAGAGCTCCAAGCTTACTCCCTCCACTCATTAACACCTAATACTCATCTTATCTATGCTCATCAATGACTCAGTGATTGACCTGCTCTGAGGGCAAAACCCTGGAAGATAAAATTGACTGTTCTTGGAAAAAAAAAAATCACAGAAGCTGCAATGTGATTGGGAATGGAAAGAGAGGAGAGGAGAAGAGGAGAAGAAGAGGAGAAGAAGAGGAGAAGAAGAGGAGAAGAAGAGGAGAAGAAGAGGAGAAGAGAGAAAAGGGGGGGAAGAGGGGAGAGAGAGGGGAGAAGAGAAAAGGGAGAGAGGAAGAGGGAAGAGGAGAAGAAGAGGGAGAAGAGAAAAAGAGGAGAGAGGAAGAGGAGAAGAGGAGAAAAGAGGAGAAGAGGAGAAGAGGAGAAAAGAGGAGAAGAGGAAGAGGAGAAGAGGAGAAAAGAGGAGAAGAGGAAGAGGAGAAGAGGAGAAAAAGAGGAGAAGAGAGCATTTTTAGTTTCTCAGCCTCACCTCTGGAACTCCTGAGCTCAGCCTCCAGGTCACTGTCCCCAGATTCAGTTCTGTCCTCACTGCCAGCATCCCAGGGCTCAGCCTCATCACCTGGCTGCCACCCACACCTCTGCTGCCCTTGGCTTCCTGGGGCTCCAGCAGGGATGTGCTGGGAGCTTTCCCTGACACTTTCTGCTTCGCTCTCAGACGTGCATTCACCGGCTGGGTATGGACAGCTGAGCCCCAGCTGGCCTGAGGCAACTCTTCTGGCCATTTGCTTGACTTCAACTGCACAGAAAGAACAAAATTGCCACTCACAGCACAGAATCTGCGCTTTCAAAGCACCCCCTGTTTCTCGTTGTGCCTGCAGACTGGGAAAGGCTGAGTTAGAGCTGGTATTGTGACAGCCTTTGTCATGAAAAGAGCTAAACGCTTCCTTCCATTTGAAATAAAGCTTAAAACCTGCATAAACTGATATGGACAAGCCTTTCCAGGAAGAGTTTTTGCGAGTTTGATTCTCTATTTTCCATGCCCGTGCTGCCATCCACTGGGCACTGCCATCCTGCCCTTCCTGAATCCATACCCTGTCCAAAACCAGCCCAGAAATCCCTTCAGCTCCACAAACCAAACCATCCCAACGTGCCTGGGAGTATTTTATGCCCAGACTGTGTAAGACACAGGATCCCACTCATTTGGTTTCCATCCAAGAACAACCTCAGAGCTTCAGCAATTAAGGCAGAGACCTTTCCTCGTGTGTGAAGGTTTAATGCACTGCACTGCAGCAAGATTTCTGACATTAACATTGATTTAATATTGATTTAACATTGATTGAACACTGATTGAACACTGATTGATTTACTCACTCTTCCATCCTGACTGCATCACCCTCCTCTTCTCGCTGCTTTTTGTGCTGCAGAATTCAGCCCTTGGTTTTGAGTGGCACCTGCAATAAGTGAGTGTGAAATGCACAAACTCCTCTAGAGCACCAGCATCTTGTGTTAAGTATTCCCCGGCCAGCAAAAGGCTCCAAGTTGTTTTAACATATTAATTAGAGCACGTGTGCTCTCAGCCTTTTAACAACCCGGCAGAACCAGCAGACTGAGCTGCCAGGAGCTTGGAAAGCACAGACAGTTATTTAGGTCTATTATAGATTAACCAGACAAGCTGTACATTCAACTCTGCATCTCAGAGCTGTCAGCTGCCTTGCTTTATTGAGGTGATCACCATTTCAGAGCTGGACAGCAGCAGAGCTCTCCACCCCAGAGAGGTGGGATCATCCCTGACCATGTCAGCACTTGGAATATTTCTGTTTTAACCTTTATCAGTATCTCTTTCTGATCCAAATGGGTCGTGGATTAATTTTAAAACTGCAGCAGTTTTCTGGAGATGTCTGTCCCACTCTTCCCAACAATAATCCGCACAAGTTTTGCCAGGTTATATAAAAATTTGCTTTCTATTGATGCTTAGAAACACAAAGAGTTGACATTGAAAGTTTTTCTCCTGGGAACTGAAGGAGGCTGAGCCCACAGAGAGGAGAACCCCCGTTATTAATATCTTCCCAGATTGCTCTCCTTAGGCACTGGTACAGTCTAGAACCACTGACCTCCACCCCAGAGGCATCTGCAATCCCTTTTAACACCCCCTCCTCACCACCAACTGCCCTGCCCCAGCAGCTCTGCAGCTGCCAGTGACTCACAGCAGCCTCCCCTCTGCACAGATGGCTTTTTGCCTCCCTGAGAAACACTTAATGCCAGCCTTGATCCTGATGTGCCTCCTTCTGACGGCCTCTCTCTCCAGATGAATGTCAGAATTAACTCCTTCTGTGAATAAGATCAAAACTCACCACTTCTCCTCTCTCCTCCTTGCTGCAGGATGTGAATCAGCTCCTCTCTGACACTGCGAGTTGAACTTTTTTTGGCACCTCGCCGACACGTGTGGGAGGAGATGCTGAAATGAGTCCAACAAGGCATGATTCAGCACACGCTGGGCATTCTGCTAATTGCTGGCTGAGCTGGCTGGGAGAGAGCCTAGGAACAGGGCAGCACTAACTTTATTTTGAGTTGTATTTCAGCTGCTCTGCTCCGGAGAAAGGATGATAACTCCAAGGCTCAGCCTGGCAAAAACCCTGCCCTGGATTTACAGCAGCTTTCAGATGCAGGCAGGCAATCAAAACTTGCAGTTTCCAGGGGGATGAGTGGACCTGAATGACTCAAGATTATCCCCACGGGAGATATGCACTTGAATTTCTCTCTTTCTCTTTGCTCTGTGTATTTAACAATGAAAGTGATCCAGAAGCCTTTCCTAATAATAGCTTAGGCCTCGACACAAACAAAAGTGTTTCTCCACTTGGCCTTTTCCCTGAGAGTCCCATCTCCATTTTAGAGCAGTATTTGGATTTTAACCCCACCCTGAGCCACTGGATCAGCATTTTCCTGGAAGGAGTGGAGAGAAAGAGGAAATAATACAATCGCACTGCTGAGCTGTTTTCTTTCCCATCTATAACACACATGAATAGATTTTAAAGGACAAATTCTTCCCTCCTCTTGGACACCACCCATCCCTACAACTCTTTGAGACAGAAATGATCAACACTTTACCTCCTGGTTCTGGCTCACTTCATCACCCAGGCCTTTCCCCACACTGCAGCCAGGATCACGACGGTTGTTGGCAATTTTACTCTTCCACTTTTCATTCTGAGTTGCCTCTATTTCCTTGGCTGTCTTGGGCACAGCCTGGAAACTGTCTGTGCCTGGTGCCTGAGGTGTCCTTGCTGGTGGAATGTAGTCCCTGGATGGTGGAGCTACAGCTTCATGTGAAAAAGTATCACCTCCAGGAAAAGGCTTCTTGGTATTTTGGGAAGTAGCATCAGGCTCATTCCAGTGCCTTCCTTGAGAATCCATCCTGATTTCCTGGGGCTGCTTCTTTTGCTTCCCAACAGCCTGTCCAGTCAGCCTGTCCAGCTTCTCCTCTGTCCTGCACAGGGAATCCCCTGCCTGCTGCAGGATGCTCTGGCTGATCTTGAGATCCAGGATGCATTTGCTGATGTGCTGCTCGCTCTGGGAAGAGCTGCTCAGCCTCCTGCCAGCATCTCCTCTCACCTGGGGCTGCCCAGAGGCTTCTCTCACCCTTTCCTCTTCTTCCTCTTCCTCATCCTCCTCCTCCTCATCATCCTCATCCTCTACAGTGAACCCTGTGATGGACCCTGAGGATTCCCCTTCCTCCTCATCCTCCCACTGACTCTGATCTCCTTCCTTCTGCTGCCTTCCTGCATCTTGTAGAGCTTGACCTAATCCAGGTGCTCCTTCCAGGATGTCTTGGGGACCTTCTGGATAACTGGCAAGGATTTCATTCATTTCAAAGCTGCACAAGCTCCCATCCACATCACTCTCACTCGAGTGAGAAGCTCTTATTTGGAGTTCTGAGGAGACATCAAGGCTTTTGTCCTGCACAGCTGGCTCTGCACTGGGTGATGCCTCTTGGACCACCAAAGGACTGCTCTCCTTGGGAAAAACAGAGTCTTTGGGGGCAGAAAAACCACCTGAAAAATTCAATTTTAAGCATTAAAGCGTTTCTCCAGAAGTCCCACGACCAGGCTGCTTTTGCACGCTTGGGGGTTAATTTTAGAAATTTAGAAATGACATGAGAGGCTTTTGACACCTCTGCTGAAAACTGGGACTGAACAAAACAGATTTAGGGCCTTGAGTCCACGTGAACAATTCAGTGGTAGCTAAAATGCCAAGCCAACTGCTTTCTTTCTTTCTTTCTTTCTTTCTTTCTGATTTTCAACCCATTCTGATTTTCAACCCACACCATCAAATCTGAGAGCTCCCATTTTAATGATTTCTCAGACTGCTGTGGACTGAGGGACACTCCAAGTGAAGGACACAGTGACATCTTGCTCCAAGAGACTCACCAGCCTTGGTTATCTCTTTTTCCTGGAATTCCACAGTTCTCTTCTGGAAGCTAAAAGCTGATGCCCAGCAGATGTTCACGTCTGCAAAAACCGCAGGTCTCTGTGATTTGGACACTTCACCACTTCCAGACTTCACCAAGTCCTGTAAAACAGAAAAATTGAATAAAATACAAATAGATTTGATAATTCAGTGTCTCTGCCTTCTTTCTGAGTGGGTTCAGCTCCCTGATCAGTGTTGATCACTTCCCACCCAGCTTTAAGCAGAACAACTTAAACCTGAACTGCCACAAAACTGTTCTAGATCCACCAAAGGTTGCAGTGCTGGAAGAAATCACCTTTAGGTCATTTTTCAGGACATATTGAATATCCTGGAGCGTCATGGAGCGATTCCTCTGTTTGGGCTCCAGCCCTGCCTTGACAACTTCATAATAGACCAGAGGCAGTCTGGCATCTGCTGCCAGCTGCTGCTCTGAAAGGATGAGCTCTTTAATTTCTGAGTCTTCCACACCCTTCCAGGGAGGGCTCTCTGCAAGACACAAGGACAGATTTTATGCCACCAGCTGGAAATCAATGCTATTAGAAATTAAAAAAAAAAAAAAAATCACTTTATTCGCTGTTCATTCCCTAATTTACAGCTGAAAAAAAGCACTGGTAGCTCTTCCCTGTCTTATTCCAACAGTGGATGTTTTAAAGGCAGAAATATCTAGATGAGAGTGACACTGCAAACAACCCTGCTTTGGATTCTTCATTGGGATTAATTTTTAGAGTAATTGTTTATCCCATTTCGCTGTCAGAATAGTCAAAGTGAACACAAAACAGACATTCTCTGTAACAAGAGCAACAATAGATTACAATAGTGGAACAACAATAACTTATCTCAAAGTTATTACAGTGGTTAAAAACATGAAAGGTGCACAAGCTCATTTTGAACACTGAAAAGACTTAACTGTGCTGGCAGGAAGGAGAAAACCAGCAGAAAATCACTGTATTTCTCCAATACTAACCATTAATCTCATCCTTTAGCCGCACAACTTTAAACTTTCTGATCACATTTTATAGCATTTTCCAGTAATCTTTGTTATTGTCATTAATATTTGGGTTTGGGGTTTTTTTTGGTCTGATTAATTTTTTCAATTAAACCATCCCAGCCCAAAGCTGCAGATTCACCTGTCAAGGCCTCCTGCAGCACTGCACAGAAGCTGTACACATCTGATTTGACTGTGCCAGGCTTCTCCAGGATTATTTCAGGGGAACACCAGCGAAACAGCTGGGCTGGGACAGGAATTCGGGTCAGGTCACTGTGTTCTCCACTGTCTTTGCTGAAAAAAGGGAAAAAAAATGTAAATTGGGACATCCAACACATTCAACTATGAGGTTTGTATTTGGGAATTAAACACCTGAGTGTGCTACAGCTTTGAGTTTAAATACCTTAAGGGTTCAGAGCATGTCTGCAAATAGAAATGTGCAATATTTCCACAGCAGTAAATTTTGGCAAAGGCTTTCTGGGGAAAGCAGCAACACCTTTAATGAAATCACACTAAAAAGAACTGAGAAAAAGCTGAACATTTCCCAACAGCTTTACAAACAACCCTTTAGCTCTGACCACGGATAAAACACAAAAAAAATTATTCTGCAGTGTGTCTAGAGGATAATTTCAGTAATAATTTACTGAGATTAAAAGAAATACTCTTTGTCTCACTGGTGCCACTGAATTCCCATGAATCCAGCAGAGTGTTGGATGTCCAACCATGGATTTCTCTGAGGGAGTTTTTCACCTCTCTATCATGTATTCCAGATTGCAGAGCTTGGCCTCCCCAGAGGACACGATCTGGATGGAGTAGGAGGAGAGGGAGCGATGGAGAAACCCTCGGGAGTGCAGGAACCGCAGGGCGTCGAGGATCTGCAGCAAAATGTGCAAAATGGTCTCCATCTGCAGCACTGGGAATTCTGCACGCTGGGGAAAAAAACCCCAAAAGCATTGAATTTGCATGGCAGGTCTTTAAAGTTGATGGAAGGGGAAGTTATTGTTATTTATTGTGGTTATTGTTTGCTGCAGAAGGCAGCAAAGGGAGGAAAGGTGAAATTTATTGGTGGTAAAAGATGGAATTCATTTGTTCTCAATACCAAACCAAATCACACCACCTTAAAAAGTGAGTAAGGAAAAAAAACAGAAGAGAAAATTATCAAATGACAACAATAAAACACAAATAAATTGATTTAAAAGATAAGAAAAAGAACCACAACAGAAACTGAGGATTTTGTCTTCTTGAGTAAAAATGCAGTCGTTAAACTGGTAATGAATTAGTATTTCAACCCCAAGCACTGCAGTTACCCTTTCATGAAGGATGCTGTACAGAGAGCCAAAGTGAACTCTTTCATAGACCAAACGAGATTTCTCCAGGTCTCTGGACAGACAGACAGACATCAACTGCAGCAAGTGAGGGTGGCGCAGTTTGCTGCAAGGAGAGGGGGAAAAGCACATTTGTAAGGCAAATCTGAGATTAAAAGAAGAAAAGCCCTGGCCTGCTCAGTGCCTTTGTATTTTCACTGGAATATATTTTAGCATTTTTTCCTGAAACACTCAATTTTCAAAGGCGTGGGAAGAGCCAGAAAATCTGCATTTCTTATCCGGAGAGAAACTGCAACCCAAGCCTAACACTCCCGAGGTTCATCCCATTCCTCCCATCCCTGGAGATCCCAAATCCCAGGAGTTTCTGTGGCTATTCCAGAGCCTTTCCCACCTGCTGTGCTGCTGCTCTGCCAGGAGGAGATCAGCCAGGCGCAGCTTCCAGCTGTTCCTGCAGGGCTGGAAGCTCAGCTCCTTCACTGTCACTTTGCTGCCTCCCCACACCAAGCTAGAAAAAAGAGAGCAATTCAGACCAGAAGCTTCCAGCAGTGGTTTTTCCCCAGTTATGTGGTTGTTTACCAAGGGTTTTGTGGTGTTCTGGTGCTGCCTCCCGCTGTCAGGAGCTTTAAATTGAGGATTCTGCTCGTTCAAAATGACAATAAACTGAAAAATGATGGAGCAGGGCAGAAAAATCCCAAAATCCCAAAAATCCCACCCCTCCCACTCCAAAATTCTCTTCACAAAAAAATTCCCCTGTGACACAAATCAGAGTTTTGGGGAGATTAAATCACCCATTTGTCAATTCTCTGGCTGCCTCTGAGACACAACTTAATACACAATAATGAATAAACAATACTAAATATTTTTTTTAAACTCTCAACCTGCCCTTGCAACTCTCATTATACCAGAGCTTTGAGCAAGTGGGCAGCACATCCAGAAAATATCCTGGACTAACATTTACAAGGATGAAATACTGAACAAAACACAATCTGTGCAACCCCAAACATATTTCCCACCACAGAGGGATCAATGCTGAAACACTGCCATCAGTGATTAGCCATAATTGGGTTAATATTGCTTGCAGGTTGCTTTCAGACACCAGAGTCTGACTCAGCTATTAATCAATGAACAGCAGAAAACAAGTTGCAAGCAGGAAACAGGGAATAAATACAGAATTGACATGGAAAATTACCCAAACAAAGCATTGCTACAACGATTTGCTGTGTAATGGTGAGAGATAGACACCAAGAGGGGCTAAAATCTGTTTAATTCCACTTACTTGGTCATGATCATGTAGGGCCCAACGGGGTAAGAAAATGCTGGTTCATCATCTGCCTGAACCACATCCTTCTCCCCAATAATTGGGAGAGAGGCCAGGTAGCCCAGGTGGCCACTGCCTGCCAGATGGAACTGAAACAGGGAATAAGCACAAGGAATTATCCAACACATCCCAAAATCCATATATTTTAACTCATTAACAGCCTGGGTGTGATCACTGCAAAGGGAGAATCAGCTTGAGCATCACCATGAAATGCTGATTATCAGTGCCAAAACCTGAATTTCCCCGTGAAGCTGCAACAGGGAAAGCTTTTAGGAACTCCCACAGGTGATATTTACACAGGAATTTAACAGGAATTTCTACTGTTGCAAAGCAGCTCTCTCTGGCAGAGCCTGCTAACCACCAAAGGCCTGAATATTTCTGGTTTTTTGGGGTTTTTTTTTCAATCTTTTCAGCAGAAATAAGAATGCACTAAAAGTTAAAAATACCACAGGTGGGATAGTTATAGTGAGGAATATGTGATTCAGGAAAAAAATGTTCCAATATCATTAGAAAATCACTGCCCACAGCATCTTACCTTCCCAAAACCAAAGCTGTGAATGTTCTTGGCCACACTGGGTTCTCCTTTCAGTAATTTCCCCAGAGGAGTGTCAGCATTTCTAAACATCAAAAACAAAAGCAACAAGAGCAATTTAATTATTCCAAGGCTTGGAGTAAAAGACAAATACAGAAATAGACAGAAAAAAAAAAAGAATTTAACCATGCATTTGACTGGTCCAACACAATGTGGATGTTAAAATTCCAAATTATTGTGCAACTCATTCAAGTTTTGTAGATGCACTGTTATAATATGAATTTGTTTAAAGCAAGATTGATAATAAATACATAAATATACACACAGACATCTTGCACTGCTTTTTTTGTTTCACAGGTCTGTATTTTTCCCAGCAAATATCTGACACAAAAGCTCTGGAAAGAGCTGGGAAAAACCCCCAAAAAAAATCTGCAGTGACCTTAAAAAGTCAAAACTCAAACTACTTCATGTTACCATTTTAATGCTACTAAACCCCAGTGCTTTTAATGCTGATTTCAAGCATTTAATTGATTAAAACTTCATATACAGGTATTTGCAATGATAAAGTTTCTATTTGGAACTGTCACAACAGAAATCAAATTTATCACAGCGGATCTCAACCTGCTGTTGGCAAAAAGACACAAGAAGTGGTTCATTTGAAGAAAATAGGTTATGGAAGGAGAATTTCTCATTACCCTTGGATGAGGCCACCAAACCTCGAGGGGCTGCAGATCAAAGCCTTTGAGGAGCCAACCTTCCTGAGCAGATCAGAGGGGAAATTCCAAATGGCAGCCTGCATGTGCAGCAGGCACTGCTGCATAAATTCCAGCATCTGGGCACGAGGAGGAGGAACAAACAATAAAAATATGGCTTCAGAACAAAGTAAACCATTTCAAATTAACAAATCAGGAGTACTGAAAAAATAACCGGTGATTTGCAGTATGGAAATGGGCATTTTGAGCAATGGATTCATGGAAACACTTGAAGAAAATTGATTACATGAAAATGGGGGAGAATTTGGCTTCAAACAGGTGACAAACTTTTGAAACTTCACCCAGGGGAAACTGTAATTTTAGGATTCTTTTTGAGAGGAACGTTGTGATGACAGGAAAGAGGAGTTTTAAATCAATATTGCAGTCAAGAACAAGCCTTCCACACAAATACCTGAGCGCTGCTTTCCTTCCTGCCTGACAAAGCCCAGGACTGGGGAGTTTTCCCCTCTCTGTCGTGGACTCTGAGATCTCCTCCTTCATCCAGTAACTTGCTGAGGATCCACTGGTTTCCAGAAAAAGCAGCTGCATGCACTGGGGTGCTCCCATCATAGCAGCGACTGGGGAACAGCAAGAGACAGACAACTCAGCAGTTGTGCTTTTGGGGGAAAAGGAGAATATCTGGGACGTTTATGTGCTCCCAAATAACCAAACCAACCACGGAAAAAGGAAAATTATTTATCTGTTGAACTCTGAGAAGCTTTGGCTAAAATACCAAATGGCATTTTAAGCACTTCCTCATTTATGCACAATAAATATTGTGTTTTACTCTAACTAAACCCACTCAAAGATTAATTTCAATTAAAAAAAAAAAATCAAATGTTTGATACTTAACTGATTAGCATCCGAGCCATATTCCAGCAGCACATCCACTATTTTACTGAGCCCCAGCAGCGCAGCAATGAAGAGGGAGGTTTGCCCCATGGAATTCACAGCATCGACAAAAATTCCTGCAGGGAAGCAGAAAATCCCGAGGTGGTGCTTGTTTTAATAAAAGCTGGTGGGTCATCCCCGCTGAACTGACTGCTCTGAGGTGCTGCAGATATGGAAATACAGCAGCAGAAATTGAGGAAAAAGAGCAAACAAAGTTCCTTGGGACCTTTTATAGGTATTGAATGCACTGCTCGTCCACAAGGATTTTAAATTACGGATTTAAGTAATAAATGGTAATTTGTGTAAGTAATAAATGGTACTTTAAGTATTGCGTAAGGAAGTAGTAAATGCTTATATGGACTGTTTAAATGAGATCAGAGATGGGTGAATAAATACGGATGGATGAGCACAGATCACACTGGGGGATGGCATTAATTAATAATTATTCTCAGGCAATTGGTCAGAGCAGGGTGCTGATAACACCAAGGGCACGGGTTCCATTCCCACATTTACTTAAGTGATGAACTCGATGATTCTTGTGAGTCCTTTTCAACTCAGAATCCGCTGTGATCTGCAATAGCTTCTCACTTTGATTTTATTAAAAATAAATGATTCCAAGGGCGATGAGCCTGAATGGGAGACACATGGGCTCGACTCTGCTATAGCAGAGTAAGGTCCCGGCCGACACAGTTATTCTATTTTTTAAAGCACAATAAAAAAAGGGCCACAAACCACTCAGCCCGTGTTCTCTCCCTCCCGAGCCCCACAAGGAGGCTCAGGAACGGTCATCAATGGCGAGCGGCCCCTGCCCAGGCAGCACCGCTCGCCCGCTTCGCGCTCAGGAGAGAACACCCTGCTCCTCCTCGTGGCTTGTGACGCCGATCAGGTGCGATCACTCTCCTCTAGTGACCAACTACAGAAATGATCCCTGAAAGTATAGTCTTGACTCTGCACCGCCACCGACTCGCCTCCACACCCGCACACAGCGACACGCAGGACACGGTGAGCCCAAACACCCGCTGCGCGCACTGCCGGGATGAGCCCGCGCGGCCCCGCCGATGCCTTACCGCCGCGGGAGCGCGCCCCGAGCCCCTCGGGAGCGCCCGCGACCCCCGGAACGGCCGCGCGTGGCAGGGCGCGGGACACGCCCCCTTCATTTGCATGTTCTACCTCCGCTGGCCAATCAGACGCGCTCCCTCCGGCCCGCTCCGCTCCGCACCGCGAGTGACAGCGACACCGCCCGTGCCGCAGCCAGCAGCCTCTCCGATCCCCGGCACGGCGACACGGCGGACAGCCAGCCCCCGGGGACGCGGCGAGCGGCGTCAGCCCGAGCGCCGGCTCGTTGCCCAGCGTGCAGAGCCACTCCCGCACCGAGGTGGGGGATTTCTGCTGCTATTTATTCCAGTTTGCGTCGAGCACGGAGCGCGGTGGTTCACACAAAGAGCCAGCTCCCCGATTATCAAGATTTTACACTATTTATATATTTTTACGAAGGCATCGGTATTCATTGGTTACAAATTGCGTCGCTATATCAATTAGTACTTAAACCCTTATTTACTACTTGTATCTCTCTTTTCCCATGCTAATTATTCCGCTCGTGCTGTCCTTCCCTCCACTTGGGCCGGGGGGTTGTTACGAATAGGTGGTCAGTGGGTCAGTGGCCGTGATGTCCCACTGCCCGATTTACCATCTCCCAGTTACCACTCAGTCCTGCAGACTTCTCCAGAGCCCATTCCTCTCGGGATCGCGATCCCTTTTCCTTTAGACAAAGTATTAACCGAGCCTCCAAGGTGCACAATAAAATTGTTTAATCGCAATGGCCTGGCTACAGCTAATGATTTAAAAAATGGGTCAGTGGGGTTGAGATGTCAGCAGCTCTCGCATCATTGCGTGGCTCTGCTAGATTTAGGCTCTGCTGAAGCAGATATGAGCAAGAACAAAGATTTTCGCTCAAACTTACACTTACTTTACGGAGGAAGGAAAGCTGAGATCTATTTTTTCAACCATGATAAAAAAAATGGCCGCAAACCACTCAGCCCGTGTTCTCTCCCTCCCGAGCCCCACAAGGAGGCTCAGGAACGGTCATCAATGGCGAGCGGCCCCTGCCCAGGCAGCACCGCTCGCCCGCTTCGCGCTCAGGAGAGAACACCCTGCTCCTCCTCGTGGCTTGTGACGCCGATCAGGTGCAATCACTCTCCTCTAGTGACCAACTACAGAAATGATCCCTGAAAGTATAGTCTTGACTCTGCACCCCCACCGACTCGCGCCACAGCCGCACACAGCCACACATAGGACACGGGGACACAAAATAACCCGCTGCCAGGCACGCACGGGATGAGCCCGCGCGGCTCCGCCGATGCCATGATGCCGCGGGAGCGCGCCCCGAGCCCCTCGGGAGCGCCCGCGCCCCCCGGAACGGCCGCGCGTGGAGAGGTGCGGGACACGCCCCCTTCATTTGCATGTTCTAGCTCCGCTGGCCAATCAAACGCACTCCCGCGTGGCTCCGCCCCCGTCCCACCTTCCCGACCGGTAACGCAACCGCCGCGCCCCGCGCTGGGGCCGCGACACGTCACGGGAGGCGGAAGCGCGAGCGGGTGTGTTCCTTCGTCCCTTGTCACACGCTGATGGCCATGATGTCACATCCCGTGTAACGCTGCAGCCTTTGGGAAGAGTCGCTGGAAAGCTCCCTGGAGGAAAAGGACCTGTGGCTGCACAAGAGCAGGCAGAGTGCCCAGGTGTCCAGGAAGGCCGATGGAACGTGGCCTGTGTGGGCAGCAGTGTGACCAGCAGGACCAGGGCAGTGACCGTCCCCTGTACTCGGCAGGGTGAGGCCACGTCTCGAATCCCGTGTCCAGTTTTGGCCCCAGCACAACAAGAAGGATATGGAGGGGTTGCAGCGTGTCCAGAGAAGGGAACAGAGCTGGGAAAGGGTCTGGAGCACAAATCTGATGAGGAGGGGCTGGGGGGCTCAGCCTGGAGAAAAGGAGGCTCCAGCGGGGCTTTTTCACTCCCTGCAACTGCCTGAAAGCAGCACGTAGTGGCGTCTGTTTCTCCTTCCACTGAACAAATGACATGATGAGAGCAAACAGCCTCAAGCTGCACCAGGGGAAGTTTAGGTTGGATATTTGGGAACAGTTATTCACCAGAACGGATCGACACTGGCACGGCTGTCCAGGGCAGTGGCTGAGTCCCCATCCCTGGAGGGATTTATTGGATATTTAGCTGTGGCACTTGGGGGCACGATTTACCTATAACAAGGCAGTGCGGGGTTAATGGCTGGACTCAGCAGGCTTTTCTAACTTCAGTGATCCCGTAATGGTTTTAGGGAGCAGCAGAGAGTCTAGCCCAAGCTCACAAGGGACTGCCCTTGACCCTACTATTCCTCTTACCATGTTGTATCTATTTTTTAAACCATGATAAAAAAAAGGCCACGAACCACTCAGCCCGTGTTCTCTCCCTCCCGAGCCCCACAAGGAGGCTCAGGAACGGTCATCAATGGCGAGCGGCCCCTGCCCAAGCAGCACCGCTCGCCCGCTTCGCGCTCAGGAGAGAACACCCTGCTCCTCCTCGTGGTTTGTGACGCCGATCAGGTGCGATCACTCTCCTCTAGTGACCAACTACAGAAATGATCCCTGAAAGTATAGTCTTGACTCTGCACTGCCACCGACTCGCGCCCCAGCCGCACACAGTAACACGCAAGACACGGTGATCCCAAAAATACCCGCTGCGCGCACTGCCGGGATGAGCCCGCGCGGCCCCGCCGATGCCATGATGCCGCGGGAGCGCGCCCCGAGCCCCTCGGGAGCGCCCGCGATCCCCGGAACGGCTGAGGGTGGCGGGGTGCGGGACACGCCCTCTTCATTTGCATGTTCTGCCTCTGCTGGCCAATCAGACGCGCGCCCGCTCCCCCTGCCTAGGAGACGTGACGCTGCCGCCCGAGGCCGGGAGGCGGGAGCTGTCGCGACACGATAGAAGGGACCGTGTCAGCCCGTGCTGAGAGAGAACAAAAGCCCCGGTACGCACAGCGGCAGTGCGGCACGACTGTCGCCTGCCGCCGAGGGAGTGCACTGGCTCCCAGCCGCTCCCGAGGCTTTCAGGCACTCGCGTACCGACCTCAACAACCCCACAGGGCACTTTAATCAACACCGGCCCTAATCTCTCTGGATTCTGCCCGAGCACCAGGGAGCCCCACACCACAGCTGACAGAATAACGCGGAGCAGTTTGTCCCTGTGCCAGCAGACAGCCTGTGGCCCTGGGATCCAGCCGGGAACACTCAATTTTCCACGGCACTGCACGGTATAAAGATAGAACATGGAGCAGTTTCTCCTTAACCCGCTTTCAGGCTCTGGCCAAACGTCTGTAGCCTGTGCGACAGGCACTTCCACAACTTCAGGCGAATCCTGAATAAGCTCTCCTTAGTCCCGTGCCACTTGCGGATCATCACTGCTCATCAGACACAACTCCACCGCAACCCCCAAGTCCCCCTGCCCTACACAACAGACGGGCTCGAGAATATTATCGACCTGAACACACCCTCACCGGGCAATGAATTCTAAATCTGTCTGGCCGCTCTCGCCTACTGGGGGTCGATATCAGTGTGACACTGCAGCGAGAGCTGCGTGTTAAGCAATTCGGGAAGCAAGAGCCCCTGGCAGAGAACTTCCGGTGTGCTCCGAGAACAACTATTTTTATAACGAAACAAGCGCCCCAGGCAGAGATTTTCCGTGGTATTCCCACCACACCTATTATTTAAACCATGATAAAAAAAGAGGGCCACAAACCACTCAGCCCGTGTTCTCTCCCTCCCGAGCCCCACAAGGAGGCTCAGGAACGGTCATCAATGGCGAGCGGCCCCTGCCCAGGCAGCACCGCTCGCCCGCTTCGCGCTCAGGAGAGAACACCCTGCTCCTCCTCGTGGCTTGTGACGCCGATCAGGTGCGATCACTCTCCTCTAGTGACCAACTACAGAAATGATCCCTGAAAGTATAGTCTTGACTCTGCACCCCCACCGACTCGCGCCCCACCCGCACACAGCCACACACCAGACACGGTGATCCCAAAATACCCGCTGTGCGCACACCCGGGATGAGCCCGCGCGGCCCCGCCGATGCCTTACCGCCGCGGGAGCGCGCCCCGAGCCCCTCGGGAGCGCCCGCGACCCCCGGAACGGCCGCGCGTGGAGCGTGCGGGACACGCCCCCTTCATTTGCATGTTCTAGCTCCGCTGGCCAATCAGACGCGCGCCCGCCAAAAAGCGCCGACCACGCTGCTCTGGATCGGCACAACCCGCCGCGCTGAGAAACGGGATTAAAACCCACCTAAACTCACCTAAAACCGAAACAGAACTGTGCCAAATACTGGGTTTCGTTTATAAAATCCCCCGTTGCCATGCAGCTACGATTCCGGTTGTCAAAATCTCCCGTATCTTAAATACCTTAAGCATTTGGCAATCCGAATTAAAACGCATCTAAAGAGAATATTCCTACAGCAAACTCTTAGAATTTTAGTTTTGCAATGCCGCAATCATTTCCTTATGAGCACTTTACTAATAATAGATTAGTTTCCTTTTTAATTAACTTATTCCACTACATTTTTTTGATTCAAGAACTTTTCCCACCTGACTGAAAAGGGCAGCTGTAAGTCATTTTGTAAATATAGTTCGCTTAGAAAACTGGATTCTCCAAGCAGTATGCTGACTGTTTTTCACCAGAAATAAAAGCATATAGGGAAAATTAATTCCTTTAGTCCAGTACTTGTCTAAACTTAGCTTTTACCTTTTTTCAGAAGCTTCTTCACTTTCTCATAGTTCCCTTCCCTGACGTACTCATGCAGGTCATCCTCCAGGGAGTCACCTTTCACACTTCCAAGCTTGACTGGGCATGGGAATGGGACAGGGATGGGATGAGCCATCTTCTTTCCTGAGCAGAACTGCGAAAAGGTAGCAAACGTCATCCAGCTGCAAATCACCGCAGCTTGAAGAACTGATTTCTGACTTCAGAACCTGCAGCGCCTTAAAGTTACGGCAGCTTCCCGCAGGAATATCCAATAATGGAAGGGGGAAAGAGCCTCCTGCCCTCCCTAACTGCGCCCTCTCGGAGCGGCAGGTGCGGCAGCACAACGAAGCCACGACAGGCGACAACCGGAGACATCACAGTACCTGCTAGGGTGCACCGGCCTCTCCGCGGGGGCACAGGCAGGGCACATCCAGCGGCATTCCCGGGTCGGCAATAGCCTCTCCAGTCCCTTGGGACACACTGCGACACAACCGCGCCCACCTGCCGCTCGAACGGCCCCGGCACGCGGGGACGGCTCTGCGCATGCGGGGAATCTCGGCGCGCGGGGCGGGCGGGGCCAAAGAGAGATGGGCGTGGTTTGTGGGCGTGGCCGATGGGCGGGGCAAGAACTATGGCCGCTCGCTGGGGCGTGTCCGGAGTGTGTCCGGGGCGGGTCCGGGTCCGGTGGCAGCGCCGCCGCCGCCATGGAGCGGGAGGTGGGCACGCTGCCGCTAGCCCCAGCCCTGCGCGCCCGCCTCGCCGCCGCCGGCTTCCAGACGGCGCAGGAGCTGCTGGACACCGGCCCGTGCGGCCTGAGCAAAGGTACCGGCGGCCTTGGGCCCCGCGGGGCCTCCTCGGCATCTTCCGGGCCTTTCCCCCGTTCCCTTCCCGGCGCCGGGAAATGGGCGCAGTGGATAATAAAAAATGACGGTTCTGGTGGAAGGTCGTCTTGCACTGAGCGATGGGTGTAAATGGGATGCGGGAAAGCGAAAGGATTCTGTCAGGCTCGTTCCTGCTCTCTCCCCAGCTTCACTCTTCTTTTTTTTCCATGTGATTTAAACAAAACAAGCTTCTTTGAAGTTAGAAAATTGCCTTTTTCAAGGAGTATGTCGTGATTCCTCCCTGTGAGGGTGGTGAGGCTCTGGCACAGGGTGCCCACAGAAGCTGTGGCTGCTCCTGGATCCCTGGCACTGTCCAAGGCCAGGATGGATGAAGCTCTGAGCAACCTGGGATAGTGGAAGGTGTGCCTGCCCACGGCAGGGTTGGAACTAGGTGGTCATTCAGGCCTCTTCCAACCCAAACCAGTCTGGGATTTTGATTATCAATAGTTTTATCATCTGTGATAATAAAATTTTGAAAATCCCATCGTTAGTGCCAGGGCTGTTTGCATGATGTCCTGAGAGGGTGAATAAGGATCATTTTGTGTTACGCTGCAGAATCAGTCACTGCGTATAAAATAAAGGTCATGTTTTGTGGTTTTGACTTTTCCAGAAATTGGAATCTCCAGGGAAGAGGCGCTGGAAGCCTTACAGGCGGTGAGGCAGGAATGCCAGGGGGATGCAGCAAGGACATCTGGGGGATCAGGTGCCACCAGGAAGTGCACAGCCCTGGAGCTTCTGGAAGAAGAGCAAAGCCAGGGCTTCATCATCACCTTCTGCTCAGCACTGGACAACATCCTGGGAGGGGGTGTGCAGCTGACAAAAATCACTGAGATCTGCGGAGCTCCTGGTGTTGGCAAAACACAGCTATGGTATTTTAGTGTCCTGTGGCTTCTGTGCAACCAACAATCACTTTTTGTTTAACTCAGCTGTGAAATTAGTCCGTTTTTCTTGTCATGACAGCAATCTCTGATTCTTCTCCAGCATGATAAATATAATAATGGTTGTACTGCTCCCTGTTCTGTGTATTCCTCAGAAATTCCACTCCAGGAGTGAGCTGGGAGAGCTCTGGGGTGTAAATACTGATGTCCATTTCTGTTTCCCGTGGCAGTATGCAGCTGGCAGTGGATGTCCAGATCCCGGAGTGCTTCGGGGGTGTTGCTGGAGAAGCTGTGTTCATTGACACTGAGGGCAGTTTCATGGTGGACAGAGTGGTGGACATTGCAGCTGCCTGTGTGCAGCACTGCCACCTCATTGCTGAGGTTCAGCCAGAAGAAGGTACATTGCTAAGTGATTTCTTTGTGCCTAGGAGGCAAGGATGGAGTGAAACAAGTGTCTTGTAGGCTGCAGTGTTACTTTTTGGGGCTTTCAGCAGCAGGGCTGGTTTAGGGAGGGTTTGCTGACAGCCTTTTATTTCCAGCTGTGTGTATCAAACCCTGAACTGCATCTGTGTCTGGAGCAGACTGAGCTGGTGTACTTCAAAAATAATTATTTTTCTACATGGTGATTTTGTGATCATTTTGATCTCGAGGTTTGGGGTTTTGATGTTTGTCCTCCCTGCTTTCCTCTCTTCTTTCCTTCCTTCCATTTTTTTAGCACCTTAATGATCAAATTTGCAGCGACACTCAAACCCAACTCTTGAGCAAAACTGAGTGTTTTGATTCAAAACACAGGAACAGGTGGGGAAAGAAAAGAGAAGCAGCAGAATTTTTTGGGGCAGTGTTGCTGCTGAAGGCCCATATAGTAAAACCATGGCTGGAATTCAGCTCCTCCATGAAGTCAATATAGCCTGGCTGCACTTAATAAGAGTTTTATTCTCTAAGTCATCAGTCTCTTGGGAATAAGGACAAAACTTTTATGTTACTCTTGGAGAAATTTATGCACCAAACTTGTGTTTGAACTGAGGTAAAAAGACACTGTATTAAATGAGCTATTGCCTGTCTATTAAACAAGGAATGATTAATAGTCCCTGATGTGTTCTGGTGGTGTTCTGGCTTGAAAATGATTTACTGGAGAAGTTCTTGCTTCAGAAATAAATTTTTCATTGTTGGAGGCCTCCCTTGGAGGCTCCGGTGTGTCTGTGTGCAAATGCTGGCATAGCATCTGCTCACCACCTTCCTGACTTTCAAGCCAGATGGAAAATATGTTTCCACACTCCTTACCTTGCCTGTTCTGTTTCTGGGGGCTTCGCTGTTGCTATGTGTGGAGGGCAGGCTTTGGTGGGATGATGAAAGTAACAATATGCTCGTACAGACTTCTGACTCATTTACTCATCTGTTTGTTTTGTTCTCAGAGCATCGGAAAGCTTTGGAGACTTTCTCTCTGGAAAATATCCTCTCTCACATCTATTACTTCCGTTGTCGTGACTACGTAGAGCTGCTGGCTCAGGTCTACCTCCTGCCAGAATTCCTGTCAGAGCATTCCAAGGTAAGGGTTATTGTCAGGAGGTATCACTCATCTTCACACTGAAGATTTTTGTCTGCTGTAGTAACACGAGGAAACACCTTGGTACCTCGTCAGCTTGGCAGTAAAATATTGGCTGATAGCAGAGTACAAATGTAAAGCCTTCTGCTTGTTTGCCTTTTCGTTCCCATCCCAATTACTCTGGAGAGGCATTTGCTTTTGCCATCCTCCTGAATTTCCACTCTGAGGCGAGCACACTGGGTCTGTGCTGCCACACGTTCCGTTTCTGGGAGCACTGAGCTGTGGGTCCTCACAGAACTGCTCCTCACAAGAGCCTCTGAGCCAGGGGGTGTGGGGTGACCACGAGGGTGCCATCAGAAAGGCTTTGTGCCATTTTTTTTTACCCTAGAAGATCACTGAGGACCAGAAACATCCTGCACCATCCAGAAAGTGACTCTTCTCCTTCTTTTCAGTGCATCTCCTGTTGCTACAAGCAACCAGAGCCTGCAGCTTGACTCTTGGGTGGACTGCAGCCAGAAAGTTTCCTAGTACCTAATGTCTTAGAGAAATGCTATTGTAAGGCAGATTTTCACCACCTCCCCTCCAGATTTCTTGATTCTGCACTGCAGATCACTCCCTGTCAAGATTTGGGAAAAGATGACTCTGCCTTGTTCTATCACAGCACAAATCAGTGTTGGATTATATTACCTTTTGCATAACTTCCAAAATTTTTCATTTATGGAAGCTGCTGTGTTCTTGAAAACACAGATGGGAGCCTCACTTTTGCTCGGTGTAGTCTGGTATTTCCCTTTCCCTGCCAGGTACTAACGGTGCCCTGTTGTGTTTGCTCTTGTGGAAAGTACATGGCTTCATTAGCACAGTTCCACTGGGCTGCAGTTCCCTGGAACCATCTGTGCTGATTAGCTGGGCTTGGCCTGCAGCCTGAAGGACTGAAGGTTGCAGGAGAACCACAAGAGCTTCTGCTGATTCCTTGGACAGGCTAGAAGTGACTTGACAGATTGCTCATTGCTGTCCAGTTCGCGGTAAAATTAGTCTGATCCCTCTGGAGCTCAGTCTGGGACCACAGGAAGCCTCCAGATTTCAGGGGGTTTTGTGAGGGAGACAAAGTTGTGGAGATTTAGAGATTAAGATGTAGAGCTAGAGATCCAAATGTGCCATTTGGAAATATGAATTAGTTTGAGATCTTGTTAATAATATGAAGAACGCTGATTAAAAATATTCTCGTCATAAAAAACTAATTCTTTACGGTCTGCTAGAGCCAAGCTGGTGTGGACAAGGCAGGTGTTACCAAGCTCTCTTTTTACTTCAAATACTTTTTTTGTTTGCTGTCTTAAAACAAGTTAGACTGGGAGAAACTTAACTAAATTGCATCCTACCTGGACATGTTTGTGATAGGCAAGTTATATAACCATGTATACATTCCTGTCTAGCATGAGTCATGTTTATACTGTTAAAGTGATTGTTCTTGAAGAAAAGAAGTGATACATGAGGAAGATGTACAGACTCATGGAAAATAATTTGTAGGAAGTAGGGAAAATGAGAATACAGGTGAATATCTTCTTTTAATTCCAACCATTTAATCTTCTTTTGCAAATTAAGGGTGGGTTTTTTTCATTTGGAGGCCTAGGAC
This sequence comes from Entomyzon cyanotis, assembly GCA_024500445.1. Lineage (NCBI taxonomy): Eukaryota > Metazoa > Chordata > Aves > Passeriformes > Meliphagidae > Entomyzon > Entomyzon cyanotis. The sequence continues at coordinate 3,062,217 of JAKEPQ010000673.1, forward strand.
CATTTCATAGTGATGTTTGTGCAGTTTTGTATGCTCCAGTCATAAAGAGACTTCCCAGTAACGAGTTAAATCAGTAGTGTAGAAAATCAGGATTTTTGTGTTGTTTCCAATTTGTTATCTTGTGCAGTAATGTGAGAACTTGTAGACACCAAGGATTTGAGTGATATCTGAATACACAGGCATTGTAAAACCATCCATCTCCCTCCTCTATTTCAAACTTGGGTCATCAAAACAGCCACAACAAATGAAGTTAGAATAAATCAAAACTCCAGACTAATGTTTACACAGTGTCTTGAGGGTGATGAGCCAGCAGCTGCAGCGTGCTCTGACTTCAGCTAATGATTGCTACAGAAGAAATAATTCAGCAAAGCAAACATCTTGAGGCAAGATAGATCCTCAGCTCCAGTGCAGTGTGCCTGGAATATCTTGAGGCATCTGTTAAACTCCATGTTTCCAAGAGAGATCACTGGTTAGAGCTGACTTATCTCAGCAGTGGCTCCAGACAGCCTGAATTCTGATTTGGATTTGGGTTTCATTTTTGAGGGAGAAGGTGAAATAAATTACTGTTTGTGGCAAGTTGACTGAGGTACAATTCTGATGTTTAATTGTTTTCTCCAGCTTCTCCTCTGCAGGGCTTTAAGTCCAGCTTTGTTATTTTGTATTCTGCACCTGCAGAGAAGTCAGAGTGAGCTGTGAGGGAACATTTGGGAGGACAGCCCTTTAAAATGACTCTTGCTGCTTTTTGTAATTTTTTAAAGGGTGGTAATGGCAGGTTTTTTCCCTTTTCTCCTGCATTTAGGTCCGGCTGGTGGTGATTGATGGAATTGCCTTTCCTTTCCGCCATGACTTTGAGGATCTGTCCCTCCGCACCAGGCTGCTGAACGGTCTGGCACAGCAGCTCATCATCATAGCCAACGACCATAAAGCAGCAGTAAGTCCAGGGCACCTTTCAATCCCAAAAGATGCTGCTTTTTTTACAAAGAATTAAGGGACTGTGGTTTGCTTTTGTCTGTAAATAGCAAAATTAAGCTGCAGTGGTGTCATCTGCAGTTGTTCTTGCCAGTTTAGTTGGTAAATGGAGATGGATCACACAGGCAAAATTCCTAGACTTGCCAAAATAAGTGAAGTTTGCATCAACAGCATCCCATGGATCTGTACTGGTGCCATGTCATTTGTAATGCTGTTTGCCATCATCTTGGTTGGACAAGGAATGCTCTTCTGTTGACTTTACCTACAAAAACACCTCAGAGCATTCAGCAACTTTCCACTCTCTGATTAAAAATAAACGATGGTCTTAGTGTTCCTAGGGAGGAAAACCACTTGATGTGCTGGTCTGGCCTTCTCTTGTGGCATCCATGGAAACCCAGAGCTTCCTTCCTGGGCATTGTCTCTACGTCACTGTCGCTCTGGAGGCAGCAGAGCCGCAGCCAGCAGATGGCACTGGGAAGCTGCAGCTGTTCCAGAAGTTGTTTTGGAAGTCTCTGACAGCTCAGAGAAGCATTGTTCAGGAATTGGAGCTTCCCCAGCCCTCAAAATGGTGCTTGTGGCTCTAACAGCATCCAGGTGCTTTGTGACCTTGCCACCCACAGCTTTCTGGTGCAGTTGGCTTTTGTTCCAAGCTGCTAAAAATAAAATTCTCCCTGTGCTTCCTCTGGGAGCTGTGGGAAGGGAAGAGCCCAGCATTCCCAAAATGTGCCCTCACTGTTATCCTGACAGGAGCTATGGAGCTCCTTCCTGCTGCTCTGGGATGTTCCAGGGTTTGCACAGCCTCAGTTTTCCTGAGTGCTTTCACTTCCTCCCAGCTTGGTACCTGGTGACCTTGAACAGCAGCAGCTGTCATTGGACAGTGTTTTTCTTTGGTCAGGGGAGAAATACAGAAATCATTTCTTCTGAACCAGGGAGCAGTTTAGCACAAACCTGCCAAATAAACTGTTGTTTAAGGAGTCAGAGCTGTAGGAATGGTTTTGATTGGATTGGCCTCTTGTTGGTAGTGTCTGAGTTAGTTCCACGAGCTGTGAGCAGGCTAAATCCAGCCTGCATGCCAGGGATTGCTTGTCAGGCAGCTCTGGATGCTCTAATATGGTAGGAAGTCAGATCCTAAAGCTGGACTCAGAGTGAGGATGCCCAGCCCTTCTCCAGCAGGGAGATGAGGAGGCTATTTGGGGCTGTTAGCATCCACTTGTGATGAGTTACTTCTCTAAAATGTGCAGTATATGTGGCTGGCTCTCAGCTGTGGAAATGTTTTAGGCTGTGCTCAGTGGAATTGGTTGCTCTCACACGCTTTTTCTGAGCTGCTCAAGCAAGAATCCTCCGAGCACGTCAAACAATGGAACTCTCCAGGGTCTAGGATGGGTACAATTTTTCATTTTTAATGAACTTTGTGATTAATATTCCTGGCTCCTTCCTGTCTCACCCACCCCCACTTCTACCAGGGATCTAACCTAGACTGTCTGTGAGCCTCCCACGAGTGACTGGGGCTGCGAAAACACTCCCCCGCTCTGTCTGTTCACTTCCATTCTGCTTTGTGTTGTACCCACTGCTGCATTTTTAGACTGCAAGGCACAGAAATTCAGTTAATCACCAGGCTAATGCACGTTGTGAGCATCACCACCAAGTTCATTTACCCCAGTGGCTGAGAGGGCCAGTGCAAGTCACGTGCAGCTAAACTCAGATCCAAACAGTATTGAGGAAAAATGTTGTGGGTAAATAATTGGTGTGGGGTTTGCCTCCCTTGGGAAGGGAGAAATTGAGGTTTCTTTAAAATGTTGAATGAAAGAAATGTCCCACTCAAACCAAAAATACACTTTACAGGGTTGTCTTAATTTGTTTTGAAAAAATAAGGCACCTTTACAGTTTTCTCCTCATTAACACAGGAGCTTCATCACAGTTGCCAAGTTTTGCCTGAGTAGCTGCTTCATCAGTAAAAACTGTTTTTTGAAAATTCCCTCTCTTCCCTCCCACCAATATGCTGCTTTTCAAGGAGATTTTCTTATATCATTGCTTCTGTTTCCTCTTTCAGGTAGTTCTGACAAACCAAATGACAACAAGGATTGGACAAAGCCATTCCACATTGGTACCTGCTTTGGGTAAGTGTTTAGCTTTGAGTTGAAAATTGATATTTGACTTCCTTTCCTTTGACTTTATGTACAAAGAAAATGAAACTGCTGAATCTCTGCACTGTTGCAGAATCCATGGTGAAAATAACATCTGGAATTGCTGGCATTGTGAAACTCCACAGTAGTGCTGATCTGTGGCAGCCTTGTGATTATAATTAGCAACAATCAAATTTTATTCTAGACTGAAATGTGGTATGTAGATTAGCCTCCTGGTTAGATTTATGAAAAGAGGTTATAAATATGTTTAAAAGTCATGACATTTTCAGTTTGCAGAGACTCACAGGTTCAGAGGGTTGTTGGATTTTTTTTTCTGCCAAAAGTGGGCCAAGTCAGCTTGAGCTATTTAAATAAGTAAACCTCTGATAAATCAAATAATTTAAACCAAAATTGGCTGGTGAATGAACATTCAAAAAATGCACCTGGGAGGAGTAAACCTCCAGCAGGGAGATGGTGAGGAGAAGGTTAAATCACTCGAGAAAGAACACAGCTTAATGGCTGCATACCCCAAACTAAGCTGCAATTTCCTAAATTCCCTGAGAACCATTCCCTGCCTCTCCCAAACAGTTTAAATTGTTTATTTTCCCATTACCCTTGAACATGTTCCATTAATTATTTGCAAAGGCATTTCATATTTGCTGCATCACTGGAATTCTCTGCAGTTATGATGGAGAGGGAAGTTCTGTGTGGGATGCTCAGGCACAGCCTGCCCTGAGCCAGGTTCAAGAGTTTTTTTCCAGGCTGCTCAATTTTGCCCTGTAATGAGCAGATACTTCATCCAGGCCCTTCTGCTGCAGTCACAGGGGAAAATAAAACAGTTCTGAAGTGGAGATTGCTACAGATTAAGGAAAAGTTCAGCGTTTAAATCTTATTTCAGGCTGTAGCTTTGCATTATTTTATGATTCACTTAAATGGCACAAATTCTTCAATTTCTCTGAGCTAAGTAATGATTCCCCTGTTCTGGAGAGGAGGGAGGAGGGGACAGAACAGAGGCAAAGATGTTTCCAGAGTCTGTACAGCACCAAACCATTTGGCACAGATCGAGGGTAAAATGAACAAACCCAGCCCATCTCCTGCAGGAACGTGGAGAATGTGGAATTTGGAGCTGGGCAGGCAGACCCAGCTCCCAGCATCTGACCCTTTTTGTCAGTTTTGCCTCTTGATCTCTGATGGTTTATTTTTGGCAGCCTCTCTGGCTACAAAACTCAATTAAAGCTAATAGAGTCTGTCTTTTTTCACTGGCCAGCATTGTTTTGGAGCTGTTGTGTTTATTGAGTCATGGGGACAGTAAAGAATGTGAAGACATTCAGGGGAGGTTATAATTCAAAGATATCCTGCACTGTCTTGTGCATATTTCCTTTCACAAACAATTAATTTGACATGACCTCCTGTGGAGCTGACTGTGCCTCTCCCCAGTGTGTGTGACCACAGTATTGTTAAACTGAGTAGTGAGAACTCTTACAAAAATACAACTTTGTACCAATTTGGTACAGAATATTTAAGAAGTGATTTTGATGCCCTACTCTGAAGAGATGGTATTTCAAAAGTTCAGCAGCAAACCCCCAGGTAAAATCAATCCATCCCATTGCCTCCACTAAGTAGGTTTTTTTTTTTCCCCCATTGATTGGTAAGCCTGAGAAACAGCTTTTTCTAAGATTTCATGAGAGCATTAATCTCTAAATTCTTATTCAGCTCCTGAGCAGAAGGGAAGATCTTAATTATGGGGAAAAAAAAAAGAAAGAAAAAAGCACAGATGCTGCAAGGTATTAAGTCAGGAGCTTTATGAAGGGACAGCTTTCTTCCCCACTAGTGATAGCTAAGCTGGGTTTTCCTAGACATTTCTACTAAATATATTTAGAAAGGAGGTCAAATATTAATCTACAGGCAGTTCAACTCAGAAATATCTCATTTTGCAGGAGCATTTTCCACTCATATCCAATGCAGTTGGAAAGGTGCTGGTGTGGAATTTGTAGCCATTGTAAAATGTGTTTTGATCTCTGCCTCAGAGCTGTATCTGAGAGCCAAAATCTTTAATCTCAACTCAGATATAGCAGAGCAAGGTTTGGCAAGATGCCCAGAGGGTCTAGGTCTTCATTACAGTGGGATCCTTTTTTTTTCCTTCTCTGTGCTCTAATAAATAGCAGAGCACAGGGGGCATGTGGGGCTGGAGATGTGGTGGAGACCAGAGGGATGGACAAAAAAGAGCAGGTGGACAGGAGAGACTTGACTGGTTTAAAATTCCATCCATCTTTTGACTGCTGACAGGGATAAACAGAGGAAAAAACACCCAATAAAACTGTCTGTACACTAACTTGTGGTCAGGTGTGAGCTGAAACAATGGGACTGAGCCCTTGAAGCAGGAGAACAATCCAAACTTCTTCTCTCTTTCCACCACACCTCCCTGCTCCTTGCTTTGGGTTGTGTTATTTTGCATTTTGCTGTCAGAAGCAGAAGACTGCTTCAGGGCCCCTTAATGCTTTAATAATCATTGACTTTCTCCCAAAGCTGGTGTCCCAAAGGGAGTGATGTTTGCTCATAATTATGCCTGAGAGACTGAATATTGCAATTCTGAAGTAGGATTTAGGCCTCCTCACCAGACTTCATCAGTAGTAATTAGACAAATCTCTTCTTCAAGCTGCCTCTGTCTTCAAGATTTGTCTACTACCTGTCCTTTATTAGGCATCCATGAAATTGTTCTACAAATATGGATTTCTGTAAATCACATTGTGAGTACAGAGGTTGTTCCTTGCCTTGGTGTATTTGTTTAAAAAGATGTGATGCATCACTGCAAGAAAGGCATATTTTGTTTTAATCAGGAGTGGGGTTTTGAAGATGAATTTCAGTTCATTTTGCTGCTGCTGGTGGTGGTGTAAGAGATAATGATCTGTCCTTTTGTGTCCCTCAGGAGAAAGCTGGGGACACGCTGCCACCATGCGTTTAATCTTCCACTGGGACAGCAGTCAGAGGTGAGTGACAATGGGAGCAAAATCCATATAATGACAAGTGTGGCACTGCAGAATCTTGCCAAATCTTTTCAAAGCCCCAAGCAGGGCCTTGAATTTGGCTCCTGGCCTTGGTCTGCCACATCCCAGGTTCCCAAGGCTCAGGAATTTTCTTGTTCAGGCTTGGACAGTGTGGCTGAACTGTCACCCCACCGTGGTGGGTTCTTTCTGACAAGGTGCCATGGTTTGTCAAAGTATAACATCCTATCAGCAGTTGTTCACACTCAAGCATTTAGGATCTGGTGGCTAAGTAGAAAATACCTTTTACTATCTGCATTTTGCAAGATAAGGTTGGGGGTTTTTTTGAGCATTTCGGAGTGGAACAAAACTCTTCTCATTTTAATGAGTTTTTAATTGCACTCTGAAGAGGTGCAATTTCAACAGTCTCATTAGAAAGAGCCTTCTACTCCTCCATGGTTGGTTGTAGCCACTATAATTTCTTTGAGTAGAATTTTTTTGCTTCAATGTTTTCATCTCCAGTCAGTCCAAAGCCAGCTCAGGGCTGAGCTGTGGAGGGTAAGTTGACCCTTCTAAAAACAGTGTGAAATTCTTTCTGTTGCAATGAGATCTCCTCTGTTTCCTGGTTCTTTTTTTCTCCCCTCTTTATATTGCAAGGTCATTTCTCTTTCCTGCTCAGTTAAATTTGTCTTGTATATAATATCACCATGCAGCAGCTTGAGATTAAGGAGCTGTGCTGCAATTCTCTAATCTTCTGCAAACAGCAAGCAAAAATGCTGCTGGAATGTTGTTGTGCAGAGTTTTGCTTGTTGAATTTGACAGAGAAATGCAGTGACAACTTTCTTGGGGAGTTTTGTTTTTAAATTCTAAGTTTGAAGGCAATGCAGAATGATTACAGCAGGCTGTTTAATTTGGAATTAAATTAACATCACTGATTAGTTAACAGTCTTTTTAGGACAAGTTGCATCAACATAATGATTGCAGAGTGAACAAAAGTTAATTTTATATATGAAAAGAACTTTTTTTTCTTCTGCAACAGAGCTAGGAAGGCTGCAGATAGAAGTTCCAGAAAACAAGCCAAGGATAGACAAACATGGCTTATTTACTGATCTAAATCTGCAGCTAACAGGGAGTGGGGCCTGCAGAAACACCAATTCTGGATACAACTGTAAAAGCAGAAATAGCTCAGTGCTGTCTTGTTTTTGCACAGGCTGCCTATAGCTGATGATCCATTGTGGCTTTGTTGTTTTTATATCAGGTTATTGAGGCACAAAGAGCATCTGAGGATCCATTTGCCTTTTTTCTTTAATTTTTAAATGTGCTTTGGCCAACTCTGATACCTCCTTTCCCTCTACTACTGAAAATGTCAGAGCTTAATTCTAAGGGTTCTCTTTGCTGGGAGGAAAGATCCTGTTGAGTCAGAGGCTCCAGCTGAGCTCTTGTGAAAGCCTGGCTTCTGCAACTCCAGATTTGGGCAATTTTGTCAAGTATAACCCAGCACTTGAGTTTTCTGAGGAATTCCCTGTGTAGCTAACATGAAGTGGCAGTGTTCCTCAGGCTGTAATTATGTGCTCTCTAATAGAATGGCACCTCAGGGAGGAAAAAACCCCCGAAAATAATTAACAGGATTTTTGGCAGGGTGTCTTGCTACAGAGAGCAGAAGACTTTCCAGAGTGGCTTATGGAAGTGTGAGTTTTGGGGAGGTGGGTGCAGACCAGGGTTGAAAAACCCTTTGCTTTTGAGCTGCTTTGCAATTTTCTCTCTGTATTATGCAAGCATTTACTGTAGAACACAAATCAAGGTGTCTTGCTTAGAGTCTAAATGCACCAAATCAGGGAAGTGTCAGAGGAGAAATGAAAGGGAAGCTGTTTTCTCAAGGTTGTGCTGTGTGTCAGTGGCAAGGGCAGGCTTGGAAATAGAACATCTTCTCCAGCCTCTGGGTTAGATTGACAGGCTTTTGAAATTTCTGGAAAAAGCCTCCCTGGAAGTACTGGAATTCTTGAGGGTCTCCCCCAGTTTTGAGAGGTCAATGAACAAATGATTAATGGAGTAGGGAAGAGTTGTGCTCAAAACCTTTCTCGTTTGCATTTTAACAAAGTGACATTTGGAATTAATTCATAATGAATATTGTTCCAAAAATGTCATCAAATGCTGTGATGAAACAAGGCTAATTAATCATTCACTCTTTTTAGTAGGTCTAGATTGTGTTTGAGCTGACAGGTCATGTAAGGATGGGAATCCACAGTTTAAATGACCTATATGAAAATACATCTGTAAGAATTCCACTGGTACTGTAGGAAACCTTGGGTCTGCTCACTGGGCTGTTTGGAATTTTTATTACTGTATTAATTAATCCTAATTACCTGTTTTTTGTTTCACCAGGCTGGCCACGTTGTACAAATCACCGAGTCAGAAGGAATGCACTGTATCCTATCAAATCACAGTGAGTATTCCTTTGGGGATGGAGATTCACAGATGGGAACACATTGTCAGCCTGAAAGGAATTTTCAGACAAACCTGAGAATGGTCTTTGCTTTCTTAGTGTTGCTGCTTTTCAGCTGCTTTCTGAAGGGAACCAGTAATACTGGGATATCTCCAGATTTAGGGGTAATTTGCACCTTTTCTCTTTAGAAAAGTGACCCAGCATTTTGTCCTCTCAGAATTAAAACACTTGGATTTCTATATCAAACTTTCAGACAGCCTGTCCCCATCTGCTCTGCTGCTAGTGCTGCTTATTTTATCTGCCCCAATGCTAACTTTTGGCCTGAGTGCAGTTACCATGAACTGATCTGAGCCCTCATTTTGGGAGACCTGAACTGTTTTCTCCCTGCTCAGGTAGGTTGTTGTTTCTCAGGTGGCTCTTTGTATCTTTTCCAGCTGAGTTCATCTTTTTAGGATCAGGGTGAGCTGCTATTCCAGAGGCCTCACCAGTGCTTTGTTCCATATTTCCCCACCTCTGCTTTATGTGTTTCTCTCTCCCATCCTACACTGACCCTACGCCCAGCCAATATACACAGATTTTTCTCTTCTGCCACTATCATATAAGGAGCTTCCAGCTTATGGCTGGAGTCCTTATTCATCCCTAGTTAAATCCTGTGATTATTTCCTATTGTGGAGTGCTTAGATACATATTAATGAGAAGAGATGCTGTCTAAGCTGTATTTAGGTTTAAAAAGACAGCAGCACTCAACTCTTACATCCTCAAATCTCAGATCCATAGGTACTATTCCATAACTATTTGCTACGTGTCCTCATGGAAACACGTTGCCATAGCATTTTCTGCAGATTTTAATGCTGCCATCAGATGAGATCCTCAAACTTTCAAACAGAAATCAGTTTTTCCCCAGTCCTGAATGTATTCACCTGGACAGAAGAAATACTGCAAATATATACTTTTATAAAGACTGGAAGGTGAAGTGACGCCACATCCCAAGGTTGTTTGGATCACGTGATGTGAGTCCTTTTTTCTCCAGCTGACAAACAGATGGATTTTATCTCAGACAGTTTAATTGCCTTTTCCTTTCAGTTTTATAAGCATCATAAAGCAGCTATGCTGTCTTCTGTGTGAATGCACACAATCTTGAGATAGAGTTGAGAGTGAATCCTAATCAAAGGTTAGTTAAAATTTAAGATTATCCCTGTGTTTTTTCTCTTAATCCCGATAAACTGCTTCAGCAGATGGTTTCTTTGAGTAAAAAGTGTATTATCCCCATTTCTTTCATGAAATTCAGGTCTGATAACAGTCTGTTGTTATAATTTCTCATTCCATAGTTAAATTGGAAGATGTCAATACATGTCCAATGTTTCCAAGTCAGGTTTGTGTATAACCAGCATACAAAAAAAAAAAAGAAAATTTAAAAAAAAGTAAATTCCTTAGGATGGAAATGGGCAAATGAGGTGCTTTGGTACTATTGGCAAAGTGGCTCTTCAGTGCCCATGAGCTGATGAAATGTGTAAATTCATGACTGAGCTCTGGGTTTTTTTTATCCCTGTCCTTTCCAGCACACTGGAGTCACTCACCACTCTGAGGGGGCTGTGGAACTCCTCTCCCATGAAATCCTTTCTTCCACAGGCTGATAAGGATTCATTCTTAAATGCAGAGCATAGAAATGGAAATTGATTTATGCACAAGGGAGTAAGTAGCTCAGCTGATTCACCTGCTTTTCCCAGGAATGTGACCTGATTATTTCATAGTGAAAGACAGAGACCCAGGAGCTAAATTCCGGGTAGGAATTGTGTTTCCCTGAGCTGTGGAAGGTCTGCCAGGCCAGCAGTGGGGGCACTGCTCAGGTAACAAAGCCATCTACCTTTGCCAGTCTTGCTCCACAGGATGTGAATCCAGAGGACATCGAGGGACAATTCAAAATGACAGGAGACTGAGTTTGTCCTTGGTTCCAGCAGCTGCCTCCTCACCATCTACCCACTACCAAGCCTCACAAATATACACAAAATTCTTGTATTTTCAAGGTGCCTGCCTGGAACCAAGTGCAAGACATCCATCCTGGGCAGCCTACTTTATGTTCTGGCCCTTAAAGCCCTTGGAATGCTTTCACTGGGAGTCAGCATTCTGGATTAAGTGGATATTTGGCTACAGATCCACCTTTGTGCCTCAGGGAAATGGCAGAGATTAGATGCAGTGAAACATTAAACTTGAAGATTCCCCATTATGCTCTTTAGAATAACACTTGAGTTGTTTATAAATAGCAGAGGGGCTGCACAGATCCTGCCCTTGTGGCACCTCTTGCTGTTTGTTCCTTCGAAAAGCCCGGGTTGGGTGAGGTGAGGCATTCAGAAATAGAAATACAGGGATGGGAGACTTAAACAAGACATTTTGCTGGGGTTTGGGATTGATCTTGGTGTGGGACACACTGGCATTTGGGAAGAGTCACGTCTGATGGTAATTCTGCCTGCTTTTTTCACACTGCACCAACCCAAAATGTCAGCGTTCCTGAAATGCTCTTGTCCCCACATTGTCTCTACCTGAGCATTTTGGGTCAGCAAAGCAATTTTGTGTTCTGATTAATGCCTTTTCCTCTCCAAGTCTGCACTGAGAGTCTTCACTGAGCTGTCAGCAGTGCTCTCTGCACACAATTTGTCTGGAGATGGGAATTCAGACGGTTGCAGGCTTCACACAACATCTCATCATCTCCATCTGCATCCATGACATGTTTAACTAACTGACTTTGAGGTCTTTCATGTTTTAAAATGGTTAAAAATTAAATTGTGAGCTACAGTAACAGAAAATACAAGTGGTACTAGGCCAGATAGATCACTTCAAGCACTCTCCTGAGTAGCAGCATGTAGTTTTCACTTCTGCATTTAGTTTTTGGCAGTCAAAGGTTTTCATCCCAATGTGTCCCATAAATTACTATGCTGGAACAGTCTTTGCAGTCTAGAGACAGATTCAGCTCTGCTGTTCTCTTACAATGTCTCATTGATGTTTTCAGTTCATTAAGTAGGTACACAGAACAAAAATATCCTAGGTTGTAGAAATTCACAGTTTTGTTTCTGAAAATGACTGAGGCAATTAATCCAGTCATCTCCTTGCTTCTGTGGGAGCTGATGGATTTGTCTTTTGATTTATTTAAATAGGCAACATAAGTTAATATACAGAGAAGCAGTTTTTCATAGCCATAGGGGTGATAAACAGTAAAATGAAAGTGATACCCTGCTTGGTGAAAATCAAATATCTTTAAAAAACAAAACGAGGAGGCATTAGTTGGCACATGTGTTGAAAAGTTCACAGTGCTGAACTTAACCCAGTCTATAAACATTCTGTGGCTTCTCATCCAAAATAAATGGCAGCATCATCCCTCATCCTGATCTGGGAACCAGTTACTCATGTTTTATATCCCTACAAGCCTTAGCACATGATTTTCCTTCCATCTTGCAGTCCCATGGCTTCCGAGATGTGCAGCCTCCAGCTGTCCCTCACAGCACAGAAGGGACTGAGGTGAACCCTCGGAAACGACCACGGTCAGAGGAGAAGGAGCACCAGTGATTCCAAAGTGCAATGTTAAAAACCTCCAGGAGAGCAGTGGCAGAGTCAACGTGCAGCCAAAGGCAGCCTGAGAGACTCTCCAGTTCTGCTCTGGATGTTGTTTTAACATTAAGACTACAATGTGCCAATTTCTGTGGCAGAAAATTCCTTTGTGTATGGCATAGTTCTACTTTTATAATAAAAATCTATGTTTTCTATAACAAGTGGCTTCAGCTTTGGTGGGAGTTTTTTTTGTTTGGTTTGGGGTTTTTTTGGGGGGTGGCTGTGGGGGCTACAACCCCATCTTTTCAAGCTGGCTAAAATGACAATGAAATGAGAGCCTCTAGCACAGCACATCTAATGACAGGCATGTGGATCGGTCATCTGGCTTTGTGTGTACCTGAATTTTAAGGAGATTGGATGCAGCTCTGTGCTCACCACAGGCTCAGAGCAGGACACAGGCAGTGGATGCTGGAAGAGAAATGCAGCTTTCAGTGCTACACCAGAGTGGGGCTTTAGCCCTCACCTGCCGCAAAGTCCTTGGTCAAGGACAAGCAAAGCTCTGCTTTGAACTTCTCATTTATCCTGTACAGGCAACAACAGAGATGAAAGACTGGATCTGAAGGACAAAAGATCTAATCCAGCACGATAATTTTATGTTCCTGTCCCAGTAAGTGGGAATATTTTACCATGACTCAGGCTTGAACCAAACTGCTGCATTGCCCTGACTTCCAAGTTCTTCATTTCATTTCATGCTGTAATCAGGATCTCCTTTGTTCGTGGCTGTAATAAAGAGGAAACCCAGACTTAGGCACCAGCAATATCAGCAGCTCCAGAGTCTAAAGCCAGAGAATGAATGTACACTGAAAGCACAGCAGCTTTTTGTCCTCTTTTTTATTAAGAGAAAACAAATCGAGGAGATTATTAGAGGAGAAGAAAGGTGCTGCACTGCAAAATAGTAATTACTTCAATTATGAGAAGTGTTTGTACACATGCACAGAGATGACCCCTTTTGGCAGAGCACTCGGTAACGTTAGAGCTGAGGAAACTCAGCCAGCAGCTAAATGGAGAATTCACGTTGTGGGAGTCACTATCTTAAATTTTTAATTTAGTATACACTAAACTGACTTTGCCTTGAGACGAAATTCAGTGCTGAATCTGAGTCATAAAACCTCTCTATCCAGAAAAGGCTGGAAAAAAAAATTTTAAAAGGCAGGGATTTTTGCATCAGTATAGGGTTTAGATAAAAATTACGTAATAAAATATTAAAGGAAAAAGTATTGAGTTGCCATGCAGCAAACTGGGGCTGTGTCAAAATTTAAAAACTGTGAGTCAGGGAGAAGCTCTGAAGCAAGCAGCATGACATAGGGGAAAGGAGGCAGCGGGATCTGTGACTCAGACAAACATTTCAATGCAGGAGACACAGGCAAACAAAAGGATCCTACCGCATGTGATGTCAGCAAGCAAACGCTCCCGTTTGGGAATAAAAGCTTCCTACGTATTGCAGAGCAGGAGGAGGGGGGAGCTGGCACCGAGCTCTTGCCTACGTAGCCACAAGGAAAACCATCCATTAGGAATGTTGGAGCAATATTTTCGGGAGCTCTCCTGGTTCCTGGTGATAGCTGCTGTCTAAGGGTTTTGGTAATTATGGAAAAATCCATTTCTCTCAATGCGTTGTGCTGGGATTTAACACCCTCCACACGTCCTTCCATGCGTGAGGAGAGTAACAGTGTGGCTCCCATATACTATTAATTTCAGCTGACTGTGGTTTTAATTTTGTTTGTAGTAGAGTAGCATCCAGAAGCCCCAGCTGAGATGCTGATCCTGTTATAGCAAGATAAATGGTTTTGGCTGAGTAAATGTTAGAGCTTCAAGTGTTATGGGCATCATTATTCAAATAAAAAAGATGCACAGTTACTGGTTAACAGTGGGAGTTACAAAATGTCCAAAGGAAACATTGGAGGCTCTCTATGCTGAGATTTTTTAATTTTTCTCTCTTTTTTTCCTATTGAAGCTATTATAAAAATCAGCTCTGCAGACCAGAACTGAGAGAAGGATCTGTTGGCGGAGACAAAATTAGATTAAATGAGCCAGATTTCATTCTCATCTGCTGGAGACAAGGAAGCTGTTCCAGGCTCAGAATTGCAGAGAGAAAAAATTTGACCATTGCCTCACCGGTAAATCTTCCATGGCAAGTTGATTTTTTTCCACATATGCCTGGAATTCTCATGCATGTCACAGCATCAGTGCCCAACAGCGAGGGGCAGAGAATTGTATTGCTGCACAAAAAGTAAGATTCTAACTAGCCAACCTCATGGCACTGCATCAAATAGAAAATGGGTTGCTTGATTTGCTGCTTAAGTCCCAGTTTGCTGAAAGCCAAGGGCTTTAGCTGTCATGCTGAGTTTGAAATTATTCCATTTTGTGGGGACGACATTTACTTGTGGTGGAGGAACTTACTTAGTCACCACAAGAAGGATCCAGATCCCACCACAGGCCTTGGCAACAGGCAAACACTGTGGTCACAGGATAATTCTCAAGCCCTGAGTCCTGCTTTGAAACTCTTTAGTTTGGACAGGGAAAATAACAATTTATTTATTCCTGATTTGATGTGTTCTGCACCTTTTCCATTATGAAATACTGAGGAACTAGCTAGCTTCTAACGAGAGTAAATTTAAGAAAACATGGAAAAGAAATAGCTTAACTGGAGGTGCAAAGGTGTAGCCAAGGTTCAAGGCAGGAAATCAGACTCCTGTTGAAGTCAATCACAAAGTGATTGATTCACGTGGAAAGGAGATTTGGCCACTAACCTGAGCGTTGAATACAGAGATGAGAAAAGTACATTTGAAATATAACAACCATTTTCCTGTTGAATTTCAGTTACTGTTCCTTTAGTTATTTTACTGGGGGACTAAATTTAGAATCAGATTTATTCTCTGGTATTTCATGGATTAACAACAAAGATGAAATCTTTACTGTCTGCTTTTGAACCCCACCTTTTTCCTGAACAACAGAAGATAGGAAAGTTGGAAGGGCAAGTCATTGTGCTCCAGCTTCTGAAAAGAGCTTGTCTTTACCATGCTCAGGGTAATAATTCTTTAGGAAAGCACATTAAGATGTGTTATACTGTTTTAGCACATGTAATTCTATGTGAAATATATGTGGTAAGTTTTAAAGTATGGTTTGATCCCTTCTTGTCCTTGAGGGAAATGGAATAAACAGAACGCTGACATGGCAGTAACACAAGTATTACAGCAGAGCACATAAGGGAAATAACACTTTTTTTTTAACAGGATGAGACCCAGGGAGGTCAGCCTGTGTTCCCAAAGCAGCTCAAGCACAAGGGCCTGCTAAGAGCTCGCCCAGGGAGCCTGGCTGCAGGGGAATGTGGAGCTGGCAGTGTCCTGGAGCAGCCTGGCCAGCCCTCCTCCGCAGCAAGCAGAGCCAGCTGCTCCCTGCTCCTGGGCTTCCCTCCACCCAGCTCCCCAGGCTGGGCACTCGGTGTCTTGTGGCTGCTGGCCATGGACTCATTTGGGATGATTAGGGTCAGGGGACTTGGCTTCCCTTGGCTAGAGCAAGATGCTTGCATTAATGTTCTCTCCTGAAGAATGAAATCACCGGGAACTGGCCCCTTTCCCAGTACTGAATTTCACCCACAAATGCACCCACTGTTAAACTGTCAGCTCCTGTCTCGCTTCCCACGAGCAAGAAAGATTCCTACAATTTCCACTATCTATCTATTAGAGAGCCCCAGCTCTACACAGGTTTAACTCTACCTATTGAAATAATAAATGGCATTAAAACCAATAGTTCCATCGTTACACAAGCAGTAAAAATGTTAGATTATGTGCCAAAAGAATGCATAGAAAAGTCTGTATTTTACTAAGTCATCCTTCAAGAGTTATAGCTAATACTGCTCATTTTATTACAAGAATTACTTGCCATTGATTTTAATGGAGCCAAAGAAGCATCAGGATATTAAAAAAAAAATAAAATTACTTTTCAGTTTCAAACAATGAGAAGGGGGAATGTTTAAAATATTTATTAACATATATAAGAAAGTAAAAAGAAACTCTCCAGACCTCAAGAAATGTTTCTAATTGGGTCTGGATGTTTTTCTCAAAGGCCACAAACATGTTGTTTGAGTATTTCTCAGTTTGCATTATTTTGGAGGTTTAAATTTCTGACACATATCCTTCTAATACCCTTAATTTATTTAGCGTGAACTGCTGTAATTTTAGCAACACAGTTACAACTACACTGACTTAGTAATTCTTTTTGTATCATATATGTTACAAAAATAAAATGCTTTGGGCTAAAGAACAAGTTGTCTTCTTAGCAAGAAAATAATATCTATAAAGTGCAGCATGTCAATATGAGATTGTAACACTTTTTTTTTTTACTACTAGACAAGCTTACTGCTTACTACACTTTTGATAGTAAATGTGTTGCATCACATAAAACTATCTCTTTAAAAGTTATTCATTCATTAATTGTAAAATGAACGCAAGTTTCTGTGGCTAAATCATAAGGTTTGAAACTGCTGAAAGAAGTTAGAATCAGCTGCATACATTCTTGGAAGTCTATGAGTCCTACCATTCTATTTTATCTGTACTCTTATAGCACACAAATAACAAAAATAAAGCCCAGAGTTTGGACACTTTGGACACAATAGTGGTTGGTTTCTGATATCCATGGAAGTGGCTGATTTTTAGTTACTTTTTAAGAGACATTTCTAAGTAGGTGAGTGTAAAATCCAAGGTCTTGTGACTGGAGCAGGATATCACAGAACCAGGAACCCAATCTGCAGCCAGATGATGAACAAGTCATATAAAGTAAGTCTGTGGAAGAACCAACACAATCTCTTTTAAATCCCAATTAGGAACCCAACTGAAACTTTGTTCTGGTTTTAGGATGGACTTCATGCTGCATCCAAAAGGGCAGAATGTGCACCCACTGTTGAACACCTAAATGAGAGCATCAATGGGATTTGAGTGGGACACTGTGCTACTGCTTCCTCTGAACAAAAGTGGGCTTCAGCCTTAATATCCTGCTCCTCACTAATTCAAAGCACACCCTATGCTAAACAGGGGTCTGAATGGAAGGCTGAAAATGGAATTTTCCTTTGGAATGGGACTGGAAATTTCCATGACAGCTGGAAGTAGGATTCAGGCCTGAAATCCTGTGTTTTGCAATGGATGGGGGATATTTCAGAATAATCATTGACTATTAATCTGGAAAAGCTGACTTGACCTCAAAAACTTTAAAAAAAACAGCCAGAGAAAGAAAATGAGAGAAGGACTTTGGTGCTTAGGAACACCCCAATACAGTATTTATTATGGTAAAGGAGCCAGTAAAAAACTGTGGTGACAGAAGTTACTCAGCTTTTTAAAACTGCAGTTGAACAGACTGAACCTAAGAAAATGAGCTGGGGCTTGATGGATGTTGACTCTGTCAACAAGAGCCTTCCTGCTGTATTCCTTACAAATTCTTGCTGTCTTTGGTCTTAAGCAAATTGAATTATTAAAACTGAATACAGCTTCTAAAATTAATTCAGATTTACTGCAAAAGCCCTACTTTTTAAAGAGATCCCTTTGGAGACGCATTTACCATTGGATTTTCCCCATTAAACTCATTGTATGGTATCAAATAATATATCAGAGATATATTAAGTATTGCCAAAGCATTCTTCGTGTCCCTACTGTTTGTCTTCTGTTTGTCAGCCCACAGGAGTCACTTCCAAAGGTTACAAAGAATTAAAAAGCACTTCTTTTTGCCCTCCATACAATTCAGGCCACCTCCCCAAGGCCTGTTCAAATCCTGCTTATTTCTCAACAGCGAATGAGAAAGAGGAAGGCATCATTTTAGCGCTAAAATAAAGCAGATTTCTTCCAAAACAACACTGTAAAAAGTTCTTTAAAAAAAGAAAAGAAAAGAAAAGAAAAGAAAAGAAAAGAAAAGAAAAGAAAAGAAAAGAAAAGAAAAGAAAAGAAAAGAAAAAAAGAAAAAAGAAAAGAAAAGCAACATGATCAAGCTGACAAGGATACAAACACCTGTGTTTCCTTCTCAAGTCAGCTGCAAGCCTCATCCTCCATATGATTGCAATAGTCTCAGACTCAGAATGCTGTGAATTGTGAGTTTATTCCATCCACCTCCCCTCATCCCAGCAGAGCCATCCACCCCGCTGCTACCCAACAATTTCCAGAGTGCAGCCAGGCATTCTAAATTTAGCTCCCAGAGTTCCTGAACACTCCAAACATTTTGTAACAGCACCGAGCACACGCTCTGAGGGATCAGTGGGTAGCACATTGTGCTCAGAGCTTCCTTTTCTGGGCAGCACTGAGGAGCAGGGTGGCTCCTCCTGGGGGATTTGGCCACCCGAGTGGCCCCACAGAGAGCAGGGCCAGCAGGTTCCTCCTGCCTGGCTCAGCCACACCACCCACAGCGAGCGTATGCTCCACGTTCCAGCTTAATGGGAATGGTTTTCCACCTTTCCCTCCCAGAAACAAATGTCAGCATGGCTGGGAGCCATCAGCTCTCTATTTAATATCAGAGCAAAACAATCCCGACTTGACCGTAGTGCCAAAAGTTGACGAAGTGTCCTGAGCGTGGAGTTCTACTCTATTTCATTTTAATTAGTGTCTTCTGCCACGAGACAAATGATGAAAAGCACATGGGGACTGCCAAGATGAATCAAGGACATCTGGTAACTTTAACATTTCAGCATGAGACAGAGTAGGTATTACTCCCAGATACTCTTCTGTGCTGTTAGAAACAACCAAAAATATATGAAATTAAGAAATTTTTTTTAGAAAAAGGCTTCCTGAATGCTTTCAAACCTCTTCTTAGATATTTTTAATTGTTGTTTGTCAGACAACATGATGTTTGTCTTGCATCTTGTTGAATTAGCTGTTACTTCCTTAAGATATTGAAATAATAGGAATTTTTAGAATTCAGATAACATTACACTAAGATTATCTGGATTATAGTTTCTTAGAAACTCCAACTGCCTCTGGATTCGTAGTGAAAAACAACTAATCATGAAGTTAGAACTGCTTTGTTATACTTGCATTGATATGCATCCTCCCGGGGCTTGTGACTCACTGATGATGCAGAACACACAAACCTAAAAAAATAAAAAACAAAATCCAGCAATGACATCGTCAGCTGCAACTGGGAGCTTTCCACTCAAAAAGAACTGCAGTGTTTCTTACCCTTCAAACCCACCTGGCATTCCCTAAATAAATGAACATTAAATTGAAAATATAGAAGTGGTCTAAAGAAAAATATTGCATAGAGATAATCTTCCAGGAGAAAGGATGCGATTTTCTGTCACTGTTGGCTGTGAAAGACTAAGACTAACTGTGACAATCACATTTTTAACTCTCAGGGCTTTTACATATTCACAAGATTGCAATATGATCAGTCGATGCAGTTGCCGGAAATATTCTAAAATTAGTTTGGCTCTAAAATAATTCACCAAAGAGAAGACAGATTTACAGGAGCACCTGACATGCAGAGGTAATTACTACAATGCAGAGAACAACAGGTTTCAGCAAGATACTGTCCTTGTTACAATACATAAAAATTTGAGGATATTTTTGCTCACGAGGCTCGCGATTTGGCCATTTTTCAAGGTATATCTGACACTAAGGATATCGTTCCCTCCCATGTGTACAAGGTATTTTAAACGTGTGGCAATTATACCTGTTCATTATTGGAATTCATGAACCTGATAACTCTGAAAATAGCTCTCAACCAGCAATGAATAAAACAAGCCAAAATGCCTTTCACCAACGAAAGACATTTATTAGACAGCAAGAGAATATTCCCTACAGTTTGTCTCCCACTGACGGGCTGTCTTTTAAGTTTTGGTTGATGTAGCATCCTCAGTTTCTCACGAGTTCTCCTTCACCAGAACACGGAATGTGTAGCTATTGTGTAATACACAATTTATCAGAGGATCATGGAATGGGTTGGGTTGGAAGGGACCTTAAAGATCATCTATCCCAAGCCCTGCCATGTGCAAGGATGCTTTCCATTGAATTTGAGTGTTCAGAGCTCCATCCAGCCTGGCCTCGGGCAGCCACAGCTTCTCTGGACAGCCTGTGCCAGGGCCTCACACCCTCCCAGGGAACAATTCCTTCCCAACACCTGCACTAAACCTACCCTCTTCCTTTTCCACGGCCACTTTCCCTCACGCTCCGATGCCAAGCCCGCTCTCCCAGGCTCTCCCGGCCCCGGCCCGGCCCGCGGCTCGGCGGGACAGCGGCGTCCCCTCACGGCGGGGTGAGCCCGGGCCGCGGAGGCGCCGGCGGCGGCGGCGGAAGCTCCAGGGAAGCCCCGAAGGAGGCAGGGATTAGGTAACAGGCGATGTGCGCTCAGGTTTCCTCCGGGTTCCTGTGAGGAACCTACGCGTCTGGCTGCCTTCGCATGACTCATCACAGCGGCGCGGCTGCCGCCGCTCCCCCGCCGGCTCCGCGGCCCGAGCCGCCCCCTCGGCCGGCCGCCGGACCCCGCCGGGCCCCCTCAGCGCCGCGCGCGCTCCCGCCGCCCGGGCGCGCCCCCCCCTCACACCCCCCGCGGCGTGCGCGGCCCCGCGGGCCCGGCTCGGGAGCGCGCGCGCAGGCGGCGGGAGGGAGGGAGAGGAGGAGGAGGAGGAGGAGGAGGAGGAGGAGGAGGCGGCGGGCAGGGAGCTCTCTGCGGGCGCAGTGCTGATCCGCCGGCGGGCGGCCGGGAATGCGAAGCGATGGCCGCGGGCGGCTCGGGCAGCGGCGGCGGCGGCAGCGCGGAGGAGAAGACCTACCGCCGCTTCCTCGAGCTGTTCCTGGGCGAGTTCCGCGGGCCCTTCGGGGTAGAGCCGGAGCCCCAGCCGGAGCCCGAGCCCGAGCCGGCGCCCCCCCGGCAGCTGCCGAAGCCGCGGGCGAGGCTGACGAGGAGCCCGGGGCAGAGGGAGAAGCGGGAGCGGCCGCCGAGGCGGAGGAGGGAGAAGGCGGCGAGGGCGAAGCCGGCGACCCTCAGCCTCCCGCCCCACCGCCGCCGCCCCCGCCGCTGCCCTCGCTGCCCCGGCCGCTCTCGGAGTACATCACGGAGGAGGAGGTGGAGGGCGAGTGCCTGGACCTCTGCCTGCAGCAGCTCTACAAGTAGTGAGTGCCGGGCTGAGGGGAGCGGGGCAGGGCGCGGGGCTGAGGGGACCCTCAGTGTGAGGCCGAGGGACTCTCCAGTGTAGCTCTGAGGGACTCCCCAATGTGGGGAAGAGGAACCCCAGTGTGAGGCTGAGGGGAGCCCCCAGTGTGGGGCTGAGGAGCCCTCAACGTGGGGCTGAGGAACCCTCAATGTGAGGCTGAGGGATCCTCTCGTGTGAGGCTGAGGGGACCCCGGAATGTGGGGCTGAGGGAGGGAAGAGAGGACAAGGATCCCTGAGGCAAAAGAGTTCAGGACTTCGGTGGTGCTGAGCAGCTCGGGGTCACAGCGTCCTGCCCTGTGCGGCTGCCCCAAAGAATGCTCTGCTCAATGCCCTCGGCTTCCCTCCAGCCGGGACAGGGAAAGGGAAGAGACAAGGGAGAGCCACGAGCATCCATCTGGAGAGCAGCTTGCTGGGGAGGGCGAGCGCTGGGGGAAATGTCTCACGCTCTGGTGCCAAAGCAAGAGGGGGCTTTGCCTGTGGTTGATTGTGCTGGGGTTTGAAATTGAAATGTTCCCTCTGTGAGCTCTCCCTCTGAGAGCTTTCCCCATTTGTAAATGGGGAAAGCTCTGCCAAGAAGGGGCGAGGAGAGAGAGGCGGTGCAGCCCCTTCACCCTTCCTAAAAAACCACCGCACATGGAGGAAACCACACCGCTTATTCACAGACCGGGGAGAAAAGAGTAGAAAGCCTTGGGAGAGAGCTATCCATAATCATGGGGATTTTTCTGCCGTCAGCTGGGGAAAGCCGGCTATACTCGGTTCTGTACGGAGGCAGTTTCCAGATCTGTGCTTTCTAAAGGCTGGTGCATAAAGAGGAAACAGATGGGATCTATTCCCAGTGTGGAAAGTCTGTGGACTGAAACCTAAAGATCAGTTCCCAGTGCCTTGCATTGTGCTCAGCTCCGGCTTTGAAGGCTCGAAATAGAAGCGGTTGTTAGTGGCGATTCTTTAGGAACCTTTTTAAACTGATGCCACAGGAGGAGACAAATGAAGCTGTGAAAATCTGCACAGCACACCGGGGAGCTTTTCTGCCATTGAGCCGGTAATTGTAATGAGAGGTGTTACTCAGTCGCAGAAATAAATAAATAAAGAGAGAAAAGAACGGGGTTTTACAACTGCACAGTCTGTTTCTATCCAGTTCTCATCTGCCCTCTGCGTTTGTGGACGAGAGGGAGAACACAATGATAGCTGCAGAGGACAAAGCTCTCCTATTCACACATGCTCGCCCTGCCACCTTTGGAAAGTCTCTGGAATACAGCAGCACATTCATAGGATGTGGTAGAGAGCAGAGAGGCAAGTCCCTTCTACCTATTTAGGACGTGTTTTGTTGGGTTATTTTTAAACAGACTTGTGAAATTCAAAGTCACGTTCGTGGGAATAAAGTTTTAGACGTGGAGCAGATTATTTGAAAGGATTATTTGAAGTATACTTACAAAATTAGTTTAAACTGGAATTCCTCTCCCCAACCCTTCTCTCTCTCTGCCTGTCCCCATACCCCAGATTCCCCAGTTTCTGAAGCTCATATTCATGACTGAAATTAATAAGCATTTAAAAAAAAAAAAGATATTTTGAGAGGATTCTTTTTATAGAGACAGCTCTTGCCAGGTTGTGGTTCTTTGGGTTTTGTCAGCTTTCAATATAAATCTTTGGATGGCCACTGAATGGAGCATATCTTGGCTTTGTTTGTGGCAAAATCAATGCAGGTTTCCTTCTCTGGGCAAAAACCAATGTCTACCTCAAAACAGGTAGGAGCAGGGGATCATGTTGCAAGAAAATACTTTCCTGGCAGCTTAAATAAGACATTTAAAAATGTTGTAAGCCAAATCTAATGACTCTTAAGACAGAAATAAACTGAAATAGCTTTTTCTTGAATGATGGTGGAAACTGAGGTAAGTGCAAATATGCAAAAGTATTCTTCAGGTAAGGTACTGTATTTTTAGTACAATCTCCAGTCACCAGAGAAACTTAAAATGTGACAAGACTGTAAAACAGGCAAAACCAGAATGTTTTCACTCTTTACAGCCAAGGGCTCAACTGGTCAGTGGTTCCAGAGGTGGGAAACTTCATGCATATGAGTAAAGCTGCTCTTGTGCCAAACAGCTATGATAGTGTTAAAAAACAAACAAAACAAAACAAATGAAAAAGCACATGAAAACTCATGTAAAAGGGAATATTTCCTTGGTTTGTCATTAGCAGGAGAGACTATTCTGAAGGCATGTTTTCTGCAACTATATATTAGTCAAATGACTGGTTTGCATTCTCTGTAGCATGAGGATAAAACCCATTGCTGTGAAAAATCCAACAGCTGTTTTTCAGCTATTTTAAGCACAGAGCTTTAGATCTTTTTGAGGAAAGTAAGACCATCTCAGAAATGAGAACATATTGCTAATCATGAAAAAATATAATGGTTTTCTGCCACTGTGTAAATCAGTGTCGAGGAGTTCTTATTTATGAGATTTTCCTGCTATTTTCCAAAAGACTCATATTCCCCTTTGAGGTCTCTAGTTCCTGGGTTTTGTTTTTGTGGGGTTTTTTTTTTCTAGATGGAACATATGCTTGGAAAATTAGATTAATGTAATCTTTCTATCTGTCTAAATGCCACAAAATGGGCACTGTGTGTTTTCTTAGTGACCATCCACAGAAGGAAACCCATCAGTAGGAGGTGCATTAGATGAAGGAAATAGCCAAAAAGGGATTGCCTTGGAACATTGGCTGATTACCACAAAATGAACTTTCAGGCTATAGCTACAGCATCTTATTCAAGAGAAAAAGATACATAGTTTCTGTGTAGAAACAAATCTACCAAGGCATTAATCTGTTAAATATGAGACCTCATCACTTGCTCCTGCTGAATCAGGAGCAGCCCTGATTTCTGACTCATCTTAAAGGAAGAAGTTACTAACTCAATGTAAGGAAGTTACAGATCATGCTCTGGTCTCTTCCTACTGATACTTTTATTAAATATGATGCATTTTAAAAGCTGGTTCTCGACAAGACCTCTGAAAAACCAATCAGCAAAGTTGTGCTTGCCAAGAGAGACCAGATTCTTACAAGTTGTGTCACTAGGAAGAGCAAATCTGTTTTGAAAAATTCAACTGTATGTTGTTCTTGCTTTTCTTTTCCTCTTTTCCCCCAAGCTTTGCGTTGGTATAATTTCTAGATTCAGGTTTACTTTCGGTAAAACATTTTTGCTTTCAAGTGTTCATTTAGGAATTCAAATTTCATTTGAACAAGCTTAGGAAGTAAGCCTGCTTCTCCTGTGTTGAGTTTGCAGAAGATGGTAAGTAAAATAAAACTAAAATTTCTTGTTACATCATCCGAAATGCTTAACTAAGTCCCTGATGACAACACGATTATTTTAGGGATTGCAAAAATCTTGCTTGGACTTGGAACATGAAAAGAAAAACTTCTAAGCACTGTCCTTTAAGAATTCTTCACAGAATACTGTGCAACATTCACAGAATGCCTTAGATTCCAAAACAACGCAATATTTGAAATGACAGAATTCTCTCCCTTGAAGAAGCAGATGTACATGTTTTAAACTTGCTCTCTGAACCTCTATCATATGAAAGCTGTAACTGCTGTCCCTTTAAGTTGGAATTCATATATGATGCTGGATTGGCTTTCTTAGCATCATCTTAAATAGGCTGTGATGTTTTACTCCTTCATAATTTGTCTTTTTTAATCAATTCTATTGATTGCAATCTCCAAGCCCTTTTAAGAAATATAATTAACTGCTTGCCATGTCTAATATTAATCACAAGGACCAACAAAAAGTCATTCCAGCCTTTTTAACACGGAGCTTTTTTCATCATCTTTTGTGAGGGTTTACAATAGAAATGATAATATTGGCCTGTGCCCACAATGAATGACAGGAGTGGATATTGGCTGCACCTGGTTGGGGCATTTTCTAATGGATAATGAGATTGGACAGAGAACATTCAATTTAGACTTCATATTAGGAATATTTAGTCTAATCTAGGGTTAAATGGGATATTGGGAAGAAATTGTTCCCTGTGAGGGTGGGGAGGCCCTGGCACAGGGTGCCCAGGGAAGCTGTGGCTGCCCCTGGATCTCTGGCACTGTCCAAGGCCAGGTTGGACACTGGGGCTTGGAGCACCCTGGGACAGTGGAAGGTGTCCCTGCCCATGGCAGGGGTGGCACTGGATGATCTGTAAGGTCTTTTCCAACCCTAACCACTCTGGGATTTCCCACCCCAGCTTGTAGCTGTATTAACATCTCACAGGAGCTCCTCCAAGGTCAGGAATCCCTTCCAGAGGGTGTTGTTGAGCTGGCTGGGTATGGCTGAGGCTGCTGACATCAGAGCCAAGGGATTTGGGTGCTAGAAATCCTGGTGTTCCTCTGTAAAGAAATCCTAAATCATCCCACTGGAGTGTGCAGAAAGCCAAGAGAGCTTCAGTATTGCTGTTAGTGCCTTGTCACTCTTGAAAAGAACCCTGGATGACGGGGATGTCATGGCACACATATTTCATCCCCTTTAGCCTGGAAATCATTCTAATCTACAAATAGGTGGTGTTTAGAAACAAACATTTTCAAAACACAACAAATTCTCTACATATTGAGGGATTCTTCTTGTTGCTTCTAAGGCACATTCAGCTCACGCTCCCACGCTTTTAAAAATACTAGAAGGAAATCAAATATTTTGATACTCATTTTGAAAAAGAATATCAGCTCAAATGAGCTATCTAAATTGCAGATTTACATTTTGTAATGGTTAACATATAAGGTGACATTTCAAAACTTACTACTTTATGATTAAAAGGATGCTGAGTTTTTCAAGCACGAGGGTGACTATGCTTGGAAGTTGCTTTATATAGCATTAAAAAAATCATTCTTAGAAAACAGATTATGGAAATATATTCATTCCAGAGCTTTTATTTCAATGAATGTTGCTGGTAGTACAACACATTAAAGAGAATTAATGTTGTTAGGAGCTTTTCACACCAAGATTTGTTTTGACCCAAGAGCAATTTGCACAGATTCTGCTCCTCCTAAGTGAGGCTGTTTGCTTTTGAGTACAAACTGACTGAAGGATTAGATCTGTGCTAGCACTTTCTTCTTTTGGACCTTGTACAACCACTTTTGAAATTAAAACCTTATTGGCCATCTGTGTGGAACTACTTTTGACTCTACCTTTTGGATGTGATGAGCTTCATTCCTCTGGAGAGTTTGTTTGGTAATTCTTTTTTGCACAAAACACTCTGCCCAGAACACTTTTATCCTTAAAATCCCTCATTATAATTCCCTTCAACAATGGCAGAGTATTTCTCCACCTATTCTTTGAAGAACTTGGCTGTGGTTCTTTCCATAGAAGGTTTAAAAATAGTTTTCTGGACGTTAAGGCTAAACTTTTATTTTGCTTTGCATTATGAGTAGAAGTTTCACTGCCTTGGCTGCTGTGTCAGTGGTATTCACTCCCATTCATTTCTGTTGTCTGCCTAAACTGCTTACATGATCACATTAAAAGCAAAAGCAACAGGGCATGCAGTACAGAAATAATGAGAATGCTATTTATTACTGTACTTGATACTCTGAAATATTCTCTGTTCCACACCATTTTCTTTCTTCCCATTGTTTGGTGCCTGCTCTTTTTTGATTTGTTTTCTCCTTGCTGTCTAAGAAAGACATGTGAGAAATGGGCTGAAATGGAGTTAGCAGTTTAAAACATTAGATGTTCTTTGAAGCATGCTGAAAGACCATCTTATGCAATGCAATCATGATTATGTAATGCAAATTATTACAAAAATAAATGTATCC
Organism: Entomyzon cyanotis; assembly: GCA_024500445.1. Classification (NCBI taxonomy): domain Eukaryota; kingdom Metazoa; phylum Chordata; class Aves; order Passeriformes; family Meliphagidae; genus Entomyzon; species Entomyzon cyanotis. The sequence goes on from JAKEPQ010000673.1 coordinate 3,089,232, forward strand.
TGGACAATATGTGTGTGTGACATGTTAAGAACCCACGACACTGCTAAATAGCCATTGAAACATGTTGTAGTGCAGGGCCTCCTGTTTGCCTTGGCTGAAATCTCAATTACTAACCAAATATTCCAGATTTTTGTTGTTATAACACACTGGTGATTAGATAAAATGATTGCAGACTGTGGACTTGTTTTACAGAAACATTTCTGCCATGCCTTTGTACTTCATTAAGAAGAAACAACATTACCCGCCTTTAATAAGACATTTTATAAAGAAGCAATCATCAGAGCCATAAATTAGGAGTGCGTGGGAAATAGCTGCCCTTGGGTACTTCTATAATTAATACAGAAGTTAAACAAGTTAACCAGATTGCAGGATTACCTCAGTTTGTGTTTATATTGGATGGAAAACAGCTGAGGGCAAGTAATGATTGAGTAACTGAAGCAGCATTTGAAGCTGTGGTGTTGCTCCTGGCTCTGAACTCTCTGTGCACTCTGAAGTTGGATGGGTTTTGTTGGAGGAGCAGGATTACAAACTTTGATCACGGGAAAATGGGCTTGGATGCACCCAAACATGAGGTGGGAAAGTGTAATTACAAGAAAAGGAATATTTGATTAATTGGGTAAAATTGTGGGCAGCTCCTTAATTTTCTCAGAGGATATGATTTTGAAGCTGTTTTTGCTGGCCTTTGATGATCCAGCAAATCCTGTTAAATTGTACCTAACAATTTTTTCAAGTTTAGTTTCTTCTGCTCTTCATTTACAGTAAAGAATTTGAGTATTTTCATTTGAGAATATGATCTTTTCATAGGCTCTGTACTTCCATCACGGTGTGACTAAAAATAGAAGCCGCATGTAAAAATAGGCCCTTGGCATTTTAACTTCTTGGCACTGTCTCGAGGGCTGTTCCTTTCACCTCAGGCTGTGACCTTCTTACTGAGGTTCAGAGATCTGAAATGAACGTGGGGAGTTGTTCCTCGTCAGTGTTACAAACACAGTGCTCTGCATGTTGTATTAATTAGCTGCCAGAATGATTCTGTTCCTTTCAGCCCTAACTCCAAGTTCTGGAAGGTTGAAACCCTCATGCTCTTGTTGAAAATTCAACAAATTTTTGGGTTTTTTGATTTTTCTCAACTAACTACATATTGGAAATAAGGTATTGGGTTTGTTAGTTTGTAACAGATCACCTGAAAATCCAGGGAAACATTCAGTTCCTATTGAAACCTCTGGGCCCAGTTGACAACAGTGATAAATTATCTAAAATTCCAACCTGCATAAAAAGTAGGAATAAGTAAGTTATGAACCAATGGTACACTCACAGAGCATGACATATATTTTAAACTAAGACTTTTCCAAGCTTTTCTTGTAAGTAGTGTTCGTTATCTGTTTATCTCATCATTGTGTTTGAGGCAAATATGATTGAATACATGTATTTGTTTATAAAACTCCCTGTCTTAAGAGAGTTTATGCTTTCAGCTCTCTTATTACCATTTTTTTCTGAAAAGCTGGGTAAAAACCTACATGTTTGATAATGAGAAATCAGAAGCTCAATATTTATAGTGATTAGAGGAACGTTCCTGTTTGGGACAAATGCACTTTGTGCTTGCAGAGCATGGGGGTGTTGGGTTGTTCTTAGTTCTGCTTTCTCACTGGAGTTTGATCCACAGAGAGTGAGGGACCTACCTGGTGTAACATGAACTTCATCTCTACTCTTCTTGACACTCTAAAAAATTCAAATTTAAAAATATACAAAATATTAGATTCTAGGAGAAAATTAATTGATCTGAACTTTAAGTGAATTGTTGGTGAAAGTGCCCCCAGTAGAAATGAGCATTGATAAAACAGAACTGTGAGCTCTTTTCCCTGGCTTTTAACCTTTTACCTCAGTGGTACAAACCGTGTAAATCAATGGAAATAATTGTCTTCTATCTAAACAGAGAGTGAGAGTTCTTTCTGTGTCAAACTGGTGCAATTCCCACTGGGATGAGTGGGGAAAAGCAGCTGCAGGCTCTGGGGTTGTGTGTCCAGGCTGGAGAGGAGCTGAGCCTGCATTAAGTAACTTCTCCCCTTCCCCAGTGCATTGTTCAGCTGAGAACCAATTTGAAGTGCTTTAAACTTTCCTCGTTGCTGTTAACCTCTCTCAGTTTGGCTGATTAGGAGTGACCCAAATGATCATACAGGATGCTTTAAATCTCATTAATTACATTGTATACTAATTTTAGAGAAGCATTTTTTGCTTTTAGGTACCTCTTAGCACCCCACAAAACTGAGTTGGTGCAATTGACATTCACTTTGTTTTCATAAGTGCTGATGTTGTCCATGACACAATAGAGGCATCTCCAAAAACATGAGCCAAGCCACAAAGTTCTAAATGTGGCTCTGGGGATTAGAGAAAAAAATAGTTTATCCTACAAAATTACTAAATATCCTAAAAATATTTCTCTCTTCCCCTCAAATTTTACAAACTCTTCCTGTGTCTTGGGACATGCAAGTAGAAAGGTTTGTGAGCAGGGTGTGTATAGAGTAGAATACAATAAATCTGAGAAACACTTCTTAAATTCATCCTAGCTAGTTGAAAATTTAATGCAGAAACCAATGACCTGTAAAGAAACCAATGACAAGAGATATGTGTTCTATATTACAAAAGATATGATTTACTTAATAAAAAGCTAGCTTTGCATTGATATATTGAAAATTATCTAATTTAACTTAGTATCCTCTGAAAACTAGTGAAGTTGTCCAATTCCTGTTTCCATGCTATGTCTGTGCATCTTAACAGGAACAAAACCCTAAAATATTAAATCTGGAATTTACATCTTGGCGGGGGGAGTATTATTTTTCTTTTTAATTCTGAGAAATTTGCCATCTGAAACAAAGAACATCTGTTCAGGAAGTAGAGAAAGAAAAACGAAAGCACTTTGAGGAAGTCTGCTTTATATTTATAAAGATACTAAACCCAGCTCATCAAGGGAGCGTGAAACAACAAACCAGAAAGAGGAAGAAAGAGTTAAACAATACCACAAACCTGAGTGAGCCACCCACGTTCCTCCCATTCATTCCTTAGAGAATCACTGTGAAATGGGTTTGCAGAATCGAGAAACTCAATTTTTTTTCTCACAGCCAAGTTCCTGAGCTGAAGTTCTTTCCACAGGGCTGTGTTTGTACCTTGACGTCACTGCAAGGTGTCAGGGCTGTGCTGTTACTTTAAGTCAGAGAAAATCTGACTTAAATCTGAAATCTGGTGCTTTCTCATGCTCCTGCTTTCATGTGGGTTTGCTATTAATATCCTGCTCCCAGCTACAGATGCTTTTCAGGGTTTAGGCTGCACTCAAAGGTTTTTTGGAGAGACTGAGGAAATAATTCAACTGTCTCCTTTCAGTGGTGTATGAGGTATGACAGGGTTCCTCTTGCCTGTGGCTGTCTGGCAGAGAGAAAACATTCAGAGGTGTTAAACCTTGGTAGTGATCCTGGTAGCAACAATAAACCTGGGAAGTTCCTGGAAAATGCCAAGTTCCACAGTGTACATGGAGGTTAATCCGCATTTTTTGCATGTCAAGGACTTCCAAGTTCTGTCAAAGGAAGTTGAGGCTAAATAAAAGGCACAGGATGTGACCCTCAAAAATTGCTGCTTTTAAATCCAAGAATAAACTAACACATCCTCCAGTTTCATAAACCCTTATGTCTCAGAATTGAGTTAATTAATTTACTCTATATTTATCCTTTATTTTAAGGGAGATGATTTGTTTTACTTTTCTAGGAAAAAGGAAGGATAAATACATAAGGCAGGGCAGGAGGTTGGAAAAATTTATAGGGGAAAAGAAAAAGAAAAGAGCAAGTCACTTTTGGTTTAAAAGTAAACATTAAAATATTCTTCTCCACTTAAGAAAATCCTTTTCACTCCCCACCCTCTGCCCTTTCCACGACAAAGTTTTCACATCTTTCTGTAGTTATAAATTAAATTATAATTATATTGTGCTGCTGCTACAAATACAAATCCGGTTGGGAGTCTTGTTTGACAAGTGCTTTCCTTGTGGGTCTAGAAAAGTCCCATATAAAAATGGCATTAAAAATGCCACTTCCTACAACAAGAATATGCAGAAGAAAAGGTGAATTAGAAAGTGCTGCCAAACCAAGTAATCATTGTATCACTTCAAGAAGAAAGGGGCAGAATGAGAAAATGTAACAGACCCAGTGCCAACTGAAAATAATTTAGAAAATAAAATTGTGAGAGTAATTAGACCTGAAACATTGGATCAGCTCAAACAATTAAAAGGAATTGCCAGGATGTCCACTTCAGTTACTTGCCAGCTTCCCACCTAACAGGCTGTGTTTAAACCTCCCAGCAAAACACTGATTTAACCTAATCACCCAATCAGTTCCAGTTAAAGGCTGGACAGCTGAAATCGATACAAACCACAGCACTGCTGCCCCTTCTTCCTCTGCAAGGTGAAAAAGTGTATATTCTGTTTGATTCCTTGGGGACAGCTGCACATTCTACCCAACCATACTCCCTTTTTTATTCAATAATGTACAGAGCAACAGCTGAAATATCCTAACCATGGATTTATAGAACTGTCATCTTTCTCAAGTTTCACCCCTCTCTTTTGCCAGTGTTAAGTGTTTCTTCCATGACAAAGAAAGTCTGACAAGGTAACCAGTTGGTCCAAATTGTCTTGTTCATCCAATATTTCTGTGGTCAAACCAGCTATAAATGCTTTTATGTTTCCAGGAGAAGATTGAAAAGATAAATCTATCATCCTCTACCAGTTCCTGTGGTTGTTTTATACATGGGAAATAAGAATTTCTCATATTTTGAAAATCCCATAACAAACAGAAGGACACTGACATGGCAAAGTTACCCCTGAATGTGGTCTGATGAGCTTACACCGATTTGGATGGGATTGGTAATGAGTAGATTTGTCCTTTCTGATATCCAAGGGGAACTGGAAATTATTAGATTTGTTCTTTCTCCTTTCTAAGGCATCTGGTTCTCTGCTTGTTGCTGGAAGAGTTGAAGTGTGAAGTGATGTTTTGATTTAATATCAAAATTAGGAATTTGCAGTATTAAGCAAAATTATATAGTATTTACACACCATATAGTATAGTATATTAAGAATATTTGTAACTCCCCCATTTCCACGTTCCAGCCCACATGCTTGGATAGCCTGTGAAAGAAAACATTCCACAAGTATTATTCTGTTCCACAGATTCATCTGTTCTTTCCCACCTCCTGGATCCAAAGATAGTTTACACATCTCTGTTGTGTGAACACAGCCAATTGTATGAGGATGATGCCTCTCTCTGTATTTGCTTGCAAAGGTTCATTATTCATTTGTTATAATCATAGTTTGAGGAAAACAAAAATACATGCGTGATAAGGCAGTATTTTTAAAACAGATACAATGCTGATTAATTTTACTGTTATTTTTACTGCTGCTTTCTGTGTGTAGTTATAAAACCATTGTAGTACTACCTGTGAAAAGAGGAGAGACTACTACTGTGAGTGTGAGTAGCAAATACAAGCTGCTAGTCTCACTTAGAGCAAGGGGAAGTGACACGAGAAGGAAATTTTACACTGGAGTGCCTGAAATTGTTGTCCTCATCACAACACTGGTGGGAACAACAAACCGGGAAAGTTCCTGAAAAACGGCAACATAAAGCACTCAGAGAAGTGTTGCCTCGATGTCAGGCTTGAAAATAGAATTCTGATTATTTTATCTCTGCAAAATATTGGCCATGGTGTTCAATAATAATAATAATAATAATAAAGCGCAAAAATGCACAGCACAGCTCCTGTCTATAACAGCTTTTATCTGTAGCCAAGGAAGCAAACAAGTTTGTCCATGAGCCACCAGTAAGATCAAATGAGTCTTCTTAGTTAAAAAGAACGTGATTGTAAGCTGATTAAAAATACAGAATTGGTGAAATGATGCGTTAGTGTGTGTATGTGTAAGGTCTTGTGGTGGTTTGGTTTGTTGTGAATTAAGAATGCAGGAGAATTGTGAAGTTTTCCCCTGGATTGTGTCTCAGAGGCTGCCATAGGAACTGAAATAAGCTGTCCATGCTCTAAGGTGATTTTGAGCAAAAGGGAGGGAGTGAAGGGTCAGAGGTGATGGCTCAGTCAGGAGTTAGCCCTTAACACCTGCAGGGAACAAACCTCTCCCAATAAACTGTATGAGGGCACCTTGTGGAATGTCCATTTATGTAAAAAACAGTGACAATATGTGGGACTCTAAACCCATTTCCTGTGCTCTTCAACTTCACCAGATCTGCTCCTGTGATAACTCTGAGCTGTCATCTCCCTGTTTCTGAAAAATACCTAAACTTGAAAGCTCCAATCTGGCTGGCACAGAATCCTAAATGGCCACATTGGATATGGATTCTGCCTATCAGTTCTCTCCCTCTTTGTCTGGATAAGTTTCATTCAAGCCCTATTGATCACAATTAAGGGTTGAAATTAGAAATTGACTTTCATTAGCTCAAGGCAAATTAATCTCAAGGCGCTGGAGGAGGTTGTATTCACTTTCTGTTAGCGAACTTGACAATCAGGTTCAGCTGGAATGCAGAAGTGCAGCGGGAAGGCTGTATCCCAATATCTTAATGTGACAGCTACCAAGGGAATTACTTTCAGAAGCAGAAGAAGGGAAACTGGAAACACTGAGGGGGTGGATGCAGACAGATATGACAGGATTCTAAGAACCTGGGATTCCTGACAGCGTAGGCCTTCAGAGCCCACCCACTGCGCTTTGGCAGGTAATAATCTAGGAAATTATAATACACTTATTTTAAGAGAATCTGTTGAGGTGTTTGATCTGAGATCTTCATTACACATACAGCAAGGCTTTTGCTGCTGGGGCTCTGTTGTTTTACCAATTATATTGAAGGCAAGAAGAGATTTCAGAATGGATTTCGTACTGGTGTAGCATCCGGTGAAGTGAGCACAAGTCTGACCAAATTCTGCAGAACCTATCATCGTGATATTCCTGTAGGAGAAAAATGTTCAGTCAACTTACATCTGCTGCTTCTGAATGGAGCTGGCTTGGCTCCCTGTGCTCTGCATGTGTGGGTAATGCTATTGCAAAAACCTGGCACGGGGAGCAATCACTGCAGAGCTGAGAATTAACCCCCCCAACCGTGGTGTTTCTCCAGAAACTCCTCATTTCAGCACAGCAACCCCGTGCAAACGATGGGATTGAAATGTTTACAAACAGTAGAATTTGTGTTGTACTGCTCAGCTCATTCCTCTGACACAAAGCCACCGGACAGCTTTGTCTTACAGCTCACCAGATTAAGCACTGGGGTTGGATCTCTGTGCTCATACAAAAGCCTTCCATCTTCCCCCCCTGCCAGCCCCCTGAATATATTGTGAATCTGGAATATAAAGCAGTGTGTATGTAATTGGGGAAAGAAATGGAATATATTTACTGGTGGCAGGGGAGTTCAGGCTCTGGTGGGACAAATGGCAGCTCCTTTAATGAGCTTCACGGTGCAAGATTTAGTGGCATCGTGGAGGAATTCCTGTCAGAGTGGGGCTCTGATAGGACTTATCAAAGAGTACATGCTACTTATCTATCTTAGGCAGGGAACTCTAACTCCCTTTAACTGTCAGCACGTCTATAATCCTTCCAAGGCTGGAATTGTTGATAGAGTGCCAAATATCTTGGGTTATGGATTGCCAGAAAGAGGGAGATCTGTGCTTGTAATCTCAAACAAAGCAAATGTAGCTATTTAATGGAATTCTGCTGAGCTTTTAATATGGCATAATGTAAGCAGGGTTTGTTGTGTATTTTTTCAGTATTGTTTTGGAGATAAAACAGAGGGATTGGGATAGAGAGAGATTTGGGGATTATAGCTACCTATCTACAGATAAATAGCTCAGGCAAACCCAGCCATTTATTTTGTTACTTTTGCATGATAGAAGTCTTAATATAAACACTGGAATGTTCTGGTCAATTAGTACCTTTGTGGCATTATGAACATGGTGTTAAAGGACATTGGAGATGAGACAATGTTGTAGCATTCAGCAATGAAAAAAATAACATCAAATAGGACAAAAAAGCCTCGTGCTGAATGGTGTAATCAGCAAGGAGGCTATTTTAATTTTAACTATCCATGAATCAACATCTGCTTGCTGGTTTATCTTTAAAGGCATACACACACAGACATGTGCGTGCTGGAAATAAATATATTTTTATTTAGGGCTGACTGAGGCTGTGGTTTCACTCCTGAAACCCAAGTCCTGTGCTAAATCTCAGCACAATTCCTGCCAGCTGCAGCAGCAGGGGTTAGCTCAAGGTTCCTGCTCCCCTTCCCCAGTCAAGCTCATCTAAAATTTCACACCACTGGCACTTCTGCTGGTGATTTACGTGGCAGTGACAGTGGTACATGGAGGACCTCAACAATGTCACCAATTCCTGACGTCTCAGTTCCTTGCCAAGCGAATAGAAGCTTCATCACTTTCAGTTCCTTTGATGCAGCTCCCATTAACTTTGGAGATCCTTATCGTGAGGGGAACAGCACCTTCTGCCCTTACCCTGCTGGAAGATGTGGCTGTTAACAAGAATAATTAAAGCAGATGAGTAATTCTTGTTCCTGACAAAAACAGAAAAACAAAACAAAAGGGTTATCAAGCGTTGGCACAGGCTGCCCAGGGAAGTGGCTGAATCACTGTCCCTGGAGGGATTTAAAAGACATGTGGATGTGACACTTGGGGACATTGGTTAGTGGTGGCCTTGGCAGTGCTGTGGAACAGTTGGACTCAATCTTTAAAGCCTTTTCCAACCGAAATTATTCTATTACTTTTTTTTTTCCTTCATCCTTAACAAAGCCCTTGGGCGAACAGCTCCTACAAGCCTACATTTTTCTTCATTTCCTTTTCAACTCAAGGGTAATAGCAGTTAAATCTAGTAAAATAAATGTTGATTGATGGAGTTTATTCATCATGCCAGGCTAATGAGGCATCATAAATATATTTGTGAATGTGTAAAATCCATTGGGGGCAATGGCTTCAGTTGGATAAAGGATAAAAAGTCTTCCTGTTTCCCTTGTCTTGGAGGGAGAAACCAGCTGAGCGTTTCACTGTTGTTTCAGATTTTTTTCAACCTTCACTGGTGCAAATAGGTACTTTTTCAAAATTCTCCAGAGGAGAAACATGACAAAGCAAGCCTGTCTGGTTTGAGTTTAGCCCCAGAGATGCAATCAAACAGCAGAATCAGATCTGGAATTTCAAGAAGGAAAATACGTGAACATTTCCGTTTTTTCTTCTGCTGACATATTTTGTTTACAGAGTCATGGCTGACAGGACTTTTGTGGCTCATCAGTGTCCCTGGTTCATTAACCCATGTTTGCTACAAAACTGGTTTCTGTTCTAAAGGAAAAGGGTTCCTACATATATATATCATGGTGTATATTGATAGTAAACCAGGGATCTTGACCTAAAAAAATCTGAAAATCTGCAGTTAATTGTTAGAAAATGTCTGCCCGTGTTTAGAAATGTTTGTCAGAATACAGGAAACTAGAAAGGCAATTGGTAGGCTGGAATTCCTTTCACATGGGCAGCTTGTTTGCATCTCAATGAGATACTTTCTCATTAGTCCAAGAAATGCAGGTCAAAGAACTCGGGAAACATCTGGTAATTTTGCTTCTCTGTACCCCTGTTCATCTCAGGAAATTCGGTTTGACTGAGTGAATGTGGACTCTCTGCTAATTATCAATATTATTTGTGCAGAGAGGAGCAAATTAACCTTTCCTTGCAAAAATACCTCACCACGGTGTCTGTGCATCAAATCAGTGAAAGGTTTGTTATTTGTGTTGATATCTCACTGTGTTTTGCAAAGTTCAAGAGAATAATATTTCAATATCGTATTCCTTTGGGGATGATGATCGTGCTAGTTAAAATTCCCTGTAAATTGAAATGTTACTTTTAAGGTCATTCTTCTTCATGCATAAGAATGGAAAGAACATGATGCATTTGTAATGGAAAAGAGTATTGCTGTGGAAAATGTCAGGGTAAATTGTTCCTCTCGTGTATACAGAGGTTCTGATGTCAAAGGTAAATGTTCTGCTATTAAATGGAATTTCTTTAGCTATAGAAAATGTTCTCAGACTCAGCCATTGTCTTCTGAGGATCAGCTTGTCTGATTTGGGACTCAGCTCTGAGAGTCTGACACTCACATTTATCATGAGCAGCAAAGCCAGAGCAAGTGGCAACATCTTGACTTGCCAGAGGAAATTTTCTTCCTCTCCTTCTTCCATTCAGGTTTTTAATGACCCTTTTATCCTGGGAGAAGTGTGCAGCTGTCCTCCTGACCCAGGCACAGAACAAACAACAGTGCAATAAACACAAGGTGAGGGCTCTTCTAGTGGATTTTAAGGTACTTCAGGTGATCATTTTCCATTAGCAAAAAGTGGAATCATATCTGAGAGTTTTGACCCTCATTTTCCTGGGATGTGACCATGAAACGGAGACATTTCCATTCAGCTGTGCTAAGTTCTGTGCTGACTGCCCTAGTTGGGCTTTGTCACCATAAATGGGCTGCATCCCACAACATCCCTGACTGGAAAAGGCCCATGGCATTCCCACCCAGCTTCCTGAGAGCTGCAGCCTGCACTTGAATTATTGCACTGGCTGAAATACAGATTAAACCAGCAGTTCATGTGATGGGGTGAGCACAGAGGAGGGAAACTGCATTTTTAAGCTCTGAAAATGTTCTCAAGACTTAGGTAAATCTTTTGTCAGTCTGTCAAGTTGAACCATTAACTCCTAGATCCCAAAATTTGTTTCTGCCAAATTCCTATTAGCATTTATTGAGGGGAAAGGTTGAATTTTGGGTTTGCCTTACGAAGGCATGCAAGAGCACACAGCATATCCAGTATATTTACTTTTTAAACAATACAAACACTTAGTTTTTCCTCCAAGAGCAGATGTTCTATTCCTTCCATGGTTTTTTTATTGCCTTCTGTGTACTTTTTCTTGTTTGTCTGCGCTGGGAGGGGAAGTTGTAAGGAGAGAAGCTGGACTGAGATCCCAACCAGAGACAATATTCACGCAGGGTTTATAAAGCAGGATAACAACATCCCTGTTTCCAGTAACTACTGCATTCTCTTGGCTTTATTTTCCTTTAGCAAAGAGTAAACTGTCTTTTTAATAGACCTATTCATTATAACTTACAAGAATCCTCCTCCCAAGAGGGAATAGTCTGTTCAGAGCCCTCTGTTTTGTATGTGAATTTAGGATGGATGTTTCTCCCCCTCATGCATCCCTTTAACATTAATGTAACATTAATTAACAGTGTGGTTTTCCTGCCACTTTGTCACCCTCACCCAACAGCATGACATTGTTGCCACGAAGTTTATTCTACCCTGAGTAAATATTATATTATGTCACTTAAGAGAAGGTGTGTACAGCACTGTTAAACTTCTAAATGCTTAACAGATCAAAATAATGAAAATAAATTGCTCCTGAGCTAAGTAAAGGAGGAGGCCCATGAATTTTAAACAACTGGCCTCAATTATGCTTCCTCCTGTGGTGCTTTCATTCAGATAAGCCTGCAGCAAAGCACTTGGCCTAAAGATGTTCATATGCTGTGGTCTCTCCATGGAAACAGTCTTAAACCAGAGAAAACAATTCCATTTTTAAAAAGGCTGAATCTCCTTTCCAGTTGGCTCCTAAAATAACTTTGAGCTCAGCCTCACACGTGCTAACTGCAAGTTAACTCGGCAAAGGCTGAGGGATGTTGTTAGAACCATTTTAAGGAGAAAGTTGGGGACAATGCAGTGACAATCACTTCAGCTGCCAGTGTGGCCTTAAAGAATGATCTGTTCCTTCACCACTGCATTGCAATGTGGCAGTCTTTTTGGCAAGCTGAGGATTATAAACTCTACTAAACTCATATTGTGGAATCCTGCCACCAGTTAACCGTTTACAGTCTTTTCCAGAGGCAGAAATTACAGTTCAGGTTCTTTCTTCAAGCTCTTTCACCTTACTGAGGGAGAATGACCTTGTTTGTACTTCTTTATTCTCTCCAGACAAACCCACATTTTCTCAAGCACAGGGGAAAGGGAAAAAATCACCATTTTGGTTTAGTCATAATTAGCGTGAATATTAAGCCCAGCAGAGAGTTTCAGTATCTATTAAAATTAAATATGTATTATAAGTTCCCTTGGAACTGAATACTGATTCATTTTGCATCATTTTCCCCTCCATAGCTCTTGCACAGTAAATGTGCCTTAAGAGAAGGTTGTATTTAAGCAAACAACCCAAATTATTCTGACCATATGTTAGGGATACCCAGCAAAGTGTATTTTGCAGAATGACAGCTTGATCCAAAAGACATAAAAAAGTCATTCTTGTTCTGGTGATTTTGGGGAGTGAGTGCTGTAGTGAACAACCTGGCTATTTTAGCAATACACTGGTGGCACACAAAGCCCCAGCTGTTCCCAGGGTTGGGAACTGGGACAAAAAGATAAGTCAAGACTTTCCTGACTGGATGCCAAATCCTTTGTGAACTGCCTGAAATGCCCAGATTATGTTGATTCCTTATCACCAGGAAAAACAGCAAAAGCTCTCCTATTGCTTCGCTCCCACTGCCAGGACATGACATCCTTTGGGTAAACCACGATCTCCTTTTGGAATCCAAATTATTTTTATCCTAATTTTCAAGGTTCTATCTTATTTTAGGCGATTTGTTTCCTCTTTGTTGATGGGCTGTGCTGTGCCAGCTTCCTGCAGGTTGATGTTCCCTTGTGCAGCCATCAGTCTGTTCACCTTTCAGACCCTCTGTGCCCATTATATCCTCTCTGATCTCAGATGATTCTGTTTTCCTCTCATCCTTTAGCTTTCTTCAAGATTAATGTTTCCATCAGCCTTCCAGTGCTGACTCATTCCTGATCTCCTCTCTGACCTGCTCCCACAAACTGTAATATGTCAACCGATGAAAATAATTGACCTGAGGGAGAGAATGACCAGGAAAATATATGGATAATTAGATAATCTTATCATTTCCCTTGCTGTTCTCTGTCTGCCAGGTGTCCTCCCCATACAGCTTAAAGCTACACCCTGTTTTTACCTATATTATTTCACATATCCAGCCATGGGCCCATAGAACTGAGCCTTTATTTGCTCTTTTTTTGGAAATTATTATCCTTAGTTCAGAAGCTGCACAGCTCCTTTCCTTCCTGACAATTTTGGACATTTTTAAAGTGTTTCTCATCCAAGAGTTTTCAAACTCATCATTCATCTCCATGACTATCCCTACTCACATGGATTAAATTTTTTCTTGAGTTATTTCTTTGCATGGGGAAAAATGGGATTCTGGAATTGATTGCTTTACCAAAGAAAACCTGTATTAAAGCTGAGCACAAACATGAGTTTTCTTGACTTCCTATCCTGGCTGCTGTAATTTCTTCCTATGCCAAGCTAAGACAGAGCAAATAAAATTCCAAAGGGTTTCTTGGTTTTGGTTACACAAATTTTAGCACCATTTTTGTCTTGGGGGAATATTGTCTCTCTAGTTACTTCGAGATACCCTAAATCTCTCAGGAAAATTAAACCATGTTGCTTCCTGTTTTTCTTCCTTGACTTCTTTCGTGTTTCCATAACCTGAGGGAGCTGCTGAAATCCAGAGATGATTGTCAGCCTGAAGGACTTGTTGGACCTGGAATCAGAGGGTTTGTGGTGAAAAATGAGTATTTCATGTTTTGGTTCTGTCCTGGGGACCAAACTGGGATGCAGCTGATGCCACCCTCCCTTCAGAGGTTGGATGGTGGCAAAGGGACAGCAGCATGGGGAAAACAATTTCTCTTCATTGAGGTTTTTCCAGTGGCCAACACGTGAAAACTTCCCCCGAGGAGCAGGGTGAAAATGGGAGATGGAAGCCAGAATGTTCAGTTTTGGGTTGTTACTGGAGCTGCTGCTGCAGCCATCTGGAAAGAGAGATTTCAAGTCTGCAGCAGGAGATGAGGAGCCAGAGTGGCAATTGAGGCCCCAAAATGTCTGCAGTGTCTCTACTCCTAAATAGCCTGACCTGTGAATAGAGGAGGAGGTAAGAGGAAACCTGTCCAGCTGGAGTTGCCCCTCGAATTGATATTTCACTCCCCACACCAGTGCTTTCCACATGCCCTAAAATTTAAAACAAATTGGAAGTATTTCAGAACTGTGAGTATACACAGTCTAATCTGTTTAATTGCTGTCTGACAATATGAAATCAGTTCTGAATGTATATCGTTCAGTAAAATAATAATTACCATAGCAACACACACTACATCTGAAACATAGCTCTTCCCTACAAAAACCCAGAAACAGAAAGCCTGAACTCTTCACACAGCTCTGAGAGCAATTAGTGAGGTTTCTTCTCTCCTTTCAAATCACTGTATTTGAAAGAGGCCGACAGATGTCGAAAGGTAAATAACAATCAAATGTCGTTTCTCTACTTCATCCTTAATTAGGGATAAATCAGTGCATTGTATCTTTCATGGCAGGGATTGTAACTAATCCTGTGCACCGAAGAAATAAGTGCAGGAAGGACAGGATGGCAGCAGGGACACCATCCTGGTGCTTTCTCAAGTCTTGCTCCCACTTGACCTGAAGGAAAATACGTTTTCTGGGACCATTTCTCCAGGTTCTTTGTTGCAATTGTTCTGCTCCTGGCTCAGAACTGGCAGTGAAGCTCCTGAGCAGCAGCCCACCAGGCTGTTCAATGGGAGTGTTCACTGCATATTAGAATTTGTATTTCTGGAGGTAGAGTGGCTCAAATAGAGAGGTGACAGCATTTTACTGGGGCACTTTCATGTTCTTAAATATATAAAGCCTTGGCTTTGTGTGTGTGTGGCTAAAGAATATTGGAAAACAGGGTGGCTTTCTGTGAGTATTCTCACAAAATGAGGTAAAATGCTTCAGTTTGAAAAATCACACAAATTTTCCTTTACCTGTTGTTTTTTCTCCCACAAAAAAGTCCTATTATATCCTGCTAAGATCAATGTTTCTATTCCTGAAATTTATGAGAAGAATAAGAAGGAGTTTGACAGGAATTTGGAGCTAAAGGTATGTGCAAGAGGATGGAATCAACAAACCAAAGTTAATCCCAGTAATTCAGTGCAGTTCAGTCTCTTTCTATAACTACAATGATAACATCTCTGTGGATATCACTTGATTTTTATTTATTTCTGTACAAATGTATGTGCATGAAGAGTTCAGTGATTTTCTTTAACTGCTACCATTACTGTCAGATCTCTGAGTTCAGACTTCCCAGCCACAAAGTGATTTAAAAATTTGGTCTGAGAAAGAATAAACTCCCAGTCTTAGGTGTGCCATTTGTTCCCTTCTGTGGTTTCAAATGACAGAAGTGAGGATGAAGAGACTTTGCCCTGCAGGGAGGAAAAGCTCCTGAGCTGGGCGAGTGATGGATGGCTGCAGTAAAAATGGTTTTCTTTCCAGAATGGATTTAGAAGTCACTGGGTCCATAATGTGAACTCTGTGGTCTGCTGCCCTTGGGGGATGTTTTTTTGGGTTTTGTTTGGGTGAGGAAGAGAAACTGTTTTCAAGGATTAGCTTATTTACAGAAGTGCTCACTGCCTGTGCAGTTCATTCCCTGTCCATTATTCCAGCAGGAATTGTTCAATAGGTGCAGTTGGGATGTTTGGTGCTAAAACCATTGAGGATTCACTGACCATCTACCCCTTGAATATTTAGAATTGATGACAAACCCTCTCTTCTCTTGTTGATTTACATCAGCAGGCAATCATTTTAAAAATCAATTTTTAAAAAATCCATTTTTTTCTTTCTCAAGCAGTGCAAAGGTGTTTTCAGTGCAGCACCTCTGTCCTGTAGGGAAAAAACCACTTTTGGGTTCTCTTCCCCAAAGGATCCCTCCTGATCCTGAACTGACAGGTTCCAGGATACCTGAGCAGTGCAGATTATCCAGGTGCATAAGAGCATTATGCCATTAGCAGGACTGATTTGTGCCATTTCATTAAGCATTACCTAATGACAGAATGAGAATTTTAAAGCCAAAACTTGGTTAGATCTGTGCACTTAATTACCATTATTTCTCGATGCAATTTAGGACTGTGTAAGGAAATATATTTAAATTAACTTCTCATGTGCAAAGGACTATAGACTAACAGATAATGGACATTTTTATATTCTATTCTGCATATTCAGAGTGGCTTCTTATAAAACAACCAATTTTTCATAAGTAATTCATGTTCAAAGAACATAATTATTTCTTTGCCTACCTGCTCAAAGTGTATGAAATGCAAATACAAATGTGGGAGAGAAGCAGAGAACTATTTTTCTGCAGATAAATACAGAATCTTGTCCTTTTTCACCACTCTATTGATTACTTAAAACAGAATGTCTGAAGTTTTCTGCATTTTCAGCAAACTGCTTCTTTGTGGGTGTGAAAACAACACTTTGATAACTCCATCTGTTTTTTTATTCCTTGCCCTGTTTATTATTTTGTTACAGTGGATTTCAGTTTTTTATCTGGTGTTTTTCTGGGGAAGAATTTGCAGTTTTCAGTTGCTTGGATGCACAGCATCAACAAAATCCTTTGGAAGGACTTTTTCCGGGAAGCAAGGACATGTTTATATTTGCAGCTCAAAATTGCTTCTTTATTCACTTTTCTTTTTCCTAGCCTGTGCTTTCTGGGTTTCCATAACAACAGAAAAACTCTTTCTATAGTGCCTTAGTATTTTTTTCAGCAAAATACTTGTTTTGTTTCCCCTCTTTTCTCTTTTTTTTTTTTTTTTTCTGGATTCATCTCAAACTGAGCATAAATTGGAACCAAAATGGGAAGATCTCTTTTTAGTAAGGAACTCATAGGTCAGGATTGCTTCTGCCTTCCTGTGATCAAAGATATTTTTTCCAGAGAACATGCCTGCAATCTTCACATTTTCCACTTTTTTTTTCCCCCCCTATTATTCCATAGAAATATATCATAGCAACCCAACCTCCAACCAGAGAGATGTGGGCAGACCAGGACAGGAGAGACCCAGGAGATTTAGGAACATTCTCTGCTCATTTAGTGGGATCTTTCCCAGGCAGAATGGCCAAGCCTTGGAATCAGTGCTGGCCTTCACTGGATGCACCTTTTGGCAATGCTTGCTGATTAAAAGGCCTTAATTTTATTATTTTTAACCACTCTTGTCAGTTTGAAAGCATTAATTGAATTTTGTGTGTGTGTGTTTATATCTCCAGAGAGATTATTTGTGACGTGAAGGTTGGAACACTGAGAGATTTCATGGCTTTCCACTGATTTATTTTCTCCCCCAAGCTATCCTCTATTGTTATTTCTGCTTTAAGTTTCTTTAAGCCCTACATTTCTTAAATAGCATTAAATTTATGTAGCAACTTTTGATTTCAGCTTGAGGATCACATAGTAATTGGGAACAGAGAGCAATGTCATCTTGAAGTCACTAGGTTAGAATTTTTTTCTTTAGTTTTGATATTAAATAATTCATCTGGAAAAACAGTAGAAAAGAGATTTAGTAATGCCTTGGTGTTGCTTTGATCCTGTTGTTTAAAGGTAACTTTTCAGAATTTCAGCACGTGGGGAATCAGTGTCACTCGTGTTTTGAATGCTGATAGTCTGGAAATACAGAAAATCCAAGTTTTCTGTCATGTTGAGGCCTAATTCAAGGTCAGTCACTATTGGCAGAAATCCTCTCTCTGCAATTCAAACCCTCACAGGGAAGAATTTCTTCCCAATATCCCATCTAAACTTACTCTCTTCCTTTTTTAACAAATACAGTTTTCCTCACATTTGTGCATAAGGTTTTGACTTTTTAAAACATTCATAAAACTACCAAAATGTTAAACCCAAGGTATTTATAGTGCCTGAAAGAGCTTTGTATTTGTGGGTGCAAATCCTGATAGCTGAGCAGATGGTAACACCTGCAGGGTTACAGATGTTTGCATCTCTCTGTGCAGAACCCAAGCCCTGTTGTGCTTCTAAAGATTGATTGCTGAGAGTTTACTTCCAAAACCCATTGTAACAGCCACAGTAAATAAAAATAGCAGGCAGAAAAGGCCACATGCTTTGGAAGGTTATCCAAGAAGATGTGTGTGGAGGTTACTACAAGGAAAGAACAGTTCATCTTCTCTCTGTTTCGCTCTCATTTTGTGTGTTAAAGCTGCAAACCACACCGTTAAAAGTGTTTTGAAGTAATTTGTTTTACAAGATGTGTTAAAAGGTTTGGCTGCATATAGATTTTCTTTCACGTGGTGTTAAAATGTTTCTTTCAGTTCCTCAAAATTCGGTGTGGTTGCTGTTGAAGACTTCTCCACCAGGCTTTGGCTCTGATTGTTATTCCTTCCCCCATTTTATTTTCCACTTTCACTAGGTTCATTAAGTATCTCGAGATGAGGATTTAAAAGATGGGTTGGAGGTCACATCATCCTCGCCAATTTGTAATTATGTCCCTATTATCTCTAAAATCAAGACTGATCTTATTAAGTAAGGAGATTTCCCTCCCACTCCCCTGGGCATGCTAACCTGATTAACACAAGGTCATTCTCCAATTCTTTAAGTTGCTTGAACTACTTGTTTTTTTGCCATATCCTAACAAATAAGTTGCTTTCCACTCCGTGCCCATCCTGTCACATCCCTACACTTTGTTGGCCTCGTACCTTGAAGATCAACACAGCAATCAATTAATGAGTGGCCCTTCAGGTGAGCCTTCCCATGGATCACGAATCCTGGAGCAGAATTTCTCTGCTTTGTCCTGGCTGCATTCCAAGGCAGTTTTATTCTCTCTGTTATTTCTCTTTATTCCCTCACTAACAACAGCAAAGCATCCAGGTGCTCCTCAGCCTGGCAGAGTTCAGATATTGAATTTCAATTGTTTCATATCCCTGCTCTTAATCTTTTTTTGGGGGGAGTTGTTCTGTTCTTTTAAAGAATTGTGAAAAAAACTATTGCCTTGGGCCTTTTAGCCTCTGCTTTCTGTCCTCTTTCCTGCACTGTGGATAAACCTGCATGGAAATCACTGTGTCCAATTCTCCAGCACAAAATTTAAGCACAGACTCCAGTAGGCCTGAACAAAAGGTCACACTTCAAAGCCTGGAATTCCTGTCCAAGGGAAGAACAGCAGCACCAAGCATGTTCTTTGATAATTACTGGGTAAATTGAATACTTCTCCTCTCTTCAGGAAGCTCTCCAACAAATTCAGCTTAGAAAGTGTCAACAAAACTATTGTCTGCCACTGGGCTGTAAATCTCCTCGACATCCCAGCCATACTCAGTCCTTCTGCACTAGGAACTCGTACATCTTAATGTGGTGAGCAACCAGCTGGAAGCAAATTATGAAGAAAAATTTCAGACTGGTTTTGCCTTTTGTGTTGCAAACTGTTGCCTTTAAACTGTAGGCGTCTGTCTGAACACGAAATGTCCTGGGGTGAAGCGCTGGCAATTTACCTGTCTCTGCATGAAATTGGTAATTATTGATCAGCACATGCAATAGGAACAGTTCTGGGCTGGTTTAGAAGCCGTGTAGGTGTTGAATGCATTTACAGTAATTATGTATTTACAGCTAAAATCAGAAAGAAAAAAAGATCCAGGACCCTGCTCACAAAATGTCATGCCCTCCTCTTTTTTGTTTGAAAAATAAAGCAAATATTCACCTAATCCCTGTGCCCCAGGCATAGGTGCAGTTCCTGCTTTTGTATAATGCATATATTGTGTATTTCCAACATCCCAGAGGAGTCTCTGTGCTATTTCTGTTTGTGATTTCAGTTCATCAGTAACAGGTCTTTTTGGAAACAGCAGGAGGGAATTTTTCAGGAATCCACGTAGCCTTTTGTGACTCCTTGTACTCTGAAAGGCTCTGCACCTCTGGAGGCTGCTGTGCCTGGGGGTGCAGAGCTGCACCTTCCAGCAGGCTCTCCCTGCTCCTGGGAGCTGTGGTTTGTAATCAGCATTAGGATCCAGCTCATTCTTCCCTAATCCTCAAACAATTCACCCCAGGGATTCATGCTAATGATCCTGTATTCTGAATTATGTGCAATAATAATAATAATAAATACATCCTACAGCACATAAAGTAGGATTTAGTTTTAAACTAAAATGGCCTTCTCTCAATGCCAGTTTGCGTGTTGCCTGGTTGTCTGAACCCCCAAATTTCTCTTTCCATTCTTATAGATATCAATAATTTGGGGGCAAGATTACACATGGGCTGATCCTGCAAGGAGCTCAGTTATTTATGGAGAAATCTGCATGTTCACCACTGGCTTCATTTGCTGCTTTTATTGTAAGAGGAAGTTTGGTGGAGAAGGATGGGAATGGTCAGCTTACCTTTTCCCATGGATTTGGGCATCTCAGGTGCCTGACACACCTCATTCCACAGGAAATTGCAACTCAGACTCTTGGTCTCCTCTATTGGTAAATTTTAGATGAATTTCAAGTCCAAAGGTGGCATCTCCTGAGATCAAAGATCTCATTTCTAAAGACTTGTTGTGCCCTTGTTGTTCCAGTGCTAAATCTGGGAGGAGGAGGTGTCTGTGCATGGGGGGAGTGTGAGATTCTCACTGCTTTTAACCAAATTGTTGCCTAATTTACAGTTTTGCCATGCAATACATGTTTTGTACCAGATTATTCAGCTACTGAGGCTGCTGGGCTCTGACATTTGTCATTATATTAAAAGCTTGTTCCAAGGCCGCAAATAAACCACTTTTTCTTACAAGTGAAATTCAGACAGACAAATCCAGCTGTTGCCTGTAAAAATAGCTACAGATGTCCTCAACAGGAAAAAGGTTTTCATGCGTTGTTATAGCAACAGAAATTCAGGAGAACTTTAAGATTAGATATTGGCTATTTTTTTTCAAAATTCCCATTAAAAATACCCATCGCAAATAATTTGCTTTTTAAAGAACCACTCAGATTTAATAGGAAGAAACTACGCAGTATAAAATTAATTCCAACTTTCAGGTTATGTCTACTACTTTTGGATTATATGAAACATGTTCTGTTTTTAATAAGTGGTCCAGTGTCAGCTTGAAGTATTCTTCATGTTACCTGTGTGGCATTTTTTAGATCTCTTGATGTGGGACATCTGTTACATTCTACTCTCACTAATGGCTAACACACACACACAAAGTCATGGAACCACATTTTTCACAGAAATAGTTGTGTTGTGGCTGAAAGTCTGGAAACACAATGAGGAATTTATGCAGATATTGGGTTTTTCAAGACTAGTATTCTGACTTGAAAGCATAAATATTTCTCCTCTGATTAATGGACTTTTTTTTTAGCAAGTGTCAAATCAGCTCATTCTTTGCTTTGCAGCTGCTTTTGCCTTGAGTCCAATTTGTATTCTGGGTGTTCCTTTCCCTAACTTTAGGGATTGACATATGTGGCAGCCAGACTAATATTTCATTAGAAATCTTATCATTCTGAGTGCTCCTTATTTGTAGCACAATTTGCTTATGGTTTAGACCTCTGTGTTTGGAAGTTGCTCTTCTTACCTGTCCTAATTTAATAATAATAATAATACAAACAATATTTGAATAGAAATCTCCCTCCCAGACGGTGGAACTAACCTGGGTGGCAAATCATCATTCTTTTCATGCCTTTAATGCTTCACTTCTCTTGCCCTTCTTTCCTTTCCTTTTGACTGACAATTTCAATATTGAAATTGTAAATTCTTCGGGTCAGGGAGCATTTTCTGCAGGGCTCAGTAGCCACCACTTGAAATTCCAGTGGAATGCAAGAAATGACAGCCCAGATCCTGAGACTTCCAGTAACTATCAGAGCATTCCTGGACTTTTATGGGTCCTGGGGCTTTCCATCCCCACCTCCTGCTTTGCTTTTGCTGTCCCTTTACCTTTTGACCACTTTGCAGCATTTGCAAAGTGCTGTTGCATTTGGTGTGCTCCTCATTAGTGTGGAGGTGACAGAGACAGTGTCCTGGGAAGTGCTGAGTGACAGAGATGACATCATTAGGATTCTTGTCACTGCCGCTTGCCAAGCTCATGGACGGAGCTGCAGAAAGGCTGCAAGGGCACAGGCAGAGGTAAAGAGGGTGAGGAGGCAGTGAAAGAACCAAGTGCTGCTCTGTTTTGTTCATACACAGCCAAATTTCTCTGTGGTGACCTTATTTACAGAGCTACCTCAGGAATTTTTATGAATGGTAACAAAAAATATATGGCAAATTCATACAGAGAATTCCAGTTAAATATTCAAGTGCTGTGCCATTTGAAATGTCTTTCCTATTGTGTCCAAACAAACAGTGATCAACTACTCAATACCTTGAAAATTAATGTAAGCAGTATGAAACCTAATTGGAGACTATTAAGCAATTTTTGTGCCACTTCTGTATCACATTGCAGCAGCAAGTTTGTGTATTTCCACTGTTTGTTTCTTTTTCTCATCCAGATTTGTTTCCATAAGAGACTTTCTCTTGGAAAATTTTTATGACTAATAAAAGTATTGTTACTCCTTAGGTCATCACCTGAGAGAACTTAGGTCAGCCTTGTACACTGTAGGAACATTAAATTGAATCATCTGAGCAAAAATAGATCATCAGAGAGCAGCAGATGAATCCATTACTGGGAAAATCTGCTGCTCTTTCCAGTCTGGACAGGAGAGTATCAGGAATTTCAGCTGAAGGGATTTTACAAAGCTGAGAGAGGAGAGAGATGAGGGCATAGGAGAGGAGATGCAGAGAGAGAAACACCAGCAACTGATGTGAGAAGGACACTGGATATATCATTTTAATAATTATATATCCAGTTTTTATCCTGTTTTAATAAACCTCTGCATTTAGAGGAAGATAATGCATCAGTTCTGCTAAAACCAAACCTCATGAACCTCTGGGATCAGCTACCAAGAGCAACAATTTATGGCAAACAAAATCCACGTGGTCCTGGTTTTCTGACAGTTCCATGGTGCTGTACCTGTGTGATGTTTGATTTCATGTAGAAAAGGAAGTCCAAATGGTAATTCCATGTTGTCTTTTTGGATTGTGAGAGCTGCTGCTCTCGTGTCTAGATACCTTCATGAACCAGCAAAAGGCAGCTTTTTTCCCAAGAACAGAAGTTGCTTCTAGTTCTTCCTTTTGAGATATCTGTGTGTTTGTGGTTATCTACCATCAGGATCATAGAGTAATCCTGGGTGAATTAGGAAAGTGTTCCTTGTGGCCCTCAAGTCCAGAGAAGAACTGGCTTTGCAGTCAGACTCCTTTCAGGTAATTCTGAGTAAGAGCTTTGTGTCTCTGCTGTTTGATTCCCTTTCTGTGTCATGAGGACATGATGAAGGCAAAAACATTTTGGAAATCAGTAAAAACTTGAATTTACTTCTTCCCTTGCATCCTTGTGTAATTACCTCTTAAGCCTTTAGCTTAAAATAATACAATTAATTCTTTTTTACACATAGAGCAAGTGGTTAAAAATAACAACAAATTTTCAAATTAGTATTGACCATGCAGTGAAATAAATAGATGAGTTCTAGGCCTGTTGAACTATTAGAAAACAAACAGTTAATGAAAATGGGGAGCATAAAGGAAGGGGATATATAAAACACACAGTTACTTGACTACTTAGCCTTATAAATAGCACAGAAATCATGTTACACGGAGTTGCATATGAAATAGAGCAAAAATATGCAAATGCTTGCCTTGAAAAAACCCAAGCATGAAAATAGCTTTCCTTTTCTTCTGTTCCCTCCTATCCAGAATGGTTTTTTCTCCAGAATGTTTACTCTCTTCCACGTTGCACATCAAGGCTTTCATGAACAGCAGGGATTTTTCTATTTAGATCTGGTTCACGTGAGGATAGTCCATCAGAGACATCCTCCCTGGCATGTAATTAAAACAGTGTCCTACCTGAGAAAGGATCCAGTCCTAGCTGAGGGATGGACCTGATTCCATGGAATCACTCTGCACCTTGGGAAGGATGTTGCCAGATCCACTTCAGTGTCATATTGCTCAGTCAATGGCCTTTTGTGCTGCTTTTCTCATTCCCTGCCTTTATTAGCAATTAATGGTTCAGTTTAGAAATACTGGTAAATATTCCCATTAAAAAAATCAATAAATAAGCATTAAAATCTACTTACAAATAAATATTGAATGCAGTTTCAGTTAATGCTGTCATGTTCATTCAGTGGGACCTTGCCTAGTGCTTAGTAAACAAATCTAAACAAATGGATGTGAGAGCTTTCAGAGTGAAACTCTCCTGGATTGCCTGCCAGGCTTTCCATTAATCATAATCGAGATATTTTTTTAATAAGTTGACCTGTTTAATGATAAAAATGCCTTTGAGTATAATTAAATTGAATTCTGTGCTTAAAGTGACCCTCTGATTCATGGGCATTTGCAGCAGAAAGAACAAAAATAAAATTAAATCCTTATTGAAAGGTGCAGTAATTAAGTCTCTCAGTTCTGATTCTCAGCAGCTGGGATGAGAACAGGGGATGAGTAAAAGGTGTTGCCAATGTAATGCACCCAAAAATCTGCCTAAAAATTTTTAAAATTTTTTTTAATAGGGCAGAGAAGTCTTAAAAGAATTGAAATCATTACAGAGTCATTCCTTACAAACAGATGTAGAAGAGTTGGTTCTTCATCCTACAGCCTTTTACAGCCATAAATGAGCAGCCCTGGCTGAGAACAGCCCCAAAATGTTCCAGCCAACTTAGATACCTCGTGGATTTTGCTTTTACTGAGGCTTCTCTTTCCTTAGGAGTTCAGTGGAAGTGTGAGGCTCTGAGCCTCAGACAAAGCTGCCTTTTCCCAGGCAGTCAATATATTATTGGGTGCCTGTTTTGAATTATTAAGCAGCTAATCGGATTCCGAAGGCATGTCTTTCTATTGCTTTGGATTAAAGGCCTGATTACAATTCCTAATTAGTCACCTCAATTCCCATTGATTTCCCAGAGAGTCAGGACACACCACTCCTTGTGATGAAGCTCCACATTCCACAGAAGAAACCGGAATGTAGGGCAGGAGCTGGAGGGGGCAACCACACAACACTGCACAATGTGACTGCAGGTTACGTTATGAGGTTAATTAATTAAGGACTATGCTCTGGAGATCCGGTGTCTCTTGAATTACCCTCCTTCCTTTAAGGAAAAGAGCTAAGGGAGATTTCACATGTTTTTAATAGAATAGAAAAACCACAGAAAATAGGGCTGAAAAGCAGCTCAGGAGGTCATTGAGTCCATCTTTCTACTCAAGGTAGAACTCACTAAAT
Source organism: Entomyzon cyanotis (assembly GCA_024500445.1). Taxonomy (NCBI): domain Eukaryota; kingdom Metazoa; phylum Chordata; class Aves; order Passeriformes; family Meliphagidae; genus Entomyzon; species Entomyzon cyanotis. The sequence continues at coordinate 3,114,404 of JAKEPQ010000673.1, forward strand.
CTAAACCACATCCTGGGAGCTCCTTTCCTGACCTCGCTCAGCTCCTGGCAGTGGAGTTCCCACAACCTCCTTCTGCAAGGCTATTCCAGTTCTTGGTGGTGGGAGTTACAGGTGGAAAGTTTTCCTACTCAATCCCTCCTGTTAATTTGTTCAGTAATGTTTATCCCTTCCTCATTAGCACAGGAATCAACATCAAGTCTTCCTCGACCTCATTGCTCCGTGGGTGAGTTCTGGAGTTTCCTCAGCCATCATCATTTATTCATGAGCAACATTTTCTAAACTTTTGATCCTTCTCACTGCTCTCTGATTTGCATTTTTAAAGTTAAAATCTTTACTGCAGATGCAGTAATTTGGTTGCAGAACAAATGATGAGAAAACAGATATTATCCTTGAATCCTGTAGGCACTAGAGGATGTAGTGGATAAATGAATCCTGTAGGCACTAGAGGATAATGGCTGCAGCTTGAGGAGTGTTTTGGTGAGTAACCACAGCCTGTGCAGAATCTCCAGTGCAGCACATGTGGGATAATCCATGATCCTTGGGCTGGAATTCACTGGAGGGCTCTGCTGGCGTCACAACAGGAGCAGGGGCCCAGCAGTGAACTGGGGCGTGCAGTCACTCCTCAGCCATCTGCTGTTTTCTATTGCAGCCTCCAAAGCCTTCATACGTTCATCTTACACATTTCTCTTCAAATCTCAACGTGGTTTGTTTCTCATTCTCCCAAAGGGGAATTAAATTGTAACCAGAAAAAAAGATAGGAATGGCTGGAAGAGCACACCTTGCCTGGGAGTCGTCTGGCTGTGAGAATTGCGGTGCACATTTAGGTTTGGTTCTGCCACTTTCCCTCTGTCCTTTTAGTAAACTCTTCACCAGGCATTGCTGGGTGTGCTTCTTGCTATTCCCATCCTGGATCTCTCAGAAATTGCTCATGGACCTGTTTGGGGTTGGGTTTTTTGTGCCCAAAAGGCAAATGGATGATTCTTTTAAATCTCTTCTGCATTTGCCAAGCTGAGAACCTCTGTATCTTCTGGTGAGTGGCTTATGCTTCATCTGGGTCTTTAGCAGATGAATTTCTTATAGAAGAATTATTAGATTTTGAATTTAGTGGCCATTATGGGGAAAAAAAATCTTAAGTTATTACCTATTCCACTGCATGATGATGCACTATATCAAGTTGAGTCTAGCAGAACTCTTAAATAAATTCCACTATCCATTTTGAAAATTGTGTGTAGTTTTACACTAAATTATATTAACTGCTGAGTTTTGCTGTGATATGTGTACTGTTCCTTTTAAAAGGGGGAAAATCAAGTTATTAGGAATGGCATGGAGTCATATTTAAAATGTGTGTGGCAATGATAAAATGGACTTAAAAACAAGGTAAAATAATAACTTAGAGTTGGCATATTGTGCATGAACAAACTGTAAATATTGTGCTGATGTTGTAAAGGGGAGGGCAATGAGTGAATTTAAGGATGTACCCTGAAATTAATCATGAATTTTGCCTGAGACTCAGCACTGTGTCTGTCTGCAGCCTGGTGTAATTTCTACTGCAAGACTCAATCCCAACCATACAGTGCCATGGACTTACTCTAACAGCATTTTTCTGTCTCAAATTTATGTAAATCCAAGTGTCTCCCTGAGTACTCCCACTTACTAAGGGTTTCATCAGGAAACAACCTCGTATTAAATACATGGAGTGAGAAATCTGGGGGTTTGCTTGCTTTTTTTTTTTTTTTTTTTTTTTTTTTAATTAGTTGCTGCTTTAGTTTTTTAAAAATATGATATTGCAACAGGCATTTTATTTCTAATGGGAAGAGTTTGAAGGAAGTAGATATAGACTGATTATTGGAACAACCTGGAGTACAGCCAGGGGTTTTATTCCTCTATTTCCCCCTATTTCCTGACCTTTTTGCATTTCTTGTCTTTTTCTGCACCTTCAGTTCACAACAATCCCTTTTGGAGGAAATAGTTCTACCTGGCAGGGTATCCAAGGGAAATGTTGGGAGGTCTTTGTTAATTGTCATCCTTGGAACCAGAGGGGTTTGTTGGAATTGAGTGGGCAAGGGCTGGGATGTGGAAGGGTGAAAAGATCCACGGAAAAGACAGAGAGGAGAAATGTCCAATTCCTGCTGCCATCTTGGTCCTTTTTCCAAGGTGGATCCAGGATGCAGAATTCTCTGCAGTCCTGACTAAAAGTTATTCACTGCTTCTTGCCCTTATCAGTCTTCTGCACTATTTTCCTTTGATATATTCCAGAGAGTGGCTGCAATGGAAGAGAAATCCGTTCTAAGTGGGAAATAAAATATATCAGTGTGTCAATCTCCCTCATGAATGGGATGCCCGAGACATTCACATGATAAGAAAGAGGTCTTTAATTATTGCAGCAGCAAGTACTCAAATTAATCTCAATCATTCCATTAATTTTTTTCCCTTTCTTTTTCTTTCTTTCTCTCTTGGTCAGGTTTTGCAGATATCAGAACCTGAGCAGTTACTCAGACGTGTCTTATTGTACTTTATTGTTCTTTTCCCTGCAAATTTTTCATGTCCTCTGTTCTGTTCCTTGCTAATTTTTCTTGTTCTCTGCGTCAGAGAAGAGCTTTGATCACTGAGGTGTTAAAATCAGTAATATTCACTTTTGTTTTCAACTGAGATCACATTAAACTGAACATATGTACTAAAAGGGCCACATATATTCCTTTTTTCAGCCTAAATAAAACTTGCTATCAAAATGGACATTTTCTTTGTAAGAAGATTAGATCTGTATTTAACAAATGGGTATAAATGCTAATATTTCTTTCCAGTTTTTCCAGTTTCCTTGCTAGGAAGATTGGGACAATACATTTTGGAGGAGGAAGAATACTAAAGGAATATTCCTTGGTTCCTTTAAGCCATTCCTGCAGGAAAGTACCAGAGATACAAAATTCTCCATGCTCAGGAATATGATTGATCCCTGTGAAGATTAATGATGTTTGTATAGTTCTTTTAAAAAAGGGAAGATGTGAGAAATGCAACATTAAATAAACAAAAAATATGGTCCCATAAGGGCTACATGAAACCTTAAAAAAAACCCCATGTAATTTACCCTTCTGTGTTGTCCAAATGCAGCTCACCTTCCCCATATGTGATGGTGACTCAGAGCTGCAGGCTCAGGAGGAACTGTGCAATTGTTCTTGACAAGTTCTCCTAAATATCAAGAATTAATATCCAGCTGGAAACAGGGAGCCTGGGAAGTTTCCCTAATTGGATTTCTCAGCCCTCCTGCCACAAGCTGTCCCTGTGGGTGTGAGAGCTTGGGCTGTCTGGGCGCTGAGTGCCACTGGGAGGTCAACTCCATTCTTGTGGGCATCAGTTTTTATTTTCTGCAGTGGTTTCTTATGTCTCTATTTTATTGTCATGAGCATTTTCTTCTGCTGCCATCTCAGCCAGGTGAAAGTAAATCAGAGCTCAGGCTCCAGCCTTGCTGAAGTTTATTTGGGAATGAAGTGATTTTCTCCCTGTCTTTGGTGCTGCTAAAAATCTGCAAATCAAATGAATGATTTCAGCAAAATGGTGGGATGGCTGATGATGACATAACCAGCCCTGATCCAAAAACCCATGCTGAGTATTAGAAAACACCCAGTTTTGGTAAAAGTGAGATGTTTGCCATCAGCTCATTATTTTTTTACATCTATAAATCAAGGAGTGCTGTGAAATCATGAACTGAATCAGGAGAGAAACAGACGAGGATTCACTGAAGAAAATACAAAAATATTTTATGAGGTAGTCCTAACTTTGTAAATACCTTATCCTTCCCCAGCACCTTCAATCTGAGGATTAAAGCACAGTTTTCAGGTATTAATAAATTAAATTTCGTGGTACTCTTCCAAAGTTTTAAGGCAATAAACCTCTCTGACTCCTAGATGGATGGAAGTGCAGGGATTAAATGATTTGCCAGCAGAGGTGTCATTTGTCAGCCCCAGAACTGGGAGCAGCGCTCAGCCTCCTATCACGTTACATCTTCCAATTTACCACTGCTGGGTTATTATAACCCAAATCTTGCTTTACCAGTAACTTCTCTCGTGTTATCTCACAGCTCAGCTGGTGTTCCTAATCTTTATTTTTCCCTTGCTGTATTATTTTCAATCTAACCCGTTGCGGTTGTGTCTCTTCTGTCGCCTCCATGCCTCATTAAAAAGCTCACTCAGGCGGGTGCAGCACCTGTGTTTGGATTTGAAAACTCTCTGCCCTTGAGGAATCTTGGTGCTGCCTGACTGTGCTTCTGATAGATCCAATTGTGTGCCATTAGCAGTCTTTTACAGATAAACCCGGCAAAAAGAATTCATAACAATTTCCAGGGTGGATTTTGAATACTGATTTTTTTTTTTTTTTTTTTTTTTCATTTGGTGCTTTGTTTTCTTGCACTTTTATGGCTCTTCTCTAAACTCTGTCAGAGAATTTTCTGTTCCTGCTAAGAAAACCTACTTGTATCTTTACTTGATTGCTTCCTCCTGAATTTGTTCTTTTGTGGTTATATCATTAGTGTTCTAATTTACCACTACCCTTAGTCCAGAGCTGTGCCTTGCAGAGTTCCATTTGTTTCTTTATTTATTCAGCCATTGGTAGATATGTTTTTTTTACCAATATAATTACCATTGTGTGTTTTGGAGACAGAATTGATTGAATTTGTTTTCAAACCATTACTTGCCTCAGGGTTTTAATGATTTCTGGGTTAGCCATGTGTTTTTCTTTGATCTTCTACCTGTTCCAGGAATTTTCCCTCTTTCTTTTCCCAAGGAATATGACGTGATTGTTCATATTTAAGCACACACCTGTATATACATATATAAAAGTGTATTTTAGCTGCAGATGTTGAGTATTTTCCTTCAAGGCAGTGTCTCAGTGTGGTGCTGAAGAATGGTGAGAGAAGGATGATGGAGACTGAGGATGAGATATCAAGACAGAGAGTTCTCATTTTTATCCCATCACAGGTGTAGAAAATCAAGGTGATATTCACATTATTCTGGTTAGATTTTAGCCTCAATTTCTGTGTAGAGCCCTGCTGTTCTTTCCAGCATGGTCCATTTCTTGCTGTTTGTTCAAAACAATTGTGTAATGTTGCTATCCATGGTTAGCAATTTGCTGCTTTTCATCCAAGGTAGCTTGGATGTCAGCGCTGGTAGAAGTAATCATTTATTTTTAGATTCTAAATCCTTTGGGAATGCACAAAGCACTGTAGACACAGAAGATAATAATTTGTCTCCCAAGGTTCCTTATTTTTTATTAATGTTTTGATTTGGTATTCTCTGTGTCTGCTTATCCCTGCCTCCCTGAATATGTATTACCAGGGTAATTGATAGTGTGGCTCCCGAGGAACTCTCTTAACTGCTGATTAGAGCAGTGACATTGCTCCATTTGAAGCAGCTTTGAGCCTCCTCATCACCATGGGTGACTCAGTCCTCACCAGTGCATTATTTACAATCCACCTTCAGGCAGCTTCAAACAAGTCCTCCTTCTGTTTGAGGAAGATTTCTTCTGATCTGAGTAAATTTCTGCCACATCCTGAATCAACTGCCAGATAATGTCACCTGTTTGCATTTGTTTCTCTCGCACAGAGATAAACCCCCAAGTTTTGCTCATCATTCCATGTTCTCTGGAGGTTTGGCTCTGCACAGGATGGTTCTACAAAGCCTGGCACTGGACAACGACACAGATTTTCCTCTCTTTTCCACTCCTGTTTGGCTCAGGCTGTTGTGTGCTGCCTCCTTGCTCAGGGTATTATGTAACAGATTCTTTCTTATATTTAGAGCTCGTCCCTCCTCTGAAGAGATCACAGGTTTGATAATAAGCTTAGGGGAGAAGTTGACAATCTTCTTTGTGGGGGGAGAGGGAAAGCAGAGCTGTTGGGTTGTTCTTACATGAGCTGCACTGTCACCTCTGAAATGGGTGATTTTAGCTCATACAAAATCAAATGGAACAAACCAAACTTTAAGACAAAGGGTGGTTATGCTGCATAAACAAAGCCCCAAGTTTTGGTGAATAGGCAGAGTTCCTGTGTGAGAATTTGTGTTGTATTGGGAAGTCCATGGTGGAGAAACAATGTCCATAATCTGGTGAGATTTGTAATGTCACAGCTATAAAAGGTAACAGATTTTTTTACCTTTTTTTTTTTTAAAAAAATCTCATAACAGACTGGGATATGTACACAGATTTTTTATTATTTATTTATTTATTTATTTATTCCTTCTCCATTTCATTAGTATTTGGCAGGAGAAAGCCTGGTTGGGTTTTTACCTCTCCAGAATGTCTCTTTTTTTCCTCCTCAGAGATGCTACAATTTGCAGCACTTCCTGCTGTAAATAGATCCACATAGGAAGTGGAAGGTGAGCTATAAAAGGAAAACAGTTTGGTTGAAGCTTATGTTGCTACAACTACTCCCCCAGTTCTCCCTGCAGCATCTGAGTGTAAATCTCTCCTTGGCATTTGTGGGCACAATTCTCCCTGTGAATCGACTGTACAGTGAATTTCCCACTGGTGAAGTCCCCTGTGATGTCAGCACAAGGTGGGAAAGCCAGATATTCCCACAAATTCCCAGCCAGCCAGTGCCCAGCAGAGGCACATTATCCCAGCAGCCCATCAGGACAGATATTGGAAGGCATTTTTTAAGCTACAAAGAGCATTAAACTCAACAGCTGTGTGGAACATCATTTGTCAAGTTAATGTCAAGATAATTTCTGTCCCTGTTGTTTTTTCTGTGTTCAATGTTTCATGATGTGACCTCCTAAAAAGGAGTGGCAGGGGCTGGGATTTCTGTGCTCCAGCCTGGAATGTGAAGTTGGATTTGCCATTGTAAAATGCAGGTGATATCTTTGCATTTTTCCAGCTGAAGGGAAAAGGGATTATAGGCAAAGGGAGAAGAGAAATTTTTGAGTTCAACACTATGAGGTGCTTTTAAATAATTTACTGGAAGGCACAGAGCCATGCTAAATAATATGTAAGTAAATAAGTCCTGCTTTTTTATAATAATATAGGATTAATCCTAAGTAGCCATTTAACCTGTCCAGTGAAATTAAACTTTGTGCCAGTGCCATATTTGGGAGAGTCTCTCACCTGCTGTTCATGACAGTGAGTATTGAAGATGGATAGCTGGAGGTTTGGCTGCTGCCTCTTTAGCAAATCTTTTAAACCAGGATTGGAAACAGAATATTTTACAGCCTGGTGAAAAACATCTAAAGGCTGCCATTGTGTCGTTCAGGCCAGAACAACCCAAAGCCCTAATGTATTTTATCTGCTGTTCTGTTCCTCAACACTATAAATAATTCAGATCTGTTGGCTTAACTACTACTGGCAACTGTTATTTATTAAGAATGACTGAAATAACTATGTGGCTCAGTAGAACAGAATGCATTAGGGACTTTAATGTGAAACAGAATAGCTAAAACATTTTGATTATCCTTTAAAGAAAAAGCCTAAACCCCTAAACCTGCCATTATCCTTGGCAATTCTGCAAAGGACAAGTGACAGCGGGAATTAGGATGGGATCTTCCTCAGTAACTAAAGGGTTTTTCCTTTAAAAGAGCACTCACCCCAATCATGGAGCTCCTTTTATCCCTCCAGCCTCTTGTTCCACAGGCATCAATGTCAGTAATTGTCAACTGGAGGTTCCAATAAAATCTTTAATGTGCCCCACTGTGTAATCTTTGAATCTGCCTGTAGTTGCATGTCTGCCTGTAAAATTATTTTTAAAGACACTGCTTTGTTTTCCATGTTTGCTTTAGTTTGTTTCTCTTTCACATCATGCACAAGAGCAGCAGGATTTTCTGGGAATCAGAATTGCTGTTCTCTTGCTCCATCCCCACTTTAGGCTTAATTAATAAGATCTGGCACTTCATCATTGGCTTTGAAATTGCTTTCCAGAGGTCAATAGCATTGTCCCTATTTTGCAGACACAAAATTCCATGCTGGGAAGAGCTGACACCAGGCAGGGCACTGGTGCAGCACAAACACACAATTTCTGCACGGAATTACATCTCGAGATGGATCACTGCAGAACACCAGAATGCTTTTGCAAGTCAACTGGTTACAAATGGGGCATTTGGAATAAATTTTTTATCACCAAAAAGAGTTGACATCCAGGACTTGGATGAGTAATTATCTAATCTTACATCTGGCATAAACACCCAAGCCATTTGTGTGATGAAGTGCATTGCACAGGAGTGAGAAGGCAGCGAGGGAACATTCGCTGCTGACTCAGTGGCCATAAATCTTCCAGGCTGTGTTTTGCCTTATATTTGATATTTGTTCAATGGGTTGAAAGAAGTTAAGTGATCAAATGTCATTTGGAAATCCTGGCCTGCAGCTCTTAGTTTTTTCTCAGTTACATGAAGAGAAAAGTTCCAAGAGGAGCAGTGATTTGGGGCCTGGCTCTGTGGGGTGTTAGTGAGAGCTGAGCAGTTGAAAAGGCACCATCGTCCTCCTTCTTTAAAGAAGTCATTTTGTATTTATTTGTCTTAATGATGATGTGCAGGAGAAAGCAGGGTTTGTGCTGCTGTGCAGCATTTTATTTCATTTATTTGAAATTAAGTCATTAGCTACAACAGCAAAATGCATTTTTCTTTTTGACAGAGGACTTGAGTGTGTTAATGTGTTTTCTAATAAAATAGAGGCTCTGCATGGGGGGATTCTTATTTATCTTGTATTTCTGGGTACATCAGATTTGCTTGGTATATCTCTTCCACTTAAGGGAAGTATCAATAGAAGTTTATTTATAACAGAGAGAAAAAATTAGGGCATGAATCAGTGGTAAGTAAAGGACGTGCCTGAACTCTTCTGCAACTTTGCTGCAACATGAACTTTTCTAGAGACTGTGTCATCAATATTTTATAGCAAGGAGAGAAATCATCAAAAACTCCAGCTAGGACATAAAATATCTGAAATAATAAGAATATATATAAGTACCTTCAGAAGGAGCATGGACACTCTCATTGATTTTAGACAGCATCTCATTCTGGCTTGACAAAATGCAGAATTCATAAATTAAATCTGATGTATACAGTGTACGCTTTTATGCTGATGTTGGCACACTTTCAGATGTAAAATTAAATTACTTTTTCCAATAAGGCAGCATAGATTGAAGCATGGATCCCTTTCTTTGCTAATGGAACCAGGAGAAAGATATTGAATTATGCTGACTTTCGAACTGACTGAGCGCCAAAGAGAGAAAAATCAATGACATTTTTAATGTCCTGTGGAGCTTTTAAACAGGCCTTGCTCTGGCAGGGAAACTCAGTGTGAGGTAACTGCTGTTGACATTGGGTTTCCAGTGAAGAAATTTACTTCTCCAGGGAAGCAGCACCTGGCACTGAGGTGGCTTTGTCCCCATTCTGCTCCCAGCGGTGCCAAGTGGGCACTGAGTGGATTTTGGAGGGCTCTGCTCACACTCACATCCTGAGCAGAGAATGTGCTCTGTAAACATGCAGGATAATCCTTGTAAAACAACAACAAAATCCAGAAGGATCTTTCCTCTCAGTATAAATCCCAGAAAGTCACATGAGTGGGTAATACCAATAAATTACCTTTATTTTGATGCATTAATGATAGGGTAAACACAGATTTATTTTCACAGTGTGTTTGCATTTGCAAAGCTGAATATGAAAGAACCAAGCTGCACAATCAAAGCCCATCAAGTAAGTGACTTGTTGGGGTTTTTTATATTTTATAATAATATTTTTATAATTTTGTAAAGTGCGTTGCATAGTAGCAATTCAGATTTTATTAGAAAACTATCCAATCCCTCAGAATCTTCCTCCTCAAGGTAGAAAATATGCTGATTTAGATGGGGGTAAGTCTATGTAGCTACATCCTCAACATCTTGGTGTTATACCAGAGGTTCATGGATTGTGGTCCATTTTTCTCTCCATTTCTTCAAAGTCCAGTTTTCCCTTTCTTTTAATAACAGATGGATACAATCTGGCCGTGAAGTGCTGGGATGTGATTTTCAACAGCAAACTTCAGATCTTCAGCTCTTTGCTGTAATGAAGAAAACCATCCCACAGTCACTTCTGGGAATTCAATTTCTTGCAGTTATTTGGCTTCCAGCTCCTGGCAGATCCATCCTGGATTTTTAGGGCTTGTTTGTGTTCCAGGAGGTGATTTCTGTCGTTTTAGAAGCAGCCACGGCATCAGCTCCAGAGATTGGAACATGAGTAACCTCAGAACTGCCACCCTGTGAAGTGCCGAGTGAGAGAAAGAATAGAATTTGGTTTCAAAGATAATGCCCAGGCAGTTTATCCAGCCAGGAGCTCGGGAAAAGCTGGTTTGTGTGGTTTGGATTCCTCACAGTTCACCCCTGCGGTGTCAATGGGGTTTTATTGACAGTCGTTAAATCACAAATGCTTATGAGTGCTTTGTGGTCAGCAAGCATTTATATTTTAGATACACACTGCCCTTCATGACATTGTACCTCATCAAAGAGACAAAGGTGACCTTTTTATTTTGTCTTGCTGCCTTTTTGGTGGCTTTATGTCATGTGCACTTCACCCTCTGGAGAAAGGAGCAACGACTTGCTACGCAGCAGAAAATGCATCAGAGCCTAATTCATGTGTTGAGAGCAGAGTGCTAAAAGCCAAGGGTTTCCCTGGTGAAGCATCCCAGTCCAGCTGTGGCAGAGGTTTTCTGATGAGCACTGCACCTCTGGTTTGGGTATTTTTAAACATCCAGTTCAGACAGACTTAACTACAGGAACATATCTATATAAAAATGGTGTAGAAAATGTCAGCGAGCACAATGCAAAAGGTTAAATATTTGGTAAACGCAGTGTCTGCACAGACAGGGGGATGATAAATGTATCTGAAACTGTGTCTTTTTGCAAGGGTTGTGTATTATATTTCTGCTGCTTACAACTGTCAGCACAAGGACAGGATGGCTGGGGATGTGAGCAGGCAGCTGTCTCTGTGAAGCCTATAGATAGCAGCTTCCTTGGGTAGCACGTTTGCAGCTCCTTCAAACAGATTTATCAAGCATCTTTACTGTCTCACCACTGCCAGCTCAAATGACTTCTCAAGGAGCTTTGGTTATGCAAGCTTTTAAAAGGTGCATTGTTTTTTCTGTTTGTTTCTTTTTTTGGTGGGTGTGTGTGTGTATGCCGGGGTTTTTTTTTTAGTAACTCACTGCAGCAGATAAAATCTAGTGCAGGGTTTCACCATGTGTTAGGAAAAAAATAATAATACTCCATTTGTCCACCGTGCCCAGGCTTTAAATAAGCATCAAAACTTCCACCAGCTGTGCAAAGCAGCAGAACAGCACAGGTCAGAGAGATGCTCTGGGAGGGAGGAGAGGAGAACCTGCAGAGACAGGAGCTGGAAATAGCATCCTCTTGGCAGAGTTAGAGGATACATCCATTATCATTTTGGGGTCTTGGAATGCTCCACAGAATATTCCCCTCGGAGTCCTGGGTGACCTAGGAGACAAACAGAAGCCCCTCAGCTGGCTCCAAGTGCCTCTGGATGGCCAAGGAAACAGGAGGTGGAGGAAGGGAGGGCTGGGGAAACAGCCAAAGGAGCTTCCCAAAGAATTTCTCTGCTCGTTACTGCTGTACTTCACAGCATGGGAACTCTCAATAATAAAGACTTCTTCAAAGAGCTTCCAGGCTGTATCCGAAGCTCCATCTGGAAGAAGTCTCATGAGACTTTGGAATGTTTTGTAAATACAGGCAGGGGACAAATGAGGTTTTTCTCAAATTGAATCTGGCAAAAGTCGCTTTCTAACGAGAGCTTGCAACAGGCCACATGAGCAGGAGTGTTTCCCAAACTGCATCCCTGGTGTAATGTCTTTTGGAAAGGGTGCAGTTAACTTGTCATCCCCACAAAGTCTTTTGCTAACACAGTAAATTATAGGCCTTTTGGGAATGTGCTGTACTTGGTTCTTTTCAGGTCATGTTCTTGGTCTTGGATTGCTGTGCGAAACCAAATATGCTGCTTTATCCTGTTTGCCTGTGGATTTGTTTTGTGTTTCAGCAGATTGAATAGCATTTCTATTTAAATCATTCCTCATTCTAACTAAAACAATTGCTGTTCTGTGGTGTCAGGGGATTCTTGAGGTAACAGGAACACTGTACATTCTGTGATTTACTGCCCAGTTTGGCCCTTGAAAGCCCCAGTTCGTTTCGGTCCATTTTCCCTGCTTTGTTTGGGTTAGTGATGCCTCATCAGCCACCCCAGACCATGACAGGGTTGGGGATTTTCAGCACTGGTGGCCCTCGTTGTGGATGTTGGGCAGGGGCTGCAGCATCATTTTCCCATCAGTTATGCAAATGCTCCAGATTACTGAGTTTTAAGAACTTGAGGTCTCTCTTTGCTGGTTTTCCCCTTTCTTGCAGCTGTTGGTGACACTGTGAGTTATCCAGAGCTGTTGTTTGCCTCTGTGTTCCACTTAGCACTTCTGGCAGTGTATGAGAAAAGAGAGAGGAAAAAACTATGAAAGCAATCAAAAGCATGAAAGTATAAATCTTCTATAGATTGAAAATATCGCCCACTTTCATCTTGGTATTTTTCCCTTCAGTTGGGCTCTTTCAAGAATCCCAGAATACTTCACAAACACAGATTTAGGCCTTCTACAGCCTTCCTCCTCCTCCTCCTGTCCCCGAGGGAATGACATTCTCATCCCTTGTTTGCAGATGAGGAATGAAGGTCTGAGTGGTGAAGTGACTCGTCCAAGGTCAGCTGCTGAGTTAGTGGCACAGCTATGAATAGACAAAGGCATTTGAGCTCTCAGCTCTCTGCTAAACAAGACTGTGCCCTCCCAGTTTCAATTTGTCAGACTTCATGAGTAATAATAACATTTGAGCATCTAGAATGTGGCAAAAGAATTTCTTTCCAGCAGCCAGCAGGTAATCCCTGATTGCACCAGCAGCAGGGTGGAAGCTCCTTCCCTGTCCCTAGGGATTGTGGTGATACTTTTTGGGATTTGTGAGGAGAGGAGAGAACTGCCCTCCCTGGATTGCTGTTCTGTGGGATGCTGTAGTTTCTCACCTGAGTGTTCACTTTAGTGATGAAAACAGAGATCCCAGAGCTGCCTCCCCATTTGTCTTGGTGTAGCACTAATGAAGTGTCCTCAGAGCAGTTTGCCTTCAAAGCTATTTTAAACCTCCAGTGCAATCTGCTGTTCCTTGAAGGGAAAAAGTAATTCAACTCAAAGTGCTCTGAGGAGCCAAGTGAGAGAAGTAAATGTTGAGTTGTGCTAATCAGGAAGAGGAAGTCATCTGTCTGCATGTGGTCACTTCCCTGCTCACATGGCACAGTCTGCCACAGCCACATAAGAAGCTTTGTGATCAACAAATGTCAAGGGCAATTAATTCTTCGGCCAGCAGCTGTTATTATTAGGACAAAGAGTGGCCAGACATAGAAGGAAAGCCTTCAGCTGATTTATTTCCTCTACCTTTCCCCTCCAAATTGACCAGTTGCTCAAACCCCAGTGGTGAATTCCCATGCAATATGAATTTTAAATTTGCCATCTCTTTTTTTTTTTTTCTTTTTGTTCCGGTAGGAGTGTTTGTATTAGATTTAGAGCACAGAATAATTGCACATGGAAGGCGTTTCCAAAGTCCTCCCCACTTTAATGCTATCAGGATGGAGAGGAGTTGTGTGTTAAGCTGGTAACATAATAATATGTGGGCTGAGTTAAGCCCACCTCAGACTGGTTTTCTCAAACTTAATTGATGGAAGCAGAGCACTTTTAGGCTTGATTTAATACCTTCCCAGAGTTATTCCAGGATTGCTGCAATGCAACTGTGGGTGTTCTAAACACACCTACGCTGCCAGAGAATCAGGAAGGATGTACTTAAAATCCTCTGATTTATCTAATAACATCTTTAGCAGCTTTTTGTGTAGGTTTAGCATTGTAATGGAAATGCACTCTCTGGCTGCATAAAGAGCTGCTGTGTGGAACTGCTGGCTCTGGCTGTGAGGACATGTAAATAGCACTTGGAGCTGCTGGGAGAAATATTCTGACCTGCTACACCCCTGAAAATGCACCTTTTAGTTTAATATCAAAAATTCATGGTACAAATCTTCGTGGCTCTGGGTATCCACAAACATTGCTGTCCCCCTCCCAAGCCCAGGCAGAGCAGAGGTCCCTCATGTCAGGGACATTTTTTCTCTGCTGTTTGGTTTTTCTGAAGAGTCTGGGCACTGAGCAGGTCGGGGGAAGCCTTGGATTTGGAAATGAGCTCAGATTCCTGCAGGTGCCCTGCTGGTAACTGCTGGCATAATTATTCTTAATAATATAATATCTAATATACTTAAATATAATATACTTGAATCATTTATAGTATGTTAATCAGAAAAAATAGGTTAAGAAAGTGTTTCTGTTCATTGCCTGTTTGCTGGACTTCTGAGATGGAATTCTGTGGTTGAGGGAGAGTTTCTGGACTGAAATTGGCTCTGTGTCTCTCCGTGACAGTAGAATGAATGTCTTGGGGATGACATTGTCACCCCAATAATTTCTGTGGAAACAGGAAGTTGCAGGCTGTGCCAGCAGTGACCAATGGGAAATGCAAAGTCACACATAAGTTAAGAGGTATTAAATTCCTTTTGAATGAGAGAATGTACATTAAAGTGGCCTTGGTTTGCTATAGATTAATTAACCTTGGGGGATACCAGGTTTAATTAAACTCCAGTGAGTTAAAGCCACTTCACTCTGGATAGAGATAATTCCTGAGGGAGTTTTTTAACCTTATGCACAGCAGCTCCCTATGGGTTAACCTTAACTTTCAGTGCCCCTTGGAGAGGCTTTGGACACTTTGAAATCTGAGGAATTCTGGAATCCTCACTCCAAATCTTAGGAGGAAACTGGACTTAGCTTGAGTTAAAAGCATATCATACATATGTAAAAAATGTACAGTTGTGCGACAGACTCTGGAGGCTTCAAGTCTAGATTTGAAAAGAATTTAAATAGAGGTTATGAACTGAAATATTAAAACTTCAGAAACAGGGAACATAAGAGTGAAAACAGGGTGACTCAAATCCATCAGTGGGTTCGAGGTCTTGCTGCAGGGTTGAGGTGCTGTCTGGCAAAGAAAAACCTTAGCGAAAAATACCCTTATGTTACCTTGCTGAATCACACTAAAACATCTTTTTGTGCCTTTCTCTTTTTCTTTTCCAGTAATTGCCCTTCATTCCTGGCCTCTGCTTTAGCCAGAGCAACTGCAGATGAAGTCCTGCAGAGTGACCTCTCGGCGCATTTCGTGCCCAAGCATGTGGAGAACGCCGACAGCATCATCCGTAAGTGCACCTCAAGGGAGCTGGGCAGGGTTTCTGGTAGAAAAACATCTCATATTGATGGAAAAATGTTCATGGAGAGCTCACCACCACTCCTGATAGAGCTAGAGGTCTAATTTCTCAGGCAAAGCTTCCTCACCTCTGAAATCACTCTTTCAAGTGCAGCTTCACGGCTGTGTCTGATGGCTCTGAATTCCTCTCTCAGCACTTTATACAATGTGGTTCTGCTGGCAAGTGCCAGTTGTCCTCCCTCATCCTTGGAGCAAAGTCAAATATATGTGGGCAGAGATAATTTAATTCTGAATTATTTCAGTCAGTGTGGTTTTTACTATGGCTTGTAAGTTTTTCATATGGTTTTAGCAAAAGGTAGTAGAAAGAGAGCTCGTGATTAAAAGGAAGAAAATTCCTTTTCCTCGTTTATCTGTGTTGGCTGACAAGATTTTTGCAGCATCCAGCTCAAGGTCATGCACCCTAAATCATTTCAGGACTCTGCTGACCTAAATAACCTTGAAAATTTGCTGGGTTGTTCATTACAACAAAGACCAATGTTTATCACATGTATTGACAGGAATTCTGTCATTTGATCTTGAAAATACAGTCCCCAAACCACTTTGTCCATTCCCTCCTTTTTTTGATTAAAAATACCCTGTAAATTATTCTGGGGATAAAGAGGATCTATAAATCTGGCTCTTCAAAAAGGAAGATTCTGCTGTATTCCCCAGAGGCCCTTGGAAACCTAAGAAACAGGAAAAACATACTCTGGGTTCCCTTTCTGTAGGTATTGCTGCCTCCTCCTGCCGAGCAGGTAAATGGAATAGATTTGTCATTGTTCTGGCTGAGCAGCCTTCATTAATTTCAAATTGAGATCTCTGAAACTTGCATAAATATTTGACAGTCTCCAAGGAAATGTTGACTAAGCCTCCATAGAGAATATCTACAGAATTCAACGAAAAAAGGGGAAAAAAGAAAAGAAAAACCCCACCACAAAATCCTCACACCTACAGAAACTGCCATTTAAATATATCTAGGTCTGTAAGGCACAGATGCAAACATAGATTGAGATGGGAACAGACTGGAGCAGGCACTAAGAATAGGACTCCAGATGCAATTTGTTGAGGTGAATTGTCATAATGAGGGTACTTGGAAATAAAATATCCCTTTGCTGATGCAATGTGAAGTGTTAAATTGTGAGGATTTAGGGGGAGAGGAAGAGAGAGAACATTGGAGGAAAGCAACAGTTTCATACAAACCCTGCAATTTCAAATAATATAAGTGATAATTTTCCAAAACACAACATCAGCTCAAGTGTCATAGAATGCCAGAGTCACTGAATGGTTTGGGATATTAAAAATCATCCAGTGCCACCCCCAGCCATGGGCAGGGACAAATTCCACTGTCCCAGGTTGCTCCAAGCTATATCCAAGCTGGCCTTGGACACTTCCAGGGATCCAGGGGCAGCCACAGCTTCTCTAGAAACCTGAGCCCCATCAGTGCTTCATCAGCCCTGACTGCAAGGTTTGGCCCAGAAAACCATGACAAAACTGGGGGTGGCAGCAGCTCCATCCTCGAGAACCTTCCCAGGGGAGTCCCTGGAGAAACCTGGGGTGGGTGGTTAGAGATCTGCTCTCAGTGGTGCCACACAGGGAGAGTTTCATGCTTTGAAAGAAAATAGAGAAAAGTGTGGCAGGCGGTGAAAATGGGATTTTTTCCATCTTGAAGTTTGATGCTCAGAGTTCACTGTGCCCTGATGCTGTTTGAGCTGCTGCAGAATGTGAAACCGAGCTGAATTTCACTGCCTGGCTTTAATATCCAGTTCTATGTAAGTTTTTTTTATGAACCCAGAAAGATTTTTACTCTGTGTAATACAAGGAGACATTTACCTGATTTGCCTCAAGTTTGAATTTGCTGGAAGATAAAAAAAAAGCTATTTCAAATTTCCTTAGTGGCACATTTCACTCTGAGAATTGCAACGTGACAAATCATGTCCTGTACTTAGGAGTGGTAAAAGCAGTTCTTGGTGTGCTGGTGGAAAGGAAATGAGAAGCTCCATGACAGAAGAATGCAAATCTTAAAAGAAGGAAAACTGGTTTGAGTCCACAAATATAGGATTGCAAGAATAGGGGTCTGTTGTATTTGGGGTGACCTTGTGCCAGTGGATAGCTGAGTCACAGACCATGACTCTTCTCTTCCAGCTGCACTGGAGAGGAGCAAGAGATTTTCCATGAGAACTGAATGATGTTGGATCTCTTTTTTGAAAGGTCAGGTTAAGGACATTTAGGTTTGGGGTTTTTTTGTGGAGGAAGAGAATCACATGGAAGTTTGGCATTGTTAAGGAACCACCAAAGGAGGCTGGATAGCAGCACTGTGTGACCTGGCGGTGGCATCAAATATCCAGGAGATGTCACAAGCAAATCACAACATCCCATTCCAGGTTCTGGGAGATGGATCCTAGAGGCCTCCAAAGAGATCTAGAGTTCCTAGATTAACGAAACCTTGGTCACTGGTTCTGACCTCTGTTTTCACACTGACCACCTTTTCAACAAAGCCCACAAAATATGGCACTAAAAAGCAGGATCTGGTTCCTGGTATTGCTTCTACCCTGCTTCTGCCCTGTCATCTTTGGGAACAAAAATTCCTGAGCTGGATTTCCCACTCGCTGTGGTGCAGCTCAGCTTTACTTCCAACCTTGGGGATTTGGGAGCAGCAGGAGGGAAATGAAATTCTCCGTGACACAACCGCAGTGACAGCTGAGTCAGCTCAGCTCAGCACCGCAACATTAACAATTGATGAGTAATTTCCAGCTGTGAGGGGGTGGTTTTTATTGTGGTATTTTATTATTCTCCTGTTTTAACCTCACGAGCAGCTCCTGATGATGCTGACACCACCATGGTCCCCTGGGAAGGGGGGCAGGATCTCAGCAGGGCCACTGGGGTCACTGCCATCCTCCTGCAGAGGTGCAACAGCCACACTGGGAGAGCAAAATCTGTGGGCTTTCCTCTGGAAAATAGAATTTGGACACATCAGGCTGGACCTGTTCCCTTGTCAAATATATTCCCCAGCAAAGAGATTTCTGGTGGCACTGGTGAGAGCAGTACAGGTGAGGTGAGGAGCTCTGACACCATGGCAGTGCTGGGATGACCCAGCTCTTTGATTTCCACCCCTTGGTTTAAAGTTCTGTGATCAAGAAGCCAAAACTCCTTTTGGTTATTTATCCAGTGTATTTCCAGCTTAATGCCTCTTGATTGAACCAACTCATAATCAACAGAGTTGGGACAGTATCTTGTTCCTAAGGGTCTTGGCCCCCTGCTCACTGTAGACAGAAATGAGTAAATGCTGCTTTTAGGCTCTTCACAGAATTCCTGTGAACCAAGAGACGCTGTAACTCTCTCCTCTCCTCCCTGCATGAGAGCCCCTCCTCCTCTAGGAGTGATTGGCACTCCTGAATTGCTGCTGTTTAGCTTTGAAGATCCCTGGCTTTGGTGAGCGATCATGAACAAAGAGATTTGGATGTGTTCAGCTCTGATGCTGACTTCCTGTTTTCCTCTCCTGAATTTCGGAACAAATGTCAAGTGCCTGACTTTTCACGTTTTAAAATGACAATTTCTCAGGGGTGACAGTTCAGCATTTTCTTAAATTTAAGGCCTTTATGGTTTTCTGATTTGCTCATGCAGATTTCTTTGACACACCATCATCAGGAATACGGGAATAATAGAAAATCTGGAAATAGCTAAGAAGGCACCTGTGCACTGCTGAAAGTGCACAAGACATCCTGAAACGACTCTACTAATTTCTGCAGATTATTTGCACTGTCTTGCCTCAGCTCTGCAGTGAAATGGTGTTTAGAATAGAGAATTTGGTCCAAACCCAGTGTGTCATTGTTATGGAGGGTGGGTTTTGTACGTGACACACTGTGCCATGACAAAGTCCCTGTCAGAGCAGCACCACCCTGGGCAGGGCCATGCGAGGCACCCAGCGCTTTCCCTGCCTTTCATTTTCTCTGCTGCTGCAAATGAGTTCCCCAAAGGCATGGGGAAATGTTTAAGTTAAAAAGACAAACAAACAATGAGCTGCTTACTGATGAATGCTGATTATGGTGAGTTTGGCTTCCTCTTTTCATGCATCAGAGCCCAGAATTTCCCTGCTGACATCAACCGCTCGGCGAAAATGGTTTTGTTTCATCTTTGTAATGTATGCAAGGGAGAAAACTCTCACTTAATAACACTCTCAAGGCTTTCATTTGTGCTTTGTGCCTTCCCCAGAGATGGAGACGGTGAAGTTGGCCCGTTTAGTTTACAGCAAGCTGCACGAGATCTGCAGCAACTGGGTGAAAGATTTCCCCCTGCAGCCCAAGCCCCACCGCTACTACGAGACCTCCATCCACGCCATCAAGAACATGCGCAGGAAGATGGAGGACAAGCATGTCTGCATCCCTGACTTCAACATGCTCTTCAACCTCGAGGTAAACACAGGGATCCTCTGACCGTGGCTTGCTGTTCTTGGGGAAAGCAGGCAGTTTTCTACTGAGGAAGTGAGAGGTGATGGATGTGAGGAGGGTTGGCTGCTGCTGTTGACCAGGTCACCTTACAGTTGCCACTTGGCAATCAGAGGTGGCTCTGTTCTGCTTTTCCCCTCCTTCCTCTTGGGGGGAAGAAGCCAAAAGCAAAAACAAGGAAAGAAAGTAAAAAAGCCAAACTGAACACAAAACTTGGAGGACAATGGGGTGAAACTCACACAAGATTCTAGCAATGTCAGTAGTTTGCTGGAGCTGGGGCCTGTCTTCCCTTGCATTAATTTCTTGATGTGGCCATTGTTCAGAAACTCATTCTTGCCCTTCCTTGAGATATACAACTGGACACTGAGGAATGGAAAATAAAAAGAAGTGGCAAGAATTTTACCTTAAGGATCAAATTGCTGCCTAATTGCTTCTTTATTACACCCTGTCACTTTAATAACCATCTTCTGCCCCATCCACATTCTTGCCTTTTAATGATACTAATGCAAACAGAGGCAGATGTTTCCTTTGCCTGTCAATTGTCAGCTTTCTTATTCCAATTTGTGTTGGAGCCCATTACCTAAAAATTACAATGTGCAAATATTCCAGTCACTGAGCTGGCTGTCAAGGTTGAATTGGCTCTGTCAGTGGGTTGGTGTTGTGTGTGTGAATAGGCACAGGAGTTGCTGTCTCCTGCTACTGCGTTGTTTCTCTGAACAGAGAAGAGGAAGCTGAGAAAACTGCCTTGAAGATGAGTGATTTTGCTGTATTTGATTTGTGAATATAATCACAATTTTCTGATGAGAGAGCACATGCAGGTTTTTTTTTTAAACACAGGCATCTAAGATGATATGTTTTAGATTTAAGAAAAAAGAGTGAAAGCAGAGGCTGGCTGGCTTCACATTTCAACTGTACTGGCATTTTATCCCTGGTGGATTCCAATCATGATGTAGACTTCATGCAAACTGTATTGGATGTTCTTCTCTCTCTGTGGTTTCTGCAGTCACAAAATCTCCTGCACAATTTGATGAGAATGGCACTTCCTATTTGAGTTGTGTGACTGAGCTGTAACAAATGGGACCCAAGGAGCACTGAGAGCACCACACAGGGGATTCTGGCAGGGCATCTCTCACAGTTTGCAGGTGGAATTCAACAAGGTGGAAATTTCCCATTGATGCAAGTGCAGGTGGTGAAGGTAGTTTGCTTTTCCACTGGAGACTCTGTCCCTAATTGCAATTTAATGAGGACAGCACAAATCCCAGGTTCACAGGTTTAAGACAATCCAAAGAGCTGTTTGCATTGCTTTCTCCTGAGTTCTTTCCTCGCTGTGTTTCCACTGGCAGGACCAAGAAGAACAAGCTTATTTTGCAGTGTTTGATGGCCATGGAGGAGTGGATGCTGCCATCTATGCCTCCATCCACCTGCACGTGAACATGGTGCACCAGGAGATGTTCCAGCAGGACCCAGCCGAGGCTCTGTGCCGCGCCTTCCGCGTCACCGACGAGCGCTTCGTGCAGAAGGCAGCCAGGGAGGTGAGGGACTCTGGGAGCATTAACCCAAAAATTCTGCCTCTGCCAGGTGCTCCAAGCACAGGCCAGGGTCAGCACAGAGCTGTCCATGCACTGATCCCCACTGCTGGGTTCATATCCGTAGATTCACATCCCATAAAAATGTCAGCTCCTGGTTCTCACAGCATCCAGCTCCTCTGAAGGGTGCTGCTGCCATTCCCATACACATCTGCTGGCCAGGCTCAGTCCTTGGGTTCACTAACACACTACAGCAGGAGGCAGCCAGAGCAGTGCCCAGCTCCTGGCAGGTGGGTCCCATGCCAGGGATGTCACAGGGCAAATTTGCACTCAGCCAGCTTGGCTCTGAGGGGCTCAGAGTGAGCAGTCATAGCTGCAGGGAAAGCACTGCCTGTTCCTCCCTGGGAATAGGCTCTGTGCTGCAGTTCCAACATGTCCTGTCCCTGAGTTAAGGAAGAAAATGCTTTGAAATGGAAATGTATTTTTTTGCAGAGCCTGCGCTGTGGAACCACCGGGGTGGTGACTTTCATCCGAGGGAATATGCTGCATGTGGCTTGGCTTGGGGACTCCCAGGTGATGCTCGTGAGGAAAGGCCAAGCTGTGGAGCTGATGAAACCCCACAAACCAGATCGAGAGGTGAGAAGGGCCTGTCTGAACACCCCTGGGCAGTGACCACCACAGGCACCAGCTTTGGGCAAGCACTGCCTTGTTGGGATCTCTTGGAGCAGCAGCCCAATCCTGGTTTGTTTGGATCTGTGTGCAAATCCTTTGTCTCATTTCTCAGGGCCTGTCATGTTTGTGAAAACACAGATATTTATGGGAGTGTTGAGTGTGTGCTGCAGCTCTGACTGCTCTGTCCAAACCACTCTGTTTGCTGTTTAGGATGAGAAGAAGCGCATCGAGGCCCTGGGAGGCTGCGTGGTCTGGTTTGGAGCCTGGAGGGTGAATGGGAGCCTCTCTGTCTCCAGAGCTATTGGTAAGAGAGAGCCTTCATTCCTTTTTGAGACTTGCTTTGCTTTTTAACTATAAAATTTTAATTTTCTAGTCATCAAAATTTGAAATACAGCTGAAGATAGACCTATGAGCAATAATCTCTATTTTTCCCCCTCCCATTTGAGGGAATAATTTCCAAATAATTGCTTTAACTTGGGCTAAGAGTCATTGGCTCCACACTGAGTTAATAAAGCGCTGCTGGATGTCATGGCTGCAAACCCACAGTCGTGTTTCTGTGCTGTTTTTCCACAGGAGATGCTGAGCACAAGCCATACATCTGTGGGGACGCAGACTCTGCCTCCACAGTGCTGGATGGCTCTGAAGACTACCTCATTCTGGCCTGCGACGG
This sequence comes from Entomyzon cyanotis, assembly GCA_024500445.1. Classification (NCBI taxonomy): domain Eukaryota; kingdom Metazoa; phylum Chordata; class Aves; order Passeriformes; family Meliphagidae; genus Entomyzon; species Entomyzon cyanotis. The sequence goes on from JAKEPQ010000673.1 coordinate 3,137,015, forward strand.
CTTCTACGACACAGTGAACCCCGATGAGGCAGTCAAAGTGGTGGCTGACCATCTGAAGGAGAACAATGGTGACAGCAGCATGGTAGCACATAAATTGGTGGCATCTGCTCGGGATGCCGGCTCCAGCGACAACATCACGGTCATTGTGGTGTTTCTCAGGGACATGAACGCGGCGGTCGCGGTCAGCGAGGAGTCGGACTGGACGGAGAACTCTTTCCAAGGTGGCCAAGAAGACAACGGGGAAGACAAGGAGAACCATGGAGACTGCAAACGGCCCTGGCCCCAGCACCAGTGCTCAGCACCGGCAGATTTAGGCTATGAAGGACGAGTGGATTCCTTCACCGACAGAACTAGCTTAAGCATAGGCTCCAGCGTTAACCCCTTGGATGATCAAGGCTATTTAGACCTGACAAAAACAGAAACTAGTACACCTCAGAGTGCCAAATGTCTGCCACCAGTCCAAGCGTTTAGTCCCGGCATACCAAAGAGTGCGGATTCGATCGGCAGCTCCCCGGTGAAGAGCGATTCCCCGGAGCTCAGCGCGTCCTCGGGCTGCGCACAGGGCGATCGCAATGTGAGCTCTGACCTCCCTGTGAGCTCGGGGGCTGCAGGGCAGGGCATCTACAGGGTCAGGGGTTTATCCCCCGTCTTCTTTGGGCTGGAAGATGAACTGTTCAAATCCTTGGGGAAAAGAGCTGCGTTGCCTCACTTGCGGCTCTGCGGCGGGAAGAGGCGGCGAGGAGCCAGGCTCAAACCAAAGTTTCACACGCCGCTCTCGGCTCACGAGCCTTCCCAGGGAGAAGGATCCAGCCTGGCCTTCCCTGCCCGGGGCCGCAGGAGCAGGAGGGCTTTGGCCAGACCTTCCCCGTGGCGGAGGCTGCCCGGCCGCGGCTCTTACAGCGAGTGCTTGATGCGAAGACAAAATCATTGTATACCAGACCCACACCTTCATCAATGCTGTAAAATGTAACCACCCCCTCGTGTTCCCCTCTCAAAGTAGACATTCCCAAAATAAAACTGGCATCATCAGAAAGCGAAAAAAAAAAAAAAAAAAAAAAAAAAAAAAGAGGTGGGCATTTCCGAACTGTACTCCAGTCCCCTGCCGAGCTCAACCCCTGTGTAAATAGATCTAGGAATTAACCAATGTAGTTGTTTCGATCTCTAATAAAGTTTGGTGGTGGTGCCACCCCGAGCAATGCCGCAGCCGCCCGACCACCCGCACACATCCAGCAGGGAAAGTGTCCAGCACATCCAGCAGGGAAAGGCCAGCAGCCGCTGCACGTGGACAGACAGCGCCAGGGCACAGTCCTTACACACGCAGAAGGTTGCACCTGCCTGAGAAATGTCTGTGGAGCAATACTCAAAGAACGATCTGGGTTAGAACTGCCAAATTTTTTTAGAGTGGGGGGAAGTTTCCATAGAGTCGAGGTGTGGAGTTGTTTTTGGTTTGGTTTTTGGGGTTTTTTTTTTGGTGTTCTGCTTTCTGTTTATTCCAGGTGAGCGTTAAGATTATTTAGAAAATTACATCCACTTTTGCAGGTAGATGACTAAAAGCCATACAGGGTTTACCAGGTACCTTAGGAATGGACACACTAAGCTCCTGCTGCTCTGTCTCAGACTCCCATCGAGGTACAAACTCATAATTTACTTTTTTTTTCCCCATGTAACATAAAATGCGGAGTATGAAGAAAACTTTTCTTGCAGTTTAAAAAAAAAAATTATTTCCTATGGCTGGAGGTGCAGTGTAGGGAATTTCATATCTTTCTGGTGCTTTTGTGGCATTTTTCTCGTTTCTCAGTTTAGGAAATTGTTCTCAATGAGTTGAACATGATTGTGCTTAATGCTTTGAGCCAACCTCTTCCCACCTTAACTTCATCTCAGGTCTTAAGAGAACCCAACCCGTGGAGGTGTCCAGTCCCACCCTCTGTCCCTGCGCCCATCCCAGCGGAGATCAGGAGCTGTTGGATGAGCTGTGTGGTTCTGGTGAGGATTCCCAGGTGGCAAAGGCAGCATTTCAGGTCCAGTGGCAGCAGGAAGGATGCAGCAGGAAGGATGCAGCAGCGCGGCTGCCGAGTGCTGTGTTCAGGGTGTGTAGGGATGGCAGCCGGAGCGATCAAAGAGGATGGGGATGCCGAGGGTGCAGCAGAGCAGGGGCTGCGCCGGGGCTGAGATTCACCACCCGGGCTCTGCTCCGGCCTCCCTGGGTCCGGAAGGGCCAGGGAGGAGCTCAGCTGCCCTTCTCTGCATAAGCAGCGCCACCAGCCTCTCCTCGCTGCCAAGGTGAGGTGACACCCTTAGGGGAGCCGCTAATTGGGACGTAAATAAGCGGCCGATTCCCATCAGCTCCGCTAAGTCCAGATCCTGTTACTACCCTTTGTTACAGCGATGCGTTGAGAGGAGTACGAATAAAGTAAGTCTTCATAGGCACTTAGTGAACAATTCATATCATTTTAGCGGTAACAATAGCAGTATTAGTGTTTAGCTAGAATTTGCAAAGTATTTTAATATTAAGTAGTCGAGAAAATTACTCAACACGACGAGATGGCGAGGCTTGAATTCTGCCAATTTCTGCTGCTTCTATCTTTGATGCACTATTTTAAAAGCAATCTGATGAACAGCAAAAGGCTTTGTGAGCAACCAGGAGTTGGAGTGTGGCTTTAGATTCCTTTGATCTTTTTCAGACTTTGTTTTAATCTTACGGGATCATTGGCTCTTATCTGCCATCTTATTCCGCCTTAGCTGTTGTCAATGTTCTCTTTAGCTGCAGCTTCTCTTCCAAGTCAGATTTACCGAGGAAATTTGAGAAACCATGAAATGGTAAAATATGCAACTCTGGGGCATCTCTGCGGTGCCTTTGTTTTAAATTATTCACAGTAATAATGACTCATTGAAAGTCCATCTTTAGCTGACTGTCGTGTTCCGGAGAGAAAGGTGGTGTAAGTGCAATTCTTGATGTGAGTAAATTAGAATGAAAACCCATCATGGATGATAAAACTTCTTCCCAGTCTGCAGGAGCAGTTGAAGAGCACTGGACTGCATGTGTGCTGTTTTGGGAAGGATCTAGCTTTTTAGGTGTGGATTCATAAATGGTAATTCTGCGACTCATCCCATTTATCTTGCTAGGAGAAAAAAAAAATCCACCATCGTAGTTCCAGTGTGGTCAGGTAAAACCATTGTATAGATAGAGCAAGTGTTCATTTCTTCACTAACTGCATATTTATAGAGTAGATAGGAACCATTTGTAAGGTAAGTCCTTTAAAGTTCTATAATATTAAAAGTAGTGGTTATTGGTCTGATTATGCTGCTCTTGATTCTACACACTAGACAAAAAGCAGTGCTTGTGAAATGCAGTGTTTTCTCTTAATGCCACTGGTGATAGGAAGTAGTTCCTTCAGTTCAAACTCCTGTGCCCTTATCTGCTGCTTGCTGACGTAAGCAATAATCCCTCTCTAACGGTATCTAAGTGTTCTGTATCTCGTACCTTGATCGTCTATCTGGTGACAGTGTACAATATTAGGCTAATAGAGAAGTATCTCATTGTATTTATTAACTGTTGATACTGAGATTCAGTCTGTGACCTGTGTTTTGTATTTTTATCGTGTATCTTAGTGGTGGTGAAAATTTGTACAACGAATCTTTCCAATAAAGAGCTGAAGTATCCCTGTTCCGCGTTCACACAACCCCGCCTCCCTCGCGGTCGACGTGGTGACCGTGGTTGCAGAACCAGGAGGTAGCAGTGACAACATGACTTTATTTATTTTTTTTTTTCTGTTTCAGTTGTGATGGTTTTGAGGAAGGGGCTCGGGGCTGTTTTGCCTGGAGCTGCTCAAAACTCGCTCGTAAGCTCTTCACTGTGAGTACCGCGGGACTCCCGAGCCGGGAGGTGCCGCTGTGCTTTTCCAACTCTGAGGAATGTCTGCGGTGCAGAGAGCAGAATAGCACCAGAGCAGGGAGCTCTTAGCCCATTTGCACTAGAGGTGGGTGGAAGCGCACGTGTGGGACTTTTCTTTACCTAGAAGTGCCATCCATTGTCCTTGAGAGTGCAAACCGTTCTGTGGCTGAGTCGTTGGGTTCAGTGAAGGACAATGTCCAAGCAGACTTTAACTTACACCACGTTTCTGGTGGTGCATCATCCTAGAAACTCCGCCTGTTTTTGGAGCACTGTGTGTCAGTTGGCCCATGGGCAGATGAGGCACAACGAGTTGTGTGCATAGCATGGCTGCTGTAGTTCAGGTCCACTCTCTCCTCGCTCAATCCTCCCGACCCCCAGATTCTGCGGGAACAAAGCAAAACGAGAAAGATTGGTCTAAATTAGGGGCTGTTCTAGCACAATTTCTTCACTCAGCACTTAGAGTCACATAAACAAAGCCATCCAAAGGGATACTACAGCTTTGTTCATGGCTGTAATTTAGGGCAATCTTTCTTTAATTCACATCCTCTTTGCGACAGGAACAAAACTTTCTACCCTCATATCATGTGCAATAATAAGGAAGCATTAACATGACCTCCCACTCTAATATCCATGCCCCTCTCCAGCCCTGGCACCCTGGCCATGGCACTGCCAGTGCCAGCATTAAAGCTAAATTAAAACAACCCCCACCTGTCAGGGTCTCGTACAACCCTTGTCGTGTCCGGTTTTTCCTCTCCTTCCCTCTGGAAGACACCTCGGGACAAGATCAGGGGAGGTGGCTGAGCTCACCCCCAGTGCTGCTGCTCGTGGCCAGCCAGGCGCGGTCTCAGCTCCTGGGTGCTCCTGCTGACCTTTCTGTAGTACCTTGTTCATGAAACATGTTCTTTATCAAGTGAATAAATTCAAGCTAAATCATGTACCCGTGTTGGGACTTTTCCATTTGCAATCTTGTTCTACAGTTCACCCGCGAGTTTAGTTCTGACCATGTATTAGTCATCCATATTTTATTTATGAAAGCTGTTTATACAGGAAAAACTGTTGAAGTTTTACCAATATCTTAATAAAACAGTAATTTAAACCACACTCCAGCTAGTCTGGTTATTTAAGAGCTAACAAAGCAACCAGCTGTGCCTTTACTATGGTGAAAGGGGGTTTCCTTTGTGGGATGTGGAATTGGAATTACTCTCTTGAGCTCTGGCTTCCATGTGGCTGCTCAGGGCCAACTGTGGCCCAGCTCTGCTGTTTTACAGCCCGAAAGGGATGAGGCTGTTATGGCACAGCCCATGTAGGTCAATGTTTTCAAAGCTTTTTTCCTCCTCTCCTTACAAAGCAGCTCTGAAGTTGTCCATAAGGTGAGCAAATCCACAGCTCCTCTCTTGCCCCTGGAGAGTTGGACACAAGCTCCAGAGCAGCCCCTGGGGCTGATCACTCATCTCTCATGGAGAGGAAAGCAGCTGTGAGAGCTCCATGCTTTCCACAACTGAGCTGTGAGCAGCAATCACCACCCAGCCCTGCACAGCCCCAAACACTCACAAGGCACCTCCAGAGTGTGGGGTTCTGGCCTTGGCACCCTCCAGGCTCAGCACTGAACAGGCTCTGCTCCCTCTGCAGCTGAGACAAACCCAGTTTGGGAAAAACTACGGCTTCTTCTCCATTCCTGTTTGAATCAAGGAGATTTAGGGATGGGGTCTGGCTTCTACAAACAGAGAATCCCAGAGGGGTTTAAGCGCTTTTCGCTGAATAATTAAGGAAAAAAGTGACAGGTGAATGGCAGGAACAAGTCCCTCCATGAGCAGCCAGGCAGTGCAGCTGGTGGAGCTGACTGACAGCCTCCACCCTTTTACTTATTCACACACAAACATCCAAACTCAAGATTTCAACATTCATTTTATTAACAAAGTGCAAACAGTTTAAAACTAGGAGTTGTACAGCACATTCACACGGACACAGGCAGCCACACGAGGACAACACCAGGCAGGTACTTCCAAGGCTCATGCTTTGTCACTAACCAGGCATCAGCTCTCACAGGAGCTTCACAAGGAGTGAGTTTGAGTTTAGCAGCTCAAAAATGCAACGAACAAAGAGTTTGGCAATGGGTGTGGTTGGTCCACGTCACCAACTGGGGAAAACAATTGGAAGTTTTCCCCCAGCTCTGGAGCCACGGCATTCCAAAGGACAGTCACACACTCGTGGTTATTCCAGCGGCACAGCAGGACTCTCATCCCCCTGGAATGGGGCTCAGCACCTTCCCCACAGCTCAGAGAATGTCACCCTGCAGAGCCAGGCCTGCAGAGGTCACTGGGCCCCGGGGACAAGGTTAAGACAAGGCAGAAGAACCACGTTTGACAGAACGGAGAGCACACAGCCATGGACAGCAGCCTCGGCTCAGCTCCAGGGAATGCACACACCTCTCCCAGGGATGCAGCCATGGGTCTTCAGGCCTCCAGCCTGCGCTCTACCTGCTCCAAACAAAGTCAGTCTGTACTGAAAACTCTCCTGCTGGGGCAGTTTTAAGGCTTTCAACAAACACACTCTTACAAGTCAAAATTTTATGACAGCTACTTCAGCCCAGTCAGTTTTGTACTGATTATGGAAGTGTTCAGAGCTCAGCCCTCCCTCCCTCACAGCCAGAGGGGGCTCAGGATCCTGACACAGGATGAGCCTTGCAGCTCCTGCAGCAGCTCCTGCAGCCCCCAGGGCTGGCCAAGGAGAACCATGGCAGTTACCTGGTGCTGTCCTCTCCAGGGACAAAGCTGAGATCGTCAGAACTGGCTTGATCCCCATCTGGTAACACCGAGGAGTGATCTGAGGGTGAAAACAACACCAGCAAAACCCAGTCACCTCACAGTGAGCACTGCAGCAGCCAGGGAAAGCTCCCTCCCCTTCCCTCACTCAAGCTAAAGCTTCACCCCTGTCAAGTTCACCCTCACAGCTTTGATCCACTGGACCGGAAGTTAAAGCTTTACCAGAGGACTTTCTGAAGCTCCACAGAACTGCTGGAAGCACATTCCTGCCAATTGAGATGCAAATCCATGTCTAAGGCAGTGGTTACCTCCCTGGAATTAGCCTACTTACAGTGCCAGTCCTGGCACACAGGGAGTTCCAATTGGGAACTGGCTCTATGGGTATTCCAACCCTTCCCCAGGAGACTTACCTAAACTGACTTCTCAAGGCTAGCAAGAGTTTCCCGCTCCTGTTTTGAGCTGTTTTAATTGGGATCCCTAGAGAGGAGTTCCAAATCTTACTGGCAGTTTCCTGAGATTTAACACCTCCACAGTTCCCCCCGGGAACTGGAATCTGAGGAGCTCTGGGAATGTTTGGGAAGAGGAGCTCTATCAGCTCTACCTTCACTGGAGGGCTGCACTGAGAAGGCGTGGTTGAACACCTCTGAGGGAGAGGTGGCATCTTCCTGCTCCTCATTCTCCGTGTCACATTCGATGTCACTGTCACTGCTCATCCCTGGCAGGAGGTGAAGGACGTGCTTCTGACACACCCCGGCTGCAAGAGAAACCAGAGACACCCAGGGCAAAAGGATGGCAGTGAGATCTGCACAGCTGAGACAGCTGAAGAGCTCCTGATATCAAATCCCAAGAGCTGGCAGGAGAACAGAGGCAAGGAGCACTTTCCAAGCACTCAGGGGTCTGACAGAGCACTGGGTGCCAGCCCTGAACACAGCTGGATTTGTTCTGTGTGTCACCAGCTGAGCTGCTCAGTCTACTCTGCAACTGGGACAGAAAATAAAAGTTGTTTTTCTAGGAGCTAAAAGGCAGCACAGCCCACTGTGGGGCAGATGGATCTACCAGAGCCTTCAAGCAGCAATAGTGTATTTGAGTCCCATAAAATAAATTTCCCCTCCAAAGCAGAAGCAGAGCTGTTGGTGACTCCCAGGTGGTGACTCTGGGTGTGCACTCAGCAGCAGAACTCTCTGAGGCTGACACAGGGTCTGCTTGGCTCTACTTCTTAAAACCTGATACTCATTGCTAAGAAAAAGCAAAGTGAGGGGCCAATTCCACTGTAGTTTTTCCCGTGAAGGGAAAAAAAATTGTAATATTTGCTTCCTGGGGTTTTTAACAATGAAGTATTTCAGTTTGATAGCTTTTTCCTATTGGGCTCCCTGCTCTGAGAGCAGAACTGCGGGAGCACATCATGATCACGCTGCAGTGACTAAGAGCAGAAATTCAGTTTTGTCACTGAGAGACCTTCTGTAAATGCCAACTCCCACACAATATTGCACACTGCAGCTCGAGATGGATGCTGGCACCTTAATATAGGCTTTGCGCTACAATCCAGTCATTGAAATTCAAATTAGTGCAGGGGTGGAAGGCAGGAGAGTTTTAGCAAGATAAGAAAAACTCGATGTGGACTTTCAGAAGGAAAAAAAAAAAAAAAAAAAAAAAGCAGTGTTATTTTTTTTCCAGCATGGAAAGGATGCAGGAAGGGAGGGGGAAAACTTTCCTTCAAGTCTCTAAGGAAACTGGTTTATGTACCACAACACCCGGAAGGAATGAAGTGCTGGAGAGCTTCTCATGTGGCTGTGGAGAAAGTTACCACAGAGGGTTGCTGTCCCTGAAGGCAGCAGAATTACAAGCCAAGGTCACTGGCTACTATTTTAATTAGATATGAAATTCTAATTCTTCTCAAGGCCACTCCAGTGAACAGCAAAGCAAAGACCTGCAGATGTCTCAGGGTACAAAAGCAGCTGTTTGGCCCCACAGGACAGCAGCGACACAGAGATCTTCTCTCCTCACTCAGATTTATTCTGCAGCTGCCACGTTACAGCAAAGTTCAACAGCCATGGAAGCAGGTTTTGGGAGTTGTTTTCTCTTGTTTTTTCCTGCTCCAGAGGCAGAGCAGCAGTGCTGCCACACTGCACCTGCCCCCCACAACATCCAATTTACCTTCCTCTGGTCCTGCAGAGGCACCTTCAGAACTCATCCCCTGCAGCTCCCCGGGCTCAGAGCTGCTCTCCAGGCCACCAGATTGGACTCCTTCTGTCCGACAGCCCTTGGAGTTTGAGCTTGGGAAGGAATTTAGGAGAAGTAAAAACCCCACGTTAGAAATTCAGCCTTAATTCACTTGTGGGAACAAAGCCTTGTAGTGCCACATTTAGTTTTATTCCTTGTTTAAGTCTCCTGCACACCCACTTAAACTTCCAGCTTTGATTAATTTAGAAATATTTCAAATCTTTAAAAAAAAAAACTTGAAAAGTTTGAGCATTTTTCAAAAAAAGGCAACTCTACTGATTTAGAAAAAATAACTTGAAAACTCCATTGCCCTTTGCTTAGTTGGCCAACAGAGAATTATCATGAAACAGCTGAAAAATTGAGTTAGAGTGAAGAACGTCATCTGAAACAAGGAAATCAAAAGTGATTAAATTTTAGTTAGAGGGTATTTTGCATGGAACAGTGGGAAAACAGACCTGGGCTTCCTTTCAGTGCCCAGTGTCAGACTCCAGCCAGAGCTGATCAAAATAAGAGAAAAATGGGTAAAAAAAAAACCAAAAAAAACCCCCCAACTTGTAACCTAGTTATAAACCCAAAAATTGCTGTCCAGAGGGAACAGCAGCAACCAAGTAAACTTCAAAGTAATTTCTCTTTCATGCTACAAGCACCTGGTTTTAGGAGATTGTGGCATTTTTGTAGATCAAGGCAAGGTGGGGGAGGAGATAACAAGAGGAAAAAAGAATCAACCCTTACCCCAGAGCACCAACTTTCCTGTTCTTCTCCACAGCAGCCAAGCCATTCAAGCCAGAAGCTCCCAGCTCAGAATCTGATCCCTCACAGGGTCTCTCCTCTGGCTTTGGCAGAGCCTCAGCAGCCCCAGGGCCAGCCAGGGCCCGAGTGTGGGGCCGAGCAGGCAGCTTGGAGCTCCCCACACCTCCTGAGCAGAGAAAACACAAATGTGATCCATGGGGCACCTTCCCTCCTTCCCTGAATGCTGGAGAGGGGCAAAATACCAATTCCTGTGCCAGGGGTTTCCTTGTGCTGGCACTGAAGGAAGGGCATTGTACAACTCAGAAGCAGCACTGCCATAACATTCTTACTGGAGGTTTCCTGAGTTCCCTCGAAACAAAATCCCAATTTAAACCTGGCTCAGTGCTGTGTAATCCAGGATTTTCACTGTCAAGTTTTGGTCTCTTGGAGTGAACATAATACATACATTTATGTTCTGGTAAATGACTGTGAGGTGCTGCATCCCAGATCAGCTATCAAAGGTACAGTACCACTCAGTGTGGTGGAGAACAGATCCGTGCAAGTTTAAGGGAAACTCCAGCTGCCAAATAAAAGCCTCACTGAGAAGCTTTTGTGCAACAGACACCAATCCCATGCCCCCCCAGGTGCCAGTGCCCCACAGGTACCCTCAGCAGTGTGGCTGTCCCCCTTCAGGCGCAGGTTGCCATCCCCACCATCCATGGCTCTCCTCAAGGACAAACTCCCCGCTGCTCCCGAGCGAAGGGGCTTGGCTGAGGTGCTTTTCTTACTGCCAGCTGCAAAGAGATGTAAAGATGTGCCAAGTGTTCACTCAGAGCACTGCTGGACCCTTTCATTATGCTTGTTATAAGTAAAGCTCTGTGTTATTCTCATTGCTCATTAACTCCCAGTCCTGCACAAAACTCCTTCCACACCTTTCCTGCCAAAGGCCTGGGCTGGAGAGAAGCTTGGCCAAGGCTGCACAAAGATATCCTTCAGAAAGCTTCACCCACATTCCTTCAGCCAGCATGAGAGTATGAAGGATAAAGGAAGACAAACCCAAATTCTGGCTTACTTGTATTTTAGATTTCAGCAAGTCTGGACTGGTTTGCTTCCTGCAACAGCCTCAAGTTCCCAGATGGGCCAAATGCAGAACAGTCAAGGGAGTGACCTCCAGCTCAGACCAGTCTGGCACAGGGTTAAACCTCAGAACATTCTCACTGCATCACGTTTGTCACTGGCTGTGGGGTGAAGTTTTTGTGTTTTACAGAGAAGGGCTGAAATCAGTTTCAACAACACTGACTTCCTCAAGGGCAGGGCAGGTTTCCATTTCTGATCTCCAGCTGAACCTGAGCATGAGGAACTGCCTGGGTACACAAACCACCTGAAAGGGTGATTTAAATCCCCCTTCTCCATGCACTTACAATTCCTTATGTAACAGCTGGTGACTGAAGACTTGGTCAGGAGCTCCATCCCTATTTCCTGCAGTTTGCTGCAGCTGTCAGTGCCACAGGCAGCCAGAGCTCCCTGCTCGATGGAGAAGAAGCTGGGCTGTCCCTCTCCTGAGCTAGCATTGCTGCTCCTCACTTCAGACAGCTGGTTCTTCACATCAGACATTTTGCTTCGAACCTCAGCCATCTGGGTTTTGAGTCTTTTCAGCATCTTCAGGTCGGGGGGAACCCTCCACATGGCCTGGTGCCTCCGCTGGTCTCGATCCTTCAGGGAGTAGGATGAGGCTTTGCCAAAGGGGAAGGCAGAGAACACAGCAGGTAAGGAAAACCATTCTGAAACAAACAGAGATAGCTAAGAATTGTACCTTTTATCCTGCTATAGAAGTGAGGGACACACGTTCTGTCCTGGCACAGCACCATACTGAGGTTGCAAGCACAGCAAAACTACTGGGACAGCAGGGTTTTGTTCCCTGTCATGGAGGAAGGTCCCCAGTCCAGGCTCCCAGTAGTGCTGCAAGAATTTTGGAGACACCTGAGCCACTACCTTGCCAGTCAGGCTGCCAGTTCATGTTTAATTTGTTTTTATAAAACCTGTTGACCATGTGTATAAGATTCTCAGATCACTAACATCTCATAACACAGAATACTCAAAGAAATCTGAAACCAGAGAAGGAATTCCCTTAAGTACCTCCCAGCAGAAGATCAGGTTGAGCAGCTAATACCTGAATAAGCCTCTGTGCTGCTCAGCTGGAATTAGATCAACCTGGGTCTACCTGAAGTGTTATAAATTCTGTGTTTCACTGTAAATTCAGCTGTTCCAGCCTGGAAAGTCAAGTGGCTCTTAGAAACCTTCACCTCAGCAGGTGAGGTCTGGCAAACTCCCACAGGAACAGCAGCTTTGTCTTTACTGACCAACTTCAATAAGCTCTGGGAACAGTCAAATCCCAAGGGAAGCTCCACAAAACAGGTGATTTTGGCTGTGTGTTCAGCAGCTAAAGATTCACACAACTCAGCACAACAGGAGAGCTTCACCTCTCTTGAGCTCCTTTTGCCCAGGGCTTTTTCCAAGAGCAAAACAGAACTGGGACTCACAGTTCATGTGCTGCTCCTTTTTTTTTTTTTTTTTTGTACTTCTGGAAGTCACTTCCATTTTTGGAAATATGGATTACATTCACTGAAAATTCATGACTGTTTATGTAACTACATCTAAAAAGCTAATGACAAAGGAACAAAAGGATTTTGAGCCAGCTTTTAAATTCAGTACCACCAATGGCATTGTGGCAGCAAACCCAAGCATCACTTGTAGCAAAGGGAGATTTATTTCTCTTCTGTTCTAGAAAGTCACCAGATGGTTGTTACAGAATGACCTGATATAAGATGCTGTGGTGGTGGCCAGCAGCTCAAGTAAGTGTCAGTCATGACAAAATTCATTCAAACCTCAATAATACATTTGATTCCTCACTAAAAGAGGAAAAAGCAACCTCCAGGAAGAGCCAGGGGTGCCAGGACTGCCAGCTCTGCTGCACATGGAGGTAATTGGTGTTTTCGGGTCAAGGGTCCCAACTGAACCACAAATATTCCTCAATTATTTAAATACCATCACTATTTTTGGCTCCTGACATTTTGATCCTTTTTTTTTTTTTTCTTTTCCAGCCTTACAACCACTCAAACTTTTCTAGTTCCAATTGCCTTTTTCAGGCAGAAGTAAATTCTAGGATTTCTTTTGTTGGTTTACACCGTGCTCCAAGTACTCCCAGCCACTCCAATTGTGTGCAGGGAGAGGTGGAGCTGCTGCCTCAGCACAGAATTGTGTGTTTGTTGGCTTCCAGTGCCAAGCCCTTCCAGAAAAGGGGCTGTTGAGTCACCCCACTGCCCTTCCAGGCTGCAATTAAACCACCTGACACCTGCTGTAGTTACCTCTGTTCTGCAGAAGAGAAGCAGGAGGACGTGGCTGAAGGCCCCAGAGGTTTTCCATGCCATTTCTGTCTTTCAGGTCCAACAAGTGGATTAAAATTAAGGGATCAATGTCCAGCAGGCTGCTGCTGGCTGTGGAGCCCAGGGCAGTGGCTCCGCGCCGAGAAGGTCTGCCACTGGCACTGCTGTAGCTGTGGTTGGTACCTGAGGGGGAGAGACACAAAGAGGGATGTGTGTGACACAGGGATGCAATATTCCCTGGAGAAAATAAAAAGATAATTATATAAGAAGATTAGGAATGAGAATATCCTGTGAAACTTAACCAGACGTTGGTATTTCATGGATTTCCGGATGCTGACAGCAATCAGATATGCTTCTAATTAAAGCTTGAGATAAGAAGTACTGGAATGGGGGAAGTGCTTCACTTCACACCTTTTATAAAAATCTCTTAATAAACAGATTTGTTAACAAATCAATAAAAAGATTAGACACACTCTAAAGGAGTAAGGAGACAAACATGTCCCTCCCTGAACTTCAGGACTTTGAAACAGGGAATTCTGTGTTCCAAGAACCAACAGACTTGTCTAGCAGCACAAATATCACTTCCAGAGAATGTCACTTCTGGCATCTTTGTCCTAAATAAATATACTTAGATCCCATAATATATATCTATATTCCATATAGATACACATTTCTTTCAGAATCTTATAATCCATGGCTAATCTGAGCTGTGATCATCTCTAGGCAGCAAGAAAACCTAGAGTTTGCATTTAAAATGTATTTCTGCTTGACTTGTGAGGATTCTTTACTTCACTCCCTCCACATTCTTTGGGTTTTGCAGTGCACTAAACCCCAAGTGAATGTGTCACACACTCAGAGGTCACACAGCCATCAGCAAAAATTCCTTGTCAGTCTCCTATTGATCAGAACACGAGGAATTTTAAAGAGCCACAAAGCCCTCCAAACTTTGACATCATTTTTGAACCAGCACATTCAGATAATTCCCCCCACCTTTTTTTCTTTATCGAACCAATGAAGTGTTTCTGCTACACTGCAATAATCAGTACAAACCACATGATGCAGCAGTTCCAAAAATAGAACTGCCTGCAGAACACACAGCTTGGCGTTGCTTCCAAGAGGAGCAGAGGAAGGAATCCAGCAGCGTTTTGCTTTTATGGGAATTCTGGAGTCGTTTTTCATACCTGATGCTCCAGGAGTAGCAGCAGCTGCTGCATCCTCCATGAGATCTCCATCTTCCAGCTCCATAGTGCTGCTGTATTCCACATCATTCTCTCCAGACCTTGGGGATGATCAGGGTGGGAAAAGGAGAATGCAACTGTTAGCTTTCCTCAGCTCTTGGTAAATGTTATGGCACAAGCCTCAAAAAACAACATAAAGTGCTGCAAATTGTATCTCCTGCATTCCAAGCTAGCCAAACTGAACAAATGAAGTGTAGTAATTAAATGACTGACTCATTAACCAAGAGGCCAAAGTGCCATATGTACCTAGACTGCAAAATCTGATCCTGCACACTCCTATATTTGTAACTGTTGCAGCACATTCTCATGTTTTAATGAAGATCCCAGGATTTGACATCAGCTCTGCTCAGTCTTGAATTCCCCAATTTAAGTACCTGTCCTTATCATCACTCTCCTACTACTACAACACTTCCCAATTCCAGAGCACTACTTTGTTACAGTGCTGAGACAGATTTCTTAATAGTGTTTTGGGAAAGAACCTTCACAGATTATCACTTGTCAAAGACAGAATGCAGCACTAATGTAAATAAAGAGATCAGAAAGACAGTAATTAGCTGACCAAAAAATTCAATGTTTAGCACTAACTCTATGAGTTCATGTTGTTCCCAATATAGGAACCACCTCTCAAATCACACTGGAATCCCACACACCCCAGCAAATGACTCAGTTTCCACTGGAATTAAGATGATTACTCTGGGTACAAGGTACAGGATGATCTGAAAGGCATTTAAAGTTACTTACATAGTTTCTTCATCAATATCATTTTCTTCAGTGTTACTGGTTGCTGTTGAACTTGCTGAAGAGCTGCTGCCATCAAGGTGGTTCACCTCATCTTCTCCAACAAGATCCATATCCAGGTCACCATCTGAGAGCTCATGCTGCTGGAAAAACACAAGTTTTTTGATCAAGAAACATTCAGCTGCACCTTGATGCATCCCCAAAAGCTATGAACAGACACTCTCTGTCCCCACTGTCACAATCACACAGGACTGAGGAGGCTTTCAAAGCACATGAAAGGCTGGGAACAAATACAAGTCAGATTTTTCAGCTGCAACTTGGAAGGTTTTTTGTGGTGGGATCTTTTAGCTCTGTTCTGGAATATCTCTCTGGAGTCACCTCTCACTCACAGCTTTCAAGTATGTCATCTATTTCCACAGCAAGGATAATAAATCTAATTTACAATTCACAAGCTCCCCTATGTTTCTATTGCTGCCTTATCACAGAAAGCTGCACATAAACAGAGGCAGGAAACAGAATTCTTACATTGAAGTCTTCCTGCTGAGTCTTCTCCTCCTCCTCTTCCTTGTTCTCCCGCGCTAATCCCGGAGCAGTGAAATTCTCAAGCAGTGCCTCAATGCTTTGTCCAGGTTTCTTTGCTCTTGTTTCTGAGCCCTCATCATTCTGGGGACTAAGGTGAGTGTCTGGAGGGGAAACCCCTCGGGATTTCTGAGTCCGGGACAGTTCAATTGCAAGCCTCTATAAAAAAAAAAAAAAAAAAAAAAATCAGAAAATAACAGAGGATACAACAATGGAGCAGCAGTGTCAAATCAAGCACCTTTGTTGACTTGGAGATACACTCTGACAGGTGATTTTACATTCACAAACATCCCACTTACCTCTTTTAGGTTATTTATTTGCTGGATATAACTTGTCTGAGCTGCCTCCAGTTGAGCAATGTACCAGTGCTGATCCCGGCACTTCTGGAAGAAGGTTGGTGAGCGCACTTGGAACCTTCAAAAGAACATTTGAAAAGGGGTTTTGGCAGGGAGTTTGGTTTGGGTTTTGTTTTTGATGTCCCTCCTTCCATTCAAAAAGCCTTAAAACCTAAAATCTAGTGCTGAAATAACAGACAACAGGTCCTTATGGACTCAGTGTCCTGAACACCCTGACTGGCCACAGTGAGTTCTGTAGGAGACACTCACTGGAGAGTCTTCATTTATTGCCAAAATAAAGGGGACACTTCCTTTATTCCCAAAATTCTCCAATGCTCATGACAACTGTTTCTAAAGAGAGGGTGAAAGCACCTTTTTCCCTTAATTCTGGCAGCTACAGGTCTCTAACCCTTATTTAGTGACAGGAGTAGCTACTCCTCAAAGAAAGATACACTTCAAACTTCCATCCCTCCCTTCAGCATATTTCCTTCTCCTACGCTACTGACAGTGAAATCCATTTAGGACAAAGCACAGCACCAATATTTGAAATCCAAACTTGTGATTATTTCCTATTTCAGCAGCAGATGTGATGATATTTTGGAAGGAGAGCAGGGAAGCCCCACCTGAGGATGACAGTGTCGTTCTGCCGGTTCAAGTAGCCCTCGTTGGCCAGCAGGTCCAGGCGGAAGAATCTGTTGTAACCCCAACATTCCCCAACTTCAAAATCAGAGGCAAACTCGCGGATGATGTTTTTGGTGGGATCATTGGTGGACTGGTGGACCATTTCCACACGGTACTCATACCTGCCCAGGGGAAAGGCACAGGGATTAGGGCCAAAAGGTGTCAGAATTGCTGAGGTCAGGTTTGATAGCTGCACCTCCCTGCCCAGCTGAATGGGTGAGTCAACCTTAAGATTTTACTAAATGCTTAAATAAGCAGTGAAAAAAGAAAAGCAAGCAGGACTAGGGAGTAGAGTGAACTCCAGGACTGAACTACCACACAGATACTCCTATCAGTCGTTTTGCCAGCTTCCTTTTTATCTCAAGAGAGCCACTGAGTAACAACTTTAAAATATTATCTTTGTGCTTGATTCAAAGCTCAAGGGACAACAGAAGTCTCACCATTCTTTCCCAAAGGGTTCCACATTCTTTGCAAACACAGATAGAAAAAAACCCCACCGTTTGTTCTTACTGCAGGTTTGCTTACTTGGATGTCTCTGGCAATCCAGCAGACAGCTCCAGGAACACAGACAGGTAGTAGCCCCGAACTACTCCATTTCCATCCTTGAAATAAAATTGAGGAATTGATTAAAAATAGAATTGAAGAAAAAAGAAAAATTAAAAAAACCAAACCAACAAACCAAAACACTTTGATATAAAAGGCTTAGAGAAGTTTGGAAAACAGTTTCAATCAACACTGGATTTGCGGCAGGAATCTACTTTGGATGTTACAGTTGTGATTTTTAGTCTTCAGTGACCTCCTACTGTAACATGAATCAACAAGAAGCACATACACAGTGCAGTATTGGTATCTCAGATATAAATCTCAAGACAAAGCTTTCATTACTCTATTAACACTTGGGGGATTTGATTAAATAGAAGTCTGAATAGACAAACAATATATCAGAAAAACATTATTTCAAGTTAAACATTAGTTCTGAAATATTTTACATACAGCCACATTTCAAAGCTCCTCAATTTTTGAGAAGAGAGCAATTTGTTCAGAAAAAAATCCCATGCAACATGAAAAAGTTAGGGCAGTTAACTGAGAAACAGTATTAGAGTCACCAGAAGTCAAGAAAAAATACAGCAAAACCTCCATCACACTCACCTGAACCAAGGATGAAGAATGGCTCAACTTGAATCCTCCAGCTTGAAGAAACATTTCAACTTACCATTGAAAAAATAAATTTTAATGCCTTCTGACAGCACAGCTCATGTAGCTAATCCTGAATTTACAATACTCTGGAAACTTCCACACAATTCCACCTCTGCACTGCAATAACACAGTTCTGGGCATCCATGGGCTTAACTTATGGAGTCAATTCTCCTAGGATGCTACAAAAATCACTAAGACAGAGCTGGTGCTCCACCACCAAACTCCTCCTTCTCCACACAGCTGCAGGAGCAGCACTGACCAGAGCAGGGAATGTAGGAAGATCCCACCCTGTGGGTCAACTTTCCAACATGGATAAAGCTTCAAAAAATCAATATTCAGTGGGAATATTCAGCCCACTGAATGGACAGGAGCAAAATACAGATTTTAATGTCCAGTTTGAGAGCTGCATGCAGAGTCAATTAATACCTGGTCCTCCTCCCACCTTCCCCACTAAATATTATTCAAACAGAGTAAGTTACTCTATGTCTCAATTCTGTAAGGAACACCTGCAAAAAAATCACTGAGACATAAAAATGTCTATTAAAGCTTCTATGCCATATTAGTAGCACCCATCTTTAATTGCTTTTAAATTAACCAGACAAACTATACTGAGAATATTCTCACTGGAGATCTGGAGGCAAAAAGGGAATTCTCCAATGGTTGGTGTTCAGCTCTACAACCTTACAATGTTCTTTTCCTACAGCTTTTCATATACTACATGAGACAAACTGGTGATTCCTTACTGGAGAAGCCTGGGAATGAATTGGGGTGGGATAACAAGTCCAGCTGAAGGTGTAACTCACCGGGTAAACTTTTAATCTCCAGCACAGTCCTGACACCTGCAGGGGAGGGCTGTACACAGGATCTGCTCGCTGGCGCAAGGTGCTGGTGAGAGAGGAGAAAACATTTGGTTTTGGGACAAAGCAAAACCCTCCTTGGAACCATGAGCTGCACAGATAATTGCCTTCCTCATGGAAAATTTTTAAATGCAGTTAATTGTTCATCTGGTAAACAAGAGATTTTTAATGGAATTGCCATAGCTTAGTCCAGACCTCACAGTTTTCTGTAGAGATTATTCTGTGTTTGAAGTAGCACTGCTGAAGTACAGAGGAAACAGAAGGAGGTTTCCAATATTCACAGTAATTTAAGATACATTCTTACCTGAAGTTTTCCAAGACAAATGTAGTTGAGTCATAGGCTGGAACCAATTCACTGCGGGGGAAGGAATAAATATATTACACTTGAATAACGTGGCATCCAATATCCAAACTTTTGCATTCTGTAGAAGCATTTTGGATGATTTAGGTCATCAGAGCCACTGAAATTCACTAGGACTACACTGGGTTATTGCAGTATAATTCCATTTATAAGCCTCCTTAGGAGGCAAAACCTTGGTGCCACTGGAAAATGAACATTCAGATTTAAACCAAGACACAGCCAAACCAATTTTTGCTAGAGGAATTCCAGAGACTTCTCTGACTTTCTCTTTTTTGGAGACATTTTTCAGCACAGGCTCCCTCAGCAGCCACCAGCAGTGCTCTCCTGATGAAGAATTGTGCTATGAAGTGATTTTGGCTGCATATTCTGAATTAAGGTGACCTGCAGAGGCATCTCATGAGAGCCTGGCAATTATATACTGAATGACCCAATAATAAGAGAAAAAAGGACAAATCAGTAAACTAAGTGTAAAAGAGAAAAAAAAAAAGAGCTGGAACCAACTGTCCTGACTCCCCAGCAGGGACTACAGCCACAAAATAAGCCCTGCTGGAACAGAAAAGCCTAATTGCAGCACAGGTTACTACAAGCAGTAAGTTAAGAGGAAACTCTCCCCTCAGGTACTTTAACCATGTTTTTAAATACTGAACAAACAGAACAGAAATGCAACACTCACCTTGTGAAGTCTGGGGGGACAGGAGTGGTGACAAACGAGGCCATGGGCTTCCGATGGACCTGCTGGAACATCATCAGGATCTCTGAACTTTTGGATATCAGCTCACTCTTGCTGCAGGACCGTAACTACATGGGGAAAAAAGGAGGAAAAAAAGTCCTTAGCTCAGTAGAAATCAGAGGTTTTGTCCACTTTTGTTTTCAAACAACTAAACCACATTTCTGTCACAGCTTCAGAAAGTTTACCCACAACACAATGGAAAATGGAGCTTGGAGGTTTTGGGGTTTGGTTGTTTTGTTTTCTGGAATTCTACAACAGAAGCTACAACTACTGTGTACTTCCCTTAGGTTAAACTAATTTATATAGAACTGGGTAGTTTTGTGTGATGTTGCTGTTAAACCCTTTACTAGTTTTTCAAGCAACTTTGAGTATTTCTAGAAGACACACTTGTTTTTAAGATGAAATTATGCAACCTAAGGCCACTTCAATGAAGAGATCTCCTCCAGAAATATCCACCAATTAATAGTTTTTAAATTAAAAAAGCAAATGAGAAAGGCCAACTGAGGAGGGATCTATGCAACACAACATTTCATCTTGTTTAATAATCACCTGATGTTCTACTTCTTGAAGCAGGGTTTCCAGAAGTTCTGTTTCTTGAGTAAGTGATGTCTTTTGACCTGTTTAAAGAAAAGCCATGGTAAAAAACCCCAAAACACATACTCAGTTTTTAAAGAAACTGTGCTTTTCTTTTTCACTTGGAAGCTGCCCCAGAACATACTAAGGTAAAGGATTTCTAAATATACCAAGGTTGATTGAGAAAGCATTTGATAAGCAAGTCTACATTTTTAATTAGAGCTGTAGTGAAGAACTCATTTGAGGTTGAGTCAGTAATGAAACACTCTGTGTCCCAGAAATGGCAGGTTTATTGTTTTGGGGTGATTTTTTGGACAAAAAGAACAGCAAGTTTGACTCTTATCCAGATAAGCCTCTCTAACATTAAAATTACACTAAAAGGAGTATCTATTACGTAATTTTCAAACTTTTCAAATTAGAAAGATGCACTTCTTGTCAAATATAAAAGGATTTTAGTTGAACGGTACTAAACATTTTCCAGCCAGATGGGAACATTTTTCAAGTTATTATACAGGAGTTTTTAACAGAACATAATTAGGTTATGTTGAATTTAGAACTAATCACAGCAACTACATCATTAACCAACAGCTTTGCTGCAGGTGGAGGTTTTCTGCCAGCAGTGAACTTGCTCAACACCAGAGAGTATAAAGCAGTCATGCTCTCAGGAAATAAAGTTTCTCAGTGGATTTACACATGGTAAACATATTTCTCTGGGCCTCTGGGAGGAGGAGAATACCCACCCATCAGAGTGATGAGCTTGTTCTTGAGCTGGGTGTCCAGGCGGGCGATCATCATCTCCACAGCATTGCGGATTTCCCTGACGCGCTCATCCTTGGCGCTGCGCACAGCCTCCACGTTCCGCTCCTGCAACAGGGCAGGAAAACCAGAGAAACCTGCATTCTTCACACCTTGACTCCACTCTGAGATCCCAGAAATGCTTAAGTGTGCCTAAATCAGTGTTGCTCTGATGAGCTGCGTTCCAGATGGTTCCTGGAGCAGCCAGGATTTCACTGGATCCCTCAGCATGCCCTCTGCTGGGTGCCCAAAGGTTAACTGGGAAGCTGAGCAGCATTTTGTCATCATACAGGGATTTGTCATGTAGGGATTCTTTAGTATCAGACCTGTAAATGCAGCTGCCAGTTTCTCTTCTGCAATTTGAGCAGCACAGAAAAGCTATCTTTGTGGTAACAGGAATAACGTGACAAAAACAGAGAAGTTCTTTGTGGTAACAAGAATGATGTGATAAAAACAGCATCATTCTCCCTGGCCAGTGAAGGTCAGAAACTCTCAGCATTTTATACACACAAGTGGCCCATGTGGTGATAAAGTCACATCTGAGCTGGAACAGAGCAAATCTGTGTGGCAAACAACCACCTGAACAACAGCAAAAATCATACAGAAACTTGTTTAAAAATACCCTGATTTTATCTGCACAAAGACTACACATAATAAATGTATCAGAACACAGAAGTAATCCTTCCTGGGATAGAAGAAACTGCATCAAATTGCTGGAATTCCCACTGAAACTGCCTAAGCTGAACACATCGATGCTTGGATTTTTGACATGTTTACCCCATGTGGAAGAAAAAGGAGGTAAACAAACAAATCTCTAACTGGTGAGCTGCACATCCTGCAGGCTCAAATACATTTACAGCTTATTATCCTTTAAAAAGGGAAAATAAGCTGTTAGAATAAAGCATTTTTATACTTATTTAGCATGACAGACTCCACTTTAAGTGTTGACAAAAATACATCTTTCAAAGAACTGAGCAACTCCAGCTTTTAAACAGCACACCCCAAAAGAAAATCTGTTACAACTCTAAATCCAAATTGAGACTATTTTGACCTTTCTACACTGTATAAAAAGAGTCAAATGAAAAAGCATAAAGATCTCTCTATGGGGTAATCTCACCACCTTCTAACAGGTTCTACTTCCACTTCCCACTTTACAGTTTGCCAATGGAATACTGCAGGAAAACTTTCTTACCACTTCCTGCACCAAACTGATCAATTCCATAAGTCTTCTCCTAAGCTTTGCCACTTCTTCATTTACTTTTGTGACGTGCTGCTCGTAGATTTCTGCCAGTGGTTTAAAAGTATGTCCTCCATGCTGTTCAAAGAGAAAAAGGGGGGAGGAGGAGGTGGTGGTGAATAACAGAGCATCTCTTTCCCACTTTATTCCACTCCTATTAAATTCCTGAAAGAGAAGGGAAGAAAGCCTACGAGTGTATCACTCATTCTGGAAAAGTTCCAAAGCAGATTGTATGTAGGAAGTCTGTCTTTCACTTCCCTTTGTAAGAAGTCATGAATTTGGCTCTCTTTCCATCAAAGCTTCCTGTCAGGAGTTATTTGGAGTCTCAAGAGTCCTCCAAAAATAAACTGCTTCATTCACTGTACAATCCTTTAACAAATCAAATATTGATAGAAGGTTTATTTTTATCATTATTATTAAAACACCCTTCCCAAACAAGGGCAGCAAACTGTTAACCTCTTACATTCCAAACAGCAATTTTGTATCTCCTGGAAAAACTCAACTGAATGGATAAACACTGATGATTTGTGCTACAGGTTTGGAGATACTCAGGATTACAGGCCAGGACAATTAAATAACAAGTCTGATCTGTGTTTTCTGAGCAAGACTTCTTCCTTTGCCCATAAAACTCTCCCCACCACATAGAATTTGTCCAAGACATCACTAAGGTTATAACAAGGAAGATAATTCCCATCTGCTTTTGGCAAAAGTTTCATTTTCTTCTCTAATTACAAACAGGAAGTATCATGTTTCACAAGCAATGTTAATTAATTACAAATACACCTACAACTGCAGTATTTGCACAGCAATCCAACAGGCAGAACAGCAGTTTCACAGCATTTCTAGTTCTTCAAAACCACTGTCAGGCACAAAGCTTGAAGTCCTTTACACCATGTGCATTCAAGCAAGTCTTCTCTTACCATTCCTCCCCAAAGTGCACACTGGTGGCAAATGCACTTCTTGCAGGTCCAGCAGAACACACTGAGCTTTTCATGATGATTTTCACACCTTTAACAAAAAAATACACATATCACCAACAGAAAATAACTATGAATTCTCTACAAACTCAGTTTAACATTTTCACTTGTTTTGCTACATGATGCTGCAAGTAAAGCACAAAACATCTTTTGCAAAGAAAACAGTTACATTCATTAAAAGCCTTTTGTAAGATAAATGTTGCCTTTAGTATTCTCTCAGGAAGCACTTCACAGAGATAAGAGAGTACATTACTAAAATTGGATTTCTACTCCGTAGATAAAGGATATGATCACAGAATCAAATTCTGAATTTTAGAAGTTAATATTACCCATTATTAAAATCCTAATTATAGACTACTGAAAGTACTGCTTTTTGGGGGACTTGATGTGTTTTCTTTGCTCTCCAACTGGCTTTATCAATTACATTTTCAGGACTAGAAAACATCTCAGAACAGCTTCTCTGTTTTCTTCTGCCCAAGCTACCAACTCAGCACCCCCAGTCTTACTGGGACTTAATGCCAAACCAACAAATCTTTAAGCAAAGCCTTTTATTTCAGATCTGTGATCACTGAAAATACTTCATGCAAAGAACACTCCATTTACTTGTCCTTTTCATTTTCTTCATGCTTTGTGAGGCTGCAGAGCTGAAGTGTGTCCAGCTGCTGGGTGACCTCCTCTGCCCAGCGACAGTTGACGAGCTCTCGGAGCTGCAGGGGAGCTCTGCAAGAAGGATGGAACAGTTAGAGCAGGAATTTGGCTCCAGGAGCTCACAAGAGTCACAGGCAAAGAAAAAAAAAGCAGAAACTGGACTAGGTATTCCAAGAAAAGAAAAAATTAAGTCAATTTGATCATTTGGGGAAAGCTGAGAACTGCAGCCGGCAATGTTACACAGAATGGCTGCATGGGCACATCACACAAATTACAGGCATAAAAATGGGTACTTTTCACTCTGAAAAATGAAGCTTCTGGGCTCTGACCTTTGTAAGAAGAATATAAAGAGTTCTAAGAGGAATTCCCTCTAGTTACTGTTATTACACCAGCTGTGTGCACAGCAGTGTTATGTGGGAAGAACAAAGATCCTGCTTAGCTTGTCACAAAACCAGAACATATTTTAGAATAAGTATTATACCAGGGCCAATTTTTATAGAAACACCAGGCAGGTCTCAAAAAAAAAAAAAAACCAAACCCAAAAAAACCCCAAGCTTATAAATTTAGTGTAAGCTGCACTGAAAAAGAGATTGATCAAAACAGGACAATCCACCCAATTCCTGATATTAAAAATACCTTACCTACAATGGGGGCACTGAGCTCTTTGTTCAGTCAGCCAACGCTGTGATGGAAAAAGGAAAATCCTTTTTAAAGAGACTGGAAGGAAAGAACTGCAGGCAAGTACATTCTATCATTAATTAGGAGCTACATATTCTTATTACAGTCTTCCTATATTTTTTCCTTTTTTAAAACAAATTTTCAATTTAACTGTTCAATTACTTAGTCACAAAAGAAGCTGCTATTTGCGTCTTAGTAACAAGCAATCACTTGTCTTTAGATGTCAGAGATACTTCAGTCAAAATTACACAGAGAATTCTGAGGTACCAAATATTGCATTAGAAACCACCCACCTGGCAGATTCCCTCAGTCTTAGACTAAAGAGGATGTTTCAACAAAGGAAAGAAAAAGACACAACAAGCATCTTTTTCAGAGTCGAATTAGTGTTCAAGGTAATTCATTTCTTCCTCTAGGGTTATTTATAGACAAATTAAATATCTGAAGTTCAATGATCAAATCCACAAGGAGCCTGTGAATGTTTCTCTTCCAGAAAGCTCCAGGGACAAACAGCTGAGCAAAGAACTTCACCTGCCCACTACAACTCACAAGTGTAAAAGCTCAGCAGCTGATGGGTTTATATTTGTCAGCTCTCTACTACATTTAAAGAGTCTCATGAATAATCTCTCACCACCCAGCAACAATATGTCATCTAAAATCCTTAATATGCAGCACGAATCCTTCACCTACAGCTCTTGTCAGGGCTTCCAGAGAGAAGGATGAATGTCTGTTCCAATTTCTGGAAATACTACTGGAGGTCTGGAAACCTCAGCTGAACCTTTTGCTGCTACAGCAACACAAAACAGCAGCTGGATTTGGAACTGGAGTGTGATACATTGCCAACCATGACCTTAACAAAGGAATGAGGATCCAGGTGCTGCCTCAGAATCCCCTGAGAAAGATTTAGCTGCACCTGATCACACCACACCAGCATTATAAAACATCTCCAGGATACAGGAGATGATGCTGTGACCTTCCCAGGTGCAAAGTCAGCATCTGATTTCTGTCCCAACTTTTGTCTTCCATACAGGCATCACCAACTCTCAGGAGGTGCTAAGGAAGGGATCATTGTGTGTCTCTTCCTTAAAGCAATTGTTCCAGATGGTGCCTATAATTAGCACCACTGAAGGCAATGCACAGCCTGCCTACTTCTTCCTCAGGGTGTTATAAAAGGTTTTGAAAGGGAAACTAAAGGAGGAAGGAAAAAAAAAATAAAAGGAATCCTTGGAACTCCAGGAAAAGAATGTTTTCATAAGCTCAGTCAGTTTTCAGTTGAAACATTTGAAGGAATAAACCAAACCAAGCAAACTCACCCGGATACAGCTGAAACAGCACAGCTTGGAGCAATGAGGGCACAGGCGGGCATCCCGCAGCTTCTCCATACAAATAAAACATCGGAACACCTCGGCAATGCTCTGCAAAGGGGGATTAGCACTATTGTTAAACATGTTTCAAACACAGCAGAGCTGCATTTGTTTTCTAGGCACAGTGCCAGGTTTCACTTCAGTCCCGTTGCAAAAAGGGAGATAAAACCTAGACACCAAAACTCTCCTCCTCAGCTTCTCCCACACTGCACCACCTCTCAGCACCCATTTTGTAATTCCTTCTGCAAGGAATAGTTTCTATTTGACTTTTCTTTTTCAGAGCAGGCCTTTCTGTAGCCAAGGTATTCCTGCTTGTGTTCACACGAGATTGAACAGCTACCAGAAGAAATTATGTTGTACCTGCAGACAGTGGATTGGCATTAAACTATTTCAAGATCATGGTAAGTGCATGTATGTGTTATACCCAAGAGGAGTTGAATTAATTTGGGTATTTTTTTTTAAACTTTTATAAGACTTATATTCTTTTAATGCCTACCATTATCACCAGCTCCACAATTTCTACACTCCCCACCACACCATTTAATCAATCTTGGGTGATAAAAACATTCCCCAAACGAAAGAGGTATTTTGAAAGCAACGTTTGCTTTCCACGTTGATAATTTATATCTGATAAGGAAGTTCTACGTCCTGTATCACACAGGAGTTATAACCTTTCTGGTCTTCAACTATGGAACTTCAGAAGGTTCTTCAGGTGGGCTAATTTTTTCCCCACAGCATTGGGATTGTGAATCAGCACAAAAGCAAGACATCTTTATTTTTACAGACACCACAGCATCTCCCATCTATTAATGCCTTCTTTACCAGCTGCACGCCGTCGAAACCCAACATATGTGTTTACAGGAGGTGATCACAGCCGGTCTTTTCCACTTTCCCCTGTGCTACAGCCCCCAGCAGGTGTCTGAGCTTACAGCAATTCTGCGCCTTCCCGCTGCCAAGGCGAGCTCCGTGCGCGCCAGCTCTCCATCCATCCATCCATCCATGCCCGAATCCATCCCTGCATTTATTTCTCCCCCTCCGGAACTGGCACCTCCGCCAGCTCATTTCCTACCCCCTCCCCACCTGCTGCCTCGCTGCCCAGCCGAGCCAAGCCCCGCAGCGCCGCAGCCTGTTCCCAGCGCCCGGCCCGCCTCCTCCCGGTGCCGTTCGGCCTTTTTTCCCCTCACACAGGGGACAAGGACCCTCCGAGAGCCGCCGGTAGAGCGGGCGCGAGCGGAGGAGAAGCCGCAGCCGCTGCCCCCTCACCGCCCTGAGGGAGCGCGCGCCGCCCGCCCGCCCGCCCGCCGCTCACCTCCACGCTCTGCTCGTCCATGGCTGCGGCTCTGCCGGCGGGCGGGAGGAGGGACGGCTGTCCCCGGCCTCCCTCTGGGTGCCCGGGAGTACGGAGCGGAGGCTCCGGGAGCGGGGTACGAGGAGCGGACCGCGCTCTCCGCCGCCGGCCCCGCGCACCGCCGGGCCGTGACCGCGGCAGCGCGGCCGCTCCGCCCCGCCCGAGCTGCGCATGCGCGGGGCCGCCCGCAGGGGGCGGGGCCTCGTGAGGGGCGCGCGGGAGGAGCAGCGCCGCCTGAGGGGAGCGGTGTGGGGAGAGCCTCCCGCTGGGGTTTTTCTTAATTTTTCCTCTATTTTCCTTTATTTTTCTCTATTTTTCTTTATTTTCCTCTATTTTCCTTTTAATTCTTCTTCGCCGGAGAGGTTTTAGGAGCGAGAATGGGTTTCTGCGCTCCGCTGACAGCTGTTTTCAGTTATTCTAGCCAGCGTTCACCGATAAATGAAATATTTAACGTTCACCAGTAAATGAAACATTTAATGCTGCTGGCGGTAGTGGCACAGCGAGGATCGAGTCCTCCATGGGAAGTAGACCAATGTGATTTAAGACTAAATCAGTTTGTCAAGCTGGTTAATTGCTGGAAGCTGATTTACTCGAAGGTAAAAGGTACGCTTGGCAGCAAACATCCTAAAATCAAGTTGTCTCTATTTTCCTCTTCAATATCCAGCCTGTGTCTCTATTCCCATCAAACCCAAACCATGGATGAGTTCAGGGATCAGCTTTTCCTTCCCTCAGAGCACTAATTTAACTTTCTCTCCTCTGGCAGACATCATTTTTCACAAAAAAAAAAACCCACAGGAACTTAACAAGAAATCAGGTATCTTACTCTCTCAAAATAGGCTGAAATACAAAAATATAAATGTGAAAAACAAGCAGAGGCTTGGAGAGGACAGAAATGCCTTCTGAGCCTGGCTGGAGTGTAAAAAACCCATGGGAATTCACATAAAAGGAAAATGAAGCAGGTCAGGGAGCAGAGTCAGGAGTCACACCAACAAAAGTATAATCAATCTTTATTCAGGAATGCAAGTACAATTAAGAGGCTGGGATTATTTGCCTTTAAAACCCCCTCAGGAATGCAGCAAGGAAATGGAAATGTCACATGGCTCACAACATTCCTCAAAAATGCATCGGATATAATCCTTTAAACAGCCAAGGTAAAGTGCCAACCTCTAATTTCAAGTATTATCAATAGAATTTGTATACAGAAACATTAACAACTTCCCAACAGTGGACTTAGAACTCTTCTTCCAGAGAAATGCTTATTCTTTAATAATCCAGGAGCTGTGACCAAGATGCTTCTGTGTCAGATGAGCTTTCATTCACACAGCTAATTTAACATTTCCTTGTTTGTCGAGTTCTACAATCCCGAGTTCTTTCAGGATTTGAATTCTTGAGTCAGTGGCTCTCATATTCATCTTGTTCATCTGTGAAGCACTCAATGCTGCCCTGTAAGACAAAAATAATTTAGCAAAACGGGGATCAAACATCAGGTCTGGCAGAAAAAGGCTAAAAAGCACATTCTGTTCAATCAATGATTTTTGTGAGTGCTCTGTAAATCTCAGTCTTATTCAGATTACCATCAACTATTCCTGTCCTACTTCAAATCACAGCAGTCATTTGCTAATCTTAGGGTTAAAGAGACAGAATTCCTGAGTTTCAAACTTCCTTATTTGTAACATCAGCCTGTCAGAAATCCCCAGCACTCATCCCAAAAAGGGGTTGGTGAGGGTTTGGGGGTTATGGTTTAGTGTCAGGGCTTTTTGAAATTACAATATTGCAGTGAATGCTTAACTAGCTGGTTTTGTTGAACTTGAAAAGGCTGAAATTCTTTACAGTTTATAAAATTCTTTTAATGGATGGCTTCAAGTCTTACCTGTTCTTCTTTACAACGAAGTGGTTAAATAACCCCTTGTACAAATAGTTCACATCTGCTAATTTGACAGTGCTTCTGATGCTCCTTGGCACACACATAAATGTTTCCTCAGTCAATGGTTTATATTTGGGCTCTAAAAAATTGGAAATAGAAGGTAATTGTTAAAAAAACCTAGAAATGGAAAATATTTGTTTCTTCAGAAAACACACAAGGAAAATTCTTTTCTATCAGCAGGGAAAAATGGATTTTAAAAGAGCTATTTCTATGGTAAGATGAGTGCACCATTTCTTCCAGATCATAGACAACAATTTCCCACTTCAATCCCATCAAAAGTAAGGAAAAAAAATCCCAGAAACACGGCAACTATTCATGGAATGTAACTAAGGGGTCAGGTCCTTATAGCAAAATCTAAATTCTTCACATAGAAGAAGTAGATGCTGGTGCTTGAGAGTGAAAACAGTGAATTTACTGCCTATCACAGGCTCTGTGAGAAGAAAACAGGGGGAAGTTAATTTTTTCAGCATTTACCTTCAGGTGAGCAAGAGACTGTAGATCCTGGACAGGATGGCTAAAAATAAACAAGGGATAATGTCAGTATTTGTTAGTATTTTGCCTAGGAATCATTTTTCACACTTTCATTTCTGCATGAAATTTACATTAATTGCATTTTACTGTTGGGTAACACAGGATCTTGCAGCCACTGAAGTCAACAGCAAAATCTTAGGGATTAAACACAGTTTTAAAAAAATTAAGTTTAAAATGGATACAGAAAGATTTATAGGCAAGTCAGATGAGCCTCTCCAGCTTTCCAGTGTGGATCTGAAAGAACTGCACATTATTTAGAATTAATAATGGACATAAATTAAGAGCATTTATCAAGGGAGGAGCAGATATTTGCAAACAAAGAGTGAGTGAAGCTGCATGAACTGGACAGGTTTTATGAAAACCAACTATAGTAATGGGACAGAAAATTAGGTGTCTGTGACAGTGGCAATGGGAAGGAGTAGAAAAATATGTCCATCAGATAAACACCCTCTATTAACCTCCTTTAATATTTTTGAGACCCAGACAAAATATTTGCAGATAATTATATTGGATAATCACATATTGAGCTATGGGAGAATATCTGACTTTTTAAACAAATATTAATTTAGATCTAAGTTCTACTGCATTGCAGTTAGAATAGATTGTTACTCATATCCCAAAATTTATTTAATATTTTACAGGAAATTAAATTTCTCTCGACTTTGAGATACATTGGTTTGAATCAATGACAATCCTCACTCCCACCCAAATGTTTCTTATCAGAAAGATCAACAAGAGCAACCAACTGCATCTCTGACAAGAAACATAAACATATCCCAATTAAAAACTAACAGGAACAAAGCCTTCCATCAAAGCTAATTTCCCTTTGTGGACAATCTAGTTGGAACAATTAAAAAAAGCTTTATCTGTACAGAATAAAAATGAAAAGGTTCCTTAAGAAACTTAATCCCATTTCTGAAATATTCCATTCATTTGAGAGGTATTAAATCACCAAAGCAGCCCCGTCTGCATTCAGCTGAGCTGCACTCAGGATTAAAGGTTTCTGGAATTCTAATTACCTCTTCCACTGGCAATTCCACTTCTTCCCCAGTTTGGAAGTTTAACTGCTGAGCTGCAGTCTGTTCTTCTGCTGACAGAGGTAAACTCTGGGAAGAAAAAAAAGCAAACACAGAGAAGTGTGATACTTCAGTTCCTGAGGTGATGATATTTACAGAAGGACTCAATGTTTGTGCAGCCCTTTGCTCATGGAAACTGACAGTAGACTGCTAATTTCCTTCCACTGAAAGCAAATGTACCAGCAAAGTATTTCTGAAAAATCAACCATCATCTTCCTCTAGCATCAATACTATAAATTAGTCAAGTAAGATAAATTTTTCTAATTAAAAAAAAAGTATTCCATTTGAAAACTTCTATTTCTTGGAGCTGTTTCATCCATCTTCGGTTTAGGAAATATAAAAAGTACAAGAAAATCTTTATCTAAAGCTCTACATATAATTCAAGAAAAGGGTCTTCCACTTAAAGAAAATGCCAAGTACAAAATTATTCTTGGCAGAATATCTTGAAACACACTGAGAATATGACATATTTTCCTTTCTGTGACATATAACTATTGTCTTAAATCACAATCCAGCCCATTTTGTCTATAAAAGGTTACCAGTAACTTACCCAGAGCTGTTGACAGATTAAACCCAATCTCGAGGCACTGTCATTAGAACATTGATCTAAATCACTTTATTTGTGAAGGGACAAAATTAGTGCTTTCACAACCTCTTCAATAATGAAACAGTCTGAAGACCACTTCAGAAAATGTTGTTTAACAGCACTGGGTTTTTTAACAATTTAAACATTATCTTAGGAAAAATTTAGGACTTTGGAGCAACAGCAATCCCAGGGCGTTTGTTACAGTGGTTTTAACTTTCTCCATTTAGACAGAGAAAAATACTTGCCATTTAAAAGCTTTTTAGCTTTTTAAAACTGCTTCCACTTTCTATTTTTCTTTAAGGTGTTTACATCTAAAATCTGTCAGCATAGCCCTGAAACACAGCTGTGCACAGAGGTGTTGACTCCTATGGAATTACCCAAATTGTGTCACTCCATTCACACTCCTCAGGCGTTACTGCAGCTCCAAATCTGAACACCACTGGTTTTAACTGCTGGGGATTGGGATTTCCAATCCAAGAACAAAAAGAGCTCCAATCCTGCAAGCATTCCTCCTGGAAAACTGTCTCCTTATCTCCTAAGAGTCTGCACAAACAAGTTTCCAGTGGAACTACATAAAGGTTACAAAGTTCATATTCATTCCCAGGAGTGAAAACAAAGTGATTAAAATGAAAATACCACCTCCAGCTCACTGTGTTGCTGTAGTGCCTGAACTATCTTCATTGTTTTCTCCAGGGCAGCACGGATGCTCTTCATGGATTCCTTCTGCTCCATGGAAATTTCTTCCATCTGCACACACAGCGATTTGTAACGCGATTTCAGCACTGGCAGCTCCTTCAGGAGAGCAATTGGATTCTCCTGTGTAAGTAAAAATACATTTAAACTATGTAAGATGATTGGATTCTTGTGGCCACGTATCAGTTAAAAGTGCAGGTGTTGGAGACACCAAAATATTACATGAACCAAAATATTACAATGGAAATATACAGGAAAAAAGGACTTATTTATAAAATATCCTTTATTGTTTTCCTCTCATCTCTCCCAAAATCTGAATTAAGTCACTGCTTGTTGGCAAGTTTACCTTGGATCTCAGAGTAAGGGTGAGTTTTAGCCCAGACTGGAATCTATAACTTGAATTTAGGTGTTAACACCACTAATTTCTCAGAGCAGAACATGGGAGAATTTCACTATACCAAGAAACCAAGGGAGTTTGGTTTGAACTCATATCAGGCCACTTATCTTGATATATAATGCAGGAAATACTTTATAATAATAATAATCAACTAATAATAATAAAAACTTCATAATAATAACAATAATAATAGTAATAATAACAATAAAAGCCTGACAATAGATGAAAGAACAACCACATATATTTCAAGTTTAAAGAAAAATACTCATTTGTAACCAACTTTATGCACTTAAATTGAATTTAATCTGAAAATACTACCTCTGCTGCTGTATTATCAGGAAGACTTTTCATTATTTCAAACTCCACTCTGTGCTGAATGTAATCCAAGTCAGATTCTGCTTTCTGGAACTGAAATATTTAAGGTCAGGCATAATAAATTAAAAACCAAAAACTGCAGACAAACCCCAACCATTTGCCTTTCCTCTGTTCCAGGAAAGCAGGAGGTAGCTGCCTCCCTTTGAAAGGCTCAGGGACCATGAAAGTTTTCAAATTCAATTTTCTCAAATATTAAATAGTTCTGTTAGCAAAACTACAACACTCAGTTATTTACACAGAGGAGGTTATGAGTAAATTCAGGATCCAAGAGTATCATCAGAGCTTTGATTAATAATCATATTAGGGATGTGTTCTTTCAGATGGTTTTAACACCCACAATACAGTTTATTATTCCCCAATAAACCAGACTGACTAGCAGCTCATAAAATTGATGACATCACTTTTCTTTCCTTGGGATAAATAAGCCACCAGAGAATTGTCTAATTGCCTTGTAAAACAGTCTGCTGATAGCATTATTACTTAATTAATTTTAGTCTGCAATTTTAGTATCTATTAAAGACTTCCACTTTCAAGAAAGGCAGTTTCCCCTGTTCCCAAGCAACTCATTAATTCTTTGACATAATAATTCAGTGATTTTACAGTCACAGAAAGAGACAATGATGAGAGCAAGTTAAACATGGTTGTGACTTCCTTTACTTGGTTTTCACTGTTTATATTGAGATTAACCCAAAGTGACCATTCCAATTTTTTTTTTTTTAGGATCAAAGTCAGGCTGTATTTGTTACAGGCAATGTTATAATGGCAGCTGAAGTGACAAATATCCACAGTCTGGGGTCAGGCTGGGATTCCAAAGGGATATTTATGTTTTAAACATCAGCCTTGGGATCCACCTTAGCAATGGCCCTTAATGCCTTTGAGGATCTGGAAATTCAGCTTGAAGGAAAAGGATTTGATGCAGGATACTCTCCAATAAAACCTCTTTCTGAGGGACTGGAGATGGATGATATTTCACACACCTCCAGTACATTTTCAAATAGTAGCTTAAGAAGAGGAAAATAAATCTAGTGAAGAGCTTGAGCATCTATAAATCAAGGGGAAAGCTTTCACCCAGTGCTGCCATAATTCACCATCTGCCCAACAAAACTCCTTCCCACACCTGCCCCAGAAACCAGCCAGGACACAATCCAAGAATAAAATACTTTTCAGTACACTGTACATTTTTAAAGAGTTCAGGAGGGATTTCTTCTTCAACTGCTCAATGGTTTCTGTTCTTTTCCACTAACAAATATTCGTAGGTTTTCATTTCCACAGGCAGGCACCCCAAAAATTTGCTTTTCTCCAGCTCCTCCATTTGATCAGTTTTTGGGAAAGCCCACAATGAATATGAGCTACTTTCAAAATTACCCATGAAATATTCAATACTGATAATTTGAATAAGGAGCTAATTAACCCCATGCTGCTACTATGATTCAGGACATTAAAAAGTGGGTGTGAAGCTAAGTGTGGCTAGAATTTTCAGATTTGTGACAAGATGAACACAGTTCATTTATAAATATTTATTTCTTGTTGCATTTCAGGAAACATCCACCTGCAAAAATCTCCCCTTGATATTCTATGTCAGAAGCATTTGTAGGACGATTATTTTACACCAACCACATAGAAAAATGCAGGGTTTGAAGTGTAAATTTGTAATTTACTCACAGGCTTGGAAGCAAAGTGTTAGAAAGTGAGGCAAGAGTGAGGCCAGTGCTGAGGGCTCTGCTCTCAGATGCTTTGACAATACTATTGCACTGCTCTCTGTATAGCACAGTAGTGCAATAAAGTCAGAGCACTCGTTAGCAGCAACAATTCTGGGCAACAATCAATCATACACTCACCAAAAAAAGGGAAAAAACCACATCAACTCAGCCAGAGGTTTCTGTGGATGGGGAAGAGTTGGATATGGTTAAAGCTCACCAAGTCCTGACACACACACACACACAAGAACTCACATTGTTATTGTTCATAATCTGTCATTTCACTAACCAAAAGGGGGGAAAAACCCAACCACCCAACAAAGTGCTCAGCAGATCTGTCAGAAATTCAATTGCAAACTATTTGGTGCTTTTTAAACTGGAAACTCCATTTCCAAGTGTATTTATTGCTTAGGTTTGCCTCATAGAGAGCAAAGATTCTAAACTGCTATCAGACAGATGTTCTTAAATTGCATTACAGGGAATATCTTCTACACAGAAGAGTTTATTCTTTATAATCTGTGGGTGCTGAATCACATTAAAATGGTTCTAAACACTAATTTCCCAACTCTGGGGATGTCCTTTACCACTGGGGTGTGAGAGCACCATCACAGGGGGTGTATTCCACAAATCTCAGTGAAGGTGAGTTTTTTTACCATAACAGCAATTTCATATTGAAAGTTTGAGAACTCTCAGGGTTTGCAGGTGATGAGATCCTTAACAACAAAATACAAAGGAATTGGGAATGGAGTGGAGAGAGTGGGATGATTGCTGATGTACCCAGAGCTGAGTTACCTCTACCATTTCTAAGGCACAGAGATGATGGCATTTGTCATTAAATGACCAGTCAGTGTTCCTCCTTGGCAAACAGGTAGAAGACAATGAGTAATAAAAATTAAATTAGTGGTAATCTCATCTTACAGCTGTTTTGCAAATCACCTCCTGGCCTCAGTGACTTCAGACAATAAGAACAATAAAGAGAAATGCAGATTGTATTGCTGGCCAATGCCCTTTTAACATTGCACTGCTTTTTGTGCATCATCACCAGTAGTACAACATAAAAAGGGCACTGGACAGACACCACTCAGGGACAGAGGAGGTCAAGTGTACCAAAACCAGTGGCAGAAATTATCTGAATTGCTCTGAATGAAGCCCTTGCAGCTCAAGTGACAGTTTATCCATTTGTTTCCCGATTTTATCAAATGGATGTGCACAGAGTTTTCCCTCAGTGAGGTCTGGGCGTTAAAAGTAAATGAGATGACTGTGCACAAGCATGCCCTGTGTGCTCATTCCAGGTCTGACTGTGCCTCTTGAAGCTGCTAAAAAGATCCCAAATTCCTGCTGACACCAAGGAACTTGTGCAGTCCTGTCCTGGGTGCTGAAATACACCCAGTGGTGATGGAATCATGGAATGGTTGGGTGGGAAGGGACCTTAAAATTCATCCCATTCCACCTTCCACAAGGTTGCTCCAACCTAGCCTTGACCTGTTCTTATTTAAATTGGCAGCTTTATGATCTTTTCCATAATTAATCTAACACTGTTATGGTGCTCCTGTCAGAAATAAGCATTGATTACCTGGTATTTTCATACCCATTGTTCTGTTTGAACTCCCACTAATTACTTTTTATTCCTGCATCC
This sequence comes from Entomyzon cyanotis, assembly GCA_024500445.1. NCBI lineage: Eukaryota > Metazoa > Chordata > Aves > Passeriformes > Meliphagidae > Entomyzon > Entomyzon cyanotis. The sequence goes on from JAKEPQ010000673.1 coordinate 3,173,249, forward strand.
ATGAGACTAAAAAGAAAGCTTTCCATGAATTTCATGTCAAAACCTCCGGGGAAATAAGAAGCATTATTTTATCACACTTCTGTGGAGAGAGCTGACTCCACAGGAAATCCAGGACGAGGAAACAACAAAGCAGAAGGAAAAGCAAGAGACACAAAGCTGGGAGATGTGAGATTTTTCTGAATTCCAGAATAAAAGCCCCTGCTAAAGGGGACAAAACCACCTCTCTATTTACGTGTCCTAAAACAAGAATCACTTGATAGCATGACTTTCAGTGAAACACAGAAATAAGCAAGGACAACAAACTAACAAATCAATAAATAAATAAAACTTCTAACCCAAGTATCTTTAAACATTTTTCTAAATTAAACTAGGCTTTTAAAAAAATCAAATACTAATATATGGGGAGATTAAACTTACACTATGGGCAAAAATGTAAAAGAGATTGTGATAAATGAGCGAAAAGATTATACAAAAGCAAGAGGAACGTTTGAGGGATGGCACAAGGAACTTGGCTAGTTGGACACAGATACCCAGTGCCTCTCCAATGGGAGCAAACACAGCACAGCTCACATTTGGGAGGTTAATTTTTGCCTTTTTTTCACTTTTCCAGGAGTGGGGCAGGCAGAGAGGCGATCATTACACAAGGGAGAGTGCTTCAGTGGCTGCTGGGAGCACTGGAGAGGAGCGAAAGGCTGGAAAAACTGCGGGAATTTGGGGCTCAGCAAGGGAGGGCCGAGGGGGCCATCGCCCCGCTCCCCCCGCGCGCCCGCGCCAGTGGACCAGCCCAGCCCGCCTCTCCCCCCGCCGCCACAATGGGCCAGCCCAGGTGAGCGCTCCACCCTCGCCCCCCACCGGGAGAAGATGGACTAGTCCGGGAGCTCCACTCTGCCCCGCGCCCCCTCCCGCCGCGGGAACATGGAGCGGCCCGGCCCGGCCGCGTCCCCCCGCACGGCGGGCAATGAGCGCGCCCACCCCGCCGCCCCCCCAGGTGCGCGGGAAATGGCCGCGCCCTGCCCCGCGCCGAGGGGTGAATGGAGCGGCGCAAGCCCCGCCCCTCGAGGGGGGGCGGCGGAATGGACCGGCCCGGCCGAACCCGCCTGACCCGGACGCGGCCGGCGGGCGCCCCGTCGAGGGCGGCGCGGGCCGCGCTCAGGGCCCGGATGGGGAACGCGGGCGCGGCTGAGCGGCCGCTCTTCCGTCGCGCCGCGCCCGCGCCCCCGCTCTCCCTCCCTTCCTCCCTCCCGTCCGCGGCGGCCCCGCGCCCTCCGAGGCGCCGCCGCCGCCGGTCCGCGGCGCGGCCGCCCCTCAGCGCGGCCGCCGCCCGCCCTCACCAGGGTCTCGAGCCTGGTAACCGCCGTCTCCATGTTGAATAGTTGACATTCCTCAGGCGGCGGCGGGGAGATCCCCACCCCCCGCGCCGCGGCACGGGAGAGTCGGCGGCGCCCATTGGCCAGCTGTCACTCGCCGCGCGCCTCCCATTGGCTCGCGGCTGGCGGGGCGCGCTCGCCATTGGCCCGGGGAGAATGTAAACCCGCTCCGAGGTACGGCCGAGCCCATTGGCCCGGAGTGAGCTCCGGCGGTGATTGGCCGGGGCGGGGCGCGCGGCGCTGGCGGGAAGCGGCGCGGGTCCGTCCGCTGCGGCCCTGACGGGGCGGGAGCGCCGCTCCTTCCCTCCGGCCCCCTCCCGGTTGCGCCGGTAGCCCCGGCCGGGCCGCTCCTCGCACCGTTCACCGCACCGGCCTTCCCCGGCCGAGCGCTGCCCGCAGCCGATTGGCGGGACCGAACCCGCTCGTCCAATGGCGGCGCCGCTCGCCTCAGCGCGCCCGGGACGGGGCGGGGCAAGGCCGGCTCCACCCCCGGGGAGCTCGGGCGCGCCTCAGCGCGGTGGCCAATCAGCGCGCGGCTTACACGCGCCGCGCGGGGGGCGGCAGAGAGCGGCGCTGCCATTGGCTGGGCGCGGCGCGGGGAGCGGTTTGAATCGGCGGCGACGGGCGCTGAGCGAGCCGCGGGGACAGGGCGGCCCGGGATGGGACACGCCGGGGACACTGCCGGGGACACTGCCGGGACACTGCCGGGACACTGCCGGCACTGCGGACACGCTGCAGGTGTGTGTGGGGGGGAGAGGCCTCCCCGCTCGTGGGGCGGGGTCCCGGTGAGCGGGGCTGGGCTGTAACCGGTCACCGCTCAGGGATCGGCCCGGGCCAACCCCGGCATCGCCCCGTGCCTCCTTCGTGTCCTTTGTCACCGTTCCACCCCTGCGTCGTTTTCCCCAAATTCAGTGCTTCTCACGTCAGGGTAGAGAAAAACTGAACGTTCGTTTATATTTATCGTGTTCGTATATTAATAGTCATGATATCTCTATTTAACTTATAATGCTTCTAATTACTTTCCTATGTATTTATGCTATTATTTATAATATATTTATCATGCATATACTTTTATCATTCATTCACATACATATTATATTTACAATAGCTATTTATTAATGCTGTTTATCTATGATATAATTAGAAAAGGAAAAAAACAAGCCCATATAAAATTATGCTTTCTGCATACACTACTCGTGCACAATGTGCTGTCCACATTCCTGTGGACCGTATGAAATTAAGGAAATCTTTTTTACCACTGGTATGTGATAATTCCACCAAGGCAGCTGTGAATAACCTCTGACTGTATTTCTGAGGTGCAGCCCATGTTCTTCTCTTTGGTGGCAGCTCTGTCCCAACATGTAATTTGGTTTATCTCTCTTTACATTCATTCTGAATGTGTTTTTTCCAACAGCAATGGCAAGGTATAAGAAATGCAAACGAAAACGAAGAGCCAGAGCAAAATTCCGACTGGAAAAAAAGAGAAATGCTGCAACCCCCCAGGGCTCAGTTTGTCCCTCTCCACGGTAAGAGGCTCAGCTTGAACTTTGCCTTCTCACTCCATTTGTGGTTTGCTGTTTGCTCCCAGTGTCTTGTGGAAAAGAGGAAGATTTGTGCCAAGTAGACGTAGAACTTCATGATATGGTTTGGTGTTATCCAGTTGAAGGTTGGACATGATGGAGGCCTTTTCCAACCTTAATGTTTCTATGATTAATAACCAGGAAAAGCAACTTGAATTTAAAAATATTTCAAATAGGATTTCCCCTCCTCCTTTATTGAAATGTGTCTTGGCCTTTCCAGGTTTCTGTGATCACATTTACTCTGTTGTTACTTGCTGGTACCTATTTGTAATTTCCAGATGATTGGTCACAGTTAATTTTTTTAATGGCTGAAATGATAAATATAACTGTCCTCATTCTGAAATGTTCTGTTGCAGGTCACCAGCTCCTCTCCCTCTGAACACATCACCAGTGCCAAGATGCTCCCTCTGGTCTTTAGCTTTGCCCAGTATGAAAAATGTGGTCAAACCCTTGACAACAGCAGCCTCATTTCTGTATTGGTGGTGCCAGCACAGGGTTGCACAGGTAGATGACTTTCTTTGATATTAGATTTTTCTGTTCTAAACCGGGATTAACACTGTTTACTGAGTGGGAAATATTTTATTGCACCAATTTCTTTGTTCTGTTAGTATTCCCCCTAAAAATCAGATCGATCTTCAGAAATATATGAAGAAAGTCAATAACAAATACACACAATCTGCTTTCTTTTTATGTTTAGAGCTTTAAGGCGATTAAAGACACCATATTTCCATCACAAGTCTACTTAAGGGAACTAAATACGTTCAGGGAGAAGCTGGAGAAGTTGGAAAGTGAATTTTCCAAGCTACAAGAAGCACTTCAGGTCAGTCTCAGTCCATCTGAGGCAGGGTGATGTTTGCCTGGGTGAGCCTGTAAGGAACTGTGGTCAGTACAGATGCACTGAAATCTGAACAGCTCCTCAGGGACATTCTCTGCTTTCAGAGCTGCTAAACTGCTGCTACCTCACAGCAGGAGGGAACTGTTTTGCTGGTGAGCCTCACTGGAGGTTCTTTAGATCTTTATAGCTCAACCTTAGCCTTTGTTCTCTAAAATCCCATCTACTTTTGCCAGTGGATTTAATGTCCTCTTTATTTATCTATGTCGCTTTCAGATGCACGGAGCTGCAGCTTCGTCTTCAGAAAGTTCTCTTTGCCAGAGGTGTCATAAGCCAGTCCTGGATGCTCCTGTGGGGACACAGATGGACCTTCCAGTGTCAGGATCCATGCCTGTGTGCATCCTTCCTCCTCCTCCTCCTCCTCCTCCCACCACCACCACCACCACCACCACCACCACCACTGCCTCCACCCAAACTGCCTCCAGCACCTCTCCTCCTCCAGCGGGGCACTGCCTCAAAACCACTGCCGGTAGGGAATCACAAAGTTCCTCTGTTTTTTATTTCATGCCTCAGGAGTTCTTTTTGGATCTGAATTCATCAGGAATGAGCCTCTCTCTGAGTCACTTTCCAATCCTAATTTCCCTTCCAAACCCCTTTGCTTCCAGGCACCACCAGTGAAGAAGGATGGCCCCATGCACATCACCCTCAAAGACCTCCTGAATGTTAAACTGAAGAAGACAAACAGCAGCCTGAGAATGGACAAGGTAAACTGGAGGGTAGATAGGTGGTGGTGGTGTATCAAGGGAAAATCCACCCTGGAATTGGGGTATCTCCTGCATTTTTTTTCAATAAATTGATTCTCATCCAAACACATAGTGATCAGTTTCAAGTAACCATTTTAATTCTGCACCTGGGCTTTGGAATGAAAGAAATAAAGTGACAAACTCCAATCTCACCTGGCACCCAGACCAGCTCTAATTTTACATTGAGGCCATGGAGCTTTCATGTAGCTTTGTGTGTTATCAATAGAGTTTGGACTTTCTTTTGCCCAGCTGGAATTTTGTTTGCAGAAGTGTTTAGGTTTTTTGGTTTTCTTGATTTTTTTCTTCTTAAATAAATCTATTTTTATCCAAGGCACATTCAAATCTTAATAATTAAAAAAAGCATAAAAGCCGTAAACCACAAAAATCTTTCAGCGTATAAATATTAAATAGATTTCAGGTTAGTGAGACTTTCTGCAGTTTTATTTGTGGTAACATTTCTTTCCTTGCTTTAGGAACAATCACCTATGAAGCCACGCAGGGCATTAATTACAGTCACAGATCTACAGAGTGTTAGTCTGAGACCTAAATCCAAGCCATCAGCTCATGCTGTAGAATCTTTAATGTAAGATGCTTTCTTCCTTATTTTGATATTAGATTTTTCTGTTTTAAACAGTGATTAATGTTGTTTATTGAGTGGGAAATATTTCATTGCACCGATTTCTTTTGTTCTGTTAGTACCTCCCCTAAAAATCAGATTGATCTTCGGAAACATCTGAAGAAAGTCGATATACAAAGGTCTGTTCCTTTCTATTCTCTTGAATTCTATTTTTTAATCTAGAAAACATAGAGAACCAATCAAAACTAATCATAATTCCCCTTTCAGAAGTCCTGGTGGCACTCCTCTGAATAGTAAAGAAAACACTGAATGTGGCTCTGGGCTGACGCCAATAATGACACGGGCACTACGGCGGAAATTTCAGGCGAGTCACTCTGTCTCTTTTTGAAATCATAAGGTGGCTTTAAAATTCACAGAATTTGGATTTGTGGCAAATCGGGTGCCTCAATGCAACTTCAAAATTCACAGTTCCACTTTGCAGAAGAATAAAATCCGAGGGTTAATAACATCTTTTATTTGAATGATTTGCTGGGTCTGCTTTATGGTGTCAGCTAAGAATGGCACTGTTTTATCTCAGTGATAATTAGTTCAGATATCCAAGTTCTGACTCTTTTCTTCTTTTGACAGATGGCTCACCCGAAGAGTCCCTCGCCTGCACGGTTGAGTGCTGCAAACAGCTTTGATGAGAAGTAAAAAGGAAAGTAGGTTTATGGAACAATGTGTTTTCCATTTGTGGTCAGGAAGCCACTTGAATCCCATTTTTATCACACTCAGGCACATGTATTTGCAAGTAAATCTAGTGCACAGGAGAACGGGGCATTATGAAACCCTGTAAAGCAGATTGTGCTTTTTATATCTCTCTAATGGCTCTCAATTTGGTTGCATCTTCATTCATAATGGAAAAAAAAAAAAGAAATGTCCAAGTCTTTTGACACCTGGGTGCTGCTGAAGCAGGGACTATTAAGTTCCCAGCACTGGTGCTGCTTGTCATACAAATATGTGTGTGTTTGCTGAAATTCAGTATTTTTATATCTTTTGTATCTTTATATCTTTTTTTTATAACAAAAAATATCTTGACAGTATTTGTACAGTTTCAAAGAAAAGCAACAGTTTAATGCACTAATGTTACTGAAGTGGAAAGCTGCAAGATTCAACCAACAGTTGGAGTCTGTGGCTACAAATGTATGAGGCAATTGCACTGTGTATCACTGCTGGCTGGTGTCTGATCACTATTAAAAGGCTGCGTTGCTTAAACACAAGGAACTCAAAGCTTCCTCGCACGTCCAGTTCAGGGGGTGGGCAGGGGTTGTGCCTGCACCGCGGCTCAGCTCACACGGACCAGGACAAGGGCAGATGCTGATGCCGGTGGCACAGCCGTGACCCGGCATCCCTGCACGGTCTGTGGAACTCATCCCGCGCCCATCCGCACAGAGCTGAGCCCGGAGGCGGTGGGACCAGAGCTGCCCGCGGCGCTGGCCGTGCTGTCACACCCTCGGCATCCCCGCTGCCGTGCCGCTGTCCGCGCCCTCCGGGGCGGAGCCGCTCATGCGCGGGGCCGGGCCGAGCTCCGCCGCTTCCGGGCGGGAGCGGAGCCGCCGGCGGGGCCGGGCCATGCCGCTGCCCGGGGCCGGGCCGCCCGGGGCCATGGGCACGGCCGTGGGGCCCATGAGCCTGCGGGAGCTGCTGCTGGCGGCCGAGGCGGGCGGCGGGGCGGGCGGCGAGGAGGAGGTGTGCGTGGTGGGCATCTTCGGCAAAACCGCGCTGCAGCTCTGCTCCGAGAAGGAGGCCCTGGTGAGCACCGTGTGCGACCGGCAGGTGTTCCCGCTGTTCCCGGAGGAGGATCCCGAGCTGGACGGCGCCGCGGGGCAGGAGGGGGACCCGGCGACGAAGGACTACAACCAGCTGCAGGCGTACTACAGCCAGGAGAGCCGCGTGCTGTACCTGGTGCTCACCTCCATCTGCGACACGCCGCAGCTGCTGCGCGCCTGCGGGGACCTGGCGGCAGCCGAGAACAGGGAGGCAGGGCCCGGGCACCCCTCCGGCGGTCCAGCCCCGCTGCCCCACGCCGAGGCGCACGAGTTCTGGAAGCACCAGGAGAAGCTGCACTGCCTGAGCCTCCTCTACCTCTTCTCCGTCTGCCACATCCTGCTGCTGGTGCATCCCACCTGCTCCTTCGACATCACCTACGACCGCGTGTTCAGGGCGCTGGACGGGCTGCGGCAGAAGGTGCTGCCCTCCCTGAAGGCTGCCATCAAGGACTGCCCGGTCGGCAAGGAGTGGAAGCTCAACTGCAGGCCGTGCCCTCCACGCCTCCTCTTCCTTTTCCAGCTCAACGGGGCTCTGAAGGTGGATCCGCTCCCAAGCAGGGGCCAGGATCCCTGTGGTCACCTGGAAAAGCCACCCCCGAAGAAGCATTCCCCCAAGAGGAGGCTGCAGCACGCTCTGGAGGATCAGATCTACCGCATCTTCCGCAAGAGCAGGGTGCTGACCAACCAGAGCATCAACTGCCTGTTCACCGTGCCTGCCAACCAGGCTTTCGTGTACATCGTGGCCGGTGGGCCCCAGGATGGAGATGATCCCGTGGCCATGCTTCTCGACCAGCTCAGGAGCAACTGCACCATGAGAGAGACTGACTCGCTGCTGGCTCCCACCCTGTCGGGACCCAGGAGGTATCAGATGATGAGGCACGGCCGGCAGCAGCTCTCCTTCCACGCAGAGAGCAGCAGCTCTAGCTCCAGCTCCTCTGGGCAGCTCGTGGACTGCACTCTGAAGGAATTCTTGTGGCAGCACGTGGAGCTGGTGCTCAGCAAGAAGGGCTTCGAAGACAGCGTGGGGAGGAACCCACAGCCCTCTCACTTCGAGCTCCCGACCTACCAGAAGTGGGTGGCTGCTGCTCTGAAACTGTATGAAGTGACCATCGAAGGGAAAGATGATGACCCAACCTGTGGTGAGCTGAGCTCAAAAATCATGAGCAGCATCAAAGTTTTGGAAGGCTACTTAGACATAGACACCAAGTTCTCCGAAAACCGTTGCCAGAAAGCTCTGCCCATGGCCCACAGTGCCTACCAGTCCAACCTGCCCCACAATTACACCATGACAGTGCACAAGAACCAGCTGGCCCAGGCTCTGCGTGTGTACAGCCAGCACGCCCGGGGTCCAGCCTTCCACAAGTACGCCATGCAGCTCAACGAGGACTGCTACAAGTTCTGGAGCAACGGGCACCAGCTCTGTGAGGAGAGGAGCTTGACCGACCAGCACTGCGTGCACAAGTTCCATCTGCTCCCCAAAGCAGGTAAGGATGCTCACTTGTGGTTGGGTTTCATGGGTTAATTTTGTATCTGCATTAAAATCTTAGGCTGAAAGCTCTGACTCTGAAATGCTGTGGAAGGTGAAAGTTTGCAGCTTTTTAAAGTGTCATCTTCAAGCACTGGATGTGGCACTCAGTGCTCTTCCCTAATTAACAAGGTGGTGATCAGGCAAAGGTTGGACTCTGATCTCAGAGGTTTTCCAACCCAAATGATTCTGTGCTCATCTTTGTACAGTGGGATCATAGCAGAGCTGCTGTGCAGGTTTCCTTTATGTTGAGTAACGTTTAGGAGCTAGTCCACTGTTAGTAGTAACAGTGATTTTAGTGGTAATTCTGATTCCATCTTGCTAATTAGAAGCATTACAATGGAGTCCTTCTAACAAGAGGTGCATAAGAAAGTTCTCTAAAAAACATAAGCGTCCCCCTTTGTTTTAAATAACTTAGTTGATCAGGGAGTCAAAACTGACTTCTGCACGTTTATTGCAGGCAGAAGAACTTTGAGCCTTCAGGAAGAGGTTGTAAAAACAAATAAGATTTGGTTTAGTGCTGTAACCTCCACTGGAATTTTGTATTATTAAAAGTGGGAAAGGGAGGGGTTGCTTGACAAACTGGTGGCAAATCATTTTGTGTATGTGTATAGCAAGGAGGAAGCAATGGACGAAGGGAATACAGAAAGTCTTGAATGGTGAGCAGTTTACCCAAGGTTTGATTGATTTTTCTTTTAGGGGAAAAGCCAGAAGCAGACAGAAATCCTCCAATTCTGTACCACAACAGCCGGGCTCGTTCCACCGGTGCCTGTAACTGTGGAAGGAAACAAGCTCCTCGGGAGGACCCCTTTGATATCAAAGCAGCTAATTACGACTTTTACCAGGTAACTGTTAGGTCTGTTGTTGCTTCAAGCGGTATTTTTGTTTTGTCTGCAGAGTCTGTATTCTGAAGTGACCACAAGTTTCTTCTTAACCTTATCAAGGGAAGACATTTATGGGAGCATAGGTGGGCTGACCAGGGCAGGCAGTTCTAGTTTTCACTAGTGCACACACACAGTGTTGATGCACCTGTTTATGATTTGAGTGTGTTGGTTCATGTGAATTTTAAATAATCAGGGCTGTGGGCTGTGTTCCCACTACTGTTTTGGTTCTCATGTAGTGCAGACCTCTTGAATCTTAGTTGTAGCTGCTGAATTTTGTGACTCCAAGCTCCCTCATCTCGGGGTGGATGTTAAACCACATTTTCTTTCTTGTAGTTGCTGGAAGAGAAGTGCTGTGGGAAACTGGAGCATATCAACTTTCCCATATTTCAGCCAAGCACACCTGACCCGGCGCCTGCTCGGGACGAGGCATCGCCCGCCCCTCCGGAAGGCGAGATTGAGAAACTCAAGGAGAAAGAACCTCAGACTCAGGGAGAGAGCACAGGCCTGAGCTTAGCCCTGAGCCTGGGCCAGTCCACAGGCAGCCTGGGCACTTACCCACCCGATGCCCAGGGTGGAGGGGACAATGCAGAGAGCCACGGGCAGAGCGGGGACTCCAAGAGTGAGAAGAGGCCGAGCCTGGTAGATCGCCAGGCATCCACTGTCGAGTACCTCCCCGGGATGCTCCATTCCAATTGCCCCAAAGGCCTTCTGCCCAAATTCTCCAGTTGGTCACTGGTTAAGCTGGGGCCTGCCAAGGCTTACAACTTCCACACAGGCTTAGATCAACAGGGCTTTATCCCAGGAACAAACTATTTAATGCCTTGGGACATTGTCATCAGGACGAGAACTGAAGATGAAGGAGATTTAGACACCAACTCCTGGCCTGCACCCAACAAGGCTGTTCCTGGGAAAAGAAGCTCCGTGGTGATGGGAAGAGGCAGGCGGAGGGACGACATCGCTCGAGCTTTCGTGGGGTTTGAATATGAAGATGCACGTGGGAGGAGGTTCATGTGCTCAGGGCCTGATAAGGTGATGAAGGTGATGGGAGGAGGGCCGAAGGAATCTGCTCTCAAAGCCCTCAATTCCGACATGCCCCTCTACATCCTGTCCTCGACACAGGGAAGGGGCCTCAAGCCCCACTACGCCCAGTTCATGAGGCTCTTCGTGGTGGTTCCTGATGCTCCTCTGCAGATCACCTTGACCCCTCAGGTAAGAGGTGCAGGAGGGAATCTGGGAACAGCAGAGGAAGGGGTGGTTGTGGAAATTAAAAAGCATTAATTGACAAGGGTGACAGGAAAAGGGTGTTAAGAAACTCACTCCAGCTCGAGCCAACTTCAGCCAAGAGAGTTGTTTCCAGAAGTATCTGTTACATAAACACTTGGGATTTCTTAAACTTCAAGATGCCAAATTTATACTTTGTATGAAGTAAGTTTAAAAAGTATTTTATCAAGGATAAGTTGTTGGCATTCCCTACTGTAATAATGGCTTTAAAAAAAAAAAACCCAAAAGCTAATACTGGCTCTGCAAGGATGACTTTGTCATTTTAAATGTCATGGAGAAAAGCAGTGACTCATTGCTCAGAGTAATTATTATTAGTTACAATATGAATCTAGGGGGTGAAAAAGTGTTGGGTTTTTTAATTGGAGAGCTCTTCACCATTTTCTCCATATTTTTTTAATAGACATTTGTAAAAGCCCAATTTGCATTTTTTTACCTTTTAAGATAGTAGTGATATTTGATTACCTACTCATGTTTTCTTTTGGTTTTAGGTTCAACCAGGGCCACCACCCTGTCCTATATTTTACCCCGAGAAGCAGGAAATCACCCTTCCCTCTGATGGACTCTGGGTGCTGAGGTTTCCCTATGCATATGTGACAGAACGGGGGCCCTGCTTCCCCTCCCAAAGAAAGCCAACAGTTAATGAGCTACAAAGTTCTCCGAGGAATACTGAAAGCAATTACACAATAAGAATGATTTTGGGTGGATCTGTTTCAGTTTAAGAAGGCTGTCTTCAATCCAGTTCATGGATTTTGGTTCGTGTTTCCCAACAGTTGTCACTGCGATCGTGTGAAGCGCCCACTGTATTTCACTGGAACGTGGTCAGATTGAAAATAAAGTTGATGGCAGAGCAGGAAAAGCAATCTGAGGCATGTAGATTTTCCATTTATGAAGTTTTCATATGTAAAAAAATAAAAAGCTGGTTTTCATAAAGTGCTGATCTTGTATTACTAGATGTTTTGATGGCGGTGTTTTTCCCCATACCTATTTAGGAATATTCAAAAATTAGCATTGCCTGAAATTGAGAAATGGATTGAGGCAATGATGAGCAAAATATTTTCTGTTTTTCTGAACAAGCTGTTTGTATGTAAATGATGTTTTTAATGTGATGGTGGGAGAAATAATTTTTTCTTTAGGAAAAAAAAAAAAGATACTGCAGTTCTGATGTGTATTAATAGCAAAGCCAGAAATTCTTCTCACCTAAATCAAGTGACTCTTGGTACCAAAAAATCAACCCCAGTAAATCAGCTTTTAACTGAGGTAAGATGTATTAGTGACAGCGGCTGTGTGCTGAGACCTAATTTAATTTCTAGAATATTTGTTTCTAATTAGCATGCACACAAAATTTAATATGCCAGTTTGCTATAGTACAGTAATTATACTGCATGACCAGAGCTGAGACCTGGTTTCTGCTCGGAATACAACATCTCTGAGGGGCTGGGTGAGGAAAACACATCCCTTCATTTGGAATACAGTATTAGGGGTTGGATTAGATGGTCTTTAAAGATGATTTCCAAGCATTCCATGATTCTGTGGTCTCTGAGGTGTGGGAAATGTGTCCCTCCTATTTGGAATATGACATCTCTGAGGGGCTGGATGAAGAAAACACATCTCTTATTTTGGAATATGAGATCTCTGAGGGGCTGGGTGTGGGAAATATATCTCTCCTCTTTAGAATACATTAGGAGCTGGACTAGGTGTTCACTAAAGATCCAACCCACCCATTCAATGAGTTTATGATCTCTGAGGAGCTATGTGGGGAAAATACATCCCTCCCACTTGGAACGTGACACCTCTGAGGGGCTGGGTGTGGGAAACATCCTTCTTCCTCTGAGGAGGGAGCCGGGACAGCCGGGTGGAAAACGAAAGGAAATTGAGAATTACACCACAGCCTTTGCCCAGTGGTTTTTAACAGCGCCAGCCCCGCCCCTGAGGCGGGCACTGGGCGGGGGTGTGGAAAACACATCCCTCCACCTAGGAGCGGGCAGTCGACACGGCGCGGTGGGCAATTAAATCACCTAATTAAGAATTATCCCCACACGTAACCTTTGCGAAGCGGCGGCGGCGGGCAGCCCCTCACGGCAGGGCGGGAAGGAAGGGCGCGGGGCCGCCGCGCCTGCGCGCTGCGCTCCTCCCCGCGCCGGGGCGGTTGCGCGGGCGCAGAGCTCCGCTCCCTCAGAGCCTCCGGCGCCCGCAGCGGCTCCGCCTCGCCGCGAGCCGGCTGCGGGCTGGGACAGCGACACCGACACGGAGCGCCGCGCCACGGGCCGGGGCGGCCGGCGACGGGAGCAGGATGTCGGCCACGCTCTACGTGCTCTCCACGCTGGGCGGATACGTCCTCACATCCGCGCTGCTCCTCAAGTGCCCCGGGCTGCTCCACCGGCCCAAGCGGCAGCGCTTTCGCTGCCGGCACATCTCGCACCGAGGCGGTGAGTGAGGGGGCGCGGGGATAAACGGGGTGGTGTGGAGCCGTCCTGCTCTCCGCCGCTCCTGAGGGATGTTCCCCGCCCAGCTCTCGGCTCTCAGGGCTCTGAGGCCCGCGGGCAATGGTCCGTCACGGCCCCCGGGCTCTGCTGTGGCCCCCGGGCACCGGAGGGTCGTGAGGGGCTGCGCGGTGTCCGTGGATAGCAGCGAGCTCCCTTTAAACCTTCCTCCCGCAGCCTAATTTTAGGTGCCACCTGCTGACCAGTGCCTCGGTTCAGCGCGGCATTAATCTCCGAAGTCCAACAGCGACAGCCGAAAATCAGCTTTTTTTTTTTTTTTTTTTTTTTTTTTTGCGTGGGGCGTGATGTTTTCATTCTCCAACGCGTTTATTTATTTATTTATTTCCTTCTAACCATTCTTTGTCCTGGTATTTCTCTCCCCAGCCAGAGGGGCGTCTGGCTGTTGCTTAGATTAATTCTAAGGTACAAGAGATCAATGTGCTTGCCTGTGAGCTCCTGTTTGCTTTTCTTTCTGCTTTCAGGGGAAACAGAATTTGCTGTGACCCTGTTCTTCCTCCCCTTGGTGTTGCAGACAGATAGTGAATGGCTCAGTGCCCTGCTAAAACCCTGATAAAACCATTCCTGTTTGAGAGTCAGGCATGTTGATTCTGCCTAAAATAGCTAAAAGAGGTTATTAAGTTTCTTCTACCTTTTTCAAAGCTTTGGGAGGGAAAAAATGCAGTAAGTTGTGTTTTCCTGCTCTGTGAAGATCAGTTCTGTGTTTTTCCCTGCTGCCCCACTTGATTTTTTTAAATAGTTGGTTTTCCAGTAAATATTTTTGATATTCTGTGGGAGAGATGCCTGAAAAATTGATGAAGTTTTCAATATCATACTTTGTGCCAGTTTGTGCAGGGGTTGATCACAGTTTTAGCCAGCAGTCTTTAACTAGTTCTGCTGCCTTGAACTATCAAAATACAAAAACCAGAGCTGATCTCTTAATGATTTTATTACTAATAATTCTTTCATTTAGTTTATTCAACAGTTTTAAGTTTTGTTATTACTATAGTCTTAAGTACAGCATAAAACAAGTCTCTTGGTGTGGAATGTGCATATTATCTGTTTCTTGGTAGGTATATTATTCCTTCAGTGAAAAAAAAGATTCTTAATTTCGAGTATTTCCTGGGTTTGTTTTTTTGCTATCGGTAAGCCGTTAAAAACTTTCAGGCGACTTTGTTGGAACTTGGTATGATCCCCTTAATCTTCTGTTCTCACTCCTTTGCAAGGACTTTGGTTAAGATACACAGCCTTAAGCCTTGAATTCGAGTGCTTGGGCCACTTGCTCTAAGCTCCATCGGCACAGCAGGAAAGCCTCACTTAAGGGAGGATTATTCCTTAGGCGTTCAAAGTCTGTGAATTGTTCTGTGTCCTGTGAAATCCACCTGAGGCAGGAGGGCAGCCCTGAACATTGCAGCAGCTTTTTGCTTGTCTGAGGCTGAAGATCACTCACGCTTTACTCTCTGGGGTGTTTACCCTGTGACATAAATTCCTCTGGGACTTGAGCTCTCCTCGGGCTTTGGTCGTGCTGTAGCTTTAGACTCAGTGTCAGGTTTCTTATTGCATTACTCCAATTAACTTGGAGATCAAGATAACACTTAACTTGTTTGGCTTTTTAGTGTCTGAGATGAAACCTTGTATGTGAAGTTTTTTTCAGTCTGAGGGGTTTTATTTCGCTTGCTTTTTTGTTCAAGAATTTGATCTCATTTTGTGGAATCATCTCTGAATTATTTCTCCACTTCTGCATAATTTTAAAACTGGTCATTTCGGAGAACAATTGTCAAGTCTTGATATTCTGTGTTGGAGTCCTCTGTCAGTGGCAGCAGCCCAGCACCCTCAGTCTCTCATCCCTTAATTTTCACAGCCCTTCTCTTCATTTATTCCAGTAGATCCATGCCAGTCTTGTGCTTTGGAGCCCAGAACTGGACATGGTGTTCCAGCTGTGGTTTCACCAGTGCTGAGCAGAGAACAATCTTGACCTGCTGGCCCCAAAAACTTCAGAGGGTCATGTCTGTGAGCCAAGTGCTTGGTGTTGGCTCCCTCTTGGCCATGGTGGTGCTTTCAGAGTGGCGATGTGCCCTCTGGATGTCTGGATGTGCCTATTTTGGCTGGGAAGGGGCAGTTCCACCTGGGAAATGCAGCAGCACATGAAGCTGGAGGTGTGTTTGAGGAAGTGTCAGAAGCCCTTTGGTCAGCCCAGCCATCTCGCTTTGCAGGAGAAAAAAACACTTGGATTAAACCACTTGTCTTGTTCCCTTTCCTGTGTGGTTGCTGATTTAAAATTCTTCCTTCAGCTGATCTCTTAACTTTGTTCCTCATTTCCCCAAAATACTACAAGTCAGGCATTTGACTCACCATCCCTGGTACTTGACCACCTCCCTGACATGTGATTTGTTAAACCAGCCACTTGAAAGTTTTATTTTTGCAACTTTCTGCCCAGGGATATTAAGATACTGTTGCTCTGTTCACAAATCCAACACTTGACTCAGGTGTTTTGCTCGTCCCTCACCATTCAGCATGTATGGGCTGTATTGCCACAGCTGATAAGTTATCAAAAAAACCTCAATTATTATTGCAGTTAATTTGTAACTAATCAGCCAGGTCCTGTGCAGGGGTTTTCCATTTGTTAGGCAATCAGCAGATGAATACCATGAGGTTCTCGTGCTCTCCTTTGTCCCTTGGTTCACTTTTACAATAAACCCTGCAGATTTTTGTCATTGTGGTTCTAAGTCTTCCCTTTTGTAAACCTACCTGTGAACAACAATTTTAAATTGCTGGTTGTGCATTGCTTTAATTAAGTAATTGAACACAGGCTTAGGTAAGTGTGTCGTGGTGAGGTCTTGTTAATAGGCAAAGGCTTAATTGGAACCTCTAATTGCTGTTTACAAAGTCTGTCCTTCATTACTGTCAAAGAGTAGTTAAAATTTGCATAGATATCTTCATCAGCACGTGGATCCTCATGAGGTTGTTTTGTTTTTCAGTCTGCAATATTGCCTATTTTCTCAGGTGGTGAGAAGGCACAACCTTTTCCAGTCCCTGATCAGGTTGATTTTCAAAGCTATTTTTACATAGAGAATGGTGGCTTAGGAGTTGCAGAGTTATTCCTGCCTGAGAGGAAATTAAATTTGCTTGCCCTTTCATTTCTTAACTGAAATTGATGTGTGTTTCATTCCTCCCTTCTCCAGCAGCACAAACCTTTATTGACAGATCTGTGCTATTTGGGGAATATCCTTGTACTGAAGAAAGAGGTTGTCACCTCTCTGAGCATCTGCTGGGTTATACATTTAGGGAGTGTCAGCTATAGAGTGTCTTGGGTCCTTTTATTCATAGTTTTTTGTTTGGTTTTTTAAAAATTTTTTTCCCTCTTGTTACTTTCCCACCAACTCTCAAATAGACTTTTTGCATATACTGTTCACTTGCCTGTGGGGCTTATTGTCCTAGCTAAATACCTCTGGTGAAATAAACACTTTATTTTGTATATTCAAAGTGTTACACAAATCCAAGATAAATTCTTTTTTTTTAATTATTTTACCTGGAGAAGGTCATGTCTCTCCGGTATGTTGGTGGCAATGGGGATTTCTGCATTGAGCTTCATCCTCGTTTCTCAAAATATGTACATTTTAAAATCTGTTCTTTTTAAAATTTATTTTCAGTGGGACTGAGGGGAGGAAAAGAATTTTGCACATGTTTTATTTTTGCTTTTTCTGTAGGTGCCGGAGAGAACCTGGAAAACACAATGGCAGCCTTTCACCAGTGAGTACAAAAGGATAATAACACCTAAATTAGGTGTTCTCAGTGAATGAAGCAATCAAGGGAGGTGGGACTTTATCAGTTCTTTGGGGTTACAGTGTCCTATTTCTGAAAGTCATCTCTCCTCTGGATGGCTCCTGTGGATTGCCAAACATCCACTCCAGTTTCACCAGAAGGAGTTGGGATACCACAAATTATGGTCTGTGCACAAGAACAGATGGGAACAAACCCCTGAGGCCTGATCTGTGCTAGCCAATAAAACAGCAAACAATACTGTGCTTAATGGTGATTCCTTCTATTAATTTATTTATCATTATAAAGCCAAATATGCTGCTGTTTATGTTTTTTTCCAGCACACACACTCTGCAGTCACGCAATGTGTGAAAGCCTCTTATCCAGGGGTTTAAAATGGGGTTGGGACCAGAAAGCCTTTTAAGCCTCCAGCATTTAAGTAGTGAATTTTAACAAGGTTCTCAAAGGCATTTGAGAAAGAAGCAGCATATCTAAAACTCCAGCTGCTGCTGAGAAGGGACCATATTATGTGGGCTCCTCTTTGTTTTGTTTGGGGTTTTTCTAATTTGCTTTGTGCTAAGGAGCCTCATCAGTTTGCTGTTTCCCTGCAGCCTGAGGGGTGCCAGCTTTCCCAACCAAAGAAAAGTACTGCACTATTTTCTATCTCCATGGAAGCTCAGCATAGTTTTGTGTGGCTTTTTGTTGGTTTTTTTTTTCCTGCTGGCCTGCCTCTTTTCAAGTCTGCTACCAAACTTTTTGGAAAGTGCTTCTTTCTTTTTTTTTGTTAACCATTTCTTAATTTTCATTTCATATCACACTCATTCTGTACATGAAGGGCTCTTGCAAAGGAAGTTACACCATAACTTACTTTTATTTTATTCCCAGAAATAAGCAGTAGTACTTAGAGTAAGGATTGTGCTAGGGGTAATAGATTTTGTGTAAATGTTTTCCTGACTCCCTTCTGCCCATTTTAATTATTTTACAGCTGTGGTGGAACAAATGCATTGAGGTCCAGTTTTTTAACTCATCACAGCTGTCAATAGCAAAGTTCAGCTGAATAAACAGAGCCATGGTACCTCTGCAGAAAGCAGAGCAATCTCCTCCTGTTAGGCACTGGAAATCTTCTGGCTCCTTCTGGGAAGGGCTAAAGGCTTTGTCCTTCTCCTTTGCTTGTTCCCATTTTCACAAGTAAAGTAGCAAAAGGAATGGGGTGGAAAATCAGTGATCTGGATGGTGAGAAATGACCAGGATTGGCTCAAACAGCTGATCTGAGCTGATCAATTCATACTCCATCAGATTCTGCATGAAGCCAAACAGGGTGTGTCTGCAGGAGCTGTTCCTGCAGGTTTGCACAGGCAAGAACTTTTGGCTGTTGCTGTAGCTGAATCCAGAAGAGAATGTGTGGAGGCCTTTATTGGTAATTTCAGCTTCTATACTGTCTAATTTACAAATATTCTAGAAAGCAATTATAATTAGCTTTTTGTACCAAATACATTTTTTGTTGTTTTGTTAAATTAGGTAAAATGCATAATAGATTAAGGGGAGGACTGTGATCTTGTTCTACCCTGTTTAAATGCTTCTGTGGTGGTTTTAGATTATAAAATAACAGATTTTAAGCCAGAGCACTCTCATCCTAATTTGCAAATGTGAGCTTGCCTCACAGCTTGAGTTCTGGAGCAGTTGCATCTGAATCCACAATGATGTTCTGAATCTGGAGCCTTCTCTGGAGCAGTGTGAATTTGACAGAACAAACTGATTTCCAGCTGGGCAAGCTCAGCACTCGAGTGAGCTTATTTAGCAGTGAGCTGCTCTAAGGGCCTGGCAAAGTCTCAAATTTGTTAACAAGGAAAGTTCTTGTTCTCCCCTTTCCATGCAGCATCAGCCCTGGCTTTCTTAAGCAAGAAATATTGCTAATGAAATTTGCTGGTGACATGATAAAACATGGTACTACATGGGAACATCTCCAATTTTGGCAAATCTCCTGCAGCAGATTTGGAGATGCTTTCCCTCAGGAGGAAAAAATCACCCAGAACAGCCTGTGATTCTTCCATATGTAACAGGATTTTGTTCCTCTCCTAATTCTTAATTAGCAGCACTGAAAAACAGTTCACAAATTGGCTTTAATTTGACAACCCTCCTCTTGATCATTATCCCAGCTGGACCAGAAATTGTGTTAAACACCTTGGGGAGTGTGTTCTGATTTTTTTTTTTTTTTTTGTTTGTTTGTTTGTTTCCTGCATTTGTGGATGTTCATGGCCTGTGTTCAGCAGCCAATAAAGCCCATAAGGAAAAGGCTGCTACTGAATTTACAGAGCTTTGGGTCCCATGAAGGCACAGCTCACAGGTGGTGTAGGTTTGTTCAGAGGTGGATAAAAGGAAGGTTTTGAAGGAAGGATTTAGGCTTTTATCTGTCTGCTGGAATGACACCTCTTTTCTAATTAAATGAGCAATTCACTTCTCATTGCAGTAAAGGTTATTTTTTTTCCAGTGTGAGGTTTCTTGTACTTATTTTTTATCAATATCATTATTACTTTCTGCTTCCTTTACTCCTGATATAAGCTAAGCTATTATGGAGTGGATTTGGGATTGGATTAGAACTTTTCAGAGCAGTGGCTTGGAACAGGAATAGCTATTTTTCTTTGAGAAATATGACTGGATGTTTAGTGGTTTATTTCTTTTTCAGTTTAAATTAGAACTTTTTTTGTTAAAATAATAATTTAAGGTGGTTTTGCTACCCAAAAAAGCCAAATGCCTGAAAGCCCCACTGCTAATTTCCTGATCCATCCCTCCCTAATTAATGTAAATCAAGTGAAAAAAAGCTTTCAACCCCCTGTCATTTGTAGTTTCTTACCACATATTTAATAACTTTTTTTCAAAACCTCACTTCCTCCAGTGGGCAGGTGTGCTGCTGCTAATAAACACCCCACTCCAAATTCTGACCCAATCCTTTAGGAGCAGCTTTCTCAATCCTGAGCTGCCAGCCTGCAATCCATAGGTTCACTTCCTGATTCCTATGGGAGACAGAGCCAAAAATCCTATCTCTGCTTCATGAGACATTGTTTATTCTTGCATCAGCTTCCCACTGCTGCAGAGTTGTTTGCTCCTTTGCTTTGCAGTAGGATTGTGAGGATTCCTTGCTCCATAAAGCATCCAAAGTGGGGTTGGTTTCTGGGATGTGTTGGGTTTGGAGCTGCACAAAGCACACAAGGGGTTCAAGGCAAACTTTCCTTGCAGTGCTGTTAACTTGGGGACAGACATGTTGGAGCTGGATTGTCACCTGACCAAAGATGAGCAAGTGGTTGTGTCCCATGATGAGAACCTGAAGAGATCGACGGGGGTTGATGTCAACATATCTGACCTCAAATACTCGGTGAGTTGAAGAGAAAATGGGCTGGGGGGTGTTGAAAAATGCATTTGTGGGTTGGGCAGGGGGCTGTGTGTGCCTGGTGCCCAAAACCAAAGGGGAGGATTCATCTTAATAAAAAATCCAAACCAAAAAACCATCCTCAAAGTTCACTAAACTCCCTGTGCAGTCAGAGGATCCAACCTGGCACATTCCAGAGGGTGATTAACTCCTCCAGGATCAGGTTGGATGAATGGATTTGGAGCTGGGATGTTTTGCCACACTGATGACAGAGAAAGATTAATCAACAAGCTCTTCCTCGTGTGATCAACTTTTTAATGGGAAAACTGGTGGATGAATCCCCCCTGCCTTGACAGTGGAATTTTCAGAATTCTCAGGCATCTGGCAGTGTTTTGCCTTATTCAGCTACAGGTGACACAAATCTAAGAATGCCAAATAGTTTGAGTAACAACTGAAAGTGACACTACTAAATCACTTTTATGGGTGAGAAGATCTTAAAGATAAGTGGTTTATAAATTATATTTTTAAATTTCTTTTGGAGAAGGGTCATGATTATATCCCTGCATTTGAATTAATGTTCCATTCCTCTTTCTTTTTAAGGAACTTCCACCCTATCTCTGCAAGTTGGATGTGACATTTCAGAAAGGTGAGGTGTTTCTCTTGCTCTTTGAGTTTTGTTTTGTAGTGTGGCAGTTTGCTGCTTTGGCAAAGGGAGTAGAAAAGTGGATTTGCTTCTCTCAATATCATAAGAGAAGTTTTAAAAGGAAAATATAATCCTGTCTGTAGAAACCAGTACAGTAGTTACTTAGGGTTCAGAAGGAAATTTTGTTCTCATTTGGTCTTTTTCACATTAATCTCATTGCATTTGCTGTGTGGTAGCTGAGCCTGTGTTTGCTATTTCAGGATTTTAACATTGCCTGCACTCCTACTGTTGCTAAATGAGTGAATTTCATGAAGTTAAAACTTAAATGTACAACATGCTCAGGGCATTTTCATTATGGAAATGAGCTTGTCATAATTAATTACAGCTGAATGAAGTAATTTTTTTTTAAAAACCGTGATAATCATAGGAACTTTGTACTTTTTATAAAGTTTTAAGGTCATGAGTGCTCTAAGATTTCTGCTTTTATCTATGGCTTGTTAAAAGTGGCCACAGCAGTGACAAGTTTCTTGTTCCCCCAGAATGTCAGTGTGAGGGGGAGGACAATCGTATCCCACTCCTGCAAGAGGTGTTTGAGGCATTTCCAGAAACTCCTGTCAACATTGACATCAAAATGAACAACGATGTGTTGATCAGAAAGGTATGTGAGAATTGTGCTGAGACTGAGAGTGAAGGCAATGCAATGATGTTGTATTCCAAAAGAGAAGTTTCTTGGAGTTGTGGCAGTGTGTGATGCCAGGATGTGTTCTTGGGCTGCTTCACCCTTCACATGTTGGGTCTTGCTCCCTGTGTGAGGTAATACAGGAGACAGAGAAGGGATCTGGTGCAAGATATTCAGCAAAAAGCTCTTTAGGATCCTTCATTTGGATGACAAACTGCTCCAGCACTGCTGGAGACATGTTTGGTTTGTACTTCTCAGGGACTGTAACCCCCCAAAACAGCATAAAAACATGATGTTATTGTGTAGATGTGTTCAACACAGACAAGGAAATCTGCTTGCCAGCAAATACTATTTTGTCATTTAGGTTTCTTAAATTCTATAGGGTTTTTTGTAGGTATAATGGTATTTTATCATTGCCTGTTTATTTCCCATCAAAGCTTCACAACCCTCTTATGATGAGACAGAGTAGGAAACTCTCTTTTCTATAATGATTTCCAAAGCAAGTAAAGTTTCAGTTAAATAATGCTTTACTTAATTTCCAATGAGTCCATGTGAGAGCTGTGCTTTCTGTGCTGCAGGTCTCAGAGCTGGTGAGTCAGTACAAGAGAGAGCACCTGACCGTGTGGGGGAATGTCAATTATGAGATTGTATCCAAGTGTTTCAAGGAGGTAAGGCTGAGTCCAGCTAAGCTTTATTCCTGTGTGCTGACAAAACCTGCAAAAAAGCACCCTGAAAATGAAGATTTAACCTGCTAGGCCAGGTTTCTACTTGTGCTGAGAAATTCTGTGCTCAGATTGTATTCTGCTTGCTGTACTGCTAAAATAAGACAAGCACAGTTAACACCCCTCTACCCTGCCATAAAGTACTTGAGGAATTCAGCTTAGTCATGTTTTATTCTTGTTTTATGAAATATAGGGCATTGCAGTTTTATGCCAGGAGTTCTTAGAGCCTGTTTTGCACATCATTCATCTGATAAAAAGCCATTTTTTCAAGGATTGCTTACTGTGTTTGTTTGCATGGAAATAATGGATGTGGCCACTAGTGGACACAGTTGCATCAGCATAAAGCTGTTGTTTCATAGCTATAATTCTACTTCTTTTTGTGCTGAGGAGTTTTCCAATTTGGAATTAAATTAAAATTGTGCTTAGTCCAAGGGAGTTATACATCTGAGTGAAATTAATCTGATTCATAGTTCAATCTAGTTGATTTTTTCAATTTATCTGTGCAGAACAACACCACATTTCCTACCTGAACAGCAGTTAGATTTATTCATATAAGGCAGCTTAATCTTAGGTATGAATGCTCAATTTCAGACATGCCTTGATGAGTAAATTTAATTGCAACAGACTCAACATTCTCCCAAAATAACTGAGAATCTTTCCTGCAGAACTCTGACATTCCCATCATCTTCTGTGCCCAGCGTGTCCTCCTGCTTCTCGGCCTGTTCTACACTGGTCTGCTGCCCTTCATTCCCTTCAAGGAGGAATTCCTTGAGATTCCCATGCCTTCCATCATCCTCAAGTGAGTCACAGCCCATTGTGTAAAGCAGGTGAACCACAATGCCTCCTTGAGCACTGGTTTTGTTGGTGTGCTTTGGCTGAGGTTACTCTGCTGTTGGTTTAGGCACTTCTGGGTGTTCCTGAGAGAATTCTGGATGCAGTAATACATAGCAGTTCTGTACTTAAAATTAATTCTTCTTGCTCTTGTCTCCCTTTTTCTTGAGAACAAATTAGCCTGATTAGGGCCAAGAAGCAAGTCAGCAATAGGGTGGATATGAGATTCCACAATCTTTCTCATTCTTCACTCAAAATGCTGCAGAATTCCCATCTCTGCTGCTTCTCTTAAATGTAGCTCATTTCTCTTGTATAACCCAATTCTAAGTCACTGTCTTGAGCAGTGAAATTACTGCTCTAATTTGAGCAAGATTAATTCTTCATGTTCCTCTTGCAGGAACATCTCAACTAATATTTTAATCTGTGCTCTGATAATTTTTTGTTTCCTTTTCCTCAACAGGCTGAAAGAACCAGAGAAGATGTCAAGAAGCCAGAAATTTATTATCTGGCTGGCTGACACGTAAGATTTTCATCTGATTAAATTTTTATTTATATTTTGCCTTTATATTAAAAGTTGGCTTAAGCAACTAAGATCAGCTTTTGCTATATCTATAAATTATATTTTTTCAGTTTCTTCCAGCTTTTTGTCAGTGCAGGATAAATCATATTCAAATCTTATGTTGCTGTGCTTTATGGTTTTATTTTCCATACACTGAAGCATCCTAAGGTGCAGTAACAGTGGACATTATTCCAATTGTGTCTGTTAAGCTTCTGTCCTTAAGTGTGCTCAGCTAATTAACATGCAATTAGATGCAGAATGCAGATTTCATGGATGTCACTGTTTCATAATGTTGTCAGAGGAGAGACACTGTTTGCCTTACAAGGAACACTTTACATTTTAAGAATATCTGTGCTTCAGAGGGAGTTCAGTCATAGGTTTTAGTGACTGCAGTGTCTCCTGATTCTTGCTCCTGTCTCTGACACCTGTTAGTTTAATTTCTCCAGTGGCCAGGACATTTTCGTGTCTTTTGGTGGGAAGGATAAAATCTCTTCTGAAAGCACAGTGATTGGTTCATCAGATATGGTATAAAGTACCTGTAAGGTGAAGGATTTATCTGCTGGATTTGATCTTTGCATTGGAAGTTTTTTAGAATTAGCTTTCTAATCACTTGTGGAAAACATTGACTTTACACACTGTATGGAAACATCGTTGCAGGACATCAACAGACACTGAAAATTCCATATATACCCGAAGTTGTTAATTAATCTCCCTCTCCTTCCCCAGGCTGCTGATGAGGAAGGCACTGTTTGACCACCTCACAGCTCGAGGCATTCAGGTACAGTGGGGGAAAGCTAAAGTGAGAATTCAAACCACACAGACACAGCCTTAAAATGAGTTCCTGTTCTCCCCAGCATGTTCTTTGTGTTTCTGGGACCATAAGTTGCTGTTCAGTTCCTGAGCAAAAGCTGCTGCTGTTATATTTGCAGTGCTGTGGTTGCAAAGGAAGATTTGTACACTTGGAAAAAGACTTTGTCATTTAAATCCCTTCAAATTTGGGGGTTTTTTTCCCACTTCAAAGTTAAGCCTATAAAATCTGTGAGACTGGTTATCTGTTGTGGGATTTTCACAAAATAACATCTTGACTTTTAGAAGGATTTGAAGTCTCAGGTAATGCAGTTGGTCAGCACAAAAAATATCCCTTTGAGAAGGTAAGGGGGGAAAAGTTGGGTGTTTGTGTGCAGCATCACAGTGTAACTATTTATCATTTTAAATATGCAGCAGCATCTCTTTCAGATGAAACAATTTAAGTCAAAAATTGCCTTTTAAAAAATTTATTATTTCCTATAATAACTTGATTCTTGTATCCCATTTCATAGGTGTACATTTGGGTGCTGAACGAAGAGCAAGAATACAAGAGAGCATTTGATCTTGGAGCTACTGGAGTGATGACAGACTATCCAACAAAACTGAAGGAGTTCTTACATAATTATCCAGCATAAAGGAATAAAACTGAGAAAGTTCTTCCAGGATAGATTGTGAGCCAAGGATTTTCCTCATTAAGAAAATAATTTGGGGCAGCATGCACAGATCATTTTTGTTGGAAAGATGTAATTGATGATCTGTTACCTTGTTGTCAAGTCACTACCTAATGTAAAGGTTGTCTATTTATTTTAAAACTTCAGTGACCTAGTTTACATTTGTAAATAGCTCATTTAGCAACAGCACACTTCACAAATGGTGGTGATTAGGAAGAAAGTTGCCTGATAAGGTACCTGTAGATAATAATATCTTATCTGTCACAAGTGTTCCTAAGCAGCTGTCAGGACATGTCAGTTATTCCAGTTTTATATTCTAGTGAGCAGAAACTGAAGAATTTCTGAAAGTGTAGCCTGTGTGTTTGCATTTCTTGTGTTGCTTTTAGATTTCAGATAGCTTCTAGAGAAAAAAAAAACAGGTTCAGGAGAAATAGCAAAGCAGACTCTGTGTCTGGGCAGGATGTGAAGTGTAGTCAATGAAGGTGGTCACTTTTTAGCCAAAATTAATTCAGTTTAGATTGACTCCATAATTCTCACTGACAAGAAAGTTGAACTTGAGTTGGAATTGGATTTAGACCCTTTCTGAGGTGATGGCAACACTGTGACTTGTTGGTCCAGGTCTAAATACAGTATTTAAATTGGGACCTGACTTGACTTTGAGTTCCACTGCAGGGTCCAGGTTTCCCCCTGGCTCTGGTCTGCCTGTCAGGCTATCTTAGCTGGATTTCCAGGATGGGAAATTGCACTTATTACAGATTTCACTCACTCTGAAATAGCCTTTTCACAATGTCCTAAAAGTCTTTTGCACATTTGTGGTTCTTGATGAACGGGGAAGTTGTTTTTAGGGTGAGGGACCAAAGAAGACTTCAGTTTGGTCAGGAATTTTGGGGACAAATAAAAATGTTCCTATTAAATGA
This sequence comes from Entomyzon cyanotis, assembly GCA_024500445.1. NCBI lineage: Eukaryota > Metazoa > Chordata > Aves > Passeriformes > Meliphagidae > Entomyzon > Entomyzon cyanotis. The sequence goes on from JAKEPQ010000673.1 coordinate 3,199,335, forward strand.
ATTCACCCAAAGCAGAATTATGTGTATATTTATAAAGGGAGGAAGTGTCAGTCTAGAATGTGTGTAGACTTTAGTCTTTTCTCTCCACAAAAGTGCATTCAATATCCATTAAGTTTATGTGCACAGACATGGAAATAACTGGCAAAATCCAGGAAACCCCAGGTATGATGGAATGGGGTTAGGCAGGAAGATATTTCTGGAAGCTTCCCATGCTATTCTGTCCTTGTGAGCAGGAGTTCTCCGTGTGTCAGACAGGTTGGAGCCTGCAGTGCCCATGTGCCTTGGCTGGGGGTTCAGGAGTTGGATTACTGTGGCTTAATTAGACCCAATGTATAGAGCTCAGTCACTGAATCATCAGATGCTCTCACTAAACAAGAGTTCTGTTCCAGCAGTGTCTGTTTCTTGAAGGAACTTTATGTGAAAATGACAGATCTTAATAATCAACACAGTAGCCAGATGTATATTTACAGCAAGGTGAATCCACTGTGCTCAAAACTGATTTTTAGGTAATTTTTTTCCCTTGGTAGCTCAGATTTGGGAGGGTTTGTATTTCACCCCCAGTTCCTGTGCCATACTTATAATTGTGGAGCATCTTTGCTGTTCCACTGCCTGTCAGGAGGTTGTGAGAATGCCAAATCCATCTGCATGGAGAGTGTTTGTTTCTGCAGCACAGTTCCTTTCTGAGGAATATGTCTGCATGAAATGGAAAAAAACTAGTGCATTTCGAATTCAAGTGAACATGTGGTGATGGGGGCAAATGAGTTAATGTTGTCCTTTTGAATATCTGCCTGGTGAAGATGACTGCAGATTCAATTTCCTCCTAATTTAATCAGCCTTGTTGCTTATTGAATGGCAGAGAGGAAAATGTAACTTCCTAACTGTTCATGGGGGGAAAAGGATGAAATTATTTATTAGGTACTAAGCTTTCTGTTTCCCTTCCAGACCAGTTCTGTCTGGTCACATAAGTGCTAATAATCAGTCAAGTCACAGCTCTGCCTGTTTATAGAAGCCACAGGATAGTTGTAGAAGATGTTCCTCATGCAGCTCAGTAAGTAAATTAAAAAATTCCACCTTTCTGTTCTAGTCTGGGTTATTACCAGTCTGTACCTCCAGATAGTTTTTATGCAATGTGGGGTTTGTAAACTCAATTTTATTACTATTGAATTTCCAACACGTGCATCAATATTAAGACGCAAATAGAATTCTGGTTTAGAGAATACCATCAAGCAGCACTTATATATATATTTTTTTTTTATTTAGGTTAGGTAGAGGTAAGTTTTAAAATACCAGTTTTGATCTCTGACATCCTTTATCTTAAGTTTCCCTCATCACTCAATAAATAAACTATTTTCCATTATTCTGTATTGCATGACAAAACACAGGTATTGAAACAACAGTATTTTCCAATTTAATTTTAATATTTTTCCTCTCTAGTAGAGTTGGAGAGATCTGCCTTCTGAGATTCTCAGCACGTTTTTCAACCACATTTTTGTCAGACCACCAGTGTCCCAACATCTGATGTAGCTTCTGACTGTGCTGTTTATACATTGACCTCTCTTGGATAAATCTGCTGCTCAATAACTGAAATTTGATTGGGAGGGAAGGGGTCCAGTGCTGGAAAAGCTGCTGGATTTATTCATTCACCTGTTTGGGCTTTATTACAAGAGCTCAAGTTAGATCTCTTGAGGCAGATAATGTTCCATGGATGAATCCCAGCACCAATGCACAGGGCTTAGGCCATGATAACTGTTTGTGACAAAATAACATGGAAATGAGGTAACTGTTAAACATTTGTTGTAGCAAATCCTTGTTTTGAATATTCCAGAACTGGCTGTGTGATTTTTAAACCACTTGTACAGAAAAGCTTTTGTTGAGAACTTGCACAGCTGTCCAGGAGGATGTTCAGTTAATCTCTCTCAAGGAGAGATTCCTTTCAGGTACTTTTAACTCTAAATATTGTTTTAACACTGTGTTCTCAACCCTGTTGCAGACTGTTTTATGTATGAAGGATGATGCATGTATTTCATGCACTTTTAATTTGCTGAAAGTCTCGTGGACCTCTCTAGCTCCAAAGCTATGAAGTGATTTTTCTTTCCATGTGAAGAAAGATTTGATGCTTTTGAAATGTGGCACATTAAAACATCCTTGCTCATAAAAGATCTAAAACTGAATGCTTGCTAGTTGTGACTTCTTTCCCTAAAAACCTAATTTCTGAGACTGATTTATGTATTTACAGTGTAGTTGATTTGAGTTTGTATTCACAGGAATTCCACTTGCAGCAAGTTTTTGTCCTTTCTGATGATGAGCAGGATAACATTTCCTCTAGTCCAAGAGGTAAATTTCCAGATTTTCTACTGGATTGCCATGAAATTACATTAAATATTAGGTTTTAAGGTCAAGTGTAATTTTAAAACCTGGAGAGTTCATATTTAGGTAAGAGAGATGAATTGGGGGTTTGTATGTTACAATATTTAGTAACTTCTAAAGGATTTTTCCAGGCTGATGAGAGGATTCCCCAGCTGGCTCTGTAGGGTATTTTATTTCTTACAACACATCCTAAATGTTTAGTAAACCGGAATTGGGGAGCATTAAGGAATGTTTACATGTCTCTTAACATGGGAAGTATTTGTCTGTGATCACTTCAGGTGCTGTCACCTCTCATAAATCTGCAGCTCAAACAAAACACTCAGAATTCCCAGCAGTTTATCCAAAGCAAGAAGGCTCGAGGTTCGGGTATTTTAAGCAATTTTCAGGATACACTTTCTTTACATTGTTTTGCCCCTGGAATTCCCCGCGGCCGCGGAGAGAAGGGATGAAATTGTGTGGCAAACCAAAGCCAGAAAAGCTGAACGAATCCCGAATATCCCATCCCTGCCGCGGGATGTCGCCACAGCCCGAGCATTCCCGATGGATTTCCAGAGGGATTCCCGGAGCCAGGCGGGATGGGCAACCCGCAGTGCAGAGCTGCATTTCAAAGGTTACACATTCCGAGTTTTGCCGTCGGTTTATTAAGATGGATTTATGGATGGGGGAATGCCTAATTCTAAAATCGGGAGTATTGCTAGGGAAAGGAAAACGAGGGATCAGCTGTAGGTATTGAGTTTTACAGTCGTTTCTTGGTGATTTTTGGGGCAGGATGGAGCACTGGGGGATGCTGGCTGGTTTCTTGTTGGACCAAAAATAGTGATGCTGCAAACTGGGGAAAAAAACCTACTTCTGTTAATGGTGGAAACACCTGAAGTGCTGAAAATTTCAGCATTTTTCCTCATGTCTGAAAAAATTTAGAGCATTCCCACTTTGCAAAGAAAGAAAAAAGGCAATATCAGCTGATTTATCTTGATCACAAGGCCATCAACATCTGTTGCAAACAAAATTTGGGAGTGCCAAGAAACGGAGATTTTTATCAGATTTAAATATACTTAATTCCCAAGATGTTGAGGCAATACCTCAGTGGGTGATCTGGGACTTTCTCCCCTTGCAATATTGCTTGATCAGTTGGGATTTCTTGTTTAAATGATAATTAAGGTTTAAAGTGATGTCAGACTGAGCAGGGCAAAACAGTAGCTGTGCTGCTCAGGCTCCAAAAAATGAGTGTTTGCAAATAGTGAAATTAAAAATCCTGTTAAGCTGTTCAGTTGAAAGCTAAATTGTCAAATATTGCAGAGCCAAAACTCAGACTTTTTAAGAGAAGAATAGATTTCCCCAAAGCTCAGCCCAGGAAAAGTTTTCATGATGCTGCTGAAGCTGTGCTGGCAAAGTTTTTTTTAACCAAACTCTGTTTTCCACAACTTCCAAGCTGTGTGAGCCCCCAAATTTCCATGGTGATGCTGAATTTAAAGCAATATAATTCCAATTAATCACCACCCTAAATCAATCTTATTACAATGGAAACCTTTGTGTATATCTAAAGATTCTTCATGTTCACCTTATTAATAATAATAATAATAATGTGTTTTTATTATCAAACGGAAAATTCTGCACAGGTTGGGGAAAAAATTAATTTCACTGCTGTGCAGCAGCCTCATGATACAAATTTGTTTTGCCGATGGTTCTTTGCGGTTTCTGGGTGATTTAAAGTTCAAGTAAATTCTGTCACCACTTCCTGCTGATAACCTCGTCTAGATCTGTTAAACACAGAGCTTTCAGCAGTGGGGAGAGGGGCTGGAAAAAGTGTTTGCTCTTTGCTGCTGGCTGGGCAAGGAAGGAGGTTATCTAAGAAAAGAAGAAGCTTAAAGTAAGCCTTCAAAGCAGGCTCCTCTTGCAGCTGGCTAAAGATAACACAGCAATTTTCCTCTTTATTGGGTGTATTTAATAGCTGCTAACTACCCTGCTGCTTGAATCTTTGTTAACAGCGTGTTTAAATTGTACCACGAGTGCACAGGGTGGGGGAAAAAATGTCATTTAGTATTTAAAATCCGGTTGTGGAATCTCTTAACCAGCTGGCAGCTGGCTCAGTAATGTGATCAGAGGGGTGGGGTTTGTTTGTGTGGAAGAAAAATAATTTGTAGCACAAAGGTAGAATGTTGTTTTACCCACAGAAAGTATCACAATTAATGGAAATATTGCCTTGTCTCACCCCATATATTTAACATTTGAACCAGAGCATTGCTCTTATCGTTACCAGGAATTAGCAATTAAGGAATTCTGCAGTAAAATATCATTAAGAATTTGCTTAAGCAAGGAGTGTTAGAACAAGAATAATCTCATAAAGCAAATATATTTCAGCCCCTAAGATGTAGAACATTAATCCTTGGATGTGAGGAATGGACAGATAGAAAATATTAATTAAAAACTCCATCCCTGGAAATGTCCAAAGCCAGGTTGGAGCAACCTGGGACAGTGGGAAGGGCTGGAATGGGATGGACTTCAAGGTCCCTTCCACCCCAAACCCTTCTGGGATTATTAAACCTGTACTTTATACACTGAATTACTGTTATTAGCACTCAGAGGCTGAGCTGGGACTAAAAACGTGCAGGGAGAAGCCTTCAAATTACCTCGTCGTGAGCTGCTGGGTGCTCTGGTCTTAATTACAGAGCTTGGAGGGGATGGCATTTAATTGTGCCCTGGCACTCGCTGGGTGAGCATATCTGTCTGGGTACAGAAGTGCCAGGATCACCGCTGGAAAAATTCATAGCAAGGGCTAGGATGGAGATTTCCGGGGGAAATATGGGAAATCCTCATTTGTAATTAGCCCTGCGGCGTGTTGGAGAAGCTGGGTTAGTACTGGTGGATTTTGGGGGTTAAACGGGTGGATTTTGGGATTGGTATTAGTGGGTTTTGGGGGGAAGTAGTGGTGGGGTTTGGGGTTATTATTGGGGGGGGGGGGTTTTGGGTGAATTTTGGGGTTATTATTGGTGGATTTTGGGGTTAATATTGTCGAATTTTGGGGTCAGTATTGGTGGGTTTTGGGGTTCATATTGATGGATTTTGTGTCTCTGCTCTGCCGCTGCTCTCTCCCCCCGCGCACCCGACACCGCTAATTACGGCCGTTCATTAACGTGCGCTAATTTCCTGCGCGGGGAAAGACGGAAATAACACGCAGCCATTGGAAAGTGACCACAGCCGCCCCTTTTCCCCGCGGCACGGCCCCGAAACCCGGGAGCGGCGGCACCGCCGGGGACGCGCAGCTCATCCTGCGCGCATCCCCGCGGGCGGCGCGGCGCCTTTAAGAGCGGCGCCGTGTTTGTTGTGCGGCCGCGCGAGCCGCGCTCCCATTGGCTGCCGCCGCCGCAGCCGCTGCGTGCGGACCCGGCGGTGCGCGCGGGGCGGGGCGGGAGCGCCGCGCCAGCGCCGCGCTCTGACTGGCCCGTGAGAAATGGGCTGCGGCCGGCGGCGGCCAATCCGCGGCGTGTTGCTATGTGCGGGAGGGAGGTGATTGGCCGGCGGCCGTGTCGCTCAGCGGCGGCAGGGTATAAGAGGAGGGAGCAGGCGGCGGGCGGGGGAGGCGCTGCGGGCTCTGTGCGCGTCGGCGGCCGCCGCGCTCGGTCCGCGCCGGGACGCGCTCGGTGCGGCCGCGGTGAGTGAGGGCGGCACGGAGAGCGTGAGGGCGCGAGGGGCGAGCGGCCGCCGAGGAGAAGCGTCCCGGGCCGCGCGCGGCGGGGCCGGGGCTGGGCGGCCGCGCGCAGCTGCGCCACAGCCGCGTCCGTGTCCGTGTGTCCCCGTGTCCCTCCCCGCACCGCCCCGCGGAGCCGGGGGAGCATCCGCGGGGGGCTCCGGCGGGGCCGCTGGAGGAGGGGGGCAGCCCCCGGTGCTGGCGGTGGGAGAGCCGGGCTGGGCGAGCGGCGGCCTTTGTGTGCGCGGCCGGGCGAGGGGATGGCGGCGGGGGGCAACAGGTCCGGCCGGGAGGGGCTCGGTACCCCCGGACAGGGGAACGCCGCGGGACGGAGGAGGAGGAGGTGAAAGAGCAGAGATGTTTCTTCCCCGCCGCCCATCGCGCCGTGTCGATAAACGCCCCACAAGCGCTGACCCCGCAGGTGGGACCCTCGCCCGGTGCAGGGTGTGCGGGGGCTCGGGAGCTGCAGCATCATCCCCGGGGCAGCAGCTCCTTTCGCCAGCAGTGCTGCGAGTCCCCGGAGCCCGGGCCGTGCCCGGCTGTGACTGTGCCACCGCGCTGCCATCGTGCCTGGGGGGACACAGGGATTGCAGGGCAGTGTTGCCCCTCCCAGGGCAGTGCTGGCGCACGGAGCACCGAAACCGGGCGCAGGGTAACTCAGCTGGGCTGTGTTGCTGCTGTCGCACCTGATAAGGGTGTAGCTGCTTCCTCTTCTGCAGAGCTCCGCCGAGGTGCAGGGCTGAGGGTGAAGTGGTAACGGGGTTCTGCATCTCCATAGAAACTTCTGGGTTTGAGCCAGAAAAGGCTGAGAAGTTCCAGGTGACAGAGGTAGCCGTGGTTCTGTAGCTGCGGGTTTTAATGCTGATTTTTTAAGCCAGGCTGATTTGAAATGTTCACGGTTAAAATGTGATTTTAAGAGGTAGGGAAAAAGGAAGTGGAATCCTCACCCCCTTACCCTAGGATTTACTGGAGTGGCTCTGTCCCCACCTTTTTGTGTCTTAGAAAACAGCCAGAGGAAGGCCTGTCAGACCAGTGTTCCTCGCGTGCAGCTGGGCAAGGGCGGGACAGAGCACAGCACCTGCCTTCCTGCCCTGCCTGCCTGCCCCTGCCCTCCTCAGGGCCCTGCTCCCTGCTCCAGATAAGGATTTTTCCTAATGCGTTTACAGTTACTTAAAGCTGGGAGGCCTGTGCTGAGTGAGAGGGTTGTAAACAAGCAGATACTGAGGGAGCTCGCCTTGTAATCCGTGAGAGGATTCTGCCTGGAAAGGATGTGTTTTGTGACTTCATCCTCGCAGAGCACTCCCACTGATTCTGTTCAAGATCTCATCGTGTTGGATCCACGCCTCTGGTTCCTTGTAAACATTGTTTGCTGTGTAACGGCAGTGCTGCAGCAGGGAATTGAGATGTTCTCCTTTTCCCCCTGGATCCCTAATTCTTGTTTCCTGCCGAAAGGCCATGTAAAAGTGAGGGCTGTGCTTTGAAGCTGAGCTTGGCAACGCTGTAGGGAGGGCAGAGACGTTGCTTTCATCTGATGGAGATGTCAAGTGCTTCTCTTATTTATTTCTTATTTTAGTTTCCTTTGCAGGTGTGTCTTTCCCAGTGCCAGGATTGGACTAACTGGCAAAACTCTGTTGATCTGTGAGCTCCCTCATGTCCTCTGGATCCATAGATTCTGAATAAATTATTTCCTTTCCTTGCTGCTTGGTGTGTGCACTTGAGTCAGGGTTGTGTCGAAGAAGACAGCATCCCTACCTGTAAATCCACATTCCCTCAAAGGCTCCTTGACTCATGGATTGAATACCTGTTGCTGAGAGAGAATTTAATTAAGGAACTGGTCACTCTGGTGTAGGTCCTGGCTGGCAGTTTGGAAAGTGGGAGCTCCTTCATCTGGTGTGGTACTACAAAAGCATTGCAAGGATTGCAGAGGAGTAAAAAATCATTTATTTCTTATTCTTGCATCAATGGTCTTGCCTTTGTGTGTGTAGAAGAGACACCAATAAAGCCAGGCTTTCATTGGGCTGTGGTCATTAACTGGCAGAGCTTTGTTTGCTTAAGCAGAGTCTTCATTAGAGGTCATCTAGGGAGTGCTGGAGCAGAGGGATCCCAGAGTGGAGTCTGGAATGGGGAAACTGAGAGCTCAGTTCTCTGGGCTGTTTTGAAGCTGATCAGGATGTCCAAGGTGTAGCAGAGTGAATTTATTGCTTGGAAACCAGGATACACAGTTGGCCTTTTCCCCTCCTTGACAGAGACCTGTAAGTTGGTCCTTCAGGATGTTCCCTCTTCTCTGTGCCTCTTTATTTGAAGGCCTTGTCTTTTGGATCTAATCACAGTAAATGATGGCTATGGACAGGTTTCCTTTTCCTTCCACAAGCCGAGGGAAGTCCATGGAAGAGAGGGACTGCTCTGACTCAAAGATTTTTCATTTCTTTAGTGCAGATCTTTACCTGATAGATCAGTGTCTGTTGGTGGTGCCATGCTGGTTGTGGTTCTGGATTTCTTTTTTCCCCAGACACATTATAGTCCATCCTTTTTGGGGGGATAAAAAGCCAGTTTTCCAGGAGTGCTGTGCCCTGGGCCTGAATCATATTCCCAGTTGCCCCCATTCCTTCCTGCTCTTCATTTCCCTGCATTTTGGCATTCAGTTCTCTCCAAGCCTGGTTTTTGCCATGTCATTTTGCCTTTCTGTCCCCGTCTGTCAGGCTCTGTGGCTGTCCTGCAGCACATAAGCTGATTGTTCTTGATTCCTCCTCTTCTCTACAGCCCTTTACTGGACAGCCACATCTTCCAGGGCTGTCTGGGAGTGTTTTCCACCCTCTGATGAGGGATGTGTTGGACATCGGGAGCAGCTCTGTCTCCAGAAGCGTCACTGGACTGGCCAAGCCACTTAAGGCTGCAGGAAATAACATAATTAATGAGACTTAGTTCTCCCACATCTTGTACCTGACAATCTCAAGTCACTTGACAATGCTAATTAAAGCTAATCACGCTCCTCTGTTTTTAGTAAATAGCTATTATCTCTGCTTCACTCTTGCTTTAACAAATGATAGTGCCAGGCACTGTGAGTCACTGGAAGTTATGGGAATGCAGCCTGGTGGAGCTGCTTTCCGGTCTCCTCACTGGCATGTCCAGCTAGGGACTGGTTTTTTACACCTGCCCAGGTGTTGGGGAATGTTAAAATGTGAGATGTTTTGCTGACTCACAAAAATACATCACTTTTAAACCCTTTTTTCTCACCGCCGTCGTGGCTTGTACAGAACAAAACTCCCGCGGTCAGGTGAAGGCTGTGAAAGTTCCAAAAGCTGAGGATGCTTTGAATTTGCCCTTCAGAGAACTTTCTGATCTGCTGAGAGGCAAGGCAGGGTGGTGTCACTTCTCCTGTTTCACGTTGGCACCACGAGGACAAAACGTAGCGTGGTGTGACCTGGGCATTGCCACAGAGCTCCGGAAGAAACCTCTGGGGTTTCACTGATGAAATATGGCTGGAGCAAGATGTTGCTAAAAACAGACTGTCCAGCATCACAAAAAAATTTTAAAAAAAAAGAAGATGGGGTTAAGTATTAACTGTGGGGAAATAAGAAATCCTAACGAGAATCCCAGGAACTCCCAGCTCAAACATGCGTCAGTAGGCGCAGAGCTGTGCGAGGTGAGTCAGTTCACCTACCTTGGCAGGCTGGAGAGGATATCCAGGAGGAACTAATGACAAAACCTGGCAAGGCAACAGCTGACTTGACCTTCTTAAACTACATTCAGTTATAAAGTATCTGTCATGTGAAGATTCAAGCTCTAAATCCTCACCTGACTTTGCCCCCTTGACACACAGCGCTGCTCAAGGGGAGGGAGAAGCGTGGTGGCTGAAGTGCCACAGGGTTTGTCCCTTTTTAATGCAAAAACTGTTGAATTAAAAGTGTTTCTGGCAAGGATGGGTCAGAATTCACCATTTTATCCTCACCTTTGCTCTGAAAAGAGTCAGGGTAGAAAATAAAGTTGCTGTCTGCCCCGTGACAGATGAGCTGCTGGGCAGAGCAAGGCCAGGTTAAAGATGTTCTTCTGAGCAGGTGGGGTTTGTGGGCAGTGAAAATGTAGGAATTTGACCAGGGGAGCTTGTAGTAGTGAGTCACAGCAGGCAGCTATAGCAGACCCTTCTGTAATGTCTTTGAGGATATTGGAATGATCCTCGCAGTAGATAAATGTTCTCTCTCTGTTCCTGGCTTTATCAGGGAAACAGATGATCCATCCAGCACACCCAGGTAATTGAATCCTGGTCATACCTGCGTTTGGCAGAGAGGGAGATAATAAAGTGCTCTGAGGAGCACCAGGGAAATGCGATGATGTGAGATTTATTTGGACAGCCAGACTGTTTTGCAATTAAAGCAAATCAAGATGAGAAGCTGGGATGATGAAGAGCGTTTCCATTTTGTCAGTGAACGGCCAGTTGGATGGGAAAAGCTTTTCCTTGCTGCCTTTAGTTCAGGATGGTGCTAGAACAGCAATCAAGGGTCTTTTTTATTTTATAGAACTCTGTGTCTGTAATACTGGCAAAGTCCTTGATCTGGGGCTCCACATGAGAACGTGGGGCTTTGTTCAGCACGAGGGTGGCTCTGAAATGAAGAGAGCTGTGTCTCAGCCAACTCAGCTGCAGCACTCTTACCCCTTCCTGAGGCTGCTGGAGCGAGTTTGCAAAGCGTAAAGGAGGAAATGGAGTCACTTGTGTGTTAAATTAGTCCAGCCTGCAGCTTTTATTTGTGGCACGAGTGGGATTTGCTGGTGGGAGCAGACGGAAGCTGCCCTGCTCGGAATCGCGGTGCTTCACCAGGCGACTTTCCCTGCTGGATTTGGCACCTCTGGAGTGGCCTGGGCTGGAATTGGGCCCTGGATTTGGCTGGAGGGAGCTGAAGGTGGGCAGCTCACAGCTGTAATCTCGCCCTGCTGCTCCTTATCGGCAGCACAGGCTCTTCTGCATTGCAAAGATATCGCTGCCAGGCAACTCGGGAGAGTGGGAAGAGAATTCAGCCAGAGGTGTCAGTCATTCCTTGGAGAGGCTGAATCTTGCACTCCCTGCTCGTGTGGTTTCAGAGACAGGCCTGGAAAAAGTCATAAATTATAATCTTTCAATATTACCTTGGAATAAAAAAGGGTTTAAATAAACCTTCTGTAATAAATGAAGGCAGGTGATGTCTGTCCTAGCTGGTGCTGTGCCTTTTGAGATGAAATTGTAAAGGAAAGGCTTTGATTAAAATACCCAGAATTATTTCCCTTCCCTGCTTCCCATTGCTGTCTGATGGTGCTTTGAGGTGTGGGGGGAGATGAATGAGAAGTTCTGACACTGAATGGTCCAAGCACAGCCTTAGGCTGTAAAGAAACTCAGAAAATTCTCATTGTCACCTGCTCTCTGTAGCCAGGAGACAGAAAGAAGCACCTCTGCACCATCTTCACTGAGTTATTTTAACCTGTTCTTTCCCTTTCCAGTTGGCTGAGTGCTGTAATTCACACCAGAATTCCTGCTTGGAATGCAGGAGCCTTCTGGACTTGCATTTTGCATTTGAGAACCTGAAAATGCACTGGTGTGGGTTATTAAAATGAGTGAAACTTTTAAATTGGATTTAATCTCCAAATTGACAGAAGGTAAATCAGCTATGTAAAGAACCATTAAAAAAAAGATTTTTAATATTACTTAATTGCTTATTGATGGGTTTTGACTGGATTACAGTGACAAAGCTACACAGACTTAAACAAAATTCTAACCCCAAGGGTGTTTGCTGTGGGGTGCTGTGTGTGTTTTTGACAAAAAGGGTTGTGATAGATGTGGAGTGATGGTCTTAAAGAGGAAAAAACCGACCAAAGCCCAGCCTTTAGAAGGTGATTAATACAACCACGGTGGCAGTGTTGCCGGGTTGGTGCTGGGAGCTGTTCAGCAGGATAACGCTGGGGTTTTTCCTGCCGGGCTGGCTGTGGAATGTGGAGCACGGCAGGTGCAGCAGGGTTGGCATCCTGCCTGTCCCGGATTCCCTGTGGAGAGTCTGGGATTGCCTCCTGCTGCGGCTCTCCTCATGCCCTCTAGTGGTTTCCTGGCACGGGTCTGGAATGCTGTTTTCCACCTTTTTCCACCATCCATCCATCCATCCATCCATCCATCCATCCATCCATCCATCTCCTTTTCCCCAAAACCGTGTTCAGTGCAGGAAGAGATGAAGTGACTTGCTAGGAGATACCCAGAGGAGGAAAAGGGGTTAAATATTAGGATTTGTGTTGTAATTGTGTCCATGCATCTGATAAAAGTAAGTGCAGAGGGTTCCTGCTGGCTGTTCCCCACATTTTCTCACGTTCTTTTGCCCATTTCCAGGGTTTGGAGGATGAGCTGGAGGAGTGCAGGTGGTAGAGAAGGACAGTCAGGGATCAGTGGCTGCTGCTGCTGCTGCTGAGCTCTTTGCAGTGTCACCTCAAGGAAATTTGAAATTGGTGCATTTCAGAAACTTGATGCTGAAGGTGTGAAGCACATTGTGTTCACCCATCTGCTCCTTTCTTGGCTTTCCCTCGTGTTCCCTGCTTAAATTCAGGATGCCCATCCTTCCTCCCAGAGCTGGTGCAGCACTGAGGATCTCCAAAGCTGCCCCAAACCAGGATTTTTTGTCACCATCAGAGTATGAAATGCTCCTTTAGCAGTGCCAGGTGTCCCTGAGAGTCCAACACCTGACACTGATAACTTTTATTCCATAGGGAAGCAAAACTGGGCATCAAACCCAGACTCCGATTAAAGACCAGCCTTCCTGCTTCAAGCTGTATTAAGGAATGTTAAGGCAGTTTTTGTCAGGAAAACCCTGGTAAGTGGCTGTACTTGAATAGAGAATTTCCTGAGAATTTCCTTAAAATCACTCTCAGAGCCTGGAGCAGCCCAGGCTGCCACAGTTCAGGCACAGAAAACTCCAAACCCAATTCCTTTAATGCTTTCCTTGCATTGGGAACCAGCACATCTCAAACTCTTTCCATATTAATGAGACACACCAAAGAAAGCCTGGGTTGGGTTTCCAAAGAACTGGATTATTTCAGAGCTGCTGCAAACAGCTTTCTGTAGCATTTGCTATATTCTAATAAGTATTTCACAGGCTAAGGTTTATCTTTAAAACTGAATAATCCATAAAACAAACCCTCAGACCCAACAAACCTGTTGTTTGTCCTGCCACTGTGAATATTTGCATCTGAGCTGCATTGCAAATGGATTTTATTCAAAATTAGACTCGTGTGTGATGGTTTTGTTCTCTGGCAGATGGACTTGTACCCACAGTGGCCTTGTCTGGCAAGTGCTTGGCACAGACTTCCTCCCTTTTTTTGTGTTTCCTGAATTGCTGACAGCTTCATGTGGAAAGTGGGTGTTGGACACCCACAGGTGGAGGGTGGATTCTGAACCAAAAATTGCCCAAATGGCAAAATGTGTGTCGTGATTTTTCCATCAGGAAGTTGATAATCTGCTCCAAACTCAGCAGGACAGCCCAACACACCCAGTGCAGGCAAGCAGAGCATTCAGCTGATTCTCTCACTGATAACCCACAGTAAATGATGTTGAAAGCTTTTTCTTTAGAATTCCTTCCTTTTGTCTAAACCAGTTTTCTGACTTGTGATTTAATTAATAGAGGCACAAATTTCTCTTCCATTGAATCGAGTGTGTCGATCCCAGAGATAAATTTTTTGTGAATGAGAAAAGGAAAATAATGGATGATGTAGCTGGTGACAAATCCTCATCTCTCTGACAGTACTGAGCATGATGATAAAGTGAACAAACCTTTTATTGTTCTGTTTTAAAGTCAGTGGAATGACTCCACTGATGCCCACTGCCTGTGCTGCTGATGAACATGAACTCATCATTCTGAAAACCAGAGGCACAGCCCAAATTCATCCTCATCCTTTGTTCTGCAGCAGAACAAATGCACTGTTAGCTGGTAATTGTCTTTTAATTCAAATGGAGTTGTCATTAGGACACGAAAAATCCAAAGGGTTGGGTTTTGCATTGCTGGGAGCCACTGAATACATTTCAAAATTATATTTAAGACCCAAATTGGTCCTCACAAGCTGCTGGCTGTGCTAGTAGGATGTCAGAATGCATTTCCTATAGGTTTTCCCTCCTCTCCCATCCTATGGTGAGGACAGAGCTCTTGGTACACAATGCACATGTGATCAGACTGTGTGAAAGTGGTGTCTTGATAAATTAGAGCTGCCACAGCTGAGCTTATCTGAAGTTTTTTATTCAAGGCATTTTCTTAACAAGGCTTCCCACCACGATCTTGGCTCACAAATCTTTATTCTCTGCCCTGCCTTAAGCAGAGAGATCGAGTTTGCCTTCTCAGCACAGCCCTGAGAACAGGAATTGCAGTTCCTCTGATACCATCTCGCTTGATTTTTTTTTTTTTTTGTCTGCTTTTAAAAGGTCAAATGTTTTTGCTGACGTTCAGTGTGTTATGAGGTCAAATAAATGAATGCTCATGAAATGCTTTTGCAGAAAGCTGTGTGCAGCAGATAATTCCTGTGTGTGTTCATTGCTCTGTCAGATAAATGCAGCTGTAGTATTTCCTGGTTTATTCATTGTTCTGGAGCATTGATGCTTAGCAGGCCTGGACAGAGGGGTCAGCAAACAACAGACTAAGGGATTGCTGTGACATTATTCTGGTTGGGGTGTATTTATCTCCACTGGGCTCTGGGGGTGCCTGTGGATTACCTTTTCCAGCTGATCAGGAAAGGAAAGTTTGGCATGACTGGATGGAATTGGTAAAACTGGTGATTGTTCTGTTTACTGATCCATGCTGAAGGGAAGGAGAGAGGGAATTGCACCATTTCATTCCAAATCAAGTCTGAGGTTTAGACAGTCTGGATTCTCGTTCAGGAACCAGTGATTGCCAGTCCTTCCTCCTGCTTTCCTCCAAGGGAATCTGTCTCCAGACAGGCCTTGGTGCCTTGGGATCCAGAAAGAGCACACTTGGTCTCCTGCCTCCCTGCTCTTGGAGGCTCACACATTCCAGCTTTGAGATCCTTTAGGACTGGGATAGAGCACATCAGCTGCTGGATCAGGACCTTTGAGAATGGTTTTGTATCAGCAGAAAATAAGGATTCTGCTTTGTTTTACATCTGGTTCCTTCCTTGTGCTTGAGTGCTTCTCACCTTGGATGGGAAAGCAATGCTGACTAATGCAAAATAAACTCTGTTCTGACAAAATTCCGGTGCACACAGAGAGCTGGGGCAGGATACAGGTGAAGGCTGTCTGATTGCTTTGCTCTGATGAGTGTAAAAAGCAAATCTTGCTGGGATGCAGAGCTGCAGCTGTGGAGCAAACAGAGCCCAGGGAGTCTCCTCAGCAGCTGGCCAGGTAAATTCCTGGCAAGACCCACTTTGGGCTGGACAAGAGAGGGGTGACTTCCTAACAAGCTGGGAAAGGAACCCTTCTGTGTCAGGATGGGTCCTGCTCAGCTGGGGCTGTAACTTTAATTGGAAAAAGGTTAATCTGATTAGTTGGTGTTTGCAAAAAGCTTTAGGAATGAGCAGTGCCATGGAAGTGCTGACTGTCGTGATCGTGATAGATATGCTTTGTCAGCAGTTTGCCTGATGAGTAAGATGCTTTTTTCCCATTTGACTGTGAGGGAGCTGCCTCCTGAAGAAAAATAGTTCAGAAAAAAAGGGGAAAAAATGGGGTATCCTGTTGTTTTAGTGGACTATGCCTCCTGTTGAGCACTTTGTGTGGTCATGGTCCCTCTGACCATGATGACTTGGAGAAAGTGTTGGAGGCAAGTTGTTCATAGATGCCCAAGATGTTATTTCTTGTTTTCTTTATTTTGGGGATGGGTGGTAGTGGGGAAGTTGGTGTTGTTCCATGTTTGATACACACAGTGCAGGCTCAGAAACTGAGCAGAATCACATGTTTTAGGGAAAGGAAAATCCTCCTGGGAGGAGCAGCCAGAGTTCATGATTAATTTGTAGAGCGTGCATGCACGCCATGGATCCAGGAGGGAGGGGAGCTGCTTCCTTTATGCTTCTCCATCCTCAAAGGAAACATTTGGAGTGGGAAGACTTTTATAGGTGTGGGATCTGAAAACCCCATTTCTGCCAACAAAGAGAGACCCAGACTTGAGCTGCCTTGCAGGTGCTGTCAGATGATGTCGGAGTGTGAAATGGTGTTTCCATCCTGAATAGGGTTTTTAACTGTCTCTTGCTGTCAGGAATAGTCTTCAGAGGCTGTGCCTTGCTTTGGCTGCTGTCAGATGTTCAGATAAAAAAAAAATAAAATACTGGAGTGGAGTTTGTAGAGTAGCTTCTACCTTCAGAGCTTCCTGGGAGTTATAAAGGGGAGTGTAATGAAGGAATTCTCCATTTCCCGTGTGGAAAGAGGGGCAGAATGGAGAGAAAACCTGGCTTGGTGACTCGTGGCCCTACCTGGTGGCTCAGAAAACCCAAATTCATCTCCCTGGGGTGGCTTCTGGGGTGTCACAGCTGTGAGTCAGCCAGGGCTGGCTCTGCTCCCCACTTTCTCCCTGGGGGAGTTTTGGGAGACCAGGCTCGATGGAAATCATCCCAGCATCTTCACACCTCTGCAGTCATTTCCAGCTCCATTAAGTGCTGGGAGAATGGATGGAAATAGCAGCAGGGAGGTGTGAGGGCAGCCAGCAAGTGCATAAATACCTGCCCTCCTGATCTAATCCACTCCTGTCTCCTGCTCTGCACCAAACCCCAAATCCCCTCCGATCCGTCGCAGCACTGTCGCCTCTGCCAGCTGAACATTCTGTCCGTTTCACCGCAGGTCTGTGCGAAGCCCCGAGCTGCCTGTGCCCAGATCTCCTCCTCTGCAGCATCACCAGCGTGTGGAGCCTGCCCCACACACCCCTCCACACCGAACCACGGCCTTTACCTGCGTGTTCCGGTGTTTCCCGTGCGACCCGTCCTGCGGGAGCGCCTCCTGGGCCACCCCGGAGTTCAGCCAGCGCTCAGTGGCTCCAATGGTGAAGATGACAAGGTCCAAGACTTTCCAGGCGTACCTGCCTTCGTGCCACAGGACCTACAGCTGCATTCACTGCAGGGCTCACCTGGCCAACCACGATGAGCTCATTTCCAAGGTAGGTGCAGCTTGCCTCGCCGCGCAGGGCAGTGCCTGTGGGATGGCTTGGCCTTACCCAGTTCCTGCCTTTTTCACTTGTCTCTCAGCCCGAAGGATCTGTTTGTGAGCTGCTGGTTTTGTTTTAGGTGATTGTGGGGTTTTCAGCATCTTCCTGAGGGGCAGTGGAGGGGCTGGTGGTGATCTTGTCACTCTCAGGACCAGGGAATGGCAGGAGCTGAGTCAGGGGAGGTTTAGGTTGGATATCTGGAAAAGGTTTTTCATCCAGAGGGTGGTTGAGCACTGAAAGAGGCTCCCCAGGGTTTGGTCACAGCACCAAATCTGTCTGAATTCAAGAAGCATTTGGACAATGCTCTCAGGCACAGGGTGAGGTTGTTGGGGTGTCCTGTGCAGGAGTTGGACTCGATGATCCTGATGGATCCCTTTTGACTCTTGAGGGTCTTGGGATAAGCTAAATTAAAAGCCTTCAGAGCCAGTAAGTGCTTTGATGCAGGCCAGTAAGAGGAGCTTGTTCTGAAGTGGGAAAACTAAACTTTCCCAGTGTCTGCTGGAGCCTGCAGCGCCTGGCTGTGGTCAGGAATTGAGTTCCCAGGTCTCGGCTGCCTTGGAATAACTGTTCCGGAAAGTTTATTCAGCTTATAAAATCTGTGTTCAGAAAAAACAGGCACAGCCAGAGATTTACGAGCTGAGCCGAGTGGAAATGGTGCTGTGAGCTCTGTGTGTGCAGCTTAAACTGTTCAGCTTCTTGGAGCAGCCTGGGGAGGCCTGGAACACCAGGGACAGAGTGCTGTGCCCTTTGGAAAGGGGTTTGAAGTGGAAATGGAGCAGCATCTGTGCCCTGAGGTGCAATGCCTTCACCTTTAGGGTGACTCCAGGCTCCTGTTCTCAGCTGTGATGGGGCAGTGACTCCCTGGATTTTGGTTTGACACCCTGAATTTTGTGTTGGGACACAGAAGGTGCTTTACTGGATGAGGAAAGAGGTTTGTTTTACTCGCTGTTTTTACAGTACATTAGAATTTGTGCTCTGCTTTTTATTTTCTCCACTCAGCTGGTCCCCATCCAGGGAAAACCAAGGCTGTGCATTGCCAGTACTTTCACCTTTGATGCTTCCTTCCCCTCCTTGTTCCATGTCCATGCTCCAGTGCAGCCAACTCTGCAGGTTCAGGAGCTTCCAGCAGGGCAATGCCAGCTCTGCCAACTGCTTGGAATTTGAGCTTCTAGCCTTAGGCAGGCAGAAACTGCCCAGGAATGCTGACTGCTAAAACATGGACACAGAGGGAAAAGAGGGAAGCACAGTGAGACTTGTGGAAGTTAACTCCAGTGTGCTGGGGGATCTGCTCCTTCTGAAACTGTGTTGTAGGTTGAGGTGTAAATTAATCGTTGGTGGAGCCACTAGCAGGTCGTGGAATTTGGATGCAAGGGGTTTGGGGTTTCAGGCTTTGTTTCTCAGGGTTGTAAACACGAATAGAAACACATTCTTCGTGTAATTGAGAACCTTATAAAAGCAGTTGTGCAATCGTGGCTTGTACAAGTGGCTGTTTGACAGAACAGAAGGGCAGTCCCTGCCTCCAGGGGCTTCCAAAATGTGGAGGAACTTTCCCAGGCAAACTTAAATAGTGGCTTTTTTATCTGTTTGAGTTCAGTTTGCAGAAGGCCTCGGGGAGATGTTTCAGTCCTTTCATCACAGCCTTATGTTCTCATCCCTGAACCAGGCAACTGCTTTTTTCCCATATGAAGATGTGGCAGAGGGACAGGGAGGATGGAAAAGGGAGTGGGAGATTCTGAACCTGACTGTGCCACTTGCGTCCAAACAGCCCAAGTGACACCACCCCGGGGAACATTCCCAGAAAACAGGCTTTATGTAACAGCAGGGTGGTGTGGTTTGACTCCATGGAATCAATTCCTCTGCTCCTTTTGCCCTGGGTTGTGCAGAGACCACAGAGAGCTGAGCTGCTCTGCACCCCAGGAGCTTTGAGCTCCTTGATGCACACAACTTGCAGCACTGGCTTGAGCTGCTGGATGAAACACAAGCTGGAGCTGAATCCCAGGATTGTTCTGTGTCCCTTCATACTTTCATTTCCTCTCCATCTCTCAAATTTCCCCTCTCAGCTCTTCAGCACCAGTGGTAACTTAACTCTGTCTTCAAAGTGTTTTGCCAGCACCAGGTATCCAAAACTTTTTGACAAATATGCCTTGGCAGGGCAATTCTTGCTCCCTTCTCTACTTCAGGAAAACTTTGTGCTTTAAAAGGGGTGGAAGGTTTCTCAATAAACCATTGCTATTTAGAGAAAACAATCGACGCTGAGGCTTTTAAGAAAATCCAAAGCTGTTACATGAAGCCAGTTACCAAAATGTTGCTCACTTGGCCTTTTATCTCCTGCAGCCTGAGGGAGAAAGTGGTTTAGTGTGTCTGATTTGTAACAAGATCTAAATTGTAGGTTGGACTGTCTGGCCAAGAAAGGCCTTATTGACTTAGGAAATATTAAGGTGATCAGATAAATTGGGTGGAGTGAGTAGTTTTCCTTTCTGTGTTCCTTTGGTGTCTGGGTTAGCATGAGTGGAGGTTCTTGTTCCCTTGGAGCAATGCATCGTTTAAAAGGCTGTGCCAAATTTAGTACATTCTCCTGTTTCATTGCTTTTTCCAGTGCCTAAGTGGGCTGAGACTTTGGGAACTCAACCCTGCCCTGCAACAGATTCCTCTGTGACCTTGAGGAACTCACTGGATGTCTTTGTTCCTTTTTTTCCCCACCTGAAATGCTGCTGCTTCGTCCAGTCTGCTTGGAAGATTTTGCAGCAGGTCCTGTCTGCTCTTCCAAATTAGTACAGTGTGTCCCAGTCCTCTTTGACTTTACTGTAAAAACAAAAGTACTCTGCCAGGCAACTGTACTTAAAAAGCATATTTCTATGCCAAAAAATAAGTGAAAGGTATTTCTTGTTACAGGCACAACATGCCATGGTTTTTAGAATGTTCAGGAAAAAATGTATGAATTCCATAATCAATGTCTCCAGGAAGGAGACACAGGAGGTTTTCTTGATAAATATGCCTTTTGCATCATTTCCTAGTGGGGCCTGGGGAAGCAACCAACAAAATAGACACTCAAAAAGGTAAAATTCAACAAGTTTCCCAGAGTGGCAGAGGTGATGCTGATTTCTCCCTGCTCTGTGCTATTCCATCCTTTCCAGTTTGAATCCATTTGGTGCCCTTAAAGGAGGATGGCAACCAGAGCACAAAGGCACAGACCAAAGATGCCACCCGAGTGTCTTGGGTGCTGATTTTTTGTGCCACATGAGCAGCAATTCAGCAGAAATGTCCCCATTATGGAAATATGTGGAGAATGTCTTGTGGGCGTCCTGCAGTTTTCTTTTTTTTTTTTTTTTCCCATGAATTACTGTGATCCAACTGCTAAACATTATGCAGTGATGTATCCTCTGAAGTTAGCCCGAGGCTTGCCGGGGAAGTTTAATGTTTTCCTTTGATGTCTGCATGGAACCTCAGCTGAACATGAATGGGAAATTCTTCAGCACAAAAGGCAGCAGCTCCTCCAGCACTGAGCATTTAGGAAAAATAGAACTCCTGTGTGCCTGACTTTCTCATTTGGGGTTGGCTTGCTAATGAGGGAGCACTTAGAAGCTCTTTTTGATCTTCCCAGTCGGGAGCTGGGAGCTTTCTCAGGAAAATTCCCTCCCCATGGTTGTGTTTCACTCTTCCCTGGCTGCTGGAGGCTGAGCCTGGTGGTTCAGCAGCCTCTTGGTGAGATTTATGGTTTGCTGAAAGCATCAGACTTTGCTCCGTGTTGCAGCTGGAGGATCTGAAAAGGATTTGAGGCTTTGGTGCTTCCAGAGAAGCTGTGGATGAATTCAGCTGCTTGGAAGCATTTCATGCTCCACATTCAGGTTAAAACAGCAGCAATCGTTGGGTTTTTTTGGTTTGTCTCTTCACTTTTTTTTTTCTTTTTGCTTTCTTTCATGTGGACAAGACAGTGTTTACTGTTCTTAAAAATTTACTTCTCAGGAGTCAGCTGACATTTGTAGTTCAGTTCACTCTTAAGATGTGAAGTTATTTGCTGGGTGGGGGGAAAATGCACACGAGGTAGAGCAATAATCTTAAAATTACAACGTGGTAATCTTTAACCTAATAGAAAAAGAAAAAGGTATTTAGAAAATATCCAAGACAAGTCTGATGAAAATCCTGCATTTCCATCATGGGAAAAAGTGTATGAGGTGAGATGGCTATTCCCTTCTCGTGGGTAAAGTTCTTATTCTTCATTACACAGGTTTTATTCTTGCTTTAAAGTAGACCTTGTTCCTTCCCAAATCTGAATTTAAGTTCCCAGCTCCATGGTAATGAACTCTTAAGGCCAGGAGGAGCCATCACTCCATCACATCTGACCTCCTCTGGAGCATGGGCCAGTGCATTTCCCCAGGATTGCAGCAATTCTTTCAGGAAAAGCATTTAGTCTCCATTTGAAGACTTCAAGAGGGAGAATTCACTGCTCCCTTCGGTCATTTTTTTCCGGTGGTTAATCATCCTTACTATTAAAAAATCAGAGGCTTTGAATTTAGAGTTGTCTGACTTGTGCTTCCTGTCTTTGGCCATTATTTGATTTCTTTTGCTAATAAAACACATCTCTGATCCCTACTCTTCTCCCTCTGAAAGGTCTGCAGTAACCAAAGCCACTCTTGATTTTAGGACAGACTAAACAGCTTCAACTCTGCCATGGCGCAATTTGATTTTTTCCAGTTCCATGCAATTTTTGTGGTTCTCTTCTACATTTTTAGCATTTCAGTCTCTTTTTTTTAGGGATGGAAACAGGGCTGGTCTCATTGTTTCAGCCTCAGACTCAGCAGCAGCATCTTTCCAGCTCCCACATTTCCTAATTGCATCAGTCTCACTGCTCAGAAATCCTCTGTTCATTTATTTGCTGCGAGCTCTCCACGCACCAGATTTATCCATTTTATGCACATTTCTAGAAGCTGTCCAGTAGCTTTTGGATCCTGCTTTCCAGCTCTTGTTCCCTAATGAATTCCCCACTTCCAGGCATTATTCAGAGCTTGCTCTTAATTGCAAAAATTAGAGTTCAAGAGTAAATGATAAACAGCAAAGCAGCTCCGTGAGAAGTCATTAGGAGTTTTTTAGCTTCCCATTTCTCTGCAGTGAACGTGAGGGGAGAGGCACCTTGTGATTCTTGGCTTGCACGAAGTTTAAAATTAAAAGCAGGTCGAGAGGATTTCAGCCCTCAGCAGAACAATGTGTCATCAGAGCTGTTCAATGAGCCTTTTCCTTCAGCGTTCCAGCAGGAGATGGAGCCTTGGTTCGACTTTTCCAGACAAATCCATCCCTAGAATCTTTTCCAGGCAGGTTGGATTTGCAGGGAGGAGGGCAGAGGGCCTGAGGTTGTTATTTGAGTCTCTGGGCTCTGTGTTTGGGAGGGAATAAACAAACAGCAACGCCCTTTGCAGGAGAAAGTCGGGATGTGAAATCCGAGCTGGGAAATGAGAATTTGTAGTGCCCGTTCCGTAATGGAGACACCTAAATTAGATCCTTCTGTCCCGTGTAATTGCTTCCTCTGGGGTTTACCCTACAGGTGGCTGTGTTCCCTCAGATCCTGCTGTCCAAAATGGGATTGGAGAGAGTCAGGACCAGGCTTTTGGATTTAGTCAGGATATGGTTGTTTAAGAGAACAAGCCCGGGGTAATTTGTACCTCCTTGCATAATTGTGTTTATCCAGCAATTAACTGCCGTGCGATTTTTGAGATACTTCATTCTGTTCCAAAAAAGAAGGGGAAAAGTAATAAATCACAAGAGTTTAGAATTCCCTGTCAAGCAGGAGGAGCAGGGTAAAAATGGATTTTTCTAATCCATCACTTTCTTCGTGGAAACAGCTCTCCTTTCATCTGCTGCTTCCTCTGCCTTAGAATTGATGACCTGGGCATAAATAAAATATTGTTCCCATTTATTATCCAGGGAGCTGCCAGGCTCGAAGGACAGTTGAATCATCAGGGTTTTTGCTGCAACTGCTGCAAATCCTGAACCACTGGAGCTCGGAGCTGGGGAGGTCTGAGCCCTCCTGGGGCTTTCAGGAAGGGAGGGAATTCCAGCAGAATCCAGGGCTTGCTGCTTTGGGGAGCTGCCCTGGGAACTCCCCTTGCAGGTGTGTGGTTTTAATCTGATTTATCCCTGTGAGAGCAGCCCAGGAACAACCCGGAGCTCTGGTTTAATCTGTAATTTAATCACACACACAAATATGGGGGCAATGCAGGGGAGACTTTTCCCACCTGCTGCCTGTGGGGACAAAACCCTGACGAGGCTGTGGTGATAATTTCTATTTTAGAGCAGCAGGAAATGCTGTCAGAGAGCTTCACATCTGCTCTAGGGGAGCTGCTGTTCGTCTGTCCTCGCTGGAGCTGCATCTGCAGTTTTCCTCAGCCTGCAGGACTGGAATGGGCAAGGATTGAAGCTCAGGCAGGCAAGGAAACTCCACCCTGAGTCTCCTGTATTAAAATATACAATGGAAGGCATAACTGTTAGGATAAATAGCAATAACAAAGGTGGAAACTGAGGCTGAATACCTGGAATTGGGAGATTTCCCGTGATCTCTGCCCTTTGTTTCTATTCGCATTTCCATTGCCATGGAAATAAATTAATTAAAATCTGATTGAACTGGAATATCTCAGATACAAACACCTCGATTCCAGCCCAGCTCTGAGGACACATCCACAGCAATAAAACAGATTTCAGTACCAAACCTTGTTTTGACAGGAGGCAAACATTGAGAATTCAGGTGCTGGCTTAAACAATGAAAGATAACTCAATGAAATCCTCAGCCATGAGGTGTTTGGTGGCTTCATCTCCCTGCAGTGGATTTTCTCCAGGTCTGCCCTGGACAGATGTGATTTTGCTGGGAATCAGGTCTGCCCTCCCTGTCAGCACTGCTGCTATTATGGGCTGCACTCATGGCCAGCAGTGCTCCACTGATAGCTGGACACTCACTATTGTGCTGCTAATTAAATAACTTGTTGCATTGGCAGTTTCCATCTTCCAGCCCAGCTCTCTGTTTATCTCCAAAACCCATGCAGCAGCAATAATTAATGTGGAAATAAAGGGCTTTATTCTGCCCCTGCCACTGCTTTTTAAAATGATTGGAGCCTACAGGAGGAGAGCAGCACTCAGAAGTGGGGGATAAAAAACCCACAGCTGCTGCTGCTGGAGCAATTGCAGATTCACCAGCAAAAATATTAAAGTCAACTTTGGCAGCACAACAGTAGCAGCAGCAAACAGAGAGTGTGGAAATCACAAGAGAAGCCCTAAAATATTGTGAAGTTTTATAGAAGTAATAAATTTGATTTTTTTTTTTTTTTTAATTTGCCTTCGGTAGTTTGCGCCCTTAGCGTTCGCATTTTGAAATTTCGCTTTGAAGTCTGTGAGCTGGAAACTCATTTAAAAATAAACAAGAGCAGAGTCCAGGAGCTCAGGGCTTCAGGAAGGAGGGGGAATAGCACAGGGCTTGTGATAACAGCAGGAGAATTCAGTGTTGTGATTGAAGTGAGTCTGGACAGCCTGGCAGGCACGTGAGGGACAAGGGGACAGAGCAGTTCACAACTGTTTTGTGAATTTTGACATTTTTTATTGAGTTTGGCTCAGGATTTAGCTCAGCAGAGCAGCGTTTTAATCTGTGTCAGAAACCCAAGTGCTCAAGGAAAAACCACCCCCTCGATTTTAGGCAATTTGTATTTCCCTGAACGCTGCTCTTCATTAATTGCAGAGCCTCAGAAGAGATTCTCTCCCCATTCTGCAATTGCAACATGAAATTTCCCCTTTGAAAGAAATCCCCTGCTCTGCCCTCTGGTTATGGATTAATCACTGGGAATGTGGATCCTGACCCATTTCAATCCATTCAGAAAGCCCTGCCAGCCTGTTGGTTTTCCATCTTCCTGGGCAGAGTGACATTCCAGAGGTAATGCTGGATGTCCATTGTGGCTCATGATATTTCAGCATTTTTGGGAATCTTGGGAACAGTGAGGATTTCTCTTGGCTTCAGTTCCCATAAATGTGAGAATCTCACTTTGGAAACCAAACCAAACTGGACCCAAAAACCCCTTATTGAAGAGGATTTAAAAATTAGTAATTCCTTAGGTTTTCCTGAGGATTTTAAGGGTCAGGAGTGGTGTGGCTGTTGTGTGGCACTGGAAAACTGGGATTTTTGGAGCACAGGGACTCTTGCAGGTTGGAGTGGGACTGGGAGGACTCTTCCCTGAATTCCTTGGGGGTTCTGGGCAGGGCAGTCAGGACTTGGCTCAGAGGGAAACATTCCCAGAGGCTAAAGGTTCTCCTCTGACAGCAAAGCAGGAATTGATGTTTTCCCCACAAAAGTGGGATGTAACAGAAAACTGAGGATCTTCATCACTGATTATTTGCCTTGTTACAGTGACCTGTCCCCTGATCATGTTAGCCTTTTCCAAGCAGAATTGCACTGCAGCAGGAGTGCCAATGGAATAGGGATAGGGAAAGGGGTGAGGATGGGCAGAGCCTGCTGGTGTTTTTGTGGCTGTGTTCAAACCTTCTGTGTGCAGTGCCTCCCCACCTATCCTGTGTGGGGAAAGTGCTGAGTGGGTTCCTGTCGGGACAAAAGGCTCTTATCAGAGCTTGGCTCAACCCTGGAATGAGGGCTTGGATCAGCACCTGCGAGGCAGAATCAAAAACGGCAATGATATCTCCCATCTGAATAAAACCAGACAAAAAGCCTTTCATCTCTGCACCTTCCTGCTCACAGACTGCAGAACCTGAGCCACAAAATCCCTGTGAGCTGCTGGGATGGAGCTGTTCCGAGGGTGGAATGCATTTATTCCCTGTGTTTTTTGCACAGCAGCATAAACTGCAGGGGAATAAGGCCGTGCTGAATTAATTGAATTATTTCAGAGATGAGTTTGGTCCACTAATTCCGTATCGACTCCGGGCTTTAAATAGCATTAAGGACCCGTGTTAAAACTCAATTAAAACCCAGGAATGCAGCTGGAACAGGGAAAGGTCACATCTGTGCACGAGGTGGAATAATGGGACCTGTTCCCTTGACATGGCTCTGTGTCTGCTGTAATCGGAGCAAAATTGAATCTCTGTTTAATCTGATCATCGCCTGCCCCTTCTGCCAGGGAGAACAAGGTGGAATTAATGAACCCTGAGGAGCTCCCTGTGGTCTGTGTGGATACAGGGAGTGAGTAATTGAACTCCTGCTCCCGTGGGAAACGCTGGGAGTGGATGGTTGGAATGGCTAGAATCTGCAGCAGGAATTTTCACAGATTTATTTTCCAATTTTCTCCCTGCTGCTCGGTGACTCACAAGGAAACTCCTTGCAGAGCCATCGTACACCTGGTGCTGTTACACCAAGTGGTTCCTCTAAACACATTCCAGGGCTCATCTTTTGAATCAAATCAAATCAAAGAGGGTTTGAAAGGTCCTGCTGAGGCAGAGCTTTGTGTGGGATGTTGGGAAGCAGCAGGTAGGAATTGGGATTAAGTGGGTGAGCATGAGGAAATATGGGGTTTGGGGAACATTTTCATACTCAGACTCGTGTCAGGTTGGATTGACATCACATTTTGTCTTACTTAAAAGTCTCCTCTCCCTGTCCAAGCTGTATTTCATGAGAACATCTCATCCTTGGATGTTTAAGGGCTAAATCAGCAGCAGGAATAGATCAATCCCACAGTCAGCCTTGTGCTGTAGGAGCTCAAACCCAAAAGCAGATCTCTCTGGAGAGGCCCTTGGGTTGATTTTCCAGGCACAGCCTCAGTGCCTGAGGGTTTTCACCATCCCAGAGGGTTTGTACCATCCCTTCTCCCTGCACCACTCTGCCCCAGTGGGGATATCCCAGAGAACATGTCCTTTTTGGAAAATCCTTGGTTCCCAGGATGTGCCATGGCTGTGGCTCTCAGGGTGCCTTTGGGCCCTCAGCTCCATTTGCATCCCTGCAGTGGGAATTATCTGCAGCTTGGAGGGGCACAGGCTGTTCCTTTTCCCTCTTGGACCTCTCTGGGTCCAGTTGCCTTTTCATTTCTGTTTTATTGGATTGTTAGAAGGCTGCCAGCTGGATATAGGTAGTGGGGGTTTTCTCTGCTGCAGTCTGCAGGGAACAAGCATCACTGTGGAGCCATTTAGTCCTGGCAACTGCTTCCTCTTTTTCCAGATGATTCCAGCAGCTCTTTTTGTGTTCAGCCTATTGTCAAACAGTGCCACAAAGACTTGGGGTGTTAATGCTGTCATCTGTTCAGACAGTGGGACTGCTGAGTGGGCTGAGCAGGATGGTGTGGTCAGAGTCTGGAAGGGTAAAGGTGGAAAAGCCATTTCCCTCAAACCCCCCACAAAGCATTTGGGTTTTTGAAACAAGGATTTCACAGCTCTAATTCTGGATCAGCACAGCTGAGGAGCCATAACGAGTGGCTGCAAATTGGGTGGCAGGAGCTTCTCAAAGCACAGCAGCTGCCAAGGCATCTTAACACGGAGCTTGTGCTGCGAGGAGACAGCTTGGCAGGCCAGGATCCTCTCCAAATTAGTGACTCCAGGCTCGTGGCTTCCCACCTGGATACTCCAGCCAGCATTCCCTGGGCTCTGCAGCTCTTGGATGCCTCTCTGCTGAGCACCCAGCAGTGGGGAATGTTCCTGAGGAGCACTGAGCTGTCGTGCATCCCAAATCCCAAAAGCTGGAGGTGTTTTTTGCAGGGCTCAGACAGGATGGAGAGGGAGGGTTGTGCTGCTGGCACATCCAGATGTGTTTCCAGCCAGCCACTGAGCATTAGCAGTGCAGGGAAAAAATATGTGCTCAGGCTTCCAGTGGGAAACAATAACAGAAAGATCCTTTCCATTTCTTTCAGCTGGAAAGTGATGCCAGGAGCTGTTGTTTCAGAGAGCAAGAAGTCTGGATTTCAGAGGGGGTGGGGGTGAGATGCACCTCTGAATGTGTATCAGGAAAATCTACACAAAGAAAATGCAGAGCACAGAAAAGTAGGTCTGGCTGCTGACTGTCACTTCAGTGAAAATCAAGTGTGTTGTGGAAATCTTTGCGTGTCTCTTAAAAAAAAACAAACAAAAACCAACAAAAACAAACACAAGAGCATCTGCTTGTGTATAAATATACCTGTTTTTTTCTGATTTTGTAGTTCCCATTACAGCATATGGCAGTTTTTCTGGAGTGCAAGAAGAGCAGGAACATCTCCAGGAAATGCTCAGGTTACAACACCCAGATAAAATCTGCCTGTGCCACCTTTATATAAAGATCCAGCCAGCTTAGCCTTGCAGAGGGCAAATGCACTGAGGAACTTGTGCTTACCAGACTTCCCATCCTTCTTTTTATATGTTTTGCCAAATCCTTTGCTGGCTGGAGGGTGACTGTTAAGAAAGCACTGAAAGCTGAGCAGTGGATAAATAATGTGATTTTTTTCCCAGTGACCACCCTTAGGTACCCTCAAGCCCTGGCTTGAGCTGGAAGGAAGGGCAGACACCTCTGGAAGGATGCTGCTGTCCCTGGGAGTGGAACAATGTCCAGTGAGCCCCAGCTGATGGGATTGGGTTTGTTGTTTATTAAAGACAGATCTTCGTAGAGCAGGGATGGAAAATCCTATTTCTGTACCAACAAAAGCTCTGCTGCCATTGTTGTTGTTGGTTTTGGCAAACCTCAGTCACTTTGGTGTTTATGGAAAAGCATTTACTGGGGAGGACTGGATGGTGAGCAAGCTTCATGTGCTTTCATTTTGCTCTGGTGGCACTCAGTTGCTGTGGGACTTTGTGGTTCATCCTTAAACCCTTTCCCCAGCCCATGTTCCCATGTTCCCTCTCCTGCTCTGGCTTGGGCTCTCCTTCCTGCTCAGGGAATCATCATTTGGGGTCACACAGGACACTGGGATGGGGCAGGGTGTGTTTGGGGACAGCCAGGCAGGTTGGATGTGAGGCATCAGCAGCACTGACACAGAGCTGGAGTGCTGCAGAGGGATTAAAAGAAGCTTCTCTAATAAATGCAATTACACAAACATGCTTGAGCCATGTGTCCTATTTAATTCCTTCCCAGGAAAAGAGGCATTCCTCAGGGCACTGCTTCTGTCTGAGTCAAAGAGATATCCCAGTGCCTCGGGCATCCTCTCTGAATCCTGAGTGGCTCCCCTGTGCCCTGGGTGGCAACTAATATTGGGCTTCAGATTCCTCTAA
The DNA here is from genome assembly GCA_024500445.1 of Entomyzon cyanotis. Lineage (NCBI taxonomy): Eukaryota > Metazoa > Chordata > Aves > Passeriformes > Meliphagidae > Entomyzon > Entomyzon cyanotis. Next base: position 3,228,663 of record JAKEPQ010000673.1, read on the forward strand.
GAGTGGAGGGAATTCTGTGCCAGGCAGGGATTTGATAGCTGGCAGAGCCTTTGCTGCCATGCAGACCTCACAGGCAGCTGGCACTGCTGCTGTGGCTCCCTGCCCGTGTGCCCTGTGGCATTTCTGCCCTCAGAGGTGCCTCTGCTCTGATCCTTTTGCAGTTTGGGATCTTCCCAGGGAAGCTGTCAGGGGTTTGACTTTGCTTCTGCACGAGGTGAAGCTGGGCAGGTGCAGCAGGGCACTGGTGGGAGGGGACAACCCAGAGACACCCCAGAGATTGTTCTGTGTGATGGGGGGCTGCTCTGAACTAAATAAATAATCATTGTTAGAGGGCCAGGGAGGTAAAACCATCAATGTTTCTCTTTTCCCTCGAAACCCTGTGCTCCCCCTTTGAAGGGTTTTTGGTCTGAAATCATCAGCTGAGGTTTTAAGAAAACCACTAAACATTCCAAGGTTCCTGGTGAGGTGCAAAGTAAAGGATTAAATGGTCCAGAAAAGCTGCTTTTTGAGCTGCCCAGCTCCTGCCCCTCGGTGCAGCCATTCCCTGAGGTGTCCCACGAGGTAAGCTGTGCACAGACAGCCCAGCTCTCTCTCAACAAGCACCAAATGTTTAATTCAGTGTGTGCTTGTCAAAGTGCATGAAAAATGCAGGTGGCACTTGCTGCCTGTCAGCCAGGCTCTGTCCCAGGGTGATGCCACAGCCGTGGCACAGTGGGATCTGCTGGGAAGTGCTGGGAATGCCTGCAGTGTCCTGCCAGGCTGGCACTGCCCTCATCCCTCCAGAATGTTTCCTTTCCATGGTGATGCTCGGAGATCCTGAGGAAATGTGGGGCACAGAGGATGTGCTTTGATCCTCTGGTGGGGTTTGGCTGCTCTGTGTTCATCTCCATCTCCTCCTGTCCAGTCCTGAAGGTCTCCCAGTGGGAATATGGGCTGGCAACACCTCAAGGTGTGTGTTTTGTGAAATCCCTGGAATTGTGTTTGTGCTCACAGCTCCTGGCACAGGCAGATCCCAATCCCCCAGTTTGGTTCAACCTCTGGCTGTGCAATTCCTTAAGGGAATTCATGTGCAGTTTGAAAAGAGATTCAAACCAATGTTTGGCAGCCTTCAGGTGAGGCTGAGGAGTGATGTGAACTTCATCAACATGAAAAGGGTAGAAAGAGATTTTGCTGGATTATAAGACAGAAAACAGCTCAACTCTCAGCAGCACGTTGGGCCTGGATGAACACACTGGCAATTCCAGGTGTGTCCTGGGAAAAGGGCAGTGTTAGAGCTGGAGAAGTTACCTCTTTCCTCTCAAGCAGCCAACTGAGCTTTGTTTTCTTGCCTTGCAGTCCTTCCAGGGCAGCCAAGGACGAGCTTACCTCTTCAACTCTGTGTGAGTACCCTGCGGCGCTCGGGGCAGCTTAACAAAACCCTCCTGAAACAGAAAACAAAAACAGAGCTTCCTTCAGAAATCCTCTGCCTGGGACTTGGGAGCTTCCCCAAATGGTTGGAGAAAGAGGCAGAAATAACCCCTGATTCATGTTTGAGTTGTGTTGAGGTTTGAGATAAGCAGCAAGGAAAAGGTGATTTTTCTCGTCATCAGGTTGGGGAATCAGAGCTATTGGCTGAGTCATTCTCTTCTCCCAGGATGTAGTTGGACCAAAGAGGCAGAGATTTGTAAATGGGGAGATGGATGATATCTAAATATGCACTTCATAAAAACTAACTGTAATTTTCCCTGTAGCTGAAAATAGTTTTGGGGAGGTCACTGCTGGTCTGTCTTTCAGCAGAACTGCTGATTTCCGTTACATTTTTCAATTTTCCATTTGGGAAAGTAAAAGTACCATTTTATCAATTTGAGAATGAAAATCTCTCTCAAATGCCTAATTAGCACCAGCTACTAGAGTGTTATTAATCTCCTGTTCAAAGCTTCCACAGAGTTTCTTAGTAGAATAAAAATCCCATTTTTACCTTTTCATTCTGCTCCGGAACTGCGAGAGCTCTTTGTTCAGGGCACAGCTGGGAAACTCAGAACCTCCTGCTCGTGTTTTCAAACACTGCAGTGAAATTATTGTCAGCTTTCTTGGAGCATCTTGATGTGGAAAAGCACTAATGGGGAGCATCTGTGCTTTGTCCCCAGAGTTAACGTGGGCTGTGGCCCTGCAGAGGAGCGAGTGTTACTAACAGGACTGCACGCCGTGGCAGATATTTACTGTGAAAACTGCAAAACCACGCTGGGCTGGAAATATGTGAGTATTTGTGTGCCTGGCTTTGCCCCTGGGCAGCTTTGCTTCGGCTCAGGGGGTGGAGAGAGCATTTTGGGAAGCTAAAATGCAGGTTTTCAGCTATAAGCACATCTGTTTTCCTCCTGCCTTGTGGGGTGGAGCATCAGCTTTAATTCAGGGTTTTTTTGGGTGTCCCTCAGTGACATTTAACATAAATGAGGATAACTTCAGTCTTGTGGTTCACACTGTCTTGTTTCTATTATTCTGATAGATGTTATCAGAATAATAGAATGCTCCATTAATTCCATGTCCTTCCCGCTGGAAATGCTGTTGGACATGAGTTTATTTTTTTGCTGTCTCTTGCTCTTCATAAATTCAATTACCTTCAAATAAAGTCTAGTGTTCAATTACCTTCAGATAAAGTCATCCTAATTTCTGCTTCTGGAGGCCCACACCATTTTATCCAAACGTTTTCTCCAGTGTCTGAGCAAATCCTGGTTTGTATCTGTGGCCTCTGGGCAGAAATATTCTTCACTAAGTCAGGTGAAAGGCTATAAAAAGGAAAGCATCAAAAATGGATGGGGTGGGAATCCATGCAGACACACATTGTGGGTCTCACAAATGTTGCAGGACACTCAGGCATCAATTGGGTAAAACAAAACACACAATTCCATGAGCAGCAGGAAGCTCAGGCCTCTCCAGTGAGGAATAATCTGCCAGGGGAGTTATAGGTGTACAGGGAGAGCAGAGCTGAGCTGGTTGGAGGATGTAACCTCAGTAAGGGGAGTCCCTCCTGCTCTGGGATTTTGGGGATCCCAGAGATTTCCTTCTCCAGGAAGGAGAATCCAGATATTCCTTGTCCAGGAAATCTCCCAAGATTTTCCTTCTCTGTGTTTCCATAGCTGCAGGCAGGGATCTGTTCAGAGTGGGATCTTCTCATGGGACTCCATTTCCACACCAAATTCACCACAATCCCAATCCATCCCATTCCCAATGGTGGTGCTTGTGCAGCACATTCCATCAGAGCACCACTGCATTCCTAACAAACTTTAATAAATTCCCACAGCGCCCTGGAGAGAGGTGGATTTTAGCACTGATGATCCCTAAATCCTGGTTCAAGGAGCAGTTGCCATTGACCCACAGAAATCTGCATGTTCCATGCTGCCAATTCCTTTTTCCCAGCCTGGAAAGACAGCTAGAAGCAGGAATTAAGATTTTTTTTCCCAATAATTTTCCTGAAAGCCAACAGGAAGTTGACTTTTCCCCCACAGTCAAGACTCAGACTTCCACCAACATTCCCAGATCTGATCCATGACGTGATTTCCCTTCTCAATCTCATCCTTCCTCCTCAATTTTTCTTTCTTTTTCCCAGGAACACGCTTTTGAAAGCAGCCAGAAGTATAAAGAAGGCAAATACATCATTGAACTAGCTCACATGATCAAGGATAATGGCTGGGATTGAGTGGGAAGAGCCCAGCCCTAGCAGCGTGTACGAGAATGCCATCCAACCGAACATTATATCCAAGAGTGAGAGAGTGACTGAACGCTTGGTTCCATGCATTTAGAGGCTCTGCAATCCGGGAGCATCTTCACACCCTTCTCCATCTTTATTGGTGACTGGCCTCTAAATTTCTGTCTCTCTGTCTCTTTGCTTTGTATCTGTTTGTGAGTTGACCCTGGCTGCTTCTCTCTCTGTTCTGGCGTTGGCTCAGAGAATGCACCGAATGCCCGACAGCCATTCCATGTGCCGAGTGCTAAACCCAGCCTGACCCAGGTGGGCTCTCCTGGCACCTCCCAGGAGGTCTTGGTGCAGAAGGAAGACCCCGAGGTTTGGGCAGGAGAAGGTGGGAGAGGGGTGGGGAAGAGGGGGAAATGGCACAAGTTGATGCTGTGCTTCTCCTTTCGGTCCTGGTTAAGCGAGGCTTGAAACCATCTCCTTGTCTAAATGGACAGAGAAATATCTACTTGTCTAAATGGATAGAGAAATATCCACTTGTCTAAAAGGACAGAGAAATATCTCCTTGTCTCAAAGGACAGAAATTACCTCACGGCTGCGTTTTCTCTCCGAATCCCGAATCCATTGGCGGAGCCTCAGCCCGAGCCGGCTGAGCCCGAGGCAGAACCAGTTCCCCCCACAATCTGTGTTTTGTTTGCTATTTATGAACTTGTTGGGTGAGGGGGCAGCGCCTGGAGGCTGGAGAGATTCCCTGCCTCTCCTTTTCCTCGCTGTTTCAGGGTAGGGAGGCCGAACATCCCAGCTGAGCTGTGGGGAGCATCCTCACGGCTGGAGAAACCAAATCCTGACTCTTGAGCCCTCCAGAGAGGAGGAGAAAACCACTGCAGGCACGAGGAGGCTAGAGCTGCAGCTTAGGGAATGTGGCAGGGGTGAGAAAGGGCAAGGAAGAGGGAATTCCCTAGAGGAGGATGGATATGGTGCGAGAGTGGGGAGAGGAGGGAGCTGAGGCACTGCTTGTGGTGCACAGTGGATATTCCAAGCCCTGAGGTATCCTCCCCAAATCCTTCCCCCTTTTCCCACTCCCTGGAGCCTCTTGCAGGCACTAGGAGAATGGGCAAGGGAAAAATAAATAGAACATCTTCCCACCACCCCTGGAATTATCTATGCCTTGAGGGGTAGATGTGGGTGTCAGAACTGCAAGGGACAACGAGTCCTTCCCATTTTAATGTTTCCATTGTGATTCCTGAGGATTCCTGAGCCTTTTCCCGGGGTGGATGGTGGGGAAAGGGTGTTGTGTGTGAGAGGGGAACTGTGTTAGGCCAAAATGCCAATGTGAAGTTTGCTCTGCAACAGTCCAGCCACTACCTGGTGCATAACCCAACACCATGGAGCTGAATTTGTTTGCTCTCTCCCCGAGTGAATTTTAATTTTTGTTTGTGGAATTCTTTCAAGTAGGTTAATCCATTGGGGGAAATCTTTCTTAATCCAGAAGGAAAGAGTATTGTGCAGGGGGTGGTGACTCCTTACGAAACAAAGCTTTGGAGGTCTAATCTGCTGTCACTGTCCCCCACCCCTGAGAGGTTCCAGGGGCTGTGGAAGAGTCCCTTGGTGTTCCATGGGCAGGGAATGGGAATAGAGGCTCTCCTTAAGGATCAGGGTGGAATTTAGTGTTGGATCCTTGTGCTGAAATCCAATCCTGATGAAGCAAATGTTTTTTATTCTCTCAAACCTCTGTTCTTGACAACCTTGGAGAAATGAGGTGGAGTTGGCCAGGCTCCAGCAGGGGATGGAGTTGGATCTGTTTGTCACCAACCTGGCCAGAGGTGGCTTCTGCCCTCACCCTCCTGCTCTGGCTGTGTCACAATTGCCTCAGCTTTTGTTTTGGATTGTCTCTGCTTCCATCAGCCACATTCCCTCCAGTGACAAATCCAGCTGAAATCAAAAATTCCACAGCACCTGCTGCCTTGTGGACTCTGGCACTGACCTGGTGTCATTTCCCTGTCCTGTGGTTGAGGATTCGTGACAATTTACTGGGTTTTGACTAGTGGGAAGTCATTTCTGTTCCTCAAAGAGCTCTTTAGTCTCTCACAGAGCTCTTTAGTCTCTCACAGAGCCTTTCAAGGGCTCTGGCTGGAGCAGTGAGAGGTAAAGGATCATCCCAAATCCTGTGAGGTTGAGAAGAGCACCCAGGGCTCATGCTTTGATGTTGGTATTTGGAGTGAGTGCTGATCAAAAAGCCATACAAAAGGCAGGGCTGTGCAGAGAACTGCTCTGAGAAATAGCAGCTCCAGAGAGCTGGAAATGCTTTTATCCCTGTATTTGGGACAAAAATAGTGCTCCATCAGAGCTGGCTGGTTTGAACTGATCACAGGTGTTGGGCTTCTAATGGCAACCAGTCCAAGCTTGAGTAGGGCAAGGTCTTAATCTGCTTTTAATTGGTTTTGTCCCATCAGCATCTGCAGTCACCTGCAGGGAGCCTGGCCTTGAGCCCTGATGGAACCAGTGTGTGAGACTGGGACTGTCCCTGACACCCAGAGAATTCCCTGAGGAGAGGCTGGGATGTCCTGCAAAGGGGGATGAGGAGAATGTGCAGCTCCTGGCTGTGTCCAGTGAGCTGGAACTGCTCTAGTTGGCTGCTGGATCCCCTCAGTGCTGAGGAATGGGGGATCTGGGGGGCCGTGGGGGAGGCAGAGGGACACAGAGATAACCAAAGAACCTCCTGTCAGCTGAGCTGAGCCAGGTGGCACCTTTTCCCAGGAGAAACAGAGATGTGGCCCGTGGAGCTGCTTTCCATGGGCAGCATCCTTGGGAAAACATGGACAGCAGTGAGTTTTCCTTCTTTTTTTGCTGTCCAGCCTCGTGCCTGGGCAGCTGCACCCTCGAGTTTACATCCCCTCCTCTACCCCAAAGCTCAGACTTGAGTAAGTTTTAAATTGTTGCTCTGGTGGATTATCTGGTGTGAAATCCTGACCCCTGTAATAAATATTCAGATGATAATATATACAAAGCAGAAAAAATAACCCCCAGACGTTATCTTGTGAAATATTATTTTGTAAATAATATTTAATTTTAAAAAAAATAATATATTTGGTGCTGTTTTCTCAGAGCCCCTCCCTGAGAGCACTTTTTTTTTCTTGGTTGCTGTTTATAATGATTGTTTCCTTCTGTATTTGTTGGAAAATATGTTTAAAGGGAAACAAAAGTCCTAATCTCTGTTGTCCTCTGAAGTCAATCCGTGTTTCCTCTGGGTGTGGTGGGAGAGGGGAATTTCTCCCACTCCCACCTGGCAGATTTGGTGGCTGGGCTGGGGACAGCAGCACCCAGGGGGATATTTGGGATGGGAGAGGCTGCAGGCACTGCTCCCCTTTCCCTCTGGGTTTCCCTCCCAGCATCACCTCGTGCTCCCACCAGGAATCCCCTGCAGTCCCTGGGGTTCCCAGCTTTCCCTGGTTTGTAGGATCCAGTTGGTGGGATTTTCTCTTGCACCAGTATTGGCTGGAGTGAAGCAGATGTGGAGCTGTAGAACGGGGACTGAACCTGAGCTGCAGCCTCGAGTTTGTTGTTGCTCAGGGGCAGCAGGGATGGAGGATGGAGCTTTTGAACTCCATGTTGTTTGTAACCTAAACTATAAGTCCTTGGACATGGATCCTGGTTTTATTTTTGAGGGGAGGTTTTATTTGTTATTTTATTTCACTTTTTTTCAAACCAGGCTGCTACATAACAAATTAGAGTAAAAGTTTACCTCTCTGGCAGTAAAGTTCATTTATTTCGTTCTCCTTTCTGTCTTTGATCTCCCCCCTTCTCGCCCTTCTTCGTTTTGATTTCATGTGGTCTCTTGTTTATCCCAAAGTGGACCAACAGCACAAACCACTGGACTGTGTTTTGCTGAGCAAGCTGTTCCCAGAGCTCTTTTAACTCCCTGGCTTTGGTGCACAAAACTTCAAACCCCACAGGAACAAGACAACCCCGCGAAATCAAACCTGTTGTTCTCGTGCTGATCAAGTGAGAATTTTCTCTGTATGCATTTTTCTACCTGGTCTGTGAGAGTGTGTGAATCATGCATTTCACTGCACTTCCTCGTTTCGGGAGGAGCTTTCCGTGGGAAGCAGTTCTGGGATGAAGAGGGAACACCAAACACCAAGCTCAGCTCAGTGGGAAGGAGCTCTTCCCACCACGGGAGAGGCCTCAGAAGTTCAGTGCTCAGAAACAATCAGGTTAGACAGAGGTTTTCTGCAGAAATCCTGGTTAAAAAGAACAAGCAGAAGAGGGGAAACAAAATCATCTTGAATTCAGAAAAAAACAAAACCAACAAAAAATAAAAAATCAACATATTTAAATGCAAGCAGAATGGCATTGTGTAAGGTACAACCACAAATAAGCTGTTCTCATCGTTACAACTGTGTGTATCCTTTGTTTTGTTCTTCCTAAGGAAATGGGAATGCTTTCCCCACTGACAAAACTAAGGACAATATTTCCAATACCAGCCTGTCTATGGATGCTCGTGTTTACAAATTGTGTATACTTTTATTTCTTTGATCTTATTTGATTTTTTTTTTTTTTTGGCATATTCTTTCAGGTCATTTGCTTCAGTCATAAATGCAATTGTTTGTTTTCAAATAATTGGTTTTCACCTTTTCATGTATTTGTACATTGTATATAGTTCTTCAGTATTAGAGGGAGGCGTATTGTTTGTCATATTTACAATATGTGTTGGTGCTCATTTGAGAAAATAAAATTTTCAAGTACTAAAGCTGCTGGTCCATGTTTCTGCTTTATTCTCCTGTGCAAATCCCTGAAATCCAGAACTGCTCCCTGGGGATGGGAAACAGCAATTCCTGGTGCTTCCACCTCAAATCTGCGTGCAGTGGGATGGAATGGGATAATGGGATGGGATGGGATAATGGGATGGGATAATGGGATGGGATAATGGGATGGGATGACGACCAGAAGATGTGACTGCTCCTCTGCGATGGGAACATTCCTTATTTACCATCCTGGTTGTGTCCTCACCAGCACAGCTGTGAGTCCTGCAGGGAAAATCCCCCCAGGAAAAAGCCTTGTGCTCAGTATTTCCCACCCCAAGCATCTGAGTGACCACAGGAGGGACGACTCAAGGCTGTCCCTGAGCAGTGGCCTTGGGAAGAGCCCCAAATCTCCATCAGCGATTTGGCTCCGCTGGGATGGAGATGCAAAAGCGCCAGCCTGGGCTGTGCTGTGCTGTCCCCAATGTCCCTGATCCCAGGGCAGTTCCCAGCCGGGCCGAGGGGACAAAGCTGCATTTCGGGGTGCAGAGCAGCCTCTCCGCGGCTTTAAGGTTTCCTTAACCTGCAATTAGAGCAGGGCCGAGGCGAGCGGCAGCTATTAATAGCGCGGCAGATAGAGCTGACTCAGGCTCAGCAGCCCCGGGCTCCGCTGCGGCTCTCAGCCTGGCCCGTGGCTCTGCAGGGGAGGGTGGCTGTCACCCCCTGTCCCCGCGAGGTGACAGCGCTGCAGGAGTCACCGTGACCTTTCCCCGTGGCCAGAGGACAGCCTATGGATGGAGCTCAGCTCCCGACTCCTGTCCCATCCCACCGGCCACAATGAGGTTTGTTTTTTTTCCAAAGGGTGATCACGGAGCTAAAAATACAGCAGCACCAGTGGCCTTTAATCCCGGTTTAAGAGCAATCTGACACTCCGGCTTTGCTTCCCAGCCGGTTTTTGGGACACCGGCACTGGGCAGGGATGCTGCCAGCTGCTGCTCCATGGTTCACTCGATCCCTTTGCTCCTCCACTCGGGGTCTGAGCTCAGCGCTGCTCCTGGGCTTCCCCGGAGCTCCTCTCCCAGCGGGACCCCTGCTCGAGCCGAGCGGGAGGATTTTCTTGCTGACAGCGAGGATTTACAGTAGCACGTTCGGGCTGCCAAGCACGCCGGGGTTATTTTTACCCGGCTCCAGGGTGGGGTATAAATAAAGCTGAGACCGTTCGCTGTTGCTGACCGAGAAATGTCCCCCAGAAGCTGGCCAGGCACGAAGGAAATGTCACCTGGAACGTGGTCAGCCCGGGGGTGGAACTCTGCCCTGGCTGCAGAGAGGGGAAATAAAAGAGCCCTGCTGCCCCCAAAAGCCACCAAGCCAGGCAGGTTTCTGCTCTCTCAGGGCTGTTTTGGGGAGTCTGGGGGTGTTGTGAGCACAAACTTTGTCCAGGGGATGTGCACACACACAAAATCCCTGCAGGATTCAATCCCTCCATCCCTCAGAGCACCCCAAATCTGTGAAGAAGGAATCAACCCTGTGAGGGCAGGCACTGGGGGACTCAGGGAAAAGCTGCTGGAAGGACAGCAGGGACAGGGGGTGACAGACATCACCAGCTCGACTTCTGTGAAAAAAAAACCCATGGAGCTTTTCCAGCCTGGCCTGTTATTTATGGCTCGGGATCAAGCAGCTGCTCCCGGCGTGGGCTGCCCTGCTCTGCTCCACAGGGAAGGTTCCTGCAGACGGTTTGTTCCCAATGTATGGAAACTTCTGATGAGGTGAAGTGAAATGCTGGGGGGAAAAAATCATAAAATCCTTTAGCAGGGGCCCGACCTCGCCCTGTGGAAATGTGCCCCTCGGTGAAGGGCTTGGAGCGAGGCTTTGGACGCCTGACAGAAATAGCAATTGCTATAGGAGGGCTTTTATAGAGCTCTGCTTCCTTGTGAAACCCAGACTGGTGTTTTCTTTTCCACTTGGACCAGGATTTTCCCAGAATTGTGCTATTTTTATGGAGGTTTCAGACAGAAACGAAGGGCCTCTCCCAGCCAAGCCCTGGTGCTGGAGGAGCTGGAGCACTGGGGGGTTCAGCCTCTGACGCAGGCTCCCCATCTCTGCCAAGTCCCTTTGCTGGCAGATGTCTCACCCTGTGGAAATGGGGGATTTGCTCCATCTTTGCCTCACAGGGATTTTTTTTTTTTTTGGAGTTTCCTGCCTGGAGATGAACCGTGGTGCAGATGCTGCCTGAACCAGCAAGAAGCAGTGGAGCCTTTGTGGCACGAAACAGGGGCTCAGGCGGAACTCTCACTCTGAGGACACAAAAATCAACATCTCCCCAGTCCACACCAATTTCTGACAGACAGAGAAGGGATGCTTATCTCCCCTGATGAGGTACCAGCTGTGCCCATCACCAGGGCCTCCCCCAGCCCCAGGTTTTGCTGGTTTCTGGTGAAACCATGAGCTTTATCTGGAGTGTTGGTGCTGCTGGAATCTCAGCTGGGTTTTGCTGCTCGATCTCATCGCCCTGCTCTGGGTGCTGTGGCAGGTCAGTGGGAAGGAGCCAGGTGGGAGCAGGTTTTATGGGGAGGAAATGAAGTGGCTGAAGGGATGAACCTGTGTTATCTTTAATTTCAGGTGGGATTTCTGTCTGACTGTGGGATTGGAGCTGCTATCGAGCTGCTCTCTGTGGTTATCGGGGCTGTGGGAGCAGGCTGTCACCGTGACTGTGATGGGGGACTGTTAATGCAAATCCTTTTGCAGCCTTGTGGAGGTGAATTTAATCTTTAGAGCACCGAAGCCTGGTGGGAATGAGCTCTCCCGGGCTGGGAGCTGCCAGCAGCCGGACGGCTGTGCTGCCGGCGCCTGGAGCCATTAGCAGGGCACTAATAATGTCCTTTATTAAATCATAGCCACGTCATCAGCTGCACTTGGGGATGTGACTGCTTGCACGTCCCTTCCCAACCTGCCTGCTCCTCTGGGTGCTGGGGGAGTGGATTTTTTCTGTGGGTTTTCAGCAGTTTTTTGCTCTGTGGATCCATCCTGGACAAGGGGCTGGTTTTTTCTCAATTCATCCCCAGCTCCTGATGGTCCCAGATGCACGGGGAGTTTCTTTTTGCTGTCAGCAGGAGGGGGTCTGTGAGCTCCCGAGTGAAACCCCTTGTGCTAAACCCCAATTTCCCCCAAATGGAAATTATTCAGCCCAAACTGAGCTCTTGTGCTCTCTGTACCTGCCTTGCACCAGGCCAGGCTTTGCCTGGTTTCCTGGAGCTGTTTCTATCAGTCCCCATCACAACCCAGCTCTGAACACGTGCATTCCATGTCCTGGGTTCTCCATCCAAAAATCTTCGGGAAGCAGGCAAGGTTCAAATCTTAGGAAAACCCCACCCTTGCTGGAGGTGCTGCATAACAGGGACAGAGTTTGGATTAGTTACCCCCAAGCAAGAAAAGCTATTTTGAACCAGAGGCTGGGAATGTTTGTGCTAATCCCAGGTGGAAGCTGATTAAGGGCTCGGGCTGGGGGAGATTTGGAGCAGATCCTGGTGGCACAGGGAGCTCAGCCATGTCCCCCAGCTGCTCCTGCAGCTCTGCCCAGCCAAACCACCCCTCTCTCCAGTGAGTGAGAGGAGGTGAGGCTCAGCCCAGCCTTTCCCAAGGTGTTGGAGGGGATTTCATTGCACAAACCCTTGCCAGGGTCTGTGGAGTTTAATCCTGACCTTTGGCAGCTGTTGGGTGCCAGGAAGGGGAGAGCTCTGTGCTCCTTTCCAGGCTGGTGAGCAAAGGGATCACCTTGCTGAGCCCTTCAGCTCCATGGCACCCACGGCAGGGAGCTGGCAGGAGGTGTCTTGACCCTGTCATATCCCAGGGAAATTTTTGGATTTTGGCCACCATTTCCAGGGGCTTGTAAGTTTTTCTGTGGGAGGTTCCCACCCTGAGGTGGGTGGCTGTGCCAGGGACCAAAGGGTGCAGGATTTGGGTGGGATCTGGAGGATCCACAGCATTCAAGTGTCCAGATGGAGCTTTCCCCAGGGAAGGTGCTGCATGGCTGATCCCATTCCCATGGGTCTCACTTTGCCAGGCACGGGGATGTCCCATGGGACACCCAAAATTGCTGCAGCTGGCACAGGAGGGTGGCACAAACAGGGAATTTTGGGTCAGGTGCCTTGAAGCACTTGGAGGAGGAAATCTCAAAGGCAGCCATGGGGGATCTTCCCAATAAGTAGAGCAAACCTACTGTGGTGGGAAGAGTCCTGCAGAGCAGAGGTGCAGGAGGTTGGGCCCTTCGGAATAAATATCTGGGTTTTATCCACCTTGCCCTCTCCAAGTGGCTGCACAGCCCCAGCCCAACAGCAGCCCCTTGTTTGAGACTCACAGAAACACGACCTAGTAAAGAGATTCCAGCTCCTGTGCCTTGCAGCTCCTGAAACCACAGAGCTTCCTCCACACAAACCCTGAATTCTTCCCCACATCCTGCCCTGGGCAAACACGGAGCAGGACTGAGAGCAGCGCTCAGCAAACAGCGTCAGGTGTAAACACGGCGGTGTTTCCTCTCCAGGAGAATATTGACTTGCCTCTCTGATCCCTCCTGGACTGAAAGCCCTTTTGGAACAGCTTTTAAGGAATTGCTTACATTTGATTTTCCTTATTTTTTTCCACGTGGAGCCCCACAGCGGCAGCATTATGGGTGAAGTCGGAGGTGTTATTAAAGACCCTGTTTCAGGTGTTTATGGGCTGCTGCACGTAAATCACACCTCAAACCATGAGCCCTTGTCTGCTCACAGGCCCTCAGTGCTCTAAATATTCCTGAGGCTGAGCCCTTCCTGCCCAAGCACCCCCAAAATGTCTTCCTGCCTCCTTCCTCCAAGCCTGACCATCCACAAACCCCACCCCAAACTTAGCTGCTGTGGGTGGGGGGAGCACCAAATCCTGGGCTTGTTCTGGGAATTAAGGGAGTTTTCCTCCTAGCACAGAAAGAAGTCCCAGGCGAGCTCTGTATGTAAATTTTGCACGCATATATTTGCATACATCTGATCAGTGGGGAAGCTGGGAGCAAAGTTTCTGTTTAATGATGCTGAGCCCCCCCTGTTGTGGGTATCTGGGAGAGGGGAACTGCAGGGACAGGGTTTAAGACACATTTCTGGCACCCTACACTGAAGCCTGTCGCCTCCTGCTTGCAGTGTGTCCATTTTCCTTTGGAATGCACCCAAATCTGGGGAAGCACAACTCCAGGGTCTGTCCATGGAGCTCAGCTGTGCCCATCAGGGGTGACGTCACAATTTGTGTCCGGATTAAAGGGAAATTAAAATTAATCCTCAGAGTCCAGGGAGGTCTCTGGGGTTTAGCATTGTTTTCCCTGATTATTCAGTATTTTTAGCAGATGCTTTTTTATTTTTAGTTGCTCACAGAGGCAGCAGATAGTGGAAATCCCATCCCTGTCTCATCATCCTCATCATCTGAGCAGGGGAGTGATGGGAGGAAGGATGGTATCACAGAAAATAAACCCGGCTGGGGTTGGCTGTGTCACCTAGAGCTCCACAGAAGGGAGAAAATCAAAACCCACCCAGTAATTAATCAAGTGTAAAGAATCTGAGTGATGCTGTGCTGTGAAACTCTACTGGGAATGTGAAACTCCCAGACCCCAGAGGTCCTGAGGGATCTCCCTGCAAGGAGCTGCTGGATCTGGGCTGGAGTGGATCCCAACAAAACCAGGGAAAGAGGAGATGGATCAGGGTTTGGGTCAGGCTGGGAACAACCAGCAATCCTCCCCAGTGAACAGGAGGTTTGGATAAACCCTTTGCTGCACTCAGCCTCGCACCATCCTGAAAAGTGGAACAAAAAAAGTGAGGTTAATATTTCATTAACTGCTCTCCTTGGGATCACAGCAGCCATGCATGGTGTCACAGCAGAGCAGATCCCAGCACTCCCAAGATTTATATTTAATTCCACAGGGCTTGCAGAGGCAGGAGGTGCACGAGGGGCTGTGGTGGTGTTGGTGGGAGTGGGTGAGGCCACTTTGCTGCAAATACAAATCCTTTCCCAGGGTGCCTAGCCAGGCACAAGGGCACTAAGCTGGCACATGAGGGCCTGCAGTGCCTGGCATCTGTGTCAGGGGGCTGAAAAACACATGGGAAAACTGTTGGCTGAGCAGGGCAAAGGCACAGGGCAGTGCAGGGATCTTAATTAAATCACTTGCAGCGGGATTTGGTAACAAGCCCTGGCATGCACTGCTCCCAAATTCCACTTGTAACTCACTGCTCCCACTCCTGGTGAAGGAATAAATCAGTGGGGCCCTGTGGGATCAGTGGGTGCCCAGGGCTGCTCCTGATGCCAGCCCAGGGTGTGGATGAGGGCAAGCAGAGCAGCACCAGCTCTGCCATCACTGAGGGAGTGCAGGGGGAGGGAACAGGTTTGCCAAAAGCTATCAGGGGAGTGGAGATCCACTGCCTGTGGTGGATCAGGTTACCCGAGGAGCAGAGGATTTTGTGGGGTAGCAGCAAAGGACTGAGATCCTGCAGACCGTTGCAGTTTGGGTCTCAGGCTACCCCTGTGTGCTTGTTTCTGTGCATTTGCAAACAGGGATCATCCTAGGCTGCTGCTGCTGCTGCTCAGGACGGGAAAGCCCTGTGACCAGGGAGTCCTCAGGCTGTGCTCAGCTGTGTGGGGATGGTTGGTGGCACCACAGGGATGTCCCCTGTGCAGAGCAAAGGACACTCCAGGCCTCTCCCCACCCAACGCACTGCACCCGCGGGTTTGGGGTGGTGTGAAAAATTGATTTCTTGATTAAAGTCTAATGCGTGGTACAATTAAGGAAATCCTCCCGGTTCAGAAAGTCATTAGGAGATGATTAATTGGGATGAGGCTTGGAGCTGTGTCCTGCAGAGGAGCAGACTCATGGCTTTTGCACCCCCAGGACCCCAGCCTTCCTTGGCAAACCCACCCTGGGTTGATGCAGACACCAGGAGGTCCTGCTGGGGATTGGCGTCTGCATCACAAACTGGTTTTAGTCCTGAAATGGTAATTTAATACCAAATGGAAGATCTGTCAAATAGATTGGGTGAAAAGATCAATTTGCTTGGATAGAGGAGACCATATTTCATGGCAGAGAAAAGGAATTAGGGAGAATCAGTAACTCAGCCTGTCAGTGTGCACCAGTGAGAGTTATTATGTGTGTCTCAGACGTGTCTGAGGAGTTTGAGGGTGAAAATTATTATGGATGAAGGAAATTTTGGTCACACAGGTGCTTTTGTGACTTGTTTGTAAACAGTTCTGCTATGCAGGTTAGTTTAGGTTCAATGGGTGAGTATTGAATGAGGGGGGAAATGTTATTCTGCAGTTCAGAAGTGAGAGTTTTCTATTTTCAGTTCCTTCTTTTTTTTTTTTTTTTTTTTTTTTTGAGAGGGGAAGCAAAGTCTGGAGAGCTGGAGAAGTGTCCAACCTGGCACTCATAGCACAGGGGGTGCTGAGGTGTTTTATTTATGTCCACACTGAAATTGTGTTTTGAATGTTTTAAGAAATGGGTTGAATGAGCTGCATGCACCCCAAGATCACCCCACAGATCAGGTGCTGATCTCTCCCAGGCACTGATTACAATTTGCTAATTAACTCCTCCAGGAACTGGAGGGGAGAAGATGCCCTGCATTGCCAGCTTGCCCTCCCCATGCCCTGCAGTGTTGTTTTCTCTGTGCAAAGTAGAGAAAGAAAAAAATGAATTAATACAGGTAGGGCACAATGATCCATCATACCCAGCCTGGACAGGGAGACAAAGATATACTTTCAGGTGCCAAAGGTACTCTGAGGTTCAATGTGCTCAGCTGTGCTGAATACCAAGATTCTCACCCCAAAAAAATCTCTAATCTGAGCAGTTCAAGCGCTCACCCTGTGCCTGTGAGCACATGGAGGGAACAGAGTGCACTGCATCAGCTGTCAGGGAGCAAATCTAGTTCAAACACACAGTTCTTATGCTGAAGTCGTTAAATCTTTGGCTAAACTAAAAAGGCAGAGTGAATAATGTTTTTAATATGCTCAGGAAATCCTCCACACTGGATGAGATCAGAAGAAGCCATTAGTGAGGATGGACAGGGATTCTTCTCCAAACAAAGGCCAGTACTGAGTAATTGCAATCCTATAAACAGAGCATCACTTCAAAAACTCAATGGCTGCCCCAGCATCCGGGGAAGCATCAAACCCAGAGGTTTAATGTAAAGGTAAATGGATGGAAAATAATTAGGAGCCTTACAGTTCCAAGCTTATTTTTCCAATCCACATTGTCCTCAAGCCATTATATATTTAACGGGTTTGCTCTGCACTAATGGGAATGGGATTGCCAAATTCCATCTGCACTTGGGGAGCAGCCTTCTCCAGCTTTATTCTTGGGAATTAAAGGACAGAGATGAGGCTTTTTCTTTCTGAATATGCTCACTTTTAGTTTTCACAAAGCTCAAAAGCTGCTTGCTTTATAGATTAGGTTTTTTTCTGACATCAAATTGCTGCAAAAAAAACTCAGCAAAAACTGTAACTTAATATAATGACTAAGACAGAGAGTTAGTGCAGGGTTTTATTAGCTCCCAACAGCTGAGGAGCATCCGAGGGGTTCTCAAACATCAGTTAACCCTCAGAACACCATTAACCATGAGTGTTGTGATAGGAATTTTATGGGGAGCAAAGAGGTGGGCCAATTCATTCACCAATTTATTCACCAACCCATGAATTTCTGTCTCCAAGTGCCTTCCCAGATTAGCTGTTAGTCACCCTGCACTATGTCTCCTTCATTTAATGTCGAGCTATAAATCCCAGCCTTCAATTTAAGGAGTTGGGTCCGTGCTGGGCTAGCAGTCACCATTTGCTAGTAATGGACTCAAGCTGCAAAATTTGGCTTCAAAGCTCAGAGCTGTGTGGATTTAGGGTTTTAGCTTGCCCGTTATAGAAATAAGAAACAGATGGGATTTGCAGGCCTGGTTCAGACTCCACGCTTCTCATCAGGTCAGTGTTGTTTAAGTCAAATCAGATTTTCTGCCCGATTCATTCCTGCCTCTGCCTGGTGCACACACACCAGCACAAACTATCCCCAGGGCTGGAATCCTTACAACACTGAGGATGTGCTGTATATCTTGGAAAAGAAATATTACCACTGGTTCTGCGAGTTGTGTGGGATTAGGGGCAATTGGGAACATTTGTAGTCAGCGCCAGCAAGGCCCTCAACATGCATTTATATATCAAAGTTCTCATATTTTTGGAACTTTAGAGATGAGAACTGTACAATATTTCTTTTTCATCTAATAAGGGTTCTGTGAGACATATGGAAGGGCAGGGCTGGATATATTCTTAGCAATTTAACACAAACAGAGCATCTTGCCTCAATTTCTTGTAGACTCCGCTCCTCGGGGCAGGCCTGGCAGAACGATTCCTCAGGGATGGTTTCCAAGGGAAATGGTGGCTTCTTCCTATCCATACTGAGTCTGGGTATCTTCCCTCTGGAGGCATCACTTCAGCTGAACAAATTATTACATTTAGCAGTGAAAGAACAGGCTTTTTGCAGAAGGTGAGATTAGAGTATCTCATGGTCCTGTCTGGTTTTTAACCTAAGTTATTTAAAATGGGGCTGTTCAGCATCTTAGAGTTTATGGTGGTACGGAACCGTCTGTGGTTTGCTCTTGTGTGCCACTCATCAGCAATTCCTTGGAAAGGAGAATTTCCTGGAGGGCTTTCACTCCTTCCTGATGGCTTGTGGAGATGGTTTTAGCTGGAAAAAGGGATTTACAGAAGCATGGTGCTAAAGACTCACAGGCAAGTGTTGTCTCAAACAACATTTCACAACTCTTATGCACACCACGAGATTGCCAAATCGGGGGCAAAATAAAGAGCTGCTGTTCCCAGGCTGCCTGTGCAGCAGCCCTGCTGCTTCTGCCAGGGATGCAGAGAACTGGAGGATCTAATATGAAAACACTTTCATGTTGGTTGAACTTCAGCGCCAGCCCAGCTGAGACGAGGGCAGTGCCTGGGGAAAGGCAGCCACGATGCTGCTGCAGAGCATGAAAAGCGAAGGAGGGCAAATGTTCAGTCTATAAAGGCTTCCAGCCTAATGCAGGATTAGTGGAAAGAAAATGGACTGCACATTAAAATTCATGAAGGAGTACGATTTAAGATCCATGAATAACAGAGCCACAATTATGCAGGACCGGGGATTTGGGTTTGTTTTTGTTTTTTCCAGCGCTGGTGGAAGAAATGAAGTCATTACCAGGACGTGTGCGGCTGCCGCGTGCTCTGCCCTTGTTGCTGGGTGTTGTGGACACACAGAGCTGGTGGTACCAAAAGGTTCAACACAGGGACAAGAGGGAACGGGGGAGGTTGTAGATCCACAGACAAAATATGAGGGTTTTCTTGTGGACACAACACTGTGTCCTTGTCCCTGGGTCTCAAGGCTGTCTCTGGTAAGGAGAAGTTTTAATTCTTGCTTGGTCTGAACAGGTCTCTCAAGCAGGGGATGTGGCACTTGGGTCTCTGTCACTCTGGACACCCTCTGGGACTCCTTGGTCAAGCCTCTTCATCTCCTGGAGTTCAGGGAATCACCACAGGTGAGCCTGGGCCTGCAGGGTGTGGTGAGGGCCACAGGAAGGGGAGGAAGGCAACCTCCAGTTCATCCTTATCTAATGAGGGAGGCATCAAGGAGATCTGGCTTTTCTTAATGACTTATCATGAGAAAAGCTCATGCCAGGGGTTAATTCTTCATCCTGCTCCCCTCCACGAGGACAGAGGCTGGGAAGTCAGCTGCTGTTATTCCATGGTCTTAATATAGAACAAAAGAGTAGTATTTTGTCCTAGATTTAACAGCTGGAGAAATAAAACTACTTTGGAAGGCAGGAGGTGCTGTCACATACCAGAGGACATTTCCAGGGTAGTTTAGGGTATCTGCTTATTCTACAGTCACAGAAATATATTTAAATCACAGCCATGGTGCACTCTAATGGGAATATGGAGCCTAAGTGAATTATTGATTGTTTTGCACATTTGATAAGGAAGCCAGAAGAGGAAGGATGTCTAATATACAGAAATAGATTAGAAGCCTCCCATGGGTTGTAAGAGCAGTGCAAGCGTGAGAAGGTCTTAAAATAGCCAACAGCTTTCACTCCTGAAGGTACAAAAGGCCTTGAATCAGTGAAATACTTCAGGTGGAGATCCAGGGAGATGGATCTGCTCCATGCCTCCTGGATTTTTTTTCCCTGCTTGCTCTCGGTGTATGTGCTAAGTGCCCATAAACTGCCTTCCTTCGTCTCCTTAGGTAAGCGTGGGAAGAAAATGTTCCAATTTAACAGGAAAATCTCAGACACCATTTAGAGATTTAGGTATTTTCCAATCTGCCCTACCCCAGTCTCCAGGGAGACTGTTCCCATGCCATTCTGCATTTATATTTCTGCACAGATAATTTCACTGATCCAGGGGCTGCTTGGAGGCTTGCTGGGGGAGCTTGTTTTTTTAAACCACAGACACTGCGGAGTGAATTGTTTCCAACATTCAGCTCCTCACCTGTCTGGATGGTGCGTGAGGGCTGACAGACAGATGGATGGACAGACCGTGCTCTGTGTGAGAATGCAAACAGCTGAGCCAAAGCTTAATCCTCTCCCCAGCCAGTGACCTTTTTATTCATGCTTGCACCTGGCAGGAGCAGCAATCATTCATGAATGTGGCCTCGGAAACAGCTGCAGATCTGACACTGGAGTTAAATTTAAAAAGGGTGATGCAGGCGTACGTGTGAGGGGGGCAAATTAACAAAATCACTTCCCAGACCAACTTTGAAGAGAAAACAGAGCTTTAAGAGTATCGGTGGAGGCCTGCAGTGAGTATGCCAGGTCTCTTGTGCTGAGTACAATGTTTGTGCAGAGCCGTTTGCAGAACTGGGGCACGGAGACCTGAGTGTGTGCCTGTGACTCACTGCAGGTCCATGTGCAGACACAGCTCCAGCACCCTCGGAGCAGCAGGGAAGGGGAATGAGATCTGCCTCAGTGTGAGGGGAGCAGGGTTTGTGGCCAACAACAAGGGGATGAGCAGTTGCTGTAGCAGTTCTGTCACCCTTTGTGCCGGCGTAGCTCAGTGAGACCTGGCTGAGCAACTTCTCAACGCTGCAGTTGTTCTCTCAGCAGAGAGATTGAACTGCAAATCCCTTTCCAGCACAGAAATAGCTGTATTGTATTCCACCAGAGCAATTCCCAGCCTGGATCTGGCCGGACACTGTCCACCTGCGGAACAAACTGAACTAAACCAGGGCAGATTTCTGCCAGTGCTGAATTTCCTGCAGCCTTTTTTAGCAGAAACCTGGGAGTGCAGTTAGGAACAACCTGGCTGCCCTGGCAGAAGGCTGCACTGTAGAAATTGTTGTTTTCCATGGAGCTAAACACAAGGAAAATATATTCATTATGGAGGAGAAAGGCTAAATGTCTGATTCTGTCTTCAAAAAGAAGCAATTTTTAACAAGCGGAGCGAGATTTGCAATAAAACTCGTAGATTTGTAAATGTTTGGTAGCAAGGCACTGTAAGACAGCAGATGGAGGTGTGAAAGGGGTTTGGGTTTTTTCCTGTCTAACACCTCCTTTCTCCAGCACTCTTCCTCTGTTTTAAGAATAACACTTCTTCAATAATGACTCACAGCCAGTGCCACAAAAATCCTGGCTGTCAGAAAAACTGCTGGGTGTCTGACAGGAGTGCAGCTTGCAGGGAACATTGGTTTCTTCTGTCTCTGCTGAAATCGCAGCTCAGGATTGTTCTTCTGGAAAGTGGCCTTACTTAGAGATTCCAGGCACAAGGCAATTACCTGTCTTTCCTTGCTGGATGTAATTAATAGATGTGGTTTTCTTCACAGGCACTGAGGGATGCCATGTTTCTCATGGAATGGACCACATTGTCCAGAGCTAGGAGATCAAAATTCCCTAGGAAATCGGGCCTCTCTTCTGGGACGATGGATAAACCCCATGGTGTACCAGTAGGGACTGGAATATTCCCCATATCCTGTTAGATCTCTGCTAATCAGAAAAGAGATCCTCTGCTCAGGAGGGAATAAAGACATCCTGAGGGATAATCCAGCAGAGGAAGCTGGCAGAGCCACAGCCCTCTGTCACCTCACAGAATTTGCAGTTGTGTGGGAAGGTAAACCTCAGGAAAAGAGCAATTTCAGTCCTCCTGGATGGCCTGAAGGTAACAGTGCTGCCCTGTGTTACTGCCAGAGCAGCTGCAGGGGTAGGAACACATTTTTCAGTTATTGGAGCAGGGAATTGTGCTGGGATCCCTGGGTTCATCCCCCAGCTCTGCCTTTGATTTGTGGTGTGTGCAGACCCCTTTAATTTGTTTCTGTTTTCCCCATCTGTGAAAGCGAGATAAGATCACAGGGGAATTGTAAAGTGTGGTTCATTAATGTTTATTAGACAGAGGGAAATCCTTAAATGAATGGCACTGTATTCCAGGAGGACAAAGTTGGAGACTGCAAAGGGGTTGATTAAAACCAAATCTGCTATTCCCAGGCTGGGAGGACAAAAAAAAAAAAAAAAAAAAAAAAAAAAGGAGAATTGAAAAACCTTACCTAGCCCTATGTCTGCCAAAAGCAGGATGTGATTTAAATAAAATCAAGCAGACTGTGTGTATAAATGCACGTCTCTTTAAACCATTAAATGCTTCTTGGTAAGTACACACCAAAAATTGTAATGAGGGTGTGTTTGAAGTTTCCAATGTGTATATGATCACCATTAATAATGAGTTACCAGTGGCAACATGACATTAGTAAACTGTGAGGCAATAAATATGATATTTTCCATAAAGGGGTGTACCAACAAAAAATGTATTGGCACATCCCACTAATTTTTGTCAGATTGTTACAAAACCAGCTTATTGTGGGATTTTACAATTATTTATAGCTTAGACATAGCTAAGGGTGGCCACACTGGGCACTGATGGAATATCTACCAAGCTTCAGAATGCACGTTCCCTGTGGGGAAATATTCCTCCCATGGTGCCAGAGATGAAAATTCAGGGAATCTGTGATAAGCAGTCAGTGGGAGGCCTGGATTCGCTCCTGGTGTGACACCAAATTTATTGTGTCATTCTTGTCTCTGATAGAGCCTAATGGAGGGTGAAACGATAGGGCAGCAAACTATGAGTTAGGGGCAAAATACACCACAAAAATCGTGTTTTGGGGAAAGCAGGGGAGCTGGACTGCGGCTGGTTTGTGTTCAGAGTTTGCCACCTTCAGGTCTGCTGCGGATTCACAGACGGTGCTGCAGCGCCTTCATTTGTTCATCACAGGAAGTTTGGGGTTATTAATGTCCTTAAAAATCAAATTTTTTACCCAAAGTGCAACAAGGCGATAATTGCACCCTGCAGGGAGATATCAATGATTTATTTCAGCCTTGCAAAGCCTGGGTGTCCAGCTGAATCCCACAGATCAGGCACCCCAACTATCAAAACTTTATCCTATTTATATATGTTAGCAAACAAAGGAATTAGTGTTCATTTGTTACGAGTTACATAGTTCTCTTGTTAATTAGTATTCTATCTTCTATTGGTAAATTATTTGCTCCTGATGCTAATTAGGGCCATGCTGAGTCGTTCTCTTCTTTGGGGTCAGCGGGTTTCTCGGGTCGGTGGTCACAGAATTACCAGAATTACTTTTTACCCACTTGGAGCTAAGTTGCGTTTATCAGTTTCTTCTGTATTTTGGGATTTCTGCCAGATATCCCAAAAATTCTGCATTCTGTGTCTGCTACCAGAGGATATCCTTTTTTTCCAAGCTTTGTCAACCTGCCTCTAAATCTGAGATCGTTGAAGCATGTCCAGCCCTAAATTTTTACAATTCTAACAACAAGTAATTTGGTTTTTTTAACACACCATTTAGAACTTGTGGGCTGCCCTCTGTTTCACAGATTAAATCTCCTTTCTTGTTGATTAGGCTTGAAAGCATACAAAAATCAATCACCGAAGAACTTTTTCTTTCTTAAGAAAAAGGTTTTGGTGAAGCAGGTTTGTTTATCAATATTTTGTTATTTTCTGTGTGTGTACAATTGTGTTACGCTCAGTATTGTGTAATGGTCGAAGGTAACACAATATGACACAATGGAAAGACAATATTGCTCTGATTTATGATAGAATCCGAGATCGTTTCTTGTCCCTTAGATTTTAAAACATGTGGTAGGACGTTTTCTTCCTAATCAGAGTCGTTCAATCGAAAGTTAAGTTTTGTCACGAAATAGATCTGAGCAACTTCGTCTGGTGGGAGGAGTCCTCACCCATTGATTCCGAGGTCCTTCCAACCCTTCGCATTTTGTGATTTTTGCGATTTTTATGGTGTTTTTGGCGATTCTGCAGCTCTGAGGCGCCGTGAGGGGCTGGGGGGAGGGCGGGGCGATGCGATGGGGGCGTGGCTTAACGAAAGGGCGGGAAGGCGTTGGGGGCGTGGCGCGCATGCGCGAGGCGCGCGAGCGGCGGGCCGGGGGCGCGCAGGATCCCGTCGGGGGGCGCGCTTGGGGGGGTTCCTGTCGGGAGCGCGCACGGGCGGGGCCGCAGGTGAGGCAGGTGAGCCCCGGGAGCGCCATGGACTCTGCCGCCCTGCCCATCCGCCGCTCCCGCCGAGAGCTGGTGGAGGCCGTGCGGGAGCGGCCCTTCCTCATCGTCACCGGCGAGACGGGCAGCGGCAAAAGCACGCAGCTGCCCAAGTACCTCTACGAGGCAGGTAACGCAACGCCCCGCGGGCCGCGGGTGTGGGGCACAAGCACCGATAAACTCACACAGTAGTCCCTCTGCCCCCTCGCTTCGGGCCGGGCTGTGGTGACAGGAGGTGGCTCGATTATACCTTTGAAATAAAGAAAAACAGACCGTGGCCGTGTGTATATTGTGTAGGTAGGTGTTACAAAGCGACCTGGAGCAGCACGGCTCAGTGTCCCTGTTTGTCCCACGATAATTGGGGTGTTCAGACTGGAGAAGGCTCCAGAGGGGAGCTCAGAGCGCCTTGCACTACCTGAAGGGGTGTGGAGTGACAGGAGGGACATCCCAGCGACAGAGACCAGGGTTAGGTGGGACACTGGGGAGGAATTACCCCTGTGAGGGTGTGAGGCTCTGGCACAGGGTGCCCAGAGAACCTGCGGCTGCTCCATCCCTGGAATGCCCAAGGCCAGGCTGGATGGAGCTCTGAGCACCCTGGGCTGGTGGCATGATGTCCCTTTAATGTCCCTTCCAACCCAAGCCCTTCTGTGTGTCCCGCAGGCCTGGCCAAGCACGGCGCCATCGGGGTGACCCAGCCGCGGCGTGTGGCCACCGTGTCGGTGGCCCAGAGGGTGGCCGAGGAGCTGGGCTGTGAGCTGGGGGCTCTCGTGGGCTACCAGGTCCGCTTTGATGACTGCACCTCCGAGGTGAGAGCCTGGGGACTGCTCTGGGCTGTGCTGGGCTCTGTGGGGTGCTCAGAGCTTTGGGAGGTGTCCATCCCAGCTGTTTGTATCCTGTGACTCGTTGGAGGGAGTGTTTTTGGCACTTTACAGGTGAAATATTGCTGAATACCTGTGCTGTGAGCATGAGGGGCTGTGCTGGAATCTGAGAGTGTGTCCTGGACAAATGTGGGATCTGTGTAAAAATGTTCACTTTGAAATAAAAACCCAGCAGCTGAATGTCTAATTAAACCTTTCAGGACACTGCCATCAGGTACATGACTGATGGGTGCCTGCTGAGGCAAATCCTGACTGACCCCCTCCTCAGCAAGTACAGTGTCATCATTCTGGATGAAGCCCACGAGCGAAGCCTCAGCACTGTGAGTGTCACCTTTCTCTGTCCTCTTCTGGGCTCTGCTTATACCTTCCTCTCACTTGTGCACGATCCCCAGGGATTTGGACTGACTTTCCATGGATGTGCTTTATCCTTTTGCTGTCCTAAGAGCACAGAACTGCTGCTTTGTTTATTATGTGCTGCATAGGTTGAAAATAAGACCTGGCCTCTAAATAGTGTTAGAATTTTTGTATTTGTTGCATTTGAAAGCAGCTGGAACTTTGCTGGCTGTTGGATACTCTCCCAAAATTTCCAGGAGTGTGAAGCCAGCACACAGAACACAAACTTTCTAGAATATTAATTAAAAAAAAGCCCTGAAACACCTCTCTTGCCCCAGTGTTTCTTAGGGTGTGTATATGACTGTGCAAAGAGATTATGGCTTTTGGGACAATGGAAATATCTAGACCTGAGTCCCAAAAGCTCTCAAAGGTCACCCTGCCCCTTCTGTGGCCATCAAAGGGACATTCAAGTCAGTCAGACCTCAGGAGATTGTGTGGTGTGTCAGACAACCTCCTGCTCCAGCAAACAATCTCCCAGTCCAGCTGGGAAAAGGGAAAATGCTTTCTGAATCCCAGTTTGCCCTCAGGCATGTGAGGGTATTGCAAATAACTGAGCTGAGGTGATGGAAGGAGCAGATTTTTAATTCAGAGCACCTCAGAGTAAAATAAATTTGCTGAGGTCACGGCAATAAATAAAAACAAAGAAGGACACTGGAAAATGGGATGAAAAATGGGTCTGAGGTAACTTGTCACAAATGACTTGACCAAGAGAGTATAAAATTAAAAACAAAGGAGTTTAAGTTACCCTGGTGCTGTCTATATGCTGTGAGAAGAGCTGATAAAAAATTAATTAAACTCTAGAACCCAAAATATCCAGGGTAAATTTATGTTTTCTTCAGAGTGCCTAGGCCTGGAATATTGTGATTTTCACTATTTCAGTGGGGTAAAATCAGTCCCTTCCAAATTTGTAAGCACTTCTAATAAAACCAGGATATTAAAATCAGGTTTTTTTCCTGTTTTTCTGCTAGGATATTTTATTTGGTTTGCTGAAGAAACTGTTCCTGCAGAAGACACCAGCAGGCAGGAAGACAGACATGAAGGTGGTGGTGATGTCAGCCACCCTGGAGGTGGAAAAGCTCTCAGAGTTCTTTGGGAACTGCTCAGTGCTGCACATCCCAGGGAGAAGTTACCCTGTCAAGGAGATATTCTGCAACCTGCTGAGCCCCAGGGACGTGGGCAGCTCTGCCTATGTCACAGAGGTCTGGTTTGATTTGTTTTCTCTGGTTTTGGGGTGATTTTCTCTGTGTGTTCTCTGGTTTTGGGGTGATTTTCATCTGGGGGAGGCCACAAGAATCAACTGCTGTGTGGTGTTCTCAGCATCTCTGCAGGAAATAGGGGAGAACCAGTTGATTTGATGAGTCTTAGAAAGAATAAGTGGGATTTCAGCTGGTTTTGACTTGTTTATTGTTTGTTCCAGGCTGTGAAAGTCACCCTGGATGTCCACTTAAATGAGCCAGAAGGTGACATCCTGGTTTTCCTGACAGGTGAGAATTTTCCTGGTTACTCCAGGTGGATCATGGCATTGCCAGCAAAGCAAAAAAAGCTTCCAAAACCTGTCTGGTTTCTCCCAGAGCAGTGAGAAGGGAAAGGTGCAGATGGATGCACGAAGTGAAATGGGCATTTTAGGAATAGCCAAATTGACTCTGTGTTGTCTGCATGGTTTAGTTAGTTGTTAATTCAGGGAGGAAGAATTATTTTAGCTATAAAACCCTACATCAGTACATGGGCCAGGCCCTCAGCCATCTTTTAGGGAAAATCCTTGGTGAGACCCTGGAAAGGCTGGATGTCACCTCCCAAAGCACTTCTCATTATTTCCTGATTGTAATGATGTTGGCAGCTCTGCATGTTGACAAAACAAAGATCTTGCAAACCAGGGAGGCAGAGTTGCAGCTACTTAAAGTCCTTAAATGTGACTTTAAAAACTTTTATGTGTCTTTTAGGCCAGAATGAGATAGAAAGAGCTTGTGATTTGCTTTTCAAGAAGGCAGAATCCATCGATTACAGGTATGAGGTCCACGACCAGGCTGTGGAAGGTCTGCTCATCCTGCCTTTGTATGGCTCCATGTCCACAGGTGAGAGCACAGAATGTCACTTCAGTCACATAAATCTGAACTGCAGGGGTTGTTATAAACACCATCCTCATCTAATTTGCTGTTGTGGTTGGGAAAAGGGTGTTAAATAACCCCAGTTGGGGGTTTTTTTGAGGTCTTCGTAAACAAAATCACACTTCAGGCTTCTCTACTTGCAGAGAAGCCTCTAGTTAAAATATTTTATTTTTTATTTACTTTTAGGAACCATGGGCGGTTAATTCAATTTTTTGATTTTCACTCTTATTTTGTTTGATTGTTAAAGCCCTTCAAATCTTTCTGTTTAGACCAGGAATCTTGTTTGTTTTACCTAGCTCTTGGTTAGGAAACATCCAGGAGAGTTGGCTTTTCTCCATTTCCAAATCTTCTTGAATATGTGAGCAATAAAGAAAATACTCTCTGATTTCTGGCACGTGCTAAAACAATACCAAACTTGTATTCTAGAATTTTATGTGATTCACTTTTTAATGTCATTGAAATTACTTTCACAAGGCATTTGGGGCTGTTTGACTGAATATCTGTCATTTTAGATCAACAGAAGAGGATATTTTTGCCAGCTCCCAGGGGCATCAGGAAATGTGTGGTCTCCACAAACATTGCTGCAACATCTCTGACCATTGAAGGAGTCAGGTATTGATTTCTGTCCTTCATAAAAGCTGCAACAGAGGCAATAATTCAGAAAGGTCTGGATTTGGAAAAACACATTTATTCTGCTGCTGTACCTCTCCTGTTGCCTATTTTTTTGGGGTGTGTAGCAAGAAAACTCTAGATATTTTTATAGTGTGAGAGGTAACTAATATTACTAGACTTGAATTTGAAATCAAATCTTTGCTCCACTCAATAACTACAGTTTAGGTGGAGTTAACGTGTTCTTTTTGATGAAATGCACATTGCAGTTACCTGCTGAGCTCTCTGTTATTTCCCTCTCTGGATTTTTTTTTCCAGATATGTGGTGGACAGTGGCTTTGTGAAGCAGCTCAATCACAACCCCCGAGTTGGTTTGGACATCCTGGAGGTGGTTCCCATCTCAAAGTGAGTCCAAAATGTCACCTCCGTGGTGTTTCTGGGAGTTGCTCTGGCAATAATGCTGTGTGTTGGTTGATTTTAAAAAAAATAAATAAAAAAGATGGGCAGCAACCTTGAAGCTCCACGATTTAAATCCACTTTATTTGCTTCCAGGTAGAAAGTGGTTGAGGGCAGAATTTCCTAAAAGTTGTAGGCATTAAGGAGGATTTGGCAGTGCATTGTCTGAGGTCTGAGCAGTGTTTGCTGAATGGAATACCTTAAGGAAAGCTTAAAAAAGTCTTCCATGCACACAAATTATTTCTCGAATGGCTGAATTTTTCAGTTGCTGCACACAAACATCTCCTCCCCGCACAAGCAGAGAAATTTCTGTTACTTGTCAAAAATAATATCTGCTTCTTTGGGTGGTAACAGAAGGGATGAGAGGTTTGGATGATATTTTTATTCCCTGATTTTTGGTTTTGGGCAGGAGCGAAGCCAAGCAGCGAGCCGGCCGAGCCGGCCGCACGTCATCCGGGAAAAGCTACAGATTGTACAGCAGGGAGTTCTGGGAGCAGTGCATGCCTGACCACACCGTGCCAGAGATCAGGAGGACCAGCCTGACATCTGTGATCCTGACCTTGAAATGCCTTTCCGTGCATGATGTCATCAGGTGACCTCCCTGCAGGGATTATCCCTGGCCGGGATCTCGGCGGGGCAGCGGCGCAGCCCAGCCAGGGCCAGCAGGCAGGATTAGGTCCCCAGCCAACTGTGACACTTCAATCAGCTTTTCTGCTGTTCTCCACAGTAATTCCAGCTTGGATCTGCAGCTTGAGTCCAGTTGGAGGCTCTGCCAGAACTCCCATCTCTCCCAAATTTAATATGTAGTTTGTAGTGCATAGCGTTCCTTTAAAACGTTTATTCATACAGTGTTCCTTTAAAACATATATTTATACAGTGATCCTTTAAAATAATTTAAAGCATTGGTTTTTATACCCAAAAAGCTTAATCTCTGCGGATTTTTCTAGTTTTAAGGTCACACAAGTGCAGAAAATGCAGTTTAGTGTGTGCCATG
The DNA here is from genome assembly GCA_024500445.1 of Entomyzon cyanotis. Taxonomy (NCBI): domain Eukaryota; kingdom Metazoa; phylum Chordata; class Aves; order Passeriformes; family Meliphagidae; genus Entomyzon; species Entomyzon cyanotis. Next base: position 3,258,065 of record JAKEPQ010000673.1, read on the forward strand.
CTGGGATTTGTCATCAGAATTCCTCAGCTGGAGGCTGTACATGCAGCAACACACCCATGTACTGAGGATGATTATTATGATTATCTGACTTGGGTCAGAAAACCTGCATTGGGAGGTTTGTAAAGTATTTTAATAAGTATGAAAACTAACAAAACTACTTCATATTTTTTACCATAGATTTCCTTATTTGGACCCCCCTGAAGAAAGACATATTTTGGAAGCTCTGAAGGAACTTTACCAGTGCAGTGCTATTGACAGGTAAAAACCAAAGGGGTGTGGTCAGTACAAGAATTTATAATCTAATGGTTAAACTGATGTTTTATGTGGACTAAAGGACTCTTCCCTCCCAGCAGCAGAATGTGTTTCCTTATTTAACTTCCAGGAAGTTCACTGGGGTTTAATATACTGTCTATAAAAACAGGGATAGAGCACAGTTTAGGCCTTGGGAGATACAGATCAAGTTCTCCACATTGTCCTGGAGTTCCTAAGTGACCTCAGACAAGTTACCTCAGCTCTGGAGTTCCTGAGGGCAGATCCCAGACTGTTGTGGCTCAGGAGCTCAGGCTCTGGCTGGGAGGTCCATCTCAGAGCTCAAGACAGGAAGGGAGATCTTATCCTAAGCTTCCAGGAATTCTTCTTGTTAATAAATAAAAAAAAAGCAGACACAAGCAAGCTGGGTAGATGTGGATTGTTCTTCTGCTGGTGACACTTCTCCATGTCCCCAGCACCTGTCTGGGCACTCACAGTCCAGAGGGAAATGCTCCATAGCTGACATTGCTTGTGCACATCCCAACTGACATTTAAACATAATTCCATTGAATTTGCTATTTATATATATTGTTTTCCCCTGGGATAAGGAGAGGCCATGTGACAAGACTGGGTGAATTCCTGGTGCAGTTCCCCCTCCCTCCCAACCTGTCCTGTGCTGTCATCAAAGCTGCTTCCCTGGACTGTGAAGATCTCCTGCTTCCCATTGCAGCCATGCTGTCCGTGGAAAACGTCTTCATCCGTCCAGGTGGGAAACCCCTTCCCAAAAATCCCAAAAAAAAAGCTTTCCATGGCTTTGCAGTCAGGCTCTCTGCCTGCCAGGAGTTGGACAGCAGCTGTTCCAGAGACCTCAGGGCAGCAGGAATTGGGTTGTGTTTGTCCCAGGGCTGTTGAGCTGGAAAGCAGCATATGCCTGAGAGGTCATGATGGGAAAACTCTGTTGCAGGAGGGAAAAGGAGCCATAAAACCACCAGAAAACCCAAATGCACCACAGCAGATGTGTTTGCTGTTGGTCTGAGTACAGACAGCAGGGCCTGATTGTTTTTAACAAATGAGACATTGCCTCTGGATTATCCTTTCTGTTCAATATCTGGTTCTGTTCTTGTTTAACCAAATAGATCCTTTAGGTTACTGTGAGAAGCTTGAGTCGTCAGTGCCTCATTTCCAGTGGTTTTCTAAGTGGAAAATGTAATTTTGCTGTGGTTCCAAGATAGTATCAGTACAGCAGAGTTTCACTAGAGCTGAACTCGTGTCTCCCCTGTCCCTGCTGCTGCCCACCCCAGCTGTGCTGTGCATGCTGAGCTGTTGTGAGAGACCTTTGTCCTGTCCCTCCCTGGCTGTGCTCCAGTTATCTCTGTCCCCACGAGCTGTGCCCGTTGGAGCAGCAGCCACAGCTCCTGCTGCCAGCCCTGATAACCTGGACACTGCCCTGGGCTCCTTCCCACTCCCACAGCTGCCCCTTGGCTCTCCCATCCTCCGTGCCCTTGTTGTCTGCACAGCCTGTTACCCTCCAGCAGCCCCGTGCATGAGGCAGGAAGCACAGATTCCCATCCTCCAGGCACTTTTTCCAGTGTGGGATGAGGCTTCCCTGCTTCATCCCTTTCACTTTAGTGCTCACAAACTCCTGACATCCTCCACAGCAGCAGCAGTGCCAATGGCCTTTGCAGTGCTGCCTCCCTCTCCCAAGGGAAATAGGCTGCGCTGGAGGAGAAATCCTTTGGGTGTTTCAAACTTGAAATAACACTTTGGAAATGTTGTTTCTGCCTGGTGCATTCCTAGCATCTAGTGAAGGTGAATTCCTACTGAACTCACAGATCCACTGGGTTTTTTTCCTTATTTATCGTAATACCTGCATTGCTGTGGCAGTAGGGCAGAGCTGAGTTCAGTAGATCAGAGGGTGCTGTGATGAGTTCAACAATATTGTTTTTCCTCTCACTTGATCCCCGTGAGCTATTTAAGTTCCTGTTCCTTTCTGTCAGCCTCTGGATTGATTGGGAGTGAGAAATACTTTCTAAGAGGCTGGAATTCTTCATCCCTGGTGCTGACTGATGTGATTAATCATAGATTTAATAGCATCTGTGTGCTCTTGTTCAGCAGTAGTGGAAGGAGGAATAACTGTAAATGCAGCTGTAGGAAGAGAGACATTTTAGATTTACAAATCTAAAAATAATAGGAATAAAGGGCCAAGGCAGCCAAACACACACTAACAAAAAATTAGGCAGTGATAAATAAAAATGACTAAGTGAGATATAACTCATTTCCTCAGGTGATCCTCAGAAGCAAAAGGAGGCTGAGCTTCAACACCAGGAACTTGCCTCACAAGTGGGAGGATGCAATGACTTTGCAACCCTCTTAAATATTTTTGAACAGTGCAAAGCAAGGTATAAAATGTTTTCTTTACAGTAAGTGGTTTTGCATTGCTCATAACTCCCAGTTTTTAGATATGCTACAGGCACATCTAATAATAGTGATTCCAGCTTTATTCCTTGTTGTGATCTGTAATTTCTATCCAGACACTTTTTATTCACCCAACAAAGTATCTGCCTGTGTAGGTTGTTGCTTTTGTATGACCATAACCAAAAAATAGATGCAAGTTTCTTGCAAGCAGCTTACAAAGGGCTTCTTTATAATTCAAATATTCCTGTTCTCAGCAAGTCTCCTTCAGCCTGGTGCCAGAAATACTGGATCCATTGGAGAGCTGTAAAATCTGCTTTTAGTGTGGAAAGGCAGCTTCGGGAAATAACCACTAAACTGAAACAGGTAAAAAATACAATTTCTGGATATGGTTGAGCTGTATAAGTTTATATTTAAGAGATGCAGTGAATACTGCTGAAAAGGCAGATGGCTGCTGCCTTTTTCCAGTAAAAACTAATCCCCTTAAATATTTTTTTAGAGCACCCTTGCTTGTGTAAGTCACAGATACAGTGGTGGTAATGGGCAAAAAAGGAGTTTTTCTCCTTTCCTCATTATTTCTATGCAGAGAGAAACCCAGAATTTAAAATCAATTGGATTAAGTGGGTTATAACTGCTTTTTCTTGAAGAAAGATCCTGAATCATGTTATTTTTTTCTTTTTACAGCTGCCAGACTTCCCTAAAGAGACCTTTGAAGGCTCCAGAACTGAAATTCTGAGGAGATGCCTATGTGCAGGATACTTTATCAACGTTGCTAGGAGGTAAGGAATGAAGTTTTTTGAATTTATTTTTTACACTTTAGTTCTTTAATCCTTCAAAAAGGAACCACCTTTCTCTAGTCAGATACCTGAGAATCTTTTTCCTGTGCTACTGCTGATTTGTTTAGTTCAGTGCTGCTTTCTGTGTTGCTGTCTAATCACAGCAATGTGTGTTTTGTTTTGTTGTTGTTTCTTTTTTAATTTCTTTTTTTTTTTTTCCCCACAAACCTTTCAGATCTGCAGCCAGGACATTCTGCACAATGGATGGACATGGCAGCATAGTCTACATCCACCCTTCATCCACAGTGAGTTCCCAAAGCCTGCTGGTAAAGTAGCAAAGGGATCTCTAAAAGGAATAAGATGCAGATCCCTAAACTCTTCCTGGTGTTTGCTTTGTGCTCTGCTGCAGTTTTGAGAATGGGGAAAAGCCTCATTTCTTTAGACTTGCCAAAAGTTTGTGATAATAAGTGTGACCCAGGCTGGACTTTCCAGATTTTGGATCTCACGGGCAATTTTAAATCATCTAAAAACTCAGGCTAACATCTTCCATCCAAATCACTGACATCCCAATGGAGGAAAGGCTCTAAAAATCAAACCATTCATGACCCAACTTTTGAATTTCTCAGCTCTACAACCAGGAGACCCTGCTGGAGTGGATCATCTTCCACGACGTGGCGGTGACCTCCAAGATCTACGTGCGCACCGTGTGCCCCGTGCGCTACGAGTGGGTCAGGGAGCTGCTGCCCAGGCTGCACCAGCTGGACGCCTATGAACTGAGCAGCGTGGCCAGGGAGGAGGTGACTGAAGAGGAAATAAGCAAGTGGGAGCAGAGGGAAGAGCTGAAAAGGCAGTGTGGTAAGCTCAGTGTTCATCCCTAGCTGTGTGAGTGAGATTTTCGTGCCTTTTCGTGAGATTTTTGGACCCCTGCGTGTTTGTTGTGTCACATTTTGGGCTGGGAGGTGTTCATTTGTGTTTGATGGGTGTAGTTTTGGGTGTTTTCTTCTTCCCACAGCTCTGCAATTCTTATTTTCTGTCCCAGCAGTGCGAATTGTGGGGTTTGCTTGCTGCTTCTTGCCACGCTCCCCCACCTTCTTTTGTTTTGCTACAGCAGAGCTTGAACAGAATTGAATAAAAGCATTTTGAGTCTGGTAATTTAAATTTGTGAAGGGTATTTAGCCATTGATGCCCAAATAATGCTGCCCAGGGAGAAGTCCTAAGGGTTATGGGGCAGAGGGAAGGATAAAAAAAAAATCAAAAAACCTCACCCAATAAAAAACACAGAGGAAAAAGTCTCCCATTTTGGTGAATGTCTCATTCTGACAATGAATTTAATGCCATATGTTTAAAGAGTCAGTTTTAATTAGAACTGGTGCCTGCTAACTGATCTGGCTGCTTGGCATTCTTGGAATGCTTCTGTCAGCAGGTTCCTAAGGCAGCCAAGTATTCAAAGGGCTCTTTACTCCTGAGCTGAACCTCCAAAGCATCAATTCATTGTACAATACAGATTCTCTTCCATTTCCTTAACAAAGTTAAAAATGCAGACTTCTGGGCTCAGACCAGCATCTCTTTCTGCCCTGTATTATTGCATAAATCCACCATTTTAAACATGAATTTTATTTGGTTATAAATAATGCACAGGAGCCTCATCAGTTTATCTGAATTCCAAGGAAATGTTTTTCATGTTCCCCTTTACATTATGACATCACCAGGCAATTGCCAATTAATTTGAGTTTCATATTGACCTTGCAGATGTTGTATTTCTGGGACCTTCATGAAAATAGGTGGCTGAAGAGCTGACAGAGGTTTCATTCATGCCCAGGAAAGGCTGCAGCATGAGCTGAATTATTATTCTTTGACTCCAAGACATAATAATTACAAATATTCTACCAGTGGATGTTGATTAAAGCTCCTTTTATCACAGAGCCTGGTGCCCAGGACCAGGCTGCAGTAGCTGCTTCACTCACACAGATTTTAGCCTCTCAGACTCTTTGATTATTTTTTTTATTGTTATTTCAGACTGAAAATATTTCTTGCTTTCCTTCCCTTCTGTGAGAAGCAGACCCAAGGTCTCAGTGCTGTGGGATAATGTGCATTTCTGATGGTGTCTGATCTGCAGGATTGACTTTTCCAACTCCCTTATCTGCATGTTTTCTTCTCCCTTCCTCCTGCCTCCGGAAATCTTTTAAAGATAGTTTATCCTAATGTTTTTTCCTGCTCCCTGTGCTGCCTAAACCTGAGTTTGGGATGTGCAGTTTGGAGAAGGAATGGGTGTGTGGAACACAGGATGCATATTCTCTGCTACAATAAAAAGTGAGGTTTGGGGATGAGATGAGCCCAGCTGCAAATATTGACAGGGGAGCTTAGGCATGATTTTATTTTTAATTTTTTTTTCCCCTCCCTGCTGTGGTACAGTCTGTCCTCTCTGGAAGTCATTCAAATGGCTGCCTGGGACTTGGGAAAAAAAAATATTCTGTTAGGGTTTTTTTTGGTATTTAACAAATAGGAGGACTTGCAATGCTGTGGAGGGGTTTTGACTCAGAGGAGTTGATTTCCTTCTCTCCTCTCTCCGCCCAGAAGGAGTCACAGACAACTCTGCAAGGAAGATGGAGAGGAGGAATGATGAGCAATCCATCCAGGATGCCCGAGCTCGGTACCTGGAGAGGAAGCAGCACAGAGCTCAGGGCTGGAGCGGCTCAGTGAAGGAATTGGGGTAACACTGGTGGCAGCTCTGCTCCCACTGGGAGGAGAGGCAGTTTGTGCAGCTCTGGGGACATTTTCCTGATGCCAAATGACTGCAGGAGTGCAGGAAAACTTCTGCTTTGTGGTCAGTTGGAGTGCCAAAGAGGACAAACACAGCCTTCCTTGGCTGCATCCAGCAGGGAGAACTAAACTTCCCCAGCTGGATTGTGTTGCTGCAGGTCAGTGGCAACAGTTCAGTGGCTTCACCTGTGGGTGAGGCTGTGATACCAAGTGTGGTGCCAATTCTCTGGCATTTATTTGACTTAGAAACATCTCAGTGACGTTATAAATAAAATTTTTTTAGAGGTCGGTTGGGGTTTATTTTTTTAAGGAGTGGAAGCACAACTTTTTACCCATTTTATTCTGTCTGATGGTTGCCACACAGTCTCCATGAAAAATGTGCAGGAAGGGCTCTTTGAAATGTGGAACCAGCAGGATTAAATCCAAAATTAAATTAAACACCTGCATTCCGTGTTGTCCCTGCCCTGTACCACATGCAGTGATGCTCCTGGCTGAAGATGTCTTCGTGTGCAAAATGTTTTGTAAATTTTCCCATCCCTGCTCACAAGGCATCACTTTTGTCAGGGATGACTTAGCACTGTGTGTTTTCCACTTGGCACATCAGCCAGGTTCTGAACCTGCTGCCTAATGAGCTCTTTTGCTGAATTGGGTGACTGTGATTTTCAAAATTATATGGGTTTTGATCTCAAGAATGGCAGTAATGGAAATAAAAGCTTTTTATCCTTAAGCTTCTAAAAGAGCAAGGAGCTGTGGTGCTTTGACATCATAAAGTTTGTTTCCTTTTCAGTAAAGAAATAATCCTGTTTTATCACCATAATAATCCTAAAACGTTCCAGGGCTCTAGTGTGGAGTTTGTATAAGAATTTCCAAATAATTGGAAGAATTTGCTGTCATTTTTCCTTTCTCAGTGGTGTTCTCTGTGTCACCCTGGTTCAAGTGATGTTGTAGCCTGGATAAAACATTCACCATTCCAACTCTGCCCAGGATCACAAACTCTCCAAAACCTTAGGATTCCTTGTGAATATGATAATATTATTGCTCATAAAGAAATACCTGGTAATTGTTTCCCTGTTTTTGTGATTGATGGGAAAGGGTTTTGCTCTTTCACACTGCTGCTCAGGCTCTGCTTTGGGCTTGACTCATCCCCTACTCTGAATTTTGCTGTTAAATTTGATTTATATTTGCAGTGTCACAGCCCCTTGTGAGTCAAATGCCATCTGCACCACACAGTGCATCTGAAATGAGTACACAGAATGCCCACTGTTCCTCGGGGCTAGAAATCTCTTGGCAGATCCTAATGCTTTCTGATTTTTTTTTTTTCACTTTCTTAATAGCAAGAAGTGAAGGATTTTTTCCCCTCCGTGTTCCAGGGTTTCTGAGAGGTTTGGAGATTGGGGATTTAAGAGAGAGTAAAAATTATCTGGAGAAATAATGAGATACAAAATGAGATTTAAGGGGTTCAGCCCTCCCAAGTGTTACAACACACACAGCTCTGGAATGCTGCAATCAGAAAAAGAGCAAAGTTTTACCTTTTAAAGTTTCTACGTGCTGGAGCTGAAGTGTGAGTTAATAAACACCAAAGGAAATGTGGAGCTTCGTTAGTTCCCTGGACTCATTAACAGGGGCCGTGGGAAGAGTGCCTCGGAGCATCCCGGGGGTGAGCCGGGGGGGACGGACAGGGACAGGGGGCAGGGACAGCCGGGGGACATCGCATCCTGGTGACAGGGGGGAATCCATGAGATCCTGGTGACAGGGACAGCCCGAGGTGGGGATGAGATCAGCCGCATCCCGGTGACAGGGACATCCCGGGGGACATCGCATCCTGGTGACAGTGGGGGGAATCCATGGGATCCCGGTGACAGGGACATCCCTGTCCCCTCGGTGTCCCCAGGGGAAGGGGGGATCCCTCCCGTCCCGGTGCCAGGGACGCTCCCGGGGTGACCCAGGGCCACCCTGCTGTCCCCCTGGTGTCACCCCCGGTGTCACCCCGCTGTCCCCTCGCTGTCCCCCGCTGTCCCCCCGGTGTCCCCCCCCTGTCCCCGCTGTCCCCCCGGTGTCCCCCGTCCCCTCGCTGTCCCCCCGCTGTCCTCGCTGTCCCCCCGCTGTCCCCGGTGTACCCCCTGTCCCCCCTGTCCCCCCGGTGTCACCTTGCCCCGCCGCGCCGTTCTGCCCACGTGACCCCGCGGGGCGGCGCGCGCGGGCGGAAGTGACGCCTCGGCCCCTCGGTCGCATGATGTGGCAAAAAAAAAAGGCCGGGGAGGGGAGGGGAGTGATGCGTCCCCAAATAGTCCCTTCCGGCGGCGCATCACCCCCGCCGCTCCCATTGGCGCGGCTCGCCGGGATCCCTCCGCGCGGCCGGCGCGGTGAAGCCCGGCGGCGGCAGGTGCGGGTATCCTTCCGCGGCGGTATCCTTCCGCCGGCGGGGGCAGCTTCCGCACGGCCCCGCTCCGCCATCGCGGCCCCGCTCCGCCCGCACCGCTGAGCCCGGCCCGGCCCGGAGCGCCCCGCCGCCGCCATGGCCCAGATCCTGCCCATCCGCTTCCAGGAGCACCTCCAGGTGGGCGCGGGGGCGGGCGGGCCGCTGCCTCGCTCAGCCGGGGGAGCCGCCCGGGGCCGGTGCCGGGGAGAAGCGGCGGGCCCGCCGCGGTGCCGCCGTGAGGGCCGTGAGGCGGCCGGGCTCCCTCGGCGGGGGGTTGGCGCTGCCGCCGTCCGGCTGGGGCAGCGCTGCCGAAGGGCACCTTCCGGGAGGGGCCGGGCCGGGCCGGGCATGCCGCCCTTGCCGTGCCGGGGCTGTCCGGGCGGGGTGGGCGAGGCTGGCGCGGTGCCTGGGCGGTGCGGGCTGGGCGCGGGTGGCTCCTCAGCGCTCCCGGGGGAAATCCCGGCCCGGCGGGGTCTGTGAGGCGCGGCGGTGCGCCGGGCAGCCGGCCGAGATGTGTCCGTGCGCCGCTTGGTTGTATTAATTTGAATGATGTTGAAGCCTCCTACAGCTCTAAGGACGGACTGAGCCGCTTTGCCGGCGTTCCCGCTGGTAATGTCATCCGGTGGAAGGAAGAGCGCGTATTGCAGTGAGATGTGGGAGCTGCTGCGGCTCCCTGCAGTGCAGCTGTGGCAGTGCAGGTGCCCAGGTACCAGCCCTGCTGTCCGCTGGCCTCTCCCCAATCCCACCTTTTCGTCCCGTTGCACCAGAACCTCATGCTAATAATTCATTTCCGAGTGGTGGCCTTTAATTTCTCTAAGGTGGCTTCCTGGAGGTGCTGGCGGCACATCCTAAATGGGTTTCGGTGTGGGAATGCAGGGTTATCTTCGCAGAGAGGTGTGTGCTTTCCGTGTCCGTGGGTGAAGCTGGAGCACAGGGAGGGTGTGGAAGTGCTGATCCAGTTGTGCAATGGGGACTTCCTATCTGACAGCTCTGAGGGGCGAAGTGCTACGAGCCACCGTGGTATTGAGCTTGGTTTCGCTGCTGAGGAGTGGGTTTTGAGGGGAATTTGTGTGATAAAAGCTACATTGGCACGCCTGGCCGAGGTCTTCTGGTAGTCTGCTGCCCTGTGATGCCAGTGTCTGTGTTTAGTTTGTGTTCAGCTCACTGGGCACTAATGTAGTGATGGATTTGCGTGATTTATAGTGACTTTTTCCCAAACTCAAATGGGAAAAATATAATTTCTAGGCACCTTGTTAAAAGAACCACTGCAAAATACGTACTTGAAGGTTACAGCTATTCATAGTGTCTCAGAAATGCTGCTGCGGTGGTTGTTTAGGTGGGTGGCTGAGCACTGAATGATTTTACTCCAGTATCAGTTTAAAGCCAGGCCAGAATTCACAGTTTAGGTGTGCCTGTAGTGAGCAGCACTGAGAGGAGAATCTCAGGAGTTGGTTAGAGCTTCAGCTCCAAGGAAATGCCTTGTCCTGGTAGTGGCAAAGCCCAGAACCACTGAGTAGGTGCTGTGCACTCAGGTGAAACTCATCCCTCTGGGCAGCCCAACTCTCACTAAACTATTGTGGCAATGCACCTCTGATCCATTATTTAAGACCCAAACCTTGCATGTGACCAAGTGCCAGGTCTCTAATGACATGAGTACTGTTACATAATGAAACTCATCTGCTTCACGCCACAAGTGCTGGGAGCTTTCAGGCCAGCACCATGGTGGAACAGGACTGTTCTGCCTACAGACTGATTATCTGTTTATTTGGGGTTTAATTTGCATTTTCTCTCCCTGTGCCTATTCCCTGTGGAACACTGGCTGAACCAGTATTTTTTCCAGCTGCACATGGGAGCTGCTCCTTTCTGAGATGGGTGTGCACCCCTCTGAGCCTGGCTGCACGTGGCTCTGGCCCTTAATGCTGCAGTTGGCTGCAGCTCCTCAACTTCCTCATTTCGTTTCATTGAAAAAATGTCACAGGAATTTGGATTCTAGGAGTCAATTGCTTTTCTGCTGAAGTTTCTGATGTAAAATTTTGAGAGCAGAAATGCTGATATTGCAGTGTTTGTGTTGTCCAGAACTGCTTTAGCACACTCCAGGCTGCCCCTAGGAAATCCTCATGGGCTCAATAATACAATTTCTTGAACTGTACCTGACCCACATTGTCTAGGAAACTTGTTGTGCAGGTGTTGTGCAACACTTGCAAGTTTGTAGTGATGCTTAAAGAAAGATGAGGTACCCAGCTGGAGCCTTAGCCATAAAAAGATTTGAGTGAGAAAGTTTTTGCAGGCTATTACTGAAATCAATCAATACACCCAGTGTGATCCCTGTTCTCCATGCCTCCATTACTGGAGGTTAAAAAATGGTCAAGTACAAAGCTTATCCTGATCTTCAGCTTTAAGCCAGTCCATTACCTGTTGCTGCTGGCAGCTTGGCTGTGTGATTTGGGAATAAAGAGGTAAAAGCTCCAGAAACCTTGCTCCTGAAAGCCTCATCTCTTGGGTGCACTGTGCTTTGTATTTGGGAAGTGCAGCTAAAGATGTACTTTGGACAAGTCATTAGGTTTGCTAGGGAGAAGGGAGCTTTTTGGGTAGTCTAAAACCAAAAAGTGGTGTCAGGTTTCAGGTTTTGTTTGTCTGAGTCCCATCACATGCTCTGCAATCTCAGCAGCCCCAGGTGTGCAGGCTGTTATCTGTGTGGTGTCTGTTGTACATCCCTGCCTTGCCACAAAAGAACATCAACAACAGGCTGTGGAGAAACTTTCCTTGGGAATTTTCAAGGAGGAACCTGATTCCTGTGCTATCAAAACTCATGTTATAAAACTTTATATAGCTACTTCTTTTTTTTTCCTAGTGGCTATGAGGAAACAATCCACTGTGCATGTAGTGGGAGATCAGAGTTCAGTGTGTGGGATGATTGCAAATCTGGTTGCTCCTATCCAGGCTTCAGGGATTCCTAAAATGTGCCTCTGTGTGTTTGAGAGTGAAAGCAAAACAGCTGCTTACTGTGGTGGGGCAGTGGAGCTTTTCTAAGATGACAGGTTCTTGATGAGTGAGAAGGAAACCAGACTAATTAGCAGGTGATGAGCTGTGATTGGCAGTTAATTTAGCCACACTACACTGAAATAAATAAAAATTGAACTTGGACCAGGCCCACTGCTGTACTGAGTTAAGGCATTAATAAATACTCTTCTGAATCTAAACATTTTTGTAAGACAATGTAGACAGTGCAGAAAAGTGCCAGCTCAGGCTGTGCACTTGATACCAAGACAGAACTGCTTTTTAAAACTAGGAAAAGGGGGTTTGTATCTATTGTTCATTGATGGAGCAAACCTGAATGGCAGCTGTGCTGTACTGCTGTGGTGGTGCTTGGATGGCTCTTGGAATCACAGCTGTGCCAAAGAATGAAACAGGACAGCCAAGGCATCATAGAATAAAACATATAAATTCAATACTTTGCTCTAAAAATGACAAACAGCAAAATTCTTCCATGTTTTGTGCTGACAGTGAGTTTAATACAGCCTAAAACACTAAATCTCTGCTGTAACAGCATTAGTTTGAAGCAGTTACATCCTTTGTTGATAATACAAGTCTGGAATTAGAGGACTGCTGTGCCTAATGCTGTTTTGCTGGGATTCTTGCTCTCTGCTTCTTGGTGGATCTGAATTCCTAAATAAATGAGTTTAGAGTATTGCTACAGAGGGAAAATACGTGACAGAGAATTGAAATGTCTTGTGGAGAGAGATTGTGTGTGCGTGTGTGTGTGTCAACTAATTGGATAGGAGCAATTAGTTAAGCAGTTTATAAGCTGTTCTGGGCATGTCCCTCGCAGCAGGCTCTGAGGTGCAGGGCCTGCCTGCCTTGGTGGCTGTGCTGATTTAGTGCTTCCTGCTGGGACTGGGACCTCAACCAAAGATAAGGAATGGGATTTCAGCAGGTACAGCCTCAGTGGTGGAACTGGAACAGTCCCACAGCATGGCTGTGGCTGCTGAGAGCGAGTGGTGCCTCGGCCTGCTGAGGGGGAGACAGAAAATAGGAAGGATATAGAAGCAGGAGAGCTCTTGAATGTTAGAGAGGTCCCTTATCTGTTGAAAACATGACTTCCTAGCCTGTCACAAGCTGTAACTCCTACCTTGCCCTGGTAAATATGAAATACTTTGGAGCCCTGGGCTGGCTGTGGGACTCTCAGAACTGCAGGCAGTAACTGACAGAGCAGCACAAACACAAACGGTTTTGTGTGACTTAAGTTTGCTTTTCTAATTTTCATACATGGGATTGAAAGAGCAGCTGAAATGTAGCCTGGTGTCTGCCTTATTCAATCAAAGCCTGCTAAAGCATGGCTGGGATAGAGCTAATGTGACTCATTGCACATTGGGGTGCTTCTCAAAATAATGGGAATTTTCCTGTTAAGTGGCGTTTTCCAGCTATGTGATTTCTGGCAGCATGAAGATAAGGAGCCTGTGGGCAGAGGCTGAGCAGCTGCTTGTGGCCACAAGAACAGTGGTTATATCCTGTTGAGTGTGAGAGTCGAGGTGAAATGTGTGCTCAGCAGTTCTGTGCCCTTCCTCGTAGGCAAGGAGAAATTATCTGACAGCTAAGCACTGTCACAAGAAAGGGAACATTACAGGAAGGGGTCAACAAAGAGACTCCTGTCAGCAGTTTTACCATTCAGTTTGATGTCCCATACATGTGACAACTTCTCTGGCTAAGTTACCAAGAATGCACTTGAATTATCTTCGAGTGAAAAAATAATTCTGGTAATCAGACATTCTCTTCCTATGTTACAATGACTCACATCTCGGTGCTGCTCAGATAAATGCCAGCACAGAATTCCATGGTTCAGCAGAGCCTGCAAGTGACTGAAGGATCTGATCTTGGGTGAGATGAGTCCTTTGAGGCGACATCTCTGCTGAGCACAAGAGTTGCTGCTGTCCCTGACAATCTGTTTCATGGTTCCACTCTACTGGAGCAGCTATTTCACAGAACACTTTATTCCTAACAGGAGTCTGGTGTAACTGATCTTTCCAACAAATGGTGGTGTAAAATAACTCAAACTGTAAATCAGTTGCCTAAGCACAGTTAGCAAGTTCTGCTTTCATATCTTCTTGAAAGACAAGGAAGTGAGTTTTGTAGTAAAATGTAGCAATATCCTAAATTCCTTCTTTTTTTTTTGTTTGTGAATCAGTGAAATGTAGTGGACCTAAATGAGTTCAGTATTAAATATTTGGGGCTTTTTCCCTTTGCAGTCAAGAGAAGGGGGAGAAAATCTGCCATAAACCCCTGTCCTCCTTTAGTTGTAGTTTAACTCATGAGTTTGTACATGGAATAGCATTGAAATTTTCAGAACAAAAGCCTTCAAAGAAATACTTGCTGTCATGTTTCCTAACAGTAATCTTCATCTCTGTTTGCTCTGCTTAGCTTTATAAACACGCCTGTCTCACTCACCTGAACTTTAGCCTGTTTGGGCAGGAAAACAACCTATATTCCAGGGAATGATCTCTGCTCAAGAGGTCTGGTGCAGCTAGGAAGAGTTACTGTTGGCTTTACCAGCTGGGCAAGGCAAGTGCCACTCTTGGCTGGTGACACTCTTGTGTAACCAAACACAGAGACTGGCACCGTTAGAGCTGATTTCCTGACCCTTGAAGCAGATGTGGTTCACACACTTGGTTTGTTGAGATGGAAAGATGAAATGTTAGCAGAGGGATGCTGTGTACTCAGAGACCTTGCTGGTGGTTGCACCTCCATCAGAAAACTTCTCCAGGCTTTCTTCTCCTGTGCCAGTCTTTGCAAAGAAATACCTCACCTTTGAAAACAGAAGTTTACGAAGTCTCCCATCTCCCACCTAGGGTTAGTACCTCAGACCTGGCTCTGGCAGATGGCAGTTTGCTGGTGATTAAGGTAAATCTGTCTTGCAATATCCAGGCACCTTTGATTTGGTGGCTTTGTCTGGACTTCCCTAAGAGGTCCTGCCATCTGCTTGGACTTGCTGCTCTGATTTGTTCTGTTGACAGCCTTTGAGTGTAGTGCTGTGAGTTATTGCAAGGGAGAGTGCTTGGCACTCTGCAGCTACCCCCCTTCTACCAAATTAACAAGGAAATTTAGGGCTTGATAAATGATTTTGCACTTGCTAAGCCTGCAGCCCAGCAGAAGGAAACGCCACATCCCAGTAAGTCCCTCCAGCACTACCAGATCAAACTCCCACATCTGCAAACCTTCCGTCCCTGCAGGGGTGTGATTGGGTTGCATATAACCCTGTCTAGCTCAGGTACAATGCCAGAGTGCCAGGTCTGGAGGACACTGCTCAAAGGGAGATTTGAGCTTGAATCTAAAATCTTAAGTGGCTGGAGAATATGTGGTCAGGTTCTGGGAGGCTGGACCTCAAACACTTGCTTAAATCTAAGTAAGAGTTCTGATCTATCAAGGAGGTAGAGTTTGATTTTTTTTTTTTTTTTTTTTTTTTTAATAGCTGTCAAACACTGTCACCTGGAAATTTCCTGGCTTTATTGTCTATTCCCTGGGTAATCTAGATCATCTATCCAAGTGACTTCTGTGAAGCTTCTTCAGTTAACTTGGTGTGCCATTGCTTGGATGTTACTTGTTCCCCACATGTTGGAAAGCCTGGACAAAGGGGAAGTGGAATAAAATGCTCTTTATCAGGAACTGCAAACAGGCAGGAGCAGAGCAGCTGGGGCATGGCCTCCTTGGAGCTGGTGCAGAGCACAGCTGATAAGAGCTGAGTGCTCCAAAGCAGCACAACCATCCTAAAATGGCTTTGAAGGTCTCACCCTTCTTGGCACACCTTGGGCTTGAAGGTCTTCCAGAAAGAAAAATAGCAGAATGTTAGAAGTGATAGTTCTTTTAATAGTAGAAAACTGAAGTTCTTAAGGTATGGACAATCTGTGTGTGAGGTGAGCTGACCATGCTGCATTTTCACTGTTCAAAATGCAATAAACTTTGTTTCCCTACTGACATCCTCGTACAGTAGCTTTGCAAAAGTGCTATTAACTAAACAGTTTTGTTGCAAGCTATGCAAGAAACGTCATTTAAAGGTAGGTATTGAAAGGCTTAGGGGAGCAGACTGTGGCTCAGCAGAGAAGGAAGTGGTTTATTGATAACTTGTGTGTTAAGTAGGGCCATGGATGAGCCATTGCTGATTTCAGTAGTGCCCAGCTTGGCCTCCTGCTGTGAGACAGGCCTGAGCTAATTGCTAGACAGGCAGCTTTTTTTAGCTCCACAAGGATAAAGCTCAGACACCTCACGTGTGATGTTAAGCTTGAAATAGTGATAGCTGTCAAACTCAGTGGATGAGTTCAGAGAGGGAAGCTGGTGAGAGTGAGGGCTGAAGCTGCAAGGCCAGCATGGCGAGTTCAGTGTGCCTTAAACCATGTGAGGGGGCTCAAAAGTTGAGTTCTTAATGGTTAAGTTGTAAATGGACTTTGAAGACAAGATACCAAGTGCTTGAATGCTGCAGGGCTTCTCCAAGAAGCCTGCTGGGCTTATCTGAAATCAGACAACACTGTGTGTCGTGGAGGTTTGGGGTAGCATGGCTGTTTTGTCACAAAAAACCCCAAAATCTGATATTTCCTGTGACGTTCACAAAAGCTATTTGTGACTGTACCAAGATAATAACTTAATGTTAAACCTCTTTTCTCTTCCAGCTCCAAAATCTGGGCATCAACCCAGCAAACATTGGGTTCAGCACTCTGACAATGGAGTCTGACAAATTCATCTGCATCAGAGAGAAAGTAGGAGAACAGGCTCAAGTGGTGATCATTGACATGAATGACCCCAGCAACCCAATCCGAAGACCAATTTCAGCTGACAGTGCTATCATGAACCCTGCCAGTAAAGTCATTGCATTAAAAGGTATGAAGTCCTGATAGAGGGCTGTTTGAAGTGGATGGAGAGCTTTCTGTAGAACTAGTTTATGAGTGACTGAGGTCTCTCAGTAATTTATGTGGGAGGATCCTGTAGCAATTTTCCACAGCTTAATGGGAGTTTAAGTTGAATTCATTTTCAGTTCTTCTGGAGGCAGCTGGGGAGGGAGCTTCAGCTGAGGCTTCCTGCCATTTGCTGATCATTAGGATGAGTTTTTTCCTTCAGTCCAAATGCTTGCAGCTTCTGAGCAGGGAGAGCTGGAAGCCAAGTGTGGGCTTTAAGGAATAATTTAGAGGGAAGTGAGACCTGATCTGAGAGTATAAGGTCTGTCGACTAGACCTTTCCTTAGAGAAAGGAAAACTAAGGCTGGGAAGGGGGGAACAAATATTCCTGAAGGCCTTAGTTTGGCCTTGCTGAAAGAGACCTGTGCATATTTGTTATATCAGTCAGTGATAAGAGGAGTAGAGCTATGCAGAGAAGACTTGTGTGGTGAAGGAAGTACAAGGTCAGCCAGCTTGGTATCTCTGGTGATACAGAGAACAAGCATTCCTCTGGAGTCTCCAGAAATGTCCATCTCTTCCCCTAAGAGGCCCCAGAAGCCTAAAGTGCAGTCATTCTAGAAATGCATGTATTGCTGATGGAAAGATTTGTATGTATCCAATGTTACCTAACTTTGACTTTAATACTGTGCTACTGTTTTGTCACAACTTTAATGCTTTCTTGTGTGTGCAGATGGTGAGTTACTTCAATTGACTGTACTAGTTCCTGTTGTGTCTTATGACAAGAAAAAGCAGAATAAAATGGCTCAGATTGATGGTGCACATGGCTGAACAGTAGTGTTTAAGCAACCGAAGGCCTAAAACTCAGAGGTTTTTCATGCCCTTCCAAACAAGGGAGTCCTTAAGATTCCAAAAATTAATCCACTCAAGAACCCAAAGTGTACTTAAATCGTTGGGATCTTGATACTGAGCTTTTTATGAACAGGACTGACCCTTTTGACTAAAATCTAGATTTTGCCTTGTAATATACCTTGCCTAGCATGTAGGAATGTGTTACCTGAATGTCCTCTCCCGTGACCCTAAAGCTCCAGCTGCACTAGATGTGGAAACAAACTGCTGCCTGTAGCCTGAGTAACTCTGTAGTAGAGAGATTTCTCCAAGTTCTGGAGGAACTCCTGACTCAGCATCTTGCACCAATTGCTGAACTAATGGCTTTGAGCTAAACTAGTCCTTGGTGAGTGCAGGCATTTGGCCCTGTGGCACTGTGATTTCCTCAAGCTGGGCTACAGTTAGCAACTGTAGCAGATATTCTGACCTGCGTCCAGCTTTGTGGGATCTTTTATATTCCTCCTGGGCTACACTTGTGTCTGCTTAAAGAGCTCTCTCCTATGAGTAGTAGAACTGGTCAGAACCTTTCTTCTCAACAGAGAGAAATAATTTCTTAGGTCACTGTATTATTAAAGCTGGTAGAAATGACTGCAGGTGGCTGTTCAGGATGTTTGTATGCACCATTCTCTGTGATTTGGAGAACTTTTCCTCTTGCCTTCTAGAGCTTGTGTTGGTCACTAGATTCCTTCCCTTGCACAGTTCCTATCAGTCTGGTTTGCAGTCAGTAGCTGTGTATCCCATTAGTGCAACCCCAAGGTTTTGGTGAATAAGCCTGAATTACAAAAGCCCTCTGCCAACCTGTTCCATGTTGTACCCTTTTAATATTTAAAACAGATGTGGATATAGTTTTTAATGCCACTGGCATAGCTTCCCCTCACTACTCCAAAGAGCCTCAGCATGATTGTAACCTGGTTTTGATGTACGTGAAGTATCCTCCAACCCGTTTGTGTGGCTGAAGCTTTTGTCTCTTACCAACCTGTTCTCCGCATCTGTTTGATTGCTCAGTAGTGGCCAATTGGTAAAATCAGCCCTAGAAGTGTGCTCTGGTTCAAAGTAAAAGCAGACCCTGAAGGTCTGCCAGTGTAGAACAGCTTTTTCTTGAAGGAAGTCCCCAGGGTTTAATGTCCTAGTGCAGCTCTTGTGCTTTGTCACGTGGCTAACGATGCTGTGTCTTCTAGCTGGGAAAACGCTGCAAATCTTCAACATTGAAATGAAGAGCAAGATGAAGGCTCACACCATGACAGATGATGTCACCTTCTGGAAGTGGATCTCTCTGAACACTGTTGCCCTTGTGACGGATAATGCAGTTTACCACTGGAGCATGGAGGGGGAATCCCAGCCCGTGAAGATGTTTGATCGCCATTCCAGCCTCGCTGGCTGCCAGATCATCAACTACAGGACTGATGCCAAGCAGAAATGGCTCCTGCTGACTGGAATATCTGCACAGGTACTTCACCTCCAGGGAGGTGTGGAAACCCCAGAGCTTGTCTTGTTGCCTCCTTTTGTAGGAACAGGACTGATGTGTTTGTTTTATTAAATGTAAATGCTTGTCTCAATCTTCAAATAACAAACTTAAGTGTAGCTGAAAATCTCACATTAATATAATTGGATTTGTAATGATATAAACACCAGTGCAAGGTTAAGAGTCTGAAGTGATGCCATTGTAAGAGGAAGCTTGAAATGGCAACATATTGACCAATATTAACTTAAATGAAATTACTGTTCTTCCTGACACTTGTTCTGTCTTGTGTAGCAAAACCGTGTAGTGGGAGCAATGCAGCTGTACTCTGTGGATAGAAAAGTGTCACAGCCCATCGAGGGACATGCAGCCAGCTTTGCACAGTTCAAGATGGAAGGAAATGCTGAAGAATCCACTCTCTTCTGTTTTGCAGTAAGAGGGCAAGCTGGGGGTAAGGTAAGGCTTGGTTCTAAATATACTATAACCTTTAGTGACTCACCCTGGTTCTCTGCTTCCAGGAGAGCAAGTGGTTTAATGCAAAAAGTTGCATTTAAGGAAGAAAGTGGAGGACTGTGTCAGTCTGGATATGACATATGGTGCATACAGAGCTTGGACTACCTGGTGTAGCAAGAATCTGTGAGTGGAGAAATTAAGTGGTGTGTCATGACCAGCCTAATTAGCTGCTTGAAGCATGTGACTCTCAGCTTCCCAGGCTAAGCTTGAGGGAAAAGCTGTTGTAATCTTTCTTTGATGCTGATCCTCAGTATCAGACTCAACTAATTTCCAAATTATTGGATGAAAATTAAAAAATGAAGCACTACTGTTACAAGGCTAAGTAGTGGTCCAATGACAGTACTGGAATTATGTGAGCTGCAGCTAAACCAGAGTAAAACCAGAGCTAGATTCAGAGAAACATCTTCAGACCTGTCTCTGTAGAAAGTGAACTAGATTAAATCTGAAGTAACCTAACTGAATCCTGAAACTTCCAAGTAATTAGGGGTAACTAAAGATCGTATTTAACTGTTTTCCTCACCCATGGTACATGAATACCAGATGCCACACCTTTAGCCAGTGAAAATATTTAGGAAGATTAACTTAGTTTGTCTTTGCATAAACTGGCTGAGCAGCAAGAGAATTGCTGTAACTTCATTGTTGAGCCATTGTTAAATAAATCAGATGCAAGAACTAATGTTATCTCTTGCACAGCTGCATATCATTGAGGTTGGCACACCACCCACTGGGAATCAACCCTTTCCAAAGAAAGCTGTGGATGTCTTCTTTCCTCCTGAAGCACAAAGTGACTTTCCTGTTGCTATGCAGGTATGACAGCTTCAAACAAATCTGTAGCTTCTCTTGGTGGATGTGACAGAAACAGGGCACTGGGAGCCACGTGGTTAATGTGGCCCTGACAGTTGGCCCTAAACTGGTGTGACTGGTGTGACTGCTGCTTCAGTAGTGGTAAAGTAAAGGTGGAGACAAGCAGCATTCAAAAGCAGCATGTTCTTATTTATGGAAGAAATATCCATGTGTTTTAACTGCTTTTCAAGCTCTTCAAGCATCATTCTACTGTGATAGTACTCAAGTAAAAATATACCAGCACTTCTGGCTGTCCTGAAATGGCCCAGCTGTTTGCTGAGTCTCAAAAGCACCAACTCATTTATCCAGTGCCAAATTTGAGTAATCTATTTCTGTTTTGCAGATCAGTGACAAGCACGATGTGGTGTTTCTCATAACAAAGTATGGCTACATCCACTTGTATGACCTGGAAACTGGCACCTGTATCTACATGAACAGGATCAGTGGAGAGACCATTTTTGTTACTGCACAGCACGAAGCAACTGCTGGAATTATTGGAGTAAACAGAAAGGGACAAGTAAGGAAGCTTGGCCTGGAAACCACTTCTTTAGCTACTGCCACTGGCTCTTCATGGTACCCTGCAGGGTTCAAATCAATGTCTAAAAGATTCCAGAAATGTTAACTTTGAACTCTGCTCAGAACATGTGAGGTCTGGCAGTGTTGTGAGCTCCAGAATAAATTTGCTGTTCTATCTCCATATGCATCTAGCTTAGCAGCTTTCAACCAGTTAATTAACACTGTGCAGCCGTAGTTTTAGACTAAATTGATTTTGGATGATGTTGCTTGTTTGGGGTAATACAGAGCAGAAGACTTGTTCCTAGTATCTTCTGGGATTGGTTACTTAAGACATTGAGGTTATAGAAAGATCTCTTGTATCCCTGTGTTTCTGACTTCTCCAAATACCTCAGTTAAACTATTAATTGCCTGCTTTGATGCAGACAGGGGATGGCATTAGTCCTTTCTAACCAGAGGTATCTTACCTAAATAAAATGGCAAAACTCTGCAGTTACCAAGGGATGAAAAATTTTCCATGTATGCCATAAGTTCATCATTGAAGTCAGCTTAGTCTTTGGCTCACTTTTGATATTTGGACTAATTGGAAATGTCCCTTGGTGATTTATTCAGGTGCTGTCAGTGTGTGTGGAAGAGGAGAACATCATTCCCTACATCACAAACGTGCTGCAGAATCCTGACCTGGCGTTACGGATGGCTGTCCGCAACAACCTGGCCGGTGCCGAAGAGCTCTTTGCCAGAAAATTCAATGCACTCTTTGCTCAAGGGAACTATTCAGAGGCAGCAAAAGTGGCAGCTAATGCCCCAAAGGTAAAGTGTTCAGAGCAGCACTGAACTCTACTGGCTTCAGCTTCTTCCTTTAGAGAAACTCACTGAATTTTTCAAGTGGCAAGGCCGTGGTCTTGTTGCAGCTCCTGTCCTAAGGTGCTTCATAGGGTGCTGAGCAGTGATTGTAATCTGGGTGATGTTAGAGTTTGTAAAGCCCACAGAGGAGGACAGGAATAAATGGTGAAGTAATGGCTATTAGTCATAATGTTTCTGGTACTTACCTTTACTTCTCCAGCAATGCAAAAAGGTGTCTGTGATGAGACAACCTCTAGCAGAGGCCGCACCTGGAAACAGGATAAAAAAGTACAGACTAAGGCTAAATTCAGATGAGAGGAACTTGCTAGCAAGGCCAAGGGTGTCGTAATTCTGAACTTAAATCTGCATTGCTACTGAAATAAATTTAGTGGGCTATTGTAGCACATTTTCTGTCAAAGCATCTCAATGCCTGAGCTGATGTTCAGCAGTATTGCTGCTGACATCCTGGGCTGGCAAAACATAGAAATGCTTGTGACAGCTACAGTGACATTACCTCCAGCCTCCTGGAGCAACTCTTGCCAAGCCACAATAGCAGAAAAGAAAATTGAAGTGCATCTCTCTCTCTGGCAGGGAATCCTGCGTACTCCAGACACCATCCGCCGGTTCCAGAGTGTTCCAGCTCAGCCAGGGCAGACTTCCCCTCTCCTGCAGTATTTTGGCATTCTGCTGGACCAAGGGCAGCTGAACAAGTATGAGTCACTGGAGCTCTGCAGACCAGTGCTCCAGCAGGGCCGCAAACAGCTCTTGGAAAAGTGGTTAAAAGAAGATAAGGTGAGTTTGGGTTGATACTTTCAGAGCCCTTGGAGGGAAGGAGCAGCGCTGCTTGACAGCCTCCCCCCTGCGCAGGAAAACTCAGCTGGGAGCTCAGCAGTGACATCAAACAGCTGAGCAATAGGTGCTCACTCTGCCACTATGACTCGAGTTACTGCAGGAGAATTGATCAAATACTCAGAGCTTCAATCATTCTACGTAAAATCCCAGCAGGATGTGCAGAGCATGGGAAGCCTCTGAGCTGCTGCTGTGCTTTGCCAAAGCACTGCTTTGGATACTGACTCCAAGTGCTTTGAGCTGTGGTTACATCTGTGTAATTAGCTGAAGAAACACGCTGATACAATGTGTCACCCAGTTCTTTTTGGCTCTGAAAATGCCTTTGATTCGTGCAGAACAGCATGAGGAGCAGAGCTCAGTGGATCCCTGCAGGGAGAGTCAGATAAGGCTATCGAGCTGGGCCTTAATATAAATATATTAAGAGAAGTCCAAAAGGAAAATAAATGAGGAAGAGGGTGGTAGTGCAATTCAGCATGGCCCTTTCAGGGTGGACTGACTGCATTTCTGTTTTAAAACAGCTGGAGTGCTCGGAGGAGCTGGGAGACCTTGTGAAATCTGTAGATCCTACTCTAGCACTTAGTGTCTATCTGAGAGCCAACGTTCCAAACAAAGTCATCCAGTGTTTTGCTGAAACAGGACAAGTCCAGAAGATTGTTTTGTATGCCAAGAAGGTGAGAGAAAATTAAATTGCTATATCTATTTTGTATTAAAGAATAACTAGTACATGTTCCAAGTAGCAAAAAGTAACTGGGGAAATCTGAGAGCCTGTATAGTACTTAGTTTTGTCTCAAGTTTTTTATCTATAATTACTGCTAGACTTCATACACGAGTCTTCTACTTCCCCATGAAGTCTTTCCCAAAAGAGGAAATCCTGACAGGGTTGTGTAAGCTTTTACTGAGCTCCGTATTGAACAAGGTATATGCTCTTGCTGAGTTTTCACTTTTCATCATCTCTTCAGGTTGGATATACTCCAGACTGGATATTTTTGCTGAGGAATGTAATGAGAATCAGCCCTGATCAAGGACAGCAGTTTGCACAAATGCTCGTTCAAGATGAAGAGCCTCTTGCAGATATAACACAGGTAAATAACTTTATGGCTGTGAAATATTAACTTCAAAGCATTAAATTGGTAAGAGGAGCTACACTCTAACCATCAGAGCCATGAGTTTGTATTTAGCTTTGGAAGCTGCTCTTGATACTTAAATATGCTTCCAGTTCCTCATCAAAAACCTAAATTTCTTTCTCTTCTTTTTCAGATTGTGGATGTCTTTATGGAATATAATTTAATCCAGCAATGTACAGCCTTTTTGCTGGATGCACTGAAGAATAATCGTCCCTCAGAAGGTCCCCTGCAAACACGTTTACTTGAGATGAACCTCATGCACGCTCCTCAGGTACATCCTCAGAGTTCCTGGAGCTGCACAGTGCAAATACTGCTGCTGGTAGTGCTCAGGAACTGAGTGAAAATGTTCAATATTCCTTGTAGGTTGCAGATGCCATCCTGGGAAACCAAATGTTTACTCACTATGACCGGGCTCACATAGCTCAGCTGTGTGAGAAGGCTGGTTTGCTGCAGAGAGCACTCGAGCACTTCACAGACCTGTACGACATCAAGCGGGCGGTAGTTCACACTCACCTCCTCAACCCTGAGGTAAGGCATCAGCCACCCTGCATCCACAAATCAGCCAAATCCTGCTCTTCTGCTCAGGTCTAAAATGTCTTGTGTGTCTTTGCAGTGGTTAGTGAATTATTTTGGGTCCTTGTCAGTAGAAGACTCTCTGGAGTGTCTGCGTGCGATGTTGTCTGCTAACATCCGTCAGAACCTGCAGATCTGTGTCCAGGTAGCTTCCAAATACCATGAGCAGCTGTCAACACAGTCACTCATTGAGCTCTTTGAGTCCTTCAAGAGCTTTGAAGGTGAGTTGGTACTTCTGCAAGAGGAGCTGGTGTTCACCTCATTACAGATGTGTGTGTGAAGGACTGTCTCTGCTGAAATCTAGAAAGCCGTAATGAACTTCAGTAGTTAGGCCTCAAACTGTCTTGAAACCTGACCTAAGCCTTAAAGTTTCCCTGTTTAGGATGGATACCATTATTCAGTCGCATAATTTGTTTTTCTGAAATCCTGGGAAATGTTTGGAGCTGTAGAAAAACCTAGAATGCTGGCCTTTTTCCTTTGTCCAAAATGGTTGTCTTAAATTTCTGTAGCCTTTGGAATTTTGTACTTTTCCACAAGATTAGCAAATAACATGCTGACTGTTTCTCTCCAGGTTTGTTTTATTTCCTGGGCTCTATTGTAAACTTCAGCCAGGATCCAGATGTGCACTTCAAGTACATTCAAGCTGCATGCAAGACAGGACAGATTAAAGAAGTGGAAAGAATCTGCAGGGAAAGTAACTGCTATGATCCAGAACGTGTTAAAAACTTCCTC
This sequence comes from Entomyzon cyanotis, assembly GCA_024500445.1. Classification (NCBI taxonomy): domain Eukaryota; kingdom Metazoa; phylum Chordata; class Aves; order Passeriformes; family Meliphagidae; genus Entomyzon; species Entomyzon cyanotis. Next base: position 3,282,892 of record JAKEPQ010000673.1, read on the forward strand.
AAGGTAATGTTTGGGTAACACTGGACAGTCTGGGGCTGTTGGGGGTTCTGATAAAGCACGGTGTGTCACTAGTGAAATGAGGCAGCTCTGTGAAAATAGATGAGTTTTTAACCTTTGCACTTAAGGATCCAAGTGTCCTCAAACCAGAGGTATCTGCCATGTTGATAGTGCCTCCTAATGGAGTCTGAGCCTGGAATATTGTCTAAATAAAGGAGAATCTGTCAGATCAGTCCCTCACTACTCTTAGTAAGCCTGATCTGGCTTGAGCTCTTAATGGGTACTACTTGCACCAGCTCACTTAGAACTTGTTCCAAATGTCTGCTATAAAGTAGGGAACAGTTTGCTGGAAGGTTGAGAACAACCTTAGTGCCAAATGAGTTGATAACTTAATGCTTATTTACAGTGTAATCAACTCCAACTGAGCAACCACAGAAACAACTGATGAATAGAGTCAATTAATTCCGTAAATGCTTTCAGATTCAGGGCTGGTCTGTCTGACTCATACACACTGAAATTTCAGCCAGGTGAGCCATGGTTAAGCTCTGCTGGGAGATACCAGTCAGTGTGAATATATCCTGACTGATCCAGAGCATTGCTGAAGAGTAGGCAAAGGTGGTGTGCTCAAAGTTCAGATTTTATAGTCTTAGGCTGAGCTTATTGACAAACACAACACTACCAGAAATACCTGAGGATCCGTGTGGGAGGGGAAAACTTTATCTGGGAACATTTCCTGCCTTCATGTTTGTTGGTTACATAGCATAGTCTTAGATTTTGCTGATCATATCTGAAGATGGCAAAACTCTTCCCAAGAGAATTCTCTAAATCTAACCTGGTGTCACCGAGGTGTAAGGTATGTAATTTGATCAAGCCACCTAAGATATGTTATCAAGCTGTCAAATTCCTGATGAAAGTTATTGTTTTTTGTGCTGTTCCATGTCTGGAATGTGCAGGACATGTACCAGGTAAATCTCCCAGTACAGGCCTCCCTGTGTAAAGTCCTTAAGTGTAATTTATATGTAGGATTATATTCTGGGATGTGCATGTTGGAATAAGTGATCTGAAATATGCATCCGGAATACTGTCTGCCACATAGACTAAGCTTCTGTACTGTAACCATTGTAACCTTATGCTGAAAGTTGGAATGCTTTTAGATAATTAATCTGATAAGCAATTTAAGTAGTACTGCTATAGAACTTAATTCTTACTGTTCTCTAAATCCGTAGTTAGGAGGTATCACAAGACACATGGCACTCAAAGTCAATTCTGTATATAAGTTTTACATTACGAACCACAACTTAATCTAGTCTTGGTTAAATTTCTTTTGAAATCCCAGAGTGCTAATCCTGCACACCAAACACCAGTGGCAACTAAAAATATTCTCTATAGCCCAGGCTTGTAATAGTTGTATTGTGTTGTAAAATTTTGTAGAGTCTGCCATGCAAAGGAGCAGGGTTAAACTCCAAAAAGCTTCTTGCTCTTCACACCCTGCAGTGGGTGTGAGTGCTCCCACTTGCTACATATTGCAAACAATTAGCTGAACAACAAGCTGTCGTTATTTGGTTGACTGTTGAGTTTTGGCTTTCCAAATTCAGCTGCTTTGACAGTTTAAGTGACTGTATTATTTGTCTGCTTAAGTCCAAGAGCAAAACCAAATTACTAAAGCTCTTCTCTTTCTAGGAAGCTAAACTCACTGACCAGCTGCCTCTCATCATTGTGTGCGACCGCTTTGACTTTGTCCACGACTTGGTGCTGTATTTGTATAGAAATAATCTCCAAAAATATATTGAGATTTATGTACAGAAGGTACGTGATGACTTGTCCCTTGGCTTCAATGAGTCAAATTCATCAACCCTTCCAGCATTATATTCAACTCTAGGCATCATGTTTAAGTATTCTGCAAACAGCTTTGTACTTGAGACTGACATTTAAGTGATTATTAGTGGCCTCCAGTAAATTAGCCCTGATGTGAGTCAGATCTCATTCTTCAGTCAGGGTGAGCAGTAACTCCCACTCATGTGTCTCCTGAAGTGGGAAGACTTGGTAGAATAACTTTGGAGTTCTTGGGGTGTTTCTTTCTCCCAGCATTTTGGAGAGGGTGGAGGGGGGAGTTCTCCTTTTAATTTCCTGCAGGGATGGAGGGGATTGCTCAGGAGCTCTTCCTATGGGAACTGAGTGAGCCACTGAGCTGGGATGGGAACACCTGTTGATTGAATTAATTTACTTTCAAGCTTATTCAGAACCTCAGGAAGCTGGGAGTAAAGGCAGGAAAATGGGGTCAATCTTAACAAGTGGCCTTCATGTGTAGTTCTAGGGATAAATACTGTCTGCCCTTGCTCCCTGGCAGCACACTGACCTCTTCAAATGCTCCTGTTTAGGTGAATCCAAGCCGTCTGCCAGTTGTTATTGGGGGACTGCTTGATGTGGATTGCTCTGAAGACGTGATAAAGAACCTCATCCTTGTAGTGAGAGGTCAATTTTCGACTGATGAACTTGTTGCAGAGGTTGAGAAAAGAAACAGGTATTAAATTTCTACAAGTCTCTTAACAGCTCCCTGTCTGGCAGTGTTTGCTGCTCATCCATCAGTGCATGTCCTTGTCACACAGCTAAAGCTGGTATTGACACAACCAGAAGCTGCCACTGGGTGGAACCAGCTTTAGTTCTTGGCTGATGTGGGGATCTCTCCAGATAACTTTGGTGTGTGGTGTTGTTCATAGTGTCACAAAGTTACATCATTATAATAACCAAAATGGAGGTTAGAACAGAGCACTGTAACTCTGGGTTAGTTTTTGACTCTATCCTACACCAAGGCTGCCTTCCAGAGTGTAGAAATTGTGCAAGTGGATTCTTAATTACTCAGCCTCTAATGTGAAAATCCTTTCCTTCTAGGCTGAAGCTGCTTCTGCCCTGGCTGGAAGCAAGAATTCATGAGGGCTGTGAGGAGCCTGCCACTCACAATGCACTGGCCAAGATATACATTGACAGCAACAACAACCCAGAGAGATTCCTGCGTGAGAATCCCTACTACGACAGTCGTGTTGTTGGCAAGTACTGTGAGAAGAGGGACCCTCACCTGGCCTGTGTGGCTTATGAGCGTGGACAGTGCGATTTGGAGCTTATTAATGTATGTATGCCCAAGCAGCTGCCTTGTGGGTTGAGTTCTAACAACAGTGTCATGGGGTGGAGAGAAAGGTTTATGACAAAAGCATGTATTTCCTAAAAAGTGTGAAGCTGGGAAGTGCATGTTTCTAACACAGAAAGGGTGGTAGCTGTTTAATGTCCTTCTGCAGCTTAATGAGAAATGGGAAAGTCTCCTGCCCATTCTAAAAAGGGAGGCTGATGAGTATGAAAGGCTGAGCTTTCTAGTCTGCCTCTCAGTTTAGACTTGCAGTACAATTAGCTGTGCCTTCTCTCTGACCAAGCTGTGCCTTTCTCCAGGTGTGCAATGAGAACTCCCTCTTCAAGAGCCTCTCCCGCTACTTAGTGCGTCGTAAAGACCCCGAGCTGTGGGCCAGTGTGCTGCTGGAAAGCAACCCCTACAGGAGGCCCCTGATTGACCAGGTACAGCTGACAGGACATTAAAAGCCTTGCCTGCCCTAACTGGACTTGCAAAACCTGAATTTGTCCATGTCTTGACTCTGCCTGCAGGTTGTCCAGACTGCTCTGTCAGAGACCCAGGACCCTGAGGAAGTCTCTGTCACTGTGAAGGCATTCATGACTGCAGATCTTCCCAACGAGCTCATTGAACTGCTGGAGAAAATAGTTCTGGATAACTCTGTGTTCAGTGAGCACAGGTGTGTAAAATCAAAGCTAAGCCACATGAAACCTGGAGTTATTGCTGTCATGTGAAACAGCAAGTAAACTAACACCTTCTCCAGGGGGGAGGGTGAATTTCTTTATCATGATTTGATAAGTACTATTTTCTTTCCCTGCTCAGGAATCTGCAGAACCTTCTCATCCTCACAGCGATCAAGGCTGACCGCACTCGTGTCATGGAGTACATCAATCGCCTGGATAACTATGATGCCCCTGATATAGCCAATATTGCTATCAGCAACGAGCTTTTCGAGGAGGCGTTTGCTATCTTCAGGAAGTTTGATGTCAACACGTCAGCTGTACAGGTATCTTCAATTCTCAGGCTGTAAAAACTCCCCACACGAGCACTTTGCTGGTGACTTCAGTGCTTAACACCAATTAGCAAAGTGCCCAAAGCTGCTCAGTGTCTTGTCTTATGAAGTAGAACAAATGTTGTTTATTGAAACTTTGTAAGCCTAAAATCACTCACTCTGCGTGGGTTGTATGGAGTTAGTCCCGATTTTGAAAGCTGTGAATCCAGAGAGGAACTTAAATAAACCACAGCTAAGTGTCTTGTAAAAGTGACCTTTCTGAGGGTGGCTGATCATGGTTATCCTTTTCCCAGGTGTTGATAGAGCACATTGGGAACCTGGACCGTGCGTATGAGTTTGCTGAGCGCTGCAATGAACCCGCAGTGTGGAGCCAGCTGGCCAAAGCACAGCTCCAGAAGGGGATGGTGAAGGAAGCAATTGACTCCTACATTAAAGCAGATGATCCTTCCTCATACATGGAAGTTGTTCAAGCTGCTAATGCCAGTGGTATGTTAAAGTTTTGTTTACATCTTGGGTGTTGATGTTGCTCAGCTGTTTTGCCTGGTCTGCTCAAGCTGCAGTTCTGCCAGACCTGTATCTTGATGCAAGTAGAGGAATCTGGCCCTTCAAGGACTGCCCTAAATAAGAATGGGAAAAGGTAGTGTATTATTTGCAGATAATCAGAAAATTATAATTGTCTTATTTAGTTAGGTGGAGACTTCTTTCAGAATCTTTGCATGAAGTTAAATAGCAGGATTTTAGTTAGGCCCATTCTAAGATGATTTGGTTAATGCATAATGCAATGAAGTTGTTGATTGTTGGGGAATAGCTGTAGAAATAAGTCAAAATTAGGTTGAGCTGGTAGTTCAGCTTAAGCACAAGTGTCCCCAGTGGTGGGAAGTAAACATTCTGAATTCCTTTCTGTAGGAAACTGGGAAGAACTGGTGAAGTATCTCCAGATGGCACGCAAGAAGGCTCGGGAGTCATATGTGGAAACAGAATTAATCTTTGCTCTTGCTAAAACAAATCGCCTGGCAGAGCTAGAGGAGTTCATCAATGGACCCAACAATGCACATATCCAGCAGGTGAGTGAGACAGACTTTGTTCTGCTGAATTCCAGCATGAGGCTGAACAGAGAGGTGTTGGGAATTCTGCCTCCTTGGATATGCAGATAGATCTTGGACTTCAAATCCATTCTGATAAGAGCATGAATGCCACACATTTTCTGTAATGTGTCACTGGCTGAAAATGTGCAGGACTAAGCTGGCTGTGCTGTCCCCTAGGTGGGTGATCGCTGCTATGATGAGAAGATGTATGAAGCAGCCAAGCTGTTGTACAACAACGTGTCCAACTTTGGCCGCCTGGCCTCGACTTTAGTGCACCTCGGCGAGTACCAGGCAGCTGTGGATGGTGCTCGGAAAGCCAACAGCACTCGCACATGGAAAGAGGTAAATTTACCTAAATTCAAAGCTGTGGCCTGTTCAGAAGCCTTGATTATAAGCAGTAACACAACTCTCTATTCCAGGTTTGCTTTGCTTGTGTGGATGGAAAAGAATTCCGCCTGGCTCAGATGTGTGGGCTCCATATTGTAGTGCATGCAGATGAGCTGGAAGAGCTAATCAACTATTACCAGGTAATTAAGCTGACTCCTGTTGTACAGTCAGTTCTGTCATGGCAACCCTGTCAAAATCTGGAATTCTGGATGGTTGCTGATGTGCAACGTCTCTGTGTCTCGAAGGATCGTGGCTACTTTGAAGAGCTGATCACCATGTTGGAAGCAGCGCTTGGACTGGAGCGAGCACACATGGGGATGTTCACAGAGCTGGCAATTCTCTATTCCAAATTCAAGCCACAGAAGATGAGGGAGCACTTGGAGCTGTTCTGGTCCAGAGTCAACATTCCCAAGGTGAATATTTAAGGATTTCAATCTAGCTTAAAGCACACCTTTTTGGGCTGTCTGTACCCTGGATTTTGCTCCAGAAGCTCTTGAAGTTATCAATGGCTCTGAAGTCTGAGCACTGATGGAAATTCCAGTTAACAAATATTGCTAATTCTGCCTTTTGCTTAGGTTCTGAGAGCTGCAGAACAAGCCCATCTCTGGGCTGAACTGGTGTTCCTGTATGATAAGTATGAAGAATATGATAATGCCATAATCACAATGATGAATCACCCCACAGATGCTTGGAAAGAAGGCCAGTTCAAAGATATCATCACTAAGGTATTGCTTTCCTAGTGAAAATTATGTCTGCTTTTCATTTGGATTTGCCCACAATCAAACTTCTGCTCTGAACATGCATCTTTACTCCTCTCTAGGTGGCCAATGTGGAGCTGTACTACAAGGCAGTTCAATTCTATTTGGAATTCAAACCTCTGTTGCTCAATGATCTGCTGATGGTGTTGTCCCCTCGGCTTGACCACACTCGTGCTGTCACCTTCTTCACAAAGGTAATTTCCCTGCTATCCAGCCCAGTGCAAAAGCTGGGAAAGCATTGAGCTGTAGTTCTAAAATGCTTAGCTACTCCCCTGCCTGCCAGGGACGGTGCTAAGAGAATTCCACAAAAAGTTGTCTTAAATGTATCTCCCTGATTCCTTGAAGGTTAAACAGCTGCCCCTGGTTAAGCCTTACCTGCGCTCTGTTCAAAATCACAACAACAAATCAGTCAATGAGTCCCTCAACAACCTCTTCATTATTGAAGAAGATTACCAGGTATGTCTTGTCTCGAAGCAGTTAATTCTGGATTTACCTCATGTTGTCAGTCTTTGTTTAATGTATGGAAGCACAGGTTTCTTTCTTGTTTTCAGTAGTTTTTAGCTGCTTGCTGTTAACTTTATTTCCTTGAGTGTATGTTCTCTGACAGTCAAACTGAGTTAGTGATGACAAGCCAAGGAATAAGTGTAAAAGTGTTAGTGGCTTCCTGAGAGCTTTTTGTGTCATTCCTACTGGGCATAGACTGGCTACTTCGTTATGGGTGTGACAGCTTTTATTTAAGGCAAACAAGCAGTGGGTGCTAAGAAAAGGACTCACAGGAGAGGCAAACAGTTATGATGTCTGGCTGTTCTACTGTTTCCAGAGAACAGCTGTCTGGTATTCAGAGACTCAACCTCAGCATGCACTGCTGAAAAATACTCTAAATTCCGTGTGTGTCAAAGAGCAGCTTCTCAAATAAAATAGATCTCTACAGTTTAGGCTAGAATACTTTACCCTCCTAGAAGCAGGAATACAGAACTAACGGAAAATGTTTGCATTTTGCAGATGCACTTGCACACCTGAGGTGTGAGTTTATTTTTTTTTTTCTGCTTCAACCAGGCTCTTAGGACTTCTATAGATGCTTATGACAACTTTGACAACATCTCTCTTGCCCAACGTTTGGAGAAACACGAGCTAATAGAGTTCCGGAGAATCGCCGCCTATCTCTTCAAAGGCAACAACCGCTGGAAACAGAGCGTGGAGCTCTGTAAGAAGGACAGGCTGTACAAGGTGAGGCAGATCAGCTTTAGCAGCTTCTTTGGCTCTATTGGGAGCTTAGTTCACAGCACATTGTTGGTTGTTGTGTGGCCCTGAGGCTGAGGCTCTCTCCCTTTGCAGGATGCAATGCAGTATGCTTCTGAATCCAAAGATACCGAGCTGGCAGAAGAGCTGCTGCAGTGGTTCTTGCAGGAGAACAAGAGGGAATGCTTTGGTGCTTGTCTGTTCACCTGCTACGATCTCCTAAGGCCAGATGTTGTCTTGGAAACAGCGTGGAGGCACAACATTATGGACTTTGCCATGCCATACTTTATTCAGGTCATGAAGGAATACTTGACCAAGGTAAGAGCAGGTGCCTCTCCAACACCCAGAGCTTGTTAGTCACTGTGGTGTATGCCTTGAGACTGTCTGCTTGCTACTAACATTGATTTGGGCTTTGTCCAATGTCTGTCTGTCCATGTCCACACTTACTTTTCAGTCCATCTGGGGAGAGACTTCGCCCTCTAAGAGGCTGAAACACTTGCAGGCTCCACCCTCTCTACCAATTACAGAACCTACATCAGTAGTATTTGCCTGACCCTGGGCAGTGTCTAAAGTAGTTCCAGGCTCCAGGCTTTTCATATGCTGTGTCAGTCAGGAATCCCAGCTGGGATCACGCTTTAACTAAATTCTAGGCTGTGTACTAAAAAAGCTTTACAGATAGATCTGGAGATAACTTACTCTGCTGTGCATTTAACTCTAAAATGTGGCTCTGATACTTTATGGCACTAATTATGACTCAGCTCTTATTTGAAGTGATTCAGTACTTGGTAATGCTCTGACAGACTTGAACAGACTTGAGTTAAATCCAACTGTCTCTAGCAAGATTTGCCCAGCTGAAGCTTTTGGAGTATCTTCCAGTGAAATGGTGTAAATTTCTTAGTAATTAAGACTCTTCTAAGCTTGAGTTCAGCTTTTACGTTCATGCAGTCAGGACTTAGGGTGCCTGTTAGTGCAGAAATTTGCCTGGCTGTTCCTTCTAAAGGCAGGACTGCCCTGTAGTTCTGTAGCCAGTCTGAAATGGTGTTTTGGGGGAGGTGGGGAGCTGGCTGAGCAATACAAGTGTTTGTCAGACATGCCTGATGTACCAAGCCAACACCAGGCCTTTGCTGGGAGTCGTAGGATTCTGAAAGATAAAAATTTCCTGATCTGCTAAAGGATTAGGATACAGCTTTAGTGTAGCTAATGAAGTGAAGGCAGTAAGAGCCAGCAACAAGCAGAGCTGCCTTTCTAAAGCAGATACTTCTGGTGTACCTTTGTTTTTACTCGCCTGTACCTTAATTATTTCTTCCCTGACGCTTTTGTTTCTACCTTTTTATATGCTAAATATGGAATTTGATTTTTCTAAGCTGCACCTTCTGAATTCCTTTGCAGGTTGATGCAATAAAGGAAAAGGTGAAAGTTGATTCTTGTTTTCCATCTTTAAGTCTGGAGGACTAAGTCTAAGGATTCTGCATGAGTTTTTTTCTTTCCTATGTTTACTACACTGCTGCTACTGCTTTTTCCCCAAACAAAATATCACTAAAGCATATGCAATTTGTTTAACTCTCAGTAGCTAGTGCTGTAGGAGAAAAGTAGATTCATTTGCTACTAATAAGCTAATAGATCCTCAGGAAGGGCATACAGGTGATCAGTTGGATCACAGTCAGCCTGCTATTGAAACAACACACAAATACTTACACAAGTGCTATTATTTGACAGCCAATCTGACTGGAAGAACCTCCTACAATAAGAAATAAGTCTGTGAAACCATAAATCAGTCTGGCATTTGCTGGTTGAAGGGCTGTGATCCAGTTCCTGATCTCTGGACCATGACTAATGCGTGCTGACCGTAGGCAGAGTAGATACTGGCTGCTTCCAGAGGGACTCTTCCTCACTCAGGTGTCAGTTCTCATGGTGCTGATCTAATCCACACAGTGCTCTAGTTCATGTAGCAACTTAAAACTTCAGCTGTTACACCAAGTCTGTGGTTCTCCTCCATGTAGTAAATTTCTAGTAGTTGTCCAAAAAAAGACTGCATTCCAAGCTCTTCAGCTTCACTAAACTTCTCTTGCTACCTCATTAAAAATCATATGAAAATGGTAATGGTTATTGCTCTTCTGAGGCTACTCTAGGGCTTGCCTTTTGCTATGTAACTTTGACCTTCAGAAGGGCAAGGCAAGGTTTTCTGTCCATCTGTTTCCCTACAAATGCCACTGTGATCCTCCTTAGCCCAGGGGTCAGCCCTAGCATGAGTTTTCCATTAATGTGGTTCAGCAAAGGGCAAACCAAAGTGACAAACAGCTTTGAAGATGGACTAAATGCAAAAACTGCTGGTTGTAAAGACACCACTGGAACTCAAGGCTTACCTAAGACACGTGGTGTAAGGTCCTTCAGCAGCTAGTAAGGAAAGTAGGAGAGCGTGTGTGTGAAAAAAGGTAATTGAACTGCAGTGTTTGCATAAACTACGCATGTGTAGCAGTCATTGCAATTACATCCCACTACTCCTGAAGCTCCAAGGCATTGCTGTGGGCTGCGTGTGGTTTTTTGGGGGGAGCCTGTATGGCAGTCATCTTCAGACCTCACTCGTGCTTCAGTACTTTTGCCTCTTTTTCATGCACACATAACACGATAACATTGAATGCATGTTACTTTTCCTCTGCAGCTTATTGCAGTACCCTGTGGAAAAGCCTTTAAATGAATCTTGCTCCAAGTGTGTAGGGCCCTGAAGCTGGTGATGCTCGAGCAAGTGGTGTAAGAGCCATCCTGCAGGCTGGGTTCAAACTTGCGCTTGTTCTTGTCAATATTTGTTCAGCTCTGAGGGGAGGCATCAAAACTGGGTCCAAAATGCATTGAATGTCCCGGGCTGGAGGCTTTCCAAGTGTGAGTAAGCCAAATGCCTCTGCTTAGTAGCAAACTCTGCACATTCTCCTTGGATTTGCATCTCTAAACTTGTGCTTCTGTGTTCAGTGTGTCGCTGTTTTGAGTGAAAAACAGTGCAGTTCCCAGCACGGTGTCTGGAAATGATTCTTGGAGCATTGGATACGATCCTGTGCACTTTGGCAGCAGCAAGCCAGATACTGTGGGAGGCAACAACCAGGCTGGCCATGGAAGCCCAGTCAATGAGGGAACTCGAGCTCAGGACTTCTGCCACTCCCTGGAGTTGTGCCTCAGCTTGAGGTTACAGAGGAACAGGTTTATGGAACACACATAACTCACAGCTCTCGGAGCTGCCAGCAGGTTTTTGCTCATGTAGCACAGTTAAGCTGAAAACTCACTGGTGGATGTTGTAGCTGAATAAATAACACTGACCCTGTGTAAGTGCAGGAAGCCTTCAAACGCCTTTATTAAGGACACGAATGAAATGAAACATTAATCTCGTGAGTTGTTTTACTGTCTTTCAAAGTAATTGGCATGATTATCTCTGACTTTTGTTCTAAATCTTATCACCCAGGTAAAATACCAATACCTCATTTGGTGGTTTTAGTTTCAGGGCCTGCCTTAAACTGTAGTAATGCTGAGTTCCTTTGGATCTGTCTTAGTAATGAGCAGTATTTCACTACAGAAGAAGTTTCTTTTACCTTTCTGTAGGGGTGGGCAAACAGCACCATTGCACTCGCAGTGCAGCAGTGAGGCTGGCCAGGCTTGTCTGTGACTGTGTGTAAAGCTGGAAGAATTGGAGTATCTGTGGGTTTAGGCTGACTGCCACACAGTTCTGGAGTGGAAAAAGCAAGTCTTATACACATGCATTCTCTGCATTTGAACTTAAATTGCATGAGTGAATGGGTTTGGAAAGTGAAATCTTGAGGCTCAAGTGACATGTCGGATGCTATTGCAGTCTGCTCGATCCAAACACAAACCAGATTACTTTGCCTCAATGTCACCTCCAGAGAAACTTCTCCAGGTCTGGGCATTATCTTGGCAATTGCTCCAGTGCCAGAGGTCTCCAATTGACACTGAGCTCAAATCTGTGTCCAAAGGCTGTCCAGCTCCAGTCCAGTACAGAACCTTTTGTACAAGGCTTCAGCCTGGAGTGAGCTTTCAAAGTAGTTGAAAATCCCTCAAGGAGGGTTTTTTTCAGGAAACAGACAATCTTGACTGCACCAGTACCAACATTGCTACTTGAATTGATCTTAACTTGTAAATGGTCTCCTTTTCTTGATGGGTGTTAACATACCACTAAGGCTTTTCCACTTCTCTGCCACGAATAAGTACCTGGTTTAGAGGAGATTTTTTAATTGTTGCTCTCAATTCCAGGTGGATAAACTGGATGCATCAGAGTCTTTGAGAAAGGAAGAGGAACAAGCTACAGAAACACAACCCATTGTTTATGGTAATGCTTTAGTTCATGTGTTATCAATAACATATTTCACTTTTAAAACAACCCTTCCCTAATCTTGTTTTTCCCAAGGAAGTCCTGGGAAATGGGAATGTTCTTCATGTGAAATCAAGTCTTAAGGAATGTGTTCCAAAATACTAGATAGAGTGCCACTCTGATGCTGTGGACTGCAGAATTTAAGGTTTTCCTGGCTCCTTAAGCAAAGGTGTACAGGAGCTGTGCAATTCCAGACTTCCAGCAAGTAGTTATTTGGATCTTGTGCAATATGCTATATATATCTAAAGCATATTTATATCTACTCTATATTGAGTATTTTCTTTATATCCAGGTTATCCTACTAACTCTAGTAGGGGTTTCTTTGTATCCTTTACACTGTAGTATTTTTTGCCATGTGCTGTGCTCTGAGGTTTTGTAGGAAAATACCTGAAGAATCCCAGTCCAGGTCAGCAGCGACTTAGTGGTGAAACATAGAAACACACAGAAAATAGCCAGCAATTTTCCTGGGTGATTTCTGAGTCGAGGAGGAATTGAAATGCCCGTTGTGTGTTGCAGGCCAGCCGCAGCTGATGTTGACAGCAGGGCCCAGCGTGGCAGTTCCCCCGCAGGCACCTTTCGGCTATGGCTACACAGCCCCTCCCTACGGGCAGCCGCAGCCCGGCTTCGGGTACAGCATGTGAGATGCAGCACAAGTCAGTCTGGAGCAGCAACTTTTCTTACTGAAACTCCACCGTCCCTCCCCGCTTTAACTCATAACAGGGAAAAGCAAAGAGTTCTGCCTCGTGTTCTTGTAACCTTTATTTCATGAAGGACTGTTTTTTCTAGCGCAAACTATTTGAATCACTTCTGTTAAATCTTTTTCACATTCCATGTCATTTAGACTTTTACTTTCGAAAGGGGAATAGTTTAAACGACTTTGTTCAAGTGGGCTTTTGCAGGACTGCTTATTACCATTAAGTCTATTGTGAAGATTCTGATTTGCACTCTATAGTGTTACACTCTAATATTGAATCTTAAGTTCATTGTATGTGAGCAGCTTACGGTATGTACTGTCTATTCTAAATGCATTTAAATCTCACTGTATATTTGGAGAAAGCTAAAGCCAAGATACTTGTATTTGACCTTGCAAGACTGCTGACAAGAGACAACACTAATCAGCATATCCTCCCTGGGTTGGATTGCATAGCTCTAAAAAAATTTAAAATGCGTACAGACAACCTTGCCTGACTTAAAATGAGTAAAAGTTTTGGGTTCTTTTTTTTTTTCTTCCCTTAACCTATGCAGGTTTTTCCAGTTATGCATATAGAAAATGCTAGTGTCTTTTTGCTCACTCCATATGTAACAGATGACCTTATGTTGTGCTGTATCCTGTGCTTTCGTGGGACATTCCATTCAGGAACAGAGCACCATGATTCCAATCTGTGTATTTACTAACCCTGCCCTGAGGTTTGTGTATGTTGGATATTGTGGTGTTTTAGATCACTGTTTTGAGTGTACAGAAGAGAGAATTCAAGCATATTGCTGTTCAGTTTTGTTTGTGCAATTTGAAATTACGCAATTTAAAAATAAATTACTGGACTGTGGACATGCTGCATAGTGGTAGCTTCACTTTACTGTCTTCAAAAAAAGGACCTTTGGACTCAAAAACCAAGTATTCCAGTGCTGGTAGTGGGGGGCAATGCAGGTGTGTGCAGCCAGGGGTCTGAGGGTCAGCAGGAGAGCAGCAATGGGGACCAGTAGTGGGGTCTTGCACTGAGGGGGCAATACAGGAAAATATGTAATGCTTTTTCTAGAAAGAGATTATGCCAGAGAGAAGAAAATAGCACTTTTCACCAGTTGGCTGCACTGTGGTCAACTCCAGCATATTTGACCAGATGATACATTAGGATTGTAGTAGGGTGTGCCAGTTAAATTGAAATCATGTTCTAGGTATGTAAATTGCCTTAAACATACTTAGCTTCAAATAAAATTGACTTAAATGTTTCTCTATGAATACTGTCATATTTGAGTGTAATGAGTCTGACAGCACTGGCCAGATTTCCAACAGCTGTAGAACCTCCTGTCTCTTCACCAGGAGCCACACTGGGCATCAGGATCCTGCTCTGAGGCCAAATCCCCTTCCCTGCTCCTCCTGTGAGCTCCACAGTTGTGTCCTGTGATCCTGGAGCTGAGTACTGCAGCACTGCTCACCTGCCCCAGGCTCTCTGTGGTCAGCAGTGGTGGAGCACAAGTCTGCAGTGAGTCTCACTTAGAGGCATAATCCTTTTTTTAAGAGGTGCAGTATAAAAACTTGTCCATTCTCTGTGCTTATTGGCATTTCCACCCCTCTGCCATTCCCTCTGGATCTGTAAATCTGACTGATGTAAAGCCTGTTAATCCCAAAAACCCCAGGATTTAAGTGTCCCTGAGTGCCCAATTGTTCATGCAAGGGTTAACTCCCCACGCCTTGGCTCAGTTGCACATTTTTGGTGTGTAGGAGCTACACAGACCCTCCAGAGGGAAGCTCAGCTTACAGCTGCTCACCACAACTGTTTACTGGTCTGGGCTGTAAATCCAGTTGAACTGGTCAGCCTGGTACCAGTTACACGCTGTTGCAGCAGTTGTTTGGGCAGGAAGCTGGCTACAGTTACCCCCAGCTCCAGTTTTTCACTGCTTCAGCAGCTGAGCCTTTCTGAATTAGAGAATGTATTCACTTCAAAAAAGAGGCAGAAAGAGGAAACTCTTAAAATCAACCAACGTGCAAAATCCTCAAGCAATTGCACAAGTTCTAAATTTACTGAGTTCCTTCTTGTGCCAGCTCTGCTTTCCACAACTGCCCAAAGCCTAGAATTTTCTTTTCCCCCTTCAGAACGCAACTCACAAACTAGAAGAACTCATTTACAAATCAAAATCTTACAAAACTTAGTTTATTAACTCTGAGAGAAGACAGAAAAAAAATTTCCCAACTTCGTTTTTTATACACGAACAGCTGCAGGTCTTTTTGGTACCAATTTAAAAGAGTTTAAGGTGACCAGAAACTTTATCTATGACATCAGCTGGCCCTGGTCCGATCCCAAGGACTGTCCTGGAGCCTGGAGCTATCTGAGTACGCCCAGCATCCTGTATCAAGCTCACAGTCAGCCCCAGGCGCTTCGCCTCAGCCAGGAGCTGCACCAGAGTCTCTTCATCGGGAGCTTTGAGCACCACTTTAGGTTGTCCACAGTATTCCCACTGCTTCAGCAGCTCGGGATTCCTTTTGTGAACCTGCTTGTAGGCAGAGACAGCAGCATGGGAGCACTGTGCTGCTACTTTGCCCTTGCCCATCTTGAGGTCGTTGCGGACGATCAGCACCAGCTTGAGCTCCCCAGACTCTCCCATGATGTCAGCCTCGCCCTCCAGGCTGTTGGAAGGTTCTGGAATTCCAGGTTTCCTGCGGAGTCTCCCCCAGATTCCCCATCCCAGGCACACACCACACATGACACCGATGATGACATTCAGGAACTCGGGCTCGAAGAGAGAAATCATGGTGGATTTTGGAGAGGGGCTCTGAAAGGGAGGAAAGACAGAATTTACTTGAGCGTTTTGCAGCTTCTGAGAGCATTGGGTGTGCTCTCACCTGGTTTGCACTTGGTTATTTGAAGACAAACAACGTTTGTGAGAAACACAAAGGAACAGTTCCCCAGACACAGCTTTCTGACTGCAAAACACCTCACTGGTGATGGGCTTCGACTCAGCAAGCAGAGCTAAGATAAAATGGCAAATTATCACAGAATGGTTTGGGTTGGAAAGGACCTTAAAGTACATCTGTTCCACCCTCTGCAATGAGCAGGGACACCTTCCAGTGTCCCAGGTTGCTCCAAGCCCTGTCCAGCCTGGCTTGGACATTCCAGGGGCACCACAGCTTCTCTGGGCACCCTGAGCCAGAGCCTCCCCACCCTCACAGGGAGCATTTTTTCCCCAATATCCAATCTAAACCTCCTATCAATTCGAACCCAGTCCCCCTTGTCACCCAGGCCTGTGTAAAGCCTTGCCCCACCTCTCCTGTAAGTTCCCTTCAGGCGCTGCAAGGCCGCAATCAGATCACCCCGGCGCTGGTCTTCTCCAGGCTGAACGCTCCCAATTCTCTCAGCCTTCCCTCATGTCAAAACCACACCTAAAAACGGGGAGAGAAACGGTGCAGTGGTGAGGGTTTTAAGTCAATACCCCAAATTCGGCCGATTAGCGGGACCGCCTCCAGCCCCACCGCCTCAGCCCGCCAGGAGGGGACACGGAGGGCAAAGACCGAGCGGGGCCAGAACGGCGCGGGGCCCTCGTGGGGGCCATGAGGGGCCGTGGGACCATGAGGGAACATGCCCTCAGCGCTCACCCGCCGCTCCGCCGCGCCCGCCCGGAGGTGACGAGTCCGCGGCGCTCGGGAAGTGACGAGCCGGGGGCGGAACGGGGCGGGCAGTGCCGGGCCCAGTTCCGCGTTGTGCCGGGCCCGGGGAGCCGCCGGCGGGGAGCGCGGTGAGTGTGCGGGGCCTGGGGCTCTCTTGGCGGGCGGGGGGCTCGGCAGCGGCCCCTCAGCGGGACCTGCCGGTGCTGCCCATCGCCCCTCAGCGCTGCCCATCTCCCCTCAGCGGGACCCCCCGGTGCTGCCCATCGCTTCTCAGTGCTGCCCATCGCCCCTCAGCGCTGCCCATCGTCCCCTCAGCTCTGGCCATCTGCCCTCAGCTCTGCCCATCTGCCCTCAGCTCTGCCCATCGCCCTTCAGCGAGACCTGCCGGTGCTGCCCATCGCCCCTCAGCGCTGCTCATCTCTCTCTCAGCGCTGCCCATCTCTCCCCTCAGCTCTGCCCATCTCTCCCCTCAGCTCTGCCCATCTCTCCCCTCAGCTCTGCCCATCGCCCCTCAGCGCTGCCCATCTCCCCTCAGCTCTGCCCATCGCCCCTCAGCGCTGCCCATCGCCCCTCAGCGCTGCCCATCTCCCCTCAGCGCTGCCCATCTCCCCTCAGCTCTGCCCATCTCCCCTCAGCGCTGCCCATCTCCCCTCAGCTCTGCCCATCTCCCCTCAGCGCTGCCCATCTCCCCTCAGCTCTGCCCATCTCCCCTCAGCGCTGCCCATCTCCCCTCAGCTCTGCCCATCTCCCCTCAGCGCTGCCCATCTCCCCTCAGCTCTGCCCATCGCCCCTCAGCGCTGCCCATCTCCCCTCAGCTCTGCCCATCTCCCCTCAGCGCTGCCCATCTCCCCTCAGCTCTGCCCATCTCCCCTCAGCGCTGCCCATCTCCCCTCAGCTCTGCCCATCTCTCCCCTCAGCGCTGCCCATCTCTCCCCTCAGGCTGCCCATCGCCCCTCAGCGCTGCCCATCTCCCCTCAGCTCTGCCCATCTCCCCTCAGCTCTGCCCATCGCCCCTCAGCGCTGCCCATCTCCCCTCAGCTCTGCCCATCTCCCCTCAGCGCTGCCCATCTCCCCTCAGCTCTGCCCATCTCCCCTCAGCCTGCCCATCTCCCCTCAGCTCTGCCCATCTCTCCCCTCACGCTGCCCATCTCTCCCCTCAGCGCTGCCCATCGCCCTCAGCGCTGCCCATCTCCCCTCAGCTCTGCCCATCTCCCCTCAGCTCTGCCCATCGCCCCTCAGCTCTGCCCTGCTCCCCTCAGCTCTGCCCATCTCTCCCCTCAGCTCTGCCCATCGCCCCTCAGCTCTGCCCTGCTCCCCTCAGCTCTGCCCATCGCCCCTCAGCGCTGCCCATCTCCCCTCAGCTCTGCCCATCGCCCCTCAGCGCTGCCCATCTCCCCTCAGCGCTGCCCATCTTCCCTCAGCTCTGCCCATCTCCCCTCAGCTCTGCCCATCTCCCCTCAGCTCTGCCCATCGCCCCTCAGCTCTGCCCATCGCCCCTCAGCGCTGCCCATCTCCCCTCACGGCCCCTCCGGCCCCGGAGGGATTCCCGATCCGGGCGGTGCTGTGAGAACCGGGGGAGCCGTGTGGGGAGCCGGGTTTGGCCGGGAATGCTGTGGAGAGCAGGGCGGGAGGGCAGGCTGCTCCTCGCCGGCCTTGAGGGTGAGAAAGGAGCCGCTGCCATCTCACCCCGCTGGAGAGCGGCTCTGCCTTTCCAGAGCCCCAAGGGTGGGATGGACTCGCCCTGCTCCGGTGCACACAGGGGGAAATCCACCCTTCTCCCTGCGGAGAGGCAGATACCGGTGGCCTTTGTCTGCTTTTCCACTAGAAATGTGCTGTGCCTTCCCGGCTGGGTGCTCCCTGCATCCCCATGGACTGCCTGGGGTTTGACAATTTGTTTGAGGCCCAAATCCATGGAAACATTCCTGCTGACGGGGGTGAAGCACCTTGTCTGGTTTTTATTTCTCTAGCCAATGTTATCTGTCATCTGCTGTAAATGATAAATCAGCAAGATTCCTGTTTAATTCCAGTCTTGCCTCCCAGATATTTGGCAGGTCATGGAGGTGACCTGAGGGAAGGGGTGATAAGTGTTTGATAGCAGCTGTTTATCTACCAAGTGCTGTGAATCCAGGTTATCCCCTTTCAACTGCACCTATGGCATTTCTGCAGGGTTTTCTCCTGCCCTTGTT
The DNA here is from genome assembly GCA_024500445.1 of Entomyzon cyanotis. Classification (NCBI taxonomy): domain Eukaryota; kingdom Metazoa; phylum Chordata; class Aves; order Passeriformes; family Meliphagidae; genus Entomyzon; species Entomyzon cyanotis. The sequence continues at coordinate 3,301,358 of JAKEPQ010000673.1, forward strand.
TTCTCTGCTCTGTGCTTACCAACAAGTGGGTATCCTGGTTTAGTTAAGGGTGGCGATGTGGGTTGAGGTGGAGAAAGTGTGGTGGTGCTCTTTCGTGCCTTGGAGCACGCATGGTGTGTTTGGACACTGGATTTTGGTGCTGTTTTACTGTTGGGAATTCTGCTGTTTTGGAGATTGTTTCACCTCAGCTTGATTGAGAGTTCTAATGCTTCATAACACCTTAGAGTAATGTATATCAGCTCCTCTTAATGCACTAATTTTCCTATTGAAACAGTTTGTTATGTCAGCCCTCTTTCTTCCAATCCATTATTTCTGCAGCATGGAATAGACTTCCCTTTATTCCTTATTGGATTAGTGACAGTTGTAACCATGGCTTCATCCCCTGTTTTCAGATGAGGGTTTCAAAAGCCACTTTGCACTTGTGCAATGGGAGGTGAGCTCCACTTGTTAGTTTGAGCTTTGTTTTGTCCTGCTGAGCAGCTGAAACCAGTGGTGTTTGTAATTGCTGTGGGGAAGGCTAGGAGGAGACTCAGTAGCTTTCAAGTGGGTGGTAGCAATGAGGAAGGTGAGTAGGCTGCAGCAAATTTTCCACCTCAAAGTTTTCTTTCTAAGTTGTTGTTTTGGAATTTCTTCTGAGTGTCATAACTGCTTCTGACTGTATCTCGTGAGCAGCTCTCCTTAGGATGATCTGTGTAATTAGTGCACGCCTGGAGATTTCTTATTTCTTAAAAAACTGTGGGTTTAAAACAGAAAAAAAAACCCCTGTAATTCCTGAGGTACAGCAGTGGGAGACATGTTATCTGCAGGTTGGAACTTTAACTTCCCTTCCTTGTGGACAAGTGGGAGCTGGGTGAACTTTGCCATTCCCTGAGGACGAAGGGCACAACCTTGAAGCTGTTGCAACACTGAGCTTTTTTGTGCCCTTGTATCAGCTTCAAACACAGTCATGGAGTAGCACCAAAACCAACCTTGCTGGTTTTGGTGCTGCTTGGATCAGAGAGCCCTAGGAGATGTTATTAGTGAGGCAGGCAGTGGTCCAGGGTATTTCAAGCTCATTAAAATAATATTTTTCTCTCTGCCAAGGCTCAGAATTGGCCTCTGTGAGCCTTTTCTGGGCAGTGTGTCCTCAGTGGATGGCCAGGTGTGAAATCTGAATTGGCTCCACTTAGAGACTGTTCCTGTGAAAAGCAGAGCTTGTTATCTCAGGAGCTGCTTTCAGCCACTCTGGGCTTTGTCAGGTCCTTGTGTTCATCCCTTTTCATCTGTGCTGTGCCTCCTCTACATATCCTCTTATCCCTGCATCTCACCTTTTCATCTATTTATTGCACAGTGACTCTGCTGCATTATTATAGCACCTGATTCTACTGCTGGATGTAATCAAAATTCATGTTTCACCTAAAAAATATACTAAAAAGAACAGTTTAATATATGTGGCTTTAATGGTAGGGACAAAACTTCTAGTAAACTCAGAAGAAGTTGCATGGCATCCCTGAAGCTCATGTTACAACAGTCTTTCCTAAAGGCATCCCAAAGTATTTTTGGAAAAAATGGGAATTTTAACTCTAAATTCTGAGATGATTTATTTGGGTAGGGATTGGAAAATAGGTCTGGTGTACAGAGGCATAACCCACAAAATGGAAACCTGTGGTCTTTAACTGAATTATTTCTCCTTTGAGGGATTAAACTGTTTTAGTTAGGAAAACATTTTTAGTATGGGAATAAATGCACTCATATCAAAATAACCCATTATGGCTAAATCTGTGGAGGTTTGGAACATCTTTCAGATGTGGCCTAATTTATTTTAATTGACTGCTTCCCAGGAGTGCTGAAGGACTGGAAAAAATCGAGCAGTTACTTTTTTTCTATTTTCTATCATCTTCAGGAAAGTCATTAACCTCCAAGTGAGGGTCTGTGTCACTTCAGTGTCACATGAACGGTGTTATCTTGCTCTGCAGGGGCAGCAGGTTTGCAAGAGGAGTCGCTTTGGGCTCGAGTGCTGCAGAGCTGAGGACGTGGTTGGCCCTTCCACTGCCTTCAGATCCTGGAGAAGTGGTGGAGAGGGAATAACTGTGAGGAGCTGAAAGGGGTAGGTAATGTTTCACTTCCAAACTGATCCCATCCTTCACCTAAATGTGTTCCTGTGCCAGGCACTCTTTGATTTTCGAGGGAAAGTGCTCTCCAAGCTGTTTCTGTGCCAGGAAATTGTTAACTTATTCTCTCTCTAGAGCATTTAATGACTGAAACCAAACCCTCACACAGATGTGCAGCACTGTCTAGCTTAGTGCAATTCCTTACCCACCTGGAAAGGCTGGATTTCAATCCTTCATTCTCCTTTTTGTAACTGTAGAACAGTGGTGTAGAGAAAGGAGGAGGAATATCAGAAAAGTTGAGGAGAAAGGAGCAGCAGGATACCAGCAAGGTTGGAACATCTGGCTTAAAATGCAAGAAATAATGGGAAATTACGTGTTGCTGAGGTGGCTGGGGGAGCAACAAAATGTTCTAAGCTCTAACTCTGGTTCTGGGAGCTGTGTGACCAGGAACTGATGGAGATGATAGTCAGGAGCCCTTTCAGTAAGAAGTGGTAAGAATTAGTGATTCAAATAATGGCTGGGGAAGCAGTGAGATCATGGAAACAGCTTCCTTGTTGTTCCAGCACACTGGAAAGGAGTCCTCCAAAAATCCTCAGTACAGAGCACGAGTCCACATTCTGCTCCTCCAAGTGAGAGTGCAAACACCCAACTGCCTTGTCCAAAACTGTTTCCTTTGCATAAGGGCACCCAACACTTGGGTGCTTCCACAGCTTCCCCAGAGCTTCAGAGAAGAGACTTTTGTCCTTTTCTCTGACTACAGAGAGCAGATACTGAAGTGCCCAATTTTGTTGTGTTCTCATGCTCTGATAGCTTGTTTTGCTTTGTCTCACTTATGCTGTGAAGTGCCAGTCACAGTTACCATAAACCCTTCTTGTTGACCAATTTGCATTTTTGACTAGCAATAATTGTCTTTTTATACTTCATGTTTTGGGTTGCACTGGAGCTCAATGGGGTATTGTGGGCTCTTTGTTCAGCCCTACAAAGCAGTTCTTGTGTGAGCACAGCTCTAACAAATGATCTAAGCCACCCTGATACAAAAACTGTCCACAGTTGTTTTCCTCGCTCTTTTAAATAGTTTATTTTTATGTTTGCTGGTAACTACTCCATGTAGTAGGCAAATTTATTTTTAGAGATGGGCTCTGTGTCTCTCCCAGCATCTGTCAGAAGTGAAGTTCTGTTTAGCAGATGGAATTTAATTTCCTGTGGTGAGCTCTCATGGATTCGGTGTAGACTTCAGAATATGGAGTGAGTTAATGAAGGATAACTCCATTTTGGGTCAGACTCCCACTCCAGTTAATCCCTGTGGGGTGGCATTAGTGCAGGACTAGTGACTCTGATGGGCATCAAGGGTGCTGAGCTGAGGGGATGTGCATCCTCCAGTCCCTTTGCTAAGATGCTTTAAGTATAATTAGACTTGGGTAAACCAGGGAGGTTTTTTTCTGGAGCCAGGAAGGGTTTGCAACCCCTTCAGCCTTGCCATGTGATTGGTATCCAATCTCTAAGTTGTGTTTTTAAACAGGCATTTTTAGAGCTTTCCTGCAGAATGGTTGAACTTTAAGACCTTCTTGACAAGTATTTGTCCTACAGAAGTGTGGAAGGGGATTATTGATCTGCTTTGCTGCAAACGTTGACTTGTGTACTCGAGGTGGTGTTATGCAAAGCTAATCCTGGATTAGTGCCTTTCCAAGCAGGCAGGGTAAAAGTGGCTCTGGCAATTGAGCTCCTGAAAAAAAAGCTGTCATGCCTAGGGAACAACACACCTGAGACCCCCAGAGATGCAGGAGTTTTATGGATTGCACTGGAATTCAGTGCACAGCTTGGGTTTTAGCATCAAACATGGAGAGCAGTTGGCATTGCAATAAATGAACTTCCTTGCAGTGTGATTCACCTGAGAGCAGAGACCAAACCAATTGAGGCTTTGATTTTGAAGGCTAGATTTGGACACGTGAAAAAAGATGGACTTCAAAATGAGGAACGTGCAGCTTCCACTGAAATTTGTGGAGTACTTTTTCTAATCGTTGCTATATTTAAGTTAACAAAATGTGACTGAAGTTCCCTAAATCAGAACACTTTTTTTAGTGTGGCTGAGTATGCACAACAACCCTGGATGGCTTTTGCTTCCTAAGCAGCTTTCTGTGAACATCAGGCTTGCTGAGTGTGGGGGTGTAATTTAAATGTTGCCCTCTGCAATCTGAGCTGTGTGTGTAAATTCATGTGATATCTGTGTGTATATAAACTTACATTGTGCATGTTCATAAATACATATTTAAATATGTATAAAAATAAGCACAAGCAAGTGCAGTCAGTAGAAACAAAACACTCCACCGTCCACCTGGACTCGCTTTCCTGGTGGAATGAAGGGGTGGCTGAAAATTTGATCCTGATATCGCCATGGCAACTGGCCAGTTATCCTCAGCTGAGGATTGGGGTAGCTCCAGTGACTCCCAGAGTGTCAGGCTGCTCTAAACTCACCTGGGGAGAGGGAGAGCTTCACATTTCCCTGGTGTTTGAACAGTGCCTGGCTTGCAGGTGACTGCAGAGTGATGCTGTAGAGCTCCCACTGCAGCAGCTCAGGCCTCTTGTCCTTGGCTGACTGTGGAGCCCTTGGCATTTTTCTGAAGCCAGCTTTAGCAAAGGTGTTTTATTCATATTTTTGGGTATTCTGGGGCGCAGGTTGCAGTGAATAAGAACTGTAACATGCATGAGATGAATTTCTGCTACCTTGTTTAACTGGACAGATTTCTGTTTCTGCACATTTTGTGTCGGGGGGAGGTGTTGGAGAAAGGACTTCCCAAGACCTTTTTGCTTTTGACTACTGGATTTTAACTAAAACCTTTAATAATTAGATTCTAGCTAGCAATTTTATCTGTATTGCAAGTAATGCACAAGGCTTGTACCTGTTTAGAAAAACATCTGTCTAAAACTGACTTGTGAGACCCTGGAAGTGTCAAATACACTATCTGAAGTCTTTGAAAATTTTTTTTTTAATTTGAACAAATTATTGCAGTCTGAATCCAAGGGGTGATCTCACGCCTGTTTACCAAACCTGAGTTGCTGCTTGGCTCTTAAGCCTAACATAAATCAAAAGGGAAGTATTTTTTCTGTAGAACTCTAATTTCCTCCACTGGGCAGTTTTATATAACCTGTCATTTTAATGTTGCACCACTTTTCTTTCCAACAAAAGCAGCATATCGAAAACTAAATCAAGTTTGCACACAGGGAGAAATACAGTGCAAATAAGATACTTGAGCTTTGTGAGACTCTCTTTTACAAACTAAAACTACAGAAACTGTTTTAAGATTCAGGAGAGGGTTTTTAAAACAACGAGTCTGACTGGTTACTCTCTTTGTGTTTGATTGCATAAGAATTGTCAGCTGTTCAGGTTTGTTGGTTTTTTTTAAGGCAGAAAAAAAGAAGCTCTTGCAACATTCTGGTTTATGCTGGCTCCCAGTTCTTGCATTATTTACTCTCCTGGATAAGGCAAACCACATCTGTTCTTTTGGGGTTGGGTTTTTTTAAGGGCTGATCTCTCTAGAGAGGGGCTAAACCAGCAGAGAGTATGGACAGGGTCAGCAAAGCTTCCCATCAGAGAGCTCCTGTCCTCTGAAGAGTTTGCCTTTTGTGCTTCAGAGATCCCAGACTTTGCAGAGCAGGAGATGCAGCTCTGTATCTTGGTTACCACATTGAGGGCTAATCTTTCAGTCAGGGAGGTTTTTGAGGGTTGATTGCATAGTAATGACCTGCAAAGCTTACTGCCAGCATGAGGAGCAAACCTGAAGCACCAATTTCAGGATGGAAGTGAGGTTTGTATGAAGCTCTACTGCTCCTGGAGCCCAAACAGTGGGGTTGGGTCGTGGAAGGGGTTGTTTAATGAGCTTTTGTTCAGCTGTTAGAAGTGAGGGAGTTTTGTCATTTGAGTGAAAAATTTAGAATTATGTAGGTGGAAATGTTTTAATCTTTGTCACTGTGGGAATTGAATCACTTTCTCCTGTTTGATGGTGTAATGCAGGATGACTGTGAGTTGGATTTGGAGAGCTGCTGGGTGTTTGCCTGTGTCCTTTGACTGTGGAGTCCTCCTAACCAGAAACACACATTGTGCTTTTTGGTTTTCTTCTGCTCTTAGATCCTCACACGTGACTGATCTATGAAATGGCAGAGAATGGCACAGATTGTGACCAGAGACGCATAGGAATGAGCAAAGAGCAGCACAATGGAAACTTCACAGGTAGGTGGAAAATCACTTGGTGTTCTCAGCTGCTCTGTTTGGGGTGTCAAATGACCAGCACAAGTTTGGAAATGAATTTATGTTGGTTTTCTGTTTGGGCCGGGTTGGATGGGACCACCTGATCTAGTGAATGGCATCTCTGCCCCTGTCAGGGGGTGGAATGAGATGAGCGTTAAGGCCCCTTCCAACCCAAACCATCCTGGGATTCTGTGACTTTGTGCCCCCATTACGTGAAGGGCCTCAATGCCTGACTCAGTCTTGGAAACCTCAGTCACTTCTAGGGCTGAAGCCTGGAGGACTTAGGATTTCAAAGCCATGGAATAGATTTATGCTGTGTATTTCCATTCTCATTTCCCTTCCACTCTTTTCTCTTCCCAAAGTCCTTGATCTGTGGTTCACATCCATTTAAGCTGACCTGGTACCAACAGGGGCTGCAACAGGGCTGAGCTAAAGAATTAAACTGCGTTGGCAAATGTGTGGCTGTGGAAGTCAGGCTGCACAACCCCACCCTTTGGCACTGAAAAGTTAGTACTTGGTAATAAAAGTCTGTTTTACTCTGGGACAGATCCAGTTATCAGCCTCCCAATTTCTAGCTGTTCTGTTGAAATTCAATGTCACTATAATTTATTGGTTTCAGTGATAAATTACCAACAAAACAGTTTTTAACTACTTCACCTTCTGCCTCTCCTCTGTTTCTCCTACTGGTATGTCTGAAGTAGCCTGGGGTTAATGTTGAGAACTCATGAAAAATAACCTGAAAACACTTAATGACGATTTTTGTGTCACTGAATTATCTGTGCTGTGTAGTAAAGCATGGAAATCATAATCATGTCTCTTTGTTTCCTGTCAGCTTTGAATGTGCCAATTCCACATTTAATTAAGTTTTGTAATCAAGTGATTTCTCAAGTTGTGTGCAGTCTTACACCATTGTCTTTTACGACCTTTACTGAAAACAAGGTCATAAAAACAAGGTTGAAGCATTTTTATTGCACATGTTAAGCGAGAAAGATTAACTGCATGTTTGTATGTATGGAACAAATTAAAGCCTTTTACTTAAAGACTTAAATCATTCTGCAGCTCTGAGGGAATGTGGATGTTCTCCAGTATTTGCCATTGTAGGATTTCTGTTAGTTCATCTGAAGCAACTGATTTTACAGCTAAGGAATACAAAATTAAGTGGGCTGTGTGACTAATGAGATCTGCAGTTTCTATGTAAATATCAGCATCTGATAAGGCAGAATGTTTTAATTACTGGAGTAAGACTGAAATAATCCATCTTGGGTTACAACATGCTGGAGATCAGATTAGATTAATATTTTAAATGCAGCAGCTTTTTAAAAATTAAAAATTTATGAATATTATTACAATGCAAAATAGAATACATGTGTTGTGACTGTGTAGTAAGTGATGTTTGAACAAATTTGGTGCCTGTTTGGATACAAGTGTATTTTTTTCTTTGTTTACTGGTTTTATTTTTTTTCCCCTGTTATTCCAGAATTCCTTTTCTTTAAAAGTTTAAAAATTATTACTGCTCAGCAGCTTTGAACAACCCATTCTCCTTCAAAAACCAGCTCAGGTTTGGGAGTTTATTCATCTTATTGGGAACACAATATAGCATCTTGATTAGAAGAACATTTTTGTGTCCTTGCATGGCAGTGAGCAGGGCCTGGGCTGGGTGTGAGCTCAATCCCCAGGCAGGGCTCTGCCCCAAAATCAGCTCCTTTCCCCAGGAGGAGTCTGGGAGAAGCTGGACAGCCCAGAGGATCCTGCCTGGGAGGGCAGGTGCTCTTATCCAGTTACACAGTGACTGAGCACCACGTGTAATTCCATCCAGTTCCAGCAGAGGAGTCTGGGAATAGCTCTCCTGGAAGAGAACCAGCTCAAAAGCTCCAAGTGAGATGTCCCTGCAGCAGGTGCTAAAGTCACATTTGACCTGGCTGGTGGCTGTTTTAGCTCCTCAGGCAGTGCCTTGCAGAAAGGCTGCTGGAGATGTTGCACCCTGGTTTTCCTGGAGTGCCTGTCAGCTCCAGGGAGGAGCAAACCACTGCATTTCCTGGATGTTTCCTGAGGCACTGGGAGCAAAAGCTTTGGGATCAGGAGAAAAGATGACTGAGAGCTCACATTAACTTCCTAACAAAGAATAAAAACCCAATATAATTTTGGGTGGGATAGAATCTGGCCTGCCAGCTTGAGCTTTTACATATTGTTTTTTTGCTTTTCATTTGCAGATTCCTCTATGCTGAGTGAGCGGAAGCGAAGGGAGCGAGAGGAGAGGTTGAATATTGTACTGTGGAAAAAACCGCTTGTTACCTTGCAGTATTTTTGCCTGGAAACTCTAATAAACTTGAAGGAATGGACCATAAAGTAAAGATCATTTCTTTAACTTCTACTAAGCGTTCTGGGGAAACCCATGCTCTGATTCAGTAGGTCATTCTGACATCTCGCTTTCCCTGATGATTCACGACTTGAAAATTGGTTTTTTTCGGAGAATGTGTATTTTTGTCCCTTAAAGGTGGCTGCTGGAACATCCCACACTTGTAGCTGTGCACTCAGACCTTCTGCTTAAATTAGTGCAGCAAGGTGGGAGAAAATGGCAAACTTCCTTTCTGAAGAGTTGAATATTCCAATTTTCAGGAGTGGGACAGCATTTAGGGACCCTTAAGGCAGAGGATATTGTACTTATGGCTGCAGAATTAAGCACTGACCTACTAATGTTGGTTGGTGTCACTGAGTAATCTTCAAATAGCTCAGCCAGGGCAGAGATCAGGGTTATGTGGAGCTTGCAGTGATGTTTATGATGCTGTAAAGAGGACTTTGCTTCCATGTGAGCCCTTTTACAGCGGGAAATGATTTATTAAAGCACTTTCCCTGAGTGGTATTTTCACACAGGTTTAAATCAGCTTGTATTCCAGTGAGAGAATTTGTGAGGAGCAATCCTGCCATTCCCTGCTAGTGCTGAAATGCAGAGCCAGTCCTTAAGGCACAAGGCCCGAGGGTTTAGGCTGCCAAAACATGAGCATATTTTCCATTTTCTTTTGAAATTATTTGTATGAAATAGCAGGTTTATGTAGTGTAGTTTTAATTCCCTTTTACACCCCACACCCCCCCAAAAAAATCTAACCCCCAAGGCTATTTATTATGTGCATTCTTTCAACTAGCACTAGGAATTGTCTCTGAGAACTGTTTTATTGGGGCTGACATCAGTCATTTCTGACAATCTCCAAGCATTTATTTAAACTAAGCAGAAATAACATTTGAGGATTTATTTTAAGACCTCAAATCTTATTTGGCTCCCTAGAAATCCAGTTCTGTTACAGATAGCATTTGCCTCATCTGCTGAGCAGCACTTTTAGTTGTCTGGCACTCCCCTGACAGAATCTTTACAGAAAATAACCCTGACTATTATAATCTATCAAGTTGAGACCTCAGATTGACTCTTAATGATCTCCTGTGTTCCATTGCATAAACTGTGTTTTGAATGGCAGTCGCTTGAAAATTCAATTGTCATACTAATGTAAGCAGCAGTAACTTTAATTTTGAAATAATTTGAGTGCTTTTTTTCAGTTTGCTTAATATGAAATATTTGTGACTGTTTTCCTCTATTATGTCTCACATTTCTATCTTTTTCTGTCTAAATAGATAAGTTGTGTTCATAGTTTGCTATTATAGTCTGGGAATTTTAAGTGATACTAGCACTTGCTTTATTATATATCATTAGGTGACAATGTAATATTGTTTTCTGGAAAATATTAAGTGTATTTGTTAATCTACTGTGTGTGGCCACATGCACATCAAGCAGAAAAAGACCAGTAAAACCAAATGTGCTTAAAAGTGATTTGACAGCAAATTACATCAGAAAACACTTTTCTCTCCTTATTCCCCTAATGCTTCATAGTTACCTAAAATATATTTCTTAAATTCAGAGCTGTCGCAAGATACTAATTTTAATAGATATGTGGAAACAAAATAATGTAAAGATTTGTTGCTGTGACTGCCACTGGTTCTGCCCAGCAGCCCAGCTGGAAGTCAGCACTTCTGAATTCCACCCAGCTCATCCTTGCCCAGGGCCAGTGCAGGGCCTGCTTTGCTCTGTGCTTGGCCACAGCTGCTGCTCAGGGCCTGGGTCTGACTCTTGGCTGCAGAAGCTGAATTGTTTGCAGCTTGTGTTTGTTTTCAGACAGTTGCTTTGTTTTTCTTCATTTAAAAAAAAAAAAATATGCGTGGCTGAACTTTGATCTCGCTTGACAGCGAAGCGGAGATTTTTTCCCTAAAGAGTAGAGGCTCCCCAGATATTTCCTGGGAGGTTTACACTTTTATTAGAGCAAACTTTTCAGCTGCCATTGTCCCTGCTGAGCCCATCCAGGCAGCCCCAGTCCCTGGGGATAACTGACTTACTCTGAAATTCACCCTCAATGATGAAAAACCCTAATTTGCCGTTTGTCTTTAAGGTTGTGGCATCGGCGAGGCATCCTGGTGTGTGTGTTGCTGTCCCTGGCTGTGCTCACAGCCATGTACTACATCGAGGGAGCACATCAACAGGTACCTCCCTGTGCTCCCCTTGTGACCCACACTGCTGGGGATGGAATGACTTGTGCTGGGATCTCCGTAAATCTAGAATTTATTTTTTGAACTGCTCGCTAAGGGTTTGTTTCTCAAGTCGTGACTGCTCTCTTGGCTGTGCGTGAGTTGTGTTTCCCAGGTGGGCAGGGCTGAGCTGTGTCATTTGATCTCTTCTCTTGGATCTGGAGGTGTCTCATCTATTCCTGAGTAAAGCGTTTCATAAAGTAAAACGTTTCATCTGTTCCTGAGCAAAGCACACCTCGGGTGCTGCAGCACTCCTTCTGAGCTGCTGTCAGCAAGCTTTTCACACTGGTGGGAGCTCTGGAGGGATAATGTGATCCTGAGACCTGGTGGAGCTTTGTGATTCCCAAGAAATGGTTCTGTTTCTGTGGAAGGCTCTCCTGCCCAGCTAGGACAGGCACATCTAGAGATATGAAATGGTTTTATGGTTCAGAGCTGCTTCTGGGATGCTTCTCATTGTTTCCAAATGGTCATTTCAAGGCTGTGTGGAGCTGTGGTGAACACAAAGCCTGGTGCTTTTGCAGCACTGGAAGTGTAAGATATTGTTTAATAGTGATGGTGGTGTCTGCACCTTTGCCCTCCCCATTTCTCCTGGAGTTTCAGATTTTCCTGGTGGACAGAGCGCCCTTTTAAACCCATTCCAACTGAATCACCTTGCAGCTCTGAAAAGAGCAAGTTGCCAATTTCAAGAGAACTTGCTTCCATCCCTCCTGTTGCAGTTGTCACTGGCTGCCTGAGAGGTTTGCAGGTCTGCAACAGAAGTCCTGCATTCCCAGGTTTCCTTGAGCCTGCTGGGAAGAAACCTGATCCTCTGGAGCTGCTGAGAGCAGTGTCACCCTCAGGTGACAGCCAGTGCAGGATCTCCCTGTTGAGGGAGGTGTCAGCCACGTGCACTTGGCATTTTCAGGATGTTTTTGTGCCCTGGCAGGTTGGGGCTTGGATAAGAATGGTGTAAACTTCATCTTGGTGCTGTTGGTCCATGGATGGTGTAAAATAGTGTTCAGACCTTGCTGTGCCTTTCTCATATCCCCTCATTTCTGTGTGCAGCAGACAACCAGCATTTTTTATGTCTTAAAAATAACCAACCTGCTACTCACTGCTCCAAGATACAACATTCAGCAGACTCACTGGGACTGCAGCTGATTTTATTCTTTTATTTAATCTGTTCAGACAATTCCCTGGGCTGCTTGGGCTCTACTAGACACTCTCTGGGGCTTGCTCCTCGTGTGTCTGTTTTGGATTTCAACTTCCTGCTATTGAACCTGAATTTTCATCTATCTCCTTGGAAACTTGCTGATTCCAAGATGTGGGGGCTTTTCTTTTGGAAATGTAGTTTTCTCTACCTATCTGTGCTATAACTGTAATAAATTGCAAATAGAAGTATTTAGGAATCTACTTCCGTTGTTATAATTCAGATAAATGTCTGTGTTAGCTTGTAGCTTAATTTTCTCCCTTGGAGATACCATAATTTGTATTTTTTCCCTTTTTTGTGACTTTCCTTGCTCAGTATGTGCAGTACATGGAGAAGAAGTTCTTCTGGTGTGCCTACTGGGTAGGATTGGGCATTCTCTCCTCTGTTGGGCTTGGAACAGGTCTCCACACCTTTCTGCTCTACTTGGTAAGTCAATTTCCACTCCATGTCCTTTCTGAATTGAGTATTTTAATAGTTGCATATTTTCAAATATATGAATAAATAATTTTCTGCAAGTTCTACATGTTAAGTACTTCTAAAGCTGGTGCTCTGGTGAGTGCTGTTCATGTTCTGCACTGCATCACCTGGTTCTGTAGTTTGTAAACTGTGTTTGTTGAACAGTGGATGTTGGCCTGCTGTTGGTTAATCCTCACTTTGAAACAATGAGCCAAATCTGCAAGCTCTATCCTCTAGTCTCCTCATTTAAATGAAGTGTTTTCTACTGTGTGTGTGCAGCTCGAATGTTTCCATTTAAAATTTTTCAGTGTATTTTTTTAGTAGCTTAAAATGATCATTTTTCTAACTGAAACCACCAAAACAGGCAGCTGGTTTAAAGTTCAGTCTGTATTAATTTTGCTTTGAAAATAATAGCAAGTACAATGTTTTTCTATGAAGATAAAATATCTTATGAAAATTTGCATGATGTTGTTTATCTCAACTTAGCTATGAAAGTCAGGGGAATGTTTGGGTGTGTTTTGCTTTTGGCCATTGGATTAGTTCCTGGTTTATGAAACCACTGTCCTGGATTCAAGAAAAGGATTCATAGCCACAAAATAATTAAAACCAGTTTATGCAACAAATGTCATCTTGTATTTGGAACAATTACAGATGTTTACTTTCAGAGCTGCTTTAACCATTAACAATAACACAGAAAACACTACAAAAAACTCCTCCCTTTCCCCACAGCAGGGCAGTGCCTGGGAGATGGGATGGCATGGGATGAGTAGCCTCAGATTTACTCTTAGTGTAACTTCTGTCCTAAAGATGGTGGAAGGAATTCCTACTAAACAAAATCAAATTTGTGCATACAAGAGCACTGTAATCTTATACCCCAGGCCACTCCAAGGTGCTTTTGGCACATGAAATCTTCCTAAGACAGCACCACTTCTTTTCTTAAAGAAGGTGGAATGAGTTAACCTTTCTTCTACTCTGCATTTTAAAATCCAAGTGCTTAAATAGTTCTAAATTCCTTCAGTGTAGAAAAATTAAATTCCATAATACATCACTTTGATTATCCTGTGGGGCATGTGAACCTCGTGGAGGTATTTAGGCCATGACCTGAGCTGACACTGGAATAATTTATAGAAAATATAAATTCTCCATTGATTTATCAGTATAAATTATGGTGGGTGTCTGGGAGGTGAACAACCTTCCAAAGATTACAGGGATGTGTCAGCCAGGAAAAGCCCTGAGTTTAATATTGTTAGGGAAGGTATTTATATGGAACATAGGAGGGAAGCTTTCACCTTACTTTGTTAAGAGGGGGAAACAGACTGAATAAATTCCCTCGAATAATTAGAAGGTGGTTATAGAGTAAAATGTAATAAAAATGTAGCATCAGCATCTAAAGTGTAATGCTACAGGAGAAATACTGGTTTGCTTTGAATATGTGAGGCAGATAAGCATGTCATGTTACACTGAGGGAATCCCGTGAAGGCAGTGAGTGCAGGAAGAAGGAGAAGCCAGGATTTGCTTCCCTTTTCTCCTCCTGTGCAAGATTTATTGATTAGCATGGTCTGCTCAGGTCAGTTAACACCTTCTGGGCACTGTCTGAGCACCTCATGGTTTACACCTCGGTGGAACCCACGCTGTTGTTGCCACTAGATGGCAGAGGGAGTGTAAAAAGAGCAGCTCCTGGCCCTAGCAAGCTGTGTTTTCTTTTAACTACCTGAACTGTTAATACTCTTATCACAGCAGCTGTATCAGCAAGGTGTACATGGAATATGTTATCACTGTAGTAAAACAGTGCTGATATCTGCTCAGTTTGAGCCTCCACCTGGTGTGAGGAGGAACACAGAGTGCTGACAGAAGGCTGCTGGCACAACTTTTAGGGGTGAACTCTTTCAGAGAAGTGTTCTGGGTTTAACCCATCTGCAAACAATGCAGTTAGAAGCTCCAGCTCTCAAAGGGAGGAGCTGTAACTATTTTGCTGTGTTATTTGTACAGCAGTTCCCCCTAAAAGTAGAAATATGGCACAGTAAGTGGGGCTCTCAATATTAACTTTTGCATTATTGTTGATCTACTTTTTATGTTTCATATACTTTAATTACGTTTCTTCATTATGGTAAAACTATTGACTCAAAGAACTGAAAGTTACAAAACAAATCCTCCCCTGCTTTAGTGCCTGGATTTGCTGGCAATAGAGAATAGACTCAGTAAGTGCTTTCAAATTGCTTTTAATTAATTGCTCATCTTAAAGCTGTATGTAGAGGGAGATTGTTGGGAATGCAATTACATGCTGGGAGAACAATGCCCTTGGGCCCACCCATGTGGTGCTGAGCTCTGCTGGGACTTGCAGCATTGTCTGTGCCACTGAGGGCACGTGGAGGAATGGATGGCATGTGGGCACCTGCTCGGGCTCCTTCAGCTGTCACACAGGTGCATCTCAGTGAAATACACTGCATTTTCCATCTCCTGCATGTGGCCATTCCCATTCCCAAGCCTGCTGGGCAGGCCATGGCAGTGGTTATGAAATGGCTGCAGTGTGTGAATGACTGATGTTTGCTTTCCCTGGCCTGCTTAGCTGTTTCCCCAGTGTTGAAAACTGTCATTTGTCTGGATCCTTCAGAACATCTCTCACCAGCTGCTTTTTGGAGCTGCACTCCAGTGCCAGGCGAGATCCCGGGGTTAGCTGAGAAAAGAGTACTTGGGAACAGCCTGCTAAAAGTAGAATTGACAGTGTAGAGCAGCCTCAGTGTGGGAGGGGTGTTGCTGCCTCAGGATCATTTCAGTTCACATCTGATTGGGATTTTTTTGGTCACCAATCCTTGGTGCAGGAGGGGACAAGTAGAGCATGTCAGTTTGATAACAACTTTTTATTGCTGTTCCTGTAATTCAGGAGCTTTCTATATGTTACAAAGGGCCTGAGCATTGTCAGTTCCTAGTTCAACGCTGCTTCCTTGGCTGTTGCCAGCACTAGATGTAAAACCTGACATGGCTTTTTGGGAAACAATTCTCATGCTGCACTTGGCACTGAGCTGAGGGCTGGCACAGAGCAGGTCTTTAACACAGGAACAGGGAAGCAGGCCATTCTTCCAAGAATCCTTTCCATTCTGACACTTTCAAAACAAGTCTGCTGGCTTTTTTTCCTGAAGCCCATTAAAGCTTTTTCACAATTCTTTAAAAACAACCCTTAAAAATAGTACTCATGATGTGGTTCTGTAGGAAATAAAACTATTATGATTAATGACACTAAATACTGGTTTTAGCAGCACATGGCTTTTTCCTCAGTCCTGAGATGTTTTCTGTTGGTGGTAGATTAAAATATGAACAGCATGAATCACCTCATTACCAGCAGAGGATGGCTGAGGGTAACTCATGAGGAATTTCTTGTGTTTGTGCATCTCTGAAGGATCTTTGCAGCCGAAAATGAATGAATGAGGTGGCGATGCCGGAGGGCCCCGGAGCAGGGGACAGTAGGTGGAGTGCTGGGCTGGGATCATGGGCTGTGGCCATCCCCACCCAACCCTCTGCCTCGTGCTTCGGTTTCACTTCAGCTCTGAAAAACGGATTGTCAAAGATGTGCCCAAAAAAAAAAAAAAAATAGTGCTTAAAACGAGTGCTTGTGGCAGTGTCATGTCCCTTTCCCTGTGGATATAAAATCCCTGAAGGGATGAGTGGCAGCGAATTCCTCACCGGTCAAAAGCTCAGGGCGAGCTCTGCCTGTTTGCATTGTTTGTGTTTTTGTTGTTTAAGTGGTTTTGTTGCTTAAATGTGGATTCTGATTGCTGCTGGAGCCCAGGGGGCAACTGCTGAGGGGGTTAGTGCTGGTGGCCAGGGTGAGCACAAACAGGAAATGTGAGGTACAATAGCAGGGCTTGTGCCGAGGTCACTCACACACCAGCCCGGATATTTCAGCCCTGGAATATGTGGGTTTGTCAGGAATTCTTACAGGGCTGCTCGGCAGCAGAGTGGAAGAGGGCACAGAGAAAAGTTCAGGCTTGTGAAAAAGAGCAGAAATGTTCTTTTGAAGAGAAAAGTGAGTCAGAAAGGATGTGCTCTTTTTGCCAGTGTTGTCCTTAGAGCTTGTCTGGGTTTGAGGGCTCAGCATCTCACTTTCATTCTGAATTGGTTCCCCTCACCAGGGATCACGTTTTGCCTCCCCAAACCGTCCTAGTTTGCAGCTGAAATGAGTCCTGTGTTGGCCCAACCCAAACTGGTTTAGGTTAGAATTTGAAGATTTAAAAGCCAGACACTTGTGCAATAATGAGTCCATTATCTGGGGAAAAAAATAATGTTGGTGGTGTAAATAATTTAAAAGAAAACAAACCCACACAAATAAATGGTTTCCTGTCAGGACTACTGAAAACTTGTTCAAGTCAAACCTAATTCCTTTTAGTTCTCTTGTTCCAGGAGGTGAGATTGCAAGGAGACTCATGATAAAAATCACTTAAGTCCTTCTTAAAAGAGAAATTCACAAAACAGGACTTACTCCACTTCTATGAGGTAGACAGAATAATTTAGAAACCCACACAACTTATTCTCTTTTTTTTTCTTCATTTGCTTCCTCATGACTAACACAGGAGTATTTTTCTAGTGATTATCAGCTTCAGGAGAGGTTTTGCTCTTTCCACGCAGATCATTCAAAACTATTGTGAGTAACTCAGAAAATGATGGTTCTGTGTGTAAAGGAAAAAGTGAGAAACAAAGGCTGAGCTGCCTCAGCCAGGTGGGAGGTGCAGCAGTGCTGAATTCTTTTTGTGAAGTGAGGTGTTCATTTCCAAACCTCGCTGTTCTCCAATTCACATGTCAACTTGCAAGCCTAAAACAAAGGAAATAAAAAAGGGTTCTGTCTAATACCTGTGCTCAAATTACTGCTATTGAATTGCTGAGGTGCTTGAAAGAGAAATATGTGGAGGGTGCAGAAGGCAGAAATTAATTCTAAAATAAGTTGAAATGGAGCCTGTTTGTGTGAGGGTCATTTGTGTCTCTGTCATTTGTTTCTTTCCTGTCTTTAAACTACTTCCTCCAGCTGTCCTAAGCTTTCTACAATAAACTGAAATATCCTGGAATACTTGTATCAACATAAAACTTTTTTTAAAAATCACTTTTTCAATTATCTCACCAGAAACTCCTGCTGACAGCTCACCTGAGCTCTGTTCTGCTTGAAACTGCAGCGTTGATATTAATAATGCACTGATGAACTGGGAGGATCTGCTGAATTAACTGGACACTGCTGCTAAATCAGTTGTGCAATCTGGGTGGTTCTGAAATCTTCTGGTGGCTCACTTGCATTCTTAAAACATCTGAGATGAAAAGTTGTGCATTTTTAAGGGGAAAAACATTCATTTGAAGTCTTGGTCCTTCTAAGTGCTCCTTTGTGTCAATGCCTGTAAATACCTACAGGGAGTAAACCCAGCACTGCTGGGTTTGCTCAGGCTGGGCAAGAACAGCCCCGTGGGGTGGTGGAGGGGTTAATAGGACGATGGCTGCACCCTTTTCTTCCTCCTGAAGGTTGATGGACTTTACCTTTGAGGAGCTGACGCCCTGTTTTCATTACTGCTCTCCACTTCCTCAACGTTTGTTCTGTCACATCTCTGCCGGGAGGGCACATTGTTCTTTCCCCTCATTTGCTCCCTTGAAGTTTCTATTTTTTTTTTTTTTTTAATGCACAGCCTGAACTTTATACCTTTTGAGTTGCTGCTTCCTGGAGCAGGTTGGAAATAACGATAATGGTGAAAACGATCTGTAATTGGAGATTCTAAAGCCAATCAGCACTGCTGGTGGCAATTTGAACAGATGCTGGGGTTTATTCTTCAGAAATAAGAGAGTGGCTAGGGAAGGGTGAGGAGAGAACACTGATAGGTTATTTTATTATCAATTTTCTGTCAGCACCAGAAGATAAACTTGGATTCTTCCAGTTGTGCTTCCCCCTGACATGAGTCTGTCTGCTTCTATAGAAAGTAATGGGGGCAAAACGTTAAAAAAATCTGCTTTTCATGTTGCTTCTCAGAGCAGCACCGTGGCCCTGTTACACAGAGGCTGCTCCCTCAGTGGTTCTTGTTTAGTCAAATTCAGAGTTTGTGGCCAATCATTTGGAATTTCCATCAGCTCTGCCCTGTGGGGCAAGGCTTGGCTGAAGTGGGAATAGAAATTTACCCACAGACACGTGATTGGAAAATTAATCCATGGCCTGAGATGCTGGGAAGGTCTTCTAAACCCAGCCCTGACCACTTGGTGGATGTTTGTGTCACTTGAGGATGCTCTAGGTACAGAATCCTCCATCCCCAGCACCACATACCAGACGTTCTAAAATCATGAGACATTTTAATCTCTCAACACAGACAGACAGACAAACTGGACATGTTTACCAGCCACCTCCAGACCAAGCTATTCCCTCTTAATCACGGAGCAGTTCTCTTGGTGGGAGTTATCCTCTGCTCTCAGAGATAAAAAAGATGCTGTAAACGTGGTGTGACTTTCTGGAGAGGTGTAATGACTTCATGGATAAGTATGGGATGAGTCGTGGCCTGGGGCACCACTTGGAGGATGTTTCCCATGAGAAGCAACTTTTGTTTTTCCAGTTTATCTCCATCAAATACAGCATGACATGTTCTCCCCCTGTGCAAGGGCTGAGTCTTGAACCCAGTATGAAAAGCAATGTATCCATGGAGGAAAACAGATTTTTAGTGCATTAAGTTCAGCGAGGAGTTCAGGGTAATATTTTTCTTGCTGGCAGCCATATCACTTTTCTTTGAGAAATGTTGCTAAATTAAAACCAGTCTAAAATTATATCTTCCCCCAAAATAAAAGGTTAAAATTAGATGTGGTTGTTCTTGAGCAGCCTGGCTGTTCTGTGAAGGGGAATGTGAGAAAGGAACACTTGATACAGGATTTGTTTAGAGCTTTAATTGACTTCCCAGTCCAGGTGCTCAGAATGATTAATAATGTGAAAATATGATTCATTTTTAATTGGATATTCAGTCATTTTTCCTTATGGTAAAGACTTTCTGCTGTAAGAATTATACAGATCAGCATGTTTTTAAGGATTTTTAACTCGTGATTTTTTTCACATGTGCCTGCTGTCTCTTTCAGCTTCCACAGATGAATTTCCAAGCATAATTTATAGATAAAAAGATTTTACTTTCTAGAAATTTCATAATACATCATTTTCAGTCACTTATTTCTGAGGATTAGCTTTGCCATTTTAACTTGGGTGCCTTCAATCACTGGAATAAAACTCCTTTGAAGGCCTGTGAGTTCAAGAGTTCGAAGTTACCTTCTCCGAGACATTGGGGTCGTGCAGACAGGGATTTCCAAACCTCCCCTAAACTGCTGTTGCTCAAAAATAGATTTATGTTGAGTTCATCTCAATGACCAAATCTTGTCTTGTTTGATTTGCAAATTGTACAGATATTTCTAGCACATCACATTCCATCCTGACCACAGGCTCCTTCTGGTCGCCAGCAGTGGCAAGCAAATGCTTCTCACCCGAGTCAGCAGAATGTTTCCCAATTTCTTCTCTGCTATCCCTTGTTAGTTGCCTCCTGCAGCTTAAAAGGGAAAAAAAAATCGTTGGAAGAGGGTGAGGGAAAGACAGTTGGTGTTCAGGATCTTACATGCCTTGAGTTTCGGCGACTTTTCCTGGTTTGGCAAGGAGCACATCATCCAGATCGCCTGGGATTTAGTGTTTGGTGGGATGGGGTTTGAAGCAGCTTTGCAAATGCCCTTTCCAAAGGTAGAGCTGCAGTCACAGTCCAGGGGGAACATCTGAGAGGACTTCCCCAAGTGTTGAAACAAACTGAACTATTGCAGGGAGGCAAAACACTCAGTATTTCCTGCGGCCCCACGTGGAGAAGGAGGAGGAGGAGAGGGTGGAGGAGGTGTTACTCGTGAAGAGGATTAAAAAACTGGATGAGAACGAATCCTCCTGGCACAGGGAGCAGTGCAGAGGAAACATCTGAGGGTGTACAGTGGGGGTTTTTCCAAAGGTGGCACCTTGAGCCTCTTTGAAGGTGGTTCTCTGCTCCATTCAGAGTTCAACCATCACTAAAATATTAATGATCACCCCAACCCTCCTGCTCCTCCTGCCAGCACTCTGCAGCCCTGGGCCTGTTGAGCCAAGCATTGTTTGGAGGTGCTTGGTAACCAGGGCTTTGGGGAAGCTCAGAGCTGGGCTGGGACAGCAGCAGATGTTGGGGGTGTTGCTCTCAGCCTGCCAAGCCTGTCACAGTGTCCCTGTGACCCGCAGGACACCGGAGGAGGACACCAGAATGCTCTGCTTCCATCCCACACTTCATCCCTCTGAACAATCCATTTGTGCTTTATTCCTTATTCCAGCTCAAGTGTGGCTTCTGTGGGTTCTATCACTCCAACTTTTTTCCATTATAGAATTGTTTACATTGCCCTGGGAGAGTTCTGTTCCCTTGGCCTGGGCTTCAGGTGGCTGCTTGCAGCTGTTTGGTGAAATGCCTTTTTTTTTTTTTTTTTTTTTCCATTGGCTACTCCTTGTGAAATTTTTCCTTTTGCAGACATTTGTTGAGACTGGGAGAGCTCCCAACAGGAGAGTTTGGAGGTTGTTTTGAGGTTGTTCAGCCACTTCCAGGGTGGCAGCTCTGCTGGGAGAAGCTCCTGCAGCATCTCCAGTTGGGGCATTTTTTTCTTGTGTGCTCCTCTGGGATTTCAGGATCTGCTTTATCCACTCTGGGAAGGAATTTGGGTGATGCTGAAACCTTGCAAGGGCTGGGGGCTCCTAATCACTACTGACAGAAGTGATTAAATTTGTCTCTCGCTGTTGTGAGCAGCTGGCTGTAGTTACACTTTGTGCCTCCCAAATTTTGTGGAAGTGAAAGCCACACCTCTGGATTCCCTCAGGTACCTCACTGCCTTAGCCATGACCTCAGAATGGTCATTTACAACTCAAACGGGGGGAATTTCCTCCATGCAAATCTGCCTTTCAGGAGAGCTTCACTGCAAATGTGTCTGCAGGTGAAAAACATTCATTTTAGGATGATGGCTTGAAATGGATGATGGTTTTTTGGTTGGTTTTTTTTTGTCCCAAGGTAGCTGTCAGACCTCAGGAGGGGCAAGCAGGGGATGAGATTAAATTCCCCAAGTTTCATAGTGCAGTGGAGAAAAGAGGTTTGCCATAAATATACTTTATAATTTTAGGGAAGTTTCAACTCTCTTTGCATCTTCCCTCGATGAGTAAAATAGAGAGATGGTTTTTATTTAGCTGTGAAGCTGTTGGGGACAGGGATGATCTTGCTACAAGTACCAAGAAGTTGTATTGCCATTGGGGCCTGCAGAAATATTGATAATATAAATTATTACTCATTGCTCCATTCACCCAGTCTTTGCTCTCCCTTCCATATCAAAATCACTCTTGTGTATCAATTTCTGGATCCACTCTTTTTCACTTTTATTTCAATGAACCTTTTTTTTCTCCCCAAGAGAGTCTGTGCCTCATTTATCATCTCACAGGCTGTATATTCCTGAAATCCAAAATACACCCAAACACTTGGAATTAGTCTCCTGTAAAGTAACAAGGAATAAATAAAATAATTTTCTTGCTATCAGAGCAGCTTGTCCTTTACCAACTGCATGCCAGAAGAATGGGTTTATTTTGAATTGTTTGCATATGACAACAGTAGCTGCAGCTGCTGTACAGAAAATATAAATGATATTTTATTTCAACATCCTTCATTCACTGCCACTGAAAAATTACAGTCCCTTCAGTGGGACCTGAAATGTTGTTGAGTGAACCTCATCTTCCCAGCAAATCCAGAAGTGCTGGAGTTTCCCTTTTGTGTGGAATTTCACCCTTTAATGTGCAAATGAAGCTTTTGGGGCTCCTGCATTTCAAAGGAGCTCTGCTCAGGTCTGTCACACTTTCCCTCTGTTCTCTGATAAATTTGGCTTTGATTTGAGGGGTATCAAGCTCCCTTATTGCTCTAATAAAATGAAAATAAATGAAGATTGCAGATAAAAACACAGAATAAAATTGCTGGCAACATTTCCCAACACGGTGTCAAAACCCATCAAATAATGAATAGCAGAAGTTAAGCTTTGTGTAATTTGTTCTGCACTTAATGAAACTTTTAGATTTGTTTAAATCTGTGGTTTTTACATAAAGACCTCCATTTAATGCAGTAGTTTTATTTTTTTTCCTCTCTTTCCTCCCTGGACAGTGTTTCCATGACCTTTGTTGAGTGATTGTTTTTTTTGCTACAATGTCTGGTGTTCAGGCCATAGATTGTTTGAATTGCTTCTCAATTCTTTTGTATTAAAAGAATGGCAATTCCTTCAGGTTTTTAAACTATGTAGCAGTTCAGTTCTTGGATAGATTTTTATGCTTGTTTTATTTGGTGGTCTGTCCAAAAAAATCTATCAGTGTAAGATAGAGACTAAAATAAATTCAATTAAATGGTATTTAAATAATGTTTAAGTTCTGAATTACATTTCAAAACATTTTTAGCAAACAGTAGTGAGGTTACTTTCTTGTTTACTGAGAAAAAAATAGACACAAATTAAACAACTAGCTTTTGGAGAAAAATCCAGAAGTTAAACAAGTCTTCTGTAAGATGTCATTAAACCCAGTCATTAAAAAAAATCAATATATAATTTAAATACCTAATCCTCTAAAAGCAGCAGTAGGGAAAACACCTCCTCTCATAAAGCTGTAGGTCATAAATACCTTAAGGAGAACATTGTAAAGTATTTTAAAAATTCCTGGTTTTTTTAAGAAGTAAGGATTCTTATTTCTCCTTGGCAACCTCATAAGTGGCAGGGCAGAAGCTGAAAGGCTCCTTAATATTTTAGTGGATCAAAAGAAGGATTTTTTTTTTTTTTTTAACTCACATAAAATACAATTGAAATCTCTTTGATTTTTTATTTTTTTTCCAGGGTCCACACATAGCATCAGTCACTCTTGCTGCCTATGAATGTAACTCTGTGAATTTCCCTGAGCCTCCTTACCCAGATCAGATCATCTGCCCTGACGAGGAGACAACTGAAGGCTCCATCTCCTTGTGGGCAATCATCTCAAAAGTCAGGCTGGAGGCCTGCATGTGGGTAAGGCCTGTTGGAAAATTGGAAAATTTATGCTTTTGGAAAATGTATTATGTTATAAATATAATTTATTATGTTATTAATTTTATGCATTTATGTATTTCATTTCTGTGTCCACGAACAGACAAGAAATCCTGAATTAGCAAAATAATGATGATTTACACTGCCCAGGGTGATATGAAGAGTTGCCTTCCTGATGAACCTTTTAGCCCTGGTCATTTTAATGCTCTTTAAAGAGTAGGAATAGGATACTCCTGGGATATTTTTATCAGCTGCAGTGCTGTTTGCTCAATATCAAAAGAAAACCTGAAGGCTGCTGATGGAAAAGGGAAACTTTAGGAAGGATTTCTGCAGCCCAGATGATCTGGCAGGTCTCAGGTCTAAGCAAGAAATAATTCCAAAAATTTGGGGTCTGTGACATGAGTGAAGCTGCAGTTCCTTGTCTGCAGGACTCAGGCCCTCATCTCACTGCTTTGTCTGGGATTCAGTTAGGTTGGATTCAATAAAAAAGTGTCATTTTGCACATTTTTACACAATTTATTTCTGTTTCTCTGCCTGTTTCCACTTTTCACCTAAAAGTTGACCTGCTTTTCCTGTTTAAGTGAATCAGGGTCTTAGGAAACGCTGTCATTGGAACTTCCTTTCAGTTTTCCTCTTTTTTTTTTTTTTTCTCTCTGCAGCTTCTTGTAGAAGTTTAATTTTTGGAGGATTTTGGTCAGCTAAGCTGCTTTTTTCGTTACATGTAGATCATTTGGAATTGCAGTTTACACAGATGCATCTGCTGTGTAAAATGCCAAATTAACTTTATTTTGCTGCAGACTTCCTGTCCTAGCTGATGATTTAATTGCTAAATTCTTGGTTGTCTAACTCAGATGCAGAGAGAGGAAATTCTAAAAATACATCTAAAAATACACAATATCTGATGTCTGCCCTGGTTTTCTTTAATATCTAAGGCAACCAATCACTACAATTTTTTAAATATCAGTAGTTGTGTTAGTTACAGAAATTCCAATTCAATTGTGTGAATTTACAGACTAAAGTCAAATAGTAACAGAAGGTAGACTCACAGCCCTGCCAAAAAGCAAAGTACAACTTAAATTTCACTCCTAATGAGAGGCCAGAATTGCCTGAATGCTCCATAAGCACCTAAACATTCAAATACTCACAAGTCTATAAATATAGATAAGATTTCTTTTTATTTTCTTCCTCGTCCCTTTCAGCTGAAATCTCTTTAATGGCGACAAGCAATAAAAATGGCATTTACAGCTACGTTTCTAGGGTTGCAAAATAAAAATGCAGCTGAGGGTAAACATCTCTTGCTTCATCTGCAGCATGTAGGAACTGAGCTGTGATGAGAATGAAGTTCAGAAACGAGAAGTTTAGAGTTGTTGCAGCCTCTGGAATCTCATGGAATCTCAATTCTCCTCCATGAGGGAGAACAGGCAGTGCCTTCGTGGTCTGAGCTGCGTTCCTGGGATGAGATTAGGGAAAGGACAAGGGAATAGGAACATTTGCATCCCATTCTTCCACCCTTTCCCCCCCTTCATCTTCCAATTCCCTGTCAGCTACCTTTGCACTGAACTCTGTCTCCGCTGGGTTTTCCCTTGGGAGCATCCTCTGTCTACCAGTGGTGTCTAAAGCAATGTTATGCTTTCTTGGAATGTTTCATGAGTACATAAACATTGCTTGCTAATTTCCTGTAAGCCAAATCAAGTTGGCAATTGCTGCTGCTCCTTCCAGCCTGTTTGTTTTGTCCTAATTCCAGCTCGCTTCTTATGGAAGCTGTTGGAGAGATTTATTTTTGATTCTGTCACTCTTCAGCCCAATGTCCACTTAGCAAAGATAATGGTGACTTCCAGAATCATCCCAGGATGACTCTGCAGAGCTGGGACTGTAAAACTGCCCAGGCTGAGTGCCCTGTGGGGTGAAACGTGAGGATTTATCTGCACAGGAGATTTCATTCAGGGCACAAAACCATCAGCAGCCATCTTCCACTGCTGGTTTCCAGAGATTAAAATCATTACCAGTCCCCAGCGTGTCAGTGATGGCCATTCCTGCTGGTAATGAGTGTTACAAGGATTAAATATCCCTGTGCCCAAGGAATTATGAGGTGGAATGAAAATGATGCTTTTTTCAATCCCTGTAAAAGCTGGCTCCAGCAGCCCTGGCCTGCAGAAGGACTCAGAAACAATCTCTTAGGTGAATGCCAGTTTTCACAGCCTCCCATCCCACAGGGACAAGGAATTCAATAGTGCCCTATATTTTTAATGTGTTGCAGCCTTTTTGGATTTTTACAAGAAATAAGGGGAAAGAATAAAAATGTTTAATTGCTCGGGATTAGCAGAACAGGCGGCCTGTGTCCCGAGCAGGATCAAATCTGTTTAAAAGACTCTTTCTAGTGGAGTAATTTCCCAGTTTCCTTTTCTGAATGTATTTGTGTAAAAGAATTTTGATTAGCATTTGCCTTTCCAGTTTGTTGTTAGTCCAAGGAATCTCCATGTAAAACTGGCATTCAGAGTTAAATGGTGAAAATGGCTAATGTTACAAAAAGCAGTTAAATAGTTACTAGTTTGGAGCCCTTAATTGCTGCTGGTTTTTTTTGCTTTTATGCACTTAAGGAACCTATCTCCAGCAGACATGAAATCATATGATTTTTGTTGCACTTCTGAAATGTTTTGTAATAATGAGCATGTGACTTATCCAATTTAAAGAAAGTTCATGTCCAGTACACACATGCAAACCTCTTCCTCAGTTCGCAGAACGAAGCCAAAGCAAATTGGCAGAGCCTGGAGGAGCAATGTGACTTTTTCTTCTTGCATCACCCTGAGAACATAACCTCAAGTTAATTTTTCTGAAGTGTTGTTGCTACTGTTTTCAGGCTTATCTTCCCCTTGTGCCAGAAATATGCAGATTAATGAAGTTCAGCTTGTTGCAGTCGTTTAAATTTTTTTTTCTTCTGTGGAAAACAAGGGCATAAACATTGGAGGCCATGCACTTTGGGTGCTTAAACTGAGAATTTAACAGCTTGGGTAACTGCGGTGGTATTTAAAACCACAACCTGTTGATTTGGAATATCCACAGCAGCTGGAATTCTTGCTCGCAGCTGTGTGTAGAGCAGGAACAAAGGAAATTGAAAAGCTTTCACGTTGCTTCAAAGGAGGAGAAAAGCATTTGTTACTCACTGCTGACCCTGGGAGAGAAAAGCCATCTGCAGGGAGCACATTCCCGTGCAGTGCCCAACTATTGTCTCTTACCTGCCCTAAATTTAAACCATCCTGAGTTAATTCCAAGTTCCTGTTCCATTAGCCTCTGTTTATCCATATGTTCAATCTTAGCTGTCTCTCTTTTTTCCCTTGGTTAAGCTAAAGCTGCCTTTACCCACAAGACTGAAATGAGTCATTTGATGTCCTGAGAAAACAAATATAATTTTCCTGCGGTGAGAAAGCAGCCGTCCTTTCATCTGGGGTCTGCTCCAGTTATCCCAGCTGAAGGAGAGGGAAAACTCAAGCTCAGGCTTTGCTTAACTTTTTTTCTCCCTTGCTGTAGTAAAACCCGAGCCTGTTTTCTAGCAAACACTTGCCCAGAGTCTCACGACTGAGCAAGCAAACTCTGGGACAGCACTGGGGAGGAGCTGCTGGGTTGTTCTGAAGTCCCCTCGGGATCAGGGGCTGTCACATGCTGGGGAATGTGTCTGGCATCGTGCAGTGGGGTGACACACAGCAGTGCTGACTCAGGATGTGTGGGACAGCGGGGATCTGTGGGACAGCAGGGATCTGTGGGACAGCAGGGCCACCAGCTCCAGCCTCCCACAGCTCCAGCCACACGCTGCTCCACGGGGATGCACAGGTCATTCCTGACCCTACAACCCCCAGGCTGCCCTGAGAGAAAAAGGGACACACAGGGAAAAAGGGGAAATAGGGATTCAAAGGGAGCATCATGATGCTGGAAATGATGGGAATTGTGACCTGATGGATGAAAGCAAACTGCTCCAAACAGCTGGGCTCATCAGCTCGGATAATGGGATCTGTGCTTGTCACGTGTTTTGTGTTTGGGAATAAACAGGAAAATCAATCAGGATTATTCTTTTCCCAGGGTGCTGGTACAGCCATCGGGGAGCTGCCCCCCTATTTCATGGCGAGGGCAGCGCGGCTCTCGGGTGCTGAACCTGATGATGAGGAGTACCAGGAATTCGAGGAGATGCTGGAACACGCAGAGACTGCACAAGTAAGGACAGTGTGCAAAACAACAGAGCTAATAAAACACACAACAGCTCCCTTGGAGTAAATAACCACTCCAATTAAACCAGAAGGGGCCAAAAAGTCAGTTGGTGTGAGTTCACAAGGGACTTCCCAGGGATGGAAAAAGATCCTGTGCTGGGGAGAGATACCTGTGGTGATGTAGGACAAGAATGCAGCTTGTTGAAGCAGATAAAACAGTGCAGCCAAGTATTTGCTACAAGTACTGCAATTATTTAGATTTCCAAGAGCAGCACAATAAAGGTAGGGAGACACTGGGCTGGGAAAACAGGTAGAGGAGCTGCTGTTGCATAATCCTGGCTGTTCTGGCTGCATTTAAAGCCTCCCTGGGCCAGATTTTCAGCCTCAGCTCATCCCTTTCTGATGACATTTGCCTGCCTTTTGCCTGCCCAGTGTGTGACCCATTCATCAGCCCGAGGAAACATTTTTCCTGATGTGGAAATGCAGCAGAGCTGCTCTGAGTCCCTTTTTGTTGCTCTTGTCATTCATTTTCTCAAGGGGTTAAACAGTGCACAGTTTGCAATGGAGCTGCACATCAGTCAGGTACTGCTGTGGATCTGTGGATGATTTTCTCTTCAGGTCAGAAGTTTGCACTCTGGTCACAAGTTATTGATAGTGCTTTAGAAGAAATTAAACATTTTTTTCCTCGTGCTCCTGGCCACTGGATTTTTCCCTCTGTATTTTTCCTTCTTATCCTGTTTTGTCTGCCACTAAGTTGAAACTGGTCATGAGACTGCTATTAAAAACCAGCAGATGCTATTTACCATGCACTGATATCTTCAAACTCTTCTGCCAGGGTATTTTCTAGAGATAAATACATTCTTTTTTTTTTGCTTCCTTCAATAAAATGGATGAAGCTTTTCCATGAAAGTGGTTTGTCTGGAAATACTGAATGCAATCTAGTAATTCTAACAGTAAACCCTGTGTTTCCTGAGAGCCTCCCCCTGCTAGAAGGTTCCAAAGTGTTCTTCTGCTATTATAAATAGTAAATTCTTCTATTTTTTTTAAAGATGCAGCAGGGGGAAAAAAAAAGAATCTGCTTTGTTCTTTACTCTCTCATCAATCTTTGCTTTGCAAAGTAATCCCCTAACTGCACAAAAAATCGAGTTGTGGTGAAAAAAACAAGGAAACGAGTTCAATACATGACTTAAGTATCAGTGTTTACTGAAACCCTCCCAGTAAATTATATGTGTGTACAGTTGTGGCAGCAGCCAGAGATGATTTCCAGAACGCACAGTGAGATTCTTGGGAAGAAAATTTTTTGCTAGAGAGCATTTTGTCAGGCCAGGCCAAACTATAGCTGTATTGACTGCCCGGAGTAAACAAATGGCCTTGTGGAATTAATGAAGAAGAATGATGGTGTTATTTACCAGTACTTTTGATTTTATTTTCTTGGCAATTGAGTTTGGATTGAAGCGTGTTGTTTTGGGGATGGATGGCCAGGAAAAAAAAAAAAAAAAGAAATCTTTTCAACTCCACTTGTGGTTTGGTTTCTATAAACTCTTTTAACATGAGGCTTTGACAATCCGATTAAATTGTATTGTGCTCATAAAACTGACAGTTCAGTTTTTTCCATTTGCTAATGTGACTTCCTTTCTGCTTTTGGCTTCGATCATGTTTTCTCTGGATGTCTGTGGGAGACAAGCCTGCCTTTCCTATGACCTCTCTAAATCCCAATCTCCAGTGTAGCTTATCACTCTTTGCCCTGTAATTTGTATTCATGAGCAGTGCCGGTGTCTATTTTTGAATTGCTCATTAACAATTGTTATTACCTCCATCAGCTGTCTCCCACTCTCCCCAGTCTGAAGGCTGTGACAAGTGTCCTGTGCCTTGGGGATGCTGCAAATGCTCGATGGCAAGTGACAGGAGCCTTCTTTCAGCATGAAGCTCTGGTTCCATCCAGCCTTTTTGGATGGAGAGCCTTGGGAATGGGTGTTGGATTTTGAAGAATAGCTGAGCTGCTCTTTGCCTACGAGGCAGAGCCAACTGCTTTGACGTTTGTGCTGCGTGTGTGTTGTGCACAGAGCTCCTTGCTGCTGTTGCTCAAAAACAATGGTAGTTTGGAGAAACAGATGAGGATCTTCTCTGGTGAGGATAGGTCATGGCTGTAGCATCCAGCCTGAAGGATCTGAGAGGGGGAATATGCTTTCTGCCTGGGCACTTGAAAAATAAAATGAAAAAAACAGGCAAAAAAGGGATCTAAGAGGATTAAACAGCGTAAAGGTTTAGTGCTCCATTCAGAGTTACACAGAGTAAAATGCCATTTACTTTCAAGAGCCTATTGATGAATTTTGTGTCCCGAATCTCAGATCTGAGTGACCTGTCTCCTTGTGCCGGGTTTTGAGAGAGCTCATTAACCTGCAGCCGATGTGTCCTGTACTTTCCATTAGCACACTTGAGAAAAAGGCCCTTATTTTAAAGGAACACTCACTTCTTCCTCCCTGTCCCTTTGTGTGCTCCCAGTGAGTCCCAGTTCCGTGCAGGGAGTGTCAGAGCTGCCTGTGGCTGTGCCCTGCAGAAGGGAGGAGGTTTTCTTTGTCCCCAGAGCAGCTCTCTGGGGTTTGTTCAGACTTAAGGCAGCATTTCAAACCCACCAGCCTTTCAAAGGGCATCTCAGCTGCTGTTAACTCTCTTCCAGTCGAATTGCAGAGTGGAGGAGTGTTTTATCAGAGCTCCCCTTTTAGCCACAGGGAGTATCTGCAGTTCTAAGCAACCTCTCAATTAGGGGAAGTGAATCCACCGCTCGGTGCTGGGGCAGCACTTTGGTAATGACACAGTCACTGACACTTCGTGCAGTTTTGTGTCTCCACACACACGAGCAGGGACTCTCTTTTGCCAGTTGAAGAGTTGCTGGTTGTTCATTTCTCTCGGTTCTCTGTCATGCTCAAACACTTCAAGCTGAGGAGTGAAAAAGCAGCTTTTGGTGCCAGCTTGCCTCAAGGTACTCAGTGACAGTGCGTGGGCCTTGCTGTATCCTGGTACTCCTTGCTAAGAGGGGAAAGTACTGATATCTTTGCATATCTAATCCTTAATGGCTGGAAGTGTTTGGCTTCATTAAGTGGCATTTCTTTAAGAACTAATGATTTACACGTCGGGGCTTTGCTTCTGTGCAGCCTCACTGCAGCCAAATCTCCATGTAAAAATATTTTCTAGTTGCCTATGTTACTATCAGCCACTGCTGTTTGTTTACTTTCCAAGCTGTGTCCTGCCTGGGGAGAAATAAAGGCTTGCAGAAGGGTTAAATCCATAGAAATGCCGAGATGCAGCAGGGCTGGTTTGGAAAGGATCGAGTGCCATGTGCACACTGGATGTCAGTCGTTGCTGGGACCTGTTTTTGCCTCCACTGAACCTTTACTGGTTGTGGTTTGTCTGGCCATCACATGACTTCTCTGAAAATTCCCCCTCCCCTCCATTTCCAGTAAACTGTTTGAACAGGAGTGACTCAGACTGAAACCAGCTTCCCTGTAACCACAGGGCTTGTTAAAGAATTTGTCAACGTGGACTCGAGAGGGTTTGTATTAAACCGAGCAGCAACTGCCTGCCTTTGGTCGCGGCAGGCTTTAGCTTCCTGCTCCCCCAGGGCTGCAAGGGGTTAAACCGGCGGGTTTTGGGATAGTGGCACTCGAACACATGCTAATCCCATTTTTCCAGCCTTTCTGGGTTGCTTTTCCAGGGCTTCACGTGGGGTTGCTGGGAGCAGGAGCAGAACAAAGTCCGTGCCACACCCGGGAGAAGGCAGCGCTGTGTTCTGACACGACACTGACTTCACTCGCGGGGAATGATTAGGCTCAGCTAACGAGTGAAATCTCACTTAATTAGCAGCGCTCGAGATGGCCAAATTAAAAACGGATCTCTGCCGTGATTGCATTAGCAGCTCCCATCTGATAAGTTCCTGCTTGAAAAGGCTGCTGGCTTGTTTAATCAACAGCGTTTCAGGGTATTTGGTACAAGAAAAAAGAAGTTAAGGCAGACCACAAGCAGGTTTTTATAAAGCATTTATCATAAAAATGGAAGTGGAAGGGTCATGTACAATAACTGGGAAACCTTCACTTCTTTTTCTTTTCCTTTTTTTTGCTTTCCCAGAAATCACTTGTTCAAACTGAACATCAAATTCCACTCATCCTTTCTCAGTCTTCCAATCACCCCCTGTGCTCCTCAGTTTCATGTTTTAATTGTTGCTGCTGTGGGTGGTCAGGAGCTCCTCACACCCTGCATTCCTCCAGCTTGATGCCTGTGTTTGTTAATAGCTCTAGGGGAGGTTTTTCACCTCTTTTATCGTAATTAAATAGAAATTCAGAACTAATCAAACCTTGAAGCTTCGCTTTAGAAACTCCCCAAGAGTGCTGGGGAGTGAGGTGGCAAAGTGGCAGTGGTTTTTCACAGATAATGTAATCAGCAGTGGATACACTGAATAACAGCTCGGTTTTGAACTTTTCACCAAAATTACCGAGTTTGAAATACATTTTGGAATGAGTCAAATGGCAGCTTTAAAGAAGGGAACTCGATCTAGAGCACTTCCTGAGAAAAGAGGCAGCAAAGAGTTAAACCAGGCAGGGGGTAGACAATAAGAGCTGTGAGTAAGGAATGTGTAAACCACCTCCTGGTTGGATTTCTTTGGGCACGGGCAGGAGAAGGTGCCCACATTGTTCTATTCATTTGCACACCTGCTCACAGATAAGGAAAAACCAGCACAGAGCATTGCACTGATTCCTGGTGGTGACTGGAGATGACTTTGGGAGTTTTGATTTGAAGGGCTCTTTGTGTCTGTTCCCTGAAAAATGATCTAAGTGTTTAGTGTGTGAGTACATAAATCAGAAATCACCCAGGCAGGGAGGAAACCTGGGTTACTCTGCAACATTTTTGCTCAATATTAGGTCAGGAGAATTTTGTCAGTAACAAATTTCTCACTTTGTAGCAGAAATGAGAAATAATGTCACCAGGTGTGCTGGAAATTTTGGAAACCTCATTTGCACGGGAGTGGTGGAGAAGCAGATGGTTGAATTCTGCCATTGGATTATTGCATGTCCTGTCCTATGTGTGTTGGGAATGCTCAACACAAGTTTCCAAAGGGAAAATTTGTCCCTAAATACTTGATTTTTCACTCCTCGACGTTCCGAGAAAGACCACAAATGATAAAAAGGTGAGTCAGAAAAGCTGTCTCAAGGATTTTTTCAGGGACAACCTTCAATAACTGATAGAAATTAATTACAGCAGCATAATCAAGAAAATGGCTGCTTTTTTTTTCCCCCTGCTCCAGACACTGTTTAAATATCTGTGTTGTACAAGAGTCTGGTATGCAGACCACTTCTCAGAGCTGTCTGGGAACCTCTGTCCCTTCCAGGGAGAGCAGGGCAGAGCTTTGCACATCTGGGCTGAGAGGGGAGAACTGTGTGTGCTAAAGGCTTTGTCAGCTCTGTAAGAAGTTCCTCACTTCCATTCTATTTTAATCCTTAACTCATGTCTAAATCCTGGGTGGAGAAACAGGATTTTTTTTCAGTGCTGATGGCTTTGAGTTCTCATATTTATCAGAGATTGAAAACGTCAGTCTTCGTGCCTGGTTATCAAAAATTCCTTCCTCGCAACGTCTGCGTCTTAAACCACCTCAAAACAGGGCTTGATTCTTCAGAAGGGATTCTTAAAAATGAACCAGGTCCCGGAATTGGCAGAGCTGTGGCCACAATGACTAATTGCAGTTGTAGCTTTGAGATAAACGAGCACTTCAGTGGGGTTTTTGGGAGGCACTGCCAGCTCAGGCTCTCCAAAGGCTGCAGAGATCCGTGGGTGATTTCTGGGGAGTGCTGGGATGTTCCTTCCACTCCTCTCCCTGCCTGTGGCTGTAGTATCTTGCCATGGAATCACACAAAAATTCACCTTGAGAGGGACCTGAGGCAGTTTCTAGTCCAATTTTTTTTTTTTTTTTCTAGTCCAGCTCAGGTTTCTCAGGGCTGCTCCTGGAGCCCTGCAGGGCTGGAGGTTCACAACCTCCCTGGGAAATCTCCTCCAGTGCTGCTGCCATTCCCACTGACAGCTCCTTCCATGAAAATGGTTTGCAGGATCTGCTGGCTGCCAGGTGTGAATCAAAGTGGCTGTTCAGCAAGGAAAGAAATCATTTGATTTCATATTCCTGTGCAGGGCTGTAAAGCTGCAGAGGGTCAGAGTGGACAGAGCTGCTGTGAGGAGCAGAGGTGGCAGGGGATGTGGTTAAAGGGGCTACAGCTCTGCAGGACAGATCTGATAAGGCTGAAAGGACATGCTCCTTCCTCTTCCTTTGGGCTGTTTCCTTTAATTGTGTCTTATTCTTTACGAAATTTCTTTATTCTTCCAGCGTGTGAAGCGAAAGGACTTTTCATGTAGCAGTCTGAGGGTTTCGGTTCTAGCTGTGGAAAAACTGGCATTAAATTTGAGTTCTAGAGCTCGCTGAGCCCTATAATCCATATTCCTTTTGGTGTTTTTCCTTTCTGAACCTGAGTGTGGTGTTGGGCTGGAAGAGGCTGAAATCTCGAAATGAGGAATTGGTTGTAAAGAAACATTTGCTGGTTCTTCCCTCGAGAAGGGGGAGGGAGAAGGGAGGGAAATTAAATGTTGCTACCGTGGTACAGATGATTAATGAAATGCAGAAAATACCTGGAAGTTCCCAGTGGAACTAATGGACTCATCCAGAGCTGGTTGACTTCATTTCTTCTCCTGTTAATGGCAAGATCTTATTTACCATAAAATGGACTCATAATTTGGGAGTTTCACACTTTTACTGCAAGTCAGGCTAAAATTAAATGATCCAAGGCTGCTGTTGGAATGGACACTTCACTCTGCTGTTTCTGCTCCCACAGGATTTGCAAAGGGTTCAGCTCCTCACACAGCTCTGGGGCTTCTTTTGTCTGCCTTTTCTAACATCACTTTTAAAATCTGGTATGAGGACAATGGGTTTAATTGTATTTTCTATGGAAAAACATCAGGTTTTCTGACCCAGTTTGTAGTTGTAGTTACTCATGTCTGAATTTACAAAGTCCCCAAAGATGAGCATCCTCCTGATTATCTCTGGATTGCAGCATCACCCCTTAACATGCAACCAACCTCAGGAATTTGAAGACAAACAGATGTGGAAATAAATCCCTCACAATCTGTGTCCAGCATTCTTATCCTCACAATGGCCAGGAGAAGAATCCACCTGTATATTTGATTTCTCACTATATGTAATATATTCTGTGTGTCCATCCTTGCCTACAGATATTGTGAATATTGAGCTCTTCCCAGTTCCAAGGCCTCAGATCTCCAGTTTAATGAGGCTTTGTGGGTGATACTCTCTTCTTTCCACCATTCTTTGGAGAAGCCAAGGCTGTTTTATTGCTCTTTGGTCACCTTCATCTTGGACATTTTAAAACTGTTCTCATGTTCCACATCGATGTCTTTTTCTCTTGCAACTTTTCCATGATTACCCAACTCCTTTTCCAGAATTTCATGTCTCAGAAAGCCCAGACTTCTCATGAAGTGAAACTCACTTAGAATCTGGAATGTCTGTGGTGTGTAAATCCCTTTCTTTTATCAACCTTAGTGTTTGCTTGGTTCTGCCACTTTCTATAATCCCTGAAAACTTTTTCCAGCATCCTCTTTGGGGGTCTGATTTCCCAGATAGGACTTTCCTCTCCCAGATTTTTGGGTGATAAGGAAGTTATCTCCAAGCATCAAGATGGAAATATCCCCTTTCAGTTTGCCCCTTGTTTGCATTTAACAGGAAGTATTTTAGAGAAAGCTGGACCAGAGATCCATGAGCTGCCATCACAATATTCCTGCTTGTAATTACTGATGAGATCTGCTGCCTTTGATGTTTTGGGGAGGTTGGGAAGTGGTTTTTGGTCACTGAGTGCTGAACCATTTGCAGGGATGTGCTGTGACCTCCCAGCCTTGGGTACCTCTCTTTGCCACTGCTCCTCTGCAGTCAATCCATTATTTCAAGGAGTTAATAATTCTTCCTCTGAAATCCTGGAATCCACTGCCTGACCACAAATGGTCATTCTCCCATAAGTTGTGTTTGATTCCATTGTGTTGGGACAGAAAGCCAGAAGAAATGAAATACTGTGCAGCTCATTTTTAACATAACTGGGATTTTTACATAAAGAGGGGCACTGTCTTTGTAGGCAGCCCTTTAAATGTTGAGGAATCTATAATTTTGGTCATCTAAATGGTAGTTTCATAGTCTTCAATCTTTGGGGGAAGAAAATGTTCTCCTCTTGAGGTGATTATCTGGATAATTACACTTTTTTATTGTAACAATAATAGAAATAATGCTCATCTTGGTGTTAAATCTGCCAATATTACCAATGGGTTTGTAAAGTGCTTCAGAAAAGAAATGGGAGAGAGGAAAAGTTTTTCCAGTCCTCAAATCCCTGGAATCTGGATTGTGTCTTTGAGAGATTGAGCTGGGATGTGATGGGAACCTCAATGCTCCTCAAATCTGATTGCAGCTGTTAGAAGATGAATTGTCACATTGAATAATCTGTGCAGGCTTTAGAGAGCAGACCTGGGGAAGTGTTAGAGGTTATTTCTGTGGGATTCTCTCCAACTCTGATTATCCAGAGCTCTGTGGATCCATCAACCTTTCCAGAGTCAGGAAAAAGATGCTTCACCATTTCAATGGGAACAGTTCATTGTGACTGTCCTGCTACAGAGGGAAGTGATATAACAATAAATGATTATATAAATGATTTCTTTAAATGATATTTTCCTTGAACTCGTTAGTTAAATCTAGTGAGGTGGTTGTTCTTCCCCCAAACACAGAGCACCTCATGCAACTTCACAGAGAAGGGAGAAAGAGAGATTGAATTATAAATGAAAACCCAATAAAACAGAAGGTTGAGGCAAAGCTTTGTGATTTAGACAAGTTGTCCATTCCCTCCTTCAGGAAGGACTTTCCCAGGGATAAAAGGTCCATTTTCATAGGGCAGCTATGGAGCAGAACATGTAAATTCCCTTTACCATCCCTTTAGGTGTAGAGGTTTGGGGGTTTTCATCCTATGGGGTCAATAAATGATCCAAAATTCCCTTTTCCCAAGCAGCTCCAGGACAATTCATCCCTGACCTTTCCATGCCTCCTGTTCCATCGCAGCTCTGGGGATCTGATGATTAACCCAATGAAGTCATGTTTAATCATTTAACCTTCCTCTGCCTGCACTGTAGCACTCACAGGAAATCCATTTCCAAAACCCCAAAAAATAAATCATCTCTGAAAGGGACACAGTGAGCTAAAGCATCCTGAAATGTTATAAAGAATGAATCACAATTAGCTGAGAGGCCAGTCGTGTCTAGAAACTTTTAATTTGGGGGGAAAATGGTTTGCCTGTAAGTAGCTGAACTTTTATCTATTTTTTTTTCATATATATATATAAAATGATATTATTTTTTAAGGCACTAAATTATGAAAGTTGTTTTATTTCAAATGAGAAAAGATTGTTCCCTGTGCAGGCTTTTAGAAAAGAGAAAAAAAAAAATTCTGTTGTGAAATAGGTAAAAGTTGTGAAACTGGTGATTGTATTCTCGGAGAAATGAAACTTTTAAGGCTTTTTTATTGTTGCAGATGTCGCAAAGATTTGTCAAACAAAATTTAAGGAAGGAACCAGAGAGAAATAATTCTGAATTTGTTTTCACAGGGTAAATGTTTGGGCTGGAAATGAATAATTTTTGTTGCAGCCCTGGTGGGTTTATTGCCCTTCAAATTATTTATAGCTTTGATTATATTAGATTAAAAAATAGGTTAAAAAAATCTTGAATTTGTCTTTTGGCTTATTTAGAAAGTCTGGAAAAAAGGAAGGCAAATGACAAGTTTTTGAGTGAAATTTGTAGAATTTAAAATTGTGCTTTCCATGAAGTACTTTGTGACAGACAATGAAAAAAACAAAACTTAAAGAAGAAACAAGCTGAGTAATAACTCTAAAAAAATTAATTTATGGATTAATAAGATGAGAAAATTGCTCCTACATTGGTTTTGTTTGGGGATTTTTTTTTTGAGACAAACTTGTTACATTTTTTTTTAAAGACTTTCATCATTAGTTTTATAATGTTTTACGTGGTTTTACCTGGAGGGGAAGTATTACCTTCAAGGCAGCCTTGAATTTTGCAGCAGTTGAGAAAAGTGGGTGAGGGAAGCTGTTTCTTTTTAAGAAATTTGGTTTAAAACGTGCTTTACCCTAAGTTAACACAGTCAATTTATATATAATCATAATAATATATTTTATTAAAGCAGCTCTGCTGCAGGTATTAGTTTATAGGTCATTTGCTAGAGAGTTTATTTCCAATTCCAGCTTGTGAAAATGAATACAACACTGCATTAGCAACACAGTAAAAGATAATGGGGGAATAAATTAAAATCGGAATAGAAACAACTTCCATGCAAATAAATCAGGGAACCATTTGAATAATTGTCTTGGAGTGTTTTATTTTAAAGATACTTTATTTTAAAGATACTTTGCCATCAGATTTATGGAGCTGTGAGAAAAAAAAAATATTTATTGGCTTATAAAAGTGAAAATACTGCTCCAACCCCGTGAGGTTTGGGAAATGGGGGAGAAAATAGGAACTGAGAATGTCCTGAGCCTGGGGGGAGAACCTTGTGAAATCCCTGGGGAAAGAACTATTCCAGGTCACCTTTCCCTGGATCTAAATCTGCTTTAGCACTTTCTGGTGTGAAATCAATTTGTAGATAAATCCTGAGGAGTTCTTTTCACTGCTGTGTTCGGCTGGGGAATTGGGAGAGCTGCTGCTTCCCTTGGGGAAAATCCCAATTTCTTCCCTCCGTCCCAAATCCCGAGGGTCCCACAGATTTGGGATCCCCTTTGGGTTCTGTTTATTTGGGAATAACCACGAGGGAATTGGAGTTCAGCAGAGCTGCTCTGGATGTCGCAAGATTTCTGGGCTTGGCTCTCTGAAAATCTCCATGTTTTGTTGTTTAGAACAATTTCTGTCAAAATTCCGTCTTTTAATGAAGGAAAAAAAGAGAGCGAGAGAGAAAATTAATTGTATTTTTCAGATTTTTTTCCTAGCAGAATAAGCTGGAAGGTTTGGTGACAGCCTCTACCCTCTGTTCTGGGTGAATTCTATGAGATAAATGATAAACTATCAGGGAAAAATTGCATTAAAATAATGAATATTTGACCTCTTCTGTTTTGCAATCACGATCCCAAGGTGTAACTCCTGGTGAAAATGTGCAAATTCACCCTTATGGAATATTCTAGAGGGTTTTTCTATTCCCCTGTGGTTAAAAATGTCCCACTGTAAGAGTTAGGAAATCTCATTTCTTTGGCGTTTTTCTTTCTGTTTTAATTTATTTTTCCAGGCATTAAATACAATAAATAGAATTATTTTCACTTTGGTAATAAATGTTTTTTAGGTTTTTTAATTTATTTTTAAATTGAGAATTTCACTGTTTGAAAGCACAGTAATAAAGAAATGTTACTACTTGAAAAAGAGGTGTAAAAAGAAGCAAATGGCTTTTCCACAGATTCTTTTCTTTAATCTGCCATAGAAAATTTTGTCAATTCTACAGCTCTAAATTTAGGTAAAGTGCAAGAACATTGTCAAATAATTGTAGTTTCCTTGCATTGGTGTGTAGTATTTAAGGTTTCAACAGAACTTTAACAAAGTTAAAATTGCATAAATGTAATTTTTCTGGATTGCCCTGGAGTTGCTTTAATCAATAATTAATGATATTCTAAATTCTACAATTCAATAGTAAAGGGTGGAATTTAGAATAACATTAATTATTGAATAAAGTAATTTCCTTGTGTCATTTATTGCGTTGCTCCTGGAAAATCAGAATTTTATTGCCTATTTCTAAGATTTTAAAAAGGAATTAATAATTATGTTTTAATGTTTTTATTCCCAAGGATTCCCAGCTTTTTCTGTAACTACTGTGGCCAAACCTCAGCAGGGAGCACTGACCTTGCTTTTGTTTTTCTGGACAGAAAAGAATTTAAAAGAATTTAATCTCCTGTAAACTCACTTCTCACAACCAAGCTGCTGGGGAGAATCTTTATTTTTGCTTTTTGAAGGGTTTTCCTTCAAAAAATTTGAAGGAAAATTAGGCACATTTTGAGTCTCAGGAATAAACTGATCACAAACTAAAAGGAGGCAACTTTGGACAGAACAGGAGCTGCACCTTCCCTTTTTTAAAGTCATTTAGGCTCAACTTTATGGATTTGAATGGATTTTACAAGTGTGTTGTAGGCAATACCTGGAATTGGTTGTTTTGATTAAGATCTTGGCTTTGGGAGAACAGATCTGAGGCTATAATGGGATTATTGTGCTCCTTCTGTTCTCAGAAATTACCTTTCTACCACTGGAAATGGCACTGAAGGAATTAATTCCTTCTGCTTGTTTGAGGAATAAGGTATCAGCAGCACTGGCATTCCAAAGAAATGGGGAAATAAATCCTGGAAAACCTATTTCCATGGCAGTGGGAGTTTAGTGCCACTTGCAGGGGTCTGAAAAACAAAACCCAGTGGATGTGGGTGGTCAGATTGTCCCTCTAAACCAAAGGTTTCAAACTGACCTGTTTGGTTTAAAATTCCTCCCAGTTCCTAGTTAGGAAATCCTGCAAGTCACACACATTCTGAGCTCTG
The DNA here is from genome assembly GCA_024500445.1 of Entomyzon cyanotis. Lineage (NCBI taxonomy): Eukaryota > Metazoa > Chordata > Aves > Passeriformes > Meliphagidae > Entomyzon > Entomyzon cyanotis. The sequence goes on from JAKEPQ010000673.1 coordinate 3,341,818, forward strand.
TCCATGTGGGGTTTGCCTCGTTTAATAACTTTATTTTCCTGTTTGCAGGACTTTGCTTCCCGGGCTAAACTGGCAGTGCAGAACTTGGTGCAGAAAGTTGGATTCTTTGGGATCCTGGCCTGTGCCTCGGTGAGTTTTTCCCAAAAAAAAAGGGGGATTTGTGGGATTTAGTTTTACAAACTACAGCTTGGATGTATTTCCACGAAATTCATTTTTATTTGCAGTTTCTGTGAGCTCTGTGGTGCTCAGGGAAATGGGACCTGCTGGAATTGTGTTAGGATTGCTTTAGGTGTTGATGTATTGTATCTTACATTCCTGACATCCTCAAATCCCGAGGTGTGCATGGATTGGAGAGTGGAAAACTACCTGCAGAAATCCTGCTGAGGATGTCCAGCCATTGCAATCCTCCCAAATTTGCTTTTTGGGTCATCAGGAAGCAAATTTCAGTCGTGGCTGTGCAGCTACAAACTGCTTGTGGCTTTTTTTTCCTCTCTAAACAAGAGGGGAAAGGAGCATCTCCAGTGATGCTATTTTAGTTTTTGAGTAGGATAATGCTGGTTTTTCAGAATAAAAAAATATTTAAGGTTCAAGTCTCTCTCTGGAGCTGGTAGGAATGGAGTGCCTTGTTGTTCATCCCACACACAACCTGTGGGATGTGGTGGCAGAGAAGGGGGAAGTGTGGGACCTCTCCAATCCCATTTTTCTGCAATAACCACAGCATTGCTGAGCTTTTCACTCCACACTCATCCAGCATCTCCTGGTTTCCTAAACTGTAACAATGACACAGCCAAGTGTTTGCTCCAGTGTAGCTAACCTGTGCTAGCTGGGGAGAATTAATCTGATCAGAGCTGCTGACACAAAGCTCCTGCTCACTAATCCTTTGAAATGTCTTCATGTTCAGAGTGGAGTCACAGCCTGCAAGCTGCTCCTGAAATCCTCCCAGCTCTGAGGTGCTGCTCCCTGCTCTGACTCATGTCCTGTGTGACATCCCTGCCATTCCCTGTCCTGTGTCACCAGCACAGCGTGGAGGTGGCAGGGATGACTTCCTGGGCAAGGTGGAGAGTTGGATAAATGGAGAGCAGGAGGAAGGAGCTGGTAAACACCAGAGGTGACTGTAAACACTGCCGAGTTCCTGCTTAGTAATACTTAAACATTTGCTTAACTTCTTCCCCACTTTGCTGCCCAGTCCTTCCTGGGGCTGGGGGAGGGATGAGGAGCCAGCAGGGCACACTGAAGGGTGAGCACTATTTTAAATGTGCTCACAGAACAACTGCAGCAGAAAGAGAGAGCTGAAATTTTTCCAGAGGCTTTGGAAAAGCAGGGATGCAGGGCTGAAATGTGCCAGAGGCTTTGGAAAAGCAGGGGTGTCCCTCTGTGTGGCACCTCTGGGTGAGGAAGGAGGACCAAGGCAGCTCCCCACGTGTGCTCCTTGCATTTTGGTTGTGTCCCCACAGCCATCAGGGCTTGGATTCAGGGCTTCCCTTGCTTCTTGCTGCTTCTCTATTCCCCTCTCTCATAATTGTGATCTTACTTCTGGATTTTAGGCTTTGATTTGATGTGTTTTTCATGGCTGCAGAGCTTGCTGCTGAAGTGGTAATGACTGTCCCAGCTGTGGGTCCTTGTGTGTTAAGTGGTGGCTTCTCAGTGCTGCCCAAAAACCCCATCAAATGGAAATTAAGAAGTCTGCAAGTTTATCCAGTGAAGTCAACTGACTGTCGTGTTGTTTAGTGGCAATAAGGAAGTCATAGGATTGTCTGGAGCTCATTTCTATATAAAGGCAGCTCTGGGGAAGGAACAAAGCAAGAGTCAGCCCTGAAGTTCCTCACTGCGACTTGTGAGAATTTGCCCTCTTGAAGGGAGTTTCGCCTCTTGCCTTTGTGGGCTTTTTTTGGCAACTTTCAGTCAGAAGCAGAGAGAAAACCTCTCTGGCTGCTCAGACACCCTCCTGGGGCCTTGCTGAGTAACCTCTCCCCCTGGGCTGCTCAAAGGCACCCAAGCAGCCTGCTGCAGGGATTAAAACATTCTGTGCGCAGATTAAAACGTTCTGTGCACCTCAGCCATCCAGCCAGGAACAGCCTGGAGCAGCCTTGGCTCTGAGCAGCACAATCCTGGGGCTGTGGGGTCAATCATTGACCAACTCTGTGCCCCAGGCAGCTGTCCCAGGTAGGGAGGGAGCTGGAGCTGCTCAGGGAGCGTTTCGGGCTGTGATTAGAGCCCGGGTCAGATTTCTTCTTCTGCAGGTGCTGCTGTGGCTGCTCATAAATCTGAATTGCTGCTCTCCACCAGCCCAGCACAACCTTTCCTCCCAGATTGCACAGTGTCTTTTATCCTTTCCCAATCTACCCTCTTGATTTCTTTATTTCTGTCACAAAACACCAGCAGGGCTGCAGTTTGTCACCCCAGTGCCACACTGACCCCTGTGCTGCAGGCTGAGAGGGAAAGGTTTGGAATTCAGATACTTTCTTGGTTTCGGTTCAAAAATATTTTGCAGATAGTATCACAATACCATAAGTCAGGCCAGCAGTTTAATAATAATAAAAAATTCTTTTAATTTTAAATGAAATGCACATGCCTAATAAAATCTAATCAGTGCTTTTAAACTGGATACATATGACTATAAATGCCAGTTTTTAGTGTAGTTTCTCAGCTGGAAATCACTGGGGATCAGTTGGAGCACTGGTTTCCAAGAGTGATGTTCTTGTCAGTGAGGAAATTTGATAAATCACTCAAAATGGCTTTGCTGTGGTTTTTCTGTGCATTTCACATGGAAAACTTCTCATTGGCTTTTTTCAGGATCCAGGGGTAAGGAGGGACCATGAGAATGGAATTGTCTGGGACATTGTCTAGCTGAATCCCAGAGACTTAAGTTATGTGGTGCGACATCAACATTTTTGTAATTACCAAGACACGAGAGGTTTGGATCAAAATGGGAGAAGGAAAAACTCTTCATTTGTCAAAATTTCCGACTCTGTCCTGTTCCTGTCCATCCAACATGTGCTGCAATTCCTGAACTTCTCTCCCTTGCCCTCCACAGATCCCAAACCCCCTGTTTGACCTGGCTGGCATAACATGTGGGCATTTTCTGGTTCCCTTCTGGACCTTCTTCGGTGCAACCCTGATTGGAAAAGCTGTGATTAAAATGCACATCCAGGCAAGTACTGCCCCTCCCTGGGGGCTTTTTGGGGTGAAGGCTTCCATTCTTTCCCTGCCTGTTCCTTGGGAATGAATCCTGGAGTCTCCTCGCCCGACCTGAAGTAATGGAAATTAATTTGGTGTGAGGGATTTACAATAAAGGAGCTGCTGGGCTCCTCCAAGCTGAGGCAAGTGAGTAATTTATAGCTGCTGCCCCGCTCAGGAAATTGGTGGTTAGCCAAGGTATTTACCTACGGCTTCCACCAGACTGCCAGGGCTCCCCCTCCCAGTGAACTCCCCTTTTTGGTAACAAACCCTCGTTTGCACTTTGCAATGCCCTTTTGAGCTGCGTTGAGAAAACCCCACTGAGCCCTGTGGGGCCGGGCCAGCCCAGCCTGGGTGGATTTGCCTCACTTTTGGGGTCAGAACAGCAATTTTTGGGGTCCCAGCCCAGGTTGTTTTGAAAGGCCCTGGGTTTGGTGGGCCTGGGGTTTTTTCTGCTCATTCAGGGCTGTTCCAGATGTGCTGAGTTTGACTCTCAGAACCTGCAGTTGTTTTCACAAAATGTTGGTTTTGCTTGTAAATGCGTCACCGTTGGGTCCAAGGAGAGATGAAGCTCTGATTCCCTGGGGGATTTTCTGGTGTGGTCAGGCTGTATCACCAGCTACGTCGCTGTTTGGGATGTTTTCAGCTGAGTTTGGGTTTTTACACTGCCTGTGCCTCTGTTGTTTAGAAATCTGCTGTGACTCTATCAAAACAGCAGAAGCTTTTAGTATAAAATAACCTCAACAGCCTCATCAAACTGTTTTAAAATCTTTATTTTGCCCTAAACACAAGATTTCAATCTTCAGCTTTTTTCTTCCCATCATTTTTTAAATGGTTGTTTTATTTTGCCCGGTGCTTAAACAGAAAACAATAAATAGATTTGGAAATTCTTCCATTTACTGGTTTAGAACAGCTTTTTCTCCACACTTACTTCTGTATTATTGAATTTTTTTGTATTATTGAATTTTTTCCTGCCTGTTAAAATCTGTGTTAAAATGTGTTCTGGCAGCATTGAAAAGTGAAATAGCATTAGATCAATATTCCTTTTATTATTTTAATTGCCTTGTTCAGCTACCACAGTGTTTGCTGTGTAATTTATAGTGCTCCACACTCCCATCACATGCAAGCGAAAAAACATTTCCCAGTGTCTTGTACAGTTGGTAAATCATCCGATTTTGTAACAGGGAATTACAAATTCCCTTTTTTCAAGCACACCCTTGTGCAATAGCCTTGATTTTTTGGAGTGATCTGGCTGGACATGGAATTTAGGAAATGTGAGAGTCATGGAAAAGGCTTTTCATGAGATGTTCTGCAGACAGGAAGTGAGTGGCTGGTGCAGTGACCATCCCAGGCTGCACTCCCAGCCCTCCTTTCCAGCCTGGGGAGGCCAGCTCTGCCTAGGCCAGGCTCAAATCAGTCTGAGGAGGCTGTGTGTGTGCTCAGCCACCACCCACAGGCTCACTCTGTGGGACAGAGGGTTTTAAACAACATTTGAACTGCTTTTAGCAGTGCTGAAATCATGGCCGTTCAGGTTTTCTGCACAAGAAGATGTGTTACAGAAGGTTTTTATTGAAATGAGTCTGTCACTCTCACAGGTGCCCAAAATCTCTTCCTTTGCTCTTCACTGAGGATTTTTTTTGTTGTTTCTGTCTGAATCAGGGGACTAAACCCCATGGTTTTTCACTTCTGTGATCTGGAAGCCCCAGGTGTTGGGCTCTGAGTTTCCCTGGCTGTTTTTCCATTCAAACATTGCTGACAAAGTAAAGTGACCTTGAGCTTCTGGCAATGGGAATTTGGGGAGGAGGAGAATGGGCAGCAAACAACAGGCTGCAAAAACACTGCAAGAAATTCAAACCATGAGGAAACACAACCCTTAGATGAGCAGCTTTTCTCTCTTCTAGAGAATATTGAAAAATAAAGAGGAGGCAAAGCTGGAGGAGCTGCTTGGGAAGGAACACAAAGTTGTCTGTGCTTCCCCTCAGCTCCAGGCTCTCTGTAATTCCTCTCTTCCTTCCTGCAGAAACTTTTTGTTATTATCACCTTCAGCAAACACATCGTGGAGCAGATGGTGACCCTCATCGGGTGAGTAACTCCTGATTCCCCTCTCAGTCACTCATACCTTCACCCATCCGAGTGGAAAAGTACTGCAGTTGTCAGCTGGGATGTGCTTTGTTCCAGGCTTTGCCCCACACTGAGCTCAGGGATCATTTCAGATTTTTCCTGGAGTCCTTGGGGGAATTTGGTGGCCCTGAGGCTCAGGGTTGTGGGATCAGCACTGAACCTTCACCCCAAAGCAGGATCTCTCCACTTTTAGCTGCAAATGGGCTGCTTGCCCTGGATTTTCTGCAGATCCTATGGCAGAAAAATGAGAAAGTTGATAGAAAATTATATTTTAGAGGAAAATCATAAAATTCTACGATTCCACATTAAAAACCTGAGATTTTATGGAGGATGAAAATAAACACCTTCCATAACTAGAACTACCTTACGACATTAAATCTCTCATAAAACATCAGAATGAGAAATTTGGTCTGTAGGGTTTAATCCCTATTCTGTTAAATTTGGTTGAAATGAGTTTTCGTGGATAAAGTGTCCTGATTTTGAGCAAGTTTCTTTTCTTTTTTGGCTGAACTTTAGTAACTGATGGCTATTTTATTTTTTAAGTTAAAATCTCAGTGTAAAACAAGAAAACTGAGCAAAACCTCAGCTGGCAACAGTTAGGGGGAAAAATAGACAAAAACCAGATTTACACATTGAACGAAGGTAGGACACTAATGGTGAAGTGTTGGATTTATTTCCCTCACATTTTACCTGTGGATTCATTTCATTCAACTGAAATCCAACCTAATAGAAATCCCTAAAATAAATTCATGGGTATTCCTGATTTTCCAAGGTTTATTCTCTGGGGCAAATGGACATTTTGCTTCCCAAAGTGCAATAACTATTTTCACATCAAATCCAAAAAGCCACACTCCTCAAGAGCAGTTTCAGGGCAGGAATGTCTGGAAATATAATCCTTTAAAAACAAAACTCCAAGCAGTGATTCTGCACAAAGAGAAGGAGTGTCAGAAGAACCTTGGAGGACATTTCACTGATGAAACAAATCCTGCCTTAATTATTCCTAATCTTCTGCTTGAGCATCTGCTTTGTACCAAAACTCCAAATCAATTTGTTGCTTTGAATATTCATTTTAAAAAGGGAGGGAGAGAGAGAAATGTGGTTTCTTTTAACCATCCTGAGCTTTTCTCAGTATCAATCACTCCAGACCATTTGATCTGCCACTAGCTCAGGTACATTTCCAAGGATTTCCTCTCCTGGGGATGCTTGGAGCCAAACCCAGTAGATTTTTCCTACTTCATCTGTCTTGGAGATAATTTTGCATTGAATTACTTCGAAGGCATTCACAGGAGCTCTGCTGGGTTCGGGTTTTATTGGAGGGTTGATGTCAGAGTTAAAAAATGTTCCTGGGAGACAGAGAGATTTTTGGAATGTCCCGATATCCTTGACTTTTCTCAAGCTGTCTCCAGCATTACCTCATCAATTTCTGTAGAGTGGAGCCTCAAACATGTTAAACAATACCTTGCTCTAAAAGCCCTGTTATTGAATTAAAACAGAGTTCTGCTTAATGGGCAGTAACTTTATTTTAATCAAATTCTGTCCACCACAATGACTTTGGGCTTCCTTTGTCTGGGCTGTTGCTCTTACACAATAGGAAATATCTGAGCACAATACCTGAAAATAATGAACATATTGATATCCAGGATAAATAGGACCTAGACAGGAGATTAAACTTTGAGATAAAAATCTGAGAATATCTGATTTTATAAGCCGAGGAGAATTTCTTGACAATTATGTGATTTTTTAGTCAAAATGCAAAACTGATTCATGTGCAGATCTTGCTCTTTATTGTCACTGGATGCTGCTGTCCCACACTGAGCCTGCCTGCCATAACCAGGCTGCTTTCATAGCATTTAATTTGATTTTACAGTTTTGTCTAGCTCTCCATTACAAACAGATCATGAAATACTTTTTATATCAATTAAATAAAAAAGGAAAAGGAAAAGAAAATGTGGCAGGAAATTAAGAAGCTGTTTAGAGAGAGTTTTTATTTTTTTTAAAGAATTTTTTGGTGGTAGCTGGAGAACAAAAACAGGACAGAGGCTGAGTGGTGACAACAAACCTTGTTGGGGAATAAGGAGACACAAGTGGGGTTGGTGTGAGGCTGGAATCCAAGCTGAGGAGGATTTCCAGAGGTGCTGGGAATGACCAATCTGAATTAATTACCAATCCTAATTAATTACCACTTACAGTTCCTGCTCAGAGCTGTTGTGTTGGTGCCTCAGGGCTGTGTCACCTTAGCAGTTCTGTGTTCTGTCACCTCAAGAAGACTTTAATTCTGATTTAAACCAAACCCAGCCCAGTTCAAACACTGAATTATCCTGTGTGTTGTGGGGTTTTTTAGCTCCTCAATCTTTCTGTTCCTATTTTGTACCTACAGCTTCAGGGCTGTTGGTGGAGTGCAAAGCTCTTCAAAGCAGGGTGATGTTTTCTGGGAAGTTGCAGTTTTAAATATGGATTAAGAATTCCCAGAAAACTGCTGAAAAAAAGTAGTTCCCAAAGCACACAGCATCCACCAAACTGCTGCCATTTATTCTGGTGATAAATGGTCAGAAAGAAAAAAAATTAATTTTTTTTTTAGGGAGAAATCCCACCCTGCAGGCAGAGATTCCCTCTGCCTGTGGTTAATGATGAACTCCTGGGCTGCAGGGTCTGGAATTGTCCCTCCAAGAGGTGCTCAGGTGGATCCTACAGCAAAAACAGGGAATTCCTAAATTTCCTGATTTTCCTAAGTCAGAATCAGGAACACCTTCAGTATCCCAGGCTGCTCCAAGCCCATCCAACACTTGGACACTTCCAGAGATCCACAGCTTCTCTGATGCCTTCCTAATTTTAAGACTCATCTATTCAGTTAATTAACTGAATGCATAAACCAATTTGAAGTTAAAACACAAACCAGTGGGATTTTGCTGCTTCCATTTTTAAGTCCCTTGCTGCTGCCACATTCCTTGGGCATCACCTCTGAAAATCCACCAAACTCTGGAAATCCACCCCAAAATATCAGTGCTCCTGAGGTGTCCTCAACCCAATGTTTTTTTTGTGGAACAGCTTCCCACCCTCCCCAGCCCTGCAGGCCTCTGGAAGTGATTGCAGAGCTGAAAGAAAAGCAGTTTTTTGGTCACAGCTACTGGAAGCTCTGCCTGGACAAACCAGTTTGCTGCTGTGCCATAATTCTTTGCTTACAAGTTAATCTCAGTTGATGCTGGTGAAGGGAGCGTGGTGTTCCTTTCACCAAAAAAGCACAAATGAGATCATGGGCATTGATGTAACTGGAAAGTTTGTTTAAAAGGTTGTTGGGGGTTTTTAGTCAAAAATAATTTACAGTACAGGTTTGGGTTGTTTCTTTAGAGCACAAGGTGAGGAGTGATAAAGGGCTGCATCAGAAATCCTGTCCTGGGTGACTTCACAGCCTCCTGAGAGGAATTTTGGGAGGTTAATCCAATTCCCCTGGCTCTGTTCAAAACTCAAAACCCTCCTGCCACAGCTCCAGCAGAAACCTGGGGGATGTGTCCTGTGCACAACACAACAAAAAGGGCTTTAGTGCCCTGAAAGGGACACAGATGTGGGTGAAATTTGAAGAGCTTTGGTGTTGAAATCCTTCCAGTGGATCACAACAGAATTAGAAGAGTTTATTTGCAAAAGCCTTGAAGGATATAACTCTGAATAAGCAAGTTTTTTTTTTCCTCCTAAATTGAGTTTTTAAAAAAAGAATCTTTAAAAAGCAAGCAGAAGTTTCATTCCACAGAGCAGCAGCAAGCAGGGCTGAGGACAGGCAGGTCAGAGATGTTGCAATTGCTAATTTTGAAAGCATTGATTTCACATAACACAATGTCCCAAGAAAGCCCTGGAGCCTCCTGGGCTGCCTGGGGCACTGGAGCATGGCTCAGGTAAAAACCACATCCAACCTGAGCCCACTGAGCTTTGCAGCCTTCACTGAGATCTTTCCTTTCTTCAAATCCATCTGCCAAGGAGCCTTTTCACCCCAAAACCTTGTTGATCCATAAACCAGATTTCTTTTGTGCAACTTCAGAGCTCTGGGCACAGAAAACAGCTCAGCTCTGGAGCTCTGCTGGGAGCTCCTCAGGGACTGGGGAGCCCAGGTTCGGCTGGAAAGGGAGCTGGGATCCTGATTTGGGAAGCTCCAGCTCCCAGGATTCAGGCTTTGGGCAGTCCCAGCTCCCAGGTTCCCCTAAACCTAATCCAGGTTTCCCTGATTTAGGTTTCCCTAAATAATCCAGGTTTGATCAGCCCCAAGTTTCCCTAAACCTGATCCAGGTTTTGAGCAGCCCCAGGTTTCCCTAAATAATCCAGGTTTTGGGCAGCCCCAGGTTTCCCTAAATAATGCAGGTTTCCCCAAATAATGCAGGTTTCCCCAAATAATGCAGGTTTCCCCAAATAATGCAGGTTTTGAGCAGCCCCAGCTGCCAGGGCTGAGTCAGGCTCAGGCTGAGCCCCTCTGAGTCACTGCAGGGTCCTGCAGTGCTGCAGCCTGGGGGAAATGGATGGTTTAAATACTGTGAGAATCTTTATCAGCACAGGAAATGACAGCTCATTAAAATACTAACCGTTAAGCCAGTTTAGATCACTGTCTGGAAAAAAATTAACCATTGAAGGCTGGGAGGACTGACAGGAAGAAAGGTGTCCTGTTCAGACAGGGGACATGCTATGCAAATGAATCAGCTTTGCTAATTGCCCGGTGGTGTAAAAAATATTTCCACTGAAACCTGGTTTTCAATGGTTTATAAAAGGTCAGACTTTCAAAGAAGTCGATACCACCATGCTGGAGTGAAACTTCTGAGGGAGGGGTGGCTGAAATACCTAAATCCAGTGCCTCTTCCTAAATATGTTATTGTTTTGGAGGTGCAGGATGGATTTTTTGTGTGCCCTTATTGAGGAATGGAGGAACAGGAATTTCATAGAATAGCTGTCGGTGGGATTATTTAATGATGTTTTCCATAATTGTTAGGAAGGTGAAAGCCTTTGCCTTCCCCCTGTGGCCTGGCTGTCAATATTCTGATTAAAATGAATTATTTTAGAGGAGTTGAAGGTCCAGGCAGGGAGGAGGCCAACCCAGCACGTTCCCTTTCTCTGCACATCCTTCACTCCCTTTTCTGCAGCAGCAGATAATCCCTGGCCTTGGGCAGTGCAAACCCACGGGGATTTGTGTCCAACAGCTTCTCCCTGCTGCCTTCATCTACAGTTGTGGTGGAATTTCCTAAGGAATGTTTTTCTCTGGTTGTTTCAGCCCCAAAAGCTGAATTTGGGCAAAACCTGCTGGTGTTTGCCCTGCATGTATGGAGTGTGAGGGCATCAATTAATTCCTGCCAGCAGGGAAAGGGATTTTCCAGGCTCAGGGCTGTGGATATTGGAGGATTATCCAGCAAATGGAGCTGTGACTCAATGCTGCATCACCTTCAAGGTGTGCTCAGCCTCCTCTGCACCTCCTGCTCCCCACGGGGCTCTGCCTTCCCTCCAGGTGATCATTTCCATGAGAAAATGAAATAAATCCCGTGTTTGTCATCCCCAGTGCTCCCAGTTTGCTGGGCTGGATCCCAGTTGTGCACAGGAGTCACTCAGGCTGCACTGAGGTTCTCATTTACATTTTGAATTTCCATCAGGATCAGTTTAGGAACAGCTCAGGGTTAATCAGCTGCTTCAGCATCACTCAGTGTTCAAGGCCTCTTATAAATTAGAAACTTTCATTAGCACTGAAAAAAATCTCATGTTTTTGTCTCCAAAATCAGAATCTACCCTGGCTTTTTCCTTTTGTTGGAAACACTTCTGAATTCTAACATTTCTTTCTGGAAAAATGAACAAACATCCAGATGTGCTTTGATAAGATGGGAGTTTTATATCCTGATTTATGGTCTGACAGATTTGTTGTGAGATGTTGGTGCAATGACACCGAAAGGCAGCGTTTGACAGAGATCTGTGCTTCAGGATTTAGCACAGTTGGAATTCATTCCCTGAGTGTTCCCAACCTCTCCAAGCACAGGCTGAGAGATTTCAGTCACTCAGGAGCAACCTATGCTCCTAAAGCTCCTGCAAGGTGAAAATCGTGCCTTTCCAAACCTCAAATACCATAATTAAATAGCTATAAATAAGTATTTTTAATATTAGTAAAAATGCAGGTGACTGGAATATCAAACAGCTCCCTACTTCTCATAAGCTGGCCCAGGGAAAGTACAATTTTTCCTCCTCTGGGTTTGGTGCTTCATCCTGGTCCCTTGGAGAAGAATCCTCCCTTGTAGTTCCAAAGTTTATTTTAAAAAGATTTAAAGTTTCCAAAAAAAAAAAAAAAATCACTTAACGAGCAGTGACTGTTGACAGTCACTCCTGGAAAAGCAAATTAATAAATTGTACAGAGTATTTTAAACACAGATTTGCTGTAAGTGCAGTGGAAGTTTTTGGAGTCAGACCCTGCAGGTTCTTGGTGTAATTTTTAAAATAATCCCAGAGCAACTTTGCTGAATTTCTGTCATGTGGTGCTTCAAACAGATGGGAAATTTTGGTTTATTTAAATTACAAATACCAGGTGATAGTTCTGAAAACAAACTCCAAGAGTGGGGTGTCAGTGAATCAAAATTTTTAATGGGTGTTTCTGTTGTAGTATTAGAATGCAAATCGTGTTTTTGACTGAAATGTTATGATTTTAATGAATTTAGGATTACCAGAGGTTAGTCCAATTTTTGGGAGCTTGTTCTCAATTTTAATTCCCTGTGAAACATTCAAATTTAGCAGGCAATCACAATGAATCCAAACGAAGATTTAGTACTTAACATTTAGAGTTTCTAAAACAACTTTTGAATCAGAATTTCTTCTGAATCAGAATTTCTCCTTCCATATTCTTGATTTGAAGGATTTGAAGGATTTGAAGTGGGTTTGACTCCCGAAGGAAACTCAGGGAATTGAGTTTGGATTATTTCGGGTTTATCTTCCAACATCTTGCTCCTCCAGCCCGAGGGAACTTTGTGTCCTTTTGAAGCTTAAAGTTCCTTAAAATTCCCTGCTGAGAGTAGGAATTGTGATGCAAATCTGTCCCACCCTGATCCCCCAAAATTTATCCCAAAATCCTCCTTCTCCTCCTCGGATCAGCATATGGGAAAGAGTTGGATTTGGGGAGGTTTGCAGGGACACAGAACTTGCTTCTTTCTAATTAAATTAAATGATTTTTAAGATTTTTAGATTTAAGATTATGTCTTTGGGTATCAGGTGACACATAACTGGGTGATTAAATTATTTGATTTTGTCCAAAAAAGCACCAGGAACCAATACTGTGCTGCTGAAATGAGATTTCAAGAATTTCATTCCTAAGGCTGTGGATTCCTGATTTTCTAGGTTTTTCTCGGCTTCATTTTACTCCTTTTTTTAAATTCACGCACATTTTTTTCAGAATTAAAGTCCTTACAAATAATTGTATTACAATTTTGTATTATAAATTATTTTTTGGTAAAGTATGTACCAAAAATTGCACTTTTAGAAGCTGAGATCCTCACAATTCAGGACCTTGCAGTTCTTCAAAATTGCTTTCATAACATTAATTTTATGCCCTTAATTAATTGCCACGCTCAGAAAAGGAACCAAGAAAAGCGAATTATTTAGTGAGAAAAATGTTGAAATATTGTTTTGCTGCACCAGGAGCTCCTCAAGCCTGTGAACTTTGATTTCATGGCTTTGTTCAGTGTTGAATTCAGTTTGGGCACCGAGTGAGCTCAGTTCTCGGCGAAGAACAGAGTCATTTGAACACCATCCTGTTAATCATTCATCCCTCATCATTTCAATATTCCTCATTTCATAATCATGCACGAGTTGAAAAGTAAACCATTACCTTGCAGAGGCTCTTCGGAGCTCCCAAAGAATTGCTTGAAAAAAGCAAAGAAACCTCAAAAGGTTGCTCACGTCCCGAGCCTGACTCGTCCTGGAGTCCCTGGGAGAGCTTTTCCCAGGAAAAATCAGCTCTGAGACAACTCAGGACCACTGGGAATCCTCGGGAACATTGACACACTTTTGTTAAAATGGATAAAGGACGTGCTGTGGGCTCCACAGGTTTTTTTTCCCGGAATTTTGACACAGAATTTCCTCACCCGTTTGCCTCACGGGGTGGTGAATCATGGGGGAAACGACCTTTTGCTGGGAAATGGCTCCAAAAAAACTCCTTTTGCCCCTGGCCATGAAGGAAATAGATTTGCTGCAGGAGAATGAGGCACTTTGTTTCTTCATTCTGTGCTTTTGGTAAATTCCTAAAATTAGAAAGCTGTTCGTGTTGAATTGGGTTCGGCCTGGAAAAGGGAATATGGTGTGAAATGAGGAGGCTGAGGGAAGGGATTGGAGGGATTCAGTCCCTGGGAGAGAGATGGTCAAAAGTCCAACTTGCTGGAGGTACAATTGGTGTATTTTGGGGTCTGAGGTGTATTTTACCAAACCCTCCCTGGAGGAGCAGCAGCAGGAGTAGTGGAAATACTAAAACTGAAGCATCGAAATTTAGGTGAGTTCTTTAATGTAGAAGAACACAGCGATTTCTTAAAAATTAAACAAAAATTAAACAAAAATTTAACAAAAATTAAACAAAAATCTCCCTTCTCTCAGAAATTCAAGTGGTGAGAAATTCAGCAATGAGTGCTGGAGTTAGGAGTTAGGGTTGGGTGGATGTTGTGGATCCAACCCTGGGATGTTCTCCCCACCCAGCTCAGGCCGTGGGGTTGGTGATCATTTATTGTGGGTCATATTTGAATTTTGGCCGTTTTTGGAGGGTTGTGACCATTATTCAAGGGTTTGGATCCCCTGGTCAGTAGGATTAAAGGTGAAACTCCCCGGGTTGGTTTGCTGGCAGCCTGGGCAGCACTGCCACCTTCCCAGGAGCTGCGACAGAACTCCCGATCCTAACCCGGGATATTCCCAACTTTAGGAACAAGGTGCTGAGCTTCAGTGCAGTTCTGAGCGAGTTCCCTGCCCTAAACCCCAGCCCGGCTCGGGGCAGAGTTCAGCGTTCTCCTTTGTTCCTTTGTTAATCGCTCGGGGGAGGCGCTCAGGATCTGCTCCCGCATTCTTTTTGGGAAGGGATGACGCACGGATTGTCCTAAAAAGGACTTTGCTGGGGAAAGGGGCAGAGCCGGCCGGCAGAGGGGAAGGCACAGGGCGAGCGGTTTCTTTTTTAACCGAGGGATGACACAAGCAGCAGTCATTTCCTTATTAATCGGTTCAAACCAGTTCTTACAGGAACTGCTGCTGATAAATGTGGGGCTTCTCCGAAGTCATTCATTTGCTTCTCAGCGCTGCCCCAGCGCGCAGCTCCTCCTCTGCCTCTCCTGCTCCAAGGAAATGCTGCTGCTCTCGGCTCCTTCCTCTCTTCCCAGCGCTGCTCTGCTCACAGAGATTTTTCTTTTTAAGCGCTTTTTGAGGATCTGGGGAAATACATCCCTCGCGAAGCAGCAGATCAAAAGATGAAATGTGTTTTATTCCGTGGGGTTTTCTGTTTGCTCGAGTAGTTTCAAGTTCCCTTCTGAGCTGCGGCTCAGCCTGAACTTTGTTCTGATTAGGTAAAGTGGTAAGTTTAAAAAAAAAATGTTTTTTGGTTTTGTTTTTTTTTCCTCCCCTATTTTGTCTTGTTCTCTGGGATGAACTTTCCACCAGTGCTATTCCAAGTATAGGTCCTTCTCTTCAGAAGCCATTTCAAGAATATTTGGAAGCTCAGAGGATAAAACTTCACCACAAATCCGACAGTGCTGTGCCACAGGTAAGAACCTCTTTGCCTCCCTCCCTCCCCAGCTCAATTTTCCCGTCCCTTCCCTGCCTCTCTTTGACTTGTAGTTTTTACCAGTGGAACTCTCAATTCTGTTTTTCAAAGATCTGCACGATCTGACCCAGGGAATAGATAAAAATCTCCTTTCAAAAGCATCCTGGGAATTAAAAGTTACTCTGTAATTGTGTCCAGTTGGATTTAAACCCTTTAGAGGATAAATGAGAGTATAAAGCAGAACTTTATACTCGTGCCTTTGCATTATCTGCCTGTTTGGAAAGTTAAATTTAAGGAGAAAAAAGTTGCCTTTCCGTGTGAAATGGTAACAAACTGGGCAGCACCGATGCTTCAGAAGTCAGTGGGATCTGTGGGTTAATGGGCAGTAAGAGAAATAAAATCCCCGAGCCTTTAGTCTTTGAAAGGAAAAGAAATTACAGTGTTTAGAGCAGGTAAGAGGGATAGAAATGTCTTTTCATATAGGGAAAAGTATTTAAATTTTTTTAAATTATTTTTTAAAACTTACCCTGAATTTTCAATGGGACAGAGCAGCTTTGACATAAAATTCCTTAGGCTGCCGAGGCGTTTTGAGATCAAATCCATGAACCCAACTGCAATACTTGTAGCTCTTGTAAATGTCCCTTTGCCCGTTTCTTCCCACAAAAGAACTGGAATTGGGAACTGGGGAGGCTCGGGTTGGAGTCTGAACTGTGCCGTGATTTCTGGGCAGAGCAGTGCTGCCCTCCTTTGGCAAAAAGCACAATTCCCAACCCGCTCTGAAAAACTGCAACTTCCAGGGACACCAAAGAGGGGAGATAACCCAGAACTGGCAGTTTAGGGAAAAAACGCATTGTTAACCAATGACCTGATTGTTTTCTGGGCAAGGAACATGACAGGGAATGACAGGCAGGGGTTGTTAATCCTGAACTCCACGAATTGTTAGCGAAGCCCAAACAATACTGGGAATAATAAATCTCTTTGGGAGCACACTGGGAACGGTCAGGGATTCGTCATCTGCCTGCCAGTGGATTTGGCAGCGCCTCCTGCATTGTCTTTCAAGGGACTCAAGTCAGCTTTGCAGAGGGACCTGCAGGAATCCTGTCAGCTTGCACTTGGTTCCTGGGTTTAATTTGATTAACTGCAGAATAAAGTTCTGGTCAGGCTTTCCCCTTTCACCCAGAACTCTCCGATGTCCTGTCCACTAATCTTCATTCTCCTCCTCCTTCTGTTTTGTCTCTTCAGGGGGAAAACTGGCTATCCTGGATGTTTGAAAAATTGGTGATTGTCATGGTTTTTTATTTTATCTTATCTATAATCAACTCCATGGCCCAGAGCTATGCCAAGCGACTGCAACAGAAGATGTACTCGGAAGAAAAAACCAAATGAGCTCGGGAAAAACCCCTCAGGATGGGTTTTGGCAGACACGAGAAATGACACATCTTTTCATATGTTTAAAAATCAGCATTATTCAAAAGGGGGGAAAAATTTTTAACATCAATTTTCAAGTCTTTAACAAGTTTTTTTCTTGTTTGATTTTGAAAGTAATTTGGATAATAGAGCAAAGGTTTCATTGGCAAACTTATAAATGTGTAAGGTAAGGTGTAAATGCTTCACGGGTCTGGGTTGTGTTTTACAGGATGGACAATGGGATGTTAAATGCAGTTTAACACAAATGTTGTCCATCCAAATTACTTCCAAAACGGATGATTTCACACTCTCCATCTCCTGATTTAACTTCAGACTGACCTGAGGGTAACGTTTTCTTCTGAAGGGTGGCTGGTTTGCTCTTCCCATAACTTCCAAGCCCATCAAAGTGTAAATACCTGAGTACAGATTGGGTACAAACTGTTGCATGTCCCTCATGGTAAGGCTGTTCTGTCTGAATTCCTGGTGTCCCATTGCATTGCACGTTGGAAAAGCCACCCTTTCCAACTTCATGGTTGATGTCAAATGCTGAAGCCAACATTTTTTATTCTGTATATTTAGAATGAAGTTAAGATAAAAACTTTATAAAGTCATCTTTGATCATTCCAGAATTTCTTGTGTCAGTCTTTTTAAGCTGTTTCTTTTCTTCTCTCACTTTTGGATGTTCTGTGCATGTTTTGCTCATCTTCCTGCACTAATGGTGCTCAAACCCTTTGTTCTTTTTGTTTTGTTCTTTTTTTTTGTTCTTTTTTTCTTAAGAACTTCTTGCTTAGCAAAGGAAGGAGGAAGGCTGTGCTTTGCTTGAAGCACTGGTTAAATAGGTTAAATAGAGAACGAATTTGGTTATCCTAAATTCTGCTCAGGTGTTTGTCCCTGAGCCCAGAACTTTGAGCAGTGGAGAAGAGAGGGGTAAGAGTTAAGATTTGAGTTGAAAGCAGATTTAATGTCGACCCAGCAATGGTGCAGAGAGCTTTAGAGAACCTTTAACCTTATGCTTTTAAAGTTGGATATTTTTAAAACCTTGTTATGATCAGTGTGTGTCAGTTGTGATGTACAGGAAGAGAATTGATATTCAAATGGCTCTTTTCCCTCTTTAGTGCTCAGCTCTCCCCTGCTGTACCTGCATTGCTGCTCTAATCACTCGTGAACGATTGTTTTTGATTTTTATCCTAGGGTTGGTAAGCAGCAAGAATTAATTTGCTTTTCAATGAGGTGTCCCAGAGCCCGGGGCAGCTCAGCTGCTGCTGGTGCTTAGCTCAGGCTGCTCTGAGCCCCAGGCTAGGGCAGGGCTGAGCCAGGTGTGTTGTGTCACCTGCCCGAGTGTCCTCTCCAGTGTCCTCTGTGCCAACGTCGTGCCATGCCCATGGCTGTACCATCCTGTCGGATAGCTTATCAGACTGATGTTGACTGTTGGATCTCATGGCAACAACAGTCGGTAGGCTGTCTGACATTTTGGTATCTCTCATCTGACCGTTGCTCATCCATCCCCAGCTGTTTCCATTGAGCATCAGCAGCACATCAATGTCTGTGGTTGAGCTGGAATTGAGCTCAGAGGGTGCTGAGGTTCTGCAGAGCTGAAAGCTCCACCTGGGGGTGGGAGGTTTGTGCTGGATTCTCTTGGCTGCACAGGGAACTTCAGACAAGGGAGGCTCTGCATCCTGACTGCTCCGACGGATTCCATTCCAATCTCTCAAAGTGCAGGATTGGGATGAGGGAGTTAAAGCACAAAGGCTGTTCAGCTGCTCCTGGTGAGTTTTAAAAGGTGAACAGGATTTTCTAAATATTTCCAGTTTTTGGCCTAAATACGGCCTTTGACAAAAATGTCACTAAGAACTTGTACAATTCTGTTTAGGATATTTTCATAACCCATTTCATTTCTGTTTCTGCTTTTGAAACTTGTTCCAACCCCCACAGCTCTGTCTGGTACTTCACTTTGTCAGCCCACAGACCCCTCAGTGTTGCACTTGGTAAGGATCACCTCAGAGTTCCATTTCCCCTCTTTGCTCAGTGACAGCCCTTGGCTGCTCTGCCCTGTTCTGGTGGCAGCTTTTGGCCCTCAGCTCTGTCACCTGAGGGACACAGGTATTCATTAACCTCTCACACTTCTGGGAGGGGATGGCATTGAAGCCATGCTGGGGTCTCTGTGTGCTCTCAGGTTGGAATCAGGACACTGTAACAACTAAAAGATTTTAAAAAAAAAAATACTTTTCCTAGACTTTTCCTAGTTGAGCCAATAAACTGCACCTTTCTAAATGCTTTAGAGGTCTCAAAATTCTGCCTGTGGCCTGCTGGAAAACCACAAGGAAAACTGAAAGTTTTCTCCCACCTTTAGTTCAATATGTTTACATATATATACTGTGAAATATATATATATCTATTGTTCTTCAGCTTGTGTTTCCATGTGTCCATTCCAATAAGCTCTGCTGTTATTTTGAAGCTTTCTAACACTATTTAAAGAAGGAATTGATCATTCTACCTGCTTAGCTGCTGAGAGATAAGACTTGGTAAAAGGTAAAAAAAAAAAAAAAAATAGAAGCAAAAGTGACACAAACCTAATGAGATTTGCAATGGATAGTTTTATGTTTGCTTAAATAAAGAAATAACATTTCCCAGTGTTTATTTCAGCTGGATTGTTTCCATTCTCTGTACTGAACTCTCTTGGTAACACTGTGACATTTGCTGTCCCAAACATTCTCCAGTGTGCATGCAGAAGATTCAGCAGCAGTTGCATTTTGTGCCTTCAAAGAAAGCCTCAGCCTTTAGCATTTGACCTGCAAACATGGATTTTGCCCCCTTAACCCAAAGTTTCCTTTTGTTGCACATATCTTCACTACACATTGGAAGTAGTCAGTTCAGTGTGTTAGAGACAAATCCAAAGGGAGCTCTTGCAAGAGGAACAATCTTGGCACAGATCCCTGTTTTTATCTGCTGCTTCTTGCAGTTAGCACTAAATAAAGTATCCTTTTTTTTTTTTTTTTCTGGGAATGACTAAAAATCACACGGAAGTAACAACCCTCTAAGAACAACTAATGACTTCAATGTGACAGATCTATATTTTTTAGTCTCATTATCAGTGGAACGAGGTCAGGTAGGGCTGCAGCTCCTCCTCCTCCGGGTTCTCTCCTTGTTTTCCTGCCTGCCCTGTGGGTTGTGCCTCCCCACACCTCTCGGAGGGCACTGGAGCTGTCAGTGCAGCAATTGTTGATGTAAGCAAAGCTCAGGTCAGCCCGGCCAGGTCAGGTCAGAGCGCCCAGTTCCAGCCTCACATCCATCAGAAGTCAGGGCACCTCCTGCTCGCTGTCCCTGCAGTTCCTCCCCTCCTGCCAATGTCCCGCTGTGTTTCTGCTCAAGCAGCTCCCTCTGAACTCCCCCAGCTGCCTGTTCCTGCTAAAAGATTCTTGTCATTAACACTTGACAGGGGCTTAATGCTGTTCCAGAAAGTCCTTCCCCGCTGTGCTTTTGGGGTTCATTATTTAATTTGTTCGAATCAGCCTCCCTCTCACTGCAGGCACTGCTAAGTGCAAGCAAAACACTCTGGATGTTTCCCTGATTATCAAGGAGAAATACAAATATTAGTGAAGAAAATTGATGGCAGGTGTAAAGATAAGTGGGGATTGGAGTTCCTTGGAGGTAAAAGTAATCTGTTTTCTTTGGAGCACATGGTTAGAAAATACTTTGTAATCAGCAGTTAAAAGGCTGGAGGTAATTATAGGTAAGGTAATTGAAATGACTCTTCTGAGATTTAAAATTCTGCCTTTTTGCTGTAAATTTGGTTGGGTTTTTTGAGGAGAAGGAGGAAAACCAGTAAGTACTTCACCCAGCTCTCTCCAGATCGCAGCACTCGGTGGAGTGAAAATGGGAGAGGATCGTGCTGGATCTCTGTAAGCTCAGGAGAGGGAGTGGAGCAATTCCCTTCTCCATGAAACACCCTCTGATGCATTCAGAGAGCAGCGTAAATATTTGCAAATGCTCTTGCAAACTCCTTTTTAGAAGAATTGTGCTGAAAAGCTCAGAGCCTGCTGTGACTTTGCTAATTCGAGTGCCTAATTGAGAGCATGAAATGCTGGCATGAATTTCTTTCTCTATTTCACTCGTTTATTGGTGCATCCATGAAAGGCAGCAGAACATTGTTCTGGCAGAGGTGGCACAGGGAGGTGCTGGAATAACCTGGGGCAGTTGTCACAAGAGGGGAAGGAGCTCAAACACAATGTGGCACTGCTGTTGTGTCACCTCCCGGGGACAAGGAGAATCCAGCAATCAGTGACTGCTTGGAACGTGTTGGGAATTCAGGAAAAAAGTGGTATGTTGTCAAAATATGTGGTTATTGCCCCATCTGAATTAAAAGAGGCTGTTGAGGCCATTCAGCCTTTTGGTGGTGTCCAGGTGTGGTAAAACAAAGTGTGAACCTGTGCAATAGGCTCAGTTTGGGTTTAATTTGCTTTAACTCTGCCTTTTGTTGTACCGAGGGGGTTTTATTAATTTATTATTATTATTATCATCCCTGCAGTGAGTCAAAGAGCAGTGACTCCATTAGCATTAAACCAAAGGTCGCCTTTCCTTCGAGCTCGTTTGAGGAGCTGCTCAGAGCTGGTGAGTTTGGCATCTTCCTTGTTCCAGGGAGTCACTCCCAGTTCACTCCCAGTTCGTTGTTCTGCTCCGAGCAGCTCCCGGGGTTGCCCGGGCAGTGGCAATGAGGAAACTGGCGGCGATTTCCTGATGAAGGGCGAGAGATAGGAGTTGTCAGCTCGGGCATTGTTCCTGCTCTGATAAGGGCCTGCGGTCACACCCTGCTCCTGGAAACGGCTCCTGTAGCCCTGCAGAACGGGTTGGTGACTCTGGTGACTCTGACTGGCACCACCTGCAAGAAATTCTTAAGACAGCCGATGTATTTCCCAAAGGTTGTTCTGTCCACAGGAAATGACCTTGCGGTGCCTCTTTCCTTCTGTGCTGTCAGGAAATAATCTGGCAGTTCTCTTGCAGGAGCTGCTGCTAATTAAAACACATCAATAGCTCATGGCTCACACTTTCAGGGACTGTGGCTTTCCTCAGACTGCATGTTTATTAGGATCTTTCCACCCTTGGATGGAAAAAAACCAGGTTTATGTGCTCAGCACTGCTCAGAGAAAACACACATTTACAACATTGTGCAAATCTCACCACGGTCACAAAACCTCTCTGGTCTGCTTCAAACCCTCACTGCTCTCAGGACCTCGTTTGCTGCAGCTGTTTTCTGGAGAGCTCTTAACATTTAGGATATTTTCATAACAACACATTTCATTTCTCAGATTCCTGGATCTGTAGGTCTCTCCTCAGCCCAGCTGACCTCTTGTGACACAGTCAGTGCATTCCTGGGTGTTGTGTAAGGCTCGAGGTGGGGAGCAGCAAGGAAGAAACTTTTAAGATGCCTGAAGCTGGTAGTTACTTGAGGTCCAAGTAATGGACGCCAAAACCATTTGCAAAGCAGCATTTTGCTGCTGCAATTGGTGATTTTAATTGTTGGCTCCCTTAACTTCTGCACTAAGTGTCTCACACACTTCTGCCTGTGACAAATCCCACTGCAGCCTCGGAGCACCAAATCCTCGTGGCTGCCCAGGAGGAGCCAGGTGTTTGTGGGAGAAGTGAAGCAATCCTTGGCAACAGATTTCAGTTGTGACTGAGAGATCCTTCCAAATTAGTGAATAAGGAAAGGGTTGAAGTGGTGTTTGGCAGAGCCTGAGAGTTCTTGTCTGAAACTGTCACTGCTGTCCCCTCCCTTGGGCCTTGGAGCCCTCATTGCCCTCAGTGTGGAGTGATTTTTGGCCAAGTTCAAGCCTGTTCCCTGCAGTTCTGTGCAGCTTGAAGAGGACCCCACGTGCTGAGGTTTCCTTCCTGATGTCACTGAAGAGCTCTCCTTTCACATCAGGTTTGTGTCTGTTTTTTATATAAAAACACTTCTCTGTGAAAATACTGGGTTGGAAGAGAAGCCTGACTAAATCTTTATAGAGTGAAATAATGTGAAATGCTGAGCTGGTGGCTGGTAGGGAGGGAATGGAAGCTTTTTTCTTTGGAGAAGAGTATTTAATTGGATTTTTGTTCTTTGCTTGCCAAATTTATGGTTTTGACTGTTTTATTAATTGCATTAGATTTCTTCACCAAATTTGGCCTATAAAGGAGAGATTCACAACTTCAAATCACTGCATAAATCCAGTTTGACTTACTTGACTCACAGTCAGGTAACACAGGCTGGAGCTGCTGAAGTGGGCTGGGGAGGAAATTTCCCAGTGTTTTCTTTGCAAGTGGCAGAAGGACAGGAGAGCCAGCAGCACTTCCATGGGAAGATGGATCCTTGAACTCAGGATTGTTCCAGACCATCTGGAGCTCTGAATTAGTGCCCAGCTCTCACCATCCTCCCTGAGGATATTCCAGGGAGAACCACAGCTGCCCTTGCCAGCACAATCCAGGCAGGATTTGATTCCACCTTCAGCCTGGGGGATGAGGCCACTTCCCTTTGGCTCCTTGGGCTCTGCTCCCCTGTCAATGATCCATTACATCTTGGAGACTGCTGGGCAAGAGTTCAAATTCAGTGCTGCCATCTGACCACAATGACACCATGCTCAGGCAACTGAAGTGTATTTCTGTGAGCCTCAAATAAACATGACATTGTCCATGTAACCAAATATGTACAATGATCATTTTTGCAGAACGTACCCATTTCAGTGCAAATCCAACACTGATTGTTTCAGCTCACAGACAGCCAGTGAAACAAAAGCTCAAACAATGTTTATTCTGTCTTTCTTCTTTTGGTTTCACCAGTGGCTTATTTTAGTTTCTCCACCTGGTGCTTTTACTTTTAAAATAGGAATTTTGGCCTAGAGAGCACCCTTATTTTACTTACTTTTCTATTTTACAGTGTAACATTTGGGATTTTAAAAAGTTTGGTTTTAAGACAAGGTTTCTAGCACCTAATTCACACAGATAAATGTGACTCTCTTAGGAGTCACTGTTTGAATGACAGGCTTGCATGAACATTGAATTAAAATTTACATTTCTTCCATGATCTTTATCACGGAGCACATTTACCTTAAAAATCACCTTTATTGCCTAGCGAGCAGCTTCTCCAATCTCTTCTCTCAGGCCATTTCCACCTTTTCCTGCGGCTGGCAGCAGTATTTTTTGGCCACCCCGCAGCCATCAGCAGCTGCCGGGAAAGGGTTAAGCGCTGCTTCAGGGCGGGGGTGAATCACTGCCCCACCCGGGCAGGGGAAGTGGCCGTCTGGAGGGACAGGATTCCCACAGTGTGAGCTCAGAAGGGACCATTGTGAGCCCCGCTTGGGCTGAAAGGGCCGGAAAGGCTCTGCGGTTCAAATTCAGGATTATCAGCTCCACTTCCAGGCCCGTTAAAAGCTGTCCGGGCTGTGCCTCTGCAGCGTGGGCAGAGCTGGGGTAGGAAGGCAGGGCAGGAAGCTGCAGGGAATTTGCTGCCTTGGAAAAGCTGTGTCTGGGCTGCCCTTGAGGAAAGGCAGCAGCTCAGTTCCTTTTGGAAGTTTTTTGTGCTATATCGGATCCATGAATCACTTTCCTGATTCCTCTTGTGTCAAGCAAAAAGCAGATTTCCTTAAAGTACATTTGGTCCTATTTCCTTTTGGATGTTTGGGCTCTCATTTCATAATATTTATCCATACGAAATTTCTTAGCAAATGCAGAAAGTGAATGATTCATTCAATACCCTTTTGTACCTTAGTGTTTCTCAGTAGTGTTTCAACTGGTAATTTAAATATAACTCCCTCTTTTCACGTATTAAAGCCTGGTTGTTTTGGGAACCACAGATTTTTTTATCATCATATATTTCTATCCTTCCTGTACTGGTACTGAGTTTAACCTTAAAAGCACCAATATCTGTTTATGCCCAAATTAATAAATAGAATCTGTAACTACACCAGTGCCCTGTCACTTGCCAAACTGTGTTTAAGCATTTTAGGTTATTAAAGGTTATTTTTATTTCTGGGTTGGATTTTGGTGGGTTTGTCTGTGGGTTGTTTTATAGGGGGTAGGGTGGGGAGTTTGTTTGGTTTTTTGTGGTCAAATAAATGTTCTCCTATTCATGAAATG
Source organism: Entomyzon cyanotis (assembly GCA_024500445.1). NCBI lineage: Eukaryota > Metazoa > Chordata > Aves > Passeriformes > Meliphagidae > Entomyzon > Entomyzon cyanotis. Next base: position 3,366,359 of record JAKEPQ010000673.1, read on the forward strand.
TCTGCTGCAGTCCTTGGAGTCCTTGAATCAACTTCCAAGTGAGCTGCACCTGTCCATTCCAGTGAACAATGGTGAGACTGGAGCATTGTTCCTGCTTTATGGACATCCTGTGGGGACTTTGCCTACAACAAGCAAGGTCAAGGCCACTCATTCTGCTCTTCCTGTCTCTGAGCCATTGGCTTGTGCTGACCTTTGATCCACCTCATTAATTTTAACTGTTAATGAAATAAAGGCCCTTTTCCAGGCTCTATTGACCTAATTAATTTTATCAATAACATCGAGAATTACTCTTCCACCTTTTAATATAATTGGAAGTGATGAATATTTGATTGTAGCTATTCACTTCCTGTCACTTTGACCCTCTCCACATCCTGGGGAAAAAATAAAGGAATACCACCATAGATCAAAAAAATGAAAGCTTGGTTTGGGAAAGGGTGTGAGAATTTTAGGACTGAAAAACACTCACAGGAAGAAGCTTAGAGATGCCTAAAACAATGCCTGTCAGCCCCTGCTCCAGAGCAATGAGGGATTATAACAGCTAAAATTTGAATTTTTGCTTTGGGCTTAGACACCGTACCTGTGTGCTGTGTTTCCTGACGTGGCACAAATTCTGCCAACAAACAAACAAAAAAACCCCAAAACCAAATATCCTGCTCCATTAGCTGGAAGTGCCATAAATTTTAGATAATAAATATGAATCTATATCATTCCTAGGTGCACTAAGCACCTGCTGTGCTTGCTTCATGCTCAGAATGATGAATAGGGAGAGATAACATGAGGTTATTTCTGCAATAAAGTTATTTATTGCTATAGCAGTACAATGACCCATTGCTCTCTTCCTTGTTTCTCAGAGAACTTACCTGTCCTTAGCCTTTTGAAAATCTCTTTTACCTGTTCAGTGAATGAGGAGAAGGATTCCTGGGACTTGGCCATTTTTTCAGCCATGGAATTACCTATTCTCATCTCTGATACTGGAAATTCTGTTTGGGATCTCTTGGAAGCACCAGGGGAATTTATTTCTGTGCTGCTGAACATCCTGTGCCTTTTGGAGAAGGCAGAAGCTCACCATGGTCTCCTTTCCTGACCCTTTGTTCCTGCAAGCTGAATTGCCTGTGTTGTTTGTCAGACTTTCTTGTGCAATCTTTCCTGCCGTTTCTTCTGTGAAAATACCCAAATTAGACAACGGTTGAAAGTGACAGAAAGGCAGCAGAAAATCCCTTTTGACCAACAGCAGGCCCCAGCTCTGAGCTGCCATCCTTTGAATGAAAAGCCCAGAGGCCTGGAATGAAATGGCACTAAAAGCTGAAGGTGCATTGTGAAATTTGTCCATTTGTCAAGGGAAAAGTCCTTGAGACTGATTGAACTCCTTGATTTTTTGGCCTGTGGGATTATTTCTGTGGGAGAACAGTGTGAGAACATTGGGAGAATATTCCCAAAACTCTCCCTACCTTTAATGAAAATCTAACAGAGGCAGAAGAAAGCTCAGTGTTACAAGATGATATCTAACTCTACTGCACTATTTTATTTTATTTTATTTTATTTCAGTGTGTGCCTTCCCAAGCCATTCCATCCCTTCCTCCTGCCAGGAGGGAGCTGCATCTTCCCAGGGCACCACCTTGTGGTTGTGGTAAAATGGTGCAAAAAAGAGCCAAATCCTTAAACTGACTTTGGAAATTATAAAATGTCTTGTATTGATTATATTATATCAAATAAAGGGACTTATATCTGAATTCTACCAGCCATCCTCCTAGCAGATATGTTTAAATAATTAATTTGTTAATTAACTTCTAACTCAGAGGGAGAAGAACAGGAGTTGTAGTTCTCCTTAGTGAAATGGTCAGAAAAGGATGTAATTAATAATCACCTCTAATGTAAATTGAGAATGACATGAAAACGAAGAACTCTTCATCTTTCTTTTAAAAGATGGTTCAAAACTTTTGTTGTTTTGTCAAGATTAAGGTCCTTTAAATAGAATTTAATCTTGCTTTGCTTTAAGGGAGAGCACATTGTTGTACCTTGAATGGCAGCCAGATGGGCCTTGGATTAATATTGTGATTCTCTGCATTTTTATCAATATTAAAGCATTCTTAGGGCAAAGTTTTATAATGAAAATTTGGAGGATCAGGAACGCCTTACTGCTGCAGTCAAGCACTTTTAATTTTATCAAATATTAGTTCATGATAGTTTAATATTGAAGTGCCAAAAATTATGTTCAGAGACAGCTCCAGTATGTAGCAAATGTACTGAAAAATAGGTATTTATTACATATATTAAATAAGAATAATCCCTGCCCATATATATTCAGTTTTCAGATTCTGTTCTTGCTATATAGTGTATTCTACATACACACACTGCTCTTAAGACTGAAATATAACTCCAGTCCAATAATTTACATACTTCAGGAAGTTGATGGAAGGTTTTCCAGCTTGGTTCTTTCAGAAAATCTCCATTTCAGACCATTTGAATAAAAAAACAAAATCAAAGATTGGTGTAACTGGAGATAACTTGTTCCAGGGTTGTGAAGCAGTCCAGGAAATCTTCCTCTTGGATTCCAAATTTTGTGTACTGGTGAATGTAGGCTCTGTGTGTTAAGAATGGGTCAGGCATTAGAAATCAGTGAAGATGTTGGCAATCATTAGTGAACTATCAGCATAATTATTTTCACTTACTTGGAAGCAAACATATTCCAAGCTTTTCCTACGATGCTGTCGAGAGGTTTCAGCAGGAATTGGCTGTTACTGACCAGAGAGGCAGACTTTTCATACTTGTTAAATGCTCTGGGTGTTTTCCAGGCATTAAAAGCATCCTGAGGGTTTAGCCATGATGTGTATAAGGAGGGATCTTGGAAACTTCCTGTAGCAGAAAGGACAGCCCTTTGGACAAAATCCAAACTTGATCCCTCTGTCCCCTAATCAATGCTCTCAGATCTCTTCAGGCCTGGGAAAATATCTGCAGAGTGGTCAGCCTGCTGAAAAGACAACCTTTAAACAGATTCTTTAGATTATCCAGAAGCACTCTGGTGTGGATACTTCAGCTGCCAGCAATGCTCATCACTCCAGAAACAGCTAAATAGATTTTCAGACAATATAGCCAAGAATTCCAGATATACAGCCTTGAGTCTCTTCCTCCTTCCCTGAAGGACTTCAGGAAACACAGAAGGCTGCTGGAAATACAACAGCCCTGAGCAATCACACAATGTGATCGTAGATAGTAAAATGTTTCTAAAGGGAATATTGACCTTAGGAGTCAAACATGTGCTCTTGGGGTTTTTCCACTTTGATCAGATATGGTTTCAAAGACAGCAGTGAGATGTGAAACCAGAATCCCTGAGTTTTTTCCCTCTTACCCAAGTCTACGCTGTGCACATCTTTTCCTCTCAGGATAACCAGGTTGGCAATGGAAGTGTTGAAGTGCAGAAGTTTGTTAGTGGAGGGGATGGAGGAGCCTGGATGTGGTGGTCGTACTTGCCAATCAATACCTTTGGGATTTGGGAAAAAAGATAAAAAAGGAAGTTAATGTTTTGTGCAGATGCAAATGGGAACTATCTCTGTGCCCCCAACTGAGACCATGCTGCAGTTTGTAGCTGCTGCACGTTAATTAAGCAGCAATCACACAATTCCCAGAGAAAACCAGTGCTAATCCAGCAGGATTTGCCTGGTAGTCACTCTGCCAGAGAAAATGGATACCTGTTTCTATACTTAGCAAGCCTCAGCTCCCATTCCCTGCATAACTGGTAGCTGCAACTGAATTCTCCATGTAAATGATATGGGAGAGCTCAGCCTGATTTTTATTAGTAGGTGTAAAAAGAAAAAGCAGAACCCACTATCCAAGGAATGTTCCAAATGAATTATGTGAATGAAGTGCACAGCCACAAACTGTTGGGTTGGTTTGTGTATTTTCAATAGTTATAATTAAGTGAGATGTCTGGAAGCAGAGCAGGAGCAATCTGGGAGCTGCTGGGGCAGCTGAGGGAATGGTTAAAGGAGCAGCTGGTTTTGTGGGGGCAAATTCCTGCTGAGAGTAGCAGCTCCTTTCTGAACTGGGAGCTCCAAAAGCATTCAGCTTTATTCCATGCGTAAAAAAATAAATGTTTAAAGAGGGATGGAGGCTGCAGGTGAGTGAATGGTGTTTCTTTACCTTCCTCCATTTTAGCATTAGCAATGAGCATCTGCCTGAGGTGTTTGATGAGGCCAGGCCAGCTGAAGGTGCTGTAAGGCAGAGAATTCTCAGCCATCTGGGGGATGTTCCTTAGGCCCAACATCTTGAACTCGGGATGTGGAACCAATGACTCCATTAAATCTCCTGAAAGGGGAAATCAAAGCTGCTCATGTTTGACAAAAATATTGCATAGGGCAGCTAAAACATGAAAAGAGTGACTAATGTTCAAAGATTTAGCAATTTCAAAGTCATGCAAGCTTGCTGTGTATTACCAAATTCTATTCAGGGTGTTAGTATTTTATTTTACAATTTAGACTTCCTCACTTTAGTCTGCCTCAAAATCTCAAGGACTCTCTGAACTCCAGACAGATATGAAAGTTTAGTTTTACAAGCACCTTTCTCCTATTCCTTAAAGGTACAAATGTCATCTGCTGCTATTACTATCAAGTTGTCTGCTCGTCTCTTCTCCCTGAGCAAAACTCAAAACTCTCAGCGTGTTTCAGTTTATACAAACTTCTAACCCAAAGTGAAATGTGAAATTCAGTCCAACCTTATTGTGCTGCACAAATTTCCTCTGAAATGTAAATAGGTACAAAGGTGTCTGTGATCACTTGAAAAAGGAGAAACAGGGTTCTTTTGGTAAAGAATGAAACCAGAAGTTGGAGGATCTATTTTTTGATTCTGCTACAACATTGGAATTGAACTTCTAAACTAGTTTTTTCCTGTCTTAAAGCCTGGGATGTATCCAAACACTTGATGAAGGAGACTGAAAAACTTCAATTCACAGATGAACTGAGTCCAGCAAGGTATATGAGGATGCTTGGGTTTGGTACCTAATGGGTTCCTGCTGTAGCCTGAGCTCCCTCCTGCTGGGTGAGTGGGCTGGAAAACACTGCCCAGCTGGTGTGCAATGACTTGATTCACATCCCTGAAGGAGATCTGCTTGATATTCATCAGCTGGGCACAGATCTTGTGGATGACATCATTTTCATGGACAAGGAGGGCATCTGATGACTGGTACAGATGGGACAGAGTCAAAACAGAGTTGTAGTTTTGAACAATGACCTGGAATCAAACAAAAGACCACACACAAATAAGAGTCAAACAACTTAATCTCTTTCTAGTTTATAATCCTCTGGCTCCTGCTGTTTCCTCAGTTATGATTTAGGAAGTGATTCATTTTCTTTGCCAGAGTGCAGAAGGAGGTCAGGAGCTCAGAGCTTTTCCATGGAAAGAGGGCAAGACCTGTGAAAATCAGGTTATCCATCTCTCTCTGTACAAACATGCTGGAACAAATCTGCCTGGGAACTGATTATAATGCTGAAATAAAATCTTATCAAGAGATTTCTAGTTAGCTAACAGACCTTCTTGTGAAACTGCATCACTTCAACACTTAAATTATCAACAAGGTTTTTTGGTGAAAATTTTTTTGCAGTGTTATTGAGTTGCTTGAACTTCTTCAAAGTAAAATGGAATCTAATTTCTAGTTTATTTCTGCTATAGATGTTTTGTTTAAAAGTAAACAAACTTAGAAACTCTACATAATTATAAACTGCAATGATAATAAAAAGGCAATATGACATTCACCTCCCCAGTGCCATAGGGCCAGATAACGTGGTTTAGTATGAATGAGCTTGGAAAAGCATCTCTCAAACACTGGGTCACAAATGCTCCCAGGCCTGACCCTGTGCCCCCAGCCATGCTCATTATGGTGACAAATCCCCCGAGTCGGTCACACTTCTCTGCTTCTTTCTGCACCAGATTCATGATTGCTTCTTTGTGCCTGGGCCCATGAACAGAGTAACTGTGGGGTAACAGACAAAACAGCAAGACAGGGCAGGTTACATCGAAATAAAAGCAGAAAGATGAAGATATTAATAAAGTAAATTTTCATTTAACTCTCACAGCTGCTGTATTACCACTTCCAGGTAGTCTGAACAGCTCACCAACCTCCACAGTTCCCTCAGTGAAGCTTGAAGCTGTTCCTACCCGTTGGCCCAGTTGTTCCCAGATCCTTGCTTCTGACAGAAGTGGGAGTGGCTGCTGTATTTCCAGTGGCCAGACCTGGCAGCCATGGATAAGGTCTGGCTGATCACTTTGGGCTCCATGTCAACAAGCACAGCCCGGGCAACGGGTACTGCATGGGAAGGAAAACAAAATTGGGAAAAATGTGCCAATTATTTAGGTAAGATGGATGGACTTGGATGGATGCAACATCCCAAGGTTATTCCTCCCACCCACATTAGCTGAATTGAATGGCACAGAAAGGATTGGGCCATGCCCTGATTTCTGCTGAACCATTTAACTGTGCCAAAGACAAATCTGAATTCCAGAGTCCACAGATCTCTCATGAAAGAAAGCACCTGATGTTGCTGTGTCCTGAAACCAGACCCTGAGTAGGAAAAGAAGCCCTTTAAAGCTGTACCTCCAGATTCCTCCTGGCAGAAGAACCTTTCCTTGCAGGAATCATGGTAGGATTCATTCTCCTTCTTGGAACACAACCCGTGGGTGCCACGGATGTCACTGCAGAGAGCATTGAACACCTCATGCCCAATCTGGTTCCCACACTGCCCGAGCTGCACTGTGACAATTGACATCCTTATTCCCTTGGTATTTAAGCCTGGAAAAGAGAATTATTTGTTTTCTTACTTTTTGCTTAGTAAAGCAGGATGGAAACAAGTAATTATAACCCAGAGTTACAGGGCTAGGATGCAAAAGCACAATAACAAAGTGCCACATGCCTTTGGAAATCCTAAGCCAGTTTAAAACTGCAGCTGATTTCCAGCTGGGAACTGCACCAGCCTGACGGCACAGCCTGCTGAGGTGACAAAAGGATTCCCTGGAGAATTCCGCTTGCTTCCACCACACAGAGCCAAGCCTTTGACTCCAGCCTGGTATGTTTTGACGTTTTCCCCTACTCAGCATTCTACAGCAGCTCTGCTTTCTCACTTTTCTGTTCTTTCACAGAAACAAGGTAATTTTATTTTATTTTTTTTAATCACGGTTATTCTGGTTCCTCATTCCCATCCCAGCTATATTCCATTCCCGGGCCTGATTTCAGCGCCGCCGCCAACCCGAGTGTCGCTACGAGACCGAGTCACTCCTCACGCGGAAAATAAATATGTGAATTACATACAGGAAAGATTCCTGTCCGACCCTCGCGCCACAGACTGTCCCGTGCCCGATTCTGTGTTTGGCAGCCCCGCTGGGCTCCCCGCGCCCTCAGCATCCCCTCAGGGAACGCCGCCATGTTCCCGGGGCGCCCACCCTCGCTCCCCAGCCTCCTCCCCGAGCCCTTCTCCTCGACAGCCCGTCGCGCAGGTGCCGCTGCCTTGCCGGGATCCCGCTCTCGGTGCCGGTTCCACTTTCCCCCCACGACAGCCCCTCAGGGCTCACCTCCTCCTCCCCTCACCGCCCGGCTCCGGCCGCGCCTTCGAACCGCCCGCCTCGCGCATGCGCACAGCGCGCTCCGGGCAGGCGGGCAGGGCGCTCCGCCCTCGGTGGCTTCACCGCGCTCTCTGCGCACGCGCTGTCCCGGTGGCTTCACCGCGCCCTCTGCGCACGCGCGCCGCCAGCAGCGGGGGCGGGTTGGCGCGGGGCGCGCTCACCGCGCAGGCTCGGCGGGGCAGGGAGGCGCGCTGCGCGTGCGCGGCGGGCGCGGGCGGGGCGGGTGCGCAGGCGCGCTGCGGCCGCGCAGCCGGTGATGGCGGCCGCGGCGGCGCTGCGGGGCGCGGGCCCATGAGGCGGCGCAGGCCCCGGGCACCCGGCGGAGCCAGCGAGGGGCGGCGGCGCCATGGCGGGAGTGTTCGACATCGACCTGGACCAGCCCGAGGACGCGGGCTCAGACGAGGAGCTGGAGGAGGGGGTGAGAGCGGCGGCCGAGCCGGGAAGGGAGCGGGGGAGGCCGCGGGGCCCGAGGGAGGGAGGGAGGAGGGCGCGGGAGGCGCCCCGGGGCCGGGCGGGGGCCGCGCTGAGGCGGCGGCGGGAGAGCGGCCAGGCCGTGGCTGTGCCCGGGCAGAGCCCGAGCCGCCTCGGTAGCGCCGCTTCGCCCGGAGCGGTTCGGGGCTGCTCTTCCCCGCGGAAGTTCGGCGCTGGGATCCCGGCACGAGCGCCGCAGCGGGGATTTTTATTATTTATTTCTTGTCACATGTCCGAACGTCAGTGCAGAAATGCCGATCTTTCTGGAGCCGTGTACAGTCGCTGCTCCCGCGCCAAAATCAAAAGCAGAGGTGGGAAATGCTGCGCTGGGCGCTCAGCGGCTGCTCGCATCTCGTGCTTTCGGGAGCGCTGCAGCTGAGAACGGGCAGTTTGCAGCTCGTCATGTCCGTCTAGGTTCTTTCAAGGCTTTACGGGGATTTTACCGCAGCATCTCTGGTTATATTTTTCTAGATATTCTGTTGCTTTTTTTGTTTTGTGTATTAAACGTTTGCTGTTGCTCAAACGGCCGCTGCATTTATTTTCTGCTCTTTAAATACTAATGGCATTCTTGCAGTCTTTGAAATCATAGAGTCGTAGGACGATTTGGGTTGGAATTGACCTTAAAGATCATCTCAAGCCATGGGCAGGGACACCTTCCACTAACCCAGGTTGCTCCAGGTTGTGTCCTTGGGCACTTCCAGGGATCCAGGGGCAGCCACAGCATCTCTGGGCAACCTGTGCCAGAGCCTCCCCAGCCTCACAGGGCAGATTTTCCCCCTAATATCTCATCTAAACCTCCATGCTCTTGTAAAAAGTCCCTTCCATGTTTCCTGTAGATTGCCTCCAGGTACTTTCCTCCAGGAGATAAGCAGATATTCTGTTGCCCTCACTCCATGTAACCTGTAGAGACAACTGTTTGACACCTGAAGGCTTGAAAGCTTCTCCATCAGCAGCAAAAGCTCTGTGTGTCACCTCAATAATCAATAAAACACTTGGCTTTAGAAAACGTCGCTTGCATCACACTGTTAATGCAGCCAAGAACAGGTTCTGAGCGAGGTGGCAAGAGAGTTGAGTGTGTTCTCTCTTGTGTTCCTGTAGTTCAGTCTCAGGGAACAATTAAGCCATTGTGGATTTTAAAACATTGCCTTGATTGATGGTTTTATGGACATTGGCAACGTTGGTTGGTCTCAGGTGCCTTTTGGCAAACAGATAAAGGAGGGTGAGAATGGGCTTGAGATTAGAACAACTGAACAGCAGGAAATGTAAGGGCAAGGAAGGAGGGGAACATTCCAATGGAAGTTATCTCTGTAGGCATTGTGTGTGTCCTGCAAGGATCAGAGAGATGATGTAGACAGAGCAGTTGACATCATTAGCCTGGGGGACACTCAGGACTGTTGTCAAATTTCTGCTGCTGCTCCCTGGTACCTCCCGAAAACTGTGAGCCCAGGAGGAGCCCAGCCACATCAGGTGTGAGTTTGAATAGGCACAGCCATCCTGGCAGGTCTGAAGGGTTGTTTAAATAAAGTTTCCTCAAAAGCCATGTGGTTGTTTGCACTAATTATTACGGTGAAAAAAGCCTCAGCCTTAATTTACGTGTTTGTAATGAACAAAACTGTATGGACTGAAGGGCTGGTGGCCTCCCAGTGCTTTTCTTGGTGTTGCAAAATGAGAAGAAACCCTGAAAAAATATCAGAATGATATCTGAAGTGGATTTTGGTTAACTTAATACTGAGAATGAAAGCAAAGTTCACAGGAGCAAGAGAAGCATATGTAAACTTTGCCAGAACCATTGGGTAACAGGAGGAGTTGCTCTGGGAACTGAGGGGTGTTTATTCTCTGTGTTTGTTAATTTTTTAAAATTCATTTGTTGGCATCTAAGAGTGGGGTCAAGGGCAGCTTTAGTGGGTTTTATTGTGAAACATGTCAATAAGCTGGATTTCTCTAATAAATGTCAGCAGGAGGACATGAGCTGGCAAATCTCCTAGCTGGAAACAAACCTGATCTTTTGGACTCCCTAATTGCCTGTGGTGTTAGTAGGTGGAACCAGGAGTTAAATTCCCCTTTAGATCACCCAAAATAAACCAGCCTCTGTAAACTTTAACGTTTAAATGGTTTGGAAGCTGTTGAAAGTTTCAAGTTTTCTTTGGTTAGTGTTTTCACTTGGATAATGTTCTAAAATGCACTCCTTGACTTGGGCTGATTTTTGCAGATCTTGGTGGTTTTTCTTTTTCTTCTGCTTCTCTGAATTTCACAGGTCACTCAGTATATTTATATTCAGTCTGTAAGTCCCAGGCCGTTCACCACTAACCCGCAGTTGTTATTTTGTGTCCATGTTTTTAAAAATAAAAATGTGAGGCTACAGTCTGAAGCTCGCTAGAAGCTTGCCCATTACATTCTATTTGTATTCATTCCAGCTGTCTGCTTGCTTTGCACTTCTTTTGCCATGTGGAGCCACAGTTAGAGAGAAGTATTATCTTGCAGAAGGGATCAGGTTGGAAATTCTTTGAGGAAAATATCTCTTCAGAATTAAACCACATTCCTTAATGGTGACTCGTTCTGATGCTGAAGTGCAGGAACTTTTTCAGTACTGTGTGCATGCATTAATGTATGGAAGGATTATTGGTCTGGAAAGATGTTTAACATCAGAGTAAAGCTGAATTCTTTCATTACAGTTGGGATTTGATTTACCAATATAAAATAATAAAACCTTCTCAAAAGATTATTTGTTTCTAGTGCAGATGAGTCCCAGTTCATCTATTCACATAATCTGTCTTATTGCTCTAATTTGCATAGTACTGCAATAGGACTTAAAAATTTCTGTGTAAGAGCAATTTTAAAGAAAATTGCAGTACCTTAACATTTTTCAAGTTCACCTGGGGATGTGAAGTTGTGCCTCTAATATTTAAGTGACTGAATAACAATGCAATAATAATAACAGATAAAACAGTGGTTCCCTGTTACTGTTTCAGATATGTGGCACTACAGCAAATCTTACATGGAATTTTGTAGGTTTTTTTAATCTTCTGCTGCTAATTTATTATTCCTGACCTGTTTAATTATATAATACAAATTATAATGATATAAAGATTTTGTCTTTTCAAACTTCAAAAGCTGTAAAACACATCAGTGCATTTATTTTTAATGCTTGCTTTTTCTAATTAATCTTTCTTGTCCCACTCTCATCCCCAGGGTCAATTAAGTGAGAGCATGGACCATGGAGGAGTTGGCCAATATGACCTGTAAGTTGCTGCTAGAAAATATTCTGTATCTTTCTTGCCAACCACATATAACTTGTAATTTTGTTACATTGTTAAGGTAAATAGAAAATTTTGTCCTGGTTCAATTTTGAGTCATTTCTAGATGTTTCACTATTTCCTCACATTAAAATATGTCAATTGTATCTTGAAATACAATAAAAAATAATTCTGGTGAAAGTTGCTGTTTGTCTTTTGATCCTTGTTTCTCCTGACAAATCTCTTGTGTTTGAATAATATTGGTAATATGGATAAAATCATATAAAGAAATATCTGATTCATTTTGAGGCTTTCATCCTCTAAACTTAATTCTGGTGAAAGGCACAGATGTATTGTGCATTAAAATGAAGGGGTTTGAAGGAAAACTTGATACTATAAATGCCCCAAATTTGCAGGTAGCCTTTTCTGTGCAAGTTGCAGCTTTGCACACAGTAAATAACATTCCTGGTGCTGGGAGTTCTCCAAATCTCCCAGGTCACTGTTGGGTCAGACAGACACTTTCCAGGGAGTCATTGCTTAAATTTGCTCAGTTCTCAGTACCAGGTAGACTCACAGCCCTGTTGTGCTTTTCTGCAGTGGAATGGAGCATTGTGAAAAGTTTGAGATTTCAGAGACCAGTGTGAACAGAGGCCCTGAGAAGATCCGCCCGGAGTGCTTCGAGTTGCTGCGTGTGCTCGGCAAAGGCGGCTATGGCAAGGTCAGCAGCTCCTCCTTCCTCAGGACTCCATCCTCCCCACCCTCAGTGCTCCCTGCCTTTGCTCTGATCTCCCCTTCCCCTTCTCTGCAAAGTTCATTCTGCCAGAGGGTAACCCCAGCTGCCAGGTTGGTGTCGTGGCACTGAGGTCCCTGCAGAACCTCACCTGCTGGAAGCACCAGGAAATGTCCCAGACTCATTTTGGATCCAATCCCTGGCTCTTGCCTTGTAGTTTGTGGGCGATCTCCTCTTGCACAACTTTGCTTTATAACTTGTGGCAGTTAATGCAGCTGAAATACATGATTGCCACTGTCTTGGTGTTGTTTAGGTGTTTCAAGTACGGAAAGTAACCGGAGCAAACACCGGGAAGATATTTGCCATGAAAGTTCTTAAAAAGGTAACCTGAATTTCATTACTCTCTGAATCTTAAAAAAAACCCCAAAATCTATCCTTTCATTTACCTTTTACAATTATCTAATGATTTAATGTACCTAAAAATAAGTTTTAGTGTAAATGCAGTTATTGCCTAGGTAGAGTTGGAATTAGAATTAAACTTGAAATTTTTCTGTCTGGGTAGTTTTTAGCAGCTTGTTTAAATTATTGTGTGATTCCATGAAATGCAGATTTAAACTTCTGCAAGATACCTCTCATGTATATACTGTGGTGAAATTTAAATTTTTCATGTTGTTGCTAACTCATATGTAGTGTTGTGATTTAATAAACTCAGAATTGAACTCATTTGAAAACTCTTGTGCTGACATATCCCTGATTTTTGCAGGCAATGATTGTAAGGAATGCCAAGGATACAGCTCACACGAAAGCAGAGCGGAATATACTGGAGGAAGTGAAACATCCCTTCATTGTAGACTTAATTTATGCCTTTCAGACTGGTGGAAAACTCTACCTCATCCTTGAGTATCTCAGTGGTCAGTATAGGACATTGTTAGCTGCTTCTTGGGGTCTTAACACAATCAAGAATTTGGGGTTCCTACACTACAAATAAAAGGCCAGTTATCGATGGGTTGGTGCCTTAAAATGTGAAATAGGTTCATATTAAAATTACATGGAACAACAGAAATAAATTTTCTAATTTGATACAATGAAAAGGAATGAAATATAAAATAGTTGTTTTTTATGACAGTACAGGAGAGGAGAAGGTTTAATACTTTTCCTTCCACTAGATTTGTCGTTTTTGTGTGTTACCCTTAGCTTCTGTGCAGTCCTACAGAGTTACCTGAGGGTTTAGTCCTTGCAGATTCTTTGTGATAGAAGTGTTACCTTTATTTCATGGTTAGGGAAACAAATTACAGATTAGAAATAATTTTCTCAACTATAACAACAAAAAACAGGGACAAAAATGCTCTTGTATTTTAAATGCTAATTTGAGTTGCTGGAATCCTGAGGGTAACAGAATAGTGGCTTAGTTGTTTTTTTGTGAAGCAGCCTGTTGTACAGCAGGAAAAATACCTGTTGCTTATAGTTTTCCTAGAAAATAGACCTTTGAGGGACTGAAAATGATACTTCAATTGAGTATAATCTATTTTTTCTCATGACAGGAGGAGAACTATTTATGCAGTTAGAGAGAGAAGGGATATTTATGGAAGACACAGCTTGGTAAGTGAAGCTATTTTTGTAAATTAATAGTTTGGGGTTTTTTCCAAGTGCCTAAACTATATATAACTACTCTATAAAATGAATGAGTAGTGAAAAGAGCAGTTCAGTGGGTTTGGGGAGGATGTCCATGTGATTTACTCACCACTTTGTGCTGCTGGAACTCCAGTCTCACTGCACAGGAAGGTCCCATGCTGGCTGCTCAGTAAGGCTCTGTTCACAGGGCTGTGCTCAAGGTTTGGGGGTTGAGAAGACTGAAAGACTTGCTGAAGATGATTGAATATGTCTGATTTTGTGGCATTATGTTCCCTTTCAGCTTTTACTTGGCAGAAATCTCCATGGCACTGGGGCACTTGCATCAAAAAGGAATCATCTACCGGGATCTGAAGCCAGAAAATATCATGCTTAATCATCAAGGTAGAGCTCTAGTAATGAGTCAGGCTGCCAGACCTTTGAAAATAATTCTCCAAAAGGTCACAACACCTCAGTTTCAGTGTTGAATTTCCTCAGAACAGTGGCAGGGTTGTTAGCACTCCTGGGATAAATGAAGAGCTGCCAGAGCTAATTGCCCTCAAACACAGTTTCCTTGGTTTAATAGGCCACAGCAAGGTGGTTCCTTGGACCCAGGCATGTTCTGAGTGGCTGACTTGCTATTTCTGCACCTCTGGATTTTTTTCTCTTCTCCTGGATCATTGTAAAGTAGAATCTAGGACATTTTAGTCAGCAGGGATGACTGATGGTAGCAAAGGCAGTTTGGGTTGGATGCCAAAATCATCTGTGGCTGAAATGACTTAGCCAGCAGCTGACACTTCCCACTGACAGCAGTTTCAGTTCCTGATTGCACTGTTACAGAGCCTGTGTGACACTGATTAGTCTGGCAATCTGTACCACCCAGAATTTTCATGTTTTCTTAAACAACTTATTTACTCAGCCTGAGTCTTTGTACTGAATTATTCAGGGCACTTTACAGTTTGTTGAAGATTGTTCTGTGAATTTTGAAGCAAGCAGTAAAATTCAGTAACCTACTTTCTTAGCTGAATGATGCTTTACAGTCTTTATGTTTAAACACATTTGTCTGTATTTGAATAAGCTTTGGTAGTTTGTCAAGTGGCAACACTTGAGTTTTCTCTGTTCTGTTCTCTGGCTGTATTTCTTTGTCAGACCATTGAAGATATCTGGAAGTCGTTCAGAATTATTACATATCCATGTTAAAATTCCTTTTTTTTTTTCATTGTTATTTCTACAAATGGCAGAATTCTGACAATTTGATCTATTTAATTTCAGGTCATGTAAAACTGACTGACTTCGGATTATGTAAAGAATCCATTCACGATGGAACAGTCACACACACTTTCTGTGGAACAATTGAATACATGTGAGCTGCATGATGAAATACAAAAGTATTACTCTGCTCTGGGGGTAATGGCTGCATTTTGCCTTTTTAACTGATGCTTCATGTGTTCAGTCACTGTGGAAAAACATTACTTGATACATTTTTGTTTAAAAACTAGTAGTTAGAATTGTTATTAAACTTGTTAAAAAAACTTCTATATGCTTGATTTTTCTGCTTCTAGGGCCCCTGAAATCTTGATGAGGAGTGGGCATAACCGTGCTGTGGACTGGTGGAGTTTGGGGGCATTAATGTATGACATGCTGACTGGAGCAGTAGGTGCACAGTTATAATTGCATGTATTTCCCTTTGTAGCTTTTCTGTTTCCCTTTCCCCTAACTCAGCTGCATGTGTAAATATATATCATTGTCTACATACAAACTGCAAATGAAAAATAACCAAAATACAGCTCAACTTGTGTTGACTACAGACATGAGCTGCTTTTATCCAAACAATGCCTATTTGCAGTAGTTTTACCTGTTTTGTAAATGACTGAAGTGAGTTCTGTGCACACAAATAAGAGATCTGAACAAGTCCTGTTTTCCCTCTTGTTTCAATGGTGCTTTCCAGCCTCCTTTCACTGGGGAGAACAGAAAGAAAACAATTGACAAGATTCTCAAGTGTAAACTCAACTTGCCTCCCTACCTCACACAAGAAGCCAGAGATCTGCTTAAAAAGGTAGAATTTTAATGAATGTCAGTACTTCATTTCTAGAAAATAGAAATATAATGATACCACTGTGGCTGTTCAGTCCAAGCTTGGTTTATTACTAAGTCACTTTTTTGTTGAGCGGTACAGAAACTGATTTCCCTTGAAAATACAATTGTTTTCAAGTGAATGCAGATTATTCTGATCGTTCTGTATTCATTCTGCATGGTACTCATTGAAGTGATGATTCATGGCAGAACTAGTCTAGTCATAACAGCATAACTAATTCTGCTTTTTTGGATGTTATTTCTCACCAAGCTGCTAAAAAGAAATGCTGCCTCACGTCTAGGAGCTGGTCCTGGAGATGCTGGAGAAGTTCAGGTAACTTGAACTTGAGAATTCTTAAATTACCTCATTGAAAATAAAACAACTTTGAAGGTACCTCAAGGAAGGAGAGTGTCTGTCTTGAAGGGTATTGAGCAGAAAGGCAGCCACGTGTGACAGCTCATCAAAACCTGAAGGCTTTAAAGCTTAACAAAAGCAGCTGTCTGCCTATTTGATAATTTGAGATTTGGAAAATAACTGCTATTCTTTAGCTCTGTCTTCCAGTAGATCTTTTCTAGTAGTTGCACAATGCTAATTGTGCAGCCCTGGAAGAGTGAGGATACTCTGAAAAGTCTGATGAAAAACCTGCCAGCCCTTGCATTAGTGCAGCTCTAAAGGGACAAGTGTGGCACAGTTAAACACTAAGGCAGAGACTGAGTCCCTTTTGCTTCCAGCTTGACTTTGTTTTTGTGCTGAGACTGACAAAGTATTAGTTCTCAGTATATCACAGTTCTGATAATTTGTCATTAATGCAGTGTTTTGTCGTGATTTAACTTTTAAAGTTAGAAAGTGTAGAGGTATTTTGCATGTAAAGTGGCTTTTTCTAACACTTCCAAGGAAATGGGGACATGTTCTCCGACTTGGAGGTGTGATCTCAATTCTCAGCTCTTCCAGCTACTCCGAGGTAGTGCTGCAGAACATCTTACACTAGACCCAAATGTGATTTTGGAGAGACAGACACCAGAAAAAGGATCTGGATAGAACATATTCCTAGTTAAACCCTGGGATTTGTGCCCTAAGGCAGGTGCTGACCCTGTGCTGTTGTCACTCCTGCAGGCTCATGCGTTCTTCAGACACATCAACTGGGACGAGCTGCTGGCGCGCAAGGTGGAACCTCCTTTTAAACCCTTATTGGTATGTACTGGGAGTACTGGGATGTAGCTATTCCCTCTGTGCCTTTAGGAATAGAACCTAGAAACATTCACTTTACAAATTGGAGTGCCACTGATTCCTGGTACTTGAGTTCTGTCAGCTCAGGGGACAGATTCACTCTTGTCAGTTAAAGATGGCAGAGCTGATCTGCTTCAGTTTAAATTCCTCCTGCTTCTGACCCATAGGTTAACCAGACCTGCAAGTGCAGTTCACTCTGAGATCTGCTTCTAAACCCTATACAGTAAGTCAGTACTTAGTTTCAACTAAAATGGTAGAGAATTGCTAAGCAAAAGTAAATGAAACCACCTAATTAAGCATTTTCTGTGCTTGCTTATTAATATTTACAATGCACCTTGTGCATTATAAGCAGTAGTTAGAGTTTACCTCAAACCAGTGATGAGAGGAACAAGTTTTTATTATCCCATCTTATATTTTGATGGTGTCTGTTTTTCCCTCTGGGTACAATTAGCTACAGCAGCAGTGGGTATTGTCACCTGTATAATTCCCAGTTACCAAAATTCTCACTTTAAACTGGCTTAGGCATCACTGATGTCAAGCATTCTACAGCATGGGGACTCCAGACCTTTTTCCCCTCACCCTTTGGAATGAAATTCAGAAAGACTCAAGACTGGTATTTCCAAATTATTGATCTAGAGATGGTTTGGGGTTTTTCTGTTATTAGAAATTTATATAAAGGCCTGCACAAATGAATACCTTCTGCCTTTCCAGTTACACATAATGAGAGAAGGGATCTTGGAATTACTGATTTTCTTTGACCAAATTAAACAATATTCTTCATAGTGACTTGTTCCAGAGTTGTCCTCTATCCCTCAGACTGTAAACACTTCTGTATCTGCAAAAATGGGACAAAACTATCTGGAGAGGCTTCCAGAAACTAAATAGTTGCAACTGTTCTATACTGGTTGTGACAAGGGCTAAACTTGCAAGAAACTGGCATTGTATTTCTAAAAGCTTTTGTTTGTAATTTGAGAAATTTTTTTTTTTAAAGGCATCTTTTTAATTTGTGTTCCTTTTTGATCCATGATTTTTGCCCCTCCCCCTTGCCTTTATTTCTCAGTGTCAGTGCCCATAGTGACCTCCCACTGGCAGCGACAGGATTCCGACACAACTCCAGGGTTTTACTCCAGCAGAGCTCTGCCAAAAACCTATGGAATGAACTCCACCCAGAGGCTGCACTGCTCACCGCTAAGGCATTTGGTTGATATCTGTAATATAAACCCTTAATCATTTTGTTTTTGCAAAGCAATCTGAAGAGGATGTGAGCCAGTTTGATTCAAAGTTTACACGTCAGACACCTGTTGATAGCCCAGATGACTCAACTCTCAGTGAAAGTGCCAACCAGGTCTTTCTGGTGAGTGAGGAATGGCTGTGGAGAGAGAGGTTTGCTACTGGAAATGGGGGCATTTCAGCTAAATTCATTCCACTGAATCCCAGCACCTCATACTTGAAGCAAACTCTCATAACAAAACCCAAATTTTATAACAGGCCTGAAATGTTTAAAGGCTGTAAAAATACTTTGGTTATTGCTGACATTTTCTTTAGGCAGCAGCCAACAAACAGTGCTGCCGTTCTGGAATGTCAGCATTCTGATTCAGAGTTGCATTGTGAGCCCTGGACATGGCATTGCTTTCACAGTCATGCAGAGACAACAATGGCCAGTCTATAGAGCAAAATTAATTAAATTGAGTGTGCCTGTGGGAATGTGTGATGAGGAGAAATAGCTGGCTTGTAGCAACTCCCCAAAGTCCCACTGTTTGCTTCAAGGAGTGAGTAGAAGTTCATCTGTCTGCATTTACTCTTCTCTTTATAATTTTCCTATAATAATCAAATTTTAATAACTGTACAAGTGATCCTGAATGCAAACCTTGTCTGTGAGCTGCAGTGCCTTTTTTCCTGTTTTGCAGGGTTTTACGTATGTGGCTCCATCTGTACTTGAAAGCGTAAAAGAGAAATTTTCTTTTGAACCAAAAATTCGATCACCTCGCAGATTCATAGGTAGCCCTAGGACACCAGTCAGGTACCTCTTCTTTATCTTCTTTTTCTTTTCTTTTTTTTTTTTTTTTTTTTTGTAATACACTTTTTCACAAGTAGTTGAAGTACTAGAAATAAAAAATGCAGCCTTGCTTCTCAGTAAGCCCAGCACTTCCATTAGAATTCTATAAATCACATTATTAAAGACAAATGTATGGTGTTGGACAGCACAAGAAGTTCTAGTTTGTTGCTTTTCAGGGCTCATACAGCCTCAGAGTGGTGACTTTGATGCACTTAAAACTGAAGATCCTAAGCCCTTTGTGCCACTAAACAATCATGTTGGTACAGAAAAACCCTCCTGCAATCATCTAGAAATGACAGAATTTTACAAGAGACTGTGGTAGAAGCCAGACATGGACATTTCTCAAACTCTGGAAGTGGAAGGAAGAATTAGAATCGCTTCTCAATAGGGTCCAGTTTCCTGTGGAGTAACTGTGGAACATACCTTGGTGCTGTGCATGCCTCCATCTCTGATTTTTTTTTCTATTTCTTGTTTTAAAGCCCTGTCAAGTTTTCCCCTGGGGAATTCTGGGGAAGAGGTGCTTCTGCCGGCGCATCAAACACTCAGCCACCTGTGGAATACCCCATGGAGACCAGTGGAATAGAACAAATGGATGTGACAGTCTGTGGAGAGGCTTCAGCACCACTTCCCATCCGGCAACCAAACTCTGGGCCATACAAAAAACAGGCTTTTCCCATGATTTCCAAACGACCGGAGCACTTGCGCATGAATCTATGACAACACCATTTCTTTTAAGCCTCGGAAGGTGGAAAACCAAGAACGGACATGAGCCCCCTTGAAGTTGAAATTTGGAGGGCTTGTTTGGTTTACTTTTAAAAAGTGACAGTATCAAAGAGTCGGTCATTGCACAGAGAGACTTGGAAAGCAAAGAAAAATGGATTTTTTTTCCTGTCAATCAATGGTGCATAAAAAAAAAAGAAAAAACTTTAGCAAATGGTATTGCAGAACTCTAGGCACATCATCTTACTGATTCCAGTGACATCTTCTCACCTTATCAAGGATCTTTCAGCTTGAGAGCTCGAAACTGACAGTATTAAGGGGCAGGATGTTGCTTCAGAATCACTGGTGTAGTCGTGAATGTGTCGAGGAGGGTTGGCCCTTTCACTAGGCAGAGTTTGGAATGCCTACAGGCTTGCAGCTGAGGGGTAATTAGCATGCAAGCTTCGTTAAGCGGTTTCCTACAATGGGGTGGAATCAAAGAGGAAAGCTAAACTTAATTGGTGTTTCACATTCAAAACGTAATGAGGTTTTTTTATATATATATATAAAAATATATATTTTTCAAATAGATTTTTTGATTCAGCTCATTATGGAAAGTATCCCAAAATTCAAAAGGCAAACTTAATTGGTTGCTGTGAAGAAAGTTCAAGGCTCTAGTTCTGATTCTCCTCCTCATGAACCAACCAATCAATAAGCGAATCACACCCTGACCAGCCTGGCAGGGTGAGGTGGGAGAGAACTGTTTATTTCCCTTGCTTCCCCAGCTGAAATCCCTGTTCCTGCAAAGACAAATGGATCTAATCAAACAGCAGTGCTGCTATGTTCTAGGCTTAACTGGAAGCCATGGGCTCACACACGTCCTGCTTATTTCATCCCTGTCCTCAGCAGACATTTCACTGGGAAACATCACTTTTGTACATGCTGGTCCTCAGCTGGACACAGCTGAGCAGCTCAGATTCTTACCCACAGAGAGATCAGCAGTGCAGCAGAACACGAGGTCAGTAGAAATCTATAGCAAGTACCACAGGAAACAGACAAATCCTCCAGAGTATAAGGAAATAAATATTTTTGTAACCAGTGGGTAAGAATTTGAGGATTTTTTTATTATTATTATTATTAATAAAATTTTGCTTATGGTAGTTCCCTGCCATTATACATTTCTAAATTTATCAACATTTTTTTCTATGCTGGGGCAATAAATTTGCTGATTGTATGAGAAAAGTGTTCAATGGCCTTTCAGTGAATGTCTTCCACAGTGGGTCAGAACTTTAGCAAACTTTTAATTTAGCAAACAATGTTCTAAGGACACTATTTATGTTTTTAAAATTGTCACGATCTGTACAACTGACTTACAGGTACAAAGAATAAAAATAAAGGTATACTTTACCTTACTTTAAATACTTCCTGCCTTAAAGAGAAAGCATTTCCATGAACATAGCTGGTGAAAGGGTTAATATCTGCAGAGCTTTACCCTAGAGTGTGGGTGGTGTGTGTGTGTGTGGAGATGATCATGCAGCTGCATACAAGTCCTGTCACTTTTTGCCTGCCACACGTTGCATTATCTTTAGTCAAACTGTGCAAAGTCTACTTCTGGTGTTTCACAACAGTAGGGATTTTTTTATTCTAGATTCTGCTTACTCTGTGGATACTGAATCTTTTTGAGCCATAGGATCCAAGCCATAAAACTCTCTCTAAGCATTGAATCCGATCACAGTGCTCTTTGCTAAAACTGGCAAGGCAGAAGGATTCAGTGATACCTTGATGCTAACAAAGAACAACAAAAAAAAAGGCTATGATTGAGCAAAAATTAGTATTTTTTTCTTCATCTTGTTGGAAAAATTAATTTTTTTTTCTAGTTTTAGCAGGAAAATCAAGTTACCTTACAGTGACATGCTGGAAGATTGCCATTGTTCAGTTGGTGACGTGGCTGCCGGTGATTTTGTGGAACCAAAATCCAGGTGCTCCACGAGTGTTTGCTTTGGGCTTATCTGCAAACACACAGCACCTGGACTTTCCTGACATTCACTGAGGATAAAGGAACTTGGTTAAAATTAAAAAAAAAAAAAAATAGAACTTCTTAGAGGCAGATCTCTCTTGGTTCTAGTTACAGCTAACAGTTGCTTTTTGCTTGGCTGGATAGAACTGTCCAGTGGAGTTGGTTTAATGGCTGGCAAGAATGGCAAGAGTTGTTTGTCTGAGTTCACTGATCAATTACAGATCCAACCCATCGGTTTTCCAAGGAAATTCCATGTACTGTCAATGTTTCACCCCGTAGATTCTAAGTTGAATTCCCTACCATAACTGTGAAACTTTTGGAGTGTGACTCAGACAGCAAGCACACACTATGCAATATGGTTTATCCTGTATTTATTTGTAAAAATATCAGACATAGATCCTCTATATATATATATAATAGTGTCAAAATTACTAGTTGTGAACTAAGGAGAGTGGAGTTCTAGCTCCTGTCTGGCTATTTCAGATAAGTGCAGAATGCATTGAATATTGGAGAGCTTAACAAGTGCTTTCTTTTGTTCATTTAAAAATGTCTTAAATTTTTCATTAGAGTATAGAATCTTATTTTTTTTATTTTGTACAAGCTGCGCTTTTTTAATTATAATCACTGAAAAATTCACTATAATTTGATTTTATAGGATTTTTGTAGCATTACAAAAATATAGTAAAACTGAGGTTAATACCTGTTGTGGCTAACCATATAAAAGTATTAAACTTGAACAAAAGTCATATTTTTTTTTACTAGATGTTAAATAGGGAAATATTTTGTTCTGCAGGTCATTATCAGAAAAGGTTTCTAGGTCAGCTGTGTTACCAGCAGTTTTTCTTTTTCCCATTTGATGCAGAAACTATTCTGGTATAAGATATACAGAATTCCATAATTTTTCTCTGTGGGAGTGATGCATACATTTGACGCCATTCGTGTACTAAATTGTAATTTTGGGAATGCTGGAATAATTCCTACCAAGACTGTCTTAATTGTGCCATCTGACATTTGAATGTCATCCTGGTATTAGCTCATAATAAAAGATAAAAATCAATGAGTCAATTGTTCTTTTGAATATCCCTTTTTTTTTGGTCTTGATGTTTAAAAGCTGAACTGCTGGAGAACATTTGAGTCCAGTCTGAGTGTACAGTTGAAGTTTATTCTGGGTCTGTTCTCTTTTTAGTATTACCTCCCAACCTGCTCTCACTGTTAATCAAAAAGTGCATCAGACATTGAGGGAGGCTGTTCTGGTTTTAGGGTTTGGTTGGGGTTTGGTTGTTTTATTTTAATTCTCTCCACAGCAGGATTGTTGCTGTTTCATTTTCCCAGTTTAAAGGGAAATCCTTTATCCAAAGGAGAACTCATTAAGAACAAGGCAAATTACTTGCATATTTTCCCTGCAGATCCTTGGATGCATTTCCCATACATGAACTTCTCCAGTTGTTCTTTTCTAAACTAACTGCATTTGCAGCTGTCTGCAAGAACACCCTTGAGCTGCCTTAGTAGAAACAAAGGTAATCCCTGTCCTGCTTTTCATCTCTCACAGTTTACTGCAACTAAATATCCTCAAGTGCTGAATAAGATGGATGTGAATAGCAGCCAAATGCAAATTTAAACATATGTTAATCCAAGTGACCTATTTCTTTTTATTTTAGGAAGTAGGTAGGCCCTAAGTAGAACAGTAAATGTAAATCATTGTCTTCCCTGGGAGCTGTGATGGGAAAGGGGAGGAGGAATTCCCTCAGAACTTAAAGGACCCGAGACAGGTTCCTTCTGGTACTTTGCCCTGGATTCTTGGGCTCTTAAAAAATGGCTTTTGATTGTAATTTGTCACTTTCTGTGTCCCTGCAGACTCAGACCTGGCAGTAGGGTAGTAGCCCTGTCCTGGATCAGGAGGAATTCCATCCCAAGATTGGATCAGAGGATGGCATTCCTGGAGGTGAGGTACTCACTTTCTTCCCTCTCTAACTAAGATGAGAATGACCTGTTTCATCTATGAAGTGTAAATCTAAACCAGTTATCAAAATCCCTTTATTCTTCATTTTTTTAATAAAACATGTTTGTTAATATTACTGGGTTTGGATAGAGAAATCAACAGAGAGGGAAAGAAGAGAAATTGTTCCCTGGTCCCTGTTTTTGACCAATCTCCACAGTTATTCCAGTTGTTACCACTCTGTGGTAGACAAAGGATCAGCAACAAGGCAGGGCTGACTTAAAGCACTGACAGTTTGTTGAGCTCCATAAAATAATCTTGGTGAGCTTCACAGGCCAGATGTGATGATATTTTTTAGCTTGGATCTTCCATCTCATTAGATTTTTATTCTGAATACTGGATTCTGCCCTTGGAGCTGTACCTTTAACGGTACTCAAGTGAGTGATTCACTTTTTAAATTCTGTTTTTCCTGACTTTACGAGTTTTCTAAATGTTAGTGAAGACAAGCTCAAGTTAGGTAACTAAATGTAACTTTCCTGTAACAGAACAATTTGAGTGATGTTTTCAGTCTTACTGGAATAGCATGGTGAAAAGAAGCAGGGAAAAAAGGGAGGTTACACAGAAGTTAGTGCTGGAAATAACATAAAAACTGATCATGAATAAGTTGTAACTTTTAAAGGGTTTTTGTTTTCTTTAACAAGAAAAATATACCTGGCAGTGAGCAGTTGGTATGTGCTTACATATGAGTTAATACCAAAACAATAACAAATCTTTCTTTATTCAACATGCACCAAACAAATAGATTCAAATGCATTTATTCTCTCTGATTTTTATGCAAACTACAGATTGCAAATAGAGTATAAAATAGATTCTCCCCTGTAAGAAAATCTGGTTCCTGTTATGACAAAAATAGAGTATTAAAAGATTTCTTTTAAAAATACCAGCTTTATAAAATGCTAAGTAAAAAACTAACATCAGTGGTAGGTTTAAAACTAAAAATGAAGCCAAGGATCCAAGAACCTAAAGGGGAAACATCTTATTCTTGTGCTTATCTACAGGTGCAGTGAGAAACAGATGCTGTTCCAGGTGCATTAATAAGCTCATTTCTGTCATTTACTGGCAAGAATTAAAGCTCTTTAGTGCCAAGAGTGACAAGCAGCTCTAATTCTCACTGTAGTCCAGAGTATAAAATCTGCTCATAATCTTAATAAAATCAGTAGGTTGACCTTTTGGGTTGAGTCATGTTAGAAGGATAAATACAGTTTAGTACAGTCTGGAACTCTACTTAAACTTTCCAAATAAAATGTTGAATTAAGAAGTAATGTGGCACAGTTCAAGGAGTTGACTGTTTCCTATGAGAATCACAAGAGAAGCAATGTTGGCTTTTCTGCATTTATTCTGAAAACTTAAGTTTTCTCTACTTAAAAAAGGTCAAGTTACCATTTTCTGCACTGCTTTAAATACATGGTATTTGGAATTTGGAAACTCCTTCCTTGTGCTACCTACAGTTTAATCTGCAGTAAACTGAAAAACCTTAGTGTGAACAAACAAACTGGAAAGCAAATGGTTTGATAAGCTTTAGAAAATCTGGAGATGCATAGATGTGGCTCCATCCCTCCACTTGTTAACATGGTCAGAAATAACAGTTCTGCAGAGTGGACAGGTTTTTTCTCTGTTAAACCATAAAGAGATGCATTCTTCACAAAATGTGTGCTGTAATGAAAAGAATGACAACTTAGAGCTTCTAAGCTCTTCCATTTATAAGGTGGTATGTTATTTGTACAGGCTGATTTCTAAAAATAATCATCAAACATACACTCATTTTATGTTGTTTTGTTTACCAGTTGTTTATAATAATCCCAATTATTTCTTTTGAAAATTAGATATTATGTATATTACCTGACAGATCAGCAGAATAGGCTTCTGAAATTCAGCTTGGCAAATGGGACAAATATCATCAGATTCAGAGCACTGTCTCTTGCTGGCTGGCACCCCATAGTGCTGGAAAACACAGGATTTTCAGCAAATATTAGTTTTGAGGGGGAAGAAAAAGCCAAATCCAAATACCAGGACAGAAAGGAATTTGGAATAAGGGCTGCTATGTCCGGAAAACTTAAATCTCTAATCCAAGGAAACATTGCTAATTTTTAAATTTTTTTAAAGTAGAAGCAGGAATGAAAGGGTTATTTCACATCCTTTTATCTGAAGGGCTGTGCAGAGCAGATTTTTTTTTGTAAGTGATTTTGTTGTTGTTGTTGAGGTGACAACATTTTCATGCAGTCAGGAAATTCAGACTCTGAGAGGGGAGAATGTGTATACAGGGGTTAATTTAAAAATGCATTTGTTTATTGCTAGAAGAATAAAAACTAATAGGGATGAGACATTTCTAAAAGGATTTGCATGTAAATTGAGGTTATGGTTTTGTCATAAGCAAATTCAGTACTCACTGGGCGTGTAAAAAATATCCGTAAGATCTGCCTGAAGTTTCTCCATTGTCCAAAAAAGCTCAAAAGCTGAAAGGGGAAAGAAAATTTCAGTCATGCTTTTTCACTATGAACTAAAAAGTTTCCAAGCTTTTGATTCCAGCACTGGAAGTCTCACTGCTGGCTGGATGTTGGAAGGAACGTAAACACAGCTATAGTTCAGACTGATCCTATTTCAGTTGTTTGATGTGTAACAAAACTAAGAATTTAGGCTGAAGTTCTTCCTAGTGGGTGTCTGGTTTATTAAAGAAAGAGTGTTGAGGTTCTGAAATGAAGTACTGGAGTGCAAATATATCAGCATTATTATCATATTTGCAATAATCTTTAGTCCTGTAGTTAAGGTACCAGAGTGTGATGATGTTTTTGGTCATGTTCAAAGCCAAACTCATCCCCAAGTCTGGTTACATTTGGGGCACATGAGCTCTGGGGAGAAGCAGAGAACCAACATGAACAGTTTAACTTGTTTAGCATCACACAGGATTCTCCTGCAGAGAGAAAATTTAGTTTCCTGGAAAACAGTGATTCTCTTAGCCATTAATTTTTGCAAGTTCCTCAGTATCTGCTGATGGTCTGATCAGTGTCTGAGGGGATCTGTGGTGCTTTGCAATCCCAATCCATTGCCAGGAAAAGTTGATTTAGTGTCCTGAGCCAGTTTTCCTAGAAGGCTGGATCAGTTTAACTGAAGCACCAAGTTTCAGTGAGTTCAGAAGGAAATGTGTTAATTTGTGTCTCTGACCCTGCAGTGAATATTCCCGCAGAATAATCCCTGGAGAAGTTTATCTAAAGATACAAAATATAAAGCTCACATACTTTGAGGATGAGGTAGAGAAGGCCCAGCAGTATCCCAAGGCTCCATCCCAGTGCAGTGTCCAGCTCCCCATAGGCAATGAGATAACGGAACCAAACTGGGATGGGGACAAACATACGGTAATACTGGCAGAGTTCTTCTAACAGCATGTACCAGTAGCCCTAAGCAAGACATGCAAAGGAATAGCTCAAGATTTAAAACACAAAGGATTTGCAAAAATACACAAAAAAGATGCATTGTTATTCTTTTGAGTAGCTTCTTCTTGTAGTATCTTGAAAAAACTAAATGTAAAGCATGAAAAAAAAATCCCAGATGATGACTCTCGTCACAGCTGTTCAAGTAATAGTAACAGAATTCACTGCTGAACTGCTATAGAAAAACACAGAGATCTTGATTATAAATCTGTATTTAGAGAAGCCAGTTGTACCTGAGAAGAACTTGTTCTGGTACATTTTAAGAGATAAAAATGTCCCAAAACATCCTGTTCAAATGCTACCACATCAAACTGTTCTTGTTAATTTATTTTTTATGAACCAGCACTAGTAATTGCAATGTTAAGATAAAATGTAATTGGTTTTGCCTGCCTCACCTTGGGAAGTAGATAAAAATAAATACACCACCAATCAGTCTAAGCTTCTGAGAAAATTATTAAACCTCACTGATTTGAGAAATTAAGCTATGAATCAAATTCCTTAATCTGACACAAATATTGCTTAAATTTATTAACAACAAAGAATAGTCAGGATTATTTTTGAAGAGACAGAAAAAACCAGCTGTTTGCATGAGCAGATCTTAAAATCTTGACAGTTCTTGTTGAGCATGTAGCAAATTTGCTGTGCTTCAGCTGCTCCAGGCCAACTGCCTGTGTACACATTCCTACAGTGCAGAAAATAAAAGGTTTCTTCAACCCCCAACTTGGAGACAGAAATAAACCCATTTATCCAATGATATAATACAAGCAATTGTTTCAGATCAGACTGAAAACCTTTTTTAGCACCAAGCAGAGAAGAACATGAAATCCACAGGGTTTTCTTGCCCACGGTGTAGTGGTGGATTATATACAGACATTTAATTAAAGACTTTTCTCTGGGTAGAATTTAATAATTAGTTACTTTTACCGTAAGAGAATCTTCACAAGGAAGCAAAACTATAGCTTGTTTCCTTACCTTGGATTTAAAGGACATGATAAAAGAAGGCACCAGGAGAATAAAGCACTTCAAGCCCATGAAGAGGAATTTCAGAATGAAGTCTGTGACTCCCACAATCCAAAGTACCTCCCAGAAGTTCATAAAATCCACAGTGGGGTTTAAGAAGATTAAGCTACAAAAAGAAGTATCAGAAGTTACTCGAGCACCCCATTTAGAGGAAACTGTAACCTGAGATTATCACAGCAGGTTTAATTAAAAAAGGAAACCTGGTTTACACAAAGGGAAAACATTTGCTAAGAAAATGAACTGCTCATTGTAAATGGATCATTGAGGATCTCTGAGAGCCTTTCCATTTTGGAACCTCCTTTGCTGTATCTTCATCATAACCCCCATCCTCCAGAGCTCAGTTTCTGTCTCAGTTTGGCATTTAGCCTTTGGTTTCCAGCCAAGACTGCAGCTACAGAATGGTCAAGAGGGAAAAATCAACTCCACAGAGCCCCAGAATGCCACGTTTGGTATTCCCAAGGGTCAGAGCTGGGAATCAAACCCAGGAATGTTCCCTGTGGTACAGTAGTGCCATTAAGTCGAATATGGAGTCTAAGAGATTCCAACATACTGTTTTTAAGGACAGCACCTGTTGAGTTTGGCAGAAGGGGAGGAATGGAGATTAAAGTGAAAGAGAAACCAATGCCACAATTAAAGAAAAACAGCAGATAAAATGTCCCCAGTTAATGTCTGAGTAATTAATGATGGGGTAAAGCTATTTTTCTACTTACCTGCGATAGAGGGACTGGGAGTGGAAGGTGTAATACAAGAGGAGAGATGATCCAGTTAGGTAGAGTAGCAACCAAGTGCACTGCAGCTTGGAGCACCGCTCCTGCAAGGGAATTGTGAAAACACATTGCAGGCCTTGCCTCAGAGTCAGTGCTGAAATACAGCCCAAACACCAAGTCTGTTGCACCTGAACAGTTAATGCCAGAGGACTTTATCTTAGTGGGTTTTGGCCACATAAAATAGGAGAACTCACTGGAGAGGTAAAGCAGTAATTTTAATGTTTTCAACCTACTGATTTCTAGATGTACCAAGGTTTTTTTCTAAAGACAACCCAAACCCACCCCACTCTGAAGAAATGACAGGTTTCCCTTAGGGAGTGAACACAGAGCTGAAAATTTAAACTATCAACTGCTATTTCATTCCACAAATACTATTCCGTAAGTTATTCCTTAAAAGCTTTTTGTAATTTATCAGGCAAAGTGATTTCAAATAGCAAGAGGGAAAAAAACCTGTTTTTGAATTCTGCAAGCCTCATTATCTGAGAAGCTCCCCTGTACAGAAGCATTAGACTTTACTTCCATCTCAATACCTAATATTATTACTAAGTAAATAAAACACTATCTCCATTCACATTTCTGTCAAAAATGGATTAAATTCTTCGAGTCTTGGTTAAGTTAAAGAATTTTGTTGCATAGGGTGATACTTACTCTCAGAAAAACCTGATTTACTATGCTTTTGTTTGCATACGCATAAGTTGTTAGCAGCCCAATTCCAAGAGAAATGCCTATTAGGAAAATAGGATCAGTTATAAACATGAAAAGGAAAAAAAAAATCACTGAACTGGGTTAAAAAGCAGCCACTTCTAATATGTCTTTGTAATTAGAATTAATAGCTCAGACTCTCAAGCCAGGATAATTAAGCACATTGTACATATGCCAGCAAAGGAAACAGAAGCCACTGAAATGTAGTTTAGTAAATCTCTCTTTCTGACGAATAAAGCAAATAAAAATAAAGCTCTAAATAAATTGAATTACATTTCAGGCATGGTTATTAATACATTTTTTGGGCGGGGGGAGGGAGGAGGGTCTGTTTGTTATACTCTACCAGTGATGTGCTGCATGATGAGTTTGACACAGAGGATCAGGAGGTAGGGCAGGCTCTTGTGCAGCCACTGCAGGAGGTAGCGCAGCTCCGACAGCGAGCTGCCGCCCTGCTCCTCCAGCTCCGGGGCAGGATCCTCCAGCCCTGCCGCTTCCCCATGGGTGTGTCCGTGGGAGCGGCTCTGCGAGCCCGCCCTGGAGGCCCGGGAGGTCGCGTTTTCCCTGGATTCCCCCGCGCTGGAGCTCAGCTGGATGCGCACATCCCCCGCGCTGGGGTGGCAGGAAACCTCTGAGAGCCTCGGCGAGGAGGAAGAGTCATCGCTGGCGCCCTGGATGTTGTGGAGATGGGCGCAGTTGGGTTGCATGGTGGGGTTTTTGCCTGGAGTTTTTTCTAATTTGTGTCTCCTAAAACGGGATATAAACGGGAACAGTTGAAGAAAGAGGTAAACAGTTCAGGGAAATAAAAAGAAACCAATGGGTTGTACTGAGTGCACGGAGGCAAGATTCTCCGAGATCCTTCCTGAGTTTGTTGTGTGGTTCACATCCCATCTCCACAGGACAACCTCCCGTGTTAAAAGTCCCATATTAAATTATTTCCTTCCCTCTTGCTTGTCCCATAATAAATTATTTCCTTCCCTCTTGCTTGTCCCATATTAAATTATTTCCTTCCCTGTTTCCTTTCCCTCTTGCTGGGAAATGTGCACATTTCCCAGCAAGGGCTGCTGAACAGGAGACCAGCACTGGCTTGTACAGGAGAGATCTTGGAAGCACAGCATAATTTCACAAAAATAGCAACAGCAGTGGGCCAGAGAAGGAGCAAACACTGATGGGAAGGAAGCAAGGAATACATTTCCATGCGTGCATTAATTGGTGAGCACTGGTTCAGACACATCCAGTCAAAAGCCAGTGCATGCTCAAAACTGAGGGCCATTATGAGATTAATGAGATTATCCTGTCTGGGGAAGGGAGCAGAACCAGGTTAGGCCATTTTCTAAGAAGCATTTAAAAGAGTGAAAAATGAAATGCAGCCAAATGAGGTCTGATTTATCTTTCCTTTGGCATCCTTTGGTTGTCTTCTGGGCAGTTTTTCACTTCTCTGTCAGTCTTTACTCTGATCAAATAAGAGTTAACTTCTCTAGACTGGTGTGACATCAGGGTAATGATTTTGGAGAATGCCTTGAAGCTGGATTTGACACAATACTTGTCACTACAGATAACATTATTGAAACACTGAGAATTTTGTTATAATCCTTTTCCTGTTGTTCAAACTCTTACAAGTTCCCCGTTGAAATTATTTTTTTCCACAGCGAGTTTCACTGGGGATACAAAAATGTTAAAGCAAAATTGGTTTTGCACAGCAAAAAGTTCTGGATGCATTTGCACAAACCTCAAATCCTTTAGCCTTTAAAATGAAGATCAAGAGTAAAACCATTTTAACATATGAATATGAGAATTTAGTAATATTTACAAGTGCTGCTCGTAGTATTTTTTTTGTTGGCCAAAGATGACATCATACTTCAAAACAGCCAAAATCCTCACTCTGTATTTTGCACACGGATAAAGCCGATGAACTGGAGAGGGTATTGACTTGTGTGAACAGTGTTACTGAGCGATGTTTTAACAGGAAGGAGTAAAACTACACCTCATGTGCACTGCAGTTGGTGTTTCGCGGCCGAGAACTGACAGCTCGCTGTTTAAAAAGCTGGAGGATCGCAGCCACCCCTGCGCCGAGCAAACTTCCAAATCGCCGAGTTATTAAATGAGATTTCAGCGAGGACTCCCGCACGCACCCAGATTTTGTTCTCCCTAAAAAAGCTAGCTAAAACACGGCTCTTGCTAGAGGCCCTTCAGACATTCCCCGGCTCTCCCAGGGCCGCTGCTCCCCCCGCACTCCGGCAGCTCCTCCCGCACCTCGCCGGGACCCCGGCAGGGTCTGAACCGCCGGGAATTCCTCAGGAGGGTTTGTACCGAGAACCCCTCGGGTGGGTTGGGACCCCCGGGACCCCCGCCCTGGGAAGGGAGGGCTGCTCCCGGCGCCGCGTCCCCGTGTCCCCCGCCCGCCCCGCCTGTGAGGGACAGGGCGGCAGCCTCTTCCCGCCCCTGCCCGGTACCTCACGGGGCGCCCAGCGCCTCCCGCCCGCCGCCCGCCGCCATCGCCGGGGCCGAGGGGCTGGCAGAGGGCGCGGCGGGGGAAGGAAGAGGAGGAGCCGTGAGGGGAGGAGGAGGAGGAGGAAGAGAAGGAGGAAGGCTGCGAGCTGGGCGTTGCTCTGGCAACGTCGCGGCCTTCGCCCCTTCACGGCCCTGAGAGATGGGGGGGGGGGCTTCCCTCAGCCTCTCCTCAGCTTCCCTCAGCCTCTCCTCAGCCTCCCTCAGCCTCCCTCAGCTTCCCCTCAGTCTCCCCTCATCTCCCCTCAGTCTCCCTTCATCCCCCCTCATCTCCCCTCATCTCCCCTCATCTCCCCTCAGCCTCCTCTCATCTCCCCTCAGCTTTCTCTCAGCCTCCCTCATCTCCCTTCAGCCTCCCTCATCTCCCCTCATCTCCCCTCAGCCTCCCTCAGCTTCCCTCAGCTTCCCCTCATCTCCCCTCAGCCTCCCTCAGCTTCCCCTCCTCTCCCCTCAGCCTCAGCCCCTCCAAAGCGAGCGGCAAGGCTCCTGTTGCTTTTTACTGAAAGCGTCAATTAAAATTAATCGGGCAAGGCAATAGTAAGGAAGGAAATGAAGGGATGTATATAAATATATGTGTACTGCGGTATCATTACTTGTCGGTGGCGATTAGGGGGAGTCCTGCTGTCTGGAAATTGGCTTTGCCTCCCAGGAAAGCTGAGGAAAGCTCTGCCCTAGTTAATACTGCTGGAGCTCTTGGGAGAGGCTTGGAATGAAACAGATACAGGTTTTTCTTTTGAAATATGCTCTTGAATAAATTAGTTTTTCGTCCAGAAATGGCATCTGTTTTCCTTGGCTCGGATATTTTTCTAGAAGTCTTTAGGTATGCAGCTCACACGGAAAGTGGGGCTAATATCTGAGCAGCTTTGCAAATCGGTGCTGTGTTGTTTTGAGTTAGAGCAGAAATGCTGGTTTAATTCCAAAGTTTTAAATATGGGAATGCTGTGGGGTCAGTAACCCCTGGAGAGGGAAAGGATGAGCCCTGAAACATAGATCTCATGAGGTGGAAAATTAAGTGTTTGGAAGAGTTAAGTGGCCTGGTGTTCAGTGACACCATCTAACAACAAACCTTCCTTCTTATTTTCAAAGGAGCAGCTGAAAACCCTGGCTGCATCCCTGCCTGTTGGAGGTAGGTTTTGAGGAGGCAGTTTGGTCTACTTTCATGATGTTTTTGGAAACTGTGCCTAGAATTTCCCTGACTGGAAATTTCAGGTCACATATCCTCTGCATTTCGCTCAGGCTGTGGCTGATGGATTGGAAGAAACCTGGGCTCAATATTACAGTTATTACAAATACACTTAAGTATTAAACATATCCATAGACCTCCTGCTCCTGTAGGCCCTCTGAACTCAGAAAACCTTTCTCATTTGTATAATTTTTCTGTCTAATTATCACAATACTGCTCAGTAGCAGCACCAATGCCTGGCAGGAAGCACTCGAAGAATTTCATGACCATATCCCCATCCTTCCAAGGATAACACAAACCTGTTTTGTTTGACTTATGCTGTGCCATATTGTTCATTCTCCCACTCTTTGCTCAGTCAGTCACTCACATCGTGTTGGGATTATGAAGGACAGTGTGAAAAAAAATCTTAATTTGATTCTCAAATCAGGAAAAGCAATTATAAATCTTTTATTTTTAAATAGTGTTTTATGGTTGGAAATTATGCATGCCTTCTGTACATCGCTTGGAAGGGTATAAATATAAAAGATTTGTTCAGCTGTTTCTTTATTGTAATTATAAAATGCATTAAAGTATAAATGTAGCTTTAAGTCCACGTTGTTCTCAAACTGTTCCTCGTTGTTACATCCGCTGGAAATATGAAATTAATTCGTGGCAGCTTATTAATCAATGGTGTTTGTTCATGCAGGTCACTTGCTGATTTATCTCCAATTCACAGCTCATTAGAAGGTGTGTAACTCTTCAGAGATGTTGTTATTTAACAGGTATGTTTTCCTAGTGCCATTAATGTCCTCTGGATTTAGTAACTCCTGACACAAGAAAGATTTGGGAGATTATTCACATAAAATTGGAAGTCTTTTCCCATGGGTATTGCACATATTAGGTCACAAAATACCTGGTAATAAATTTACCAATCTCTATTTGGATTCTGCTCCCAGGATGCCAATAAATTTCATATAATGCCCAGGCACATTTTCAGGTGTTTGTACACTCAGAAGCATCCCAGACTTTCTCATCCTCCCAATAATAGGTGATACCTCCTTAATTGGTGCAATCAGAACTTTCCATCAGTGTGTTCCTGTTTTTCCTGGGGTTGTCCAGTGCATGAAAACATTGGAACAAACTCTGATCCTTGTGGAATTCTGCCTGGGATGCCCTGGCAGCTCAGTATTTATCTCTGCTGCAACAGTTACTCTGTGCTAAAAGTTTCTGAGAGCTTGTTTTGTAGACAGAAATATTAGAAGAACGCATTTTGTGTCCTGAAGGAGCCCTGCAGAAATCTTCACCCACAGAGCAGGTCAGGGGATTGCAGTCTTCACCTTTTGTGTCACCCTTTTTTTCATCAGAAGGTGTGGAAGGAAGCAGTGCTTGAAAATGAGGTGTGCAGCATCATCTGTGGTAGAATTTAAAGGAGCTGATCTCAGATACAGGGAAAGCAATTTTAGTTAATGATATGATAAAAAAATAGGTTTTTTGGTAAGAGTCTGTAGAATAGCAGAATGTCCTGAATATTCAAAGGCTTTATTGGTTGTCTTCATTTTACCCAAAATGCTGCTTGAGTATGGAAGACTTCTGCAAAATTAAGAGGGTTTAGTTTAAACTGTTTGAAGGATTTGAAAGTCTTGCCAAGAGGCTCAAATAACCTTTAAAATTCCAATGTTTCCTGAGCTTTGAATGCTCAATCTTTTTAAAAACTGCAACTCTCCAGCCCTGACATCAGTTTGTATTTCGAGCACAAGCAAACAGCTCCTGTGCTCTTGTGTCTGAGACAGCGAAGAGCAGAGCCCAGTTTTGAAAACATCCCTGAGGTGATGGCTGAGTTTCACTGCTGAACTCTGATCCTCTAAGCTTTGTCAAGGAGACTCGCAAGGAATTCGAAGCAGATATTTTTATATTGCAATGACATCATCCCGTTCCCCGAGGTTTCCAGAAATCTTACAAGCCCTCTGTGTACAGCAGTGTGTTCATTCCTGTGAAGTCATTCTAAACCGAGAGTAATTCCACTGCAATGGTGTCATGTAATTGTTTCAAAGCTGCTGAATTAGATCCCGGAGTCTTGTTTTTTTTTTGTTTTTTTACGCAAAGATAAAGCCTTGAATGAGAATCAGCCAGCAGAGCCACAAAGGGCAGCTGTAGTTTTTGCTCCCTGCACAGGAGGGTGCTCAGTCTCTGTCTTTATCTGCAGGAAGGAGCGATTCCTGTGGTCATCAGAACCAAGTGGAGAAGCTGTTTCCTGAACTGGGTTTTTCTTGTAGTGACACTGGAGGATCTGTTAAACGCAGTGACTCAAAAAACATATTCAGCTGTTAAAGAATTTCGGGAGGTGTGTGCTAATTGCCGCTGTAAGACAATTACGGAGGTATTTAGGTCAGAAGATGTAATGATAATGACGTTGGTATTCTCTAATAGGTCCTTAAAGGTGCCAGAATTTTCAACAGAATCTTCGAAGTTTCTCAAAATTAGGGGTTTCCCCATTTAAAGTGCTCATCTGAACGTGTGAATCCCTGTGTGAATCGTTCAGCTGAACAATGAATTCTCATGTGTGTAAACATGAGTGGATTTACCAGGAAGAAGATGAGTTTGTTAATTTACATTCCATTTGTAGTACCTGCTAGTAGTTATATCCTTAATTATTCTGTGTTTTCCTTGTTAAATCATAGAATATTCTGAGTTGGAAGGGATCCACTAGGATCATCAAAGCCCAGTTCCTGCACAGGACAGCCCCAAGAATCCCACAATGTGTGTGATATTTAGCAATATAATTTCTGTTCCAAACTCACATTAATCTTCTAGCATAACCCATTAAATGGAATTTGACTTTCTGTTTACCTTTTTAGGGATCAAAGAGGGGTCTTGGATGTTGTTATCTGGTCAGATTTTAGTTCAGTGAGTTTTCTGTCTGAAAGCAATTTGTCAAACCTGCGTGTTCTACAATATTCCAGCCCTCTGGATGCATATCCAATTTAGTCACTGAGGAAAGACAGTTCTGTTTTTAAAAAGCAGATGTCTGGAAAAGGAAATATCTCCTTTCAGACCTTTTGGAATAAATACAAACCCAGAAATGTAGTAGGTAAAATCTTGTTTGCTGTGGTGAAGGGGATTCATCCCTGTCAGCACATAAATATTTGCTCCATTTCAGTCAATATTTACCTCACAGGTCAATAAAACTTGTTTTGCACTTCACAAAGTTAATATTTACTTGCTGTTTTTAGCCTGGTGACAATATTTTAAATTCTCTTAAGGGTATGGGGGGGCTTTTCTACTTCTTTTCTAACAAAAGAAGATTTTGTTTTAACAGGGGTGTGTTAGTTTATTAGGAAGTGTTATCCACCAGTAAGACCATGTTTGTCATGTAATAAGATTATCCAGATTATGCCTGTCACACTTTACAAGTATGGAAAGGATTTTTTTTTTGTTTGAAAGGGTCAAGTGACTAAATGTCTTACCAAATTTAAAAGTAAATGCTTGTGTCTGTAAAATGGGGCTGTAAAAATTAGGATGCAGACACTGATTCAGAGCGTGGAGGGAAATTAAAGCATTCCTCCTTACTTTGAAAATGCTTTTTATTTTGGAAAGCAAGCACAAGCTCAGCCATTTTTCAGTTAAATCAAAGCGCAAGTGATTTTGTGATTGATACAATTAGAGATGAGGGTGAGCTGATTTAATTAAGTCTTCAGTTGAACTAAAATCTCTCAGCTAAATCACAGCACACCCATATCCCTCAAACTGTCAAACAAAACATCTGTTTATGATAATGATTATCTTAATTGAAGAGTTCTAGCTCATGCCACCCTTTTCTTCGTTACTAGAAATAATTAATGGCAGAATATTTACAGAAGTACTTACTGCTTAACTAAGAACTGCTTCTGAAGGAATATTGGAATTCATCTTAGACTCCTATAGAAACTTCCTCCTGGTGAACTTAACCAAATTAACCATTTTCCAGCCTCCAGTGCTGCAGTGAAAATGTGCTTCCTTAAATCTGGCTTGCTTGCAGACAGAGTCTGACACACTGGATTTAGTACAGCTGCAGAATTAACATTCAAAACTCCCATGCTGCACAGTTTTCCCACGTGTTACATAAAAATGCTGTGCAGCTCCTCTCTCCAAGGCTCCTCTCTTAGGGCTTTAGCTGCTTGTTTGCCTCCCCTTTGGTTCCTGTTTGAATTTATACACCATCCAGTTTTACACACCAAGCCAAATTACTATTTATTGCGAGATAAACATGGTAAATGAATCATTTTGCCCAATATTGGCTTAACATTCAAGGCGTAACAGCTTCAGAACATATTTTGAAGGTATTTTGCGTTTCAAAAGGTGATGGAAGGAAATGTGGATTTCTTTGAACACCTGAGCTGTGGAGCTGTGATGGTTTGGATGTTGTTGAGTTTCCACTCAAGAACAAAATGGACCAAAAGAAGATTTCAGTCTCCAATCTCTCCTTCTGCTCCTATGGGATGGGACTGTGTGCCTCCACAGTTTTATAAAAATCCATCTCCATCTTGTCTAACCCTTCAAGGCAGAGAATGGCTTAGATTCCGTTCTAAAATTTTCAGGATTTCATGCAGGATTTTTCATCCAGAGACTGAATTTCATTCAGGAAGATTTTTGGAAAAGTGAATAATTTGATTTAGGGAGTAAATGGATTTAAAAGTACTGTGGTAGGTAAATAACATCAGGAGTACCTCCTCCTCTATGTCTTTTCATGGCAAAAGTAGTTCTGTTATTTTTATATTCTAATATTTCCTAACCTTTATTTTATGAAGAATCCCTTTTTAGCAATTTTTTTTTAAACTTTTATCAATTTTTCAGCCCAGACTTGTAAATCACTCCTTCCCTCTTTATTCTAAAGGTCCTTCCCCTCCAGGAAAATCTCAGCTTTGATTCCTATGGAGTCAGCAGTGAAGGATAGATTGGGAGCAGTGTGAAATTCTTGCTGGTGCTGCTGCATCTCCTGACAGGAGAGCAGAGCCACGGAGCAGGAAATAGCATTAACATTCTTCATAAAGCAGAGAAAATAGGTGCAGGCAAATACTTGAAATTGAACTATAATGAAATTATTGTTTATGGCCCAGCTTCTCCCTTCCATCCAGAATCTGTCATTTAGGTGATTGGGCCAGCAGGTGCAAACATAATTGAATTCAGGGAAATAAATAAGGAGGGAGGCTGGGGATTGTCTGCTAAAAAGAAGACATCTAGTTTACTAATTAGGAGGATTTATAGGATGCTGCACTTAAAAATAGATGATTATTGATAGTTCATCTTAATCATGAGAGTTACTTTATAGTTTGAGTTTCTTCCAGCCAGCACAGGGCTGTGACTGAGGGAGGTGTAATGACTTCAGAAAATAGTGGGGAGTGTTTGAAGGGAGGTTTGTGTGTTGTGTTTCAAAAGGCCATGGAAGGAAATGTGGGATTCTTTGAGCTGGGATGGTTTGGTGTTGCTGAGTTCCCACCCAGGACCTTGGGCTGGGTGCCACTTCTAGGGCAAGGTGGGCACAGGGTGGGGAAAGCAAGAATTGTGTCCAGCTCTGGGTCAGCGAGAACCAGGACAACACCCCGTGGGCACTGCTGTTTGCAGCTGGAAACTTTCTGAAAAACTGCACAGTAACAATGCTGTCAGTTAGAGAGAAAGTAGCAAAAAATATGTGTTACATCTGTCTTTGAATGAGTTACAAAGAGGAGAGAAGTTGGATTTGTTCTTAATTATAAGGGCATAAAAAGTTATAGGACTGTAGGAAACTAAGATGGAAATTGCTTTTGATGTTCTCATCTAAAGATATTTTAATGGAAATCAGAGGTAGATATTAAACTAAAATATTTGTCAGTGGACACTGCTGAAGTGCAAGTTAAATATTTTTTTAATTAATTTATTTTTAATGCAGTAGTGCTGATAACACTGGCACTTAGGTCAATATCATTTCTCATTAAAGTTCTTTTAACACAGCTTTATCAGTTTGCAGTGAGCTCATCATGGCAGCCAGGTATAAATTACACATTTCCCATGCCTTTATCGAATTCATTTCTCCATTATGCACTTCAATAATTTGAATCTGAAGTATATCAAGAAAACAGAGTTGTTTTCTTCTCTGTGGAGAACTCGAGCAGAACTATTCCTCACAAAGAGTAACAAACAGCCAGACTGAATTACCATGGAGGAGGTTGCAGCTGAGCTTGTAAATGTTATTTTGAGACACTTACATTTCCTTCTGAAAGGAAAGAGCATTAAGGAATATTTTTAAAATACAGAAAGGGAATAATAGCAAAAAAACCCCAAACCCCTAAGATAAATTTGGCTCAGCAGCCTTTTTGCTATTTCATGTCTAACATTCATTTTTGAGATATGTCAGTTC
The DNA here is from genome assembly GCA_024500445.1 of Entomyzon cyanotis. Classification (NCBI taxonomy): domain Eukaryota; kingdom Metazoa; phylum Chordata; class Aves; order Passeriformes; family Meliphagidae; genus Entomyzon; species Entomyzon cyanotis. The sequence goes on from JAKEPQ010000673.1 coordinate 3,406,026, forward strand.
CATCAAGCTGAGGCCAGTTTAGTTTTATGTGCCTGGTAAAATGGATTCACAAGGATCTGGCCCATTCTCTTCTCTCATCTCATATTTCTGTTACTGTGTCTGTACATTTTTTTTAACAATTTGGAGAAAAAGAAATGAAAGTTTCAAAGTAAATAACTTTACATTCCATTGCTCTACAGAGCTTCTGTATTGTGTATTCCTCCAAGTAATTAATAATGATGAAATGCAATGCTGAAGTAAAAGAGTTAATTAAAATTTAAGTTGGAAATTGAAATACCAAATGAATCGAATCTGAGAATTATGTCTTAAGATTTTTCTTATGCCCAGCTACAAATGAATATCCAAGGAGTTGGACAGCCATGGCCTCAGGGTTGGGACAAACACTCAGCAGGAGCTATGGAATAAGAGGATCCTTGGATACAGAAGACTTGTGCTTTGCTTTTGGCAGGAAGGGGCTTATGACACCCCAGGAGATTGGATTTTTCTGGATTTGGTAGGAACCAGTAGGTCTAGAGGTGTGTTGATGTATTTGCCATTCCTCAGTTGCCTCAGGAAGGACAGAACTTCGCTCCTTTTGGGTGCAGAGTGAGTGTCCCATGCAGTCCAACTTAGTGTAAAAATTATTTTATTATTTAACTGCAAAATTATTCTGACTTTGTGTATTTTCTCTGTGAGTAATCCAAATTTAGACTTCAGTGTTGGTGCTACCTGGATTTTGTGTGTGTTTGTGTTTCATGCAGCTGAAAGTTATTATGTAAAATGGGTATAAATTGGAGTCTTTAAAGGAGCTGCCAATATGCATTTGCCTGAGTTACTTCAGCAGTGGAGAGGAGAGGAAGAATTCCAGACACGTCATCCTGATTTCACAAGTCTGCAGAGATCTCCAAAGTGGACTTTCCCATCTGTGTGAGGTAGGAAATAGCTCTGTGCTTTTGTTACTCACAAGTGCCTGCATATGTGTGCTCCATCCATGTAATCCATGGATCTTTCTGGCTAGACAAACATTGTTCATTCACTGCTGGGCACAGCAGAATCCTTCAGGTTGGCAAAACTGGGCAGATGCAGTCAGAATCACCCTGCAGGTGCAGGACTTCCTCTTCAACCTTCCCCCAAACCACAAAAATTGGCATCTGAACATTCCTCCTTCACTGCTCAGGGACAATACTTAGCTCATGATTAAAGTGTTCCTCCCAAAAATTGACATTTCTCTGTGTTCGCTCACCCTGAAGTGATGAAAGGTAGGAAGGAGGGGAAAATGGAAAATTTGCTTGCTCAAATCTAGACTTCCAAAACAATGCTGGACAAAGCCACCCTTGTGTCTGTGTTTCCAAACCAAGGCACCAGCATGGCCAGCTGGGGACAATTCCTGTCATGGATGTTGTTCACAGCTCCCTGCTCTGACAGGTCTGAGCTTTGTTGTTCAGTTTTGTCCATGGATCCCCGGCATCATCTGGCACTGTGGGAGAGCATTTCCTCCTCTCCAGAGTTCCTGTAGAATCTCCTCAGCACACACCAATTGTACCTTTCAGGGTCCCACAAATCAAAGCCTCCTCGTGGAGCAAAACCACATTTCCTTCATTGTTGTTTCACATTGTGTACCCACGAAGGGTCCTTCTGGACTCAGTTCTAAAGGGATAATTACACTATTTAAATATTAAACATCCAAGTTCCTTTTTTACTGTTACACCAATATTAAAGTAGGACAAAGCTGATTTACAGTTTATGGCAGCGTGTTCCAGAATGGCTGGCGTTGCAGCTGATGTCCTGTTCCAGCAATATTGGCATAGCCAGGAGGCACAGAAATGTAGATTTGAATCAAAAAAACTTTATTTGAGATCCACTTCAGTTAAATTAGAAGTTAATCTTCCCTCGTGAACTTTCATGCTGTTAAAAAGGGCAAATGGCTGCAATGTCCTCTGAAACAATTCAAACCCCATTTTTCATCAGGAGATGATTCCACTACCCTGGAACTGAAAGTTGGGTGTCTTTTCCTCACAGATTGTTATTTAATCACTATATATTAGCTTTCATTGCCCTTTTGATATATTTAGCCTCATAAACTTCTCATTGACTAGATTGAATTTACCACGATGTTGTTACTTTTTATGAACAGAATGAATCAATAGCAGATCTGTTGGTTTGCACTGAGTTGTTTATTTTAAGGGATGTTAAACTCCACTGAGGGAAAATGGAAGGGCTGAAGCCCAGTCCTCCTCTTTAATTCTCATTATTTGGTAACACTGAGTACAGCCTGCCTCAACCAGCCAGTGCTGTTCACATTATCCAGAGATACAAGGCAAATAACATTTCCTAACATTCTTTGAAATGTAATGTATTTTGCAGTATTCCAAATATATAGCATTTAATAGTCCAAATTATTTTATTGTTATAATGGAAAGCTTTTGTTTCATTACTAGGGAATATTCTAGACTATCTTTTTCACTGAAACTAGTAACTCTGTCTTGAAAATATCTGTCAGATATCTGCTTATATATATATTTGTATATGAGGAAATAGTAACTTATTTCACTGTAGTCCTCAAATAATCTGTACAAACCAGCTGACTTCATCCATGAATTTGAAGCACACTGTTCATAAATATCACTGGGTTCATTTTATCATTGAATTTTAGGGACGTGGCTTCTTGCTTTTTATTTGTTTAACAATTATTAAAACCATCTATTAATCAAGTTCCACATGGACAAAACTCTGCCTAGTGGATCTCAAAACTTGGGAATTCCTACATCAGTGTGACCAAGTGATAACAGTCCAGACTTTGTGCTTGCTGGAGGGATTTGTTTGGATTCACTGCTGCCTCTGTGGGCTTCCTCACCCTTTATTTATGCATCTTTATTATTGTATTAAGTGGTTAATTAAATCTGGTCAGGTTAACCTTTCTTGATGATTAGAAGTAGGCATCTCAGCCACTGGAAAGCAAATCATTTTGGGTGGAACATCTTGTTCTTGTTTGAATTATTATCTTTGTTTACATTCACACAGCATTAATCACTTGAAGCAGACATTTTTTGGGAAAGAGGAGTGCCCAGAGCAGGTTTTCAAATACTGTGTGCAGAAATTATAAAGGAGATACATTTCCCTTCCTTCTCCTCTCTGACCAAAATAGGGAAACATTTTGAATTAATAATCCAGAATTCAAAGTCCACAAAGAACTGTAATTTGTTGTCAAATAACTTTTAAAAGCTGAAGCTCCACGCTGACCAGCTGAACTGAGTCCTCTTTCCTCACTGAGAATTCTCCAGCAGTAGCATTCCAATATTTCCTGTTGGAGTATTTTTCATTCTTTTCCAATTATTACTGTTATTATTTTATAACTCTATTTGTCTTTGTTCCGTGGTCTTTTTCTGAGTGCTAGCAAAAGCTTCTTGTCATTTTCCCTGTCCTTCCCCTTGGTTTGATATTTTCTGCCAACTCCTCTGCCCTAAAGCCTTTTTTTTCCCCCTATTTCTCCATGCAATGGGATTTTGCCTCCATAAAACCATTGCCTTCATTGCTCATGGAGGAGTGAGTTTATCCCAGACAGATTCTCCAGATGTTGTGGCTTCTGCCATCAGGGCTGGAAAGACCAAAAGGAGAGATGGCAAAGTGACCTCCTGGCAGATTTTCTGATTCTCCTTTGGGAAGAACTCAACAGCTCAGTCTAAAGATGTTCATTCTGAGGGCTATTTTATTTTGATCATGAAATATTATTTCTAAACTATTGGTTCTCTGGAACCAAACTGTGGGATCATAGGAGATCTGTAAGCTCAGTGTGGTCCAGAAAGGAGCATGGTAGGAATTATTAGGGAAGAAATAGAGTAAAAACACAAGAGATTTCTTGGTACCACTATAAACTTATCATATATTTGTGTGAATACTCTCTGCCTCAAAAAGGAGATGTTAAAGCAGCAAAAGCTGTAGAGAAGGGTAAAAAATGCAACCAGAGATATGGCAGATGTGGGGAATGTGAACCACACTCCCATGTTCCTTCTACAAAAGACCTCACAGTTATTTAAAGATGTAACTTTCTTTTATGCAATTCCTTTTCTGATGAAAATGGTCTTCTGTAAGTGATTTTATGATACATATAAATATTATGGTTATCAGTCTTCACAGCTAAAATAAGGGTTTTTTTCTTTGGCAAGAGGAAAGCTATACATGCAAATTCAGATTCCTGATGCATTCCCACTAACTCTGCCCTTCTGTTCTGGCAGAATTAGGAAAAACTGTGGGGTTAGTATTTTCTTTTATCTGCTTCTTTATGTATCATGTGCTCTCTGATTCTCACTTTATTTCTCATTTCACTATCTTTCCTGTTCATTTTCTATTCTGTGGTTACATTTGTGGCTGCATTTTTTTCTTTTATTTGTTTACTTTGCCTTGAACTTTCTCCCAAATCCTTCAGTTCTTTTCTTTTTAGCCAGACCTGAAGCATCACTTTTCTCTCCTTCCATTTCCACTTCCTTATGTGTCTTTTCCCCTTTCTCCCCTAACATTACCATTTTCCCTCAGCATTTGTTGATGGTTTTCTTTCCCATGAACTTTCCAGTCCTTTTTAGGTATTTTGTACTTTAGCTCAGGGGAGACTCAACAAGGATTTGGGTCTTTTTTCCTTAATGGTGCAAGACTGGGTAGAAACTACCTTAAAAATGTGTGGGATGAACTCTGTCCTAACTGTCCTGTGGCATGAGGATGACTGGGAGCAAATAAATTCCTGCTTAGCAAATTTAACTTCTCCTAAAAATTCAGGCTCCATCCTTCCAGCTGGAAGCTGGATCACATAATGGGTTATTACAAGCTGTTAAAATTTGAGACCGAAGAGTGGGAATAGGCTGAAGTTATTCCATGGATTGTTCTGTTCTTTGTGGGAGGCTGTTAAAATAAAGCAACAGTATAAAAGATGAATTATATACAATTTAATGTAAAGCTGTTGGAAGTCATTATGATATTTCTTCCTTGATTGTCTAACATTTGTGTACTTTTAAAAAGTTTCCCATTTTTTGGTTCTTTCTGAACATTATGAAAATTGTACTGAGAGGAGTAAATTCATCTGCATAAAATTGACTGCAAAGAGCAATTAGTCCTTCATTAATATGCAAATTTGGTCCAGTGCAGATTCATCTATATATGAGGCTTAAATATGCAAGTCAGTCTTGCTGTGCGAGAAGCCCAGATGCTTTTATTTACTTTGAAATTGAGGGATTTGGTTAATGATGTTGTTGACAGGAAAACTTGAATAAATTTGATGATCACCATCTTTCATATTAGACGAGGCCCATGGAAAAAAAATTACCAAGTAAAATACCAATTTTATTTGGTAATTTCCTATTACCAATCTTGTAATAAAATGTAAGATACAAAGTAATAGAGTTAGATTTCCTAACGTAGTTATCCTGAGACTTAAACTGTTCCCCAAAGATAGAGCCATTTTTCTTAAACTTTGTTTTTCCAGAGGGTAAAGACATCTCCATAAGCTGTATGAATAACATACCGCCTGGAGATTTAATATTGGAAAGTTGGTTCTGTGACTTGTTTCAGTTGGTGAGAGGATATAAGCCTGGGAGTGAAAAAACAGGAGCTTTGGAAATGGTTCTTTGTCATCTTCCATGATTTATCTGCAGAGCCTTTCCAAGAAATTAGTGTTGAGACCTTTGCCCTGAACCTGTGGAACCACCCTGGAATCTCTCTGAACACACAGCCAATTCTATTTGGATCACCTAAACTCCTTAATAAACATTTCTCTAAATATCTTTAAATCTTTACAGCCCTCAGTAATGAAACTTTCTTCCTGCTGGCACCCACCATGGGCTGGCTCAGAGAAGCAGGGTTTTTCCTTCCCAATAAATCCAAGCTGTGGTGTTTCTTGCCTCTCTCCTGCTCTCCTTGCCCTGTGCTTCTCATCCAGGATTCCCTGGTTTTGTCCAGGATCCATCACTCAGCCAGGTATAGGAAGTTCCTTTTCACTTGATTCACCTGCAAGATCCCAAAAGTTGTTCCTCCTCATGTTTCTTCTTTTTCCTTTCTCTGCAGTTCCCTCAGGCCTAAATTTAGCTTTGGCTTAAGCAAAACTGGTCCTTGACTTCAGTCATGCCCATTTTTTTCCTGGATCAAATCTGGTCTTCTGTCTTGCCTGGGCGAGGCATTGGCACTTCCAAAATAACAGAGAAATATGGTTTAAAAGGACTGAACTCTGTGGTAATTTATAAAGCTCTAGTTGTAACTACCTGAGGACAAGTTAATAGATGAGACCATTTGATTCCTCTGACTTCTTGGCACAGCTGTTTGGGATATAAATCCTCACAACTGTTGGTTTGCAAATCCTTAATGTGCTGCATTAGGCAAAAAGTTTATACAACCATGTTCAGGAGAGAAAAAATTCAACGAGACACCAAAATTGATGTGCTTGCTCACGTGGTCTTGCAGGTGAATCCAAAAGCAGGAAAATCATGATGGAATAGAGTATTTGGGGGGAACAGAGAAAGGGTCTGTCAGTCTTGTAAATGCGCTGGTTATCCTACAAGGGAGTCTGAGCTTTTTACCATCAGAATGAGGCACTGGCACTGTCAGAAGAGTTTATTTGCAGTACTTAATAGTTTAGGAGGTGATAAATTGATTAAAAGGTGAAACTTTAAAACCACACCATCTGCTGAGACTTAAATAGCCTTTGCCTTTGAGAGCACAGAATTGTTGGACAGCTTCTAGTATTTTTCAGTACCATCCACAGCAATCTTGGCTTGCTGATCTAGCTCCCAAAAGGAGGAAAATATTAATTTTGAAATATATAAACAACACGCATCTCAGTACAACCTGAGGTTGTCTCCTATCAACTATGTAATCTTTATATTCTAGATTAATAAACACTTCAGCCTTGGAGTTTATTAGTCCAAAATATATTTATTACCTCATAAATTCAAACCCCCTCCAGTTACCATCTAATTAAACTGCAGCGCTGTGCATGCTATCTTTGGGGATGTATTAATAATGGAATTATCTTGTGAAACAGTAATTACATACTTTGTGCATTCTTTGCCACACTCTTTCTTCAGTGTCTGTGTGATGAGTGGGGCACACAGTGCTCCATTGTTTGGAGCTCCTCCAAACTCTCTGTGTATCCAAGGATAAGCAGATTTTTTTTTTCCCCCTCTTAGTAGAAGAGGAAGAAAAGTTTGTGCATTTTTTTTGTACTCAGGAAGGACCAATACCACTAGACTGGGAACAGTTATGAAACATGATTGTGCAAGTGATTTTAGCTCATGTTTTCTCCTCACTCTTTGGGGAGATTACTCACAGGAGTAAGACTTCTTTGCAGGATATGTTTTGTAAGGCATTTCTTACTGCAGCTGCTAAAAGGTGAAGACAACCACTTTATCTGCAAGAGAATATTCATTTATGGGACCTTGCTGGTGATGTAGATTTAGAAAAAGGAAGATAGTCTTGAAGCCTTCCTCAGGAGAGACATTTACTCACAGCTTTCTCCAGTGGTAAGTGTCCTTACTGTATTCTAATTTATAAATATATTGAAAAGAATTCTTTTGCTCCTTTTCTCTCACTCACGGCAGGATTAGGTGTCTGAATCCTGCCTGGTGTTCCCTTCCCTGCAGGCAGAGAGGCACAGGAGGCAACTCCTTCTGCACATAACTTCCACAGAATTCTGAAGTACCTTATCTCTACTTCAAGTACATCTGTTGAGCAACAGGGGCAGCGTGTGATTCTTGTTGACACAGGTTCTGCTCTACCTGACAGGAGGGGGTTTATTCCCTGTTGGACTCCCAGATGCTTTATTCCAGAAATGTGTGGTTTTGGGATCCATATGTTGTGGTTTTTCTTGCCTTGTGTTTGTTCACTGCAGTTGCTGGGGCTGTGCAGTGGCAGTGTGGAGAGGAAGGGCACTTCCCACCAGGTTCCTCACTGAATCTTTTAGATCTCTCTACTTTTAGATCTCTCAAGCTTTCCCTTCTCCCTGGTTTTCTGCCCTACAGGTTCTAAAGTCTGATTCAAAATACAATATTGAGTGGTGGTCACTCCACACAAAGGGGGTTGATTGAATTTCCAGCTGGAACTCCATCTCCACTCCTACACTGTGATTGCAACTTAATGTTTTACTTGCATTTTGCAGGGGCCAAGTTTTCAAGTCTTCCAGATTTGGACTTGTTTTGATTTCACTGTAAAATCCTGCAAGAAATCTGCCAATAGCAAGGCCAATATGTTAGAAAGCAGATGGCATTTCTAGTACCTAAAGCCTGCTCAGGTTTGAGTATCTCAGTAGTAAGAGTGACTCAAACTTGTAGCTTTGATTTCCAATAAGAAACTATTTGCTTTATCCAGTAATTTTCATCTGCCAGCAATCAGAGTGATTTAAATCGGACTGTTTTCATGGATGAGTGTTACTCTTTGAGAAGAAAGAATGCCTGACAAGCTTCTGTAGTTTCATGAATAGATTTTTGTAAACTACAAAATTAAATGTAATTGTGTGATGTATATTTTACAGAGTCTCAAATGGCTTTATCAGCCCAATGCCTAGGAATTCACCTTTTGAGATTGAACATCTTGTACTTGGTGTCTTAGTAAAAATGGTGTCTTAGTAAAAATGGATACCACTTGGCCACAGTGTAGAACAGAACAGTTTCCATTGTATTAAATAGCAAACATCTGTAAAAAATAGTTATAATTACGACATATTGCTCAAACATGCATTATTATTATTATTATTATTATTATTATTACGGTTTTATTATTATTATTATTTGTTTGTCAAAACCTGCTGATCTCAAACTTCTGGCTGTCTAATATTTCTTGTGGCTGTTGATGAAAAGATGGTCTGTGTGTCCCCAGAAGGGTTCCAGGTTGTGTCTTGCCTGTTCTGTCACTCTGTTTTGCTTGTCACTGGTGCCTGATTTGGAAACTTTCAAACTAGACACCTTTGTGATGTGTTTTTCCTGATGTGAATAAATTCACTGCAGAATACTTGCAGAGCAAGAGATGTTTGTTGTCAAGCAATTATATCAGATGAAACATACAGAAGGGTAATATTTTAGTCTGATTTTTTTTTTCTTTGCTACAGGCATAAATCTGCGGATGAATTCTGGGAATTTAGGGAAGGAAAAAGACAGGGCTTTTATTTTCTTAATTTTTTTTCCTTGTCCTCTGTATTTTGCAGTGATTGCTTTGAGTCTGTAAGGTCATCATGGTTGAAGGGATGAAGATGAGGACATTAAAGCCTTTGCCCACTTATGACAATTACTCTGGAGAAAAACACAGCTCAGAAGACAAATGTTATGAGCTACCTGTAAGTTCTGGTTCACAAAACAGATGAGGAGCTTGGAAACACTTCTGAACTTGGAAATGAAATTTATTCTCAAGGTAATGGTTGAGCTCATTATCTGCTGCTCTTTCTAAATGTAAAGTAAGGAGTGAAATGCCCATATATTCCATCTATAACAGCTGACATGTTTTCTGCATTCCTGTGTTTGCCTAAGAAGTCATGGATAATCAATTTGATGTGCAAAATACACTGCATGGATGAATTCTGATACATATCACTTGCCATGGCTGTGCTGTTATGAGAGGCAAAAACTTCCAGAAAGGAAACAGCAAGGAAAATCTGCCTGATAATTTTCTCATCAGTTTTTCTCCAAGGACATATCAGTAGGTGGATTCCATAGACAATGTTTGGGGTTTTTTTCCCCCCTTGAGTGGCTGCTTCTGTGTGTGTTGGTTATTTTCTCTTGCTGTTTTAAAAAATCAAAGCTACCTTATCACTTCAGGATAAATATATCTATATTTATGTCTCTATCTCTCTGTAGATCTGTCTCTTAGAATCCTAACTAGGAAAAGCTGACCTGAAACATTTAATTTCCAATCTTTGTTATTATTTAAATATATGTTTAAATATATTAAAAATTCCCTACATGCATTACAATTAACTTCCCATCTTATTGGGAAGCAGAATAGGCAGGAACCAGCAGCAGACAGATGTGATTATAAAAGATGTTCTGTTTAATAAATAATAGTCTGGTTGTAATGAGACTTTTGGTCTTAATAAACTCTTAGAATGTTTTTAACACAACCAAATTAAGGAAGTTTTAAATCTGATTTTCTAGTGCTAACTCTACCAGATCACTTTTTGCCTTCTTTTTGAGGACAAACCCCAACATTTTTTCTTATTTTTAGAGAATTTCTCACATAGTAGAATCTCTCTAGTTCTAGCAAAGAGAAAGGGGAAATTTGTATGGACAAAAAGCATGAATGACAACCCTGATCATGTGGAAAAAATCAATCTGTGAGCTTAGACATAGTTTACATTAGTCTCCTCCTTTCTTGAAAACCCATATTTTCACCAGAATATCCAGCACCATTATGTAGCCTATCAAAATTTGCTCCTCATATTTCCTGGAGCTGGTGTCTCCTTTTTGCTGGAAAGAAACAGCTGGATATTTTGTGTCACGATGTGACCAATCCACCTCTGTTGTTGTCATTTTAATTGCCGGGGCTGTTTTTTAAGTCCTCCACAGAAGGTCTTTGTAGTGACAAGCGAACTGTTCACGCTTCGTAAGCAAACATAAAGAATGCTGCTGCTAATTGGAGAGGGAGTAATGCAGTTATGAGTCCATCAACATTTAAGTTACGTTGGGAAAGGACACATTTTTTTGTTGTGCTTATGTTGCCACATGAAATTTTATTTGGGGTGGATTTGGTGGGGAAGGTTTTGGAGCAACAGATTAATCCTAGAATTACACGGATGGGAGAGATGGAAGTTAAATTGTTCTAAGCTACATCTGCAGTGTTAGAGATCTGCATTTTATCACTCTTTTTTTGAATTATTGATCTTAATTGCTGGCTTGTGAAATAGCTTCTCTGTGAAAATGGAAAGAATGGACAGCCTCAAAACAGCTCCCTTTGCCCTGCCCTGAAGAACTGCAGCCACAGTGGTTCATGTGGAAGAGGACTCCTCAAAAATCACCAAAAATCACCTCCTCCAAAGGAAGGAGGTTGTTATTCAGTAATTCAAATCTTTTGGGTGTTTTCCACTCGATACTCTGCATGGTGTACCTATAGAACTCCCAATTTCTGTATCTGATGGACCTTGTGTTAAACATTGGCTTTTTTTCCTACATTACATTTCCATGGAATACTTGGCTATGGATTGATAGTTTGACAATTATCTGCCCAAAATTCTTTCCCATTAATGCTGATTGAAGTTTTATCCACTCACATCTCTCTTCTCAGATGGATCCTCATCTTGAATAGCCTTGGGAGGGCCAAAGGTGCTTCCTTTCCCATTTCACTGCCTGCATTTTAGAAGACACAATTTTTTTAACATCCAAACAAGGAAATCACAGCTATTTCCACGAGAAGATTCACAGAGATGACAGGGCTTCCCCCCAAAACACTGCCTGTGTAATTGCTGAAGACATTCCAAGCCACTCTAACGAAGTACTGTCTGCCAGTCATTATGTTCTCCTTGGAGGACCATCTGTTGCACTTCAAATATGGAAAGGTCTGCTATCATTTATTGCTCCAAACAAACCCAGGCCTTTGTCTGACGTGCTGGAGCTGCTGAATGGAGACTAAAGGTGGTTTCAGGCACAAAGGGCAGGATATTCCCTTTGGTTGCACTCTGAGGGAAAGGTGCTCCTTCAGCTCAAATTGCAGAGCACAGTGATTAATCTAATTGCTGAATAGTTTCAGTTTATTTAAAAATTAATTGTGAACAATGACAACTGAAAATATCTGTTTTCTCTTAATTCAGCCCAGGAGGACATTGGAAGATTTTTGCTTCTGGTGAACAAACCTTTCCATGCAGTGATATCCAGATTTGATATATATGGAGATTGGAATGACAATTACCTTATTTTAACTGAATTCTTTAATTAGCTTATTTTCATCTGAAAGTAGTAATTCAAGGAAGTAGTAAAAAATAGAATCAGCAGCTCAAAATGCTCAAACCTTTCTTAGCACGTGTCCTTTACAAGGCTGTAATACTTGGATGTACAATATTTATTTGTAGGTTAATTAGGATCCTTTCCATTAGTAAAATGAGCAAGATCAGGCATTAAATGATGCCTTTTTTGTGTTTTTCCTGCTGCAGATTTTAAAGAGGCTGTACAATCAGGTTGGAGAACATGAGCACTGTATTTTCACAGCAGAAAAGTTCTGTTCAGAGATTTCCAGCCAGAGAAATATGTAACAATTTCTGCCTGATTAGGGAGTGGTCCTATCTTTTTCCCTTTCTCCTCTTTCCCTTCTCCTTCCTGCACAGCAGCTAATGTTCTGGTCAGAAGTAATAATATGTTAGATCTTGAATGTCAGTAGCCCCAGAGATTCTGACAAGACTATTCATGTGCATTCATACGTCTTAACCAAAGCTGACACTAAAGAGAGCAAGAATTCTCATATTCCTCTTTTTATTGCTGTGCATTAAACTCAAATCTTCTCTGGCAGACCTGTGCTAGAAATGACATATTCACCATTTGAAAAAGGAATTTTAGCAAGATCCAAACAAAGCAGCTGGACATCAATCTGGCACAGGGCAGAGGTTCCTGTGAAAGCTTGCAGGGCAAAGCTAAACTCTTACAAAACACCTTACAAAATGTTGTGAGATAAATACTAATGGGAAATAACCATTCCTCCTAATCTTTGTAAATGTGTATTAAAAATTAAGCTGTTTCCTAAATATTTTGAAATTGTCCTTATAGGAATACTTGGGCTCTGCTAACTTGAGGGAGTTGTTTTCTGAGAAACACAGGCTGAGTGAATATTCTGCTCTACCTTTTGCTCTGGACATATTTTACACACACTTGTAGTGTGGTGCACAGCACATGTTTGGGTAATTTTGCAGGGATCTGATTGAGCTGTTAAAGCCAGGTAGGCAATTTTCCCAGCAATGATATTTTTAATCTTCCCTTTTAAAATGGGTTGGTAGTAGTGACTAAGGCAGACTAGGTGGCTCTGGGCATCTCGCCATTTTTAGGTAGTTTAATTTGTTAAAAATTATCTTTCTTCCCACCCAAATCCCCTTGAAACCATTTGGAGAAGAGAACTGTTGAACAGTTGCCAGTAATAAGTCCTGCTGAGACCTCTGTATCCTCCTGACAGAATTGTTGGTGCCAACTGGAGACTGACTGGCACGAGTTTGAACTCTACACTACTTGATATATTTACTTCACATGCACCAATTACAATAATTACCACCTCTGCAGCTGAAGTTTAAGCACTTCATACCTCAGGTTGTTGGCAATATGTTCAATCCTATAATCTCAATTTTCTTGGAATAATTAAGTAGAAAATAAATTCTTAAAAAAATTAGGAGACAGTCTGAATGGAAATTAGAGGCTGAACAATAGAGTTGTTTTTCATGTTGGTATTGTTAAGCTGCATTTATTTCTGTTTAATCTTTATTTCTAAAAGGCAGCCTCTTCTTTTGTCTACAGAGATTCACCCGGAGATGCTGTAGTCCATTGACTTCTATATTCAACAGTGGAGTACCTCTTAATGTGAATGACAAAGCAACATGAACTCCTATTTCCTTTAGATGTTTTAAAAATGGAAATATTCCTTTCAAAATAAATGCTTTTGACTAGAAGGGAAAATCCCCCATGCTTTGCTCCTTTTGGCTGGATGTTTCCAAGTGAGAGTGTAGGGATATAACCCCATGAACTGCCCAGATCCTGACAATTCCATTGGTTTAAATCTGATGCAATGGGGAACATTTCTCCCCCACTCCTGGTGCTTTTCCAAGAGACCTGTTAATTTTTAAATTGGATCAGCAGCATTTTTTTAAAAACTGGTAAAGTTTCTATTTCACAAAGATAAACCTTAGACTGAGCACAAACTGACTTGCCTGTAGCTTTCCTAATATGATTGCACTGCACAGAGTAGATACTAAAATTTATATTAAAATTTCTTCATGCAGTTTCCCTCTAGGGAGAGGAAGAGGGAAGGAAAAAGCTTCATGTGACAGATGCTAATTATGCAGCTTAATGCACTTGTGGAAGTTGCAGAGATGAGAACTCTATAAGAACCTATCTACAAAACAAAGCAGATTTTCAACAGCATTTTCCCCCTTTTTTAAAAAATCTGCCTCCTCCCTGTTTTTCAAGAGGTTTTATCTCTCAAAGAGTACAAAGGGCAACAGTGTCTCAGGTCCAGAATTTGCCAGACATGGATATGATTGTTCTCCATTGTGTCTTACTGTTCTGAAGTTCTGTACATGGAACTGGGAAAGCTTCTAGGTTCTGAGTCAGGAAGAGTTTGACTTCAAATTTCCCTCGTTGATGTGTTAAGTTTCTTTCCACTTCTGTGGGTGTTTTATTAATTCTTTGTCCTGTATTGAGGTTTACTGGGATAATTATGTTGTGTCTTTGACTGTGGTAGGATCCTATAGAAGGATTTATTGTGATGATGTGTCAGATCCCAAAATGCATTTTACAGAGAAATGAGCTGAGATACACGAGCTGAGCTCCTCAAAACTGCGAGGTGCATCCACCCCAAACCCAGTGTTAGACACTAATCCTCTCTTCCAGCCACTGAGCTGCGCTGTTCGAGGGAAAAGAAATGCATTCCCAGCCAGGGAACATTCAGTGTCATCCTGAAATCTGTGGCAACATGCAAGAGCCATCATCCTGAATTTCCAAATCCACCAAATCCCTTTTATCAAAGGATTCTTTCCCACTTAGTGATAAACCCATACCAGTTCTTGTGTACTTAATGCTTCTTTCCTTAATTTCCTTCAGATCCTTGGGGATTTGAACTGGAGGTGACTCCAGAACCTCCCTCACGGGGACATCATCACACTAACGACACGCTGGAACTTCCAAGGGCCTTAGCCTGGCCCTGGGCACCCAGGAATCCTCCTCTCACCGCAGGGAAAACCATCTGTTCCCCTTGGAAAGGGGTTTGCTTCCACCCGGAGCCCTCCCCCCGCAGCCCAGCTCCGGCCCCAACTGCCGTGTTTCGATGCGCACCGAGGGAATGAATCTCCTGCGTTTAAAAATACTCTGCTTCTATTTAGATGAAAAGAAGAATCTTGCTTGCCTACACTGGCATACAAAAATAGGCTCAGTGTGAGTAAATCTTCAAAGTTTCTCTTGGTGAATATATCTAGCCTGGCTTTTTTTTTTTTTTTTTTTTTTTTTTTAACTTATCATATAAGTTTATTTATAGAGTGTCCTTCTTTCCTCCTACTCTATCAAGACATTTGCAGAAGGTTGTCGCTCGTCTTGTTCAGGAGTCCTGAAATAATTTGCAGGGCCTTTGAAACATCATCGTGTTGCATAGTTGTGATCAACGTGCTGCTGTTGCATGAACATATCATATTTTAATGTGAATGTCAGGTTGGCTGAGACATTCAGGGCTTTCTTTTACTTTAGGTGCTCTACACTGGTTTGTATTTCCACTTGATCGCTGCAGTAAAAAAATTCTGCATGTAGTAACTTAAAATTTTCCGTTTTACATGCAAGGCATTGCCTAGAAAATTAATGTGTAATATGAGAGGATTAGTAAGATGCATACACTTTCCAAACATCCCTTAAAAATAGCTTTCACTGTCACTGTAGCATCTTAATTCTGAATAATCTCACAGTCCTTCTGCAAATCTGTGCATATAGTAACAGAGAAACCACCTACTTCATCCTCTTGAACTGCACAGTATGGATCTGGGCATGAAAAAACTGGGTTTTGGAGTAGGGTTCTGCTTTGGCAGAGAGGCTTTCTGTGGGACTAGTGAGAGCATTAACGCTGGCATTAAATATTAAAGTCAGCTTTCACAATCCTTGCCTATCTTTCCAAAAAGGCTGCAAGATCCTTAGTTTGGAATTTGCTCCATGGTGCAAAGCACAGATCTCGGGAATCCTCTGCCAAGAGGTGGAAGTTGTGGAAAGGGGGCCAAGGCAAGTGTTCCCTGTGCTGGGGGACACTCTGTGCCCGGACTTTGGCCCCAGGCTGAGCAGCAGTGCCCTGGGATGATCACAGAATCACAGGATATTCACAAGGACCATCGAGTCCAACTCTGGAGTGAATGGTCCATGCAGGGATCAACCTCGCCCCCTTGGTGTTGATGCCTGGGAGTGGATGGGAGCCTTGGAGGGGATAAGGAATGGATGAGCCCCTGTATAAATACACAGTGGGGTGCCAAAAGCTGGGCTGGACTCTGCTCCGTGGTGCCAACCACCAGGACATGGCACAGAGGGCACAAACCGATGCCCAGGGAGTTCCACCTGAACCTGGGGAACAACCTGTGCAAGGACGGAGCACTGGAGCAGATAACCCATAGAGCGTGTGGAGCTCCCTCCTAGGAATATTGCAGACATAATCCCGTGCCCTGCGCTCCAGGCTGGCCCTCCTAGTAAGGCGGTGTGCCCAGCTGTCCCACTGCAGGTTCTGCGGCCCCGGCGGGAGCGGGACTCGAACTCGCGTCCCCTTCCCCTCCGCCGCGCCGCAGCCCGGCGGCGCCGCTAGATGGCGCCGCCCCAACGAGCAAGGCGGGCGCTCCGCAGCGCCAAGGACGCCCCTAGCGGCCGCGCGCCGCCGCCGCACCCGCCTTCCCCCAGCGGCGCCGGCGGCCATGGCGGTGCGCGCCCACGTGACGGCGCGGCGGCCAATGGGAGCGCGGCAGGGGGGCCCCGACCGCCGTCCCTGTGGCCGCCATTAAAGAAAAAGGGTCTCGGAATTAGCCGGGAGCCGGATCCGCTCCCGCTCCGGCCATGGGGGACCCGCGCTGAGCCTCCCGCCGCCACACGATGCCGCGGCCGGGCAGCCGCCGACAGAGGCACCGCTGAGGGGAGGCGACGCGCCGGCGGGGGCTTCGCGGCACCGACTCCGCCAGCGGCGGCGGCAGCGGCGGCGTCCCTGTGTGTCGGCGGCGCCGGGAATTGCGGGGCTCCGAGCCCTTGGGGCCGAGCAGAGCCCGGGGCTCGGCCGCCGCCTCCCCGCCCTGCCCAGAGCCTCGGGGAGGGAGCCCAGCGCCCCGCGGGGAGCCCAGCGCACCTGAGGGGAGCGGAGCGAGCGCTCTCGGGGCTCCCCGGCACGGACCGTTCCGGCCGGAGACGAGCGGTTTTTATATCCCCCCCCCCCCCACCGCCGCCTTTTTTTTTTTTTTTTTTTTTTTCCTCTCCTCGTTTCTTATTTTTTTCCCTTTATTTTTAAAGGACCGGCCTCGCAGGTCCTTGCCCGCCTGGCCGCCCCCCCGTGCCCAGGCTCTGGCGGGGTTTCTGCTCGCCTGAAGAGACTTTGCGGGGTCCCTGTGCCCCCCAGGACAGCCGGGCTCCCCGAAGACACTCTGCGATTTACAGCCTCCTCCTCCTCCTCCCCGAAAAGGCTGCCGATCGGCCTCCCGGAGACTCCTCCATCCTTCCCCGAAGAGACTTCGAGGGTCACCCGCAATTTCCTCCTTCCACCCCTCTCCCCCTCCTCCCTCCTTTCCCCACGGAAGGAATTTTTACCCAGCGGAGGATATTTTGGTTTCGCCCTCGCTGCGAAGAGTATTTCGTTTTGGGGAGGGGGGTTTTCCACCCGGGAATTTAATCCCCCGCTGGGCTGCCGAGGAGACTTTTTGCGGCCTTTCTCTCTCAAGGAATACCTTCCCCCCTCCCCTGCCCCCGCAGATGTTTTTTTTTTGGGGGGTACAACCCCAGGAAATATTTCTTGCTCTCGCCTTTACGAATTCTTCAGACCGGCCTTGCTTCTCTGGCCCCCTGAAGTTTGTTTTTATGATTTTTAAATTTTAATTTATTTGGAGGATTTTTGGAGCAGGGGAGAAGAATCTGACCCCCCCACACCCTGTTGCCCTCGGACTCCGAAGAGACGAGCCTGGATTTTTCTCTCTCCCACGGCCAATCCTTCCCAGTCATTCCACAATTTGCCCCTTTCTCATCTGATGACTAAAGGAACAGCAGGAAGAGGAGGGGGGGTTCTGGATTAATTGCCCCCGCTGGATTATTTATTTTTTCCTACTTCTCTTGCTTGGCATCTGAGAAGAGAGGAAGGAGGGATGTCAACTGATTTTTACCCCTAGCCCCCCTGGATTAACTACCCCATTTTTATTCTCTTGTTGGATCAATTACCCCTTCACCTTACCTCCTCTCCCTCCCCTCCTTATGCGAACGAGAAGACAAGAGGAACAGGGAGGATTTTGATCTTAATCTCCCGTCGTTGGATTACTTACCACCTCCCTCTTTCTGTTCTCCCCTTCCACGGCGGCTTTACACCCCCGTTTGAGCTCCAGAAGACGAGAAAACGCTCTGAGTTCCTCTTTAAATTTTTTTTTAATTTTTTTTTTTTAATATATTTTTTTACCCCCCTCTCCCCTACCTCTCTCTCTCTCTGTTCGCGGGTTATTTCCCCTGCCACTATTTCGCGTGCGTGTGCGTGTGTCCGTAAATCCCTTATTTAATTGTATTATTATTTGTGCGTGTGCAGAGCCCCCCTCCCCCTTTCCCTCTCGCTGTCTGTCTCTCCCTCTCTCTCTCTCTCTCTCTCTCTGTCTGTCTCTTTCTTTCTTGTCGGAGGCTGTGGGATAATGGCGTGTGGGTTGTGGCTGTGAGGATGAGTTCCTGCTTCGTGCCGAACGGGGCCAGCCTGGAGGATTGCCATTCCAACCTCTTCTGCCTGGTGAGTGTTCGCCCGCGGCTCGCACCCGCCCGGGGCCACCGAGGGAAGGGCTGGGAGCTCCGGGGGAGGGGGAAGGGGCAGTGGAAAGCAAAGCAGCCATTTTTAGCAGAGCTTCTGCTGGATGAGCCCTCGGAGTAGGCCCTGCCTGGAGCAGCCAACTCTCCCATGCCCCTCTGGTTCCCCTCCATCGCTGTCTGTCTCGCCTCGCCCCTCCCTCCGCTTTCTTCCTGGATAGCAGCCTCCCCGCAACTCGCCTTTTCCTTCCCTTTCCGTGCCTTCCAACTTTTCCTCCTTTCTCCCCTCTCCCTGCCTCTGAGCGTGGTGTTTCTCGCAGGGGAAGGGAGCTGCTGCTCCTGCTCCTCCCAGCCCCACATCTCGGGGAACTTTCTGTCTTGCCTCCCCATTCGTGACATCCCAGGCAAATCCGAGGTGAAACCTCCCTTCTTCTCCTTGCTTTTAAACGGATCCCTTTCCCTGCTTGGTTTTATTCTGCTTTTGGTGATGCCCTCCCTGTCTTGTGTTTTGATGTGCACCATTTTGTAGTCTTTTTTTTTTAAACCCAAGTATCAAATCGTTCGCATTGTTGATTTTTTTGGTAGCTCCGAAAGTGAATTGGATATAACTGGACTGTGATGCAATTTTTTGGTGGCTGTGCTGAGCTGTTTCATCAGCTTTTAATGCAAATGAGCTAATCTTAGCCGCCTGCCTGATATTTATGATTCTAGAGATTGTTACAACAATCCCGTGCCAGGCTGTGGCACTCATATTTTTGGATGGAGGGGAATCTGGACGGCCTGACCGTGTCTGCAGCCTGCATCAGGCCTGCAGCTCCAGATTAAGAGTGCAATTTTAAATCTGAAAGTCTTTCTAAAGTAGCAACTGTTGCAGACAACCTTTCATCTAAATTGCTCTCCTGCTGAAGGTAGGGAGGCTGCCATGTTAGGTTTAAATGTTGCAGTAATCTTTTGTGTGTTGTCATGTTGGGAGACAAAAAATAGTAACTTCTTAGCAAATGCCAGCCTGCCTTGCTCTCCCTTGCCAGAGAGAACCCGGGGCAATGCCTCTCCTACCTGCTTTAAGGTGCTTGTGCTCCAGTGAAAAAACTTAGCGCTAAAACTTGGTGTTGTGGTGTAGATAATCCAGGAATTGTCTTTATCTCATTACACGCAGTAGTAACTCTTTCCCTGTGTAAAGTCAAATTAATTTTTGCCTGGGAGGGGTTTAGTGGATCATGATCAGCCTGGTTGCAGGTCTAACATATCATTGAATGATCAAGCTAGGATTGAAATTCTTGAAATGTGGTGTGAGGAATGAAAAGTATGCTAGCTCTTGGTAAAATCAGTGAACACGAGAGGCTTATTGGGGGAGAGAGACAGAGAATTTTTTTACAATGGAGAAACTTGTGAAATTTTCCGAAGTGGTAGATGGCTGGAAGAAGTGTGATTTACTGTATCACCTATTTCCATGGAGTAATCTTGGATGGAAAAGGCAGTGTGTGCATAAGTAAGCAAAAAGAAAGATGTTCTTTGCTAAGGCAAGTGTTTAGGAGATTGGACAGTCGCAGCCTGTGAATAACAACATTACTCACTCGTCTTTCACTCTCTTACTTTAAATCAAATCTGATTTTTCTCTGTGTAACCTTAAAGCCGCAGTGCAAAAGAGCAGCTCTTGCTTTACTGCAGTTATTTAACAAGCTATTAAACCAGGATGCCTGATTGTTTCCAATTTATTTCCTAACACAAAACTTCCCAAAACGTCAAATTCTGGGGGGATCAATCCTCCCTCTCTTCCCCCACCATCACCTCATAGCAGGACGTGCTTGCTGGAGGTACATACAACTTGATTGTGCTTTTCTCTCCCCCAGGCTGATCTCACTGGCATTAAATGGAAGCGCTACGTGTGGCAGGGCCCAACTTCTGCCCCCATTCTCTTCCCGGTCACGGAGGAGGATCCCATCCTGAGCAGCTTCAGCCGCTGCCTCAAGGCCGACGTGCTCAGCGTGTGGCGCAGGGACCAGCGGCCTGGCCGCAGGGAGCTCTGGATATTCTGGTGGGGGGATGACCCCAACTTTGCTGACCTGATCCATCATGATCTCTCAGGTAAGAGCTTTGGCTGGACCTTGCTTTGGGCGCTGAGAGGCTGCTGGTATTCTTGGTATCTGTACCAAGTGGAATGGTGTCTCTAGAAAAGACAAATTTATCGCTAGAACCCTCACTGAATTCTCACAGCACTGCCCAACCATCTGCTCTGTGTTCAGCTCACCTTGGACTGCTGGATTTTCAAGAAACAAGGGTTTCTTGAAACCCTTGCTCCCTACTTGTTTCCTTGAAAAAAAAACCCAAAACCCCACGAGCCTATGAGTTTTGGCAGCTTCTTCATGAGAAAGCTGTGCTGAAAAGCAGTGCCTGTGATTCATGAGTGATGTCTTAAACATGTTTTGATGAGATCCCTTTTGTTGGGCAATTAGAATTTTCAAATTCAAATAGTAAAGCTCATTTTATTACGTAATGAGAATCACAGAGATCTGGACAGCTCTTGAACCGTTTGGAGTTGGTTTGGTTGGAATTCACACCATCAGTGAGAAGCCATCAGGAGGCACCTGGAACCAACCAGCTGTTTCCAGGCAAAAATCTGTAAACCTTCAGTTTGTATGATTCCTCTCTCCTCCTTTTCCCAGTGCTCTGAACCTGCTTTCAAACCCAGCCTTTTGAAAAGACTGACAATATTTGTATTTCTCAATAATGCTGTACTTCACATTTGGCACCTTCTTTTGGAAATGTTTACTTGTTGAGCTCAATTCCCCACGTAGATTCCCCACTTATCAGCAAGGTGACGAAGTTAGATATTTAAATTGGGTGAGTCTAAAGGTGAGACTGAACTAATTCCAGGGGGGGAAAAAACCCAACAAACACATCACTCTAATTTCCTTTCAAATAATGTACAGTATTCAGATTACTGAAGTGTAAAATGAGACCAAGGTTTGGTGACCTGGTAACCAGAAATTGTTAATGCTGCCTGTGTGTGTGGATAAGCTGGAGAACAAACAGGAGTTTAAAGTGCCACTGAGGAAGTTGACTTGAAACAATTTAATAACGTGTGGAATTTTCATACAAAAATACTGTGATCTGAGAAACAATTGAAGTGCTGAAATGATGTTTATTTCTTTGAATAATTGACTTCAAAGATTGGGCTGTTGCTCCTATTCCTGTCTGTCCTGGAACTACAAACTTTGCATTTTAAATGGCACTTGCACTGGAGTTTGCTTGATATTTTAGTGCATTTAAGGCTTCCTTATTTTGACCTATAAATAACCTTAGTTTTGACCTGCAGGGAACATCCTTTGTGTGGCTGAGATGCAAAACTTAGACCAAATGTTGGGAGTTTTTGGCCTTGCCCTGCCCTGAGCCAAGACCAACACTCGTGTGGAAGGAGCTGTGTGAATTCTGTGTACTCTTAGCTGTGGGATTAAATCGAGACAAACATGTTTTGAATGGGAAATCCAGTGAAATTTAAGCCATTTGCAAAGTGCAATTCTGCACTGCCTAACCACTAAAACTGTTTGTTTGAACAACTTTCTTTGCCTTCTCTTGCCTCTGTCTCCTGGTGATTTAGCACGGAGGGGCTTTTTGAAAGCAGCAGTGGTTTGTAGCTGGAGTTTTAGATCAGCATCTTGTTTGTGCTTGTACAGAATTACCCTTTTGCCCAGGTAGATAAGCAGGTATCATCCCAGGGACTTACCAACTCTTAACCTCTCTTAGGGTATAAGGGAGAGATAGTGGAGGATTAGAGTCTCCCAGGCATGTCTTTGGGTATTTTCTCTGTCACCTGTTTTCAGGTCACCTGTGGGTGCCTGTGCCTCAACACAGCTGCTGCACACGTGTCCTGTGTGGTGCTTGTACTCGTGAGGCTGTCACCTGTGTGTGTGTGGGTGTGTCTGACACCTTGGGCTCTGCAGGCATCTTTTTGTCCTCTTTTAATGAAAAAGGGACATTATAATCTGTCAGTGTGTGTTAGGCTCTTCTGCCCAGGAGCTGATGCAGATCCTCATCAGTTGGATTGCAGAGGAGGTGGCTGAGGGTTGCCCACACCTGCACTTTTTCTCTTTGCTGTTGCACAAAATCTTAATGTGGATCTCGTAGAAGAGAGAATTATGGCTGAACCCAAACAATGTTATCTGACCTTTGTCGTAGCCTAATGGATTTTTTCATCGTGGACAATTTCTCCTGGTAGTTCACACTGCCTTGTTCTCCCAATGATTGCTTGTTACATTTTCAATGGGAATGATAAATGACTTCTTAGCAAAGGCTTGTTACCTGCAAAATTGATTGGAAATTGTTTGCTGCTGGAGGTTGAGGTGCTGCCTCATTTAGAAGTTTGCTGCTGGATGGGTGAAGGATTGTCCTGAAGGATGGGTAGAGGGAGCAATCTGGGAGAAATCTGGGGGCAAATCTGTTCCTTAGTGCCTTTGGAGAGATTTCTCCTGGGGAAGTGGTCTTTGAGAGAGCCCTGCTTAGAAATCTTCCAGAGCCACGTTAATAACTCCTGATTCTGGCTCCCTTTGGTGTGAAACTCTGCCTGCTAAGGAGAGGTTGATATTTTGACAGTTTCTGACTTTTTTGGTGATTTGTAGTTTCAGTGGACAACGGGTGTTCAGTGACTAGAACACATCTTGGTTATCAGCCCTGGGGGATTTGAAATATGTCAGCCTTCCAGAACCCTTTTGTCCCCTTCCAGAACCCTTCCAGAGGGGATGTCCAGTGTTGTGAATGTACATCTATGCATAACAGATGAAAAAAATAAATGCTATCTCCCTCTCCAGCTGCACATTCTAGAAGTTCACTGTGTGCCCTGCAGTCACGTTTGAATCCTGCTCCTGGCTCTGTCGGAGTTCTCCTTCCTTCCAAGCCTTGGATAAGTGTCTTGTTGATGGTCAGGGATTGTTGTTGCCTGGGGGCATGTCAAAAGGAGACTTGTTCAGAGATGCTGATTGATCAGGAATATTGACTTCACTCAATCATTTATTTTTTTTCCCCTTCCCTAGGAACCTACTTACTGTACATACAGCCGAAAAAACAGAGGTCTGTTTCTAACCCAACGTAGCTAGAGGCAGACAGAAGTTAGTGAAATGTTATTTTAGCCTCTAACAACCTCAAAGGTTATGTTTTTGTTCTGACAGTGAGGCTTGATTATAGTAATTCTTGCAACTCAAACCTTAAAGTAGGACATCTCTTCCAATTTCAGAAGGCAGTGGTCTCTCACTGCTCTGATCAGCAGTTATTTTATTAGAAAGGTTCTTTCTTATTTTCATGTGGCTACCTCTACACTTGGATTTTTTTTTTTTAAATTGGCAGTAGATGATTTTAAACCTGAGAATAGTCAGGTATGAATTATGTACAAGACATAGTCCCAAGGAAATGGTTACAATTTGATTAATGCTGGGGTAGGGGAATGCTGCTATATGGCTTTGACCTTCAAATTGCATCTTTTAAATGGTGAGCTGCAAGATGCATCTTTTTCATCCTGGTGTCTATTAAATTTGGTTAATTTACTTTAAAAATTAAAGAGTTGTCTGTCATATATCAAGGTAATAAGTTTTCATTTGCTGAACGGTCTGTGAGGGCTAAATGTATAAAAATAATGCTGGTTGGAGGAGAGCTTGGAAAAATCCTGATGCTTGTCTGTGTGGTGAAAACAGTCATGGCAGCCAAGACTAATATGTGTTGTGTAGTTCTTGATGCATGTGCATTACAGATCAAATCCCTGTCCCCAAAAAATCAGTGGGTTGTGCTGCTGTCAGCACAGAGTGTCTCATCACTCCAGGACAATGGAAACCAGAGGATGAGGCAGTTATCATCCAAGGGGCTGCAAACCCTGCCAGTTGCAAGGAGTTGGCAAAGGCGGCTTGGAAAAGAGTTCAGCCAGTGATGCTCTTTTAAAATAACAATTGCTTATTAAGATCATGTAACTCCCACCAAAGAAAAAAGAAAAAAAAGAAGAAATTAAACCACTTCAAAAAAGAATTTAAACCATTTTGCACCTGATGTCAGCATGGTGAGCTGCAGCCCCTTGTCTGTGAGGGATCTGTGTGTTCTGTGGCAGTCAGGAAGGCATTCCAAGTGTTCTTGCTGCATTGATGCTTCAGCATTTCTTTAGTCCTCCATGTTAGAGATGTAGCCACTTAAGCAAAACTGCTGATTAGCATTATGTAGAAATTACTGAAGCAGTTTTATCAAACTTCTGTGACTTGCTGTGAGCTCAAAGGTGACAAAGATTTAACTTTTTCTCCCCTTTTTTCCTTGACCAACATGCATGTGAAATATCTGTGGAATCAGGTGAAAAATGCTTTGTCACAGCCAGTGAGGATTTGACATCATGCCATGTTGGTTGTATGAACAATGTCACATGCATAATTAGATGTATTAATTAGAACAACAAAAGATTTTACTTACATTGTTCAATCTACCTGCATATGGAATCACTCAGTGAAGGAGGAGGACATTGGATCATTGAGCTGGGAAGTTTTTTAGCTTTTCTGTAGTCCAGACTTGCCCAATTTAAACCCAACAAATAGTGAGGGAGAGCTGTTACCTTGTTATCCTTATAAACAGCCATGGCTACACACTTACAGAAAAGTTATACTTTTAAATTGGCACTATTTAGAGAATGTTCTGCTGGCTGGAGAGCACAAAATCTCTATGTGTGATACTGATAAAGGGCAAGCAGCACAGAACTCACCTGGAATGGTGCTGAATATTTTCAGTGTGGTATTTGGGACAGTTTGCATATGCAGAGTCTTGTATTTCCACTCTGTTCAGGGACTGTAGATAACAAATACAACTGTGCTAGGAGCAAACTTAGGTTGTCTTCCTTGGCTTCTTAAATTGATATTTTAAAATTGTATTGTTTTCCTTTTTTCCATCAAAATCTGTTGCTTCTCCCTCATTTCATAAGGGATATAGGCCCTTAAAACAGTATTTCAGTAGCTTTGCTGGGTAATTCTCACTTTGAGCAATTTAAAGCATTTTAATTCAAAAATCTGGTTTTTAAATAGAAAACTTTTACTCCAAGTGTTTCTGCCATATCATCACAGTATTGCATAAAGCAGGAATTTCACACAACTTTGCTTATTTGCTTCCCTTGGAATCTGAGGCTTCTATAGGAAGTTAAATTGTATAAATCAGGTTTGTGTCAGTGTTTCTGTGAGTGGCACAGCAGAAAGGGAGCCTGGGAGGTAAGAAATCCTTCCAAAAGATACATCTCAGTCATGATATGAAAGAATGGATTTTCTCCCTATGTAATTGAAGTAATTGGGGGGAATTGTAGTCCAAAGTGGAGGCTTTGTTTCTTTGCATAGTTTATTTTAAAGGTTCATTGAGCATTAGGAAAATATTTTTAATGGTGTGGTAAACATTCAGCCTTTGTAAGAACTGGTGTTCTGTGTGTTAAAGGAAGGAGGGAAATCCATGTTCTTAAAAGTCTTACTAAAAATTATATTTTCAAGACTCTGTATTTGTCCGTTGCAATATAGATTTGTCATTATATATAATATATGTATTACTACTGAGAAATCCTTGATTAATAAATTTACCTAAAGATCTGGGAGTAACAATAGGCTTTAAAAACCTAACATGAATTAAATTATAAGGTTTATAGATACTCCTTCTTCAGAATTCAGTGAAAACTGCAAGGGTTTTATGTTCTGAGTGTGCTCCAAACTCTCTCCTCACTCCTCCAAGAGCACCACACAGACAGAAGGCATAATCAGTAAAAAAATGAACTTTACTGGTTCAGGTGAACTGTAGGAAGAATGGAAAGTAGAACATAAAAGAACTGAAGGCAAGTGGCTTCCAATGAAATTGGTAATATCAAGAAGGTGCTGACTGAAAAGGTTTATTTATGTGTAATATCCAAATTGCTTTTTCCTGGCTATTGTTTCCATGAATTCTTCATTCCCTGATAATTTCTAGCTTCATTTGAGGAAAACTCTAATAGGGGACGTAAAGAGAGCAGGAGCAGTGGGCTATGGATGTAAATTGTTTAATGGATTGACATAAAAATAAGTGTGCTGGGGAAGAGTTGAGTGGGTTGGACAGCTGAGAGAACTCATCAAAAATCAAATACTTGCAACTTTTGCATTGCCAGAGCACTTTTGTGGATAACACTTGTCCAAAGTGAAATTGTGGCTTAGCACCTTTTGAAAATGAGTCAGCAACTTATTTTGGTTTGTTAGCATTATCAGATGGAACATTTGAATTTATTGCTTGAGAAAGATTAGAAGACAAAAGTGCCTCTTCCTCTCCCCCTCTGCTAATGAATGGTTTGCTGTGTACAATTTTCTATTAAGTGGGAGGGGTTTTCTCACGTCGAGAAACAACAATTTGAATTAAGAAGAAAAATAGTTGGCAGATGTGAGCAGATGTCATGTTTGCTTCTCTCCACCACTAAAGATGGGGGAAGGGGAATGACTGAATAGACTTCAGAAAGTCAGAGAACACTTACTGCTGGTTTTTTGGGGGTTTTTTGCATGAATTTGAATAATGTTCTGGAATGAGGATTTGTGTACCTGACAGCTTCTCTTACCTTTTCTTTCTGGCAAGGTGCACTTCAGTCAGAGCAGGTGCTCTGGTGAGCAGATATTGGGGTTTTAATTCTGATTTCCATCTCATACCTGACACTCTCCACACAAGCACTCAGCTAAGAGCTCTGTGCTTCAGCAGTAAACCAAGGGAGGAGAGGTTTTAAGAATTACATCTTGAGACAAGTTCTTGCATGGAAACTTGCTCATAACTGGTGGTCAGCACAGCTGGTAATGGTCAGTGAAGCACCTGAGTACAGAGAGTGGAAACCACTAGTGACCATCAAAATCAGATTTGTGTTACTTGAATATCTTCACAATTTCAGCATCTTCCATGGCATTGCTTCACTAATGTACCAAAACAAAATCAGGCATAAAGGTGGAATTAGCTCCTTCCATTCCCTTTTCTAGAAGGTCATGGATGTGCTTGGAATGATTCCTAGAAATGACAAGAGCCATGCACAAACCAACTGTTTAACCTTTGAAATGGTGTGGAGTTTATTGTGCAGGTAAAGTCCAATATCCCTGAGCTCTGTAGTTAATGTTTGCTCTGCTGAGCTGCTTTTTGGCCTCTCTGGGGCAGAGCTGCTGTGCCTGGGCATCCACCAAAGCTGGAGCTGGGGTACAACCTCTGGGCTTGGCACGGGCATTTTACACCCTTTGACTTTGGACTTTTGTTGCTTTTTGTTACCACAGTGGTGGATGATGTTTCTTCAGTGAGTTACTGTGTTATCTTGTAGCTTTGCAGTTTTTAAAAACAAGTTTTTGCTAAACTCCAGGTCTGCAGTGGGGTGGGAAAGTCGTGGTGAGGTTTCTGCTTTGGGAAACGCTGCTCCTTGTTTTTCCTTGTCTTTCCCAGAAAATTATTTCGTGGCATGATTCATCTGTAATGATGCACACCTCTTCTTTTCTAAATGATGGGGCAGGTCTGTTTACTCTTATTCTGGCCCTCAGAGTTACTGGGAGTAACTTTCTTTTACTCACAATTCTGGTCTTGTGTGAAAATGTACTTTTCCTTGTGTGGAATATAGCAAAATACAAACATGGTCACTGGTTTCAATAGTATCTTGAAATTCCCTTCTCTGTCCATCTTAAATATTGTGTATTTTAATAATTGGTAAGGTTTTGTCCTAAATAAAGCTCTTAGGTGTCTGGTTTTCTAGATGCTCTCTAATTTAAGGATATCAAGACTTTAGTTAATAATATTGCAACCTTTTAAGCTTGTAAGTGGCTTCCAGAGAAAGGTGAAGGGGCTTATTTCCAAGGGGGATTTGAAATGCAAGGACTTGGCTGTGTTGCTGAGGTTTTCTGTCTGTGGAGCAAAGCAGAGGAACCCAAATCCTCTGTGAAGGAGAGGTGAGCAGGCAGGGCACTGCTGGACTCAAGCCCCATTCCCTGCAGATGGTTCAGGGACACAGAATGTGACACATGAGCAACCTGTCCTCACCTTGGGCTCTGTGTGGAGCTTGGAGCAACGACCTCCACAGGTCCCCTTCGACCTAAATTATTCCATGGCTACCCAGAGACTGGAGTAAAAATGTCTCCTTATCTATGTCAGACCAACTTCTTGTCTCTGCTGCTACCTGGAGTATCAAAGCAGTGGCATTTGAAGAGTAACTCTGCTAGGTTAGTGCAAGGAGACCAGGAGGAGATCCTTGGGGATAGATGGAAAACACCAAATATGAGGAATTACAGCCATAAAGGTAATCACTGCCAGTGATCTAAGGACAACATCTCAAGCTTTATTGTATTATCCTCTTTATTAGGGTTGCTGGGGATGAATGATATCAGATATATCAGAGACACCCCAGGAAGTTGCAGATATCCCTTGTTTTCCCTGGGTAATGGAATTGTAGTGCCAGTGCAGCTTCTGCTTTGGATCTCTAGATCCTCTTCAAACACTGGGTATGAACCAGAGTGGTGGAAGAGCTTGCAGTTTCTTGACATAAATCTTGCTTTTCCATTTGGCAAATCAACTTGGCTTGTGCAAGTTGGGTTCCATGCCTGTGTTTGATTTTTGGGGCACAGAAGATGTCAGTGTTTGACTTTAGAATCCCATCAGTCAGAACTGGGCTTTGTCTTGCTGCTTGCTGGTTTTTCTCTTCTGCATACATCAGAAAGCACCACTAGACTGCTTAAATATCTTCATTTTTGGTGTTGAATTGAAAAGAAAAATGACAGTTTTGAGTCTTCTGGTGAGAATCAAGTCACTCTTACCAATATTCTGAATCTGAGTATTTTTCATCATCTCCAGCAAATTGTTGAACATTGAGGGTCAGTTGATTGCTGGCTTTTGTTCCTGGCTTTCCTCAGTCAATGGTACTCAAAGACACCAAGATATATTGGAAGTCTGCCTTTGGTAAATTTATTTTTAAGCAGGATGAATAACTGAGACTCCCCAAACCATGAACCACCTTGCAGGCAGATCCCACAGTGCTCCTGAAGCCTGAAATACCCAACGTGCTGCTGCTACTTGTTTCCTTTTGTGTACAAATAACTGTTGAATCTTCTTGCCTTGTGGGGGATGAGATATTTTCACAGCTGATGACTTTTAGCAGTTCTACTATTATCGAGTAAGTAGTTATCTGCACATGACAGGCTGGTTTTGGTTTTATGTTCCGCTGTGAATATCTTAAAAGCTTGAGACAGAGAAAAGGGTGTTTACTGTGAGGTGTCTGAAATAATAGATGGAATTCAGTGGTGATTCCTGTTTACCCCTTGCCTTGCAGAGGAGGAAGATGGTGTTTGGGAGAATGGACTCTCCTACGAGTGTCGCACTCTGCTCTTCAAGGCTGTGCACAACCTGCTGGAGAGGTGTCTGATGAACAGGAACTTCGTGCGCATCGGCAGGTGGTTCGTGAAGCCCTACGAGAAAGATGAGAAACCTATCAACAAAAGGTAGGAGGCTTCATTTTGCTTTGTTGAAGAAATTTCAGGGTTTATTCTTTGTGCTAGAGGAAAGGTTTAATGAGGAGAATGCTGTGTGTGAGTTATTGTGGAGCCTGGATTTGTGCTCTTTTTTATTTTCTGCTTTTTTGGAGCTCTTCAAAACTTTTTTATGCTGAAAGGAAGTAATGCTAAATGTAGCAGCATCTTCTGTGCTGGTACCCACATCCACACCATGGATAATGGGGATGTTGGGAGAGAAGGTAGAATCTTCTAGAGAGGAAGAAAAAGATACCTGAATGAAGAGCTACCTGCCCTGGACCTGCAGGTGACTGGGACTAATTCTGCTTGCAAACACTGAGAAAATCTCATTGTAGAAAGCTCTTTGCAGTTCCCACCTGAGCTTTGGCTCAACTGCATCCTCTGGGAGATGCTGAGAGTTTGGAATGTCAGCTCCTGGTCAGAAAGAGGGTGCTGTCTGGGAATGCTGGTGTTAACAGAATCCATGTGGTCTCCATGCTGAGGGGGAGGAGGGCGAGGAGAGAATTTTTTGATCTAAATTGGAAGGACTTCTTCTCATGGTTCTAACGTGGTTTGACACGGTCTATGTTGCCTAGCAATAAATAATGAAATGAATAAAAACTAGGTTAGCTGGAACAAGTTTAATCGCTGTTCCCAAATCAGCTTTTAAAATCCAAAGTAATTTAAAGCTTAGATGATGGGTTTTTTGTGTGGCTTTTTTTTTTTTTTTTTTTTTTTTTTGCATGTGTGTGTCGATGTATGTGTTAAATCTTGCATGCAGGAAATTTTGAGATCAGTGGCTTTGCTTTTTGGGTGTGGGGTTGGCCATTGTTGGCATCTTCTGCAAGAAATTTAAACTTGAAAGAAATTTAGAAGCTGTTTTGGAGCGGGAGAAGCAGAAGCACATGTTTGTGTGTGTTTCCATTAGTAGTTGTGAACTGCTGCTTTTAATTTATGTATAAACTTGTCCTTTAGTTTTAGCATTTCTTTCTCCACTCTGGTCAGGGCAAATGTTTCCTCTCTGGGGTGTCCTTGCCCATCCATTTTTTTTCTGTGTGCTGTTGCTATAAATCAGTAGTAAAGAGTTTACTTTTAACTATTTTGGCCAATATTGTGTTGGCACAGTCTAGGCTTTCCTCCTTTGAGGAACTGCTTGACCAAATTGCCATTTTAAACTTAGCATTAGTTATGTCATGGATTCTCTTAGAGTAATTCTATAAAGCTCTCCAGAGCAGCTGGAAAAGCTGATGAAAGCTTTTAAAATAAAATAGCTGTGTTTGTTTAATTTGGAGACTCTGATTCTTTCTTAAAGAAGGTCAGAATGTCAGCATCCTTGATGAAAACAACTGAAGGAATTGTGTGCTTACTCACACAATTTCATCATATGTAGCCCAGAACTACTGAAAAAATATGCAACAAGATTTGACAGATCAGCCAGACCTATACAAAATTATAATTTTTTTGTAGATGTGGCTGACTTAATGAAAAACCAAACTAAACCCCCAACAGCCCCTCTTGTGTTCATGAGTATTGATGCCCATATCTGAAGAATCAGTCTGGAAGCTGTATTTTTGTCTTTGATCCCATTTTACATGCTCTGCTGTCTTTGGGAATTTTCTTTGCACTAAGGTTCAGAAACCCTGGGAAGGAATTCCTGTGCCTCTGTAATTTGAGGTAATTTGGCATCCTGGGGATGTGAAGTTTGCTACCAGTGTGCTTTGGATCATAATTTATCTCACCCTGCACTTTAGGGCTTGGCCAGCCACTCCAGAGACTTGTTCCCTGTGTTTTACAGCTGCAGATTTCAGTCAGGTCGGCTGTTCTTGCTGGAAATCTTTGGTTTCAAGGAATTTGACTGGAAATGGAGCAGTCAGTGCCCTTGGTGTGGAGGTGACTCCTTCCCACGGGCTGAGAGCTGTGTGGGACCTCAGCCCCTCTCTGTCCCTTTGAAGGATGTGCAGATAGAGCTGTTTCTTTCATTTGAAGCTGATCCCATCTGGATTTTTCCGAGTTCTGTTTGAAAACATGTGCTTCCAGAAGGGGAGATTTTCTGTGCTCTGCCCTCCCAACAATAGCTGTCAGTGGTGGCACAGCAGCCAGGAGGCTGTGATTTCTAATAGGTGTTGGGCTGTGATAACAGCTCCTCCAGCAGCTCTGCCTTCCTGTCTGCTGCTCTGGGTTTTTTTCCTCCTTGTATGAGGTTATATTAAAAAAAAAGGTCCATGTCATTGTATATTTTCATTTTAAAAGGGCAGTCCTGAGTGTTGGTAATCTGATGCTGGCGTGGCGTGTGAGCAGATGACCAGGGAAGTCAGAATTAGGTAGTTTTAAGTGTTCACTCTTTAATGATGTGACTCCTAAACCAAATAAACTTATTAAACTACCCTCTATTATTTGATACCTCTTAAAATTTTTTTGCTGTGGGAGCTTTAACCCCTGAGCTGTCTGCGTAGTGCTGTGAGGTAACAACCATGCCCTGCTCTTCCCTCCCTCCCCTGCTGCTCCCCAGGCTAAAACCAGCAGTGAGAAAAGTGAGACACTCGAGGATGGGCTGAAATCTGAGCTCTCAGAGCAAGGCACGATTCCTGGGCTGGAGTGAACTCTCTGAGGGGTTCAAGTCTGCTGGTTGCACTCCTGTTCATAGATCAGGCAGGGATGGAGCAGCCAGCTCCCTGAAGGGGGGTGTGCGTGGGGAGGTCTTGTGTCTCATTTTTAAGTAGGTGATTTCAGTTTTTCAGATGAATAAAAGACCAAAAAGAAGATTTTGCTAAAGGTCTTTGCTGCAACCAACCCAAAAAAAAAAAAAAAAAAAAATCATTGCCTCTGTATTTGTCATGACCTGTTTTGGTCACTTGGAGACTACAGAAGCTCAATAACGTGGTTTGAATGACCACACATTAAATTAAAGTTTGACAAGGAGAAATGCCATTCTCTTTTCTCCTTTCCAGCCAATTGTGTTGTTATTGCCACTTTCAGGCAAATATTTGTGTATGGTTTATTCCAAAATCTTTTTATGGGTGTGAGATGGAGACTGATCTGCCTTATTCCCAGTGTCTTTCTCTGCTGGCTGCACTGCCTTTGGATGGGACTGTTCCTCTTACTCATTAATGCTGCATCCCTGGGATAAATATGATTAGGAAACTTGTCAGATTAAATACTATTTTAGATGCAATTTAAACAGATTAAATAGGACACTGCTAATAAAGCCCAAGTACCAAGTGTTTACATGAGGGGCATCTCTTGAAGTTTTGGTAATAATTACAACTCGCTAAACTTTAACACAATTGAAATAGCAGTAAGCAAACAATTGAGTAATCCTGAATTTGTGGGTGGATCTGATAGACAACTGAAAGTCTAGAATGCTAAAAGCTGCTAGATTACTTGTATGGTTGCTTTTTTTTTCCCCCTTGTAATTGGGAAATATGCAACCAATTGCTGTGGGTGGCAAAGCAGAACTTGTGTCTGACGAGTTCACTTAAAAAAATGTGAAAAAACACCAGAGGAAAACACCACACACCCAAAACAAATAAAAATCACAAAAAACCACCCCCAAAAGCCACTTGAAAATTCACAAGTGATAAGGTTATCATAACTTGCTGCACAGGTTTCAGGGTAATTCTGTTTACCACTAGTCTGGGTTCAGGATTTTCTAACACCAGGCCTTATCCTCTTCTTTTGTTTTCCCATGGAAATACTAGTTTAATTCCCTGATGCAAATAATAACTATAGAACTTTGTGGGAAATGACTGCTGAAAAAATATTCTAGATGTCAATTTGGTTTTATTATAAACCTTTGTCCATGTAGTTATCTTTTTTGGAAGGTGTGCTTATCATAGTCCTGGACAGAAGGGTTTTTTTGGTTTTTTTTTTCCCTGTCTACCTCATCTTCCCATGAAGAAGAGGTGGAATTGTGGATGTGATTCCTGAGTTTGGTGGCAGCCCTGCAGTGTGGAATTGGGATGGCCATGGCTGCAGTGTGTGTTTGGGGGATATTTGTTAATTTGGGCCCTGGAAATGGTCCTGCTGTGCCATCAGAAATGTCAGTATTGACACTGAACAGCATGGATGGGATCAGCTTTTGCCTCTTTGGTCTTCACTGCCCTTAATTCAAAGGCAATGCTGTGCTTTGGGTCTTTTTTAGCCACATTTCTGCCTCATCCCCCAGTTTGGCTCCCTTTTTCCCGTTTCCCATGATCATCTTCCCATACAAACAGAGTATTTTACTTCTTGATCCCCTGGGAATTATTATTATCAAGCAACAGAACAAGATTTCTGGGTGCTAAACCTCAAAAATTCCTTCATACCTAAGAGAGTTAACTACCAAAACAAGGTTCACCACAGGTTTTGGGTTTATTTCTGTCTATTTAGTCTGAACCCAAGCAGCTCTTCCCTTGTAGCACTGGAATATTTTCTATTAAGGCTTCTCAACTCTTTGCAGTGTAAATTTCCTCCCTACGTTAATCTTTACATCAAACAATGTCAACATTTTTTTACAACAGCTGTAATGAGGCTGTTCTGGCATCATGTCCCGGCAGGAGAGCAGGTGATGTTTTTCCTTTTACTGTAGACAGCTGGAATTGAGAGCTGCTGTAAGTAGGACAGTGCAGGATAAACAGCAGGAGCTGAGAGCATTGATCACATGATTGTCTCTTTGGAATATTGGGTTGCTAGAGAGACTACAAGCAGACAAATTTAGCACTTTACATCACAAAGCAGTTTTCTCTTATTTAGCTTAAATTACACTGGTAGTTGGTTCATCAGGAGGAAAGGAAAAAATGATATGGCTGTTGGTTTTTAGTTCTCAACTGTAAATCTGCTCTTTTTGTTCACTGAACAATAAAATAATACAAAAGCCATACAGATACTTCAGATTTTGTTAAATGGCAATTTTAGAATGCATTTCCATTTTGTACTTTGAAAAAATCTGACTTAGCAAGATGTTTGTAAATGTTTGAGGATGGGAAAGAGCAATGCATGGAAAGCTGTTTCCCTGGCTCTGGAATGTTTAGCTATTATCCTTTTCCCAAATATATTCTGGATCCTTATTCTTTATAGCAAATGTATATTTCCTTGTGAAAGCTCCACTTCAGATAATTGAGATTTGCAGCCTCAAATTAAAGGATGCTAAAATACAAGGTGACAAGTTTATTAGTCTCATTTAAGTTCTCAAATACAGGAACATGAGCCAAACTGGTTTTTTGGTATTGTTTATAATTCTATCTGGACAAATATCCACCTTTGTCTGTGTGTATATATAAAATTGTAGCTGCATTCTTAAAAAAAATCAGCTTGCTTCATTTTAAGATATCATGCTGGAGTTTTAGTGTGTATAAAAATAAAATTGTTTTTATTGGGATGAAGTAAAACCTGTTAATAATGAAGTTAATTTAAAATGTGGAAGTCTAAGGCAACAGTGGCTTATTCTGGAGTACAGGTTGCTTGCTACATTAATGTTTGTTTTAGTGCACATAACTGAGTTATGGAATAAATAAATATTTTTAACTCTGAGGTCTAAGTCAAATCAAAACATCCTCAGCCCCAAAGAATGCTTTGGAGAGCCTTTTGACAGGAGTCATTAATGATGTGCTTTGAACTGGAAGGGGTTTTTTTCTACTTTGCTATTAGCTATGTTTTTTTGCTTTGTGTTACCATCAAAATCAGCTTTCTGCTGTATTTCCCTTCCTGGCCATGGGGAGTTACTCAGGGATGCTTGGAAGAACATCTCTGCTCTGTGTCTTTGTCCAGAGTGAGAGAAGCAGCTGGAGTTCCAGCTCTGGATATTTCATTTTTGATACAGAACGTGCAACTCCCTAGAAAATGTAGCTGTGCATTTGTTGAGGTTCTTTGCACTGATTTTTGTGTTTTACTTATTTCCTATTTTGCTGATTGCAGCACAAGCACATGGAATTTCCTGCTCCTTTGTAGGTAGAATTAAGATTGTGGGGTTTGGTAATTCAGCATTGCTGATGGGGAGTGGGAATTGAAGTCTGAAATAGGATTGGCTTTTGGAGCAGCAAAGGTGGGAAGGAGGTGGAGAAGCTTCTCCAAAGAACTGCTCTGTTGTATTCCCAAAGAACTGTTCTGTTGTATTCCAGCTTGGTTAATGGGAAAAGAAAATAAAAACCATGAAGGGTCTTAGGATTTCATGGGGGTAATGTGTGTGTCACCTTAAACCTATGCAGGTTTTTATTTCTATTTATTATAAGACTGTGTCTTCCAGCCCAAGAATTTACTACAGAAATTTCAAATTTTTACACTATTTTCAAAAGGAGCTTCTTTGATGCTTTGGGTTTATTTCAGTGGCACCCAGAACTCATCTGTGGTGAAGGACAACTCTTTGGAGATGCCACAGTTGGGAACTCTCAGGTCTGTGAGATGACAATTCTTATCTGCTATTGATTCTTGGGGAAAATGCCCCAAGGATTCTGGGCACTGACCAAGGTGTACCAACTTTTGGCAATCATTTTATAAAGAAATATAAATAAATAAATAGAACAGACTGAAATAAACACATATATTAATGAATTAATTAATTAGAGACTTAGCAGATGTGTTTTGCTCCTGAACAAGGTGTGACCTGCCCCACTGCAAGGGAAATGATGGGATCAGAGCTGGGACAGCCATGAGTCCTGGGAGAGAAATTGCACTCTGCAGTGTGTGTTTCCCTCCCACAGGGAGTGGCAGCAGAGAGAGTGTAGTTTATAAGGATTCAGTAAATATTTTGGTTGGGTTAGCAGTGCTTTGGCAGCGTAAGGTGCTCCCACTTCAACTCAGAAGTAATTCACACAGACAATCTAGGAAAACAGGAGATAGTAATTACAGAAAACAAACATTTTCTCTTTCAGCTGAAACATTTGGGTGTTCTTTTTTATTTTATTTTAAATTTACTATTAAAATGTGCTCTTAGTTGGAGTCTTCCCTGTGCTTGTGCTGCATGGGGAGGAGGCTGGAGTGTGGATTAGTGGAGTCCTAATGCAGCCAATGTTTGGGAAGCACTTTGAAGATCTAAAGCTCTGCAGAAGTCCTAATGTGGAGACAAAACCAGACCTAATTAACCTTTTTATCAAGGAGATACTTTCAGCTTTGCTAATGGAAACCTCCTGGAAATGTGAATTTTAGTGTGGTTTCCCCTCCTACCCTTCAGTTGTTCTTACAAAGGTAGAAGTAGAAAGTGTATTGAATTTGTCCACAGCAGCTTCTGGTTTTTTTCCCCCCCATAAAATCATAATCCTTTGTCTCTGAAACTAAAACATCTTTGTTTGGTATGATTAGAGTGGAGAGGGAGCATGGGAGAATCAGATGGTTTTATACAAATGTGTTTTAATGGAGTGTAGATGAGGACTGAAGGTTGCTTCTAATAGCACCAAGGAATGTCTCTTTCTTTTTTTATTTTTAATTTGTTTTTAAAGTTGCTTTCAGGGTTGGACCTCAATCTAACTGAATTTTGATGTGTTTAGATCAAAAGTCATAAAGAATGCTCATTCTGATGGCACTCCATGTTATTTTTATTCAGAGATCAGTTGGAAACTGGATTACTGATACTTAAATTCTGTGATTAGGACTTTATTGAAATTAATTAGAAATATTAATGGAGCAACTTGATGTTCAGAGTCAGACAAGAAAAAGAGGTTTTTTGAGAATTAGGATTTTGTTTTCAGAATTTTCTGAATAAAAATATATGCAACCATATATGCTGGTAGTGGTAGAAGTACAAAAAAAAGGAGAGTTATCAGTGCTGAATTTATCATCAGCTATTTTTTTTTCTGTATCTGACCTTAAAGGACATCACTGATTCTCTCTTCAGGCAGAATAAAATTTCAAAGTGTTGAGGTGTAGGGATTTTTTTAAAAAATATTTCAGTCGAGAGATGCTCTGCACAAATTACCAGTGATCTTCTGAGCTACCTAAAATAGTCTGCAAATAAAAATAGGATGAACTCTCCGTTAGCAGGCAGGAAACCACCAGCCTGATTCTGTTACTGTGTCCTTGACTGAATTGTAAAGATAATTTGCCTATTTACCCCAAAGCCATAAGTGCTAGATTTTTTTGCTTGATTAGGATTTTTGCCTGTGAGGTGAGTTGTTGAGAAGATTAGAGAAGGACTTAGAGAAATTGTGGAAATAAATATATAGATATATATGTATGCACATTTTTTTTTTTAATAGGTTATGGTAAGGTTTGGAATATTCCTCCTAAGCTGAGGTTGAGGCAGCCAGGCTCTAGAAATGTAAAGAATTGGAGGATGCTCAAATGTATTAATTAAAAAAAAATTTTAAAAAAAGCATGCATGTTTCTAGAGTTTCTTGCAAAGTCCGTAGAATAATGTCTGTGGGGCATCCAGTGCTGTAGAGCTCTGGTTCTCTATGTTCCTTCCTCCTTTTCTCCACTCCCTGCAAAGAGCTTCACTGTGGTTTTGAATTCTTTTTGTTTTCATTAGGATTCTTTATTTGTATTCCTTGTGATTATTTCCACATGCATTGATATTTCTGAATATTCTGTAACCTAGAAGAAATTAAATGTGAAGAACCAGTTTATGAGCATGAGTGGCTCAGAGGAAAAACTGTATTTGGGTACATGAAGTGTTAGTTTTGCCTATCAGGTTAACCTTTAAAGAAAACTTCAGCTTTAAGGAGATACTTTGTGTTCCAGGGGGGATCTCTTTCCCTTCTCCCCAATTTCAGGACTGCCTGGTTTGACTGTGTATTGTGTATTTCCCAGGTTTTACTGTGTATTTCTCAGTGAAACATATTATCCTGCTGGCCATCAAGTGACTTTGCTGCCCCTCTGAAAGGAAACCCCACGGCGCTGTGCATTATTCTGCTGTTTAAGGTTAAATTTATAACCAGATTAGTGGAAATGGGATGATGTTTGGGTTTTCCAGGAGGAATTGGAGCAGTGGATCTTCTCTCCATGCCATGGAGCTGGGGAACAATGGCAGCACTGGGTGCTCCCTCACTGGATTATTTTATTGGAAACTCCTTCCCTGCTGAGTTGG
Organism: Entomyzon cyanotis; assembly: GCA_024500445.1. Taxonomy (NCBI): domain Eukaryota; kingdom Metazoa; phylum Chordata; class Aves; order Passeriformes; family Meliphagidae; genus Entomyzon; species Entomyzon cyanotis. The sequence goes on from JAKEPQ010000673.1 coordinate 3,445,106, forward strand.
GGGAGAAAAGAGATCTGATTTGGGGGTTTTTTTTTGTTTGTGTTTTTTGGATTTGGCTTTTGTGTGGTGACCTTGAGTTTTCCTTGCTCCTCCTTAGGACTGGTTTTGCAGTGTGATGAATTGAAATGCTTCTGTTATCATGCTGATGCCTCTCTTTGTCTTGGTTTATCTGAATTCCATCAGATTATGCTGTGATTGTCTGCCCTTCATCTGGGCAACAATGGGGTGTTTACAAGAGGTGAAGCTTAATTGCATTTAAAGTGTGTATATAGGGAATATGTGCTTTTATTTTTAAATTTTATCTTGCCGATACCAAGATTCTGAATTGTCTGTCACTGCCAGGTCCTTCACCTTAAAACATCCAATATGGTTTGGAAAATAAAATTCAGTTAGAAAATCAGTCTTCCACTATTTGCATAAGGATTAAAGTTTAATCAGATTTCCATACAGGAATTTAGTGGTGTGTCCTGGCCACATGACTTCAACTTGAAATCATCATCAAGATGCTCAGCTCCATCCTCACTGCCTTTTGGAAAAGAACTTTCCTGGGATTCCTGTGCAGTGTGATATTTCAGCTGTTGATAATTCAGTTGATAATTCACTCATCCTGTCTTTTTTTATTCCTAAAACACAATTAAACCTGAACAGCAGACGAGCCAAGCTGGAGAGCTGTTCTCCCTCAGAGCTCCTCAGTGAGGTCACTGCTGTCCTGTTTTGAGGTGCTGGAATAAAAATGTGCTGGAATAAAAATGTGCTGCTCTTCCAGTCCTCCATGAGCAGGCTGTGGGTTCTCCCATCCTTTTCGGATGGTTTTGGTCTTTAATTTTAAATCTGCTGGAGGGCAGAGCTGTGTTTGTGTAACAACAACAGGGAGCAGAGCCCCAAAAATTGGGAATTTTCTGCAGTGTGGTCTTGGGGAGTAGAAGGTCACATGTAGTTGCTCACTAATAACTGTGCACAGCACTAGGAAACAGCATTTAAATCAGAGTTGTAGGAAGGAGAAATGTTTATTCCTGGGGAGTTTATTGCTGTTCAAACCTGTTGGTTTGTTTTTTTTTTCCTAAAGCTCTGGACCATGAGAGATGCTGTCAGTGAAGCATCTGCTATTAAACATTGACACTTGCCTTAATGACTTTAATTAACAATGTCTTGAGCCTTGGTGTTTTTAATTGATTGTATCTTCCCTTTTGTGTGTAGGTATGGGATTTCATTTTTAGTTACTTGATTGGCTTCAAGAACATGAAGATAAGGTTTAATTTAAATAACAAAACAAAACCACTTCTCCAAGCTGTTGCCATTTTTCTTGCTTTTAAATAAGTGACTTGTTGGCTGATATTAAATTCTGTTTAATGGATCTGTGACAGGAGAACCTGGATATGACCTCATTAAAAATAAAATATGTTCAGAAATATTTCTAGAGATTTTAAATAAAGGTACAAGGTATAAGTATTAAGTTACAAGGTTTTATCTTGTAAAAAATGGTGTTTTAAATTTCCACAAGACAGCAAAGTATGAAGTGTCAGTCTGAAGAAATTGCAAACTTAGTGTCTGTTTTCTAACTGATTTTTCTTTAGGAATGCCTTGTAAAGGGAACTCATATTTAGCATTTTTCTTGCTATTCAGATAGAAAGGCATTTAGATTACTTCCACAAATGAATATACTGCGAGGAGATGCCTTCAAACCACTGAAAAAGGCATCAATTTATTTAAAATTCCATACTTCAGCCTTTTTTTTCTCCTGTTGCCTTTGCAGTGAGCACCTGTCCTGCTCCTTCACCTTCTTCCTGCACGGGGACAGCAATGTGTGCACCAGTGTGGAGATCAGCCAGCACCAGCCTGTGTACCTGCTCAGCGAGGAGCACCTCACCCTGGCCCAGCAGTCCAACAGCCCCTTCCAAGGTGGGATTTCCACGGGGATTCATCCTCTGGGGTGGGCTGGCAGTGGGAGCAGAGCTGTCCAGCTGTCCCCAGCTGTCCCCTGTCCTCACACACTCAGGGTGCTGTGTCACCCTTCTGCAGGTGGAGCATTTGCATATTCACCTCTTGGCATGGAATTGAATAATTTGTCCTCATGACACAATTTCCCACTACTGCCCTACTGGTGACTTCAATATTTTGCTGTTTCAACCTTTTAACCTTATCCCTTCACCAACCTCCCTTCCAGAAATCCTTTTCTGACCCAAAGTATTTAACCTATTCCCACCTCTTCCCCTTTTCATTTGGCTTTTCCATGCCTGTAAACCCCTGTGGTTCCCCCAGCAGATGCAGGTTTTGCCCTGGAAGACAGAGGAGTGCTGGGGCCCGAGTCTGGTCAGTGGGGCTGTGTGATCCCTGCCTGCGTCACACACTTGTGCTGCTGCACCATTCACCTCTCTGCATGACCACACACCTTTAATAATGCTCAGTGTCCAAACTTGCTTTTTTTCTTGAATGCAACCTAACAGCAGCTGTGCTTCCCTACTATGGGCAAGACTAAACATGAAACAGAAGATTCCTTGTGTATTCTCTGTTGTTGTAACAAGCTGAATGAAAGGATGAGGAAACACCTTCCCTCTGCCAGGATTTGGAAGTGTTTCTTTATCCCACCTGTATCTGAGACTCCTTGCAAGCCAAGATGAAAAGTTGCCTGTTGCTTGTTTGAATTGATTACTTTGCAGTTGTTACTGTGGTACCTCAATTCTCACAGTACAGATGAAATTTAACAATGTGAACACATTGCCAAAATCTCATGTAGTGTAAATCATGATTAGGCTGTATTTTGATTTACCAATGGTAAGTTGTTTATTTGGTGTGGCTGAAATAACAGTGCTGCTCTTGCAGAGGGGAGGAGGGAATTTGGGGTGGATATAATCCCCAATGGATTTTTATTTCTGTTTCAGTTATCCTGAGTCCCTTTGGGTTGAATGGCACCCTCACAGGGCAGTCCTTCAAGCTTTCTGATTCATCCACTAAAAAGCTGATTGGGGAATGGAAGCAATTCTATCCCGTCACATCCAACTTGAAGGAGGGATCTGAGGAAAAACAGGAAGAAATGGATTGGGAGGATGATTCTTTAGCTGCTGTTGAAGTCCTTGTTGGTGAGTCTGATTCCCTTTTAATTACTGAAATAAACTGGCTGAGTAAGTCTGCAAAATTCTGAATGCAGAAGTGACCCCATTTTGTTCCTTTTTCAACAATGGTTGTTGGGTTTTGTTTTCTGTTTGATGCTCAGGACTATCTACGATGAGTTGCTGCTCAAAGTGGATTTTGCAGACCCATTAGCAGGAGGTCTTTTTCTTATGTGTCCTGAGAGGCAAGATTTTTAAAAAATAAATAATTAAGAGAATAAAAAAAACCCTGGGTGATCACTGTTGACATCTGAGTGGCATCAAAAGCAAGTTGTGCTGTTTCAGAGTCCCTGCAAATTCAAACAGAGCAAGCTTGCCTTTTAGGGATATCTTCAAAACCACAATCCTGGAGAACTTGATGTACTCAGGCACTGCCTTTATCTGCTGTTTTTCCTAAAATCCCAACCCCTGGATGCAGCAGTTTGTTCTGCTGTGGGTTGGTGACCTTTGATTTGCCAGCTAATGCAATCAATTCTCTGTGAGGAGCTTGTGGTGCACTGATGGCTGGAGACCCTCATGCTGATGGGGATGTTGGCAGTGTTACATGGTAATAAAAAGTGCTTTTTCAGCCTTTTTAAGATAAAATGATAAAAGCAGGTGGCAGCCTGTGGATGTCTCTGCCTGTGTATACAAAGGTCTTTTTATTCATTCACCCAAATCTTCTCTGTAAAGCAAATCAGGTAATGCTGAAGGTGACAACAAAGGTTTTTTGTCCAAGGAGATGCTTCAGTAGCTAGAAAGGGCTCTGTAAGCTCAGGAATGACTGCTGAAATGATCCATTTGATAAATTTGAATGCAAGCTTTGGTGACTAACTGGGGAACGTCCTCTCCTGGCAGCTGGTGTGAGGATGGTGTACCCGGCGTGCTTCGTGCTGGTCCCTCAGACAGACATCCCTGCTCCCAGCTCCGTGGGAGCTCCCCACTGCTCCACTGCCTGCCTGGGGGTCCACCAAGTGCCTGCTTCCACCAGAGACCCTGCCATGTCCTCCGTCACCCTGACGCCACCCACGTCCCCAGAGGAAGTTCAAACAGGTGGGAAGGAATTGCTTTCTGCTCATTGCTTGGCTTCTCCTTCAGAGCCAGCAGTGTTTGGAGGGGATTCAGGGGTTTTTCCCCTTTGTGTGCCTGGCTGTGTTCTGACAGCTCCATGAAGCTTGTTGTGCCCTCACTCATCAGTGAAAGGTGATGTTTTCTCCCAGTCCAGGCAGATTGGCTGTGGCTCTGTTTCCAGTAAGGCTGAGTGCCCTCTGCCCTGGGTGTGGGCAGTGGTTATGGGGAGCTGATTTAGGTCACAGCAGGCAGGACTCACACATCATTTCAGGTGACTTACATAAGTTTTATGGTGCAGAAGAGGTTTAGTTTCTTTTTTCCTTCCATGGTCTTCTGTTATCTAAGCTTGACCCTTTTATTTAATAATAATACTGGCTTTGCTGAAGTTGTTTTCTATTTCATTACAGATAAAGAATAGTCAATCTACTTACAACATAAATATATATGGTGCCTTTTATTTTCTGCTATGAGAAGGAGCCATGTTATAACAATCTGCAACTATCCATAATTTTTCTGTGTGTTTTTATTTCCTAACACTGAGTCAAGAAGATACTTTTCTTCTTACCATGCTCCTGTGGTGATTGGAATGATAGACACTGCATTGTCTCATTACCTAAATCTGTTTCCTCTGGTGCTGCTTTTCAGTTGATGCTCAGTCTGCCCAGAAATGGGTGAAGTTTTCCTCAGTTTCAGACGGATTTATCTCAGACAGTACCAGCCATCACGGTGGCAAAATCCCCCGAAAACTGGCCAACCAAGTGGTGGACAGAGTCTGGCAAGAGTGCAACATGAACAGAGCACAGAACAAGTATGTACTCGTCCTCCAAAAATACCAATATTTTATGTGTTCCTTGTAGCAATTAATTCCATTAAAGGTGCTGTGACTGCTGGTGAAAAGTGCTTTACTCTTCTAATAAACCATTTTAAAGAAGTTCATTTCCTCCTAACTATTTAGAAACCATTTACTTAGTTCTCAGTTCAATATGTCAGGAAAAGGCTATTTATCATTCCTTTGCTGAATCCCATGTCACAAAACTGCTCTTGAGCTTTGCCAGAAGATAAGAGAAGAACATATGTCGCTCCCAAATAACTCTCCTGGTATTGAATCCTAGGAGGAAGTATTCTGCTACATCAAATGGCTTGTGTGAGGAGGAGACAGCTGACAAGGTGGCATCCTGGGATTTTGTTGAAGCCACGCAGAGGACAAATTGCAATTGTTCAAGGTACAGCACTTGGCAAAGGCACAGCCCAGCGCTGTTTGCTGGGACTGAAGTGCTCAGGAGAGGCTCCTGATCACCCCTGCAGGAGTAATTAAGCAGGAGCTGCTTGTAGGAAAGCTGTAACAAAATTTGTATCTCCTCTCCTAAATGTCATTGGAGGTCTTGAAAGTCTGCCTGAGAAGTTAATGCAGAGGTTGGAGTGGAGTGAATCAGCTGAAGGGTCCTGCTGCTGGTGCAGAGGCAATTCCTGACTCCTGAGCTGGAATTCCATATGGATATGGGCAGCTTTCTGCAGTGGGGTGGGAATGACAATTTATTTAGGATTTAAGCACCTCTTCTAGAGGGCTGTGGCATTAGCCTTGGAGGAGAAAGCTGTTAATCATGAGTGAGGCTGTTGTGTTTTGAATAAAAACCCCAAAGCTGCAGTTTGGGAAGTGTGGCATTCCATGGGTGGCTGTGTAGAAAACTGCTTGTCTGGGAGAGGATGCCAATGTGTGTTTTTTATATTAACTGGGGGAGAAAGGGATCAAAACAAAGGGCAAAAGCCTGGAATTAAATATAAATATAATACAGCCTGGTTTTGAGGCTGCAATGCCACAGACTGTTAATACAGGTGTTTAAAATAAATGGAAACATTAATTTCAGTGAATTCTTAATTTCTGTACTTATGGTAGAATATGAAGCTTTAGGTGACTGAAGTGTTGCAAAAGGTTTAAACACTTTCTCTGATTTGAATGATACACTGATTACCTTGCAGTGAATATTGGTATCTTAGAAAAAAAAAAAAAAAGAATGTCTGGAGGATGTAGCATTTTGAGAGAAATGCATTTTTTAAACTCCCTTATTGAAATGGCTGGTTAAAGTTCTGTGGGAATACTTGTGTCCTGAGAAGAGCTGGGATGTGGAGGAGGATTAAATATTCTTTTCAAGGAGAATTTAGCTATGATAGCACTAGTTAAGAGAAAACCAATCAATTAACTGTGTGAGGTGTGTATTAGAAATAGGCAATTGCCTAAAGAGAAATTGCAAAGACCTAAACCCCCTTATTATTCCATGTGTTTTGAATTCTAAGTGGAGAAAAACATGTGGATGTGTGTGAGAGTTTAGAGTAAAAATAGATTTTGATACCTCTTACCTTTTATCCCTGCCTAATCCTGTTTTTTCAATACAAGTGCTTCTTAACTTTGCTAATGGAGGAGTGGCAAAGAATTCCCAGGCACTGAGGTTTAAACATAAACATTTCATTCTACACTTCAGGATTTCATGTGCCTCATTCTGTCAGACAATCCTGAAAGTTGGCTTCTTGAACTTCCAGATGAAATGTTTAAGCTCAAGTGCATTTACACTGAAAAAACCCAACTGTATTAATGCAGTTGAGACACTGAGTTTTTCTTTTTCCCACACTTGCTAAATTTGTAGGTGAGCAGCTAGAAAAGCCTTGAAATAGCTATTGTAGGACTGATCTTCTTGGTTCTTGATGTTAATTTTTGAGTCCTTAACCCACTGAGGCTTGAGCAGCTCTGTTGGTTGCTATCAGTGTTTGAATTCCAGAAGCCATTCACTAATTTTTACGTTGCTCTGATTCATCAGTGCTGGCACAAGTTAAAAGTGACGAGGTATTCATGTGACAATCTATTTCTGCTGAAGCAGTTATAAAATACTGTCTTAATTCCAAGGGTTATTTGTGTGTTTGGCTCGGAGGACAGAGGTAACAATTTTTAAAATGGTATTCTAGAATCTTACAAGGCTACTCCAGCCACTGCAATTCTGGTCAGAAAGAAGAGGCAGCTTCACTTCAGAACGGTTTCAGTCGCAGACGTCTCTAATGGGCTGTTTAATGGCCTAGAAGCAGCTTCTTATCTCGTGAAAAAGAACACCATAGACATATTTGAAAGATTAATGTGGAGTCTTTTCCCCTGTATTAATTCTGCAGGCACAAAAATCTCAAACCAAGAAATTCAGGTCAACAGGGCCAGGCCCCACCTGTGGGCCCCCAGCAGCCGGCGGCTCCGAAGCACAAGACAAATGAGAAGCAAGACAAAGGGGATAAGCCACAGAAACGCCCTTTGACTCCTTTTCATCATCGTGTATCTATCAGTGATGATGTTGCCATGGAGGCAGATTCAGCGAGTCAGAGGCTGGTGATGACTGCACCAGACAGCCAAGTGAGGTTTGCCAATATCCGAACGAACGATGTAGCCAAGGCTCCCCAGCTGCACGGCGCGGAGCTGCCCAGCTCGCCGCAGCCGCCGCCGCTCAGCCCTCACCCCTGCGACGGCACCGATGAAGGGGTGCCCAAAGCCCCCTCCACCCCCCAGAGTCAGCATTTCTACCAGATGCCAACGCCAGACCCCCTGGTCCCCACGAAAAGCATGGAAGACAGGCTGGATGGTTTGTCCCAGCCTTTCCCAGCCGCCTTCCCCGAGGTTATAGAGCCCACCGTGTACGTCGGCACCGCCGTGAATTTGGAGGAGGATGAAGCTGACACCACTTGGAAGTATTATAAAGTTCCAAAGAAAAAGGATGTGGAGTTCTTACCGCCCCAGCTTCCAAATGATAAGTTGAGAGATGATCCAGTAATACCTGCTGGACAGGAAAATGTAACATCAGTTACAGAGTAAGTAGTGCTTGGTACTGCAGTAACAACACGAGAAGTGAGGGAGCTGAAGGGCCAAAAGCAGGAGTTTCTGAGTGCAAGGAGCAGTGCTGAGGGTGTGGGCACAGCTCTGGGGATGAGAAGTTAATCCTTGTGAAATGTGAGCACAAAACACAGACCTGCAGCAAGACTTCCCAGCTTTTTCTCATTTTAACTCTGATTTAGCTGATAGCAATGACATTAATATTTAATGCTATAAAATTAATCTGTAGCCAAATGATGCCTATTTGGGATTTAAGTCCCTTCCTTCCCCCCCCCAAAAAAAATAGAAATAACTTTTTCACTTTGGTGTTTGCTTTCTTCATTATTTGAAGAAAACGTGGATGGTCTGAGCTGCAGAGATCCTGTTGAAGTTTTTTCTCTCATTTCTGCTCTTGTCTTCACTCAGAAGAGCTGGTGTTACAAGCACCAGCTTGTAAAACATTCTGCTCTGCTGCATGTTTCCATTGGGATAAAGGAATTGTCTACTTTGGATATTGTTTTAAGTTTTAATAAATTCTGGAGCTTAGGGGCAGTGGAGGAAATAAAACACTGCTGGTTTTAGTGATAAAACTCGGGTTTGAGCTCTGTTTTACTGCAGAATGAGTCAAGAAGACTTTGCTTTACCAGCTAGAGCGAAAACAAACACCACAAAATAAATCCTCACCACCAAAATCCCCAAACCATAAGAACAAAAACCTGAACCAGAGCCCCTTGGGCTGCTGGGCTGTGTCCCTGTGCTGCTGGAGTGAGTAGGAAATTGCTGCTGACATCCCTCTTTCACAACACTTCCCCGTGAGGACACAGTGCTGGAAAAGGATGGCAGTGGGAAGCAACAGGTGCTGACAGGGCTGTTAATAGCAGCCAGAGCTTAACAGGATCGGGATGTGGATGCAGAGGTGACAAACTTGGGCTCAGGGCTGTGATCGAGGAATTAGGAAGTGCACCCAGAGCTGCCTCTATCCGTGCAATTCTGTTGATTATTTTTGGTCCAAATTTTCTTTTTCATGTTCAGGTGAAAGGAGACTCTTCCTGTGATCAATATGAAATTATTGAGAGCTTTGGGTTTTATTTTAATTTGTGGTGGATGAGCAGCAACTCACAAAACAGGAGCTTGGAGTTGGTTTTTGTCCTGTTGCTGGCAGTGGGAAGCCACTGGTGGCAGCACTGGAGTGGCTGAGTAGGAAAGCTGGGAGGAGTAAATGTGTTGTAGCTGTTGGTGTGCTTACACACAGTTCCTAATCTTGTGGTCAGTGTTTAAGAGATTCTTTCAAGATGTGCATTTATTGGATTTTTTTTTCTTTGCTTTGAATATATTTCAGCCAGGCAGATAGAGAAAGATGTTTCCTTTTTTCTCTTCAAGACATGGTCTTTCCTAGTTTGATTTGACAGCTTATTGAACAGTTTTTTTCACTACAGAATAATTGGCTGTTAACTTCCCTTCCTCTGTACTGGTCAAAATCACAGCAAAGGCATTTAAATCTTTTTTCCTAGAAAGTAGTTTCCATCCCTTTTTTTCCTTTTTTTTCTTTTCTGATTGCAATTTTTGCAGGATTCAGAAAACTGGTTTATTGAGCGTGGAAGACCAGCATGGATTGATTTGGCACTGGGAGGTGTTTTTTGGGAAAGCTTGTTTCTAGGAAGTGTCTTTGCCAAAGTCAAACTGTTTCCATAGTTGAGAGGGATGTGCAGGAACTACTCAACTTCTCTGAGGAGCTCCTTCCTCATGGGGTGCCTTTTGTGTGTTGGGATACAGAAAATAAAGTTGGTTGAGGTGCAGATCTACAGCTCATAATCAGAACAGTTTGCCAATAAATTTTATTTCCTGGTGCAATGCTACATTTGTGAAACCAATATTCCTGAGAGAAAACATTAATTTCTGTGTACTTACCAGCTCCAATTTTGGCTCAGAATGTTAACAAAAGAAAAATGCTGATAGAGGCAAATGTGGTTTTATTTTTCTCATTAGTAAATTAGTTACTGGTGTGCTGCAAGCTTCATTTGTATTGATCTAAGTGATATAAATGGCTCCTCAACACAGTGGCATTTGTGTGCTTTACTTGTGATTATTGCTTGGGCTTTTTTTGGGAATGCAGTGAGTAATTCTTTAGCCTGGTGAGTTTCTTTTAGTGGATGTGGAGAGTTGAATCCATTTGTGCCTTATAATAAATGACAGCCATGACCTGGGATAAATTACTAATCTTTATGTGAATTGACAGTGCTTGAGGAGAGAGGGGCAGGATGAATCACAGGGCTGGATCTGATGTGTGGAAGGAGGTGATATGAAATGAGTAATGATTCAGTCTTCATCCCCAAAAGTTTTCTGAAGCTGGGGTGTGAAGGAAGGAAGTGGGAAGATGAGGTTGTTCTTGTAAAGGCTGTGTGATAGCAGAAAGAATTCCACATGATAAATGCTAAATAATGATTTTTTGATTTTTATTTTTCTTCTGTTCAGATTAATGGTGCAATGTAGGAAACCTTTGAAGGTTTCAGATGAACTGGTGCAACAATATCAGAGTAAAAACCAATATTTAACAGCTGTAGCAACGGAAGCTGACCAGGAACCTGAAATTGATCCTTATGCCTTTGTGGATGGAGATGTGGAATTCCTATTTCCTGACAGTAAAAAGGACAGGCAGAACACTGAGAGGGAGGTGGGGAAGAAACACAAGGTGAGTAAAGGAGTGAGGATTCAAATCAGTGACGAGATTAAAACAAATTGCTTTAGGCACCAGATAGAATTTAAATCCTTCTCTATGTATTTAGAATTAAATTAAAAAACAGATTATGTTCTAGCAGCAATGATCAACGAAATTAAGCAGCATGTCTCTAAGAGCACCTAATTTTTTTTTTTTTACACTGGTGGTGCCATTGCATCAGGGTTTATGTAGAGAAAGCTGCTGGATCACACCAAAATTCAGTCTGGCTCAGTGGCTTCCCTGTGGAAATAGGTGCTGGCAGGTGCCTGGGGAGAGAGGCAGAACAAGGCAAGTGCTTTGTTCGTGAGTGGAAAGGTCTGGGGGTAGGTGAGGTGAGCTCTGACTCCTTCCCTTCACAGTGAATTGCAATTTTTATTCCTTTTTTTGTGCTTTAGTGCAGCTACATGAGACTTGTACTTAAAGCAAAAGGGCACCTACAGAAAAGGAGAAAATACAACTACACTGAGGGCTTGTCTATGGAATAAATTTGATTATTAGGACTGTGTGTGGATGCACTCCATTCTGTTACTGGTGCAGTTAATGAGTAGCATTTGATATTAAGTGGTTTTCCTTAAGGTGGTGGAGGAAGAATCCACAACTTGCTTTGTAAATTTATCCCCAACAAATGTATCCCCAAGCTCTGCTCTCCCTGAGCCAGCAGCCCCCAGCCTGCCCCTGCTGAGCTCACAGGGTAATGAGAACCTGATACTTCTCCAGGTACAGAATTCCCTCAGGGACATCAAATACCTCCCACCCCACCCATTAATTGAAGCAAACTTTTATTTCCTTTTTTAATAGGCTGAGGATGGGACATCCAATGTTACAGTTTTATCCCATGAAGGAGAGGATGCAATGTCTCTGTTTAGCCCTTCTGTCAAGCAAGGTAAAGAGGCTGTTTTTCCCCCTTTCTATTTTAATTGTGTTATATTAATGATGTCTTGAATAGTCAATAGGTTCTAATAAGGCTGCTAAGTTTTGTGGTTTATGGTTTGTATTTCCCTTCAGTCTCCTTGAAACACTTGTTCATTGCACCTTGCAAACAAACGTTGGCTATAAAATCCCAATGCTCTAAAACCAAAGGTCTCTCACCTCTGTGTAAGATGGATGAGGTTTCCTTTCCCCCCAGCTTTGGAAAGAGCTCTCTAATGCAGTTTTTACTGAAGCTGCAGTGCCAATGTGTGCTGTTTGTCCCTCTGCACAGATGCCCAACGTTTGGCTGCCCACGCCCGCACTGCCTCGACCAGCCTGTTCCACGAGACAGACCTGGTGGTGTCCTACACCGACCTGGACAATCTCTTCAATTCTGATGAAGATGAGCTCACAGTAAGTGATGGGCAAGAAGTCCTAGCAGATGCCAGCCAAAAACCAGCAAGGAACAGCTCCTGTCTGTTTGTGGTTTGGGGTTTGATTTTTTTTTTTTTTTCTGGTATTTGTAGCAGAGGTTGCAAAACACACCCAAACAAGTGCTGTGGCCCCTCCGTGGCAAACGGACTGTTCTGCTTGACTCATGCAGGCAGATTTTTGATGCAAACAACCTTTTGATCTTACTTCCTTACAATCCCCACAGAATGTGCTGCTTGAACGTACCTTTAGTTAGAGTTGTACAGATTCAGCAGGTCCTAGTGTGCTCTTTTCCTGTGGTTCATCAACGTTGCAACAAAACAGCAACTTCTGAAAGAGAAAAGGCATTTAAACGTTGGACATTCTGCCAAAGAAGCTGCTTCTCTGCAGCAGCTATTATCTTGGAACAGTTTCTCTTGCAGTCTCTGATGGCTCTGAATCCATTATCTTTCTAGTTTCTATTTCAATACTGTTTGTAATCAGTTGTCTTTCCTCAACTGTGCTTTGCTCCATGCTTAATCCTAAATCCCCTTACCCAGACAAAATGCTCATCAACTTTAATGGGAGCTGTAGCTGAGTAAGGGCTGAAGGATCTTAACAGCCATCAAAGGTCATCAGTATCTAAAGGAAGTGTGTTTGCTCTTAAACATGAACATTTACATTCTGTAGACATCTGAACTGGTTAAATGTGGTAAAATATCTCTTATTCTTTTACTTTTGACTGTTTTTCTTCCCTGTATCTCTTGTTCCAGGATTAGTGTTTGTCTTTTCTGTTCCTGTGGTAACACCAGTGATGTTAATGTGGCCCTGGGAGTGTTATGGTCTGTTCTGGTAGACTGTGGGCAGCCCTAATTTAGCTTCTTTTACTGTCTGCTAACAGGCTGAGGGTTATTTTGTAACTTGTGTTTCCCTTCAATAACATTGTGACCTGTTGGGAGAAGTTCCCTGGGTTCCAAGAATTGAGGACAAGTGTAACCCCAGCCTTGGGCTTCAGAGCTATTTTAATTTTCCTAAATATTATACAACATCTCAGCTTTGTATGTGCAGGTGAAATTTCCTGCTAGCAGGAAACATGAGCATGTGTTTCTGTCTGAAGTGATTTTATGACAATACTTCTTTCTTAGCCTGGATCTAAACGAACAGTGAACGGCACAGATGACAAATCCAACTGCAAAGAGGCAAAAACAGGAAATCTAGACCCACTGTCATGCATAAGTAAGATTTATTTGTGTTTTCTTTTTGTTCCTAAAGAGAATACTAGCTCTAAACATTTGACTCTAAAATGTTGTGGGAATTTGGAAATGTACCCTTCATTTGCCTTCCCAAAATTTTGAGTCACAGGTAACACTTCAGAAAGTTTTCATGCTCTAAAGTCTGCTTCTGATCTGAAATTAGGCACTGCAGATCTCCATAAAATGTATCCAACTCCCCCTTCACTGGAACAACACATTATGGGGTTTTCTCCAATGAACATGAACAATAAGGAGTATGGCAGCATGGACACTACACTTGGAGGAACAGTGCTGGAAGGGAATAGCTCTACTGTGGGAGCTCAGTTCAGAATCGAAGTAGATGAGGGTTTCTGCAGCCCCAAACCTGCTGAAATCAAGGTAGGTAGTGCTGATAGCCCTGATCAGTGCTTGTGATGATTATTGATCAGTTTGTTACTTAAATCTGAATGGGAATGGGGGAGATTAAATACAATTTGTGGGTTTTCTGTGTACACATCTCAGGTCTCTCTTGTAGCTATGTCAGGACTTTGGATTAAAGAGCTGCTGCTTGCACCTAGTCCTGTTTTTTGGAGAAGCATTTTAACTGCTGCAGTGATCTAATTTACACACTAATGCTTTCCCATGTCTGACTTCCAGGATTTTTCTTATGTTTATAAACCTGAGAACTGTCAAGCTTTAGTGGGATGTTCCATGTTTGCACCACTGAAGACTCTTCCCAGCCAGTGTCTTCCTCCCATCAAACTGCCTGAGGAATGCATTTACCGCCAGAGCTGGACTGTGGGAAAGCTGGATTTGCTTCCTCCAGGCCCTGCCATGCCTTTCATCAAAGATGGGTACGACCATGGGGGGTTAAGCTTTGTGAGGTGCTCACTTTGCCACCCCTAAATATTTATTTTGTCAATCAGTAATGGGAATATTTGTATACACACTGTGTTTATACAACTGACAAGAGTCTTTAAAAACATCCTTCTGGTTACACCTACTGCAGAAGACTCTCATCTCAAATAGCTTCTTAACTGTGCATACATTTTATTTGTTGTCTCCTTTAAAGGCTTCTTGGGGAAGCTTAATGGTGCAAGTCCAGGTTTAATAAGTAATGAAGATGGTAACAATCAAGATAAACGTAAACTTGGGGCTTTGTTTTTGCAGTGGTGTAGTAGGTACTAGAAGGGCTTAGAAGGTGGTGCTGCTGTTTCTTAAATTTTTTTTTATTAAGCAGAAGTAATCTCAACTGTGCTGGGACTAGGAAAGCATTTCCTGGGCACAGCAGAACTGCAGGGGGCATTTCTGTACCGTGCATTTGGTAAGCATGGTCTTGCTGCCAGCTCTTCTCAAGGAACAGATTTCTTTTTCTCTTCTGCATTAGTAGGTGGTATAAATGGATTAGGCAGCAAGGAGGTTATGCATTTCTTGATAAAATTATACGAATATTAAATCTTGGATTAAATACTGATGTTGCTTCTGTTAAGGCTACTCATAAGCAATATGTTTCCAAGTCTCATTAGCTTTACAAGTCTTTGGAGATACTCAGCTGCTTAGGAAAGAAAATGTTAAACGTTTCCAGGTGATACTTTCCTCATGGATTCAGCTGAATCTGCTGTTGATAGACCTGGTCTATTTTCTTAGTGTGTGTCAACACAACATGTAAATAAAACATGAATGAAAAAGGTGTCCTTTAGACTCCATACAACCACAGAATTTATAATTTATTCTGACCACACTTGTTTCCTGGGAGCTTTGTGCAAAGGAAAAGACGAAAGGAGGCAGTGAGAGATTCTTTAACGATGCTGTCAGTGGGAGTCCTGCAAAGTCATTTAGAATAAATGCTCTTGAAGTTCCTTAGGGAATTAAAATCTTGCTGTGGATTATGAAAGACTAGCTTAAAAAAGCAAATATTAATTAGTAAGGTCCTTCTTTAAAAATCTGAGTCTTAAACTTCAAACCCAGTTTGCTGTGTACTTAAAGCCTTTCCTTCTCTTGTGGCTGCTGGCAGCGATGGGAGCACCATGGATCAGGAGTACGGCCCTGCCTACACCCCCCAGACCCACACCCCGTTTGGGATGCCCCCCAGCAGTGCCCCTCCCAGCAACAGCGGGGCTGGAATCCTCCCTTCTCCTTCCACCCCTCGCTTCCCAACTCCCAGAACACCAAGGACTCCTCGGACGCCCCGCGGAGCTGGCGGGCCGGCGAGCGCCCAGGGCTCGGTGAAATACGAGAACTCGGATTTGTACTCCCCAGCTTCCACACCCTCCACGTGTCGGCCGCTGAATTCCGTGGAACCCGCGACGGTGCCTTCCATCCCCGAGGCACACAGCCTGTATGTGAATCTCATCCTCTCCGAGTCCGTCATGAATCTCTTCAAAGACTGCAACTTTGACAGCTGCTGCATTTGTGTTTGCAATATGAACATCAAAGGTGCTGATGTTGGAGTTTACATTCCTGATCCAACGCAAGAGGCCCAGTATAGGTGTACCTGTGGTTTCAGTGCTGTTATGAATAGAAAATTTGGCAACAGTTCCGGGCTGTTTCTTGAAGATGAGTTGGATATTCTGGGGCGAAACACGGAGTGCGGCAAAGAAGCAGAAAAACGCTTTGAGGCTCTCAGAGCTACTTCCATTGAACACGGCAGTGGAGGGCTGAAAGAACCCGAGAAACTGCCTGATGACTTGATACTGTTGCTGCAGGATCAATGCACCAACCTGTTCTCCCCCTTCGGAGCAGCAGACCAAGACTCCATCCCCAAAGTTGGTGCTGTTAGCAACCTGGTACGTGTAGAAGAAAGGGATTGTTGCAATGACTGCTACCTAGCCTTGGAACATGGACGGCAGTTCATGGACAATATGTCAGGAGGGAAAGTTGATGAAGCACTTGTGAAAACTACTTGCTTGCACCACTGGTCAAAAAGAAATGGTAAATATTGAAAACAGCTTATTTCCTACCTGTCCACCTGTTTGGGATTTTGGTTTTGAAGGGTCGTTTTTGGGTTTTTCCTTTGTGGATTTTGAATGCTTCAGGCTGTTTTTGCCACCTGTGTGCTCATACAAACTTCTGTTTGATTGTATTCAGAATAACCAGCCCTTCCATGTTCTGTGATCACCAAGCAGAGTAAGGTGCTTAGCTACCCTCACTTGTAAATTCCCAATATATATTTGAAGTGTAACATAAGACCACTGTCAGTGTCCACAACACTTCACTGGGTTTATCCTTAAGAGCTTTTGGTGATTGGCCCTGCAGAGGCTCTGGAATGATTGATGCCTGTAGGAAGTGCAGGGGGTTCAAGTGGTGACCATATTGTCAAGGCCACTGTGGCAGAATTAAACAACAGCTCTGATTCAGCTGGCTTCCCCCCTCTTTAAGGAGGAGAGAGGGACAGTAGGTTAATGGCATGTGTGGCAAAAAAAGCATTATTGTAGCCTTCACTGTATGTTGGATCTGCCAGAAATCCTTGGATTTTTGCTTTGAGGGCCTGAGTAATGCAGTGTCTCCTGGAATACCCTTTATTGTGTGTATTTGCTTACTGTTCTCTAATAGCATTTTCAAGTGGCAACTCTCACTAGGGTTAGGGTGAAAGATAAGGTTATGAATCACAGCTAGTTGCAGTTCATAGCTGTAAGTGAAGATGAGGACAACTCATGGGAGAACACAGCCAGGTTCCTGTGCCTTGCTGGGGGATTAACTTGGAAAGCCCAGGCTGTAGATAAATTGATGTTTTCAGGCACCCAGGAGAAGCCTGGTGTTACTGTGACTCTGGTATTTGAGATAAAGAGATGTAAAGATACTTTAAAACAGAAGACTTAGAAATTGTAGCCATGCCAAATTTTGTGTCAGCTTTTCATTCTAAAGCCCTGTACCTGAAATGGCCCAGTGGTGGCTCTGGGTGAAATGGGCTGAGTCTGCTCGAGGCTTCCCTCGACTTCTCTGAAACGAGCACTGGGTGGCAGCCTGCAAATCCTCCTTTGTTGGGAGAGCCAATCTGGCAGTTTCAGGCTTCTACAACTTGTTTGGGGTTTTTTGGGTTGTTTTTGTTTGGTTTTTTGTTTTTATTTTAGGGTGTTTTCTCTTAGTTTAATTCATAAGATGGGAGGCTTTCAATGGGAAAAATTCTAGAAGGTAAAAGCAAAATTAAGAAAAAAATTCCATCGTGTATTTTGTGAGGGGAAGAGGGAGAACTGTAAATCTGTATGTGCTCAACTTTATATATCCCAGCCTTTGGGTGGCCTGCATGTGTTTTTTAGAAGTGAATGTCCCAAATGGAGGTGGTTTGGGGTTGTTTCCCCTCGTGCAGCAGCCCTGACCACGTTTGTGTCCCCGCAGTGGTGGATGTGAGCATGCAGTGTTCCCAGGACATCCTCCGCATGCTGCTCTCGCTCCAGCCCGTGCTGCAGGACGCCATCCAGAAGAAGAGGACAGTCCGCTCCTGGGGGGTGCAGGGACCTCTCACGTGGCAGCAGTTCCACAAAATGGCTGGGAGAGGCTCCTACGGTAATTCCAGCTCCATGCAGTTCAGCTCCATGGATTCTCCTACCTCTGCTCCATCCACCCAACCCCATGGCTGGTGCTGCTCAGCCTGTTGGAATTCTGAACAGCACTTGACCTTTCTTTAAACTATTGAGAGCTATTAGACAGAGGAGAATTCTTCTCTTTAGAAAAACAGGAAATATTTATATTCCTTAAAACAGGCAATGAATTAAAGATGTGCATTTAAAATGTACAGCTTCGGTTGCGCTGTTTGTATACACCTGACACTTCACCCAGTGAGGGACTGAAATTGCAAAGATGGGTTTAATGGTAAAAACAGAGTAACTGCTCAGGTTTTTTTACTCAAAATTCTTCTGTTTACCCCATTTTAATTGCTCTAAAAACAGGGAGTTAAAAATACTGATTTTGAAATGCTTCAGACAGTGTGCTTTATTGCTCAGTAGCGTGTTCAAGATCTGGGGTTATTCAGTGTCTTGTCTGATAAATGTTTGGAGTGGCCAACACGTGATGCATTTAGAGATAGAAGGTGAATTTTGTGCACTCACGATTTAATGACTTCATTAGCATATGAGATTGATTTACCACTGTGTTACAAGAGTGACCTTTCACCACCAGATCTTTTGTAGCTATATTTAGAACATGGCAATTATACATTTACAGTACATGTAAATGCATGTTCTTAAGTTTGTTTCCTTCTTTGGCCCTTTACATATCTGCTTAGACTATTTACATTTTTTCCCTGTCTTTGGTCCCTGATTGCTTTGGCTCTGTGGGAAAAGGCTTCCTGGACAGTGCAGATCTGTTCCTGATTGTCTGTGTACTGATAGAAGTATAAAACTCTGTGGAACAACTTCTTGAGGCCCTGAGATATTTCAAATAAAAACAATCAGCTGATGGCTTTTTTTCAGAGGGTTGGATCCTACACTTTGGATCTGTAAAATGAGAACTATTCCATTGATAGCCATGCTCCTTCCTGTGAGATGCTGGGAACACCAGGGGCTGTTCTATTCATGTTTCCTTGAAGTTAATTTTAAGCCTTCTGCTTAAAAACACGCCTTGCTTTTCCAGGAACTGATGAGTCCCCGGAACCACTGCCAATCCCAACATTTTTGTTGGGATACGATTACGATTTCCTGGTGCTGTCTCCATTTGCATTGCCCTACTGGGAGAGGCTGATGCTGGAACCTTACGGATCTCAGCGAGACGTTGCTTATGTTGTGGTGTGCCCGGAGAACGAGGCTCTGCTCAACGGAGCCAAAAGCTTCTTTAGGGATCTGACTGCAATATACGAGGTACAGCGTTTGGGGCAGTTTGCAGTGAAATGGATTTGGGAAAGGCTGTTTCTAATGCGTGCTCATGAGGACTTATCAGCCTTGTCGGAGCTGATAGCGACGCCTGCTCAGAATGCTATCTGGGAAAGCTGCTGGAGGGATTTAGGAATGGGCACTTGGAAGATAAGGGCTGTTCGTGCTGCTTCCCGTTCCTTTCGGCATTCGCCGTTCCCATCCGACAATCGCCACCCAGTGGCAAGGCTCTGCATTGCCACGCTAATTGTGTTCCCTCCGTTTAATTAATTAATTACATGCTTGTATTGCTTGGATTGTGAGGAAGATTAGAGCAGATGATAATCAACCTGATCTTCTTGCATTTAGGAAAACGTTGAAAATAAGCCATAATTCAACATTTCATACTGGTGTAATCCTAGAATTAAAATGTTACTTTGGAACACTGTAAATAAACTGAGAATATATATCTATATAAAATATATCCTTTGTGTGACATTTAACAGCTTTTAAGACTTTTTTTTTTTACCTTCTTTGCAGTCCTGCAGGCTTGGTCAGCACAGACCTATCTGTAAGTTACTGCCTGATGGGATCATGAGGGTTGGACCTACAGCCTCCAAGAAACTCTCAGAGAAGCTGGTCACAGAGTGGTTCTCACAGACAGCCAATGCCAACAACGAGGCATTCTCCAAACTCAAACTGTATGCTCAAGTTTGCAGATATGAGCTGGGTATGACCTTTTTTTAATGTTTTTTATTTCATACAATTGCCACTTACTGCCTGACAGGGACTTTGGTTATCTTGGATTGGTGACTTGGATTCTGAAGCAGTGAATTCCAGCAATTCAACAAGTCTGGGAAAAAATTACTTTAAAAATAGATTTCTTGATATTCCCTAAAGATTGTTATGAAAATATTAGAATTTGAAAATTTAATACAGGGATTTTGAGAGGTAAAATGTATACTTGGAGTTTGCTCTCTATTTTGTTACAACTGTAGACTTCCATAGGTGACATAAGCTTCAAAACAGCTGCAATATAAAATTTCTGCTTTTTTCCCCCTGCTTTTAGGTCCTTATCTTGCTTCTCAGCCTTTGGACAATTCTTTACTTTCCCAAACCAACCTGGTCCCTCCCTCCAGCCAGGCAGCCTCTGCTCTGCCCCCAGTGACAACCGCTGCTGCAAATCCCAACACTCCATCGTCGGCTCCCGCAGCTCCCACCAGCAGCACCATCACAGTGACATCCACCAGTGCCATGTCTTCTGCAGCCACTACAGCCAACTCCACCCTGACCACCACTGCCCCATCCTCCTCCTCTGCCAGCCTGGGCAGTGGCATTCCAACGAGCAAGCCTTCCTCATTCCCACCTTTCAGCAATATGAACAATACCACTCCTGCCCCCCTGCCTGCTCAGGCTGCTCCAGTCCCAAATGGGCAAACTGGGGGGCAGCAGCAACAGCCAACACTGCAAACAGCAGGGATGTCTGGAGAAACGGCTGCAGCACCTGCACAGCCCCATCCAGAGGTTTCTGAAAGGTAGGGGACTGCAATTGCACCTCCAGCTGAACAATCGGCTCAGCTAACGTGGACTTATTCATGCACTTTTGTGCCCTCGATAAAAATCCTGTATTTATTTTCACCAAGCTGCTTTTAAGGGAGAATGAAGGGTTTAGTTGTGGTGGAGCTGAACCTTTTGGTTCCAGTTGTAGCTCCAGTTCTAATTGGATCTCAGTGTCTGCTCTGCTACAAAAATAATCTTCCTTTTTTTTTTCTTCTCTCTCTAAAGAGAGAAAATTCACCAAACTACTCACTTCAATATTTTAAAGGGCTGGGGAAGGAGGGGGAGATAGATAATTGGCACCATCTTAGAGTTCTATTTTCTGTAGTCAAAGTTAGAGTGGTGAAGACAGCTCTTACTGTAGATATTCTTGTTCCCCAGTTAAGCAATAGTTGAGCTGTTGAGCTGCTGTAATAAAAAAGGCTAAAGAAAAGAGACTCAGTTACTGATAAGCTCCCATACAAAAATGACATAAAAAGACTGTTTCTTACACCAGAGTTGACTCCAAGTCTTTCAGATTAATAATTGACAATTTGATCTAGTTTTACAGTAAACCCAAATCTTTATAAAACTCAGCTGTTTGTAACTGGTTTCAAAATTTCATTTCCAGCACTATGGATCGTGATAAAGTCGGAGTCCCCACAGATGGAGATTCACATGCTATCACCTATCCACCTGCAATTGTAGTTTACATAATTGATCCTTTCACATATGAAAAAAAGGATGAGAACAGTAGCTCATCCAGTTTGTGGACACTTGGACTTCTGCGCTGCTTTCTAGAGATGGTTCAGGTTCTTCCTCCCAACATCAAGAACATCATTTCTGTGCAGGTGAGCCAGCACTTCCAGAAATAGAGCATCCTTGACTTTGGCTGTGTTTTGGGGGCAATAAAATTGACTGCAAAGTAAAACTCAAAAAACAATGTGCCGAATATTGTGTCAATAGTAATTTAATCTATTGATGAAACAAGGATTTAGGTTTTTTTTTCTCCTCTCCTCTGTTCTAGATTGTCCCATGTCAGTACCTGCTCCAGCCTGTGAAACACGAGGACCGGCAGATTTACACTCAGCATTTAAAATCTTTGGCATTTTCAGCTTTCACTCAGTGTCGGAGACCTCTCCCAACTTCCACCAACGTGAAAACCTTAACTGGTTTTGGCCCAGGTTTAGCCATGGAAACTGCTCTTAGGAGCCCTGATGTGAGTATTGTTACTGGGATTGTGGAATTGTGCAGATCAGAGAAAAGTCCCTGTTTATCAACCATCTTTCATGCTTTCCCAAAACTTCATTGCCTGTTCTGTCATCTTTCTAGAGACCTGAGTGTATTCGTCTCTACACCCCTCCTTTTATACTGGCTCCAGTAAAGGACAAGCAAACAGAGCTGGGAGAAACCTTTGGAGAAGCTGGTCAGAAGTATAATGTGCTTTTTGTGGGCTACTGTTTGTCTCATGATCAGAGGTGGCTGCTTGCATCCTGTACAGACCTCTATGGAGAGCAGTTAGAAACCTGCATAATTAATATCGATGTACCAAACAGGTAAGAACCAAACTTTAATTGATTTTTAGCAAGTATATTTTCTTTCATTCCCCTGAAGAATTAGATTGGGTTTGGTGCTGTAAGAATAACTGACTTTTGTAGACTTGCTGTGTTGCAAAACTGGCTAAAGCAGATTAATGTTTTCCCTATGATGTGCACACTGTTTTGAGTTAAATTTCTAGAAGAGTATTGTTTAGTTTCATGTGATTCTTGAGTGTTACTGTGTGTGTGTTCATATTTCCCCTCCTCACTTACTGGCTTTTAATGTCACTTTTAGAATGTGATTAGTTTTAAAAAACCCAAACAAACTGAAGTTGCAGCTGATGCACTGCAATACCAACACTCTTGGGTCCTGTGACTATTCAGGTTAATAGAAACAAATTCTAAGTGTGGCATTAAAAACTTGTTGTAGGTGGGTTCTAGCTTTGTTTTTCCCTTCTTTCTTAATTCTAGAGCTCGCAGGAAAAAGGGTTCTGCCCGCAGACTTGGTCTCCAGAAACTCTGGGAATGGTGCTTGGGACTTGTGCAGATGAGCTCTTTGCCATGGAGAGTTGTAATAGGCCGCTTAGGAAGAATAGGACACGGGGAATTAAAAGGTAACAGCAGCATTTTTTTGAGTTTAAAACTCGACTTGAAGCTTTAATTTTTCAGTAATATCAAGTGTCTGTCCCTGTTCCTGGAAGAAAACCTAACTAATGGAATTTCCCCCCTCAGACTGGAGCTGTTTGCTGAGCCGCCGGAACCTGCAGTCACTCAGCAAGAGGCTGAAGGACATGTGCAGGATGTGTGGCATCTCTGCTGCAGACTCCCCCAGCATCCTCAGTGCTTGTTTGGTGGCCATGGAACCCCAGGGATCCTTCATTATTATGCCAGGTATTTGAGAAACTCTCTCTTTTTGGCACGAGAGCTAACAGCTCAGGCTTTGCAAAACTAAGGAAATGCTGGCTTTCTCTCCCAAAGATTCCGTCTCCACTGGCTCCGTGTTTGGGCGCAGCACCACCCTGAACATGCAGACATCTCAGCTGAACACACCCCAGGACACGTCCTGCACTCACATCCTGGTGTTCCCCACCTCTGCATCCGTGCAGGTGGCATCATCCACCTACACCACTGAGAACCTGGATCTGGCCTTTAACACAAACAATGGTTTGTACTTTGGATTTGTTGTTTCCTTACAAAAAACCTACATCACTCCCCCTGTAATAAAACCTTCATCACTCCCCTGTTCATTCTAAGGAACCACTTTCATTTCTATGGAAAATCATTTTATTTCTGAATGTATTGTCATATCCCGTATATAGTGGAACTGTGGGAATTTACTGGTCTTGTTCTTTTTCAAGATGGAGCAGATGGAATGGGAATCTTTGACTTGTTAGACACTGGAGATGATCTTGACCCTGATATTATAAATATCCTTCCTGCATCTCCTGGTGGATCCCCTGTGCATTCTCCAGGGTCCCACTACCCCCATGGAGGTGATATGGGCAAGGTAACTATTGGAAGAAATACAGCTGGGGGTGTGTGTTTTGTCTGTTTTTTCTCCATCTGTTGATTTCCTTTTGTGGAATGCAAGTTTTTGAATCACTTGCATATTAGATTGTCATGTCATGCTTGGATATTTCAAAATGCTTTGTGTTTCAGAAGCTACAGATAATTTGTATTAAATTTGTGCTCTCCTAATTCAAAACCCTTGTCTGTTTTGTTCCAGGGTCAAGGCACGGATCGATTGCTTTCCACAGAATCTCATGATGAAGTAACAAATATACTGCAGCAGCCACTGGCCCTTGGTTATTTTGTGTCAACTGCCAAAGCAGGTCCATTGCCTGACTGGTTTTGGTCAGCGTGTCCTCAAGCACAAAATCAGTGTCCCTTGTTTCTTAAGGTACTCTACTGCTGCAGCCTCAGGGATCTGGGGGTTTTGTTCTTGTTAAACCAAAGTGGGTGCAGATCTCTGGGGAAAGTTCTGCTTTTGCTTCAGGAGACGTTGGGTGGTACATTTTTGAGATTTGGCTGTTTGGAAGGTTCTGCTTTGCTCGTGGTTTCTTCCTGATATTCTGGATTTCTTTCTTTTCATGGCTTTATGCTACAAGATTTTGTAAGAACAGGTTGAGTTCCTGGGCTCCCATTGGGAGTGGTGGTAGGGGGGAGGTACATAAGTGCAATGTAATATCTCACTTGCACTGGGTTAAAAAAGGAATAAATGAATCTCTTTCTGTATTGCACAAAGCATAAAAGCTGTTTTTTCCACGTTGGCTTTGCCAAGTTGTAGCCATTGTATCATCTTGTCTGGGCATTGTCTGAGCCCCTTATCTTCTCATGGCACAATCAAGACATACTTGGCACATTTAAGGCCATACATTGATATACAGAGAAACTTTCTGTATTCACAATATTCACTTTTGACATAAATCAGCATCTCTAATACTGTGCTTTATTTTCTAATGATGCAGATATATCTTCTGCAGCCTTGTTTGTGTCTGGATTAGCAGTTCCTCTTGGCCTAAGCTCAGCTGTGGCTTTGCTATAGGATATTATTTTGAAGAGAGGATTTATTATTTACGCTAAGCAGCTCTATATATGAAATATAAATAGACCAGGCCTATGGAAAGCAACTGAACTTCCAAGTCTGTGTGTTATTAGACATCTTGAGTTGCTTTTTTAATAATCACTTGATGTAGAAAAGGGATTAAAAAACCCACTAAAATATGTTGCACTACTAGCACTGTGCTTGTAGGAGACATCCATGTGAGAGAATATAAAGGAAGCCTTTATATTCTGATAATTCCCAAACTGGTTGATGGCCTAAGGATAAGATTTGTTCTGGCCTGGGTGTCAGACAGAGAAGGTGACTGCAAGGGCCAGCAATATGGGAGAAGGAAATATGGTGGAGTTGATCAGGCAGTAACTTCTGGCTTCCTTCTTCCTTCCTTAGGCCTCTTTGCACCTCCACGTGCCTTCAGTGCAATCAGACGAGCTACTCCACAGTAAACACTCCCATCCACTTGATTCTAATCAAACTTCTGATGTGCTCAGGTATTTATCATTGATCACTTGCAAAAACATTGTGCATTTAATTTTTTAATGCTGCTGCAGTGAAGCTGCATGTTTGTTTTTCCTGCTGTTAGTTTTTTTCTTTGCACAACTGATAAATTGTGCAGATAAATTGCTGTGCTTTGAGTGATTAAAGTGTCACAGAACAGTGGAATTAAAACCAAACATCTCTAAGTCCTTCCTTAACCAATCAGTGTTGATTACAACTGAAAATGTTGGAAAAACAATGAAAAACAATGAGAGTTTGAGGTCTAGCAGAAAAGACAAGTAATAGTTAAGCCAGAATCTTGCATGGCAATCTTGTGGAAAATCTGAAATGCTGAAGGACAGGAGCCCAGACCTATGTAAAGATGGGACAGCAATTGAGAAAACATTAGATTTTTTTTCTTTTTCTGGTTTTTTTTTTTTAATATGAACCTCTTGATATGGATTAAGCATAGACAATTACAATGACAGTTTCCCCCTGAAAGTAAGTTTAGCTCTGAACTGCTTGTACTAATTCAGAAGACAGGCTATTTCTGAATGTTGGCAAACCTACTTTATGTTTTTGATGCCAAAGAAACTGCATTACAGTAAATTAGGGCTGTAAAATCCTGGTGAGAAAATGTGTTGGCCTGACAGAAGGCTGTTTGTTTTTCAGGTTTGTTCTGGAACAGTACAATGCACTCTCCTGGCTAACCTGTGATCCTGCAACCCAGGACAGACGGTCATGTCTCCCAATTCATTTTGTGGTGCTGAATCAGTTGTATAACTTTATCATGAATATGCTGTGATCTTCATCTGAATTTTGCAAGACAAAAATGAGGAAAAGGGATATTTCACTGCAGGACTAAGTTATAATTCTTCTCAGTGCAAGTTGTTTGTGATGGGGTATGAATCTTGTTACTTCCAGCAAATATTGTTTTGACTTGTGAGAGGGGCACCCATCGCCCTGCTGTCTTTGAGTCACTGACTATGGGGGACGCTTCAGAATGATGATCAGAAAGTGTATTATAACATTTTTAGTAGCAAAATTAACCATTTTTCCCCAGCCACAGTATTTGTGAAGAGTAATGAGCCATAGTACCCAGTCATGGTTAATGAATTTTAAAAGCATGGAGATGAGAAGAAACATGAGGAACAATTAAGTTTCAACCTATGGCTTCAGAACATCAAGATGTTCTTGTATTGGATTATAGTATTTAGTATTCAAAAATGCCTGCATCTCTTATTTATTGTAAGTTTTTAAATGTATAAATTGTCTTATATTTCTTAACCTCTTTTATAAAAATTTTCCTAGAAGGTTTATACTGCCTTCTTGCTTTAAAGCAATTGGTCTAAAATATATGTAATCGTCTTAATTAAAAGTTGCAGTAGGTTGCTTTTAGAGTATTATTTTTTTGTAAGGGGAGGGTGGGGACAGTAAATTTGTATTGTCTTGATGTACAGTTTAATGGGGATAGAGGGGTTAATGTCCATACCATTGTGTGTGGGGGATTTACAGCTAAGCTGTAGTTGCAGAGTACATGTACAGTAATGAAGTTCACTGTGTTTATATAAATTGAAAAGGTACTGGGTCTTACAGCATTTTATATCACACCTTTACAGAGTAACAATGGCAATATATAAGTGATATTGTAGGTGGTTTAACTTGTAGTGAGAATAAAACGAATAAACTCGTCAACTGAAGTTTGTGTTATGGTTCAGGGCTGTGGCTAGATTCTCAGATCCACTTCCAGGACGCAAGTTTTAATATCACAAGAATATCTCTTGTGCATTGTTGCTCCCTGGATATTTTTGGCACTGTGCTCACGGCATTGTTTGCTTCCCCATTTGCGATAAAATGCGAATCTGAGGCGGAACTCACGGAAAACTCTGACCTTATCCAAAGTCTCCTGCGAGGCTGAAATTTAGCCCAGCTCTAGCCATTTTACAAATGCAAAAATAGTCAATCTTGACTTTAAGATTGGTGTGTGTTTAACTAAAATGTGGTGTATATAGATTCTCAGTGAATTCTGGTATTCAGATTTTATTCCACTAGTAAAAAAAAAAAACAGCACGAAACCCTGAACATTTTTCCTTTTCCATGTACTTTTGGCACTGTGGTGAAGGTCCCAGATACCAGTGTATGGCCTTCCCCATATCCCCTTTTCAGGCTCTGGCTGGGGCATGTGCCAAGGAGGCTTTGCCCTCCCCGAGGAAGGGACTGACAAACCACAAGGCTTTCCTAAACTCCCTCTATCTACAGCCACCATTTTTTCTCAGTAGTTTCCTTCCTTTTTCCTAGCACATGCCAAATGTCTGGTGCTGCTCTAAAATAGCCCCTACGGGTGCTGAAGAGCAGCTGCAGATGCTTTTTCTGGGTTCCTTATCTGACTGCCAGATGAAAAACTGAACTCCTGCAGCGCTCCCTAAGCCTGTCATGATAACCCAGGTCCTGGGTCTTAATGCTGTCTGTCTCACTGGTTTGAACTTGTAAAGGAGCAAGTTTTAAGATCCATTTGTGCACCTGCTGTTAACCCTCTACAAGGAAGAATTTGCTTGCATTTACCAAACTTACTGTGTTCATGAAAAATCTTGTTTCGTAAATGCAAAATACCTGCCTGAGGTGATCTTTTTTCATATGAACAGTCTCACTGAATCGTGTACATACAATATTAGCAACTTTTTTGGTTTTGTATAAAGAAGTTGTACAATTGGTGATGAGAATTTTCAGTCATTTCTTCAGAACAACATGAGTGCAATCAGAAGTTAGCATATTTTGATAAATAGAGTTAAAAACTGGGTCTGTCCATGACTTTATCTCGGTAACGCACCGCAGATTAAACGGCACATTATTGTCTTACAGAAGGTTTTTTCTCATTTGGTTGACATTTTTGAAGTGGAAAAGTGCTCCTAAAACTGGAATTTTCCAAGTGTATGTCCTTTTCTTTTGAGCTTTGTTGCTAAGTGGTTGTTTCTAACCCTGGCTCAGTTAACCAAGTTCCAAGGGCTGGGTTTTGGTGTGGCTTTGTTTGTGTTCAATCTGACTTGTATTCCTAAAGGTAAGTGAATCAGCTGCCTGAACGTTGGTGTAACTGTATTCTGTTACCTGGACCAGCCTTCCCTGTGAAACTCCTACTGTGAAAGCTGCCAGTTTCCCACTCCTCCCCCCCATCAAATGCAATTAAAGTAAATTATAATATTATAACCACTATAAAAGATTAGAAGGGCCATTTCTGGAGTGATAGTCACAGCCGGCAATGTACATATCAAACCTGCCAGCACCACGGAGCCAACTACTATATTGGGTATACTTTTTTTTGTTAGCTACTTTCATTTAACTATTTTAAGTGCACATAATAGCTGGTTTATAAATAAAATTGTCACAATCCAATAAGTCGAGGTTGTTTAGCAAGTACAGGCTTAAGCAGTTGAAAATTTCAGCTACAGCTTTCCAAACTGGCCTTGGAAGAAAATGTTGTTCCTGTCAGTGCTTTAAGTAGCTGTGGAGGTTTATCTCTTCCAATGAAAGAAGAAGCTGAGATCCTTCCATTCCAATTAAATACATATTTTAACCCTGATATTACTGCATTTAAGCCTTTTAGTCACCTTTGACTCACTACTATTTGAATTAGGTTTCTGAAAACCCTGTTGCTAGACCAGCAAGGCCACCAGCTGTACTTGTAACAACCCTTACATTTTAAAAGTAGCTGTAACATTGAGATCTTTCTAACATTCTCTGAAATAATTAAAGATAAATGGATTTATATTTAAATCCTCAGCTATGTTCTTACTTAGCTGTCAGTTATGGCGCAGATTATTGTATTTCTATATTTACCTCTGATGGTAATTTTAACTTTGTGTGTTGCTATGAAGACTCGCCGATGTCTTTAATCAAGCACTATTTGTTAATACTGTAATATCAACATATTATGTTGCATTATTTTAAAGCTTTCAAAAATAAGAGTAAAACGTTTTAAAAAATGCTATTGCACCATATAATTTGCTGCACAACAGTATGGCACCGCATATCAGTCTGCTGGGAGAGTAATGCTGCATAAACCTTGTTTTGATCTGGGTTTCTTTGGAGAATTCATTGATGGGGTGACATTGTACAACATTACTGTCTCGCAACCTCCAGCTGGGAAGGTGGTTTTGTTTTATTTTATTTTTTTAACTTTTTTTTTTTTTTTTAAGTAAAGGGCCCAGGACTATGCTTCGTACTTAAAGGTTTTTTGGTTTTTAATTATTATTTGTGGGTGTACTTTTTATTTTCAGCAGAGCAAAGCTTAATTTACAGTAAAACTGGATTTGGGACCTACCACAATCCTCAGGGTCACTTTTTCAGGATGCTACTCATCGAGCTTTAGGTTTTTCCGAGTCAACTGGACGTGAGGACCTCGGACCTCGGGCTGCCGCAGCCTGTGGCCTCTCGCTGGACATGTCGCTGTCCGGCACGGCTGGACACACGGGAATCGCTGCAACACCGGCTGGACACACCGGGAGCTGCTCCAACCCCTCTGCCATGGCTGGACGCGCTGAGGAGCCATTCCAACACCCAGCTGGACACCAGGAGCTGCTCCAACACCCTCCGGCACGGCTGGACAAGTCCAGAGCTGCTCCAACACCCTCCGGACAGGTCCAGAGCTGCTCCAAGGCCACTCTGGCCTGGCTGGACAGCTCAGGGAGTCTCTCCCTCAGCACGGCTGGATTTGCCGGGATCCCTCCATGTGTCCCTCAGCCGCCTCCATGTGCCCTCCAGCCGCCTCCATGTGCCCTCAGCCGAGCCGCCGTCGTTATTTATAGTGACAGAGAAACAAAAAAAGCGATTTAAGGAACAAACACTATTGTCGCCGCCGAATGCCATAAACACTGAGTTGTACAAATTGTGATGGAGGAAATGAAGAAGGAGAAGGAGAAAAAAAAAAAAAAAAGGTTTATACTTTTTAAAAAAAGCAAAAAAATTCAAATGGAATAAATTATTCATGAAGCCTTGATTGCGCTGTGGGTTTCTTGAGGGGGCGGGCAGGGCGGCTCCCCTCAGCCCTTCCCTCCCCTCAGCCCTTCCCTCCCCTCAGCCCTTCCCGCCCCTCAGCCTTTCCCTCCCCTCAGCCCTTCCCGCCCCTCAGCTCGCCCCGCCCGTCGCCGTGACGCCACTTCCCGCTTCCCCCGGTAGTGGCGGCGGCGGCGGGTGGGCGCGGGGCCGTGAGGGAGGCGGTGCCGCCGCCATGGCCGAGTGCTCGGCGCTGCAGTTCGTCAGCCCCTACGCCTTCGAGGCCATGCAGAAGGTGGACGTGGTGCGCCTGGCCGCGCTGAGCGACCCCGAGCTGCGGCTGCTGCTGCCGTGCCTGGTGCGCATGGCGCTGTGCGCGCCCGCCGACCAGAGCCAGAGCTGGGCGCAGGACAAGAAGCTCATCCTGCGGCTGCTCTCGGGGGTCGAGGCGGTCAACTCCATCGTGGCGCTGCTGTCCGTGGATTTCCACGCGTTGGAGCAGGACGCCAGCAAGGAGCAGCAGCTCCGGTAACGCAGGGAGCGGGGATGTGTGGCGGAAGCGCTGGGTGGCTTTTCCAGCTGTTGAATGCAGCTGTTCAAGTGCCGGACCGACCCGGCCATTCGTGACCCTTGAGAATCTCCTAGGAAAGCCCCTAGAGAAAGGTTTAATTGTGTGTCCTGCGGATCTGTTCCCCGCCGGGCTCAGTGTGGGATGCTCTGGGGAGCTGTCCCGGTAGGGCAGGGCAGGGGGTTGCTCTTTCCTGACTGTTTGTGCTGCTGGGGAATAGGAGAACTTGTCATTTGATAATCTACTGAATTAGCTTTCTTGTGCTGCAGTTACAAGTCTTTACAGATCTTTGGCAGGATAGAAGAGATCCCCTAGAGAACTGCTGCCTTCCTTAACCGCAGGCATTTCTATCTTTGCAGAAACTTTAATAGTTGTTTGTTTTGAACTTTTGTCTTGTGTCTGCCAGGCACAAGCTGGGAGGTGGCAGTGGAGAAAGCATCCTGGTGTCGCAGCTGCAGCACGGGCTGACGCTGGAGTTTGAGCACAGTGACTCTCCTCGGCGGCTCCGGCTGGTGCTGAGCGAGTTACTGGCCATTATGAACAAGGTAAACTTCTCCCAGTCTGCATGTTTGTGAGTTTTAGGTTGGTGAAAATGCACTCTGGACAGGCTGAGACATTCTGTTTCTGGTGCTACTGGAAGTGTGAGTGTTGTTCTCTAGTCCTTATCTTCTAGACTCAAAATCTTAGCCTGACTGAACAGTGGCTTGTGATTAAACTCCTTGGGACTTCCTAAAGGAAGGCTTTCTTCTCAGAACAAACCGGGGCAGTCTTAGCTAATGTTATACGGACTCTGTAATATGCTGTACTCATATATATTGTGATTTGGTGATCAGTCATTGCAGAAATCATATTTGGAAGTGAAATGATGTCTTTTCTCCATTCCATTCTTTACATTGCAGTGTGGTATAAGCCACCATATTTCTCTTGCCCCACTCCCTTGTTCATCCCAGCATTTTATTTGCGTAAACTTCGAATTGTTACTCAGCTATTTTTCTTTCTTCTGAAAAGAAACAGTGATACCATCTGTGTTGAAGTATTTCCAGTAGTAAATATTTCTTAATCTACAAACCTTTCCTGCTTGTTCTGTGTTGATAGCTCTATGTGTTTGACAGTTTTAAATCTAATTAATATGCTGAATTTAAAGCAGATTTAGACAAATAGCTTCATAAAACCTGTTCAGTGATGATAAATATTGTCTTGTAGGTGTCAGAATCAAATGGTGAGTTTGTCCTCAAATCTTCTGAGCTCTTTGAGAGTCCTGTTTACCTGGAGGAGGCAGCAGATGTTCTCTGCATTTTGCAAGCAGGTGTGTTGTTTTGTATTTATGGTGTTTTCTGACCTCTGGCAAATATAACAAAACAACTTTTGGAGCTGTTATGACAAAAGTAAGGTTAATCTAAACTGTGTAGCTCTTGCAAACAGGGTTTTTTTTGTTTCCCTGTGAAACATTGTGACTTTTTACACCCTCTTTCCATCCAGAGCTGCCCTCACTGTTGCCAATAGTGGATGTGGCCGAAGCTCTGCTGCACGTTAAAAACGGGGCGTGGTTCCTTTGCCTTCTGGTGGC
Organism: Entomyzon cyanotis; assembly: GCA_024500445.1. Lineage (NCBI taxonomy): Eukaryota > Metazoa > Chordata > Aves > Passeriformes > Meliphagidae > Entomyzon > Entomyzon cyanotis. Next base: position 3,477,384 of record JAKEPQ010000673.1, read on the forward strand.
CAATGTCCCTGACAGCTTCAACGAGGGTGAGTTACAGCTTCTTCTTCAGCTTTTGAAATGATTCCTAGCAGTAGAGTTAATTCTGGGCTAAACTACGAGTTACATAGATTTGAACTGCTGGATGCTGCCATCTGATCATGCTGATGCCCGTTTTTTGCAGCCTGATTGTAGGCCAGGCTCAGTATGTGTCACAGATTTTCATCTGTAGGTCATTGTTACAAAAGCTGGCTTGGGCAGGGAATGGCTGGGGCTAAGAACCTGCTCTGTCCTTGCTACCAGTTCTCCCTTATACTGAGACATATTATGAGGTGAAAATTAGTATTGGGAAGGGCAGATTTGCTCACAGTTGGATCTTTAGTGTGCAGAGGTCTGATAAAGAACGGCGAGCGGCAGGACGAGGAGAGCGTCGGAGGTCGGCGCAGAACGGAAGCTCTTCGGCACCTGTGCAAGATGAACCCTTCCCAAGCCCTGAGGGTCCGAGGCATGGTGGTGAGTCTGTCATGAGAACCAGCATTTAAAACCTTCTGAAAGCTTTAAAACCACAAAGATGGCTAACTCTGAGCGTTTTATCTAGGTGGAGGAGTGTCACCTACCAGGTCTTGGTGTGGCTTTGACCTTGGATCATACCAAGAACGAATCCTCAGATGATGGAGTGAGTGACCTGGTGTGTTTTGTGAGTGGTTTGCTGCTTGGGACAAATGCAAAGGTTCGAACCTGGTTTGGAACTTTCATCCGAAATGGCCAACAGGTAGGAAAATCTTTGTACATTCTGCTTTTAAAGAAATGTTCTTGTAGCTTGCTGTAACTTCTCTGGACGTGTGCTGCATATTTGTCTGAATGCACATAAATCCTGTTGCACATATTGGAGGAACCTTTACAAGACAACCTCTTATGGGACACTCAAGTCTATAAATAATGTCCATGAAGGCAGCAGCTATTTGGTTGTTCTCCGGAGAGGTTTTTAGGCGTGGAAACCAGGGAATTGTATGTTTGTAATATTTACCTGATAAATATCTTCGTCCTCAGTGTTCCCAGTAGGAAGATGCCTCTCGACTTGCTCGGTTGAGTTAAAGTTTGGATTTTGGTGTAAGAAGCTGTTCTAATACGGTCACGTGTTGCCTGTTGCCCTGGTACTAAAAAGTGTATTTAAAAAAACAATCCTCTTCCCTCCCTTCTTTTCCATTAACTGTGGAAACTCTTACGTCATGCATTGTTTGATGGGCTGGATTTGACATTCTCATCTTTTAACCTCTTACACAGAGAAAAAGAGATAACATCAGCTCTGTGCTGTGGCAGATGAGGAGGCAGCTGCTGCTGGAGCTCATGGGGATCCTGCCCACGGTGCGCAGCACCCACATTGTGGAGGAGGCTGATGCTGACACAGAGCCCAACGTGTCTGTGTACTCAGGGCTCAAGGAGGAGCACGTGGTGAAAGCCAGCGCCTTGCTGCGGCTCTACTGCGCTCTCATGGGCATTGCTGGCCTCAAGTGAGGATCCTTTGCATGCTCTGGGCTTTTCTTCATGGCTGTCCTTTTCAGCAGAAGGGGAGGGCTTTGGGCACTTCTGTCTTCATGCCACTGTGTCCTCAAAACTTGTGGCAGAGCTCACCAATTTTGGTACTAGCGGAGGCTCTGTTGCTGCAAAATCACTTCTGCAGAATTGTTAAAAGAAGTCTAAACCCTCATGGTTGGAGAAGTGTGTAGAGTTACCAGCTGCTTTCTCTTCTAGCAACATACATTGTATGGATTCTGAATTTCTGTTTCTTTGGTTTCACGTTTTAAAGAGTGTTAATATTGCATCTTAATGCATTGTTAGTTTTAATTAAAGTAATTTATACTAATAGGCAAGATTATATTCTGGGGAAGTTTTCTCACTGTTGTTGTCTCTTAACAGAGATTTTTACGTCTTTAAATTCAGAGAGAGTTATTAACTTGATAGACGAAATAACAGAGAAAATTCAATCTTTAACCATTGTGATGAGACACAGGAAATCTCTTCCCTGTGAAATCCCCAGCTGTGTTTTGTTCTCTGTCCTGCTCAGGCCCACGGATGAGGAAGCTGAGCAGCTCCTTCAGCTGATGACAAGCCGCCCTCCCGCAACCCCGGCTGGTGTCCGCTTTGTGTCCCTGTCCTTCTGCATGCTGCTGGCCTTCTCCACTCTGGTCAGGTACCTCTCAGGACAGGAGGAGCTTGGGAAGATCTGACTGTTTTAGCACCCAGAGCTGCACAGTTTTTCTCCCCTAATTCTTTCTAAAATCTCTGTATGTTGATGGAAGGGATTTGTCTCACTCTGCGGCGAGTGAGTGGATATTTCACTCTGTTTTCCCTCTTTATAGCAAATCTTTGGAGAGGGAAGCATTGGCATGAGCTTAGTTGGAGTGGTGTTTTGAAGACTGAAGTAGGTCTTACTAGTTCACTTTTCCTCAGAGCAAGTTCATGGCTAAATTCCCTGAAGTCTCTGTTCAAAAGAGAAGAATGCAGATAATTAAGGGGTGTAGCTTTCTGCTGGATGCATTCCAAAAAGGAAGTTGCCTGACAGTTGGACTGACCTTTGTGCCAAATATCACTGCTTATCAGCAGCTGAGTGCTAAAGTGAAAGTGACAAAAAGTCTCCTGGTGTAAGATTTCTCAATATTGGCTTTTCTGCAAGTGATAGGGAAACTAGCACTGGTTTCTGGGAGAAGAATCTATTATGGATTTTCTTTGTGCAGCACCCCAGAGCAGGAGCAACTCATGGTGATGTGGCTGAGTTGGATGATAAAGGAAGAAGCCTACTTTGAAAGGTGAGAGCAGCCTGGATTTGTTTTAATGGCTCCAGTATTCTCCCATTTATGTCCTACTGGAAACTAACTCTTGCCCTTTGTTACCATCAGCATTTCTGGTGTGTCTGCTTCCTTTGGGGAGATGCTGCTCTTGGTAGCCATGTATTTCCACAGCAACCAGCTCAGTGCCATCATTGATTTGGTTTGTTCCACTTTGGGAATGAAGGTAAATCCTAAACTGTTTCTAGCCTGTACATTTGTCTGTTAAAATCAACTTTTTGCTTTGTTTTGGTACTTCGGTGTTTACTTTTGATATAAAAAATCCCGCTTTGATTTTGCTAATATACCTAAAGTAAATATAACCTGAAAAATGAGTAATAATTTCTCTGGAAAAACATTAAAATATGCATAGCTCTTGATACAGACGAATGTTATGATAAAAGTATCTTCAAGAAATGCTGTCTCTTTGAAGTAGTTATTTCCAAGGAATTAACTTTTTTAGAAGACTAATTGAAGTAGTTTCCTAATTGAGCTGCAAAGTTTTTATTTTCAATAGTTAAAAGAAATATCTATGTATGTAAAAATTAATTCCAGTAAATTACCAAAGGAGATTTGCCAGCAATTCACTATTGTGAAATAGTGTCTCACCAAATGTAAAAGCTGGGTAGGGAGTTTTTAGGACAAGGAAGACATGGGGTAATGAACTAGTGACATTTGAAAATATTTCTGTTTAACATTTGGTATGATGTGTTTTCCTGGTATCCCAGTCAAGACAAGATTTAAAAGGCTAAAAGTTAACAGCTTATAAAATAAAATTGTAGTCCTTAATTACAAGAAATATAGAACTTGCAATTCTAAGTACTTTCTTCTTTATTTCAGATTGTTATTAAGCCCAGCTCGCTCAGCAGAATGAAGACAATCTTCACACAGGAGATTTTCACTGAACAGGTATTTTCAACCTAGGGATTTTTTTTTCCTCTTTCCTTTTGGGATATTCTCCAAAAATAAGGAGATGTCAGTAAGGACTGTGGCTGTGTGACTTTCCCACCTTGTGCTAAGTGTTTTTCTGTTAATTGTATCTCTCTTCAGGTGGTTACAGCCCATGCTGTCCGTGTTCCTGTCACAGGCAATCTCAGTGCCAACATCACTGGCTTTTTACCTATTCACTGCATTTACCAGCTTTTGAAGAGTCGTTCCTTCACCAAGCACAAAGTATCCATTAAGGTATGGCCTTTGCTTGATTTCTGTTAATAATTCTGAATGCTGATGAGGTTTTGCAGGCTGGTTGAATTATAGGAGCAGAATTCTTGATGAATCTTGTACCTTACTACCAAATGATTTAAGAAGGAACTGTGTATTAAGTTAGGGTGTCCATTTTTAGCTCTGTAATCCAGAGACCACAACTTAGAGAAGTTAAAAATCAAAAGTCTCTCTTCCCCATCTGTGCTTAATAAAATCATAGTCAGAATGATTTTCCAGCCAGTACAAGTTTTATTTGTGAATCAGGGTCTGGGATACAGAGTTCATGACCAGCTCAGAACTGATGTTACCCTTTTCAAAATCAAAGCTTCATTTATTAAAAGGTGTTGTAGTTGCAGACAAGGCAAATTGCCCCCCAGCCTGGCAGCTGCTCATGGAATGGGATTTTCTCTTCCAGGACTGGATCTATCGGCAGCTCTGTGAAACAACCACCCCACTCCACCCTCAGCTGCTCCCCCTAATTGATGTCTACATCAACTCCATCCTTACTCCTGCATCTAAATCCAACCCAGAGGCCACCAATCAGCCTGTCACAGAACAGGAGATACTGAATGTTTTCCAAGGACTCTCTGGGGTAATGGATTTGTTTGGATCTTTCATGTACTTTATGTGAATGTGGTTCAGGATTTTGTATTTGTGTTGTTGCCTCACTTTCTGTCTTTACTGCCTGTAAACCCCCTCCTGTTTTGAAGTGAATCTTGTTACTCAGCTATTCATCACATTTGTAGGTGAATCCAAATTTTTCTTCCCAAGGATCAGGAATGCAACATGAGCTTTGTGTGTGGTTTTGTGTGCAGGGAGAAAACACTCGTCCCACCCAGCGCTTCAGCATCACCACACAGCTGCTCGTCCTCTACTATGTCCTGTCCTATGAAGAGGCACTTCTGGCCAACACAAAGATTCTAGGTAAATGTGGGAGCTTCAGGGGGAAAGAGGTTGACTGAAAATTAGGTGCAAAGAGAGGAAAAATTCATGCTGCTGTCAGATTCAAGTCAGGTGTTTGTAGTGAATAAAATGTTGCTGTAGAGATTGAGTAGATAAAGTTTCTGCCAAAACTCTGTTGTTGGGTAATCTGTTTTACAGATTAAAAGAGGTTCAAGCTGGCCAGAGTTACAAGAAATGTTTATGAACATCTAATATATACAGCAACAATTAACAAAGTCTTCATAATTAATTGAGATCTTCACTCATTCACGTGTCATCAAACTTGCTTACACTTTTCTTTGAGTTGGCAATTTTATAGTTGGTAGTACTGAATGATCCCATTTTTACCTTTGAAATGGAGACTTTAAATCAGTTCTAAAAGACTGTTGTGTATTTTATTGATGGAATTAAATTTCAGTGGAAATGGAGTATTTATATGTAGTGGGTGGTTTTACCAGCCCTTTTGAGGGTGCAAAACTTCTACCATTCATCAGTGCTATTTTCTTCATGCTAATCCAGGAAGTCTGAAATACTATAAAATCAATTATAGTTATTTGATATTTTCTCTATTTTACCTGGATAATATAGAGACAAGTGCTTTCCATTTTCCTTATTGATCCATTTGGGGAAATACCTGTTTTTAGCTGTTAAGTGTGGTTTCTTGTCCTGTTCCCTTGTAGCTGCAATGCAGAGAAAACCCAAGTCCTACTCCTCAGCATTGATGGATCAGATTCCAATTAAGTACCTCATCCGGCAGGCACAGGGGCTGCAGCAGGAACTGGGAGGTAAAAATGGTCTAAAGTGCACGAAAGGGAAAGCTGAGCATTTCCAGCTTGGTGGCTCTCACTTCTGTCATGGTTATAATTCCTTTTTCTTGCTTTTAAAATCTGTCAGGAGTAACTACTGAGATTGCAGAGATGTTTGAAGAGTGACAGTGAAATTGTGAGGAAAGCAGTTCCTTTGAGAGGAGGTCTTACCTCCCTAGAGTAGGTTTTAGGGTAGGAATTACCTGAGAATCTTGAATAGTCCAGGGTGAGTTTAAGGGTTCCTTTCCAAAGGGGAACTTTTCCTCTCTGTTGGAGTTAAAATATCAGATTATGAAGGTTCCCCTCACTGAGCTGCTTGGCAGTGATTCAGTTCAGGTCAGTGGTTGAAATAAAAGGCACAGATATGTTCAGGTGCTCAAATCTGAGCTGTCCATGTCCCTGATGTCCCCAAGGGTTGCACTCTGCCCTGCTGAGGCTCCTGGCCACCAACTACCCTCACCTGTGCATCGTGGATGATTGGATCTGTGAGGAGCAGATCACTGGCACTGATGCCCTGCTCAGGAGGATGCTGCTCACCAACACGGCCAAGAACCACTCTCCCAAACAGCTCCAGGAAGGTAAATAACTTCATTCCAAGTAAATTCTTTCCAAATGGGTTGGAGTAGAGTGGATTTGAAAGTGTGTAATTATACTGCATTTGCATAACCAAAATGTTCTGCTTCAAATGTTAGCAGTCCAGTTTTACCAAGATCCTGTTTTTGTTTCACAGCCTTTTCCATGCTGCCTGGAAATCACACCCAGCTGATGCAGATCCTGGAACATTTGACTCTTCTCTCAGCTGGAGAATTGATCCCCTATGCAGAAGTATTGACCTCGAACATGAATCTCTTGCTGGATGCTGGAGTCCCACGGGGCATTCTGCAGGCTGTCAATAAACTTTGGATGGTTCTGAACACTGTCATGCCCAGAAGGTATCAAGGCTCAAAAATGGGAGTTTGCTACTTCACAGATCTAGAAAAACATGGCTGAGTGATCAAATGCTTGGGGAACCCCCTTTCTTATGCAGATTTTCTATTAAAAAAATCATACAAATATTCTCATTTTAGGTTGTGGGTGATGACTGTCAATGCCCTGCAGCCTTCAGTAAAAATAGTGCGACAGCAGAAATACACCCAGAATGATCTGATGATTGATCCCCTGATTGTACTGAGGTGTGACCAGAGAGTTCACAGGTGAGTGTGTTCCTCCTTGAGCTGTTTGTGTGCTGTGCTGCTACACAGTGAATGCCAAACACAAAGGTGTCCAACAGAAAACTCCTAAAAGCTTTCAGCTCTTCAAAACATCTTACTCCAGACTTACTATAGGAGCTTGTAAATTCCATGTTTTGTTTTAAGGTTGTTAGCCAGAGGACTGAGGAGCTGGACCTGCTGTTCCAGCATTTCATCCTGTCCAGCTGAGTGTCCTGTTGGACAGCCTTGCTACAGCCTTTGGGGAGTGCTTTTAGTTTGTCTGTGTAACTGAAATATTTTTATTTTCCTCTGTTTTCCCATGTCAGGAGTCCTCCTCTGATGGATATCATTTTGCACATGTTGAATGGATATCTTCTTGCTTCAAAAGCTTACCTTAATGCTCACCTAAAGGAAACAGCAGAGCAGGACATCAGGCCATCCCAAAACAATGCAATGGGTCCAGAGGCCCCAGAAGTTACAAGGGAAGAATTAAAAAATGCTTTGCTTGCTGCTCAGGTAAGAGGGAAGAGATGGATATTACATGGTGTGAGGAAAAACAGTGATTGAAGAGAAATGCAGAAACAGGAAATTAAAAAAGGAGACCTTTTAAATTCATTTTTTTACCAACTGCAGTTACCATGGAAAAGAAAACTGCCTCTGTATTCAGATGGTTAAATATTTTCTTTTTTTCTGTTTTCTAGCCTGAGGCATTGTGCTGATTTACTGCTTTGATAGTGATTGTTCTGTTAGAACAGAAGAGTTCTGCTTATCAGCCCTTTTGCCTTGTTGCTTGTGTGATCCAGAGGCTGTGTCTGTGCTTGGATTTGGAGCAGTAAAATGTGAATAAAAGTGCCAGACTTGTGCCTGATCATCTGAATGATGTTTCAGAGAAGCAGCCAGCACTGGCAAGTGGGAGGCTGAAGGATGGTTCACTTCCTTAGCTTGACATTATGGAAATTCTTGAGTAATCCTGTTTCACAGACAGTCTCTTCATCCCTCTGTCTGAAAGTGTCACATAGAGAGTTCCCATTATAATATGATTTTTGAGTTAATAGAAGTTTTAATATTTAAATGAGCAGGGTGATCTTCCATGAATGCTGTGAATTACATGTATTGTGCATATTTTTTCTGCTCTGGATACTTCAAGGGATCACCGGATATTTATTTTGCAGCAATACAAGATTCCACTGAATTTACTCTTTTGATCTGTGATGATGATAATCTGTGTGATTTAACCTTATTTTCTATGAGTCTTCATTGAGATAAAGTTTCAAAAATTTAGGTAGAAATCCTAATCACGTGACAATCTTCCATTTCTTAAACTGTCCTTATTTTGTATGTGATTTTTAAAATTTCACTGGGTTTTTATTTTAATGCATCTTCGGTGCCTTTTCTCCACAGGACAGTGCTGCTGTGCAGATCCTTCTGGAGATCTGCTTACCTACAGAAGAAGAGAAGGGGCAGAGCAGCAGCACTGAGGATTTACTGAAGGATGCTCACAGCCCCTCGAGCCCCCAGGCTGCTGAGGCAGAGGAGGAGGAGGAGAGCTTGCTGTGCAACCTGCGGGAGGTGCAGTGCCTGATCTGCTGCCTGCTGCACCAGATGTACATTGCTGACCCCAACATCGTCAAACTCGTGCACTTCCAGGTCTGCTCTGTGCTCTGGTTTGGTTTGGCAGGTTGGGGAGGAGCCAATGGAGGGGTTAGAGGTTGCTGAATGTTCCTCAGAAATTATAACAACACCATTTTCTCCTTCCTGTCTCCCCCAGTTTGCAGTGCTCACATTTCCTCCATATTTCAGTGCTTGGTTTCTTGGTTGTGGTGAGAATGGAGCACCAAACTCTGCCTCTTCCTCATCATTAAACACCTACTTTGTGCTTCTGTCCTTTTTTAGTTTGTCCATCCAGGCCGAGCAAAACTGCCCTAATCATCTTATAATGACTTGTTCCACATCCTTTGTGGGTTACTTTCCACGTCCTTTGTGGGTTACTTTTTTCTGGTGGTGTTTTTAAATGAATATTCCCATTTTTCAAAACTTAATTTGGCTTCAAATGTAAACATCTCCTTATCTTTCCTTTTTGTTGGTGCACAGTTTATCTCTTTAGAAAGGAAGGAGAAGGGTTGGCCCTGCCAAAGCAGCTGTGCACCTTCAAAAAAAAAAGAGGGGAAAGAGTAATAATTTTTAAAATATAAATGTGTTTTTAATGCATATTAAATTGCTCCTTGCCATGTGGCAGACTCTTTACAAGGAGCTAATTTGCCTTGACCTGGAGCTGATTAAGTGATAAAAAATGTCATTATGGTGCAGTTGTGAAATGAGGAAGTTGGGCTAATGGTGAAGTTTGGAACATGGGAAAGACACAGAAAGAAAGGATCACTGCAGTTTGGTCTTTTTGGGGGAGTGGAGGGAGAGTTTCCCTGTCAATAATTCATTGAATATTGAGGATAAAGAACTGATTCAGACCCTGGGTTTGTACCCAGCCTGCCTTTTGCTGCCTTGGCATTACAGGCCTGCTGCAAACTCTGAACAAAAGAGAGTTACCAATATATTCATTTTGAAAAAAAGCATTAACATGGGTGTAACTTGAAATCATAGTTGAAGCAGAATTTTTAAAACAATCTGTGACACACTGACACTCCTCTCTTTTTCTCAATCACACAGGGTTATCCATGTGAACTTCTGGCACTGACAGTGGCTGGGATCCCATCCATGCACATCTGTCTGGATTTCATTCCCGAGCTCATTGCTCAGCCTGAACTTGAAAAACAGGTACTGTGCATTCACCTGGCTGGAGAATCACTGTGGGTATTAACCCTGATGAAATACTGGCTGAGGGGAGAGAATAAACCAGTCACTAAAGCCATCCTGTTCTAACTTGCCTGGGATATTAATGTAGTATTTGTAGCACTTTTACCTTAAATTAAGGGGTTGGCTTTGTAGGTAACTGCAATTTGTTGGGCTAAAGATTCTCTGTTTTGATATCAAACCAACTTTATAGTTGCTTTTATTTAATATTTTCTCAGTATTAAGCTACTGCTGGTGAGAGGACACTCAATAAGGTTAAAAATAGAACATATCAGACATAAATGTATTTTACAAGGCTTGTGTTGTACATTTTGTGGTGCTTTTTTGCTCATCTCTTGCTTTATCTCTTTACTCTGTGCCCTGCTTCCCAGATCTTTGCCATCCAGTTGCTCTCCTATTTGTGCATCCAGTATGCTCTGCCCAAATCCCTGAGTGTGGCTCGTTTGGCCATCAACGTGATGGGCACCCTGCTCACAGGTAGCACCCCAGCACCCCCAAAATTCACTGCTCTGGGGGCCAGATTGCATTTCACAATTATTTCTTTTTATTTCTCTATTTCCTTCTCGTCAGCAGTTCTGACGCAGTCCAAGCGTTACACGTTTTTCATGCCCACCCTGCCCTGCCTGGTGTCCTTCTGCCAAGCCTTCCCTCCCCTGTATGAGGACATCATGTCTCTGCTGATCCAAATAGGACAAGTTTGTGCCTCTGATGTGGCTACACAGACGAGAGACTTCGACCCCATCATCACCCGTGAGTCCAGAGCCTTGTAAAACACCCCAGAGGAGGCAGAAAGGGAAAATCTCTATTTCTGACAACAGGAAAGGAAACAGTCAGAGGAGTCAGGAAAGGAAACAGTCAGAGGAGTCAGGAAAGGAAACAGAAATGTTGTGATGTCTCTAGAAATAACCTGTGGGGTGAAGCTTTGTGCATGAAATAGTTCAGGCTCAGCTTTGCAATCTCGTCACATCCATGCTTGTGTTATGGCTGGAAAATAACAATTCTCAATACTCACTGACTTAGGTATACTTAGCTTCTTCTGCTTTCTTTTCTAGGTCTCCAGCAGCTGAAGGAGAAGCCACATGATTTCTCAGGGCTTTGTAAAGATTCCTCCAACAAAAGCTGTTCCAGGGACACTGCCAGCCTGGACCCTGATGTTCAGCTGTGCCAGTGTGTGGAAAACACCATCATTGAAATAATTAACATGAGTGTGAGTGGAGTTTAGCAAAAACTCCAGGCAAGTTGTACTGGAGCTTTTCCCTCTGTCTATGGTGCCTAAATTTGGAGGAAGCTGTGAAAGTGGACTGAGGAACTGGAGCAAAAGTCCACATTTTTTCATTCTTTTGGTTCAGTCACGGCTGAGAAGAAAATCCTTTCAACAGGATTTGCTTCCAGTGAAAACTTCTGAGGCTGATGGGATCAGTAAATAATTTCCAGGGAAACAGTAATTTTCAGGCTTGCTCAGTTCCTGAAGTGGTACAGCAACATACCTGGAAAGGTTTTATAACACCAAAAAGTGAACATTTAATTTGTTGGACAAACAGCAAAATGATGGGTGAGAAAAATGAGATTGAAGTGCTTTGCTTGAGTTCAATGAGCTGCTGTTGCAGAGCCTTGCAGAGCAACCTGGAATAAAATACTTCAAGGAATACTTGAAAAAGTGGTGCAAATAACTTGCACCATCTGAGTTCTAAGAAAATGTTTTACCTTTTTTTTTATTTGTGTGTCAAACCATTGGTCAAAGTTTCAGTTCGTGAGGTCAGGAGTTTAATTTAAAGATCAACCAGCCTTCTCTGAGAGTTTGAAACTCTCAGTCTTTCTCCTCTCAGTGTTTCTTCTCTCCAGAAGTTTGTTTAAAAAAAAAAAAAAAAAGTGCTGATGGTAACAATGAGCCATATAAATGTGATTTTTAAAGAATGCAGCTCAGATGGTTTAGTGTTTTTTAACTTGAAAAAGACTTGAAGAAATGAGTGCAGAGGTATCTCGAGCTAACATTAAAACCAAGAAGTGGATGCTGAGGGTGACTGTGCAGAAGAAAAAGAGGACTGACAGTTTTCAGCCATGCCAAAGCAGTTCCAAAGCCAAATCCTTTGTACTCCATCCTGCAGTTGGTTGTTCTTTTGCCCACAAGGATGGAATTCCCACCCCATGTGGGTTTGTATTTCAGGATTCCTGGCTGTCACCACATCACCATCTGCCTGCCAACTGTATTTTTGTCATCTTCGTGTAAATTATGTAAATAACCCAAATGTATGTATTTTTTCCCCCTCAGTTCCGAGTGTAATTTTATATGCTGTAGTGGTATTTAAATAAAAAACAAAAGAACGTAAGTTCCAAGGGGTTTGCCTGATCTTAAGTTTTCCAGATTTATACCAGATTTATCCCAGATTTTATCCCAGATTTCACCTGGGCGAATTCCCTTGGGGCACAGACACTTGACAAGAACAGAAGGACTTGTATAAAGACACTGACTTTACAAAAACTATTAATTTTTCCCTGGTGTTTCTTGTGCTCAAAACAAAGATGCTAACGATAATTACAACAATAATGGCAATGATACCCAACAATACACAATCCTTACCAAACGTTATAAAACGTAATAACCATAAAACCAAACTAATCTAACAATAAATACAGCGTTATCCATAATAACGCTAAAGGCCAACAACAAGGGTTTGAGCATTCCCCACAGCGCGGTCGCCTAGCAACGCCCGCACCCGGAAGCCAACAAGGCGCTCCGTGATTGGCTCTCGTCTCGCAGACGTGAAGGCGGGATTTTCCCAGCGCGCTCTTTGCTGATTGGCTGCGCGCGCGCCTTTCCTGTCAGCTGATTGGCTGGGGCGGAGGCGGGAAGCGCGGAGGCGCTGAGGGCAGCGGTGCGGAGCCGTGAGGGGCTGCGAGGGGCTGTGAGGGCAGCGGGGGGAAGCAGCTGCCGGGGCCGCCGCCTCGCCGAGCGCAGAGAGGAAACGAACGCCCAGGTGCAGCTCTGTGGGCTGGGCTGGGGTGGCCCCAGTGCTTGCTGAGCGCTGCCTGCCCGCCGAGAGGCAGAGCAGCTCTGCCCGGGTCGAGAGCGCCCGGTGCTCTTGTGGTGTGTCTGTCACACCATGCAGGGCCCTCCCTCCTCCTCAGGGGCAGACTGCATTGGGAGCAGTGCTCCTTTAAACTTCGCCGGTCCCTCTCCCAGAATAAGCTGGGGAAAAGCCTTTCAATGCGGTGGCCTTCCCTTTAGGAAGGAGGGGTTGGATGGAAACTCATGTCAGCGAGCTGCTTTTGCTAGAATTGCGTTTTCCTGTTGGGAAACTCGATGATGAGGCTGAATCGTGCTAAACGTTGGTGCTTTTTTGATGTGTGTGTGTTTAATTATTAAAAGTCAGATGAGGACACTTGCCAGTGAGTTAATTTATCGCAGGGAATCTGCCAGTTTAAAGTTGCTCTCTTACTTTGTCAGTGGTGAAAAACCATGAGAAAAAAAATCTCTGTGTTGTTTAAAAAGGTCCCTTAAAGACATATATGCCTCTTGAGTATTTTTTCAGTAATTCAGTAAATTCAGAAATCCAGTAATTTCACCTTTTTCACATAGGGGAATTATCTTGTAATATCCAGAGAAAGATATTAAAGGTAATAATCACAGAATAGTAAAGTGGATGATACCACATTTCCCCTGACCAATTACTGCATTATTTGTGGAGGAAAAGTGTTTGGTTTTAAGCATCTTGTTTTAAAGTCAGTGTCCAATTTTATTTTTTGTTGTTATAAAATGTACAAGTTGCTGTTGACAGCTGTATATTTGTAGTTTAGGATGTATTGGAGTTCAAGCTGGTGGACCTAGAGAGTTAAAACAATAGCTGTTTTTTTACTAAATATCCTAAAATACTTTCCCCCCGTGGTTTTGAGTTCTATCTCCAGTCTGACTAATGGAATCTGAACTGGTGTGTGAAGTTCATCACATTTTTATTCTAATTGCTGATATTACTCATTAGCTGGTGGCAACTTGCTCTTGTATGTAATGAGGACCAAGTCTGAAATGATAACATGTGGTATAAATTCCTATATTCCAGTTCTTTTAATATCCTGACCTGTTACCAGCTTAACAGCTTCTTGGTTTTATTTGATGCTGTGTGTTGTTTCAGGCTTTGCCTGTTTGTTAGCTTTGAGTTACTAATTCTGGATTTTAATTGCAGTTTTAAACCTGAAGTAAAGGGGAGGAAAAACTGGCAATGTCTTCTGATGGGGCAGAATATACAATTGGAGGGGTGAAGATCCTCTTCCCCTGCAAGGCTTACCCCTCCCAGCTGGCTATGATGAATGCTGTGAGTAGAATTTATACTGGAATATATTTGAATTTAGCAATATTTCAGTAAGTTTTCGCTTTTTGGAGAGCTTTTTAAAATGAATTAATGCATTTGTAAATGTTTTTAAGGAATTTTAAGCAGTGACAGGACAAAAGGGCACAGCTTTAAGCTGTGCCAAGGAAAGTTTAGGCTGGACATTAGGAAGTTGTTTCTAAAGTTAGCTAAAGACATCTACTTTGTTTTCTGTTAATTCCATTTCTTTTATTCCCCTCAAAGATTGTTAAAGGATTAAATAACAGGCAGCACTGTTTGCTGGAGAGCCCTACAGGAAGTGGCAAAAGCTTGGCATTGCTTTGTTCTGCATTATCATGGCAGCAGTCACTGTATGGTGAGTGTCTTAGTGTCTGCACCATTTTTATTACAAAATATAAAATAATTAATTGTTGTTCATTAGCCTTTAAACATTTGGTTTTGGGTCTTTGTCCACCATTGGACACCTTGCCTGAATGGCAGCATAAAGCAGTAATGCTCAGCTGGATTTGGACACCAGAAGGGAATGTGGCTGTTGGAACTTTGGGAGAAAACCCTTGTGGGCTGTAGTTGTGTGGATGGAATGGAAAGAGGGAGGTATTTTCCATTCTGCAGTTGCTTCTGAAGCTCTTCAGAGGGTGACCAGAGCTTGTTCAGGCTTATAACTGCTACCTGAGCTTGCATCTCCACTGTTCTGCACCTCTGTAGAGTCTGGAATGGTTTTTAATGCCAGACAAATGCCTTTGTCCCTCAGAGAAATCAGTCCCAAGCTCGTTGTGTGACAAGGAGGACAGGAAGGCAGAGGTGTCCCCACCGTGCTGCTGCAAGTGCCACTCCCTGTCTAGGGGCAACGAGGCTGCCACGAGTGGGACTCACAGTGCTCCTTGTTCTGCTGATAATCCTGAAACAGGAACTTCCAGAAACCCTGGGAGCCCACTGCCAAACACAGGTAACTTCATACACAGGCAGCTGAAATTCTCTTCTGGAAGTAACTTTCAAGCCAGGGAGGTTTTTTTAACCATCATAACAACAGAGTTCCTGCAGGCTCTGCTCTGCATGAAATCTGTATGGTGGCTAATGTGTTTAGAAATGTCTAACACTGTTCCCTACAGCATATATATTTATAGTAATTCTATCAGTTACTGTTCTGTAGTAATTATATTTTGAAATGTTACCCTTATTTACTGTGTCATTGGTAATGGACATCCATTTTATTTTATGAATTACAGAATGTAAGGAAAATGAAACACTAGCTTCAAAGCTGTCTGCCAAAAAAAAGTTATCTCTTCGTGACAGTGAGAATGATGACTTTCAAGTAGACAGGAAAAGGATTCGTCCTTTAGAAACAGAGCAGCAGGTGAGCAGAGTTTGTTGGCAGTGAAATAATCCAGGTGTAGCTCAACCAAACTGTCAAGTCCCAATTATGGATTTTTATAGGTGGTAGATGTAGATATTAGTTTTTACATCAACATGGCTTGAATTTATTTCTTGTTTTTGTTGTGGAAATGTTCAGCTTATAGTATTATAATTTCGGTAAGTTTTGTAACAGTGGGAAAGCAAAGCAGAAAAACTCAGCAGTAACTAGAGATTTTTTTTATAATTAAAACTTTATAGCTTTCCCTAATGACTTTTGTATGGCTGAGATTTGGTTAAACTCTTAACAAACAGTGCTGCCCAGTGTTACTAAAGCAGACTCAGCTGAAACAAAGCCCTGACTGCCGTTGTGAGCGCATCCCTCTGCCCAGTGCATTTTTACATTGTTTCTTTCCCCAGCAGGTCAGAAAACGTCACTGCTTTGCAAAAGGAGTGCAGTTTGTTGATGCTTTAGAAGTTTATAATCAGAGAAAAAATGGAGAGCTGACTGTTCACTCTGAAAAAAGTGTGAAAACCACTATTTTATCTCCCCAAACAGTGAGTAATACAGTAATACTTTCACATCAGGATTACTTTAAGATGCTAGGAGCTAAATATTTTCTTAAAAAAATTCAATTGGTGTTGTAGGTCATTTGATGGGAGGTAGTTTTTATTAATTTTGGAAAGCTCTGAAGATTTTTTGAGTAAGGTATGAAATGCTTTTTGCCACTGAGCTTCAATTGGTAGTTTGAAATCCAGATGCCACCAGAGTGTGCTGTTGATTTTCAAATAGAAAGACCTTCCTTCCTTCCTTCCTAGTTGTAAAATTTCTTTTGGTACTTTGGTTTGGGAACGTGAAAAATTGGTTTTAAAATTTCTAGAAATTTCTTGTCTAGAAGAAAATTGAAAACTAAACAGTATACTGTTTGCTACATCTTTAGAAAAAACTAACCTAAGAAGGAAGAAAGGGTCTTATTTCTCATTAGTAGTTCTGAGTCTTAACTGCCTTAAGTTTACAAGGAACAGCATCGGCTGTTAGGTATAAAAATGCTTTTCTAGTGTAGCTTAGGAAATAATTCAACAGAGGTTATGTTCCACACTTACCATAATGTATTTAGGATGATACAATAATGTGATAACAGTATTGTCCTGATCACTGAGCTAACCCTGCCTTTGTATAACAGTGTTTTACAGTGGTCAGTCCTCTGCCTAAAGCAAATTCAGTTTCTTGTCAAGTCCTGTTTGTACTCCAAGAGGGAGAATTGGGGTGGTTGTAAGAGCATGAGAGGTGCTGCCCAGCACTGCAGCATCACAGCACCTGCAGGTGTTTGGGTGAGAATCCAAACTGTTCTCAGCTGCTTCCACTCCAGAGCCTGGGAATCCATCTCTGGCCCTCTGCTATTAACTCCTGCAAGGGAGGGCAGTTCCAGTGTGAGTTTAAGTGGGAAATTATACCCTCAGGGTACTCTCATGATTACTTCTGTCAAAGCATATGGCCTGAGAAACTGGGGCAGCTGGGTTAAGGAATCCCCATTTCTAGCAGGGGAAGAAAGTAAACAGTAAATGGAGAGTAGTGTAACAAACACTTGGGGTATCAAAAAACAACTGTGAAAAGAATCTGTCTTAATGTGCTAGCCCATTGCAGTTGAACATATTGCTTACAACCTGCACAAAGGGGTTTGAGTGACTTCTGTTACACATTCCAGGGGACTGGCAGCCTGTTACAATCAGGGTCTGGACTCCAGAATGGGCTAATTTACCACGATGGGATGAAGAAAGTTGTGGATTTGTATTACATGCTCTCACCTGACACCGTATCTGATCCTTTTCCTGCTGATTGACATTTTGAATGAGCTCTTTGAAGCAAGTTCCAGCTTAATTAAAACGTTTGCTTGGTTAGCAGTGATCTGTGAAAGCCTGTGATAAATATTGAACTGGGTTCACCTGCTGGTGACTGGGGGAGGATAAACAGCTGCTTTGTGTGCTTTAATCAAGAGGCTGCAGCAGCAGCAGAATACTGGGCTTTCTGAGAGCTTCCAAAGGAGCAGTTGAAAAGCTCTGGTAATGTCACTGCTGATATCTCCCTAGATTGTGCTTGTGTGGTATTTCACACAAGAGGCATTCACTGCTGCAGCATTCAAGTGGCTTTGTAACGGGGAAATGTAGATGGAGATATGAGGAACTCCTCTTACCTCTTTGTGTTTCAAAGATCACAGCCGCAGTGTTTGTTTAGCTCTATTTTACACACAGGACAGGGTGGTGGAGTTGATTATTCCTTTTTTAATCGGACTTCCACGTTTTTGCCATATAAATATTGATGTGATAGGCTGTTTTATCTACCCCTGACAGAAGTAAAAACAAGCTGCATTAGCCTAAGGTCCATATAGGCTGATATCTGATCTCTAATGGCATCTGTTACTGGGTGTTTCTGATTAAATACTGCAAAAAGTACAGGAGTATCTTTTTTTTTTTTTGCCCTCTTCCAAATGAAAATCCCTCTTTCAGATTCCAGCAGCTGAAAACAGGTTTAGTTCTGAAGCCAGAGGGTATTATGAAATGCAGTTCTGTTGTCTTAATATGAATTCTTTCCAATCAGCCTCCACCATAATTCCTTCATAGATAAATCAAAACATTTTCTAATTTTATTAATGAGTATCTCTGTGGTATGAGTGTAAAAATTTGTACTTTGAGGCAACAGTGCCAAGGAAACCCCTTGTTCAGTGGAGAGTTTTCTTTCCTTCTCCTGTAGTAGTGGGAGAGGAACACTACATTAGGTGTTGCTATATGATATCCACAGTCAGTTCTTCTTAGAGAAATACAGAATTTAATAGTTTGCCTTTAATAAAATTTAAAGATGGATTTTAAGAATTCAAGTGCAAATTGACACACTTGAGTAATGTGCAAAGAACATGAAGAACGCAATTTTTAGACTGTGTTTTAACCAATTTTCTAAAGTTTTTCTTCATTATGAAGGATCTTCTAAAAAGGTTTTATTTATTAATGTATTTGGGGCTGATGGTGTCTGTGGCTTTCAGAAATGCTGTGAGTTCTGCAGGCAGTTTTATACTCTTAACTCGTTACTATAAAATCAGCCTGAGTTTACAACTTTCCCAGTATTGTGGGATTGAGTGTTTTTGGAACATAAAACTTTTTTCAAAGTTAAAGGTAACATTTTAGTATGGGAATAATGGCTAAAGTGCTTCTTAATGCCAGTATTATACCAATTCCAAACCTCTTAAACCAAACTTTTAAGCCCACCTGTAAAATACTGTAATTTATATGCCTTACGCATAAGAACACTTTATTTCTTTTTTTATGCAAAGAATAATATCTGGTGTTTTAAGCCCATGATAGAAGAACCTTCTGTTCATGTTTATATATATTAATTTGAGCTGCATTTTCCTGTTGTTCTAAGAACTCTTGCAAAACAGCTGCCTGATAGATCCTAATATTTTTCTATTATTTTTATTTAGCTTAGCATAGCAGTGAAATATTAGTGGTAAAGGATCATCTTGGTGTCCTATGTATTGTTTTTCCCTCTGAAAACACAACCTGACTTGGATTAAAATGAAAAGATCAACATATTCTTAAAAGCCCTACACACTCACTGCTTCAGTTATATTAATCTTTAGCTTGGTAATGTGGTTTTCATTATTTCCAGGAGCAAAGCAGAATATAACTGATAGAAATATCAAGGCACCATTTGCATTGGAGCTTTCTGTGTGAGCACAGAGCTGGGCATTGCACATATGTAACATATACCATATGTCAGCTGTTTCCTGCTTGCCTGTTGACAAGAGCCCCATTCATAACTCTTCTTTTTATCCTTTCAGTGAATAAGTAATTATTCAAT
This sequence comes from Entomyzon cyanotis, assembly GCA_024500445.1. Lineage (NCBI taxonomy): Eukaryota > Metazoa > Chordata > Aves > Passeriformes > Meliphagidae > Entomyzon > Entomyzon cyanotis. Next base: position 3,496,656 of record JAKEPQ010000673.1, read on the forward strand.
ATAGAAGGCAGGATATTTGGAACTGGCTATTTAATGTGGCAGCACAGGGTAATGAAATCTGCTGTTACTGGCAACCTGAGAGGGGAATGTAACAATTCCAGCATGGGTGTAACTTTATCTGCTTTGAGGCCTGTTTATTTGGCACATCAGTGAACCTTTTATCCCTGTGAGTGGCAGCTCCAGAGGGTTACATTTACATGCTTTCTATCATGTATTGTAATATTTAATGGCAGACAAGGCTGAGTGGGGCTGAGGGTAACACGAACTTGCTTTGCCTTGGAGTGGAAGCTAAAGACAGCTTGATCCCCAGAATTGTGGTGTAACACACAGCATGACTTAGCATTTGTTTGTAATGGATAATCTTACTGAGACAATTAAAAGGGAGGGAGGAGCACTGCAGTGGGCAGCTACATGTTGTTACCTGCACTACCACCTGGAGCCCAAATACAGACTCTTTTACACTGGAGGAACTCTTTATTTTTCATGGGAGGTGTGTTTGGACATGGTTATGCATGAGTTCCTTGTTTCCTATGTGTCTTTTCAAATTCATTAGGGCAATTTCATGTCAGTTGTTCCAGTATTTAAAGTAATGAAAGATGGTGCTTCTCAGGAAGAAAAAAATGGCTTTTAACAAATATTTTACAGGATTATGTTCTGTTTAGAATTGTTCCCTGTGTTTCTTTGATTCTCCATGTTGCTCGATGGCCTTTGGCAGAATGGCACAGCAAACATGTTTCTAATGGAGAGTATGTGGTGTAGTCTGTTTTATCTGCAAACAGATTTCCTAAATTGTCTAGATTTCTTTTGCTTGCTTTAAGGAAAATTTTATTTCAACTTGGGTGTCTTGTTCCAAGTTTTCTTCATTGAAGGTGTTGGACTCTTGCTCTGTAGCAGGCGTGTCTTGAGCTGAAGCTTTATTTGCATTGTTCATATGTGTAAATATTCCATTGGATTAATAGTTCTTTCTGATTGGGTTATGATAAAATTGTCATTGCTAGAAGGTTTTTTTTAGTGATTTCCAGGCACAAGGATATGGTGCTTTAACATTTTAGAACTTTTTGCAGCTCAGATAGGCTGACCAGGTGGCTGAACCAGCTATCCCAGAGGGCACTTTCCAACCAGACCATGAGCAGATTTATCACATTGATCTCTCAGTGGGATTTTGTTAATAATTTTTTTGTCTTGGTTTGCAGCCTCCTGGCCCTTGCACTGAGTGTTCCTGTTCTTCTGGGAAAGAACCTGATAAAGATCCCAATCACGCAAAGAAGAAAGAAAAGGGAGATCGATTGTGTGTTCCCAAAATTTTTTTTGGGACACGAACACACAAGCAAATAACCCAGATCACCAGGGAGTTGAAGAGGACAGCATATTCCTGTGTCCCCATGACTATCCTTTCCAGCAGGGATTACACCTGCATTCATCCAGTGGTATCCAATAGTAGTAACAGGAATGAAATGTGTGTGGAGTTGCTGGAAGGAAAGCATGTGAGTAATTTTGTTCCAGAAAAATGAGCATTCATTAAACACAGTCAGATTTAACAGCTGGAATGAGTAATATTTTTTACTTATTTATACTCTGTTGGTTAAATGCCACCTGGTGATGTGGTTAAATTTAATATTAATTCTTAGAAAATGTTAATACACAGTAGCTATATTGCAAAAACTTATGATGACAGGAATAAGGTTTATGACTACTGGGTTAACATTGTAGTAAGACTTAAATTGTCTTTGCGTTTATAGATGAAGAAGAAAGAAGTGTCCCTTATGTACATTTTAGAAATACGGATTTGCCTGACATGATACATTTTTTGTTATTGTTTGGCATAGAAAGCAGCAGTTAGAAATACTTCTAAGGAATAGCCAAATGCATGGAACAGTTGGAGGATTTCAGCCTACTTGGTTTTCATTATTTCTTGTACCCACTAAGTCTCTGCTCCTCTTTGCTTTCAGGGCAGGTCCTGTTCTTTCTACCACGGTGTCCATAAGCTCAGTGAGCACTATGTCCTGCAGTCTGCATCTGGGGTGTACCAGGCTTGGGACATTGAAGACCTGGTGAGCCTGGGCAGGAAGCTCCGTGCCTGTGCCTATTTTGCAGCCAGAGAGCTCATGGTGGAGGCAGACATTGTGTTTTGTCCTTACAATTACCTCCTGGACCCACAGATCCGGGAGAGTGTAAGTATATTTGTGAGAAAGGTGGCAAGAACTGAAGTTAAAAAGAAATTACCTGCTGAATATTATGTTTCTGTGGTCCACTGAGATCCCATCTATGTCCAAAATACTATCTGCAAAATAACTCCTGGGGTTTTTTTGTATATTTTCTAGGTTATGGAAATCGGCTCAAAACCTGAAAAGTTTAATTTGCACTGTGATGCAGAATATGCATTTTTAGCAGCACCCTGTTAGTTGCTCTTTCTCATGTCTTTCACTGTTTTCCTAGCCAATAATTTTCTTTTTTTCAGATGGACATTACACTGAAAGACCAAGTAGTCATTTTGGATGAAGCCCACAACATTGAGGACTGTGCTCGGGAGTCCGTGAGCTTTGGGGTTACCGAGAGTCAGCTCAGAGCTGCCCGAGAGGAGCTCGATTTCATGGTCAACAACCACATCAGGCAGCAGCATCACGAGCAGCTCCGAGCTGTCTGCTGCTCCTTGATCAAGTAAGGCAACTTTTTTATTGCTTTATATCAATTAGTAGTTTTTTAAATTACCTTTAGATTGGAGTGTACCGAATTCTTCATAGTTGAAAGTGAATTTGTCAGTCATGCCCTTTGTTTTCCCTGTGAAACAACTTCTTGGAAAGGGGAGCCATGGACATAAACTGAAAATCATGAGAAGTGATGGAAGAAAAGCAAGTGGACTGAAGAAACAAGAGGTCAAGGGCAAAGTCTTTTGGGTGGAGTGGAAGTATCAAAGTCAGCAGCAAAAGTGAATAATGCTACAAGTGGCTCTGTAGGTAACTGAGTTCTGCTTCAGTGTGTGCAGTATCTTCATTTTGCTGCATTAGTGGCTGCTGCAATAGACTCTGCAGCACAGCACAGGAGTAGTTCATTCTCCCATCCTCCATTCTCAGAGTTAATGTTTGTGTCACACAGAGACAAGTGACTTTTTCTGCTTGGCAGAAGCCAATTCTCCTACCTTGGATATTTCAAATGTTAAATTTTAGCAAAAGATAAGAGCAGCATGGCTGGAGATTTGATTGCCTCAAGCTTTTTAACCTTATCAGCAAAACTAGGGTTGATTGTCTTGGCAAATCTGCCAGCAGCATGAAAAGCAGTTGTTGGAAAGCAGAAGACTGGGTGTAAATAGCCAATAATAGGTAAAATGCTCCTGCACAGCCTTTCCAAATGCATGGCTAGCTAGAAAAAAAACCTTATTTCACTTCTAAAGATCCTGGGCCCTCATTCCAGAAAGCACTTAAGGATGGGCTTAGTGCCACAGAGGTGCTGCAGTGACCTTTGGGAGGAATTTGAAGATGGACCAATGGAGGTGTGCTGGCAGGCTCTGCTGATGAGATGCACATTTACCAGGACAAATCACTTTTTGTCCAGTGGAATATGCTGTGTCAACGGGGGGATTTTCTGGTAGTGAGGGAAGCAGCAAATACACTTCCTGGAATTGAAGGCATGTGTGTAACATCCATTCATTCTTTTCCTGGAAATATTGCATGCAGCAATTTTCACTTCAAAACCAGAGCTACCTTTCTGGGAATTGAGCTAATTTTATTTATGCTTCCTGCTTAGCTCTAAAAATAATGTAACAGGCTTTGCAAGTAAATGCTTTAATGTTAGATGGAATTTGTTTGAGAATTTGAGGTGGTTTTTTGGTGATATTTGGCCATTGTGTTGAGTTTGTATTTGCATTTATAGCATGAACATTTCAAAAGTATGTGAGGGTGTTTAAAGTTCATAACAGGGAAACATTTTACATTTTCTGAAGTGTTTTATCCATTGTAAATCTGTTTAATTTCTGTCATAGGGGCCTTGCCCTAATTTCAGTTCCAGGTCTTTTTGATGTTACATTTGAGCAATTGGGGCCAAATTCTGCCTGTGTTTGTGATCACCGCTCCTTAATGAGATAAAGCAAATTATAGCCAAAGAAGTGATTGTTGTGGCAGTATTGATGGGGTTTTATTTGCATTTAACCTGGCAGAAGGGAAGTTTTGTTTTAATTGTTCCATGGATCAGATTATTTGCGGTGACAGGGCAGGAAATCTAGAACTGAAACAGTCACAGAGCCTTGCTCTTGAGTTGATAATGATTAACTGATTTTGCAGGTAAATCTTTTGAGCTGTTGCAGCACTGACAGCTGTCTTTTTGATGCCTCCTGAGTTTTGATGGAGCAGACAGCTCCGGCCTTTCCTGGCAGGGAGGGAGGGAGGGAGGGAGCTGCTTGCTTTTCTAGACAGAGACCAGGTGCTGCAGGGATGAAGGAGGACATGCTCAGTCAGAGAAAATTTTAGCTCTGCCACTAATGAGATGATCTCCATGTTTAGCTCATGTTTTTAGCAAGTCTGTCACATTTTGCATTGTATTACAATTGTAATTCTTCATCTTCAAGTTGCTGCAGTTGCCAATAGCTGTAGGTAGGTTTGAATCTGCACTTTTTATTGCCCCGCTTTCCCTTCCATGTGGAAATATTAGAAGTGTTCATTTCATGCCTCAGGATTTGTTCTTAATCAGAAAGTCAGCAGTTGACAGGGATAATAAACCAACCTGCATCAATTAGGGTAGTGATGAGGGGCTTTGATTGAATGTGCAGCAGAAGTCTTGCTTGAATGACCCTGACATATCATAAGAGGAAATTATATTTTCATTCCTTTTCTTTAGGATAAAGGTATTATGTAAAGTATAAACATGTGGGGAGAAATGTTCTCAATTCAGTGAGCTGCATCCCGAGGAGTTCCATAGGAGTTCACAGGCACAAAGGAAAAACAGAATCTCTCTATTTATGTGTAGGAAAACATTTATCATCTTAGAAGTCTGCTGCAATTTTTGAGGTTTGCTCTATACATGCAAAGTATCTCTAAATCTCTAAAATCAATGCTGAAATGGTTTCTGATTTTTCTCTCTTTCAGCTGGTTGCAGGACAGCTCTGGGCAGCTGGTAGAGAGAGCCTATGAAACTGCCTGTAAGGTGTGGAGTGGCAAAGAAATGCTCAACTTTTTGCACAAAATGGGAATAACTGGGATTACCTTCCCCATTTTACAGGTAATGTTGTGTGTTGTATAAATGAGCACCACAGTGCATCACATTGGTGTTGTTAAACATCTTAAAATGTACAGAAGTTAAATGCAAACAGATCTTTTAATTTACTGCAATACCAAAAAGTTGTCTGAAAATGATTCCTGATGAAAACCAGGAGTAATCCCCTTGAGCTACTGGAATTTGTGGAGAATCAATGTTTTGAAGGACACAATTGATCCCATACAATTATTTCAATTGAACCATTGAGCCAGTGATAGTTTTGCCTGTTCTATCCAGCTGGATTTTTATTGAGTGCTGAAATGTTTTTACCCTGTTTGCAAGTTTACCTCCCCTCCTTTCTGTGTAAGCCAGAAATGTTAAAAGCATTTTTAAAAATTGAAAGCATTGTTCCCTTTCCCTTGGCCCTTCTTTTCCCCTTTCCCTCTGACTTTATAGGTATCTTAGGTGAACTTTTAAAGCAGTGAGCTGACAGTCTTGTCTCGATTAATTTTGCTTTTGAGAAGACACTTGGAATGTTGTCAATATGGAATTTGCCTCTCACAGAAACATCTTGCTGCTGTCCTGGAAAAAGAAGAAAAAGTATCTATGCATGGGAGAGAGGAACTTGTTGAGGTGCCAATTGTGAGCCCTGCAACACAGATAGTGCTCAAAGGCCTCTTCATGGTTCTTTCCTGCCTCTTCAAAGACAACAGCAGGTCAGGTCTTACTTTTACAAGTTTAATGCTCACAATTTGATAGCTTAATTGTAGTTTTTACTGATATTTCTCTATCTCTGTAGATTTGCAGATGATTACAGGGTTGCTCTGCAACAAACTTACACTTGGATGAGTGAAAACCATCATGATGATTCAGAGACAAGTTCCTTCTTCCCAAGGCCCAAGCACAAAAAGAGTTCAAGGCAGAAAACCCTTGTCCACATGCTGAATTTTTGGTGCTTGAACCCTGCTGTGGTGAGCTGAGAGTGAAGAAGGCCTAAAATAATCTGAGTGATAACAAACACATATCAGCTCTGAAAGTGATTGTACTGATTTTCTAAATCCCTGCTTTTCTTTCTCCCTCCCAGGCCTTTTCTGACTTAAATGAAGTTAGAACAATTGTTCTGACCTCAGGCACGCTCTCTCCCATGGATTCCTTTTCCTCAGAGCTTGGTGTGAAGTTTTCCATTCAGTTGGAGGCGAATCACGTTATCCGGAATTCCCAGGTAAATTGGGCATGGCTGTTCCCTCTCCTCAGCTCTAATGCTGCCCATGGTACAAAAACCAAATAAAAGTGATGACAAACCCATTCTGTCAGGTAAAGTCCAGACTGCTGCTTGACTTAATGCAATAGAAAAGGACATTTTCAAATGAATAAAAGGGCAATTTTTTAGACACATTTCCCTGGAAAAATTATTCATCCTATATTGGTAATAACCCTCTCATACCAGTACTGCACTTCAAGCACTGAAATGAATTTGTTTAGAAATACCTCAGTATTTCTTTCACACTTAAAATGCCATTATTTAACCTGCTGTAATTCACACAACCTATTTTAGAATTAACTTTTTCCATGTGCACACCCCAGGTTTGGGTTGGCACCGTTGGATCAGGCCCCAATGGGAGGAAGTTGTGTGCAACATTCCAGCACACAGAGACCTTTGAGTTCCAGGATGAGGTGGGAGAACTCCTGCTGTCAGTGTGTCAGACAGTTGGCCAAGGAATTTTGTGCTTTTTGCCATCCTATAAGGTAAGGAAATCTGAATTCACATTCTTCTCCTGAAACCACACACCTTGTTGAAAATGCACTGTGTGATATTCAGCTTTATGCATCAACATATATCAATGTTTATCAAAAAAATGGGTTGTAAAAACATAGGGGGATTAGATTGGTATTTGTTGGCATTCAGGTTTGTTTCCATGAGCAAACATGTTTGGTTTTTCTCAGCAAATGTCTGTGTTAATTAGCATTACCAAAAAAACCAGCCATATTCATAATTTTTCCTTATGTTGTTTCCCTAAAGGTTTAGAAATTATTTATTACGAAAAAGATTAAAAATCCCATCATGAAATGATACTTTTTGTGTAACTCAGCAGTAGGAATGTTCTTTGCATGTTCTTTCTGTGCTACCAGAAAGCAGAATTCATCCAGTTAATTTCCCCTTCCCTTGTTTCTTGTTCCATTTCACTGCATTGGAGATTTGAGTGTATTTTTCTTGAGTCAGGGGAATTGCTCACTGACATTGGCTGAAAGGAATCAAATTTCTCCTTTTCAAACTATGTAATATCTAATTTCACTGACAGCAGATATCTAATTATGGTTAATCTGAATCTCCCAGTAGTTCTGCTTTCTTCTCTATTTGTTCTTGCTGTTGTTTATGGTCAGGAACAGGAATATAAACCTGCAATATGATTCTGTAATTCATACTGATTTTTCTTGTCATGCTTGCAAGGATATGACTTTTAAAATAATTACTTATGATTAAAAAAAAATCATCTTAGCAAACAAAAATCTTTAAAAAAAAAAAATCTTAAAAAATTCTACCCAAATTATCAAAAGTCCTGACATAATGGAAATAGAATTTCAGACCTTTCCCCTCATCTCTAAAGTTCCTAAACAGAGAATGAAATAAAATAGAAATAGCAATTTCAGAAATGAAATAAAACCGATTTATTCTTTTTTTACAAACCCTCCATGTTTTATTATTTAACTGGCAGGCTGCAGAGGGAGGGTTGTTTCTTTAGGAATTGGAACCACAGTGCAATTCCTGACAGTAACCGTTAGGTGACCACATCAGACCAGGTAATGTAAGCCACTGAAAAAAGCAGATTATTTCCATAAATTCATTAGCTCCCAAAACTGTGCACTTCCATGCAAAGGGAATGATCTGACAAGAAATCTCCCATTCAATTTATTTAAGAATTTACCTGGAGCATATTTCAGTTCCCAGTGTTACCTTTCCAAGTGTGTCATGCTCGACAGTACAGATCTTCCCTATCCAGACCTGACAAATATTTATGAAAGTTTTGATGAGAATAGCAATGTGAATTGCAAGTACAGAGAGAGAGAGACTCTGTAATGACATTTAATAAAGGAGGAAAACAATTGCTGGACAGCTCTGCATCCCTTCCCCCTCCCCTGCCCTTCTGAAAGGTCACCCCATACACACTGAGTGTGTTCTGTTCTTTGTGGGAACACTTCCCTGAGCCCAGCAAACTATTGATGAATATAAATTGCAGACAATTGAAGGATGGTATTTTAAAATCACATTGCCAATATTTTTCTATGGATGCCCTTTTTCTTTCTACTACTTTTATTCAGGATTGGGTTGCCTTTAAGTCTGAGATTAATACCTTGAAAACACGGAATAATGTAAGCGTATTAGTACAGGGGAAAAATGGTATTTTTCTTTCATCATCATCATCCAGAATATTTGCATTTCAAAAGTGATTTTCACAGGAAATTGCTGCCTGTCTTTAAAAAGCTGCAGCCTTCAAAGGAATTTTTCAGGGCTGTCAGGATCTGATTAATACATATGGTCATGCACCTCACTATTATGAGTTAAGCAGATTTTTTGATGGCTCAACCTGTTTTATGAATTGAAGTTTCTACTTTGGGATAAGTGAAAAATAAAGGGTTTTTTTTAATATCTCGAAGGCTGAGGACAATGCTCTGAGTTTTAAGTACTTCCTATCCAGGTAATTTGCTGGAGCTGGAAATTAGTTAGGCATGTACATTGGATTTCAGTTTGGAATTATTAGCCCCAGTGTCAGTGGGGAAAAAAGCAATAGTATAGAAATTTCCATATATCTTAATCAGATATTTGAATAAATATATTTTTAGCTGAAAAGTGACTGTTTAACATACATGTATGGCAAATATCTGGAGTTAACAGTGCAACAGAGGAAAATACATGGATGGGAAAGCAGCCCATCATCTCCACAAATCATAGGTGTCTGTTATGAGCAGCTGTGATGGTTCATGTGGGATAATTTACAAACAACATGGAAATTTTTAGTGTCATTATTGGAGTTGTGGTACATTGACTGTTTTAAAAATCACATTAATCCTAACATTCCCTAAATTCCAAACCTCCATCATTTTTAAGGCTCCCAAAACTGGTGATACCATGCAACAAAAATGCATTGATGTGAAAATCAGTAGCAACTCCAGCAAAAACACTCTATAAAAGAGAATATCAGAAGGTGAAAAGATTGCTCAGAAATCTAAGATGCTTTTAAACAAGATTAAGATAAGGCCCATTAGGGCTCATGTTGCCAACCTGTCTGCATTAAGATATATCTTGCCTGGTTCCTGCATCTTAGATGATTCATTCAATATGTGTCATATCAAAGTCAGGGTATCCAGCAGGGAGAAAAATGCTAATGCTTATAAATTTTAGTGATAATCCATCATGATGAATTAACTGACCTTTCTTAGGAGCTTTTTTTTTTTTTTTTTTTAAACAAAAGAAGCTTTGGATGATGATGATGATGTTAATGTCGGTGGGTTTGGTTTGTTGTGTTTTCCTTGGAGGCATTGCTGGTTAATTTGGATCTGCTAATTGAGGAGTCATCACTTGAAAGCAAAATTTGTACAGTTGTTGCTGGAAAGGGTTTGAATGAGGGTTTTCAACAGGAAAACTTAGGAACTGGTAAGAATTCTGTGCTTGAGAAGCCAAGCTCATTGCAGGGAGGCTGGACTGGATCACATTTAAAGATTCCTTGCAGCCCAAACTGTTCTGTGATCATAAACTGTGCCATGTGAGTTAGGAGGGTGGCACAATTAGCATTAATTGGCATATAACCAATTAATGCTGCATTGGATTGGCTGTTTTCCTTGAGAATTTTGGCTAAGTTTATAGTGACACACAGCAAAAAATAAATGCTAAATTTCACTTTCAGTTTTCATGGGTGTCATAACTTTAAGAGCTGCTGGTTCAGAGTTCAGGCTGTGGCAGTCTCATCCCATTTTCCTTCTCTCTGGGCTGATCATGTTTTCTTGAGTGGGAGCAGCCAGGATTGGGTGACAGCAAATCCCTTTGGGTGGAACTCCTCTCTTTGCTGCTTGGCTCCCTTTCCCTGGGAAGGAATCCACCCAACCTGCAGTGCAGTCCCAGGCAGGTGTTGTTTGCCCTTGTGCTGACAAACCATTCCTGGCACCATCACAGCTCCAGACAAGCAGGAATTAAGGATATTAATTAGCCCTGTGAGCAGTGTGGAGCTGCTTTCAAGCAGACTGAGAATCTTCAGTTATTTGGAATCAACAGCAGGGACCTCAGTTTAACCTCTGGCTGTGTCCTCGTGGATATAAATCTGGAATATGCTGTGTGTGCCACCCTCAGATAGGCTGAGGGATATAATTTCAAGATAAATTCTCACTGTTTGGCTTGTCTTCATTTCAGAGCCTTTTCTTACTGAGATACCTGAGATTGGTAGAAATTCTTTAAGAAGTCTGAGTGACAGACAATGAATTGAACTCTGAAAAAACAGTATTTTCCTTTCTAAAACTTTCCTGAAACATGGGGTTGTAAATAAATAAGAAACCCATTTTGTTTTCTGCCATCAATAAAACAAAGCAATGCTGCCTTCAGACAACTTTTACTTATTTAATAAATTACTTCAATAAATTTCCAAAGGATGGTAGTCTGTTTAGCCCAGCCTATTAAAAGCATTAAGATTTGAGCACTGGCTGTTAAAATGAGTAAATGGCAAGATCACGAAGTTAAACAAATGCCAAAAAACATTTTCCAGAGACTTGGGATTGTAACAATACCATTAATGAGGGCAAAGAGGTTTTAATGCAATTTGCACATTCTAAAGTTTCAAAAAGAGGTTTTGAGTTAGTGCATTATTAATGTTCTGAACATCTGGAACTATGTAAGAACCACAGACATTGAGCAAGTGCAGGGTTTCCCCACTAGGTCTGATGCTGACTGATTTCCTCCCTAGCCAAAAGCTCGTTTTTAGAAGTTTGAGACAGTAAAATGACAATATCCAGATAAGAGAGAAACATTCCACAGTGTCTTTTTGCTTGTAATATGTATGGGGGAAAAATTGGAGACCATTAGGTCTGTGCAGTTAAAAGGTGAATTTGAAATCAAGTAGGAGGATAGTTCTTTGGTGACTCCTTGGTGCAGGGTTTATGTGAGGAATTATGGAGTAAATTCCCTAAAAATGCTGAACCTTTTCTGTTAGGTGTATTTCTGATTATATGCAGGGATAAATACTTCATCAAGGGTAACATCCTCCTTGATGTTCCTGCTGACAGCTGTAGGAGTGCTTTGAAGAAGAGATTTACTCCTGTGTGTAAATACTTGCAGGGTGTAGGGTCTGTTCATGTGGTTTATGACAAATTTCTTCTTTAAAGTTCCATCAGCATTAACTTTCTGCATAATTTTAATGTTAGGGAATGTAATTGACACTGTTACAGCCTTAAAATGATACAAGTAACAAGAAAATCATACAGGAAACAAGACTGTTTCAACGTGTTGACCAATTTTAGATGTTTTGACTACAGCTAATACCCAACATCATTGGATTGGAAGAGGCCTTTGAACAGGTTTGGCATTTCAGGAGTAAGTTACGAAATAATTGTGACTTAATTAGTGATTAATGTGATCTTAGGGAAGTGATTTCTGTCTGATGGGACATGATTTGGGGAAAATGTGCTCTAAAACACTGAGTTCTAATGGCTCCCAAATTATTCATTTCAACATTTGCACCTAATAAACATAGATAGGATTTCATTTTACTTGTCCATTATTATTTCCTCATCTCTTGTTTTTTGCTCTTACTCTGCACTGGTAGTTTTCTTTTTGAACCTTATTTCAGCTTCTTATTGTTTTATGGTTTTTTATTTCCTCCCATTAATCATATACAGTATCTACTTTCAGTTTAATTCTCTCTTTTCCATCATTTCAATATCAGACATATAAACTGTCTAGCTGTTGAGGCTCTTGCAGTCATCCAAAAGTCCAATTATCTGAGGTGCCTTCTGAGAGCTCCAAAACCTCCTGTAAATCTTAATGTGATTCCTGAAGTCTAGAGTTTGGTTTTCCCATTGACTTGGGCATAGAAATGTCTGTAAAAATCCCTGTGTGGGAGGGAAGATTTTAACCATTCCCTCACAGTGCTTTGCTCTGCCTTGGGCACTGTTGTGAAATTGGTTCAAATAGAGAAAAAAAACCCAGTAGCAGAAGGAATAATAAAGTCCATACAAAAATAATTAGAAGAAGAGTTTTTGTATAACCAGGTATATAATACTTATCTTTAATGTCATCAGTTCAATCCATCTCTGCCAAACTAAATTTGCAAATGGAGCAGAAAATTCACAGCCTGGCAGGATCATTTCTTGTGGAATTGCAGAGGCTGCAGCAAACTCACAGCCAGAAGAGTGCTGGATTATGCAGAGGAATAACTGAAGTGTTGGGTAGTTGAAGTTCTCCTTAACTTTTATAATGATTTGTTAGAAGGTTTTCACTTTGAATTTTTTGACCTTGAGTTGTCTGGGCTTTGGTTTTTTTTTGGTGGTTGTTTTTTCCCCACTGCTTGGTTACCAAGAAAATGTTAGGCTACGTCAAAGATAAAATTTAATCTTCAGGGATGAGAACTGACAATGTGAATAATTGCACAGTGTGTTTTCTTTCTTAAATAGTATGACAGGATCATAGATGTACACACCATTTATGGAGTCATTTTCCTGATTTCTGGGAAATTAGAGGCAACCCAAATGGTAGAGTTGCTTTGAGGAGATGATCCAGGAGCCTGGGGCTGACTGTCCAGGTTCTTCCCCCTTTCCCTGTGACTGTTATTCTGCTACTCTGTGGATCTCCTGAGCAAAGGAAAAGTTTTTATCCTTTTTATTCATTTTTTTTCCCAGTTAGTTTCCAGGTGGCCTTGTGAACTGAGGTGGCTCACCAGCAGGTCAGACAAGTGTCAGAGACAGCTCAGGGGAAGAGATGATATTGCACATTCCAGGCAGGGAACGTGATCATCCTTTTTTTTTTCAGTCTCAGGGATGAAACATCTTCATGTTTCTGGGGTTTTTTTAATGTGTTTTCCAGTGGTTAACCATACAATCAGAATCTATAAATACTCTCCTTTTGAAATTCTGATTTTTTTCACCATGGTTGTTTTGGTGTGAGTTTGCAGCACCCTGAACTGGTTCTGCCCAACTGTGAATTAACCAAATAACAGCAGAGGCACTCAGGTGAATATTCTGGGTGAGTGGCCTTGTGGGTGAGGTGATATGAAAGGAATGACCTGTGGTGACTCCTGGTGCTGTGCAAACCCTCAGCAGCAGATGGGAGCTGTTTGCTGCCCAGTCCCTCCTGTCCTGCACTGAGACACTTTCCCCACTCCTTGTTCTGCCATGTTCTCAGCCCAGAGGGAATTCCCAGGTGTGCTTTGGGTCCCACACCCTCCTTTTGAATTCCAGCCTGCAAAGAATGATCAAAACACAATCCCCAGCACTTGCTGAATGCTGTGGTGACCAGCAAGGGCTGTGCAATTATTCAGGTGCCCTGTGGCACTTGCTTTTTACCCAGAGCAATCCTTCCTGCTGCTGCTGCTCGTCACATAAACTCAATCCAGAGCGACAGTCGGTGGCAGATTATTGGATATTATGTCTAAAAAAATTATCTGCCGTGCTGGCAGATGGGTGTTTTGCCTGTGAATTTCACACCCTGAGAGCTGGGCAGTTTAATATTTTATTGCACTGTTAATTTAAATACCCTGAGCAGACAGCATCAGGAAAATAAACTAAAAATCTAGTATTGTTTCTCACGTCGGAGCTCTGACTTGTCAAAGTGCTGCAAGCTGAATTGGTGTAGCTCGTTAACACATGCTCCAATTTCCCTTGTAATTAACACTTTTGCTTGCATATTTTTCCTCCCATTTAGGTAGGAACTGCATTGAAAATGAGTTTTTACTGTCAAGGAGTCTGCACTCTGAATGATGGAGTCCTAACAGTAAATAACAATTAGAGTGATTGTGTCTTCTTCTCAAGAGCTTTTAATAAAAGGGAAACTAGGCAGTTGTGAACAGGGAATAATATCCATAAGCAACATTACTTTTCAGAAGGTGTATCTTCTGAATTCTATGTTATTTTAACAGGGTTTTTAAGGTTATTGTGGTTTATTTTAACATTAATGTTGTTCTGAGCCATTACAACCTGCAGAGTTCCTGCTCCCTTTGGCATTTGTGAAAGATTCACTGCTGATGTGGCAGAGATGTGACTCCTTCATGTGTGAAAAACACCAGATATGAGAGAAAAATCACTTGAAAGGATATATTTAGGGACCATGTTCTGCATCAACACTGAAACAGCTCATACAAGAATCTGAATATTAAATGTATTCAAAGGAATACTTGGGCTCTTTTCAGAGAAATTCTACATCATTGGAAGGTCTGGGAGCCATCAACTTGTGTTTTAAAAAATCATGCCTCAGTTTTAGCTCCTAATTGGGTGAGCAAGCTTTTAATTAGTGATGTATTCTAAAGATTATTCCTTGCATTTGGATTCATTTTACAGCTCATTAATGGATTGATTTTTAGCAAAAATATTTTGAAACAAATAACTTCAAGTGTGCTAGGTTGAAAACTTTGTTTTCAGCTTTTTTTCCTATTTTTGATCATGAGGTGAGAAGTGATTTCCCTAAGAATCAGATAAGTCTGTTATTTCTTTCTGAATTTTTTTTTTTTTAGGGACAGAAGGGAAGGAGGGTGAAGGGATCAAGTTGGGTACTTGGAAGAAATACTTACACAAGCTTATTGATTGATTGATTTGGATTTGTCTAATCTGTGTGGTGGAGGGATATGAAGCATCTCCTGTTGGGACTCTGGACTTGGGTAGGAGGAGAGAGGAGCTCAGAGCTGTCACTCTGTCAGGCTGAGCAGCTTCCCAGTGACAGGAGCTGCCTGTCCCCAGTTCCTGGGGGAGCTCTGTGGCCATGCTTGGCCTCCTGCCCAGGGTTAGGCTGCTCCTCCCTTTGGATCACTTCTCCCAGTGGTTCAGTGCTTCACTGCTGATGTGCCACTAAGACAACCTTGTGGGTTTTTTTTCCTTTATTCTAAAAAATCAAAGAGGTCAGAGATGACTGAGCTTGGCTTTTGGCTGGGGAGGGGCAGCAGTGGAGATGCTGCCTTCATCCATGACCAGTTAATAATTTCCCTTTTTATTCCAGTCTAGCATCTAAACCATCCTTTTAAAAATAGTTAAATAGGTTTTTTCTGGAGAGCTCTCTTTGCATGAAGGATTTTCCCTCCCTGGAATGGGAAGGTGTAATGATAGCCTAGGGTTGGATGTACAAGCAGTTCCTGGAGCACAGAACTTGTTGTCTTGGTTAATTTTAAAACCACAAAAGCAACCCTGCTTTGAACCAGGTTGTTCCTAAGCAGCTGCCACAGAGCCCAAAGACTCAACAAAGCCTCTCTAGCTTGTTTGGGGGGCAACATATTGGGTTTTTTGGGAACAGATTTCTATAAAAAAGCTTCTTTAGCTGTAGGAGCAACATATTAACCGCGTTATTCTAAAGTCTTTGGCGTGCAAAACATTTCATTTTTCATTACTGTTGTCGCCGTTCACCTATTCCATTATTTAAGGGGCTTATTGAAAAATTGATGGTGTGTTGGTACCAGAGAGACATCCTGTGGCTGCAGTGTTGATTTATGGCACATGGAACACACTTCAGTGCTTCAGTTTCCTGCTGGTGAGCGGCACTTTGTCACTGTCCCCAAAGAAAAATCATCCCGGTGAAGTCCCCCGTGCTGCCCCCAAGTTGAGTGATGCATACTCTGCCTTTGAAAATGATGATGAATTATTCACCTTGGATTGTGCTGGAGTGTGCACATGGTGATCAGAATCTTGTTCAGAATACAGAGTTTTGCACCGTGGGCAGGGTTTAGTTGAATTATGTAGTTGAGTTGCACAGTAGCTTTATCTATTTTTTTTTTCCTTCTTTTTTTTTTATTTCCCCTGCAGTGTCTGAGCTTGTGTGGATGAGCACAGATTTTATTCCACATTTTCCACCCTATGTGGGGATCTCAATGCCATTCTTGGTCCCAAGTATTTGGGTTTATTTCACGTTTGTTTAAGTTTTTCCTTGAGAAAACAAGTACAGTATTTCTCGATTTAAAAAGACATATTTCCCGTGGAAATTGTTGAAAATCACATTTCCATGGTTTGAAAGTTTTATCCTCCAAACTCGTTTTCTGCTGTGAAGAAATAGTGAGAGAGATTAAGTGAAAAATCTCCTGAAATAGCACAGTTCTAGAGATTTCCAATCCAGGGCAGCTTTTTCCCAGCAGATGAGTTGAGGATAAACTCCATGACCACCTGTAAGGACAATTTAAAGGCTCTGTGATCTTTCATCATAATTCTGGAAGAAATATCAGAATAAATGTGTCCGTTCACAGCCTCCTGGATTAATAATTTTATTTTTTCGTACTATTTTCTGTTTTATGGAACATTTCATTCCAGAGGCTCTGTGAGTCTTTGGGAAAGGAGATCAGGAATTCACTTGGAATTTGTACTGTGGAAACCAGGCTGGTTCAGAGCCTTCTGTGCATTGCTGGGATGTTCCCCCTGATGCTAATGAATAATTGGGAAATGTCCAGGAGAAAGCAGGTGGAGCCTCTCCTTGATAAGAATGACATCCTTGGGTGGCCTTTTCCCATTAAAATGCTGCATTAAATCAATTTATTTTTGGCCCATAAAGAAAAGATTACCTGTGCATGTGTATTTATATGGACATTTAGTGGTTTTCTCTATATAAAATTATTTATTTTCCTATTAACAGTGGCAGTTTAATGCTTGCATTTGAAAGTAAGTTTTCCTTCAAGAATGAAATACTTTGGCACAGATATTTTCACATTCTCTTTAAATTAAACCCACTAGAATTGAAAGTTGAGAAAATGAAAATGTGAAGTTTAAAATATCTTCTTTTGTGAAAAAATATGTATTTATATTTTGTATTGGCTCAGTCATTCAAATGAGTGAATTTTAAATACCTTGTCCTGTGTAAGAACCTTCCCACAAACATGAGGAGGGGCTGTGAATCAGTCTCTTGCTTAACCTTTCATGAAAATCTAATTGAGTGCAAACAACTGCTTAAATAATTCAATGGCCTCAGTTATTCTTGGCTGGTGGAGTCCCAGCCTAGAGCAGTGCAAATGTCTGGGTGTTGAGCAAAATTGAGGCTTTTTTTTTCTTTTTTTTTTTGGTGAGGAATATGGTTCAAATGACCTTTTCAGAAAGTGTATGGGGTGATTAAGAAGGAAAAAAATATGAAATGTAAATTATTTCTGCCTATTGGGTAAATGTCTTGTGGCCCAGAGGTGAATATTCTTTTAGTCCTTCTGAAAGTGTGGAACATTTTTGGGTGATTTTGATAAATGTGATTTGGTTTCTTTGCTTGCTTTGCTTTTCATCCCTTTTACTCTTGTTAAGGGACATTGTGCTTTTTATGGGGTTATTTTTAATAGTTCTATGGGGCTATTCCAAATTTATTTGAAATATTGGGGTAATGGACATTAGCTTTTATTGGTTAGTTAGCCCAGATATTATCCCTTCTATTTTTGGAAGGAAATTCAGTTTTCCTTTCACACCAATCCTTCCAGACAGTTTATTCTTGTCCCTTCACTCTTTCATTCCCATTTCATTCCTCTGTTTCCTTTCTTCCTTCTGTTGTTTCTTTCTGTTCATTTTGAACCTCAAAGGACATTTTTTTGTCATTGCTGTTGTTGGCTTTTGTTTTGGGGTTGGTTTGTTTGACTTTTAAACTACAAGTGGAAATGGAATAAATTAGTGATCCTATGACCCCACATTGGTAAACTCTTTGTTAAAGTCTTATTTCTCCTAAACTGAAGATACTCAGTTCTGAAGATATTCAGATTTTCTCCTAAACTCCAATATTCCTGGAGCTCAGTTGCCTGTAGGATTCTGGGCTATTTGGTGCCAAGTTTTGGCAAAGCTTTTAGTTCAAGAACTGTCAAATAATTTCTGCTAATTCTCTACTTTTCCAAACCATCTTAATCCTTGAAGAAATTATTTTAATAGGAATCTGTAATACCAAAAAAAAAGTGGGTGAAGTCTGGCCAGATCCACTCTCCAGGGTTCCTTTGAAATAACAGGAATTTAAGGCCACAATATTTAAGCAATTCCTTGATTTAATGACTGAATATGTTTTAGGATTATCACTAATATAGGGATAGTTCCATCCTTTCATAATGGAAGTCAAACATTCATCCAGGTAATTCTCCTGAGGCCAGAGGGAGAGGGATTGGAACAAAACCTTCCAGCTGGAGGTAAGCAGCTGACTCAGCAAATATCCTCCTGGAAGGTTATTAAAGGGAATGCAATACCTCTGGAATTAGAGCCATTATAAAAACATCTGGGCCTTGAGATCATCACAGGATTACTTGAGTGGAAAATATGATGTCCTCCAGCCTAACAGCTTCAACTTGCAGGAGGACCTGTCAGAGTGTATAGGGTTTTTTTTCATTTTTATATTTATTTTTACTGAAAGGAAGAGAGGAGACTGCAGATGCAGATGGTGAGGATCTGTTCTGTGATACAAACCAACCTGGGCTTGGTTTTTTTGCAGACAACCCAAATGGTGGGAAACTTTTTGTAATAAAACAAGGCAACTGCATTTCTTGCTGACAGTCTCTCTGAATTAAAGGGTTTTCATCAGATGCAGAGATTTAAAAAAAGCCTCATTGTTTGGTTTTGCCACCTGTAATTTTTCTGTCGAGACACAAACATTGCAGAGCAATGGTTAGAGCACCACTGTGAGTCTGTGTGGCACTGGGGAGGTGGATGAGAGCTCTGGTTAGTCCCAGTGATTCCCTTTCACTCCCAGATGGAGCAAATCCCTGCTGGTTCTCCCAGACCAAAGTTTTCCTGAGGCAGCCCAGCCTGGGGTAGCTCAGCTCCTGTTGGTCACATCTCCTGTTCCCATCTGGGAAGTTTTGTGCTGCCTGCCTGTAGGACTTCTGTTTGACCCTTCAAACACGTTTCCAGCCCACTGGAGACACACTTGGATTTGAAGCAGTGCTTATTCACAAAGAAAATCCTGGGAGCAAACACAGGAAGAGCTCTGCTTGGGAAAAGGCTTTTAGATCAATGGTAGTCCCTGGGGAAGCTCTGACTTTTTGCACTAACAGTGGTGCCAATACTGTGATTTTTATTAAGAAAAACCTAATGGCTCTTCCCTTTCTCTCCCTGCAGCTACCTGAATATTTGAATAACAATGAAAAGTGCAGCTCCATATCATTACATAGAACCCAAGATGAGAAAATAGCAAAGTTTGAAGAAGTGGGATTGTCTCAGTGTCTAATGGCAGATTTTTAAGAGGCTCACAAGATGTTGGTGGAAGTTCTGTTCACCTTGAAATCCCTTTTGTGCAGTTGTTATAGAAATGTATGGGAAACAAGACAGCTTGTAGCTTGACAGGTGCACAAGGGCACACAATACAATTGCCACTGATAATTATTGTTAAATAGTTACAAGTTGTTAAACTGTTCACTAAAGCCAGAGCTGTTTTGTTCTGCTCTCAGGTGCTGCTTAAGTCATTATCTTTTTCATCCTGTACTGCTCTGGAACATCCTTGGATAATTTTAGGTGTTTTGTTGCTTCCCCAAGCACTTGATGGAGGGATTATTTCTGTGATACTTTTTTTCTCTGTTGCCAAGATGTGATCCATTCAGGACGTGAATCAATGCTACAATATTTAAGGAATATTTTATATAAAGGAATTAGCAGAACAAGACCTAAAATAAACCAGAATTTTTCTCTTAGACATTCTCTCTTCTCAGCTAATTTCTGCTCCTCAACCCCCTGTCAGGAGGTGTTGGATCCTGCAGGAAAAGCACATCCCCAGCAACCTGATTGCTCCAAGTTAAACTCCTCAGGTTTGATCCCATGCTGGAAATTACACCCAACTTGCCTCAGGGTAAAATACATTAAACAAATCTTCGGGTTTGCTTCATGACCTGGGAGCCCCTTAATGTGATTTTTGGCACTGTATAAAACAAAGCAGCAAATGGAAAGGGCCAAAGCTCCTCCTTTGGGGGCACAACTGGGAGGGTTTTGCCTTGGAGTGCAGCATAATGGAAAGAGGTGGTGAGAAAACCCATTCCCAAACTTTGAAACACTTCAAAAACTGCTTAAAAAAGGGGCTGCTGGTGTAGATGGATGGTAGATCCAAACCCTGAGCTCCCAGTTTTTATTTATCATAGCTTACAGGTGTCTTTAAATTGAAGAAAGGGACAAAAGGGAAAAGCTATCCAAGTAAACATCCTTCAGTGCATGGGAAGATGACAGATTCTTTCTAACAAGATTTTCTGCTCTCCTGGAGGAAGACCGTTTGTTAATAAACCATTTGAGAATCCATTTTTAAGGGATTTAATAAAATATACCCTGCCTGCCTTCCAGTGCAGGAGCTATTATTCCCTTGGGTAGGAGGAGTGACTGACTGGGGGCATTAATGGTTCCTTCCTGTGATTCCTGGCATTAGATTTTGCTCCCATTTGCACTTTTCCAACCCAAAGTGAAATGATTTTTTATGAGAAACTTGCTCTTGGTTCCTGGCTCTTCTGAGGCATGTGTGTGTTCTATATTTTATTTATTTGTATTCAGTCAGGTCCATAATTCTTGTTGTTTTAGTGTCTGGCCATACCAAGGGTCCTGTGTTTTAGTGGATACAAGGGAAGTTTCCATATCTAGCAAACTCCATTAATGGAAGAGGTAATAGCTGTTGTGTGAATTAAATGAATTGCTCCATTCTTGTCAAAGATTTCATGAATAATTTCCATATTTCCATCAAAAATCATAGGTTTTTCTATTGTGGTAGTTGCTGTCAATGAAACAATAACCTGAAGCTGTTGTGGTCCAAGAGATTCTTGCCTGGAGGGGCTGGATAAACTGAGAAAAAAGAGAAAAGATGTTTTCTTAAGAATTTGGAGGAGGGTTTTCTCCTGCCATCTTTGCAGTTACGAATATAAGTTTCACTTGCTTCAAACATGAGAGAAATACAGTGAAGTTGAGTGATCAAGGAATTTTTGTGAGGAATCTTGCCCTTCTGGCAAGAACCTTCCACAGGAGTGTGTTGGTGAGAAATACCACCGGGTGTGATGAGAGGAGAGGAGGAAATCAAGGGTGAGTGACCCTTAGAAGTCAAAGCATGATGGTTTTGTGAATATAAGTGTGAAATTCAGCTCTACCCAAGTGGCTGCTGTGTGTGTTCTCATCCTGGGCTCCCCTTGGCATGGCTGGCAAGCAGCAGGCAGTGCCAGGAGCCAGCTGGGCAGGGATTGCTGTGCTGGGGTCCAGGCAGAGCTCAGGTCCAGGAGCAGCAATGAAATCTGGAGAGCTAATGATGTTACAGGCACTGGCAGATCCCAAATGGATGTACTTAGAGCTGTAATATGGTTGATTCTTTGCTTTCCCAGAATTATCTCCACATCACATCCAAGAACTGAGGCCCAGTGGCAGCCTGGGATGGCAAGATGGACACTCATTGCTCAGTCACAGGATTACAACCTTTCTAGAAAAAGAGATTACAGACAGGATGCTGCCAGGAAATGACAGAGCTGGGAGAAAAGGGGACAAACAGGAGGACAGACACGTTTAGCAGAGATGATTTATTCTGCAGTTACAGCTGTGTGGGGAGGAAACTGTTCCTACTACTCATCACTTACTCTCTCTGTGCTTGCTTGCTAATGGTGTCACATCAGTAGTAAAGCAAGAGTAATTCCCTGAGCAGAGGCTGGGAGAAAGCAGGGGAAATGCAAAATAACAAAGCATTTGTCCCCTCTTACTTATGGATCTCTTACTTGGTAATCAGAAAAACAGGTAACTTCCATTTTAATTTGGATGACATTCGTCTGCTTTGAGGAATACCAGAATGTGCTCTGTAATGGCCACTGTCATAGATTTGGAGAATTTTCCTTTGATAAGTCAAAAATCTGCATTGTTTCTAATTAGCAAAATAATTGACCACCCTCTTTCCCAAGTCCTGCACAGCTGAGTTTCTGTGTGTGCTAAGGAGACTTGTATTTATGAATACAAAAGCTCGATAATATAACTTCACTAAAAGAAGTGTCTTTGGGTGCTTTGTTTGAGCAGTTCAAGTGGTTGATGTGGATTTTTCTGTTGGTTTTCAGATGCTGGACAAATTAAAGGATCGTTGGATGCACACTGGCTTGTGGAAAAAGCTGGAGGATGTTAAAACAGTCATTGCAGAGCCCCAGGGAGGAGCCAAGAGTGACTTTGATGAGCTGCTGAAAATCTACTATGATGCAATCAAATACAAAGGAGAAAAAGGTACATTTTTCAGACATTCAAAATAGTTGATACAGACTCTTCAAGTAAAATTCAAGGTTTACCATTTCAAATTTTGGTGTAGATACATAGTGTTCTTGCATAATTAATTGCCACTATATTATATAGTGTGAAATTCTTTTGCTAGTTGATGGTCAAAATCACAATATTATTGATCAAAGTGGAGTTAGTCTCATTCCTCTTACAAATCTCAATTTTATAACCTCTCACCTTCTCCAGACAGTGTATGATCCTCTATGATATTTAACTCTTTAAAACATTTTGGTGGAAGTTTTTTCTGCTCCTCAGCTTCTCCCTGGAATAATCAGTGTGTTCCTCTCGTGTCCCAGATGGAGCTCTGCTGATAGCTGTGTGCAGAGGGAAGGTCAGCGAGGGGCTGGATTTCTGTGATGAGAATGCCAGGGCAGTTGTGACCATCGGAATTCCCTTCCCAAACGTGAAGGACCTGCAGGTAGGACATCAGTTCAGAGCTGGACTTTGCTTTTATATCATCTTTAACACACTGCATATGCACAAAATGCCTTTTCTCTGTGTTTACCTTTGAAATTCTCTCCATCCCATTTAATTCTTTGAGTTACCTTCTACACAGGTAAGAGGAGGAGCAGCACAGGGTGTCTTGTAGCCTCATTTCCATCACTCTAAATAAACAAACAATTTTGGATGTTGATTTTTGCTGACATGGCCAGTGAAAGCTTTGCTTTGTTAAAGTGCTCATTAACTTCATATTCTCCAAGCAACTCTTCCTGTTCCCATCTTCCCCTGCCTGGTTCTGTGCACTGAACCTTGTGTTTGCAATGAAATGAAGAGCTGCCTTCCTTCCTCTGCTGGGGCATTTGGTTGGGAAGGTCTGGGTTAACTGCTGGGAAAATACTGCTTTAAATAAGGCAGGTTAGTGCAGAAAACAGGTGCAAAGGGAAAGATAGTTACATTGTAAAATAATAACATGCAACAGTGTATGTCCTGCTTGCAGTGTCTCACCTTTCTAATCCCTATTGCCTTCTTTAATGTAATTTTGTCTCCCGCTTCAGCACAGAGTGCAACTGGAGACCTTTCCCAGTTTTTTAATAAAGCTTGTGCTGCTTTATTAGCTTGCAATTTTGAAGCATGAATTTATGACATAACATAAACTCTTCCTGGATACTGAGGACAGCACTATTTTGAATATTCAAGCTTCATGTAACTTTAGGCAAAAACTTGTAAGCGCCTTGTAAAAACAGCATTTTGAAATGGCTCCAATGAAATAAATTTGAAACTGTTTGTATTTTTCAGGAGGTGGTGAAAGCAGCATCCTGTTGCACTGCTGTGTAATTGCCCACCTCAACACTTCCTTCCTTTTGACTGGAGCAGGGCTTGTCTGACAGACAGATGATGTTCCATTAGAGCAGCCACTTCATAGCTGAAAGGAAGAGAAAGCCAATAAATATATAAAAGTATTTTTCTAGGCTTTCTGCTTAATGACAAAAAAAAAGTTTATTATTGGCTACTTTTTAAAACCAGTTTTTTCTAGTGGTCTGTGCCACTGAGGTGGCCACTGAGCTGCTGTCACTGCTCTGTCCTGTGTGTCCCTTCGAGAGCTTTTGGGACTCCTCAAGAAGCCAAGAAACAAAGTGAAGGATCACAGAATAAATAAATACCAGGAGCAGCTGGATTCTGGTTCTGCCTAATGCCAAATCAAACAAGAAAATCATAGGTTTGCACTTGAAAGCCCAAACAGACTCAGCTTTGGTTTGAGAGATGTGTTCTGAGCTTAAGTGAACAAGCAAAGGCTTCTTTGTTGTCTGCAGCATGTGCCTAATTACAGCCTTGCTGGGAAAAACCCACATCCTACAAGGACCAGGGAGGTTGTGTTAGTGCAAAGTTCTTCCAATGTTTGCATAATTCCTTGGAGCACTTATTCAGCCACAACATTTTTTTGTGCTACTAAAATAAAATGCACTGTACTGTAGTGTAAAAACATTCGCATTCAAAGGGTTCTCAGCACTCTTTCTAGAGTTAGAAATGGTTTTTATAAGGGGCATGTGCTGACATGGTATTTTGGAAATCCTTTGTCTGTTGTATGGCTGGAGCTTTACAATTAATGCCAAATGATTTCCTGAAAGTCAATGGTTTTGGTTTCTAAATGATAAAAAATTAGATAGAAAAGGATGTGTCCTGGGTGAATAACCTTCACAGTGGATTATGTTTTGATTTTATCTTGAGTTCAACCAAATATTTCATATAACAGAGTCACAGACAGTACAGCCCATTTCAAATAACTGTATTTAAAAATCAGTGTTCTGTCGAACTATTTTTTTTAATTAGACTGAAGAAAACCCCTAAATTTTTCAGCAGGACTAGCAGCAGTAGCTGCCAAATTGCAAGCAGCTCAAGGTTTGAGTGTGTCTGTTTAGAGATGGGAATGCCCAAAGCTCTGCAGTGATCAATTCTGGATGAGAGAAGGGCAGGCAGCAGTCTCAGCATGAGATCTGCAGAGCTCCTTGCAGGATGCTGGAGGAAATTCTTTTTATTTTAAATGTCTTTATATTGGACAGGGTTTTGTTTTGCCCAAGGCTTTAGGTTTATCACATCCCCAGAATTCTGGATTAATGCCCATTTGTTTGCCAGCTGAGTTGGAAGAAGGATAAAGTGAAGGAGGGTCAGTCTGATTAATTAATACCTTTGTGGAAACATAAGCAGAGATACAAAAGAAAGTTAGAAGATTTGGCATCTTTTCCAGCTCAGGAAAGGAGCTGGAATTCCCAAATGAAACAGTTAAAGTTTATAGAATAATTACAACATTTGCTGCTGTGATACAGTTGGTTGGTGTTTCTCTGGATTTTGTAGGTGAAGCGGAAAACTGGGTAAACCCTGGAACTTTTTGGGAAGACTTTGAGTTCTCAGCAGACATAAAATTCAAAGCCCAGTGGCTCAGGTCAGGTTAGACTTACACAGAAATGGTTTATCTGTTGCTCTCACACAGCAATAGGTGCTCAGCACAGGTACAGAGGAGGAACTGCTGATTAATAATGACATTCCTTTAAAGTAGGAAATGCAAGTGATTAACAATTCCCTTGGAATATCCATGAATTACACACTTCTGGGATTGGTTTAAATCACTAAAAAACGCTCAGCTTGTACATGAAACAACACTTGTATGTCTGCTTTTTGGGTTAATAAAAGTCCTCTTAAGCCTCAATTCCATAACCCTTACTCCTGCACAGAGCTTTTACTTGTGTGAGTAATCCCTTTAATACTCCCAGGACTGTGCACAAGCAGAAGGGTTTGTGGGATTGGACCTTTGGAGACCAATATTTTATGTTGGCAGTTTGATGTTGGCTCATCTCCACTAATAGGACTTGTCTGTGATCAACCTGCTTTCTAAATATGTTTTATGATTTGTAACTTGATTGAATAGCAGTGAGCTGTAATATTAGAGAACATAAATAATGTGACAGCAAGAGATGTCTGATCCCACATATGTGTTATCTGATGCTAACATACTGTTAATTAACTTCTGTTAGATGTTTTGAAGTGTAGCGTTTTGGGATCCAGACATCAATCTTGGGCAAGAAACTCATTGTCAAGAGTGATGAATAATATCCAATTTTAGTTTTTCCATATGTTTGCGCTAAATATATGCCCCAAATCCTGGTATTAAATGGCAAACATTTGGATTCCTTAAGGAGCTGTATGCTTTTAAAAGTTACAGTATTTTCTGTGGAGGCTTTAAGGAGAATAACTTAGTTTCACTTAAACATTTTAGACTTAATTTGTATCTTAGGTTCTCTGGTTTTCACAGAGACAAGAGTCTAAAGCACTTTGTAAGGCTTAGGGAGAAAGAAATGATTCAGGCTCAGAAGTGGACCTGATTATAAACAAAACTGATTGGAGAAAGAGGCCAAACTCCTAATTCTGTGTTATTGAAAAGGGGTTCATATTGCTGAAGAATCAGGTTGCTAAAACAAAATAATATAAAAGAAATGTTCAAGGATTGCTCAAAGCTCTGGTGCTCTCAATGGTAGAGTTTGGCTCGAGTAAAGCAGGAAAATTTATTCCAGAGCCAAAAATGACTTCTTTGGCTGTGACCAGGATTTCCTCTGCCCACCTCTGGGACCTGAAAGCAGAGGTAGGAAAATCTGATTTTGGAGCCAAGTGTGACTTGTTTAGTTCAAGTCATAATTTACTGTTCTTACCTCGGGGAGCTGAAAATAAAGCAGCTCACTCTGCAATGTTGATAATGGGCAGCTCTGAAGTGCAGCTCTGAGCTCCCTTTCCCAGAGAGCTTTTCTGCACTTCCACCTTTCCAGATGCTTTTGATCCTGCAGCAGCAGAGTGAATGAATCATGGAGCAGCCAGGAGAACTTGACCAAAATACAGCAGAAAATGCAAAAAGTCAAACTCTTTCGCATCAGCAGATGTGCAAGGCAAATAAATAGATTTATTTATTTGGGGAGTTCTGAGCAGTGGCATTGCTCAAGTTTGCCTTTAATGGGAATTATTTCCCGTGGCTGCTGTAGGGGGAATATTTCCTTTATTGTTTCCAGTATCATAACTTGTAACGTGAAGGAAAACATCACTTCAATTCCCATTTTCTGGGTTTTATGTAACTCAATGATACAAAAATTTTGCAGCTCTTTGGCTGAAGCTCTTTCCTCCTTTCTCGTGGGCTCAGCAAACTGAGATATTTCTATCACTTCAGAATCATGACATGTTTCAATATTGAATTTCTAGTCATTGTGGCAGTTTCTAAGCCTGTGTGCTTTGTGTCTCTTGGAAGGAAAAATAATCTTCTGCTATGTAATCTTGTGCTAAAATAATTAATTTCTTATTTACCATATTCTAGGAAAAGCAAGGTTTATAAGAAAATTATTGTTATTTTGATACTTTTGGGGGTGCTGTGGTAGCACTGAGAGACCTCAAAAGCCTTTTCCTACTTTTCCACAAATAACAATGGTTATAAACAGTCAAAGCCATCCACACTCGTCTTGCATCCAACAAAAATAGTATTAATTAAGAAAACAAAATTGTTTGAGAGGCTGAGTTTGTGGGAGCAGCTGTAAGATGCTGTGGAACACAGGTTTTCTGTGGCTGGGAATGGCAACATGTGAGCTCAGTGTGACAGGTAAGACAAGTGATGGCATTTCTGTTCAGCTGGTGCCAGGCTAATGTCAATATGTTGGCCCAGATCACAAAACCATCCCTGAATTTATCCCCAAGTAAAGCCTTCAGATAAATCATCCAACAAATCAAAACTTCGCCTTTGCCTTCCATAGTTTACTTTTCTCATCCATACAAAAAAATTTCCAAGTGATTTTCTTGTGTTTATCTTGTCCTTAGCAAGTAGTGGTGACCTTTAAGTTTTTCCTTTGCTGTCAGAGTGTGTTGGAAGCTCAGAGAGTGAAGCTCTCACCTTGGGGATTTGTAGGATGAGTGACACTCACACTCGGCTCAGCCGTGGCACGCCGAGCACAGCCACCAGTGTTGGACCTCAAGGGAACCTCCTGGATTTTTTTCACTTCTGCTTCACTGCAAATGGATTGAATTTTCTCTTCAGAGCAGAGTTTTGGTTGCATTAGGTTTTAATCAAGTCACTCAGAGCCTGCAAGGCTGAGATGAGTAGATGGGCTCGGGGTGGATGTGCTGCGAGGTTTGTCAAACCGGAAAACTCCAGGATCTCAGGGATGCCACATGCTGTGGTTGACAATCCTAAAAGTGTTCAGTGCTTGCAACGTTACATAAGCTTCCCATCTCTCTCAGACTGGGATTCAGAGGGAGAACACTGGGAAGGCATTTGGTCATGAAATACCTGGTGAGTTCAGAACAAGAGGAATTGAGCTTTGCACAGAGCAGGAGGTGCTGCTTTGCTGCCCTGGCAGATGGCTCTGGCACTTCTGAGGGACAGGACTTTGCCTTTGGCTTCTTTGCCTTTATCTTGAAGTCACAGCTCGTATTGAAGCTTTTGGGTTATGGGGAAACAAGCCAGCAGTGTTTTTCCATATACAGTTTATTGGCCACTTTTGTGCCATTTCTTCTATTTCAGTACCTCTCTGTAGTTTTGATTATATCTTCATTCACGTTGCACTCTTCAATCCCACAGATGCCCAGTATCTTTCCATGTCCCTTGTGAGACAAAGCAAGTCTGAGATCTGGATTGCTTCCCTTTTTATTCAGTGTTATCCAAGGAAGGCAATTTTTATAAGTGCACACAGAAATTTGCAGGCAGAAAAGGTCACCTGAACAATTTCTGTGTAACAGCATCCTGATGATAATTGAGCAGCACAAAGTATTGATCATGTCTCACTCACACTTGGTGGTGTTGTTGCTGTTTTATAAAGAAATGCAGCATTTATATGTGAAAATAAGAGTGTTATATTTATGTCTTGTGACCTTATTTAGGTGTATGAACTCATTAGAACGACCTTATTAAATTATTGTAATATACTGATTCTAATTTGGTAAAATACAGCAAAAAAGCATTTTCTTATTCCATATCATTTATGCATTAACACTACACTTGGAATGCCTGGAGCATTTAAAGATAAAATCCTGCCATAATATCTTTTTCCTGTGGGCTAATAAATGGAAATATTGTGTTTAGACCCAGCTTTGAGTGGGTCTGTGAGGAGTGAGGATGTTTGAAGCTTATTCTGTGACTCACCCAGCTCTTTACATCTGCATTATTTGTCTTAAACCTCACAGCCCTTGTTACTGCTTTTGAAGTGAGTGAAATGCTGCACTGCTTAATGCTGCTTCTAGTTAAGAATTTTCAGATGTAAAAGAAAAGAAATGGGTTTTCATGTCTTAACTTTTCCTGCATTTGCAAACTTTTATGGTTCCTTGGCATTCGTCAGGAGGAAAGTAGATGGCAAGCATGATCCTGAAAAATTCTAATTATTGCTATTTCAGGTGGAAGAGAGACTCTAAGTGGACACATGAGATTTTTTAGGACGGGAGATTTGCTTAAAAAACATTTTTATGTCTTTTTTTGGGATGGAAGTGGGGAGTGACCACCTGGTACTTTTTCTGCTTGTTTGTTTTAAAGACGTGGGGAACGAGTAGATGTTAAACATGAATGTGTCTTTTACAATTTTTTTGGATGATGTGAGCAATGGTCTTTGTTTTCATTACTATTTTTCCTCTCGTAAAACCAGAGAAACAAGTTAGTGGAACACCAGAGAACATTTCTATCCATTTTCTGTTTTTCCTTTCCATGGAGGAGTGTTGGGAAGGGAATGTGCCATCTAAACTCTGTCCATGCAGTGACACAGGTCCAGCTTTATTGGCTTTTCCAGCTATTTTCTCTTCCTTTAACCCACCAGAGACAACAGGATGCAGTTGGAGATGTTTGTGAGGTGATGTCCTGTCAAAGAATTGACCTGACTTGTTAAACAAAAACACAAATTCTAAACTGTTACTAATATTTCTCTAAAAAACAAAGTTTGCATTTGGTTCAGTAAAGTAATGCATTTGAAATACCCCTCAAAACTTTGCCAGATGAAGTCAAAGCAAATGCAGTTCATTTTGCTGATTTAAATTGCACGAAATAAACAAATGGACTTAGCCCATTCCACCTTCATGTTGTGATACTGGCAGTGATAAATCAGTGTACAGTATTCTGATTGATTGTTCTTTAGGAAACAATTAGCCCATAATAGATTGATATTTGCTAATTCTGAATAAATGTGCTTCAGCCTGGTGTGTTGCTGAAAGGCTGCAGGTTCTGTGTGTGAATTTTCAGGTTATTTTGGGGTTCAAAACCAAGATGTAGTTTTTGAGTTACTCTTCTCAGCTTTCTGCCATGGTCAACACAATATAAATCCATTTATGTATTTATATATCACTTGAATCCTGAATAGGTCTGAGTTTCTTCCTGTGAAGGAATATTACCACAGGTAACTTATTTTAAAATCTAATGTAACAGATGTCGTTTAATGTTGTTGTCATTGGAGAAAAACCTCTATTGCTAATATTGTTTGAAAAATACACCTGAAAATCCTTTTGAACTGCAGCACAAACTGCCTCAAAGTATCTTCCCAAGCCTTTAAAAAAAAAAAAATTGTTCATGGCATTTATCTTTTTTCGCTGCTATTTCCCAGTTAATACAGCAGAGTGAAAGATGTTGAACTAATTAAGCATTAAAAGCAGGAGAGGTTTGCAGGTAGAACGTGGGGAGATTTGAGTGAACGTGGCTGTGCCCATGACCTCCCAGACAGATCAAAGCCTAATCTGGGTGACAGCTACAGGATGGCAGAGCTTGCCAGGGGCTCTGTGCTGCTCTCTTTGTCTGCAAATCCTGCCCGAGAGCTGGGAGGATGTTTTTAAGGATGAACAGGTAAAAGTAAAAGGCTGTCTTTTGACATTTTAACTAATCCCTTCTAGCCTGTGCTTTAGTGCACATTGTGGATATTTGCTAGCAGGAGGCACTGGCTTTTTCACATATGTAACATGTCAGCTTGGATCGGCCCTGGGCTTGATGGGGGGGAAGGCAGCAGTTATACAATGAAATGGATTCTGATGGCACTGCAATGACAGCCTTTGGTCTTTTACCTGCAGCAGCCTCCCCGTGCCAGCTGAGCTCACAGCAAGGCAGGTTGTCACTGTCCCCTGCTGAGACAGGAGCAGGGCAGTGAGAAAAAATAATGGGTGGTTTTGGGTAACCCTTGTTCACTTAAAATAGGAACGTTTGGAAGATATGTTACATTCTTAGGGTGAGAGAATGGGGTGAGAAAAACCCATTGTACACTTAGAGTGAGGGAATAGGGTTAAAAAACCCATTGCACACTTAGAGTGAGGGACTAAGGTTAAAAAATCCATTGCACATTCAGAATGTGGGAATAGGGTTAAACCCCCCACCCCAAACTCATATATATTTTATATATTAAAAAATGGGTTTATATAAAAAATTGGGTTTTATATTAAAAAATGGGTTTTATATTATTTGAGCAGTGAAATGTCACTGTTGGTGTGCATACAATGAACACTTGATAATGCTGACATGTAGGAGAATGTGAAAGTAATTATTTTATTGAGGTGATCTGTAGAGTAGATGGTTTGCATTCTACTGCTACTTTGGTGAGTTTATGCACATATTTAAAACTAATGTAATTTTGCCAGCATAACACACAGGATCAGTTTTTCCAATACTGTTTGCTGGCAAAGCAAGAGGCTGGTAAACCTCCATTTGCTCCAAATGGCCATAATCTTACTGATAACAAAATTCTTCAAAAAAAGGAAATTGTTATAAAACTTCTCAGGACTAGAAAACAAGTGCAAAACACATATAGAGTATGTTGTCATTGGTTATGTTTTAAAGGCTTCAGTGAACTTTTCCAACATCATTCCTCATTTCCAATGGTGAGCAATACCCTTTTCTTTCTCCAGGTAGTATTTCTGTTGGTAGAAATGCACAGATAAGCCCAAGTTCCTTTTTAAGGAATGGTTTTAATGTTCATAAACCATTCAGAAGAAATCATCTGCTGTTTGGAAAATTACAAAAGAAACCTCACATGCCAGTCAGTAAATTCTGAGTGACTGGAACAAATATTAAATCTGTGAAATCAAACTGAATTTACTTTCTGGCTGTAAAGATTGAATTTGTAAATTTGACAGGCAATTTAAAGGGCATAAGTACATAAAATAAAATTTCTTATCCAAATGCAACTTGAAAGTTACCTGTCAGAAGAGGTTAGAAGTCTGCTGTTTTCTCTCCTGAAGCGTGTCCTTTCACTTGTCAGTTTAGAAAGGTTAATACTGTACAAAAGAGCAGCAGAAAGACCCTTTTTGGTATAGTTTGATGTTTGTTTAAAAAAAATAACATTCAGTCCCCCTCACTGAATAATAATAATAATAGTAATAAATCCTGTTGATATATATAATATTCTAGTGCAAATTGTTCCAGTTCAGCCCAGGCATTACGTGTGGTTATCCATGTGATTGGGTAGGGGAGGCAGGGGATTTCTTGGGCAGTTGATTCCAGGTCTGCCTTTGAAGCACCAGGAACAGAGTGTTTTTGAAAAGGGAAACATGATTTTCCCTGCCTGATGCTCCCCATGGCCTGCAGGCCTTGGCTGCCCCTTCTCCAGGGAAAGATTTCCAAACCACAGGAGGTGATGCCAGGCTGGGAATTAGGCTTGGTGTTGCTGACTTGTGCCTGGGAGAGGCCACTCTGTCTCTAAAGCTCCTTCTCAGCTTCTGTCGAGGGAGAAAAGCTGAATTTGCTTAACCCTCACTTGAGCAAATCTGCTCCCAGCCCTGGATGGGGAGTGGGGTTTGGGATAAAGGGAAGGATGGAGAGCTCCAGTGGGTCATTTCCCTTCAGAAGAGCCAATAAAACTGGGGTTTGGAGTCCATCTGCCTCTACCTGGTTTGGTTTTCTTTTACCTGTGTGAACATCTGATCCTTCTCCTGCTGGCAGAGATTTGATGAGTGTGTGGTGTTTGTGTCAATACATTGAAATTATTCACACATCTCAGCTAAGAGCAATTTTAGAAGCCATAATTGGTTAGTGTGCAAAATATAGAGTTGAAACACTGTAGAACACTTTATATATTCTTTTATTTAATCAATGTTTGCTTGTTTGAACCTTTTAGAACATCTCCTTTTCAACATCATTAATAAACCCAATATTTTATGGTTTCTTTCTCAGGTTGAATTAAAGAGGAAGTACAATGACCAGCACAAAAGTACAAGAGGCCTTTTATCAGGGAGTCAGTGGTATGAAATTCAAGCTTATAGAGCTCTCAACCAAGCCCTGGGAAGGTGAGATGAACATTACTAAAACTATATAAATTTGTGGAACTTATTTTTCAGGAAGATCTTTAAGGATTTATTCCCCACTTTTAACACAAAAGGGATAAGTAAGTCCAAACCCCTCATATTGCAGATTTTCTCTTGAGCTGCTCTGGACTCTCTGCTTTCCAGCCTGTTGTGCATTTGAGCATTGTTATATTTCAGAGATTTTGTTTTACATTCAGAATCCACTTCAGTTTGGTTGCAGGTTTTATTGCTCATAGTGCAGATACCCAGGGAAATAAAGCATTAACAGAGCCAAATAATTCTTGAGCTTTAAAACAAAAGAAAATCCTCAGGACTTTTCCAATGCACTAATTGTTCACACTCTCAGTGGGCTCAGAGCAGTTGTTTGATATTTAGCCTACAAGTATTTTTGAAAGGGAGAAATAGCAGTGGGGTTTTTCAGACCTTTGCAAAAGGTCAATTCAATTATCGTGCTCACTGATCTCTTCCCAGATTTAGAAGAAGTGGTATAGCTTCCCTTTCCTAGATGGAAAAATTCCCCCAAATGTTATTAACAGGGTAGAATTAATTCATCCTCCTTCAACAAAATTTATCATATAAATAAAGATTAGAGCTGTCATAGCTGTCATGGATACACTGAGCCACAGATTTATAGATGAGAAACATCAGCTGGAAAACTCTTTTTATTTGAATTAAACCTAATGCAAATGTGATGACATAAATGAAGGCTGAGAAAGAAAATGGAGAGAAATTGTAACATTAGAAAAAATTAGTATAATTAAGAAATTAAGCTGAAGTTCTGTCACTGTGAAATAAGTTTTAACTTAAAATTTTAGTGACAATGCTTGTTGTAGAATTTATCATTTGAATGGTCTAAACTCAAATGGAGAAAACGGACATAAAGGTACAAATTCCTCATAAAACCATGAGGCAAAGCTCATGCTAACCTGGGCTGTGGGGAAGGATGAGAGTGTATGAGGAATATCTTGATTAAACAGAACATTCCACCAAGCTGGCAGGAAGTTCTGTGGGATTTACACTGCCCAGTTAAGAGTGGAAAACAAATGATGTGGTTTGATTGGCTGTTGAATATTTGTGTAGTTTGGGTTTTTTTGCATTTTAACTGTTTTCATGCAGTAAATTCGACAGCTGAAGGAAAATGAAGCTTCTGTGACATCCATAACAATTTTTGGTGCATACAGGAGAAAAGCACTTCTTGTATAATTCTGCATATTTCAGCTGATTTACTGCAATCCCTGTTTCCTAATTCCCACAGATATTTGCAGTATTCCCCCTAATTATTTAAACACTCTTCTCCCCCTCACTTTTAGGTGTATAAGGCACAGGAATGACTGGGGAGCTCTCATTTTAGTTGACGATCGCTTCAGGAACAACCCCAATAAATACATAACTGGTAAGGGGCAAAAATCTTCGGGGGAAACTTCCTAGTATTGAAAAACACTGAAACCTCAAAATTACAGAAATATGGTTGTACGAATACAGGTGAGTAGGAAAAGCTGGAATGAACCACAACCATGAAACAGAAATTGAACTGAATATTCAATATACAACAAGGGGTTCTGGTCTTTGTTTTATACTGAGTGGAAATAAAACAGATCCTGCATGTGACCTTAAAAAAGAGATTAAAATTAGAAAAGAAACTGCTTAGGAATGTGTTTTTACCTCTGTTGCTGCCCTTTTTGCTGGGCAGAGCTGAGCTCAGCAGCCCATGCTGGCCTCAGTCAGCAGGTGGAGCTCAGCTGCTGCTGTTGAGTCCAACTCCTTCTCTGATGTGTTTGTACTGAAAATACATTGAAATTATTGAAGTAAACACAGGTGAGTCATATAGCAACACAAATAATCTACATGGTCAACACTTGGTAAGATTCCTTTCTCTGAAAAGTGAAACTTCTCAGAAGAATGAAGTTCTCTGTTGTTGTTGCTGTGGGTTTGGGGTTTATTTGTTTTTTTAAATTGATATTCAAAGAATATTTAAATGCATAATTAATCTGACACTAAGTTGTAAAAAGCTTCATTATATTCTCATTTATCATCAGACCCTGTTAATGTGATAATAAATAGCTGTACTCTGTGCAGCTCTGTGAATTATTTTAAATAATTCATGAGAACAAGCAGAATGAACACTGAGGCATCAAAGAAATCTAATGATGTTTATGCAAGGCAGCAGTTTGAACCTGAAAAAAAACCTAGTGAAAAAGTTAAAGGCTCTCAGTAGGAAAAGAAGGATATTTTTAGTATTGCTTATCAGAATATTGCTATTGATTAAATCAAGTTCCTAGCCCTGGAAAGCAGGAATTGCATTGTTGTAGCTTCATGAGGAAATCCTTGAAATCTTTGAGCCTACACCTACACAGAAATACCTCCACTCTTTGTTTCCTGCTGTGAAACACCTGCTAGAGATGCTGTCATTTTGCAGTAGGATCTTTTTCCCCTCAGGATTATCCAAGTGGATCCGTCAGCAGATCCAACACCACGGAAATTTTGGGAAAGCTCTGGAATCCCTGCAAGCCTTTGCCCTCAGGAACCAGAGGGGTGGGGATGCTGCCAGTGAATTCCCTGCACATTCCAAGGAGTTGTCACAAGGCTCTCAACTGGAGGCAACCATTCATCTGTCACCAGATGTTCCTGCTAAAAGTGAGGAGCAAAATTTGGGCTCAGAGGTTCATTTTACTGCAGCCATCAGCTCAGTTCATCCCACAGCATGGAATCAGCCAAGGAACAGCGTGGCAACAGGGAGACAAAGTATGTGCATTTCCACTGGCAATTTCAAATGTGCAGTTGCATCTTTTTTGGTAGAAACAAATGTTTTTTAAAATTACAGAAGTGCTATAGTGGAAAATGATAATTATTCACAAATGTGGATGAGCTGTGCTCAGCAGACTGAAATTAATTCTCGTTCCATCTGGTTGTCTTAAAACAATAATCTTTGATACGTTTATAGCACAATCAAAAATGGTTTCATTTTAATTTCTTTTTCCATTGAACGCTATGAAGGTAATTTAAAATATATTTGAAACACATCAAGATTAGCATTATTGCAAGTTTAGTGCCTGGTTCAAACTGCATCTGTTGTTTGGACATTGCTGAGACACTTTCCATGTGATCTCCTCTAGTTCCAGCTTCACAAGGAAAATCCATCCCTAAATTTTAGGAAGGTTTATTATATTATTTCAGTCAAGAAAAAGGTGAATAGGATAAGAGCACAATAATAAAAGATTACAAATTGCAAATCCAGTCATGCTAACTTTACATGTGCCTCTTAGTCTATTCATTTAATTAAGACAATTCATGAGCAAGCATAGTTGTAACATCTGGGCTTTTGTTTGTGTTATTGTTTTTAATGACTATTGTAAAAACACTGTAAACCTTCTAAAACAGTGGGAATTTGGATGTGCTAAATATGCTGTAAATCAGACACAACTCATTTATGTTTTGTGATTTTTCACAGGTGACCAGAAAGTTGGTGTAGAGAGCCATTCTCACCATGTAAAACAAAGAAGAAAACCAATTAACTCCACCCCCAAAATGCAAGCAATTAAAATAGAGGCAGAAGAAATGAATGGTTGGACTAATGCTGATACTGTGGAAGAGAATTGCTGCTCTAAACCACTGACTTCAACTCCTGTGGCCAAGCACTGCAGGGCCACAGCAAGCAGCCAACAGGAGGATGTGAATGGGCCTAGTGAACTTCTTGATCATTCAAATCAATGCCAATCATCATTAATTGCAGAACATAAACCAAGTGGACCTGAGTCGTGCTTGGAAACGAATAATTTTCCGGTTCAAAATGCTGAAGCTCCTCTTGCTGAAGGACATCCTGAGAAGCTCCAGCTTCCAGCTGAGCCCTGCAGGGAATTCCCTTCAGCAGCAGGGAGAGCTGAGCCTTCAGCATTCAATGGGTCAGAGGATGAGGATGAGAGTATTTACTTCACCCCAGAGCTCTATGATGAAGCAGAACCAGAGGAACAGAGAACTGAACCCCCAGATCCAGCCTGTGGTACCACTGGGCATTGGGTGGAATGTGGCAACTCCACACTCCCTGATAATCATTCTGCCATCAGCACCTCAGAAACACTGAATGTGACTGAAAAAGCTGAGGCTGGCAGGAGAAGTCCCCATGGCATGATGGAAAAGGAGAGGAGCAGGGATGGTGCAGTGGATGGTGCAGCAGGAGCAGAGCAGGGAGCATCTCAGGAGCTGGACACCTCTAAAAGGAAAATCAGCCTCTCCAGATCCCGAAACAAAGGTGTGTCATCCTTCCTGCTGGGCAGCAGTGGCACTTGGTGACAGTTTGTGTGGGAATCATGGCAGCAACCCTCACACCACTCAGGGCAGCAGCAGCTTCCCTGTCCTCATGGAGCAAAAGCTACCCTCAGGCTCCATTTCTCATGATAAGTTTTTGCTTTTTCACTTGAGAGTTTTGCAATGTGCAGTTTTCTGTAGATATAATGAAGATTCTTCATCCATTGCATGGCTAAAGGACATAATGGCTGGAAATTCTAAATAGAAACCCAAGTAGGATCTGACTTGGAATTATTGGTTTGTCTGTTACAGATTTAATTAATCCCCCATTAAATATAGGCAAATAATTGTGGTTTTCCTCAGAAAGCAAAACGTTCCTTCCTCAGAAAGCAAAATATAACCAAATTATGGATTTCTGCATTTGTTAGATTGGGGTTTTTTTTAAATAAAATATATAGAACAGTATCTTTGCAGATCAAGTCATAGATAGATTGAGCCTAAATACCAAAACAGGTGTATTCTTCAGTACTTCAGTTCTTCCAATTTCTTACATCAAAATGTCCAGCAGGAGCTGTGCATATTTTGGTATTTGGGGAAGATGAGAGGCTTCTTCAGAGATCTTTATTTGGTTTATGTAAAAGTTGAGGTTTCTTTTTTCCTTTTGTGAGAGGATCTTATTTCTGTTAGTCAAATTCTGTGTTTGTGTCAGAACCTGTTCTCATTTGTATGTCCTGCAAGCACATTTTTCATGCAACATATAAAATGTAAATTGTACACAAAAGTCTTTGAATCTTTCCCAGTCTATTTTTTTGCAGTATTTTAAAAGTTTCTTTCATTGATTGCAATCAAAACAGCCAAGATTTTTCTGTAATAAAGCATACTGACTTTTCAAGAAAAGGTTGTTCATTGCCATCCTACATTAATATGAAGATGCAGGATTTTTGCAATCTCAAGATTGATTCATAGGTATTGAGATTTTTTGTTTGAGAGTAGAAATGAAATTAACTGGTTATTTTCCACAGAAGTTCATATAAATAACATTTTGCTCTGTGTCAAATACCTCACACTAATTTGCAACACCTACATTTTATATCAAATTAACTATTACTTCTAAAATACGTGTTGAAAGGTCAGCATTTGGTACTATGTTTTCTTGAAAAATTTCTATCCTCTAAAATCTCAAATGTGGGTAAAACCCCTTGGTGTTCCTGCTGGGTTTGGAAGGTAAGGACTGTTTGTTTTGGTGTAAATTCATTCTTAATTTGTCTTTATATCTAATAACTCAATTTTTTATCATGTTAGGAGGTAATTTATAGTTAATATATTTATGGTTGTTCTCAGAATTAAATGCTGCCTAGCCTGCAGGTAAAAGGGAAGTGAAATCAATATAACAAATTTCCTAGAATTATTTCTTTGCACTTACCACATCTATCAAGGCTAAATTCTTCTCCTACTTTGATATAGTGGCTTGGTATAATCCCTGCTGTCTAAAATAATAACAAAATCTTGAATTTATTCAAGGACTGAAAGTTCAGAGGAGATGCAGGAGAAGGAAAGCTGCCCTTAGGCAAAGTGGCTCCTCCCGAGAGAGAAAGGTACAACATCCCTGGATTAAAGTACCTCTTCTGAGTGGCTGCTGCTGAATGCTGAGGTGCAAGGGAGTTAAGAATGATTTATTATAGCATTTTTTTAAGTGAGATAATACAATGAAATAGTTTCTTCCTGATGTGCAGATCTGTGATTTACACCCTCAATAGATATGTTTGTTTCTCATGGGAAACACAAAGGTACCAACCATGCCAAGCTCCTTTGCAAAATTCCCAACAAATTGATAGCCTGCAGTGTTACAGGCTATAAAATACCTCCTGTTTTATATGACAGTGTTTCTGTTTAAGTGAGGTTAAGCATTTTTGGGTGTATGTTTTAATTATTAACTAACGATAAACATTGTCTCAGATTCCTTTGAGTATTTCAAGTATTTCTCTGAAGCAATTTTGATAGATTTAATTTTATTTATATTTAAATGCTTCGATTTATGCAAAGCAGAATTTACATGCATTTGTGCATTGCTCTGTTAGAAGGAAACACACAACCAGCCTTGCAAGAAAGGACTTTATTGTGTTGTCTGTGGAGCTGAAATCCTGCCCAAAGCACAGGGTAAGATCACTTGTTTCCTTGGCAATGCTGGGATTTCTCATCCACCCTTTTACTTCCCCACTTTTGGATGCTGGAGGGATATTTTAGAATAATTGGTTCACTTCTCCACTGGATTTGATATCTACATAAAGGAGTTATCAGAAATGCACTGCAGAAAGCCTTTTGAGGGAATTGTCACAATAACAACTATTTTAATAAGTTATTTTTTCCTGGCAGTTTTCTTGACCCAGTGCTTCTGCCACACTGACCCATCGTGAGCTCCAATGGGCATCTGATATTTGAGAGTTAACTGAAGGCAACTTCTCCTGCCATTCTGGGGGCTGGAAGGAATTATTTGGAGCACAGTGGCTCATTCATTGGGCTGTGCTCCTTCTCAGGCTTAGGTGTTAATTTGCTACCAGTTGCTGTGAGAAGTTTGGCAATATCTTGGCACAGTAACTCAGTGGATCCACTGCATGTTTGCAGGAAACTATCAGAAGTCTGACTGGAAAGCCAGATCATTCCACTGCTGTTCTTCAGTGTGGAACCTACCTTGTAGTAATTTGGTTTTTAGTCTGTGGCTGGCACATTGTACAAAATGGGGATGAGCTTGGAAATTCTCTGTGGTTTTGTGAGGCCTTTTAATTTGGGAAAGTCAAAAGGCTGATAATAGTAAAGCAACTCTGCTTTTTTTTAAAAATAAGCTCCATCTTCAGGCTGCTGGGCCATGTGTGGTAATGACCTAATTACAAGCTATTCTCATCAGTTACATGCAGAAACAATTAGAGATGCTTCATGCTTCACAATCTTCTGGATCTGCTGAAACCAAGAAAGGACAAATCTCTTCAGCAAGCCAAACCTGTGCCTGAGGAATAGTGGGAGAAATTCCATATTCTGGAATTATCAAAATCATGTCAGAAAAGCCCACTCTGGGTAAAGGCAGGCCCAGGTCATGGAGACCACCTCTTCCTGTTTTCCCAAAGGAACCATGTGTGTCCTTTAAAATTTGGGTAATCTCATCAGAAACCTTTCATTCACTCCCTTAATTCATCAGCATCATCATCTCTTTGGTGTAAAATCTGTGAAATGGAACCTCTGTGGTCAGTAAAAGCACTCTGAGGTACAGGAATGTCTACACTTACCAGGCTGTCTGTTGTCAGCAAGAAGTTTTACGTTGTTTAAACTGAATCTCAGATGCCAAGTTGATTGAGGAAAGTTAAAAAATCTGAAAATTAAAAATAAATGGCTTTATTCAAAGTGGATTCTAGCTCACTGGTCAATTTGGGAGTA
Source organism: Entomyzon cyanotis (assembly GCA_024500445.1). Taxonomy (NCBI): domain Eukaryota; kingdom Metazoa; phylum Chordata; class Aves; order Passeriformes; family Meliphagidae; genus Entomyzon; species Entomyzon cyanotis. The sequence goes on from JAKEPQ010000673.1 coordinate 3,537,606, forward strand.
ATAACAAGGGGAAAATTATCTGTTGAAAAGTAAATTTTGGGCACATTAAAAATTTTAAATAAGGCCTTCTTCCAAAGGCCATTTACAGCAATAGAAGTCTTTTCAGTGCCTGCAGTGGGTATTGGATCAGGGCCTAAATTACCATCTTGTAAATGTGGAAAGTTTGCAGCGTGGTTGAACAGTACTGTATTCAAAACCATCTGTGTATATAAGTCTTACACCCCACTTTTTAAATTATAGGAATTTTGAGAAAAGCTTGCTACAGTAAAAGTGAGCTGAAAATAATCTGGAAACTCTTCAGAAATGCCAATATGAGAAGTAAAGAACCCATTAATAATTGTATGTGTAAAGTAGATGCCATTTCAGAAGATGATAATGTGATGTTGGTCATCTCAGATGCTGCAAGTCTTGGTCATCTTAAAGAAACTTTGAAGGTTTATCAGATGCCAGTGAAAGGTAAATTCTCACTGTTAACATTTGTCAAGTCCTTTTGCTTTAAATGAAATCCCATTCCCTGCACTGACACCTCCCTTGGACATTTTAGGAATCTCCTGGTGAGGTTTTTCCTTCCTGAAAGCTCTGTGGGTTCTGAATGTTTAACAAACACTGAAGATGAGCTCCACTGTCCTCTCCAGCCCCAGATTTCTTGGGTCCTTTTAGAATATCCTGATGGAGACTGAAACACAATCCTTTCCATTTCTTACAAGTTAAAATCCATGAATTGGAGAGGAGTGGTTAAAGCAGAAATACTGTGTTTGATAGGAAATTATTCCAGTTGTCAGCCCATGGCATGGGGAACCCTTTAGTTCTTCAGATGCCAGAGACCAAAAATAAAGTATTTCTTTTATTTCATATAATGGATGAAATAAAGCATTCTGTTGCCCAGCCAGTGGGGTTAGGATGGCACAGTTGATGAGATGGGATTTTTGCCGCAAGGACTCATTTTTAGGGGGGATTAATGAACATTCTTTGCCATCTTTCTGGCAAAATAATAAAAAATTAATTTTGAAATGTGAAATTCAACTTGTGTCTTTTATATATTTTTTAAAAAATCTCTCTTGATGCCTCTATAAACCACTTTTTCTTTGTTTTTGAAAGACTTGCATGGCAGTTTATGTTTAAATGCTCTTTGGAATGAGAAGGAATCTTCTCTGACAAGTTACTTGCAGTGCAGGAGTTGTGTCCTTCAGTCCATTTCTCCATGTCCTTTGATAGGAGCTGAGGTTACTCATTTCAGTAAGAAAGTCCAGTCGTGGGTAAGTCAGATCAGTTTATTTTGTATATTAAAAAGATCACTGAGTGATTTGTACAGGAAATATTAAAATACTATTTTTTTAGAAGGTAGAATGAACGGTTATCTAGATCAATTTTATATGATTTATCTAATTTCTACCACAGAGGTTTGAAATGATAGCTAAGAACTGAGCTCAGATCACTGAATATATTTGCAACTGTCTCTACCTAATTTGCTGCAGTGTCTGTAGTATTACATCTTCTGAGAAGGGGTAGGAAAATAGCAACCATCCATGTCTTACATGAAAGGAAAACCAGAACAAAACATATTTACACAAGTGCTGTAGACTTGAATTTTCAGACATGTAGTTTTATGTTAGTTTTGGCATTAAGAAAAGAAGTTAACCAGCCCCTGAAGGATGAACATGGACATGGTTTAGTGGAGTCAACAGGAAGAAATTTATTTATAGGTATTGTGTTTCAGTGTGAGCAAACTGAATTCTCAATAGAACCCTTTGAAATCTAGATGAGAAAACTCTGTATTTTTCCTGTTCTCTCAGGGCAGAGAGGGGGAGTGGAGCTCACTCCATCCTCAGTGAGCGGTGCAGGTAAGCCCAGGACACCTCTGCATTTTCCTTCATTTAGCCCATGGATAGAAATACAGTTGAATTTAATGACAGGTTTTTGAGACTACATCTTTGCCAAAAGCTGAATGTGATCCTTATGTTTTGGCCTCTGTGTGTCATTATCAACTGTCCAAGCTGTTTGAAATGCAGAGTATGGCAGTGTGATGATGGGACAAGGTTTGTGAAGCATTATTTGCCATGAGTGTTGGGATTCCAAACACCACCACCACGATTTCATGGCATTTTTAACATCCATTTTGCGTCAAACATAATGAAATGTTACACTGAGGGAATTCATTCTGGCAGAATATGAAATAAAGAGATCCTCTGAGGTATAATGAGACGATTTTTTGTTTTATCTTCTGAACTGTCTGTTTCTGTACATTGAAAAGAAGAGGCTCCAACACCTCCAGGAAATCAGGAGAATTTGGGGAAGTGAGGAAGGAATCCACTATTTTTTTGGTCTGATTTTTTTTTTCTATGTGTGAAAATAATGTCATTTATTTAGAAAGGTAGGATGGATTGGGGCTGAATGATGGTAGAGGTAAATACAGCTTGAATTTTATCATCTCCTGGTTTTAAATCCACTGTCTGCTGTTGTCTTGTAATTGGGAATAAATTCATGTAAATGAAGGCACACAGAATGAGTCCAAGGAGTTGAAAATGATGATTTATGATGTGCTATCATTTCCCAGAGCAAACACAGATGCATTAAAGTGAAGAAGCTGTGATTCAGTCAGTCTTAGCTCCCAATTCTATACTCCTGAACACAAACTCCTGCTGTTGCTGAGCAGTATATTTGTGGAGATAAAACCAACATTATAGTTTCTGCTGCTGCCCACCCTGTGTTAAATCATGTTCATTGTCACGAGGTATCATGTGTCATCTGAAAATACTTTGTGTCATGTGCTGGCTATAAATCAAGTACAGTTGGTTCTGGAAGGCAAGGAATTGTTCATTTAATAGAAATCACATTGCTCCAGCAAAGCAAGCTTAAAATAGAATCCCTGGATTTAAGGGCTGTTATTTACTCCTAGGTTTGGTCACTGTTTAAAGAGGCAATGCTGTGTTTTCTCGACTGAAATTTAAGGTGGGATTAACAAATTACATCGTGTACATTTTTTTAACCTCCTTTTGAAGCAATTATTTCTGTTGAAAATTAGATTTTTAAATTTACTGCTACATTTCTACAAATTCAATCACTTCATGTGTTTCCCATTGACCCAGAAACTTCCATCGACGTGAAATCAGTGGCATATAAATTAATATTTTTTTTTTATATTGCTTAAAACACCCTAAATAATTGTATTTTCCTGTTTGGGAAATGGAATAGAAGGCAGGACTTTGGAATTAGAGAGAATATTTTGGCATAAATGTAGGGGTGCTTTAAGATGTAGCTTAGCTAATGTACTAAATCATCCTTCATACGCTAAAAGGCGAACCAAACAGCACAATTAAAATTTTAAACTTATTAAGGAGTCGTTGCTATCACTGATTAACCAGTCAGCTGTTGAGACAGTAGCTTTTATATAACAGGATATTGTTTTGTTCATCATGTTACCACATTTGGCAAACTTTTATCTTAATGCGCCTATCGGGAATTCCAGTCTGACCTCAATCTGAGTAAAGCCTCGGCCAGGCCGGAGAGGAGCTGGCGGGAGGTGCCAAGGCCTTGCTCCCAGACTGTATATTTGTTATCACATGTTAATCAGATTCATCATTCTGTTTAATAAAGATTTCAGCTGCCACGCGAATGCATAATCGGCTATGTCTGAGTGCCTGGCTTTTGTCTCGAGCAGATTGCTCAAACTGTATTAAGCATCATTAGACAAAAATGACGACCTTATTAATTTGTCCTTTCTGTGTTTTCCAGCAGATTGGGCCTCATTATTATGCAAACACAGTACACAGAGCGGCACCAGAAGTAGCTCATTAATGTTTCTTTCCCCTTAGTACGTAACAGATTATTATTGTGAAGTGTGCATGAAATAATTGCTAATTATGTGCCTTAAATTGTACAGTGATTGTCTGTCTCGGGGTTTTTCCTGAGGTTTAAGAGCTCTGGAGGAGGACATCAGAAGCTACAGGTTAAGGGTGCTGCAGCAAGTAAAGCAGGGGAAGGGAATCACAAAACATGCATTTTATCACACGTTTTCCTGCCTGTAAGGAGTAATTAGGACAGCTATGGATTGCTTTGTAGTTACCTCTCACTCTGCTGCTTATTGTAAAAGAAATGACTCCCAGCTGGCAAATAATTTAATAGATCTGTCTGCCCATGAATAGATGCAGGGGAGTTTGAGCTGTGGACTTTTGGTAAAAATCCAGTAGATTCTGCAGTGGTAAAGCTCGAGTTAGCATGGATCCCTCATTTCCACACCACTAAAATCCCGTGGATTTCCGAACGCTGCTCTTCCCACCATCCATTTACCTCGCACTCCCTACACCCTCTCCATCCAGCACCATTCTCCTTAAAATTTGTAAAGCACCCAGAAATGACATGTGAGGATTTGGCACTGCCCTGTAGTTTGACAACTTTGTGCTAAGGGTGTAATTGGTTTAAGCTGGTAGTGCCTCATGCTGATCCATGGCACATCTCCTGTAATCTGTCTGCCACCGTAGCTGATAAGACTTGGCCGCAACCGAAGTTTTTGCAGCGCTGGAAATAAAATCCTGATCCATTAAGGGTTTGCGTGGATTTAGCTCGGTAATCTGGTTTAGAAATTGTGAGTGGTCAGGTCTTGGGCAGAGCTTTGTTGTCGAAAAGATGCCACGAAAAACCGTTGCATCAGCTTGGGTTTTCCTGACGTTGCTTTTGTTGACAATGTGAACTAAATGATAGAGTGGCTATTTCTGAAGAGAAGTATTTGTGACTGGCAATTATTTATTATATGTGAGCAATGAAAGTGATAGCTTGGAGGGTTAGGAGGATAATAACATTCATCTGACATTACTTACATTAAATAATTTTAGTGTCTGACTGCATTTGGTTGATGTTAAATAGTTGCTTATGTCAGCTGATACCACCAGATAAATATGGTGGTGGCTTCATGCTATGTAAGTTAAAATAAATGGAGCATGTGAGCTGTAAAATATCATTTAAACGTTTCACTTGTGGATCACAGATCATTACTGAGTATTTCTGAAGCACAGACCTACATTACACTTCCAAAAAAATCAAAATTAAATTATTCCATGGAAACCAAATTCTCTTTACTGCACTGTTCATTGCTGAGCACGTGAATATTGACTTGATAAATCACTTGAGAGATAAAAATTGAAAACAGTTGGTGTGGCATTGCAGAAATAAGTATTTACTTGCATTATTTATAATGAATATATTACTATGAGCAGGCACAGCTGTACTCTTGATGTAGAGGTTCTGCACCCTCATGTACATAATTTTCTTTCTCAATTTTCAGTGATAATATTGCACTCTGATGTGTGTGTTTTTTGATAGAAACTCCTCTCCAAAACAGCACTCACAACCATTGCAGCCAATTGTCAAATCAGGCTACAAAGGACTCATGGCCACAGTGGTTTGACACTGAAATTGCCACATTTCTTTTGGACAATTTTCCTTTTCCTTCACAATTTGTATTTTCCTGTTCCTTTCCTGCTCTGCATTTTGTCTTTCCGTGCTACTTCGAGTTTAACTGATCTGTTTAGTTACCAATTTGAATTAATTAATTTAAATATAATCTATTATTTTCAGTTCTTGATTGTATTTCAGGTGAAAGACTACAACCCACACATTTTCAACTTGCTTGTTGAAGATTTCCAAGAAATAATGTTCTGATGGCCAGGGAATATTGGAACTCACCTGAGTTTGTGTCAATGGATTAAATATTTTCCATGAGTCTGGCTTTCCCCTTCTGATGTTGTGCATCCAGAGATGACCTTGGAAAAGGTTTTTTATGTTGCTTCTTTCTGCTGCTGCCAGAATCATTTGTCTCCCAGGAATTATCTGTCTGAATTGCTTTCCTTGTGCTTGACACTGAGTAAGGTTCTTTTCACTCAGCCAAAATGTGTCTCCATGAGGAGATCCTCACTGGGATTAGTGCTGTTTTCAACTCTCTGGGAATATTGTTTGCTGAAGCCTTATTAAAGAAATAAAATTGGATTTATAACTCTGGGAAGGAGCTGAACAGTGTTTCAGTAAATATCTCTGTGTGTGTTTGCAGAATCTTCCATGTATTTATCATCACACCCATGCTCACACTGTTCTTTGGGAAAGCTGAAAGCTCTAGGTCTCAGGGACTGAATATTTTATTCTTTAATTCCTTGAGAGTGATCTTGAAGTGAAACTCAATCCTGTTGAGTGAGAAATACATGTCAACCTCTGAATTCTGGCTTGCAGTTACCAGTGCTTTTGGTCTCTTCTCAGACATGAATTTTCCTTCTCTTGAATTATTCTACCAGATACCTAAAGGCTGACCTGTAGACTGACCTGTAGGAAATAATATTTCCATGGTCAGTGATAAGAAGGGATAACTCTGGAGTAGCTTCTGGTTAAACAGTGAATTTCCCCACAAACCCAATACAAGAAGGAGTAAGAAACTTGCCTGCAAAGCACAGGAATGGACTGACTCCTCAGATCAAATCCAGTATTTCCTCCCAATGTCCTCATGGTTCAATTTATTACTCAACTCAATTTTTAAATTTTTGAATTTTCTTTTTCCATAATTTAGTTCCCATAAATCCTAGATATTTCATGCACGTGAGGTGTCACCCAAATTTTCCACAGGTTGCTGACAGCCACGTTTGTCTCCTCTGGTGGAGCTGCCTGGGTGCCAGGAGGGCTGAAAAAGCTGGGCAGTAGAGGTGCAGCTCAGACAGGAGGGAGAGTGCTTGGGGTGAAGCCAGGAAATGTAAAAACATCTGATCTTCCCACCTGGAAATTTATCTTTCCTTTGTCTGGGTTAGGGACGAGTTGTGTAGCTTCCCCAAGCATTGTTGTTTTATCCACAGCATCTGATAAAAACTTCTACCAGGATGATCCTGCTGAGGGTGGTTTTTCTCACTGGTGCTGACAGAGATTATTTCTATTTCAATGTGCTAAATCTAAATAATTTAGGATAATCTCGTGCCTGTCTCACTTTAGGGTTGCCCTGCTGCACTGGACTTGTCTGGAATAAGGCAGCAGCAATTGTGATCCTCTGAGCAAACAAACACACAGCACAGGCAGAAGGGCTTGGTGCTCATAAACTAATTATTTTTTAAATTCAAGGCTGGATTTCCAGAGCTGCTTCATGTAGGTTGTTTGGGGTTTTTAATAGATTAATTAGTGCTTCGTTTGTGTTGTTTATCTCCTACCTCCCTGCTCATGCCTGTCAGAAAAAGCCTGGCGCATAACCTAGCAGAATTTTTTGAATTCTGCTATATTGAAATTTGCTCTAAAACCTGTAGTAATTTCTTTCAGTATTTTTACAGAGATAGATTTAAAAATACAGGGACAAAGCTAGTATTAGGCTTGTCCAATGTCTATAAATAATAAAATGCTGAGACAGTCCCAGCACTGTGATTTATTTTCTGCCTGATGCTGATAATCAAGCGATCTTTCATCAGGCAAGGCTGGCGCTCACTGAAGCTGTGAGTGGCAAAATGCAATCATTTCACTTGCTTCCTGATGCAAAAATAAAGTTTGGCTTAAATAAACTCAGGTATCTTTGCAGATGGAGCTGGCTTGGAAGGAAAGCCTGAGCTGGAAAGGTTCTGCCTTTCCCCTTCTCCTGTCTCTCTCCCTGCTTCAGGCTGTTCCTCTGCTCCACGAGGGCAACTCCTGGGGAAACTGCCCTGCAAAATGCATCTCTGGAATGGTTTGGATTAAGAATATTGCCATTTTTGTGGGATTATTTTTATACTGCCTTATAGCAGGCATCTGACTCGTGCTACAATCCCACAAATGTTTTTTATCGCTCAAACGAGATCTGCGATGCGAAGACGCAGAAAACGAGTGCACCGATAGCTGATGCTTCAAAGTCATGGAAAATGTCCAGTAGCAGCTGCTGAAATTCCAGCTTCAACATTCCAATTGTTTTATATTCCAATGAGCAGCCATTGTTGCAGGCCAGTGTTTGATGGTGATTATGGCAGGCCCAGGGTGCAGCTGCCACTGACCCTTCCAGCAGCCGTAACAAAACCCCTCTTTGTTATCACTCTGGGAAATGTCTTGGCCATTGTGGGGCTGAATTCAAACCAGCATTGCAGTCATGCACAGGGAAATTAAAAGCTCCACAATTCATTGACAGGAGTCTAAATGTCTGTATTAATGACTGTATTAAGGTCTTTTTTAAAATTGTACTTTGGTATCTTGTTACGTAATTAAAATAGAGGTGAAGTTAAAGCATCTAAACTCATCATAAATTTTATATACTGAACTCTCCCTTCTTATAAATTTCTGTGCCATTATAAAATGTAAATCTCCAATCAAGGTAAAAACATTTGTAATTTAACTTCAGTTCTCAAAGTGAGTGTGCTTTCAAGTAGTTGGACACCAGCTTTACTAAGTGATAGCCATTTTTCACACTTTGGGAGCCAAGTGGCTGTAGTAGAATAAAAGAATTAGATTTGTTGCAGATGTGTTCTGACTCTGATACCTCTGGGTTCTGTGAGCTTTTCCTCCTTGCTAGGAAATGAGAATAAAATGGATTTATGTGACGTGAATATGGTATTCTAGATTTACATAATTAAACTCCACACAGCCTGTGGTATGCAGGGATACTCCCTGTAGTAGTTCTGTCTGGCTTGCTCACTGTAGGAATTCTAGTTTGGGAACTTCTCTGGTTCTTAAATTGCAACCATACAGCAATAATAGAAGGTAGGGGGATGAAAAGACAGACAATTACCACCATTCTTCCATATGTAATTTGTGCATGATATTGGTTATTTTTATTGTTGAAGTTCATAGTTTCTTCCTCTTGATGGAATACAAACATTTGGCCAAATTCTTTCCCAGAAGTAAGTGAAGCCAAACATAAATTTGGTTCTTTCTCCTCTCTGAATGGCTTGAAATAATAATAATAAAAAAGAATTGGCTACGATTTGAAATTTTCCTGGTGTTTATAGAGAGATGTGTGGCTGTACAAAGATTTAGCCTTGTCTTTCTTCAGGGGAGGAACAAGGCTATCAGATAAAGCAATACCTCAGCACATTTGAATTCACATAAATCCTACGTGACTCCAAACAGATTATCTGAGCTCTGTGTCCTACAGTTTTTCAGTATGGAGGTGAAAAAAAGCCTCCTCTGTAAATTTAGCTTGTGTTCATTAGGTGCTCTGAAATGGTCAGGTTAAATTTTATATAGTCTGCATTATTACTGAGTTTGGGACTGAGTCAGTCTTCTGCTATCTACATGTTTCTGTGGGTTATTTTTAAAGAATAATAAAAAAATAAAAATAATGAATGTTTTCCTTCTAATTGATCTAGAATCTTCCACGTATATATGACCTCTCATATATATTTATTTTCTTTTGTTAATACAATGTAGAAAATGGTGGCTTTAGCTTAAGATAAAAGGGAAGAACTGTTCTTGGGAAGTTTTGACATCGACATTTTCTATTTTGTAAAGCTCAGCTGCAGTTCACACTTGTGGAAACTCTAAGTGTCCCTCTTATTTTTAACAGCAGCTCAGGGTATGGTTGAAAGAGGCATATTTCCATTTTGGCTTTTGTTTGAGCAGCTTCCAAACATCATTCTACTCCTTTTTTTTCTGGAAAATTTGCCAAGTCTAGCTCAGATTAAGTTTCTTTGTTAGATTTGTTCTTTTAAGCATCTGGATCAGAAATCGTATCCCATACTCTGGAGTAATGAAACATTTGGAAATCATCTGAGAACTCATAGTAAGCCATGCTAGTCCTGTGCATTCTTTTTTAAAGTAAGAAATATGTAGCTTGCAGAGTAGTTTGGGGTGGAGTTTTTGGGGCAAATGTTATTTTGTTTGAACCACCCAACCAAAAGCTTGCACCTCATTCCCCTGGGGCACAAGCAGGTGTTGTTATCTCTTAAATTATTCCCCTTTCTTTTATCAGTGCACAATACTGAGATGCAGATAGATCCCGTGCCAAATTTTAACATTCTCTGATATTTACGGGTGGGAAAAGAAATAAATAAAGGTTGTTTTTATTGTAACTCATAAAGCCCCAAGCTGGGGAATCATTTGGTTTGGGGTTTTTTTTTTCTGATGCTTTGCACTATTTTTGCTTTTTAAAAGATGAACCCACAGTGGATGTGTAAGTTCATCAAGGCAGCTAAACCCCCTGGTTTTACTGGTTTAAAATGAATCATTAGGGTTTATAGTAATAGAGAAAATGGTTTTCTCATGTCATAAATGTGAGAGCCATTGTATAAAGCTGCTCATGCTATACTTGGAGTATAACTTTTATTGAAGAGCAGAGTTTGTTGAAGAGAAACAGATCTGCACTCCAGGGGTACAGAACTGGCACATCCTCTTCATTAGCTGGATTTGGAGCAATGTTTGTCCATTGAACAAGGATGGGGAGAGGAGGACAAAGCACTTGGGGAATTTGGAAAGGAATATGTGTGTTTTGCATTACTTTTCAGGCAAAATATATTTATTCACTGCAAAGAATTAGTGCTGTAGCCAAAACACTGCTTGCATTCCCCCACAGTCTGCTGTCCACATGATCCACTGGGATTAAGACCCAGCCTTTGTTTTGGGTGGTTTGGGAAGTGCAGATGTCTGACTCTTAATGAGGAGTTCTTGAACTTTTATTAATTTATTTCCCAACTATTTGGTTGCTTTGAAAGTCATGCAAAGCAACGAGAGAACTGCCATGAGTAGAAGCAGAATGTTGCCTTTCTCACAGTCAGATTTCAACTATCAGCTGATAAAACCAACCCCAAATACAAACCACTTGTTTCTTTGGATTTTGTTACGAATGTCACCTTCAGGGAATGAGTCAGAGCCAATTTTCTCTTCAAGAGAGTGGAATTTTTACTCCTGTTGTCTTTTAAACTCGTGTTATCTGCTGCACTTTGCTATGTGGTGTCTCTTGTAAAATTTCTTCCCCCAGAGTTTGTATTTCAGCCATTATTTTAGAAATATTTAGCCTGCCTGGAAACACCCTGGAGGGTATTCAAAGGGGACAAGTCAGAGGCACTTATCAATAATACAAATTTGTCCTTCACCTCCAGGTTTATTCAGCTGCATTCAGGGAAATCACATTTGTTTGACATTGGCTGCCATGAACCTTTTGCCCACTGCTGTGTGGGATACCCTTGCAAAAGAATTTACAGAAATATTTCATTTCCGTGCGTGTGAATAATCAGTTTTCCCCGTGGATGTGCCTCAGGCTCGTGGATTCATCACTTCCCTGGCACTGCAGGAATTTTATGCCCCAAAGAGCTCTTTCTCTGCTTTCCAAATCCTGACCTAGCTTGGCTTGGCCTTGGTTTTAAAGGCTGATTTCTGCCACCTTTCTGTGTCACCCCAGATCATTTATTTTTTCTTTTTTTCCCTAAATTTTGGGCCCGTTTGCTCCACTGTGAATGCCCTTGTGTTGATGAAGGAGAAAGTAGCCTGGATGGTGGTACAGGACGTGGGGAGCAGGAAAAGGCAGATGGCTGCTCTGCTAATGGGGCTTCTCCATTTGATCTCACAGGGAGAGGGACCTTTTCATTGTCACAATTTCTCAAAGCTCATTGATTTTTCATTCTAGCAGGATTTGTTTGCTTTTGAACCACTGCTGTGCTTTTATCATTAGATGCTGAACCTTTCACTGGGCTGCACATTTCACTAGTTTTTTGATACTTGCTCTTTTAGGATTCCAGCACAGAACTTCTTCCTTCCCCCTTTGCATTGAGAGCTCTCCTTAGATTCTAAATAAACCAGGCCTGGTCATTCTTTTTTATTGTTTGGAATAATCTAAACGCAATATGATCTGTTTTCCAGTTTTACTTTAGCACTCCAAAATATTAAAATAAAATTTTACCAGAACATTTTGCTTTCTGATTCTACGTTTTATCAGATACCAAAGCTTTTTCCCCAAAAAATTATTTTAAAAAGCATTTTCTTAATTTAAACAAAACAAAACCCACAGAAGATACTCTGGATAAAAGGTTAGCTGTGTTCTACAGCATTATTCAAGGTCTTCATCCTCTTCTAAAGGAAACCAGGATGAAATGCCTGCAGATCAAGGTTGCAAAACTGCACAAAGTTTTCTGAAGCTGTGCTTAAGCAGGAACAGCTGCACTCTTGCATTGCCTCTTTTTTAATTAGTTGAACCCACTTCCTCCACTCTATACTTCCTTATGGGCTGGATCTGGAAAATATGAAGATCAGGATTTAATAGAGATCCATGTTTACTTACTTCAGCATTTGGGTTTATAGCACAAAATAATAGAACTAATTGTTCTCTTCTCCTCTATCATCTTACTCTTAATATTTTTAGAATAAGCTGAACCCTGATCCTTGAAAGCTTTGTTTTCTGCAGTTCCAGTTGTGCCAGCTGGCTCTGGGCATCAGCCAAGCTCTTCTTTAGAGCTCTTCCTCTACTTTATAGCTGATATTTTACTGTATGACCACAGCCCTGCTCCTCTCACGGGAGGATTCTCCACCAGTGCTTTGGTTTGATTGCAGTTGATTCCTCCTCACGAAAGATGCTCTTGCTTTTCTGTTTGGCAGGAGCTGGGAATGTCAGCCTTTAGAGCTCATTTGTCATCGCTGAGCTGCAGGCTGCCTCTCCCTCCATGGCTGTGTGTTTCAGTGACACAAATCCCAGCTGTGCTGGGTTTAGATTGTCACAGCAGAACCCTGGCAAGGTGCTTTGGAAAGGAGCTGGAAGCAGGGATCTTCTGCTTCTGCACAAATATCAATTGTTTTGATGCTTCATGGCATGCTAAAGAAAAAAGTCAGCATGTAAAAGATCTCTTTTTCCTCTTGGCACTCCACATTAAACCCTAAGTGCCGCACTAGACCTAAAAATTCAAAACATAGCCCAAGTCTACCTCTGTTCTGTGGCTTTTATATCTAGTCATGGTTTCTTTAAAAATTATTTCATATTCTCTATGCCATATTTACATTATACAAAACCTTGTGGTGGTTGAGGTGTTCAACACTCCTTAAATCAACCTTGGTGCCCTGGTGTGGATCAGGGTGTGACAAAGGTCCCAGTGCCATTCCTGGCAGGAACAGTTATCAGAACTTCTGCACAAATTGTTCAAATGCTCTTTGAGAGCTTCTTCCTAAAGCCCAGGAGTGTGTGTGTGCATCAGGTAGAATCATGGTGAAAAACCCATGGGGATGCTCATGAAGGTTTTTGGGCTTGTAGGATAAAAAATTTTTAATTTGCAGAAGGTAACTGAGATAGAAAAGGGTTTGAATGAGTAACAGGTTTGCAAATGAGTTGAGAAATCTCTGCTTGTCTTGTCCCAAATGAGATTAAAAGCCCTTTTGTAGAACTGAGTGATAAGAATTTATGGGAATCTCTGGTTCCATACTAATATTTTTTAGGTATAAAAGAGGAAATATGCCTGATGATATTAATTTGCTGTTAACTAATATAGTACAACATCAGTAAGTGGCAGTTAATCCATCAAACTCATGCCATGACATCTTACTTGTTGTTTTAATATGTTATAAGCATGAAATGTGTTTTTCAGGTATGTTTTACATTTGCACCAGGTAATGGAAAGTACAATATATTACGTGCTTGTGCCCCAGAGGAAACTTTTAAACAAAAATAATTGAATGCAATAAATCAGGCCCTGCTCTGCCCTCTGCATTGCATCTCTGAGCCCATAGTTATAGGAAGCCTTGTTGGTAGTGACAGGAGAGCAGTGCTGCTCACTGCAGGGCCCACCAGATATTTGCTTTATGCTCCAAGGCTGAAGAATAAAAGGAGAGAGAAAATGAAACCATTTCTTCAATAAGTGACTTCTTTCTTTTCTGAGATTTAGGGTCTTATTACAGATTGCTGTTACCATTGGTAGTAAGCCTATAGTTTTTCAAGTAATTAGGAACATCCACAAGCTAATAAATCTGCCCTGAAATTTTCATTTGCTTGTGGACCTTGTAGAGGTTTGTATTTAACTGTGTCTCTGCATGGATGATTTATCAGCTGTTTATTCTCCGAGGTTTTCCTCCTAGGCACTGCTGAGATGATTTGATGCACAGTGGGTTTAATAACTGAAATGCTGAGATGATTATTCCTGTTTGCTGTAGGCTTTATTTACTCCTTTATCAGACACTAATCTGAAAGATTTCCTTGCCTTGCAAGGAATATGCCACTTGGTTTGCTAAACAAGTATGAAAATCCCATCATTCATCTCTCATTGCATCTGGTGCAGCACAGTGTGGTGAATAAAAGCTTAAATATAGCAAATATTGCCCTTTTTCTGGTAAATTCAATATCCCATTTGATCATTCCGTGGCCACTTGGGTTTCTCAAAAGGAGTTTTTTCTGCTTTCAAAGTAGTGATGTGTTGTGCTGAATGTTCCTGAGGATATTTAAATGGCAGAGCTTTAGAAAGAAGGAATGGTGTGGATTAGAAATAATCCAGCAAAAATAAATGTAGCCCAGGCTTGCAGCCCTGGTTCATCAGCTCCTTTCCCCACCCAGGTGTTTGTTTAGCAGGAAAAGATGATGAGAGAGGAATTTAATTACCCCTCTGCTTTTAAGAGCTGCAGCTATAGAAATGCTTTTATTCTGATAATAAAATAGAATGAAAAAATCAAAATTTGCTTCTCAAAATATCGCTGCTGATTTAAACCTGGCTTGGAATCTTCTCCTTTGTAGAGATCTATTAAAAAAAAAAAAAATCTCAGCTTAAGACCTACTTAGCTTAGAATTCAAAATATTACCAGCAGACTAAAGCATGGTAGCTGAAACCAATTGCAAACAGATGGGATTTTCTTATTCTGATTGGCCATATGTTGCCAGAGTAAAAAAATTGAAAAATCCAGACAAAACATAACTCATCTAAAGGAAATGACCTTGATAGTTCTTGACTACTATATGGAATTTTTTTTTTTTTTTAGCTAATGCATAGAATATTTCAAATATTCTGTAAGGATGGCAGGTATTTGTAAAATAAGGGGTTTGGCGCTTGTTGAGGTGGTTCAGAGGGAAAATACAGCTTTGGAAAACAAACAAAAAGCCACAAAAACCTCAGCAAAATCTCTGCCACAGACACAGGTGTAAACAGAAAGTACAGAACTGGTGCAAGTCTAGGATGAATCATTCAAAGCCATTCCTCCTGGGCATTCCTTCATGGAAATGAATAATAACTGGAAGTGTCTGAACAATGTAAATCACACTTGCACTTGGAAAACCTCTTAAAATACAAATGTGCTCTATTTCTAATAGACTGGGAAGTTTATGGCTTTAAAATGTGCAGCTTTATGTGAATAACTTTAAGAATAGTTCATATTCACTTACTTTTTAGACCTTAAATTCCCATATACACGGGGATTATTTGTAATAAAGAACTAAAAATTACTGTTGCTATATATAGTGTAATATATGATATATACATTCTATACATTGTAATATATACATCATATATACATTGTCTATATAATATATAGATACATTAAATATATATATATTATATACATTAAACACTTGTGAAAGCACATGAAATGACAATGCTGTAGGTGCTTGCATTGTCTGTTGTGTCTTTTATCTATAAGATGTCTAAATCCATTAGGACTTGTCTGATTTGTCTATAAATAGGATTTATATAATTTTAATGATATATTTATAAATCTGCACTAAATAAGCAACTCACCCAGGTACACAGCATCCCCATATTTCATATTCTGCATTATTTCTCTGTCATCTTCAGAGCTGCTCCTACAGAACGTTTTTAATTGCATTACACATTTGAAACTTGCCATGGGACAAACTCCATACCTTGGCAAATCCATTTAGCCTCGATTTTAAACACCCTCCCCACCATTTGAGAGCTGATTGCACCTTGGGGAGCACCTCAGTGGGCTTTGGATGGATTAATAACAGAACATGCAAAGTAAGTGGACAGTAAAACTTTCACTGGTGTTTGGCTGAGCTCATGTAAATATGATACTGATGAAGTGTGACCAAGTCCCTGGTTAAAAACTTCAACTCCTTTCCTATATGAGTTGAAGATTATTATGGAGAGGTATTATGCATGCAGAAAGTAATTGGGGATTTTTCCCAGTGGAGGTTTATATGTGGTGTTCAGGGGGTTCTGCTTAGTTTAAATTCTATTAAAATATGTTATAGTAACATTGAAGGCATTGTTGAAAGTATCAATGAGCCTCAGAGTTCAGTTCATCGTTTTGTTCTCAGCATGCTCTATTTTGCCCCCTTGATAAAACTGTTTGTTGTCTAAAAATACATCTAAAAGTATTTATTATGATTAGGGCAATTTCAAGAAGGTTTCTTAAGCAGTTTAAAGTGGTTTCTACAGATTTAATTGAAATAATCTTCCCATTTTCCAACTCAAACCTTTCTGGTTTGGGACAAACTTTGTAAATATTATATTTTCATTGCTCTCTTAAAAAAGGTAAAATAAGAGAAGTGACTCTCCTGAGTTATCTCATTTGAAAATTCACTAATTCACTCATAAAAAATGTATGCCAAGTTATAGATACAATAATTTAAAACAAACTTCAACAAGCAGAATAAGGGAGCCCAGGAAATGCCTTTTTTTCCTGGAATTAGGTTTTAAAAACTTATCCCTTTCTAGTGTGTATTGGTCTCTGCATGAATGGTAAATGTGAGGAGTGTATTTAGATTCTTTTAAAAGGAGAATGAGACAAAAATCCGGCATTATCTTTAAAAACAAAAAAACCCTGAGGTCTACTGGAGTTGCATAAAATTTCTTTAGACATGTTTAGAATTCGCTGTACTTGCTCAGGTCCTATGGTGTGTGCAGAATTGACAGTCTGCTAAATGAGAGCAGAATGAAGTGCTTTGGAAGCAAAGTCTGGTTTGCACAACACACAGGAGCCAAAATTTGAAAAAGAATCCATCAAGCCCAGAAACCCTTGAAGGATGGGAGCAGCCAGATGTTCTGGTTTGGGGTCTCACACAGAGACAGCTCAGATATAACAAAACCATCTTTGTCCAGTGTTTGTCATCCTAAAAACCTTCCCTGGGAGAGACTCCAGAGGTGGTGGAGCCAGGAAGGTTTTCCCTGTGCAGTTTCATCTTCACTGCAGGTTCAGCCCATTCCTGG
Source organism: Entomyzon cyanotis (assembly GCA_024500445.1). NCBI lineage: Eukaryota > Metazoa > Chordata > Aves > Passeriformes > Meliphagidae > Entomyzon > Entomyzon cyanotis. Next base: position 3,554,648 of record JAKEPQ010000673.1, read on the forward strand.
TGTGCCCAGCAGCAGAGGAGAGTTATTTATTAGTTATTTCGGAGTTAGTTATTCACTGAGGGATCATCAAACACGTGTTGAAAGGTTTGGGAGGAGTCAGCTTTGGGAACAATGCAGAGTTAAATTTAGTGCAAACCTCGAGGAGAAGAGCAAGAGCTGCTGAAAGATGAGGGAGGGCAGCCCTTGATTGTCCTGAACCTCTCTTCTCTGGAGCTGTCACAATGAGGAGTAAAATATTCAACGTTAGAAACTCCATAGATATCAAATCCTGAGCAGCCATGAGCTTCTGGCTCACACAAACAGCAAGGAAATGCCTCAGTTGGCTGGAGGTGCCTTCTGGTTACAGCCAGAGCTGGATGGAGGCTTGGGAGAGAAGAAAAACACCTGAAAATGACATTTTTATCGCTGCTGCCTCAGTTCCAAAGGAATCGTTGGAAGCTTGATTACATTTGATTGCTTTGTTTGAAAATAATAACAAAAAAAAGGGTTTCTAATGAGAAAAAAAATGAGCTCAACAATGATCAAGAAGTGTTTGATGCACATGAAAGACTCTGGTATTTTCTGTGCATTGTTGAATTAAATTGAGACTCTTTGGAGCAGGTTGTAACATGTGCCTCGTGCATAAATGGATTCCAAAAGCAATTAGAAATACTCATGGAAGAAAGCTCTGCAACAAGAATTGATTGAATTATTCCAAGAATGGAAAACAAGATGTTAATAAAGAAGAAACATCCTACCAGCTCTGGAAATCCATGAACTGGGAGCTGACCTATGAGTCATTATGATTCTCCTGATTTGTTTTCTCTCCTGGTCACTTCTGGTCACTCTGAGAGGAATGACCTTGTGGATTCACATGGAGGTTTAGTTTGGCCTAAAAGAGCTTGGTAGAGATCTTGGGAGATCCACAGTCCAACCTCCTGCTCAAAGCAGATTTAATTCAGAGCTGCTTGCTTGGGAATTTGCCCAATCTCCAAAACTTCCAAGGAAGGGTGGAGATTTCCCTGCCTCTCCTGGTTCATTTCACTGCTCAGCTCTGCCCTCAGTGAGAACTTCTTGTTTTGTTTCCTTCAATCCCCTCGATTTTGTCACTGTTTGTCACCTCAGTTGTGACTTTGAATCAAATAATGCTGAGCCCTGTTAGAGACAGGGCATGGGGTTAAACTGCGGATTGGATTTACCTGATTTACCTGATTTTCTGGATACCTGAATCTTTAAATTCTTGTCACCTGAAATCACTTTGCATTGGCTGCCCAGCACATGCCTCTGCAGGTCTGCCCCTGTTTTTAAATTTTTATTATTCAGTTAAAAGGGCTTTCAGAATTTGGCCCCTTGCAATGAAAAATTTCCATCCACTTTCTAATCTCTCAAATCCTACTTAGAGGTAAAGGTTCTATAGAGAGGAAAGAAAATAAACCCATCAGAGTTAGGCAGTAAAGAAATAAATATACTATGGGCTGTAAAAGGGTGTTAGTATTCCAATGCAGTCTTTAATATTTTTTTCCTTTTACTCTACCAGCTATTCCAATTAAATTAAGTACCTTTTATGTGTGGTATCAGCCTAGAGTGGATATTAATTTGTCTCTTGTGTTTGGGTAAAGAAAGTGGTTAATATACTAACTTTATAGTAAGGTCTTGCTATAAAATATTTATCTCTGGAATGAATATGATTATTGTAGGGACACGGTGCTTAGATGTTCATTGAAATGGAACAAATATATATTTCAGTAATCCTGCAGTGGTTTGTTTAAATAAATTAAATCAATAGAGGTGTAGGCGGTAGCTTTAGTAAGGTATGAGACTTTCTACACATCAAAACAAGACTGTCTTTATAATGGAAGGGAATTTTGTAGTGTCCCAAATTCAATGTAATTTTTATTATTCTGATCTTTCACAAATTTCCATCAAACATTAAAAACATTTGACCTTTGAAGAGAGGGGTTTTTCCCCCAACTTTGATTTCAATCATGCTGTGCATGATAAAACATGTTATTTAACCTGTGTTTTGCTACAGAATATACCAAGAGAAGACTTACTGGGTTATCAAAATTATAAAAGTGCCACAGGGTTACTTTAGTTTTAATAAAATTCTTTTCCTCCTTCTCCCTCCACGTCTAACCATGATGGGGAGGGAGCTTTGCTTTTCCTTGGCAGTTGCCAGGTATTTGTGTAAACAATGTTTGAAAACCTGGTGTTCTCTGATGCAGCTCATTTAAAACTCATAATTAACAGAAATGGAGCTGGTTTGGGCTGCTAGCAAGGAAATATTATTTTTTAAGTGGTTGGAATGTTTAGAGCCAGACTTTGCAGGGCTGCAGTCCCTCACATTTCTTGACTCTTTTTGTTAGAAAATATGGGCTTTTTTAAAACATTAATTCTGTGGTCTGGGAACATTCATGGTGTACCAGCACAAGGAAAATAATGGTGTGGGGCAAGATTAAGAGGGAGGAGAACAACCTCCCCTGCCTTTGCAACCTCCTGTGTGGATGTATTTCAAATACAATCATTAGCCATGTTTCATCAGCTCTGTTCCTTATTGTACTTAACCTGGGGTCACTGTAATATTTCTTAGTTTTAATGCTTCCAGATTTATGAAAGGGTTGCTGATAAATTCTTTTAATCCAATATGGCTTATTGATTCATGTATTCGAAAGATCTTTAATATCCTCTTTGTACCTTTGATTCCTTAAGTGTCGCCAAAAAAGGGCAGAAATTGGTAATTGTTGATAACAAGATCTCTGGGCCTCAGAACTGTGTCTCATTCATTTAAAGAGGATTAGGGGAGGCAGGAGCTCACCGAGCAGGAGCCAGGATGGAACAAAACCACAAATAGAATTACGGAGAGAACACACAATAGGTGGTTTAAGCGTGTCTGTCCTAACAACAGCACTTGGGTAATCACGTGTCCCACCCTGGGAGAGGGCAGAAAAGAACTTGTAAAAGAACCCCTGCCTTCAAATGCACTGATCAAACGCCTCCTGAATTACAGATGTTTACTTTCATCGGTTTATTTGATTAGGGGCACAATGGGAGGATGGCGTGCTGAAGGGAAAAAAGCATTTTGTGCAGGAAGGAAGAACTTGCTGCTACTGGAGAGCCTCTTAATTCCTATCCAAACGAAAACTGTGCATCTCTCCTTCACGGACTGAGTCAGCACTGAATTGCATTAAAGCCAGTAAAAGGATGAAGGAATTAGATGAGTACAAAAGCAAAACTTGTCCAGGCACAGAGCATTTCAGCTTAAAAATGATGAACCAATTAGTTCATGGAGTGACCATCCAGGAAGTGCCAGTAGCTGCTACAAGCACGACAGAGCAGAGAGAGCTCAGAGCTTTTCCTTGCTCTTTTTCTTCTTTCTTTTGATGTTTCCCAGAATTCTAACATTTTTTCCTGTTTTTCCATCAAAAAACCATTCAGCTTGGCAATGTTCTGCTGGATAATTCATTTGGTCTTGTGTTCAGATCCATCCCCAGGGAGCCCTGGGCAATCTGACAGCTCTGCACCTCCTAATGAACAATTCAGGTAGTGCTGCCTCTGCTGTGAGGCTGCTTTGCCCTTCTCAGCTGGGATTGAGAGCCACATCAAGATGTCCAGGTATTCACCTGATCTGGAGAAACTGGCACTGGCAGCTCTTTTGTGACCTGTTCTGCAGGTCACTCCTTAGAGAGGTTCCATGTCAAGAAATACAAAGAAAGTCCCATCAGAAAGGAGGAGTTGCACAGTCACTCTGCATTCATGGGGTGTTTGTTTTGTGGCTCAGGATAAGAACACTCAGATCCACTCTGCCAGCGTGTGGGCACGGCTCAGAACACGAAACTCACTTATGGAGAGAAAAGCTTTATTGCTCTTGCACTGTACCTGGGTAAATTCCTCCTCAGCCAGGAGTAAGAAGGGTCAGGAGGGTTTGATCCTCTTTGGTGCACAGAATTGCATTACAGGATGGTATAATGCCCAACTGTGATTGTTACCAGACGTGTGCATTTTTTTGCTATCAAGAATTCGCGGTAAACCCAGCATGAGTTCATGTGAGTTGCTGTGGCACTCAGCCAGAGTGGTTTCCCAGGGAACACCATGCCAGATATTTCAAGCAATAAGGATATCTGCCTGATAAGTTATTTTTCTCCCTGGAATCTAAGGTTCAGATCCTTCTGTCAGCCTGTTCTCCAATTGCATTCCAGGTTTAGCTAATGATCTTGCAATGCTTCAGACAGAAAGTGGAAGTGAACACATGAAGTGCCAAAAGAAACTCTGAAAGAAATCTCGATGTAGCACAGCAATAATTCACAGCTGATGACATTAGCAGAAGTGATGAGTTTCACACACACACACACACACATCGAGAGGAGATGAATTATTTCATAAAATGGAAAGCTGCAAAATCAATAGGGACAGAGAGTGCCAGGAGCAGCCATGGCATCCTCCTGGAATTTAATAAGCAAATGGTGCCTGATGGTTTTGTTGTTAGAGCATTGTGTTCTCAGAGCTCCCCATGATCCATTGTAATTCCTGCTGTTGGGAGTACAGAGCATGGATCTCATTTTTCTGGTGGCAAAGCTGTGCTGAGACACTGAGATCAGCTGCCTTTGGTCATGGTGAAATGTGTCCCTGTGGTTCCCAGGGACTGACATGCACAGAGTGACAGCAGCAATCCAGGCCATGGCAGCCCTGCTGGCAGCACAGCAGCCACCCTTGCCTGCCTCTGATGGACTGAAAATGCCACCAGGGTGTCACTGCATGTGACAAGAGGAGAGCCAGGAGGGTCAGGAGGTGCAGAGGAGCAGTTTTGACCCTGGCAGGGAGGGTGGCAGCTTGGGGACAGGCAGTGCTGTCCCAGGCTGTCAGCTGGGATATCCACCCTGGGAAACACTGAGCTATCCCTGCTCCTCTTTGGGATCCCAGGATCAGCTCTGTCATGCACTACTACCACATGCCAGTTGATTTTTCTGTGCTGATGTTCACATTTTCTGTGCTGATGTTCAAACACATGGGATAAAATATTTTGTCAAAATTTCTTTATTTCCATTTTCTTACCATTCTCTGATTTAATACTGGTATCTGTTTATTTGACTTCTCGATCTTCTAGAAGCAATATGTGATAAGTTACACAGGACATGACCTATTTAATTTTTTTGGCTGTTGATACCTTGGATCTGCATTGCTTTAGGCAATGCCTTTATATCTTATGTTTTTAAAAATAGATGAATATATGCACACAAACACACAAATATATTAATCATAAGGATATGTGTAGATAAGTGACTTCCATTCTATATTGATTCTAGATAAATTCTAGAAGGATTTTGGCCATTTAGAACTCACCATTCAAAGCTACAGAAAGTTTCTGGTTTAATCTCCACCTTTCCAAGCCTTTCTTGGCAACAGCTTTGTTTATTTTAAAGATCACAGAGAAATTAGGAGCATTTTCCACAATGCTGAAAGATCAGTGGGAGGCTGTTCATTTAATTTCATTTATTTCATTTCCGTGGCTGTGTGACTGAAGCCTTAGCTGTCACTTCAGATACAGGGCTGGGTGACTTCTGGATGTTAATAACTGTTTAGAAATAACACACCCAGAGAAAAGGGATCAGGATGTGGTTGGAGGCTGTAATAGATCTTTGCTGCTGCCTCATTCCTGGAGGAATGACCTGTAATCTCAGGAAACTATTTATATAGATTGTGGTGACAAGGAAAGCACGAGGAGTTGGGACAAGTATGTTTGTGATGGCTCTGGAAGTGTTTGGAGTGTTTTATTAATGAAAGGTCCAACAGACCCAAAGCTTGTAGAAATGATAAGAATAACAAGCGGTGAATACATTGATTTTTTAATGTTTACAGGTTTAAAACACAGCGTGTTTCTTTGGGGTTTATTTCTTTACCATATTTTTTGGTTAATAGCTTGCTCTGAAGAAACAGAATTTGATTTTTGTGTTACCTTTCTGCCCATGCAGAAGAGCAATAAATTCTTATAATTTCTTTTATTTGCTTTTGGTTTCTGTGTGGAAAGACCAAAAGGAGGCATAGAATATTACAGCACATTAAAATACTTCAAATATTTAATAAAGACCAGGTTGAAATACTTTCTGCAAGTTTTGAATATCCCATGCTTTACTGACATATATTCACATGCTTTAATACATTTATTCTCCTCCTGAATTGCTCAAAGTACATCAGCCTTTTGAATTTCTCACCAGTGTTCTCTTCAGTAATGCAAGATCATAAAATTTGCCCAGATTTGGGGATAATAACCCTGGATATTTAATTTTAATCGTTGAAAATTATAACTATATATATTCAGACACAGCTGCCCTGGGGTTGCTGCTGAGGAAAGGAGGCCTCCTGGTTCAGCTGCAGGTGGCAGCAGAACACTGATGTTATTTTATTTTCACCCATCCCCAGTGTTTAAATGAACTTCTATCCAATTAGTAACATCAAAGTTGATCATGCTGTTGAAAAAAAAAATAATTTTTTCATTTGCCACTTGTGAATTTATATTTTTAAATTTATTTTTCAAATAGGACTGATTCTTCTCTTCGGTGTTACAGAGTTCTGCGGTTTTCACTCTGATGCCTGCAGAAATATAATTATTTACTTAACTCTAAATCACTGATATTCTGGGTGTAAATCCAGAACAGGGAATATTAATCATTAGTATGATTAGCACTTTAAATAACTTTAAATAACTATATATATATTTATATATAACTATATAAATATGATTTGCACAACTTTAAATATAAGCAGGTGATTTGCCAGATATGTTTGTACAGAATTCTGTAAAATTTTGTAAAATGGACAAGATATTTGTGAGTGGCACCATAATACAAAATATAAGCTGCTTGTGAGTATTTTATATTGTTTGCCCTCCTCACTCTGATGATTGTGTGAATAAACTTTATTATCAGAGGTAGGAGAGGAAAAAAAATTAATCTGTCAAACTTACAGGCAGCTTCTGCATGTATTATTTGCCAGTATTTTTACCTTATTTTCTACTGGAATTCTTACTCAAAACAATGTTGTCTACCATTTGTCAGAATACTTTTTTCCCCCTAAAATCTGAAATACTGTAGAAATATTTACAGAATTAATGGAAATTACTTTCTGATGTGTGCTGTTGTCAGACTGACAATGCTGTGATGAGAATTAGACCATTGATCAAACCTTTTCATGCCATAAAGGAAATTCTTAATATTGGAATTATTCCCAATCAAAGGTGGGGGAAAAAAGCACCCTTGAGGACAATGGAGCTGTAAGTCAGAAAATGGGATTTGTTTGCTCTCTCTCCCCTTTCTCCTGTTCTTCCTGCTCTCCATTCACATCTCAGGGAAGTTCAAAGCACACTTTGAATATATTCTTTAGCACAAATAATCAATTCACAGCTGGGCTGTTGGGGAAGTTCATTTTCCCCTGCCTGAGTCACACATTGCCTGGCTGGGACTGCTGGTGTTGCATTCAGAAAATCAAAGCAGGGCTTTGGAACACCCTGAGTGCTGCAGAGGCTTTTCTGTGGCTGATAAAGAATTTCAGACAGAATTCATTCCATCCATGTGCTGAAGGTACAGAATAGTGAAGAGTTTCCAGCGCTGGGTTACACCCAATTCCACAGGTGATTTCATTGATCTTCAGTTCAGCTGAGCTTTTCACAGCTTCTCTGAATAGCAAATTGCAAAGAACAACTCCTTTGGATCAGCACAGCACAACAGACAAAAGCCCAGAGCAGCCCCACAGTCAAATTCTGGGCATTGAAAAGGTGATACTGAAATAACCTTTTCAAATTAGCTCTGAATGTTGTCACAGCAAGAAACTGAACATCCAAAATCTCCTTACCCAGGTAAACATTGACTGAAGAATATTATTCCAGCAGGTGTGCTGCTATTGAAACCCATCAGCTCTGCACAGGGCTTGGCCCTTTGAACAGCCCAGCACAGCAGCTCCTTCCCCAGATTTCTGTTGGAATGTGTTCTTAGGAGGAAGGCAAAATGGGCATTTTAACCCATGGAGCTAAACTTCTATGCGTTCACCTTTGCTTTAGTTTTAATAAAAAATTAATACAAATATAAATATAGTTTTAAATATTGAAATTTTCATTTCAATATGAGGAACTTGTGCCTATTCCACATGGTTTTACTGGTTTTAAAAATAAATGTATTTGATGTGCATTCCATCAATTCACATCTAAATGCTTCCATTCTGAACCATTTTAAAGTTCCCTTTCTGAGACTCTGCTTCTCTTTCCAGCCTTTTTTTTTCCTGGAGAAGGAGGGGAGCAGGGGTTTAGATTGTGCCCAGTGGTGTCAGCCTGAGCAGAGCTGCTCATACACCGAGGTGATTATTGTTGGGCCATCAAACTGGTAATAAAAATCCTGCTCAGTGTACAGAACTTTATTTTTAAGACAGAAGAATATTTTTGCAAGGAAATAGTCCTCTTTGACTCTAATTAGGAGTGGTTTTTAGGATCAACCCCAAATTTCCTTCAGAGATGTCATTTGCATATTCCCTAGGCTGTTTTACTTAAAAGCTTATATATATTTATTACATTTTCGAAATCCATTTCTTTAAATACATATTTAGGTCAATATATTAAATTCAGCTCTTCAGTTCTAGTCCTTTGAATTGCCTGCAGGTTCAGTTCTGTCTTTTTTGTCCTGCACAGGGTTTAACTACAAAATGAAAATTTCAGTTCAACAAAACAGCTTCAGCTGGTTTATTGGAAACTTGAATGTTATGAATACAGTTCAGCTGGTGCTGTTTTAACTGGGCAGTGCTGGTTCAGAGCTCTATTGCAAATTCCAGCCTATTTGGGATTGCTGAGGAGATCCTCAGTTAACTGGGCATGGAGCTCTGACAAGGTGAAAGACAAACATCAACCTCCAAAAGGTTGGTACAAATAAGTTTATATTTAAATTGAATTGCAAAAGTCCCATTCCCTTTCTCACCTCCAGATCTGCTCACTGTGAAATTAGTCATTAAATCTTTGCTTTAAGTCCTAAACAAATGCGGTCTTGTCTTTATAAATGTTTTATGGCTTCTGTAAGGTCAGTGTAAGCTCTTTTGTTCTTCAGACCTTTTGGTTTCAATTCCAAAAGATGAGTATTTGCCTTCACCATAACAAGAACCACCCCGCTTTCTCTTTGAATTTCTGTAAATGTTTGTCCTCATGTATTGAGATGACTCTGGTTTTCCTCACAATAACGATTTCCATTTTATTTGATTTTAGAACATTTTTGAAAGTGGGACAGCAAAACATTAGTTTAGTTCTCCACCACAGAAGCTCTACACTTAACCTTCCAGATCAGTGTTTTCAGTGCAAAATCCAACCATTTTTCCCCCTAATAGAAGCTCAGACAAGTCTATAAAGCTTTTATAAGTTAATGAATGTTTCACACCAGCTGCTGATTCCTTAAATCTGCAGTGAGACACACAATCTCTCCTCGTGATTGAAGTTTGCTGCAATCAGATTGAGACTTTCCAGACTTGAGAGTGGTCACATTTTTCATAGCTTAACTGTAAATCATCTTTCACTTAGAAGATTTAGAGACAGACTGAGGAGCTAAATCTTTTAGTTTGCCTTCCTAACTAGGAGAAGCCATTAGATGAGCCTCATTATGGTGTTTCCTAAAGGATTAGAGAAAACAGTTTGGTAATGTTCAAAGTAGGACAAATACCATTACAAGTATAACAACTTTATCCTTCCCACGATTTGGATGTAGAATTAGGTGTGATTACAGGAGGCTTGGAAATTGTTTGGAGTGACAGAGTGCATAATCAAAACCTTTCAGCTGGGAAATGATTGGGAATAAGTGATACTGGCAAGAATTTCAGTGCACTGTGATTGTGAACTGAAAGATGTTTGTTGAGGTCAATGACCAAAAATGCAGTTCTTGGTGTCAGCACTGGCTCTGCTCTTGTCCTTTACAGAAAATCCCTTCACTCCAGAATTTGGGCTGCTTGAATATTTGCTGTGGGAAGTATATTTATAATTACAGGTATTTGCTTTATACAAGTGCAGATTTCATATTTCAATATGAACTAGGAATTCAATTGCTGTTAGATTGTGATAAAAATGAGGATAATATTTGCCATCAGCTGCCAAAAACAAGTTATTGGCAATTCTAAATGTGTGATTTTTTCTGGATTGAATGCAGCTCGATTGAGATTTTGATTCCTTTATTTTTTTTAACACTGATATAAAAGTTGTGTTCCTTAGGGACCTTTGTTGCTTCTTCAGTTTGGAGGTTTTATTTTGTCATTTAAATGGTGGCGAGCTCCCCACTGAAAATGCTGTTTATTTGTATGTATTTTGAATAAGTCTGCTTTTAATATTCCTTTTGTATTTATAGTGGTATTAAACTAAAATGCTAAAGTAATGTGGAGTAAATATTACAGATATTTTACCATATAGAAATTGGTGACAGAGCTGTGGATTTTGTATTAACCTTAAAGCAGAACCAGAAGTAAATTTTCTTGTTTCCCCTTCTCAGATTTTCCCTTTTGGAAGTCAAGAGACCTTCATGAAAATGAATTGTTCTTTTCTTTGTCATATAAAACAAACTGAAAGGAAGGTGTAACAGGACACTGCTCACTGACCTGCTTTAAACATAATGCTGTGTAAATTAAATCCATAAGTGAGAAATACCGTCTTCTGCCATATTACACTCGAATTGCTTTATTCTTGCTTTTATTATTTTTTTTTTTGCTACAGACTTAAAGCTAAAGCAATGACCATGAACCCCTAGATATTATCTCAACACAGAAAAAAACCCCAAACTTTCTATTTCTATTTATTTCTATTTCTATTTCTTTTAGATAGCAATTTAAACTAAAATGACAGATCTTGTTATCTATCTAGTGACTCTACCTGGATATATTGTTTAAAACAAGAAATCTGCTTTATATATCCTGGGTAGTGAGCTCTGACTGCAACCAACTCCAGCCTCAGCAGTGTAAGGAAAAGTCTCTGGGAATATGATTTAATGTTCCAGTTACAAGTTCTTCTGCTGCAAAACAGCAACTGAAAGATAATTCTCCAACGCATGCTGCTGGATTTCCCCCTCTGTAAAATGGTAGTGTAATTTATTTGAAAGCTGCTTTTGTTTTATTTTCGATAGTATAGAGAAGCTCTTAGCATTATGAGCTTTGTCTGATTAAGTGCACAAAATGACAAACAAGGTTGTCCTGCGCTCATCTTCTTCCTTCTTTAGGCAGATAATCACCTTTAGAAGGCTGGATCCTATTCAGCTACTCTGTCAGTCAGCAATACCAAGACCCTCGTAAGCCGCATTTATCAAACTAAACACTTGATCTGTATCGGCACATCAGCTGCTGGCAGGGCCTAAGACACAAGATGAAAGTTGCAATTAGGATTTAGGAGGACATTTTATTATCTGAGATTTGAAATAGGTTTTCTTAGTTAATCCAAACATCTTTCCACTCAGATATGTTGACAGAGCCCTTCTGTACATGTACTTACTTCAGCTTAAGTGGGAACGGCGGTGGATGTTGCCAAGATTTAATGCCTCTAAAAGGAGAATACTTGTCAAGGGCAGGACAGCCAGGGAGGGGACAGAGCAGTGCCTTGTCCTCCCTTCACGTGGCACTGTGTGGGGCAACGTTCTGCTGCCCAGCTCCTCCTGAAAAATAAAATCTATTCCTTAATAAAGGAAAATTAGTAGCTTAGCCAAGATTAGACTATAGCCCAGCTGCTTTTACAAGTCTGTCGGTTGTGTATGAACTCTGCAAGCCCAGGGCTGCCATGTTACACACAGGGAATCTCTCCAGAGCTTCCAGGGCAGAGTGAAATGCTTACCTTGCTCATTTTTCCTAAAATGCCTTTCTTTAACAGCAAGGCTTTCTTCCTTTTATTGACATTTGTAGCCATAATTTTTCTATTTCTCTTGTACACAAGAAGGACTTGTGTGTGTGACACTCAGTCAGTGGGGAATCAATCCTGATGGTTTTGTGCCATTTGAGTTGCCCTTGGGTTTGTTCATTCTCTCCAGCTTCTGGATGTTCTGATTTCTCCCCAAAGATGGAGGGTTTTGCTGTGCAGAAGGAACCTGTGAAGGTTTTCTCTGCAGTTGGATTCAGCAGTGCAGCTCACCAGGCTGTGTGTGCTGTGACCACACTGGATCTGCTGTATCTTCAGTGCTTTGGTGTCCCCAAGGTCACCTAAAAACGTCTTTTCACTCCACTGTCTTTGAAACTGGGAAAGGAAAATATCCACAAATCCCCAAGTTTCATCCCCACTGTACAAATTTAAGCAGGTGAATCCAAATATTCCCATGGAAATCCTCCCAGAGTCTCTAACTTTATAAATGGTAGATGGCTGAGAAACTCCTTTTCACAAATACTGAGTTTATTATGCTAAAAGAACTGATTGTTACAATTTCTCAGTGATTGATTTGGAATTGTGAGGAATTGCTGGAGCCAAGGCAAGGTTGTTCCCTGTGGCTGAGCAGAGCTGGAGCTGGGAATCTGTGGCTGTACAGTTCCTGGACAGCAGAGGTCCTCCAGACCCAGCTCTTCATCCCCAAGTGGCAATTCTGCAGCAATTACCTTCCATTAGTCACTCGAGAAAATAATTGTGCTCAAGGATTTTGTCATGGAGATAAACAAAACAGTTATCTGGTTTGCCTCGATTTTTTATTATTATTATTGTGGAATATTTTCTGTTGTTATTTCCTTTGCAGTAATAGTTTAGAAAGACTCTTGGAGGGTTTAGGTCCTCTGTGAAGTCTTTTGAAGACACATCCAGCAGGATTTTAGCAAAGTAGTTTTTGTGCCTCATTTGTCATTGAGCAGCAGTGCTGCTGTCTAGAAATTTTAATTATTATCTACTTTTTAATTATTATCAGAAAACACACAAACCTCTGAAATGTTATGGTAGAATGTAACTGATATCCAGGAATTAACAGGTCACTTCCCAGTAAGATTTTACCTAATTTTTACCTCAGCTTAGAGATTCTAGTTTTAATTATTTGAAAGTGTAGAGCAAGTAAAGAGTTGGCAAGGCCTCTTGAATTTATGGGCTTGGGCAAAATGTAAACATTTATGCCCTTATAGGGGTAACTGTATTATCAGCCTCTCATTCACAGATTTATAAAAACCTTATCAAAATATAGACCCGAAATTCTAAATATTGAGAATGTTTTTTCTCCCTCATACTCTACTGGCTGAGCACCTTAACAAGCTCTGTCTGCAAACCATTCCAACTTTGTTGCTGGTGACTTCCCTGTAACCTGGGCAACTAAGCTTTGAGGAGAAAACAAGAATATAAGTAAAAGTAACTGCAGTTTATTTTAAAATATTTTCCGTTATTAACACATTTTTAATAGCGGGAGACGCCCAGATTTTGGCTTCATTATTCAGCATGCTGGAGAATGGGATTTGTGCTGCAGCAGCTGCCAGCTTTGTGTCTCCAGTCACAATTATTTCCAAATTGTTGCAGGGCTTACCCTGCTACTGCTATTAACTGGGCTGGTCATTCACAGGTTTTTAGAAGGCTGAAAAAAAGGGGGAAAAAAGGGCATTTTACCATTTTACTTCAATTTGGTTCACTACTGTCTTTAACCTGTCGTGCTCTCTGGACAATCTCACGCCGGTGCCTTTTTGTAAAAGCCCTCTGAATGATGGATTAAGCTCTGTCTTGGATTTTACATGGATTAAGCTTTAAATTAACATAAAAGAATAACAATGTGCATCAATTTGATCAAAGAAAAAGTGTCACTAATTATTTAAACAGGACACTTAGTCCCCAGGTTTAAAGGCAAAGGAGCGGATTTCCCTTGCATGTGGATCAAATCAGAAGTATCCCATAATTGACTCTTTACAAGACCTTTCTGCCGAGTAATGGACTAGATATTAAAGCCTGAAGTATTTAAAGTGAGTTTCCGTCCTTCTCTAAATGGAGCTGCAGCACTAAGAGCTATTTTACAAGTCTGACACATTAGTGCATCCCTGGGAAATCCGCAGGGCTCCGGCTGCTCCGTGGGTTCCGAGAGCTTGCAGTCCTGCCGGGGTGTGAAACGGGCAGCCTTGAACCTGGGAGGAGCTAGGAGCATCCCGAGGATCAATTCCAGATGGGGATGTGTGTTGGGAAGGGGTGGAGGTAGTGGATGGTGCTGGTTTTTATAAGCGTTTAATTGGCTTTATCTTTGCCACCTATTTGGGATTTTGGTGGTGCCTCTTGGGGGAATTCATTTTCTGGGTAACAAAGGTTCACATGGCTTCAGAGCTGTTCTTCCTTCTGGGCTCTGGAGGTGTCCTTCTGCATTTATTTCTGTTAAAAATGCATGAGGTGAATGCTGCTGCTGCAGATAAAACATTGCTTTGTACCTGAAGGAATTCTGTATTTTCTCACAGCAGTTTTCTTTTGGAGGAGATGCAGAAAAGTCATTCATAAAAAAGCCACTGCTCTCTCCTTGCCCAGTCACTGTTTGCATGAGGGGTTTTGCAGAGCTTACCCTTTCAAACTGACATGTTCTTCCTAAAGGAAATCAAGGTAGTACAAGTTATCAAATCTTATAAAAACATTCACAGATTAGACAGGAAAATGTGAAAATGTTGGAGGTTCTCCCATTATTTACAGGGTTGAGCCAATCTATTTTTCTTTTTTTTTTTTTAATTATTACTACATATAAAATGCCATGTATTATATTACGGAATATTTCTGTCAATATTAACTTTTATATGTATTGATCCTTGTTTAAATTGTTGCTGTGCTTTGCATTAGAATACATAAACATCCTCCAGCTCTTTATTTTCCATTATTCCACATTTCAAGTGTATCTCCCACCTACTTCACCTTTTCAGGCAGAACAATAATGTTGCACTGATAGGAAAAATCAGTTTCTTTTTGTATGGAAATAATTAATATATAAATATTCCTCTCCTATAGTGGTTTATACTGTATAGACTTACAGGATAGCATTACTTGGAAAGCAAAATAATCCTTAATATGGTACAGAATTTACTTTTAGCCAATTTCTGTCTCGTAGAAACCAAATCAAAACTCTGGTAGGGGAGGGAGCCTTGGGAAGGCAGAAATGCTGTCCATATAGGCAGAGTTTAAAATTCCAAGAGATGCAAAAAATCTGAATATCTGAGCTTCAATTTGTAACATCTGGGACTTTGAAGCAGACATAAGCAATGTTGAATGAATTATATTTTTTGTGTTTCGTCAAAATAACATTGTAAATACTGAAGCCACAAATTATACTTTAAAATGAGACTGGACATTGACTGTGATTACCCTGAAAGTTGAAGTATTTCATACACAAAGATCAAAGAAATGCTGCTGAACTCTTGCAGAGGAGAAATAATTTACAAAAGTCAGTCCCAAACTTTGGGATATGGATTTAACTATTCCTTTTTTTGGAGGTGAGGAAAGAGAGCCAAGTTTTGAAGTATTTATTTTAACAATTATTCCTGGGCTTGTCCTCTGCTCCAGGGAAGACCTCCCATGGGAATGTTGGGGTTTCTCCCCTCAGCTGCAGGGAGCAAGGAGCTCAGCAAAACCTCATTTTCTGGCTTTGGCAGGATGGATTTGTCCCCCTAGGCTGGGTTGGGGTGTTGGGCAAGCAGTGGTCCTGCAGGGCCACCATCCAGCCATGGCCACCATCCAGCATGGCCAGCCCTGGACGTGACCCACCTGCCCGAGTCTAGACAGGGCTGAGGAGCACAGGGAGCTCTGCCTGGGGGATTGGAGGGTTTCTCACTCCCTCCAGACTCACTCACAGTCTGCTCTCTGTGCACTGCCCAGGTAAATGGGGTTTGCTCAGTGGGAAAATGGTCATTTCAGGAGTGTGGACAGAGCAGAATTCCCAACTTCCCACCACAAACCCGGAGCTGCAGCAGAACCACTGTGCTGTTGTGTTTGTACTCATGGCTTCCACCCCTTTATTTTCCCCTGGTGATTTCAAAATGGAACAAAATGGAGCTCCTGTGGCACAGACTTTTTCCATTGACCTTCCAACTTTCCATATTCTGCTGCCATAGTGGGAATCTTGGAGCTCTTCTGCTGCTTGGACTGTAGGGGTCTGAGTTGTTAAACCTTTTACAGCTCGGGGGTGGAAGTTGTGTGTCTGTCTCAAAATCCAAATTATTTAAGAGTTAAAATCATTTATGAATAATCTCCTGGCTGAAATTATGCCAGAAGGTGATGCTGAGACCCTCAAGGGTCCTGAGCATTGTTGTATCAAAAAAAGAGTTTGTAGGTTTCTGTTGCTTCCAAAGAAAGTAAACCCAAGAAAACCCATAACTTTTAACTCGCTCTTAAAATCTTGCCAGTCTAGTTTTTCAGTCATGAGATTTCTGCCTGAAGTACTTTTCTTGGGCTATCTTTGTTTTACACCAAAACAAATATTTTGAAAAATCCAGTTTCCATTGATTTTCTTCCCCAGCAAAGCAGCTAGGAGCTAATAAAAGGAGGGAAGTTGGTCCAAGGAAAGCACTGTGGCTGTTGGAGATCTGCAGAGCTGGGCTGGGGAGCAACAAGAGCTGCTGTCAATCCCTTTTTCCTCCTCTGCAAGGCACAGCTGGGTTTGTACCCATTCTGGGGCTCCTTTCCAACAGCATCCAAATGGAGATTGAACCAACTAATATTAATTTCTGTTTTCAAATTACCTTAAGTAATCACCGAGAAATATATGAGAATAATAGTGCAAAGCCTGATCTCCACAAAAATCAAAGTGAACTCTCCTGCTCCTGTCCCTGACACACTGATGCTGTTCTCAGCTCGCCAGAGAATCAGAGCTGATTTTATAGGTTAAAAATTAGCATTAATTTCTAACCAGGAGCACCCAAAAAAGCTTTACTGAAGGAAATAACCAAGGTACAATAGGCACCACTTGCTCAGAATTTCTTCAGAATTTGCAGCCCTTTGAAAGCTTCTAATTGCCTAGTTATTGAGGTATACCCTGGTATCTTTGTTCAGATTCATGGCTCTGCTGTCTCTCCATCTCCATCCCATTCTTGCCCAGTGTCCCACGTTTTGTTTTGCTCCTGGAGTGATGTTTCAGTCCTGCCTTCAATCATCCCAGCAGTGTTTGTTTTTTCCAGGAAGTTCTGTGGAGAACCACTGAGTGTTTCCCATCGGAGACCAGCAGCCTGCTTGTGATTTGGCACACAACAATGGCTTTTTTTAGCTCAGATTTAATTTCTAGGCATGCTATCAATGCCCTGAAAATCTACCAAGCCAAGCTAGTGTACATTTGTGAGTAATATCCTCAGGATGCAAGTGAAAATTGCTGATGTCTTTAAGCTCTTAGACTCTCCTAAAAACTGTGGCCAGTCAGTGAGTGTGCCCCAGGCTCTGCTTCCTGGATCCAACACACCTCCAGAACATTCATTTAATTGTGTTACATTTCCTAGGGGTGTTCATTGAAGATGTTGGAAGCAAAGCTATGAATTCTGCTTCATAGTCCCACAGCTTATCAATGATCTTTATGCCTGTATAAACTGATAGAATATCCTAAATATTGCTGCTTTCCCAAGGACTGTTCTGTAGCTCTGGTATCAACATATTCCAAGGGATGGATTTTGGTTAAGCTGTGGATTGACAGCTCAGTCCCACACTTCTCCCTGCCTTTGTCTCCCTGTGGGAAAAGCCACAGAAAACCTCCAATCTTTCAGCTGCTGGAGCCAAGGCTGAGCCCCAGCACAGCTCTGACAATCCCAGTTGTTGATCTTCCCTGGAATCAGCCAGAAAAAGGGGTTTGAAAGGATGGATAGAGCCCATCTTCCCCCAAACCTGCAGCAGGATGGGATAAAGGAGGAATCCTCCCCTCAGGATGGCTTGTTCAGGCACTGCAGCTGACAGGTGAGTACTGCAGCTGTCAAATCCTCACTTGCCACAACCAGTGCATTTCTGCTCTTAATATTAAAAGTGTGTCAGAATTTCCATTATAAACCACTTATTTTGTGGGTTTATAGCTTTGCCGTAAAAATACACCTTGGGCTGAGCCCTGGCATGAAGCCATTTGGCTTCTTCTAACACAATATTAATTCAGAACATCCAGACAGTGTTTTTAAACACCACTATCTGAGAAACTGGTGCTTCTTTTTTTCTCTTTTTTTCTCAAGTACCTTGTTTTCTGCAGGACTCAGAAATCGAAGGTGGCCAGATGTAATTGCAACAAGAATTTGCCACATCTGGAGGTCTTTTTGGAAGGGCTGAGACCTGTGATAAAAATAAAGTTCTGGGAGCATCTACAGAATTCCCAGGCCAGGTGGGAAGGATGAATACAAACCTCCAGGGGTGAACTGACAAGGTCATTGTCATCCAGCAATCTGACTGCCATCACCCAGAAAACTTCCAGAAAATAGCAGAAAGGAGGAAAGTCTTGGTCAGATGAAGATATAAGCCAAAATATTCATTTTGGAATCAAATCAAAGAATCTTAGATCACATTTGAAGCCCACGGTGTAACAAATGATTGTCAGCCAGTGATCTCTGTGAGATGAGAAATCAGGAGGAAAAACAAACTTGTAATTTGAAATGTAAGGGTTGTCTGATGGAATATTTCAGATCAATTTACAAACTAACAAACCAGGAGGAGCACATCTGGTCCTTTCAATCCCAGCCCTGATGAATGCCTGGAAAGGTGGGCAGAAAAGGGAACTCCTGGCAGCCAAATCCTGTAACTCAAGTCCTGTTTGTAAAATGAATGATGAAAAGGGGCAATCCTGATCTGATGCCTGGCCTTACTGTGCAATTAGGAAAAGTGATAATCTTCGTTTGTAAAACAAGGAAAATTGGCAGCTGGGAAAAAAATAAAGGAAGTAGTTCAGTTTAATATTAGACTTATGAAAAAATTGGCCATAAAATCTGTACTGAGGCTGGCCAGGACAGAGCCTCAGAAATGTCTGGGGAATATTCTTCAATCAGCTCAGGGAATGTGAGGACATGAAGCTGAAAGTGCTGAGCTCCAAAGGAATGAGGATAAAGCTTCTAGCTTTTCTCTAGATTTGGGCAGTTTACTTTCTGAATGGATATTGGGATCTGTGAAAGGAATGGAATAAAGTCCCCTTTCTCCAACTGGAGTTATTGGACAAGGTGGACTGAAAAAGAATAAATTGGGCTCAAGCAGGGAGAGTGACTGCTGGCAGACGTGGGGCTTTCCAAAGGTGGGGAAATTGATTGAGAAAAGTCATCCTCTCCGAGCAAGAAATGTAACTGGAATGATGGATAAGCTATGGAAGGATTTGGAGATCGTTATGGCTGGTAATAGAGTTCTACAAGCTGGAAGTATTGCCTTACAAATGAAATCCCTGGAAATTTTCTTTAATTATGTGGCTCAGATGAAGCAGAGAATTTGCAGATAACTGATTTGGAGCGAGGAGATTTTCCTAGTGCAGCAGGCAACTCCTTCAGCAGCTACTCATGGCAGTATCTTTTCACCAAAGTCAAGGTTAAAGTGGTAGAAATCATATTTTAAAGGCCAGACATTTGCAGAAACTTTTGCTGCTGGATCTGAGGAATGATTTCCTCTTCCACTAAGAAATTTAAATTCTACATTCCTTGAAATGCAGAGCTGCAGCAAGGCATCAAGTGATTCCCCTGCAGCTGATGATTTTGTAGTGGGTGGATTTGCTCTAGCTTTGCTCCAGCTTGCACAACTAATTGTAACTTTGAAAATACAACAGCTTGGAGGTCAATAGAAATCCTAAAGGTCTGGGAAGTACCTGGAGAAAATCCTAAAGTGTCTCCAGCATCCTCTGAGCCTCTGCTGAAGGTGGAGGTGCCACTGCTGCTGGCACTCATGTGAACAGGGCTCAAACCACCACAACCCCAGTTCCAGGGTACTGTTTCCATTCCCAGAAGTTTTTCCCAGTTAAATTCAGTTCTCTGCATCCAACAAACACACAGCCTGCACACAGTGGTGTACCACAGATGGGTTCTGAGGGAAACCAAGCTGTTCCCAGCACCTCGCTGGCAGAAAGTGCTACTGGGCATCAAGGGAGTGAACTGGGATGGATAAATGAGCTTTCAATGATTTTTGGACCTCATTCACCGTTCTGATTGAAGTCAAATGGTGGCTGGAGTGGATCCTGCAGAGCTAAGAACAGGAAAAAGGGGGGGGAGAGCTTGCAGAGCAGGACAAGGCCTACTGCAACTGAAAAAAGATGACTTTGGCCCAATACCTGCAGCCTCTGAGGATGGGGAGGAGCTGTGCTCCAGCCTGCCTGGATCAGATTAGCTCTCGATGGTATGTTGGTACCAAGAAAAACACTGCAGTGTGAACTGATGTATTTACAAATGCTCTGGAGCACACTGAACATCATCAATTCCCAGGGCAGGGAATTGCTGGGAGCAGCAGTGATTGATTGTGAGTGCACAGCCTGCCAGGGAAAGGTTTCACTGACAGAAAGGCAGTGGAGGAAGGACAATCCTGAGCAGCTCCCCAGCCAGTGCCACTCAGGTGAAGGTTTTTTTAAGGATTTTTTTAAGGATTATTGCTACTCTTTCAGGCAGATTTTTGTGGCTTTGTTAATATTGTAAAACCACTGTGTGAGTTTGGTGAGAAGGAAACCATGTCAGTGGCTGGCATGGTGTGATTGAACATTTCCAGAAATGTTTTTTAACCAAACCTCTTGTAACTGCTCCCATTTTCACCTCCCCATGTTCCAAACACCATCCAGGCTGGACACAGATGCTGCTCCCAGTTCAGGGGCAGCACTGACAGAGAGAATCAAAGCACTGGAGGGGATGGGGACTTATTGCAACAAAATGCTTGTGTTCTCAGGAGAGAAATCCTCAGGACAGGGAGTTGGAATGGTGGATGAAGACATCAACTCCTGCTCTGGGATTCCTGCTGGGGACTTTGTTTGTGAAACAGCACAGTTGTGTGCAGGAAACATGTGGCTCTATCCTCCATCAGTCTCTCCTGACAGAAGTATACAGCTATAAATTAAAACGTATTAATTTATTTGTGCTCAGGAAGATTATTCTGTTATTAAATTCTCCATCTCTAGTGGTGGATGAAGCAAAGCAAAGCAAATCTGTACTTTACAATACCACGTGGCTGAAACATATGTGTTTTTATCCTCATTCATATATAAAATATCATTATGACTCCTGGGGTCAATGCATGTGAACTAAGTAATGGACTGATAATTTTCTTGCTACATTAAACGGAGTGCTGTGAAAATTTGAGGTGATTTTGCTGCAGCAAACTGAGATTCAGCTTTTAAATTTTTGTATCTAAGCCTTGCTTTCTAAAATGTCTTACTTTTTTGTACCTAAACCACCCTGGAGTTATCATACTACATTTGAAGTGTCTCACTGATATGTGCAGCAACAGATACCAGAGTTATAGGACTGAGGGGAAATGGCTTTAAACTCATTTGTATGTTAACTTGTGCTCCACATTGGTGGCTGAAAACTGCAAGAACAAAACCTTGGAAATTGGATACTTATAAATAACCAAATTTTAGCACTTTTGTTTCATTTGAAAGCTGTTGGAAGTTCCAACCAGCAGGAAGGGTGAAACGCTGGGAAATCAGTGCTGTAAAGGTTTTCATCATTTTATAATGATTAAAATCTCTGTTGAGTGAGCTCTCATGGAAATCCATGGTCCTGCTGGGTTCCTCTGGGTCACCCAGGAATGCTGACCTGCATCACAGGGACACCTTTCAGGAAACCTGAGGCAGGGATGTTTTCCCATGTAGAAGCTGTTGATGTGGTTTTTATACAGTGTATAAAAAACCAGGTATGGTTTAAAACCAGGAATGGGAAGGAGAACACTGGATGTGAGAGAAACTCCTGCAGAAACCAACATATTATCATGAAATAGCAGAGCCAGGTGGGACCTGTGCCTGATATTGGGGTCTGTGAATCAATTACATAGATATATGTGTATTTTATATATTTATATATTTATATATTTATATATTTATATATTTATATATTTATATATTTATATATTTATATATGTACCTGGGAGGTGCTTGGACTGTGGAGTAACACGAGATCTGAGCACCTAAACACAGAATTTGTGCTTTAAACTTGGACCTGCTGGGGCTGCCTGGAGAAAGGTTTGAAGTTGCTGGATGTTTCTGATTTGTGTGACCTCCTGATTTCCCCTCTACTGAGCTGCCCAGCTGCTCAGTGTAGCAGCTACTCCTGGGAGTAGGGATGGAGTTCTCAGTGTGTCATGAGCACTGCTCTGTGCCTCACTGAGT
The DNA here is from genome assembly GCA_024500445.1 of Entomyzon cyanotis. Classification (NCBI taxonomy): domain Eukaryota; kingdom Metazoa; phylum Chordata; class Aves; order Passeriformes; family Meliphagidae; genus Entomyzon; species Entomyzon cyanotis. The sequence continues at coordinate 3,576,823 of JAKEPQ010000673.1, forward strand.
GAGCAGCTCAGGATCTCTTCAGGATCCTTAAATCCCCACAGAGCTGAGCCTTGCAGGGCTGATGGTCCATTTGGGGAAGTGCTGAGCTCTCTCAATTCAAACCATCTTGCAGAATGAGGCCAAAGACTCTGAGCTAGGAAGAGGTGTGAGGAGAGCTTTATTAGTATGGCACATATTTAACCCAGAGGAAAACCCACAAATTTTACTCATTTTAAGTGTATTTCACACTTTTCGACTATTTGAAATAACCACATTTGTAAAAACTCCTTTTAATGAATAGAGCTCTTTATGTACAAAGGCAACCCTTTTTTCTCCCCCTAAGCACAGTCCTTTTAAAAATACTATTTCTTTTGTAGGTCTGGCTGCTTCCCTCATCTGTTCATTATTGCTTGCTGCTGCAGAACCCTCCAGAAGTGAAACCAGGCAGTTTAGATTCTCTTTTCTCTTAGAAGAGTTTTGCTGATCCATGCCTCATATCCATCAGGACTAATCAGACAGATAAGTAAAGGACTTTTTAAATTATTTGCTGCCAACCCCAGCCAAGCTGGTGTTCAGCACAGTGTTTGTGTGTGAGGGATGGGATGGAACTAGGTGGGTACAAATTCTGGCCCCATTGGACTCACTGGGGGTTCTGCCATTTGACTGCAACAAAGCAAAGGCTTCACCATGTGTTTAAAAAAAAAAAATTCTCTGGGATTATCTGAATGCTGGTAAATATATTTTTTAATCACCTTCCTTTTCACGTTTGACTGTTTGCTTACCTTACATGCCCTTCAAAGTAATTTAATGTAAAAACTTCTCATCCATTCCATTTTATTCCAAGTTTGAATTGCTTCATTTTTTTAATTTCTTGTGCATTCAGAGACCCCACATGGCAATGTCTGGGCTGAAAACATGGCAGGGCAGCATTGGCATATTTCATCTTGCTGCGATTTAAACTGAATTAAAGAAAAACAGAAATGAAAACATTTCCATTTGTTTATGTAACTAAAAAAGCCCTATAAAACCGTGCCCGAGCTAGCAAGAATATCCTTTAATGAACACAAACCCTTTTTGCAGGCAGGCCATAAACACAGGGACACACAAACACATCCATGGCATATCTCCCCTATCAATGGCAAATTGCAGCAGCTAGAAAACCTCCCACTATTTGTCTTAGGAAATATCGACCACTTTTACAGGGAATTTGGAAAATATTTCTTCAGCCAGGATTGTGGAAAGGTGAAATCCTGCAGCACAAAGTACAGCCATGGGCACAGAGCTGAACAGAGTGGCTGCTGTAAAACAACCATTTAATAAGGCATTAAAATGCCATCGACTTGGACACAGGGTAAAAAAAAAAAAAAAAAAAAAAAGCTATGAAAACAAATGCCTTTCAAATAATTAGGATCTTATGGCTGAGCTCAGTGTTGATCTCCATGCAGAGATTTTCCTGCTGAAATCAGCCCAGAATAAGGCTGATCGTCTAAGGGGGAAATTAGCAGTGCATAAATCGCCTGCCATGCACAGCCAACCTCCAACCCATCCTGCAGCCCTTCTATCTCCTCCTTCTGTCCCTAAAGTCTCCTTTCTGCCCCCTAAAGTCTCCTTTCTGCCCCCTAAAGTAGCTTGGAATACTCTAGATTTAGGAGGCCACAGTATTTTTTGAATTGAATCTCAGGTTTTTATCATGAGCGTGTGAAAGGGTTGAATTTCCTGATTTTTAGGGTGAGTCTGGGTATTTATAAACTGACTGATTATCTGACTGATACAGCCAGAAAGAGCTGCAAACCCCATTTCTGGTCTTGAAAATCTACTGTGGGCTTGTTTTCACTTCAAGTAATGTGCTTGTATTAATTTAAAGATTTAACAGTGGTTTGTAGTGGTAGCTGGTGTGTAAAATGCATCAAACTGTTGTATAAATTTATCCTTTAAAGCAATAAAATAATTCTTCAAGAACTATTTTATCCCCTGTAATGTATACAAATACAAAAATAATTCTAATAGTTGATCATTCCTGTGTTTAAGTCACAACTGTTGTGGTAGTTGTTATTAGCACAGCTCAGAAAAGCTACACTATTAAAAATAAATGTATTTGGAAGGATGTGCATCTGTGATTACATAATTAACATGATAAAGTAATAAGGCTGTTGCCCAAGAGTTGGACATCAGATCCTCAGCTTTAAGTTGGAATTTTAATAGTATTTTTTTTTAATAGCCTTAAACGAATATTGGTTTTCTTATATAATAACATTACTGTTTTGATCTCCCTTTTACAGAGCACTAACATCAATAATTCAGAGAAATTAATGTATGTCCTCCTGCATTTCATCTTGTTTCCTGTTTTGTCATTAGCCAACAGTTCCCCCTTAGGCACAAGTTTTTAAACTTCCAATCCAGCTTGTGCCTTTCTTCCAGATCTGGAATTGCAGATATTTGCAATTTTCTATTTTCACACACAGAACTGTGCCCTGTGTGTAACATTCCTAACCAGCAGAACAGGAGATCTTGATACTGTGATTTCATCTATTAATCAATTTTATATGACTTTCTGCTCGCCTGCCTTTTCAAGGTGTGAAAATTTGCACTGCAGAGGAATTTTATGGATTGCAACCCTAATTTTTTGGAGTAAAATTCTAAATAACTGCTCTGCCTAGAAAGCTTTGGGCAGAATTTTTAGGTTGCTGTGAATTGCTGTTAAACCTGCATTGCCTTTTGGCTGGAAGTACATCCCAATTAGTGACCCTTCCATCGAGCAGTAGCAGCAGAGAAGGGATTTGGGTTTTTTTTTTCTTTTTAAAGTCAGTTGTAAATGATTAGTCCAAAAGAGGAGCATAAAACTCCGAGTGAGTCCCCTGCAGGAGTCGGCTGGAGGAAATTAAAGGATCAACAACAGAAGGGAAGCACTGAGGTAGGATTGTTCCAGGCTGCAGCCACAGGCTTTCCCAGCACTCAGGAAATTGGCTCCATCAAAAGCTGAGGATGCAGGAGTGAGGATGAGGAGGATCATGCAGGTGATGGTTCTAAATCATGGCTCCACATCCCAGCCCTGTCCAAGGGAGAGCTTTCCTCCCCACCCTGCAAAAAGCAGTGTTTTCTAGGTAAAAATGGGATCTTCTCCTTATGAAGCAATAGGATTGGGCAGGAATGGGAGCTATAAATCTGACTGAACTCAATAAATAAGAGAGATTCAGTTTCCCCAAAATTATATCAGTAGGATGGGGGTTTTTACTGTGCTGTGTTTGTGTGAGAGCTGTGAAACCATTGAGTGCTTGGCAGCCAGGTAAAGCTTTTCCTTTCAAGTCTAAAGTCAATTCATTCTGCAGAAATTTGCATCTTCTGGGCCTGGGATGGAGCTGAAACCTTGCTGCTGCAGCAGGAAAGGATCACAGGAGGGGAAATGCATAAATCTCCATCTGGAGCCAAGTATGCTGGGAAGGAGAAAGGAGATGGGGGAGCAGGAGAGCCACAGCAGGCTGGGAGAGAGTGAAATTCTGAGGGAAAAGTGCAAGAAAGAAAGAGGAATGTCCCAGGAGTGAAGCTCTTCTAATGCCCAATACTTTCATCAGGAGTAAACCACTGGAAAAGCTGTAATCCAAATAAGGAAATTAGAGCAAAAATTAACAATATTCAGCTATTCAGATGTCAAAAGAAACAGCGGAGTTATTGGTGTTAGAGGTTATTGCCAGAGGGGAAAACTCAGCATGTCCTCGGTAATTAAGCTTCATTGGAGAGCATGGATCCCTTCTGCAGGTAAGAAAGGCTTTTATAACATGGCATCTTTGCTATTGTAATTAAACACCATGGGCTATTCTGCATATGAAGTCTTAAACACTTTAGTCCTTTATCAGGGGATTTTACTGGCCAGGCATGTGTGTTCGTAGGGCAAAAAAAAAAAACCCAAAAACCCTGGCTGCTATAAAAAAAGAAACCCAAACATTTCTTTTTATTACTCGACTCGCTGTATTTTTATATATATCGAGCCAAATTCATCCCTTGTGGAGCTCAGTTGAAGCCAATAAGGGCAGATTTGGCCCATGTCTATATGAGAAAGGTGGTGACAATTAAAATATATTGTTTAATAATGAGAGCTATGGTAGTGGAGTGTCTTTGTGTCTATGAAATTATACACCACGACACCCAGCCAGTGTGGAGCTGGGACTAGCAAAACACATAAGGCTGCTTTCTGATGGAAAGGCAAAAGCACTCTGACTTTTATGATTATGATTAAATATCACAAAGGCATTTGAGCAAGGCTAATTTAGGTAACATCTCCAGAAGTCTCGTTTATAGTGCACTATTTTACCATTTGAAAATATTTCTCCACTCTTTTTATATGTGGCTCTCAAGGACAGTACGACTGGCTGTTATTAGCAGTAAGTAAAAGAACAGTTTTTATTTCACTTCTATTCGAGGGACTTGCAGCAATATTACAAAAAGGAATGTACCCTATTAAATGAAATGTGAGGACAGCCTTTCCTATCACTTTACACTGGCAATTCCCAGTTGTTCCTGCTCGGGGCATGGTACCAACACATGAAGAAAGGCATTGTTGATACCTTGAAGAGCTGAAGGTGTTGCCAGTTTGGCAACAAAAACCCCAAACCAGAGGAGCCCTCGGTGTGCAGCAGGACAGAAAGTGGTGGTTCTGTGGATCCTACAGAGCAACTCCTCTGTGTATCCCTGGAGTTAGCTCAGGGTGACTTTTACAAGCTGCAGTTTGCTGTGCTCTCTGCTGACTTCCATCCTCCTCCTGCTGCAGCTCTGGGCAGTGGTTGTTCCTAGCAGGAACCACATCCCTCATTCCAGGCTCTCCATGCTCTGCCAGGGCTGCTGGCCCAGCTTGGCCTTGTAAATGTCCCAAATCTTGGGTTGAAGCCTTTCCTGTTGGGGCTTCACCTTGCCAGGAGGGGAGGTGGGAGGCTGAGAGGGATAACAGGAGATTTCCCCTGAGGAAAAGCCTTTTCCCCTCTCCTGACCCTTGGCAGCTGCCCCTGGCTCCCTGTCAAAGAGCTTTAGGAACTGGGGTGGGAAAGGTCAGAGCAATTGGAGATGTTTTGTTGAATCAAGAACTAAACTGGCTCTTGATGGAGAGTAAGGAGAGATGGAAACACCTCCTGATGTAGCTGATGGACCAGCAGAAAAGGCAGCTCTGAAACAAAACTGAAGAGATAAAATGTCAATTCTAATGCTACTGCTCTTCTAAGGACTCTCTGACCCCCAAAAATGAGAGTGGGGAGGGAAGCACAGAAGAATAAAAATAATTTTTGCTTTGCTTATTACTCATTCTGAATCTCTTTTATGGAAATCTGGCCTTTGGCATCGAACCCAAATAATATTTTATTAGAAGAAAGCATGATTCATTGAAATGGAGCACTTCAGTGTCTATGGAAAGGAAAACTGGGAAGGACACGAGAGAAGCTCAGCTGTGGAAAACCAATTCAAGGAGCTGCTGCCACACAAAGGATCTCAACCCATAGAAAGAAACAACAGAAAGGAACAAAGTATTTCCAAGGAAACACTTGAATGGGGTGTTGGAGCCAAATAAGGAATTATTACTATATTAGCCTGTCAGGAAAGGGTCATACAGTGTCTGTGGAAGGAGAATATCCTGTCATTTGGAAATTAATAGGATATTTTTATTAGCATCAATGGGATGATCAGGACTGGCCCACGTACCTGCAAAATTGAAACTGAACCAAAGAAGTAATAAGAGATCCCAGGAGGAAGGGGATGTTTAGTCTGTCTTAAATAGGATCAAAGTTACTTTTCTCCCTTTTTGCACATTTTCAGAGATCTGTTTTTCAAGCTGTGAGAGTGGTCAGTGGGTACATCAGTCTTCCAGCCCTCACTGCCTCTTGCTAAATGTCCTTTATGTCTTCAAGGACAATATTTTCCCTCTTGGCTTTCTGAGCAAAACCCTGCAGCTTTCTGCACTGACACCTCCCAGGCTGGGAGAGCTTGGACAGTTTATCCAGAGTTCAAATCCCTTTGTCCTTAGCTGGTACTGGTGGGGAAAGGCAGAGGGGCTGCAGGCCTGTGCTCAGCTCTAGTGCTGGGGGTAAATCCAGTCCTGAGCTGTGATCCTGGACAGAAATCCCACTGGAAGCTTTTCCTGCCTCTGAGCTGTCTGCTTGCCTTCAGGATGATGAATGGTGGGAAGGGAAGGCTGAGGGGGAGTGAGGGGAACTCTGCAAGCTTTGAACTGGAGCTGTGTCATCAGAAGGAGGAACAGATTCGTTTCAAGCAGAATTTGGATTTGACTAAAATCCATTTTGTCACCTTTGGTGTTCTCATGAAAAAGGCTTAGACCAGCTCCTCACCTGAAGCTGTCTGACCAGGAGAGACACTGTGGCCACTTGGATTTTCCCTGGAAATGGAATGGATTCCCTGTCCCCTGTGCCACTGCTGCCCTGCCCTGGCTGCCCAGGAGTTGTCCCCTTTGCCTCCAGCCTGGGCAGCCCTTGCACACCAACTGGCTCAGGTTACCCTGATGCACCAGGCAAGTTCATCACCTTTCCAGGATGTCCTGTGATTGATTCCTCATGTCCAGGGCCAGCTGCTCCAAAGTTTCAGGCTAAAATGGCTTCCTGCATTTAGAGGGGATAATCAATGGTTTGAGTATTATTCTGTCACATTTTCAGCTAATCCTTTGTGTATTGGATTCACAACTGATATTAAATATAACACTATTATTTTCTCTCAGTAGCTGGGCATGAGCAAACTGCAATTCTCGGAGTGTGGCTTTGTCATCCATCAAACTCAAATTCTCTATGCCTCATTCCTAATCTGCACTGCACAGCCAAGGCTGCAGGCTGGGCTTGCTGAAGGGAAGATTAAAGGTTGGTCCTGCTGTACTGAAATATATAAAATTTTCCTTTTGTCTTCAGTTGAAATAGGCCTGAACCTTAAGATTTTGGCCCGAAAATGCTGCTTTTCATCTCTGCTGAACTGCAGCAGGCATTGTTGTGTGCCTTATGTAAGGCTGTTGAGCAGGAATGGTGTTGCACACATTGTTCTCTGGACATGTTGTTCTCCAGTAAATACTTGTCCAAGGATGTGTCCATCCCTGCTGGCAGAGGCTGAGGATTAATCCACAAATTTGGCCCAGTGTCCTGTTATCAGTGTCAACCTCCCAGCTAGAAGATAGATTTGTCAAATTTGGTCTTTCAGGACTGTTAAATCGTTGCTGCCCAAGTAGACAGTGCTGATGTTCCACCTAATTTTTCTTTTTTTTCTTGAAATGTCACTTTTCCACCAGTTTGTAAATATAGCCCTGCTGAAAATGTTCCTCAAAACTGCAGCAATGTGTGGTTGGAAGCCAAAAAATTCATGTTTGCTGAGAACTAGGGAAAATTAGGACAAAAAGAACCCAGATGAGAAATGTTGGCATTTAGCAAATGCTCATTCAGACCACTTTCCCATCAGGATATTTCAGTGGGAGAAGAGCCTTGTGAGCTCTTTTTCCTCCTTTTCCTTCCAGTGAATTTTGCTTTTCTTTTTTTTTATTAAATGAGTTTCTAATTAACAAAAACATCAATTACCCTGAATTTAACTGAATTAGCATTATTAGCACTTTGCACTAATGAATCAACTTTTTATTTCCTTCTCTCAGGATCTGGTTCCAAAGGTGAGCTCAGGGGGACAATTCCCAGCCTGGAATTGCTTCACAAGCTGTGTGAATCCACTGGGAATTCTGCCCTGGCATTCTCAGACAGGAACATTTGCCAGCCGTGACCAGGAAAAGGATCTTCCTGCCAGGAATGGAGGCTTGGTGGCCACAAACACCCAGCAGGGTGACAAAAATCCCAAGGGCATCACTTTCCCTTGCTGTTACCCAGTCCTCTCTCAGTGAGGCTGAGCAGCCCATGCCGACTTTAAATTTCAATTTCAATTTAATTCTTTATGTCGATTAAATTAAATTAAATTCCTTAAATTAAATCAATTTCAATTTAAATTTAATTCTAAATTTCCTTCTGTGTTTCAGTAGGACACAGGCTGGGCTGTCCTGCACAGTGCTGGTGCAAGGAGGGGCTGTGAACCCAGAGATGAAACCACCAACCCCAACCCCATTGCCTGCAGGGATGTTTTACAGGCATTTCTCTCATGGCAGTGTTCTCACGTTAAATAAGGTCCATGTTGGACAAGGCTTTGTGCTTTCCTTGTACCACTCCCAAGATCTTAATTTTTAATCTTGATCCTGTACTTTGTGGAGAGCAAATCAATTCAAAACGTGATGTTTCCTACCACTAAGTCACAGGCTCATGGTTTCTCTTCCAGCCTGCTAGCATAGGAATAAAACCTCTCTAATCACACTGAATTTAGGCTGCCTCTTGTCACAGTCAAGTGCATGGCACCTCCTTGGAGCAGGTCCTTAAATTCAAATATTGTCGATTTTTTTGCTGTTTAAACACTACTGCAGAAACATGAGTGGCAAAGGAGAGAGGAGGTTTTTTTCCCTCTGGCTGGAATTTTTCACTATAACCATCCTCAGGGGAGTTCTCATCTTCAAAAGAAACATTCTTTCTATACAAGCTGCAAAAAGAATTATTTAATGACATCATAAATTAATACAGAGAGGCACAAATTTTCCAAAATGTGGAGAGACAGAAAAATAAATTCATGTTGGCCAAAAACACCCCAGCTCTTCCAGACTTAGGCCCCTCTTGAGCCTGTGAGCTGCCAGTGATGCCAAATTGAATGGTGGGGCTTTTGGCAGGGCTGAAGTTTAGCTTGTTGAAATTTTGGCAAATATTCCTATTACTCACATTCTCAGCAAGCTGATACAAATATTTGTTCTATTTCGAGGGAAGTCCAAGCTCAGTGTTGGCACTGAGAGCTGCTGGGCTTGGTGGAACTCAGCCTGCTCGGGCCAATATTCAATTTGGACATCTACCTTCAAGAAAAACAGAATTTAAAAATTCCCTGGGCTTTTTAGTGCAGATTAGAGCACATCAATGGCAAACGGTCCTCGTGTGTATTCAGGTTTTTCTCACTTGCTAATTTTCACTTTAATCTGATTTGAAATGGGCCTGGTTTTGCTGAGCTTGGATTGCCATTCCCAGCTGCAGCACCGGGGCTGGAAAAGCCTCCACACACATCAACCTCCACATTCTTGAGAATTAAAAGCTGTTTAAACTGTAGTAAATCAAACTGGGACACAGTAAGCACACTTGATCTCTTTTAAAGCTGTGCAGGTTGTTGGGGTTTTTTTTTCAGTGATGTGCCCAGTTTAGTGTTTCTGATTTGAAAAACAAACAGGGCAAATCCTCCAGGACACTCAGGATTGCTGAGCTCTTGGTTCTTCATCCCTGGGAATGATCCTGCTCAGCCAAGATCTTGATCAGAAGCAGCACATCCAGCACCTGCCTAGCCTGCCCAGGTGGGAAAATATTCCCAAATATTTGGGAGAAATCAAGTGGAACCTGGGTGCCTCACCTGGGAGTTTGGGATTGGGATTGGACAATGTCCAGGTGAGAAATCTTGCAATGAAAACATAAAGCAAACTAAAAAAGAACAACCTGTTTCCATCCCATAAATTAACACAACCAGCTGGGGTTTTTTTCTTTTTTTTTTTACCTGTGCTCAGGCTGAGAGGGATTTGTAATGTAAATAATTCAATGCTGTCTGTTTTTGTCAAAGTCACACGGAAGGGAGATCCCACTAACATGACTTTGTAGCCATTTGGAAATGGGAAATCTGCTCAAAGTGGCTGAACTAGATTCCTCTCTGAGTGGAAAAAGATCATCACCAGAGAATGATTCATCCCATTTAATCTCAATGTCTGATCTCCCTCCAGTGCCTATAAAAGGAGCCCAGATGACCAGATTAGCATATATCCAAATTTTGCACATTTTTATGCTAACTCAGCCTTTCCCAATCGGGTCCTGAACTCACAAACATCATGTGCTATTTTTACAGGGCAAAGCTCATTTTGGCACGGAGATTCCCAGGGCATTCACTCACTCCAGTGGCTGTTTGGGGACAGAGCCTGGCTGTGCCCTTTGCAGAGGCTGCCAGCAGAGCCTGCTGAGATCTCACCAGGTAAAACTGCATTCATGCCATGATCAAGTTTTCTCCACCTCCCCTGCATTGACTGAGAGATTCTGGAATGATTCTTACAGGAGTTCCTTTTTAAACTGCCTTAAATCAATAAATATTGCATGGATGAGCAGAAGGTACATGAAAAATTGTTTTTAAAAAGTGATTATTCATTTAAAATGACATTGTTGTTGTGTTGGTCACCTCTGTAAAACAGGCAGAATATCCAGGCAGCCTTTCCTTTGCCCCTGGGCTGCTGCCCACACTGATTTTTAGGTTCATTTGTCAGGTTCAGTGTTGATCCAGTGTCACACTAAGGAATGAACTGAGCATTTCAAATTCTGGGCAGTGACACCCCCAGACCTCTCCCCACTCCCTCCAGACTGATGGTGGAGTTTTGAGATGAAGAAAGGGTCAGGTGTGCACCTTGGGAAGTGTGAGGTTGGTGTGGTCAGGAAGGAGACAGAGGAGAGATGAGGCATCTTAATTCACCATGGAACATTTTTATACTAATTATTGAAATGCACCCAGAGACAGCTTAGGGTAGTAAAATGACTTTATGTTCTGATATGTAAAATAAAATGTCCATGCTATGTAACAAACATTTTAAAATTCCATACCACCTGTATCTAATGTGGTTTCTAATAAAGATTTATCTGTAGTATATATGGGGTTTTTTTTTTTGTCTAACCAATTCTTAGTTTTTACATCAAAGGTGTGTAATAAAAAAAAATCTTAAATAGATGTCTTTCCAAAAAATAAAAAAAAACAAAACCCTTGCAACATTCATTTTTATTATTTCATTCGTCAAAAGCAAAGCTGAATTGGACACGTGGCCTGCATTTGTGATATATATATTTTTATATATATATATAAAATATATATGTATATAAATAGCTATTCAGCATGCAAAAATCGTAGTGATTTCCAAAATCTGGTTACAAAATCCCCACCAGGCACACACGGATTCTGCTGACTGAGTGCAGGGACTGTCCTTGTTGGGATGTGGCCTCAGGGCTGTCACAGCCACAGCCTCTTCCCTGGGATGGATTCACCAAAACACACAAACACCTCCCGACTTCCCAGCTGGATTGCAGCTTTTTGCCTTTGCCCATTTGGGAAGCGACGGGAGGAAATAAAAATCCCACTGTGCAATGCCTAAAGCTTGAATATTGTGCTCTTCAGTGGCCCCAAAGTGCAGTGTCACCTGGGTGTCACCATCCCTGGGGTGGCACTGCCCGGGAGCTCGGCTGGGTGGGCACTGCAGGCCAGAGAGGGACACGGATTTGTGGGTGAGGAGTTTTGTTCCAGAAACAATGCCACTGCTTCCCCATGAGTGTCAGATCCCTCCTGATGGCATCACTGACCTTGGAAAAGACCTTGGAGATCATCAGATCCAACCTGTGACAGATTTCCCCTTCGTCAACTCACAGGGACACTCCGGAGGCAAAGCCAGCGTGGGAGGAATCAGCTCTGGACACTTCCAGTGAACAGAAGGAGCAATGAAAACATTGGTTACAGATTTTACCTGTTCTACAAATCTTTGTACACTGTAAAGCCTGACAGGTCCTGGGAGCTCTTCCCTCCCCACCCCACCATCAGGAAAATATTCCTCCTTTAGGCTGAAAACAATTCTGTCTGAGTTAGCTGCAAAAGAAAAGAACATAGCACAAAAGGCACGTTTCAGCTGAATATGAAAGAAATCAAGGACCAGCAAATACAGATATTGGTTCTGGAAAGTATTAGCGACTTTTAAGCTTAAACTTCATAAATATATTGCAATAAGCAAGTGTGATTCAGTCGAGGGATGGGAGTCTGAAGACACTGGGTCTGTTCCTAACGCTGCAATTAATTTGCTGTTTGGCCTCGGGCTTAACACTTCACTTCTCCGCTTCCCACAGCCAGGGCTGGTGGCTGGGGGCAAGAAGAGACATTTGTGCATCGGTGACTTCTCCTCTCTGCCCCCTGCTCGGACCCTGAGCTGCCAGGGAGGCACCGGGGTGGCACTGCAGCCCCCCAGCCCTGCGCTCCCCGCCCACCCTGTGCTCCCACTGCTCCCTCCCTGCCAGAGGAACAAGGAATTTCTACACATCAAAAGGGCTACAGAAGTGCTGCCACGGCAGTCCTTGAGCTATGCAACCGATCAAATGGCTTTTTCCTTGGAGTTTGGGGAGGTTGTGGCTTCATGAGCCAAGGACCATAAAAGCGAAGCTCATATTTTTCCCAAATAGCCAAAATTTGCTCACGGATGTTTAACATTACAAGCAATAGAACATGACTAGCTACGTCACTCGTTAGTCATGAAGATGGTTTCTGCTGGAAGAAGACACGAGAATGAATTTATTTGGGAGTCAGTAAGAGCCCGATGAATCCAGCCCACTGAGACAGGAGACGGAATTCTCTGTGTGCCTGAAGATACAAGCTCTTCACCCACACAAATCCCTCTGGAAATGCACGTGTGTCTCACCGAAGTGCAAGTTACCCACAGGTATCAACACTGACTGAACACTGTCCTGGAGCAGGAATGTCAGCTGTGGCATCGCTGGGCCCTCGGGGTCACCCGTCAGTCCAGTTCTCCACAGTCCCCATCCCTGAATGATACTGCAGCGACGACTCCCTGGACAGGGAGAAGCTCTGTGAGTACAGGAACTCGTTGGCCGCGTTGAGGTGCGGAGAGGGAGGTTTCCTCTCGCACACGGCTGGGTGCACCCTTTCCCTGGGGAACGACGAAGCGGGAACGCGCTCCCGGACCTGAGACTGGGACAGCTGGTTGTACACGCTGAAGTGACCATTCCCCGGCGGCTGCGAGCCCTGGCCGGCGATGGCCGGCAGCCGCGGCATCATGGTGGTGGCGGTGAAGTGCGGAGGGAAGGGCTGGTAGGGCACAGTCTCCATGGTCTGCACGCTGTAGCTGGTGTAAGGTGCCACCGAAGTCCACATGTTGCAGCTGAGCGGGGGCGGCGGGGGCGGCAGGTCATCCACGGCCGAGACGCCGGCGATGTCGGCGCCGGAGCCAGAGTACATGCAGGCTTCCCGCGGCGCCACCTCGCCGCAGTACGACGGGCTGAGCATCTGCTGCTCGTAGGGCGGCGGCGAGCGGAAATAGTGATCGTCACCCACCGAGGACGAGGCGTCCAGGTAGGAGCGTTTGCAGGGCAGGTCCAGGTGCCGAGCGCTTTCTGTGGGAAAAAGGCGATTTTAGGAGCAGCTCCCGGGTTTGCCGGGATCTGCAGGGATTGGGGAATCCCTCGGAGGCTGCGATTATTGTGCTCAACTGTGCCCTTTCTCGGCTTAATCCGGTTAAACCGTTTGAGTTTGGAAAAACAATGTACAACATCAAAAAGACATTGTGCTGCGAATGTCAGGCTAATCCCCCTGGCCTCAGAGCACTCTGGTGACATTTGTCAGCTTAAGTGAGGGACTCAGGCTACTCTTCTCACATCAGGGATTACTCCACGCTCGCCCAGATAACAGAGGGCTCTGCCACTCCTGCCCGGCTCCTCCTGACAAATTCAAGAAGTCTCTTAAAGGCTCTTATCACAGCCCGCCTTCCTGTCATTGCAAAAATGACTCTACATTTCCCAGATATTCACGTCAAAAGCTGCAGAAATATCTGCAGATAAAGGAGCCCTTTGCCAGTCAGCAGCCCTTCCTCAGCTCTGCACAGCCCCTCTGCTCCTGGGAGGACCATGGCTCTGTTTCCCAGCAGCTTTCTGGTACTTATTAGGGATATTCTCTGGATGAATTAGTGAATTCATCTGCACATTCAACATCTGCTAAAATTACACATTTGCCTTGCAGCCCTCATTACTGGTGCTGTTAGATTCTTCATTTGGCCATGATCAGAGGATTGTCCCAGCTTAAATAAATTAGCAGGCAATGAGACATGCAAATAGAAGGATTTTCTTCTTCCGTGCAAATTTTTTCCATTTAACTTAAAACATGCCATGATCTCATCTGATGTTGGACTAAAAGGAAGAGAACGCCGTCACAGCTCACTTAAATTTGAGAATTAGTGGATGAGAGGAAAGGGCTGCTTATACCCATCTCCCACAGCTCCACTGGTCTGCAGACATTGAGGGAATTGCTCATGGCTTTGCCTTGGAAAGTGCTGAACATGTAGAATTTTGGTAATGCTAATGGCCTCCTGCAAAGAGTTTTTAATTCAGCTGATGGTTACAATGGATAATTTTCCACTGAAGTTCTGTGCCATTTGAATTACACATTCCAATTAATTGTTCCAGCTCTGACTCAGAGTCTGAATTTACCTTCTATGGGACAAACCCACTAAAAACTGCCCCAAACACCAGCCCTTGGCTCCTGACCCTCCAAAAATACTTCAGTCACACCAGTATTTTTGAAGATCAAAGCACAAGAGACCAATCCAAACCGAACTCATGCTCTCAGGTTTACTTTCTGTAATATTTTTCTAGCTGTGAACTCGAGTTACCTCTTCTTTTTAGGCAATGGTAGAAGAGCCCTGAATCTCTCTGTGCTGTGAAGGTGTTGAGTGGCAGATCTTGAGTATCCGAAGCTGCAAACTGCATGTGAGCCCCATTCTCATACTGATAATGCTGAAGGGTCTGGTGATTCCCATGGAGTGGGTTAACATCTGGCTTTGCTGACAGCTGGCCGTGACTGGACACCAACCTCTGCCTCATGATGCTTTTGGAAATTACTGGATATTCTTTGCTAAAAGAGGTGAGAGAAATTAAGACTGGTTAGACAGCGAGCAGCATCATCAGAATTCCATCAACACAATGATGAAATGGTGGTTTGGCTCCCCCAGAGCATCTCCAGCCAATGACTTCACCACCCTTCGCTTCAGACGATGAACTCATCTCACTCCTCAGGGCGTGGGCAAGAACTGACAGCACAGAGTGTGTCACTGACTTACAGCAAGAGCTTTTGAGGGATACAAATGGCAGTCAGGCCCAAGCAAACACGAGGCTGTGGCACCTTTTAGCTGCTTCTCCAAGGAGCTGCAGCACAAGGAGCAGGATGGGGTGAGTACCTTTGGAGCCTTGCCACACGCAGGTCGCTGTCGTCGCTGCCCCGGAACCCCTTGGCAAAGGGGTTGTTTTCAATCTTCAGCTGGGTGATCTTGAAAAGAATGAAACCAAGAATAAAGTGTTTGAAAGCAAATCAGACCACAAGTGCAGCAGCAGCGGCAGGGCTGAGGTGGTTGGTCTGGAGGTGCCCAGTTCTGTGGGACCTCCTATGAAATGCAAAGCTGCAAGAATCTGTCTTATTCTAGGCCCTGTGTTCTTTTTCTGGACTCCTGAGAGAGAGAATATACTTGTCTGATTTAAAAGGTTTCCTATGCTTGCCATGGTGTGGCTCTCCCTAATTTCCATCACAATTTTATACACCTTTATGGCCATAATTCAATTGTTTTTCCTCTCTGAAAAGCATCCCAACTCAAACAGTGCTGCTTGAGGCAGCACAGCCCCTCTCCCTCTCCCATTTTAGTGGAGAGGAGAGCAGCCAGTTCTGCTCTGGGATGGTTTTGCATGAGTGTTGCTGTTACTAACAACTACACTTTTAGCAATGTTGAAAAATATCCCTTACCAAAAAAGCTCCTGAGAGCGCAGCTGGCTGCTATCCGTGATGGAGGGGAAGGTGGTGACATGTGAATTTAAGCTCCCTCCAGGGCTCCAGCTCTTCCAGGGAAGCTCAGGCAGCTGATGAACCACAAAAAGCCTAGGACCCTTCCAAACCCACAGCCTGACAGCAGGTTTGTACATCTTAATTAATTTTGTTCTTCAGTGACCGTGGTTTTCCTCTGCCGTGAGCAGGATCAGGGCTTCTGTCCCTCCTTGTCACCTGCCCCTGGCCTCATCCAGCCCAGGATTTGGGGTGAACACATACCTTCCTCACTGACCTGGGCTCAGGGGTAGCCTCTATCCTCAGCTCCCTCATTTTTGCCTTAGAAAGACAATTATTTACAACAGCACTTCTTGCTAGCAGGAGCCTCAAACCTCCCAGCAGCGGCTGTACAGCAGTGACAGTGCAAGTATGGAGTTTATGGAGCACTTTGGGAACTTTAGGGATGAAAGGCACTATTGACAGCAGACATTTTAAATATGTATTAAATATAAGCTCTTTTGAGTCTTTTTGGTTAACCATGTTTGGCCAATTGGTCATTTTACACCAACAGCTACAACTTCCCTACCTTCGGTGTCCTAAAGGGCACTTTCCCCCCCACCCTGCCTTACCATACCACATCCACATTTCTGCTCTGACTCTCTTAACTGGCTCACTAATTGCAAAATTTTTGCAAGGACTCCATGCTTCAGGCATCAAAGGGCACACAGGCATCCTGCTTGGGAGGAAAAGCTCTGGTCAGGTTATTGGGGAGGAAGAATTTCACACTTGTTCCTGTTCCTGCAGGATTTTCCTATGAATGTATAGGAAAGGAACTGCTACAGTAACACATGGCAGATTTCACACTCGGGGTGACAGGAGGGATTTGGCAGTTCTACCTCTCTCTGCACCTTTAGTTATCAATCTTGATGGACTTTAAAAATTCCAATTAATCCTCATACAGCCCTGCAATTGGGCTTTACCATTAGGAAAATGCCTGGGAGCAGGAGCTTGTGCAAAGGCCGAGCAGCAGCAGATAGAATCTGAAGCCTTTCCATCCCCTCCTGTCCTCCTCCCCTGTCCCTGCCCTGGTGACAGTGCTCCTGCAGCCACAGGGAGGTGACAATTTACTGTCCAACTGCTGTCAGTCCTGCTGGGAACCTGGGTTGGGCAAATCCTCAGACAGAACTCTGCCCGCTGCCAACCAACACCACAGTCTGGCCAGAAATCAGCCCCAAAGCACACAGGTGCCCCTGACAGCCACCCAGAGCACAGAACTGAGCCCTTTGTACTTTGCACCCCCAAAAACACCCCCAGACCCCCAAGCCCCTCCTGCCTCCACGTGCAAACCGCAGAGCCAGCTCTGAGCTCCGTTTTTATGGTTACATTCCTCGTCTGTCTCACTAAACACACATTCTATAATTACTTTTCACTGCAGATTTATGAGCAAGCTTTACTGGTCATTATTAGATGTGCTTTGCTGTTTGAATGACATCTCAGCCCTATGAGCACAGCGAGTCAGGAGAGCCCAGGGTTTGCCAAAATCTTGTTACCAGCAATATCCCTGCTCCTCCAGAGCTGCATCTGCCTGCTCATCCCTCGTGCTTAAAGCCAGCATGGAAACTTGTCTTTTAAAGCAGCAGAACAGGAAAATCCCCTCTCAAAGTTCCCAGAAATAAAGCATTTTTAGCCCCAAAAGTTGCCTACCTTGTGGTTCTGGTAGGAGGTCACAGAAATGAAGGAGGTCTCTGGGAAAACGTGGGTGCAGAAAGCTGTGTTCTTGGAGCCGAACGCGTTGTTCTCATCTGCCTTCACGATGTGCAGCCGGGGTTGGTATTTGTGCATTGAATTCAGGATGATCTGAAAAACAATTGATGCTCAAGTGAGAAATCCATTCAAAAAGAGAAAAGCAACAAGCCATGGCTGTTGGACACTTTGCAGCAGGACCCAAACCCACCAGAGCTCAGCTTTAGCTTTGCTTGTGAGTTAGAAAGGGAAATTTACATTCTAGAAATGCACATGAAGCAAAGCACAAAAGGTATCTGCTGCTCTGGCAAGCAGAGCTCAACTTAAAGCTTTCCTGGTAAACCCTCATTTTCCTATTGCTATTGGATAGAATCAGTCTGGGTGGAAAAAATGTCATAATTTTTTTTCCCCCAGCTCACGCCGAAGCTGTACAATATATAATTCACCAGCAGACTGGTCTGTAAAGATTCCTAATAAATACTTTACTGAGCTGAAAAATACACAGTTTAGCAGAGGAAAAAAAAACAACACAGAAACCACAGGGGGGGAAAAAGCTAGAAAGCTATTTTTCTTTTATCTGCTGTTAAAAAAAATAAAACTACAAAGCAGCAGATTGGTTTTTCCTGCTGTTTGTGGAGTGGCTGAGTGTGGGTGGCTGGTCGGGCACCTCTCCCCTCCTCAAGCCTTGGCCAGGGAAAGGCAGGAGCAGCCCAGGGATTTTTTATGGTGGGTGCCAGGGAGGTCCAGCAGGATCACAGCCTGGCTGCAGCACAGGGCTCCTCTGGTGGGGCTTTTAGGGCTCAGAGGGACTGCCCAGGCTCATCCCAGCCCAGGCTCATCCCAGCCCAGGCTCACCCCAGCCCAGCCCCCAGCACCGAGATTCCACAAAGAAGGGATGTGCCCAGACACTGCAGAAGAAAATGGCTTCAGGAAATGGAATTTCTTTTAAGAAGTGGGATGGTTTTAAGAAAAGCCTTTATTCCTTTCACTGGGCAAAGAAGAAATACTGCCTTCTTCTTTTCTCAGCATAATCCTTTCCAATCTCCTCTTTCTGCTCCCAAATGGGCTAATTGAGCTCAGCTGCTCCTGGGGGAGAGACATCTCCAGCCAGGCTGTCACCCCTGGGTGCCCAAAGCCACTGGCAAGGACAGACTCAGGCCAAGAAGGGGACATTGTGATGGGTGAGGTCTTCCAGTGGTGCTAAATGAATGGGTGGAGGGATGAAAAAGGGGATGGAAGGATGGATGGATGGATGGATGGATGGATGGATGGATGGATGGATGGACGGGATGGATGGAAGGAAGTATGGATGAATGGATGGATGGATGATGGATGGATGGAAGGATGGAGGGATAAATGGATGATGGATGGATGGTGGGACAGATGGATGTGCACAGTACAGCAGAGCACCATCAGTTCCCACTAATTATGGGTTTAGCCAATTTTAAATGAGAATTACCAAGCAGCAGAAGGTTTTTGCTCTGGGATTGGTTTTTGTGCTCAGGAATCCTTTCCATTTCATGGCTCAGAGCAGCAGCTCCAGGTGCTCCAGCCAGGATGGGAGGCAGTGCTCTCTAAACCCCCATCTGCTGCTTGTCCCCTGCCCACAGTAGCTGCTGCATTATGTACCACTTAAATGCAATTTTTATTGTTGACGTTTTCCAGACAACCCTCCCTGCTCCCCAGGAGAGACAATGAGGAATTTTTGGCATTTTATCAGCTTTGCATCAAGCCTCTGAACCACTTTGTGGCTGTTGATGTGCAGGGTGTAGATGTGAGAGGGTCGGCTCAGGTTTTGGGCTGGAGCTTTTTCTCTGCTTTCATGTATCAGCCACTCATAAAACAGAGTAACACCCGAGGGACAGGGCTTTCCTAAGAAGGGAGATTTCAATTTTCAGTAATTAAGAGCTGAGCCATGCTGATAAATAATGGTTGTCTGGAGCAAAATCTGAGGTTTGCTGAGCTCTCCTCACTGTCTGTCCCCACACTGCCCAGGACGGCTGACTTGTCCCCAGAGCAACTCAGCTCCTGGATGAAGAAAACAACTTTAAACTGAGATTTCCAAAGGGAAAATTAGAACCCTGAGTTTTGATACACCCTGCATGAATAGCCTGTGTTCCCCTCCAAAGCAGCATCCACTGGGATGGAATGAACCCCTTAAAAAGATGGATGGATTTTTAATAACATCTTCAAGGAGTGCCAACGATTTCCAAATGAACTTCTTGGAGCCTGATAGAAGAATTCAGGAAAGGATTTCTGACAGATATCAGACAGTGTTTCAGTTGTGGCTGCAAATCTGCCTGGAGGTTCATCATGAAAAAAAAAAACCCTAAATGGCTTAATTTTGCCACTGCATTTACAAGGTTGGGCATTTTTGTCCCTTGTGCCACAGGGAATATTTGCCCACCTGTCTCAGGGTAATTCCTGTTGGAATTTAAGTTTGTGGCTCCCTGCCAGCTGCACAGGGAATTTCCCACATTTTCTGGGGCTCAGCAACCCCTCTCTGCACAAAACCAACATTCCACAAGCTGGAGAACAAGAACTCTGTGCAGAAGCTGTGTCTAGGTGTAATCCCTGTGCATTCCAAATCCCTACAAACCATCCCAAAATGACCTTTAGCCACAAAACACCATTTTCTGTGCAAAGGGAAATGCCAACAATTCAGGCTAAATCGTTTTCAAGGCTGCTTTGGAAAGCTAAAAATACACAAAACAAATGTAAATTCCACTCCAGTGACGAACATCAGTGGAAAGATTAACTTAAAGAATTGTGTCAAAAATGAGAAGTATTTTAATTCATGGGACAGAGCAGGCAGCACTGAGCAGTGATGTAGGAGGCCTCAGCCTCAAAGGTGATGCTGAAACAATAACTTTGTATTTTTCTGCACTTACCTTTCTCATTGCAATGTCATGGGGAGATTAATTCAAGTGTCAGACACTGCCACACACATTTTTTTTAGTGTTTTTGTATAAAAGGTAGGTAGTTTGGGATAGGTTGGCTGCTAAAAAAAATGGTGTTGCCTTGTCTTGCTGCTGAAAATAGCTCCTGGTGTGTTGGTTAGAGAGGAATTTTAACATGATGAACGACAAGGAGACAAAAATAGGAAGGGAAATGAGAAAAACAGTGTTTCCTGAGGAAATTTAGGGACTGAGTCTCTCTCCCTCTGCAACTTGGTGATCTTGTCTATTCGCTTACAAAAGGAACAGCTCAGACATGAATAATAAATATGAATAAATAATGGTATTTTTTACTTATTAAAAACAAACCAAGAAATCAAACAGCTATCCCAACCAGAACCTTTAAATTAGATAGATAACCCCTAATGCAGGAAGTATTGGCTCAACACTCTGCCACAAGGATTCCATCTCCCACCACCACCATCCCAGCACTCTCTCTGCCTGGAAAATACACATTTCCAAGGAAAAAAAATCAATGCTAAATGTGTGAGATACACAAACATCCTTTTCATTTTCATTTTCACCCTCCTGTCTCCCTTTGTGCTGCTCACACACTTGCAGCTGGAACTTCAGCTGTTATAGAACTCAACTTCATTTTTTTTTGGCATTCCCCAGCCAGCGAGTAAAGTCAAAAAAAAAAAAAAAGCCTGACACCATTTGCTCCTTTCATTTAATTTTACTTAGGAAAACAAACTCCTTCAACTACTAATCTCTCACACTGCTGAGTAATGTCAGCTCCAGGGTCTGAGGGCTGCAGGCAGTTTGCAGGATGGAGCTGAGCAGGGGAAATGGTGCCACATTCCTTGTCACAATGCAAACTTGCCTTGAAATCACCAGTAAAATGCATTTACTTTCATATGAAATTTGGGGAGTTGATTTAAGAGCTCCCTGTTTCGCCAAGGTATCAGATGTCATATGATGCAGTGGTTGCTATGGCAACTCCCCTTTTTATATTGAATAGTAAATGGCTACGAAAAAGCCACATAATTTTATGGTTGCTCCCAGGGGATCGCATAACTAATATAAAATCTTGCATTTTAATATATTTTCTGCTTCTTTCTTCCTTCCCTCTATTCTTTCAAAGTGAAAAAAGCCTTTGAGCTGAGGCTGGCCCTGGTCCCACATTGGGACTCAGAACAAAAACCTGACAATCCCTCTTTTTGCATGGAAAAAATGGTGTTTTAATCAAGGAGGCTCTGCAGAATCATCTCAATTAATATTTAGAGTTTTGGTGGTGTGAGCCATCCCGAAGTGAAGGGTTTTTTAGGAGGGAATGGTTTGGAGATGCCAGTTGTGCCACCCGGGATGTGCCCAGGGCATGGTGGGATCAGAGTCCCTAAATCCACCTGGGACTCACAGGGACACCTCACCCCAAATCCAGCACTGAAATCACACCATCACTCACACTGGGAAAGAGCCTTAACATCATCCAGTTCAACCAAATAAAACATTCTATTCCCACACCATCTCCAGCAGCTCAAACACTAAATTCCCTGCATCTCATCCCATGGATTTTCCCTTTCCAGGGAAGGATTCCCCTCACTGTCCCCAGGCAGGGACAGATTGCAGCCCCACCACCCCAGACTGGGCTCTTCCCAGCCAGTCCCAGCCCTGACTGAGGAGCCTCCCAAATCCACACGTTTGTCCTGGCAATCAGCACGGTGGGGAATAAAAGAAAGGCTGGAAAATCCTGGGACAAGGTTCAACATGAGCTCAGACAAATAGTTCCTTATGGAACTTATGGCCAAAGCTGGGATTTCTGGGTTTTTTCTCCCTCGGTCCTTTTTCATCTCCCATCAGCTGGAATTCATCGGGTGTTTCCTGGCTTTGGGGTGGATTCCACCTCCACTGGGGCATGGGAGGGTTTGTTCTGGGCAGAGCCCAGGTGTGACATCCTGGGACACCCCACAGTGACCCCACGCTGTCACCTGCCCTCCTGGCCCCCTGCACAGTGACCTCTTCCCCTGCCCCTCTCCCACCCCAGACTGGACCATTTCAGGACCTGATTCCAGCTCAAGCTCACTAAAATCCACTGCATTTGACTCACACAAACCAGCGATGCAACAACAAAAAATTTAACAGAGGGAAGTAAATCTTCTTTTCAGCCGCCAGCTCCACTGGCCACTTCTTCCCCAGCTATTTAAATGGAAACCCTGGGTCCATCCATCCCTGTGGAATACACACCATTCCCAGGGGCACACTGCTCTGCTCCTTTCTATTTTTCAGCAAACAATGTAAAACTTCACATCGGGCTTTATAATTTATTTGGGCACCACAAGTGCTGTGATTTCCTGAAATAAATGGGTACCAAAAAAAAAAAAAAAAAAAAAGATATTTTTTCAGCAGAAGGCTTAGTGATGCTCAGAAAAAATTGCAAATTTAGGGGTGGACAAAAAGGGGTTTTTTCAAGGTTTAAATGGACTGAGAAAAAAGGTGGTTTAGTACTGGGAGAGATTTTTATGTAAATATATATGTATATATGAATTCTTATCTATTATAAAATAAATAGACATATAAATAATATAAATATAAATATAAATACATATTTTATATACTCCTTATATAAGAAATCATATATATTAAAAAGAAATCATATCTGTAAAAATGTTATATGCAAAAATATTAATTATTACTTATAAAAATATATAATTACATATATAAATATAAGACATTTTCAGCTGAGAATAAGGATTGCAAGTCCCCTCTTGCTCCAAAGCCACCACAGCATTGCTCTGAGGAGGACAAGTGGGTGACATTGTGTTTTTCCCCCCAGGCAGGATTTCCCCAAGCAGCTGCCGTGGCTCCTTCCCTCCCTCCCTGCAGTGCTCCCAGTGCTGGGGGGAAACTCTTCCAAGGCAGCACATAAACCTCCCACCAGCACTCGAGAGGAAACTGCTTGGCCACAAGTCATAAAGCAAACAAATAAAAAAAATTATGAATCAAAATTAGGGTTTTGCAAGATTAGTAGGACGTGAAGCTAATTAAAAGTGCCTGAGTGCGTCTGACGGGCACAGGCAGAAAAAGGCTGAGATTTAATTAAGAGAAAAATGAAAAGGAAACCCCAGGACTAGGGGAAAAATTAAGGCTTTCAGTGATAATCAAATAAAACCAAGTGTGCAAACATTAAATCTGAAGAGAAATAACAAACTCATCAGCACTAAAGAGTAAAGCCAGTAAACAGCAGATTTGGGTCAAGAAAACCAGCAATATCACTTAAGATGCTGTGACGATTGACAGGCCATCTATAATATCCAGCAGCTTAAACCTCACTTGGTTACAGCTCAGAAACTAAAATCAAAGCTTTATTTTAAAAGCAGATAAAGTAATTATGGCAATTAAAAGGCACCAGCAGCAGCCCAGGAGCGAGGTAGGTACAGGATATGTAACAAAACCAAGCTCAACAGTGCTGTGTTGGGGGGATTAAATTAAATATCCACTTTTATTTGTCACAACCTTCACTTCCAATCTCCATTTATTTATCTCCTTTGTTTGGCTGGGTTTTTTCCCCTGCAGGAATACTTCTATATATTCCAGAATAAATGTATATATTCTTTACATTCCTATTTTTTTAAAGAAAATAATTTCCAATCGCTCTGGTCCCAGTTGGAACCTCTCAGGACTACTGATGTGATGCTCCTGCCCTTCCCAAGCTAGCCTGGCTGCAGGAGCTGAGTCCTCTGGCAGAGAGGTTTCATTTCAGTGGAATCACTGACAACAGCAGCACAACAGCAGCACAAACCCTCCTGGGATGCTGCTGCTCCTCTCCCATTTTCCAGCACTAAGCGCTGCCCTTATGTGACTCTGAGTGTCCAGAGACTCCCAAAACTCAGGGAAGAGAGGCCTAGAAGTGAGGCTGGAATGCTTTCTGCCATCCAGAATCTCCTCTGGGGACTGAAAACCACATTCCACAGGTGCTCAGAAGGCTCCTGGGCTCCTGAGCTGCCAGCACAGGTCTGCAGCCACCAACCCAATGTCCTTCCCTAGAGCTGACCTGCTCGTGGTCAATCCTCCAGCCAATGCCCAAAAAGCCTCCCCCACGTCCTCCCTGCAGCTCTGAGCTGAAGCCCCTCAGCCACCCCCTCATGGCCCTTTGGTGGCTCCACACCCCCCCAGCATCCCTCACCTGCCAGGGCCAGGAGCTGCCCCACAGCTCCAGAAGGATGATCTCACAGGCACCTTCCACCCCACTGTTTATGTACTTTAAACCTCTAAAGAAAGTGGAATTCCATTCATGGGGATTTATCACTGTGGAGAGACACACTTGGTATTTTCCCATATTGCCCTGAGCCACCTTTCTAAAGAAGTAGAGGTGTTCTGTTCCCATTTCCAACAGAGGGGATTTTTGTGCATCCTCTACAGCTGAGACTATCCAGCATATCTGTTAGCACAAAATAACCTGGAGTGATGATGGAGTCATTCCTGTTTTTCACCCAGAAAACACAGCCAGGCATTTCCCAGGCAGCATCCACTGGGAATGGGCAAGGGATGTGCCATCCTTGCTGGCACTCACAGGATTATTTTCACCTCTGCTGCTGCCCTGTTCCTCCCGTGGCATCAGAGAGCAAAGCACCAGCCCTGCCACAATCCCTCATGCTCATAATCACTCAGCAGCCCCACGTAAATCAGGAGCTCTATCAGGCTGATTATCTCTGCGTGTAATGCTTTGAAAATACATAAATTCAGATTTCACTCTAAGCATAGGTGGCTTACAACGCTTTCTTTGGGATCAGATAGACCTCACTGTAGCTAAACATTACAGTGGCTGCTGATTTCTTAATCCATTCTCAACATGAACGTTGCTCAGTTGTTAAGCCTGGTGTGAAAGAAGCCTTTCATGGATGAAAAATCCCCCCGGAGCAAAATATACAGCCCACGTTTTCAGGCCGTGGTGTGTGAGCTGGGCACAGGCTTACCTGCCACAAAACCTGCTCAACCAGAGGGGTTTGAGGCAGATTACAGAGCTCTGAATTTGTTCTTATATAAAACCTGCTCAGTTTTCCGTGTCTGCATTGACAAATGCCTCCCATGCCTCTGACTGCAACTAATAATTTACCACAACAGATAACAGGCCAGGGGAAGCAGCAGGAGTGAGGTTTGTGAGGCTGGAGAGGAAGGGCTGGGTGTCAGAGAGAGAGGCTTTTCCACATCCTCAGCATGGTAAATAATCTCCAATCTAATTCTGAGGATTGCAGCTAAGGCTTCAGCTCCACGGCTTATTAATTAAGATGTTTATCTTACTTATTTTAAGCCTCAAATGTGCCTCCACTTCTTTCAGGGCTGCTTGTGCCTGACATTAAGCAGCTATTACAGTGCACAGAGTCAGGGCATGGATTCACTTATTGATGAAATACTGAGGAATTCCTGCTGCCTGTTTTTCAGGTGAGACCCCAGGAGCTGTGCCCATGGAGGGATGAGGACACTGCAATGGCCCAGGGTGCCAGGATGGGTGACCCAGCACAGCTCTGGCTGGGCAGCTGCCCACACACCAAAAAATGCCCCAGCCAAGACTGCAGAAATCCTCACTCCACGTGGTTTTGAGGTTTGGAGGAAACCAAAGACAAAAGGAAACGCAGGCAGGCTCCGCTGGCGCACGGGAAGGCAAACAAACCCTGTGGCTTTCCTGACTTGTTTTTCTTAGGGAGCTTTAAGAAAGTGTTTGCAGCCGCTGGGAACAAATTCCTAGAAATGAGAAGCTGTTATTATTCCTAACGTAATGCCTTCGTGGGACAGGGCCTGCCTGGCCAGGGACATCAGCCCAACTCATGGGAGCATTTTCCCCCTCCTGGTGCAGAGTCCAGCTCTCCTCCATGTGCACCACAAGTGGAGCACCACATCTCCAAAGCAGATGATTAATTTAGAAGCCTAACGAGGCTCAAACCCCATTTAGCCAGGCAGGTTGTCACTGCCTAAATTAAACAGCAAAGCAGGCACTTAAAACAGATTATTTCAGGCATTTTCCCATTAATGTGAGAGGGAAGGTGCTGGGCTGTGGTGCAAGGCTGGCATGGCCTGAGGGCACTGAGCAGGACTCATCTGGGGCCACTGCATCGTGGATATTACCCTAAAACCCAAACCTGAGTCCCCACTGTCTCACTAGGGAAACTCTGTGGGAAGACAAACAGGCTGTTCATTGGAAAGGAGAGAGAGGGGTGGTTTAAAATCTTCCCTGTTAAAATGCAGCGTTAAAATCTCAGTTAAAAAATTACAAAGTCGGGAAAAGCCAACCGTTTAAAGTTGCAAAACCAACACAGCACATCCTGTTTGTTTTACAGCCACATCGCACATCCTGTATGTTTTATGGTTTACATTTTACAGCATAAACAGTCGTATATTAAGCTGCAGAGTTAACCAAGGGAAAAACACAGAGTGAAAAAATGCCACGTGCAAAGCCAGCGGGTCGGGATGGCCCGAAATGGTGGCGGGGTGGCTTTGTGTCACTTTTCCTCTGCAAGCCCTAATGCAGTTGTTTCATTTCATTTCCGTGGTGCTTCCCCCCTTGAAGGGGAGCAGAGATGGGCTGTGATTAATACCAGCAGCATTAAACGGTGCTGGGGAGCCTTTGAAGTCTGCACATGTTGCAGTGGGGTCAGTAGGTTGGGGAGGGGGTCAGGGGCTGGGTTATCACGGGGTCCCTGCCTGAGCTCGGCACCGACGACACACAGCACCGACACGCGGCTTTTGGAGACTCAAAATTTACAAAAAAATAACAAACACTGGCAAAAATTCTGGATTTTTAAAAGCGTTTTAAGCTGGTGGGGTCATCCTGCTTCTGGAGTCGATGCCCTAAAGCTACAGCTGATTTAGCTGCGTCAGAACTGCACTTTCTGGACGGCTTTGGGAGGCATTGGGATGTTGGCTCCAAGTGAAAAGGTGCTCTTTAGAGGGTCCATGCACAATCATTTTGAGCAGGACAGATATAGCCTTTCCCACTCTGCACCTTTCTCACAGCCTCCCTTGCCCCCCAGACTGCTGCTGCTTAAAACACCATCAGGTTAAAACCCGCATTTGATGATGCAAATTTGATTCTCTTACCTGTGGTACAAGGAGGAGCTGATGGCACTAAACTTAGAAGCATTTTAAACTCTCTGTTCCCTTCCTCCCACCAAGGATGGTTTATTTTTACATGACTTTCAGCTCAAATTGTGCACACCAGACAGGTCTGTGTTTTTATATGCAGTATCTGAGCACTCACTCTCCTGGCAGGCTGGAAGGTCTCTTGGTCTGAGTTATTAAATGCACTGGGGAAGAGAACTGTGTGCTTCCCACCTCTGCATTCCCAATACACATGAATCAAGATTTTCCAAATAAAATACTTCATCTTTTACAGGGCTGCCAAAGCCAGCTTGGAAAATCAGGAGTTTATGCAACCTTTTTCTGTGAGCTGCATGTACCACGTGCTAGCGTTCAAAATCCCACAGTGCTACCTGGAAAGTTGCTGGGCACAAGAAAAAATTTCGGTGGCATCCAGCAGGACACTACTAAGCCAAGCATGGCTGCATTTCCAAGGGCAGGGGAAGCACACAGACCCCCTCTCTTGGCATTAAACACAAAATGATGTTGTTTCTCGTTATTGAATGAACTGTGACATCCTCCCCAGCATCCCAGGGACTGTGAGCCCAAACCCCATGCAGAATGTCTCTCTTACGTGTCCAAAGGGATCCAGGTGGTTGTTGGTGAGTTTCAGCTTCTGGAAGGACACCAGCTGCCTCATCCAGTGGGCTCCTGTGGCTGGCGAGTCGGGGTGCACATACAGCCTGCCTGGCATGGCTGGCTCAGCCTTCCCAGCCACCATCCTGCAGACACAGAGGGACACATGGCATCACCTCAGCACTGGGCACAGCCCAGCATGGAAGAGCTTTTTGTCCTTGGATTCATCCCAGCAACCCTCCAGGGACATGGGAACTCAGGGAGGTTCCTGCTGCTCATGGGGGATTTTGGGATCCCTGTTTCACCATCCCTGCTGCCACATGGAATTTCCTTGGGCCACTGTCTCCACACTGGCATTGGTCGAGAAGGAAAGCTTGTCTGGTTTTTGGAGCCTTCAAAGACCTTTCTGCATAGGGAGACAGCCCTGCACAGCTCCCCAGGAGAAAGTAGCCGGGCAGGAGTGGTGTGGGTGTGGCTGCACCCCTCACAGCCAGGCAGGGCTCCCACAACCCTTCCTGGTGGGAAGGGGCTGCTTCCCACTCCAAGAACCCTTCCCAAGCAGCTCCCCTTGCCCCACACCACCAGCAGCTCTCATGGACACAAGGCCCAGCCATGAGACATCATTTAATGGCAACGCCCTCATCACTCCGCATTGTTCTCCTCTTATAAAACCCCAATAAAAGCAATATTACCAAAAACAACAGAAACTTTCCAGCAGCAATAAAAGGAAAAGGGGAAACAGCTCTAGGGCTGGCAAAAACTAAATTAAACAGAGTTAACAACTATCCATCATCTCAAGTTTAATGTCTGAAACACACACAGTGGCCACCATGGCACTGAGACCCTCAGTCCACTCCTCTTACCCAGCGGCATTCCGGGACAAAAGCGCACGGAAAAGGGATTTTTGTTTTAAACTAAAGCAGCCCTAAAGTGCAAGTAAATTATTGCTGCTTTCTGGGATGTCACCGGGCTCATTCCCTGTGAAATTTTCCATTGCTTGTCTTTTCACCAGGCAGCAGCCTGTGGAAGGGTTTGGGTAAACCACAGCAAATAGTGGCAGTGAAGGAGGCTGCCGGGCATTTGTGGGGGGAAAAAATCAAAAGAGAAAACAACACGTTTCCTTTGTCAGAGAGCAAAAATCCCAGCTGCCTTTTGGGTTAGTAACTTTGCTGGTAAAGGAGGGGAAAAAATAACAGAAGAGAATCAGGGCTCTGAGTAAACCACCCCACATTTCGCTTTAAAGCTGCTCTCCTAAAAGCAAAATATTACTATAGAAGAAAGGAATTTAAAACTTTTCTTGAGTCACATGGAGACCTAATTTTGAGGGCCAAAATGGACCGTTAGATCATCCTGTCCAGCCTTTGGTACAAGGCAGGCTGTGGCTTTACTCTCCTACACTGCACACCTAAAGCATCTTTTCCAAGAAAACTCCCCAGCCTAGGGCACTTTGGGGATGGACAACTCACCAGCCCCAGCAGCACTTTTTTCCAGCAGCCAAATCACCCATCCTGTTAATATTATTTCATTTTCTATTTGTCTGGTTTAAACTTCCAGCCCTGGCTCTTGTGTCCATCATTGCTCCACCAAAGAGTGCCCCAGGATGTTGGCGTTCCTCCCATGGGAAGGTGTTTATGTTGGTTTCTGAGTTTGCACAACAAATGGTTGATCCAATTGCAGTTTCCTTATGGAAAGGCAGGCAAACAGAAGTGTTGTCTTACCATTTATTGTCACAGAATTTGTAGCGGTGGTCGTCGGCCGGGACGATGTCGATCAACAAAATGTACTTGGTCTTGGGGTTCATTCCTGTCACTTTGACCTTGTAACTGGGAAACATCCTCCTTAGGAAAAGCAGAGGGTGTCACATTAGTCACATTAGTGAGTGATGGGAGCACTGGAACTGATGGAAACTTGGAGCAGAACCCCAGAAAGCAGATCCACCATCAGGTGAATTCACATGAGGACAAATGAGCTACAAAATATTATTGCTGCTTTTAGTATTGCTGCTTTTCTTTATATTATTGGTGCTTTTTGTCACCTGAATTAAACTCTCTCTTTCCAGAGCATGTGCCAGTTCAAAATGAGGCACAAATATGGATGAGGGTATAGGGAGGGGAGCTATGGGCCAGTGCCAGGAAAAGGAGGGTGCAGAGAGAGATATGGCAGGGGTAAACACACCCCTGTTTGTGGGAAGCTTGGACATGGAGCCATCATTTCTGCTGGAGAATCTACCTGGCTTATGGCAGCTCAAAAGTGCAGATTTCTTGCTGCTGTGGAAGTGTTTGAAAACTCATGGGACCTAACTACACATCAGAAAAAACTGAGCACAAGCGTTGTCATTCACACGATCCCAATATCCACCAGGTCCCACCACCACTCCTGTGTTCCATCCAACAGAAAAAAGGATCAGCAAAGCCTGGGGGAGACAAAGGGTTAAACCCTGTGGTGGGGCAGACAGGATCCTCTGATTCCCAGATTTCCCAAATTCACAGCACACCCATTACACCTTGCTGCAGCCAGGAGCATGGCAGAGCTTCCCATTGAAATGTGCCCATTCCACTGATTTACCACTGAGTGCAGCAACCAACACCAACCCAGAGATCACATAAAGCAGTGTCTTTAGTGTCTCACTAAAGAACATTTTACATGTGTCTTACAGACCTGAAGAGTCTTTGTGATATTAATAATATCTTTTTATAGAGCTGTGGCTCTGAAAACAGCAGATTCCATCACAGTCCAGCCTTGCAATCCAAAGGAGATGGCCCTAATGGATTCTGACACTGCCATGGGCTTCCCAATCCCTCAGGACTGCATCAGCAGCCAGGATTTGCAGGATTAGGCACTTCACATCCTCAGAGTAACTATTTTCTTGGCTCCATCTTCCCCACCTCCTCCTCATCCAGTAAAAACACCCAAGTCAATAGAGCAAACTGGCTCACCACAGCCCTCCAGCCACCAGCCAGGACACAAAGTTCTCCTTCCCGTCGGCACAAGGGGATGGAGGATGAGGATTGCCACAATCCCAGAGTAATTCTAATTACGTGAATTAAGATGGGCCCAGATCCTGATGTCATTTCTCCATCAGACATGGAGGCCACTTGGTCCCCCACTTTATCCCTCCTTTCCTGAGCTGGTCCAGGTCTGCAGCACCATTTTGTCGCTGCTTGGGGAGAAGGCAACAAAATGGGCCCTGTTCAAAATCATTTCAATTGACTCTTTTAACCGCCCTGCATAAATTCCAGATGTTTACCATGTAATTAGCCTGGACTAAAAAGGGGTGGTTTACCAATGTCCCTCTTTGATTTTCATTCATAAACTCTGCACTCCTCTTAACCTTGTCCTCCTACAGGTAAGCACCTGGGTAAATACAGTAGGACATTTCAATTTGTGAATACACAGCCCAATTCACACATTGAAAAAAATTGTATAAGGAATCCAATCTGAATGCCAAGATTTTTTTTTTCTTTTTTAAATTAGGCCTTAAAATGGCATTTAAAAATGAAACAAAAAAGAGGAGAAATTGATTAAAAACCAGAAACAACATGGACACAATTTGACAGTTTGTTGTACCTGCATCGGGGATTTTTACAACATCGAGCTTCTGAATTTCTTTTTCCCTCAATCATTTCATTTACTGTAGAACATCCAAGCTGCTAAAGTAGCTGAACTGATATATTGTAAATGTTAAGTGCTTTTTTAATGGCATTTAAAATTAAGCTTCAGCATATGGAGTTCATATAGCATGGACATGCCTGAGTTTATAATGTTCTTTAGTATAGCCCTCTAAAATAAATACAAAGAGCCAAAGTACTACTATAATATATACAGCTGAAATTCTTTAAG
This sequence comes from Entomyzon cyanotis, assembly GCA_024500445.1. Lineage (NCBI taxonomy): Eukaryota > Metazoa > Chordata > Aves > Passeriformes > Meliphagidae > Entomyzon > Entomyzon cyanotis. The sequence goes on from JAKEPQ010000673.1 coordinate 3,608,619, forward strand.
GATAACAAATGGGGACTCACATCTGATTGAAGGTGTTGCTTAACTTGCAAACCACTCACTATCTCGCAGTGGTAGCATTGTACTCAGCAGTCCACAGACCCAACTACAACCAAGTTTGCCAACTCTCTGCATTCTTTTCCAGGAAAACACAGGGTAGATTTTAGTAATTTGGCTGTGCATGGACATTTCATCATTATTATTAGCTGCTGCATTTTGGCCTTAAAGAAAAAATATGCGACTAATGTGCTGTCCAGGGACTTGTCAGTTTAATTTTCTTAATGAAAACATATTTCTCAACCCCTTGGCAGAGGCTCGTTTAGTAAATATCTCTTTGCAACATGATACAAACATGGGTTGTGCATTTCTGGTGGGAAGGCATGACAAACCCGAGAGCTGGGGCCAAGGAAATGCAGTCATAGAGATTGAATTAAAAGAAGGAGGAAAAAAAAAAAAAAAAAGCAAGAGACAGCACCTAATATCATGTCCTGGCCCTTATTAAATGTCCCGTTTGAAAGAAGGGAGCAGAAAACCACGGTGGAGGCACCGGGCTGCACCAGCCCTGCCCGGGAGCGAGGCTGTGCCTACAGTGGCTCTATAGAGCTCCCTGTCAGCCCTGGGAAGGGGCCAAAAACCTGCCTGCTTCCCCAAATTTACTACAGGTCAATGGAGCTACTCACAGGCACGAGGAGCTGCAGCTCAGCAGCAGCTTTGCATAAGCAGAGCTCTGGCAGCTCTGCGCAGGCAGGAGCTCCGGGGCGGATGGGCGGCTCCGCCGAGGATGCTCCGCTCCGGCCAGCTCCTGGACAATAGGTTGCTTCATCATCCATTGCTCGGGGACCAGCAGAGGCACAAGAATCACCCAGTGCTGCAATAAAACTTGCCAACATCTTGCCAAGCTCTGGGGAAGCTCAGCCTGGCTTTGGTGGGAGGTCTGAAGCAAGACCCGGGCAGATCCTTGATTTACCCACCCTCCTTCCCGCACGGCTCCAAAGCGGGGGAGAGTTTTGCTGTGCAGAAACTGGGGACAAAAACTGGGAATTTGGGTCTTCCTAGGCAGCGTGTGCAAGCAGGTGGCATCTGATTCTCAGGGCATCTCCTGCCAAGGGCAGCTACAGCTCAGCGAGGTTCAGTGATGGGCACAAGTGCAGCACGGCAAAACCCAACTATCAGGTGAAGTTCGAGTCACCAGTACTCAGGAGATTAACTGCAGCAATTCCTGGCCTCATCATCTTTTGTTCAGACCCAAAACCCGTTTGGACACAGTGTCCATGGGCTGCAGCAAATGCCCTGAACATGCCAGTGACAACACCATCCTTGGGTGGGGACACCAGCACTGGGCCAATTTCTCCCAATTTACATTCATTATTTTGAAAGCCACACGAGGTGTGTGTCCAACCTGGCAGCACAGATTAGGTGGAGCAGCAGGAGCCACCAGCAGCCCCAGAGCTGCCCTGCCCACCCAGGGACCAACCAACCCTTGGTGCACCCCTGTGATGCACAAGGGACACAGCACAAACAGCCAAGCAGCAGCCCAAACAACCTCTTCTGCAAAACACCAAATTGGTAGGACTCCAATTTTGGGCACATTTAAACCCATTTCTCCCTCCTCAAGCTCCAGCCCGAGCAGAAGGGACCATCCATTCTCCCCAGCCATGTCCTGAGGGTCTCGTGTGCCCCTCAAAGCTCTCTGCTGGGTTTAGTGTCTCCAGCAGGCACATTCCTGTCCCACTCCCTGCACTGGCAGGGACAAAGTGCTGCTGTGCCATGGCAGCAGCTCTCACTGCCCTTCACAGGGCAAAACATAAATCAGTTTTTACACTCACAAGAGAAAGGTGCCCTCAAAGAAAGCGATTATGGGGAGTGGCTGCAGTGCCTCCTGTGTGAGCAGGACACCCCACATGGCATTAAAATCCCCCAGGTTGGCACCCAGTCACTGGGTGATGCCCTGGGGAGGGCAGAGGGGCTGAGCCTGGTTCTGGGGACCATGGGCAGTGGGAGCATCACCAGAGCTTGGCACCACACTGCCACAGCCCCAGCTAAACCCCTCCCTGCAGATGAAATGTAGCAAAACCAGTAAAAGCCAGGAAAATAAACAAGCAGCACAATTCCACAGGCCTCCCAAGCTTCAAAGATGATGTGCTAGTGAACTATTTGTTCTGATAATGAAGCAGTCACTGCTTAGCTAAGTTTATGCTAGGCACATTTTATCTCTACATGATATTCACAAATTGTTTTAAAATGAACTGTTAGAATAAGCATCTCTTGTTTATTTATTTATACTATTACCATCCAATCCCCTTAACCGTGGAGCAGCTGCTGACATGGAGCCAAAGCTTCTATTATGTTCAAACAAAGTTTAATTGATGTGTAATTGGCTGGTTGGGTTTGGAAGTGAGTGATAAGGGGAAAGCTTTGCTTTCCTTCGGGGCAGCAGTTCCCAGCCTTTCAGGCTCCCCAGGCTTGGCCACTTCATGGGCATCTCACATGTGTTTTAATCCCCACGTGAGCAGGTCTGATTGATCCTGGAGAGATGGGTGGCTGCAAGGCTCCCATGTCCAATAAAACCTTATTTTCTGGGTAGGGCCCAGCAAGCCAGAAAAGTGGAGACAATCAGAGCTGACTGAAGAGCGCAAATACTCATCTGAGCAGTGGCTGTGCTGTGCCACAGTGCACATCAGGGGCAAACCCCTCAGCACCCTCCTGCTCACCATGATTTAATCTGACCTTCTCCACTTAGATGCCAACATCATTCCCTATGGATGTCCCTATGGCTGCCTTAGCTGAGAAGGGATGTCTCTGACTAGCACAGGGTAAGTAGGGAAGACAGGGGGAATTCAACTGGCATTCCCATATAGAGAAAACTGCATGGAAACAAGACACCTCAACAACTCAAGCCATGTCCTCACCAAAAGCTGTCCATGCTCTCTGAACTCCATGGATTTATGTGGACTGGTGCTCACTGCACATCCCTTCAGACACCACTGAATGCTTCCTGCTGTCCTTTCGAGGGGGTGAAAAGATCCCCAAGCACTTCAGCAGCTGAAATTCTATTTTTTAAGACAGTAAGACAAAGATTTCCAAAGACAGACAGAGATTTTACAATCCTTGCTTTTGGGGTGGCCAAGTAAAGCAGTGAATGGATTTTTAGAAGCTCCTGGGAAGGTGCTGCCTGTGGCATATCAGGTTGCAGAAGATTCAGAAGAACAACTGCTCACTCAACATCTTGGTTAACAAGCCATGTCCTGCTGAGATGCCCCCAGCAATAGTTGCAAAAGGCCAAGGCAGATGACATTCCTGCATCCCTGATAACGACTAATGTGGCCCCAAACTCTTCTGGAGAACTTGCCATGGCTGCTTGAGGATGCGTCTCCTTGTCTTCACTGTTAGAAGGGAAAAGAATGGTGTGCAGAGGCTTCAAGAACTATGTCTCCATTCTGATGACCTTTCTTTGTTTTGTTCTAATTTCCCTTCTTTTGACAAGTATTTCTTCCACTGACTTAACGCATCTTTAAAAATAATATTCTCCAGGGCAGATTAAAACAAATTTGGGGATGTCAGCTGTTTCTTTTAGCCTTTTAAATGGCATTTCCTTTTTGATAGATTCTTGCTTTCAGAAAATACTTTAAAGAGATCAAAGAGTTTTTCAACAGGGTCCCATTTTCCCAGTGTATCCTAACCCTCAGTCCCTTATTTCTCTTATCACCCACGCCACTCCGTTATGACGCTCTGTATACAAAGTAAGAGCAGTTAACTTTGAAGTGCTGGATTAGCCCATGCCAGATCCTTGCCTCAGAATAACAAACAATACAGGTTCAACAGGAGTTCTCATCAGTAGTTCATTTTTCAGCCCCAAATTCACTGTCACTAACACAAGCAACATTGAACTCTCAGTCTATGGGCAGATAGGAGAGATTTATCTGGTGGCAGGACCATGACCTAGTGATGAGAAGGTCAGACAGTTAAGGGATTTTTATATTTTGGAATGGCGAGGTTGTATTTTTTTTCTTCTGGCTAGCACATCTAATTTTTAAATAAAACATTGTTTCTCACATACTTGAGAACTTGGTTAGCTGGATGGCTGCTTTCATGGTCTAGAAACATTTCCTCTCTTTGCCCCATGGTGACTTGAGTACCATGGGGTGCTTCTCCTGTGCTTTCATTTTGAAGTTGAGCAGAGAAGGTCCCAGCGTGCTGGAGGACGGGAGAGATGATGCCAGCAGCACAGCACAAAGGTGCCTCAGAGAGAACCTGGGCAAAAGTGTGGTCACCAACAGCATTTCAGGACAGGTTTGCCCTCCCTCCAGCCCCTCCTGCTCCACGGGGGCTCTGGAGGAGCAGCCTTGGCACTGGTGGATCCACAGTCCCTGTGTCCAGGAGCCTTTGGTGCAGCAGCAGAGCCCAGCTATGGTTGGCAGCTTCCCCAGCTGCTCTGGGCTTCACCAAAGCCTTCCCTCACCCTGCCACAGCTCCAGCTCAAGGACAAGATTTGGGAACACCCTTAACCGTGAGCATCCCATTTCTTTAAAAAGCAAGGATTGCTGCTTGAACAGGGAAGTGTATTAGGAACCAAGCTCCCATTGCTGCCTCCTCCTCTGCCTCCCTTGCCGAAACTGTCGACAACTTTAGCAGCACAGCCAAGAGCCATTGGAGTTTGCTCCTGCTTTTTCTCTAAAAGCAGGAGTTTGCCCGAAGAGGGTAATTCCAGGACCCCAAATTTAGGAGCAAGCAGATCAAACATTCCTCGAATATCTATTTTATTTCTACGTTTAAAATTGACGGCTCGCATTCCATCGTTGATCTCGGATATTAAGGCTTGCTTTTGGATCAAAAACCTTCAGCAGAAATTCTTGTAACTGCCTCAAAAGATTCTGGACAAATATTTCCCTTTAATTGTAATGAGAACTGGGCATCCATATGCCCTACAGAGCCATGGAAAATTTAACTTTTAAAGGATTATTCACACAGGAAAGCTGCACCAGCTTAGCCAAAGCATTTATACTTCTTCAGACCTTGATGTCCTAAAAACTAGTTTTATTTTGGTTTACTAAAGTTGATTAGGAACAGATTTTTTTAAACTGAAATAAGCCCCTTTTAAAATGAAACTTGAACATCTAAAGGGGGTTTTGAGTCTTTTCCACACATGCAAGCTGCTTTATTGATTCTATTTTTTTCCTCTGCACTATTTTCCTACATATGCTTCTTAAAACCTGTTTCCACAGAGACCAAAGCTGTTTTTGTACCTGTGCACATCCTGCACGCCAGCCAAAATTCAAATTCAGTATCTTGAGCCTCCTGCTACATCTCAGGGATGGTTCTGCTACCACAGAGAAATTACATGTAATTTTTTCTTCAGGAACTGTTCACAAAAATGTAACCAGGCATCTTGTGAACTGGCATTTTTTACTGATTAGACAAAAGCTTTATCAAACTGTTTGTCCTTGGCAATATCTGGATAGAAATTGCAATAGTGCAAAGACTGGCACCTTGGAAAAAACCTAGAGAACAGCTAAATAAATAATCTAACAGAAAGAAGAAATCCTGAGCCAGGAAGACTCTGGAAGCAAAGATTAACTTCCAGCAGAAATAAAGCCTGAAAGACGAGATTTCACAAAGAATGGTTTGCCACGAGCTACAGAAAAATTTACAATTGTTCAGTGAAATAATAGCATATAAAAGTGAGAGGATGCAATTGGAAAGCTGGATTTCTAATGAAGTCCCTCATTTGCTTTCTGCTTTCCCCACCCCTTGTACAATTCCACAATGATGAAACTGCTAAAATCCCGCAGGAAAGGTGTGCACCCTGCTAGGACAGAGCGATGCCCCCGCAGCAGGGCAGCCAGAGGGGAGGAATCCAGATGTTCACCTCCATCCTCTAATGCACCCTGTGCCCTTAACTACCGTCTAGATTGATTTGATTAATTTGATTTAATAGGACCTCATCCACTGGAACTTTTTAGTGGTGGTAGTGGGAGGTGTTTAGATTATTTTTTGTTTAAGTCCTTTTTATAGGAGGGGGGAGGGGTTTTTCGGTTGGTTGATTTGGTTTTGGAGGTGTTTTTGTTTGTTTTAACACACACACATATAGATGTGTATATATAAGTGTGAGTGTATAATCACAGGAGGGTTTGTGAACAATTATTTTCAACACCAGGCACTCACAGCTCGATGTGGGTGCTGGAAAGCCACCACATCATTCCCCTGGAAAGCCGCGTTGGGAGCAGGGATGAGAACCGGGATGCTGGAGTGGGAGCAGGGAGTGAGAGCAGCCACCCCGCCGGGGCTCCGGGCTGCTCACAGCCCCCTGCACAACGGAGTTCCCTCTGGAACCACGAAAAACCTGCCCTGCAAAGCTCCCCTCCCGTTCAGCGCCTGAAGGGATCACGCGTGGCTGCTTTTCCTCTCCTTCCCCTCGGTCCGGGCAGCCCGTGGGCACCCAGCGCTCCAGGCAGCGCCGGGAACGCGGCAATCCCGGCACCGCATATATTCAGCCTTTTAAAACCATCAGCAGGTAATCCTCTGGAGGAGAAATCCGCAATTAGAGCGAACCTCAAAGAGGAGGAAGGAGAGGAAGGCTCTGAGTGATGGAGCCGGCGCCCATCCTGCGGGCGCTGTCACGGGTGCTCTGAGCGATCCGAGCGCTTTTCTCCAAAGTTCAGGGAACTTTGCTAACATAAACTTTTTATCTTTTGATGATCCTTTTAATATAAAATAATCTCTTTTTTTCCCCTCCCACAATGAAGCAGTCGGACATTAAAAAGATAGCGAGTGCATTTTAAAGATGTTTCCACTTTATAAATCAAACTTTCTTGGCAACAACATGATTTCTATTTCAATGCTGAGCTTGCTGTGTTCTCCTAATATCTCCCACAGATCAGTCCTAAGAGGGAGTAATAATCCCCTAAAGTAATTCTCAGCCCTAAATTCTCGATAATTTATAGTTGGCTCGGTCTGTGGAGCTCTACAAAGAATGAAACAAATGACTCCCCCTTTCCCCCCCAACTAAGTTATCAATATTTGCCTTGTTTATACAAAAAAGCTATTTTACACCATTGCCATAGAATTAACGCTTCCGCTGAGCTTTACATTTCCTCTCCATTGAGTGAACTTGTCATTAAAGTCACTTTTTTTTCTGTTGTTTGAAATTTAAAAATCAGGCTTCCATTTCTTTTCGTTTGTGCCCCTTGAGGTCAGACAGACCTACATTTAAGTGATTTCAACTAACGGCATTCAGGGCCATCTCTGTGCCTGCTGGGAGGGGGATTAGAGTCCTAATTAGTGCCTGCAATTAGCCGCTTTCCCTCTTTCCACACCCCCCCAATGCTAAATGCAAGTGCACACAAATCTCCATTAACCATCGTTGTTTTTTTAATTGGGTCAAGAGGAGGTTTATTATTGCGACTCTCTATTTAAATAGCTTGGGTAAAATAAAATCTGCATGAAGTAATAATTTTCATTTTGTCCTTTGCATGGGGATTAGCAGCAGATTGCAGCCCTGCCCTCAGCTCGGGCACGCGTGGCTCAGCCTGGCATCGCTCTCAACCGAGACTCGAGTCACCGCGGGATTTCAGTTGTTGGATTTTTCGACTGTCCTCACGCTAATTATTTTGTGTATTTTTGCAGTCGATGCTACTGCAGAGCCCAGCCCGGGCTGGGGGGAATCGAGCCGGGTCTCGGCACCGGCGGCCGGGAGCTCCGGGGCTGTGCCTCGCTGCTAAAAACCTGCTAAAAACACCGATAAAAAAAGCCCTAGCCCTGTATTTTGACACCATTTGCAGCTGAACCCAGTGGAAAAAAACCCAGTTCTTTTGTTTTGTGTTATTCATCAGCATTTTGGCTTTTTTTTTCCTTTTTTTTTTTTTTTTTAATTCGAAACTGTTTTAAAAAATTAAATTCTCTTAGCTCGATGGCACTGCCCCGATTTTCACAAATGGAGAATTTGGCTCAAATAACTGAATAAAAAATAAGTTTTGTACATCTTGGGGTCTACCCATCCTCCTGAAAGGTGCACTGCCAGCTCCACCGGACAAGGAATGTGGGACTGAGCCCTATCAATATGGAGCTGTTTAAACAACTCACGTTAAGACTCACACCGAGATAACACGCACGTTTGGGATGCTTAGGGTCTAGAATTTGGTGAAGATATTACACATCCCGCACAGACACACTCAGATCCTATAAATTAAGGGTGAAATATTTGAGGTCTTGATCCCCTCATCTGAGCTGACTTAGGGAGCAGACCTATCCAAATGAATCTGGCTCTCCCCATCAGCAGACGCTGCACAAGCCCTGAGGTTTTACACACCAAAATAGATGTGATAAGGACAGAGTTACCTGCACGATCACTTCATAAACAGCCACAGAGCAAATAAATGGAAGATTCCCGGGACATACACCACCTCTCCAGGGGGACTAATGGGAATATCTCGCTTATTAGAGTACAGCTTCCCTACACCAACCAGCTGCTGCACAGAGGAGCACTGCCGGGATGGAGGAAAAGAGATGGAAAGCGCTCATCAATCCCAAAAATCCAGTGCTGAGGGTTGGTTTCTGGGTCTCACAGTGTGAGCAGCAAACAGGGGAGAAAAGTCACACACACACACAGCATGGCCCCTCCCGGCTGCCCTGCACGAAGGATCAGAGATCATAGACAAATCAAAACTGCACAGAAATTATTTGCTGGGTTTTTTTTCTCTGCTTTCTCCCCGTTATTTGAGTGTCCAGCTGCACAGCTCTGTAGCACGGTGTAAAACAAGCAATGGCAGGGCACGGCAGAACCACTCAGCTGTGCTGGAATTCAATATTTATACCTCAGTTTTTCTTTCCCAGCAGCAGCAATGTGAGCCCGCTGCCGCAGAAGCCAAGGGCAGATACTTTGGTGCCCACAGTGACACCCGGCTAATTTTCTTGGGAATTATCTGATTCCCGAGCCGGTGATGGTCTGAGGTTTAATTCTGGTGCTTAATTTTCTGACGTTAATTCTGCCATCTCCCACCAGAGCAGCCCGGGCGGGACGGGAGCCCTGAGCAGACACAGGGTATGTTCTCTGGGGAACTGAAACCTCTGTGGGCTCCATCCCGGGCCTGGGTGTGCACACTGAGGTGGCTCCAGTTTGGTAAAAATCATGATTTGTTTCCAAAGGAAGACAGATTTTTTTTTTTTCCCTAAAAGTAGCACCCGTTTATCTTTCTGGTTTGAGATTAAAAGAACCTTATACTGCTGAAGCTTTGGTGCAAAGTATCCCAGCACAGGTCTTAAGGCACGGCACAGAAAAGGGAAGGGGGTTTGCTTTGTGGGGAAAAAAACTAAAGCCACAATTATGCTAATATCCTAATTAAAAATAATTAAAAAATAATTAGCACAGAGAATCGGGACTAAACATTTCAAACGACTCCACAACATTTTCTTGCATCCACAGTCCCATTGCCACACTCAAAACCATGCACAGTTTACACTGAAGAAATGATCTTAATGAAATCTGCAATCACAATAATGTTTTTTAAATGCCACTGACAGCGGCAGCTCTGCAAAACTCAGTCTTCGCAAACAGGGACATTTCATAGAGATCAGTAACAATACATGTTTGCAGGAAATTTTCACTAACCTGCCTGCTTTGGTTATTATCATTTCCGTGCCAGCTTCATGGAATTTCTTCCACAGCTCCTTCTCATGGAGATAGACTTTGATATTTTCTATTGTCTGTAAAAAAAATAAAGATAATGAGAGCAGCAAGAAACGATGGAGAAAACCTGGGAGAAAGGCTGGGAAGGGCCATGGAAGGGCTGGGGCTGGGGACAGCCAGGGCCCGCGTTGCAGCCGAGGCTCTGGGCGAAGCCACCAGCCTGTGAGGGAGGAGGATGGAGGCCCAAAAATTCCGCTGTCCTTTGCCAAAAGTAAGAGAAACAAACCGAGGCCGGTTTTAATTGTAGACTTTCACAACCAGGCAGGACACTGCGGCCAAATGGAAATTTTTTTTAAAAAATTTTTTCCCTCTAGGCAGAAAAAGTCTGTTGGGGCAGACTCGCCCTAAGGCTCCCAAAAACCGGGGCCAGGAGCAGCCTCGGGGACACCCGCGGGGACAACGGATCCGCGCCCAGGACCGCGCTTTGTGCACGGGTGCGTTCCGCGGGATGCCGGGGACACCGCCGAATCACGGCCGTGCGCGGGGCGAAGGCAGAGAGGCCGCGTTTTATTTAGGGATGGAGAAAACCCGCGGTGAATCCCCCGCCGGGCCGGATCCCCGGGAGGAGCGGCGGCGGCTCCGTCACCCGTCGGGCCCTGCCGGCCGCGGCTCTCGGCGCTCGGGTTCACCCTTTACAGACCTGCGGGGCGGCCTGCTTTGGACAGGGAAAATAAAACAAAACAATAATGATAAAAATAAATAAAAATAAAAAAGTGAAGAAAAGTGAAGAAAAATGCGCTTTCCTCGCAATGCCTCCCCGGTTCGTCGCCGGGCAGATGCGCGGTGGCGGGCCGGGCTGGTGGCGGGGTGGGCAGGGCAGGGCAGGACGCGGGGCCGGACAGTGCGTACCTGCTCGGGGTCGGGGAGCTGCGGGCTGCTGAGCGGCGTGGTGCTCCCCCGGCTACGCCGAGGACGGGGGAGCCGGCGGAGGTGTCCGCATGGCCGGGCGCGGGGGCTGTTGGAAACCCTTCCTCGGTTTCAGACAGGCTTTTCTCCTGGAGCATTTCCTTGGGGGAGAGAGGCGCAACGTTAGCTCGCGGCTTCGGGAGACACGTCCAACCCCGGCCCCTCGCCCAGCCCCGGGCACGGCCACCTGCGAGGTCAGACCCTTCCGACCCGGCCCGTGGTCTTTCCTCGGGCGGTGACACAGGGATGTGGCACCGACAAACCCGGGGAAAGCGGCTGTGCCCGGCAGAGCCAGGCCGGGCCCGCCAGCCCCCGCAGGGGAGCCGCCCACGCGTGGCTGCGCTCCCGTTTGAGGCCAGGGCAGCTCATCTCTGATGTGGCCGCAGCCCCCCAGCCCCGACTCTTTCTCCTTTCCCCTCCGGTACCCGTCGGGGAGAGCAGCCCGGCCCGGTCGGTCTCCTGCCCCGTCCCGTCGGGGCTGCGGGGGCTCCGAGACGAAGCGCTGCGGCGGAGCCGGCCGGTGTAAACAGGGGGGAGTGCTGGGCTCCGAGATAAAAGGGCCCCTCTTAAACTTGGACGGAGACTGGGAAAAGCCAATAAAGATAAGGTCTGACAGCTCCGCCGGGGCTGCCGCGCATCAACGCCGACTTTTACAGCGCGGAGGGACGCGGCCGCCCGCCCCGCTTGACGGACGGACAGACAGACGGACGGGCAGCGGTGGCGCGGAGGGGAGCAGCTCCGAGGAGGCTGCGGGGTGCCGGTCCCGGGGACCGAAACCGGCGCCGGCCGGGGACCTGCGGCCCCCGAAGAAGCGCTCCTGTCCCCGGCCCACAGCCCCGGTCCCTGCCCCGAGCCGCCAAGGCCGAGCCGCTCTTGGGGGCAGCGGCGGTGCAGGGGGAGAGCGGGGCTCTGACTCCTAACTCCAGCTCCAGCAGAGCTCCAGGGAGAGCGGGACTGGGACTGGGACCCCAAATTCCAGCTCCAGCAGAGCTCCGGTGAGAGCGGGGCTGGGACTCCCAGCTCCAGTCGCACCAGAATTCCAGGGAGAACTCCCGCCAAGCAGCCGGAGAGCCAGCCCGAATGTGTGCGAGTGGACACACATACCCCAGTGACCAGCCGCAGTGCCCGGGGCTGGGAGCACCGAGCGGGGAGCACGGTCCGGGGCCCGGTGCCCCGAGAGTTCCGCCGGTCCCTCCTCCCGGCTCAGGGTGTCGGGACGGGGCGGCCCCAGCCCGGCCGAGGCGCGGATGCTTTCCGGCGTCCAACAGCACCGCGGAGCCGGGTGACCGGGAGGGCACAGGTGGGAGGTGTCCGCGGCGAAGCCCGAGGGCCAGGCTCCAGCCCCGGACTGGGACCCCGGTGCTCCCGGCACGGAGCAGGCTGGCTGGCGGGAAGCAGCAGGGAGCAGCGGGGCAGGCTGGCGGCGGTGTCCCGACGCAGGCCGGGGCTCGGCGGGCTGCAGGGAGCCCCGTACCCTTAGACTCCCCGCACCCTCCCGTCCTTCCCCCCGCACCCCGGGAACTCACACGGCCGGCCGAGGGGCAGGAGGCGCAGCGGGGGGCTCCGGGCTTGGCCTGGGGGCGGCTGCGGCATGAAGGGCATCCGCGGGGCGCTCAGGCCGGGAGCGGCTCCGCGGCCCCCGATGGCAGCGGCGTGCGGGGCATCCCCCGCTGCGCGGATTCACTTTCCCTTGATCTCGGCGGAAAATGTTCCATAAAGATCCAGTTTGGGGCCTTTCGACTCCCTCCCTCTTTGTCTCCCCCCTCCCTTTTCCCTTCCCCTCCTGTTGCTGACGTTGCCGCTGTCAATCACATCCCCTTACACCGACTCTGGCCCGCTCCGCCCGGCCCGCCCGGCCCGGCCCGGCCCGGCCCCGCGCCCGCCCGACGGTCCGCACCGGGGGGCACCGGCGGGGGCAGCGGCTACCCGGCCCCAGTGCACCGCACCCGGCCGCGGCCTTCCCCGGCCTGCCTCGGCGCTGCGCCGCGCCCGGCGGCGAGCGGAGCCGCTCGCTGCTCCATGGGGAGCCCGGGGAGAGGGGACATCCTCGGCACCATCGCCCCCTCACAGCCCCGACGGCCCTGGCGCTCCCCGCTGCCTGACGGGGAGCCGGGCCAGGCCGGGGCTGCAGCGGGGGACATAGGCCGCGCTTGGAAGGGCACCTGGCTCGGCGCGACCCCGCGGTGGGAGCCGGGGTAGCCCGGGAGAGGTGATGGGGAAGAGCCGGGCTCAGGCCTGGGCAGGGGTCCCGCCTCACGAGGGGCTCGCAACCCCGTGGGGTTCCCTGACCCTGCCCCGCAGCCTAACCGTCCGTGTCCGCCGGCCTGCGGCCTGCCTTCGCGTGCTGGTCTCCCTGCCAGCCCGAGGACGAAGACAAGACTCCCCCTCCTCCCCTTGTCGCCACAGAGAGCCCCGAGCGTTGCCCCAAGGCGGGCAGGAGCTGGGCGGCCACAACAAAGCGGCGGCGAGGCCAGGCCGTCGGGCGGCCCGAGGTGAGGGCTGAGGGGAGAGGCGCGCGGCCCCTCACAGCGCCCCGCTGCAGCTCCCTCACCCTGCGGTACGGGCACAGCCTGCTCGGGGCTCCCACCGCCACCAGAAACCCCCAAATCAGGAGGAGAACCCCCTCGGGAGAGTCTCCGAGTGCTATCGCGACTTGAAGGGCCACTCCAGCTCTGCTGTCGCGATTCCCAAGCCACACACACACGCCCTCAGAGCGCTGCCGGCGGGGCTGTCCGCCCTGCGCTCGGCCGACCCTCACATCCCAACCGCGCCCTCCTGTACACACGCCTATCGCGACAGCTCCACTCCGCGCTATGTCGCGACAGCACCGCCAGGCTCTGTGCCGCACCGGCAAACCCTTACCCGAGCCGGGGGTCCCGGGCGGGCGCCGAGGCTCCGCTCGCTCCCGCAGCGCCGGGCTCACCGGGACCCCGCCATGGGGCTGCGCGGGGCGGCAGGGGTCTTACCGGGCTTTTCTTGAAAGTGAATTTAAACCCAAACTCACTCCCACCGTCACGTGGTGCCGAAATTGGGAACAGGAGCAGAATAAAAAGTAAAGTGGGGTCAACCTCGTAATGAACCTTTTCCCCACTCCTACCAAAAAAAAAAAAAAAAAAAAAGAAGAAAAGAAAAAAGGGGGGAAAAAAGAGGACCCGGGCGGGCCGGGGGATGCGAGCTTGGGAGAGGCGAGCGGTTCCCGCAGGAGCCAGCGGGACGGGGCAGGTGAGACCGGGCCGCGGCGAGAGGGGACCGCCACCGTGCTGTCCCCGCACAGAGCGGGCAGCGGCTGAGAAGGGCCTGAGGGTGAGGAGCTGCGAGGGCAGCGAGCGGCCCGGCTCGGCCGGGGGTCCCGGGAGCGCTGCTCCCGCCGCTGCCCTGCCCCGCTCGGTTCCCCGCTGGTTCCGCGGTCGTGGCTGTCTCTGAGCTGCGGGCCTGGCCGTGCACCTCGCTCGGAGCGCTCCGTCCCGCCGCCGCTTCCCACCTGCGGGCCGGGCTGCCGGTTCCCACCCCCGAGCCGGGCTCCGAGGTGAATTTTGGTGTGACTGTGCAGCCGGTTCTGGGGGCTCGGGCTTTGTTTGGGTGTCTCCCTCCAGCCCTGCTTCCCGCGGCAAGGAGAGGGGGAATGCCGGCCGCCGCCTGAGCTTCCCGCCGTTAAATGCAGATTTTTCCCCCTTGAACGAAAAAAAGGGCAGAGGGGGCAATCCCAGGGGTGGAGGATTTAATAAAAGCAAAGCCAAAGACTCCCAGGCCTTCTTCCAGCCTCGGAGTTGCCCGTCGGTGCGAACGGGGATGCTGGAGCGGTGGGGTCTGGCCCATTCCCCGCCGTGCTGCCCCGGTGGAGTCCAGCCGTGCCCAGAGCCCGGACAGCACCTGCCCTCAGCGGGCTCCGGGATCGCTTCCTCGGGGGCTCGGCCAACACCGGTTTCCTCATCCCCCGGGCAGGGGGACGGGGCCGACACCGAGGGTTCAAACGTCCTTCTCGGACGGAGCCCCCGGCTGCGGCAGCTCCGTGCGCTTCCCGCAGGCTCAGGCAGTTCACGGCGAGGCGAAACCAGCCCGACTGTCATCACCCGGCAGATAAACGGCCGGATCCCCGACGGCAGGGTGGCTCCTATTCACGGCTCATCAACGCCGAGCCAAGGGAGCGGTGGGAGGATAAGCCCCGCTTTCAGGGACCAGCGCTCCAAACCACTCATCACTGTCACCGAGCTCGCTCATGCCTTGGCCCTAAACACCGGCGATTAATAAGAGTTTACTGTCGCTTTTCTCCAAAGTTACACTCAGTCCGCGGGCCGGGGAAACCCGAGTGGGATCCGTTCCGCGGGATGCTCCAGCGCTCTTCCAGCCACCGCACCTTTCGATGGCTCCTCTTCCCCCAAAGAAAAGCTGCTTCTCTTCCCCCCAAGAAAAGCTGCCAACCACAACGGGGGCGAGGGGAGAAGAGCCCCGAGCCCGCACCCGACGGAACCCCGAGGCTGGGCGGCCCCGACGGCGGGGCTCAGAACACCGTGAGAGGCGGAGGGCGGCGGGGAAAAGTCAGGACCGAGCCTCGACCGCGTGGGTTGGCGTAGATTTACTGACTTGAGAGGAAACTCACCGGTTTACACTGCTGAGAAGGGTTTGAATGGATGAATACTGAGAAAAAGTTGCCGAATTTGGCCAGTAACAAGGCTGGAAGAATGGAAGGCTAATACTGAGTTATGCATGGACTCGGGAGGAATTACACAGCATCAGAGTCTTGCTTCTAAACAGCGACAGTGCCAAATTTCTAATAACTGTGTAATATGCTTATTTATACCATACAAGGACTTACAAACCTCATTGTGCATAGCAGCTGGGTCATATTTCTTTACCCTTCCATTCCTCCGGCTCTTTTGCCAAGAGACTGGTACCAAACACTTCTAGGCTGAAAGGAAAACACAAAATTTAATCGCACAGAAACGATGACAAGGAAGCGTGGGTAAGATACGGGCTGACGTGCAGCCCTTTAATCTTAGGCATCTGCCTAAAATAGATGCACTAAGGGGGTATTGGAAATATGCACGGTTTGAAATGCAAGTGATTCTCTGCTTCTAAATCGTTCTGACCAGTTATCCAAATGTACTTCCCTGACCTGGGCACGTTTGTAGGCTCTAAGGCTTTGTTTTAAACTGTTAAGTAAATATTTTAACGAATGTTTTAAAACGTTGTAAACGAACGTGCTGCTCAGTGTCACACCAAGCTCCGCTGGAACCGGGTAAATCAAACCAACAACTGTATTCCGATTTGTTAAATATTTGGGGGGGGTATTTGTTAATTTTATCCCAGCGTACCAAGTGTACTCACCCCTCAGAATTTCGAACAAAGCCATGCGGGATGCAGCCCAGCGATGTTAAACCTGTGTCCAGTAATAATTAGAATATGAACGAATATTCATGTATCTAGATATTTTAAAAAGTTAATATATTTTAGAAATAAAAGCTAACAATTGTGGAATTGGTTTAATTTTTTAAAACTAGCCCTAATTTTGTCTAAATGCTCTGGATTTTTATTTTTTTAATACGTTCGCTTATTATTTTTTAAAGTAACATCTAAAAAACTTACATTTCAAATCCATTGCACATTTTTTAATGGAAGAGATTTTACCATGAGCTCAGCAAAATCTTTGGAAGAATGAATAGTCCAGAGATCACTGCCCTGGTGAGAGTCAGACTGAGATAGTCCCCAGTGGTATTTCCCAGCCAATGGTCTGATTTAAATTCAATATATACATACATACATATTAAAATAAAAATAAAAAAAAAAAAGAAAAAATAGCTCCATCTATTTTGCAATTACTTTTCTTTTTTTAATGAAAAGAGCCCTAAAGCTACAACACGCTGGAGGATGGGAGCAGGCAAATGGAGCCACGCTGGAATGGGAATGATGGTTTAAAAAATAAAAGGAGAACAAAGCCCAGCTCTCGGAGCATTGCGATTTCTCTGCAGCCTGGCTGCAAGTGCCCCAGCGGCCCCAGCTCTGCTTCCTGCAGCCACCAAACTGTGCTGTGGGATGGGGTGTGAGCAGGACCTGCCATTGCACGGGATGGGGACCAAGCAGGACCTGCCATGGCTGCTCTGCCACTTCCAGCAGGGCAGTGGCTCTGCTCACACCATCCCCATCAGATGTGCTGTGGTCAGCAGCACTGCTGATGTCTGCAGGACAGCCTGAGACAGAAGGGACTCGGGCAGTGGGGTGGCAGCCAGACGTGTGCATGGAGAGGGGACAGCAGCCCCAGAGCAGCTCAGTGTCATGTGGGGACCTTGGTGGAGAGGGAGAAGGGCATGTGGAAGCTCCTGGGTGAAGCTGCTCTGGAGCACTCTGGGCAAAAACGAGAGGCACAACCATCCAGCAAGTGAAACACGGCAAGTCCCTTCTCTGCAGGCAGCAAGAAAAGAGGAGACGCTTGTCTCAAGCCTTGCCTCAGAGCAAGAAGCTGCCTTAAGGTATTGCAAACCCAGCCCAGCACACTGGCAGGGCGATGTGCTGTAGCTCTGCATGGTGTCCTTGGCATCATCCAGCCGTCACCGTGCAGGGGATGAGGCACTGGGAGAGTCCTGCCCAAAGAGATTATTCCATTTGTGCTGGGGATGAGGAGGAGGTTATTACGGTGGGGAATCACTGTCCTCCATGGTAAACAGAGGAAAATGCTGGTTGGGGTGAGAAATTCCCAGCAGGAGGAATGAAGGCAGGCAGCTGCCAGACCTGTCTCTGCCCTGGCACTGGGTGCAGACCCTGCCCAAGCCCCCCGTGTGGCACAGCGTGTTGCTCTGCCACAGCAGCCAGGGCCAGTGGGGCCAAACAAATGTGTTTAAACATCAGAGCCCCTGAGGGGCCAGACCCCGCTGACCCACAGCCTGAGCAAGGCAACACAGAGCACATGAGGTGTGCCAGTGGTGCCTGGTGCTGGGAGGGAGGCTGCAGCCCACAATCCCGCTGTTCACCTCAGTGTCTCGGGGCTATTTAGACAAAAACATCACCTCCAGCTGCTGGCAAAGCCAGCACCTCCCAGGCTGGCACAGGCAAGCCCTGCACCCACCAGAGCCTGCAGCTCTCCATGGCCAGTCCCTTCCCACCCCAGTGAGAGAATCGTTCCTCTTTCTCCCTCATCCAGGGCCAGACCCACGGCGTGGCAGGGGGTCAGAGCAGGGCTCAGCACTGGAGCATGGGGAGGAACATAAAACACTGAGCCAGGAGCAAACAGGGGCCCTGGGTGTTTAAACCCTTGCCAGATGCCTACGAGAGTTGTGTATCATCCTGATCCCTCATCAGGCACAAACCTTCGTGCAGATGTGGAACTGCTGGAGAGGAGGCGACACGGCGGCATGGAGGGAGGCGAGGGGAGAGGCAGATGAGAGCTGTGGGGGTCTGGGACCAGCAGGCTGGGCAAAAGGGGCCACCTTGGGGAAGGGTTTTGCTTCCAAGAGCAGCAAGCATCACCAGCCAACCTCTGGGATGTGGCAACTTGCTCCCTGCTCAGTCACATCCCTCCCATGCCTCCATCCCACTCCCAGGACACTGACGTGGAACACATTCTTTGCGCTGCAGTGGGTCAGGGCCAGGCCTGGGACTAATTCTGTTCTCCATTTTGGGCATTTTCCTCCCTGCCTAGGGAGTGGGTTTGCTCTGACAGCAAGGCTCAACCTTAGGGGTGCCTTTGCCCCCCAGTAAAGGGACAAGAACTCCAAAAAGGCATCTCATTTCCGTTCCTAGGGAAGGTTCTCAACAGAAGCAAACAGGAAGGGAAGTGACAGCCAACTGGGAAGGGGCCTGGAAGCTGGGAATTTCCTCCTCATGGGACATGACTTGCTGTGGGACCCCAAATTTGCTGCGGGTAGACCGAGGGAAACTGGAGAGAGGGGAGGGATGAAATGCTGGAGCAGCATCTGCCCCTGGCTCCAGCAAGGAGAGAAAGGATGGCTGAGATTCATTAAATAAAGAGACAGGAAAACCTTGCTTAAGGAGCTGTCTGGGAAAGGGGCCATTTCAGGCCTGCTGTATACAAGTGCCAGTGATTTGGGGCCAGAACAGACAATTGCTAAATTTTCCTCCAGGCTCCACTGTGCAAGGAGCTGCTCTCAAGCAAAGCAGTTACAGAAAGTCATGGGGAGCTTACTGGTGCTTTTCTGCCTGGGCTGAGAAGCCAAGCTGGCTCCAGAAGGAGAAGGGAAGGAAAAAGATCCCCCAAAATAGGAATTTTTTCTCACACAACAGCTCAGAGCACTGACCTGGTGCAGAGAGGCTGAGGCAGCTCCAGCTGGAGGAAGAGCACAAGCATCTTGCCATGCAGTGGGAACAGTGAGAGGGATGGAAAAGGGATTTCATGATCCTCTGGGTCAGCCTGCACCTGTCATAAACCAACAGGGTGAAATTTGGGAAGCCAAAGGAGCAGTGGGCACAGCAGGATATGCTTCCATAAGCTGGTCAAGGAGTGGGTCAAGGAGCTGACCATCATGGAGCATGACCATGCATGATTCCCAACCTCTGTCACATGATGTTCATCCTTTTCCATGCAGGCAAATGGCTGGAAAATGCTTTCCTGGGTTGGGAACATCAATCTGAGGAAGCACCTTGGCCAGTGGGGTCCAGCACTGGAGCCTTGGGGACCATGGGGACAGCAGGCACAGAGCCAGCAGCAGGATGGTCCTCTCTGATCCAGACACAGAGAAATCAGGAGCTGGGCTTCCCATCCCCTCTCTCCTGCTTTACCATGTTCCTGATCCAGATTGAACCTAGAAAATGTAAAAAATCTATGAGAAATGCTGGTCAGTGCTTTCCATACCAGCATCCTTCATGTACAACACATCCTCAGCACCTCCAGCCAAGGAGAACACTGTGGTTTTGCCTCTGTGCTGGTGCCACCGACAAAGTGCAGAAAAGCCTCAGAGCTCGAGATAAATGCCCTGAACCAGATGAAATCAGCCCAGAACACCTGATCCTTATTCCCACAAGGTTATGGTTAAGGTCGGGAAACGAAGGAAGTGCCGCACTGGCATGCTGGCAGAAAATCAAAGCAAATGACATTAATTAAAGCATATGTTAGGAATAGGAAATTAAGCTAAAGCAACATTTCATCTGCAGCGTCTTCTCTGGGCACTTTAGAAAGGGTATAAGTTTACTGTAGAGAAAGAGAAATGAGGAGGCTGGTGCAGAGGATAGATGTGCGGGAAGTTAAAAGAATTAGAGGAGAGTTTTAAAAGCTTTAGACTATACACTCAAGGTCATGTTCACTCTCTGTATTTATTTTGAATTGTGAGTGAGGGGGGAAGGCTGACAGTGCTGGCTGGCACTGCAGGAAGATTCAGGCTAACATGGACCCAGCACCTTCGACCAGGGAGCTCAGCCCTAAAATCGGGACCCTCAGCACTCCTCCCTGCACGGCTGCACCAGGCACTGGCAGACCTGGGCACCCGCTGGCAGAAATACACATAATTTCCCAATTTTGCTTTTCTCAGCTCACGCAGCCCCAGAACTTACCAAAGGTCAGCACATCATTCTGGGCACAACTGGGAATCAAGGGCACCCTGTGAGAGGGGAAACTGAGGCACAGCATGATTAACAGTTGGCATGGAGTAAGAGCAGGGCTGGGAGCACCAACCCCGAGAAGAACCATGAGAAGCCCCCCAGGCCCTCTCCCCCGGCTCTGTCCCAGCTATGAGCCCTTTCTCCTGCTCCCACCCTCGGGCTGGCAGTGATGCTGCAGTCCTGACCCGTTGGGAGGCACTGACTCAGAGCCTCCCGTGTCATCCCAGGTCGCCCAGCTTTTCTCCATCGGTGCCTCTTGCCTCACTGTGCTGGGGCTGTGAGTGGGGCCAGCCCGTGGCCACTTCCAGGTGGCCTCTGCGCCAGCCCACCCTGTGCATGTGGGTGGCCAAGGGCATCCCATGTCCCCGTGGGAGAGGGGTGACATCCCCACTGCCAAGCTGTGCCAGGAGCTGTGACATCCCGTGTGCCAGGGGCATAGCAAGCTTTCCACCCTGCTGTGCTCCTCACCCTCTCCTCTGCCTGCACCACGCCCTGGGGTGACCATGACATCCGCAGGGCAGAGCCAAGGCTCGAGCAGCGAGCTCTGAGTGAAAGAACCCGGCAGCAGCCCGACCCTGGGCACTCTCCCGCTGCCCTGCTCTGCTCCCAAACCTGCTCTGCGTCCATAAATTGCTGGCCGGGGCCGGCAACCCTCGCTCGGCCGCCGCTGCCTCCCCACGGCGGTGTCTCGGCGATGAGTTACGAGGAGCGAGCCAGGGCTTGGCTCCAGAGCCCCAGCCGAGCTCCCTCCGCCCGCCACAGCCCCTTTCCTCCCTCTCCCACCCTGCCCACGCTGCTGCCCTGGGGGGTTTCGCCCCAGGGACCCCCGTGCTCCACGGTTTTCCGAGGAGGGCCGGCTGGAGCGCGGTGTTTACCCAGGGCGAGCGGGCAGATGGCTTGCTGACAGCTTCAGGAACACCTTGTAGCAGTTGCGGTGATTCCCGAGATCCGTTGCTTCCCATTTCAATTCGCACATCATGATTTCTAAACCTCAGCTTGTACCTTCCCGGCGGAGCTCCCCACCTCCATCCTGGCTGCTCGCGGTGGCTACAGGCTCGGGAAGGACGGGGAAGGGGATCCCGAGGCAGCAGCAGCCATCCTGTCCCTGACACTGCCTCCTGCAGTGGCCTGGGGCAAGTCCCTTAACCTGCCAAAGAAAGGGGCACGAGCAGCACAAAGGCTGGAAATTGATTTCAGGATGTAAATACTTCTTAGGGACGAAGAATTCTTTTTCCACCCCCTTCTGCAGCAGAATAATGGTTGTGAATGTATGGACTGAAAACAGGGTAGTGGGGTCAGAGGTTGGCATGTGTGAGTCTCTCTGCTCTTGGTGGGAAGCACCTCCACTTGGATGAGTCCCTGCCATCCTGGGATGAGCACCGAGCTGTCCCCAAGGGCTGTGGGAGCCTGGCCAGCCCTGGATGCCATTTGGGAGGAGCTCACAGGGGCAAAGCCAAAGCTGACAATTTTGGCCGTGGTGGCTCCTAAAACCAGCTCAGATTTGGTCAGCAGGAGCTTCACACCCAGCTTCCCCACCTGGAATAGCTGCTGGCCCTTCCCTTCCCTCGAGGAATTGCTTGCTGGGCCTGGTGGGACCCCAGAGCTGCTTGTGGGGACCTTTGTGCTCCCACCAAATTCCCCAAGCAAGAGTGACCCAGAGCACCTCGCACTTCTGCACATTCCCCTGCCCTCCTCGTGCTGCTGTGGTACAGCCTTGGCCTCGGGGTGACAAAAGGAGTATGTTTTTCCAATTAAAAGAGCCAAATGTGTTTTCCTGCCAGTATTTAGCCCAGCCTAACATGCAATGTCTACATTTTAACCTTGAAGAAGCCTCCAGAGACGCTGCAAAATAAATCAATACTGGTCCACGTGCTGGAAAACAGAACCAATAAATAACTTCAGAGCAGCTTTTCTGTTTACCCTCTGAAATTCCCACTCCGTGTGCTTCAAAACAGCGTCTCAAAATAAAATAGGAAAGGAAAACAACCCCGTGAACCCTTCATTAGTGGCTCAGCGTGAGGCTCTGCAGCCAGGCAGAGCTGGTTTCAGGTTGCAGGTGCAGGGCCAATTCTCCACTGACCTCTGGGCTGGGATTTGGGATTGAGGTTGCCTGTGCAGTGATTTAAAAATATTAAATAAAAACATTTAAAAATACATATATATACTCTGTATGGCTTCTTATGGCATGGGAGGTGCTGGAGGAAAACACCTGGGTGCTTAGATATATTCCCAGCCTGGTTCCTGAGCCTGATCCACAGCTCCAGGACCCTTGAGCCTATCCCAGGCATGGGATCTGCACCCCATCAGCAGCCCCAGGTTTGTACCTGATGTCATTGCTGTGTCCCCAGATGATGAGGGACAACCTCAGCCTTCTCCCTCGGCTCTTCCCATGTCACCCGGTTTGGGGCCAGCCAGGGATTCACCAGTTCTTCCTCCTCTCGGTGACAATAAATGTGTCTTTAGCAGAAAATAAGATTTACAGGGGCTATTAAAAGGCAACTTAAAGGCATTTTTCTGCATCCTGCCGAGGCAAGGTCTCATGTGGGAGGCAGGCGGGTCTGTAGGGCTGCACACACGTTTGAAGGGATGTACCCAGGGAAAACCCATCCGCTGGCCAGGGGACAAATTGAAGCGATTTTCCTCACCTCCCTCTATTCGTGCTCGCCTCCCCCGAGGCTCGCTGTTGTCAGGGCGCATTATGCAGGCAGGACAGCTCTATTAGTCACACCCTGAACGACTGGAAAAACTCACGGAGCAGCCGTGGTTAGCAGGGCTGAACAGCACGATCCGACAGGGAGAACAAGCCCTGGAGAAACCCGCTGGAAAAGCATCCGGGGGAATCAGCCCAGAAGGAAGCAGAAGGGTTTTATCCGTGGAGATTCGAGAAGAAACTCTCAAGACATTCTCACCGTGGATGCAAAAGTGGGAAAACTCCAGGCTCTTGCATCCAGAAGGGTCCATGTCCCCACAGTGACCATGGCAGAGGATCTGTGCATGGGGTAGGTGTGATCCCACAGCTTTGGGCTCTGCTCAGGGAGCTCTCCGTGCCGTGCAGCAGCTCCAGGAGCTCCGTGGGAAATGGGATGGAGGCAGTGTTGGCTTTTTACAGCTGGGCACCAGAGGAGAGATGCAGGGGGAAAGGGATGCACAAACCTGCAGCTCACACGGTGCACATCCCTGTCCTGTCGGTGCCACTGCTGCAGCCACAGGGCCTGGTGGCACCACTGCCACCCTCCTGCTCCTGTCCCTGTCCTGGCAGTGAGGGGAGAGGGCACGACCTCGCAGGGTGTGTGTCACACCCATCACAGAGCTGCAAAACCACACCGTGGGTATAAACCGGGCAGATTTAGCGACTGCAGGGCTTTCTGTTCTTCCTTCCATCTCTGGGCCATTTCCCCACCCCTTGAATGCTTTACATTATTTATTACATTTCATTTAACCCCAGCCACGTCCTCCGAATAAAATTTATTTTGCAGCTGTCATTCAGGTTTACTCCAGCCTTAACCTCGTAATCCTATTGATTCCCTCATTATTCTCGGAGCGCGGGATTGATTTCATGCCTTCTGTGTTATGGAGAAGCCTTTGCTCATTAATCTCACACACATTTACAAACAGTTGATCCTGCTCATTCATTATTTTCTCATTCCCTACACAGTCTGGCTCACGAAGGTCTCAGCTTTGCCTCCTACTTTTGGGGTGTGGATGGAGAGGGAATAGGATTCCTCTCCTGAAGGGTATCTGCTCTCCCAGAGATTCCCCAGAAAATCCCCCAGACTCGTGCTGTGCCTCACCTTTGGGACACAACCAGGACTGCATCCCACCCAGGAACCTCACTGCAACCAGCTGGGCTGGGAAAACAGGGAACCACAACAAATCCAGCTAGGGAAGATCTCCAGATGAACGTCCTGCACACACCAAGGAGCATCCCACAGCCAGCTCAGGACCCTGTGAGGTGTTGAACAAGCAGAAGCAGTACCTGTTGCTGGAGTTGGCTGATGAACACACATGTGCACAACTCCAATCACCCCAGCAGTGTGTTTATGGAGTGATTAATCATCCTGAGCATTTCATAGAGCCCCATCACAGTGCACAGCCCTGTACAGTGTGGGGAGGAAGACATGACCCCTGTCATAGAGGCTTAGAATAAAAAATAGGCAGACACCACTGTTCAGACACGTAATAAATCCCCCAGAAGGGCCAATCTCAAATATTTCAGCTGTTTCCCCCCGCCCCACTGTAATATATAATTGTCTTTGTTGGATCAATACAGAGGGGCTTTGTGGAAGGAGCCTGTTTTAAGGGAAGATTAATGCAATGAATTATATATGCAGCTAGGAAGAATTCTAATATTCGACTTCCAGGAGGAGAAGGAAGGTCTGAGGGATCAAATCCTCCTTCCAGGATGGGAACACAGTGCCTGGTGGTGCAGGCAGGCAGGGAGCTGCTCCTGTGGGATGGAGCCTTCCTGCAGGAAGGGATGGATCTGGCTGGGATGAGAGGATTCAGTGAGTGCTGTGATTCCAGCACGGCACAAATCTGTGTGTCTGGGCTGCATCCCTCAGCCCCACCCGGATTTGGGGTAGGTTTTGTCCCCCACATCTGCCCACAAGGTCATTCACCACCTCACCCTCCAGCAGTGAGCAAACAGGGCTCTGCAGCACGAGGATACCAGAGGGATCTTTGTCACTAAACACCTCTTCTTTCCCCACAGCAGAGCCCTGTGATCATTTTCCACAGCCGCACCCCACGTGCTGCTCAGAGCATCCTGCACAAATGAAACTAATCTCATTAATTTGCAGTGACACAGGGCTGAGCCCTGGCTGTGGTGAGTACTGAGCCTCACCAGCAAGGTGTGCATCCTGCGAAGCACAGGGCTATCATATGGAATAAATTTAACTGAATCAAGTTTTGATTAAATGCCATAAACATGATTGATTTGGTTACATACCCTCTGTATGACGGTCTGTTTAATTTAGTTTTTCATTCTGAGAAGGGATGTTGCATTGATCCCAAACATTAGCTTTGACTACCACCATAAATTCCCGTTTTAGGGCGACCTGCAGCAGCCTTATTAATATTTTTACACTTACCCAGCAGCTGCCAGGGTTAACCCTTCAACAACGTGCCCAAATTGTGCAGTGCTGTGGGGGCAGAGGGGTGACCTGAACCAGAACCAGGCATGGCAAAGTCATCCTTTTTAATGCCACCACTCCAAAGCCACCTAAACCTGCTCCCTGCAGCCCTCAGGGGGATCAGCAAAAACCCTGAGGCAGCATCTCCACGAACCCTTTGGCAGTGAAATTAGTGGAATTTTGTCCCATAACATGTCCAGAGTGGGCTGTTTGTTATCTGAAATCCCACAAAACTCAGCACACCTCTCGCCCTCCTCACCACTTTGGTCCAACAGCACCACAGATCTCCTCAAACAGCTTCTATACCTTCCTTTTTATCAAGCAGGGGGAGAAAACTGCCCAGATATTTTTTATATTGCTAATGAATTGGAAGAATGCTTTATGTTTTCAATATATTTTCAATTTGCTGCCATGGTCAGTATCTTGGTTGCTATGTGTATTTTATAAGCAGCGTCAATGATAGCCAGATTTAGCTGTTGGTTTCTCCATGGATATTGTGTTATCCACCAAAAGTGATCTCTGGTCACACAGTGTCATTAAAAACAATGCTGAGAAGCAGCAGGGAAACACCAAAAGCAAAAAGAATAAATCACTTCCAAGCACATCTTGGAGACACTGGAATTTTTGAGGGTTTATTTGGAAGATAAGCTGATTTTTAACACGTATTTTGGACAGATCCTGCAATCCCAGTACCCACTTAAACTCCCTCAAGTCCCCCAATTTTAGCCAATTTTAGCCTCATCCAGGCAGATGTCTCACTCACCTCGGCTCTCTTTTATAAGCTGGACAGTTTGTTCTCACCGAAGCCATGTCCACCTTTCCAGGGTGCTCTGCAGTCAGGGAGATGGAGGGAAAATATCCAAATCACTCAGCAAATGACCCAGCACAGCCTGAACCACCACAGCTCCCTGGCACTTCAAATCCCATCAGCTCTCAGCTCTCCCCAGCCAGCACCTGCAGTGGGGCTGAAGCCCTTTAATTAATTAATAAATTAATTAATTAATAATAAATTCACAAATTAATGAGTGCCAGACTTCCCAGGACCCTGCAAACATGACAGGAGATAAATCATTACATCACCAGCTATACAGAGGGAGTGTGGATGGGTGCAAATCCCAGTGAGCCTCATGCTCCAGCCCTGGAAACACCAAAACCAACACCAAAACCAACACAAAACCACTTCAGCACGAGGGGTTTGTCTCCCTTCACCCTTGGCAGAAGCCAGGAAAGCCTCAGCTCAACAGCAGCAGGAATATTTTCCCATGGTATGGTGGCTTTCTTGCTCTGGAAAAAAAAAAAATTATTTAAAGGTTTCCATAGCCCCTTTTCATCTAATATTTAACATGTGAGAGTTTCTGCATGCCCAGGTTAGGTAAACACTAGAGAAGATTGTTTATAGAAATTATACACAGAGCGGTGCTGGTTTAATTTATCAAAAAAGGGTTTTGTTGAAATAAATTCATTTTACAGCGGGTCCCACTTAAACCTGTTAAAGGAGTGACCTCGCTGCAGTGAACCTGTTTGTGCTTCACCTCAGCTCGAGCAGCACCACGATAGCATCTCCCAGTGTAAATATTCCTGCTCTCCCAGAGTGTGGCAGAAACTGTGCCAAGGAGAGGGGTGGATGTGCCACAGGCCATGGGAGGAGGTGGCCTTGGAGAATTTGGCCACCACTTCGATGCTTTAATTCCCCATCCACTCCAGATCATGAGCTGGGAGCAGGCAGAGGGATTCTAGGGCTGATCTGGGATGCTGCGGGAGAAATACAGCTCTCAGTAAGGAGAAGAGATGAGGAAGACCCTGAGAAGGGATGGAGAAAACCCTAAGAAGAGATTAAGAAAACCCTGAGAAGGGATGAGGAAAACCCTGAGAAGGGATGGGGAAAACCCTGAGAAGGGATAAAGAAAACCCTGACAAGGGATGAGGAAAACCCTGAGAAAGGATGAAGAAAACCCTCCAGCCTCTGCCTGCCCTCAGCTCCATCTGTCTCTGCTGGTTTCCCATTGCTTCACCTTGATTTGGTTACATACCCTCTCTATGATGGTCTGTTTAATTTATTTATTAAATTAATAAATAAATTAATTTTTTATTAATTTATTGGTCCCAAACATTAGCTTTGACTACCACCATGAATTCCCATTTCAGAGCAACCTGCAGCAGCCTTATTAATATTTTTACACTCACCCAGCCAGGGTTAACCCTCCAAGAATGTGCCCAAATCGTGCAATGATAATGACACCACTGCCATCATCAGCTCCACCTCATCCCTCTGAATTTGGAGAATTAATAGAAATAAGCCAGTAGCCATTTTCCCCTTCTCCTGAACTTAATTGCGAAGTGGGGAAAGGCAGAATCTCTGCTCTCTTCTCCCCTCTGCTGGCTCCAGCAGCGCTTGGCTCACAGCTGGTTTTTCTCCTCTGCTTTAAAAGTTAAGCTCGGTGAGGACAAACCAGGACTAAACGGAATAGAGTAAAATAAAAAAGCCCACCACCATTCCTGCCTCATGGCACAGGTCAGATTAGCAGGGGGAAATTAATGCTAGCAGCTTTAATGGAGATGAAATGCTTCAGGAATGAGCTGATGCATTAATTTGGAGCATGTGGCTTGAAGAGTTAATCTGAGCAGGGAGCAATACCGGGAAGAACATTCATTCATTCATCCATTCAGGAGGCATCAGCCAGGTACAGGGCTTTGTGCAGTTCCCACAGTCTGGCCTAAAAGTATTTATAGTCTAGAGCTGGGGGAAAGAAAACACTGCAAAAAGGGATGGGGAAAAGGGAAACTGTGCTTTGGAAGCAGTCTATGCAAAATCCACCAAGGCAGAATTAATATTGTCTCGTTAACAGAAGGAGCAATTTGAAATTATATGGGAAAGGTGGATAAAACCTGGAAAGCATAAGAGCCAGCTCTGATTTCAAAGTCCACGGGAGCATTCCAAGGCAGAGCTTTAAAATTAGAAACAGCATGCAAAGTTACTTTTCCACTGAAATGTCATGTTTTCCTTGAAAAGAGCTTTTTCCATCCCCAGAACGCGTTTTGTCACCGAGCAGTAAGTGCCCTTCTCCCGACAGATTTGCTGAACAAAAACTCTGGGGGGAAATGGAGAATCACATCCGGGGGCTTGGCAAACAAACAGAGGCCAAGGGGAGAAGAGCTTGGGCAGCACGTTTCCATCAGGGAGGTTTGCAGCTCATCCTGGGTTTGGGACACACCTTGAGCTCTCTGCTGCCTGTCCTGGAGCCAAATTCAGGTGTTGCCTCCAGCCCAGAGGGGTGAAATCACTTGTGATCCAGGAAGGGGCAGATCCCATTCCCAGCCATCACCTGGGTGCAGGAGAATCCCAGTTCTTCAGGCAATGGTGCCTCTGTGACACCACGGCCACCACCCTGATGGCCAACCCAGCCACAGCCAGCACCCTGATGGCCAGCATGGCCACAGTTCTGCTGGCCACTCTCACCCTCCAGCCTCTTGTTTCTGGGTGATCCCAATGCCAAACCCCACAAACGTGCTCTGTAGGACCCCCAACACTGGGAATGTGACACTGGTGTCACCAACCACCCCTGGTGATCCTCCCCGGGCGCTGCAGGGCAGGAGAGGAAGTTTAGGGAAGTGGGAATGCAAAAGGCGATGCCAAACTCCAAAAGGTCACTGGTCCCCGGCTTGGCAGTGTCCCCACCGCCAGACTGTCCCCAGAGGGACACAAAGGGTCTGGAGAAGGAGTCCCCATGTCCCCCACCAGCAGCCCAGGCCCTGCACGTTTCCCCGAGCAGCCACACCGTCACGGAGGGAGCAGCACCGCAGTGTCCCGGGGGTGGCTGAGGCCACTCCCTGCCCTGTCCGTGTCCCTCCCGGAGCTGGCAGGTGCCCTGGGGACACAGCCCTGTCCCTCGGGCCGCCGGACACAGCCCGCTTTGAAGCTCTGCCGAGGCTGGCGGCAGCGGCGGGGCTGCGATGAGATGAGATGGCTTTTAAACTCGGAGCGAGATGAAAAGCAGCCGGAAAGGCATCTGAAGGGTGACTGGAGGGCTAAGCCTGCTTTTCTCATGCTCGCTTATCCCGGGCTGCTCCGCCACAGACCGAGTCCCTGGGGAGCTGCTTTCTCAAGCTCTGCCCTGCTCCTTTGCTGCTCACATCCCTCCTCTGCCGAGAGGTGAAACAGCAACAGAGATGTAAATTTTTTTTCTTTTTTATCATTAAAGATGCCGTGGCGTTTCCTGCCGCGGCTCCCAGGAGTCCAGCCCTGGTCCTGAAGCAGCAGCCGAGGTGCTTCACCCCAGCTGTGGCTCTGGAACGAGGGAAGGAAACTCCTGTGTTGCTTCCTGGAGTGATTTGGGAGGAGAAATTGGGGACTGGAGGGTGGCACTGCCCAGGAGTGGGCAGCATTCAGCACCAGCAGGAGAAAAATCATTCCCTTCCCCAAAGCACTCCAGGCTAAATCTGCTATTCCCATGTTTTCTGGGCACTGACCACCTCTCCCACTGAACTCCTGATGGAACATGCCATAAACCATGCCCAGACAGCCCCATTCCCCACCAGGCAGCCCAGGGCAATAGCCAGGGGCAAGCAGAGCTGTCTGGGGCACATCAGAGCACAGAAATCCTGCTGCTTCACAGGGCAGACACATGGAGCACCCCTGGGCACCATCAGCTCAATCATTGCTCTAACAGAGCAGCCAAAACTTTAAATCAGGTTTAAAATACCCAAGGACCTTGACTGACTTTTTACCTAT
Organism: Entomyzon cyanotis; assembly: GCA_024500445.1. Classification (NCBI taxonomy): domain Eukaryota; kingdom Metazoa; phylum Chordata; class Aves; order Passeriformes; family Meliphagidae; genus Entomyzon; species Entomyzon cyanotis. The sequence continues at coordinate 3,638,608 of JAKEPQ010000673.1, forward strand.
TAGATTTCTGCTCTCCTGCCCATTAAGCTTAATGGAAATGGTTCAGAGAGAAGTGAACCCAAAATGCCACAGCTCTTTCTTCTTGGAGAGAATTTCTTTGCTCATCACCTGCTCAGGACCCCTGTGAGGGGCATTAGGAAGCCAGGAGGCCAGGAGAAGCACGGATCTAATGAGATTTGTGCTAATTCATGTGATCGTTTATAAGAACTGTGCTGCTCTAAGCCTGTTAAGCCACCCTGGCTGAGGACTATCTGCAGCACTGGGCTGTGCACCCTGCAAAGGCTGAGGTTTGCTCAGAGCAGCTGGGCACCCATTTTGCCTGGGAGAAGACAGAGAAATCTTCATCATTTTTCCTAAGCAGAGCCCTCAGAGAGCTCTCAGGAAAAAAATCCCACTCTGTTTTGATGGGATGCCCTCCCTGCACAGCGCCAGGCTCTGGGATCTGTGTGCTGCACCCAGGTGAGCTCTGCACAGCCAGGGCAGCAAAGCAGGAGCAGCCCCAGGGCTGTTCTGCATCCTGCAGCTGCAAACCCACCACCTCTGGGCTTCTCAATTGAGAATTTACAGTACCAAAAGGCTGTTGAAGAAGCACTCAGGGACAAACCCTCCCAGTATTGCACAAACTGGGAGCATCTCCGAGCTATGCCTGACTTTCCTCCCACCACCCTGCTGGAACAAACTGTTGTTGTTGTGTGTTCCCTTCTCTTTTTCTTCCTGTTTTTTCTTTCCTCGACTGAACATTGTCCGAGCCCTCCCCGCTTCTCCCAGCCAAGGAAAAGGTTACCCCAGCAATCAGCCCCGTGGTGCCAAAGAGTCTGCACCGAGCTCAGCTCCGGCCTCCCCGGCTCTGGGGGAGCCAGACATAAATAGGGGGCTTTAATCTCAGCCCTGCTCGCTGATAATCTGCTCTGCAATTTGCAGATAGCATAGTCTGGGCTCTCCCAGGCTGCAGGGACGGCAGGGGGAGGCAGGAGCAGGTCCCCTCCCGGGCCTCAAGCTGGTTGTGCATCTTCCTTGCGAACCACCCAGGGCTCGTGTGGCCACCGAGGCACCCGGGTGTGATCCTGTGGCCCCAGAAGTGGGAGTGTTGGCCTCGGATTTGCAGCAGTCACTTGGGAAATTGTAAACAGCCCCTTCCTGGTCTAGAAGGATCACAAGCACTCAAAGGGACTGGCAGAGGGGAGCAGTGAGATGGGGAGGGTGGGATCCCCATCCTTATCTTGAGATGGGGTCCCAGCAAACCACCCCAGGCCAAGTGTGTGAGCTGCAAAAGCCATTTTTGCCTCAGGAAGGCACACTGGGCTATCACAGGGTTAGGATCCCTCCAGCCATCCCTGCCTGGAGGACCTGGTCAGGGACTGGAACACATTCCAGTGCTCCCCATGTTGGGGGCTGCCTGGGCCACTCCTGCCCTGCCCCACGCTTGACCAAGACCAGTCACAACATTCACCAGTCAGCCCAGTAAGAGGGATTTCCTCCCCTCTTCAACGGGGCCAAAAGGAGGAAAACATCCTCCTGTTCACATGGGATGGAACCCTGCCCAGGGAGAGAGGAGAATTTCCCCTCGTGTCCCCAAAGGGCAGCACGTGGCACTATGACAACATGACAACTCTCTCAGGAAAGCTGAGATTGCTGCCCAGTTCTGCCCCATCCCAGGAAAATGGGCATTCCGTGCAGGCAGAGGGCTCAGGCAGGCAGAGGGATGGTCTGTGCTTGAAAACAACAGGAGGAAACCAAAACAATCCAGCTGGAATAAAAATCTCTGCAAACGCTCCCTCTCGTGGAGGCTGGCTGCTCTCCTGCTGTCTGGGAAACCAGGAGAGGTTTTGTCCCGAAGCTTTCCCAAGGATGAGGGCTTTTAGGAATGCGGGGACCTGGTGACACCCTCCCTTCACAGCACCATACAGCATCCCCACAGTGCCAGCCCTCAGTGCCCAGTGGGACATTTGGAGAAGGACACAGCAGGCATGGGATGGATGAGCTCAGAGCTGGGGACATGGCTGAGTCCATCATCTGGGATCCTGCATGCCTTTGAGGCTTTTACAGCCAAACTACCTTCCCTTCTCCCTGATGTGGGCAGACAGGAGTGCACAGGGGAATAGAGGGAAACCCCAGGAATACCTGTGGCATTGGCCTTGGCTGAACCCAAATGCAATTGGCCTCTTCCAAAGCCATTTTGAGGGTGTCCCGAAGGCCTGGCATGGCCTGGATGAGGAGGACAGCTCGAGCTGGCACAGGGACAGCAGCACTGCAGTGTCTCCACCAGCCCATTATTTCTCAGCCAGGGGAATTATTTCCCAAAAGTCTTTCACTGTTTTCCCCCGACCACGCAGGATTTTGCACTGACAACACCTTTCTGCTGGGAGCCGAGCCAGGATCTCCACAAGGTCATTTTGCAAAGACAATTAGGCAGTCCCTCGACAGCGCTGTCTCATTTTAATTAGATCTTATTTCCAAAGAATTACCGAGCGTGCCAGGCCCAGGGCTGCAGGCAAGGACCATTTACAGGAATCAGTGGGAAGGGAAGGACAGATGTACCTGTGCTCACGTCACCAGCTACCATGCCAAAGGGAGAGGAGCAGCCTTTCCTGCATGATTTCATCCATCAGTCCCTCGGGCAGTGTGAGACCTTCTGAGCAGAAGGCAGAGCGTCACTGCTTCAGCTGCTTCTTGGGGCTTAGGTGCCTCGGAGTGAGTATTCTGTGTATTCTCAGCTCTGGAGGTGTCATAGGTACGTTTTTGGCAGAAACCGCAAAGCTGGGGAATGGTGGCAGGTCCTCGACAATCCAGCTGCTCATACAGGTGCGCACACGGGACAGAGGTGTAGAAAAAATGAACATACACCCACCCGAACGCCCTGAGAAAGGTGCGACACGGCAAGGCAGGCGGTAGGACACGGGCTGTGACAGCAGGGAGCTGATGGAGCAGAGGGTGGGGACAGCACGGGGTACCTGCCACAGATCCGACACTGCTGCGGTGCGCCTGACGCCAAACCCCTGGGATCACCGAGAGTGCCTCGGGGGAACCCTCTGGGGAGCCCCGACACCGCTGCACCCCCAGGGATCCCTCCAGGCACCTCCGGGGACCATCGGGGACCTCGGCGGGGCTGCTGCTCCATCTGGCGGCCGCGCTCCGGGCACTGCCGGGATTCCCTGGATTTGAGGCACATCCCGGGCTGGGAACGCTCCGGGTTTGGCTTTGGGCTTTTCTGCCACTCCAGAACCAACAGTTCGTGTGCCGCCGCCCTGAGGGGGCTGGGAGAGCTGTGCCCCCCACACACGGAGGGGCAGCCGGGCTCCCCCGCTCCATCCCGTCGGATGTCCCGAGCAGAGCCTCCTCCCTTCCCGGCGCGGCTCCGAGGAAAGCTTGGGAAAAGGCCCGGGCGGGCGCCGAGGGGCGACAGAGCTGGCTGTGCCTCGCCATCACCCGCCGCTGTCAACAACCGGAATAAACCGAGAGCCTCCCCTTTCCCCTTTCCCACCCTGCCCGAGGAGCAAGGACGGAGCAAACCGTGCCTGCGGCTAAGAAGCGGCACTGTATCCAAATAAACAGCTGCTTTTTCACTGATAATGCTTTTCCCCTCTCCCCCCTCCACCCCCAGACACCCACACGGATCAAAGTGGCTCTGGGAACAGCCTGGATGGCTGCTGCGTCCTTCCCACAGCCCCGGCCCGGGACAGGACTGTGCCCCGCGGGGATCTCGGGCCAGAGCCGGAGTGGGGCCGAGAAACCTTTGAGATGACAGTGCCCGGAGGAAGGAACCAGGCAGAGAAGCCGGGGGAAAAGCCCTGGAGCCGGCCGAGGGGACTGTCACGGGCAGAGGGTCTCGGCTGTGCTCCGAGCCCCCGTGAGGGTTCAGCCCCGCAGCCCCAGGAATGCCGTCGGGCCGCAGGTGCGGAGCAGCGGCCGCGCATCTCCCCGCGCATCTCACCCGCGCATCTCCCCCGAGCGCGCCGGTGCGCAGGGATGCCCGGCCGGCCTGGGGGCGAGGCTGCACCGGGAGGGAGGGGCGGCTATGTGCAGAGCCCGCCGGGGCCCAGCCGCTGCCCTTTGTCCATTGATCCGCCATCGGGAGCCGCAGACAGCGCGGCGGCCCCGCGGGTCACTGGGGCTCCGGGCAGTGACCGCGGCTGTCCCCCTCGCCCTGCGCTCCGCGGGGAGCAGGGTCGGCCGAGCCCTAATTGGGAGCCAGGCCGGGGCTCGGCCCGCTCCGCCTTGTCCCGGGTGCGGAGGCAGCGCGGCGCCAGCGCGACGGAGAGAACTGCCCCCCACCGCCCACCCGCTGCCCGCCCCGTCCCACCGGAGCTCCCCTTCCCCACGGCCGCACCCCGCGCTCGCACAGTCCGGGCTGGCAGATTCTCATTGAAATGTTCCTGTGAGGGATTTGAGCCCGTGTGTGGCACCGACAGCTCCTTGGAGCCCCCAGGGCTGGGGAAGCTCCTGATGTGGGGCAGGATCCTGGCACCACGGCACGCCCAGCTCCATGGCATCATTGTCAGACCCTCGCCCCTTCTGCAGTACTTGCAGTACTTAAGGGGGACTTAGAGAAAGCTGGAGAGTGACTTTTTACACGGGCAGATCATGAGAAGGCAAGGGAGATGATTTTAAACTAAAAGATGAGAGATTTAGATTAAATGCTGGTAGGAAATTCTTCCCTGTGAGGGTGGGGAGGCCCTGGCACAGGTTGCCCAGAGAAGCTGTGGCTGCCCCATCCCTGGCAGTGTCCAAGGCCAGGCTGAATGAGGCTTGAAGCCACCTGGACTAGTAGAAAGTGTCCTTCCCCACAGCAGGGGCTGGGAACAAAATGGGTTTTAAGATTCTTCCCAACCCAAACCCTTCTTTGGTTCTCTTACCCAAATCCATGACCCACCACACACAGTGGCACTGGGATAACACATGAACCCACTGCCAGCAGCCCTGCTGAGGGCCACGGGGTCCTGCAAAGCCACCTCGGGGCTGCACAGGGACAAGGGCTGTGGCCGAGTTCCCCCTGGCAGGGCTGCGAGATGCTCTGGCAGGAGCTCCTGTTCCTGTTTACAAACAGCCGCCCGTGGAGCTCTTCCAGCAGCACTGTTGTAGAGGCAGCCAGGGTTTGTCCACCAGGCCCACGAAACCCTCAGGGCAGCTCTGCTATTTTTAGCGTCTGGCCAAGCACCTCGTGCATTTAGCTGAAGAAATTCAGAACTCCCCACTGACCCTAGAGAAGGCTTCAGCACCTCGCTGCTGCACCAGCGTTACCTGCCGTTTAAACACCAGCTCCGGATGTCACCAGAGTGTCCAAAATTTCATTTTCATGACTTGATAGTGACCCCAAGGGCACGGCCAAGCCGGGTTTTGCAGGGTGCAGAGCAGCAGAGCCGTGGGGATGCCGTGCTGGGTGTGCCCCCGTGGGGCCTCCCAGCGCCTTTTCATGGCTGAGGAACATAAATCCCAGCGCAGTGCGTGACTAATCAGTAGCTGCTCATCGAGCTGCTTGAATAGGGTTTCTCAGAGCCTGGGGACGGCCAGGGCAGCCGTGGAGCAGCTCGGCTCCTGCTGAAACAGCCTGGCTGGGGAGCCCAGGCACTGCTCCCTGCCTTTGGGCACCGTCCCTCAGGGTCACCGTCATGAAATCACAGAACGTTTTTCCCTTCCTCGTGAAGGGTGGCTTTGTGCTCGGTGGGCAGGTTGGGATGTCCCACCGGCACCAGCGCTTGGCCCCCATGGAGGAAGTGATGTTTAAAAATTCACTATCCCTCAGAACTGGGATGGATGACAGGGCTGTGCTTGACCCACCAGGATAGTAGGAACCATCACGAGGCTGCCCTGGCATGTTCTGCAGCACTGTCACCATCTCCCCACTGTGAATGTCCCTGCCACCTTAGCCTAAATCCAGCGTGGTTGGATTAGAGGGGAAAGGGCCAGAGGAGCCCCCAAACTGGCACAGCTTGTTCCCCCTCAATAAAAATATAGCCCATTAAATTGCTGCTCCTCTTGAGTGATTATTTGGGAATAATCCTGCAACCCTCATTTTAGCCACTACACTTCCCTCCTCCTGCCTAAGCCATTCCCACCCTGATGGAGTCCCCTCTGGAAGCAGAAATACTCACAGAGGGACACGGGCAGTCACAGTCCCCTCTCTGAGCACCTCATAGGAGGAGGAGCTCAGCCCCAGCAGCTCTCCCCACACACCGGGGGGGGTTCAAAGCCCCTTTCCCCCGCTGCATCCCCCCGAGGGCTGGGCCGGGAGCGCGGGGGAGGCGCGGAGGGGCAGCTCCCGTCCAGACCCGCCCCGTCGGGGCCGCGGGTGCGCGGCGGCGCCAGCAGAGGGCGCCCTGCGCTCGGTGCTGCGCTCATCCCCGCCGAGCCCGCGGCGGCGAATCCCGGCGGGGAGAAGCGAACCGGGGAGCAAAAGCGCTGCTCGCTCCTCCGCGGCCGCGCCCCGCAGCGCCCCGACCGGCTCCGGGGAAGACGTGGGGACTTAAAGCTCCGCGGCAGCCCCGTCCCGCGCGGTACCGGTGCGCCCGGGTCCCTCCGTTGCCATGCCGGACGGTACCGGCGCGCCCGGGTCATCCCCGCCCCGTCGTGCCTTCCCCGTGACCGACGGGGCCGCTGTGCCCGGGTCACTCCATCGCCCTCGGTGTGAGCAGCGCTCCCCGCCGCTCCCGGAGCGCATCCCCGCAGCCCCGGCCCTGCTTCCCCGGCTCGCCCCGGGGGCAGCGCGGTCAGGCTGGCACCCTCGGAGGGTCCCGGTGCCGCATCCCCGCCGCCCCCGCGCCGTCCCCGTGATCCCCGCGGTACCTCCGCGCACCTCCCCGCGCACCTGCCCTGGAAGGCCCTGCAGCGCAAACCCCGACGGGCAGAGCTTGCCCTGCGCCGGGATCCCCGCGGAACTCTCCGCCGGAGCCGCGGCCGCGCACCCGAGGCGTTTCCATCTTTCCCCGCGGAAGGAGAGGCTCCCAGCGCTGCGCACCTGCGGAGGAGCGGCGGCCCCGACGGGGCGGAGCGGCCGCGGGAATGAAACAGGCGGGAGCCGGCAGGACTTCTCCGAGTAGATTTTTTTTTTTATTGAAAGATGTGAGAATTCATCAAAACCGAACAGACAGATACCCGAGTAACCAGCACGTTGCAAATCATGTATCTTTTTATTTTAAAACAAATATAGAGCACAGTCCTGTGATATTTAAATTTATTATACTTCTTTTTTTTTTCTTTTTTTTTTTCTTTTGTTCTGGAGTGAAAAATAAAAACCTGAGGTTTATTCCTGCATTCTCTATACCCCGCACTGTAGCAATGTTTTAGTTACGTTTTGGATTCGTTAGTTTATTTTTTTTTCTTGTTTAAGTCCGTTAAAGGATTGAAATCTTGGTTTCAATGACTCCAAAAATTGTTTTGTCGGTGGCACATGATTGTCCTAGAGAACAGGCGGGATAAACAATATTTTAAAACACAGAGAAACCGATATCTCCTTCAATCACAAAGCGCTAAATAGTTTTCATTTACAATATATATGTTCATGTAAAATGAAAAAAAAAACCCGAAAAAAACTTAAATGCGAGGAGTTAAACTCTAAATATTATGTACACACCAATGTACAACTCTGAATAAATTAATACCAATTTGCATATTCTGGGATCCTTATAGCTTATTTACACAAATTACCATTTATTTCATAAATATCTGCCCAGGTACCCACGAGGCTCCCCCGCCACGCCTGCCCTGCGCGGTGGCGGCTGCCGAGGCGGTTTGGTTTCCATCTTCCTTTTCTTCTCTCTCTTTTTTTTTTTTTTTTGCCTTTTAAAATTATTTTTTCCTTCCCCCTCCCCTTGCGCAGATGAGGATTTGGCCCCTCTCACCGCCCCCCGAGGCAGGGCTGGGGCTGCGGTCGGGGCCGCCCCGTCCATCAGGTGTCTCGGCACCAGCTCATCGCCTTCCCCCGAGCTGCCCAGTGCCCGGAGCGGGGAGCTGGGGGGTCCTGGGGGCTCCGCGGCCTCGCCGGAGTGGGGGGAGCCTCTCCCAACCCCACAGCCGAAGGGGTGGGCAAGCCCTGCGCTCCAGCTGCTCCCTCCTGCCTCTGGGCTGGTGGCTCCGGTGGGGTCCCGCTCCCCGTCTGCTCCCACCCCTCGCTCCACAATAAATATTTATACTGTGCTGTACAAAATACCAGTGCTTCTCCGCCCCGCCGGGAGGGCTCGCTGCCCGCCCCGCCGGTCACTTCGGGGACTCCCTGCCGGGTGACAGCTCCCTCTGGCTCTCCAGCCCGCTCACCAGTCTCTGGATGTTCTGCAGTTCATTGAGGGACTCCTTCAGGGAGCCCTTGGGGGAGGCGGCGGGGCGCTGGCTGCCCCCCTTGTGCAGGGGCACGTCGGGCAGCGGGCTGGACTCGCGGCTGCTGCCCGCCTTGGAGCCCTCGGAGCCGGGGTTGAGGCTGGCGGGCAGGCCGGTGGTCAGCAGGTTGGTGCTGGGCGGGATGGTGACCGGGAGCTGGTAGGGGCTGAAGCGCAGACGAGGCCGGCTGCTGCCCAGGAAGGGGTTGCGGGACAGTGGCCCCGCGGTGGCCGCGCTGGTGGCCGGCATGGCCGAGGCTGCCGCTGCGGCCGCTGCCATGTAGGTGTAGGGGTAGGGGAAGAGTCCGCCGAAGGTGGGCATCGGGATTCCCTGCGGAGAGAGAAAGAGGGGTCAGGGCTGTGCTGGGGCTCCGCTGCATCCCCCCTGCTGCTGTGTTCTCCCAAGGCAAAGCTGGGACACCCCGGTGTCACCCTAAAAACAGAGTGTGGGGATATCCGCGTGGCACAGGGGTACAGCCCCGTGCTCCCCATCCCGACCCAGGCCGGTGACACCGAGCACAAACCCCTCTCTGAGCCCTGCCCTGTCCCCTCCCTGCGCGCTGCCTGTCCTTGTCTGTGCAGCATCACAGCCCCTTAACCACATTAAAACACATTGTTAAGCAGGATCGATAAATTAGGGGAGTTCAAAGGCATCTTTATGTATTTCATCAGAGGGGATGGGAAAGGCAGCACCAGCGCAGGCGTTGCGGGAGTTGTGTGGGAGCTGACAGGAAGACAGGAGCTGCTGCGTGGGGACAGGCAGGTCAGGCAGGGCCACAGCCCCTGACTTTGCCCTTGACTGTGGAGGAGCCACAGCAGCTGCAAAAAAATCGAGATTCCTCCTCAAATCAACCTAACCAACCTTCAAAATGTCCCCTACACTCTGCCTGTGCCACACCTGGTGACATGTCAGGGGTGTGTCACCCATGGGCTGCAGAGGGCCTGGGGGAGGCTGGGGGCACCAACAGCTCCTTCCCTGCTATGGGGCCACCCTGGATGTCCCCACACTGGGGGTGGCGCTGGCCAGGCCTGGGCTCCATCCCCAAAGTGCTCTGCTCACTCAGGGAGCTTTTTGGGAGGATGTAGAGAACAGATTCCAGGGACCAAGAAGGGATAGGGATGGGGGCACAGGGCAGGCACTGGGGCTTACCTGAGAGGCCAACATGTGCTGGGAGAGGTGGAAAGGGAAGGGGGTGGCTGTCCCTGCCGCGCCCGGGGCGGATGAGAGAGCTCCGTTCTCCAGGCTGCCCCCACCGGTCACCGAGGCCAGCAAGTGTCCCATGCCCATGGCAGAGAAGGCGCCGGGGGCCATGGCGAACTGTCCCGGGTGGATGAAGAGGGGCTGCCCGGCGCCCAGCGGGCTGAAGAACTGCTGCCCGTGGAGGCCGGAGAGCGCCAGGCTCTGCAGGTGGCCGGCGCTCAGGTGCGGGGGGCTGTCCGTGTGCACCATCAGCGGGGCGAAGGCCTCCTTGCCCAGCCCGCCGCCCTCCGAGTCCTTCTTGCCCGCCTCCGGCTCTTTCCTCCGCCCTTCCACCTTGTCCTTCTCCAGGCCCCGTGCGCCGAACAGGCCCTCGCCAGGACCTTCCCGGGGAGATGCTCCATCCTTGGCTTTCTCCGGGCTGTGCCTCTCCTTGCTCCGCTCCTCCGGGCACCGGGGGCTGCCGCGGGGCGTCGCGTCCTCCCCGCTGGGGCTGGCTGCTCTCACCGGCCGCTCCTCGGGCACCTTCTCCACCTCCGCGTCGCTGTCGGCCCCTGGCTTCTCCTCTGCAAGGGGACGGAGGGGCAGAGGGTCAGGGCAGAAGCACCCAGGGAGGCGAGGAAAGGGTCACTCACACGAGCTCTGGTGTCAGGGAGAGGTTGCGACGGCGAAGCCGCGATCGTTATTAACGGGGGAAACTCATTTCGGGGGCAGAAATGATCCCCTCGTGCTCTGGGGAGAGGGGATTAACAACAGCAAGTCCTGTTGCTGTGCCAAACAGGAAAAACACGTCTGATGGAGAACCAAAATCTATTCCAGCATCGCCCTCGTTAGCTGCAAGCTCCGAGCGGGATGAGGGGAGCGGGCAGCGGACAGCGCGGCAGGAAATGGTCCTGCGTACATTTAATTACATGGAGCTGATCACCAGCGCGCCGTGGATTTATTCCAAATGTGCAGGTTGAGACAGGTTAAAGAGGCAGTTTTAAGGCAGGGAGTGTGGTACAGACTTCCCTAAAAGAGGCTTTAATTTAAAAAAACCCCATTGAGCTCTCGGAGGAGGAAGGGGGATGCGAGGCGAGGGGCTGGCGAGGGCGAGGGGAGCTGAGCCCCTGCCTGCACGGCTCCACTAAACGAAAAAAGCCTTTTGGTGCGGGTGAGGTGAAGCTCTGCAGGCTGGGGCAAATATTCGGGGAAGCCTTTGAAAGTGGAGAGGGGTGTAATAAACCCAGCTCGGGGTGGGGGGTTGCAGTTTTGATGAAGGTTTGCAGGGGATCGAGCTGGTGGGAAGTTTAAAGAGCAGATTGATAGTGCGGCAAGACAAAACCCAGCATCGAAAAACTGCGACGTGGGAGCTGCTGGTTTATTTTCATTTACCAGCTTGAAGCCCTGGAGTTACAACATGTTTTTTCCTCTTTCAAATGTATTGATTCTTTCTTTTCTTTTCTCTTTTTTCTCTTTTTTTAGGGGAGTGTGAGGTTCCCATGGAAGGCAGGGCACACACCAGTGAGGACCCAGGCGAGCATTTGCCTTTTTTTCTTGTATAATATAAATACAAGACATCAGGTGTATAGAGGATCAAACACATATTCAAGATATAATATATAAAGCGAAAAACGCTGCAACTCGCCAATGCCATTTGGTTTGCTCTGGTTTTGTCCCTCCAACCCTCGGGCTTCCTTGTGCTCATCCCCATCTTTATTTTCCCCGGTGTTTTGCCTCACTGCCCCCAGGAAATCAGCCCGCAGCAGCCCCGGGTGAGCAGAATCCCGATGTTTAGGGATGTTTGGGGATGTCTGGGGACGTTTGGGGACCGCGATTCCTGCATTACCTCTGCCGCTGCCCTTGAGGCGCAGCGGGCTGGGGAGAGCACCCACGGGCGAGTGGAGCGCATCCCGCACGGCCGAGGGCTCGCAGGAGGAGGCGTCCGACTCGCCGCCGTCGCGGTCGGGCTTGCAGGGCTCCTCGTACATCCGCAGGGACGGCAGGGAGAGCTGCTTCCTGCGGGCGAGAGGCAGCGTCGGGCCCGACTGTCCCCCCGACGGCGCGGGGTCGGGGAGGACAGGAGCATCCCTTACCTCTTCTCCCGCCGGCCATTGCCCGTGTCCCGGAAGCCCTTGGCGAAGGGGTTGTTGTCGATCTTCAGCTGGGTGATCTGCGAGGGGGGAGAAGGAGAGAGGGGGCTGCCTGAAGAACCTGCCGCTCTCCCCCCGCCGCCGTCGGGGAGCGCGCAGTGCGCGGCGCAGGCCGCGGAACGAGCCGCGGCCCCGCGTTAACACACCGCATGCTTTATTAAAAACGATGCTGAGGTTTGGGCTTGAATTATTAATAGCGTCTTAATGATAGGAAGTTATTTTTCACGGCCCCCCGGAGGGAAGATGGCGACTGAGCTGCGCGGCGCTGGTTAAAAGCTATTCTTATCCCTGCCTGCCACGGGCTGCCGAGACCGGCGACATCAGGGCGCTCAATAATGCATGGCTCTGAAATACGGCCCCAAGAGGGGCGCTGGAAAAGGCCCGGCTGCCCGGCCCCGCCGCGACCCCCGGCCCGAGCATCCCCCGGCCCGAGCATCCCCCGCCCGACGGGGCCCACGGCCGGCGGCAGCCCCGCGCAGCTTGCGGCGGGCGAGCAGACAAAGTGCTCTTTAATCGATTGTGACTCTTCGCCATAAACTTTACGAGGGAAACAAGCCCACCAGGACCCTCAGACAGAGCTGTCAATTAGCATCAGCAGCCAGGGGTGGAGGTGGGGGTCAGCTTTTGGGTTAAAACACACACACGCTACCCTTGCAAGGGGACGGCAGAGGTTCTCTGCTCCCCACCGTGCTCTCCTGGCTCTGCTCGCTCGCAGGGCGACACTTGCTAAATCACGAAAGCGACTAAAATTAGCTTATCTGGCTCTATTTTTTGGCTCCTCCAGAGCCCTGGGCACCTTCTCGGTGAGGCTGCCCAGGCCTGGTGCTTCTCTCCACAGCCTGGGCCTGCAGCAAAGACTCCCACAGCCCACAGAGGCGCGACAAACTCCACGGGGGAATTATGAACAGTAATAATAGAATTACTGACAATAACAGTAATATTAGCACTAAAAATAGCATTAATAATACAAATAGTATGAGGGTGCATCCTGCTCTGAGGGCTCGAGGTTCAGCCTTTCTCCTGTTGCTGCCTTTTGGCCGCTCTGCCCCGAAATATCCTCACGAAACCGCGCAGACACGAAAACACCCTGAGAGAGGGTGAGGGATGGGACAGGGTGAGAACAGGGACAGGGACAGGGACAGGGACAGGGACAGGGACAGGGACAGGGACAGGGACAGGGACAGGGGCAGGGGCAGGGACAGGGACAGGGACAGGGACAGGGACAGGGCAGCCCGGCCGTACCTTGTCGTTCTGGTAGGCAGTGACGGCGATGAAGTCAGTCTCGGGGAACACGTAGGTGCGGAAGGTGCTGTAGGGCAGCTTGAGGATGTCGTTGGCCCGCACGATGTGGAACCTGGGCTGGTACTTGTGCATGGAGTTCAGGATGGTCTGGGTGGGCGAGAGAGCACAGCCCGCGGCTGCCATCAGCCCCACACTCGCGCCTCCCTGAGAAAAATCCCTTTTCTCCCGAAAACAACAACAGAAATTACACCCCACAATTTCACCATGAGGAGGAAAGCCAGGGAGGGACATTTCATATTTTTTTTTGTTGATGCCATTGAAGGATCTGTCCCCAAAGAAAGAGGTCAGGCAACGCAGGCACGACAGCATCTTTGCGGGTGTTAAGCACGGCAATAAAGCAGCAAAAGGGATCTCCCTGTTTTATTACAACCCTGCAAACGCGAGGCGACTTTTCGACACGTCTCTCACCGCTTTTCATATTTCCGTCCTTAAAAATAAATTACTATCCCTCACCACCACAAGAAAAAATAAGGTTAAAAGGCTCTGGGTTAGTGTCGGGGGCGGCAGGAGCCTGTGCCAGCCCCAGCCAGCGCCTGCGACCTGAAAGGAGCGTTTCACCACGAGCCATGGCAAATTTATGTCTCGGAGCAACGTTGCAGAAGGAACAGGCATTTTTTTCCCCCCAACCAGGTGTCTGAAAGCCTCGCCAACACTCAAAGCCGTTCTACACTCTCTCGTTTTATTATTTTTTAAAGCTTGGTTTGTTGGGTTTTTTTACTTTAAAAAACCCGAATTCCCCGCAATTTGAGTGAGGATTTTAGGAAGCGGCTGAGCACCCCAAGCCGCACCCCTGGGGCCGCTGCGACCCCTTGCCCCTCGCTGCCTGTTTTCCTGCCCGATAGCTTTTAAATAATTCCCCAACCTGCTGTGGTCGGACAGAAATGCAGAATTCACCGCCCGGAATTCGTAGAGGAACGGCAAAAGCTTGAGTAATTATTGTGAAATAAAGTCGGCCAAATGGCTAAATAATTATCACTTCATTTGGGTTTAGAAGGTAATAAAAAAATCCCCCTTCTTTTTTTTTTTTCTTCCTTTTTTTTTTTTTCACCCCAAGCAATAGTCACCTGCTGATGAACTGTCGGATCGCTGTTATATTGATATAATCTAGATGGGATTTATCATGAAAATGGTGCAAAAAGTCTCATTCAGGCGTGCAAATCTGCATTCCTTTAAAAAAAAATAATCATCCCTCTCTGACCAGATGGGCACTGGCTAAACCCTCATCTCCCAGATTTAACACAGTCCGGATTTTGGACAACGACAGATACCAGAAATCTTTAATTGAAGGAGGCGAACCGTTAAAAGCGCTGAATCAAACTAGTTTTTCACCAGTACAAAAAAATAAAAGGTATTTTTTAGACTCCTTCTCTATCGATTTACCTTGCTGGCTATAAATAACCTCGCAATGTATTATTTAACAAAGACGCTGTTTCCTGCCTTAAGAGAAAAAAAATAAAAGAGAGAGAGAAAAAAATTTAAAAAAAAAAGAGTGGAAAAAACAGAGAGAAGAATAAAAAAAGAGAGGAGAAAGTTCTGCGGGAGGTGCGGGGCTGCTCTGCTCTGCCCAGCCCGGTGGGGTCCCGCCAGCCCCGGCTCCCCGCTAATCACCGTATCGGCAGCGCTGCACGGTGAACTTTCCCTTTATCGCCCTAAACGCGTGCTCAGAGCAAGGAGAGCTGGCTGGGGCGCTGGGATTTCCCCCTCCGCGCATTCCCGCCGCATCGAGCTCCCCTCGCCTCCTGACCCCGCTTGCTGCGCCTCTCTGCAAGCGGCCAGCACGCTTCGCTCTCTTCCTTTTCTCTCTCCCTCTCTCTTTTTCCTTTCTTTGCTTATTGCGGGCGGTAGCTTTTTGGCTCCGTTTGTTTTGTTTTGTTTTGTTTTACCTCCTTTAGGTGATGCGGATATCACCAGCAGGGAAATAAATCGGGGCTTGCAGAGGCAGACGGTGCGGCTGCCAACGGCTGCAGCCCTTCCCCGGGCTGCGGGAACCCAGCGCAGGTGTCGCCGTGCCCTGCTCAGCTGCCCCGGCCCGGCCCGGGGGACAGCGACAGTCCCTGTCCGGCCGCCGCCCCGTCGGGGCTGCAGCCCCAGCACGGCCCCGCACATCTAAATTCCCCTAAATTCCTCTCCCCACCGAGCCTCGAAGGCTGGCAGGAAGCAGCAGGACAGGCCGCCAGGCCGGGGATGAGGGAGCCAGGGGAACCCCGAGGCTGCCCGCAGCCCAGCCCTCCCTTTGCCCTCGGAGATGGGGAGCTGCCCGTCGGGCCGGGCAGGACCAGGGGCTGGGGGGACAGCCAGGCCACCGCAAGGCCCGGCCAGGCCCTGCCGCCCAGCCCGACCCGGCTGGAGGAGCCGCTGGAGCCCTGCGGTTCTCCCCCGGGAGATCACGGGCAGCCCACGCACCGAGCAAACCCAGCACCGGGCAAACCCCAAACCCCGCACCGGGCAAACCCCAAACCCCGCACCGGGCAAACCCCAAACCCCGCACCGGGCAAACCCCACTCCTGCCCGGCCATCCCTGCCCTGGGAGCTCCGCTCTGCCCCGCAGCCGCACTTACAAAGCCGTGCTTATCCGAGATGTTGTTGGTGAGCTTGAGCTTGTGAAAGGCAACAGGTTTGGCCATCCACTGCTCCCCCGTGGCTGGGCTGTCGGGGTGGATGTACATGCGCTTGGGCATCTCCGGGTCGGCCTTGCCGGCCACCATCCAGCGGGAGTTGTGGAACTTGTACCGGCAGTCGTCGGCCGCCACTATATCCATCAGCAAAATGTACTTGGCCTTCTTGTCCAGGCCGCTCACCCGCACCTTGAACGGGGGGAACATCCTCCTGCGGAGAGACCCAGAGCGCTACAGGGCTGCCCCCGCCCGCCGCCGACCCCCGACGGCTGCGGCCCCACCGAGCCCCCCGCACCGCCCGGCTCGGCTGCTGCTCCCAAACCACCATCTTTTAGTCGAGCTCGCTGAGGATTGCCAGCCTTCCTCACGTCCCACCTCTTCTCATCCCGTTGTGCTGCCCAGACAGTGGCAGAAAGAGGGGAAAAAGCTCAAAAATCCCATTCCGGGAAATAAGGGGCGAAAACATATCTTTGTTTTCCCCCATTTCTCTGCCCTTCGCCGAGCCGCTCTGCCAGCAGCCCCGGCTGCCTCCCCCGGGCCCGGGGCCACGGGCAGGGCCGGGGACGACCCCGGACGTGGGGAAAGTTTGGCAGGAGGGAAGGAAGCGGCGGGAAGCGGCGTAAACAACGGGATGGGGGATTCCGAGCGCTCAGTTAACGTGCGCGAATTTAATTCGGGATCGCGCTAGGAAAAGTAGCAATGGGGGGGAAGAAGCGGTGACGGGGAAGCTCGGAGGACGGGGGGGAAACACCTCCGAAAAACTGCAGGGATCGAAAGTGCCCGCGGTAATTCACGGGGACGGCTGGGAAGCGGGATGGAGCGAGGGGCGAGGGCGCTGCGCGGCCGCGCAGGTGCGGGGCGGGCTGGGGGGCTGCGCGGGGCTGCGCGGGGTTTGCGCTTACCTCCCCGACTTGGTGATCACCATCTCGGTGCCCAGCTTGTGGAACTGGTCCCAAAGCTCTTTGGCTTCCAGCGTTACTTTGGGGTCGTCCTCGACCTCCTCCTCGGGCTCCAGGCTTTTGAGCGAGCGCAGATGGGCGGCTTGGTGGTGATGTCCCAGGGCCGAGACGTGCAGCCCGGCCTCGGCCGCCCCGGCCAGCCCCGGGTCCGGCATGGGCTTCGCCAGCGCCGCCGGAGGCAGAGCCAGAGCCGGGAAAAAGGAGGGCTGGGCGGCTGCGAGGAAAGCGGACATGGGGAAGTCAGCCGGCCGGGGTGCGTGGAAGGGGTGGTAAGCCATGGCAGTCCCTGGGAAGGCTGGATCTCTCATCGGTGCATCCACAAATCCAGGAGAAAAAGAGGGATTCCCTTTACAAAAATGTGTGTGTGTGTATTTGTTGTTTTCTATTTTTTTCCTCTCTCCTGCCCGGGGAACTCGCTCGAGTCTCTGGAAGAGGAAGGCAAATCAACAACACACACACACGCTCCTCCAAAAAAAAAAAAAAAAAAAAAGCATAAAAAAAAAAGAGGCGAAAATCAGCCGAACTAGATTCGGGGGAGAAAAAGAAAAAATGAAAAAAAAAAAAAGAAAAAAGAAATGAGAAAAATAAGAACAAAAAAATAAAAAGAAAAAGCGAGGCAGTTCCCGGCTCCTGGGACTCCCGGTCTGCGGAGGGGAGACAGTAGGTCCTTATTTTTTGTTGTTGTTGTTGCAGCGAGGGAGAGCGAGCGAGGGAACGAGCCCTCCCAGGAAAGTCCTTCCCGACACTAAAATAGAAACAAAAGCCGGGTCGGGGCTGCGCGGGGCTGCGCGGGGCGCGGCGGGGCAGGGGCGGCCGCGCTGCCCTCACACCCCCGCGGGCCCGGGCTGCGCCCCGGCGGGGCCGGCCCGGCTCGGCGCTCCGCGCTCGGCGCTGCGGCTCGGGCTGCTCATGGCCAAAGGAGCCGAGTGGGAACGGTGAGATCTTGTCCTGATCTCTGTAAAACTGTGACTATCTCACATGTCCTTCCTGCTCTGATCCGCCCGCTAATGAGCCAAGCCCCCTTGATTGCTGATTTTACGCGTTTCAGACCAATTGTGGATCTGCATAGGCGGGGTTTTGACAGCTCCGGCCAAGCTCCGGGCGCGGGGGGCGGGGGCGCGGAGGGAGGGAGGAAGGGAAGAAGGGAAAAAAAAAAAAAGGGAGGAAAAAAAAAAAAAAAAAGAAGAAGGTGTCGGAAGCATCGGCAGTAAGAAAACATGTCAACAGAATAAAATATTAACCAATGACAGAGAAAAGTGCTCGAAATCCCACCCCCGGCTCCTTTCCGCATACCGGGTCAGCCCCGGCTGCGCCGCCGGTGCGGGGCCAGCGCGGAGCCACCTCGGCGGAGCGGGGAGCGCAGCCACGGGGCGGGGGCGGCAGAGGCCCCGCCGGTCTCCGCGGGGGCGGCGGGCCGGGGAGGGGGGAGAGGCCGGGGGAGCCCGGCGGCGGCAGCCTTACGACAGATCCTGGAGAGCGGATCGCGGCGGGGCGCGCCCTGCCCGCCGCTCCGCGCACAACCGCGCACGGCCGCGCAGCGCCGACGGGGCGGCCGCCGGGAGCGCGGCCCGGCCGAGAGCTGCGGGCGGCGGCGAAGCCCCGAGCGGCGACCTCCAGCGCGGGTGAGTCGCTCCCAGCCGTCGCCCCCCACCCTGCCGGCAGCCGCCCCGAGCGGGGTGGGGGTCCCGGTGCCGCCCGTAGCTCCCCGCCCGTGGCGGAGGCGCAGAGCTCGCCGTCGAGGCGCGTCGGGTACGCGGGCGGGGGCCGGCGCGGCTGTGCCCGGGCGGAGGGGCTGTTTACCCGGGCGGGGGAGGCAGATAAGGAGGAGGGGGGACACTCCGGGGCTGTTTGCTGAGGGATTAGGGCCGGTCCCGCCGCGCCGGGGCCCGGGGGGGCGGCGGGCGCGGTGGGTGTCCCCTCGGAGAGGCCGGTTTGGAGATCTGCGCTGATTAACTGAGGGCCGCGGTGGCTGAAGAGGGCCCTGGCGCCAGGCGGCTGAGCCCTCACAATAAAGACCCGTCTCTTGTCACTTCATATTTACCCCCAAATCTTCAAAAAGCGCCCTGCCATCCTTCCAAGGCTCCTGCCCCCGCCGCCTGCGCTGCGGCCAGGCGGGACGGGGGGGTGGCGGCCGGCCCACTCCTCTGCCCCCCGGCCTGTGCCCGTCCCCCGCCCCTCAGCCCTCCCGCTCCGCGGATGCGCAGCGAGGCGCGGCCGCAGCAGCTCGGAGCCCTGGCGTGTCGCTGCTCCCCGCGCAGGGTGGGATGCGGAGTGCCCCCCGATTTCCCCTTCCCATCCCCAGCTCTCCTTTTCATTCCTCCGCCCCGCTTCATCCTGCCGATGGCCCCCGCGCCCGCAGCCCCCGGCGGAGCCCCATCCCCATCCCCATCGCGGTGCTCCTCTCGGCACCGAGCACCACCTGCCCGCGTCCCGCGGCAGGTTCACCTCTGCCCGCAGCGCGCCCGACGGGGCGGACAGCGCTCCTCACCCCCCGGGGCAGCGCGGGGCGGCGGGGCCGGGGGGTCCCGCTGACCATTGAACGGGCAGCGGGGACTGAAATTTAAACCCGATTTGGACTTTGCTTCCTCGCCGCCGTGGAAAATCGCTGACGGCAGCTTTGGCAAAAGTGGGTCTTGCTCGTATTTTTTTCCCCCCCGCCAATTTTCTCCCTCGCAAAAAGTGGAGCCTTTCATTGCCTTGGGGCGAGTCTCCCCACGGCGGGACAGTTCTCCCGCGGACACCTCGCCCGCTGCTCCGCGGGGAGGCGCGGGGTCCTGCCCTTCTGGGCCTGGAGCAGCCGTGTCCCCGCCAGGAAAGGTCGCGTGTCCTCGGGGCCACTGCCCCCCGCACCGCTGCAACGCCGCAAGCGGCCTCGCCTGCAGAATAAAACCGATCCAGAGCAGCCTCGTCTCCCCGACCTTCCCTAGCGACGGCCGCCGGCGGGGCTGCGGGGATGGGGGGCTCAGGGGGACCGGGGAACCAACGGGGACCGGGGAACCAACGGGGACCGGGGAACCCACTGCGCTGCCGCTCCTCACCGCCCCGGGTACCACGGGGCGGACACGACCCAGGAGCATCGCCCGTCGCTGACCGAGCACCGGGCAGGGAGACAGGAGGCAACGGCCTCGGTTCCCGTCCCGAGGGCAGCTGTGTCCGGGGACGAGAAGTGTCCCCTGGCAGCCCAACTTCGAGGGAAGGCTTTCCAACCTGCCCCAGGGTGTGCTGGCCAGCGGTCCCCGGGCTGGGCGTATGGTGACCGGGCTTGTCTCGTGGATCCGTCCCGGGGATCCGTCCCGGGGATCCATCCCCGTTCAGCCCGGGGAAACCGTCCCGTCGGGCCGCCCCTGCCCCCCGCCCGCCCCGCATCGCGGCCCCGCTCGCTCTTCCCCTTTCATCTCTGCCCATCTCCACTCATCATCCCTTTTCTATTTTTAGCCGGTAGACTTAGGCCTTGGCGCCAGGCCGTTTAAGACCTGTCAAAGTCCTTCATATTTCCCTCATGTC
The DNA here is from genome assembly GCA_024500445.1 of Entomyzon cyanotis. Lineage (NCBI taxonomy): Eukaryota > Metazoa > Chordata > Aves > Passeriformes > Meliphagidae > Entomyzon > Entomyzon cyanotis. Next base: position 3,658,624 of record JAKEPQ010000673.1, read on the forward strand.
ACATGGACCTTTCGCTCCCTTCCCCGCGCCATGCGAGGGCCGTAATTTGGATCTGTGAGCTGGTGAGCAAATGCAATTTGCTCTTCTCCATCGCTGTGTTGTCTCCGTGACCCCAGCCAGCAGGACGGCTGGTGTCCTGTCCGGGGCACTTACACAAATTGCGGGTGATTGATGAAAAATAACAATTCTCACAAGCAGCCGGGCCTCCGCCTTCCCCTCCTCCCGGCTCCACCGGGCTGCGGCGGCCCCGCGCCCCGGGGAGCGCTCCCCCCGACGGGGTGCACCGGCCGCGAAAGGGGCTGCAGGCAAAGAGGTTTTCTTGTGCCCAGGGCGAGCCGTCGGGCCCCCGCTCCCGGCAGTGATGCCAAGGCCGGAGGAGACCCCCGGGCCCTTGGGGGGGCGGCGCGGCAGCTTCCCAAATTGGGGGAGTCGAGCGGGGGTGGAAAGAAGAGGGAGGGAGACGGTGCCCCAGGGCTGGGCTCTGCGATATTCCCCGGGAGCAGCCGGACAGACAGACCTGGGGACGGCAGAGACTCCTGGAGCGAAGCAGAGCGGGGTGAGGGAGCTCCCTCCGTCCCCAAGGGCACCGGGGACTCGCGGGACTCGGTGTCCCCCCAGCCCCGGGGTGTGTCCCCCGGCCCGCCCTGGCCCTCCAGGTTCAGCTGGGCCGTGGGGCAGGCGGGGGGGAGGCGAGGGGAGACCCCGCAGCCCCAGCAGCTTCCTCGGCCTCTCTTCTCCGCTCCACCTGGAGAGGAAAAGAACCCCACGTGTGACGGAACTGTCCTCGTTTGATCTCACCACCCGCGCCCAGGACTCCCCTCCTCCGCTGTCCTTCTCCTGGGCATCATCTCCTCTCCCACCCTCCGGCGGGGCGGGAATCCCCTCATCCCCGCCAGACGCCGGGAAAACGGCTCTGCCCTCCGGTGGGCAGCGAGGCCCGACTGATGCCCTTTCATCGACAGCCGCCGAGAGAGATGCTCGACCCGGCAGCAGCCTGGGCGCCTCCTCTCTCCTCTTCCTCCCGCTGCGCGGCCGCGGAGCTGCGCGCCCCTCCGGAGCGCAGGGAACCCCGCGGAGCCCCGCCAGCGCGGCAGCCCCCTCCCCCCGAGATCCCCCTGCCCTCAGACTGTTTAGATTTCTCTCCAGCTTTAAAGAAAATATTTCCAGTAATCCAGATTTCTGGAAAATAACAACATGCGGGGAGACGCAGACACAAACGCCGCTGAAGTTTATCCAGAGTTTGAACAATTTATAAACACATTTCCCAGCCTGTTTGGCAGGGCGGGCGGCGAGTGACCCCGGCCCGGCCGGGAGGAGACACACGCATCCTCCATCCCCCGGTTACTCCGCGCCGCTTTGAGCTGTGAGCCTGCTCGGTGCTCCGCTTAATTGAATTTTAAATTATTTTATTATTTTTTTTAGTTACGGAGCGCTGTCCCTGCACGGGGGTGGAGTGACCCCCTCCAGCCCCTCGCCCCCGGGGCTCTCCACGTCGGGGCGCGGCTCCGAGCCCGCTGCCTTAAAAGGAGACGGGAGCCCCGGGCCGGGCCGTGCCAGAGCGGGGGGACCAGCCTGGAACCCGGGCTGGCACCGGGAATTGGGATGGGAACGGGTGCGGGGATGGGGATGGAGGGGCGCGGTGGGGGATCACGCAAATCCCTCTGTTTAAAAAACTTCCATTTGAGAAAGTGTGTCACATCCCGGCGCGGGCGAATAATCCCGGGCTAATGGCATTAGAGCCGCCTCATCGCCGTCATGGGATGGGGCCGGGGGCGAACACCTTCCCCCTCCCGCCGCCCTTCGCCACGCGTGGCCGCGGCTCTGTTCTGCGGGGAAACAGCGGCAGGTCCGTCCCGCTCCGTCGGGGCTCTGCGTGTCCGGAGCCCGGGCTCGGGGGTCGCTGCCCCTCCCGGTCCCTCGGCTCCCCCTCGGAGGCTCTATCGGCGCCTATCGATAGTCGCGATCCCGCTGGCTGCCCGCGGTCCCCGGGCACTGCCTGTCCCGGGAGGGGCTGCGCTCCGCGGCTGGCTCCTCTCTTAAATCAAAGGGCTCCAGCAAACGGCGTTGTTTGATCAAATGATGCTGTTGGGGTCTCTGCTCTGCTCCCTCCGCGGGTGAACAGCAAGGATTTGGGGTCGTTCAGCTGCTCAGGGCCCGAAGCGGCCAGGGCGATTCCACCCGACTCCTGCAGCCTGAGACGTCCTGGTGAAATGGGGGAAAGCGACAGAATCTGCGATTCTGGGAGAGGAGCAGCTGGGCCGGGAAAAAAAATCACTGGGGGCTCCATGCCCGGTGCAACCTCCCCTGTCACCACCCCCAAAAAAGCCCCTTCTGGCAGGGGACCCCACCTGTACCTGGGTAACAAAACCCCCGAGGAAAATCCCTGTTTCTCTGCCTTAGTTTTATTTTTCAAACTGTGCCTGGTGGGTGCAGTCTCCCCCTCTGGAAGGCTGAAGGTGCAGGTAGCCTCAAGCCCCACGAGGGTCATTCAGCCCTCCTGGTCCCCAGTCACCCTTGCATCCCCAAAATCCCTTTTCCCGCAGTTTGGGGTCAGGAGTTTGGCAGAAGTTACAGGATCAAAGGAAGGGTGAGCGAAGCGGCCCTGTGTGGGCAGAGCCGACGGGATCTCACATCCCGGCCTGTTTGCTTCAGCCGGGATCTGGGAAGTTGTCTGGAATCCCATCGAAAGCAGGATCTGCCGCCGCCGCTCCCACGTCACGTGAGCTGCGGTTTTGGTCTAGGTTTGACTTTTGGAATTGCAGAAAATCACTGTCTCGTGTTTGTAGCAGAGAGCATTTCACTGGCGAGAGAATGAAACCAGCCAGAATAAATCGTGAGCTGGTCCTGGGCAGGAATAACACTTTTCATTGCACCTGTCCCTTTCCCGGGCATTTCATCACGGACAGATTTGGTGTGTATCAGCGCTGCATGGGAGGGCAAACTCTCCTAACCTTTATTTACATTTCCTCCAAAACCCAGCGCTCCTCCAAGCCGTTTTGCCAGAGAGGTGGAACATGACCCTGCAGGCAGGAGAGGCTCTTCCCATCTTTCAATCCTGAAACCATCTGCAAACTCAAACTGCTCTGGGGCAGTGCCTCATCCCGGCCCTGCAGCCAGCCGCATTCCAGGCACCTCTGCACTGCACTGAATTTTCTCATTGCCCAGCTTTTTCCTCACTTCTCTGCAAACGCCGGGCTCTTGCCCTGGCCATCCTGGGCGATTTGGGGATCGTGGCATGGGCACGCAGCAAGCTGAAACCTGCCACCCTCAAGGCTCTTTTCCTCCTGCTCGCCCACATGAGCTCTGCGGCGCTGGCAGATTGCTCTCCAGGGCGTGTTTTCCATGGATACCTCAACGGAGGCAGCACCAAATAACAAGTAAATAACAGCCCCGACGCCGCGCTGCCGGCACAAAGCAAGCAATTGCCCTTCGCGCAGGTCACTAATCTCTTGACACATGGTCTTTGAGACCTGGGCCACGGGGAGGGAGGCTGAAAGGGAAGAAAAGATAGTGGGGACAATGGCGGGGCCGCCGGCTGGCTAATAACCCTCCTCCCGGCTTTGTCTGGGTACACTCAAAGTGACGCTGGGATCAATCCATCTCCGCAGTAAAAACCACACTCCTGCCTGCGCCGTGGTGCCCGTGAGGGTCCCGACTCCCCGGGCTGAGTGCAAAGCTGGAGTTGCTGCAGGTATTAATAGCCCCCATTTTGCAGCCAGCAGTAATTCCCTCCTGTGTTTTCCCCTCCACGCTGAAAACAAACCCTTCACTTGATCCGTTTGTCCTCTCCAGTTGCCATCTGTCTTCCATCCTTCAAATCTCACCTTAAAAACAGTGCCTCTTGAGCAAATCCTCCCCGCCAGCCCCGCGTGCTGTCTCGCCCGGCGCAGGCCTGACACTACAAGCCTCATTGAAGTGGAGGGGATTTGAGAGCACACAGGACACAGCGGGATTAAGGCCACAGCTTGTGCTCCCCGGGCTGGCTGGCCCTGCAGCTCTGCCTGCCCGGTGCTCTGCTCCCTCCCCTTCGCATCAGTGCGTGGGCATCATCCCCATCCCTGCGCCCTGCAGGTGCTGCTGGATGCAGGGAATCACCCGGGCTGGATGCCTCCAGGTCCTTTCCCCTTCGGGAGGAAAGGGGAGAGGTCATGCCCTGTGCCCTGGTGAGGAGGGACAGGGGCTGCACACACAGGGCTGCTGCTTGCACAGATGTGGCAGGTGCTGTCCCACCTCTCAGCATCCCATCCCATCCCATCCCATCCCATCCCATCCCATCCCATCCCATCCCATCCCATCCCATCCCATCCCATCCCATCCCATCCATCTGCCCCAGCCAAGCAGTGAATCACAGGCACATCAAAGCGCCGGCAGCAGAGAACTCGCAGCCCTCCGAGAGGACAGCGCCTGTGCAGATGTTCAGCAGCAGCTTTTCCCAATTACAGAGAGCAGCAGAATTGACCAGAAAACGCAGGGAAAGGAAGGGAAGGAGTCCTGGCCAGTGGAGGGCTGGAGCAAAGAGCCCACAAATCCTTTGAAGCTCCATGGATTGGGTCAGAGCAGCACATCCTCACTTGCCTCCCTTTAAGCCCCAGTATTACACTGCACAACCTCACATTCCCCTCCAGCTCTCCTTATGGTGGTGTCACCTGCTTCCATCCAAATCCTGGTGTTTAGGAAAACCCCACCTTGCAGGGCTTCAGCAGCCTGGAGGGGAGCTCAGGCCCAAGCCTTTGGAGCTGGTGAGATTCCTCCTGGAAAACAAACCCACATGATACCAAAGCTGATCGTGTGACCCACAGCAGGTTTTTGCCTGGCAAGGGCAGCCCTGACCCTGCCCAGCTCCCACGGGCACTGTGGACTACCAGGAGCAGGAGTCCCATAGTCCGGTCAGTCACCCGGGCAGGACAATGGCATCACTCCCACATGACAGCTGGACTTTCCCCTTTCGACAGCAAGAAGAGCAGAATTCAGTGTACCCTGAGATGTGGCTGCAGGGTGGGCACCCTGCTGTGGGAGGAGAGGCAGGGGGACGTGCCTGGTGCTCCTGGTGGGATGGGGAGCAGGGTGCAGGGCTGGCTCCTCACCTCGGCCTGCAGGTGCTCTCTGGTTTTCTGCTTGAATGCAGCTGCTGCTCTGAATGTGGCTCACAACCCTCAGCAGACTCTTGCCAAAGTCCTCTCCCCAGGTTGCTCAGGGAGGAATGCAATTCCCATCGTTCCCACCCTGCTTCAGTCCACTAGAGTCTCCTCCTCCCTGGCGATGCAGAGATGCTGAGCTCCCTCCAGACACACCAGGGGGTCTCTGCTCCCACACCACCATTTTTTTAGTGAAAATACAGTCAGTTCTCTCCCTGTCCTGCTTCCCATGGCCCCACGAGCTGACACTTCCCTCCTCCCCAGAGAAGGGTCCGGAGGGAGAGAGGCTGGATGGGAGTGGGATGAATGCCCAGCTGGCACTGGGCTGCCACACTTTTTATTAATGTTCTATAATAATATTGCAAATACTCACTGGGAAATAATTATATCCTCTAAAAGAAGCAGCAGCCTGTGGTTTGAGCCAGGACTGGTTCACAGCACTTGTTTTAAAGAGAGGTTTCATGTCTCGTTTATGGATTAGATTTTAACCTGACAACCTTTTAACATTGTATTAAATTAGAAATTAACTTTGTACGACTGCTCACCGTATAATTGACCCATAGATAGGCTGAGTGCTAGGGAATATTTCAGATACCTTTCAGACAGCAAAGTTCCCAAGAAAATTCAGAGCCTCCTCCTTGATCCAGAGCAGGGCTTTGCTATTAATTAGTATTTATGATTAGGCGGCAGGAATGCTTTCCGTGGAGTTAAAGCTGCCAGGGAGCAGCATCCCTGCCCTGTGCCCATCCCCAGGGATGTGACAGAGAGGACAGGGAATGCTGCAACCCCGTGACCCGGCAGTCCGTGTTTTAGTGTAATTTCCTGCAGCAGAAATTCCCAAGAAAGGCAAAAATTCAGCCTGGGAACTCACTGACAGATGCCCAGCTTCAGATTACACGGGAGCGCGGGGAGGGATGGGGTGGCGATTGATGGGACAGTGTCAGTGCCCAGGCACAGCCAGAATGGCCGCGTGTCCCCAAGGCCGGGGGGACATGTGGCACATCCCCTGCGGTGACAGACACCAGTTCCAGCCCTGCCCGGACAGCAGGGCGCAGCCAGGGGCACAGCGAGGCAGCGCTCTGTACCCTGCCGTGCCCTGCCCTTTGCTCTCACCGGGCTGAGGGCGTTTTTGGGATATTTGAAACCTGTCCCCAGCACGTGCCGGGGGCGGCAGCCGAGTGACAACCGCGGTGACATCAGCCAGAGGAGGTGTCACCCTGCCGGGCTGGGAGGACTCTTCAGCACCAGCCCAAATTTACCCTTGTATTCAATTAACGCGAGATGGAGCAGCTCCTGTGCCGCAATTTCCAGCAGGGGAGAGAGGGGATGTCCTGTGCGGGGCAGGGACAGCTGAGGGGACAGCTGAAGCCTCTTGTCTCCTCCCAGCCCTGTTCCCAGCCCCGACTCTCCGAGAGAAGCTCCTGCAGTCCCCAGGACAGGCGCTGTGCAGACAAATGCTTGTCCCAGTGCCTTTTCCATCTGTGAAACAGCCCAAGCCGTGGATTCAATTATTTTTTTTTTCCTAGCACACAAGCCACCAATCATTTATTGCATTAAAAAAAAAAAAACAAACCCAAAAAAACCCCCATCTCCACAACTTTTGTTCCCGTTTTATCCAATTAAATCTCGGGATGAATCAAAAGTTTCGTTTTCTCCTTTTTTTTTTGCAATCACGAAGACCCGATCTCAGCCCCATTGACTCGCTAATTGTAAGCACTCGAACGGTTGGGTTTAAAGTTACACTTAGCAGCTGTGAAACATTAGGGTGAAGTGATTACAACCTACTGGAGGATACCGAACATTTTTACAATATCTCAGGAGCACAAGGGGAAGACAACAGGAAATGGCGCAAACTTTCCTAGCCTGCACAGCAACAAGCCAGAGAGAAGGAGTGAGAAAATAAATGCAGAGACGTGGCGCAGACGTGGTTTGGATGCTCAAAAAGTCACTGAGGAAGCCCTGGTGAGAGAGCCATGGGTTTACCCCTTGTTTGAGTGGTCAGAGAGGATGGGGAGCAGCATTTGGGGATTTCTGCTGAGCAAGGAGGATGGAGATTTTGGCAGGATTTTCCACGCTCCATCAGGGCTCAGCATCCCCAGCAAATCCACCAAATCCTGAGCTCCACGTGCTCTGCAAAGCACCAGGAAACACCAGCTCTGGTGGTTCCACCCGGGCCCTGGGCTGGTCCTGAGATTTGATTTCATCTGAACTCCAAGCTGTCACATTTGGAGAACCTTTGACTCCCCACTCCTTTTCAAGCAGCCCAACGTTCCCCTCCCGTGATTTAAGCCTGCTACACGCGTGTGTTTATTACAGAAACCAGGGTAGGATAAGAAAGCAGTATTTCACGTTAATTCATGAAATCTGAACTCAACTTTTAATAGAAGAGCCCCACTTTATGCCCAGAGTGATATACAGTCTGCCCTGCTTTAAATGAGACGTTTTGCCTTTTGAACTCAGCAGGAGCCCTCTGCTTACGACTACTGGAAAGAGTTTAAAAACCTGCAAGTCCCCGTGTTTCTTGGGCTCTTTGCTTTTATATCCTGGCACAGCATTCTTGCTGGGCTGCCTGTGACCACCTGCCAGCTGCTGGGCTTGAAAACCTGGTGTGTCACAAACTCACCTGGAGAATTTCCACAGCGATGAGAGTCGCTCGCCCCAAATCCTGCAAAGACCAGGACTGGTTATTTTTAAGTGGGGTTTGGATCAAGTTCCTAGGCTGAAAACCTGTTAGAGTCAGGGGCAAGTCAGGAGCAGCTTCTAGATTCACCAAGGAACAGAAATATTCGCTTCTAGTGCCTGGAAGAGAGTTCTCATCTGGCTGCTGAGGTTGAGGAAAGGTGGTGTGGCATGGAAGCAGCCAGGTAAATTGGGGTTTTTTAGGGTCATGGGTGGGAGTAGGAGTGTGCTGGGAGTGAAGAACACAGTGCAGGGATGTGTTGAATTCAATCTTGCAGAGCTATTGATGAAGCAGACCCTGTAGAATTATTACTAAACCAAACCCTACAGAATTATCATTAAATCAGACCCTACAGACCTTAGAGTTAGTGGTAATTCAGACCCCATGGAGTTATCAATGAATCAGATCCTACACAGTCATCACTGCAACACACTCAGCTTTCTCTGGCTCACAGAAGAGCTGGAACTCAGTGGTTATTCTGCTGGGTCATCTGTGAAAGTATCAAATTAAAGTTAAATTAGCCACCTCATAGCAATGCTTATTTCTTTTTTTTTCAGGCTCAAGGCTTTCTTAACAGTTTGGCTACAGGGCTATCAACAGCAGGGAATTTAGGACATTCTTTTCAATGAACCAGACTGAAAATATTTTGGTACAGCCCCAGTTTGTAGGGCTTTTTTTTTTTTTTTAATCTTCCCCCCCCCACTTTAAACAAAACATCCTGATTCAAAGGAGCTTCTTGCAGACTGGGAATTTCCACATGGCCATATTGCAGCACTTATAAAAAGTGATTTAATGCCTGCCAACAACAAATACATTTGCAATGACACCACTCAGTGTTATGTGCTATCCTACTTTGTGTGCTCAGTCAGAACCAGCCAGGCTGTCCCAGGCAGGAGGGAGAAGAGGCTCCTTCCTTCCTCGGAGAGAACTTTGTCCCTTTTCCCTGCTCCTCGGAAAGCCTGAAAGGAAACCAGCATCACGGTGACAACACAATCCCTTCTGTATGTGTTAATCTGGATTTTGTTTGAACTTTTGGAGCTGACCTTGGCTTGAACTGTGTTAAAAACCCTGACTGGTGTGGACTGACTTGACCCTGTGGTCCCATTTGTCCACGGTGCCAGTCCTGCCCTCAACCCCATACTTCAAGCCTTTATTTTACAGACAAAAAGGAACATAACATTACAGCAGATATAGCCAGCGGGCCGGAGCTGCAAGTACTTACTTAGAGGCAAAACTCTCCTCTGATTTCATCCCAAGGAAGTTATTTTTTTGCTCGAGAAAAGACTGCCTGAAAACCAAGCAAGAAACTGAAATTATTGCTGTAAACTCTTGCTTTTTATTAGCGGTTTCCAAGCCTGAAGAAAACAAAACCTTCTGAGTGGCTGTGTTACAGTTAAAAGGGAGAAAAAAAAAAAAGAAACCAAAAACAACCAGACCAAGCCCAAGCCTGAACTGGGTGTTTGGGGATGGAGTAGGAAGAGGGTGGTTGGTTCAGCATCCCTTGGTGTGGCTAGCTCGAGCTGTAAGATTTGTGGGTTTAGATAGTTTCCTCTCCCCGCCATGACTCAAACAGCTTCTATTAAAAACAAGTAGTGGGAAGGAAATTTCATAAGCTGACAGTCCCATCTCACTCTGCTGCTAGACACAAGTTGGCTGAGATGTAGGAATTTGTGTGGTTATGATGTGTGAGCCCAGGACTGTTTTATCAGCAGAGTTATGCAGAGCTAGCTCTGACTCTGCACGTTCAGCAGGGTGCAGAGGTTCAGCAGTTCTGCAGAGCCTCTGATCCACAATCCTACAACAGAATGCATGGAGGTGGCTGCCTGTCCTCCCAGCACCTGGTCCTTTTCTCACTGAAATCAGTGGGATGGGAAGCAGGGCCCCAGACAATGCAGGGAACTGGGTGTTGGTTCTCAAAGGTGCCAAGAAGTTACAAGGCACACCACCTGAATTCCTGGTTTTTTAAAATCCTGTCTGTTCACACGAGGAGAAGGGAAGTGGGGAGGCAAAGCCATGCTAGACTGGCTGCATAACAGCCACTGATGGCTTTAATTAAAGCCCTCAAGGCAGTAAATACACACAGAGCTGGGACCAGGGAGATGCACAAAGCCCACCAGCCAGCCCAGTAACACTCCATGAACATTGCCATTTAAGCAGTTTCTTGTTTAACTTAGATTTATTCAATGACACATGCATTTCTGGACAGATACCCGAGTTCCAATGAACAACTTTTATAACCAAATAGGAGAAATCCGTGACTGCAGTTAGTCAATTAAGTACGTTTCTAAAACACATGACTAGAAGAAAACCGGAGCAAAGAGAGACAGAGAATTCTTCCAAAGAACAAAAAAGGAACATTTCCATTGGTAATACTCCTGGCATCGATGAGGATCAGAGGGGAAGAAGGGCAGCAAGGAGACGCGACGAGGAAGGAATAACATCATCAACCCTGTCCACAGAAAGTCCTCCAGTTTCCAGTCTCTCCAGTTCATCCATTAATGCTCGGCACTTTCACGAACGGCGAGAGCTCCTCTGAGTTGTGGAGATTCACCTCTCGGCACGGAAAAAAGCAGAGAACGGTTGTGAAACCATGTGCTTTGACCCAAGATGGCTTAGGAATATTTCTCCTCACCCAACCTCTTCCTGAAGACAGTGAGAAAAGAAGCTATCAGGATTGAAGATGGAGCCTCTTTGCATTGCACAGGAACACAGAGTCAAGATTTCACGGGTATGTTTGAGGAAGGTTCAAGAGTCGTCAATATTCGTCAGGGTAACGAGAAGCATCCTGCGCCGCCGGGAGCTGGCAGGTGACAGACACAGCTTGTAGGGGTTGGTGGGGCAGAGAGGCAGCTCGTTCCCTGTCTGGATGTTTCCATGATGGGTGGCTCCCTCAGGGGAATCCCGTGGGGAACAGGCTCAGGGGTTGGTTCTCGTTGGTCGGCAGGGGTGACCGGTAGCCGTCGAAGTTGCGGGGAATGCTGCCGCTGGTGGAACCAGAGCTGTTACTCAGCGTCTCTATGCTTCCCTCTCGCTGAAGCTCTGCATGAGAGAGAGAGAGAGAATGTCCTGCTTAGTGTTTGGGATAAACCCACAGTGCTCAGACTGATGCTTTACTGACAGATCCCTCTGCTGCTGCATTGCTCTAACATTTGCTCATCGTCCTGCTTTCCTGGGCTGTTTGGGAATCGCTCCCGAGGCACGGCAGCTCCTCGTTCTACTTCTCTCCAGCTGGGCTCCCAGCTGAGCTGAGCTGGAGCTGAGCATTCCCTGCTGCCCAGCAGAGCAGTCCCTTCCCTGGGGTCGAGGCTGCTGACTCAGGACGTGTCAGAACCCCACAGTGGGGATCTCACAGCTGAACTGAGCAGAGTTCAGCTGCAGATGATGGAAAATCTTCCCTCCCAACAATGCTGGGAAGGGGGATTGGCAGAGTATGCACCAGCAGTGCACAACCACTGCCATTCCCCACCTTGGGAACACCAGGGACTTTCCACAGCCCTTTATCCTGCCCAAATGGACATAAATAACTCTGCTTTTTCAAGGCAAAGAGAAAATATCCCCTTTCCTCAGCAGTGCCTCAAAGCAGCCTGGCTGTGGCTCTCCCTCTCCTGGTCACACCCACCCAGACATCGCCCCTCTCTGACCTCCCAAAGCCTTTAGTGCTCCCTAATCTCTACCTAGGAGGATTTTTGTGTGCTCAGGGCATGGTTTCCAGCCGTGGCCTCTCTGTGAGCCACTTGAACCCTGCAGTTGACTCGGTGGCCACACACAGCACCCCCCGGCAGCACTCAGCGGTGGCACGCAGCAGGGACATGAGGCAGAGCCCCAGCCATGGCTCAGGAATCCTCTCCAAGAGTGACAGTGGTGACAGGATACAAGGAATATTCCGGGGAGTTGTGATGTGCAGCCCCAAGCGTGACTTTGTCTGCTCAGCCTGGACTGGAGGGGGTGGCATGGGGACAGGAGTTTTGGGCAAATTCCTCTGCTGCCAAGGGGGAAAGAGGAGCTGAAGGGGCTGCAGGAGAGCTGGAGAAGGACTTTTTATGAAGGCATGGAGTGACAGGACATGGAGGAATGGCTTTGAATTGAAAGAGTGGTTTAGATGGGATATTGGAAGGAATTGTTCCCTGGGAGGGTGGGGAGGCTCTGGCCCAGGGTGCCCAGAGAAGCTGTGCTGCCCCTGGATCCCTGGCAGTGTCCAAGACCAGGCTGGACAGGGTTTGGAGCAGCCTGGGATAGTGGGAAGTGTCCCTGACCATGGCAGGGGGGGAATGGGATGCTCTTGAATGTCCCTTCCAACCCAAACCTTGCTGTGGTTCCATGCAGCTTGGCTGGGGTGGAAAGGAGGCACAGGAGCTGCAGGAGCAGTGCCTGCTTTGCTCTCTGCTAAATATTCCTGCACCTCCACCGCCTCACCTGGGATATCTGACCTCCTGTAGACACCACAGCAGTCCTTAGGCTGCAGTGGCACTCTGTGATAAGGACAGATCTATACACAATGCACACGGAAAAACAAAAAGTCAGCTCTTCCCAAAAACCAAAAAGCATTCCAGCCCAGCATCCTCTGACCCTGCCCTGCTCCCCTCAGCACCTGGGCAGGCAGGGCTAGCAGCCAGGCAAGCACACACCTCGCAGCCAGGGCTGGGGGATTTAATCCTTCATCCTGGAGGTAACCTGCAACGGAGATAATCTGCCCGGGATACAAGGAACACAAATCAGCAGGAAGCTGATCACCCTGAAAGCAGTGCTGGTAATGACCTCAGCTGGATTCATCACCACTTCTTGCCAGTGTTCACTGAAGGAATGTCCATGTCTAAACCTCTTCATTTGCCTCACATCCTTACTCTCCCATGAGTCCAGGAAGTAAAAACAGTAATTGAAATCAGAAATGAGTGGCGTATCCCACACTAATACTGTGCTTATCCTGTCTGATTTGGGGCTTTTATCTCCCTCAGCACACAGCTGGCTTTGCTTAAAGGTCCCACGTCAGAGCTGGGGTGCTGGGCAGCAGTGCTGGGCTCCCCCAAACCCTGCACGGCTCCTCCCGGGGTGACTCCTCTCTCTTTTCCACCTAGAACTGATTTTCAGGCAAAGTGTTTCCAGCAAAAGAAGGGAGAGGGACAGGGAGAGTTTTGTTTTCCTGTGGCTCCTGCATGGCTGTTTCTGTCCCCAAGGCTGAGCTCCTGCCTGTCCATCAGTGCTTGGTGAGGGACTGTACCCTGCCCGGGTGGGATTTGGGGCGATTCGGGCTCTTTTGGGGCCAGCAGGGTTTGTGCAGCTCCTGTCACCTCAGCGGGGACTGCCAGGGGGTGGCACTGCAGAGACTGATGCCAGCCTGGGAGCGGCAGGGACAGGCAATGAGGCAGGCAGAGCACAGGGATGGGGTGGCTGTCCTGAGAGTGGCTGTCCTGAGCTCCCCTCAGGATAACCTCACCATTCCTGATGGGAATGGACCAAACAGAGAGTGCAGGAGCTGCAGAGGCTCTGCAGGGGATTCCCAGCCCACTCTGGGTTAGAGGGTGTCAGGCTAAAACCCGGGCAGCTCCCACATCCGAGCTGCCAGCCCCAGGCACACACTCCCCACGGCACACGAGGCTGGGGGCTCTCAGACAGCCCAGCCCGGCCAGCCTGCTCCTTCTGGAACTAATTACCCAGCCGGGCAGACGAGCAGTGTGTCCTGATAGCCGAGGGAGCCCTGTAGAAGTGCCGAGGCTGCCACAGAGAGCTCTGGTGAGATCAGGAAATTGGGCTCTTGCCCTCACCCCCGGCACGGCTGGGTCACACGAGGGGGGCAATTAGCCATGACATGGCCACCAGGGGCTACCTGCCCGCTCTGCTGACCCCCAGGACCACAGGCAGCACGGCTGTGTTTCCCCAGATTGGTCTGTTGCGTTAATAAAAAAGAAATTAATAAAAAAATAAGTGTATAGTATTATTGTTCCTCGCAGCCCTCAGAGCAGAGGGACATCAGTGCCATTCCCATGGGAAGCTCAGACAGGACTGGGAATGGCTCCACGACATGGGGACACCCTTCCTGTCACACACTGAGAACTGGAGGACAATTTCTCACAGCCCCAGTGCCTGCATGGACCAAACAAGTGCAGAAGGAGCTGCACGGTGGGGCTGGTGGGAATCAGGAGAGGCAGGACCCTAAATCCACCCCAGGATGGAACAGCCAACCCCTGAAGGAGATGAAATAGGAACACCCTCGCTGAAAAACACAAAACAGCAGCAAATCTCCACGGAAAGATGGGACTGGGGGGGAGGAGAGCCCAGAGCAGCAGGGTCAGGGATCAGCAGCACTCTGGCAGAGCAGGACAGGGCTGCCCAGGCAGGGATTCTGTTCCCTTTGGTGGAGTTACGCCAGCAATGGACTTGGCCCCAGCAAGTCTGAGGGTTATTGTATCTGCATTCCCCCATGCATACACTGTCGAGATGTATTAACTTCCTTAAATGTACCAGTGAAACAACCTCTTATGATACACTTTAATGAACTTGTACAGTAGCCAACAAATTGTGCATCATATAAAACCCATTCGGCCTTATAGACTCTCTGGCTATTTTGTAATAACTGCAATTTGCTTCTGCTGAAGCAAGATAACCAGGGTTGAGAAGTCAGGCTTTGCAGAAACCTAAATATTTGATTTGGGGGGAGTGGGTGGGAGAAGGAAGAAAGGGGCCTCTGGGAGCTATTTATGGGGTCAAAATAACATGAGACCTGCTCTTCTCGTAGCGTTTCCACCATCAAGGAAATGAAATACTGTGAGAAGACCAGCACTTGCATTATTTTGGCCCCATAAATGGCTCCCTGAGGCTTTCAGAAGCCCGTGAAAAACAAACACAAATACAAATAAATGCTAATACTGGAAACGTAAATACTAAAACCTGCCCATGTCCCCGGAGGAAACGACTCACAAAGTCCTGCCTGCCCTAAAAAAAAAAAAAAAAAGGGAAAAAAAGACGAAGGAGCTGGAACATCTGCTGAAGCCATGAGGAGAAAGTCACTTCAGGGGAGCTGGGAACAGCTCTGCCTGTGCTTTTGACAGTAACAGTAATGGGCACCACTGGCATCACCCAGGGTCCCAGAGTAACGGGATTTTCAGGGCACACACACACACTTTCCACCACAGCAGCAGCAGCAGCAGCAGCAAAAATCCTCATGGCTGCTGGCATGGGATGGCAAGTGGCCCTCCTGAGTCCCTAGCCCTGGGCCTGTGGGAGCCCCAGTGGGGCACCAGGGGAGCTGGAAGCAGATGTTGGCTGCTCCCTGCTTGGCATTGCTGCCCCAGCCGGGCACAGCCCTCCTGCGGGGTGGACAGCGTTCCAGGAGGAACTGAAAACGAAACCTCGCAGGAAACATTGCTTTCTGCTGATATTCCTGACTGCCATGCTGCAGCCAGGAATATCAAGGGCTGTCCTGGCCCTTGGTCCTGTGCCCAGGAGGAGGAGGAGGAGGAGGAGCTGCTCTGGGGACAGCCTGGGGTCTGCAGCTCTGGGGTTGTGGTGCCATTCGGGGTCCGACCAGGCGGCTGCACCCTCCATTCCAGAAAGCTCCAGGAACTGTCAAAGGACCCCATCACATCCAGAGAGGTACAAAGCCCTGCCAAGCCTAAATGTGAAACCATTTTATAGGGCACATTAATTCAATGCCTGAAGAAAATCCATATAGCCCTCTTTTGCCCGGAACACTCATAAATTATGCTGCCTTCCCCAGCCGTGCTCTCCTGTAGTGGTCCACTCGAAGCCCCGCTATCTCCTTTATGTCTACTCAAAAATCTCCTCTCCAGTGCATTATTTCTTCTAATGGTTTTTCCTTTCTCTCCCGTCCGCCTTCCCCTCTTCAAGCACGGTTTGAAAATATCCTCCCCAAACCATTTTCTGGAGGAGCTGACCCTTTCCTCTTACCTACAGAGGGGCTGCCCGGGCTCTGCTCGGGATAACTGATACAATGACAGCAGCCTGATGTGTCAGGGCAGCGGGGAAGCGGCAGCAACTCTGAATACAAGAATTATTCTTCATCATCTCAAACTGTCACAACACATTACCCTCAAAGCCGCAGCTCGCTGAAGGAGTGACCCTGGACTGAATGGGAGAGTGCTCGGGGAAAGAACTAATTGTAGCCTCTTTTCACACGTCAGTCACTTTTCACAGCACCAAGCCTTTCAAGCTCAACTAATGTCAAGTTCCCTTTTCCTTTTGCTGGGCTGAGTATTTCTGATTTTTAAGGATGGCATTTTTAAAGGAACAAGGTCTCTGGTGAGGGATGAGGCCAGGGAGGGGAGGGAAGGAAGCGTCGGAGCGAGCACGCATCAGAAAGTCCATCAGACGCCCAAAGACTCGTTAGGAATTAGACAATTAACAAGTAGGAATGCAGGAAGTGGGGTAATGGCCAGCAGAGCTCGAATCTCCTCGATTTCATTTCTGTCATTCACAGCAATTATTTTGGGGAAGTTTGCAGGCTCTGCCGTGCGCCGAGGGGCCACAAAGGCGGGAATGTCCCCAGCCCTCCCCGAAATGAGGTGTGGGACAGGAATTCTCCAGGGCTGGGGGGAGAGACACAAGGTGCTGCTCACTAAACCACCTCCCCACATCCATGGGGGCTTCTGAACAAACAGCTAAAAGGCAAAAATTCAAGGTTCATTTTAAAATCCAAGACAATTCCCTTCCTTCTGGAGGAGATTCCCTCTGGGAATGCCAGCCTGGTCCATGATCTGGCCAGGCACACGTAAGGGCTCTTCATGCCTCCTTGTCTTTGACTGAAATCCTGACATATTCTGTGGCAAGGACTATTTTTCACCCTCACATTTACACAGTGCCCATCACGGGGGACTCGCAGAACTGACTGGGGCTTCCCGAGTGTTACTGATTAACTGTAATGAATAATAATTATGGAGCTTCTGCCATCTGGATTCTCACTCAAAAGGGCCCTATTTAAAGGCAACGCTAAAAGGCAATTTGTATGAACACAATGGAAGTCCTGAGGATCTCTTAAACTGTTTGTAATTTACACAACGCTCCCCAGTGAATGGGCGAGTTAAACATTTTAATTTCACTGATTGCTGCTGAAGGGAGCAGGATGTGCTCCCCCGGAGGAGCTCACACCGACACTCGTACAGGGAAACGCTCCATCTTTCAGGATTCAGACAACATCCCGAGCTCTGCTGGATGCTTTTGGCACTGTTTCTGCTGCAACATTCCCTCTGAGCCACTGCTGCTGCCTGGGACACACGAGGTGGGGAAGAGATCAAGAGCTGAAGTGAGGTTGGGATGCAGAAATATTGGGATGCAGAAATACTGGGATGCAGAAATATGGGGATGCAGAAATATGGGGATGCTTGGGAATTACGTCGCTGCTACTGCACTTGGAGGTTTTTCTTGAGTATTCCCTTGTTTGGTTTTTTTCCCCTCCTTATGAAATGCAATTATGCTAACGAGGGAGCTCTAATTATAATCCATCTCCAGCACCCTTGGCGGCTGCTCAGAGCGAGGAGCTGCAGAGCTGGCTTCAGCTCCAGGACCTGCTGGCAGGGAGGGCACAGGGGGGCACTGCACCCCCGGGGGAACCTGTGCTTTTGGGCATTTGGATGAGCAAAAATCACTAATACTGAATTGCAGCGAAACGAAAGCACCGAGTCCTCATTAAAAATCTTAATTTTCCAAGCTGATTTTCACTGGAGATGGATAGGATTTCTGGGCAAGTGTATTTGTGTGTTGCTCCTTTCTAAAGGGTGTGTGGGCAAAAAGTCAGTTGACAGTTTTATACATTGCTATGATTACAATTTAGTACTATTATGATAATGTTTGAAAGTCAATTAAAGCTCTCTGCTCCAAGCCTTGTGCCAATTTACCTGCAGTGTCACCCAGCACAGTGGGACCAACTTCCTGTGATGCTTTGGGTGGCTGTGACAGACTTGCTCCTCAGAAATGTTTCTTTTTCCTTTTTATTCAAAGCCAGCAGTTAAAAAAATACATTTTAAACTCTCTTCAAAAGAGGAAATTAAAAAAAAAAATTAAAACTATAGCATTTGAACACTGAAAATCAATTCCCATGTTAAAACTGTCTCATCCTGTCACAACCTGAAAGATGTCGAGACACCACAAAAGCACCTCCATTAAATTTGCAAGTAAAGAAGACTGGGAAACACTGCCTGAGCAACTTCTGTGAAATCAGGATTCAGTGGCCTATGTAAAATATTAGCTCCTGTCAAACTTCCTTACAGTAACTCCAGTGCTGAATCCACACAGAGTTGGTTTTTGCCATGCACTCAGAGATCAAACCTGGCATCTCGGAACAGAGCTGGCAGCATCCAGCAAGGACATGGGGAGCTACAGGAGGCAGGAGAGAACCAGGGCAGTGAAGACTGAGCCTTCTGAACATCTGAGCCCCTCTGAGACCCCAAATCTCATTTCTAGTGCCTGACTGCACTGCTGAGATGCCAAACAACTTAACACTTACAAAGCAGGAGGACACCTGAGCTCACAGGAATGGCTGGGTCTGCTTCAGGCACAAAGAGATGGGTGAGAAAAGGACAGAACATTTTCCTGCATGAACTTCCAAACAGGTTGTTTACTCCTTTAAAAAGAGAGCCCAGAAAGCTCCAAGCCCATGGAGTAGGAGACCCAAGACTTTGGCATCTCGCCAGACTTGACTCTGAGCATTTTATGGAAGGTTAAAAGTGCACCAGATAAAGGACTGGCATTTAGAGGGAGAATATTCTTCAAGATAGGCACTTTCACAATGACTTCCAGTGCTTTTAAAAAATAATCTCAAGTTTCCTAGAGCTGTAGGTATTTTTGTGAAGAGGTTTAGCATGTTTTCCTACATAAATGGCTCTTCAGAAGGATGAGTTGCCGATTTTAGCCAGCATGTGAAATTTCAAAAGCGATGACACTCAAATTGGAAATCCTTTCTGTTGCACATCACATCCTGCAAGCCTACAACTCCTTGTGCAAGATTTACAGATGAGGTTTTAGGATGAATATGCAGCTATGGCTGCTTGGGTTTAAAAGAATTCTCTCTTACCCCATGCTGAAAGTTTCACTATGCTGCTGCTACTACAAATTCCTGTAAGATGTCCTATATGGAATACAGGCTTTCCTGTGCCAGCCAGTGTGTGGGGACAAGTTTTTTAATGCATTTAGGCAGAACCATCTTGCATCTCCAGTTACGCAAGCAGCACATCTGTGTATATCAGCCCAAAAGCATTTGCAGAGAAAACACTGTATTAAAATTCCTGGGTTTGGTCTCTCATTCCCAGGGTTATGGGAGTGCCTCGGATTGCTCAACACTGACCCCTCTGTCAGCCTCTACTCCACGAAGGAAATTACAAATTCGAAGCAAAATGTGTGTTTGTGACACCTACCACGTCCTGCACCCACTGAACTCTTGGGATGTTGCTCAGAAATGTTGGAGGCAATGCTCCTATTCCTGGAACATGCTCTACCCAGAGCAGGTGTGGATCTGAGCATCCCCTTCCCTCCAGAGCTGGAGCACTCGAGTCCCAGAGGTGACTGCAGCAAAGCCTCTGTGCAGGGTGGGGTGGCCAGGAGCCCTCAGGGGGTGCTGGGGGTCCTTCCTCCTCCTCCTCCTGCTCCTCCTCCTCCTCCTCCTTGGGTTTACAAAAACAGTCCCAGCAAGAGAGCTGGGTGAGGAAAAGCTGTCTGAAGGTCAACAGCACAAACCTGGTGATGACCTCAGGCTCTGGGCAGTGACTGCTGACACTCAGCATGAGAATTTCACCCCTGACCCTCCAAAGTTCAGTTCCTTCCACATCTAAGACCTGATTCTTTCCTCTCTCTGTGATGCCACCTCAGCATTGCTCCTCCTTAAAACCCCTCAGGTAGGAAAACAAGGCCTGAGGTGAACTCCAGAGCTGAGTCTGTGCATCTCCCACATGTGCTCTCTGTGCTCCTGACACAAACACACTGCCGAGCTCATTTCAAAAGTATAATATTACAAAGCAGAGCAGTTCTGGCACAGCTTCTAGTACTTCTGACACAAAGTGGCCTTTCGGGCCAGTCAGAGGCTCTGGGCTGTTCCCCTGGTGCAGATTGATGCTAAGGAGGAAGCTAGACCAGACTGGAATTTGGGTTGGATTCAAAGGAAAAGTTAAAAAGTTTTTTTTGTAGGGGGGGAGAGCAGATGCTCAGCTGGTCCAAATCAGGAGAGTTTTGTTGAAGCTCACGAAATGATGTCACCACAGCCTCAGCCCTAAACAGTTCAAGGCTCTCAAGTTGGGAGAGCTCAGGTGGAGATCAGAGTCTCCTCCTCTCCCTTCCCTGGCAGTGTTTAGTGTCACTGAGGAACTCCAAACCCATCCAAACAACCCCAGTTCCAAATGCAATTTATTTACTTTATTCGCTCAATTATTTTAAAGATGATGTTGACATGGCTGCTTTGAGCAGAGCAGTTTTGTAAATGCAGCCCTAATTTTACAGAGCTCACAGTCATTCCCTTAAAATCACAAAGCTCTACCTCAACTGAGTATTAACCCAGCCTGGAAAAACAACAGCCCAACTGGGCTCATTCTCTTGCAGGGCTGCTTGAGGCTCTTAACACACTCTCTCTTATTTATATAGCTCCAAATTCTGATGTTGGATATAAATATGAAAGAGCCTTGATAAAAATGACATTCAAAGCTTAATCCATCCCTTTGTTAATGGAGCTGTTGAACGCAGCAATTCACATTTGTGCTCCTGAAACCAGGAGGCAGCTGGAAATAGTAAATCCGGCAGGTTTTTTTGCTTTTTAAAAGTCATATTTTAAAAATGGTCCCAAGCATTGATTCTATTATACTTCATCTTTGTAGCTGCACTCTTACAAACGTGGGGATGAGCTGGTGGAAAGGAACTCTGGGTGAAATCTGAAGGACCTGATGGCAAACCAAGGCATTCCTCTGGCCACATCCCCCAGGAAAAGCAATTTAAATCAGCTCAGGCTGGGCAGATTCTGCCTGGCATTTGGGCAGTGAGGTTCACAGAACTCCTCATGCTGGGCTCTTCTGCAGAGTTTTTTGCTCACATTTTGATGGGTGACCCTGCCAGCACCTTCCTGCCTGCAGCCTTCCCAGAAAAACAGCTTTGGAAAGAGCTGGAGAAGTGATGCTGACCCTTTGTCTTTCACAACACCATCAAGTTTTGGTGTAAACACAGAGTTCATGTGTTGGGCAGTTACTGAGAAAGTCACTGACCAAGGGAATAACAAATAAATATTGGAAACAAATAAATAAGAGAAGATGGTGTTTGAGCTGGGGGGATCTTTTTGGAAAATGGGATGAAATGGCAGTAAACAGTTCATGTCCTGGAACAGGGTGGTGACACGCCACCACCAGCAGCAGGAGCTCCCAAATTCCAAATTCTTTCCACAAGAGCAGAGAGCTGCTCCTCAAATTCACCCCCTGTCTGCATGGAAAACTAAATTTTTTAGCAGTTTTTACTCTTTTTATAAGTTACCTCACACGTTCCCAAGCACAAAACCACTGGTGATGTCACTTCAGAGGGCACCAGCAGAAACACAGAAAAGAGCAGCTGGTTTATGATCTTTCTGTCTTTATGTTTTGCCTCAATGTATTTTTCATTCTCTGTGAATGCACAGCTTTCACACAGCCCCATTTTCACAGAAAGAATCCCCTTTTTGGGGGCTCAACTACCTGCATATGCCTGAATCCTTTCCCCTTTGGTGGGGAAGCTTCAAACAAGCTTTCTTCATTTCCAAAACGCTTCCAACCAATTTGTCATTTTCCTTCCTCTTCTTTTTTTTGTTTTTTTTTTTTTTTTTTGGTCAGTGCACACAATATTGAGCAATAAGAACCAGAGGAGGATGAAAAGTGCTGCAGCTTGAGAAGGGAGCTCAGGATATGATTCCTCCTCACCGGATGCCTGGAAGATGTCACTGAAATTCTCTCTCCCTTAGTGCAACCCGTGTGGAGCCAATATGAACTCCCAGCAAAGTGCTTAAAACCCCATTATTTATAATAACTGTTAAATGATGAGACATTGTTTACCCAGATCGCAAGATAAATTCTCACTTACAGAATGCTTGCCTGACTGTCCTGAACGTCATCTGGTTTTTATTTAAATGCAAAATGAAATTAGGCTCCCAATAACACAGCAGAAGAATTCAATAAGATGGGGCTTTTCACTTACAGTTTAATATTAACATTTTCCCATAAATGTTAATGAATAAAAGTCTACTGTTTTATGTATTATCCATGGTGGGGAGACAGCAGGCTAGGGATGGAAGGAAAGCTAATCTTTTCATACCACAAATTAGGATATATACTTCAAGGAGGCCTAAGTGTTCCCAGCATTGCCAAGGACCTGGCTACAACCTCCTTCCTCCAGGGGAGCCACCAGAGCTGGATTATTGGGAAAACCAGGTGATTTTCTGTGTGATATTCTGTGGGAGAAAGGGGCAGGGGTGATGGGACAGGAGGGCACAGCTGCAGCTACACACAGGGATGATGTGGCATCTGGAGGGACAAGGACCTGGAGCTGGCAGAGGTGGCATTTTGGAGCTCCCCAAAGCACCAGGAGCAGATCATGGGGTGGAAGAGGAGCTGAGAGGACTGCAAAATGCTTTGCATTGTTTTGGCTCTCAACTTTCCATTTCCTGCAGAGGGTTTGCTGTGTTAATGTGGATTTTGCTGTTTGGTGACTCATACCTCATCCTACCTCTCTAATAAGTGTTCATTTAACAGTTCAGCTGCTTAACAATTTATTGCACAAATGGGTTTCCATCCCACAGCCTCCTCTCCCATCTCCCCTGGAGAGGGCAATGCATAGTTTATGAGAGATTGGTGATGGCCTGTGCTGCACTTCCCAAAAAATCAGCAATACTCAGCAGCTCTCTGGGGCTGCTGGGCCTGGGAGGAGGGACAGGAACTGTCTTGTCTTTATTCTGCCACCACCTCAGCAGCTGCAAGGAGTTTTGGCTCACAAAACAGCTGTAAAAATACCAGTCCTGGTTCAAATGCTGGGAGGGCTCTCACACTTACTGAGAGAGATATGCTTGCCATAAGTCATACCCTACACAAAAACACCATAGAAATGACTCCTAAAAGGAATGACAAGGTAATTATAGAAATTACAGATGGAAAAATCCTGTTGTCTCCTGCCCCTTTCCCAGTGTGGGACAGCTTGGTGTGGGGCAGACTTCAGGCCTTGGACTTTTAAAGGGAAGATTTAATAAACACTGAGAAATATTTCTAAATATTTAGCAAACCCAAAATAACAGATTTCCGAGCCAAGCTGTGCAAACAGAAAAAAATGAATTTAGAAAACTTGTTAAAACCCAACAGCTTTTGCTGTTGCACCAAAATAGATTTGGGCAGCAAGAATCACCTCCTGGGCAGGATGCTGGGAGCAGAGCTGGGAGGATGCTCAGCCCTGGCTGGAATACCTACCATGGCTCTCCTCTTGTTCCCCCTGGAATCAACAGCAGAAGCCTCAGGGATGCAAACAGCTTCATGCTTTAGGAGGGACTCAGCAGACAACCAAGTGTGAGCAAAGCCAAGCTAGGCAGGGCAGAGCTCTGAATTTTCCTGTGAAATTCTGGAGTGCTGCAGTTAATTTGCTCAGTCATTAGGAGGAAAAACCACAACCCCAAGCAAACCAAAAAAGCCCAACACAGCAACAAATCTCTAAGGAAAAAGGGAACTGTGTCTCTGTTCGCTGCTTTTGAGACAAAGCACTGCAAGAAAAATGTTCAGTTCCAATAATGTCATAACCTGATTACAGCCTGACCAGAAGAGCTAAAACACTTGCAGAACAATGAGTAAGAAATTAAGTTTTAAATTGAGTGCTGGCCCTCTCTCGTGTCACTTCTTTATACTCCAGTAGAAAGGACACTGCTGAGCTCATTTCATCTCCAGCAGAGTGAGCTGCCTGGATGCAAACACCATTTAGTCATCTCCTATATGTTGCTCCCCATTTCTTTCTCCGGGAGGAATGACAAATCCAGAAATGTGACTGCACTTTGTTTTATTATGATATTGATTTTTCCTGCAAAGGCAAAGTGCATTTATCCCCCAGGTCTGCGCGCTGGCAGGGAAGGGTTAACAAAATGTTTATCACAAAGCTGGCTTCAGAGTTGAAAGTAATGTGATCAGTAATGAATTTTGTGTTACATTAGGTTGTATAAATGGACAGACAAGCGCAGACAACAAGTGGCCAGGAGTCGGGGCTAATCTAATGATGTAAAAATAGAGACAGCACCAATTATACTTGGGGCCAGCTCAGAGCTCCTGCAGGGACTGCAAATGAATAGGTACAAATCAAATTACTGACTAATAGACGCACTACAAGAGAGGGCAGTCAATGCTAAATACATTAGGGCCTTGTGACCTCTCTGCTCTGAACAGCAGAATCCTAAATTTGACTTTAAAAAAAAAAAAATCAAAGAAACTCTTGTTCATTTAAGGAGAGCAACAGAACAATGTTATTTGTGAAATGACTTGAGACACTTTGATATTTTTTTGGTTTGTCCCCCTATGGCCACGTTAGGTATGCAGCCCTTGGAAAGCTGAGAGAGGGTTTGCTTTTAGAACAGGGAAAAATACTCTTTGTGCAGAAGTTAAGACCTGATAACAATACAGTTATTTTACATACCAAAACATTTCAAAGCCATGTGCCTCTTTGTAGTGATGTTTTTTACTGCTACTTCACGGGCTGTGTCTGTATCAAAAATAAAATATTTCTTTAAAAAATGCCTTGATTGAATAAGAAGAAAAAGAAAAGGAATCTCCCCACACCACAGTCGAGAATAAGCAAATGCAGTTGATCAGAGTTGTTATCAAATGGCAGAAAGTCAGAGCTGTCTTGTGGCATCAGTGCTCCCTTTAGAATTTTCCTACAAACACCAATGAACCTGAATTCACATCAGGAATATTCATGGTATCAGCATTCACACCTCCTCCCCCTTCAGTAATGTATGACCTGGAAGAAAGAAATTCCAGTAACAGCTCCCAGGGCTGGTGGCAAGATTGGATTTGGAGACATGGGGAATTCCTTGGGAATTAAAAATGCCCTTGCTGGGCCTGCCAGGGCCCACCCTGTGGGATGGGGCTGCTCAGGGACACCCTTGGGCAGGAGAGAGCAAGAAACCCACACTGAATATCCCAAAATATGCTCAAAATATCCCAAACTGTGTGCAAGGCCAATGCTCCTCTCATCCAGCACTTCAGAAATGGTGTCTCCTAAAGACCCAGAATTTTCCTTTCCTTTCAACCAGGCCCATCCAAAAAACCCTTTTGTAGGAAGAACTGCACTGAGCTCTCAGACTTGTTGGAGGGGTAATTCAATCTCTGACCCTGAGACCAATGTTCTGGAAGTTCAAAGGCTGCTTTTAGCATCCATGTTATTTGACCCACCAGTGGGTTTGCTGCCCAAGCTGGTTTTGCACTGAACCTATGTAGAAATGCTCTTCAGAGGGAAAATCATTTGCTCTGTGCTCCTGTAGCCATGTCTGGGTTAGGATAAAAACCAACTGAGGAGAGAGAAGGGGAAAGTTGTCTTGGAAAAATTAGAAGGAAGAGGAAGAAAGGAAAGAAGGGAAGAGAGGAAGGGAAGGAAAGAGGGCAGGGAAGCACCACTGGAAGTTCTGACTCTATAAAGGGCTGATCCTATTCCTGAAACTCAATGTACAGGTGCATCTCTGTCCAGGTGGCTGCTGATCTTTGAGCACAGCTTGGATACATGGATATTTTCTGCTTTGGAAAAACCCCAGGAAGGATGGTCCTTGCACAGGGAACCTGCTGCCTCCCTCTCCTCCTCCTGCTTCCCACCTCAGCCAGGCATGCCAGGAAACGGGTGCCTCCACTCCTCCAACCCCCAAATTTCACAGAAACATTTCCAAAGCAAAGCTCAGAGGTGTCCAGAGCCACGTCAGGCTGGTGTGAGCACAGGGCTTTGGCTGGAGCCCAGGATCCAAAGTGCCTGCAGCACCAACCCCGGGCTTCCTGCAGGCCATTCCCTAGCAGCACCTCTAATTAGCTCCACTTACTTACATCCCATTAATCAGGTTAAAGAGTTTGCTTCAACATATGAGCTTCCTTCATCGCATTATGAGTTTGTTCATGAAGTTTGGAAGGAATCCAGGCGGTTTCCTCCGAGGGCCAGAGGTGCACCTCACTGTGCCATGGGCTTCTCGTGGCTGAGAGCTGACAGGCGTGGAGGTTTGGGAGGAATGTGCATTTCAAAAAACATCCTGTTGCTCAGACTGTAATGGCTTGTTCCTCTATTATAGACTAATTCTAAATGCTATGCCTAGAAATTATGAAAATACACTGGAAAGCTTAAAAAACGTCCTCACTGAAGGAATAGGTGAATCAGAGGATTTACTAATTACAGCAGTTTTGGAGGGAAAGATTTCTAGCTTGAGCTGGAAATTTCTTCCTGTCCAGCTTAAGTGGAATCCTGTCAGAGATATTTGTCTCCTAGAAGCACAGTTTCATAAATCACAGTTCTAGGGTGGATTTTTTGAAGGGAATGCAACATGAAGCTCCAGCACACACTTAGGAGCTGCACTGCAAATGTAAATATTGTAGCTGCTTGAAAACAAAGCCTTGCAAGCAAAAGAGGGCACTGACCACTAACATTTGTGAGAAGGCTTCCATCATTTTTTTCTTTTCAGTGAGAGCTTGACAGAAACTGAAACAGCAAAACCATCTTTTTGCATCTTTGCCAATTTACGCCTTCTTTGGGATTAAATGTGTATCTGGGCTGACAGTTTATGTACAGCAGACTCCACTCCAGATAGACATGGGTCGTCTGAATAATTGGATAACAAGGGGAAAAGCTGGTTTCCCAATCAAGTCAACTGGCTGGATGGCTGGAGTTATCATTTAGGTCACAAGAAAAGGAGATTTCTGGAGAGGTCATTTTCCAGATCTGCTTCTTCTCCCACCCACTGTCCGACAGCCCCTGGCACCCAGTTGGACTTGGAGGTGGGAAAGCCCCATCTAATCCCCTAATTCCTTGCAAAAACCAGATTTTTCCTCATGTTTTTAGCATCCTCCAGGTTGATATTTGTGCTCTGACCAACCTTTGGCTCATTTTCTGCCTCTGCCAGCAGCCAGGGTTATGTTGCCATCCCTGCTTTGCAATGCAACTGGGCAGGTACAGAACAAAGATTCTGGGAATATCTGCTGCCCCAAAGTGTTCTGTGCACCACAAGCACACACTTCCTCCACACCATGCAGCCTATCAGCCCTGATTTCTATATAAATCGACGTGTCAGCTATGCCCTAACAGTTAAGGCATTAAAAGAATCTATTTATCTCTTGCCATTAAGTGCATGTCAGGACCAGTTGAGCACTTGACAAAGGCTCACTGTCCACCCTACTGCCCAGTTTTTGTCCACACGTTGGACCTCAGCATGGCATGTGCACAAACCTTCACACTCCCAGTTAGAAATTTTGAATAATTCGTCTTGCAGTTCAAGTGAGACTTTGCAAGTTTTGTTAAATCTCTGCAAAATGTATTTAAGGGCTGAAGAGAATCCAAGGAGAACAAGGAGGGGTTAAAGCATGGGTAACACAAAGGCATGAACTAGTGAAAATAAGTTATTTAAGGATTATAAATGCCACAGTTTTGGGTCCAACGCAGAAATAAAAACACTGGTTTAGAAAGCAGCAGCAAGATAGAAATCAACTCCCAACAAACAAACCTCCAGTGTCCTTTTCTGCTCAATTCTTTGCTGTCATTCCACTCTGGTGAGTGGGCAGCAAGGAAGAAAATGGAGTTTTTTCAAAGATAATTCAGCTCAGCTGAGCTTGGTTACGATGTAAGTGGTTTGGGGGAAGTGAAAACTCTCCTGCTTATTATGAGCCAACAAAGACACCTCTTTTTTGAAGTGAGGGTAATGCAGCTCCAACACTTATCTCTGCCCATTTATTAAGCAGCAGACAGAGGTGAGCCCTGCCCTGTGCTCCCCAGGCTGAGGAATGGTGCTGGCAGGCAGCTCCAGTCCACTCCCTCAGCAAGTGCAGCTCTCCAGGTACATCTGAGCAGGAGAGAACTTTTTCTGTCTGTCTGCTGAAGAGGAACAGCTCAAGAGCTGTTAGGGGATGGAAGTGGAAAGGGCACGGGAGTTCAGCGCCTTATCACCAGGTTTTCTCTGCTGCTCTGAGTCACCACATGCCCAAATCCTGAGAATAAAGTGTGTTAGTGGTGGGGAGGATCCCACGACAGGCAGGGAAACCCAGAGTGTTAATGACAGGGAGAGGAGGGCGCTGGGATGGGGTGAGTTGGGTCAGTGCTCATGTTACTCATTATTGCTGCCTACAATCGCTGCTCTGAGATGGCATCTATCTTACACTCATTAGGGAGATTTATGGCTCTGCACTAAGAGCTGGGAGAAATCTCTTTGGATGAATATTAACTCAGTGATGCCATCTCTGTGAACAGCTCCTTTCTGTCTTTACACCTGCAGCACTGGGAGGTTCATCGTATGTTAAAGAAGTTGGCACTCTCTGCCACCAGCTGGGTTTGGTGGAAATGGGAGGGAAATTGAGAGCTCTGTCTCTGACAAAGTTCCAGGGCAGTCAGTCACCCTAGCCTGGCACATCTGGAAGGCTTCAGCTTTCAGAGGAGGTATTCCCCTCACCTTTCCCCTTCCATGCACAGCCTGAGGGGTGCTGACCCATTATCAGCAGTGGCTAGCCTCCCAAAGTTCACACTGATCACAGCATGGGTCAGTAAGTGATGAAATATGTGCCTTTCTCTATTTTCACAGCCTGCTTTTTCCACCTTCCCAGCTCTTTACAGACACGAGCTGATTAAAGCCCACACCAGCAACGTGAGGCAGCTCTATCCTCACTGCACTGATGGAGCTCTGGAGTCATGGACATGTGAAATGTGTTGTCCAAGGCAAAAAGCTGGGGAGGATTTGCACCAGATCTGTGGCAGATCAACACTTAGTGTTCAAACAACTCCTTCTGTTTACACCAAATCTCAACACATCCTTTGATTTCACCTCTCTCAAGATGGAAATCAGAGCTGAGGGGCAGTTGGGAAGGTGACAGTTTGGGTTATGAAGGTGCTTCTTCTGCTGCCTGTACCTATGGACAAGGGCTCAGATCCTGCTCCTCCAGGTTGTGGGAAGCTGCAGTTTGATACCTGCTCCACAGTGACCCACCTGGGAAGCAGGATCAGCCCTGATGGGACAGACTTCTCGAGGAGCAGGAAGAGCTCAGAGCAGCATAAGACCCTCAGTGATACACGAGGGCAAGAGCAAAAGGAAGAGACAGATTCTGCTCTTCCTGAAAAATCCATAGGTTGGCATTCCCACACCTTCCTGCTGGTTTCTCCTCTCCTGCCTTCCCTGGCAAGCTGCCAGGAGAGTGACAAGTGAGCTGGCAGCTGATGTGAGGAGCCACCACCACTCTGAGGTGTTTTTACTGGAGGTGTTTTTTGGAACAAGTCAGAATTAATGGAGACAATAAACCCGCAGTCACTGCGCTTTGATTTCTGAGCATCTCCTACCACGGGGCCTCCTGTGACAGAGTAATCTCTGATGTGCCATTCCATTTACTTAAACAGATGATACAATTTATCAATATAATGGACACTGATGAAGATGGATTAATTTGGATTACAGAACCAGCGCTTCACAGTGGCTCTATTCAGGACACAAAATGAGGATATGTGTGGTTATGACATTGTTTGGAGCAGGGTGAGCAAGGGCAGCAATCTGCACAAGGATGCTCCTGAGCTGGCAGGAGGGGAGGGAGGAGAGTCCCAGCTATGTGATAAGGAAGCCTCATGTGCCAATATCTCAGACTGTGTTTATGTCCTCTACCACTAATTTATTTTTATATATGACTTCTGTCCCACCGAGATCCCCACAAAAGCCAATTAACCAGAGAGAAAGAGAGCAGAGCGTACAGAGAAAAGGAAAAGCCAAACTTAAAAAAACCAAACAAAAAAAAAAAAATAAAAATCACCATTGGGTGAGATGTACGTGATCTCTGATCACACCTCTTCTTTGTACCTGTTCCTGATCCCACCATGTCCCTGCTGGGTGACTCGCACATGGCGTCGGCCAGGCGCTCCCGCAGCCCCTCCTCGCCGTGCTCCATGGACGACATGTGCCGCAGACCGAAGTTCTCCGGCCAGCTCCCGCACACCTCCAGCAAGGTCACGCTCCGGTCAAAGGCACCTGCAACAGACAGAAGGGACACGTGTGGGACAGCTGTGGGACACCTGGGGGACACCCTGGCATCAACCTCCTGCCGTTTCAGGTACCTACAAAGCATAAGAGTTAAAATGTTGGTGTTATAGAACTCGAAGTATGGACCAGCTTTGACCAAGCAGCTGCAAGCAAAAAAAATTATTGAGAATGAAATTAAAATACAGACCCAATTCTGGTCTCACACTGGTGAGAGTCGGGAAAGCAGCACAATAACACAAATATGAATGGCCCTAGAAATTATTTTTAACCCTAGAAATGACTTTTAAAGTTGATCAGTCTTCCCAGTCTCAGCACTGTCTCAGCCCAGTCTCAGCACTGGGCTGGTGCTGAGATTCTTCTTCCCACTCCTCATCTTGGACAATGGAAAGAGTAATTTTGTCTTTGCTAATGGGCAGAAATTTTAGCTAAAATCCCTTTCTTGCTCTGAAACAGAGAAGTGCAGCAGCGTGGCAGAGCTGCCTTGTGTCTGATTAAGGAAGAAACAAATCCCTTGCCTCAGTCTGGGATATCTGTGGGTTTTCTCTGCTCCTGCACTGGGAAGTTTTAGGGCAAACATGCTCCAACAGAGACTCTTTCAGCAGCAGCACCTACTGAAGACTGGCTCTTGTGAGGGAGTGCACGTACCTACAAAAGACCCTTCAAATAATTCCTTGACTTGCAGTTATTACCTCATTCACAGCAGGGTATGATGTTCTGCCGAATGCAAAGATTAGATTCTGAATTCAGGATCACTTCAAAGTACAAATGAAAATGATTCTCCTTTATTATACAGCAAGTCTTCTGCGAAGGCTTCCTCAAATCATTCCCACTTGGAACAAGATTACAGTTATGCTTTGTTGCTTCAAGCACATACCATTTACTCCACTATTAGGTAACTGAATATGCAGCGTTTGCTGCGCCTGGTTTCTGCCAGCCTACCGAGGGGGAAAAAATGCAAATGCCAATGTTTCTCAAAGTTAAAAGTACATGAAACACGTCCTTGTTATCAGGCCTTTGGCTTTCCCCTTTGATCAGCCGTCAGAAACTATCTACACTTGCAGTCTGTGACTGTACAGCTTCACAGCACACTCCCTGCCACTGACAGGTGGTAATAGAAAGGGTGAGAGACCAAGCCCCGCGGCAGGCGGCCCTTCCTCTGATAGCGGCCAAAGTACCGGCTGATAACCGTTAGTAAACACTCGGCCAGCCAGTTAATCCATACATCAGCAAAGAGGGGCAGATAATTCTGAACCCTAATGGCACAGAGGAAAGCGCCAGGGCTGGCATTCAGGGATTTATATGGGCTGCAGCGGTGACTCCTGGCTCCTGAATTTCATCGGCGCGCACGGCGCTGATTTATCTCCCGGCCTGGCTGCGGAGTGGATTCCTGGCACTAGAAAACCATCGAGGCTGAGATGGACCTCTACAAAACGGGACCGTGGCTCTTGTGCGATCTGTGCACTTGAACTCTGGATGAATCCCAGTTTAAGCCGAGGAGGGATGACCAAATAGTTCAGCTTTTAATGGCTCTTTGGATTTATAAGGTTGATTCAGCCTACTAATTTGTTTTAAAGCGAGGGTTCTTGAAGCTTGTTTGAGAAAATGCAGGGAGGAGGCGAAGTAATTTCGATGATGTTTAAATCTCTACAGTGTTTTCATTATGTCAGCTCTTCTAAAAGCAAAATTTAGTCATTTTTTGAAGCTTTTTTTCCCCAAGTCATCCTTCTATGTTTTCATGCAACCCTGAGATGTCCTCTCCAAGACCCCACAGATTTTAGTTGTTTTTGACAGGGCTGTTCATGGAGCCTGAGAGTGACTGGGGGGACTTTTAAACCTGCTTCCCAAACCCCAGGGAAGCAGCAGGGCCACGATGAACTCCCACAGGTTTGCAGGCTTG
This sequence comes from Entomyzon cyanotis, assembly GCA_024500445.1. NCBI lineage: Eukaryota > Metazoa > Chordata > Aves > Passeriformes > Meliphagidae > Entomyzon > Entomyzon cyanotis. The sequence goes on from JAKEPQ010000673.1 coordinate 3,690,504, forward strand.
TGGCAGAGATGAGAAATCTCCTCTTTCCTGGTGTCTGCCCTTATTCTGAAAGTGAGAAATGGGAGCATTTCTGCTCCTATAAGCAGACATATGAATAATAAGGCAAATGGCTTTTGAAGCTCTGCCAAGATGCCTGCTTATGTGTACAGGGAGAAACTTCATGGAGCGCCGGGCTCTGGCTCCTGAGATACTTGAGTGAGAGCAGAGGAGACAAGTGCAGTGTTACCTCTGCAATCAGGGCCAGGAGCTGCCAAAACTTCTTAGCAGCAACGTGTGAGGCTGCAAGTGTTAATGCAAATGCAGGTTGGAGGGATTAACTGCACCGAAAGTTTGCTTGTAAAAAAACTGCGGGGCTGGGGAAGCTGTGGTTTTATCTTTCCTCCCTTTTCGCTCCTTCTCCGTGGTAGCAGTGCACATCTGGCAAGAGCATTGATATCCAGACATCCAGCTGTGATCCAGCAGCTACCACTGTACCCTGTGGGTAATCAGAGGCAGAGGAGGGCCTTGCACCATCATTTGGAACCCACAAATTCCCCCTTATTTGATAAAGTGGATTTCAGGGAAAGCTGAACATGCAGAGTGTGACTGAGGTTATTCAGGATGTGGGAAAGAAAGTGGGATCTTGCTTGAGCAGGCAGGTCCTTTCCTCCTGTAAATCCCTGCCTCTGAACCTCTCTGATGTGAAACAAAACTGTTTCAGGAAAAACAAGATTCATTATCATGGACCTTCCTCTTGCTCTTGCCAGTTCATCAGCAGACAACACACACATCAGGTAAAATAATTTTTCCAAGGCAGAATGAAGTCCTGGGTATTTTCACACCTTGGAAAGTGACTCTGTGGAGTTTGTGCCATGGCAATGGGCTGGCTGCTCCCAGCCTTTGGGTGCTTTGCCCTGTGTGCATCATTCCCTGTGTGCATCATTCCCTGTGTGCATCATTCCCTGTGTGCATCATTCCCAATGGCACACAGGCTAATGGCATTAAACTTCCACCACCAGCAGCTCAGCCTATCTCTGTATTTATTATATTGCAATCTCTCCCTCTGGCTGCTCTCTCCCCTTTTCAATCCCAGTATCTCACCTGATAAGGTATCGAGTTCCCCATCACTGACCAGCGAGGAGCTCACAAATAAACCTCACTGGAGTGTTCTGCTCTCAGAATCCCCAAAGCCAGGATGGAACCATGGAACCAAGGGGCTGGAAAAGCTCCTGCTGATTCCAGGGATTACTGAGGGCTGAGGGAAGGCAGGCTGACAGCCTGCTGAAACCCCTCTGACAGCCACCAATATCAGCCCCTGACGTGTGAAGCCCAGACTTCCTCTGTGCCCCCAGCCTTGGATGGGGAACAGGTTCCTCCTAAAAGGAGCAATTCATTTAGGAACAACTCAGGAGTGAGAAAATTGGGCATTTTGTGAGTCTAGCAATTACTAGTGAAATCCTGGTGAAATCTCATTAAATCACTGGAAAAAAATCTTATTGACTTAAAATTGTGTCAATATTTCATCCTATTTCATGGTGCTTTCAAGCCTGCAGAACATTTTAAACCTCTCTTTATTTATTAAAGATGAAACTGGGTGGGATGAAGACCATCAGCCTCCTCTGTATGATGTCCCAGCATCATCCCAGAACCCCACATCAACCCAAATGGAACAAGCAGGACCCTTGGCTTGACCACATAGGTCAAAAGTGCTTTGTTTGCAATTCCAGCCCCAAACACTCCGATCTAATTCTGTTCCACACACAGAATTTTCCTATTTAAACTTTAATTTTTGTCTGAAAATGATTTCCCACTTCTCTCCTTCCACAGGCATTTGCCTCCCCAGGAGTACTGCCCTTTCCTCCTGAGACTGCTGATGGAGCAGAATCAGCTCCCCATCTTTCTGCTCAACATTTCTTGCATTTTATTAATGGCAAAGGCTCCTGTCATTACTCACACCAAATTACCTTGCTTAGACACACAGGATTTGTCTTTAGCATTGCAATTGTTTCAAGGCTTTTAATATAAAAGCAAAATAAATTCTGGAGAAGGAAGGAAAAAAAAGCAACCATGCTAAACCTTGGAAATGTCCTTTCATTTCACAGCCCCACCAACCAAGAGCAAGAAAACCAGAGAAACTTCTTCCCTGAAAAAAAAAAAAAATCTAGTAGTAAAAAGTATTTTTACAAAATGTTTTAATGCTTCTAGTGTGTTATTTTTCTAAGTCAAAATAGCTAAGCTAAATCTTTCACCATAGCCCTTTAATTCGAAAGCCAGGGGAAATTTTTTTCATTAAACCTCTGGACGGCTTTGTTTAAAATATGAAATCAAGTAGCTCCATTTCCTGTCTTCTAAGGAACAGTAAATCAAAAAGAGAACGTTCTCCAAAAATACAGTAATGGTTCTATTAAAGAGCTTGACAGTTTTGAGCCTCACCTTGCATATTGCAACATACGTGTGAGCAAAAAGAACAGAGCGAAGAGGAGGGGACGCGACCTGCCGGTTTTAATTGATAAAAGATGCATCCTGATCAACAGGATGGGGTTTGACCGGTGGGATGTCAACCTGAGGGTTCAACCAAGAGGGATAGAAAGGGTTGGCCATGGCCTCTCCTGCTTCTCCTGGCTTTTTCAGAAGCTGGAGTGGATTTTGGAGGAGTTCTGGGCATGCTGGTGACCACGGGGAGCTGCCCAGGAACACCTCGGCTGGGAGTGAGAACCCCAGGCTGTGTGAGGAACCAGGGCTTGGAAACTCCTGGCCCGAAGCAGTGAGTCAAACTGTAACAGAGCCACTCAAACATGAAAGGTTGAACTTTCCTACAAGCTCTGCCAATTCCCTTCCATGCCATAACTTTGTGACTCCACAGGGAACTCCACAAAGCGGCTGTGCTCGGCACTTGAACGGGATCCGGGCAAACTCCTTGTTGGAGTGTGGAGAAGCAACATCCCTGGCTGTGGTGTGCCTGAGCTCTGGCCTGTGCTGCTGATCCCCTCCTGTGCATGGCTCACCCTGCTCTGCCACGGCCCAGCAGCTCACACACAGGGGACAGAACGCTGCTGCACCAAGGTGTAAATGTCAATTATTGCCTTTGGAAACCACGGCAGGAGCCACAGCCTTTGGAGTGACTCTGCTCCCTGTCATCTTCCCTCCCACAGAGTTTCTTTTTTCCCAGAACCGCTCACAGCTCTGCTATAAACAGGACATTACTCACCAGCTCTGTATCCTGTGAGTGCATTTAATTAATGGAGCCTTCAGCTGGGGTACCAAGTCACACAGGCAAGCAACACTTCCCAATCCCTTTGAACTCTTGGCTGAGGGAGGCTGAGAGGTTGCTTGTCCCTCCTCAGCACCACAGACTTGTAAACAGAAACTGCTGTTTATTCCTTTGTCAGGGTTCCTGAATGAGTTTGGAGCAGCCCTGCAGCTGCTGGAGGAGCAGAGTGGCTGCAGGAGTCCATGGATGCAGCTCCAGGGATGGCTGGGAATGAGGATGCCCAAGCACTGCCCATGTCCCACGTGGCCACAGGCTCAGGATGGTGGCCAAGGCAATGATGGCCATGTCCAGATCACAGTGCAGGTCCTTAAGGACCATCCCACCCTCCTGCTCCTCCCCACATCCCAACAAACTCTGTCTCCTCCTGCACAAGTTAACCAGGAGAAGCATTTGGGATGATCAGGAGCACAGCCAGCCATCACTGCCATCCTTGAAGGCTTTCAAATGCAAGCAAGGCTGCAATTTTCAGAGCTGGAGCAGCATGATATTTTCATAAATACATAAGTCTTTTCAAGGAAAAACAAATATAGAGAAAAGAATGTAAACATTATTGTAAAATGCATAATAAAACGTCTGTTGTTTGTTAATTTTGCTCCTTATTATTCAGCCTATCTGTACCACCGATGTTGAAACATTTGCCTTTTAAAATTTTTTTTTCCAACTCCCTTATTCATTTAAAAATAGTTTCCTGCATGTTATATGAATAAGCAAAACCTAAGGTCCCAAATCCAGGGGAACTTTGAAGTATGAAACCCACGGTCTATGGGAACTATGTTTTCATTAATCAAAGTAGATGTTTCTAAAGCCATCAGATTTATCATGACTGGATTTCATATGTGAAACCCAATATACACACAGACATACACTGCTTGTCCTTTCGGATTAGTGCTGACCTTTTACTCTCCTTTCTGAAGGATCTGCCTTTCCTCAGCTGAGGCTGCCCTGCTCTGCCAAAGGAGCCTTGACAAAGTGTGCTCCCAACTGCCTGCTCTCTGTCTGACTGTGAGTCTGGGCTAAGGTCAAAACAGAAATGATTAAGTGTATTTATTAAACTCTGCCTTCGCCTCGAATGCTCCCAGCGCCTGTCAGATGCCATCTGACTGCAGATTGCTGCTGGCAGCACACCTGGACACCAAACCAGGGGTCACCCAAAATCCAAACTGAGCCCCCAAAACCCCCCAGAGCTGCCCAAGAGCTCCTCCAGCCCTGCCCAAGGCAGGGGTGTTAGAGAAAGGACATGGCAGAGGGACAGGATGGTTTCAAAACTGGAGGCAGGATGTGACAACCACCCAAAGCAGCACTGTGAGAGATAAAACACAACAAAACGCGCTTGGTGTCGATGGGGGAATTTACGTTGTGGTTTTGCAGTACCAGAAGCACAAGAATTTGTTATCTTCGCTAAAAGAGCCACACAGGGCTGGGGCACAGGTGGGCACAGGTGGGCACAGGTGGGCACAGGTGGGCACAGGTGGCTGCTGCCACAGGTTGCACCCATGGAGAAGGTGCAGCTCATCCACAGCCCGAGGAGCAAAGTGCCCAGAAAAATTGGGAAAAAAAATTTCAACACTGGATGCCCTTTATTTAGCTGTCTAAAAGTAAAAAGAGATGAAAACTACAGTATATCTGGATGCTATTATGATTTGAAAACAAAATAAGCCTTCTTAAAAAAACATTAATTTCTAAGAAAAAATTTCTTCCCCGCCTTGAAAAGCAAGATTTGTGAATATTTTGACGCTTTACAGAATCAGAATGCCTGGAAAAAATCAGGAATGCTACAACCAGCCCCAAGCCCCCTTAGAGATTAACATTTCTTTCCATTTAATCCATAAAGGCATAAAGCAGAGTGTCCTGAAGAACCCAGGGCTCTGCACAAGCCAGGCTGGGGTGAGTTACCAGGTAAGATTCTGCACAGCAGAAAAACTGCACCTGATGTTCTTTCAACCTCCAGGTCTGGAAATTTCATTAAAAAAGGATTCGCAAAAGATCTTCAGCACTTTTTAGTTTTTGCAAGGTTGGAAATGTTTTCTTGTGGTATTCACATACTTATAATTCTCAGTCCTGGTTAAAATTAGAAAATCCAGTAATGTTGGGGTTTTTTTTTCTCCTAGTAAAATTTCCCACTCTCTGAAGATCTGCGACTTAGCTAAGCTTACAATACGATGATTATTGAGATTTTCAACAATGCCTAGGAAATTTAAACACACAATGAATTCCATTAAATCTCAGTGGAGGCTTTTTTAGATGAGTCTTTATTTTGTTTGACTTCTCCTCCGAATGAAAATGGCAATTTTAGGATGCTGAAGCCTTTTGCGTTGACTCAGTGGGGAAAATGCTGTGTGAGATGCAGGAAGGATACATCTGGTATTTCTGTGACACTCCACAATGATCCTTCTTTGACTCTTTGTTTATATGCCAAGTCATTTTTGAACTCTTGGGAAGAGGTTTGCAGGCATACCCTGTCTTAACGAGGTAGAAATATGCCAATTCCACTGCAGGGGCTGGAATAATATATTATTTCCCCTAAGAAAGCAGATTTATCTTGCTTATTATCAATCTCGTGGCATGTGCAAATGCATATCTATATATACATGTACAAAGGACACATAATGAATTAGAAAAAGTCTCATATTCACCCACAAGTAAGGAAAGATCTGACAACTCATCGGGGTTTTCGGGATAACCGAGATCTTATGTTACACTTCCAGACACAAGCGTGGATTTGTCATCTTGCTTGAGCCTTTAGTGGTGACTGTGTGAGCCAAGGAATTTAATTCTGATTGTTTCGTTTGAATTAGAAAAAATCTCAGTGTTGAAAAAACATTGGAAGCGGGCTGTGCACTAATACATCACTCACAGTGTAACAGGAGCCTCCTTCTTGTGCAATAGCAACAGGGAGTGTGGAAAGGCCGAGTTCATGGTGGGTACAACTCATCTGCAGCTGAATGTTGGGGACACTGGGTTTGAAACCTGCTGCAAAGGAGGGGGGAAGCCTCTCCCACCCCAATCCCAGCGGGATGGACGTGGCTCAGTGCCCAAACCCTGCCCCAGCATCCTCAGCATCCTCCATACACTCTCTACTAGAGACACAGAATTCTTGGGCTTTGGGTCATTTCTTCCTGATAAGTAATTTGCAGCCTGAGAAATGCTCCCAAACAAGAGGAGATAATGGGCAGTTTGTCAGCCAGGAGAGAGCTCAGAGTAGAGCATCTGTGGGGAAGTAGCTGAGCACTGAGGCTCCGGAAACATGAAATTTGGTTTATATCACTAACAACCCGTTAAGAGAGAAACTGGAATATTTTCTGCATTAAAAGAGCAAATATTTCTCTGGTCTCATATCACCTTTCCCAGATGAAACATTTCACAACCCAGCTGACTTATAAACAGAAACCAAAATATTTTCCTAAGGTGGATCACTAATCCCACTCGGGGCTTCCAACTTGTAATTTATTTGTCTTACCTCACTATGAGATAATGTACACGCTGGTTCCAAGCTACTGTCCAACAACTGCTTGGACATGGGATAAAGAAATCTCACTTGCAAGCACCAGGCACTCGCTGGGGGTTTGGGAATTGGTCACAGGGTGACTTTTCCTGCTGTTTGTGCCCAGCATGTGAGTGGAAGTGCCCAACTCCTGCAGGATAAAGTACAGAATTCCAGAATGGTTTGGGTTGGAGGGACCTTCAAGACCATCCTATTCCATCCTGCCATGGCCAGGGACACTTTCCACTATCCCAGGTTGCTCTGAGCTCTTCCTACAAGGTATGAAAAGCTGGATGGGAGCTCCAGAGCCATCCTGTCCTGCCCTGGGCAGGCAGCACATCCCACTATTCCATCAGCCCTGGGCATTTTGGAAATTGCTCTCTCCAAGTCTCTACATCCCCCCAAGAACACTAGGAAAATGTGTTTCTTTAAGGACTACAGGGAAACGTGAAATTTTATGTTTAGAAAGTAATAAAAACCCAACAAAACCTTAAACTTGTTTCCTTGTAAGCCTTCCAAGTCAGGGAAGATAAATTTTTTTGGCCCGATTCTGAATTCATTAAAAGCATGTGCCAAGTTGCACGAGCAAATTATCTGAGCTCCAGCAAGGACTGGACCTACAAAGCACTGAAACCTCTGGTTCTGAGCCAGCTTAAGCATATACTTACTTTTAAGCATGCAAGCAGCCCCGGTGACTTCACTGGGAGTGCAGAGATGCTGAAAGTTAAGTGTGTGCTTAAGTGTGCTGCTGGAGCAGAGCCAGAGCGCTGGGGAACTCACTGCACCAAGCTCTGAGCTCCCCCCAAACCCCATCCAGGGCAGGGATCTCACTCCAGCCAGGGAGGACACAGCTGGGCAGCAGCCAGCAGCCCCTCAAGTTTTCCTGAGCATCCACGGAGGAGGTTTTGCCCTTGTCACTTGTGTTTATCCATCAGGCAGCCGGTGGCTGGATAAGGCAGAGCGACGGCGCAAGGTGAGATGATGGAGTGAAAAAATGATTGCAGCTGGCACGTCCCAGCCTAAGGCTTTCGGGCATTTAACTCATCTCCCTCTCATCCTCAGCAAGGCTGCACTCAAAGGGCAGGGATTCACCCTTCCTGAGCTCCACGCTGCCACTTGCCACAGCAGCAAGGAGGAATTTGGCTCCCGTGGCTCGCTGCTCGTGGCTCCCAGCAAAGCTTGCAGGAGGGAGCAAGGACTGCTCCAAAAAAGAGTCACACAAGGTCTTTGGCTGCCTTGAGTGACAGCAGGGTTTTGGCACTTGACAGTGGCACTGACCTCCTGCTGCAGAAATCACTGAAGGTGAGGAGAAGGGTGTGCCTGTAGGGCATCGTCCTAATGGGGACAAATTAAAAGGGATTTTTTTCTTAATCTTTCTTACTCCCCACAAAACCAAAAAAAAGACAAAAGTGGATCAAAACAAATGCAAAATGAATCAGTTATGAGGAAAGTCTGATAATTCACGTTGTGTGCTTTAAGTCGAAAGGACAAGAACTGGATTTTTATCATCAATTTTTTTTCCTCTTCCTTCCATTTTGTAGCACTGATGGCAAGGAGGTGCTTTGCTCTGACCATCCCAGTTTTCACAGCACTGTGGCTCCATCCCAGGATGATCCAAATGGGTGTTTCTCACTTCCCATTTCTCCAGGAGATCCTGATTCAGCTTCATAGCACCTTCAAAATACACTTTACACCTCAACTGGCTCAAGGAGCCCAGGAAATGTGGGGTTCTGAGAGCTGCAGTTTGCCATTCTGGGGGACAATAAATATTCCACTTAAATCATGGCTTGTACATATCTGAAAGGATAAACCTGCCACTAATAACTACGAATTAAGAGAGAAGATTCCAATTTTTATGCCAGAAAGCTAACAAAAATCTTCAGTGCGTTATAAACAAGGATCCATCATTATAAATGAAGTTCAGCATGTAAAAATCCAAAGATGGAGTTTATTGTCTTTAATGGCTGAGAAATGACAAGAGTGTTTGGTTGAAGAGGAATTTAGCAAGAAGTAGTTCTGTACAAGAACCAAAATCTGTCTTTAAACAAGAAAATCACTGCTGACAGTTTTACAGCAGAATTAAGCTGTGGTGAACTCTCAGAAGTGGGGCTAATCACAAGTTTCTGGGGAATTTAATATGGAAAAGAAAGCTGATTATTAGAAAAACTCCTGTAACTCAGGTAGAAGTCGATCCCATCCCTTTTCCAGACTAAAATGATGAGTGAAACCACCGATGTTTTGCAGAGGGAATTGCTTTCTGCAGCCTGCAGAGCCACCCTCTTTGGGAGGATCTGAGAGCCCATTGGACCAACTGCTGCTCCAGCTCCAACCATCCTCCCATCAGCTCAAGGCTTCAGTAGGAAAAACTTCCTTTAAACCAGAGAGAAGCAAACCAAGGAGGAAAAGAAGCTGATGAAGACATGAGAGGGATGCAGCACTCGTGATGATGTGGCTGTGTCAATTCAAGGAGAAGCATTTCCTCCAGTGGGCAAGCTCAAAGGTGGAAATTGTCCAAGGGGAATCTCTCAAAAGCCCTGGACAGCAGCAAAAAAACACGACAAAAAACTTGCCAAATGTTTTAGTGCTGTGCTGAAAGATCAAGGTGAAGGGAGCCTCTGCACTGGAAGCCTTGGAACAAAGACAGAATTTCCTGGAACGGAGCACGAAGCTGTTCAAACCCATCATCTCAGCTGTGAACTGAAGAAATAACAGTAATAACTTTATGAAGAAAGAAGGAAAAGGAAAGGGGGAGAAATGAAGTAAAATCTTTTGCCAGATCCAGGTAACGCTGACGTCCCAATCCGCAGATTAATTCAAATCAAGGAATGAGAAAAAAACTGCGGGACATGAGAAGAAGGAAAGGAAATACTTCTAAATACTTCTAAGTACATTAAGTGACCAGATTGGGAATGTATCCTGGGAGAAGTCACTTTTCCTAAGCACAATTATTACCTTTGATACATTAAAAGCTCAACAAGAGTTTCCTACATGGAGAATAGATTCCAAAAGTCTGAGAGGGCACGTTCAAAGCTCCGGGGGAACAGTGGGGCAGCTCTGGTGTCTATCAAGCCACGTTTATTGATGTTCCTGCTAGCTGAGGCAAGGTTTGGGAACACGGATCATAACACCATTTTTATACCCTATAAAATACACTGTGAAGTGATGAGAAATGGGAATTGCTGAGCTGCACCAGGCAGGTCCTTTAGAGAGGAGAGCACGTTTTTCGTGAGAGTTTTTACAGTGCAGAGAGCAATTCTCTTCTTGCTGTGAAAAAAAAAAAATTGGGAAGCCTCCAAGGCATATGTTTCACAAATCTCCAAAAAGTGGAAAACAAGATTCCAAGAGGAGAAGTGTGAGAACAGAAGTTCAGGGCGAGCTTCCTGTGCGTCCTGCACTGGGGACTGACAGGGCAGAGACCAACCCAGGACCTCTGCAGCCTCCCCAGGCTGTTTGCCTCACAACTGGCCTGAGGATGGGATTTGGGATTGCACTGGAAGCTGCTTATCCTCCCTGCAATCACAGCAGATTTTATTTAATTGCATTCAAAACAGGAGGCAAAAATGGAGATGTTTAAGACCACCTGCATTTTCTGCTTAATCGAGCAGAGAACTGCCTTCCCATCCCAGGGAGAGAATTAGCATCTTAGCACCTTGTTTCTGCAGGACATTTGACCTTTGTAGCTCCACAAACCAAGCCACTGGCTAATTTTCATCTAGTTGGACACTGTTAGGAAGCTACTGAGGAAGTGGGAGACGTTGGAGGTGTTTTGGTGAAATATTTAAGCTGCAGAGTTGTCACTGAGCTGAAGGCACCTTGAGCCCTGCCAGGGTGCTGTGGGAAGATGGTCTGGGCATGATAATGACCTTCATGGGCATAATTCCATCCTTTCCATGTCAGTTTTGGAAATCAGACCCAAATCCATGCCCAAAGCTAAAACTGCTAGTTCATCAGGTGGGACAAGACAGAGCATCCCCTGAAAAGGTTAAACCAGTGTGATCTTCTTGGGGAGATGCAACTATGGTTGCAAGGATTTCCTTACTGGAAATGTTTCCAACATACTCTGAATATTGTGGAAACCAGAAAAATGGAGGTAGTAAAATAACTCTCCAGCTTAATTCTGAGTCTTGTTGCTACTGCTCTGAGCAGCCCAGGGATGCCACCTGTCCATCTTATGCCTCAGTTTCTCCATCTGTCTGATAGACAGGAGCTCCTTGACTTCAGTTTTCCCAAAATAACTCTCTGGGAATGCTCTGAGGTCTCAGCAGTAAGCCAGTGCACATTGCTGCTCACAGAAGACCCTCTGTAGTTAACAATATGACTCTGGAACACCTTGAAAATCCAAACCAGATGAGTCCTGTGCCCATCTACATCAAAAAGCTGCCTTTTTTTCCAGCCTGTGCTGTTGTTAGGTCAGAGAGCTGCGAGGCCCTGGCTTCTGAGGCTTGAGCATCAAAAGTTTTCCACAGGTTTAGAGACCTCATCCTAATTCTCACAGCAGCAGAGACAAACAGCTTAAGCTGAGCTGGAAATCCCACTGTTCACACAGAATGCAGTTCACCTCTGTGCTGAGAAGGCCAATATAATATTTAAGACCCATTTTCGGGGCTTAGCAAGACTTAAGTGGTGCACAGACCCTTTGGCACAGGAGGGGATTTTACTCCCAATAAACCACCAAAGTGCAAATTTCTGCAGGACCCTTGACAGGATGACAGCTACAGAAACATAATAATCCACCAGACTTGTAACCAGCAGTCCACCTACCCTTCTCCTATAAATAACAGGCCCAAGACAAAGGAAGTGGGAATTAGATGCTTGTGGTGAATTGCAGAGAGCCAAAGGCATTATATGATACCCACTACCTACATCTCCACTTAATTAGCAGTGGAACTGCAGACACGAGACCTCAACATGTGGTATTCACATGTGGCCTCAAAAATACTGTCAAAGCCACTTTTCTTGAGGTGAAAACGTCCAGGGTGTGATGCAGAGGGGGAGGCTGGAGATGCCTGATGGACACACTGGGTAACACAGTGTGCCCAGCAGCTCCAGCTCTGCCCTCACACCCCCTGGGAGCTCCAGAGAGCTCCTGAGGTGTCTGCTGTGTGCACTGAGGGAGCAGCTCGACCTCGGCGAGATGAAATCTGAAATTCAGATGTTAGTGTCAGAGCTAATAGGAAACAGGACGCAATACAGCACAACTCCAGTGGGCCAAATGCTGGGCTTGGTTATGACCTGGTGAGTCCAGTCAGAGCCCAGGGAATCTGCATTCTGTTGTGCTTTAATGGTTTTGTCTTGTAGGCTTAAAAATAAACTTGTAACGTTTTCTGACCCTCTGTAAAACCCCAGCTAGATTTTCTCCAGGAATAGACACGAGTTTGCTTGTTATCCTGATATTACTTGACTTCAGGGATGCCTGCAACTGAGTCAGGGGTCTACTGGTGAAATCCCAGCTTCTCCAAAACCACCAGGAGTTTTGCCAAGGCATTCAGTTGAGGCAGGGTTTCAAAGAGAAAAATACATTAAAATGCAAACAAAAGCCTCTCTGCAGATATTTCAAATAGATTTTAAAGGAGGTATTGGGAGAGTGCAGCTCCGTGGATGTCACTGTCACGTTGTGTATGAACAATTCATCATTTCTACAACACTGGAGTGAGTTGGACAATCTCTCTGTGAACAAAACCAGAGACATCTGCAAATAGGATTTAAAACCTTTTTTTTTTTTTAAAAACAAAATGATTAAAAGTTGAAGAAACACTTCCATATGGAAGAATCTTACCCCAACAGGTCACCACAAAGACACTTCAAACACAATAAAACAGGAAGTGCTAAAAAAAGCATAGCAGCTCACAAAAAAACCCCACAACCTTTTCCACAGAAAAAATATATGTCACCCTGTGTAGAAAAACCATTTGGCAGCATAATGTGTCTTTAATCTGCTCAATTTGCTTATTATAGTAAAGGGTTAGAGGAATTTTCAAGCAGTGGCCAAAAATACTACAATGATATCCTCCCCTTGCAAAGTAAACTTACTTAAAGTGAATTAACTTCTTCAACTTAAATATTTCAAAGCTGAAAGTGCCCCACTGGAAAAAAAAAAAAGCTCCTGGCCACAAAGGATGGTTTAACTGCTCAAAGGCAGGACCAGCAGTGTCTGCCCATGCTGGGCTGTGCCAGGCTTTGCTCCCAGACAGCCCTGCAGAACTCGAGCTAGGGGAGCAGCAAACACCCAGCTGAGCTCTTCATCTGCCTCTTGCTGGACTTGAGAAAGGCAAACGCACTTTGAGGCAGCAGGAAAATAAAATATCCCAATATTCCTCCACTCTAATCCCGATGGTTGTGTGCCCAGGGCTGGGAGAGGAGCTCTGCTGGCACCAGAGCCAAAATCAGGATTACTCCATGTCAGAAACAAATTGATTTTGAGCCTATTGATCTGCCAAATTGCTTATCAGGTTTGAGAGCCTTTAAAAGTCAAGATAATAGTTGGAGGGGATGGAGCTAACCCAGGGGAAGCAGGCTGCTTTTGTGCCTACCCTGCCACAAAGAGGGCACAGAGGGATTTCAGTGACCATCGCTCCTCATCTCTGCTCTACTGACCCAAGTGTTTGGTCATGTTAGAGCTGATAATTTATAAAAATGCTGTGGCAATTCTCCAGCTGATCTGCAGTTAGGAAACTGTGCATGTGACACACTTGCAGCTGCCTGTGGCACAGCTGGGCACAGCAGCACCCCCAGCCTGGCACTGCAGAGATGCCCAGAGGAGGCCAACAAAGACAATAACAGGAAAATTCAAGGAAATCAAGGCTGCCTGCTCTTGATATTTAATATCCATGAGCTAAATACACAAAGGTGCAAAAAGCTTAATAGTATTTGTGGCTGAAATTAAAACTTTAGAAGAAACTTATAGCGAGCAGTAATGTATGCAATGACATCTGGGGCTGTAATCAGCAAACTGCTTTCAAGAGCTGCCAAAGCAAACAGCCAAATAACAAATCCACTTTACAGATCATCAATCTGGTCGGGCACTTGCCAAGGTAAATAGTACAAGGCTGAAGTTTGCTTTGCAAACCAGTGAGCTGGGAGTTTAGCAAGGCCTGCTTCCAGCACAGGCAGGCTGGGCAGGGTCCTGGAGGGCTGGCGTGGGGAGAAGTTCAACAATTCCATATTCAGCCAGTGAGCAGGGGATGCAGAAAGGTGAAATAGAAGCAGCATTAGGGATTAAAAAAAAAAAAAAAAAAATAGAAGAGATTCAGGTTATGCTCCTAATTCACTTCACAATGGTGGTTATCAGTGCTGGTACAACTCAAACCCAAAAGCAGAGTTTATTGTAACGCTGCTTTGCAGATTGGGCAACACTTCATGGGAACTCCAACCCTAAGACTGAAAAAAAATTAGTAGGAAATGAACCTTCTTTTATTTTTCAAATGAGATAAAATCTGGCTCCAACTACCATATTTTACATTTTAGTGAAGAGGATATAAAACATCAAACAGGGATTTTTTTTTTTTCATTATGAATGCAAGAAAGATAATTTATGGCGGCTGCAAAACATTTATTTAAGAAGTAAAGCCTTTATGTTCTGTATACAATTTATAGGGCTGTAAAAGAAAGAAGTGAAACAACTGCAGCCATAACATGTGCATTTATGAATAATAATTTTAAAGTCCATTTTGCTAAATACAACTTCTGCTTCAGAGTTCACTCCTCAGTTGATTGGGAAGTCCTCGAGTGCAAATTCATATTTTTTAAGGTTATACTCCTGGCTAAAAAGGGAGCTCAAGACAAAATTGCAGAGCAGTTTATGTCAAGAACTGGACAGAATAATAGCACAATGAATGTATAATATTGTCCAAGTGGTGAGAGATGGCATATTCCTGGTGGAAATTGCCTCAGCTCTGTCTTCAAGCACAAATATTTGACTTTTGCTGCGGTCAGAGGGTTGCAACAGACTGAGGAGAGCCTCCAGCTAGGACACCTCATGTAGGACTCCTCATCCCTCACCTCGGGTGAGACAGAGATGGACTCATTCCCTCATTGCAACCAAAACCATTGCTTAAGTGCTGTGCTGATAAACACAAGCCAAATGGGATGAAATTGGCCCAATAGTACAGCAGGAAAGGTGAGCATTAGCAGAGCTGGAACACGATGGGGACTCACAGGCTGGGGCTATGCCTGCGTGTTTGTGTGGGAAATCATGAATTATCCCTTTTTTTGGGCATTTATTTGCCATTTCTCTTAAGAAATAACACCCAGCATGGTTAATACCTGCAGGTGGTTTGCCCTTCAATGCTCAGGAACCTGTGAAGGGATTGCCTCCAACCCCATGCAGGCTCTGTACCCCAAAGTCTCCTTCTCCACACCCCAAATCCCCAAGAGTTCCCACTCTACCCTCCAAGGTTTGATCACTGTCACCTGGTTTTTCTGGTTACAGTAAGAGCCCCAAACAGTTACAGTGAGATTTTAGCTAATCAAAGCACGATGAAGCATGGGAACAATTTAGAGCTGGAGTTGGAAATAACTAAGTGGATCCCCCACAGGCACAAAAAAAAAAAATTTCTGATGACGAATCTTTCATGCTAATCAAGAGGTCCTGCATCTGTAATGAGCTGAGTCTCACGAACGTCCGTGTGGAGAGGCCAAGTTCCCAGTGGGGATTTATGACACTGCCTGCTCTGAAGGGCTCAGCCTTTTCCTCTCTTTATCCCACAGATTGCTGTGACCCCAAAAAGCATCATGGTCATCATGATGGTCATCACCCAGCCATCCACCTCCATCCTTTCTCTGAGCTCCAGCTCTACCAAGCTGACCCTCAGCTTCCCCGGGTTTTCCTGACAGGGCTCTTTTCTATTTTGGGAGTTTTCCCCTTCTGTTACACTGAAGAAAAGCAGCATCTGGTATCACAAGACAAACAGAGATGGCTGCCCCAAACCCTGAGCTCCCAGAGGCTTGGCAGGATCCCCGTGCCGCGCCGCGCCGCGAGGAGCTGCCGGTGGCCAAAAACACTGATAAAAAGGATGTGTAACTCCTCAACACCATCCATGATGGAAACAACTGCAGCTCTCACTGGAGGTCAGGACTCACACAAAAACAAGCCTACATGTGTAGCAGATTACAACAAACACATGGCCGAGATGGACCCGACAGATCAAATGTTGGAATCGTATGATGACACATGGAAAAGTGGAGCTGAGCAGGGGGAGAAAAGCAAGGCAGAGCCCATATGTTCAATTAGCGAGATACAAAGCTTTTGTTGTATACCAAAAATAGCAAATAAAAGTCTGTTGTCATTTTGGGATAGCCAGATGTGTTTCATTTCCAGCTTCACATCTGAACGTGTGGACCTGCCTGGAGATGAAAGGGAGGAAAGTGTGGCAATGGCTGAAGGGTATAATTACATCAAAACTCTTCCTTCCAAACAATGGGTGATCTCGCTCCCCCGCACCTTACGCAGCCCAGCGCCGGCTGCTCGGCATCCAGAGCGGTTTTCCAGGATTCTACCTGCTTCCCAGAGTGGGGATTGCTCCTTCCAGACATTTTCTCACCAACAGGATCCCTCCTCATGCCAGCAGCTCCACAGGCTGCCTCACCTGTGCTGCCAGCCCGTCACCTTGGCTCCTACAGTGCTGGAATGACATCCCATGGGAGACACAGGCTGCAAGTGGGAATTCTCAGCAGCCAACTCAGCCTCCTTCTCGATGGTTACTTGGAAAGATCCCACTTTTTCAAAGAACAGCACCAGGATTTGTTCCTCCAGAGCTCAGAGACTCTCCGAGGGCAGAAAGGGATGCCAAGTCACGAGCGGAACGAGAGCTACCTGGCCCATGAGCACATAAAGCAAACACCAGTCTATAACCAATAAACACAACTCACTTAGGTAGCACTCAAACAAAACCAGATGGGCTCATCTGCTGCAGGTTTCCCTTTCCTTTTCTCATTTTTTCCCCTTTGCTGCTTTTGAATTTAGATTATGCTCAAACAAGGAACGTTTGCCAAGGATGTGACTTCCCAGAGTTCAGGTGTGCTTCCCTGGCTTGACACACTAATTAAGGCAGCAGTTTATTCATCCAGCCTTTGGAGAAGTGAAAACGTGAATCCACTGGCAGTGGTGGAGCAGATATCCTCACCAGAGCACCTGGGCAGACTTCTCCTGGTGGTCACCAGCACCATCTCCAAGCCCACACCTCCCACGCAGCGACGCATTTCCCCTCCTGGCGTGGCCTGGGGCAGTGTTATTATCTCTCATTGACAAATGGAAAAACTGAAATGTGCAGGGATTCAGTTACATGCCCAGGATCACCCAAGAAGCCTGTGGCTGAGCTGGGATTAGACCTTGGAGCTCCCCAGTCTTTGCCCAGCTCTTAACCACAACACCATCCTTCCTGAGTGCTTTTATGTAGTTATATTTATCTTTATGTAGGGTCATCTTGGCTCCCATTATGAAAAGCACATATGGTTTCCAGTCCTCAAATTGCCTGGGTAAGGGTTAAATATTCAAATATAATGTTATTCCTGGCATTTATGGAAAAGTTTCTCAGTGCTGATTCCAAAATCCCATGGCTTTTTTGGAGCTGCTGCTCTTTATCACTGATAGTTATAAACAGGCTTGTCACTTCCATGCCTGTGAATTGATAAAAACAAAGTACTTTATCCACAGGATTAAAATTAGGGTAAATGATGAGAATGTGGCTGCACATTTGCATTTGCTAAATTCTAATATGGATTTTATGATCACATAACTGGGATCCACAGAATTACAGGAAGAAGGAAAGCCAGTGAATGCTGCTGCAATAACCTATGCACACCCAGCTTAATCCAGCTCAAATTCCTCGTGTTAGAGCACTTTATCATAAATTCTCAACTCATAAACCCCCTCTGGATTGCAGTGAACAGCTGTAGTACACAAAAGGTTAATCAAAAAAGAAATCACACAAACACCAAATGCAAACAAACCCCTCTTACCACCCTGATCTCATCGGCGCTGCTGCAAAAAAATGATTACTAAAAGAAATCCAAATGGCAAAGCCACTGGTCCCAATCTGTACTTAGAGGATATTCAGGGCATTGCCTCCACCTGGGGCTGTGGTTAAGCACTTTATTCCTGATTCAGCTAAACCAGAACTGCCACACTTCACCTCACAGCCCCTTTGGTTTTATCCAGAGTTTTCCAGTACCCACCCTGGTGTGCACCCAAACAACTTCATTCTTCTTCTGCTCCTACCTGCTGTGTGTAAAGCTCAGAAAGAAGAAGACAATAGGAAGATTTACTATCGCAGTCTATCTTCTTGGTCAGCAATGACTGATGGACTCTGTGTTGATATCTGATTTTTGTTTCCACTCTGTGTAATGCAGAAAGGAGTAAGAGGAGTGAGCAATAGATCTTGCTGCCAGAGAGGAGCAGACATTGCTGCCAGCACCGTGCTGGGGACTCTAGGGGACAGGAGGTGCCCACCAGGTGCCAAACTGCCACCCTGAGGATGTTTCACTGCATCTCCTCATGTTTTTCAGCTCCTTGGGAAGGGCTGTGGGATGCTATCAGCAGCAGGATTGGGGGAGCACTGATAACCACACCACAGAAGGAGGAAGCTCTGTGTTCCCACCTCGTCTGCAGGTCTGAGATATCACCACGATGTGTTGTTGCTGCAACTGTTCCCTCCAGTGTTTTCAAACAGATCAGCCACAAGACCCATCCAGTCAAAACAAGGGGAAAACACATTCCACATACCGAAGGCAGTTGGATAAAAACCCTTCCTGCACTCATTAAATTCTGTGTCAGACACTCACCAGGCACCACGCTTTTCAAAGAGCTGTCTGTTTACTCCATTGCTGCTAATATTCAAGATACATTTAAAGTAAATAGGTTAGGAAAGCATTTGATCTCATTGCTGCCTAGTGCAGGATCCCAGCAGGCTGGACTTCCTGGTAGAGCCAAGTATTCTGAGATTCCTTGAAATCTCCACTCATCCTCCTCTATTCCAGCACTAACCCAGTGCTACTCTGGGGAAAGCAAACTGCTGTGGAGAACAAGAAATCAGTGTGATTCACTGAATAACTCATAGCTGTGGCCTCAGCTCAGCAGAGCTCCAGGAACTGACTGGAACTGTGCTCCAGCTGACTCCAGGAGCTCAGCCAACACCACAGGTTGCTCAAGGAGGTATAAGGTGTCTCATCCCTGGAAGTGTCATGCTGGATGGGCTCTGAGCAGCTTGGTTCCCTGCAGGAACCTTTAAAGGTCCTTTCCACCCAACCTTTCTGTGATTTTGGTGGGGTGTGAGTTCCCACCCATGGCCCAGGCAGTGCCAACTCAGCTGCTCACCTGCCTGGCTCTTCAAATAAACCCCCCAGGTCACTTGGCTGCAGTGGCAGCTGCAGGAACACCCATTCTGGCACCAGAGTCCATCTGACAAATTGCCTGTGCTGCATCCTTCCCAGCCCTTGCCCTTGTCCCTCTGCTGCATCACACCACGAGCTCCATCTCCTACCTGATCACTGAAACAATGCAGGAAATACGAAGGAAAAACCCCAACCCAAACCCACAAACACCAAAACGTTGCAGCAGCAAAGCAGAGGGGAAATGAAGCGTGGGGTTGGAAGGAGAAGGCAGGGTCAGGGAAGGGCTGGGAGCCTCTTAAACTGGCTTTGCTGCGGGATAAGATGCTCATGTAACTACACCCTTATTAGTGTTATTTTTTTAAAGCTGGATCATTTCACAGATCTGCTTTAAAAACATGTCATAAATGAGATCTGCTGCAATGGAGCAGTAATATGTGCCTACAGCTGGAGCCTGAGCAGAGCTGGGCTAATTTAGCCCAGCTGAAGACCTGAGCCTGCACTACCCCAAACTTCTCTTCACCACCCTGAAGGGGGGAAAGGTCCTAATTGCCCATGCACTGCTCTTCCCTCAAATATAACCTCTGTCTGGAAGATTAATTTTCGTGGTACTAAAGATTAAAAAAAAAAATTAAACAACCCCTCCAAGCCATCGATTTAATTTAAGGTTTCATTTCGAAACAGTTGGACAATTTCCAGATCTTCAAAGTTTTGACCAAAAATAGAAAGCATATTCTGCAACTGATTTTAAAGATCTGTTCTGTTTATTTACTTATTCTAATATTACCACAACTGCTCTTTAAAGAAAAAATGAATCCCAAGGGATTCCTTGCCATCCAGCCCTGGCAGGGAGGCACCTGCACGCCTCATCCTCGTGCAGGTGGTGATGTGCTGGCAGGGAAATGCCTGTAACTACATAAAGGGATTACCTGGCACTCTTTAATGGGGTGGACAAGAGCCCTTTGGCTTTTTAAGCACCTGAATGCTTGAGAAGTGCCTGAGGAGAGAAGGAGGCCTGGCATCCCTGCAATCCCAGCAGGCAGAGGCAAACAGGAGCTGGATGGTGGTGTCACACAGCATGGCACTGGTGCTTTGGGGCCAGACAGGTCCTTTCCCACACCCAGAGCCCTGCAGAGGGGGAGAGAAGGAAAACAACCCACCCAGCCCCACTGTCCTGTCACAGCTCTGTGCTCTCCTCTGCAAGAGGCTCAGCCGCAGCTCCTGTGCTGCAGCATCCTCAGTGCATTCCCTCCAGCCCTGGAGCTGCTCTGCAGCTGTCCTGCCTGCACACAGTCCAGAAATACCCCTCACCCTGCACAGCACAGCTCACTGATGCCTATAAAACAGTTGGTGTTTTCCACATGCAAGTGTGAGGAGGAGGCGTGGTGCTGCTGCTCTTTCAAGGAAATGTTCTGCGGCAATTACACCGCGAGAGACACCCCGGCCCTGCCAAGTGACAAGAGTAGGAAAGTATGCAGACAAAAGCCAAAAGACAAAACCTTTTTAATTATAATTCTGGCACTCGAGCAAGGATTCATATTGACAAGGCTCTGTGCAAGAGGCTCGTGCTGCTGCTGAGGGATGCAGGCGGTTTGGGATGGGGTTTGCACGGGGTTGGGATGCTCCCCAGTTATCCTGAGGGATGGGAGAGGTAATTCCTGCTGCACAGGAGGAGGAAAAGGGGATGGGGAGGGCAGGAGAAGCCCTGCCACTCGTGTTGGGTGGATTGTAAGTGGTGATGGAGTCAGGGGTTGGAGGAGGATCCAGGGATGCTCGGCAGGACCCTCCCTTCCCCATCCACGTGAAAACTGCTCCTTAAATATTTACGATCCTTGTTTTTTCTGACCTTCTTGTTCATACCCTGGTAGCTGTTGGTCTAACACTTCACACGTTTTTAAAGCCATTCCAGTATTTATAGGTGTTCTGGTATTTTTAAGGGATTGATCTTCCACTGGGAGACTCCCATCAGGGCTTTTCCCATAGGAAAAGAAGGAATGGGAGCAGAGAGGAGAGCCTGAATCCCAGCTGGCATCTCTGCCACCCTCCTGGCAGCACCACCACCTCCCCTGCCTTCACCCACCTTCTCTTCTTCACCCAACTTCTGCTCTGCCACACCTGCCTTTTGACACGTTCTGAATAAATAATTTATTGTGGAGACAGAGTAGAGTTACAAGGCTTTAAATCTTGCACTTGCAGCTTCACACAAGTTTTCAGGACTGCTGGGCCCGGGGCTGGTTTTGAGTAGCCCAGAGGGGGGAAAAATCCACAGTGTTCCCATGATATATGTTAAAGTAAGCTGCTTTTTATTTCAATTTGGGGAGAGTTAAGTAAAGCAAACCCTCAGATCTAAGCTATGGGATTGAAGGAACAGGTTAGAAGGAAGGGAGGAAATTCAACCAGATCCACATGAATGACTTAATTTTGGTTTCTAAACCCATATCTGATTAACCAAAGACCTCCATTTTCATCTACTGACTACATTAAATATAAACAGACATCCATCACAGAGAAAAAACAGTAATTACTATCTGTTGAAGCCATCACTTCCATGCCATTTGGCAGAGAGCTTCGCATGACATCCCCATAATTTGGTATTTTGGTACAGCGAGAGACATTGCTCCACTCTGTGCTCCACTCACAGCAAGAGCCAAAAGGCATTTATTTCTTTAAACCCCTGAGCATCAATACAGTGAGTGAAAGCATAAAACTCTGGCCAGATGCTTTGAAAGCCACCAAGCCACGGCTTTTTTTCCCCTTCTCTCTGGAGCAGCTGCACCCAGTGAGTTCTCTGCATGCTCAAAAATCAGGCAGAGATTTTCAGTCCAAGTTCAGACTCATGACTGATGCAAAATGTAAGGACTTGTCACCAAAGCCATCCTCTGGGAAGTCTTTCAACACTTGGCTTTTGTGCCTATTAAGATCCTTTTCAAACCTGCCATTATCTGTGAAAAATCAGAATATGGAGCAATGTTTCTCAGAGATGTTTAAAAAAGCAAAATCCAAGTGGGGAACCTCAAACAGATCAAAATGTCACTAATATAAATATATTCTAAGGAACAATTTTATACTGGGATCATGTAATATTTTTCACTTTTACATTCCAAAAGGCTTTTCACAGTTGTCATTAGATGACACTTTTGTTTGTTGGCTGAGCAGAGACACCAAAACCAGAGCAAAGACACAGAAATAGGATTTCAGGCTATTTCTCCCACTAAAACTGGTTCCTGTACAGTGGAATGAACCCAAACAAAGCCATCCTGTGCACAGGGCTACCAACACAGAGCTCTCCTGACCTCCAAATTCACTCATTTTAATAAAACATGCTACCCCAGCCATCTGACATTTATTACGCTTAAGCAACATAAAATAGAAAAGAAACATCTCTGACCAGAAACAACCCTTCAACTCACTTTTATTGCCAAGGTTCTGAAATGCTTTTTTTCCCCATTTTCACTCTGCTAATAACAGCCTCCCCTCTCCACCTTGGTGCTGCAATATTGCAGGAAATTCCCCCCCAAAAAACCCCTAATGTGGATGGCAGCTGTGCAGTTTAAAGCTGAACAAGGCTTTAATTTCAGGGGGTTGAGCTGGACTGCTCCTGTGCCTCATTCCAAAGGTGAAGACACTTTTCCTGCTCCTCCCAGAGCTCTCCTGGTGGAAAGGGTGGTCAGGCACTGGTGGAATTCCCATCCCTGAAGGTGTCATGGGAATGACTGGACGTGGCACTCAGTGATGATCAGCCACAGGTTGGATTTAATAACCTTGGAGGGCTTTCCCAGCCTCAGTGATTCTGGGATTCAGAGCAAAATGCATGCACTCTGGGAAGCCCTGGAGCACCATGGTAAAGCTCACTTTCCAGAGCCATCCTGCCCCAAATTTGGGAGGCAGGCAGGCCAGCAGAGGAGCTGTGTCTTTAAGCTCCCAACCCTTTTCTCCATGCCCATATATCACCGCTCCATGCTGCGGTGGCTTTCCTGCCTGCTGCTCAAATTTGTCCAATTAGACACGGCCCCACAGGGTGGAATTCAGTGTGAAATGTGCCTCCTGATGTCTGCAAATCAACCAACACACACATGCTGCTTTAAGGCCTGCAAGTGACAGGCAGAAAAATGCCTGCCCGGGACAAAAGCAGGAGGAATGGCTGTGCAAAAGCCCGGATCAGCCTGTTAAGGGATTCCCAGACTCAGCAAGGTAAAGTGTGTGAGCTGCTGTGGCACTTCGCACCTCAAGCTGTGCTGTCTCACACCACTGACCCCTCCATGGCGACATAAGTCTCAAGAAGAAGCCAGGATTATCTGTCTAAGAGCCTTACGTGTGTCATGTAAGGTCAGGTGCCAACTGCAATGTAAATTAGTAGTTAAGAGTATTGGTAGCTAGACAGATGCTGGGAGCCTCAATTAGAAAGAAAAGTCAGATTATAAGTAATTAAGAGATACAAAAAATGCTTCAGGAGCTAAATACCTAAACTGCCTCCAGTGTTGGTTTTTTTTTTTTTTAAATGAAGCACGGATTCCTGAGCTTTCCCAGATCCTGCTTGGAACATCTCTGTGGACTCCAAAGCTGTCTCCATGCGGACAAAAATCCCTGGCATGCTGGTGCCAGAAGGAGCAGGAGGGGAATTCTGGAGGCAGGTGCCTTTACTGGGCAGAGCTCACCACCAGCCATGGCTTTTGCTGCACAGCTGCTGGAAAAGGGGGAGCTGCTCATCCTCTGCCACCAGTGGGTCAAACAGCTTTCCAAACACGTGTAATTCAATAATTTCTGGTTTGGATATTGTTAAAGAGGAAGAGTGACAGCTCTGTGCCCTTGGAGAAGAGCTCCTGCTGGCCCTCCCAGATCCAGCTAAACATGAGCACTTACAAGTTGCTGATGACCTGCTGACCTGAATCCATTTTATAAATACAAAGACCTGCAATATCTGCAGCACAGGAAGCAAATAAAACCACGAGTCTCCTTTAAGGGACAGGCAAACAGCGTGGAAAGTCTAAATGTCACATCCAGGGCCCAGGTGAGTTTGTGGATGAGCTGGGAAGGCTCCTGCAGCACCTCACCTCCCTGCTTTGGGTACATAGTATTTGATTGAAGAACAGTGCCTGAATGCTTTCCTCAGCCTGGAGGAGGTGAAACAGCCACTTAAGGGCACTGAGGATGTGGGGGCAGAGCAGTGACCCCGTGGGATGGTGACTGTGGGGACCACTGGCCCCATGGGGTGTGTCTTACACTCCAGAAAGCGTTAAAACACAGGGCAGAGCACACACTTGGGCTCCTCAGCAGGGCGCTTCAGCTTTGAAGAAGCCACTCACCATTTGAAAGTGGTTTTCTTTTTCTTTTTTTTTTTTTCCAGGCCAAAAGACTGTAATGGGCTCCTGAGAGCTCTGTGACACTACAGTAGCACCTGCAAAGGACTAAGGAACACTTATGTCAACAGGGAGCTCAATGCCAAGGCAAGCACTTCAAAATCCTGAGAAAATTCTTCCAGAATAGTTTTGTGTTTCAGTTTGCTGTGTTTTCAAAATGCCCCATTCGGGGTGGGGATGCTCCTTATTATTTTCCAAATCATTCTGTATTTTCACAACCATAAATCATGGAAGGAATTGACAACCTCCTGACGTTGATTAAATGGCAGCTGATCCCTCAAATTGTGTTACCATTGTTTGCACAACACCTAAGGTTCCCAAATGCTGTTATGCCCTGGACAGACCTATAAAAATCTTCTGGCCATGCACCTCACTCCCATTTTCTAGCACGGTAAATGATTAGGAACAAATAAGCTCAAGCAGAAGGGGGTGGAACTGAATATTCTGTTGCTGCCATGCAGATATGGGGTAAAAGAGAACCATGTAAAATAGATGGTCCATGTCAAAGGATAACTGGATTTTTTTCTTCCAAAACAAAAAAGCATATTTATGGTAAAAGTATTACAATGCTACTGTATGACCTTCCCTCCAGAGGCAAAGGCCCTGAACTGCCCTGTGATGTCGAAGGATGCCTGAGACAGGAGCATCAATCACTCAGACAAATGCAACTGCCTCTGTGTTTGTACTTTTTTTCCCTGTTCTTTAGAATCACAGAACAGTTTGGGCTGGAAGGAACATTCGAAGGTGATCTAATCCAACCTCTCTGCCACAGGCAGAGACACCTTGCACTAGACCAGGCTGCCCAACCTGGCATTGAACATTTCCAGGAAAGGAACCAATTTTTCACCAATTTCTTGGTGAAAGGGACATTTTTCTCCCTGATTTAAAGCTCTGGAAAAGTTCTCCATCAGCAGAGATCCTGGACAGGGAGCAGGAAAGAGGAGACTGGGAGGAAAATCCCTCTGGCACAGCACTGAGCCCCTTCCTGCAGGAACAAGGAGCTCTTGGTTGTCAGCAGGGCCAGGGCTCACTGCAGAGCCCATCTTGTGCTCACAAGTTTTGCCATAGGACACAGAGCACAACCAGCTCCTTTGTGATTTCGATCACAAGTTGCAGAGATATCATCCTGTGACGATAAAACTTCCCTTCTGCGACAAGGCAGGCCTGAAGAAAGGCGAGGGGAAGACTGGAAAGTATTGTTAACATGAACCTTTGGGAGGCTTTCTGCATATTTTTGTCACCCTTTTGTCCTTTCAGAAGCTGTGGGGATAGTTATGGCAGGGCTGACTATGTTATCTTATGTACTAAATCCGCCTAGATCTGTAGATGATGTCTTAGGGGGTGAAAAAGATTAATAAGGAATCACTCCAATGGCTTTAGGACAGCTAAGAATCTTAACCCATTTAACCTCCCCTAAAACACACAATCAGATCAGAGGAAGTTGTAGGAAACTCATTTCAAAGACTCCAGGCGACACTTTTTAGGTCAGATTTACAAAGCTCATTAGAATGAAGGTCTGTTACTTTAGATTTTAATACTAAGACACACTAAGAAACCCTCTTGCCCCATTTAGGAAACACACAAAGCAAAGAATGCAAATTTTAAAAAGAAACTTAATCTTAATGCATGTGTTCTGCCACCAAATCTGTGTAAAACCCTCCTAGCTTATGTTCTTATGGAAAACAGGAGAAAACACATCAAAAAGGGACAACAAATGCCTATTTATTGACATCTTTTTATCCTTTCAAGTAGCACATGGGATGTACAGAGAATGTGATTCTTTGCAAATTGTATTTGTATGGGAAGAAACAGTACTATTTAAGCACTGATTTTTTCTGGTCCTGTCACCTTCCTAAAAATCTGTTTTTCCTAAAGGGGTGAGGGTGGAGGAGCATGGAAAGATGTTTATGGATTGATGGCCACCTAGTTGGACCCTGACTGGGTCCAATTCCAAACCCAGCTCCAAAAAGAGGGGACAGAATGAGGGTGGGCAAGGCTCCTGCTCTGTTTTGTGCAGAAAGCACAAGAACTGAAGGCGAGCTCTTCCTGACCTCCTTTGTGATAAGACAGCGCCTCTTAAGTAGAGGAATTAGGACAGAAAAATGGGGAAAAAATACCAGAGGAGCCTTGCATTTCATAGCTTAACAGAATTGTACATATCTGGCCAGATTTTGGTCGAAGGGAAATGGTATCCTGAACTTGAAATAAAAAGGAAGAGATTACTTAGTGTAGTATCAGAATGACAAGCCATCAAAATTCTGTGGTTAATTAGGAGGAAAAAGTCCTGTGTAGAATGAGGTAGATGGCTTGGCAAACTTTAATTTTAATCTTGTGATATCTCCTAATAACAAAAGGCCTCCATGATATATCAAACAAATTTGTAAATGGATGATCAATGCGTTTGACATGTTATTTAATTAGGATTCTTCGTGACAGAGACAATATGAAAAACTAGTGTCAACATTCTGACAGTGGAATAAATAAATAGATGTAATTATTTCTCATCCTGATCCCTGATGAATTGAAATGTATCAGGCCAGACTGCAAACCAGAGTTCTAAGGTTTCCTTAATATGATAGAGTTTGATGTAAGGGGTGTCATGTATCCAATATTTTGCTGTTTTATTAGAATAAAAAGCTCTCTGGGGATTTCAAGTTCAAATGGTCACAAGTCTCCCCCTCCATTGCTATTGTGCTTAATGCAAGGATAAGCACTGAAATATGTTTAGAAAAATGCTAGTGCAGCTGGGAAAAGCCAAACATTAGCCTGCATGAATCTGAGAAAAACCCAATACACCCTGGGCTCGCTCCAAATTTACCCCTAGATGGGATATTTTGGTAATTTTTCTCCAACTTGAATAGAGAATTGGAAGAGAACTTTTCTCTACACCGAGCCCATGCCAGTCTTGGAAGAGAGATTTGGCTTTAGGAGTTAGGGGATGTGTAAGGGTAGTTTGGAGGGTTTTTTGCAGGACAAATCCACACCCTGCAGCAGAGCTGAGCCTCAGAATTCCTTCAGGAGCAGAGCAGGGAGTCAGAGAGGCGGGAAGGGCCGAAAGCAGCCAGCACAACACTTGTGGCCATTATCACACAGACAGCAAAGAATGCACTATCTGTTCCCCTGGCCAAGAGAAATGAGAGTTAACATTTAACATGAGGAGAACAGACTTCAAAGGGAAAGCCAGCTGGATTTGAATAATGGCAGATGAAAATGCTAACAGCAGCACAAAGTTGCAGGTGGTCGTGTTTGGCTGGAGAGAACACATCCTGCATGGAGCAGCCCTGAGACAAGGCTGCTGGAGGGGAGAGCTCAGGCCTCTGGGGAGCTGCTCTGGCCTTGGACACCAGGCATGGAATCACAGAATGTGGAATGGTTTGGGTTGGGAGGGATCTGAAAAATCCTCTGGTCCGTTGCAGGGACACCTTCCACCAGACCAGGTTGCTCCAAAAGCTGTAGATGGTCAATGTTTCCACAAAATTCCCTACAAACCCCTGCAGAACCACATCCTCCTCATGGGCTAAATCCCAAATCCAGCACTGTGCACAGGAAGGAAAGCTTGAGCCTTTCTGACCTGGTAGGAAACAACTCAAGCAGGGATGGTTCAGCTGGGTTTAGTTCTGAAGCTGAACTACCCCAGAGATCCTTTCAAGCCTGTTGGTACAAAACCATGGATGTGCCACCTCCTTTCCCTGTCAGCTGCTGTGTTTTAGTCAAACACCCACATCTCCATAAATGAAATTAATTAACTCTGCTCAGTTTAACACAGGTATTGTAATGACACTGATTATTGCTAGGAGAAGGTGCCAGAAGTGGTGAGATAATGTAGAAATCATCCTCTAGGTGTGTTCTGCTGAATTTTTGGTTATTTTTAAAGGCAACTGAATGCTCTGACATCTCTGTTGACATTGACCTTACCAGAGAATTTATAAACAAATAGCACCTACAAAACTGGGATAAAAGTAACTTGCTGACTGTGTATAGTATAAGAACCAATCAAATTTTAACAATTTTGTTTCTCTTCAACTTCAGCCTGAGTACAAGGGACAAATGGCAAATTCAGGGTGCCACAAGTCCCTGAGGGAACATTTCATTCTCAGCCTGTATCAGAAGCCAAACAGACCTAAAATATTGGCTCCAGCTAGTGGGAAGAACCTGCACATTGAATTCACCTGTGGATTGTGGGCTATTCCTGCCCTCAGCTCCCTCCAGAGCAGCTGGGATGCAGAGAAATAAATCCTTGACCTGCAGCACGGACAGAGCAGGGCCAGAAATATCTGCAAAGGAAGGGAAGTGCCACAGTGCTGCGTGGCAGGAATTGAAACAGGAATATGAGTAAGGAATATGAATAAGGAATATGAATAAGGACTGACACAGACTAGGAACATTGCTGCAAAGTGAGTTTCAGACAATCCTGTATGAGGCAGCAGGGCAAGATTTCTGCAGTGCCTGTTTTGAAGTGTTCCCAGTGTTCCCTTAGTCCCTAAGCAGATGATGCTAGTTTTAACAAATGAAGCTGGATTAATTTGAAGTATTTAAAGTGATCAGCAGTCCTTAGGTTAACGAACATATGTCATTTCCTTCCAAGTTTGTGTTTTGATGCAGATATCCTGCCAATCTGGGCTCCTCGGGCAGGGAGCTACCTGCAGCCTTGGCTACCTGCCCTGGTACCTCTGGGTGGCTGCAGCAGCAGCTGCTGGGGGATTAATGGGCAGCAACCTTCAGGGAGATGGATTGGGGAGGTCAGGGAGCTGCCAGCAGCCGTGACACGTGTCATGGATCACTGTCACCCTGCCCCGCGCCGCTGCGAAATGGCCCAGCCCGGCCCAGCCAGCCCACTTAAAAGGGCTAATGGGTAAATGCATAAAACTATTAAATGCATAAGAATCCTCTTCGGCAAATGGCAAAATAGAATGAAAGTTTAAACGGTTAATTGAATAAACCTCTTAGAGACAGAGGGCATCAGCACGGGGTGGGTAGTGGTTTCCCTGGGAGGTGCTGTGGGATTCCCGAGGATGGAGTGTGCCTGGATCACTCTCCCTTCCCAAAAATCAGGCTCAGCATCATGATAGCACTGTCAGCTGCCTCCCTCCACTTGCTGTTAAATGCAGGAAGGTCTAAAAATGTTATTAATGTGCAGGTAAAGGCAATGAGCTCCTTTGCTGCTGCTCTGGGTGCAGTGCTGAGTCAGCTGGGGAATCCTCCTGCAGCCTGAGTTACAGACCAACCAAGGAGATAAAATCCAGGAATTCTCTGCTTGCTTCCAAGAGGATGGGTTGTTCTGGTTGGCTCTGGTGATGCTGGAGCCTGAGGATGCTTTGTGAGCAGAGCTGCACACAGCCCTGAGTGACACCCTGGGATTTTGGCCTTTCCTAGTCAAACAACCTTAACTTCAGAAGGCTGTGAATTAATTGCAAAAGAATCCCCCAAATACTGCATTGGGGTCTCATTTTGGACACAAAATCTCCTAGCTGCTGTTTCTGAGGGGTGGGAGCTGCGATAACTGATGTTTGGTAGAGATTTCCTGGGCAATAACTGGCTTCTCCAGAGATAAGCACTGCCTTTGGCCTCACGCTTTATCCTCACAGCAACAAGATTACTGCCTCATAAAACAATTGCAAAGCTACAGCACTATTATCCTTTAAACAGTAAAAGAAGAAGGGGAAAAAAAATGATTTATGAAAAATACCATGATCCTCCCTATGCAGGGCCTGACGGACAGCAATTCCAGCGACAGTAACTAATCTAATGGTGCATTAGCAGAGCACAAAGAAGTAGATTTGGCCACTGAACCAAAGTCATTAAAGATTAGAGCAGCTGGGTTCACAGCTAGGAAGTGCTTTTGCCTATCTGAGCATGGGATACAATGGAAGTTGTTTTGTGATTTAATGTCTCCGCTGCAAACAAGGAGACTCCTTGGATAAATCAATGGCTGACATCAATAGGATGGAAAACTTATGGAGCTGAGGGTGGCTTTGAAATGCAGCTTTCCAAAGCTCAGCTAAGGAAAAGACTCAGAGTGCAGTCCCAAAGAAATCTGCATTAATGTATGCTAAAATAAATGTATCCTACTCAAGTCTGTAACTCAAATTTTTTTTAATTAATGCAAAGGCTGTATTTATTTATTTATATTGATGAAGAGTGTGGCTGGGCACCTTTTATATAAAAAAATAAAAGGGAAAAAAGAAGGGGAAGGAAAGGAAATTAAGGGGGAAGTAGGAAAAGAAGGTAAAAAGAAAAGGGTAAAAAAGAAAAAAAGGAAAAGAAGAGAAAGTGGAAAAGGAGAAAAAAGGAAAAGCAGAAAGGAAAATAAGGGGGAAAGGAAAATAAGAAAAAGGGAAGTTAAGGAGGAAGGAAGGGAAAGAAAAAAGGAAAAGAAGGGAATATAAGAAAAGAAAAAATGCAATTAAAGGAAATGGAAAGGAAGAACAAAAGGAAAATGAAAAGCAATGGGAAAAAAGAAAAGAAGTGAAATAAAAAGAAGAACTAATATCCATCTATATATTGCAACAAAGGAGAGAAGCCTTGAAGGAAAGGCACCAGCAACAGGATTCTTTCTCCCTCTGGCAAGTTTTTGCCCTTTGAGAGCCACATAAAGTTCCCAGTATATTCAGTAGTAATAAATCACATGTAATAAATCACAGCCTGGTGATCAGGAGCACCACAAAAATGAGACCTCCTGGATGTGCGGAAGAGTCACAGGACAGCAGATAAAATCTGTGAGCAGTTCCTAGTCCTGATCATTATTCTTAGATCACATTCACAGTCAGAGGAGCTCCCTACTGAGCAAAAAAATTGTAAAAAAAAAAAGGACAGGAAACTATTTCAGCGCCCAAAAAACAGAGCCTCTGGGATGGAAGGTCACTAAATAAGAGTGACTACTTTGTGGCACTTAAGTGACCAAAGGGGAATCCAGGAGAACAGTGCTGGATGAGGATCAAGATGCTCCAGTGCCAGGAGCACACTGGGATATTGTTGATGGACACAGGGAGCTCAAACATAAATAGTGAGCAGGATTTTCCTTGCATTGGCTACAATACATATGTTTGTCCAAGAAAAAAAATAGCTGGAGCAAGAAGACATGCACGTCTGGTGTCAGAGAAAAGCCTGTTTGTGTCACATACAGTGGGGAAATTGTTCCAGAATAGCTCATCTTTAAAGGAAGATCCCCCAGTAATGCTGCCAAGGTCCGTGGCACTTGGGTTTTTGGCTGTGGAAGTGCTGCAGATCAAGGAAAATCCGGGTTTTAAATGTGGATATCTGACATTTCACTGCCTTTTCAAGGACTGGTTCCACTCCTTCCTTTGTCACCAGTGGTGCCATTGAGCCTCATGTTCCCTCAGCTCCCCTGAGCCTGCCTGGCTGCCACCTACCCAGGAGAAGTGACCACAGGAAGGCAATGCCAGGTAGGAAACCAGGAGCTGAATCCCTGTGAAATAAAGAGTTTGGGAAGAGCAGCATTTGTCAAATGTTCAGATTGTGTTCTGGGTCACAATCAACGAACACAATCAGAAACAAGAGAGCTAAAATGTTTCCCATCTTCATCCTGTGTGGACTGTGAATCCTAAAAATGTGTCTCCCTGTGGTGACAATGACATCTCCTGGGGCAGTGCAGCCCAAACCAGCAGCACTCCCTGCCACACTCACACTGCTCCAACACCTCTGCAAATCAAAGGGAAAGGCTCCCTTCAAAAGCCCAACTTTTGGTCTTCATGAGAGCAGAAATGCCAGTAATTCACTACCAACATTTTTCACTCGTGACCTCTTTATTTGGAGTTCCCAATTTTCTTCATTATGTGTTTCCAATTTATCATAACCTGAAGTGCTTCAAAAGCCTTGCACATTGTGACACAACCACGGGCAAGGTATTCCAATGAAATCTCAGAGCTGATTCATTTTCTCTCCCCTCTGACACCAGAGGTTTATGTAATTTAGGAATAACAGAGCTGCTAAAATTAATGGCTGAAGGGCAAGGCATTCTCCTTGTCACATTATATATAATGCTCTGGTTCAGCAAAAGAGTAGCTGGATTATTTTGATTCTTTACTCCTAGTTAATTACAATTAAAACTAAGACTGTAATTACCTTTCTTGTAAACTTTGGCCTTAACTGCTGAGCACAGCAAAACAGAAGGAGGCTTGGTTAACCTCAGTGGAAAAAAAAAAAAAATAAAGGTTTTCTTCTGAAATAGCTGGAGAGCCTGGGCATTCAGGGGGAACGTTGCAGGGAGGGTGAAACAAAAGGCAACCCAAGAGCCAGGCTCAGTCAGATCATTTATAAACCACCAAAGCTCAGGTGGGAGGAGGACAGAGGACTCACTGACCCCTTGTCGGGACACACTGGAGTTCCCAATGGTTGGATTTCCACCCAAGGGAGCTCAGCACCAAACTTGCTGAGCTGAGCCAGAGAGAACAATCCAGAGGGAAGGGAGACTGTTTGATTCTGTTTGATTTGTGCAGCCCCTGGCACCAGCAGCTGGGTGGGACAATGCCAGGGGCTGCCATGACATCCATGGTGACAAATGTGCCATTGTGGCTCCATCGCCTTGGGACACAGAGACAGACAGCAGGAGGAAGGAGGGAGGGAAGGAAGGAAGGAGCTCTGGAAGACAAAGTTGTTCTTAGGGCAGCAATTAGGGATATTTAGAGCTTTGAATGGACACTCATAGGATGAACTTTGGATTTTGGAGTGTGTAAACACTTCCCCGTCCATGATTCAACACTGAGGATTCTGGGGAACACAGCCTGGAATAGCTTCTGTCATTATTTTTTATCTTTATTGAGAGAATATCTAAAATGGAACTACATTAAAAACTCCATCTCTCCAGAATTAATTAATTTTTCGAGCATTCCATCCTCTCCAGAATATTTTCTTCGGTGTCTTTTTTTAAATCTTTACAAGCACTTGTACGTAGATTTAGTAATAATAAGTGTAGGAGGAAAGAAACATAAAACAACCCAAATCCCTGCCCAACAAATGCTGCTAGTACATAAACTTTATAAATACAATGTTGGCAGATTCCGATATATAAAAAGGTAGCTAAAAAAAAGTAAGAGCCATAAATAATGCCAAGTAATAAAGGAGGTGAATGTTTTTGTTATTAGATTCTTTCATTGTATAAATCTGTTTAATAAGCTGGCTAGGAATCATTGATAGAAAACAGACTGCTCGTGGTGTTACAGATCAACCTGCTCTAAATGTTCTTTCCTACGCTCCATGCCAAGCAATACTTTTTACAAATACAATTTAAAAATTGAATGTTCTTTCATCATCCAAAGGGAGCAAATTGCACTAAAAGTCAGAATGCACCTTTTGAAGAAGGCACGACACGTGTCTGTACCAGCAAAGCAGAAAATCTTGGTTTTCTAAGTGTTTAAGTCTGCTTGCTGGGATTCAGGGTAATTAATACCATACATCTGATTCGTCAGATGTGATCAGTGGATGTGTAAAACTCTTGATTTAAAAGTCTTATTTCCCAACACGTGTGTATTTTTGGAAAGCCCTATCATATATTTTTCTTCAGAAGTTCATGTAAAAAAAAAAAAAGCCTGCAGTAACATTGCACTGTAATGAAAACTAAATGTTGTGAAATGTTATTGAGGTCAGTGATGGGTTTGTGACGTTAATCTTTGTACACTATTGGTTCTCATTACTGTGGGGTATTTTTGGTTTTCATTACTCCTAGAGGAAAGGATGGAAAAAAAATGAGATGCTGTAACTTGAAAAAGGAATAAACACTCAAATGCAAAAATGAAGATGATAATAATAGTAAAAAAAAAAAAAAAGAACGAACCCTTTAGGATGTTATTGCTTAATAAATAGCTGAACTTAAAAAAATAGCCCACATTAAAATGTTAGAATACAAGACAGGCTTTTGTGTATTATTATCCCACAGATATCCTTCTTTCTGCTTCACAATTTTTTATTGCTGCATCAACTTCTAGAGCAGGTGGTTTAAAGTGTGCAGCTCTCAATATCCTCAGAATCATTTCAGGTTCTGATCCCAGCCCTGATCTGAGGGAATAAAGCCCCAAACAGCTCCAGTTTCTGTGGCTCCTCAACTTTGGGAACTTCATTCAGAGATTCACCAAGTGGTGCTCAGGATGAGGTCTCCAGGAAAGAGTCAATTCTTGGGGTACATCAGAGAAATGGCAGAGAAAATTCAATTAAAAGAGAAATGATATCATCAGAAGTGTCAGAAATAGAAATTCAGAGAGGACGTGCCCCTGTCAGTGAGCACTGGGTGTAATACTCCCAGGAATGCAGAGATTTCCTGAAGTGTTGTGCACAAACATCATAATATAATCCTCCGAGCTTCAAAGCCAATCCCAACAACTAATCCCACAGATAAACAAAGCTAAATCTCTATTTGCCTGCAAAAATAATGAGCAAACATTAGGGCTATCAGTGCATTGGAGGTCCTCAATCTTCTGAGGGAAGATCTCAACTTTCACCCAGTTTGTACAGTGAAGACCAAATCTACTGGAAATTGCAAAATCTAATTAAAATCAGGGAAATTGATGAAGGTAAACCCTTCAGAGCAACTCTGCTAAGATTCATAGCTGTGCTAGTCTTCCTTTCAAAGAGCTGTTTGCAAATCTTGTACTCCTAGCATGGCACTTCACCCTCTGCCTGGTCCAAGTGTTTCTTCATGGTGTATAAAATAGATTTATAGCTCAAATCCCTACTGAGGGTGGCACATTATTGGTCAGGCTACCTATTACATGCTCATGCTCACTCTAAAATAAAAGCATTAAACTTCCTTTGGTCCCAAGAGACACTGAGATGGGTTTAAGCTCTGTGGCAAAGACAGAGACACCAACCTATAGATTTACTATGACTTTAAGGCATTAACAGCAAAGAGGCAACCACATTTGGGTGGCACCAAAGCCATAAGGAATGGATCTTTTTAGGGGAAAAGGAACTAATCTGCATAGGTGTCACTCCAACAACTGACCATCACAGTTGCTGCAGCAGCAAGGCAAAGAGAAGATAAATCAGGTGGTTGCCAGAGGTCTGCTGAATAATTAAAGCAAGCAACACACTGCAAAATAAACAAAGTTTTCATTTCTTCCCAGATCCTTGCAGTGCAAGATAGTTTAAATCTTGACCCAAAGCACTTGAGCAAGTTGGTGCATCCCTTAGGACTCCTGGTGTGGCTAATGTTCCTCAGTGGAGTCACCAGCACTGAATCTGCTGTATTTGTTTCAAGATTTTCCAGCTGATGAGACTAAAAGCCTGTCTGAAATCCAACCAGGACACAGCACTCCCCACAGCATTGCTGCACAGCTCCCTGGCTGGGAGGTTAATCCTCCTCCTGTGCCACTCTCTGCCCTTACCAGGATCCTTCCACCTTCAGGTTTGTGTTTGAAATTCACATCGAATTCCAACAGCAGCAATAAGTACCAATAATAAATAGCAATAATAAATAGCAATAATAAATACCAATCCAGCTGCAGGATAAGGGGCAGAAAAGCAGGAGAAACAGTGAGTTGAAAGCAATGATTCTGTGTCCACCACAACATCCCCACACTTGGGTGACAGCACAGACACTCTTTCACTCCCACCATCAACTCTGGGTGGGTTTCTCAGAGCACCCCAGACAGCCACCCATCTTTTGAGGAATATTCCTTGGAAACAGCACTTCCCACTGCCCCTCAGAACCAAAGCTCTGCCTAAAGGCAGCTCTTGGAGGATCCATGGAAACCCAGCAGCTCTGAGCTCCTTGTAGCCACAACTGCTCGGGGTGTGAGCAAACCCTGGGAGCTGATGACGTGTCAGATATATGAGTGTTTGCTTTATCAGTAAATGTTTGCTGACTGGGACTCCCCTGAGTTGAGCTTTCCTCTTTTTTCTCCATCAGATTTATTGATTGGAGCTGATAATGGCAACTCAACTGTTTTTTCATCGCCAGCAACCAGAATCAAAGGGGAAAACTCAGTGAACAAGGAGGAAAATTGGTGTTGGTGGAACAAGGATTGCCTTAGGAATATGAGGGTGGGAAGTGCCAGTGTGTTCAGGAAATTACATGTCAAAACCAGTAAAAACACGTTGAAGTGGATATTAACAGATGCTTAAATCACCCTGAATTCGGAAAGAAATACAAATCTGTGTTACTAGGAAAATGCAAACATAGTTGGAGAATAAAGCAGTAAGGAAACTACTTTTGCCTTATTATTAAATGAAGCCTAGACATTTAGTAAAATCAGATATCGAATTATTCTAAACCCAAGGAAATAATGGAATGGAAATAATGGATCTGAACAACTTGGTCTAGTGGGAGGAATCCCTGCCCATGGCTGGGGTGTGGGAATCAGGTGATCTTTAAGATCCCTTTCAAGCTAAAACATTCTATGATTCTATGACTGAAGAGACTCTATTTAAATTTGAAATGGAAATCCATGTATTTTTTTTCAGGATTTTCTGCATAGTCAATTACTTACTGAAAAAATCCACCCAAATAAAAACCAAATAAAAATGCTTTTACTGAATCCAAACTGATACATTGAATTTTAGGAAAAAGAAGGACTATTGGTAGGATCAGCAATGGCAGGATCTATTCTGCATGGAAAAGGCACATGGATCTGGCAATTACAAATGGGTTTAGAGATCAAATGGAAGGAGTTTTGTTGCTGAGATTCAAGTTCAAGGCTCTCAGAGCTGTGTACAACACAGAGTTTTACTTATCTCTTCCAGGAACAGCACAGGAGAAGGGAAGCATAAAGTAAATCCCCATTTGCTAATCTGGTAAATGTTATAAAAGAGAAAAAAAAAAAAAGAAAAAAAAAAGTCCTGATATTTGTCTGGTTTATCTCACTTCAGAGATCATGGAGCAGGAGAAGGGATTTTGGAGATGTAAGGAGAAGCTATTTTTAAAAGCAGTCACCAGACTGTGAAATAAGATGTAGGTTTCATGGAAAAAGTGTTACAGAGTTTTTGGCTGCCCTGCATCCCCAAACTTGATTATTTCAAAGAATCCTTAAGGAGAATTAGTGACAAGTGACCAGGAGGCTTTGACAAGGATCTGATTAGGAAATGAAACAGAAAAGTTTGGCACAAAATAGGTGTTGAGGCTTCAGCCACCATCAGGACTGGCTGGTGACCCCAGGTTTTGTCACTCACCTGCTCACAGTCACATCTGCTTGTGGCACAGAAGGGAGCAAGGGGGAAGGAAAGAGAGGAGAGATTGAAAATGGAAAGGCAGAAGAGGTTTTAGCAGGTGAGAGCACCCAGCTCCCAGCAGAGAGGCTCAGTCCCTGGTTTCTCAGCTCCAGGAGCTGAGGACAGTGCTTGGGAAGTGCCTGGCAGACCTGGCTTCCTGCAAAAAAACAGCAACGCTCCCCCAGCTTCAAAGGGAACTGAGTTAGGCCAATGTCAAGAGCTTTCCAAAGTCTCATCCTTAAATCCTCCGTGCTCATAACTCTTCCTGATGGAAAGCAGAGTCAGGTCTGGGTATCCATGCAGGCACTGGAGACCTCAGTGAAAGGGACTGAACCTGGATCAGCCCCACAAGTGAGTTTACCCTCTGAATCAGCTCAATCTTGCCCAATTTTGAATACTGAGCAGGTTTAGAGTGTGAGAAGAGCCTGGGAACAGAGAAACCCATCAGGAGAGGCTGCTCAGGGACAGCAGTGTCCGAGAGAGCTGGCCAAGGGTCCCTCCAGCCCTTGGTGCAGCCCTGCCTTCCATGGAGGAAAACACCCATGGAACAAAAAAAAAGTTACAGAGGAAAGTTAAAAACCAGTCAGTCTTTGGAAGGTTTAACTCCCACTGAAGGCCCTTTCCCAGGGCTGGGCACACAGCTGTCCCCAGGGCTGCTCTCTGGGACACTCCAGAGGGGTGTGACATGCCTGCAGCCAGCACGGGCTGCAAGCAGCAGCAAGGAGACCCTGGGGTCCAGTGAAGAGGCTGCACACATCTGGCCTTTCAGTTGGAGTAAAATTGATTTTCTTTAATGTAAAAATCTACATTAAAGCCAAATCAGAGATGTAAACATCTGACTGAAAACGAGAGGCAGTTTGCAGGGAACAAGCTGCTCTGCACTGCTCTGAGCCCAGCAAGGCAGCAGCAACCAAAGCATCTCCTGAGCAACCTGAGAATCACCACCACGACTTCCAGCACTGAATTTGCCCCATTTCTTTCACGAAGCACTCAGTTCTCAGCCTGCCAGGGCTGCCAGGCACACTTCACTCAGCAGCAGAGCAGAGCAGTGTGGAAGTCGCAGGTTCAACTTGAGAACGAGGGCATTTGTTTTCTTGTCTGATCAAGGTCAAAACTATTAAAATACCCTTAGGTTCTCAGTCTAGTGAAATGAACTGGTAATACATTTGGCAAGTTAATCTGTGGATTGCCTTCTCACATGAGACCAGCTGTTGTGTTTCTAAGTACAAGCGGTATTTACCTCCAATAATGAAATGACTGAAAATAATATGAAAAAAAATTTAAAAAAACAAAACAAAACAGTGTTCCCTTGCCCACTGCACAGCCCTGGGTTACACTTACAGTCCTAATAAACTGATTTGTCAAACCCATCAGGAGCGAGGATGATCATCTGGACACCAGATGAACTAAAATACATGTAATTATAAGTTGCCCATTTGTTCTCTTTTATCTCCCACATATCTCTCCTTTGCTCTCAGCTACGTGTGCATGTTTATGTGTAACCAAGCATTCAGCTACAGGCCTAAAATCCAGGCTTTTATTACCACTTTTACTGTAGTCTAACAGGGGAGGGTTCTTACTTCATGGCACACTCAGGCAAAATAAAAATCTGGTGACGTTAATTTTGTGTTTTAAAGTAGAGCACATGGACACACTGTACATACATGAACAGATAAACAATACATTTACAGTATTAGTATTAGTATATAGAACCTCTCCAACCCCAAATACAGACTCAGCTTGTCTATTAAACATGTCCATAGGTGAAAATTATAGAATCAAATTATTCTAGTTCACTTAATTTCCTAAATAGTAGGGGCTGCTTTTTTCCCCCTAGTATTTATTATTACCTAGAGGAGTAGCTGCAGGTGTAAGACCTCACTTCTATGCAAGAATTTATGTTTTACTTCTACCCTTTGAATCAGGATAAAGCACCAGAGATGTATTGATGAATAATTATTAAAGCAAAATATTTTCTTTTTTATATAGTTGTACGAGCAGTATTTCATAGCATGTATATAAAAATATATATGGTAAGGAAGGATCTGAACAGACACACTCACCAAAGGCCTGACAGGAAAACAGAGAACAGGACATAGGAGAAATGATAAAAGAGGAAGTAGGAGAGATTATTAGTGACAGTGGAGGAGGATGAATTTCCTGGAAGATGTTAGTTTTAAGGAGGGATTTGAATGAACTGACAGCTGCTGGAAAAGTGGGAGACCTTCTGCAAAAATAAGGAAATGATACCTGAGGGTGGATAAGGCAAGCTAAGGAGAACACAAATGAAGAAAGATTTGGAAATAAAATCAGGCATGAAGATCAGTCTGGGAACTGACATGAGGACATGACAAATGAGCTCCAGTTCTGTGGGACTCATTCCCTCTCTCATCTGGGATTGGCAAGTGATCCCAAGGTTTCCTGCAGCCTGCCCTGGAGAGAGGGGAAGCTGGAACACTGAGAGCAGTGCTTACAGTAATGAAGGGGTTTTGTTAAACTCCATTAGGCTCCTCAGTCAAAATAATCCATTTTCCATGAACTTGGGGTACAAAGCTCAGTCTGAGTCTACCTGAAGCAAATACAGACTAAACTGACCCCAAATACTTTCAGGCAGGTGGGTTATTACTTCCATGAAAAAAAAAAAAAATCAGAACTCTTTGCATGTTGGAACTGTTTCAGACTGCTTCTAAAAGCACTGGCTGAGGAGAACTCCTTTTTGAATTTATTTTTTTCTACTGATAAAGAAGTTGTCTCTATACAGCATCTGCACAGAGTCACCAGGGGCATCCAGCTGGATTATAACATCCTGTTCAGATGAGCCATAAAGATTTCAGTGGCTGCTGCAAAACAGCATCTTCTTCAAGATATTTAAGATATTCCTACTTATGAAGCTGTTAGAATTGCTCTGAGACAGAACTGGCCAGAATTTAAGCCAGAAGTTTTTTATCTCCTCTACTGAGCTGCATCCCAGTGCTCCAAAAGCAGACAAGAGTTTGGTTGCTGGAGGAAGTTGGCATTTTGGACACTGGAATTGCACACCACCATAAATTTATCTAAAAAAGAAATGCCCATTGCTAACAGACAAGAAAATAGACATTTCTTGCCTGGCTTGCTTGAGGCATAGTGACCAAATGATGGGCACAGTTCCTACATGTAGGTTTCTCAAAAAGTCAGTGGAGAAGATAAATCAATTCAAGCTCTTTTTCTCAGGTGGGATGGATCCCAGCCTTTGGGCATTCATAAACACCCACCGTATTTTTCAGGTATAATAATAACAGGTCACACTTCTTGCCTCCCATATGGTAATTTAAAAACACTGAATGGCAATAGTCTTGCTCTCAGTTTGTAAGGGGAGAGTGAATTCAACCACATACCATGAGAAATAGTGGAAGAATCACAAATACAACTTCTGCTTCTGCATCTCC
The DNA here is from genome assembly GCA_024500445.1 of Entomyzon cyanotis. Classification (NCBI taxonomy): domain Eukaryota; kingdom Metazoa; phylum Chordata; class Aves; order Passeriformes; family Meliphagidae; genus Entomyzon; species Entomyzon cyanotis. The sequence goes on from JAKEPQ010000673.1 coordinate 3,731,499, forward strand.
CTTCTGCCCTCTAGTCCTCACTTCTTCCCCCACATCTGTGAATTTGCAATTATCCACACACCAATTAACAGCCTAAAAATCCAGGTTTTTGTCCATCTCCCTCCTCCCAGCAGTGAAAAATCCCCGTGTTTGCACACAGGCTGGGGAAGGCAGTTTTCCAGTCAGAAGAAATTCTCTCTCTCAACATCCTGAGTGGGAAGATGGAAGCAATGCCAACAGGAAAGCTGCACTGGGAGTTGGGAGCAGGGCAGGACGAGGGGCTGGATCTAAAAACTACCTCCAGAGCAATCCCTGCAGGCCTTCTCGAAATAGATCTTTTCCATGCACCAATCCCAAGTTTCTCCCTACACCTTTCCATATATTTAGCTCATTAGAAAGCCCCTTTTGCAGAGGTGCTAAAACAGAAAGCCAGGATGGAATACTTCAACCCTGGCAGATAAACGGCGAGACTGAGCTCCCCAAACTTCTCCAGACTTCAAAGCCCCGCAGATATTGTTTAATCAATGCTGGAGCTGCAAGGCCAGCTGTGTTCTTCTGTTTGTTCTTACATGCTAATCCAAGTTTACCAAAACGGAGGGATTTTGCATCTGGGCTGTTTGGATTCAGGCCCATTCCTCTGCTAACCTGTCCTTGGCCTCTCCTCTTGTCTCCAGCCCTCTCTCTGCTGTCCCTCAGTGCTTTTTCAGTGATGTTTTCCCTGCCAGGGAGATCAATAATTGCTTTGTCATGCTTCAGGACAAGACCTCTCTGCTCCTGGGTGAGTCCACCGTGGCTGTGGAGAGGGAGGACATTTATAATAAAATGTTCTGAAAGCTCTCTGGGTTGTTCCTCCATCAATCTCACCACACATCTCAGCTCTCTGCAGCTTCCTGCTCTGTTTTAGGCATGAAAACAACAAAATGCTTCTGAGCTAATTATATGCAAAGCTGAAATATATAAAAATTGAAGTTTTCAGGTTTTGGAGACCCTTGAAGGTGTCACCTTTGTCCCCAAAGCAGCATCAATCTTTTCTCTGCGCTGCTTTGCCCTCTGCTTCTTTGGGTTTTACCATTTCCTATTTTATTTGTGAGAAGCTGAACAGACACAAAGTACCACAGCAAGAAAAATAAAGCAAAAAAGGGTGTTAGGTAAACAAGGCCCAGGGTTCCCGTGTTGTTTGGGGTTGGTATTCCCCAAGAACAATGCTGTTTGGCCGGGTGGCTGTGGGGCAGGAAATAACCTTTGGGAGCTGTGACCCCACTGCTGCCACGGGGAAAAACAAGCTGGTAAAATCAGGTTTTTGCAGTGATTTGCCCCAGTGAGGAGCTGAGGGCTCTGGTGAGGGCAGGCAACCTCTGCTCAGAGCCTTCAGCAGAACTGTGATCACCAGTTTTGGCTTTTATCCTTTTTTGTTCTCCCCTTTTCTGCAGGACTAGTCTAACAGAAAGCAGCTTTTTCTCTGAGCATTTCACATTTTTCAAGTTTCAGTCGATTGTGTTTCTAAATCCTCTCAAGATCACCATTCTGGGAGCACAGGTTGCCTCAGCAAAGAGGATTCCTTGTCATAAAACTCCCATTAGGGCATGAAAACCCCCAATTTCACAGCTTTTGGAGTCAAGCCTGATCCCATCCTGATTCCACCTCATGTCCTGGCAGAGGGAAGGGAGCAGGGAGAGCTTGGCTGGCCAGGGGAGCAGTGGTGGCTCCTTTGGGACAGATGCCACCACCACAGTCCCTTCTCAAGGGGCTCTAACCGAGAGGAAGGAAATTGAGATTCCACCCCAAATCCCAGCACATAGTTCGGAGGATTCCCACATCTTCCAAGGATTAAGTCACCACATGTATAGCCTGAAGTGCCTCGAGGTCTAGAGCAAGGTAACCCTTTTGGAAAGCTGAGTAGGAAGAACTGCTAAGAGGCTCAAATCCTTTGTAGTTTGCCCCAAAGACATCCACAAAGGGATTACAAGAGGAGGAATGGGATACAGCTCTGGGATGGGGTGAAAGGAGGATCCAAATGACCTAAAAAGAATATGTCCTTTGCCTCACAACCCAAATAGAAGAATGGGGTTTATATGAATTTATTTGAAATTTTGACACCGGGCCTGCTATCTACACTGCTCAGAGAGAAAATATTCAATGTCCTGCCCAAACACACTGGATCCCCTTCAGCATGGAGCAGGAAGCTCCATGTCCACTACACTGTGACTCAAAGCTCCATGAGGCTTCTCAAACAAATTCCCTATTTTCTAAACACTTTTCAAGTCTCGGGAAATATTGAAATTACCCACAAGAAAGCAGAAGACAGAAGCACAGAAGAGCCCGGTATTATTTTAACAGTGGTCAAAACACACCCCGAAATTAAAATCAACGTTTTTCAGCCAGGGATGAAGTTTCCAGCATTTCTAGACCATCCTGACACGTTTCTTTCACCCAGCCAGCCACCCAGGAGGGCAGGCTGGGGATGTGCTGGACACACCAGGAATCCCACGGGAAGCAGTCGGTGCCACCACAGCAGGATCACGCTCGTAATCCCCACGAGATAATCACAGATGTTGTGACCCACTTAAAAAATGAGTTCATTTTCCACATATCCAATTTCAGTGGCTTTTTAGGACATTACCCCCCTGTAGGTTTATGGGCAAATGAGCGCTCAGCTTATTCTCCATCATTTTCTGCACCAGTAATGCTATGCCATAGGAAGTGTGAAATTAGTCCATAATCTTTAAGCCCCTTGTTTTCTGGATGACAGATCCTTGCTTTGCTAATAACCCCAACCCCCTGGCACTGCTGCATTCCCTGGGAGCCAAAGCAGCACATGGAATTTTATGTTACCTTGCCAGTCATAAACATGTGGGGGGAGACAAAAGCAGTAAATAACCCCCAACTTTTCACACCCCCAAAAAATGGTTTATAAATCCATTCCATCCATCTCTGGCATGGGATGCAGAACCTAAGAGAAATGAGGGAATTCCAACAGGAGGGATTTTTCACCATTTTTCACCTCTCTGTGTCAGTGTCACCAGGTGCCCAATTTAAAGTCAATTCCATGCAATGCTGAGGCTGATAGGGTAGCCTGGATTTCCTAATTCTACCTATGCCTCTGTTGGTTTTTTTTTTTTTTCAAAAAATACAATCGGCATGGAATTTTTTAATAAAAAAAGGAATCCCAAACACTTAGTGTAACTATTTTCATTCTGCTTCTAGTACAGGTAAATTAAAAATGAAAGATTTGCTTGTTTGAGGAATTTTTTTCAATGCTGGGTACTTCTTCCCCCTGTGTGGAAGCAGCACAGATCTATGTGTTAATTCTGAAATTTCCTTTACATGGTATTTCTGTTGTCCTTGTAGAAGAGAACATGCAGAAATTCCTTGTAATCATTCAGAAAACCCACTGATATTTGTTTTAATTGTGCTTCTCCTCTTTGAGCTCCTTTCCATGCAACGCATTTTTGTGTGACAGAACCTTCTGCAAGAACAACTGAAAAAAAAAAAAAGCTGTTTATTCCTAAATTAGCATTACCTTCTACCAGGGAGAAGATGACCTTTTCTTGCATAAACGACATGCTACTTCCAGCCAAAATATCAGTTAATTTCGATTTTGATCATAGTTGAGTAGAAATTTGGCCAACTTTCTCTCTGGATAGAGACACCACCCTTGCTGACATTGCTGCCCTTGGAAAATCCATCCTTTGGAAAGTCATTCCAGCTGTCAATCACATCCCAGAAAATCCACTGCCACATGAGAACAGGCGTGAAGTTTCTCCTTTTAAAAGGCAAATTTAACAGTCTAGGCTGAGCTAACAGAGTAGCAAAGATTTTAAAAATACATTCTTCAGCTGGACACACTAAAGTATCCTATTTCCAAACGATTCCAGTTCACCAATTATTTGGGTTTAAGCAGTCCCAAACCCAACCAGCTCTGGCACAGCAAAGTTTATACTTTTAAATGTTCCAGTCTTTGCCTTGGATTTAGAAGGGCTTTGCACCTCTCAGGACTTGGCTCAGGTCTATCAAAGGAAGAGAGATGAAAGACAGACAGTGCTGATCACAGAATCACAGAATTACTGAGGTTGGAAAAGAGCTCCAAGATCATCAAGTCCAACCTTTGGCCTAACACTCCCATGCCCGCTAAACCATACTGTGAAGTGCCAAATCTACTCATTTTTTTGGACACTTCCAGGGATGGTGACTGCAACACTTCCCTGGGGAATGTTCCACCCAGCAGAGATGACCCGAAGAACAGTGACTTACTGAACTGCCAGATGGCAGAAAGAATAAAGGGGAAGAAAATAAGATTTTAAAATTTTATTCTACGTTGCATTTCACTTCTTCACTTATCACTAAAAACTCCCTAACTGGAGCACTTTTCCTTTTCAAAATGGCCCTTCTTGGAAGCATTTTCTCCCAGCAGAAGAACGCACTGCGCCACCTCACAGCCAACGCTTCATTCCCTCTCCTTCCAACCCAAACCACCAGCCTGGTCACTGCTTCCCACTTCTCCCCAAACCACTTTCAGCAGGAAAAACACACACAAACACGGGGTGAGAGAGCTTTCCCAGCCCTGCCTGTGGGTGGTAAGGAGGGCCCAGCCCAGCCCAGCCGTTCCGTGCGAGGCGACGGCAGCGCCGGGGAACGCCAATCCGCAGGTTCTGCTTTTTCCAAAACGCTCTCCCCAGCTGCAGCACATTACTTGTGGCAACTTTTCTTGGATCTTAAATGGGTTTTGAAGCCATGCTGTCAGCTGCCTTCATGTCACCCCGCTATATTATGATTGAATCTCCTGTTCCTTTTATAGAGTTGTTCTCTCCTAATAAAACACCGAGTGCCGGCCGGGCTGTCGGGATCTCTGCTCTGCGATGTGATAACCTCCTGCTCTGCTCCCTGCTCAGCCCTTGGGATCCTCCAGCCTGTCCATCCAGCCCCAAAAACTCGCCCTGTTTATACAAAATCCTGACCCCACCCCCATTTCCAGTTATTTTAAGAGCTCGTGCTTCGGAACTGGGCAATATTCCTGAACACATGAAAGAACACACGGAGTACAAACAGCTATAAATGAGTATCTGCAGCTCGTTGCGGCAGCCGCCTACAAAGGTGATACCTTCAAGCTGTTTGTCAGAGCAAACCAGCAAAAAAAGCTGTTACTTGTCAACTTTTGGATAAGATGCATTGCAAAACAATATTCATTTTCCCTGGCAAATGCAAAACCGCGTTTTATAGGTGTGAACTATTTCCAAACTTCAAAACTGCACCGTAAATGAACTGTGAACGGGTAGGAAAACACTCCGGCTACGGTGGCAAAGAAGCAAATGACTTCAAATGTGGAGAATTAAAATAATCACAGTTTATTTTTAATACGTTTAAAGACTAAAAATATTTTCACCTTCCATCCTACTGCATTTGAACAGAATCCATCAACAAGAGCTTATAAATCTGTTATTCCTAATGGGTTTCATGCCAATGTTGTGTTTAAAGTCATGAGACTAAAAGAAAAACTACATTCCTGGGGCGTAATGCTGCACAGTGAAACAGAACTGCTCTGCTGAAATCTAACTTGACAACATTTGTTGTTAGGATTTCCAGGACTTTCATCAGGGATGTTTCTCAAAGAATCCTGTCTCTCAGAAATTGTTTTTGTCGTGGTAACAGACTCGACTATTAATGAGAAAACAGTAAGAAGCTTTAGTGTCCTAATGGATACTAAATGACCTGGAGGATCTGAAACACTTATGTGCAGAAAAAATACATATGTGCAATTCCTCTGGCTCGGGAGATTTGTTAGGTGGGATGCAATGCACTAAAGGAGGTAACTAAATGCATGTGGAGCAACAACAGCGTTTTACATAAAAACAATGCCATTAACCTCACATGTTAAAAAAAAAAATCATGTCCAGCCTAATGTGACTTTCACAAATCAGGAGAAATCAGGTCATAATAGGAGATAAATATGCAGTGCCTCGAAGCCTCTGAATGTCCTCAAGACAGCGAGGCTATGAGCAAACACTGACATTTGACACAGATACAGCTGTTTAAAATATGTCTTCATCACACTCAGATGGAGATAGAGACGGAATAAAATTCCTCCAGAATAAATCCAAAGGTTAAAAAAAAGTAATCTAAAACCAGATGCTGCAGGACGTGCAAAAATGAAGATGCAAATTTAATTTTGCAGACCTGGAGGGAAATCCCTGCTGGCGTTCAAGCTCAGTCCACCTTTACTGAAGAGCCCTCAAAAGTTCCTCAAAATCAACAGCAATAAATATTTTGAAGGAGGAAAACTCTGTAAAGTCTATTCATTTTACTTTCTGAAATGGTGCAAAAATGTTACCTACTCCCTGTGCAGTTATTAGTCTCCGTAATGTAACATAACAGATACTTTCTAAATCCTTTTAGACCTTCTCCCCCTCACTGGAAAGATCATCATTTTTTTATTTCAAAGTGGATTTAATAAAGAAAAGGAGTGCTGTTAAAGTAATACGTGAGGCTTTGACATTAAGCAGTGCAACCCTGCAGAGTCGGCAAGAACAGGGTCTCTAATCTCCAGTGATTTATAGAGGGCTCTTCCTTCATCTCTGCACTCAGGGAGGGCCAAAAAGTTTAGAGACAGCCTGGCGTCCCCCTTGCTCCACACCGCCAGCTCCTGCTGGCCAGGCTGCTGCAAAAACCTTTAACCACTTCGCTGCTGGCTTCCCCTCACCCATTAAAGGGCCTTTTATTTATTTGTATTTATAGAACAAAGTGATCTCAGAGTTAAGTAATGCCCACGGAGGTAAATGTTTATGTCTGTCATCAGAAATTTATAAGCAGAAGGGGAGAAGCTAATAGGCGGAGAGGAAAGACCAAAACTGTGGAGTGTTTGATGCTCCTCTGAGTAAGCTCTGAAAAGCTCTGAGTAGAAACACATCTTAATTAAAAACTTACAAATATATACAGTTAATTTTAAAGCTAAATAACTGAATTACAGACACCAGACAGCCTATTACCAGCTGAAGAAGAATGTTTGCCTTATACTGGCTGAACGTTACACAAAAGTTCAAAGAATATGTTTCCAAACACAAATGCAAGAAGCTATTAAGCTCTTGTCACAAGACAGAAATATCTCATTTGAATGGATTTCAAATCCATCATTTTTTAGGGAAATGACCAGTTACTCCTGCACTGTAAAACCACAGAAGCCTCTGCTGCTCATCCAAAAAATGAAACGCGGATCTAACATGAACTCAGTGCCGGGAGATTTGCATCACCACCAGGAATTCCATTGGGTCAGGAGGATCAGATGTGCAAAAAATAAAACTGTAGGCACTGGTGAAGTCATGCTTGGGCACTCAGGTACCTTTCCCTGCGCAGGTGACCCCTCTGAGAGCAGCAGAGCTCCCAGCCCACAAAGCCCAGCAATGCCCTTCCCTTTAGGATCAACTGTGTCCATATCTCTTTGAGGTCTCCTCTCTCCCAGAGTCCCAGCAATCCCAGCACAGCAGGACTTCATATAAGAGCACAAAAACCAAACTAAAATTCACCACAGTGTTGATAGGTTGTGATGTTCCCATTTGCAGGAACACACAGAGAAGCCACAAAACACATGTAGAACCACCCTGCACTTTTCCAGACCCCTGGAGGTGACAGTGGCATCTTTTAGTCTTTGCACTGAAACTTTCTGCCCAAACCAAGCTGTCCTTGAAAATTGAATCCTGCACAAACATGTGCTGGATGCTTTATTTTTTTTTATATTCATGCAAAATTACCCTAAAAGGTTGGAGAACGGAAATATTGACATCCTAATTCAACATTCATTAACCAGCATCTTGCAACCTATACAATATATTGGCATTCAGGATGCATTATTTGAAAGTTTGCTGAATTTTCCTTTGAGTGACTGAGCTCATTCCTTACCACTCCTCTTGCCAGTGAGGCTGAAATTGCACTGTGGAGTTGTCTCTGGGGCAACCTGGGGGAATAAAATGATTCCTATATGGATGCTCTGCTCACAGGGCACTTTTCCTGTGTTTCCAGCTTGGATTTCAGATAATCCCAGGATGTTCCTTGATCACCAAGAAACTGCAGGCTGTTGCACAACTCTGCATGTTGTATCTTCAATGTATCCTTGGATGCTCAAGCAGGGGTTGTTCAAGGGTGTGTAAGAGCACCCAGAACCTTCAAAAACACACCACGATGCTGCTTTTCTTCCAGTTTAGGAAAAAACCAGCAATCTGAGCCTGCTGGGTACAATCAGCTCTTCCCATGCATGTATGAGAGGGGTTTAAAGCTTTGGTTAATATTTGTTTTCACACAAGGAATGGTTTAGGAGCATCCCTCACCCTCTGGAACAGTGTTTAGTGAGAATTTATTTTCAAGTACAGCTTTCTTGGGTTGCTGCAGACACCACGAGCTGAGGAAGAGAAAAACCCTAAGGAAAGAAAACCCCAATGAGGACAAGGGGAAGGAGATGGATTCGAGTCGTGCCCCACATCACCTGCACACACACACACACACCTGGGAGGCTCATCCTTCTCCTCGTGTGTGAAACTTCCAGGGAAGGAAGGGTGCTGGAGCTGCCCTGGCTGCTGCCCTTGGCCTCCCATCCCCAGGCACGAGTGTGTGCCTACAAAAGGAGTGGAAACTTGGCAGGCTGGGAGCAGGGAGTGCAGTCAAGGGTCGGCAGGGAGACGCTGCTCCCGCTCTGCTCCGTGGGAATGACACCAAGGAGGTACCAGGGGCTGGCAGGGGAAGAGCTGGATTTCCATGGAGCCTCCCAGCAGCATCCCTGACAGCTGAGCTGGGATGGACGAGCTGCTCCCAGCCCAGCCCTGGCACTGAGCACGGGCACAGATATTTCCCTAAAATGTCCAAATTCTCCGTGCTGGGCAGGGGCACTCCATGCAGGCCAGCTTCAGCCCTTCATCAGGCTCAGGAATGATGAAATTCTCCTAATTTCAGATGACTTAATCCTTTAACACTTCTGCTCCCTGAGGGTCTCTGCAGAATAGACTCCAGAATGGGAATTTCAGGTCCCCAGCAGAGAGCAGATGACGGCATTTTGATTTTCCCTGCACCAAACCCTCCAGCAGTAAGCAGAATAGGTAATCAAGCTTTCCATGGGCTGTGCTGATGCTCAGCAGGGCTGGGACAGGCTGATGTGGCAGTAAACAAGTCTTATCAGGGCAGCCACGATTAACTGCTGTAACCAGAGGATGTAAATCACTCTGCTCCAGCAGACCTGCGAGCCCAATTTGCACCTCATCCAAGTCAGTTCGCCCTGCATTATCCACACGGCCTTGGACCTCACTTGGACCTGCTGGGGATGAATGTCTGCACTTAACAGAACTGCCAAAAAAAAAAAAAAATTAAAGAATTAAAGCAGAGGGAAAAAGAATTTCCTAAGGTGCCTCCTAGGGGGTCCCACCAGGTTTTGATCATGGCACACCTTCCAACTCCATTCTCAAAGTAATTTTTACTGGCCAGCAGTGAAGGGACAAGGTCCCACATGAAACACATTTTTATTCCCTGATACAACCCGAGAAGCCACAACTTCCCTCAAGGCTCCTGAAGCAGCAATAATCTTGTTTTCTTTGTACAGCTCCTGGCACATGTGGACCCAGTGTACAGCTGGTGCCTAAAGACACTACTCCAAAATAAATCTGAAATGCAAATAACTTATTTAAACTATAATACAATCACATTTCTTTTTATAGCAATCATAAATCTCCTTCTTTGTTATAATCACATCTTATCACATACAAAGTAATTTAATACAAGACCTACCTTCCTACATATTATTGCATTAAGGAAAGCAAACTTTTTCAGTGTTATTTATTTCCAGGAGAATCTGCAGGAGGCACTCTGGCTCTGGAAGGCCTAAGTTACATTTTAGAATAAATTCTTTAGCCTCCATTAGGTGAGAGTTTTAAAACGAGCTTTAGTTAGAGTTTTTTGTGAGAAAGTTCTTGAAAACCCAGAGCAATGTGGGAGATGACATGTGGGAGATGACATGTGGGAGATACCCAGAAACCACACAAGGGATGGAAACAGAATCCCAAAATCCATTTTAATTCAGCTGAAATTTTAGTAGGTGTCCCCACAACTCTGAACAGGCTGCAAAGCAGAGCAGCTCCAAGCCAAAGAGAGGTTAAAGGGTCAGGAGGACTTTGCAGAGCTTTCCCCACCAGCTCCTGCCATGAGAAGGAGCACAAGCTGCCTCGACAGTGCTGTGATTCCAACCCCAGCCTCTGGAGCTGCTCAATTTGCACCGAATTTTGAAGAGGGAGGCTCTGGGCACTGCAGGAGCCTCGAGCAGAAGCTGCCAGGAGCCTCCAGCCAAGGCAAGCAAACTGGTAACGCTGAGGGAGCGGAAAGCTCAGCGCTGCCCTGCCACAGCCATCCCCAGAGGGGCCAAGGCTGCCTTGTGGTTACCTGCCCAGCTCTCTGTTGCACAACAGGAGATCCCAACAGCCCCCAGTCTCTGTGGCACCAAGGGTTAGTTCACCATTAGGAACATATTTTGCAAGCCACATAATAAACACTTTATCCGACTTACTAAAACAAGCCCCGAGGCAAAATGAGTGTAAACAGAGGCACAGAACGACTGATATGTGGACAAATACTTGACAAAGTGAGGACCAAAATTTGCCAAGCGTCATTCTGAAAAGCCCATGGCTTTCTAAAACAAGCTTTGCTTTTTATCTTTGGTTTACCAAAGATTATGTGCTGCAGCCAATACAGTATCGAAGCTGAAACCTCAAGTCCCTGCAATCTCCTACCCATCAAAACATTTCCCATGGTTTTATTAGCACTAACAATAAAGCCAATGGGACAAGAATCTGGCCAAAGCCGAAACAAAAAAACCCTCACATGCCATATTTTGCACAAAACGAGCAAAAGACTTGTGAGAAAGGCAGTATCACCTAGCAGGGAACCACAGATGTAATATTATATATTACCAGTTCCATCCCCAAGGAAAGGCTGATAAAAAAAGATTTAAAAAAAATATATGCAAGAGAATAAACAATCCCACCTCTCCTGCTGCCAGGAAAACCAACATGGGCAGATAAAGACACTGAAACTCTGTGTCTGTAACAGGTACCAAGCCGAGAGATTTAATCAAGGTTGGAAAACCAGATGGTGATCTGTCAGCAAAACCCCAGCACCTTTCACTTGAAAATCAGTTTTGAACTGAATAAAGGATGGAGATTCTCCTCCACACCCTCCTTTTGTTGGTGACGGATTTGTAGAAGCATTTTTTGCGTCTGTTATGGCAGCAGCCACATTAAGTTCTGGTTGGGCTTTGGCTGTTCTTATTTTCTCCCTCCCAACATCCTCCATCCTCATCCTGAGATGAGCTGAACCAGCACAAGATTTACTTTCTTTTGCAGCCTCTCCAATGTTTGGAGATTGGATTCCTGTCCATGAATGGGTGTGTGTGTTATCAACACACTCGAGTAAGTGCATCGTACACTTTTATATAAGTGATTTAAACAACACGAATCAGGAATTCTCCAGCTCAAATTCCTCAGGATCTAGGGAAGCTCAAGGCTGTCTCAGCCACTGCTAAGATGCAGTGAAACAGCTGTGGGCCTGGGATGCTCCAGAAAGTTTGAATTTTCTGCAAAGTTTGCAGCCCTGCTTCTCCTGGCGATCCCAATCCGCCGTGACGTCCAACCTCCCGTGTTTACAGAACCCATGGCCAGGAGCTGCCTGATGGAGCTTTACTGTCTAATTACAGCTTACAGTCATGAGCAGAGATCCAAAGGACAAAATCAAACAGTTTGGCCAGCTACAGAGCGTGGCTGAACACTGAATCAAGCAGTAAAGTGCCTTGTTGTCTCCTCCAACAACTTCTTGCTGTCACACGTGGTGACACTGGATGAGACCAGTGCCACCAGCAGCAGCTCCAAAATACCAACTTGTCATTCCAAACCTTATTTACAAACTCAGCTCCAGAGTTTATTCACAGCAAGAAGTGCTCTGGCCTAAATGGCCAAGCTGGACAAAATGGTGGAAGGTTTCCCTTTGAATTCCCAAGGAGCTTACAGGCCGCTGGGTTTAGAAATCATGTTTCTTCACGAGAAGAAGATGAGAGGCTGCCTGAGGACATTGTTTATTAAAGCCTTTTGTTCAATTTACAAATTGAAACAAATAATTGTGGAGACATTTGCAGCTATGGAAAAAACGTGTTTACAAAGTGGAATAAAATACAGACTAAATACATTTGGATTATACTGGATCAAAACATAGGAGGTTGTAACATAGCATAAAGGGAGGTCGACACCACGAGGACAGAAGGAAAGGCGCCACTGAGTCATGGATTTTATAACAATCTGGTCACTTGAAAGACTTTGGAGAGTTTTACTCTCACAGTCCTTCACATGCAAGAATCTCAGAACCCCAATCAGCAGTGACCAGCCCTCGAGATCAAAGAAAATCCACTCCAAGGACACCCACCTGGCTCTTAACACATGACAGAAGCTTCCTAGGAGGTCAGAAAGCTCCCTGAGTTCCAGCTAATATTCCACTAGAATATTTCCTGATGCTTTACTTGGATTTGGGTTCAGTCTTCCTCATTTGTTCTCCCATGTAAACTCCAAGTGCATTCAGAAATTGCAAAGCCATCTCATCTCTCCCTCCCTCCCTCACAACATTGCTTTCTGCAGTGACATTTATCTCACTCTAAGTCGTCAACTCTTGGAAGATTATTCTGTAGTTTCACCCCGATGTTCTTGGGCAAATGTATTCTGGATACTGAATAAAAAATTCTGATATATGGAAGGAATTGTTCCCTGTGAGGGTGGAGAGGCCCTGGGATAGAATTCCCAGAGAAGCTGTGGCTGCCCCTGGATCCCTGGAATGTCCAAGGCCAGGTTGGACAGGGTTTGGAGCAGCCTGGGACAGTGGAAGTGTCCCTGGCCACGGCAGGAGTGGGATGAAAGGATCTTTAAGGTCCTTCCAACCCAAACCATTCTGGGATCCTGTGATTTGGCATGGAGTAAAGGGAATTGTATCAGAAATAAACCTCAAAGAGCCCAACCAAGGCAGGGGAATTAGATCAGTGGAAAAATGGCACAAGAGGGAAGAAGTGCTGTTCCTAACTGTGAGTTCTCAAAAGCTTATGTAAACAACAATCTCCTAAAATACCTTAATTAATAGCACGATGACAGAATCAAGCTCTGTCCGTAACACTGATGGGAATTTCCAATAGGAGATATCCATCACCATTAAAAGAGGGAACAGAATTAATCAACCAAATTGTTCTCCAGCTTACAAACTCCATGCAAAGGAAAAGAGGCATGACTGCAAGTGGAATACCATGACTAAGGATCTCTTAGTAGCACAGAAGTATTTTCTTAACATCAGTAAAGTATGTTAACTAATATTATATTTAGTTAGCTGAACTCCTCCGGGGATTAAAGGCCCACTGTGCCTAACAAAACTTTGTCTTGAAACAGCCTAGCAAATGTTATTTTAGCACAGAGTATTTGATAGCTAATCGTGCTATAAAACTATAAAATAAAGTTGTGTTTATTGGTACAATTAATCCTTCTGTAGCCCACAGGGCTATGAAAGAAAATGGGGGGATGAGGGAGTTCAGATCAGGGGGTGGGGTGAGAAAAGAGGGATTATCAGGAGTGGGGAAGGACCAGGATTGAAGCACTGGATGTGACTTCAGGGAACTATTATTATTATTATTATTCCAGTTGTAATCAAGAACACCATCTCCATCTGGGAGTGCCTGAGAGAGAAAAAAGGTGAATTTCAAGAAAATTCTCCCCCAACCACAGCTACATGTGTCACTGCTCAGCAGAACATCCCCACCCCATTCCAACAAACAGATTCCCTAAGATAATGCAAATCACAGTTCTTCCCCACTGCCTGAATTTGTTCAAAGCTTTTCCCACTAGGAACAATCTGGGGTAAAGCAGGAGAGAAAAATCCATTCTGTGATAGAAGAAACATATGCTTGAAATCTAGAGAGCACGTTAATTGTGGTTAATATGTGAATCAAATTAGGAATGTAAACAACCCTAACACTCCAAGCCTATGCAGTGACTTCCTATTTTCATTTTTACAGCTTTGGCATTAATAACCAGCAATTGCTTACAGTTGCCAAAGGCTTCTCCTGCACTTCCAACAGAGGTTACTGGATACTAATGGAGAGCAAATGTTTCAAAGCCAGAATGTGCAGGGCCTTCATCTCGAATCAAATAAATAATGCACCTGAGGACAAAAAGGAGAAAACTGCATGTTTTGATAAAATACAATTTGATACCACTTTGAACTATATTATGTGGGACACAAGGAGGGAGGATAGTCAGAAGTTTACTGTGAATCCCTTCAGGCTGCCTTTGCACAGACAGTTTCTGCACAAACAGCTGTAAATCTCCAGTGATTTGTGCACTGATCCACAGAGCCCAGAATCACCTGTGGGGTCATGATCTGTTCCCAAAATCCAGAGGAATTCAGCCTACAGGGCCCTGGGTGGTTTTCCTAAATCCACGCAGCAGGTCAGCAGCCAGGCTGGCAGCACAGCCACTGGGACTGGGGAGAGCACATCTCCTCCCACAGATTTCCCATCTTTCCACTCTTTCCATAGGTTTTTCAACAAATACCCCTTGCATTTTTAAGGGTGATTAACCACATATACATAATTTTCTCATCTGTGAGAAATGTCTATAGTTGCAATGAGAAAAAGGGGAAAATAATGATGAACAGCACATGATATGTCTGTGCATTCCTTATCTCAAATTCCAAACTGGATAAAATACAGGAGAGCTCTGCTAACCCCACGTCACTCTGTGGGTTTTAGGGTCATATTGACTATTCCCATGGCATCTGATGGTCCCAGCCCAAGCAAATGCTTCAGACAGTTTATTAATACAGATTAAAAACCAGCCGGACCCTAAATACCCCGCTAGAAATGGGGAGGAGGAACTACAGGTGGCAAAAATAGCACCCAGAGCTGCCACAACCACGAGATAAGAGTGAGATAGGCAGGATGATTAGCCTGGCAAGTGATAATCACAGACATTTCAGCATCCTCAGATGTTGTTGGACTGGCCATGGGCTCAGCTTAATGTTTGTGTTAAGGAAAAGCTCTTGGGTTCAATTGGGATAAATGTTGTGTGAGGTTCTGTGCAAGCAAGCAGGGGACAAAAGCTCTCCTCAGGAGAGCATCCTCCTAAATTCCAGCATTTGTATTATTATCACAAGAAACTGAAATTACAAACAGCATTCCCAGTACAGCATCTCTGAGCACAGAGCAGCAGCTCCTCAGTGCTGTTGGTGATATCACTCTGTGGATAAAGTCAATGCTAGCAACAAGTAATATGCAGGAAAAATTGATAGATGGCAATTTTTCTAAAAGAAATCATCCTTTGATGGAGTTGTTGCCTTAATTCAAAAGATAAAAAAAATAAACTCGGGATAGAAATAAACACTGTGCTTCCAATGAACCTAATGACATGAAAGTAATGAGTTTGGAAAACAGATGTGGGAAAAGGCAAGGGGAGGCTACAATACACTCCACGCAATCTGGGAAGGAATGATAAAAAAATTTACAAGCTGTTTTGAATCCTGAATAAAAGGGGTAATCAAGGCAGGCTGGGCTCTGAGCAGGACGGGCACAGCATCCTGCAGCAGAGACTAAGCAGAACACCTCACCCTCCTGGACTGTGTGCCCAGGCTTTCCCTGCTGCTGGAACTCCAATTCCTGCCTAATTCCTGGTTCAGCAGCCCATAACTCACAGCACTTACTGTAAAGTCTTGTCACCCTCTCTTTCCCCCTTGTTTGTTTGATCTTTGACTTTCTGCTGGGGCAGAAACTGCTTGACAAGCGGTGGGGCAGGAGGGGAAACGGTGAGAAAAATAAAAATCAACCCAAAATGCAATGTACCAGCCTAAAGAAAGATACCTCACTGCCAGGGAAAGCACCCACAGAGATGATTTCCATGCTGCCCAGTGGCCTCTCCTGCTAATCATGCTTTATGAAAACATCCATGCAAGAGAGCTGTCGGTTCACGGAGGACGTTCCCTTGCACAAAGTGGCTCTCAAAATGGCACTGTGAGAAAACTCCCCTCTGCAGTTGTTTTACTTTTGCCTCCGAAAAAGCTTTCAAATTGAACTGCTAAAGTTCAGCCAGCATCTAATTTTAACCGTGAGTTCCAGGAGAGAGTAAAGCTGGTGGGAAGATTACAGAGTTCCTTGAAGCTCTGACCTACAACAGGAAGAGAGTTGTCAGCCTTCATGTCTCTCACTCTAAATCCCAAGGGAAACAACACTGGCAGAATGTTTTATAACACGTTCCCACTGTAAAATTTTGTATTTGAGAAATATGATGCTTGCTCACTCCTTCTCCTAGACCTTTGGTGTGTCAGTAAAAACAGATGACCTTAAATGAGTAATTTTAGTTTTGCCTTTACACCGCAGCTCGGGTACTCCGGGTTCACAGGGCTCTGTTTACAAAATCAGAGAGAACTGATACTACACCAGAGCAACACATGCACCCACACCTTTAAAATATTAGCAAGGAGCTGGCAGCTTGTAGCAATGTAATAAGGCCTTTTTTCTGCCTTCTCAGGTTAACTCTATAACTCAAGAAATACCCCCACGGAAGGCCGCAATCTGGGATTTTCATAAGGAAGGCTGAAAGGCTTCTGTCAAGGGGCCAAAAAGCAGCATCTGCAAAAGAGCTCAGGAAAGAGAAATTAAAAATAAAATAATTGGATTATGATCTCTCAGCTAATGAAATCAGATCGACTGTTTTTCTCCGAGTCAGGGGTTTTAGACAATGCACAGTGGTACAAGGCTGGATCCTTCCTAGTTGCTCCAGCTGCCCAAAGGATCACCATTTCAGGTGTTGCACAACATCAGGAAGAAAAGCAGGAATACAGCAAAGAAACTGAATACGTTTTCATCCTGACTGTAATGAAGGTGTGGTGACAAATAACCAGGAACTGGGCAGGATATGAATAATAAATATGAGAAAACAGTTATTCCAGGAGTAGGTCTTTGAGTGTACAGACAGCTGAAGGAATCCAGTCATCCCAGATCAGTATAAAAAACACTTTTTCCCTGCTCCTTCCCATTCCTCAGCTTTTCAGTCCCTGGGAGTGATGCCCTGAGAGCTGAAGCCCCACAAGGGGAAGCAGAGGAACCCCAGAGCTCAGAGCAAACCCACATTCCCTGGCTCCTCACACGGGATTTGAGCACAGCCGGGTGGAGCAGAGGCAGCAGCAGCTCCTCAACTTTCTCCTCTCTTCCATTCCTGCAGATAATGAAATCCAGAAACACCATTCTGGGACACAGTTGTTACAGAGCTCACATTATCTGCTGCTGACCCTCAATTGAGATGTCTCTTAGTCGGGGATGATGATTTTTGCGCTCATGAATAATTAGTTTTGCTGGTTTTAAGGGGGAGGGAAAAAAAAGCGTATCTTTTAATCAGAATCTAAATGAAAAAATGCTAAAAGCTATTTCCCCAACATCTGCCAGTCGAGCATAGATTTAGAAATAAAAATCAAGAGGTATAGACTCATCTCAGGGAATTATGTGTTCAAATCCTCATTTATGGAGATGAGAATGGAAGTGTTAACGTTCGGAGTCTTCTGCTGCATATCCGAGGCATTAGGGTGGCTTAATGAGTCACTGTCTGAAACCAAGAACAAGCTCAAGTTCCTCTCTCACATGCACACATTGAATTTTGTGTATAATTACTCAGTTCTGAGTAACAACAATTTATTAGATTTTCCCATCAAATGTAGGAGTTGCTAATGGACAACATGTTACAAATACCCAGGGCTCTTTCCAAGAAAAGGCAGGAGTTATTAGTGACCCAGGCACTGAATGGAACCATGCACTTTATACCCCCCCTTTCTCTATAAAAATATTTTTGAGGTGAACTTAGTGGCTGCGAAAAGCAGATTTTTCTAACCAGGGGATCAATTTCTGAGGGCAAAAGAGTGGCTGGAGAGCCCTGAAAACAGCCTGTACAAATGATCAGCATTTCCTTGCACAGTGGAATAAAGCACAGCCAAAGGACAACTCTCAGGAAGGAATGACTGGAGAGCAGTTGTGTTCCCTTTGCATTTAATATAAAATGTACCATTACAGCCTTGCAGAAAATAAAGTTTCTCTTTTGTATTCACGTAGAGAAAGTGGCAAATTCTCCTTAATGCCAAGGTGGCTGCCAGGGAAAAAGTGGGAAACATGGACAGCAGAGATACTGAAGAATGACACTGTGTGCTAGGTCAGCAGTGTGTCCCATTTTGACCTCTTCCTAACAGAGAATAGCAATGACAAAGTCCCCAGGAGTGGCAGAATTCACAACACTCCAGGACAATGCTGTTTTCCCTCATTACTGTGATTACCAAAATCAGGAAGATACCATGTGGAGGAAATGCTTTGGGATGAGAAGGAGAATTCATAGGGTTGTGTGGAGAAGTTCTTGCCATGGATGAACCACGCTGAGACAGGAGAGCAGCTCAAGAACCTGCAGCCTCTGCACACCTCCCACCATCCCAGTGGACACTTGGACACTTCCAGGGATGGAGCAACCACAGCTCCTCTGTGCCAGGCCCTCCCAGGGGAGAATTCCTTCCGTATATCCCACCGAAATCCATCCTCTTCCAGCTCACAGCCATTCCCCTTGTCCTGCCACCACATGCCCCATTCAACAGGGATCTGGGGACAACATCCTGGTGCTCCTGCAGCTGGAGGAGGGCAAGGATGAGGATGAGGATGAGGATGAGGACGAGGATGAGCAGCGGGACGAGGAGCAGCTCGGGACCGAGCCGCCGCTGCATTCCCAGGCCTGTTTTATTTATCCATTTCTATTTTAATAAGCTGCCTGTTCCCTAGCCCTGCTGCCTCCTCCCCCCAGCCTGGGTTATGTGAAAGCTCGGGTGCCAAGCGGGGGCGTGGTGGGCTCCTGGCTGGCCAGCACTGCTCCTGACGTACTGTGTGGTCAAGGAGCTGGGACTGGGGGGCCTGAACTGGGGCCAAGCCTTGCACTTCAGCTTCCTGACCTGGCAGCCATTCAGAGAGACCCTGCTAAGTGCTATTTCCTAAATACACCAGCTTTTCATAACAATCTTACCACATTGCTTTCCTTTACAAGCTCTCTTAAAAGAGAACTGGACTCCTTCTGGTTAATCTACACAGACTGCATTTGGAAGCCATCAGAAACTGAACTGTAAACAAAACGTTATTAATGTGTTGTAATCTGCCCTCAATGTTCCAGATGAAAAGAAAATGTTTTATAGTTTTGGAGTATACATTTTAATTGCCTTTTAAGAGTGCATATACTTTTAGTGCTCTCTGTTATAAAATTGCAGTATCTGTTTCTTGATAACTGTTGAATGATCTCAGCTATTTTTATTAGGTTTTCTCCCCCACCCTGGTCCCCTTCCTTAGGCTACCACCACTGCAAGGCTTTTCCAGACTGTTCCTGATACTAGGCTAGCAAAAAGTTCCATGCCTAAGATAAACTCCATTATAAACAACTCCTTTACAACATCCCCTCACTATAAAAACACTCAGATCTAGAAAATTAGTTCTTTAAATGAACTTAGGATCTAGTTACTTTCAGTAAAAATCTGAACTAAATAAGGACTAAACAGAATTTCCCAGATTTTCAGCCCTTCCCTGCTTGGTTTGCCTTGTTCCTGTCGTGGCTGGAAGTGCTTGGCTTGGGAAGGGATGCAGGAATTCAGCACTGGAGATGTCACAGCTGTCCCCAAAGCTGGCACAAAGTGCCTGGCAGTGTCCCAGCCCACCAAGTTCATGGTAAGATCCTGCCTGAGCTTTAAGTCCCAAATTCCTCTCAAAGCAATTCCCCCCTGAAGTGGTGAGCAGAGTTGAGGAGGTTTTGCTGTGCTGAGCTGTCTTCCCCCAAAGCAGACACTGCCTTGGACAATGAGGTCTTTCAGTACTTCTGGGATAACTGGGAAAGGAATCACAGAGTTACCTGGCAGCCTTTCCAGGTATCTCCTTACTAGGAAAGGACGTGGTAAAATAACTAGAAATCCAGGGTCATAAAACTAACCACGGGGTTTGCTGTTCATTAAGCTGCAGTTTCAGAAGGCGAAGGGAACCCTTAAAATCCTCCATTTCAGGAAATATCAGGCATCTGGATATCACTGTTTGTACCAACAAACGTGCTAGAAAAGGGTTCAGCTCTCCAGTTTTAGCTGTGTACTCCTTAAATCCCAAATCCTGCTCTCCTGGCATTTGATTCTTGCACACCTCCACTATTAATTTCTTTTCAGGGTAATTAACTTTCTCAACAGCCCAAACTTTACCTCCAGCTCCTCCTGTGATGTCTCTAACACTTCCCTAATACCTTTCTGACTTGCAAGATACTATTACTTGATACAACACAGGCCAGGATATTTCGCAGTGGGAACTGCATCCAGTGCCTGGAGAACAACCCCTTTTCAATGTTTTCCTCCCATACAATTAAAATACTTGAAGTGGCAAAGCCCCTCTCTCACGTTGGATTGGGATTCACATCGTGCAAGTGAACTGCAGTTTATTGTTGCTCTTTTAAGTTCTTTTTATCTTCAAAATTATCAGCGCCTGTAATTTTTTTTTTTAATGTTGTTTTTAAAAACATTTTTCAGTATGCAGATGTGCTTGTGAAGATTAATGGACTGGGAACACTGAAATCTTGTATTAATCAGCTACAAGGGAAGGCAACTGCTGAGTAAAATTTTCCATAGTGCTGCACACAGGAGTTTATCCAGAGAGCTCCTTGTCTTGGAGGAGCTTTCTGTGAGTTCAGGGGTGACTCTTCCTGAACTGCTCCCTGAGCACCGAATCCAGAGTTTATCATGGTCCTTGCTATCAAAAATAGCTGATTTGTTCTGTGTGCCAGGTAATCTTTGGGCTCTGTGATGGAAACATCCCTGGTGGGATTTAACAGCCCTGTGGATGTGGCACTTGGGGACATGGGGCAGTGGTGGCCTTGGCAGCGCTGGGAATGCTTGGACTCCATGATCTTAGAGGTATTTTCCAATTTTTCTATGGCTCTAAATATTTAACTGTGGATTCTATGGAGCTAAATTTGCTTTCCACAGCAGGATAAAGGACAGAACCCAACCCCAAAGCAGGCAGTGTGTGCACACATTTCATTAACCAATAGGTTAATTACACCAATTTCGTTACTAATTGGATCAGTTTAAACCTGCTGCATTGGAACTCTCTTGGCAGACACAAACATCACCGTAATTACAAAAACAACTGGTTTCTCCACTTATGTAATTCCAGCAATTAAGTAATTCCTCCTCATGTAAAGCAAACCCAAGCAAAGCCATTGGGGTCGTTTGGACTCCTTTTCAGCCATGTGCTCCTTCCCAGTGCTGATGCCTACAAAATCCAGCACCATTCCTCATGGCAATCCTCTCTGAGGCTGAAAAACTCCATGGAATTTGCCAGAGCGACGAGAAAACAAGTTCTGGGAGAAGGAAAACCCACCTAAGCTTTCAAGTGCAGCTTTTTGGTATAAATCTTTGAGGTTTGGAAAGTCTGATCCCAGTTCTACCACCACCCTTGCTTTGAGCTTTTCTCCCTGGGATTGCTACAAAGCAAAGCTTTCCTGCAGCAGCACAAGGCTCCAAATAGTTTGGGATTTGCCAAAACCAGAGAGAGTTGGAGATCTCACAAGAAAAGCTTGGTTTTTAGTGATCATGTTAAATAGTTTGTCGAGGCAGACTGTGGTGAATGATAAAGCTGCTGGCCTGTGATCAGTTCTCCTCTCACCACCAGGTACTGCTCAGGGCAAATGAAATTCTTAAATCAACAGAAATTACTGTAAGGAATAAATGTTAGTAAATTGTTTGTAATTCTCTGAAAACGAAAGGCAAAACCAATGTTGTTTTTTGCTTCTAGCTTCCTAAATGAAATAGAAATGCTATAATTCTTTACAAAATTAAAAAACACTAATAAATCTCTGTTTATTCATGACTGCCATTTGCTATTCAAAGCCCAGGGACCTTCAGAGTAAGTATTTCTGAGGACTGTGCTCCTGACAAGTTGCTGTTAATACTGATTGAACAGTTCCTATAGGCAGCAGGAGTGTTTCCTTCTAGAAAGGAACTGCAGAGCTTGATATGAAACAAAGAAACTCACAAAAATCCTATTTAGCTGCTCTCTGAATCAAACAGTTTTCTCTCTAGGGAGTCTCTGCCATCACATCTCTAATGAGAGATTTCATGTGAAGTTCTGCAAGTCAAATCATGTCCCACCTACCAACACATCTAATTCAGATCAGAATGAAGAGTTTCCCTTCCCCTACATACAGTAATACTGAAAGTTCATCTGCTGAAAAAGGCAGATAAGCTAAAAAGCAGCGCAGTCTGTAAAAGAGCACTGCTTGGGAAATAACCTTTGGAGCCACTGGAAAAACTCAGAGTTCAATCAACTTTATTTCCAGTACAAAAGCAATTAGATTTTTCCCATCAGAAATCAGATGAAGTAGTAAATTAGGATTTGCTGGTGATGGGAATTCTTAACTTGTGGCATAAATAGAATTTCCTTATTATTATTTTCAGCTATAGCCTATTTATATCTAAATCTCCATTCAAGCACAATTTGTGAGAGAAAAAGCTGTACTACGGAGTTATCACAGATCTACATTTAATTTGAGTTTTCCTCCTTTTTTTTAAGCAAAAGTTCCTTTAATTAAACAACAATCAACCCACAAGAACCAACAGATTTGGCTGCTGTTCCATTCACCCAGGACTCTGACTGTACTGAGAAATCTGATTTAAACAATTCCCAAACTATTTGCATCCCTGCTACCCTCAGAAGGCTACAAATATTTCTGTGTGCTCAACCAGTCCTGAGAAATCAAAACACAGATAAAAATGCAAATTTTTTCACTGTTTTTTTTCACTCATATGGAAAATATTTTATAATATCTAATATTAATTAGGAATAAGTAAGTTGAAAATAATTTTGCTTGTTATAATGCATCTGGAGCATCAAGAGTCACTCCTGTAGCAATTTCAGTGAGAAAATAGCTCAAAATCTTTTCTTTCCATGGATCACTCCTGTTGATTCCTCCTTGGCAGCTGGAAATATATTCCAACTGTCTGAAGAGTGTCTAAAATATGAGATTCCCTCTGTCAACAGCTCTGTGATCATCCCATCTGCAATGTCCTGTGGATTCCTGTTCTGTTTAAATACAAGGATATTTTCTGGAGGGATACAAAGGTACTACAGACACTTGGATCCAGGCTGGAAATCTGTGTCACTTCAATCAGCAAAGAATCACTTTAATCATCTCCCTGTGGCTTAGCATGAGTCTGTTTAACACAGACAAAGTGCAAGGAGAGCAGGTGGAATAAATACAGGATTTCTTCTGGCCAGAAACCAAATGCTGGTTGGTTTGGAATGAAAAATTGAATGAAAATCCATTCAATTTGGAATGAAATTTTGTCATGGAAAAGCCTCATTGGGGCATCCCTGCTGCTCCTCAGTGCTAAATGAGAACTGAGCAGAGAGCAAAGGGCTGGGGGAACACAGAGCAGGAGTGACATTCCTCCCCAAAACTGGGAGAAGAACCTCTTGATGGCCTCCCAGGCACACAGCAGGAACCTCAATAAAGTCCAGATATTCTCCCTCAGCCTGCAGGTTTGGGTTCCTCCTCCTGCAGGCTCAGAAAGTCAGCAGTTTGATGGGAAGTGGCCCAAAGTTGCCCAGTATTCCAGAGGGAGAAGCTCTCCCTTGAGCCATGCCCATGGAAAATGCTGAGTTTGGATCCCAAGCCAACAGCTGCTCCTTCCCAGGAGCCCACAGAGCACAAATCCTCTTTTCTGCAGCAGCCACCAGCAGAAAGGTCACGTTGTAAAGTCACTCCATTAAAACACTCATTAAAGAGTAAACATTAACTCGCAGTTTTTCCTTAGGTCTTTCTTACTTCCAGTTGGTATCATTCCTCCCAGAGCAAGCTGCACCTTATGGATCTATCTGCACGTTTATCTTGATGAAAAATCTTTAACTTCTTGGTTTTCCAGGCAAGAAAAGCAATGTCCTTCCATTGAGACAGACCCTGCTCTCCCAGCTCCCATGGCAGCAATGTTATCCAGATTTTATTTGTACACTGGGAAACGGTGAAACTGCCACGAGAAAAGAAATTAACTTTTCCACGCTTTATTGAATGGGAATTTTTATTCTGTGCAAAGAAGGCCAAATATGAAACTCCAGGTACAGCCTGGTGAACATTATCTAGCAGGTGGGCTCTTGCAAACGCTCTGGATGGTCTTGATTGCTTGAATTTCAATCATTACTCCTCAGTAATGTTTTCAGGAAATGCAAACAACAAACAATTTCTTAAAAAAGAAACTTAGATAAAGCAAAGCACAGAACTCCATCAGGGAAAGCTGTCAACTGGCCCCACTCCATGGGAATTAATGCAAAGGCATTGATTTGTTCTAGGCTAATGATAAGGGCTCTTGGTTTAATTTTAGGAGGAGAACTTTCATTTTCTGATTGGCAACCAGAGCTGTTTATTACACAACCAGAAAGCTAAAGTTCAGCTTTGCAAGTGACTAATCAAAGCCAATCCCTCTCTGTCGGACAGGAGGGAAAACAAGGCTGGAATGGTCAACAGCAGTTTGTTAAAATGAAACCCAACTTCTGCCTCATCCCCTGCCCACCCTGGAACAGCTCCACGAGGATTTTGAGACATTATTGAAGACAGTTTTCCAGGGGATGAAAATCCCAGCAATTCCAGAGATCACCCAGATCCTACAAGGGCACAAACCTTCTTCACAGCAACAGGAAACACAAAAAGAAGAGGAATTCAAATAAAACCACAGCAGTGCTGTCAAAAAGACAACAGGAAGACAAGGGAGATCACAATAAATTGTTGCTGATATTCTTGTTTCTTATCTCAGAGGACTCCTGGAGGATAAGGAAGATCCACTCCAAGTGGCACAGCATCCACCCGAGGGCTGGCATGAATAGTTGAGTGTGGATTCAACTGTTTATCCCATTTCCTGGCCAGGAATTTGGTGTCTGAGCACTAACTGTAATATTTGGCACTTAGTCCTGTGCGTTCAAAGAGTTAAGCTGTGTCCTGTAAAGATAAAAATCTCCACTTTTATTACTTTGTAAGGCTCCTACCAAACGAGGATCCAGCTGTAATTGTAACATTCCAAGCCTGGAAGGTGCCAAGTTTTACTAACTATAATTTAACTGGCCCAGTTGATGCAGTCCAAATTCTTGTTTGGATAATCAGCCTTTGTTTAAATACGGACTTTAAAAAAAAAAAAAAATAGAAAATCAACCAAGAAAGAAAGAAAGAAAGCCCAGGCCAGCATTAGCCTCCAGGCATGTCATGTGAGCTGATTACCCTGCAGCAGTAGCAGACACTCATGCACAAGAGGAGGATTATTTTGCCAGAATTACTGTTACGGTAACACAGAATCAGAGCTTCTCCCCCCAGCCCCCACCCTTTCTCTTTTCTTCCTTTTTTTTTTTTTCCTCCCCCCTCCACAATTCACAAGTCTTCTTTCCAAGTTCAAATGAAGTTTAAAGGTGAAAAGGGCAAGAAAGTTTCATGACTGGCTGTTGAAAGAGGGAGAAATAACCAGGGTCTCCAAGTTTGCGTTTACTAAAAGCTCAACAATTTCGTATTTTGCTGCAATTCATAACCATACAAATCCCTTTTGTTGGGTCTGTTTGGACTGAAATTAAACACTTGTTAATAATTTATAACTTAATATCATTAGAAAATAATAATAACTGTCAAGCGACTACATTCAGTACATATAGCAACTTGAGTGGCTTGTTAGATTATTTGTCAAAGCAACAATTTCTATATATTTTAGCTTCTTTCTACTGGGAAGAGTGGTTAAAGAGCCACCCAGCTTGCTTGGAAATCATTTTTCCACCAGCTGGGAGCAATTCCCAAATTGCTGCACCTCACCCATCCCCAAGTGATGCTGGCTCACTTTAAAAGCACTCCAGGCTGACTCCAGGAGATGCCTTAAAAGTGCTGCAGCAGGGATGGCCAAAGCCCTTTGCTCTCACAGACCAAAAATGCATCCCACACTGCCCAGGCTTTGCTCTGAATTTGACTTCTGAATGGAAGTGAAGCAGTGGCCAACAAACCGACTGTCAAAATGAGGCATTAAAGAAAAGTGTTAAGTTTTGATAAATGCTCCTCAGGGAACTGAGCTGCACAAAACACAAAGCTGCTGCTGCCTTTCCCCAGAGCTGAATGCAAACAGGAGAGATATTTGTTTGTGAGGAGTTCTGGGGAGTAAAACTCACTTGTAAAATGTCCCAGGATGTGGCTCTTCTTGGGAAACCACGAGTGTGGCTTTTTGGAGAGACAGATGGATAGAAGGAGAGAATCCCAGAATGGTTTGGGTTGGAAGGACCTTAAAGCTCATCCAGTGCCACCCCAACCATGGCAGGGACACCTTCCACCATCCCAGGCTGCTCCAAGCCCTGTCCAGCCTGGCTTTGGACACTTCCAGGGATCCAGGGGCACCACAGCTTCTCTGGGCACAAGAATTCCTTCCCAATTTCCCATCCAACCCCACTCTCCTACAGTTTAACATCAAAGCTCATCAGACATCTGACCTATTTTATCACCTTTGCTCTCTGTGCAGATACCTGTGGTAATTCCATTTTTGTTGCAGATCAATTTATGAAGTTGAAAATGTAAAATTTAAGTACACTAAGCAAGGAAGCTGGAAGTTCACATTAAAAGAATCAGTCTGAGCCAGTCTGCCCTGATCCTGAGCTGGTGTACACTGATTTAAGTCAGTGGTGCCAGAAGAACTGACACTAGTTAGGGTTCTGCTCTTGTTTCCATCTATTTATGTCCTTCTGTACAAACAGCCTTTGGGGTCCTTTAAAGTGACCATGCAAAGAAAGGCAAGAAGAGAAATGGGCTTTTATTTATTTTATTTTTCAAGTCTCCCATGCTTCTCCCAGAAATCAAATGGTGCCTCCAGAGGAACCAGAAGATGTCACTCTGATTAGTGACAGTAGGTCCTTATAAGCCATAATTAATTTTTTTAATTCTTCAGTCATTAGTTAAATGTGGAAGATTTCCTTTTTTTTAAAAGCAAATGCTCTCAAACACGTGGAAAAAATATAGGAATCTATACAATTGATCTATAACATATTTTTACTTGAGAAAGGATTACAAGGTTGAATCTTAACATTATATACTTAAAACCATTTCTTGTTCCACTGCCTTTCCAGTTCCAAAAAAAATGTACATTTTGGAGACAAAGGCCTTTATCCTCTTAAGTGCTGTGGATTTCATGCCAATCTCCCAATATAAAGCAGACTTCAGACTTAGACCCAAGAGAAATGGTCTCGGAAAGATTAGATTTTCCACCACAAAATAAAACCCTTGTGTGGGGAACCACACCAGCTCCAACACCTCCTTCCTCCTAAGGACTTGTCTGACAGGAGCAACACCCCCAGCCCATCCCACAGCCCTCCTCCAAATGGAAATGGTTTGATCATTCCTCTGCTCTTGGGCCAGTTTTTCCACATGTAAAATTTCCAGAATTGTCCCATATACCTGAAAAATCAGTATTTTTCTAGGCTTTTTTCCTCATTCTGTACCGTTTTGCAACATAGAATAGGTCTGCTCTGAATATTAGTGCACAAAGTTAATTCTCACTGGTGATGGAAAATAGACAAACTCAGTGTAAATGGCGTAAGAAGAACAGAATGATGAAAATTCTTTTAAATCTGCTAGATATTTTTAAGAGTTGCCCATCAAAGGTGTGCACCTCTAATGGGAACAGTATATTATATGAAATTAATTATGCCAAATATCTGGCAGCTCAATAAATACAAGAGGAAACTTTCTTAAACTACTCACGGGGTAGAAAGGTATTTTATCAATCATCCCCATATTAGAAAACACAGATTTTTCAGGAAATTTCAAACCCCATTGCCAGTAACAAAGTAGGACAAGCAAGGAAAGGAGAGAAATATAGATTCAATACAATGTAGCTGCTGAGGATTAAATTTTACCACCACCAAAGCCACAGAGAAAAGAATGAATTCAAGAATCAGAAGATTAAAACTGCATGTAGTCAGCTTGGGATTGGTAGGCTACAGATGGAAACTTTCTTGACAACACAGAGTTTAAATTCTAGTTAGGATATTCTGTGATGAAATGCTCCTACAATTTTTGAGTACATCCCTTTTTTTCCTACCGGCTACTGTGATACAAAAGACATCTCCTGCAAACATAGAACTGGTAAAAAAAAAAAAGTGCAAGTAAAAGCCATTTAGGTTTCCAGCAAAGACATCAAAGCAAACCAGCTAATGGACATGCAGGGTTAGTCAAATCACTCCTGCAAAATCCATTAGTTACTAAAAGTTCTGGAGGGCTCAGTTTTTACAGTAAAACCTGTAAAAACTCAGTATCCAGTTTCTCTGTTGGGACACCGAGGTGTGAAGATCCAAACGATGCTGGAACTGAACTTGTACATTTGAACCTTTTGAACTCCAGCTGCCCTTCATAAATTACTTTACCACCGGCTTTAACACCTTCCTAACCCACCGTGCAAGAAAAGGGAGGAATCATTAAAAAAACCTGGAAATGGAACTAACTTTCTAACACTTCCAATGGAATTCCAAAGACCAGCGCCTATGGCAGGGCTGGGGGATGAGGAACAGTTTCCAGATAGAGCACTGAAATAACATCTGTTTTTCACTCTGGGAAAACAAAGTGGCCAATCCCCCTCCCCAAACCCAACCCCAGTGCAGGGAATGGAAATGGCTCCATGCAGGAACAGGCAGTTCTCCTTTCCATCTGGAAAGGCTGTCAGATGGAAGCAAATTCCACCAAATTCCCAACTGGTGCAGGAATTTTGTTTTGCACCTCGGGATGGGATGTGCTGCTCTGGATGGACACCAGTTTGGGGTGTGGAGAATCCTCACCACAGCCCATCCACAGGGAGACACAGATTCTCCCTTCCCTTGAGGGAAGCTCAAATATTGAGAGTTAAAAAACAAATCCAAGAGAACAGCAATAAAGATTCTCAATTAATTTTAAGGTGAATTAAACTGCAAGATGGCAGCTCAGGAGCTCCAACAGGTTTCCTGCTTTCCATGGGAAATGAGGACAAGGAACAGGACCCTCCTCATTATTTTTGAGACTGTCAGTGTTTATAGACAGTCAGTCACTGGGATTTCAGTCCAGAAGAATGGAAAGGCTGCTTCCAGGACAAGGCAGCACATTTTCCTAACCAAAGCAGGTATTGCTTTCTCCTCCCCTTCTCCTGCCTGCAGAGCTCAGCATCCCAAGCAGCAACACAGAATCCAAACCTCCCCAGGACCCCTTCAGCTCCTGCTTGCATAAGGAGTTTCTTTGGGCTCAGGAAAGTCACCTGATTTTTATTTTTTTCCCACCTGAGATTTGTCATTTACAAATGAGGAAACTGCCCATCTAAGGAGAAAGCTATGAGAATGTGCTTTGGAGAGGTCAACTAATATCAAAATATTGCTTTTCTCTTTGGATTATGATGTTATCACATTATATGGGGACTCTGCATTTCACTTTCTCTTTAAAATGATCTTGCTAAGCAGCAAAGGGACACAGCAGCTCCCATTTACAGGTCACCTCAGGTCTCCTGAACAAACTATGCCCCAGGGTTTTAGTGAAACTCAGGAATTCCAAAAGCAAAGCACATTGCCCTCAGCACACAAAATGCTTCTGATTCGCAGAATGACACAAATGTACAAGAAAAAAAGGGATGTCTGATTATTTTTTGTAATGGATGGCTTTTAGATGGGCAGAACACACTCAGGCATTTCTTAAAGCCCCAAACCACGGGTGATTTCCAACAAAGGCCTTGTGTGAAGTGCTGCTTGCTTATCACAAAGACTTGGAAAAAGAATTTCAGGGGTTGAGCTCTGAGTTTTAACCCTGGACAAGGAATCAGATGCTGCACAAGTGTGCTCCTTAGTCCTGTGGTGATGCCACAGCTCTTGAATCCTTCAGATTGATACATTTGTGTGGAGTTATTTGGCATTTCAAAAGAAAATAAATAGAAAAGGAAAACGACACAACTTTCTGAGTAAAGTCCATGTCACAGTTTGCCTGTTTAAACAATAAGGCATAAGATAGATGAAATCTTATTAAATGTGGGCTTGTAATTTATGCAATTACCACCTCCATTGATTATGATTCCTAATGAGACATTCCAATAGACCATGTGGGCAGTCCAATCCAGATGAATGAACACAGATGTTTAAAAAACAAAAAAATCACTAAAGATCACATAATTTAACCTGCTTTACTTCCCACCTGCATGAAGGAAATCTTGGGTTTTCCCCTTCCCTCTCCCCCAGCACAGACTGGCTTTCTTTCCTTGGCTTTGAAATGAGCCAAGGATCATTGTGAGGTTTGGTGGAGCATTTCTGAGGATCCCTTTGGAAAATGGTACCACATTCCAAACCAGAGGGATGCAGGTATGACCCTTCAAAAAACAGGCCAGCAGCCAGAGTGGTGAGCAGTCATTTTTGTTTAAATGTATTAACAACATCATTTAGAGCATTCACACAATGCCAGGATCCCCCATCGTGCACAGGGATCTGCACTCAGCACATCTCAGCAGCCAGAAAGGATCCACATTTCTGACATGAAACAAACAGCAGCCAAGGCCCCAAACCCAAATCCCAGCAACAACCCCTTTTTGCCAACCCCAATCCCACAGAATTCAGGAAGCAGAGGTATCTCTGAGCTCTTATCCCTGGGAACTCAGTGCTTTGGGACTCCCAAGCAGCGTCAGGAGGGAAATGCCCAGGCTGATCTCCTCTAAGAGCCACGGCTTCATCTGCTGGGGGCCTCACAAAATAGCAGAGATCAGTCCTGCCTGATGCAAATGTTAAGTCTTAAGAATAACATTACATAATGTACAGCAAGATGTTAATTGACAAGACCCAACTCGGTGGGTTACAACGCACCACCCCCACAACGAGATGGCACAAAGGAATGGAAGAGTTCTCCAAACACTTCTGCCTGTTAGGCCATTTTTTGGTTGATATATTTTGTTTCGCTGGTTGATAATCTTACAGACAAGGCAAACCATGCTGCTGGGGAAGTACTAAATCACACCGAGAGAGAGAAGGTTTTTAGATGAAACAAGAAGCTGATTACACATGCACTGAGTATATAGTCACTAAGCGTTTCTGGATTGCAGGGATAAGATACTCTCTTTGCTTATTACTGCCTCCTTGATCCAAAGAGATTTAAGCAACTGTTTTCAATTAGATGTTTTTAAGCTAGTAAAACTCCATCCATAAAGACATATTTATAGAACAACTTAAAACGAGAAGAATTAAAACGACTACAAAACTGATGAATTCCATTCCCCCACCAACCCCCCTCCCACCCCGAATCATTTACTGACCATTAACGAGCAAAAAGCACTGCAATTTTAAGAATTAATCCACTGTTGCAAAATTAAATCAGATACACTAGGAGGGATAATGACAAACTGGTGGCTCCAGCGTTGTCAGTTTGCGGGTGATACAAGTTCAAGTCGTCTGTGCTAGTGGCCACTCTGTTGGAACAAACATGAACATAAAAGGGAACATTAAAAGTGCAGCAGCACCAACTGAAGCAATTGTGTCGCTGAGGGTGCAGACTCAGAAGTGGCACAGGGGAAATACTGTATTTTAGAAAGGAGCTGCCCAGTTCCAAGACTGCAAGACCTCAGGAAATCAAGGAAGAGGCAGCCATGGAAGTGACGAGAGGGAGAGGATCCTCATTTCCCTCTCAATTCCAGAGCACAAGAGGCTGGCAGTGTGGCTTTGCCACACATGACTGCTTCCAGCCCAGGCAACCCATGACGAATATTGCGAGAGCTCCAGGAACAAAACTGAGCTTTGATAGTTTTCACCCGACAGCTGCTGAAACCAAACTTGCCTAAAACACTGTGCAGCATGTGACTGGAAATATTTGCAGGGTGAGTGGCCTCATGTGTGGCACTGGGGAGCACAGAGCCACGGCAGAGGTTGGGGATGTTGGGCAGGGACATCCTCACCTCTGCCCAAGCCAAAGCATCACTGACTGATCAGCTGAACCTTAAATCTCTGATTTATACCTGACTGGTCCACACTGGAGACAGAATCACTGCTAAGGAAAGCTCCACTCCAGCCCTGCCTCCACCTAAATCCAGCTGGAAAAGCTCAGGAGGCATCCTGAATTTTATCTTCCCTAAACTTCCCTGCAAGCCCAATTTGTTCCTACCTAAGCACATCATGGAAACACTTAAAAGCACATTAACAGTGGAGTGACTTGGAGATTCAAATACATCACTTAAACATACATATTTTATACATTTAATACCCTTCAGAATCAGGCCATAAATACAAATGGATGTTCCAAAGCATGACCCAGAGTCTCAGCTCTCTCGTGTCACCATGGCTGGGGTACCTGGGGTGATGGGCGCAGTGCCCAGGACACCTGAGAACCTCCCAGCTCTTGTAGGGAAGCAAAAAATACATTGTATTTTCCTTTTTTTTTTAATTGTAAATGCAAACTGCCCCTGCAGTTTACATTTGCTCCACGTGCTGAAGAAGCACAGGCAAGGTAAGGAAATTTGAGCAGTTATTTTAGGTGATTGAACCTAGAGTTACACAGGGGGTCTATTTTTAAGGGAACTCTTCAATCCTGAATAAAGGAAGTGCCCTTTGGCTGTGCAGCACCTTGCCTGTCCCCAGATATGTGGGATAAAAACGTATTTGGGAATAAAGGAGACAGAGAGGATTCAAGCAGTGACATAACTATGCAATCACATCTTTTCTGTTCCATGACATTAAAAAAAACCAGCTGCAGTGATGAATTCATCCCTAAAATCTCTGTATTGATCCTGCACAGTCCAAAGCTGCTAGGACAGGCAGATCCTCCCACACCTACTGGAATCACATCCTGCATCCAGAGGAACCACAGGATCACTGAGGCTGGGAAAGACCTCTGGGATCATGGAGTCCAACCATCAGATGCACAATTACATCAGATTCCCCCTTTCGAATGAGTGTGGCTCTGAATTCTGATTGATTTAGTTCAGAATGTGTTAAGATTAAAAACATTCCACTTTTGTTGATGGGAAATTCAGGAATGACCAGGCAAATCCAACGCCTTTCATTCCCCACATGTCTTTCTGCAGGGTGAAAGGATGGCTGGTGTGAGCAGGAGTTACAGGGTAAAACCAAAAGCCAAGTTTCATACAATTATATCCAAATTGGCAGAGCAAATCTATGAGACAGGAGTGAACATAAAACCAAGTGAAATAACACGGGCAGAGAGGCAGCAAACAACCTTGCCTAAGGCACAACACTAATGCCAGACTAACTTCAAAGCAGCAACTGAACCAGCACAGGTGACAAACAATCTGCATGAAAATAAGTCTAAAGCAGCACTGGCTCCTTTTCCTTCCCTTAGTTCCTCCTGCTCTTGCTTATTTAAACTCTTTTTTAAAATCATTTTATACATGTGATAATGTATATTAACGAGAATGCAGCATTTTGGCTACAAGTTTCCTCAAATAAACTCGGCTCAGAGAAGCCCACCACATCAGAAGCTTTATTCTGCCTATTTCTTTTTGTTTTGCTAATTGTAATTCATAATGAACCTCCTCCCCAGTAAGCTGACTCAGGGAAAAACCACTCTGAAAGGCATCAGCTACTGATGAATTGTTTTTATTAATTAAGTTAGAGAAACAAAAACCACAGTGGTTTTCAGTGCTGCAACTTGCAGCAGAACCCACAAGCTTGGAGGCAGAAAGTGTGAAAGTCAGAGCTCTGCTCTAAACAGCTCCTCCATTTATTTACTGGGGGGCTCAAATTCCAGAGAAAAGGGTTTTTTTCCTCTCTCTTAACCTAAAGATTTGGTCCTTTGAGCAGCTGCTTTGGACTTAAGAAAGCACCACAAAAGCCACTGCCTTTACTGCATTAAAAACTGAACTAATGGGTATTAAGCAGAAGTAGCTTTTATAGACCCTGATATTTGAGTGGTTCAGCTTGTGATGGGCTTTGCTGAAAGAAGAGTGGATGGAAGAATAGAGTTAAGAAAAGCATTTAATCCTGGTGAGTTCCAAAGACCTTTAGGTTTTCCTTTTAAGTTTAAGCAGCCAAGAAATTCAAGTTTTATTTTTGCTCAGGATTTGAGACTGAGGACCTTGAGGAGAGTCTCTGGATTTAGGACACCCCTTGGTCCTGGGACATCACACCGAGGTGAGGTTCCCTCGCTGGGATTTCTTCCTCTCAACATGCAGTAGATGAAGAAATCATAATTTTCAATAATAAAACTTAGGGATTCCCTTCTTTAAGCCAGAATCCTCTTTGAATAGTGATATTTTATGAGTTCTATTTATAACCAGCGTCTACCTTTGGCCATCAGCTCTTCTTCTGCCCACCCACTCACCACTATTTTATCCAATCTTACACAGCTTTCATGGAAAGAACCAAAATACCCTAAAATTTGCACATGCAATCAAAAGGAAGCTTATTCACACAGTTAGGACATGCTTTTTCATGCACTGCTGGTTACTGGAAAGTTTAACTTTTGTTAGAGGATAGAAATAAAACAAAACAGGAAAGTGGATATTTTTCTTACTTATTTCAAGTGCACGTATTTTGGGTAATTTTATTTTTTCCCTGTGACACAGAATAGAGACTCTTCTTGGAGACTGTAATAGCCCTCAGCGTGTTTTCCACCAAGAATGCAGAAAAGAAACACTTTTGCTGAAGAAGTCATGGAAACTGGCAAATTGAAGACACAAGCCCTCATTGAAAACCTATAATTTTTTAATTAAATTTACATGTCAGTGGATCTTTTGAGCTTGGCCCGTGTGTTTTTTATAATGTACGTTTCTCGTGCTTTTTCCCATGGGTATTTCTGCACTATTTCTAAACTGGGATTACTCAAGTTGAAGTGTGATAAAGGGCACATTATAGTTATATTAAGCAAAATAGGGAGGAGAAAGCTTTTCCATAGTCCAAAGAAAGCTGTTCTCCAAGCCTCATTTCTGGTAACAAGCAGAGCAAGGCAACCACTCAGCTAGAAACTGCTGCCATCAAACCAACGCTTTGTCTTGAGAAAAAGGGGATTTATTCCACCCTATTCTGTTTTCTGCTGAAAAATAAAGGTTGTTTTCTTCAAAATCGTTAAGTCTTGCTCTGGGGTATCATGGAAAACATGTTGTGAGCAACCAGACAGGGAGGAAAGCTGTGCTGAGTGTTGGTGTAACTTGTCTGATTCCTGCTTGGAGGAGCTGGCAGAGAGGATTTGGGGATGCAGGTTGGATTCTGAGCTCTTCCTAGTGCTTTCACAACATGTTTGTTCTTCTTCACAGCTCTCCTTGAAGAGGCAGGGATTTGCACAGTGCCTGGTCCAGATCAGGACTTGTCAGCAGTGCTGCAGCCACTGAGACAGGCAGAAGGAAAGGAAAGGAAAGGAAAGGAAAGGAAAGGAAAGGAAAGGAAAGGAAAGGAAAGGAAAGGAAAGGAAAGGAAAGGAAAGGAAAGGAAAGGAAAGGAAAGGAAAGGAAAGGAAAGGAAAGGAAAGGAAAGGAAAGGAAAGGAAAGGAAAGGAAAGGAAAGGAAAGGAAAGGAAAGGAAAGGAAAGGAAAGGAAAGGAAAGGAAAGGAAAGGAAAGGAAAGGAAAGGAAAGGAAAGGAAAGGAAAGGAAAGGAAAGGAAAGGAAAGGAAAGGAAAGGAAAGGAAAGGAAAGGAAAGGAAAGGAGGGCAAGGCAGCTCAGCGCGGCAGAAAAGGCTTTTCACGGCAGCTATTTGCAACCCTCCAAGGAGCTGCAGAGGCTGCCCATTAAAACCCTGTTAAAACACTTCTGATGTTGTCAGCAGTGGAGAGCTGAAATAGCACAGTGATCACTGAGATACTATCTGCCTCAAGCAGTTCAGTGGTACTGTCAATAATATGAGCAAGGAGGTACAAGATGAGCAACAACCTAATTCCTGCATCAAAATTTCATAAACTCCCTCCGCTGGTAAACACTAGAGATGTGGGCAAACACGGGGCAGCCAATAAACCAGCCAGAAAAGATGACCTCTGCTCTGGAATCTTTCCCAAAAGCTTTGAACCTTTAAGTTAATTTACACTTTGAAAGCAAAGCAGTGATGGCAAGGGGGAAGCAGGAGGTGATGCCTCTGCCATCAGTGCTGCTCTCCTCAGCTTCTCATGCCTCACAGTGCCCAAGGAAAAACCACAGCACCACTTTTAAGCATGCACCCTTCCAAATATCCCAGGCTATGGGCTCTTCCTCTTGCCTCTGCTTTGGTTTTTGATTGATTTTCAGTACTAATTCCTTGGGATAATTTTTGCAAGTGTAGCCTTACCAGGTAGGAAAACTTGCTGTTTCTTGAGGAAAGCGATGCCTTGTTTGAAAACAGACCTCCAGATGTGCCAGGGAACTAAAACTGTGAGTAATGACAGCACAATCATCTACTTCTCTGGTACTCTGGGCTTGTAAGTGCTACTCACAGTGAGTAATGGCTGGAGAAACAGGGCCAAGGTGAAGAGTTATTTATAATACAGTAGCCACTGAGTAAGAGCTTAGCTATGAATTCACTGCTCTGGCTACAATTTAATGAGAAAACAAACAGAGCCAGCTTTTGGTTTTCCAGTTTTAAAAGCTATACACCCACTATAAACTAGAAGTAGTAATTCAGGAAGGATTGGGGGGTTATTTATAAAGCAACCATGACGGAGATCGTGTGCATCTCTGCTGAATGCAGGAAAATCAGAGATGCTTTAGCTCCTCAGGTGCTTCCTCAGGATAGCTGAGGCAGGCAGGGAAACTCCTAGACTTGACTTAAACCAACCTCAGATGCTTCCCCCTTTTAATGTAATAAATATCCACTGCAGAGAGCCAAAAGCCAGAGCTTGCTGGAAAATCAAGCAAAGAATGAGACTGTTCTGCTCAGCAGTCTTGGGTTTAGAGGTCAGAATATCCCTCCACTTTTTAATAGGAAGTCACTGTACTAAGTGTCTTAGAACAAACTCCTGCCAGGTGCCCCCTGCATCTGCAGAGATCCAGCATGCTGAGGAATACTTTTTAATTGTTTCTGTCAGAATGAAGCAAAGGAATAAGAACATATTTGGGCATATTAAAAAAACCTGATTGGGAAAATATTGGGATGAGAGGATCAAGCTCACCACTCTCCTGAATTCCCTCCACAGGAACATGTGATTTCCCAGTGAATCCTGCAGAATCTATGGATATTTTCCAACTCCCACATTACAGGTCATGACTTCCTGGTGCTAATTTGGATTCTGCTGAGGAACTTCTTATTGGCTGGAGTTGGGAGAACAGGGGACAGTGAGAGGCTTTGGGCTCAGCACTGTGCATTGGGAGGTTGGTTTCTAGAAAACTCTGGGTTTTGCCCCACAAGGACATATGGCTCAGATTTGGGATGGAAGGAGACACTTGGAAAAGCAGAAGAAATGATTCCCCAGGACTGCAAGTGAGTTCTGAATTCTAAACACAGAAGGGATGGTTTGTTAGGGGATTTTATAACCAGCTGCCAGCTTTACTATCTGTTGTGCTTCCAGTTTGGAGAGTCCAAGGGGCATATTTTCACCCTGACACACAAAGTTATACAGAAAACGAAGCTCTTCCATCTTTTTTGGGAGGAGTTGGTTATTTTAGTTGGTTATTTTAGTGCCACCAAGCCCCTTGCAAGTGGCCAAACTTCCCCTTGGATGAGCCCTGATTGCAGCCACAGCCACCTGAAAAGTCTCATCAGAAACTTTAACAAATCCTAGATATCGTGTGCATTTTTACATGTCTTATTATTTTAACAGAGTTGTCTTTCCCCCTCTCTTTATCCACAGGAAAGTTAAAACCATTCAGCACTAGAAAAAAGGAATCCAAAGAGAAATGACAACCTCACTCCTTTGCTCTCACAAGCCTGAAGTTAAATACCTGCCTTTGTACAACTGTTCCCCTTCTTTTATTAGCTAAATATTGTGGCACCAGAGCACCAAGAATAAAATTACAACCATTTGAGATGAGTGTAACTTTTACAAGAGTCAGATATCCCCAACAAGCCGACAGTCAATAACCCAGCACAAATTAACTCTGGCAAATAATAGGTGTGTTGACCCTAAATTCATGAGGCAATAAAATCTACCAACAGCCCTTTGTTTTTAAAATACTCAGGCACTTCTCAAAGACAATATAGTTTCTGTTTGGGAGCAAAAAGATCATTAATTAGGAAAGCTTTTAAAAGAAGTTTTAGTATCATTAGCAAAAGCTAATGGGAAAATAAATTAAGTTACAACATCTGACACCAAGTTTGGAGAAAGAAAGGCACTAAAAACCCAAAGCTGCCTAACCCTTAAATGTCCCAAGAACTGCACCCATAGAACCCCTTCTCCACAGACCTCCATAACCACAATAAAAAAATTAAATTTCCTCATTTTCTTATTGCATTTTCAGTTAGAGACACTTTGCTGCCAACACAGATCTGCTGGACTGTGCAGTCACAGAGAAAGAATTTTGTTCACCCCTCCAACTCCACCCCAAGGAAAATACACTGAGAAACACAATCTAACAATCTGCTCTTCCAAACTTGCTTTTTTTTCTGAGAGCTTTCTAAGAATAGTAAAGCTCAGGTAGAATCGTCCCATTGTAAGTTCTTGTGTGAATTGTTATTCCTTGAAAGAAAACAATACTACTAAATATTTTGAGATCCTGTTTAAAAAAAAAAAATCAAGTAATACACCATGAAAGGTGGCCTAAAATATTTTATGGCTGGGAGGAAAATTCTCTTTTCCCTCGCCCTGGATGCTTTGCTCAGAGACGCCACAATGTCTGTCAAACAATCATTGCATACGAAGGAAAGAACATAATGACATTGTCCATTATTCCAACCATGTCAGCGAAGGAATTATGAAAGATTTATACCTATTTCATATTAAAACTATTTAGTAAATGTCAC
Source organism: Entomyzon cyanotis (assembly GCA_024500445.1). Classification (NCBI taxonomy): domain Eukaryota; kingdom Metazoa; phylum Chordata; class Aves; order Passeriformes; family Meliphagidae; genus Entomyzon; species Entomyzon cyanotis. The sequence continues at coordinate 3,770,419 of JAKEPQ010000673.1, forward strand.
ACAGCACAGCAAAAAACCATGGGTGTGTTATTGAGAGGGCAGCAGGCTCAGCACAGAGCTCTCAAAGATGCCCAAGCAGAGCAGACTGCAAGCAAAGGGTTTATTTGGCCATAAAACCCTACAGTGCCACAACACCTTCTCCTGGTTTTCTAGGAAGAAAGAAAACATATAATTTAAGTGTTATATCATTTTAAAAGGAAGCTGTACAGAAAATAAAGTTAAATATTTATAACAGATGAAAAAATTTGGGAAATTAACGGAGACAATTAAATCTGCAACAGCTCGGTACACCAAACCTGTTCCTGAACAGGCTGCCTAATTTAAGCAGAAGATGCACTTTCCTCTCCCCTTTTGCTTCAAGCTTTGCTTCTATGAGAAGTCAAGTAATTAACTTGCCAAGGGAAGACATTTTCCTCTTCAATACCTTCGCATTTGTGCAAAGCAGAATTACACAAAATGCTGACGCAAGCCCCAAAGGGAAGATCCTCGTGTGTGGAGCTCACCCTGCCAAGGCCACCTTAAATCCAGAACAAAACTGGCTCTGGCAGTCCCTGGGATGCAGCAGAGCCCAGGTTCCTCCTGCTGGGATGGAGTTTATCCACAGGAAATATGAAGGGAAAATTCATGCTCAGCTGCTTAATGGGAACTGACGTGGTCTCTCCAGAGAGGGAGAAACTTTGGATGTCAGGCAGGTTAGCATAGGGCAAGCAGACGGTCAATAAAATATTCAATAAAGGACTTTGATATGATAGATCTAATATTGTGGAAAAAGCCAGAAGTATTTTTTTTTTTTTTTTTTTGGGTGAGAAAATGAGTTTAAAATGGTGGTTCAAATGGTCTGTGCAATATTAAGCTCCTAAAGCTTGCAAACAGTTGTGGCTGGGTTTTGAACTTGTTAGAAAAGGTAAAAACAACTAAAGGTGTGTGTAGCACATGATACATTTCTGGGGACAGGCAAAGTGGGTAATTCAGAATAAAGGTACTACTGTTTTTTTACAAAATCTCTTCAAAATTATTTAAAAAATATTTTTTAATTATTAAAAAAAAAAAAAAAAAAAAAAAAAGAAGAGTATCTACTGATCACCTAATCCACAGGATGCTCAGAAAAACACTCCCAGGGCTGGCTCCTCTCCTCCCCACCAGACCCAACCTGCTGCCATTTTCCCAAGCAGGATTCCAACTTGATTTCCCCTCTGAGAACTTCTCCATGCCAGCTCTTCCCTGCCCTGCTGTTCTGCCCCCTCACCACCAGCCTGGAGGGGTTGGTAGGAAAGCCCTGGAGGATCAGGAGAGCAGCCAGCCCTGGGCAGGGAATCCCTGCAATCATTCTAATGAAGCTAAATCTTGGAGTTTACATAAAAGGAAAATTAAATCAAGCACTGGAGTGGATTGGAAAGAAATACACCAGGAGATGGATAAAGTTAATCACGTTTAGGGAAGGCTGATGCTGACCTACTCAGCCTTGCCTTGGAGATGCCCCAGACTTGCTGGAGGTTTTATTTTATGGGAACACAGAGCATGCAGGGCTGGAGCAGAATTCCTGCAGGAATTATGTGCACAGACTGGGAGAAAGTCCCACCTCAGCCCTGCAGCATGGTGGAGATGCAGGAAAGCAGGGCTGTGGTTGGGATTTGGGGACTCCTGAAGTCTGGCCCTGTCCTTCAAACCACGCAAATCAGGGAAAAGTTTCACCTCAGTAAAATAGTGAAAGCAAAATGTCATTTTTGTGTTATAGCAGAGAATCATTGAGGTTGGAAAAGCCCTCTAAGATCATCAAGTCCAACTGTTCCACTGCCAAAGGAACCAGGAATTCACAACCCCAAGTGTCACATCCACACAACCTTTAAATCTGGGACTCCATCACTGCTTTGGCATATTTACATGAAGCCCCAAAGCCTCCTCAGTGTCCTGGCAGAGCCAAAATTCTGGCACACACGAGCTGCTGGGTGTTTTGGGGATGCACCCAGCATGGCGACTAGTGGAGTTCTAGCTGACATTTATAATTCCAGAGATTGAGTTGTATTTCCCAAAATGCAGTGCTGGAGCAAATGTATTTCTTTAACTCCTTCTGCTTTAACTCATATCAGCTCCACAAACCACGCAGTCTCCTCATGAAGGAGCAAAAGATTAGGATATGAATCTGTCAAGTTTGGAATATTTTTTTCTGTATAGCTCTGTTAAATCACTGAAGACAGTAACGCTTCAGTATGTTCTGAGAATAGCTCACTTGTTCTTTATTCCAGTGTTACAGAAAAGATTATTTGCAACTATTCACTTCCTTACAAAATATTCAGATTCTTCAATGAAAAGCGTTCCCCACATTGTGGAGCCACCCACACAGCTCCATTTGAATGTGAATGAAAAGCTCTGCTTGATGCTGCTGAATATGTTAACCTCTCCTAGATCCCCAGCCCTGGTGAGCCACTCTGCTCCTGCATCTGCACAAGGAACAGTGAGGAAAACAAGCTGGATTCTGTTGATTTCAGACAAATAAGGACAACAAAGGCATCAGATGGTTGTGACTGAAATAGCCTAATGTGTGTCTGAAGTTGTTTCATTGCTGGCAAACTGAGCCCAAATTTCGGCTTACTGGGAATTAATTGTAATGTGTAACAGATCATAATTAGTAATGGGATATGAAACATTCTCCCTTCCACTTTGGGCTGCTGGTGCCAGCTTTGCCCAGTTTTAACTCAATCAGAAACCACCACCAGTTAATGACCAGTTAGTGGTCAGTGTGAAACAGCCTGGTGGTTGAAGTCCTTTCCCTAATCACACTGTCACAATTAGCACTCAGGACAGTAATCTCAACCCAAATTTTTGAGGGAACATCTGTTCCAATCCTTGTTAGAAAAGTGCAGTTTGCACTGTGCTGCTGCTTTTTGAAATGTCACCTTTGCCTGTAACCACGCTGACAGCCCAGCAAACTGCTGTGATGGCCAGGGGAGGACAGGAGGGACAGGAGCTGCTGTGACACTGAGCTCAGACTGGGACAGGACACTGGTGGGCACAGGGAACTCAGGCTGAGCAGTGCCACAGAGATGACAACTCCCACAGCAGCAGCTCCTAAATCAGTAAAACCTGTTTGCCACTTCCTATTTCCTAAACGGCTTTTAACCTGAACTGCACCCACCCAGATCCCATCCAGAGTGTTCAAATAACCCAAACACATCAAACCACCCTTGGAATTTCACCAAAATTCCCTCATTCTCCTAAGCACGACATGACCTGGACATCAGCTCTTCAAAACCTCCATTTCCTCCCCATTTTCCTCCTTTCCCTACTCACACACCCCTGAATGTGAATCCCAACGAGGTTCGGGCCAAGGTATCACTTTTCCCTTCCCACCACCCCATTGCACTGGGAAATCTGACTCTTCCATCTGTCCCTCCCTCCCTGCCCCATCTGGTGACACTAAAGGGGTCTGAACCCACAGCACCGCCTGGCTCCTTTAAGGCATCACTAAAAGAGATGTCAGTGCTCTGAAGAAATTCAGAGGGGGAGAAAAAAAAAAGGGAAAAAAAGAGAAAGAAAGAGTTGCTCTTCTTTGAGAGCTGGCTGGAGTGCAGAGCTATCTTCATAAATAGACAGGAAACAGAAAAGACTAATGTTGGGCAGATGACAGATCCCTGAATTCAGTTAACTGGCCTTCAAGATATGAACTGTTCTATTAAACATAGAGGCATTATGTTGGTCATCCACTTTAAGCCCAAGAGTGATTAAAATGCTGGCAGAAAATAAAAACTGGCTATTGAAGAGCTTGCCCCGAGGTCCTAATTTCAAATCAAATTTTACAGCGCCGCACAGGAACAATGGCAGCCCAGTACTCCAAGTCTTCTTTTTGTCACTTTGTACAAAGAAACCCCCTCAAACTCTCTCAAAGAACAATGGCCCCTCTAGATTCGCAACTACGCCAAGAATGGGCTCAAACCATACAAAAACACATTTTAAAAATACATTTTACACTGCCCTTGACATTTGAGATAAATAGAAGCCAATGCATTGAAATTCCAAGTATTTTTTATATCCTTTCACAATGTGAATTTTTTATTTTCTCCAGTCTACTTGATCTTTGACATTCTGGCCTCTGCGAGAGAAGGACACAGCAGAGCAGTCAAAGAAATTAATTATGCAGATAATTGCATTTTATTAAAATGATTACTGTAGCAGGGAAGGCCACAAACGCCAGCGACATGGCCCCAGCCCCCTGAAGAAATCAAGAGGACACTAACAGTTCATTTTTAATTGAAAAACTTCTCAGCTATTAACATTTAATTATCTGTTACCGATATACGGCACTGAGTTTAATTAGGGTTTTTCTATACGTCAGGTTGGCTTTTCAGTAAAATTCCTCTTTTTTAAAGTTCCTCTGAGCTGCTGCAGATTCCCCCTTGCTCCAGCCTGAGTTTATTTGAATTTGGCAGCTTGGAAACAGCCAGTTGTTTCCTGGAGAACAGCACACAAGACCATATGTTTCAACATTTAAGCAATTTAGAATCAGAGGTATAATTCTGAGTGTCCTTAGCAGAAATTGTACATTAAATACCCAAAGGATCTGAGCTCTACAAGAGATCCAGCCTTTTTTAGCACTTTTCCCATAGCAACAAAACCACTCCACGCTACTTTTATCATCCCCTGGAACCACAAGCATGTGGGGAGCAGTGGTGAGCTGGCTGTGGTGTTCTCAGCAGCAAGGGACAAGCAACTGAATCATTTTCCCTTCCTCTTTTCCTGCACTTCTCTCCCATCAGGATTCATCCCCAATTGCTTCCAAAACGCACCTACAGTCAGGACTTGGAGCTGTTTCCTTGATTTGTGGACATCTATTTTATAAGAAGACACTAATCTGTGATTTCTTTTGCTAAACTCACTGCTTGGGTTGTTCTCTTCGTTTCTGGGGTGATGGATATGACCAGAATTAGGGATTTAAATGCAGATCCAGCCAAGGCACAACCAGCAGGACAGTGATTGTTTGTCCACAATTGTGCTGGTCTGTCCACTCTGCTTCTCCTGCTATGAGGTCACACAGCCTCCAAACTGCATGAGAATGCTTCAAAAGCATATTCAGAGAGACAAAACCCCACCAAATGCAGGGAATCCATCAGTAAATAATCATTGCTCTCATCACAACAACACCAGAAGGAGAACAACAACCCAAAATGCAAATCCAGTGCTGTTTGCTGCTCGGAGGAGAGGCACAAAGCAAGAAAAGCAGCAGTTTATCAAACCCTTTATCAAGTATTTGAGAGCAGCCTTGTTCCCAGGACAGCCCTGCAGCCACACAGCATCCCATCACGAGGGGAGCACAAGGCTGCCCTTCCCCATCCTCACAGACCAGCACTCAACGTCTGACACTTGCACTCCCTTTTAACCACTTTTCTGAGCCTAACACTCACTTATTCTCCAATTTTTCACACCAAGCTGAAGGAGGAAATTGGTTTTTCCAGAGTGGGACTGTAGGGCTGCCCTGCTCCAGCAGCCAGGGACTGGCATGGCTGCAGCCTGTAACACACTCAACATGACTTTTATTTTCCTCCTCTTATTTTTTTTTTCCACCCCACATATGCCTGGAAACCAAAGCAAATGTTCACTTACTTGAATTTACTTAATTTGTGAGAAGTAAATAATCATTTACTGAAGTATTCAAACCCCTTTCCTTCTAGCTTTCATCCTAACACTGGCATTAAATAACAAACATTACACTAATAATTATAATTTCTAGACACAAAGCGTTTTCAAAGTATTTTTCATCAATATTAAAGGCTGTTTTCCTTTGGTGAAGGCTTTTTCTCTCATTTTGACTTAGTAGCCTGGCACAGAAAATTCCCTTCGAATGCCTGAGTGACTCTGAGTGATTAAAACAAGCAAACAAACCCTCCAGAAATAATTCCATTTGTGGGTATTTCCTTTAACAGCATTAATAATCTAATGCATTTAAAAGGAAGATTTAGGATTCTAATTCACTTGTATTTCACAGGATTAAAAATGCAATATATGTAATATAGCCACAGGACAGAAACACAACCAGAGCAAGGAGGTATTTTAACAATATCCATTCCTGTCGTGCAGGAGTTCAATGTCAACACCTCTCTGGGTCATTTAAATTTTACTTTACCAATCTGTAAAATTCAAAGAAAACGTTTATTATTCAGATAGGCCTGAAAATACACATTCAGTGGGATAAAGCTGAAAGAACAAACTGATCAGGACTGAAAACAAATTAACTATAGGTGTCTCATTTGGAACTAGATTTAAATCTAATACCCAACCCTGAATGACCTGTACACTTGAGAGAAGAAACCTTCTCTAAATGTCTTTACATTTTGTATCATCAATTTCCAATTTGCAACAAAACATTCAATAAAAGAGCTCTTTTTATTTCTTTACTCCGAAACACCAGAGAGGAACAATAGTTCAGAATAAAGCCCACTGAAAGGGACTTTTTGTAGGCCAGTAGGAAAACTAGCTGAAACTAGCAGCGTTTTCAATAGAAATTATAAATCTGTTAAATAAATGTATGTTTTAAAAGGAATGAGGGACCAGAGAGCAATTCCCACTACCTGGGCACGAGGAGCCCCACATGCCCTTCCCAAGGCAGCCCAGGTTATTCTTGTCTCCTTTTTTCCCTAGAAATTCCACCCTGACCCTGAGAAACTGTCATCAAAACAAGGCCATTTCCATGAAACATATCTCCACTGTGAAAACATTTAATAAAAACATTCCCATCCCATTCTAATTTTAATTTGCGCTAAGTTTCAATGCAAAGAGCACAGCTGCCTGATTTCCTTCTCCAAAGCGCCCTGAGTTTCAAGTTCCCTGCCCCAAAACATGAAATTAAATCTGTGGGACTTCAAGGCACATGAGGCAAATTAGCATTTAGGAAAATTAAGCTTTAATGAAATAAAATGCCACTTAAACATTACTGGGCTCTTTGGCTATATCTAATAGCAAGGCTACTAAATAAAGCCCTTATAAGAAAAAAATGCACACTGAGGGAAAATAGGACTGTTATTTTTAACACTGATAATTTTGTTTAAAAGAAGATTCCTTCCTGTGTTTCATCATTTTACGTTATGCTCTATTATAGAAACTAATGTGGGAAAAAAAGTTCAGAAAAATCCAGGCCCAGAATATTATGGAAAAAAGAACCACCAAATGTAAAGGTCCTGTAATATTTGGTATCTTCAGATTTTTCTGCACTGGTTCACATGACCCCCAATTTATTTTTAGAAAGGCAGCAATTCCCACTTGGACACGGTGCAATACCTTGTACCCGAATGCTGCTTTGCACAAATAAACCATAGAAAGTGTTGACTTAAAAATAAAACATTGGAAAAGGAGAAAGTTTTTTCTCTCTGCGAAAATTTCCGGAAAAGCTGTAAACAAAGGCAGGTTTGGCTCGGTGGTTGAGTGGCTCTGTTGAGCTGTTGAGGATGGAGAACATATCAAACCTCACAGAGTGAGGAAATGTTTGTAAAACAGTTAGTAAATCATAGGCAGCAAGGTCACCGTGTTTAACAGCGGGAATGACACTTTGCCAAAAGCCCAGCTGGGAAAGGGCGGCGACGCTCACGGCTCCTCGCTCATTTGGGCTTCTTCACATCCCAAACTTCATTTAAAAATAAAACCCAACCCTTGGAAAGCAGGGGCAAAGCACAGGGTTTCAAAGTGACACATTAGTCCATCAGATCGTTTCCACACCTGGTTCTGTCTCACCAGACAGAGCTGTGAAATCATCAGGAAACTCTGCAAATTGATACCGACTGACCTTTTATCTCAGGGATGGAGCTTTCAGTTCCTGCTCCGAATTCACACACAGAAAAAACCCCAAAAATCTGAGAGCTGGCACGGCCAGAAGGTGAAATTACACATTTTTAAACACAGACGCTGCATACCCGCGTATGAACAGCGAGAGTTTAATTCATCTGATGCCAAAAGAGCCAGGAATGGTTATTTGGAGTTGAAAAGCTGTCATGCAATCACTCCATAATAAGGAGAGATTTATGGAATGACTCACCTGCTACCGTAGGACCCAAAGCCCATCCTGGTGCTGGCAGCAAATGCAAAGGAAACACTTAAGCACATACTTGACTTCAGCTCTCCCATGTTTGAAGTTAAGCATGGACCTAAGTGCTCTGCTGGACTGGGGCCTATATGCTGGACAACCATGATAAAAAAAAAAATTCCTTCCAAATTTCTTATAGATGATATCTGTATTAAAATGCTGGGGTTTAAATGACGGTTTATGATGAATTTTTGGAGTGCCTCTGTTCAACCACAGTGTCAGGAATTAGGGACAGAAAGTTGGTCTGCAGTGAGGAAAACAGTTTTTGCTTTTTTGAGGAGAACCCATGGGGCACTGCTCCTTCCTTTAGGTGGCAGAAAAGGGACACTGCAGTTGGAATAAGCACAGTTGGTAGGGGAGAGATTAAATTAGAAATAATGTGCTCAGTGCCTGTTAAAGCGTAGGTAGGAACTGTCCCATGAAGTCAGTGAAGTTGAATAACAAAGCTAAAAGTTTTCTTGCTTCCTACTGAAGGAAAAAAAAAGTAGGAATAAAGAAATACTTCATTTGAGGGGGGCAATTTTTTTTCTTTTACACTTTCTGCTTTGTACTAGGAATCCTTTCTTTTGGTCTCACTCTGCTGCTTTTTTTTTTTTTAATAAAGCAAAAGTTTCAGTTAAAATTACTCCTGAATCCAAATTCCACACCTTTTGGACAAACTCACAATGTGGTTAAAATGGTTTTCCTTATCACCAAGCCAACCAAACCCTTAAGAAACGTTTTTGTGTGTTTTGGGGGTTGGTAAACAGCTAAAGATTTAAACTTTGCAAATGAAACTCACACTGCCACCAGTTGGCCACCAACAAGGTCCACTGGGCCACCACAGAAAGGCTCCAGTGCAGAAAGGTGTGCATTTCAAGCTAAGTGTAAAGGAAAAGGAAGGAAATTACTTTAAGCTACATTCAAGTTATTCTTTTCACTGGTTTTGCTGCTTCAAACCCAAAGATGACTACTAAGGAAAACTATTCACAGTACAAACTTCATCCAGGGAAGTGCTAAAGAATAATTAAGGGGTGAAATTATATTTATATCTAAATTTGTAAGGATCAAGTAAGTTAACACCAAGTAATAAAAAATTAAGGCCAACATTATGCACTGCACGTGGCAAAACACTAATTCTTCTGACACCACATTTATAGAAATAGGAGTTTCCAAATGAATATGATCATATTTAACAAGAACTCTACAATCAATGCAACAAAAGGAAGAGGAAATTTATCCTAAAGGCAAGTAAAAGAGAACATTAAAACCAGAGGTTAGGTTTGTACTACATAAACCTGAGATACCTTAAAATAATTAAGCCACAGTAGTGCAACTTCAAACATTTTACCTGGCTCTGCTTTAAGAAGAGAGACTCTTTCTTAAATGGAAAATCCTACAGGGAACTGATGGACCTGACTATTAATTAACCAGTCCTGTATGTTGAACATTTCCATTTGGTTAATCTTCTGGAAAGGAATTACTCTTTCATTTTATGAAATCTTCTTATTTACTCATTCCACGAAGCTTTGGGCATGTCTGCTACTGTATAGTTTATTTTTCAGTCTTTTCTTCTTCTTTGGTCCTTCCTGGTCAGGTTTTGGTCAGTACTATGGATCAGTTGAGCAGTTCAATGAGATTAAATCAACAATATGCTTTAAGCTGCCAGTACATAAGTTAAATTTTACCTCCCTTAATCCATCTTATGTGCTTCAGAATTGTGCTCCAAGAAGCAGAGATATTAATTAACAGACAATAAATGCACTATTTAATCACCACAATGTCCAAGGAAAACTCTTGCTGCCTGACATCATTTTGCCACTCTTGTTTAGCACACAACCCTGCCTTCCACTTCTGCATTTGGGATATTCTTGTGCCTCTATTTAAATTACTATCCCAACCCTCCCCATCTCCCAGGAACTGCAATTTGTTTATTTGTTACCAATGAGGCTAAAACTGTCCTGAAATACTCTTCAAAAGGAACTGGTGGAGCTCAGACATTCCCATGAAGCACTGTTGTTCCAGATGGTTGTTCCTCCTGGAGAAGCTGCACATTTCTGCTGTGGAAGCTCCTTTCTCAGCCCAGCTCTGCATTTCCCTTGGCTCAGCCTCAAGGAACATTTCCCTGCTCTCCCTGCCCTGAGCTCCACATTTGTCACAGGGAAAAACAAACAGACTTGCTCAGGTTTTGTAAGGTGGATTGTGCACCCTGCAAGAGAAGTTGATTTGACCTGGATTCTGGACTTGAAATTCTTCAAGCACATCCCATGGATGTCACCACTCCTGGACACTTCCTACCAGTCACTTCATGGAATATACTCAAAATACTTTAAATTTTCTCTAAATTTTCTTTAAATTTCCACTGCTTGGCTTTGATGGAATACTGTTCTCTTTTCCCCTCCAATGCTGGATCTTTCCATGGAATTTCATTGCCTGGCAGGTCAAGCTCAGCTCAACTACCCACTTGGGACATCAACCCTGACACCTCATCTCCAAAATTTCAGACAGACAAGAGTTAAGAGAAAAAATTTCAGAAAGCAACCACAAAAGAAATCAGGCAGCTTATTAATACTTCTATTAATCCTCCTGCCAATTCTTTATGGAATTAGAACCTCTCCAAAGTATACTGATTTTTATATTCTGATTTTTACATGCATTCTTTTAAGCTGCAAAAGTCTCAACGTGTATTTTTCGCTTCAGAGAAAAGTCGAATGATGTGTAAAAATATAGTAATTTATTTGCACTGCTGACTGGCACTGCAAAGGCAGTTCAGCTTCCCCCACAGCCTGGGTGCACATTTCTATTTAAAACCAGCCCTCCTGCTCCAGTGCCCTTATCTCCAGAGGAGATTGCTGGACAGGCTGGTCGGTGTTTCCAATTTCCTTATATAACAAGGCTCCAATGTCAGGAGGAAGTGGGCAGATACTGGGAAATCAGGGTGGATAAAAAGCACTAGACCCATAACCTCTGAGGTCAGGAGGTTATGACTTCAGGGCCCAGCAGTAAGGTGGAAGGATGTGTTCAGGTAGTTTTAAATTACCTTGTTTTACTGGTCTTTTCCAAGAGGAAAAGAGATAAGATCAAATTCAGAAGATGAATATCACCTCCATGATTATACACACACAGCCAACACAAGCTTTACTTCTTATTTCCCACTGTAAATAGTCTGAATGTTCAGAGGTTGAAAATTCTTCTCTCCCCTGCAACTGTGATTTCACAGTGATTTCACTCAATGCTGCCCAGCTATTGGAAGCTTGCTTAACCTCTCTGCAAATCACTATTCATAGAACCAAAAGATGAATTTGTGTGAGCCCAAGTTGGTTTCCAAATCCTGACAGGCTTAGGGACAACTGCAGATGGAAAACAGAGCTTTAGCCATACATGAAAGATTTTATGCATCTGCACGTGCAGCAAAAAGGACAGAAATCCTCTCCCCAGGAATGAAGGAGTAGTGAAATCCCAGTTTGCATCTTGGATGCTCAAGTAATGACATCATGACCATCAAAGAACTGACACCACAGGTCAGGATGGCAGGAAACAAAAGCCAGAATGTAAAATTAATGAGCACAAAACACACCAGCAGCAACTGTGAAGACCTTCCCTGACATCACCATGGGGATGGCAATGATGCTGAAGGAAAGAACATTTAATGCCCAAGTTTCTGGACAGAAAAAGTCTTAGACAGGACAGATCAAAACATGCTAAGAAGAAAGGTACAAATAAAAGCAAATTGTAGGAGGAACAAACTCAGAACTCAGAGCCACCAACAGCAACTTCTTTGTCTCTCCTTCTCCTGACTCTGATGATATGAACACTCAGAAGACATGAACGGAGCATAAATCTTCACATGATTCTTCAATCTGTCTACAAATGACCATGACATTACATCTAAACTATTCCACGGAATATATCTGCTCCCCTTTGAGAGAGTTAAGGAGTGTATCAGACACCGTGATAAACACAGAAAACCGAGCGTGAATACCAATAAATGCAAGCCTTCCGTCTCGGAAACTCTTCACTTATTTGATTAAGTTAGGTGAAAAACAGAGCAGTCATGCTTGTAGCTTTTCTTCCTTTTTCCTTCCCTCCACTCTTTTTATTCCTAATGCGAATCGGAAGTCTATGTGGAGCAGCCTGGCTACCCCCGGTCTAACCTCCCCATCTGGAAGGGAACTAACCAGCCTTGGGGCTACTTCCAACCCTTCCCAGCTGTTGGCTTTGGGTTTTTTGTTTTTGCGGGCTTGAGAAAGCATATTTATATAAATGATTGCCATATCCTCTGCCAGCTGTTGACCCCGCTCTCGGCCCGGTTGGGGCATGTTTTTCATTTCTGCCGGCCGCAGACTGGGGCTGACCCAGCGCCTTATGCAAACAGCTCCGCGCTCCCCAGCGCCGAGCTGGAGCACAATGGGTGCCCAGTGCTGCCCCGGTGTTTCCCTCTGGGCTAAAGTCCCCCCAGCCCCGAGCTGGGAGCAGTGCTGAGGAAAAATAAATGATGAGATTCACAGCGCCGGTCGGAGCCTTCCTGTCCCCGGCAGAAGAGCTCGGCGCTTCCAGACACTCGGATCAGCAAGAATTTGAACAAAAACACACGTGGAAAGGCAGTTTTGTCTCCTATTAGCAAAAAGGTTAATGAAAACACACGTGGAAAGGCAGTTGCACTTGGCCATCTCTTGTTTGGTAGCAGAAAGTTTCCTGAGCTGAGCTGTCAAAACATCCTGGACTGTTTTTTCTAGATTTGGTTTTCCTCCTGTGGAACTGAGAGTTGATGGATCTTCACTGAAGTCCTCAAAAAGCTGTGGCTAAATAGCAATATTAACAACAACAATAATACTAGACCACAAGGTTCTACTCTAATAATTTAAGCTTTCAGACCAAATGCATCTGAGGAGGAAAACCACCTTCTCTGTGTCCCAAAGCACTGCTCTGTGCACACCAGCATTTCCCCATCACCTGTAGCTATGCTGAAACAAAAGTTTTGAATTCCATAAAAGAAACACCCTGTAAAAAAGGAATTCTCTCAACAAACCCTTCTGAAGCAACAGCAGCTGCTCACCTTGGCTGGTACCTCACTAACCAACACTGCTGAAGTTAAATGGGACACAGACAATGAACTCCATCCAGCCCTTACAACTTTAATAAGCATTATCAGATTTTTTGATAATAAGTAGAGATGGCATATGTGTTCTGTTTAGTATGCAGAAGAGCCTCATTTTATTCTCAATGCACAGATTTAATTAAAAATAAATTTACTGTTAACGCTTAAAGTGGTGCCAAGATTATCCAAACAGAAGGTTTATGATACTTAATAATTGATAAGGGGAGGGAAATTCACAGATTGCAAGTGATTATTATTTAGTAGGTCTGTTTGCAAAGGTGAAAGTGGCATCACAGCCAGCCAAAAGGAAGAAAAAAAATCCTTTAGCATTTGTAGAGTTGGAAAAATTTGAATTTATCGAAGAATTTGGAATGAAACCGATTACAGATCCTGACAGTTTCACCGACTACTTCACATAATATTGAAAGTATTCAAAGTGTTTTCTCAAACATCAGCTTCAGTCCAAATCCACACAAGGGAGGGGTTATTTTATCTTTTTTTTTTAATTTGGGCACATGCAAGAGATCAGCTCCTTTAAGGCGCTGATTCTCCGCTTGGATTTCAAACCAGCTTTAGCACAATGTGCCAGAAATTTCCACAAGTGCTGAGAGAATTAACTGATGGGATCTTTGAAGCCTCTCTATCCCAGATTAACTAATGCAAAATCTGTGAAATCACAGTTCAATCTTCTTTTTTTCCTGGCTGGATGTGTTTGCAGCGGTCGGGATGACAAGATGCTCCCAAAGCCATCTGGCCCCTCGCACAGGATTTGATTCAGAAAATTAATAGTAACACCATTGGTGTGCACAGATTGCAGCAATCCAGACACGTAGGCCTGTTACACAACCCAGCCTTTTGTAACTCCCCCTTAGCTCACACACCCTGAAAACGCTGATGGTGCCTCCGAAAAGATTCCCAGAAAGTCGTGGGAGTGATGAGTGAGCAATTCCACCCAGCACAGAGCCTGGGGCTGCCCTGCTCTGCTCACCCCTTGCTCGTTTTGTGGGGGAAAGCTGGACTTTCAGCACTCCCCGCAGAACAAAAAGGCAAAAAAATTTTTTTGCTTTCATGTATTATGCAAATACAATCTCTATAAATAATGCAGCCCTGTGCTCTCAATAAATGCTATCTTGCACGTATTAAATTAAATCCTTCTTTTAGAACTATCACACTCTGTCCGTTTTCATGGACGAGCAAAGGCTCCATTGGAGGCAGGCTGCAAGTTTGATTTACAAAGCAAATTTTGAACATCCAAACAACAGGGCTGGGAGAATGTAGAGACATCTTTAGACAACTTTTCTGGTACAATCCAGAAAAGCCCTGATTCTGTATGGAAAAGCTTTCTGGCAGAAGTGCTGCTTGCTGGAAGAGACTTGGGGTTGGAAGAAACTGGTATAAATTATCTATGTTAGATAAATTGTGTATTAAAATGTTACTTTAAAAGATTATTTTTGTTTGGTTCGAGCCGAACATCTTACTATATTTTACATAATTCAAAGCTTATTCCCATTAAAATTCATTAGATGTGTGTATTCAAATCCACGAGGTTCCTTTGGAAACACTAAGCTCGCGTTTAACTGCAACTGTGAATTTTCAGCTCTCTTTAAAGGTTTCCAAACAGGGTTTTTGTGCTGCCTGGTGCAGAGCTCCCGGGAAAACACCACTGTGTCAAACGCACGGCAAAGATGGGAACAGAGGGAATTTCAAACAGGTACATCCACTCTCAGAGTGTGCCCTGCTGGAGGGATGTTGAGGGCTGTACACGATCCCAAACACTGTGTCACTTGTAAATACAGGGAGCATTAATGGGAACAGTTTTGTCTCTTTTACCGGCGCTGATGGATTTCGTCGCCGTGTGTGAAAGAGGGGAAGCCTTGCACTCCTCGTCATGAATTTTTAAACCCCTTAACAGTTCCAGAAAACACGGCATACAAAGTATACAATAAAAAATTACTTGGCCTTTGGAGCATTAAAAGCTGGAGCATCTATAAAAGCCAAGGAGGTGAGAGATCCTCGGGGAATTCTTCACTCTCCTGAAGCCTCGCGGTTGCAGCGGGAGAGCTCTGAATAAACAAGGAGTAACAGCCATCCTCGGGATATTTTGGGCAGCACTGCCGTGTTTTCCCTCTCAGAGCTCGTTTGGAAACACCTTCAGGGGAAGTGTTTTTGGAGGGCTGCACTTTCTCAAAGGCAGGTCCCTTCTACGTGCTGGGCTGCTCACCCCAACTACTCATCACCACTGCAAAACCCCATTTCAGGCTCTGCTGGGCTTGCACATCACCCAAAAACACTGGCAAAAGTGGAAAACTTCACTTTTTTTGTTTTATAACAAGCCTCCACCTCATCAGTCCTGAGTTCAGGTTTCAATCACTGCTGCTGATGATCATTTTATTCTGTGATGTGCTGGATTAGTCTGACTTTGTCCTGCCGAAGCCAAGGGAACACTCCCTCTTCCTCCAAAAAGAAGGGAATTAAGCCCTAAATGAGGAGTTTTCCTTTGGTGCAAAGATCAGGAAACCCATAAAAACATACAGAGATAAACACAAAACTTTACCCTCCCAAAAAACCCCCAAATTCAAACCCTAAAAAATCTTCCACAGCCGAATTCTTTAAGATCCCAAAGTTTCCCTAAGTTTGGAAGGTGCTGAGGCTTTGGCACATCCAGGGCTGCAGTATTTGCTGCTAAACTTAGGTTAATAGCTGATGACCCTTTCCATTCTTAACCCCGAGCTCTGACCTCCTGACCCACCCCTGGTGACGGTGTTTATAAGCGTGTTGCCACTGGTGTAAATAAAAAAGGAACACAATGTGCTGAAATTGTTACTGGTGATGACAACTGACACACATTTTACACCGCCAGTGGGCAAACCCATCAATAAATAACTCCAAATCTGTTGTTAATGTGCTCAGAGCTTCTTGCAGGGCTCGTGGCATTTGTGCTGCTTTTCTTCTTTTTCTCTGGGTTTTTTTTCGTGGGACAAATGAGAAGATTTCAATAAGGAAACCAAGCAAAATTAAGGCAGCTGATGGAGAAGGTTTGCCATCAACATCAGACCACAGCTGGATTTTCTACCTTCTAAGGTACTCCTTCAAATAGTAAAAAACCCCATGAAAATCTCCTGCACCATAGATCAAGCAGAACAGCCTGTTTTCTAAAAGCTTCCGAGTGAAAAACCATGTGGCTCATGATGAAAATAAAGGTTTTTTTAAAGCTCCTGGCTGTGGAGCACTGTGAAACTCTTGTTCTCCATGCTGTCCACAAGTTAACCAAAACAAACTTTAAAAAAAAACCCTATGGGATTGCTTTGTATGAAAATAAGACAAAAGGACAGAGTGTAAATTGCACCCATCTTCTTAAAAAACCTTGCATTTTGTTTTTTAAGAATTTGTTTCTAAATTTACTGCAAATTGAATTTTAAACCAGATTAGAATTACAGAGGGATTAGAATTACAGTTAAAATTTTCAATATGCACAACCATATTTTGCACCAGAACATAAGTTCCTGTATTGAAATTTCCATTTTCTTCTGACGATACTGCAGTGGCAAATACAGATTTCTTAATTTATGTGAATTATTTCAAATTACAAATGATGTAGGGTATAAGGGCTCCCAGGACTCCTTCTGGAGTCCCAACCCCACACACAGTGCCCATCACCCCCTGCTCTGCCAGCCCCTGGCAATGGCTCATCAGGAAATGCAGGAAAATAAACCATCAAAATCTTATCATTCACAGTCCTGTCAACTAACAGGCAAAAACTTGCATTTAATGGTGAACAGCTAAAATCTCTTTTTCTTACTGTTGCTGCTACAATTTGGTGAGACAAAAGATCTCCTAAAGGAACAAGTTATAAAAGTGATTATAGTAGATGTAACAACCTATAAAATATGGTCAAACAACAGTCATCTGTCTTTCTCCCAAAAGAAAAATCAGATTACGTGTAATTGCAAAATCTAATTTACATTCCCCTATTTTCCATTTAAATTCCCACTTTCAGGAAATATTCCCTGCTTCCAAGTTGTGCCTGTGTAAAAGATGCTTTGCCATGTTTCTAATTGATTCGTTTTACACTATCGAAAGGATAACAGTGATTTGCAAAAGAATTCTTTCTGCCTTGCACACATCTCTCATTTGCCCATCTTAATTCAATTAAAGGAAGTAAGGACGGTTTGACCGATGAATGAACCATATTTTAACTGAGGACATTTCTATGTAAACTGGAAGATACCAAGCACTAATTCTCAGCCAGTTACTTCCGATCTGCAACTTTTATTTTGAAAGGTCACAGCCTGGTCACTGAAAAGACAGAGGATATTAAATGCTGGCAAGCATTGGACAACAGTGCAAAACTGCAGGCTGATATCAAAAGATTTTAAACCCAAATGCAATTTGTATGCAAACAGTCTGTATTTATTCTTAGCTATCAGTAGCTGGAAGTCAAAACTTTAAAGCAACCCTTCTTTAAAACACAAGAAATCCTTTAAAAGCCCTTTTAAACCAACCCAGCTCAATGCATCGTGTGTCTGGTCCTTGGAAGGACATTAAGGAAAATATAATTTCTCTATTTCCCATAGGATTTATATTATATTGCTGGGAATTGCTACACCCAGGACACTAAATAGATCACTTTTGTGGGTTGTTAAAGGAAATATGTACAGGAACACTGAGTGCAGGTAGGAAAATTTATTTACAGCTGTGAAGCAATGTGACAGATCACTGTGTATATCCAGAGTCACCTGGAAGTGGCACCACCCTCTCATTGACCTGCATTCTCCACCCTGACCTGGAATACCCTGGAATATCTGGACAGATTTTAAAGCAGCAAAGAGGTTAGAAGTGGAGAAAAAAGCAACAGTTTCAATGCTTAATTTAAACACATACTGCCATTTTCCAAGAGCGTAAAGGAAATGTTGTCACCCAAGTTGGGAATTTACTGAAGGCATTTGTACATCGAGTAGAAAAGTTCTCCATCCTCATCCTCTCCCCAGACACTTTGCTGCTCCTGCACTACAGGGGAGAGGAGAAAAATTCCTTCAAGTTCAGGGCAAATAAAGCAGATTTGATGAGGAGCAGCACAATACAAGGATGTATGGTGGGGAGCGCTGGGGAACATCAACACTCTCTTAGTCATTATTAGACAAAGACAACATTTTCAGGAGAAATAGATTTTTATATATTTGCAGGATTGTTCCCTCAGCACCTTTTGGCCACTGCTCTCGACCTCATTGCATAACTGGAGATGTCTGCAGATGATGGCAGAGGAGAGGATGGGACAATAAAGAGATTTTTAAGGAAACACTTGCTGACAGCACACTGAAATGAGGATAAACACATGCCTACTGTTTCAAAGCAGCTGCAAAGGCTGAACTTTTATTAAATAAACAGGGCAAACAAGCCAGCTAAAGCCCACAGGCAAGATGCTCTGTCACCAGGGAGGTGAGGATGATGAGGTGTGTCCTTGACCAACCAGTTGGGAAGTTCCTCCTGACTCTGTCAGGGAGCACCCGAGGGGTTGAAGTCTGAATTCCCACTGAGAACAAAGCACGAAGGGACATGTTTGCACCAATGATACCCAAATTTCAGGTGAATGAGGGGCTCCAAATGTGCCTTCTCTCACTGCCAAGGAGGCCACTGGTGCCCTCAAACTCCCTGGAGAACTCTCATAGCCCACAGCAGGTCACCAATCCAAATCAGAGTTGATGCAATTTTGTTTTTTGTTTCTAAGCCAATATGTTGCCAGAAGAACTGATGCACATAGATGAGTCCAAAGGCATTTCTGAACAGTCACCAGAGAAGTGCAGGAAATCCCAAGGGGAAGGTGCATGTTTGCTGTCAGAGACAACAAATCTCAGTCAAGAGTTGGGGGCTCTGTGGGTTTAATTTCAGATCACTCTCACTCATTTGTCCCGTTAACAAACACCCAGGTTCAAAGTGATGCAGTAGGTTTTAAACAGGATGGTGTCTACACTCATGGAGCAAATTAATTGCTGAAAATACAAAACCCCTGGCAGGTTTTAGATCTCACATTTTGGTGACCAGGCAGAATCTGCAACCAGAAAGTCCCAACTCCTCCCCACTCCCTGTGAGGAGAACTCCTCAGGAGCAGGGCAGCAGGAGACAGCTCCTCACATTGGCCAGCATTATAAATAAAGGACATCCAGCTTGTGTGATGGGGAAGAGTTATTCCCATTTGTGAGTTTTTCCTGCAGTGAGAGCAAACCCCACTAAATATTCCTGTCTGCCTCGGTGTGCACAAAGAGCCCGGAGCACATAAATCTGCAGGAATATTGCTCTGAGAAGGACCAAGACACACACACCCCACCATGCCCATACACTGTGGAGCTGATTTAAGGGAAACAACGCTCTCCTGGCTGCTGTTTTTGGGGTGGGATGCCCAGGAGGGTGCCCACACCCCACCGGGACAGTGGCAGCACCCGTTGGGTGGCGGTGGCACTGCCAGCACCGTCCGGCCAGGCCGTGTGTTAATGACCTCGCAGCAGTAGACAGATCCAGTCCTTCTGCTTTTCTTTCTCACTGAATGATTTCCCTAAAGCCAAAGCTGGGCAAAATGCCACTAATGCTGCCGTAAAACTCCCGCTGTGTTAGGAGGGAGGCAGGCGACTGAGGGTTAGGAGGTAATCAAGCTTACAGATTAAGGCTCGCTAAAGCTACAAGATCAGCACAGCTCGGGGTGTTTATTAACTCTTTGGAAACCAAGATGCACCATTTCCTAGCACCTTCATGGGAAGGGTGTTTTCTAACCAGCCCCGACAGCTGAAGCGTTTTGCAAGATTAATTCTAGTTTGTGTGAAGCCAGGAGTAGAGAGGAGATGCACTTGACATTTATTTGGAGCACTTTTGGTATAAATTGTGCTTCAAACTATGAGATTGCATGACAAAAACCTCCCAAAAATTACACACAAGGAAAATTTGTAATTATTCTTCCAGTCAGAAAGGTTGCTTTTTAAATTAAACCAGGTAATCTGCAAGCCAATGAGTTCAACATCCTTCTGCCCCCTCGGAGCATCAAAGCTGTGACCTGGGAAATCCTCTTCTTGAGCAGTGCAGAACGGGTTAATTTCTGAATATAAAATGAGGTTGCTGCAATCTGGGTGTTTTTTGTTTTGTTTGTAACACAAAGCAAAATATACTCTACAGATGCTTGATTAAAATGCAACAGCTGTTTATGGCGGTGCATTTTCCGCTAATTTACTGGGGCAGATTTTTGAAGGAGCCTTGTTTTATTGCATCTTCATTTGCATAAACATTCATATGCCACAGCAGCCAGGCCACTTGTCCCTGGCTTGGCTGATATTTAAGGTTTAAATTCGAATTTGGCCAAGCCATCCACTCCCAGAAGGGAAAAAGAGCTTTGGGAGTGAGGTGTTCCACCTCTGCCCCAGGATCCAACCCGCACTTTGTACATATTTAACTTCTCCATCCTAAATATTTCATTTTTTGGCATCGAACACAACTAGTTGTTAATCTGCTCTTCACATCTGTCTGGGTAGGCCTGGTGCCTCTCTTTTTTTTTTTTAATATATTATTATTTCCCTTTTGTTTATTTGATCTGTTACATTCCTTAAGCTTGAGGACTAATCCAAATTATTAACAAATACAAAAGGGTTTATGTAAATTATTGTGACGAACAAACCCCAATCACAATTAAAACATTGTTAAGTGAATTAGACAACAATGGCTGCAGCTTCCCTATCATAGATTGAGGCGAATGGATTTGAACTTTATTGACAGTAGCAGCAGAAAGCCTTAATCACTAACCAGCCCAGTCTGGGTTTGGTAGGGTAATGACCTATCTATATATTCATAACAAGGGTCTCATTCATCATAATTCATATTAAAAAAAAAAACCTTCTTGCAAAACTAATGGAGGGAACGTGTGAAAAGTGATTGGATGGGTAAAGCTCTATGGGGCTGGAAAGGCTTTAATTGATTTTATTGTGCCATGTCTAAGCCTCCTTGCCCAGTACATCAGATCTGTATCTAACTGCATTTCAATTGATTTTCACTGATAGGCTTCTTTCTTATGTCTAGGGCTTAAGTACTAAACTAATAAAAGGATAAAAGACTTTGTAATACAGATTTTGAAAATAATGTGCACACATGATTTCTAGGGAAGAAAATTGTGTGATATGTGTTTGTCCTCCCCAAGTGACTACAAGCAAATGTAATAGGAAAAAAATGCAACTAATATGAAGGAGATTACTAAGGGTGGGAGGAAAGGGGAAAGAAAATAAGGAAAAAATGTCCCTTGGTTAAAATCAGCTTGATTGTAAACAGACTTGACTTCAATTGAGTTGTACCTGCTCACATTAGGGGTGATTTTGACTGATACCTCAAACTTGATTGAAAGAGATGATAATTCATCTCAGATGTGGGTTAATTCATCACCATTTTAAATAATGAATCGTATTCTGATAAAAGTACCTAACACACATAGTGATAAAATGACCTAAAGCAAAATGAGCTGGGCTTGAACTGCTTATGGATGACCATTTTCTTGGACCTTGAAAACACAAGAATTTTCAAAGTCTCTAACCTGTGGCAGTTCCATTGTGACAAACACAAAATTCCCTTTAATGCAGCTGCATTCACAGCCAGGTCAGACTCAGCTCGTTCAAGCCCCAGGACATTGTTGATGGGGTTTTGTTACAAATGACCACTCAAAGGAGGGGAGAACTCCCTTAGAACAACTGGTTAGGAAAGCAACAGGTTCACCTAAAGCAAACACATATTAAATGCAAATACCCAACCACAGGGGGAAAAGCTGAACGTTGGGCAAGTGAAAACATCCCCAAAAAGCCATTTTTCCCCATTTTTTATTCTCCACACTCCGCTATCATTTGCTAATCTATTGCAAACTGCACTGTCTGCTCGTCAGATGGTTTGTAACATCTGTATAACAAATGATAATGCAGAATAGTTGTTCTGGGTTTGTGTTCCTTTATGAGGCTTGGTGTTGATAATCTCCAAAGCACACCCATGATTCTTTAAATTAAACATAAGAATCTTGTCTCACAGTACAGCTAGGTTATCCATGTGTAAGAGCCCAAGCCAAGTAATTACACATCCGCTCAAAGGATTAGACACATAAGATTTCTTTAAATTTTTAATAAAAGTGCACAGCTGTTGTAGGGAAAAAACTCTTTTGTTCTAGATTTTTTTAAAAAACCATTAAGCTCAAAGTGATTCACAGTTATGCTTCAAGAAATGTACTTTCAAAGTATTTCTGTTAGGCACTTTTTTAGCAGATTTAACATCACTTTAACCTCATGGCAACAGATTTGAGCCAGGAATAAGCTCATGGAGAGGTATTTGGTCAAGTTGTAAAGAGCATTTCTCTGCTCTTCCCAGGATACCTGCAAATGCATTTCCCTCAGCAACACAACCCCGTGAAGTGCATATAAAACTGTGTGACGTTTGCTCCGTGAAGTCAGGCTGTGGATGAGTGGGAAGCTGGTGGTTGGATGGGACCACAGGATGGGACATGAGGGACACAGCTGTCCTGACAGCACCGTGACACAGTTCTGACTGTTCTGAGAAATAACCCTGGGCTGGGAAATGGGGAATCAAATGCCCAAGTGCTGCTGCAAGGTCACCACTAGAGCAAAGCTGTGAGGGACAAGAGCAGCGCTGGCCAGAAATATGGGAGCAGCACATGAGATGTTCCAAAGAGAAATGAGAGGCTGG
Source organism: Entomyzon cyanotis (assembly GCA_024500445.1). Lineage (NCBI taxonomy): Eukaryota > Metazoa > Chordata > Aves > Passeriformes > Meliphagidae > Entomyzon > Entomyzon cyanotis. The sequence continues at coordinate 3,793,269 of JAKEPQ010000673.1, forward strand.
GGTGAAATCAGGGTGACATAGGCAGAGAGCAGGGGCGTGACAAACAGGTGACAGCATCCAAACAAGCTCTGGCACAGTCAGGATGAACTGGAAGAGACCAACAGGCCAAGCTGGCCAAACAGGACAACGGAAAAAGCCTTTACTTGGCCTTCAGAAATCCTGCTTTTGGCAAGAGAAGGGAGAAACCTGGAGAGCAATAATAAGGATGGAGCCTCCAGAAGAGAGGGAGGTTTCTGAGGACTACAACCAGCAAGAGATGAAATAGTAGAGAGCCAGGTCAGGACTGCAGGGGCTGGAGGGGCTGGGCAGAGCCCAGGGACAGGGATGGGACAGTGGCTGGCATGGCTGTGCCCAGGAACAGCAGGAAACAGGAATATTGTCCTGCTCAGCTCAGCAGAGAGATGTCACCTCAAACACATGGAGCAACACCCCTGCTCCAGCTGGAAACTTGAAAGAGATACAGAGCAGCCTGACGAGGAGAGCAGAGACCCTGGCTCTGATAAGGGAGAGAGCAGCAAAGCTCCTTCCCATTCCAGCTGGGAGCCAGGGAAGGAAAAACTGTTTAGCCTAAAGGACAGCATGGGCACAAACCCAGGTGTGCCTTAAAAGATTAAATCAAAAGTGTGGGGGCGTGAAGTCCGAGGGACACAGGACAAGTCTCATCACCCATGGCCATCCTGCTTTTCTAATTGAAATATTTGAACTTTGCCTCTGTACTTCACTGTAAATGCACCACCACAAAACCTGTGCTTATAAAGTGCAAACTTACTAACCAACAATATGCAGGATTTACAAGATAAACCATGGTATGTGGGGATATTTACAGCGAATCTAAATCTCTAAAGGTTTTAATGAACTGCAGCTGACCTTGATCAGTGATTCAAAGCCCAGAGCAGCTTCTACTCTCTCACACATTACTAACCTTTGCTACAACATTTATCAATTTACCTTCTTGATCTCTCAAGCAGGTCATGTTTTCTAATCAGCCACTAGCTCAAAGACCTACATCCCAATTAAATTACTGAATGAAGACATGCTGGAATGTAGGCTTCTTTTGAAAGAATTAGCACAAAATACAATTAAATACTGGATTTGCCGTGTCTGAACTGATTTTTTTTAAACACTTCTATAGAATATGCAAGCACAGATACACATCCTGCCCAGAGCTGTTAATGTCATCCCTGAAACACTCTGTTGCCTTGGATGTTTTCTGTTTTTGCTTCCCCAAGTGTTCTGTGCATTAATACTGACCTGAGCTTTAAATCATCTATGCTGAGCCGTGAGCTCCTCAGACATTGGCTTGTCTGAAATCTTCGGGTAGAAAAAAAACCCCCAGATGTTTATTATTAAGCATAAGAGCAGCTTCACAGACTTAAAACCACTTGCAACTTAAGTTAGACGCTTATTAAAATGTCCCCAAGATCTGAGCCTCATTTTTTTTCTCTTTCAGCGCAGCATTTTTTTTCTTTTCACATACAGTGAAGTAGAAGAGGGAAGGAGCTGAATGTCCAGCTGAGGGGTGAAATGTCCAGCTGAAGGGCTCTCAGTGGTGGATCCAAGAGCAGAGTGCCCAGAAGTCCCTTCCCTAAGGATTTGGGGCTGTGGCAGCAGTGACCCCCAAGATTCCAGCCAGCCTTGCTTTGGTTTAAAAATCAGCTTTGTGCTGGCCAGGGCAGGGTGCTGACAGAGCCTGGGGATGTGCAGTAGCTCATCCACACAGTAGCTCTGATGCTCCCTGGATGTGATGCACATGTTGGGAATGCCTGTGCCCAGCATGTGCAAAACCAGCGAGGGGGAAGGACGGGAGCTCGGCGTGCTGAGCCTCACAGCAGCCTGGCTGAGGGAGAAATAAATATCCTCCACACTGCTGCTGCTTCTACCAGCACTGCTGCAAACACAGGTGAGGAGAAGGAATTCTTTAAAAGAGAAGGAATCCCCTGGTAATTTTTTTCCATTATTTTTTGTCACTCTCGGAATTAGCAATCACTAACAACACTGACAAACCTCAAACACCCAACACTTCCCAGGCACACACAAATCATGTTCATGGTCACTGAGACAGATGACAGACATTCAGAGCATCAAAGAAGCACCAGTTTCAGACAAAATTTGGATTCCACTGATTTGGAAAGCTATTTGCTTCCCTTATTAGCACAGCCCTAACTTACACACACTTGTTTCTACCAGACTCAAATAATCCACCACCCACCCCTTTATCAAACATTTCACAGGGAATTCAGACTCATCAATAAGCCACATTTCAGAAAGAAATCTGAAGCCACATTTGATGCAACATGAAGAGTTTGGATTATTTCAGTTTCCGTGAAGGTGGAGGAGATGCCAAATCTGCAGGTGCAGCCTGTGAGAGCAGCTTTGGTGCTGCTGCATCCAGCTTGTTCCTGCTGGGAATTTGCTGGGAATTTGCAGGAGGCAACACCTGGAATCAACCCCCACAGCCTCACAGGGGTGAGAAACCTCAGTAAAGTAAAGGGATCTGAGATATGGAGAAGGGTGAGAGCTCCTAAGTTAGGAAATCCAGTCAGGATTTGAGGAAGGATCAGCTAGTTCAAAACGAGGTGATGTTTTCAGAGTAAAAATAACAAGCTGCTTAAACACTACTAATTTTCTATTTTAATTTTCCTTCTTCCTGCACATTCTTCAGTTATAGGACGAATTAAATTTAATGTATATAATCCTTCTGATGTTTAAAAACAGAATTGAACCCAAACACTTTGGGGATAAAATGAAATAACATTTCTGCCTCCTTGTCCACCTTCCTGCCCATCTCTGTGTCACTCTGTGCACACCAGTGAAACTGCCTGCATAATTAATTTGATTTTTTCTTCTGCAATACTTACAGCAAAGATGATTTCCCTACACTAATGCAAGGGGAACAGCTCAGGACCTCTTCCTTTAAGGTTTTAGGATATTTAAACCTCACAGGTATTGTATTTTGATGCTGCTGTCACGGGAAAACAAAATTATAATGCCACAACTGACCCACCACATGTACAAGAAAACACTCCTTGCTCCAAGCTTAATTTATTTGTCGACAGAGAAGATCTACTGTGCCTAATGCAAAGTTCAATAGAAATGCATGTAACACAGATATCCAGAATCATAACTGCAATAAAACAAGCTCCGCGTTTATCTGGCTGTTAAACGCAATCCAAAAAAATTTATTGGTAAAAAGGACTCAAATTCGGTTAGGGCATAAAATATATTTCTTGCCTTCCAGGAGCGAGCTCCCCGAGCTCCATTCATCACAACAAATCAGGGATGCTCATCTCTGCCAGGCTCTGCCTCCTCTGCAGCCGCCGTGCCGCGGCACACAGAGCCGGAATTTCACTGCCCTCCTTCCCTCCCTCCCCACCTTGCTCACATCCCCAAAAAAAGACACCAGCAGCTCCAAATCTCCCGGCCCACGGCAAAGCTCAGCCCTCCAGATGGCTGGCTGTGCCCTTGTTTTGGTTATTGTTTTTTAAATGAAGCCATCAGCTGACGGGTGGGTGAGGAGTGGATGCTCTCAGGTTTGTTATTAGAGAGCTGAGCTGATCCACGCACATCCAGGCTCTCCCTCCTCGGCTACTTTTTATAGGGTGGTTTTAAAAGGTGACAGTAATAATTCACAGGCAACGTTTATGACAGAATAAGGGGAAAAAAAAAAAAAGTATTTCATCAGCTCCTCCAGCTGCTGTTTCAGAAAGTTCTCCTTGAGAAGGATCTACATGAAACACTGAGCACTCGTAGTTATTGTGCAAATCTTCCCTAATTACTAATTCATAAGAGCAGGAGGATTTGGTTGGTGAGAGGTCCAACATGTGTGTTTTTGCCTTGAGCTTACTACGCTGGCTACTGAAAACATAAATATACTAAAAACAAAATAACTTTCCCATTTTAATGTGGCCGTAAGCTTCCTGCCAGGCTGCGACCTAATTGAGACTTTTGATCTGAGCTTTTCCCAAACATGTTATTCTTCAGAGTCTGTAAAACATTTTAACTGCAGATCTCCTGCAATCATTACTGAAAGCTATGGGGAATAAAATAAGAAAAAAAAGGGGGGGAATATTCAGTTTATCAAAGGCAATAGAAATACAAGGTATTAATTATGGTAAATGAAGAAATGTGGGTGTTTTGGTTACTTTTGGGGGTCAGAAGTGTTTTAATGTGCTGCTGGCAGGCAGCTGCTTTTGCCTGCCCTGCGCATCCCCATCAGCTGCCGGATCACATCAAAGCAGGAGGGAGTGAGGAAAGCAGTGCCAAGGTCACCGGGCTGCCTCTAAGCACCACGTTGTTATCAATTACAACCCCTGATAAGGACATGACCCTGTCCTGAGGCACAGAACTGGGGGATATCCTGTGTGCCCCAAACCGCTCTGTGCGCCGAGAGGGAGAATAAAATTGCCCAGCACGGTTTAATTCTCCAATGGGCACCGAGGGAGAAAGAGGAGCCAGAGTCCAGTGCTGATAAGATCCACTCAGATCCCCGAATGCAGCTCCCTTGATTGGGTTAACTGAGCCAAACGCAGGGCAGAGCACAATTAAAGCAGAGGGGAAATTGTATTTCTCCCCTGCAGACGGCTCTTGTGAAGTTTCATCAAAGCAAACCCAAAAATGTCTTTATTATAGCGAGACCTACAGCAGGAGCACATGGAACCCGAAATAAGGGGTGTTATACAGTAGTAAGTCACCTAGTAAAATAAAACTATATTTTCAATAAAGATTAGCTCTGCATTTTATTTCTTGAAATTCTTTGATCAAGTAATTTTGAACTACATAAAACCAGCCAGACCTCCCTAACTGAGCATTCCTCAAGAGATTGCTCTGCTGCACACAAAATGCTACAATTGCAGCTGACTGCACTTCAGGTGACATTGCTCCTGTTCATTTTAAACATGTAGCAGTTCTTGCTCACATTTGTTGCAGATATATTAGTTTAGAGAAAAGGAAAGCTCCAGACACAGACCATCCTATTTCCCCAAGCAGAATGTAAAATATTTTTACAGCACTGCAGCATTTTAAATGTTCTCAAAAGTGCTGAGAAAATGACACAAAAAAGGTGGAACATGTCTTAAATCCTTAATGGTTTAAACTGCCAAATTTAAGTCGTTCCCATTGCATTCAGAATGAACAAGAAATTAAAATGTTAACACTGTGAATCATCTTGGTTTTTGCAAGCCAAAGTTAAACACTAACTAGTTTACTCTGTGTGCCCAAAATATTTACTAGTTCTGACTCAGATTTAAACAGTATAAAATATGATCATTCTGGAGTGCAGAACAGTTCTTACACATACAAAAGAGGTAATGAGGTGAAACTGGAAGGTAGAGAGCTGTATCTTTCCAATCTACCTACAGCTCTGGATTTTACAACATTTTTTCCCCTAAGGGGACGAAAAGGGCTGTATGTGGTGCTATGGAATTAAAGAGCTACGATTATTTCATGTACCTTTGGAATTCAGCGTGAAGTTAAGCATAGAAAACACAGTCAAGGAGACTGTTTAAAAGCCTGTGGAATGGTTAAGGGAGGAACAGTAGGATGTAGCCTTTAATCCTTTAACAAACTTCACTGTCTGTGCCAAGAGGCAGAGAGAAAAATACATTTTACATTTTATAAATAGTCGTGAACATAAGCTAAAGCATTTTGCCACTTCTGGGAAATCAATAGGCAAAAACAAGCCACTCATTTGCAAATAATTTATGTGGCTTTTTTTGCTAATGCAGGACAATCTCTCTGTGAAAACGAGGGCAATAACTTTATTATGCTCATAAATGCAATGCAAAGCAAGCAGAGACTGATGCCCCTGCTCTATCTGCTGAACAAAAGCACAACTTCGATCAGATCCATCAGACTCAGGAGCTGCACCACTTGTTTTAAAATTACAGAGCATACGGGACCAGAAAAGCCACAATTATTTCAAATACATTAGATAAGCTGCCATTTGTCATTGCTGCAAGCTGCAGGAACACAGCAGGAGTGGTGTTTCTATGCAGGAAACACCTCCACACTCATGGAAGCAGATCTGCCATGCCAAGGCTCTGGTTTTCCTGGGAAAGCAGTGCAGAATGAGGCCAATTAGCAGGGAGTCTCCTGACTCCCCACAGATGAGTGCCACGGCACGGATTTTGTGGCAGAGCAGGGCGGGGAGAAGGGGAAAACCCATGGCTCAATCAGCACTAGACACACAAAGCTCCTTAGTCAGGTCTGAAGATCAGAATGTAGGGCAGGGAGAAGGAAGACCATCCTACCATGCAGCTGTGATAATTAACACACACTCCCCAAACACGGGGAAATCCTCCTTTGGGAAGTGGGAGAGGAGTTCTGGAGGGTTTCCACTGCAGTGCTGCCCTCCCAGCAGCCCTTCCCCAGGTCAGCCCCGTGGGACACAGCACCAGCATCTTCTGGGTGGTGCCTGTGGCTTATAATTTCAGAAAAAAAATGTTCTATCCCTTAAAAATGCTCAAACTTTAATAGAAACTCTGCTCTGAATGGGAGACAGGCAGCAGCTCTCAGGTGTTCTGCTGCACAATTACCTGCCAGGAGCCCAGCTCACAACTCTATAATTCCATCCAACCTGCCCTATATTCTGCTGTTGGACTTTTTTTATAGCTTACCCATTATTTCGTAAAAAGAAAGCTAAAGAAAAATAGTTACTCCTGTAAAACTGGTATTTGCCATAGGCTGTTAATGCATTGTGTTACTGCTTTGCTTGCAAATGTCTAATAAATTACAAGAGCTGCATAAAGCCCTTATAGGAAACATCAGCCCATGAGTCAGCCCTCTCCTGAACACCACAAAAACAACTGATACAAAACACAATCAAAGCAAAGGCGGCTTGAAAGTATTTCAGAAACTCATCCGGCTTCGTTATGGATTTGATGGTCTTATTTCAAAGGCCAAAATGCCAAACTTCTCCAAGACTAAAGAGGGAGGGGGAAAAAAAAAGAGTTTCCATTTGTGCAAGAGAAATGCACAAAACATGCATGATTAAATAGAACTTCCTGTGATTGAATCTGACTACCATTTTACAATATTAATGCTAATGGATTATCATCCTCTTGTTTGCATGTTTAACTTCGGTTCCCATAAAAGTTGCTTGTACACAGGATCAGAGGGAAATGGCATTTCAGAAACTAAAAACAAAACACACACACGCTAAGAAGCAAAGGCAAGTTTAAGAGCTACAAAATCAGCAACATCCAGACAATAATCAGTTTCCAATGTCAGACCAGGAAGCCAGGCAGCGAAAAGAAAAAGACGCATCTGAAAAAGAAAAAGACTTTTAGGAAACAGCAAAATTAAACCAGGAGTAGATATGTAAAATAGATGAATGAAGACAACGTCTTCCTGCACCGAGGGAGTTGTTTAAGGAGAAACAGTGTCCGTTTGTGGCCAGCGATAATACTTTCCATTCAATAGAGTTTGCAGCTTGCTGATTCATATGATTGCAGGCTGGCGCCCCGCTGGCGAGCCCCCTCCGCTGAAATTAAATCCACTCTCTTCAGTTATAAATTATAATGCTCTATAAACAACACTCCCACTGGGAACGGGGAGAGAGAGAGAGAGCTCTCTGCATAGTCCACTCACTGTTTAATGCTCTGCTCTTCTGCCACAAACAAGGACTGTATGTCTGCCACAGACAGCACTCTTGCTGTAATTTATAGACTGTTTGATGTTGAGAGCAGGGGAAGGAAAGTAGGATTGTAATGCGAGTCAAAGAGGAAAAGAAGTTGGAAGTGGGTGAGTGTGCAAGAAAGAGGAAGGGCAGAATACATTTTACACACATATTTTAGAGATACATCACTGTATGGATCTTTGCTGCCCCTTAGGAATTGTCCTCTCCAAAAAAAAAATCTGGAATATCACTTAAAATAAATTAGACGCACTCGCCGCAGAGTGCGACGCCGGGATCATTCCATATCAATCAGGAGCCATCTCCACGACTGAGACTTGAAGTCTGTTATCACAGGGAATACGAAAACATTAAAATGATAAGGATTTAACTACAACTGACAGCAGCCCAGAAATTCCCAGCCTGGGCTGATGAGCTTTTCCTGGACCTGGATCCCACAGCCCGCGAGGCACACGGAGTCAGACCTGGAGCAAGACTCCCAACACTGCAGCTTCCTGCTGACTCCCACCTTCCTCATCAGTGTTGGGCACTGGGAGATCATTCTGGCTGCTCTTCATGATTGTCATTAGTTATTTTTAAATCAACATGCAACAGGCACCCAACTGCTCCATCAGACGCACAAATCTGATTTTTTTTCTTTTTTTTTTTTAACCAAATGGATTAAAAAATGCCAGTGAAACTATTTCTGCTGTGGGAAAGATGAAGATTCCAAGTAAAAAGTATATTATTATCCCTAAGAACAGCCTGTGTTACACAGCTGAGAGGGTAGTGGGAAATACCCCACGGGCCAGCGAGAGCTTCGGCAGGAGCAGAAACCAACACGAATTTCCGAGCAGAACCCCTTCATTATTGTCATGGAAATTGCAAAGTAAACCGTGAGGGAATGACAGAGTGCTCAGGAAAATGGACACCAGGATTGAGATGTCCATCACTCAAGATTGTGATGAATGACTACAAGGCAGTGATCCCCTGCCTGACCAAAACCCCTGAATCTCCCAAAACTGGCACAGCACAGTCACGTAAAGGGCTCCATGTGATTTTTAACAGTTACTTAGGACACTGGCCCAGTGCTTTTTTCTGTTAATATTTTTCAATTTTCCCCAAACCCCACCACTACACCTTTTTTGTTTTTCTTTTGAAACTGAGTAGCTTTTAGGTTTGGGAGAGAAAGGGAGGGAGGGAGGGCAGAAACCTCCTTTACTGTGAGGTTGAGCCCTTGTATGTCAAATCTGGCCTGGAGCAAATTTTCACAGCTGAATTATAAACCCTGTAAACAAGGGTTTATGATGGAAATGCTGACACAACCTTAATTACAAACAGCGTGAAGTGGGGGGAGGCTCTGTAACACACACTCCTTTTCACTGCCAGTCCTCCTGCACGCCAAGGCTGCCATCCACACAAAAACCACTCACTGCTCAGGCAGGAGCATTTTTATATCAAATCTGGTTGCTAAATATTGTCCTTTACAAAAGGAAAAAAAAATAACAAACCCTTGATTTTGTAATAAAAGTATAATGTATAGCTTAAAAATAAATTAAATAAAGGAAACATTAAAAGATAAATGGAGCAGGATGCTCTATGGCTGAGGTAATTTGAGTGGAAAGGGAAGGAGGGAGTTTACATTAATAAATGATTAAAGGCCTTAACGAGGGCCTATCTGGTTGAAGAGAGGAGCATAGTTCTCCACCTCTCCTCCTTCAGCCCAGCTTTTTTACATTTGTTCTCAGTGCTGATCAATATGGTTTTCATTTAGTGATTTCCATAATGCCATATGTGATCTGCAAGCCTGACATAATGAAGGCAGAAAGAGAGCTGAAGTCATTTGAACGTTCTTGCTCGCATGTCTGTCGCCAATTTAGAAAATAAATATCTATTGAGAGTTAGGGTTTCCTCCTGTCTAGGAGAATCACAGCAGGATTTGCATATGCAGATTGCAAAGCTTTGTTTTCTCTCTTCTCCAGCCCCCTTCCCCTTTTTTTGGTTTTTAATAAATAAAAACTGTGTTGAGGAATACCTTCCCCTCCGTGTTGCAGTGAGGTTGTGTTTTTAGAGTGAATAAGAAATAATATTAACGTTTAAAAATGAATGAGGGTTGGCTCCTCTCTGCTCTAGCTGAGACTTGCTTGGCATTCCAAAAAAGCAAAGGTTTGCTGTCTGCTGAGTCACAAACCTGCTGGATCCCATCAGAGACCACCTTCGTTTGAAATATAAGAAAAATAAGGTCTGTATTAGGCAACATTTGGTTTCATCATGCCACTGATAAATGGCAGAGCCTCAATCAATACTGCAGAGGCATCACCCTTGTGAACTGAGCTCTTCTGCCCCTCAGAAGTGTGAATTACTTTGTAGCAATGGTGTTATAGAAAAGCTGTATGTTTAATAAAAAAGCAGGACTGGCAGGTACCTTTTGGAGGGCTAGCATTGGAGCTCCTGCCACCTGTGAAACATCCCTGGCACAGAACAGTGTAAGAGCCATAACTGAATTGTAAAAATGTCAATGGTTTATGACAGACAAGATGCCACAGCAGTTTCAAAGGTGTTTGGCAGCCAGTGGAGCTCTTCCTCTCAGCCAGATCTCACAGGAAAGGATCAAACTGGAGCTTTCTAAAGCCTCACCCTTTGGTTGCAATCACTTCTCACAGATGCCTGGTTTTGTGACTTAATTCCATTTATAAAACTAAGCAACAGGTTAAAAGCTATACTTCAGAGTGTCATTATTTGGGTGACTCCTCCCTAACCCAAATTCACAATTCCTCCCCAGAGCAGGGAGATGTGATCTCCTGAGCTCCATCAGTACATGTTTCCAGGCTGCTGGGAGGGGAGCAGCAGCATCCCAGGATGCTCCAGCTGGAGCACAGAGTTCCATTTGCTGCAAAGGGAGGGCTCTGTCCAGAAGAGGTTTTGCTTTCAATGCACAAGATGTAAACAGCAAAACAACACAGGGAAAAAATTACAGTTTGCATTAAATTTCGGATCCAGGCTGCTGCTTTGGCTGCTTTGAGCAAGTAAATGGTGGTGTAATACAAAGGTTTCAAAGTGTTGCCCTTGGCTCAATTGAACACTGAGCCATGAAAGTACTATCTGAGTGGCTGTTCATAAAACTTGCAGTTCATTAAGGGTATCTGACAGAGAAAAAACAATGTAAATAGGGATTTGGGACTGGTGAGCAAGCTTTCCATCATAAACAAACTTTCTTTGAGGTTCAAAGAGTTTAGTTAACGATTTAAAGATTTTTTACTCATTGTTTTCAGGCATTGCCAACTCTTTGTCTACAAGAAAACAGCTCGAAAAAGCTGCTCTTTGTACACATTTTCCAAGTTCCACAAATTGCTATAGATATAAAATGTAAGCATGGCAAAAAACCCACTGCTGAATTCCGAGAAGGATGTCAAAATTAAAATACCCTGATGATATTGCTAAAATTATAAAGGCTCTCCCTTCTCTGGAAGTGCAAAACAACATTAAAAGAATTTCTTCTCCTTCTGTTTATATCACACTTCTGCATCTCTGTTTACCCAGTGTAACTAATGGTAAGGGATTTCAGCTTCCCAATTATAATATTGCATTGACCTAATTGGGTTTCTGGAGGGCTTCAGGGAATTTCATCCTTAAAGACTTTGTTCCCACTAAATTAAGAAAGATGTGGAAGTGTGGCACTTTCAGAAAGGCACAAATGAACCTACAGAGGAATAAAGTCTGGAATGAACTGGACTGCGAGCAGCAAAACCCCAAACGCCGTGCCTTGAACTGTGAAGTGCTCGCAGCAGGCGTGCTGGGATTAATAAATCCGAATTCTGGGAGCAGGGAGAAGGACAGGAGAGCGCCAAGGCTGCCGGGGAAGCACGGGGCGAGCGCAGTGCTGGGCTGCCTCTGACCTCCCTCCCAATTACAGCCTCATTGGCAAAGCAAACAAGGAATTATTGGCTCTTTAGTGGGGCTTTTCTTCTCCCGCCCCTGTTTCTCATTCGGGCTTTTTCTCCCCTTTTCCCCTGCTAGGCAAACTGGAAAAAAAAACCCAACAAACCCCAAAAAAACCCCAACCCCCAAACAACCCCATCTGCAAACACCTGATATTCATCTGAGTCCTGCAGTTGTACAGTCTTGTTAAATTGTTACCACCTTTTCCACAAGCAGTTTTGGCAATTAACCTCGTGGTCATACACTTCAAAGGGAACAACTGTTGAGTTTAACCTCCTTGAGCTACCATGGATTCCTTTATGATTTTTCTTCAAACACTTTCATCCCCAACAAAAAAATGCAGACTGATAAGATTGGTGTTTATTTTTCCATTTTGTCAGTTTATTAGGATGACAAATACCTCGACCAGTCATCACTAGTTTGTGCTCCTCCAAGTCTGTGCAGAAGGAAGCTCTCCTATTAATTCACATTTCTAAGGCAGCCTCTCTGCTTGCTGGAATCCACGGATTTGATACATCTGACCCCTCCTTGCCCCTGTTTGCAAATCTCTCATATATTTCTCACAATGCCTAAAAGCTCCAAAAGCAGAGCCTACAGGTAGAGTTAATACTAAGGACATGAGATGCTATTAGAAATAGATCTATCCTGTATATTTATTTTGTAAAACCCCACCATTACTGACAGTCAGGACTACTTTGCACATGAAAAGGGGTAAAGAGATTCCTCCCCCCTCGATTGGAATACCAGTTAACAGGATCAGGATCTGTGGCAGTACAAACCACGTTAACTTTTCCTTCTGTCTAAACTTCTGCCTACAACATGTATTCATTTACCAGATCGTGCAGCTGCTCCTAAAGCAACTGGATAGCAAATGATAGGAAAGTACCAAAGCAAATACTCCAGGACTGTGATCAGGTTACTTGGGAATGCTGTTTCCCCCTGCATTTACATTCTGGTATTATAGCACATTTTTTCCTCCAAAGTAATCACGAAAATGTAAAATGGGTTATTCTTAGGAGAAGCTTTCAACAGAGAGCCAGAGAATCCCAAAGAAAGTGTCGGAATGACCTTTTGGTACGGAGCGAGCACAGCCGGCCGTGCCGGTGGCCAGAGGAAGCATCACTTTTCTCTGGCTGCAAACTGCCTTGGGTGGGAGAAGGAGGAACAAAATCCCTCTCCAGGAAAAGAATGGAACAAAAGTTTCGGATCTGTCTCGCAGTGCGAGAAGGGGAAGCATTTGGGCAAGCATATGGCATGTGTTTCAGGTTGTGAGGGAGGCAAAAAAAAAAAAAAAAAAAAAATCACGATGTTCCGTGCAGCTCAGACCAAATAGAAAACTTATTCTGACTATTCTCATTTGTCAGAGGCTTTTCAAAACTAAGCAGATCTCTCCATAGCTCTGATGTCAAAGGAGGAAGGAACCGATGGGTATCGAGTTTACATTTTTAGGTTCTCTTTTAACCGTTCCCACTTTTAATTTTAATGTGCTTGTCAACAAAATGAGAAAGTCCTTTGCTCACTCAAAAAAAAAAAAAAAAAAGGAGAAATTAGCACATTAAATGATACATGGGTCTGGTGCTATGTTGCACAGTTCAGTGAACCCCTGCACAGATCAGCAAGATGGCTGGAAATGTCTCTTTCCGTCTGTTTTTCATCTCGGAAGGCTGTGTACTCAGCAGAGTGTGAAGAGAGCCTCTCTCCCCTCCGACCGTTCCTGCTCACCCCCCCAAAGCCCCTGCAGCAGAGAGCAGGAACTGGAGCAAATGCTTTTGTGAATTAAGAGATCTTGTGAGCGTAAATTTGGTCAGGCTGCTCCTTTCTGCAGGCCAGCCCCGGCTGCTGCCCCAGGATGTGAACTGTCAGTTCGCATAGCTGGTGATGAGTTGCAGAACCATCAGGAAAGGTGAAGACGGCAGAAGCAAGAAAGATTCAAGACTGGTGGAAATCATTTCACAAGGAAAATTTCAGCCATCAGTGGGAGGAAGCTTTGAAAAATGCTGCCATTTCCGAGTCAGAACGAAGGAAAAATTAAATTACTGCCGGTGAGGCGAGCCAAAGTCGCATCTTACCCTAGGGAGAGGTTTGATAATGGTAAACATTTGACAGCTGGCCTGAAGTTGTTATCTTGTTCTAACAGTTGTTATAGTCTGAGTGAACATTTCTGATAAGAGAACAGAAAGAAAAACACTAACCCATTTTTAATTTCTTGCTTTCTGTATTTTAAGCTGCAGTGCCCAAAGCCAAACAGGTTTAAAGCCGTTTGCCACCATCACTCCAATTTAAAGCTTCAGTTTTCACACTGAGCACTGGACCAGGGTGGGGAGTGAACAACACCGAGTGGGTACAGAAATACCTTAGGAATAATTTAGAATAACTTCAACCCTCTCCTTCTGAACATCCCTTAAATATCCCTCCTCTGTTTCACTACGAGCAATTACAAGAATTAACCCTAATTTAGAATGAAATTGAAAAAATTAATCAGTTTAAGTATTTAACTTCTATCTACCACAAAATCTTGTTTTGCTATTACTTTACTTTAAGCTGTTGATGTACAACCACAAAACTTTAACTCCTTTACTATTCTTTACTAAAGAATACTTATTCAGACATGTTAGAAAGGCAGCAACCTCGGTTCCACCTGAGTGGAGCAAAAATGAACGAAAACCAGTTCTGTTTAAGCAGCAAAAGGTATGCTATCCTTCCCAGGAAATTTAATTATACATCAGATTTTTGTGCTCAGTTGTTACTGACAAAGCACGTCTTGAGGAGGGAGACACAGCTCTGCTCCATCCTGCCATTAGCAGCTCCTCCTTTAGGAAAACACAGCGTGGATATGGAAAGTACATTACATGTATGTCAAAATCAAACTACCATTCTGGCACAGAAACATGGGCTGGTTGGGGTTGTGCTTTTTTTTTTTTTTCCTCTTTAAAATCAGGAATGCATTTCTAAGCTGTTTAATGCAGCTTAACCTCACAGAACACATACACAAAGCATTTACCTCCCATTAAAAATAATTAAGATGAATATGTATCGTGGTTATTAAACTCTGTTTAATAACTTATTGATACGGACTGGGGGTAAATCTTCCTATCCCTGAGTACCTAAAGCCTCCCTGCCCCAAGTGCCTCCTCCTGCAGGGGCAGGCCCAGGGAAAGCTGACTGATAGGTTTTCCCTGCTGGTCATGATCCCAATCCCAACCCCAGGCACAGGATAATGCTCCCATTAGACAGGCAGCACGTGAAGCTTGTCCCTTAGACACATAAATTAACTCCAAAACTCTTTCTGTATCTCCAGCATTAACAGGTAGAAAGTGTTTCATTACTTTTTCCAGCGACTCTGCCCCACTCTTAAAGCACGAGTGTATAAATTGATATTAAAGTATGGTATTTTGAGAATGTTTCAAAGTAAGGTCAAACTCGTATTAAAAACCTACTAGTGTAGGCTAAAATAACAGTCTGGCTGAGCAGCCCTCGGTGCATCTGGGTTCAATTACCCACTACATCCTTGCTATGTTTTCTACCAGCAAGAACAACGCAAGCAAGGCTCGGAGTTCACGGATAATGTCAAAGTTAGGTTGCTCAGAAAAGGAATGAGATAAATCATCCAAATATCACAGTCATATTGGCAGCCCATTCTTCCCCCCTTCAGCACTGCAAGCAGCACAACATTGCATAACAACAAATAGAGGACAAAAGTCCTCACCTCGGGAGGAGGAGGGAGCCCAGCTGGAGTCCTGCTCTCTCACACACACTGCGGGTGAAAAGCACACGCTGGACCCAGGGCTCAAAGAAGGAGGCAGAACCCAACCTAATGCGCTAAGCAAACAAACACGATTTACCACACTGTCACCCTGACTGAGTCCTTTTTTTGGTGTTTGACCCTGGAACAATGAGGCTGGATTAACATTCATTATTTGCATTCAAGGAGCTGTCGTGGGGAGCAGGAACTGCTCCAGCACCAGCCTGAGAAAGGAGAGGCTGTGACACTTGTGGAATCGTTGGCTCTCTCCTCCCTGACTCGCTCAGCTGCCCAAAACTTTGAGCAAATACAAGCCCCTCGCGTGTTGCTTTCATGTTGTCAAGTTGGTTAACAAGGACTTAAGAGCTGGCTGGACAAACAACACGCTGGGCTCCACTCAGCAGCAGCCTGGGAAAGAGGATGCCAGACTGGGAGCAGCCATCCCAAGGATCCCATTGAAATCAGGCTGCCACATCCGACACAAATGGCATCAGACAGACTCCGATGTCACCAGCCCTCCCAGGGGACAGCTGCCACATCCCTGCAGCCCACCTCAACCTCCCCAACTGGTCCCAAATTGGGAGGCTGTACTCAGACCCCGCATAAAAATCACAGCAGTGTCTCTGTCTGCAAAGGCAGATGCTCCTCCAGGGAATGGGAAGATTGTCCTTGGCTTCCATCAAGGCCCATAAAAAAGCAATTGTCAGTAAAGTTGCTCAAAATTATGTATGTTCTGGGAACGCTGCACGAAGTATTTTTAAAGCAGCATGTTTAATTCTGAGCAGCTCTATATGAAACATGGTAAAAGGCAGCAATAAATCCCCAGCATCAAAACTGCCTTTGTGGGGCATGAGGAGTTGGTTTATCCATTCTGGAATTCTGTTTGCATCGAAGTAATAACACATTTGCAACATGATCAATCAGGTTAAATTTAGAGGAAAACGTGTTTTTTTTACCCAGGCAGTGTTTGTCAGAACACTTTCAAATAAGAACATAACGAGACTGTACAATATCCAATGTTCCATTTTATATCTATATATATTATAAATTCATGTCACTGTAATGTACCTAATTATATAAGGTCATTTCTTATAGAAAAGCGCAAGTATAAAAGTTTGATGGCAGAACAGTCTGGCTGTTTATTAATTTACTATTGCAGATGAGAAACCTTCCACTGACTGTTCCAGGGATGGATGCAACACATTCCTGCATTCCAGAAAGGTTTCCAGAATATTAACCAACCCCAAAATGCCAGGCTGGGGGACCCCAAGGCTCAGCCCTTCCCCTGGCTGTGCAGGAGCCTCATCTCCCCTCCCTGGGCTCACCTGTTTCCCTGGAGATCAGAATTTACAAGGAGGGCTAGAAATGCACACAGTAATGAGGCATCTTTTGGAAGCAAACCTTCCAAGCCATTTGCCATCTCAGGAATGTTTTAACTTGAATGAGCTTGGGTGAAAAATATTATGAATGCAGCTCCCAGATGGGCCAAGCTCAGAGCGACAGGGAGGGAAAAGCCAGCTGGAGAGGTCATCACTAGTGCCAGGAAATGGTAAATTTGGTCAATGAACTCAGACTTTGCTGACTGTTCTCCCACCTTTTATTGTATTTATTTTAAATCATTCATCCTGTCATGTAAAGGCTTCAAGACCCTCTCAAATATTGGCTTTAAATGATGAAACAGTATCTGCAGCAAAATGCCCAATTTTAGGCTATGATTGAAGATACCCATTTACATCAGTGGAATTTCAGCTCTGCCAAGCACTGAGCATTTCTCCAGCCAGGAAAAAGGGAACCTCTTTTGCACATAGCACTTGAGTAAAACTTTGGCAGGTTGGGCATTAATGACCACAGAAACAGAAGATTCATATTTAGTTCTTACTGACCTTTAATACCTGACTGGTACAGTGATAAATTAAATTTCATGGTGAAAACTAAGGTTTCAGGTGCAAACAGTGAAATACAGCCTCAGAGGAGAGAATAGTTTCCCCTTGCTGCCTCTTGGAGGGGAAACTATTCTCTCCCTGCAAAGCACCAGGAGCAGACAGACTTTCCAGCAGGTGACAGGGACATCACAACCATGTTTGGTGCCCTGACACAAACCTGCTCACAAGTTAGTGCCTGATGTCTGCTCTTATGGCTTCCTCTTGCTCCACCCGAGTCAAATTCAAAATTCCCAAGGAAAATCCCTCACAAAAAGTAATTAAATACTGGGACACACAATATGTAAACCCCAAAGCAATCACTGTTTCCCTGCTGAATGTACTGGGAACAACTCAAGACCATCGACTCTGCAGGGGGAAGAGATGAAGTCTTCCCTCACAAGACAGTTTTAATGCCTGCAGTAAACCTGTTTAGGGCTGAATTTACTCCCAGAATTTCCACCCTTCCCTTGCAAGCTGCAATTGGGAGTTCTGGCAGAAGGGGGTCGGGGTGGGAGCTGCATTTTGGGAAGAACAAAGGGAAGCAACTTCAGTACAACCCCGAGGAGAACTGCAGGCAGAATTGTCTCTTGTAAAAATGATATTCCTCTGACAACGATGTGTAAGTATCTCCTCTTATCTGATAAAAAGGTCCTTTTGAAGTAGGTGGTTTGGGTGCTGCTGCTCCTGACACAGAATGAAGAGTGGCTGAGTGCAGCAAGAGCTTCATCTGATCTGCATCACTTTGAACCATAAGAGCAGCAAGAGGGAAGGCAGAAGGGAAGCCAAGTGCTCAATACTGGACAGTGATTCTCTTTAAATCTCTTCTAATCTCAAATTAACCACAGCACATCTCCCCTGTCCCAGCAGTGGGTGCTGGGGGTCTTTCCTGCCCCAATAAACACCCAGAAATCAGAACAGAAGGAAGTGATGCTCTACCTCCCATTTTTGTTTCTTGCTTTATACAGCCAGGGAAGATTAGATATTAAGAAAAATGTCTTCATGGAAAGCATTGTAAAGCATTGAACAGGATACCTCAAACCAATACAATATAAGCATAATTCAGAGTTAGGGACATTATTTCCTGTGCATTATGAATGAAGGTGGGGGTTTTATGTGTATATTTTTTTGAACATTCAAGTTTCTTTTCGACTGAGCCTTTAGGGATGTGAGATCCTTCAGCTTTTTCCAAGAGAGGTTTGTGCATAAGAATGGATAATTGTGCATCCTTGAGTCCACACTTAAGACTATTTGCCCAAATTCTCAGTCAAAGTGACTACTGAGCAGCTCAGAAATAAGAATCCAGGAGGTGTTATTTAATTCTGCAGCACTTGAGAAGAATTGCAGAGATTTGCAGAAGTATCCTATGCCCCAACACTGAATTTCACCAAAAGGCACTCAGAACAAGCCATCCCTGTTCTGGATGATCCTTCTGAAGAGCTCCTGCAGATGGAGCACCCACAGATTCCCACAGCTCCATCCTGGAATTAGCAAATTATTTTTAAACACTTTCCATGTGATTATGCCTAATGAATAAACAAACACACATTTATGACGGGGAGACGTTACGGTTCAAAAAAGCAACACAACATCTTTCAGCTACCCTTTCTTAAAGCCTTAATAAGCCTGTGCATAAATCAAACCCTTCCTTGCTTGGATAGACTCTCACTGAGACGTGCCCATGGTGCTAATTCAGAGCAAAAAACGCTCTTATTCCAGGCCACTGCAGTGAAGTGACATTTACCTAATGCAGCTATAAATTTCCTGATAATTAGTGGGCAGCTGATGGTGATGCAAAGTGACTAGTGCAGCAATGCCAGTCTCAAACTAGCTCTCCAACACCCACAAGTTAATCAGATTTAAACCCCAAAATTTCCAAAATTCTGGCCAGTGCAGTGGCTCAGGGACAAAGGCTAGTGCCACAGAGCTTCCACCAGTTGCTGTGATCTCATGGTCCAGACACTGCTGCTAACGAGATGGAGATCCCCTGAACACTCAGTTTCTCACATCAAACAACTCCCATGACTTTTCACTTAGCCAAACGTAATCAGCATTTCCTGAATTCTTTATCATTGTGGAGTAAGCGTAGATTAGTTCGCTCAGAACTGAAACAATGGAATTTTTAGGGGGATAAAACAGTGCTTTCAAAAATAACTTTCAAAAGCCACTTCTAAAATTTCACCAGCCAGTTTTGAAAGCTTCCGATGTCTATCAGGATTTTCACAATTAAGTAGGTGAGCAATTAAAGAAAGTTTAAAAATGAAGTTAAGAAACCTGGCACCAAATCACACACAACCTTTCAGTCACCATGAAGTGCACAGTCTGCAGTGCTGCTTCATTTTATGCCTCTATCCTAAAAAATAACTCACTTGGACAAAAAGATATTAAGGCACCTTGATTTTTGTTTTCTTTTTCCAACCTGATGCTGAACAATGTTCACATTCTAATACTTTGGAAGCATTAGAGTTAGAATCAGTGTAAGACTGATTAAAGAGCAGCCTTAGATGCACAGTGAGTTTATTTAACACTGCAAGAACTACCATGGAAGTCGTAAGTAGCTTCTCAGACAGAGAGAAAACACAGACCCATCCTTTAAAATACTTTCTCAAAACAGTCTTTGACCTTCTGGGTGCATCATGAACGAGGCCAGTCAATCAGAGAAAACCCTTCTCCCTGTTTTTTTCTTGGATGAACTGTTCCTTTATCACACTATTTTAGGAAGGAAAAAAAAAACCTTTTGGCACGATAGGTCAGAATGTTGTTCTAAAGCAAAGCATGAGCTAAAATTTCATGAGAAAGTTAATTAATATTTGGAAAATACCCTGAAATTCTCACTGAATGCAAAGGGTCATCCACATATTCTCAGTGGGCAGGGAGTGCCCAGCTCTGCCTGTGATTCCCAAAGGAAGGAATCTGGTGGGAGCAGCAACAGCTCCTGTTCAGGAGGCACAGCTCAGTGTCACTGCTGCTCTGCTGAACACCTAGAGCAGATCAGCTCCTCCCTGCACCAACAGCATCCTCAGGTGAGCACAAACCTGACAAGAAATAACTGCAGACATCAGGGTGCATTTTAGCAGACTTATCTAATCCCTGCATGTGGAATGCAAAGACCAATAAAGGCAGGGTACTTTTTTCCACATACTCAGCTTTTAGTTCATAAACTAATTATAGCCCAGGCTGATCTTTAAAAGTGGAAAAAGCCACAGAATTAAAAAAAGAAAAAAAAACCTACAATAGGGTGAAATAATTGCATTTATTTTTGTTCTGAATTCCTGGTTAATAGAAGTGTCAGACCATGCAGATCGCACCAAGGTGCTTTTGAGACTTGTCTCTAGTTACACACGCAACACCAGATAGGAATTTTCTGACCTCTCTCTGATTTAAAACCTGGTTTGTAAGCATTACTTTTTGTCATTCTTTTTCCTTATTAAAAAGGGCAGTGTGGAAAAAAGATGATTAAAGCTATCAAACAAACACCAAACCTCCTGTGAATGGACCGTTGGAAAATAAAGTACGATTTAATGACGTGAGAAATTAGATGAAACTGTCAAGTTTAAAGAATCTTAAAATGGTTAACAGGTCAAAACATAAAAACTTCTTTATGTATAGAGTGAATATAAAGGGAACATGGTAAGTATCTGCCAAGGGTTAATTGCAACCCTGCATGAAAAGCAGTTAACAAGTGAGAGTTAGAACACCCAGGAGGAAAAGAAAAATTTTTCCAGTGCCATGAGAAATAAACAACAAGGGGGAAATATTTCCTTTGGCCACTGTTACCTCCTCTCCAAAAGCTCAGAGGAGCAGTGGGAATGCCAAGGCCTGGTTTGCTCTTGACTCCCTCCGAAACATTTGTCTTCATTACCACTCTTTTTAATCAGGGCTCCTTCATGAGTGTTTCTGCTCAGCCCCCAAGGGGCAACTCTGGGCTGCGATAAA
The DNA here is from genome assembly GCA_024500445.1 of Entomyzon cyanotis. Classification (NCBI taxonomy): domain Eukaryota; kingdom Metazoa; phylum Chordata; class Aves; order Passeriformes; family Meliphagidae; genus Entomyzon; species Entomyzon cyanotis. The sequence goes on from JAKEPQ010000673.1 coordinate 3,814,417, forward strand.
TCAGCATCCATACCGCAAGTCACTAATCAGCACTCTCAGGGAAAGAATAACACTGAAGTGCAGACCACTAAAGGCTTGGAGAAACCTGAAGGCACAGTGGCCTCAAGGAAGAAGGGCCCACATCAAAATAATCAGCCAGTGAACCATCCCTACCTTCTAGGCTTAGCAGGACTCGCACTCGGAGATATTATTTAAAAGCCTCCTGCACACAAATTGTTCTCACTGGATAAAGGACTTTATTGATGAAGAGGGAACGGGCTCTCACCCTTGAGCTTGCTTCCACTAATTCAGTGGATTGCACTTGTGCCTCCTGCTAGAAAGCATTCAGGGAAACAAACTTGGTAATGGATACCTCATGCTGCCATCCTGCCATTTCTAGAGGGGGAAAAAAAAAAAAAATCAGTGTACAATGAACTGAAAGAGGAGGAAAGGGAAATGGATAGGAGATAACACATTCCCAAGGCACCTCCTGTATTACTGCAATGGAAGGAGAAAGGATTGTGTCCATTTCTTTTGTTTTCAAAGGTTATTTATAAACATAACTAAACAGATGTCATCTCAAAAGGAAAATATCTGCATAGGTTATCTGTGCTTATGCCCATCTCCCTTTGAAACTCCTGCGTGATATTCCAACTGCAGAAACAATTAATATTTCAATCGTTGTTATTATTCCTTAAAATTGTCCAAATTCCCAACTCGGCCTCAGTGCTTGCCAAGGACATCACAGAAAAAAGCTGAACGCACACCCAAGCCCTTGTGCCTCCCAGCTGCCAGGACCACTGAGAAACAACCCTGAGCTGTAAAACCAGCCCTGGCACCCAAATTAGCAAACTAAGCATCCTCCCATCCAATGGCTGGTGAACAAAAATCCCAGAGCAAGCTTTTCCAAAACCACAGTTGCAGCCATCCACAGGTTTTTTTTTTCCCCTTGTTAAGATTCATCTCTATGGTACCTGAAAACCTGGCCAGTGGAGATAAAGATATTATGGAAAGATCACAGGAAAAGAAAAAATCTTCCACTGTTTCTACTTCCCAGGCTCAGGAAGGTCCAGGAATCACATCCCTACAGTGAGCTGACTCCAGCACTGAAATTCAGCATTACTGCAGAAAAATCTACAGTGCTAAACCTACAAACCAGAGTTATTTATTGCTGTCTACTTTCTTTCCTTCAAATTTTTGGATATATATAAACTGTAGAATGGATTCCCTTGGAGCTGGGAGGGTCTCTGTGAGGGTATTAAAAAGTGTCCTCAGGACCTAGAGTGGCAGCACCTTGTGCCTAACCTCTGCCAAAGTATTCCCAAAGCAACAGAAAGCACCACTGGGATAGAGCAGCTTCTGACTGAAGATTTAATCCTGAACGCCAGAGAGGGGAAGGAAAGAGAGACAACCTTTGCTGTGAACTCGTCGTGAACTTGTGCAGAGTCCCAGGCTCACATTCAGGTTTATTACTACTATTTTATGTGTGCAACATAGAAATATTTGCTATGTTAATCAAGATATGAGCAAATTACCTGCTAATTATACTTACTAATTAATATTCATTTGAATTTTGGAGCTACCTGAGTAGGAGCATAGAGTATTCAGTTCAGGGGGACACCCTGTGCTCCAAAGTCCAATTTTTGAGCACTATAAATAGGTGGCTTAGGAGAGTTAAGGTCGGGTTCTATTAGAGGAGCTGCTAAACCAGAGCGTGGAATGCAACAAAAATATTCCCTCCACCAACCGTGCTCCGTTACTTCAAAGAATTCAATATACCCCAGCGCTCCTTTCTCAGAGATGAAAATTGTCATTTAAGTTGTCTGGTCCCACTCCACTTAAATGATCCTTTAATTTCCTTTCTGATCCCCGAGCCCTCAGGTGCCCAGGGTCGCATGAGAAGTTCACAGCTCCTCTGCTGAGCTCCTGATCCTCTCCCCAAGCAGCTCTTTCCTGTCTCGCTCTGCCTTGCGTGCTCTGCTCCTCGGCAGCATCAGCTGCCAGCCCCAATCCTCTCCTGGAACGCCCCTTCCCCCTCCAGCCCGGGCCTGACATCCGGAACTGACTTAGGAAGTGCTCTAATGGTTACCAAATTTTTGGGAACTGCCTCAGCTTTTCGGAGCTGAACATGTGTTCAGTGCAGCAGCATCCACCGGCACCACTTGACCTCACGGCAGCCTTCGACTTGCTGATTTTTCTTTTCCTTTTTTTTTTTTTTTCTCCTTAAATCCCCCCCCTCCTCCTTGAAAAAACAAGAAAACTTTTACCAGATAACACATGATGTAAATGCAAAATTATGTTGTGAAATGACTGCAAACATGCTGTTTTCCAGATGTCTGACGAGACAGTAAAGAAACAGCACAAAGAAGGGTCAACAGTTTCCGTCAGAGACTCTGCTGGGTTCCACATGAAAAAAAAACCCCAAACCCCAACATTCAGATCTCATAAATTCAAGGGGCTCTGCACGGCTGACAAGCTATTTAGGCTTTAAAAAATAAAACGTGAGGTTCCTCTGTCATCTGCCAAACTTCACTCCATTGATAGGTGGTTAAAAGCCATTTGACTGTTAACATTCTATGAATTTCCTAAACCCATTATTGCCTCAAATACAAGAGACTGCCTGGGAATTGCTGCTCCTGGGAAAAGCTATCTGAGGTAAGCAGGGCTGCATCCTCTGTTTGCTTACAAACACAAATCTCCCTGCACAAACCCAAAACTTTGCAGGAGAAAACGATCAAAAAGAGTTGGAAGAAGAGATGAAAGAAAAGAGCAGCTGCCAGGCACTTCCCCTTCTCCCCACCATGCCAAGAATGAGTGACTATTGCCACGAGGAATATCAGCTTTTGTTTTCCAGCAGTTCATCCCCAGCTCATGCCAGAGGCACAGACAGATCACCCTGGCGAGCACAAGGCTCTGGGAGGCTGAGGAGCAGAGGACATCTTTGCATCAATCCATCAGGCCTGGCAGGGCTGGAATTTCATTTCTTTCCAACTCTGCTTCCTCTCACAGGACACAAACCTGTCCTTTTGGACCAGGCCAGCAGGAGCTGTGATTAGAAGATTCTTGCTATGCTTTCCTTCCCTCCCCTCTTCCACTCAGGCAATTTTTATGGAGTGCAGACCTTGTGATGGGCTGGGTGATATTTTTACAGAAACTCAACAAAATAATTTTGAATTTCAGTACATTGTACATAGGAAAACACCAACCACAATTCACAGACAGCTCTGCCAAAGTGGAAGCTGTGGATCCAGACCCACTCATTTGTTAGGATGGGATCCACTCTGTGGAGGATCACTTTGGAGGCCTTTTAAAGCCACGTGGCTCAGTCCCATGCTGTGGTGTTTACATGGTGCCTGCAGCTCAGAGAGCTCAGGCTGCTGCTCTGAAAGCACCAGAGACTCTCTGCAAACTCCCACTCTGCATCCAAGAGGTTCTGGATGCAAGGAAAAGCATCCCATAAGGATTTTCTACACCGATGGTGTGCTCATAGTGGAATTATGGTATGACTTTATGTGAAAGCGACACCACTGAAAACATTTTAACTCCAGACAGAGCATCTGTGAACGTCTCTGAAACTCCTGGTTGTGTTCTAGCTGCACTGATCAATTCCCCTGCAGACAAACCCCAAGCCCACAATGAATTCATTCACTGCATCCAGCAGCCAGTAATAGCCAGTAGTTGGCAGCACGGTTCCTCCACCTCAGCCACAAGCCTTGGGGAAATCTCCCCTGGCTGGCAGAAATCTGCATCTGATGGTATGTTAGGAACATTTTTGTTCTCCATCTCTGCGGTAATCAGGATTAAAAGTTCATGTGCTCTGCCTGCCTCACTGTCAAAGCAGGATATTCCTCCTCCAGGAGAGTCTGACACAAGAGGAGCTGGATTTCCCTCTTACTGACCCAACAAAATCCCCAGCTTGTCTTTTTCTGTGTTATTACAGCTCTAAAATATTCCACGAATTGAAATATATACTTAATTTTATTCACACTGAAGGAAATAATTCATTTGGTTGTGAAAGAGTTAATAAGGAAGAAAATCACACACAGTGCGTGTTAAAGGTTAGAGGAATAATCAGTCATTTGAAAAACACTACATAAACATTTTTCCGGATGCAATTTTCAGTCCAAGGATACATTTCCCAGTAGAAATCAGCAGCTAAAAAGGAAATCATTTAGTCTCCATAAGTGCCAAATTGTATCCTGATTTTTCCTGGTCTGGCTCAACTTTCAAAACTAGTGGTTCAACTTCTGCAATCTTTCACCCAATGACTATATAAACACATCCTTATAAGACAGACATAATCCTTGGGTGGGCCAATTTATGTTGGATTATGAAAATACTTAAAGTACAGAATCGTATAATGACTGTTGTCCTTTGGTTTCCACTAAAAGGGAAAAAAAACTCCTCTAACACAGACAGTCTCTGCTCCTTCCAAGGCTCTCCGCGACAGTCGTCTCTGGCAACTGTGTCAACATCTTCTGAGAGTGATTAGCTACCACTCCATTTATTATTTAGTTATCACAAGCTCTATTTTAATGACACCTAATGTGACAGGTATCTATTTTGAGCTTTCACGTGCAGAGGGGAAAGAAAATAATCCCTGGCAAATTGTCTGCACGTCAATGTGGTGAGTCCCTGCCGCACGAGGGGAGGGGGGGATTTGTTCCCCACCCCAGCCAGAAAAGCAGTTCTCACTCTCAAAAATCCTCTGGCTACTCTCTGTTTGGTTAAAGGTTATATAAATAGTAGCTTTAAGAAGGATAAAACAATCTCCATACAAAGCAAACATATTCATTTGTAATTTATTGCTGCCCGATGCACATATACACAATACCCGAGTATAGATGTTAAATCCAAAAAAATTATCTGTTCCTGCCCACTTGTACTTGTGGTGATGGAGCTGAGGAACAATGGAAACTTTTATTCTTTGTGGAAAGGTAAATTCTGTTTTTTCACTTCCCCTCTGAAACTCTAGAGTTTTTACAGGCAACTACAAAAGTCAGCATGTTAAAGCCAACAGTATCCCATCTTCAACACTTACCATGTGGTAGAACAGAACTTTCCTTTCCCTCCAATGTATAAAGTTATGTGAAAGAAGACATTTTTTTCAAGTCTACAGAGAGTAAAGAATAAATTATAGTGATAAGATCTGGAAAAGTTTGGTTGGAAGTTGAGATATTTTCACATCTGTGTCTACACATCCATGTCTTGGGAATAATGTATCTCCAGTACCAGTCACATAAAAATGCAAGAAATCGTTCCTCTCTCAAAGGCAGCCAAATCATTCATTGTCCTCATGTCTACACTTTGACTGGTAGCTTCCAGCAGAGATCTGAGCGAGCAAAATACAATGTTTCCCCCTAATTTAAAATCTGACTATTTAACGTGTGCATGCATTAAAAAACACATAATTAGTAACATATACACAACTTAATGCACCATGGCATTATTCCCTCTTTGAGCTGGAGTAAGTTAATTTATTCATGCTGTTCAAACATAAACTGAGTGATACTGCAGTGACTCTGCCTGTAACACCATGAGCCTGATTTATATCCCTGAAATCAATGACCATCCTTCCCTCTGTTTCTAAGGGTTTGGGATTCACTGCTTTTCCAGGCAGATTCTCACATTGTGCTATGAATAATAGTCCAGAGTGATGTCAACAAGAGCTGAGAAATGACTCCTCATTTATTTAAATAAACGTGGTAATGGCACAGCCTTTCATGAGCCTGATGCAGAACACTTGGATGCATCCCACAGCAGGAACAGGAGGAATTGAGCTGTTTGAAATGCTCCTTGAAGCTTTTCTGGGCCAGCTCAAGATGGGAGAATGACTGAAAATAAAGCAAAATGTGCAGCCTAACTCTGTATGGGCATTGCTCCCTGTCCAGCACAGCTGCTCAGGTAACAGAAACATGATGCACACCTTGACACAGCAGTCCACAGCTTTATAGCCATGAAAGAAAAAGAATAAAATTATTTTACCCATCAAGACTCCAATGCTTTTTCTCTGGTTGTCTAGTACAATGTACTATTAACTTAAAAAACAGATTAGATTATGAAACTCTAATTCATAGAAATAATAATTTTTTAAAAAAACATATTCAACAAAACACACACTGAGGCTCTCCAATAATGAGAATTTAAGTGCAAGTATCTCAGATGCTCAATTTAATCTAATTTTTGACACAGCAAAACATTCCAACAGGTTCAGCAGGGCAGAATTGTAGCAGGCACACTAAGAAAGCAGCCCCAGTACCTCTTTGAAGCACAAAAGAAAAGTTTTTGTTCAAAACCAAGAATTTCTGGCTGGCATATTTCACGTTCCTTTCGGCTTTAAAACACCCTGCTCTGAAAGCCACCATTATTTCCAAGTGAAGAAAGAAAAGGGAATTTTCCCCATTTCTCCCCACTCCTCACTTTGCCATTGTCCCCTGTATCTATTTCCAGGAAGCCAGATTCATTAGGGTTAATCTGCCTACTAAATGAATAAACAAAGGATTTCTCTGTCACCGAGGGGCCAGGTGAGCAGATATCATCTTCTAACACAGAAAATCATCCGCACAAATACAGCTCAGGAAATTACCTGCTGCAATCCCACACCTGGGATCACTTGGCAAGTGGCTTAGAAATGTTGAGTAGATGACTGAAATCAAACTAATTATGGGTTGGTTTTTTTTAATGCAGGTTTCTATCAGGAGGGAAAAAAGGGCTTTCTGAAAATGTGATGTAAAAAGGTCTCGCATGTCTTGGCTTTCCTCACTTAGTAACAGTGCAGAAAACTTCCCCAGATGAAAATGTTACAGGATTTGGGTAATTAAAATATCCTCCTTACTCACTAATGACAGTCACCTCTGGCTGTCTCTAGCAGTGCCCACACTGCAAAAACATCAAGGTTTACAAATTGTTGCTGTAAGAATCTAATGAAAGATGCAGGAAAAAGGATCTAATGAAGCTGACATAAATACAATCTCTAATACCACAACAGCCACCTGCCCAGGTAACTCCTCACACAGACCCAGCCCCAAGGGCTACAAGTTCTCACATTTCTGGTGAGTGTCACAGCTTTGGGAGTTGACACCTGAAGGATTCAGACACTACTTTCCAGCTCTTTACTTCTTGTGGAGAAGTAAATCATAATACCATGGAATGATCTATGTGGGAAGGGAGCTTGAAGATCATCAGTTCCCAACCCCTGCCCTGGGCGGGGACATCTTCCACTCTCCCAGGTTGCTCCAAGCCCTGTACCTGGCCTGGAACACTTCCAGGGATGGGGCAGCAACTTCTCTGGGGAAATACTGAGAAACATTTAAAAGCATGAAGAGAGGTTGGGGGAATTCAGCAGAAAAACTCCCAAAATGAGACAGGAACAAGAATTCCTTCAATGCAGGGGTGTGAACTGTGCACGTCACAGAAGAAAAGGAGCCAACACATGGTTTAGGAACCACAGAAAACTCTGTGACAAAGGTGGAAGATGTGCTCAGCAGCCACGACCAGGAGACAACAGGAAAAAGGAAACAGAAATGGGAGAGGTCCCAGGCATTCAAGGAAAGCAGGCACACCTTGGTAGAAATGTAGGCACAAAGCCCAAAGTTTGAAGCTTGGCAATGCCATGGAGGAAGAAAGGGCAGGATTTGTGATTTGGGATGAATTCTGCTCCCAAAGCTACCCAGCAAAAAGGCTCCCTTCCCTCCCACAAACACTGACTCCGTTTGATGTTCCTTACACAGAGAACAAGAAGAGATAAATTAAAATTGAGAACCTAGAGAGGCCTTTGATCCTATTGCCTGGAAATATGTAGAAGAATATTTTCTCCAGACGTACTTTTGCTATATATGGAAACCAAATGCTGACTAATCATAGAAACCTTATGGTGCCTGAGCACAGCTGGAATCTGCAGCACAGCACTGTCACAACAGCCCAGGAAAATGGGGAAAACCAAGAAGTTTGCTGTGGTGCTGAGAAAGAGGAGAAAATGGTGATCAAAGGCACTGAAGGCCTGATCAGACAAGAGGGAGAGTTTCTAGCTGGTGAGCTTTTAAGAAACAAGTGACACATTTATGACTTATTTTTGTATTACTGAGCTTCAACAGGCCAAGTAATGATTATCCCTTTTCCAAGGGTGGAGAAGAATGATTCTCTCTGAGACCTGCTGACTCAGGACAGCAGTAATGGGATACAAGGGCCTGAATTTTGGTTTATTGGTTTATAGATAGCCCCAGTTGGCAGGGATAGAGGCATTTAGAGCTGTTTATCAGGACATGGCCTCATGTTCCAGGCACAGACAGGGATGGGACGTGGATAGAAGCTCTGATGTGGCACTGTCACTCGTGGTGATGGCCAGGGACAGTCAGGGCTTCCCAGCTGGAATGTGCCTGGAGAATATGGGGGTTTCATTTCTCTGCCTACTCCTTAGCCTCTGAAATGGGAGAAACACGAACTCAAAGAGTGGCATCAGTTCTTGCTTTTCAGTTAAAGTGCTCATCAGTATGGCATAGCTAATTAATGCTTTCAATAGGTGTTAAAAATTCCTGGGCTGTAAGGCAGTAAATGCATTATGAGCAGGCAAAGGCAAGTGGCTACAGTTTAGAAGCACAAAGGTGAGATAATGGCCTTCCACATCACTGAACTGTCAACCTCATTTAGCACAAAGCCTGGCATCTGGAGATTTCAAATCATACAGCCGTTTAAAAATATATAGAATGTTAAATTAAATGACAAACACGGGACATGTCACCTTTTAGAGGCAGAAATGTAAAACCAAAGCATATGTTCTCCAACTGTATTTGCTCCAGGATCAGCAATATTTTTGTAACCTCATTAGTTTCTTGACTTGGTTTTAAACATGCAAGGATGGATATACAAATAAGTTACAGGTCCTCCATGTGATATCCTCAATTACAAGTCAATCTTTACCAGCAAAATAAATGAACTCTCAGTTTAACTCTTGTGGAGGGTCTGAAAGGTGAAGAAAATGAGGAAAAATTTCTTCAAGTTGTTAGGGACGAAAGTCCCTCTGTATTTTGAGTCTGAATTTAAGAGATCTGTGCAAACATCCCAGTTTCAAACCTCCATTTAAAGCACACCCTGTGGCTCTGTGTGTGTCAAACTCTCCCTGACAGCCCCAGGCTGCAGCTGGCTGCACACAGGGCAGGTTTGGGTGTTGGCACCATGTCCTGTCACCACTGCGGTAGGACAGTGTCACACCAGGACAGCTCTGTGGGACAAGGGGAGGTGACAAACCCCACTGCCCAGCACCTTTGGGTCCCTCTGCAGGGTGCTGCTGCTCCTGAGAGCCCAGGAAAAGGGGGTGCCCCTCACCTGCCACCCCCATGGCAGCTCCGTGTCCTCCTGTCACACGCTGTGACCAGAGCAGGGTTTGCACTTCACGCCTTGCACAATCCCTCACTCAAGGGTTATTAAAAGGCACAACTGGGCCAATAAAGCTGAATTTTATTTGTTCACACACAGCAGTGGGGGAGTGCTGCCTGCTGATGGCACTGAACAAAACATCACAACCCCCAATCCAAATTCCTTTTCAACTCCTGCTGTAGAAGTGGATCAGTTAGGAGTTTAACAGAGAGCAGGCAGTGCCCCTCTAGCTTCCCCTCCTCATCCCCTATCAAAAACAATTTTATAGCATGGGGAATACAGGATACCACCTAATGAACACCAATTAATAGTCTCACTGAGCCCTGATCCAGAACATCTTTAAATTGTGCATCCTCCCAAGGAACTTCTTCCATTGGGATGGATTCACTTCCTTTGCACACACAAACCAACTGCAGTATAATTTAATTTTTTTTTTGTCAGCCAGATTCCCAAAGTTTCAATCACGTCTCATTGGAGAGAAAGGAAAAAGCATGAGCCAAACTTTGAAATAAAATCATGAAATAGTGAAGCACTGCTGGCAGTTCAGCTTACTGGGCATCAAAGTTTAAACTTTGCTTTCAACCTCAGTTTTCCAAACACGCTGTCACTCACCATAATATGGGTTAAAAGTAAGAGAAAGCAAAGATGAAATGTAAATGATTTAAATGCATGCATATGTTCTTTTGTAAAATGCATAATGCAGCTGCAAGGTTTTTCCTCGTATTTTGGACACAAATCAAGGGGGAAATGGTTCACTTATGATACAGTGAATTTTTTATCTAACTTCAGTACTAAAATGTAGCTCCCTGTAAGCATTTCACTGTATATTGTGTGTTGGTTTGCTTTTATTAGGCTTTTTTTTTTTTTAGAGCTTAAATACAAACACCAAAACCAAAAGACTAACACCAAATCACTTTTTTCTTCTCCAAATTCTTTCATGGCAACTTTCTGCTTATTAAAAATCCACCAGCAACACAAAAACTTTGCAGATGATCTATAGCCATTTACTACATCTGACATCCAATCACAAGTAAGTTTGGAGAAAATTATCCTTACTTTTAAAATATATTTTAACTGATGGGCAAACACTAGAGAACAGAGTGGTTTGCTGAGCTGTGCTGCTGTAAACAATAGAGGTGAAAACCCAATTAATTGGAATTGCAAAGAGCTAGCAAGATTCTTACAAAAAAGCAGCAGAAGCCGCTTTTGCAGTATCAAGGCAAAATTCAGAAGGTAGAACTTTTCTGGAGTGACACAGGACTCTTTGTAGCATCCCAAAATGGAAAGATGCTGCAAATGACAGGCAGGGCAGAACTGCAATCTCTCTGTCACACCAACAGCACTGTGAGCTGGAGCAGAGGAAATGCACACCACAGGGGATGGCAGAGGCAGCTACCAAAACTCCCACTGCTCCAAGCTGTGCCAAAGCCTGGCGAATTCCAGGAGTTATCCCGCAGTCCAGGTGGGTTGCAGGGAGGAGCACAGGGCCAGCTGTGCCTGGGACAAACAGCCAGGCAGGCAATCCCTGCTCCCAGAGCAGATGTGAGCTCCAGGGAAAGCAGCTGTGCTGGAGCCCCCGGGGTGTTCCACACAGCACACAAATGGCTGCCCGCTGTTGCTGGAGGGAAATAGCAGGGAAGAAAGGCTTGGCAAGGCTGGGATTTCAGAAGAGGACAGCCTGCACCCCACCTGACCTGGGGACATGGCATTTTTGATAGGACTATTACAATCACAGAGCTTATAAAATGTATTTGGAAAGGCTTTTGTGTTGGTTTTGGGATAGGATACGAAGGCCCCGGGAATCCACTCTGAGGCCTTAAATCTGTGGCCAAACTCCAGCAAAAACCATATGTTGTTCATATCAGCACCTTTTGCTTTCCCCTTGCTCCATTTTCCAGGCCCACCGAGGCTCAGGGATCACCTCTCACGTGGAGAAATCCCAGGATAACGATGCCAATGATCTGTTTTCTGTCATTTGCTGGCTGTGCCCTGCTTGTTTTCACCTTCACAAGGTGAAATGCATACAGTGCTCCCTTGGAGACTCTGTGTTCCTTCTGGAATGTCCCAGGAGGGCTGGAATTCCAAGCAGGAATAAGAGTCCCACAGCTGGAGGATGGCATCTCCAGGACCCTCCTTGCACACAAGAGCAGCTGAGGAGGAGGATGATGACAGTCAGGGACTCCCTTCAGCCCAAGCTCCCATTCTCTGCTCTCTGCAGCAGCCACTTGCTGGCACCAGCTTTGGCTTTTTGGAGCTCTCCAGCCAGAGCTGGAGCATTAACCAGCACCCAGTTCAGCTTGGGTTGTAATGAAAAGTGAAAGTTAAAAGCAATGCAAGCAGCAGATAAAGAACTATTAAAATCTGGCTGGGGTGATGCCAGGGATGGAGTCCAAGGCAGGGGAGGAGCCACAGCTCCAAGCCAATGAGTATTCCACAGTGTTGGATAATTAAGGAAAACAAAATATTTTCCATCTGTTTCTTTACGCCTGACGTCATGGAAGCAATAAAATATATACACAAGTAAGCACCAACAGGCTGTATTTCAACTTCAATATAAATATTTATTCCCGGCAGAGAACGTCTTTACTTCAGCGAGTAGCCGGGGTGAGGAGGCTGTGATTGTAACACCCTCAAGGTATCAAACTCCACCCCAGAGTAGATGAAATGCCTGGCTAATTTCTCACACCAAATAGCTCAGTTTTATGTGTCATGTACCTAAATCCACACTTCTGCCGCTCATCCTTGTTACACCTTATAATAATGGACAATTGTTAAAAACTGCTCTTTTTGGACTGACAGTGGTGAAAATAAGTGCTTATGCTGATATTACATTAGAAATTACAGCAGGAGGAAGCTGAAAGACAAAAGGAAGAGTCTGCAGAGCCCTTAGGAGAAGGGCTGATGTTCTGAAATAGTTCCTGAAAAGAGGGGAGGATGAGCTGGAGGATCTCAAGAGGACCAGAAGCAGAATCCTGATGGCTGAAACCCTTAACATCTAACAGAGGCTGCAGGCCAAAGTAGCAACAAGAAATAATGAAGCGTATTTAGATGTTTTTCAAAGCAAACATGGGAAATGGTGAGCAAATACTTCAAAAAATAAAGCCCAATTTAGTGAAATCACTAATTAAGAACGTCTCTATTATAAACTGGAAAACTGCTTATAAACAAAGCTTTCTCTGAAACCAAACTGACTCCAAAACTCAAATACTCTTCTTTTAACTTGCACATCTAACACCATTTTAAGACCATTTCAAGTGGTCTAGATTAATAAATGAGCTTAGAATATGTTACAAGCTTATAAAAATATAAAGATTTGCAAAACGATTCCTTTAAGCAGCGTAGGAAAAGAGCAGAAATGTCAATGCACATGCTCCCTGCAAATACCAGTGGTGTGTTATTTCTGTGCAATCTCTCAAAACACAAGTACAGACACTGAGGTTTCTGGATCTCTTGTAAGTTTAACAGTAGCTGGGAGCTCTTAGATCTCCAGCTATAATAAATATTGTATCCTACAGGAGCCCATCGGGAATCTCAGCTCATGTGTTGTTCCACAGAAGATTGTGGTGTCAGATATGATTAGAATCAACACTTCCCACTTATTCAGAGCTTTAAAGCTACCTACACACAGCATTAACAGCTGTTAATGAAAGATAATTAGGGGCAAATAATTAAGAATCTCATATTAAGAATGTGTTTTTGTTAACTGGTGCAAAATACCTAGGATAGTAAGATTTTTATTTTCCCTCTAAATAAACCCAAGGCATTTCTGTGCTTACACCATGCTCTACCCCCTGCTATTTTTCAGCTGCTATGAACTGAAGGTGGCTTCCCCAACTGGAAGTTAGTAGCTCACACTTCAGCAGTGAGACACTGCCGAGGCTGCATTAGTGGAGCCCTGAACACGCGTCAGGCAGCTTGTGTGACACGAGAACAACTGTCTGGGAGCTCCAGGACTGTGCCAGTGACCATTATCAGTGCCCCTGGAGGCCCCACTGCAACTTATCTTCATATGGGAAGAAAAACCCCATTGCCCTGGATTTGGTTACGATGCTGGTGAGGTCACAGTTCAGCTTCCAGGGAGCTGTGACATCCACAGAGAAACTGCTGGGCCAAAAATCACCTGGGGGAGATGAACCAGGGCAGCAGCAGCTCCAGGAGCCCAAATTGCTTAAAGTCAAATTCCACCCAACACAACAGGAGCTAGAAATTGCTGATTTTTGGGTTTCACTTGCACCAGATAAATCAGATGCATGTAGCACCATCTTTCAAGCCAATACACACTTGTGCTGAAACAACCATCTCAGAAGAGAGGAATTGCTTCAATGGCTATTAGACTGCTCAGCTGCACCAGAGGCAAACTGGGATGAGGAGTCACAGTCTCCTCTGTCCCTTGCAGGGAAAAGCTACCCCACATCCCCACACTGTGCTGTGCGGAGTGATCTCTCATCTCCAGAACTGACCAAACCACCCACGATCATCACAGGGTGGAAAATTAAATCAGCATCTAATGATTCTGCTGCCTTTCACTCACTGCTCCCATGCTTGTCCTCTCCAGTGTACTTCTCCTGCCTCCAGAAAACACCCACCAGTGTTTCAAGACATTAATGCTACTCCATGTATCCCTGCAGCTGAGTCTTTTCCCAGTCCAGGCAATGATCCAGCAGCAAGTGCCCAGTCAGTAGTGTCAGGTCATTTTAATTTCTCCTCACATCTCCCCAGTCTATAGGGCATAGCTGTTTCTAGATGCAATCATGTACACTGCATTGGCATCTTGGAGCCTGTTGGAGTCAGTTCTGTCTTAAGGCTCTCTTCAAAAATCATCAGATAACATTTTCTCAAATTAGATGAAATAAATCAAGTTGAAAACATCCTAAGTACCAGAATTTTGCATTATGCAGCTCATGCACACACACTTAGCAAGGCAGATGAGCTGGATGGAGAGAGCAGGAGCACATGTGAGTGTGTGCTGCTGCACTGAGGAAACAAGGATACCTGAGATATCCCCCATGCTGTCACTAGTCAAGGAATAATGCATCAGATGTCATGCAAATAGGTAATATAATAAGCATTTTAAATAGATATAGTAACAGAATCAGCACAGACTTATTCCAGGAAACAACCATAACTTAAACTCATGTAAATTTGAGCTGACAGGACACATGACTACAAACCAAGCAGCGCTGGCTCAGTGTTTTTGTGTTACTGCACAGGTGATGCCCCCAAAGAGCAGCTTGTTCTCTGCCCATTATTAAAACCTCTCAATTGCTGTGAAGAGCAGACCAAGGGCCAAACCCCTCCCTTGCCTTCAAAGCCCAGCATTATCCTCTGCAGCTCTGAGTGCAATCTCTATCTGCCACAACAAACCACCTTTATCCCGCGCAGGTAATTACAGCTTCAGGTCAAGGACTGCACCCAGATTGATTTCATGGCTCTGCAGCCCTGGCTGGCTCCACTCACACAGCGTGTGACACCAGAGCTCACCGGGATCCAACCCTGGCTCAGGCCTGCCACTTATTGCCTGTGGCAGTGGGGACAGCCTGGGAATTCACAATGTTGGTGACTTCATCTGCCAGCTGCATTCACACATCTTTACTACCTGAATAACTGATCTCCGCTACTCCGAGGCAGCACTTTGTGGTGTACAGCGTTTGGGAATAAATATTTGATTGTGCATACAACAGAAAGGAGCTCAGATGGTTTAAGGTGTGACAGCAGAAGTGTTTATTAAATTCCAGGTGAGAGCACTGCTGGACAGTAAAAATCTGTCCCGTGGTCCTTGTCTCACAGGTGGGGTGATGAACAATAAAACATCCTTCACAGGGAGGAGGGAAGGAAGGACAACTCCCTACCCCACAAACCCCCAGTCAACTCCTCTGTTCATTACACTCTCTGCAGGCAGAGCTCTCTGTCCATGACCAGCCAGTCACACACAAAAGAAAGGGAAGTACTAAATTACAAGCTGATTTTAAGTGGGCATTGATTGAAGTAACCAGAAGAGAGCTTAGTATTGTCAGAGTTTCATACAACAGTAATAAACAATCTTCATTAAAAAATTATGCGTGCATCCCCCAGCAGCACAGCACTCACCAGGTTTCAGCTGGGAACATTAAGGTCCCCCCACCCCACACACAATCAAAGAGGAAAAAATCCTCAGGATCTTCTCCTTCCACAAAATTAATTTTATTCATTAAATAATGCCATTCATTGAAATCCTTCCTACTCAATTTCTGCATTTGTCCTGAGCAAGATAGAAACAAATTTATGATCCTATTCTATGAAAAGGAAGAGGTTGATGCAAAAAAATAGATCAGACAATTTCTCTGTCAATGTTCTCATCCTCCGCTAGCAATGCAACCAAATGATTACTTGGCTGATGGGTGAGTGTCCAAACCTTTGTGTGAGGGAATAAACAAGGCTTTTCATAGACAGACCCACAGATGCAGCCACTTCTCTGAAATGAGCAGGACTGAGTCACTGAGCACACCTGAGGGCTGAGCACACACCTGGGGTGCAGCTGAAGGAAAACACTTGTGTGCACTCACTGCAGCTCTGCGGGCAAACTCACTGAGCAGCAATGGCTAAAAAATCCTCTCTCTAGAGGTTTTCCAGCTCTGAAAGCTCAGAGTTCACTGTACAGATATCCTAAGCTTCCTACACCCTTACTTCTGCATCATTCAGAGAGTTCAGGTATGTAATATAAAATACATATATGATTTCTGTCATTCCTCCACAGGTCTGAAAATGGAATCTGACTTAGTAAGACTCACCCCACCTGTGCCAAAGCCAAGGCACAGCCTGAGCACAGCTTTGGGATGGATGAAAAACACTCTCTGCTTGCTGCACACAGGGAGCTCCCACCTGTGCAGTGGTTCTGCTGCTGCAATCACCAAAGGCTTCCTGCTTTCCAAAGATTTGAACTCACTGTTGTCCCTTTAACATTTCCAGCTGCCAATCTGGAATGGCATCTGGAATTACAGTGCATTTAATCCTTGAGGGTATATTCTGTCTATAATGCATATGACTAAAATGTGTGCATTGAGGGACAAATGTCCAGTAGCTTTAGGTGACTGAATCTTTGCAAACTTTTCTTGAGAAAATAAACCAGAGAAGAGTGTCTTAGGAGAATTTTGAGTTGAGAGAACCATATTGAAATATGCATTTTTAAAATGCACCCATGTAATCTTTACAGATCCAGCCATCTACCTTGAGAATGCAAATTTTCATTGCTAACAGTATTAGAGTTTTGTACTTTTTAAATGAAGATTTTTGCACATGATCTCACGAGGTTGTCCTTAGCACACCACAGTTTTACCGACACATGAGAAAAATCATGCTAAAAAAAGCACACAAAGTGCTTATGAAATGCAACAACAGAATTGCCACCAACGGGGGAGAAGGAAGGAAGCTATTGAGAATGGCAGAAGGATAATGGGAGATGATAAACATGTACTTGAAGGCTTTTGATAGGAAGGAGAAGTGATGAGTCAGATAAGCAGAGGCGCCACATGGGTTGTATCTCCAAGCAACAGGCAATCAAACCTCCAGATAAGCATCTTCATAAAGTGCAACAGGCTCCAATGCTGGGGCAGAGCTGAACAATCACTTCCTGGTTCAGCTCAGGCAGGAAAAATTTATGACCTACTTAAAAATCCTTCAAACCTAAAAATGTCTTTTCCATAAAGACCGTCAGCCGTTTAGGGCATGCCGTGGGAAGGGCAGGAAATGAGAACACTTGAAGTGGTGGACTGGAATACAAAAATCCAATGCTGTACATGAGTGGTATTGAAAGCAAAGCCTCCCCATCCACAGCTGAGATTAATGGAGTTTTCTGCACATTTCACAGAGGTGGGAAGAGAAGAAAATAAGCATAAAATGCTCTTCTTCCCTTTGCTGGGCCCTGCTGCAAGAACAGTTTGAAATCTCCAAACACAGTGTATATATTTCCTTTGTATCTCCTTTACTCTGCAACAATTCACACAATCTAGAATCTGAACCCCTAAGTTCTGCACGGGAAAGAGTGAGGATCAGGCAATACAAAAACTGCAAAGAGATGCTAAAATCCCTGAATCAAAAATCAATTCCAACCCAACCTATCTGGGTGAAGTAAATAAAATGCTGCCATCACCATGTCCCTGACAAAACCCGTGTATTGGTTATAAGAAACTTATGAGGTGTTAGAACCAAACTGAGTCACTGCTGTACAGTAAATATATTTTCAGTGTCCTAACAATGTATACAATGGACTTTGGCAATTTTAATATGGACACACATGTTAAAGGCATTACAAATGGAGCTTCATCACAGTCACTTGAGTCAGTTCATATGAAAGCCCCATCCACACCTCAGGAAAAGTTGTTTAGCATGGAGGAGGCACAGTCCCATCTGTCTATAGTTTCTGCTGGAGATGGAGTAACACACCTTTAGAAAGTGCTAGTTACAGCATGGTCACAATTCAGAATTACTGCACATCCCTGGCACAGGTAAAGGCACTGCTCCTACAGGAGAGGGAAAATTCCCCACCCTGATAATCTCCATATCTCTCCCTGTATCAGCTGATAGTGAAGCACAGCTCTGCCATTAATCACTGTGAATCTCAAGTGTCACAAACACAGACTGAAACACTCCTGTGATTCAAAAGAGTAACCTTTTAGGAGCAATAAGCATAGATGAACTAGTCAAAAAAACCATAAGCGATGTATTGATATTTTCTTCTGTATCAAACAATTATTTTCAAAATGACTTTGTCGTGTAATAAAACAAACAAAATTCCCTTTAAATAACCAGCATCAGATGTCTGTCTAGGCCCAACAGGAATTCATTTAACAACTTTATAAGGACAATTCTCAATATCCAAAGTAAATGTGGTTACTATTGAACTCTGTTATAAACACATATATGAAATACCCTGTAATACCCAAATAAATTCATTTGGCAAACAATGAAGTACCTTGGACTCAGCATTTATATCAACAGCAAACAGTATCTGAAACAGGAGCTTTTATTTTAACTCTCTTTAAACCAACCTTCAGAACCCCCTTTCTGTATGTGTTACAGTCTCTTTTTACAGTTTAACCTCAATCCAATCAGGAGTCTCCAGGGATTTTCAAATCGCTAAAGATTAAAATCCTCTCTGACTTGACTGTTTGACTAATGCTGTGTGTTTAATAATTCTACTTGTGAGAGATTTTATTTGACAAAATCCTGCTGTGTGGACCCTCAGACGCTGTACAGCTGCACTGCAACATAAAGCTCTGCTGCCCTTGTTTCTTTAGACAGACTATTCCCCACCACTGAGGGGAAAAGAGAACTTTATAGTACATATATTACTCTGTTGATATTAACAAAACCACTGTGGTATTAAATCTACACACTCTTTTCAGAGCAGAGCAGTGAAAATGTGCCTATTACACAAACATTAGATAAACTCTCCTGTTGTCCTGACTGTTCACAGAAATCAATTACATTTATGATTACATTTCAATGAAAGCTATTTTATAAATGAGATGGAACTGTAATATTCTATGCTTTAGGCATTCATTAATAAAAGCATTTCAGTGTTAGTATTTGTAAATGTTCTGCTTTTTAGTTTAGGCAGTTTTTAGCATTCTACAGCTCATGTTAAACTTTACATAAATAGTGTGTTCAGATCTTACCACAATGCTGTGACTTCACAATTGAGTGGTAAGAGGGGAAAAAAAAATCACCATTATGGCAGGATTGAGTATTTGTATAAAACAGCACTTACCCTATGCTGCAGCTGCAAATCAGGACAACCTTTATGGCAATGGTTAGCAAACACGTTACCAGCCAAAACAAAAGAGCAGATTGATGATCATGAATGAGAAAGGCAACAAAATCTGGAAGTGTTCCTACCTGAAGTAGCGTCGATGACTGTGGAGACTCCCCTGCGGTCAGCCACGGGCCGGGGGAGCCGGGCATGCTGACAGGCTCTGAGCGCACCGGCTGGATCCTGCCGGGGGACAGGCAGCAGCTGAAACACTCACCCTGAGCACGGCCCTCATCACACCTAACCTCAACCAGCTGGAACCAGCAGCAACTTCATTGGGAAATGGGTTGAAAACCGTTGAAAACTTATGTTTTCTCGCACTTGGTGTAGCCAAGACTGGCATAATCCATCCAGAGATGAACCCAAAGTGAATATTCCCAAAGGATGGCTCAGATGGGAGCTCTCAGGAACCCTCAAAGGAGAAAGCTCACTCTACCCAAACTGGCTAAAAAGCCTCCATCACCCTCCTCAACAGCAGCCTTTTAAACAGCAGCAGTCACACTTGTAATTGTTGATTCCTTTCGTAACATGGATCTGTATTATTTCTTTTTATTTCTGCTTTCCTTCTGCACATGTATACATATTTACAATAAAAAAGTAATATATTTGACAGCCATATCCTTGGGACAGTAATTACACACAAGGAGAAATCACACATTTCAAACCCATGGATTTCCAGCCCAAGGACAATCTTCCCACTTTTAATGGGATTAGTCATATTATCCATCTCTCTTGCTTTACTCCTAAGAGTTTCAAACACAGTCCCAAACAATCCAAGTCCCTACCACAGAACTTTGGACTTCAAATCACATGCAGAGTCAGGAGCATGGAAACTTGTTAAATCTGGAGTTACTGGTCAGGAGACAAACACTTGGAGCGTAAATCTCTTCTAAAAATCACCAGTAAATATAAACCCCCAGTTACCTTCACTCTTCTTCCTTCCCTTCCTAAGGCCACCCAGTACCCCCAATTCCAAATCACCCAATGTCCAAAACCAGATGAATTAAATACATGAAAAATAATTACAAGGAAGGAAGAAAATGAATAGGAAAAAAAAAAAACAGGGAGGAGGAAAACATTCCAGAAGTTCACTTACTGTTCCAACACACTGACCGCTGTCTAAATTCATGGCATAAAGCTCCCACTCATGTCTGAGAAAATGAATTTACTTAGCAATGCAGAAACTGTGAAAGGCAAGAGGACACTGAGCAAGGCCATTGGATTTTGAACTGGCTTTCCCTGTCGTGTGCCCAAAGAAGGGGCAGCAAAAGGAATTGGAGCTGCCTGGCCTGGATGGCCTTTTCTCATTGGTGCATCATGCACTCTTCCAAGACTTTCCCCTGGACAAGCCTGATGAAAACTGTGACACGTCCTACACACATGGCAGGAGGCAAGTTGTGCACACAACCAATGTGAGGCAGCTGGGAAATCGGTTTTGTTTTTACCTGAGGCTGTTGAGATCGAGATCATCTGTGTCAAAGTCCAGCAGGGGCTGCGGGGTGTCGCTGGGTCCGTGCGACTGCAGCACGGAGGAGCTGGAGGAGATGACGGTGGTTTGGCCGGAGGGATGGATGGTTTTGAACTGGAACTGAGGGCCCATCCAGAGGCGGCGGTGAGGCCCAGTGTGAGTCACTATTTCCACCTGTGGGAAGGGAATGAGGGAAATGGTTAACACAAAGCTGCAGCTTCATCTAATGAAGGGTTCTTTCAGTATGTTGGACTTCTGGAATCCTGCTGTTCTTATGTGAAAAGGGAGTTCTGAGCCAGGGTGTTTGGAGGAATGTTTAACAAGGGAAAACTGGGGATGTCTTTGCTAGAGAATGGATGCGTTAGCCAGAGCCAAGAGCTTCTTGCAAAGCCTTGAAAGCCTGTGAACCACCAGCCTCACTGAACCCTTGTCCTTAAATTGTTCTGAAGACAACACTCCATCCTGGCCATCACTTCACCAGATCCTGTTCTTTCCTCTCCTCGCCAGGATGAAATACATCCCAAAACCCAAATGCTATGATGCTGCCCTCATGGTGTAACCTACAGGGACACATTTCTGCCTGCCCATCCATCCCTCAGCCATCCCCAACCCCGACCAGGGTGAGGGATTTGCTTCTGGAAGCTTGTTCCAGTTTGTCACAGCTGCTCTGCAAAAGTTCACACCTTAAACTGCTTCCTACGGATACAGTGAGAACTGGATTTGAAATCACAGCTCCTAATTGCTGTTGGCACATGTGAGGAGAGGGCTGGCATGGAGCATCTTGTGGGAAGCACGAGATCCATAACTGAGAGCAATGGGGAGAGCACTGGGATGAGCCCAAGGCACACTCAGCCATGGATGTGCCTCACACAGGATCCACACAAATACAGCCATTTCATACAATTAATACAGCCTAATTCTGACAATTCAACAGAAATAGGGTGTTTGTGTTCAGGAAAACTGGGCCTGGTAAATAAAAGGGTAAACCAAGCAGAGAACTTCTGTAATCAGAGAACAGAATCACTAAGGCTGGAGAGATCATACAATACAAGACTAAAAATCAAAAAGAGCTTTTAAAGATCAGAAAAAGGAAATATGAAATAAAGCTATTAAGCTCTGGTGAACCCATACTTTTAAAATAGAAATAGACTATTAACTATAAAACAATATAAATATAAACTAGACTATTAAATTCCTATCACTTTCTGCTAAACAGTCATCAGTTTCAGAGCAGATATGCAATGCAGTGAGGGAATTCATGAAAACAGATTTTTGTGTAGGTATATAGATGTATACTGGTAATGAGTCTCCATCTTCAAGAAGCAATTTGAAACCCTGGATGATGTCAGTTCTCTGCTAATGTGAGACAACAACCACAGCCTACACAGCTCTATTTCCATCTTTGCATTTAGCTCAGCCTAACTCAGCTTGGCTGCAGCCGTTTCTGAGGCAAGTAGCTTTTATGTAGCAGTGTAAATTAGGCCACAGATAAAGTAATCTGTGTATTTTAAGCTTGAAACCATCAGTGTCACAGAGCCGAGAGGTAAACAGATGCCTTTGCAATTTTACTGAGGCTATGGCCAGATGTTCCTATTCACTCTCCTGTTGTGTGCAGGACAAACATATTGTATCTACTTCCCACTGACAGCACACATTACCCACTGTTCTAATTGAAAAGTTGAAGTGAAGGGCGGTGTTTTTTCACTGCTTGCTGCTACTGTTGATAACAACACTTTAATTTTGAAAAACATCCTTGCACTTTAGGCTTAATCTGAAGTGGCTTGCTCGGAGAACGCCAGCGTCGCCGTGCTCCAAGGGCTATCATCACTCCTGCTCTCAGCAAGAATTCAACATTCCACGAGCATTCTCGGAATTATCTGTGCTCTGTGACATCACTTGGGGGTTTTTTTCCCCCTTTGTAAATATATTTACTCTTCTAGAGGGATGGATGTGGTGAAACTCAAGCAGTTTAAGTTTTGTTGACATCTTATATCTTCCAAGAATTATTAATAAACAAACACCCATAAGGAAGGTTTACCATAATCTCTTTTTTCCTGAGGTTTCACCAGAACAGTAAAATAAGCAAATAACTCCAAACAGTCCTGGAGAGGTGGAAAACTACAGGTGAAATCTTGCCCCAATGAGCTCAGAGATAAAATTCCTGTTCCCTACCCTGATTCAGAAGTTTCCTCATCTTTGTGCTCTGAGAAATCAGACACAGGACAAACAAATGAGATTCCTCAATGTGCAGCCACATCTGAAACCTCCGACAGGTAAGTGAATTCATATGAGTGGATTCCCCAGTGAGTGCTCCTCCTGGACAGGTCCATGTGGAAACCTAACCTCTCACTTTAGGAAAAAGCTGTGTATGATTTATTCACCAGTGGGAGAAGCAAATCCCATCCATAAATATTTCATATTTATGCCATACACCCCAGCAACACATTTAATGCATCACTCCCATAACAACATTGTTCTCAAACCAGAGGAAACCCACCTAATTTGTCAGGGTGAATTCCATGGATCAGGTACCTTGTAATTGCTTTGGTAAATTCAGAGCATTTGTAAATTTTATTTATTTATTTAACTCTAACCTTTCATTTCTAAGAGGAACTAATTCTCAGTGTATTATTCATGACCTACATTCTTACACTGATGTTCTGTTTTGAGCCAAATGGTCAAGTATTTACTGAATTCTTATAGAGAAGCTTCATTGACTGAGACAAAGCAAGACTGGATAAAAAGACAAAGATTTTGCCTCATATAAAAATCTTCCACCAAGAATGTCTGTTTCAAAGCAATATAGTATTTCTAAGTAGCAATAAGTTACAGGAATTATCAGCAGGAAATAATAACCAGGGAAGGAAGGAAGTAAACCAGCTAATGTCCCATTTTTCTGTTCAAGTGAAGGACTCTGCCATTCTGCCAACTTCCTTCATCCCTGTCCAAAAAGGACCATGCCAGGAGAAAAAGGGACACAGGTAACCTCCTGTTGCCAGCTGACACTTCCCCCCTCATGCTGAGCTTCCCAGGGATGTGATTGTGTCAGGAATGATGGGACTTTACCTGGTTTGAGACCATCAAATTCCATCAATGCTACATCAGGAGTGGAGTCAGCAATACCCATGGCTATTGGAAGTTTACTTCCCACTTGGAGGAAAGTTGTGAATTTTACTTCCAGTGGCTCCCACTCCTGTTGTCCTGCCCTGGCATCCCCCAGAGCATACCTGTGACAGCCACTCCTCATCCTCCTGCCCGCTGTGGTCTGAGGCCAAGCTGTCGTACGACTCGTGCCGGGTGATGGGCCCAGGGCTCCCTGGTGGCACCACTGAAAAAAACCCCAGAAAATTCAACATCAGATTTACTGTTAAATGCTTTATTTAAAGAAAAAAAAAGGCTTTTTCAATAAGTTAATGGCACAGCAATGTATTTTTATAGCCTCTTCCAACCCAAACCATTCTGTGATCTGCCATGTTCGCTGCAATCCCCACAGTCTGTGTCTGTGTTATTTCAGCTCTGTGTCTTTATCAGTTTTCAGAGAATCTAGAAACCACCTCCATCTCCTTCCTTACAGCCCTGACAGACCTCATTCCATGACTTAGGGATGTGTCTGCCTAGTCTGGACTCCTGGTAAGAGAACCAGGGGGATTCACAGTAAAATCTGAATATGAAATCACAAAGCTCACTTCTCTTCCTTGAAGTTTATACTTGAAACCAAAGAAACAAACCCATGATTTTGACCCATTTTGCTGTTGCCCTAATGCTCCCCACATCTCCTGGCTCCCAACACTAAATCCTCCTGCCTATTTCAGAGAGCACAGCTGATCAACTGCAGGCTTTCCTGTTATTGAACTCCCTAACAAACTTCATGGCTCCAGCAGATGGTTTTGCTTTCAAACCAACAGGAACTTTATGGACTGTTCTGAATTTTTTTTTGTTCTTTCTATCCCAGGGGCAACTACCAGAGCTGTCAAGATTAGGGAAGCTGCAAAAACACAGCCCAGGGAGCAGCATCCCCCCTGCCTCGTCGCTGTATTTCTCCCTTGTGGAATACTTTTACATTTTACTGGAGATTCAAGATGGCTTTGCAGTAGGAAAGAAATTTGAAAAAACAACAAAAAAGCTGAACAAATGATTAGTTTTGGTGCTCCACTGGAAGCCTTTTCGTGAGGAATCACAGCTTTGCCCAGCTCTTGTGTTTCCTTGCAGCTTCCGAGTGCAGCATTAACTCTTTCCACCCAGGAGTGATGAAATGCTGAATTCCATAGCAAAGCTCTGCCTGGGAGTTCACCAGCAGGCCAACAGTGATAAAGCCTCAGCTGAGGTCAGCCCTCAGCCATTCCTTTGGCTGTTCAATAAAGCAGCATTTCTGTGGCACACCTATCACAGAAGCAGTGTTTGGAGGGGCAGGTTGGGATAGGGGATCCCTAACTCACATCCCAGGTCATCACTGGCTCTACTCTGACCATTCCCAGTGGGAATGTGCAGTGCTGGGAGAAGTGACCTTGGAGGACAGGTGATCCTTGCTGGAGATCTGCCATTGCTGGGCTGCTTATTGCACATCTACATATGGTCTGACTTTTCCAAGTTAAAAATGCCCTTGAAGTTGTAGGAAGAAACAGGGTGTAAAAATGCAAAGCCCCTTTTTCCTCCATTTCTGGGTCACACACCTCTCCCGTCGCTATCAAGTTCCAAGATGAGATTAATTTAAGCCTGGGAGGACATTTCCAGGAATTTGAGCTCAGGAGTAATCTTTTATCTTCCAGCTTAATTCTTTGAAAATCTGAATTCACACTGGAAATTAAAACAGACTCTCACCCATGAGTGAGGTTATTCCGATGCTGCAACACACAGTATTTTCAATTTCTGAAGAATTTCTCAACCATGCAGGATAACAAATAATGAAATTCCAATTCTTGCAAAGCTTTGGAGCAAGTGGTGTTTTTTACTGGTTCTCCTGTAATTTCTCTTTAATTGGGAAAAGTCACAAATGGAGCAGACACAGATCAGGAGCAAGAAAGCCTTGGCTGCACAGAGATATTTTACTGCAACTGCAGGTGCTTTGTACCTTCCTAAAATAATCAATTCAATGCCTTGTGTCTGAGCTATGCCAGCTTCTAGCTTTTTCTGTTCTTACACCAACATCTGGAACAAACATATCAAATATCAGCCTGCAACTGAGTTTGTTTAATCTAGAAATACACAAAGTGAAAAAGTACAAAGAAAATGAGTGCTTATTAAAAATCTAAGGTGAGAACTAAAACATACAACCTCCGTCTATGCAGTAAAACAGGACATGAGTTTTTACAGTCTGCTTAGAATGGCAAATAAATCCAAAAATAAGCACCCAAGGAAACTTCTGAAAAACTGGAGTGCTACCTACAGAAAAAAATCAGAGTTTTGCCATCAACATTTAGCAAGGGGCAAAAACCATCTTGGAGCTGCTCAAAAGTAATAATGGCACCTTTACTCTCTGTCCTCCTTCAAGTGAAAATTTTGCAGCCTCCCTTCTCTGCACTTACAGGAGTGATGTTACTATGATATTGAAGAAAGATTACATCTGAAAAAAGCCACATTACAAATGAGGTTATTGTTACTGGTGTGATAATTGTTAATGCCAGGAAAACCACGCAGAAGGGACTGTGGAGACACAAGGTTCAACACAAGCCAAAGCAAAGGCTGAAATACAGCAGAGCTGATATTTCTCTGCAATTCCAGGACCTGATTCACACAGTTCCATGATTAAGTACAAAAAATCCTCCTGGTTTAGAAACTTCTCCATGATATTTACTGACAAGTAAAGAAAACAAACAATTTGTATTAATCTCAAATAATTTGCATAGACTTTCCTGCCACGTGAGCAAGACCTAGATAAATACAGATTAGAGGAATACTGGAATTAACACACAGTGGGTTTGTTCATAGATGGGCTAATTACACAATAAATACCTAAAGCTAAGACAAATCTTCCTTCAAAGATTATAAATTGTCATCTTTCAGCAGCATAAAAGTGTTGGAACAAAGAACCACAACAGCTCAATTGTAGTGTGTGTGCTTATGGTTTTAATTTGGGAACAATAAATCATTAGTTTTCCTTAGTTTTGTGTACTTCTTGAACCAAAAGGTTTTAATTTTCTCATTTATAGAAATAAGCTTTGCACAATTCAATTTAATTGAGAGTTATATATGAAATTCCCAAAGTGCTCTTCTCCAAGGGTTGGATGTTTGTCCAAATTAAGAGCAAACAAAGGCATTTGAGCACTACAAAGCCTGTTTGTTTGGTGCTGCCTGCCTTGCACATGCCTGCAGACACCCAGAGAGCTTGCCTTTTTCATTTCCATAATTATAATTCAATATAATTAACATTTATAACGTCAAAGAAGGCTCTAAAATGCAGTGAAAACAGGACAATGTACTCTTAACTAACCCCTGCAGTCTCTAGTGATGTCTGTGGTGAACAGGACAAAAATGACATAACCTTTGGTTTCATAGAAATCCCACCCTAACACCTGATGTGATGTTTTTTCTCTGGTTCCTCAGCTCTATCTAGGTGGTGTAGAGTTGGTGCTCTGTGCCTCTGGCTCTACCTCTGCTCAAGTGTGACAACAAAGCAAAGGCCAGGTTTTCATTTTGGGCAGAACACTCCCAGCCATGTTAACAATAAACTGTTTGTAGCTGGAGATATGCTCGATGTATTTTTTCTTGTGGCTACATGTTACTAAACAAAGTTCTGGTTTTAATGCAGTTTTCAGCTTGTAAACTCCTACAGGAGCATGGCATGCAAATTAAAATATCCTCTTTTACTCAAAACTTCTCCCCACTCATTTTTTTCCTGTTAGGAACTTCTGAGATTCTTATATGCATAAATATAATAGAAGTAAGCTAAAAAAACACACTATAAAGCAGGAGTTTAGCCAGACTGACAGCCATTTCACACCACCAATTGATTAGAGCTTGATTCTCTCATTATTTGTGTGTTGCCCACAGTTTATTAGGTGCTTTATGAACCATGCACTCTCAGTATCAGCCCTTTCAAAAAGGTATAGGTAGCTCTGTAATCAGGATACAAATTCTTTTTTTTTTTTTTTTTTTTTTTTTTTTTTATGACTGCTTTACTTGCTCCTTACTAACACTGGTCTGACAGACAACAGCCTGGATTTTTTTCTCCAAAAAGGTGCTGATTAGGTGTTTAGACCCCACCATTACTCCTGGTTATACTGCAAGACTAGTATACATTCCCTGTGCTCAATTCCAGCTTCCATTTCCAAAGTTCCCATAGGAAGCCAGTCAAGTGTGATGCACTTTTAAAGCTGGGCAGAGCTAGAACTTGATCTTATTCACAGGATGGAGCACCTTAAGGCTGCTCAGCACTCAGACTGCGAGCAGACAATCAGTTCTGCACCGAAAGAGAACACATATATTCTTTTCTGAGTTAAAGAATAATTCCAACTGCACGAACCCACGGCGAAACCCATCTGATGGCCATCTTTAAAGAATTATGGAAGAGGTAACTATTTCTATAATTCACCGACTTCAAAAGTATGTTTGACATTATTGTCGGGAAAATTATGTTAACCATGGATTACTGTTACAATCAAAGTATGTAGTGAGAAGTCAAGAGGCTTAGTAGTAAATTTTCAAAGCGGTGCGTGGGGATTTACCCGTTTGACTCCCATTAACGTCAATGGGAGGCGCGCGGCGAAATCCCCGTACGCTGCTTTGAAAACTGACCCCTGCGTGCTCACGGACCTCGCTCTAAGGACTTCCAGATGACCATGCAAGAGGAGGAAAGAACTATTTCAGCATGTGCCCTTGTTCATTATTGTTGTTTGTACACATCTGAAAGCGTTTGAGGCGCTGTGCGCAGCGCTGCTTGCAGCGGTTGGTTTATAAAACACGGATTAGGGCGGCCGAGCTGTGGGTAACCTGATGAAGCCATGCAGCCCCAGGTGGATCTCTGCATCAGAAGCTCGACACATTCCCAGCAGCCAGTGCACCTTACAGAATTCATTTTCATCTACATTAGTTCACAAATACCAATTATGGCTGGAGAATGTACTGTGATTTACTCCACTGTTCATGCAATGATGCAGCTCTTTCATGAACTGACATCTGCCCTGCTCCTATTTGCCCCAATCACTCCCTGCTCAGTCAGAAATCAAATATGCTCTCCTTTAACACTCAGTCCTGGCTCCTGCAGGGAGCAGAAGGTGCAGGCTACAGTTTTAGGGGAAGGTAGTTTTCCTTTTAAAAAATACCATGAACTCAATTTCATTAGAAACACCTTTTTCTGGAAGGAGAAGGGGATCCAGATCAACCTGCAATCTGTCGCACCTCCAAGTGTAAGAAGCAAACTTGACAATTCCATTTTCACTGTTTGTGACTCTTTCCAGGAAAACCCAAACACATGTAACAATTCTGTATGAGAAATGCCTGCTCGGGATCAGTTTTCCCAAAGAATATTGTAACCTTAGTCATAAAAAAATACATAAATATATATACACTTATAGCATATTTAGAGACCTGCAACAGTTTTAAATGCAGTAAAAAATTCCAAAATTCTTCTAGAATGTATTTTACCAGAATCACTTACATTATCACTTATATGCTCATACAGATATCCATATTTCCACGTAATAGATAGAGAGAATACCTGAGTCAAAAGAAACACTTAAGAATTAATTTTCTGAAATTCTAAAACTCATTTTCCTGCACAGAAATGCCCTCTTCAAAATTTCAAGGAATTATAAATATTTCCCCACAGATGTGGATTTCCCCACAGGACGTCCGCACAACTCCTTTGAGACTACTGATGAAGAGTCCCAGGAAGTTTTTTAAGAAGTATTTTGTTTATATTATACTTTTATTATATGGCAATAATAAAATAGAATTTCATGAAAATTATTTACTGAGTAGAGGCAACATCAGGTTAGTAAGAGTAAAATGGCAAAGAGGGAATCTAGAAAATAGATTCTCTGGCACTCTGATTTTGCATTTTTAAGCCTGGAAGAGTCAATTGACAAATTTTGTGGCAAGGCCCTCACCTGTGGCCAAGGTACAGCTGCAAGGGCAGGAGTTTGGGCACCATTCACGTGAGCAGCACAGGGAAATGAGGAAGTGGAAATGTTCACCCACATGCCATGGTTTGTTTCAGCTCCTCTCCACTGCACCACACAGCAGCTCAGGTAAGCTCAGGTGGGATTGCCCCACTTCAGGGCAAGGGCAGAGCTTGCTTTGGGTAGGGAGGAACTCCAGCAATGGGTTATGTTCAACTGGCCACATACAGAACCAGTCAAGCCCAGCAGACACACTGGAATGGAGCAGCTCCAAGTGCCCCAAGCTCCTGTTTGAGCGTGGCTCTGCCACAGCCCCAGAGCAGAAAGGCTTTGAACACCTCGTAACCACACGACAGAGTCATTGCTGTTACTGCACAGCCTCTGCTTTTGATCAGCTTCACTGTTTGAAACTGAGCTACTTGTGACAGACATTGAACATACCCACAGCAAGGGCAGCTCTGGCCTCCCCAAAAATGCTGCACAGCACACTAGAGTTACATACATAGTAAGGGATGTGCCATAACCCACATTCCTCCAACCTAGAGGTGGCAAATCCACTATTAAAGATGTACACACAAAAGAATGCAAAGAGAAAAAATGAGGTACAACACTAAATGTGATTATCAGTCCCAGTTCATTCAACTATGACCACACCTGCACCACACTCTGCTGTGCACTGAGAAGGGCTGGAGGACCAGAATGTCCAGATTCCTCCTGTGGCACTCCTTGGCTATGATTCCAGGCATCACAGCTTGGTTTTCACAGTGTCTGTGTTCACAGCACATATTCACAGTTATTTAATACACTCTCCATCTTACCCTCACAGACTTCCCACAATACTCACTAGCTCAGTGGATGTAATTTTTATTTCTGTCAATGGAATGTATGAAAGGAATATAAAATAGGCCATAAAGAACCACAATGCTGCTTGGAGACAGAAGTCTTGCCCAGGGTGCACAGCTTTCATTAGAGGGAGCAGGAAGTGCAAACATGATGTCAGAGCTACAGAGTTATCTGTATAAATGGTGTTATCATTTAACCCAAACAAACAGCAGGGAAAGGCTCACCCCCTCCCTTTGAAGACAATGGAGAGTTACTAAATTGGACTTCTAATGAAAGCCATTTTCAGTGAAACACAAGATATGTGCAACAGTTGGTCCAGAAATGAAAATCTGTTGTAACAGCCAAAAGTCAAAGGCAGCTATAAATACAGACCTTAATCTTTTCAAGAATCCCTTAATGAAGCCTATAAAACTGATTATATCTTCAGGCCTAACTGAAGTGCAAATTCTTACTCAGAAAAATGTAACAGCCCTGCGAGTATGACTTGGAGAGCAGTACAGGGACAAGGAAGGACAATACAGAGTACTGGTTTGAATCCTCACATCTTGGAATACAAATTACATTGCATTTAGAATAAACAATTCATGTGACAGCAGAAGCCTCGGCTACAGGTCCATTCTTCTGAGAGAGAAACAATTTCCAGAAGCGGTCAGAGCGGGATGCAGAAACACTGCATCATTCCTTTTAACACAACAGAAATGCTCTTTGATTATTTAAAAGCCAATTGCAAAGATCTGTCTTCAAAACCTCCTATTGCAGGTTTAATAGCAAAGAGGTGCAAGTACACTTACCAGCAACACGGGAGTAAAGTACAGACTTTTGTTTTAACAAAATCTATATTTATACGATTACATTTCCTATGGTTGAGGGCAGCTGTAATTAATGGATTTCCCTCCTTCCCCTAATGCAGTCATTTGTCAATTTAAACACAGAATGCCCAATCAATTTTGAAGTATTTAGTAAGCAATTTGTCAGAGTACTGCACACCAGTTAATATATTAATTCTTGTCACTGGCCCACTTCTGACAACTGCAGGCCGTGTCCATAAAATTGGTCCTGATGAGCCAAAACTCTTGCCTGGAATGTGAAGGTGCCCTTTGTAGAGCCAGAGGAGAGAAATCAGATCTCAATCTATTCAATAACTTTTTGGGGCAGTTTTTGGTCAGTTTTAGGGGTTTATTCATTAATGTGTTAATTGACCATGTTTCAGATATTGCAACTACTGTGCAACAGAAAAGTGAATTCAAAGGGGAGAGATAAGGAGGAAAGGAAATAAACACGAAATGAGGATGTCAGACTTTCTGGTGATGCAGAGTTACCTATTTCCAGGGCAATGCAATTATGTACCATGAAAATGTCTGCGTGAATTCAAACATGCAAAAACATGGGAAAGTCACACAAAGGAAACAAGGGATTAGTCAGTCAAATGTGCAAAACTTCAGGTCCTGGTAAAAGAGGGGAAAGAATTCATTTGAAAGAAACCAGGTGATTGTCATGGACATGGAAAGTACACTTGAACAGCATCCTGAAGAGTTTATACTATCAAAAGCACCTTAATTCCTAAGTACCAAACAGAAGGAAGAAAGCAGGATTTAAAGGGTAAGTAATGACAAAACTTTATGTTCTAGGGAAAACACCTAGGAAGAACAGAATGTGACTTAGATTTCCTTCTGTTCTGGTTAGATTTAGAAATTGCTCAGCACACAGGTGAATAAAGAGGGACTATTAGAGACACAAGTAAGGTAGGATATTAGGTATTACATCTGAGCAGCATAGAGAAATATCTGATGCCTGACACCAAGCACTGAAAACCTGCAGATTGTAATAAATAAATAGTTTTGTAGGAACTCTTACAGGAACACCAGTGAGCCTAGAATCTGCCCTGCCAGGAAGAGCTCTCAGGACTGGTTATATTCTCTCTGCCCAACTGCAAGGAGCTTGGAGCAGGATACTGACACTTCCTGCAGGCCAGCAGGCTGTGGAATTTAACATGCAAGTTCACTTTCAAGCCATGAACTTACAGAAAGCTGTAAATCCCTTGTTTCCCACTTTCTCACCTGTGCAGCAGCCCGAGCTGTGATAATGTGCTCAGGTAGACACAAGCTGCACACACTGATCCAGGTTTCTGCAGCAGATGTCACAGATGACCTCAAAGCAATGAAACAGCTGTGCTGATCCACTTACAAATACCCTTGGGATAAAGGTCTTGGACACTTGTTGTACAAAACATTTCTTCAAACAATGGTTCCTTGTTCCTTCCTTTCTAGCTGCAAATAAAACTTTCAGATTCTTTAAAAATAAAAGCCGGATTGTGTGTCAATAACCTAACGCAAGATTTTTAGAATATTCTCTGTTTAGCACAAGAAGTCACCGGTCTGGTTTATATTTTTCAAAGACTAAGGAAGATTTTGGCCCTGTGTTTTGGCATCAAACCTCTTATTTATGAAAACCTGGCCGTGCAGCCCTCCAAGCAGCCTGCCAGACGTCTCATTGTTCTGCCCGGCTGCTGACAGAGGTACTCTGTGCTAAAAAGCACACTGAGGGTTTTTCAATGACCCAGGGGGCAAAGGTCACTTATTATAAATGGATAATGAGACCTAATGCAATGTTCTGAGTGTGGACAAAGAAAGGGTCTATCCATACCCCCTTGTGACTTGGTCATTCAGGCTTTTATTTCCCCTGCACACTTAATGGAGCCAAACAATTGGCAGAAATGCTATACAGAAACGGAGAGAAACTGCTGCATTCTACCTCGGAGAGACAGATACAAATAGTGACCCTGAAACGGCGCCACCATTCCTCTCAGGCCTGACGTGGCAGACAGATGGACCAGCCCCCCTCAGCCCCGGCTGAGCCATTTGCTGGCAATTAAAGTCCCCGAAGGAAGCGAGAGCACATCAAACCCAGGCTGCAGCCAAAGCCAGCCCAGGGCAGAGCTGCAGGTAAGCAGAGGCACAGAGCTGGGCTTAGCAGCTCTTTAACAGGTGTCTTTTGTGGGAAACCTGCCTTGACCCTGTGTTTGCAGGCACTTCACTGAGTAGCTTCAGACTGAATAAATCCAGAAGACAAAACTTCAAACATAATCAGACACAAATTTCTCCGTTATTGCCATTTGCATTGTGCCTTCTAGATACTCTTCTGTCTTTAGTGGTTATTACTCTGTTTTTCTTTTCATTTCACATCTAGCTTAAAGAATTCCTGTTATGTGAATTAAAACCTGAATTAAAAGTCTTATAATTCAAATAACACAAGTTCATTAATTGTTGGAATTCAGCTACGCTCATTATTCTTTCTTTCCTTTAAAAAGTTTTCAGCACTAAACCATTTGAAATGTGAATTTGTACATGTGTGTATATTGTACTGTGTAACAGTATTTGAGCTGCTAATAAAATGTTAATAAAATACACAGAATGAGCCCCATCCATCCCTTATTTCACTATGTGGAATACAAGTGAAACAAGGCAGGAATCCAGCAAAAAACCTCAGCTGTGCACTACTAATTACTTTTTCATATTCTTTTCTACCTTTTGAGTTTTATCCCAATTTTCTATGCAACACAGAAGAAGGAAGACTCAAACTCTGCAGGTTTCCACAGCACTTGGACGCAGCAGATGGACAGGCAGAAGCAAGAGATCCAATGTGGCACCAGTGTCCCTTTTACCAGTCCCATCCAAAGTGCCTCCTGGCCCCCATGGCCACTGGGTGCATTTGAAATGCTCAGGTCACATATTGCTGCCTGCACTGACAACTGTGCACAGCTCTGGTTTCCCCAGGAGTAGCCTGACAGATGCCAGGAGTTGTTCCCTTGTGAAACTTCCACTGCTGCATCACTTTCATCCTAGACAGAACAGACTTGCTCCTCACTGTCAGTAGTCTTCTCTATTTTCATTTGTCAAATAAAAGATAAATACTCATTTTTCTATGAAGCAATTATAAAATACATCTGTTTGTGTGTATATTTAATATAGACATACCATATATATATAGTTATAGGTGTATAAATATTTCTGAATGTGCCATGGCATGAAATATTGGCTCTGGGAATGATGTGGCTGGGCAAGACACAGGCCAAGGCAGGTGGGCAACCATCCCTGGCAGCAGTGCCAAGGCTCCTGAGGGAAGCAGCTGCCTGAGACTCTGGCTGGAAGGAGCCCAGCAAGCAGGAGTTCCAGGGAGAGGGAAAATGCAGAGGCACTCGCTTGTCACTGAGTATGGAATTCATGAGAGGAAATGGCCAAAAGCGTGAGAAGGAATGAGGTGAGGAAACCCTGCAGATTTCATGGGGTCTGGTGGGTCACTCTCAAGGCCAGCCAAGCATTCCCACAGCCTCACAGCTCTGATTCATCTCAAAAATCCCAACACTACATTCACTGCTCTACCCTAACTAACACAGTTACACACAGCCCTAATCTGGGGTTGAACATACACTGGAATTGGCTGAAAAATCAACTCAGAAAGTCAACTCTCTGCTCCAAATGTGCACATGAGACAAGACAAGAAGTTGTCAGCTACTCACAGCCAGCCAGAAGATACTGGTAGTACTGCACAGCATCTGCAGCCAGGAGCAGTGGATGGTTTGCATTAAATGGTGGTTGGAGTTCATTCCACTGAGGAGTTCTGAGGTAAAACACAAGACTATTAATATTTAAGCTAATACAGAGAATGTAAATCAGTGTTTCTGTCATCACATGCAATTATCTATACAAGCTCACAAAATGTTTGTAATTATTTAAATTAGCTTGTTCAAACACTGCAATCCACCACAGGCAGTGGAGCAGCAGGGCCAAATCGTGCAGATTGTGAGGCAAAGACAATACTTGGTTGTTGACTGCAGCAGGGATTGCATAAAAAAACCCAGGAAGGAGGTTTAGATTAAGTTGGTAAATATGTTTAGGACCATTGTATGTCATGCTGACGTTATATAAACACACAACAGAAACTGAGGAACTTTTTTGTTCTTTTAACTACCACTGCTTCCATCCTGTAAAGTCATTGAGCAGTTCCAAACTGTGAAAATAAAGCTGTGTAAAGTTATGGATTATTGATCCAATTAGAATTTTCAATTCCATTACAACCTACTCATTTCAACAATAATGGTCCCAAAGTCTGTGTTGTAATTTTAATTAGGGTGGGCCATTCCTAAATAGCTTGGTAAATCAACTATTGATCACTCCAGTCCAGCCATAAGCAGCACTAAGGAATGTAGGAGCCAAGAAAAATCGATAGGAAAATATTTTAAAATGTCAAAAGCACTGACAACACTTTCTCATCAATTTTTCTTTACTTTCTTCCACATGTCAGGAATAATTTCTTCTACTGTCTTAAGAAATGGTACCTTCAGCTGCTCACAGGGTAACTTGCAATGCTTCATTGTGGGGACGTTGTTCCTGTCTCACTGCAGAATTTGGTACTTCAACACTACAAAAATAATTGTTTCTAGTCCTTACATAAAAGAAAATTACAATCTGATCATTTAAAAGCACCAATTAATAAGGATTTCTATTGATTCATAGACATGTCCATGTGGCTCCATGTGTACAGAAGGATTTAAATGCTTAGTTCCCATTCAGCCACATGAACACTGACAGAACTACATGAAAAGGAAGGTTTGAATTTCTCACCTTCAACAGAAAACTTTAGGGGCTTTTACATGAGTGACAAAAAGGAAGATCATGATCATTTTGTGGACAAAAGGAAGGAAAAGTCAGAGGAATGAGGTACCTAACCAAAGTCCAGCTGGCCCTGGGGCAGGTGACCATCTCCAGAGGGGTGTCATCACTGATCTTGGGCGCGGTGCTGAGCGGCCGTGGCTCCAGGACATGCTCCACCAGGCTGCCATAGCAGCTGATGATGTACAACGACTCCACCACAAACTGCTTGGACTGATCTGGGGGCAAGAAGAGAGAAAATCTGATTGCAACAGCACAGCAGGAACTGAAAATGTGTTCACAGAAATAGCATGCTGTGTGTTCTTTTAAGTCTCTTGCTTGCAGCTAAAAATGTGAATTAAAAAAAGTGAGAGGATTGGAAAGACACAGAGAAAATCATACAAAATACACAATTTACACTCAATTGTATGAAAATCTCATACAGTAGAAGGTGGAACAGAGTTTCTCACGAAGATATGTTCAGGTGATTACATGTTCCCAAACATATGTTATACATTTGCTTTAGCAAAGGTGTCTCACCTTTATCTCACAATTTTTTCAGTGCCACTTCACATAGTATATTTGGACTGAGCTAACAAAGTTGGGTTTCTGTCACTGTATCATAATAAAAAAATCAATTCTTTATTTCACTCATTAAAATTTCTTATAAATTATCCAATTTACCAAAAGCACCCCAAGCATGTTCCTAAAAATCTCCATGGCCACTGAGTCTAAGGAACAAAATCCACAAATAAGCACCAATTGCTCAGAACCTGTCACAAAAGGAGCAAATAAAGAATTTAAGTATAAATGCAAACCCTAATTCTGTAAGATACCAACCTTTTTCTCGTTTGAGACCAGAATTGTTTGCAAACCATGACCTTGAAGATCCAAAGACTGCAGCGACACAAAACTCTCCTCCCACAGACTTGCTGGGTGAAATCTGTGGAGCTGGTTTGGATTTGCTTTAAAGAAAGAACAAAATAAAATAATGCAAGTTAATTCTCAAAAAATTAAGATGTCCCTTGCTTAACAGCAATTTTAAGATATTACTTCAGAAATGGTGAATATCTGCAGTTCCCATAAGGCCAAGCAGGACTTACAGATGCTCAGTGTTTCCCAATATTAGATCCCAAATTCCCCTGGAATACTGAACTTATTAACTTGATCAACAGCACGGGCTCTTGGAGAAGAATAACAGAGAACTGGACTGTTTAAAAGACCCAATACTGAGTATTTGCATTCAACAGAAACAACTTCTGAAGTAAATATACAGAAATCCTAAATCCTTTGGGAATGAAAATACAGATTCTGGGTCAGCCATTCCAGGTGGTCGAGATTTCCTTGCCTTTTCCAAAGAAAGGGAGATGTATGCCCAAGGGTGGGAGGGAATGACATGCAGAGGGTTCAGGGGGAGGGAAATGATGCACACACTCATGAGCCATGTGTTAGGACATATCAGGAATTTTATCACAGAAAAGCAGATTAAGGGACACTGCCCTGTACCCAGGATGTGCACAGAGCAGATCCAGGGGGTGTGAGGATGTTTACTGAGCCATTCTGTGGTGTTTCTCCTCACAGGAACCTGCTGGTACATAACATTCTGCTCTGCAGAAACTCAAAACTATTGCCAGAGCATTGTCCATTCCTCAATTCATTAAATCAGGATTTCACCCTTTCCTTAAGAGAAAAGCTGTTTGAGAAATCCACACAGAATTCCTCCTTCTCCATGCTCCCCTTGTTCTAGTCCTTTTAACTGAATTATTTTATATTTCTCTCTCTACTGTATTTCACTGCTCTCTTCTCTTGCTACCTCTCCCTTCTTTCCATTTTTCTTCTACTAATTTCTTGTTCCACACAATTTCAGCCTGTGATTAAACCATCACATTAACCTGGTTTTTACATAACAATCTCCAGTTCTGAGGAGTGTATGTGCATGTATGTATGTGCAAACAAAGGGTTGCAAGTGCTACAATGGAATTCAGCTCTAGAATATGTTAAAACAGCAGAAATCAATTAAAACACTGTATAATTATAATGATATTTGATTTATACTAACAGATCACAGACATGGCAAGCTATGTTCACATGTATCAGTTAGAAATTGAAACAAAAAAGCTCTTTCCAAAGCAATTCCATCACACTGATCAGAGTCCATGGAAAGATTCAGACAAACTTGTGCATGTGGGAGAAGCTGGAATGTCCCAAAAGAGCAGTTGGAATTTATAGTCAGTAACTCTGCTATTGAACCACCACAAAGCACTTAATATCCAACTGTTAAACCTACAGCTACAGATGACTGGGTCAGAAATCTGTGTTCCAAAAAGTTCCTGACTATAAATGTATTCCCCTGCTTGAAGTGGCACATCACACTTATATTAGAATATTTAAATTAAGATTGTGCTAACTAGTAAGTGTTTATTAGCTACTCAGAAAAAATCAGAATAGATTTCTTTCACTTTGAAATAATCAACACTCACAGAAAGAGTATTTTTAACCAAATTGTATATTGAGAATTATTTTAGTTCTCCCTTTCCAAGTATTCATACATGCATATTCCTTCAGAATTTAAAATATAAATGTATCCATGAGTTAGTCTTGTCGCTTACTGATCTATACTTCAATCAGTGAATGATTGGGTTTAATATAGAAGATTGTTCAGTACAAAGCAAGCCAGGAGCACAGCTATGACTCAGTCACATTCACTTCCTCTTGAAAAAAGAATCTTTCTATACCGTCCTAATATTCTTAATATTCTCAATTTTTACTCCATGCAATCTGAGGTTATTGAAATGATTTTTTGAGGTTAATGAAGTAATTTTAAATGGAAAAAAAAAAAAGGAAGCAAATGCTATTCTTAGCTACAAACTGGAGTAAACTCCTACAGAGACAGAACTCACTTCAAGCCTTGCAGCAGAAGTGAACCTGGGACTCAACACATTTTTCCAGAGTTCTCAACACTCTGAGTCCCCAGACCTGTGTTCAAGCAAACACAATTATAAACAGCCTTAGAGGAAATGGTCTAAGCTCAGTTCTATTTACATCTTGTCTTTAGGATGTACATCTTTCAAGGCAAGCACTTAAGTGTTGGTTTCAGTGCCAAAACCTTTTCCCTTCGAGGATGATGTTTTGTAGACAGAAAGAGCAGACCTTGTAAAACATGATTACTCATGTGGTTAAACTCAGCCCTGCTAGCAAACAAAGACAAGCAAACAAACAAAAAAGACTTGTGCATCTTATTGGTTTGGACAGATTTCTGAAAATACTGCTGAGATGTCAACAAGTCTATTCTGAACCCTCTTGGAACTGAGGAATCTTTCATTTGACCATCATTTTACTTGATTCTTGAGTTTTCACCAATACATTCCAACTCCAATTTCATTCCTTCAGCAAACCTCCAAAGCCCAGTTATTTTCAGTAACAGTAATGCCATTAGAAAAATATCTTTACATGTCATTGCATTATTTTAACAACTTGGAAACTATAAATCCTCATTATTCTGCAGATGCAAACACCCTCTCAACTTTATAAATGATAACAAAACAATAATGTTGAAGGTAGGTGGTGAATGACTTGTTTCTGCTATGAACTCCTGCTCCTTCCTTCTCTTGGCTTGTCAGCACTTCATAAATTATTCCAAGAGCTGAAATTCAGGCACATTTGGCCTCACTTTTAAAAACAGTTAATATAAAAATATCTTCAGAATATAGTAACTTCCAAAAGATGACCATAGTTTTCCTGAGAAGAGATGCAGGAAGAAGTTCAGGTTGTTGGGAGTCAATGCTAAAATGTGAAGCAAATGGGACCAAAACATTCATTATAACTGCACTCTTCATTTCTTTCAAACATTAGGAACAACAGCACTGTATTTAAGACAGGAGGAGGATGAAAAGGCAGTTTACTTATTCCTCTCTGGATCTACTCCACTGTGCAACTAGACCTGGAATTCAGTGAGACACACCAGTAGTTTTACCCCAATTGGATCTGTGCAGAAATCCATATCAGGAATACAATGTATTTGGGGAAATTGGTATTATTATTAGCTTTTCTCACATAATTTTGGAGGATTATTTCTATCTTAAATGCAGAAGCACCGAGATGTAGATGCAGACGTGGCCAATGAAAAACACACACTGACATTCTACCAAAACAGCACAAAAGGAGATGGGAGGAAACTAAAGAAGGAAATTAAGACATCACTTTGTCAGAGCTTAAAAAGCAATGAAGAGACTGAGCTCAGCATGCAAGTCCTTTCATGTTGCCAACACAGTAAGAACAGATTAAGACCTACTGAAACTATTCAGTGCTCCCACTTGTTGACTTTGTAACGCATCAAACTCTGCCATAATCTCTGGAAATGCATTGTCTTAGCTCTCTATAAAAATAGTAAATAGTTACAATATTTTAAGTAGATTACATTTTAATCAGTATTTACTGGTAGGAATTAATACTGTTTAAATATTTTGAAAACCAGAGGCTGCAACGTTTAAGATGGAGCTTTATGTCTCAAAAATTCTTCTGGCTCTTTCAAACAATAAATGGATTGCATATATATGAAGGAACTATCTTATATATTCAAATATTTATAATCAAATAGTACCAGTCTTCAAAGATTGAGAATCAGTTTGATTTTATATTCCAAACAAATAGGCTTCAAATATATGAGATTCATAAAAACAAAAGCACTTTTTCCCCACTGAACCCGCTGAAATGGAAACATC
This sequence comes from Entomyzon cyanotis, assembly GCA_024500445.1. Taxonomy (NCBI): domain Eukaryota; kingdom Metazoa; phylum Chordata; class Aves; order Passeriformes; family Meliphagidae; genus Entomyzon; species Entomyzon cyanotis. Next base: position 3,855,291 of record JAKEPQ010000673.1, read on the forward strand.
TATGACTGCTGAAGGAAAAAGTTTTATCTTGACTACATAAGCAGCAACAAAAGCATCAGGAGAAAAATACTGCATAAAATTTGCAATTACACATAAAATTACAAAAAAAATCTGTCTCAAAGTCCAGAAATTTTAATTCATTTATCATCGTGCCTAAAACACGAAAACAAAGATGTTTCCAGTTGTCAGATCATGAATAAAGCAAGAAAAAGCACGAAAAGCAATGGTAGGATCCTTTATTCACCAGGCACTTAGCTGTCAAATCAACATTCATTTTGTTTACAGAATTTTAGGTCTCATTAAGACCTTAATGGAAACAACATGATTTCTTCCCCCACCCAAAGTGTGTTTTTTATCCTAATTTCTCTGTAGACTAGTAAGGACCATATTTTTGAGCTAGCACTGGCATTAAACAAACCACAAAAGAGTCTTGTGAAAGACAGGCAACAATTTTGGAGCCTATTTCATATATTCCCCTCTTTAATCTCGGCCTTTTAATCTTGCCTGAATCTAAAATCATTTCTGGTTGATGGCGTCTCCTGCTTTGTGCAGGGGTGACCCACACAGCTTTGCTCAGACAATCCACTGCCAAAACTCTTCTTCCAGAGCCTCTGCACTGCTCAGATCACCAGCAGGCTAATCTCTTTGGTGCACCAGAAACTACATTTAGGGAGGTGCTTCAGGAACTAGAAATTCCCTAGGAATAAGGCAACCAACCTACCTTCCTTCCTTCCTTCCTTCCTTCCTTCCTTCCTTCCTTCCTCCCTTCCCTCCCCTTCCCTTCCTTCCCTTCCTTCCCTTCCTTCCCCCTCCCTTCCCTCCCTCCTTACACCCAATCCCATTACAAAGGGGTGACTGAGGTGATGCAGCACTGCCCAAAACACAAAAAAACTTGTTAAATCTTGGTTTTTCTCTTGTATTCTTATAATATGCTGCAAATTTTCCCATTAAAATGAATCCTCCTTTTATTTCAAATATTCCAATTTTAACGGAACGGTTTCCCATGTTGGAACGAGATGATCTTGAAGGTCCCTTTCAACCCAGACCATTCTGTGATTTTTTCTCCAGAGTAATCAGCTTTTCTTTTTTTTTCAGTGCCCATTTTACTGCTTCACCTCTCACTGCAGTACTTTACTGCCTACTCACTGCTAATCTGGCTTATTTTTCAGAGGTCATCATCGATGTTTTCTGTCTGTAAGCAACTCAGTGCTACAATAATAAAGGAAGCAATATAGGAAAAAAAAAAGAGGCTTGTTTGGAAAGACATAGCAATCATTTCTGCCCACTTAGAAATAATTTATTTTTTCAACTTCCCTGCTACTTAAAAATTAAATGCACTCTCAAAGGTAAAAAATAAATTTAAAAAAAAAAAGTGAATTCATTTCTTTGCAATGCTTGATGGTGAACACGCATCCATAGTTTAAAAGTGAAATTATGTGGGTGGAAACCTATGGATCAGCCATGCAGGAAAACAAATGAAAACAAAAAATTAATCCAAAATTAAAAAGTCTAAGCACAGAGTTATTTTCAGCCAGGACAGCAAATGGAGTATAGGCATGCTGGGTTTGAACTGGGAACTCACCAGGGAGCTTTTATGGAAAAACATCCTGCTCCAAACAGGTAAGGTCTTCACGGAAAGGGGAAAAATGCACAGAAATTAGATGAAAACTCAATTCCCAACAAGTACACCGTATATCATGCTATTAAGATTTATGCAGAAAGTGAACAAGTCATTGTTCAGAGCCCTTGCTGATGCCCTGGAGGAGCTGAGGCTCTGCCAGGGGAGCAGCTCTGCCTGGCACAGCCCTGAGGTGGGGCTGGCAGGAGGCTCTGCATGCTGGGGCACTCTGGGTGCATCGGTGCAAGCTGGGCTGGGGTTAGAGCTCGGGTTAGGCACAGCTCAGGGCTCCTCCTCAGCTCTGCTGCAAAGCGAGCCTCCAGCAGCTAGCAGAGTCACAACTGACAGGAAAAGGGAATTAGCATCCAAATCAATCAATAGCTGGGGATTCTCTGGGAAACACTGAAGGGCCAAGTGGGGCAGTTCTACAAATTTACTGAGAGGAGGTCGAATAAAACCAACAGGTGCAATCAGAACCTTTTAGGGACAAGTACTCAGCCTTTTGCTAGGACAGAAACACACCACGAAATTCAACCGTATGACCCAGAAATCTTCTTCCCCCCTGTTAAAAGCTTGCACAGATGCAGGAAAGAGAGGCCTAACTTACTTCAAATGTATCTGATGCTCAAATCAGCAGATCGAGAGCTGAATGCTTTTGGTCACCCCACAATTTACACCATCATTTGATTTTATGTTTTGTTCAAGTATTTTGCATAGTGGATAGAATTTAAAGTATCAACCCCATTAATCTGAGGGCATTTTTAATGGATATCTCCCTTTAAAAAGCCATTGCCATAGTGACATTTGCATAAAATCTGGAAAGGAGCAACAGGAGGCAGATTTAGAGCTACTCACATGCTCAAGGCTTCTTTGAGTCTCATTTGGGATGTAACATCATCCACAAAATCTCTGAATAATTGATTTTGTAAATGCCAATGGTTCCATTTTCTTTTCATACTCTGACTCAGCAGTAAGTTCTGGGTAGTTGAAACAGGTGAAATATTTTCAGGCAATGAATTAGCAGGAAAGGTACAGCACTGAAGGAGGTACAAAGCACTCAGCCATAGACCCACACAATTAAAAGGATACCAGCCTGATAAAAAAGAATTCAGTGAACTAAATCTGACATGAGCACAACATCAATGAATGAAGGGATCCTCTCAAAAAACATTCAGGTGAAGGTACAAACCTAAGACATACATTCTTCAACATGCAAAGATGCAAAAATCCAATAAAGAATAGAATATTACAGAAAAAAATCCTATTTTTAATTAGTACTATAGGCCAAAAAACCTTTTTTTGGCTCTGTATAAGGAACTAGCCTTTAACTTTTTGTATTTAATAAATGTTGGCTCAACATTTTGGGTGACAGAGCTCATTTGGTAGAACCAATCACCCCTCTAGACCTAATATATCATCTTTGAACAGTGATAAAACCCAATTAAATTGTCTGAACTGTATGATCTCCTGTAAAGTCAACACATCCAGTCCCCAAGTCAAAGGCCAGTCTAGAAAATTAGGCCAGCACTATTGCACTGCTTAAATATTTAATTGAAAGCTCAATCTCCTGCATTACCCAAAGCCAACATAATGTAAAACCTAGAATGTATCGAGTGTAAATTTGAAGAGTCATTGTAAAGTGGTCAGATCTGCCTGGGAGCTTAGAATTAAATTTCTAAATGATGATCATGGATGTTTTGGACACTATTTTTCTTTCTTCTCTGTCTCAGTTGCTTTGTCTGCAAACCTCAGGCAAATGACACTTAGCTGAGCCCATTAGAACATTTCAGAATGTAATACAGGCTTTTTCTTTTTCCACCGCTGTATTGACCTGATTATACTTGCAAATTACCAAATTCTCTTTATTTTATTTACAAATTGGTCCAGGTGGATACATGCTTCAACTGAAGGTTTTGTTCAATTGGTTTTGGATAGAAAATGGATGGAAATGGATAGAAAATTTTGTATCATGAAGAAAACGTAATTACACTTCCAAAGACTACAGCAGAGTCTTAGTAAAAATCTTCAAGTGTGAGAAAACCAACCCAGTATTTTCTTTCTGTTCACAAGACCTAATTTCTTTAAAGATGACCATTTTTTCCCTATGGTATTTATATAAGCAATTGTTTTCCACTCTTTCCTTCACATAATATGGATGGAATGCTAATTGAGAGCGAGAGAGAATCCACAAATTACAGGATAACCCAACCTTGAAGAGACAGCACCAGATGGCTGCGCTCGGTGACAGCAAGAGAGCAATGCCAAGGCAAAAACTCACCCAGGCTCCCATTTCCCAGAGCTGGGGAGAAATTCCAAAGGAAATTATGGAATGAAGGTGATTTACGATTCAAAGTTCCGATGGAATTTCTGTGGTCTCTTACCTGATTTTGAGTTTTAGCAAATTGAATACTGAAACACTTTGATTTCATTTTATTATGTTTAATAAAGCTATTTAAGCTTTTAATAAGCTGTGTAATAGGCATTTATTCTAATCCTCAACATAATACATTGCCATATTGAGAATCCTTTCATAAACAGTGGCATCTGAACAAACTTTAGTGCAAATAATTGCATTTATTATCAATTATAAATCATTACAGCAGTTGCTTTATTACCAAAACATATTATAAAAACTAAAGTGACATAAAACACGTCTGAGAAATGTGCCAAAAAGAGAATGTCTGGCTTCAGACAATTGTGCTGAATTCTTTAGCTTTACTTTTTTTTTTCCCCCTCTACTTTTTCAGTTATTTTTCCTAATTAATTGTACCATGGCATGATGACTTTGCACTCCTTATTTTTGTTTGCTGCAGTAATTGACCCTGGGATAAACGAAGCTCTCTGAGATAAAGTAAACCCAACAGACATCAGTGACTTTCTGTGCACAGAAAATTAAAATGATACAATTGCATCAGACACTTTACCTACTTCCCCCTTCCTCACTGAGGGTGGAATGAGGGATGGGATGAAGAAGGGATAGAGTGTCATGTTTAAAAATACACTATCTAAATCTCCTGGCTGGAAAAAAAGCAAGGTTTATCCCTTTCCTGTAAGGCACACTGGATTTCTGTGTTTTGAAAAGCCCCAGCTAATGCAGGTTCCATCCTGCTGCTCCAATCCAGCAAGGGTGGATTGGGGAGTGAAGTATGATACAAATATAATGACCATGTCCCTGGAGGAAGTTAAAACAAATGCTGCTGTCAGAGGAGCCAACTTCGACAAAAGTTTTTCTTTTGGGGCAATTATTGTATCTTTTCTTTCCCTCCTTGCCATTACAGCTCATCCATGTCCCCACTGGAAACTGAGCACAACTCATTCCACAAACACAAGGAACACTTATGGAGCTACTGCAGAGCACAAAGCTGACTTCTAGAATGTTCTGATTCACTGCCTTTCATAGACAACGAGATGGATCATACAGCTCTTCCCCTTGCAAATCTATAAGCTCTTTGTAAATGAGCAATGAATTAACCCATTCACCAGCCTTGACAAGGAATTCAGCATTACTATCAAAATTTTGAGAGGGAAACTGAGGCATGGATATAGAAAGACTTATTAAATCCAGCTCTTGTGCTGTTTTGCATCCCCCCCTAATCTTTAAAACATCAGAAGCTTCCTCACTCATTAGTGTTAGAGCCCCTTTGGGAAAGCCTCTCTGCAACTCAGAATGTGCTGACAGCACAAACTGCAGGAAAGCCAGTCAATGGGATGACAAAATGTAGGGACAAAAATGAAGTGCTTGATGAAGGTGCAGAAATTACAATGGGAGGCTTGAAAAAGCAGGGGAAGAAGCAAAGGGCAGGGAAGAAGGAAAGGAAGGTGGAGGGGATGTTCCAAGATGCTTCATGCTGACAATGGGGCTTGTATTCAGAGCAGTGACTGATCAGAACATGCTCCAAAACCTACGTTTGTGGGTGGAAAAAAAAAGCATCTGTGATGAGCAGCACATGACACAATTCCAGACTCCGTCTTTCACTCCCATAGGGCTACAGGGAACACTTTTAAAAAATTTACTGCCATTCCACCTGTCAAGCAACATGACATGCTTTGCAGCTCTGCTCCAGACACATGATATTAAGAGCACTGATCAGTGCTTTCAGTACCTGGAAAATATTTTGCTGTCTTGGATACCAACAGAACAAACCCCAACTTGACTTTTTGGTTAATAAAATCTACAAGACTTCATGAAGATTTAATATTAAACCAGCTGATGTTAAAAGCAAATAAAGCGGACAAACCCAGCCCTCTAATTATACCGTATTTGAGCCTCGCTTTTTTCCTTTTAGAAAAATGTGCTGCAACAGATTAAATTTTTAATTCTTCCAAAGTCACAAGCACGGGGAGAGGAATCTGCTCTGAGGGAGGCTGAGCAGTGACTGTAAAAGCTGAGTGACGCTGAGCGCCTTCTCCGATCGCTGCACAATCGCAAGGTTAAGCAGCTGCTCCCAAGGAAGAGCCTTGTTTCCTCGGAGCACTGCTTAGAGGTGCTGACCATGTAGGTGTAAATACATCTGTCTTTTGCCATTTGCAGTAATACATGCCTCCTACACTTCTCCCAGCGAGGCAGATGGTCCCTGTCCTGTCGAAATATTACACTGCACAGACTTCCAGTGCTATGTGTTTGCAGAAATATGAGGGCAGATGTTAAATATGTTAAACACACGCTTTGCCCCCTGGAGGTTTAAGTTAAGGCTGCTGTCTCAATTTGGTCATTTTAGGCATGCCAGGCTTCTTGGATCCTAGGCATTCCTCTTAAATCCCTGCTTTATAAATAACAGCTTTTCATGTTAATTTTGTGTACTTTCATCAAATATTTTGGATGCAGAACAAATGAAGGAAGCTCTCGGCTTAGCGTTACAAGGCTACGTGGGCTGTGCTGAAAATTATGATCCTCATTCATGAAAACTCTATTTACACAGCAGGGTATTTCCCATGACTGTTGTTTTCCCCCCTTACATAAGCCTCACTGAGCATTTTAAATTTAATTAGTTTTAAAAATTACATAAAATGGAACAGAGACAGTCTGTGAATAGTATAATTTACCGGAAAACTATGAATATGAACACTCTGAATATGTTTAAGATGTTTAAGAATAAAATATTAAATAAAATATTGCAGACTTATTACAATTGCAATAATTTTAGAAAGGTTTGCTGGCATCACTACAGCATTAAGGAAACCTTTGTAATGAATTTTGCATTAATTATTATTGTAAACCAAGCGCTTTTTTCCAAATCCTTCTCCTCACTGCTCCTATCACCTACCTCCCCTGGCAGGCCCTCAGGTGAATTTTTAATTTCTTTCTCTGCTGCATGTCACCTGGTTCTAAGTGTCAGTTCCAGTTCTGGGAGCTCACATTTAACATTTCTGTCCTTCACTGGCCGTATTCTTCAAGTCATGTTTTTGGTATTTCCCCTCCTGGAGCAACTGTGACTTCCTGCCCTGCAACAACCTCCCCTTCATCCCACTTCCCTTCCCTCATCCAGGACCACACCTGGCTATGCTTCCAAAATTCACCTGAGCAGTAGCACAATCTTTTCCCCTCGCCTGTGTTTAAACTGTGAGCAGAAAACTAAAAAGGCAAAAAGAAGCAACTGAAATGTGTGTGTGGAGGAAGCTAAACCTCAACATGACCCTCAAACTTTACTGTTTCTAAGTTCCATTTACAATTATCTGTGAAGTTCAGGAATTTCTCTCCAGGCAGACTCTGTGCTGGAGGCAACTGAGTGTTCGTGGTTCATGATTTGGCTCAACAAGCTCCGTGAAATTCCTGTTTCACGGCAAGGGCAGCAGCGGATTGCTGGACAGACACGGATGGACACACATGTGCAAACACCTCAGCTTCTGTCTGTCAGCATGCACACCCAGAGCACCCAGCAAGGACATTTACAGGATGTCCTGAACACTAGAGCACAGAATATGGGAATTACTCAGGGAGAGAGGGAATATCCGCGAGCTCTCGCCTGGGAAATAATTCCTGGTTCATGAAACACGAGGTAAAATCCACCTCACGAGCAGGGTTTGAGCAAGAAAGCACTGAAGCAAGGGAGGCACTGCCTGCATTTGCCAAAATGCAGGAAAATGTTAGGAAGCTGTAGGACTTTCGGGTTTTTTGTCCAACCACATGCCATGCTCCATCTACTTTCCTTAAAAATATAAAATCCCTCTGTAAACGAATGGATCAATCAGATTTTTTGCTAGAAAATATTCAGGAATTTAAACCAGCAGAAAATGAGAGGGGAAAAATGTAATTAAAGCCAGTAGCTTTAATTGCAAAAAAAGAATATTTAAACTTTAGCAAGAGAAAAATATCAACTGTTGGAGAGTATAAATTAATTTAAAATTGCCATGGTTTATGAAACACATAAAATCTTCTTAGTTATTTTCTTATTATATGTATATTTAGAGGAGTTTTTCCCAACAAATACTTTGAAGTGCTTTTTCATGGCACATGAGAAATACCAAAGTGCAGCTGGCTCCAGAGTGGAAATCCACACGTGAATTACCCAGTCCAGAACAGTGCAACAGAGGAAAAATAAGGTCAAGAAAACAGCAGGATTAAGTTTTGCATTTCTGCTCAACCTGGCTTACTGTGTTTCCAGTTCCGATGGTCAAAAATCATTTCTGCTTGAAAAGGTTGGAAATCAAAATAAACAAACTTTGAAAAAAAAGTAAAACCATATTTTGTTCTGATTGAATACAGCTCTGCTTGTGTTTCATTTCAATTCCTGGTGTGAAAACTTCTCCTGACCCACCCAAATGAATATTCCTGAATTTACAGAGGTTTGCTTTCAGGTTATATTCACTTATGTGTTGTTGGTTTTCATTCTCCTTTTCCCCCACGCTCCTTCTGCTGCCATTCAATTACATATACCGAAATAAAAATACGGAGTAAAACTAATTCTCACTAATAAGACAAATGATTTCCACATGAATCATACAGGCTGAGGAAGGTTTGTGTCACTTACCCTGTGCGTTTGGTGATGGTCCCTAATGTCATTGGCTGCTTGATTTGAGCGAGAGGCAACACCACAGTCAAACTTGGGAGAGGCAGGAGCCGAGGATTCCCCGGGATTGTTGTTTGTGAAGTTATTGTAAGTGTCTTGGCTGTTCAATTTACCTTGATGGGATAGAGATGGAATAAAACACATTATTGGAATTTTTTTCTTCATTTATCATGGCTACATCTGCTTGAAATAAGATAAAGAAGCCAAAAAAAAAAAAAAAAAAAAAGAAAAAGAAAAAAAGAAAAAGAAAAAGAAAAAGAAAAAAAGAAGTAACAAGCCTCTATGGCAATAAAAAAAATCTAAAGAATTAATCTTTGTTTCCAGTAAAGAATAAATTACAATGGAAGCAGCAAATACTAATTTTATATATGGGGATAAGGAAGGATTCCTTTCCATGCAAGGAGAATTATTCCTCCTGCTGCTGCTTGCCTGGCAGTTTTGTTCACTGAAAAGTTTTCGAGTTCAATTTGAAGGACAAGCTCTGGATTCCAATTCTCTATTTTAAAAAAAGGAGTATCAGGAAGGGAATTCTTTTCCTAAAGTACCACATACAGTGTTGGTAATTGGAAGTCCTGAAAAGGTCGCTTTTGTTGTCTCAACGGATAAAGACAAGCAGAATAATCATCTGCAGAACGAAGGCTGGAGGAAAATATCAAGTAACTATATCAAAGCCATGTGAAACTTGATGTAAAAATTAAGAAAGTATCAAAAAAGTAACAAATTTCATATTCATTCAAAAATAAGAAAATGAAACATAGGTACTGAAAAAGAAGGAAAGGGAAAACATATCAAAAAACCCCTCAACAACCCTAAATTTAGCTGGTTTCAAAGAGGACTGTGCTGGATGGACGCCCAGTTTGGCTACGCTTTCTTACTCGCTGTATCACTCTGTAGTCACAACCTTTCATTCTTCAGTTGGAAAAGGAAACTAGCTCCAAATTTCATGGACAGTAAAGAAAGAAATGTGAAGAAACCAAAGAAAGAAGTTAAACAAAAAAAGGGGCCAGTCTGTTTATAGCAGAATCAAAAGTACTTTAAATAGACAAGCAACCATGAATTAAAAGGTTTAGATCATTAACTTGTTTTTCTGTGTTCCTATAATGCTGTGAAACGCTGGCTTTGTTCTTAATCAAAAGGGAACCATATTGGGAATTAGGTTCCTAAACAACCGATGCATTCTACACAGATATTATACAAATCCCAGGCCAAATCCATACAATCTGCCTCAAGAGCAGCCACCTTTTTTCAAGGAAGAAAAACAGCACAGCAAAGGGTTTCTCACAGGAAGCTGCCTGAAAAGCTTTAATGGTACTTCAGATGGATTGAAAATAGGAAAAGGAAGGCGGAAAAATCTTAATGAATGTCTCATCATCCTAAAGACACTCAATGCTTCCTTCACCCTTCTTTTAATACTATATAACTGTAAGCTTGGTGGTTTTATTTGGGTTTTTCTGCAAAGTCCCCAGACCTCTACATCTCAGAGCAGCACAATAACAGAAATGATGAAATTGCAAAGTGTATTTTGTGGTAAGTATCTGGCCTGAGCATCCATCAATACGTTTTAAGAGAAATAGCATGGTTTTAATGAAGAACAAGCCTATTGAAGTTCCCAGAGAGCAGATTTCATTAATAGCAATTTTCCTGCACCAACTTGGAATAAAAAGAAAAGGGAAAAAGGAAAAAAAACCCAGCTCAGTTCTAAATAAGACTGAGATGCAGTTAATTTTTTTAAGATTAGTTTAATAATGCATTTTTGGTTCTTGCAGGAAGGCATAGGAATAGCTTTGTGCATTATATTGTCTAATTAGTTATTGTTCCTGCAATCAAGGCCTCTCTGGAAGTGTTTCCCTCTCCCATTTTCCCCTGGATCCACATGGGCACAGCAAACACCAACAGAATCCACTGAGGGGGCTCCAAATGTCTGTAATTTGGTTTTTTTTTTACATGTACAGAATATAATGATTAACTCTGAGCTGCTGATCCAAGGGCTGTGTTGGAACAGCCCCTCTCCCCTCTCAAGGTACATTTAATGTCTCAGTGCCCTCTGCTCCCAACTTCATGTGGGTTTCCATATGCAAAACCTTCAGGTGATTCACTGGAATATTTGCATGCAGAGAAATGAGGAATTTACAGACATCCTTCCTACACAAGGATGAGCTGCCCTACAAGTTGAGGAATTCCAGAGCAGTCAGGGATACTGAGAAAACTGCAGGATTAACTCATCCCTTCAGAGTTTTTTATTAATTGTAGGAACAACATCTTACAAATTTTTAGGCTTACATATAAGAAAATATAATTAAACAACAACAACAACAAAAAAACCTACTAAACTATAAAGAGAGAATGAAAATGTATAAAAGAGATTCTGAAAGGGACTAAAATTTCAGATGATTTTTCTTTGAAAAAGAAACCAAAAAGCATTCTGGAGGCCAAGCACTTAATTTGTAACTATGTATTTGGAAGTATAGCTTAATCTGATGTATACAAACCTCAATAAAAAATTAACTAAACCAGACCTCATAACGCACAGCACTTCACAGCACAAACATGATAAAAAAATTCTGCTGTGACAAATGGAAAAGCTGTAAATACCAAACATATGTCACAATAACCATTGCCTGCCAACCTGCATTTTCTGCTGCAACAGTCAGTTGCTTAACTGCAAAAAATGTAATTAAAAGTGATACCAGCCAAAAACTAAAAGTCGGAATGCTACAAAAAGGAGAGAAATTATTTCTGACAGGAAAGTTGTCCTTGAAAATCTGACTACAACAATATTAATATGGTGTGGACGATTAAGGTTAAAGAAAACCCCCTAATTTTCTGGTGTGCTGCTGTACCCAAAAAATTACCCTTCTGCTTCTCCAGCCCTTCCAAGTAGGAAACTCCTGCAGCAAACAGGAGCTGTGTGTGCACAGGGCTGTCGGATTGGGCCAGAAGAGCACAAAGAATGCAGTCAAGCATCAACATTATTTCTACAGCTCAAGCCGTTGTTGATTCACTGTTGAAGGACACGCAACGAATAAGCTAAAGTTTAAGTCGGGTAGAAATATCCAATATTTTTCATCCAGCAGAATCCTGAACTCAAGTTACCTCCTGACATGTGGACAGTGCATTTGACTGCAAATGGTCATACACTGACACACAGACATCACATCCTACTGACTACTCCAGGAATACTTTCATTGCAATCAATCATCACCAGCACAATTCCATAGCAAACAGGCACTGTCAAGGATCATTTCCAGAGAGCATCCCAAGCAAGGAGGCACTTTTGGTAATCGCCCAGAGCCCTCAGGACCCTGTGCAAGGCATGGGGTCAAGTATTTGTCTTGAGGAGATTTTCATATCAGAGCTGTGCATGGAATATATTAAAGCCAGTCTAGGCTGGCAAATCTCTTACTGATTTTACTAAGGGACTTCCAAAAAGCTGAGGATGTTGTGGCTCTGCAGTCTGACAAGTTTATTTGCAAGTGCAGCCTTACACTGGGTAAACTGAGACATGGAAAACCCAATCCATAGTTCTGTCTTTGGCCCTGTTTGCTGAGAGTCTGCAAAACCACCACCTTCTCATCCCCCAAAACCTGAGCCACGCTTTTCCAGACATTTGATTCCACTGACACTCAAAGGAAAAATGGATTAAGTTGAGGATAAAAGTGAAGAAAGAAAACAACAATGGGCTTTGTTGTCAGAGGGAGGGAGAGGCTGCCAGGCCGAGCTGTATTCCCAAACCAGCCATCACTAACAGACTCACTTCCACCGAGGAAAAAAGGGAGGCCTGAAAGCGCCGGACAAAAGAAATCCCAGCAGACAAAGAAAAAACAAATTAAAAGCACCATTATAAAACACAGATGCTATAAGGAAAATAAACTTCACAAGATTTAGTGGTTTTTGACAAAGCTGGACATCTGTGGAAAAGCCATCAGGAGCAGCTCCCAGGTATGGCCAGACAGGCTCGTGGTCCCACAGCATCACTTCCCTCCTCAGCCTCTGGGCAGAGACACCCTCAGCTCTCCACACACCTCCACCACTGCAATGCCACTTTATCAACAGCTAAAATTTTACTTATGATTATTTGATTTACAATCAATGTTAAACCTGTAAGTTACTCTTCAGGCCTGAATATGAGATTTAAACATTTGATCAAATCATACTTTTTTAAGTTTTCAAACTGTATTTGTGGATCAGAAAGGAAAGCTACATCAAGGAGGAAATGTTAAAGACCTGCAAGCTTCTAACAGTGTTCAAAAAGCAATCAATCAGCTGAAGCAATTAATACAGTTACATGTCCTCTTCTGATCAACTAAGAGCCTTGATGAATTCAGGCCAGATTTCAAATTGGTCAGCATTTGAGTGGAGCACTTGAGGGCACTTTCTGTCAGAGATCATCTCTGAGGAGAGAGCACGAGAAACACCCTGATTTTTGGCACTACTAATGACAGAATAATACATCCAAATGCAGCTTGGCAAGGACATTCCCCAGCCCCAAGGACTGCATTCAGCAGCAACACAGTGTGTGGCAAAAAGACTTTATGGGATCCTAAAAGAATGATGTGGACGCAGCCACGGTTACTCTGCTCTTTTGTCCACCCACAGATTCACATTAATGCAACCAAATCACTTCTTACATGATTTAAACTGAGTTTGAATCTATCAGCACCACAGATTCCATCCGTGCATGGAAATGGAACTCAATCCCAGCCAAGCTTAAAACCAAAACTATACCCTCACACCTAAGGGATGCAAACACTAACTTATCACCAAACTGAAATTCAACCCTTCTACCTGCTAAATTTCAGCATGTATACGACATGTCTGCAAGTGCTGCAGGATCTTCCTCGGTGTAGAGAAACTCCACTCTGTCAGTGAGCAAAGCACGGAGGACTTGGCCCTGACAATTTTTTCTGGTAGGAAAGTAATGATCAGAAGGATTTTAGTTTCTCTATACACTTTATTTGAAAAACCAAAGTGGTATCAAGCACCTCTCAGCCTTATAATAAAATGCTTCTATGTTGATTTTTTCCATTTATCTTCCATTACTCCAATACAAAAAGCTTAGTAATGCAGTGTCATTAAAATTCAAACCCCACTTGATTAGCTTTTATATCTTCCAGTATTTAACAGACTCCATTTCAAAGGGTACCACGTAGTCTACTGACATTAACACTACATATAAACATCTGTAATTTGGTAAATAAAAATGCAGTAACTCCAGGCTATGCAATCCTACGCAGGCCAAGTTACAGGAAAATGAACCGTGTTTGGCCATTATTTCTGTTTAGTGTAACACTAAGGATTCCTCAGCAAAACATTCCCTGATTGTATACTGCGAGGGAAATAAAATCCTTTCTAACGGGCAGGCAAAAAATGGCAGGAAAAACAGAAGTGTCATGGATGTGGTGGTTTATTTTGCTTTGCTTTTTATTCAATACAAAAAGTTTCCCGGATGAGAATAGAAAGCTTCCCAGCTTCAGTTCCAAGACTTTCACCCTCGTTCCTGACCTTTTCTCAGACATGTTCCAGTATAATCTGTAATCTACTACAGTCGGAAGAGGAAACAGCAGCGCCCTGGTGAGAAACGCTGCCTTGTGACCCGAGCAGAGAACCCAGCGGAAGCAATGCTGGCTCACGGAGTCCTTGGAAGAGCCTGACAGACAAACTCACTAACAGCCCGGGGAACACACCCAGCACCACGAGCCCCAGTTACTGCCAGAGTGGGCTTTTTCTTTCATGTTTTGTTTTATTCAGTCCAACATGTGTTATCTTTCTTTGTAAAATGTTAGACGTTTTCCTAGAAAAAGTCAGGAAAGTAATTATTTTAGTTAACGATTGCCTCTCAATTAAAGTTACATTGCCATTTCCTTGAATTGTGTCCTATCAAATATAAACTCATTTCACACCCTAACCCTCAATATTTCCAGTACAATTAGACCCATTAAAGGAGGAATATTATGTCTTAGCTACTGCATGTATACACACATCACGTAGCTACTCAGAGCTAAACTTATCACTAACTTGCTTCCATTGGAATGGATGGGAGAAAATAACACAGCCAGTTGTTTTTGTAACATTTAAATCCGTTTGATATGGAACCCTTGGAAACACAGCTGCACTAAATCTCACGATTGTCCTAAGAAAGCAGAGCTTGCTCTCTGTTTGCATCCAGGCAAGGCATGTGATGGTGACAGCTCCTAGGACAGACTGCTCTGCCGAGACGTTGCAAGCGCCAGCCCAAGTGTCTCAGTCACTGACGGGACAGAGTCCCCTGCCCTCTCACCCGAGCTCCTTGAACTTCAGCATCATCCACTCAGAATCTGAGCATGGCCTCATAACTGTCCCTTCCTCCTTCTGGAGTTTTTATACTATCTTCAATTTCAGAAACTTTGTTCCTCAGTTATAAATTGTCCCACTCACTGATACCCAATAGTCTCCTCTTGTCCTCTGGACAAAAGGAAACCCCACGACCCCTTTGCAGCCTGTGCCTCTACCTGGCCAAAGATGGATTATGAAAGAGCAGTTTCAACCTCAAGCTCTACATGGATTTGAACCTATCATTTACTTACACAATTAGTGATCTACAGTTGGTCATTTCTCCTACCTTCATCTGTAATTTTTTCTTTTCCTGCATGGAAAAGATATTACACTGACAGTCCCAGAGGAATCAAAAAGGAGAGGAAACCACTCTGCCAGAACAGTGACAAAGTCTTTGGCCCCATGGCACCTCTCACTACAGCAGTGAGGACACTCACAGTGTCAACTGTCTTGTAAAAGAGTAACTCCTTGAAAATCTGACACAAATATCTGCTTCTTCCCCTGTTGTTTCACCTCCTCATTTTGTACCAACACTGGTTTGCTGTGCTCGAAGAGCTGCACAATAAAGGTGTTTTGTGGCATTTCCTTAGAAAACAACCCCTCCACCACTAGACACACAAGTCTGTATAATAATCATCTTTCAGGACTTATTTAACTAAAAATACTGTTGGTGCAAGGCTCAAGTCCATGTATGGGCAAAACTCGAAATAAACCCAACCAAACTGGTTTGCCAGCTGTTGGCTGCAGGCTTTGCGCAGGCAGCAGCAACGCTTCAGCTGGGCTGTTCCAGATGTTGTTACCAGCCAAGTCAGCCAAAGTGGCCATCCTGCTCCTGGATCATCTCCAGCAAGGGCCAGGCACAGCCAGGGCCAAGTCCATCCTCTGTGAAACAGATCTTGCACCTTCAACTCTCCACAGACAGGAAGAGTGCAAGATTAGTTTCTTGTAACTACTACGGGTGTACCTGAGGAGTATTTTACAAACACACACAAAGGAGCAGTGCCATCCTCCCCATCATGGGGCTGTGAGCCAGCTCTGGACCAGAGGCTGTGGCTACCACAGCACTGGGCTGGAGTTTGCAAACTCTTCAGAGGACAGGACTGTGTGAGCTCAGACTAACACTGCACTAATGAGGTTATCGGGCAGGCAGCCTCCGGGCGCTGTGGAGAGACTCTGTTGCTCCGATTTCTTGCACATGGGAATTTTGCTAACACTGTCTGCTGGTGAATGATGAAGCGCTTGAGAAAACAAGAATGCACTATTGCTGCCCCTTGTCGTGTCTATCCATCATAATTCAGATCAGCACAGATTTCAATTCAAAGCCTTCTTTCAGGGATTACTCCAAGACGCTAAAGCATTGTAAACTTTGGAAAATTTTGGTGTCTCAGACTTCTCTTCCAAATGATACAGAATAAAATGATCTTTATAAACTTAATTTTTTTTTCTGACAGCAGAGTCAGAAAAACTGACCAGCCTGTCTTAGGAACTGCAAAATGACTGGGCTGGGAATTTCTGAAGGACAACTCTGTGCAGATGTAATCAGTGAGGAGATAAGGAAAGTTTAATGGCAGCCCTTTACCCAAAGGGCTGAGCTTACTACAATTTAGTATTGATGATAAACTACCTGTTAATACATCTGTAATTTTTTATCCCCACCTTTCTATCTCTGCCTTATTTTCCCTCCAGTTGCAACCATAAGAACAAATATTTTAGCATCTGAATTCAATCCGGGTTGAATACACAGGATTTATCCCAAGTTATGTGGAAAAAAAAAAGTGCCTTGAGAACCACTGCATTTGAGAACTTGATAATAATATCCATGGGTAATTATAACAAATGGCTTGTCTGAAACACCCATAGAATAGGAACTGAAGCAAAGCACAGCAATCTGTCCCTCTTGCACCCACCACACACCCTCGGCAGCCCTGCTCTTTTACCCATGACCGTTGAGGATGTTTTCTGGCTCCGTGACAGCATTGTGACTCAGGTCATGAGAAGTGTCAAAGATGCATTTCCTTGAGATGGGAAAAAGCAACTGATTTTAACAGCCCACGAGGACTAAGCAAAAAAGAATAAGCTCAATCAGCGTATTTAAGGGTAAAGATAAACCTTTTTAAAGATAGAAGTATATTTTATTTCTAATCTTCATGCTTACGTTTCTTTCCATAAAGTGTTTACATTTTTCAGGCTACCAAAGATGCACAGTTGATTAAATGCTTTACTTAAGAATAATAAACTGGGAAAAAAAAAAAGGGCAACAAGGGCAACACCCTTTTACTGCATAATCCATCACCAATCATATAGACAGGGAGTCGGATTCAGGCTGCAGACATGAGGGAGGGATTCCCAGAATACCCATTGCCAGGGGAAGCAGAAGGTGTTTGGGCTTGAACTCAGCATGTCCATCAGATAAAAAGACTGTTCCCACCAGCTCTTGTCCCATTCCTTCCCCTCGCTGGTTGCTAACACGGAGCTTCACATGCTTTCACCTTCCCTCACGCCAAACCTCCCTCGTCATGCAACACCCTCCATACTTAAACCTCCTCCTTCAGCTGATACTGTCTCTTGAAAAACTCTAGATTCTACTTTCTCACCTTCTGATCCAACATATTACAGGCTTGTATCAGGTGAGCAAAGCTACTTTTTGTCATTTCACTGACGGCAGCTCCCTTGAACCACTTACATTCCTTGACCCACCAACAAATGTCTGAACTGCAGTGTCTCCCCTGTGCTAGTCCACTTTTCTCCTGACCTAATTCCAGCCTTTCCCCTTTGTGCTTTGGACATGAACCATGCAGAGAATCTTTCCTGCATCACTCCTCCAGTGACCAGCTCTTTTCAGCTGGACTGTTATTCCAAAGTTCAATCCTAGTGATGCTTTTTATGCTGATCATACTCATTTCAGCTGTACACAAGTGTACCTAACCCTCTGCATTTATACATAAAGCACACTGAGAAGACATAAAGTCGAGCACATTCCTTCTCATGGATCATTAATATCATTATTTATCAATTTCCAATTGGCAACTGCAAAACCCGATCAAAGCGCTGCATCAGCTGCAGGATGTCATTACTACTTGAAGTGTACGAGAAGGAAATGCACCAGCCTCTCTTTTATGTGCCTGGTTAACTGGGGAGATTTGTGGATGGAAAAACATGGGTTTACTGTAAATAAAGAGGGAGTAATCGAAGGAACAGTTGAAATAACCATAAAATTCCAAACTGTCATTCATTAAGTCATTTTCAGACAAACACTTTCAGATTCCAGTTACCACTACTTGGACTCCCTCAGTACCTGACTCTGACACATCAGCACTTGACCCTCTCCAAATTTCCTTCCATGTGACATTACCAAGACTGAAATCATCCATCTTGACAGGAAAAGTTCAGTGGGACGCTCACATCTGTGGTAATCCCGCTCCTCTCTGCCTTCCCCCTTCCCTCCGCCTCGCGATCCATCTCTGCCATCGTGGTCTCCTGTGTGCTGCCAATTATTTCCCCTCCGCCTGTCTACCCACAGCCTTTCCGAAACAGTTTGCTCTGACCACTGCTACAGCATTTGCTGTGCTAAATCACTCAGTCATAGATTTTTACACTCTCCATCTCCAGAGCTGCAATTCCCTTCTGATGTCCGTCTCCTTCAATTTTCAATCTATCCAGAATATTCGAAACTTCTTCAAATATCAAGGCGAACATGTATCTGCCCCAGTCTTCGATCTGTGCTGTTTACACAAAACTGCTTCTGAAACACTTGATGTACAGACACGAACTTCCCTTGTGACAGAATTTATCACTCTACTTCCCTACTTATCTGAAGGGAATGGATCTTTTCCTTCCACTTCAGAAACTATCCAAAATACACCACCCACTTCTTTCACTTCACTGATTCTCTACCCATCACCAAAAAAAAAAAAGAGGGGGAAAAAGACAGCTAAAACACAGCAAACACATCTCCCTTAGACCCAGTAAGCTGCTGGCCAGTTCCCAAACTGGTGATTCCAGCTCTTCCCACCTCTTCTCCCAGCCCTACATGAGGTACCTGGGCTTGCTCTGGGCACTTCCAGCTTCAGAAAGAAGGAATCATGACTGAATAGTCACTAAAAGTCACTAGCAGAAAATTCCCACCGGGTGAATTAATTTTGTTTTTTCCCAACTGCCTTAAAGTTGGGAAGAGAAACGTGAAGAGAAACTTCAGGTGAGCAGGCGAAGAGAACCATTCGGTGCTTCAGGCGGCACAGCGAATGTGGACGGCTTATATTTGCAAATGAATAAATAAATAAATAAATGTATATCTATGATGTTTATACAAGCAGCTCTGTGTGTGTGTTAGTGCAAAAGAGAGGGTTTTATCCCCTCCGTCACCATTTATCCGCTGTACGGAGGCTCCACGCCAGCTCTCCCCTCAGGCCCGGCTCTGCCGGAGGCGCTTATATTTGAAGAGCTTATATTTGCAAATAAACAAATGTGCACCTATGGTGTTTGTACGAGCAGCTGTGTGTGTGTATTAGCGCAAAAGAGAGGGTTTTACCCTCTCCGTCACCATTTATCGCGGTACGAGGATAACGCCAGCTCTCCCCTCAGGGCCGCTCTGCCTGAGGGCCATGGCCGGGGAGAGGGCGCCCCCTGCAGGCCGCGTTGGGCAGCGGCGGCAGCGCTGAGGGACTCGGCGGGAGCGCTGAGGGAGCCGGCGCGGCCGGGCCGAAAACTCCACTAAAAACATAGCTGAAAAACGAATTATTTCCAAATTATTTGAAATAAAGCTTAAATAAAAAAGAGCCGAGTGTGCCGCTGTGGAGAAACACGGCAATGAAGCAAAAAGGAATGTTAAAAGCACGCTAAAACGACGCGGGCCGATGCTGCAGCTCGGTTTGCTGTTTCCACGCAAAGTGTTTCTATCCACAAAGAGAAAAATTAAAGTTAATAGAGAGTTTTCAAAGAACCGTTTTCAGCTCGTGTCCACGGCGTTTCCTGTTAAACTCTGCGAAGGATCTGCCCTGCAGTGCTTTAAGTTATTACACAGTTAATTTTCTTAGGAACTATTTTTGTCTGCCTCTCTGTAAATCGGTGGTTTCTGCAGTGAGTGTTGCTGCAAGGAAACCAAGCTGTTCTGCAGGAAGGGCTGATGATGTCAGTCCTTTCAACTCTGCTTTCCCATAAGAATTCTTCTAGTAAAAGGAGTTTCACTCTGGGAAATAGTGAAAAGGAACATGGAAATATGTAAAGCATCTCAGGCTGTGTGTTTATCGAACTTCCAGTTTCATGCTTGGATTTTAATCATGTTGTGATTGTGAAAAGTTAAGGAAAAGCGAGAGAAAACCTTTTGATTTTTAAACTTGGAAAATATTTTGCTAAGAAAAACGTGCCATAGTAAAATATTTATAAAGAGATAAATACAAGCCTGAATGCACTGTATCAAGAACAACATGGGTTTTTTTATAATTCTAAATTTATGTACTCCATCTCAGCATCAGTATTAAATCTGAAACAGAACTGCGGCGTACTATGAACAGTTTTTTGGCAAATAAATAAATACTTCAATCCCCAATGAAATGCAAGACAAATTCAGAGAGTATCGCATTATAATGGAATATTTTTAGTAGGTGTGGATGTGTAGCTGTAGACCCAATGTTAACTTACTGGATTATTATTTATTCTGGTACAGGAAATTCCTGCAGCCAACAACAGAGAAAACCTGCGAGCAGAGCTACAGAGACTTTATTTCACTTGCTGGTGGTGCAAGAATTAATGGCAATAACATTCTGTAAATTTTAATTCACAGAATTAAAATAATTACTTATAGGTAGTTTTCAACCTTTCAAATAAAACGTTATACTTTAACAGCTAAATGCTCCTTGCTATTCACATGTAGGTGTCCTGTAGAGAACAGGGAGATGTTTGCATCACCAAGGACATAATTCTGCTTTAACTTAATCCTCACAGCCTACCTGTGAGACACGTAAGGACCATAAACCCAATTTTTCACAAGTAAAAAGGTCATGTAAGGCTGTATTTTACCCTAATGTTCACCCCCACAAGCAACTGATGTTGCAATAGTCTTATAATAGTAAAAGCCCATAAAAGGATCCCAACCTAACTCAGATATTCCTGACAACACACCCTGGCAATCCAAGGGAATGAAAAAAATACAACCTCGCTGGATTAACAGACAGAACAGCCCAAACAAAATCTCTGTCGGCTATAAAAGGTGCAAAGGAAATATCTCTTTATCATCCTCTATTTAACAGTTTACTTCATTCTGCTGAAAAGAACAAAGCCAAATGATGATTCATTTGGAAATGAAATCATCCCTACCCCCAGTAAAGGCTGACATTGTGTGGGTAAACAGTCCTGGGTGCTCCAACACAATGTAAATAGATTGCCTTGCTACTATATACACAGCAAACAGTTTCATTTTGAAACTCGGAGGCAAAAAATGAGTGAGAAAAATATGACAGAGCCCGAACTCTGAAAACATTTACAAGAACAAAAACTAATCACAAGTTACTATCAGTAAGTTAGAATTGCTAATCAAAAGGGAAGATAAGCCAGGACAGTCTTTTGGCCTAAGGTTGTAGCAATGATTTTGTAACGCAAAAGGAATATCAGAAGGATTAACAACTTTTTTTTTTGACTTAGGGTTTATTGAAAATTTTCTAGATCGGAAAAGATGTAAGAGGAAAATCGTGATGACATGATTCCACACAGAAAAATCCTCCAGTTTGCCACAATCTTCTCTGAATCAGTCACTTAATCAACACCTTGTCCCAGAGCAATGGTGCTCTCCAGGACATGGGCTTTGGCTTTATTTCCATTATAATCAGCCGCACTTAGAGGGCTGATTAAGGAACATAACAGTTATTCTTCTTGAAGAAAGCTACAAAATTAAAGTCATTCCACACACGGGGAACACAGAGATTATTACTGTTGTCACACAGCAGAAAGCTGACAGACAAAATCAGCTGAATAAAATTCACCAAGGGTTGCAGAGCGAGTTAGAAGTAAAGCAAGGAATTAAACCCAGAACTGCTCTTTTCTGTTTCGAGTGCTCGTTTACACTTCTGTCACCAGACTGCCGTGACTCCTCCAAACAACAATAATTTAACATTATAATATGGTAAGAAGCTGTTACAATCTGAGTAAACACATCTTAGCTCACAAATTAAAATAATCATCGGTCTCTGGCTAATCCAGCTGCCACACACACACACACACACAATCCCTCTGCTGAAAGTCGCTCTGAACTTCAGGGGTTTTTTACAAGTTGATGATAAATGGCTTTTTATAAAAAGCTTAGAATAGGGTTCAATATCCTGCCTGCTTTCAGCCAGAGGAACTGAAAGATTACTGAAATGAAAAAGCGGCAATAAAATTACTGAAAATATTACAATATTTTACCAAATGGACTCTTTCAAACACAACTATTTTATTTTTTTCTCTAATATTTTTTTGTAAGACATCTCTGCTACCTCCCCTACACAATTCCCACAAATGGAAAATTTTCATATGGAGTTCTGCAAGTTACCAACACACAGTCTTAGCATATGTCCAACTTCTGCACTGAGGAAGTGCTGAGCACAATCTGTGTGAAGTCCTCCAGGAATCGAAGTCATCTTCCTGCCTTAATTCTCAGCACCCACATGTAAGCTTCCAATGGAGCTGATTGTTTAGACAGAGCTAATTTTCAAGCAGTGATGACTGCACAGAGATCTTGAAAGAAATCTGATTTATTGTCTTTCAAGACAGACATCTGCAAACTGAAGCTTCAGAACTCTTGAGACACTCCCCTAAATTTGCTGCCTTTCTCTCAGTGACTTGTCCATGCATTCCTGTCTCCTACCTCCACCACTCAGCATCCTGAAACTACTGATTCTTCTTTTTAAAAAGTGTCAAATCTATTCAAAACTTCAAATGTACCTCAAAATACTATAAAGGCACCAACTTACTGCAATTTCCCTCAACATAAAATAGAATTGGCTGGGTGAAAGCCACACAAATTGACAGTTCCTTCCTCTCCTCTCCATGAAGGCCACAGTTAAAAGGGGTTGGATGTGCCACAGCAAACCTCCAGAGCACTCCCCAGCCTGCTTCAGGCTGAGCTGCCATACAGAGATGAGAGGAAGTAAAATGGTAGATACACAACTGTCTCCAAGGAGGAAGAAACTTCAGAGCACGTTTTGGGTGCCTTCCAGTGGCTCCAGGCAGAAGAGGATGGCTCCAGAACAGCCATGCACAAACCTTTGTTCAGAGAAGTCCAAAGAAAGGCAAAAATACAGAGGCTGCTTCTGAGACAAGTCTGGTTCCCTTAATAATCACCAAGTCATAAAGCAGTTCCTTTGATTCAGAAATCCCACAAAGGTTCTCTCTATAGCAGAAAGCCCAGCACATAGTTGGGCTTTCACAAGCTCTCCTAATCCTGCTTATAATTAGGGAAGAGGAACTGTTCCTGGCCATTTTTAGTACTCTCAGACTGGAAAAGGGTGGCTCCTCCAAACAAACTGCTATTCAAACTTCCACTTCATGGAAGTTGTGACTTAGTCTCAGCAGCAAGGAGGCACAAGGATGCTGCAAATCCCGAATGCAAAAAAAGCAGCTTCGAGCACACACCTCACAAAGAGAATGGCAGAAAGGACAACACGGAAGAAGCTGTGACATTGATAATTTTTGAACATTTTTTTGAGGCTCCCCTTCACATCCATCGAGTTTCTCCAAGGCACATCCACCACAGGAGCAGGATGGACAGATCAATTCTTACAGAATTTTTACCTTTGCACATCATTTGTCACATTGTTGCCACACACACAAAAAAGGGGGATAAAAATCTGTGCCATCAGCTTCCCACTGCCTTGTTTCTCCTCGAGCAGTATGTATTGTAGATATCCAGATGTGCTTCACGTTCGTCAAGGCCAATAAGCAATAAGAATTTTAGGCAGTAAAATTCTTTGAATACAGACCAGTTCACTGAATGTGTGCTACAGGGAAACAAAACTGGAAACATAAAGACCCCCAACCTTTCAGTTTAGAGAGGAAATTATTAACACACCTGTGATAGCATCCTTTACTTAAGCAAGCTGCAAAACTAGAACTGTCTTTTTGAACTGTTTCCACCTTGGCTCACCCCTGCAGTATCTGCATGTATCACATATTTTTACACAACATCTACAGCACCTTATTTTACGGAATTCCTATTTTCTTCACGATGGAAAGAAAGGAAGAAAGTGGATTTACCATGGAGAGGTGAGCCAGAGGGGCTGCTTGACAGGCCAGGCACGGGGCTGCAGCGTCCTCCCTGCTTCGAGGTCAGCTCCTGCTCGATCTCCTCCAGCCCCGCGCTCTTCTGGAAGCGACTCATGCGGTTGACCACCCGAGGGGACATGTGTGTCCTGACACAGGGCTGGCCTCCATAGGGGTTGATGGGGAAAACGTGGGAAGTGCCACGGAGAGTGCTGACCACCACCCAGCGGCAGTCGTGGCTGAAGGAGATGTCCTGCACCTGGAAAACAGGGGTGACATGGGAATGAAGCCACCAACGTCCACACCTCCAACACAGCTCGTGTCTTAAACACTAATCTTAACTGGAAATGTTAAATAAAATCCCTCCATTTGCCTCAATTACTTAGGCAGTAACTTGAATTTTGGTGCATTTATCAATTAATACATCCATTATATATTATAAGCTGCACTGTAATTCACAGTTCCAAATGTTGTGTACTTTTCGAAATATTCTGAGATTAGGAAAACAAAGCATGTTGCAAAGTGCTGCAGAAAGCCACAAGATCTTGGTGTAGTTTTCAAATAGAATTTAGTTCTAAAAAGAGCTGGGAAATTGTTTCAATTGCATGTTTTGCATTTGCTTGTTTAATCTTTAGAGATTTCCCGAGAAGGGGGAAAGGGAGGGATGAGAAGAAAAGAGAGAGATTTCACCACTGGGCCTGATTTTGACAAATACTGGCACAAGTCTTATTTTAGCTTAAAATGGTCAGTTTTGAGGCAAATATAAAAATACAGTTAAACATTTTTCCACTACGGTTACTCCTTGCATAGATCTCAGATATGAAGTCCAGAAGGATTTAATTCTCTTTTAAGTGTGCTTTACACAACGCTTTGATGGAAAGCAAATTCTTGTTCCTGAAGGAATGCTTTAAAAGAGAGATTAAAGTTTGTTTCCAAGCCTGTCCTGGCAGACAACTCAAGAAAACAAGTAGTTGAAGTTAAAATGATTTATCATAGAGAAAAGAAGTCCAGAAACAATTCTCCCAAAAATGTTTTTAAAGGTAAAAGCTGACTAAAAGGAACGATGGACACAAGTGGGATTTACCACGGCAAACAAACATATAGGCGAAGGATTAGTTTTCATTATATTATTAAACAGCATAAACTAAATAAAATTCTTCAAGATTTCACTGAAGCCAGTTTTACAATACACTAGGTACTCAAATTGGAGTAAACACTGATAAAATCTTGACAAATATGCCAGAAATGCACTCCAGCTATTTCGGACAAAAGCAGCAAAGTATTCATCAAAGTGCAAATTTCCATCAGAGCCCCGAAGCCTCGAAGATAAAAAAAGGATTTAAGTCTTGTGACTTGTGACAAGATATTTGGTTGACAGACTGTCACGACACAAAATGCTTCATCAACATTACATAGATAAACTAAAACCCAGTGCTCCACACCTGCTCCTTTCAATCCTGGTGACATCCCCAAACGATGCAGCTCAGGATCTCCCCAAAACCTGACAGCTTTTGCACTTCCAGTGTTTTCAGCTCTAACTGACCTACAGCTGCAGAACTCAGAGCTCTGAGTTTGCTAAGTGTTTCACCTTAATAGATTGCTCAGAAAGGATTAGAGACCCCACAGGGATTAATAAGGCCCCAAAAAAAACCCCAAAGCTGTGGAGTCAGGGGAAAAACGATGGCACCAAGTGTATTTCAGTATTTGCTGTTAAAAGGGGCAAATTCTACTGGTCAAAACCAAACATATGAACTGTGTACAAAACTGCCACTCTCAATTACAAAAGAACAGTGAGATGACAGAGAAAATATTCTATCTCACTGTACCATGTAACAGAACTGTGTGTTTCTACTTTAATACTCAGTTTCCAGTTGGCACCCTAAGGGTTATGTTGTTTTAAAAACTACACACAACAGCCCTGGCAAATGACAACCCCAGCCAAGAAACTGGGAAACAATCACTACAGGATGTTTTTTTCTCAGTGTAAACATTACACAGAAAAAAAGTATTCCTGATCTACAGGAAGAAAGCGTAGAACTCCATAATCCAAACCTCTCTCTTTAAAATAGCAGTCATGAACACTCTCTGGAGTCAGAGTGGGCATCGTGGCCATGACTGCCTAAAACATGGCTGGAACCACAGGGGCAGAAGGGTTTTAATGCTCAGTAATAACAGGGAAAAAAGTGTTGACAGAGGAGTGTGCAATGAAGTAAGATTTATAGGAACAGAGTTATGAAACGCTACTCAGCAGCGACAAAGAGTATTTTGGAAGCTGCTGTTCCACACATGATTCACCTACTGCCCACTGGTCTGAAACTTGGCCTCATTTGTCTTTCAGAGCCACACGAGGAGCAGCAGAACCACAGACAGTTCAAGGAGGTGATTCAGAGAGTATTTCCAATTCCAAAGGCATGAATTTAATACACTCATATCAAAGCAGCACAAATCCATCTGTGCAATGCCAAGGAGCCTGTAACTCTCCAGGAGAACTGCAAGAAGGCACAGACCAGACTGAAAGGACAATGCTCATCGTGGCAGCCTCAGAAAATACATCAAAAAATCAGCTGTGTCCATGAATAAACCCCTATAAATTATGCCCTGGGCTGTGCTGTTCCCCACCACGTTCCTGTACATTACGCCGAGTTCTCGACTGCTCAGAGTATAAACAAACTGCACAGTGGCCCATTAGTGGTTTTCAAGTTTATGCTAAGCGTTGCAATTTATTGCTGTTCTTTAGGTTAATGTACTATTATTTCATGTATTTATAACATATTTCTGGATTTGTTGTTAATTATGATGTAATGTTTAGATACCAAAGATCAATCAAGACCCCATAGTGTTTACAGATATATGTTAATAAAGTACAAAGTACACCAGATCTCTCACGATGCAAAGTTTATTCCACAGCTCAAGGTCAATGTCACATTTAATACTCAAGTCTGTATTTTAAAGTTTTATCTATCTTCTTCTGTCTGAACCAGTAAAGGGAATGACAGACGTGAGATTTTGTTTAATTTTGGTTAATTAATGCTTAAGATATTTTCAAATTCTTTTCAGTCCTAGACTCTCTCCATCTTTCTTGCAGGCCTTCAGGCACTGGAAGGACACAAATACACCACTCCAAAGCCTCCTCTTTTCCAGGCTGAACAATCCCAATTCTCTCAGCCTTCCCTCACATAAGAGGGGCTCCAGCCATCTGAACATTTTGGTGACCTCCTCTAGATTTGCTCCAAAAGGTCAACATCCTTCCTGTCTTCTCCTTTTTCCTCCAATTACTCTTCTATGCTTCTTTCTAACTTCAACTTTCCTATTTCTCTGCACTTCAAACATTAGGATGTAAAACCCTCCAGAAAAACTGAATTAAAATGTAGCTACCACTCAGAGCCTGCCCTGAGTGACACAGTTGGGTAATTTAATATACAGAGTCCTCCAAGGACACATCACATGTCAAACAGCTCTACTCTCTCTGAGCTTTCAAGACTGTACAGATCAAAAACTCATTTCTGATATTACAGAATCACAGACCCACAGGATGGCTCAGGTTGAAGAGGCTGCAGAGGCTCATCTGGTCCAACCTCCCTGTTCAAACAGGGTCAGCCCAGAGCACATGGCACAGGATGTGTCCAGGTAAACCATGTAGCAGCTAGAAAACAAATCTCACCATGATGAATCTTGTATTTTAATAACAATGACAAGAAATAAAGTACATTTTGACTGTCCTAGCACTCTTTTTTTCCCCCTACCATTCCTTTGTCAGCTGTATGGAGTTACACCAGGTGCAATCTGTACATCCTTCTGCATTTCACTGCATTTAATTAAACTTGGAGAGCAGGACCAGCACTGCTGCAACAGGAACGTGACCTGTTCATGATCACTGTGCTGTGTCACAGAGAAAAAACACCCTGGTTTGAAGCACAGGACTCAAGTATTTAATTATGCTGTGCAGGGAGATGGCAGCAAGAAAAAAACAGTATCATTAAACAATGAGAAAGAGCAGCAGTCCCGAGGAGGTAAGGGTCAAAATAAATTAGAAACCTGGTCTGCATGTGAATTTTTTTGGTTGAGAAAATTAAGGAAATGATGTAGCAACGAACATAAATGAAAAAATAATAAAATCATGGACTACACAATATGATTTATC
The DNA here is from genome assembly GCA_024500445.1 of Entomyzon cyanotis. NCBI lineage: Eukaryota > Metazoa > Chordata > Aves > Passeriformes > Meliphagidae > Entomyzon > Entomyzon cyanotis. The sequence goes on from JAKEPQ010000673.1 coordinate 3,883,600, forward strand.
AGACCCAACTCTGTCTCCCCAAGTCCTCAACACTGATTTCAGTTCCTACAAAAGCAAGGGCAGAATGTGGACACAGTGAGAGATTCACGTGGGGACTTTGTAATAGAGAGCTGAGCTCTCCATTAATAACTGAGTCTGCAAATGCCACTGCTCAGGGCTCTGTCTCCCCAAGGCAGCCAAGCTACTTCTAATTGCAGCAGCTTCTTCTTGTCAGATCTCATCCAAGGCTGATCAACTTCCCAAAATCAATCTTTATTATTTCAAGCCTGTCCCCAGCTTCTCTCCTAGAAACAAGAAAGTCTCTCTTGCAGAGACTTTCAATAACTGCAACTACATGAACATGTCAAAGACAGGAAGGAATTTCTCGTGGCCATGGAGGTTCACATCCAATGTTTGGAAGTTGTTCCAATGCTTTGCTACCTGGGCACAGGAGGTGACACAACCTTGACCAGTCTCTGTGGAATCACGTCACCAAAACATCGCTGCATTCCCTGGAAATTCCCTGTCAAACCGAGTGTGTTCTGTGGCAGCCAGGCTGGAATGTTTTTATCATTCCCTCTGTTTACCTCCAGCAACTGAAGTCAGCTCTAGCTGCAGTTTGGGAGTGGGAATAACAAAAGTCTGACAGAGTAAAGGATTACAGAGGAGCTGGCCGGCAGCCTGCTGATGCTATCGTTACGTTTATTTGTCCTAGGCTGAGATAATGCTGTTTTCAGGGATTTTGTTTTTGCTGTTTACAATTTCAGATCAAAGAGAAAGGATCATCAGGTGACAGGCTAACTTTCATCTGCAAGTAAATGAGCTTCCTCAGTTCAGAACATGCTATGCCTTCATTAAAAACCTTCCAGAATGCTGTTGGGTAAAAATATGAGTGCACTAAGTGTTGCCTCACAATGCTAGAGCTGGAGGACAAGAAAATGTAACTTTAACCAAAACATGCACCACATACATGAGTGCATTTTCCCTCTTCAGAGCTCAACTGTGAAAGCACAGATCCTCTGAGAGGTTCAGTTCTCTTGCTGACTCAGTTAAATACAACCAGTGCTTGCAATGGACCTTCCTGGTGCTAGTCAGTGCATCAGACAGGGTGTTCTTTGTCCTCTTAAGGGAAAAAAATATAAAATCTAAAGCACAAGTGGCACTTAAAGGCTAAAAGATCTTAATCTGATAAAACCAAAACAGGGACTTCTGTCTGTGTTTGCAGAACAGTGACTTTGAAGGTTGTGACCTTGGGACTCTCATCCAACCAGTGAATTATCTCAGCTCTTCACATTCTTCCATGGTCATTGTCTTCACAATTCCCTTCTGAGGCAGAAGTCCACTTTCCATCCCACCCCATCTTCATCTGAGTCACAAAAAGGAGATTTTGGGAAATGGGGGGTGAAGCTCTGTCAGCCAAAATCTCATGTACAAATGCAGCTGATTTCAGCATGGACATTTAAATCCCACATATAACATGGGCATAATGATGATGTTTAAACAATTTATAATGGGTACTAACTAAACAAATTCTGACACTGATAATCACTCATGTCCATCAACACAAATTAGAACTTTTTATAGCTCTGCTACAGAAGGTGACCTTTAAGACATTGGCCTTGATTCACAGTTAGTTTTAAACCAGGGGAAAAAAAAAAGAAAAAAGGGAAAAGGTCTGGTAGCAAATGTATAAATACTGTTCTAACCAGAAAGGAGGTACAGAGGCTCCCAGTGTGGGCTGCTTTCAGAGTTTTATATTGAACAGTCTCCAAAATTCTTGTCTAATGCTCCTCATTATGAAATTCACACAACAAAAGAGTAGCACCAGCAATGACTCTTCTCACTAAACAGCTACAAGTGTTGTTATTCCAAAAGAAAAAGGTAAAACAATCCCTCGTATTATATAAATATTTCAAATTATGTGTGTTGAGATTCACAGGTACCAAAGCAATATTGTTTAATTATCATGGGAGCTGTGAAATCCACCAACACACCTCAGACTGGTTAGAATTTTCTCCATTTTATGCCATTCCAAAAGCTATACTGTTCACATCCCAAATGAAAACTGTGCGGCAAACTAGGAAAAAATTTTACTATGTTGATTCTGAGAATTTTAATGCAATGCTTTCACAGAGATGCTAATACTATATCCCAAAAAAACATGTATCAATAAGGGTTTCTTCTCTAAAACATGTTCTGTTTGGTTTCCAATGTGTGCCTTGAAAACAAATTTATCAGCTGTAAAAACCAGAAGAACATCTTTGTTCCTCATGACTGAAGTCCTGTGCTTTGGGTTTCAATATTGGGTCCTTGTATGAAAGGAGAACAAAAATAACTCTAAAACATTAAACACATTATAGAACATGCCCAAGTAGATGGCAGAGTTTGTGATACACACAGATCTCATTGCTCTTTGTAGTATTTATAAAAATTACTTGTCAGTGCTATATATATTATCCCAAATGAACAGTTTTTCCTAATTTCCTCTCATTTTCCAGATTGGTTATTCCTTCTTACAGTAAACTACTGCCTGGAATAGCAATTACACTTTTCCAGAATGGTAGCAGGAAAGCTTTAGAGTACTAAAACTCCCAGTAACATAAATTCACCCAGATCAAAACGTTATCAACCACTGCTGCATTCAATAAAGCTTTCACATTCTACTTGTTCCAAAGGTAAGGCAAGGAACTTCAGGGAAATTGCTCAACTCACAGGAGAGAAAAAGGTTTGAAGGAACTGTAATCAGGGTACCAGAGCCACCCGAGCTCCCCGTGCCAGGGTCATAATCACAGAGCCCCAGGCTGTCCCTGTCACAGTGCTTTACATCTGCCAGGCTGTCACAAGTCTGTGCTTTCCGGGTGTAATTGCATCAGCAAGTGCAATACTCATTTCTTACCCTGTGGTGACATTTTTATTTCTGTGTTTAGAGCAGGTTCCTCAGCAGTTGCTCAGTGCTCCAAAGGTGAGGCTCTGCTGGTGCCCAAAGCGTCGCCGTGAAGGACTTGAGCAGAACTTGCTGTTATCACAGCCACAGCAGTGAAAACCACCTCCCTTTTCCCACTTCACCAGTAAATCATTGTTTAAAATACCATTTCAGGCTTTTCCACCCTTGGATAACATCCTAATTTAGTCCTGAATCTCTGAGAGGGGGATTTTTTCAACCTGCAGGTTCCCCCGCTTTGCAAAGAAAAGTTAATCACAGCCTTTTGATTAACTCTTCCTTTCAACTCTGGAATTGTCTGTCTGTGGCTTTTCCCACCAGAGTCAGGCAAACGCTGACGGTTCCTTCATGGGCACGAGACAAATGTTGAACATGTTACATGAGAAAAGGTTAAGTGCAAACACAGCCAATAATCAGGGCTCTTTGGAGGCAGTGCCAGATCTGAATAAATCTGACAGCACCTCATTGCAAAGGGCAAGAATTTATTATTGTCCAGGTTAAACGCTCTGCTCTTATCCCTTCTGTGGCTGGAGCACAAGAAAGGCTCTTTGTGTGCTGAAACAAACATTAAAGTGCCAACATACACAGAATGTATAAGGTGTCTGGGGATTATTCTTCAGCAAAGAGTTTAACTTACTTTGGCTTCAGTCTCTCCCCTGTGAAGTGTGTACAAATGATGGACGGCACTTTGTGATGATGACCAAGGATGTGTCAGGATTTGAAAAACATGGAAATCATGGCCTAACGTGTCAGTGGTGACCAGCAACATCCCTGGGTAAAAAAAAAAAGAAGAAAAAGGAAAAAGAAACACAAAAGCACAAGAGATTAGTAGCTGTAAAAGAAGAGGCTTAAAATGTCTATCTAAAAACACTGAGTGTGGGTTACATTTGGGCTTTGGAAACAGAAGAAAACAGACACAGAAAATTACTGAATTGAAAGGGATTCACCTAATAAAAATGAATCAGAACTTCAACTGAAATCAGATTCGCAGCATTGCTACTTAAATACTAATATATTATTAAGTATTAATATAGTATTACAAAACAAATCTATAAAAACATCTGAAGTATCTGAATATTCCAACTAAATTTGAGGGTTGTGTGACCAAGATGAAGCACTGAAGTGATGAATGTTACAGCAAAACCCCAAAATGCTCTTCCCTGGGCAAGAGCCAGTCTAAAGGAGATTGATGTCTCCATAAACACAATTTTTGGAAGCAGAGACATTATCGAAATCCAGCCAAAACAGCCCAAACCAAACCAATCCTGAAGAAGTATCTTCCTTACAAATGAAAGAAACTGTCTGATTTATTGGTGAAAGGCAGCAAATCAGAGTTCAGAGCTTTCAAATTAAACACTGAATGAGGTACCAACTTCATTAAAAACAGCTCACTGGTGGAGGTACTGAAATGGTTCAACTGGAAGATCAGCAGAACCACAGTAACTTATATTTGCTATTTACTTTTTTATCCCATTATGTGTCAGCCCATAATCCAGTTTTTAAACATTCACAAACATATTTGAAGTCAATTTGCCATAAATTTATACCAATTTATACCAAAATTAAGTTATTTTTATACATATAAGAAAGGCACAGCATCACGGCAGAATTTAGGATTACAGTGACAAACTGCAGATTAATTTTTTCTTTTATTAATGAAATTTAGGAAGTTATCACCCCAAGTAACCCTCTCACATTTAATTAACATCAAGTACAAAGTGATTTTAGCAGTTTAATAGCGACACTCTAAATAATTTTCAAGGTACCCCCATCTATTGAGGAAAAACCAGGAATTCCCATACAGGGAATTACCTGTTGTACTAATTCTCCACATAAAGCACAACTGAAATCTTTTATCCTGCAGGAAGAGAACCTAGTCCCCATGTTTTACATCACACTTATTCAGAGGAGAAATGCCATAAATTTCTGCCATAAATGAGTGTTCATTGCCTTCATTTATTTATCTGCCATCCCAGATACAGCCAGGACACATCTGCAACCTCTCACACGTTACCACTTGCAAAATTTTAGATTTAACCTGGAAAAAGCATACCAAGCAGCAGAGTAAAGATGAAGTGTAATTAACTTTTCTACCAGATCACCATCATTCAATCTGTATCCTGGGTGTTTCCAGTGGCCAAAGTCTTGAGCCTGTGAGCCCAATGTCCTGACAGCCCAGCCAGGGTGGCACCAGCAGGGTGCACCTCAGCTTCCCTCCCCAAAACTCTCCTGCAGGAAGGATCCTGGCAAGGTAAACAGGCCCTTCCAAGGCCATGAGGCCCACCAGCAGCAAGGCACAAAACCAGAGAAATCCAAATTGCACTCGGAGACAAAACTGTCTACAAGTTTCCCCTCGGCTTGACCACTGAGGCTGGCAGGGACTGGACCCGCCAGGCCACCCACGCTGCACCCAGGCATTTCCTGCAGCTCCCAACCGCCCCATCTCACATCTGAGCTCAGCAAGATTCCCTCCAGCAGACACACTTTTACTGTTCCCGGCTGTTCCTCCAGCCCCGAGTGTTAGAAATGAAAGGGAGTTTGTTATGGAGCTGAGAAATCCGGGAGAGCATTGGGGTATTATGGTTGGGCGGTAAGGCATGTGAGCTGAGGTTGGGCTGGATGTTAATGTTGGCTTAACTGGCAATTTCCTTGATTTGTAGTGACTGTGTTGATAGGAAATACAGCTCGAGTTGCTCCGGTGTGAGGCAGCCAAGCCTTTCGTGTGGGATTGTGCACACAATTTGCATTAATTCTGTTCTGCAACATCACAAACTACACTTCCCTTCTAGTCAAGTGTGCGGTCCTCAATAATATATAGCATTTCCAGCAGAGAAAGCTGGAAGCAAAGAGGGGTTTGTGAGCTGGAATTAGGCTGCCTCTGTTACTGGAGCAAGGAGATTCCGACAGATCTAATCCAACCCAGTAAGAATTTATCTTCTCTATTGCCATGTTTTTCTCTCCTCAGTAGAGCCTTAGACAGCTTTATATAGCAGTAGAGGGTGCTTTGGGTCCTTCTGTGCTCTTTCTTACTCCCAATGGAAACAGAAGCTTTGGAGCTCCTTTGGAGAAGGAGAAGCTGGAAGAGATGGATCCATACGACTTCTCACAACACTGAGCAGACAGGCTCTGCAAATGGATATTTTTATTTCCCCCAAAGCTGAAGAAGTCTTTTCTAAATCCAGCCCCAGGGCTGAGTGCACCCCGAGACCCCAGCAGAGCGTTTCTCGTGTGGATCACAGCACGTGGCACGGCAGATCATAAAAAAATCTTTAAATGCGCCAAAAATCTGTCTGGAAGTGGAGACAAAAAGCTGTGTGATAATCCTGAGCCAGTGCAAACAGCAGGATCAGCACCCTGCCTTGTCCATGCAGTCCTTGGGTGTTCAGCTCAGCAGGATTTGGTTTCCAGCGCTGGCGAGAGCCGCAGGTGTCTGCGGGCAGCGTGAGGATATCATCCCACCCTGCTCCTCACAGGCTCTTCCCAGCCCCAAAACCCTGTCTTCAGGCTGAGCAGGGCTCCCTTTGGGCACAAACACCACAGCCTGTGGCACATGAGTCCCCAGAGCCCACGGTGGCACCTGTTTGGTGACAACTCAGATCCAAACAGCCACAACCTTCACTCGTCTACCTGCAGCTCTGAGCAGCTCCAGATGATCCTCCCAGCTCTTGGTTCCATGTGTGCTTTGCCTTTGGGTTTGCTGGGTTTGGTTTGGGGCTTCTTTTCTCTGTTTTTGTTAACACGAAGGAGTACAGAGGTGAAAGATAATACATTTGTGGCTGCAAAGGAATTGACTTAAAAATAGAAAGATGGGTGGTATCTAATTTGGCAGTTTGGGTCTAATCTAAACTCCTGCTGCCTGTCCTGTTTGGAATAAATGCATTTATTAGATGAAAGCCCAGGGAAAACAGGCCCTTCGCTTGTATTAGAGACTCTTTTTCAGTCAGTTAAAGAAGGGCCTTTCACACCCACATTTGCATTTGAAGTACAAATATATTCTGGCAGGACTTGTATCAACACGGAGGTCCCAAGCACAACACCACAGATGGGAAAGAACGTGTATTTATAAAACAGCATTTTGAAATCTCTTCCTCGCTCCTGTTATTCAAACAATAAATCACCCATGTTTCAGAACACTGGGCTGGGGTTTGTGGTGGGATTTTCCAGCTCTCATTACCTCCCGTTGAAGATTCCCAGTTTGCCATTATCACAGCTCAGCCATTTGGTTTCTCTCTCCATCTCCCTGCAGCATCCCAGCAGGAATACCTAATCCCAGCGGAGAAACACAAACTGCAATCCTGCTCCTACCTCACACTTTCACTTTCAAGTGCAGGAAACTCCAACTCAAGCTTTTTAAGAGGCCTTGGGACAGTTTTCCCAAAAAGTTGTTCGGACGGAAATACAGGTTAAAGCTGTGCTAAGTTCAGTCCAAATGTTTTCTCTTATGAGGGACTTTATGGATGAATAATCAGAGATGAAAAGTGAATAATTCTCGAGGATTTCCTGCTTGTTTTTCAAACTGGCATTAATCCCTGTTTAACAGATAGCAGCTGAAATCCATTGGAAGTCTTGCATACACAGGACCCAGTGGAAATTTATGTGTAAACCAGACTTTATTCAGTACTAATCTCACTGCAAAAATTCTGATATTGCTTATCTGCAGTACAAGGGTGCAGCCAGATTAAATTAATGACTGTTTTACTGTGTGGTTGTTTTAAATCCACAGAGATGCTTAAAATCCAGTTTAAAAGGAACAGATATCCTAGATGAGAAAACAAACAAAAACTAGCAAAGCTTTGTTTTACCTGCCCTAATTTACAGCTTCCTACTTTTCCTGCATTCTGTTTGGGAAACAATCAGCTTCTTTCAGGACAGAAATACAAACACGAGGAATATATGCATAAAAGGAAAAACTAGTACAGATGTAGACTGTGGGTTAAGAGCTATTTCTGCAGTATCAGAAGACTAAACCAGACTCTGGCCTGGCCATAAACTAAGCCCACGCCCTAAATGAGGTGCCAAGCCACAAAAAGCATTTGCGTCAACTGGGAATACAAGGAAAAGAAGGACTTCTAATTATAGGGCCTGGAAGCGGAAGCCCGGAGTGATTAGGAGCTGAGGCTGCTCTCTGTTTATCTGGGAGCTTCCTCCCCTCTCTCTGACAGACCAGGAGGGTGGGACTGGAGCTGCTGATGGGACACAGAGTTCTCCTGCAGCCCCGGGGGTAATGAGAGAGGCTGGGAGAGCTGAGCAGCTCCACCACATCCTATTTCTAACACCTCCCTAATTGCAGAGCTTGGAGTTTCACCAGGAGCTTCCCTTCCATTTGCCGAGGGTCAGGAGGGTTTTCCACCTCCCCAGGCAGTGTCACTCTGCTGAAAGGATTCAACACCTTCAGACTGAGTAGGGTTTCTTTTAAAAATACCAAGGGCACGAGTGCTGGGAGATCAGGCACACATCTGGGTGGAGGAAATGCGTATCCATGGATAGCCTGAATTTAGGGATGCAATTCTTCCATTTCTGAGCCCAGCCAGCCACTGCACCATCTCACTGTTTGTCCAAAAAGTATTGCAAATATGAACTTCTCACACTTCAGTTTTGAAATCTGAACTTTGATGCCAAGCTTTGTATTGAGCTTTGGAGGTTCCCAAATTAGAGGATGAGAGTTCTCAGGGGAACCACAGTGACTTAGAGCTGCTCCTGGCTCAGTCCATAGGGATTTCTCATGGCATTCCCACCTTCCCAGGCTCACTGGGACAGCATTCCTGCTCCCTGGCATTCCCATCTTGTTGGGATGTGACAAAGTTCATACAGCCCATGGTTTTCTGAAGCATCTGACTGACCTAAGAACAGTAGCTTTATTTATACTCACTTAACTCCTCTCCCAGGCAAGTCAAAATACAGCCAAATATCAGAGCTGCTCAGCCCCTGGGTGCTCCAAGTGGAACATGTGCTGCAGTTACAAAATTGGGTCTCAAAAAGCCTTAACTAAATAATGAAATTCTGATTTTAGCAAAATTCGCCGCAAAAATAAACACGAGTACGTAAAGATTTAACATAAATATTTTAAAAATCCCAAGAAGTCAAAAGAAAGAGAAGGAAAATAAAATATTATTTGGTGAAAAAATAACTCCCTGTGACTCCTGTAACTCCTAAAATAATCCATGGCTGCAGCTCTTCCTTCACAACCGACCCAAAATGCAGTATTTGATCGAGCCATCAATCACCCAGGATTGCTCCCCTCTTGGTGACATGAGACACAAAGACACAACATTCATAACTGCAACTCATCAAACTGCCTGAATTGCAATATATTTGTCTTCCGAGGCAAAATCCAAGTTGGAAACCAGAAGAAAACAAACAGAAAAGCTAAAGAATTGTTCTGTCATTAAATAATTACAGTTTGTTTTACCCTCCAGGAGTGTTTTCCTGCCCACTTTCTCTGATCAATGGGAAAAAACTTGAGCAGAGATGTTCCAATTTCAGCCTCTTTAACTATTAACTCAAGGCCACCATTGCATTTCAATATAGAACATTAAAATAATCAGAGCAATTTCAGGTCTGTTAAAGGTGCAGTCAGGCATCCCAAGGGGGACACAGTTTAATCTGTTTTACTGCTGGCCCAACATTAATTTTCTCGTTATTAATGGGTGGAAAATCTCTTTTGTAGCCAAGGAAGCGTAATTATTTTAAATTTTCAATGTCTTGCACTTCACAGCTCTCAGCTGCTAAGCTGGCAGGAGCAACACTTCTGAAAAGCAGATCATTTATTTACCACATTTAAAAGAAAAAAAAAATACCTATTTATAAATCAGCACAATTTTTACTGTTTACTAACTGGGAATCTTATTTGAAAACTTTCCTCTTTGACATTAAAATTGGAATCTACCTGCCCCATTCCATGGATTTAAAAGCTGCTCCTACTCCCAAATTGAGCATGGATTTAGCTACAGCTACAGAAATATTTTAATTATTGTATTCTCAATTTGGTTTTAAGGGCTTGCACTGAAAAATATTGTGTTTTTTGCTGCCTCTAGAAGGGTGAGAAGGCAGGATGGAGTCCTGCAGCTGGAAAATCCCTCCATGCTGTATTTAAATGCAGAAAAAAGCTTTTATCAGGAAAAGCTGCCCCAGGAGAAGACCACCAGGAAGCTTTTGTAACAAAATGTCCTTTTCAGAGGCTCTAAGGCTACTTACTCGCCTTAACAAATTGGCAATTGAAGCAGAAGCTCTGAAAAATCAAAAAGGGGATAATTCTCATCTTTCCTGGCTGCCCACAGCCACCTCCTGGGTTTGTTGTACATAGAGTTCTTGGCAGTGCAGCCTGACAGGGAAACGAGGCACAAACCTTCCAAAAACAGGACTGAGTGATTGAAACAACTTTGGAATAGCCATGAACACTTCTCCACTTCACTTGCCTCCCAAAGCAAACAGCAGGGATGGAGATGTTTGTAGGGATGCTGCTGGAAACCTCAGGGGAGCCCAGGAGGCCACAGCCAGGTCAGGCTCTGCAAGGACCACAGCACAGCACAGGAATTGGGACCTCCTGGCACAATTCCCTGCTCTGGTGGCCTCAGAAACTCGGACAGACTTCCAAAATTATTCATAAATTCCAAAATTATGCATAACTGGAGGCTCCCCTAGAAAGAGGAGCTGCAGAGGAAGAGCAGCACTGCAGTTCACATGAGGATGTCCTGGAATCCTCCAACACCAAACTCAACCAACACTCCAGAATCAGTGATCATATCTAAAATGTAGGGCTGATTTCTCTAATTTATTTCATCTGTAAATTGTGAAAAGGACATCTCTACAGGTTTTCATGTGCCATTTATTCCCACATTGCATCCTTGAAGCCTCATGCCCAAAATACACCTTGGGGAGTCCAAGAGGATCCAGCCCTTCCTCCTCTCTGCAGAAAGAAACTTTGTGGGCTAAATGAACAGACTCTCCATTAATGAGGGATAAAATGATGTTAGAGACAGTAAAACGAACATCATTTTAAAGCCTTCACTAAAATTGTCCCCAACCATCTAAAATTTAAAGTTAGAAACCACAGCTGCTGTCCAGATCCCATACAAAAAGCTCACCAAAAATCAAGATGAATGCGTGCAATGATCAATATTTTTGACACACAGAAAATTGTTTTAAATTGGAATAACTAGAGTTGATTCTGAAATATTTTCCTAGACATAAAAAGAAAAGGAACAAGCTGAAGTAGGTCACATATTTGTTAGCTGAAAACTTCAGTGCTGGGGACATCTAAGATTTGGTGACAAAAATCTGATTAACAAAAAAGCACTTTCTTAGGCAACATCACAAAATAGATTATTTCCATCTAAAAACTTGATCGTATCAATATCCTCACTGTTTTTATTGGGAACAAACCATGGAAAGTAAAAACTGTGATTTATTAGTTATGCCTTGACACACAATTCAACTTCCTTCTCTCTCTCAGTGTCTCCAGGAAGAGGCAGCTTTTGGGTAAAACACTTTCATTTCTTGTGTCAAACCCCATCCAATCATTAACTCAAGTTAACCTAAAAAGAATATTCATCCTTGTGCTTCATATTTCTAGAAATCCTGAAAAATCCCAATTTTATGACCCTAAACCACTCCAAATAAACAGAATGCATGTGTCAGCTACAACACTGACTCCGAGCACTCAGAAATAAGTTCCATTTTCCAGCCTTAAAAATTCTGTCCCACATGAGCCACGTTTATTCATGCAGGCAACAGATTTTGGCCTTAAAAAAAGCTTGATGGGAAGGGGTTGTGGTAAGAAAGAAATAAATACCACGTGTCTGTGTTATTTATTGAGCAAATATATGGCAAAATCTGATCCCTGCTTCCTGTCAATGCTGTGTTTCCATCTCTCACATACCCACTGACCTTCAGTGCTTCCCAGTGCCACTCATGGCTTTATTTGGCTTTTTTTTAAACACAGCCTTGCCAGTTTTCAAAGTCCTGAGCACCTGTGCAGCTCCTGGGCTGAGACACGATGGAATTAAGCTGTTTGTCAGCCCCAGAAAGGAAGATTTTCAGTGGATTTCCAGTGAACCAGAGCTGAAATGAGGAGTCAAAGTGGTGTTTGAGAGCAAGCAGCCAAGGGCAGTATCAAAAGGCACCTCTTGTTTTGTTCTCTGTAATGAGCTCAGCCTGATTGCAATGGAGCACTGCAGAATGGACTGGATGATGTTACAGCCCTGGCTTCAAACAAAATCCTGCCTTGATGTTAAATAAAGAGCACAGAGCCCTGGCTGAGTGCTGCTCTCACTGCAGGCAGGGAGGGAAGAGTTCTCTGCTGGTTTGTCCTCATCCTTCCACCCAGCATCTGCGAGCAGCCAAAATTAACACCTCCTGAAGAAGTGTTTGGCCATGAAACACCATCAGATCTCAGTGTCATCCTCGAAATTATTGTCATTCCAGTACCTGAGCAAACCAAAGAATTTGATCATAATACAAGTATCCAGCAATTTGCAAAAATATCCTTCCCTTTTAGAAAAAATGCAAGTTAATTTGGTTTTGCACAAACATTCTGCTGCCCCTTAAATCTACACAATCCCAAAAACTGTCTTAAGGAGGCATTTAATTATTATTTATACAGCATTCTAATTTAAGCATTTTTATATATATTTATTTCACTTATTTATTTAACTTAACTAGCATTGCTTCACTCCAGGTATCATCCTTCTCCCAGAGCACAAAGCAAAGTGACTGCTCTGGAATAGAGAATTCTCAGTTCACTGCACAGAGCTCCACAAAAAATTCTCTGCCAAGAAAATGCAGGCAGATGAGAATACAGCTTTTCTGTCACAAACTCCCAGTGAAGTGCACAGCACAGTTAAAGAGTTCTGACACAACAGATGGGGTGTCAGAATGACACCAACTGGTCAGCAAAAGTGAAAATATAAATGACAGACATTTAGTTTTATTCTCTGAAATGTGACTTCACCCTCATGATCTTGGTGGCATTTGCTGCATTTTAGAAATTGTTAATTTAGGCAAGTGGAAGCTGTTGATTCTCTGGCCATTTCCCTGAGTGATGCTGCAATCAGTGAGGACATTATTTATCTATAGAAAATGAAATGTTAATTGTCATACTAATCACATCTATTAATACACAAGGTTTGTAGTTGTCTCTGCTGCCCACAGTGATTGTTCATTTACAAAGAGGAAGGGAAGAAATACTTTTGAGGAGTTTCTTACAAACATTTTCAGCTTAAAGTTGATTTCACTCAGGAGAAAGGGTAAGATCACAAACTCTTCATCAGCAAACAAATAATAATAATTTACTTTAAAAACCAGTGAAATGATTATACTTCTGTATTTATGGTAGACTGCAATTTAATCCAGGTGCTGATCCTTTTGACAGCTGCACATCACACCTGGCTGTCAGGATTCCAACAGGCAGGAACTCCTCAGCAGGGGAAGAAGGACTGAATCTCCTCCCTCCCACCTACAGTTGCTAAAACAGTTGCTAACAGCTCCCACCTACAGCTGCTAAAACCCACAAACAGTTGCTAAAGTTTCCAATTTCCAGAAAATACAAATTTCACATCCAACACCCCACAAAGCAGCTCAGCCACGGACACTGCAGTGTCCCAGTGCTCCCAGCAATCCCTCCAGAGCCATGGGACACATTCCCATTGGATTTCCTGCCTTGTTCCCATCTAGCCAACACTCAGAAAGATCTCTTACCGCTGGGGTTGAAGGCCATGCAGCAGATGGGTTTCTCGTGGGCAGGGAAATGAGCCACGATGCCATCACTGTCAGAGTCCTCACTCACCAGCACCTGGGGACAGCAGAGCCAGGGTGAGTTAGGGAGGGAAAACACAGCAGGAGAGAACCCTAGTTTATTGACAGGGATTGGTCTGTAAGGAAAAACACAGCAGAATTGGGCAGAATCCCAATTTATTGACACAGAGATTGGTTTGTCCACAGTGGAATTCACAAACTAACTGAGTCAGCTGAACATCACCAATCATCAGGAATTCTATCAGATACAGACATGAGATCTGCTGATAACCTGAGAGCAACCTGAAAGGATTACCCACTTCATGCCTGGATTTCCTATTTATTTACCCTATTCAAATGAGGGAAAATAGAAAGCTAATCCTGTTTTGCTCCATGAATTATTGCTATTATTGCACAGAATTATCACACAGACCAGGACCCTCTCTGCTGTGCAGGAAGCTACATTTGAGGTTTCCAGTAACAAAATAACAAAATCACATCCTAGAAAGAAAAGGGAATATTTAACCCTTATATAAACCAGTATTTTAATTCCAAGTATACAAGGCAAACGAGCAGAAGAACAGATCAGAGCCCAGAAAAAGTGAGTTTGCTTTCCATGAGTCCCACGGGTGGGAACAGCACAGCTTCCATCCTGGATTGAGGGATGTGGATTTCCAAAGGATGCAAGGACTGCCAAGGGCTGTCTGTGTGTATGGAAGCAGCTGCACTGTGGAACACACAGTTAACGTGGATTTTCTCTCATAAAATACCTTCTTGTGAACAAAAAGGAATTAAAATATAGGAGAGAGTTTTCACAGCAGAGGGAAATTCAGTGGAAAAGGAAATACCTGGGCTGAGATCTCTGTTGTGCAACAGCTTCTGGGGAAAGGGACAAATGATGAGTTTTTGGGGTTTTAAACAAAAGCAAATTTGAAGCTGATAAATGTCCTGGGTCAGTCAAACTAAAGCTGAGTGTGAGGAGACACAAAGTGACCTCCAAAGAACAAAATATCACTGTTTAAATGTATGAAAAGCAAAGATATTCTTAGAATTGTAGAAAAGAACCAGAAGATGTGGGGACAAAACCATGCAAGAGCTGTAGGAGTATTTTATTCCTTGATCACATCATCTAAAAAGCTAAACAAAGTAGAACAAAAAGAAAGATCTGTCAGAAAAGGACTTGAAAAAAGGGGTTTTGTGGTGAGCAAAAACCATCTTCTCACCAAGACAGCTCCAAACTGCCCGTTTCAAGTTCTGAATAATTTGTCTGCCTCCTCCAAAATAATCTGCAAGGCTTTTAATACTTCCTATCCCAAGCAGACACCGAGCTAATTGGGAGATATTTTTATGCTTCAAGCAGTCACGAATTGGGGTTGGGAGGTCTGAGCTGTCAGAGCTCACAGCTCCTGGCAATGGCACAGCAGCACAATTATGGCTTTGCTTCCCCTCGTCAGCATTTCGTGCTCCTTCCACAACCACCAAAAGCAGAGGGGCTGGAGATCTTCCCAAGGGTTTTCCAGAGGAGCACAGCTCAGTCCCTGCCATCCATCATCTCCTCACAGCTCCCACTCGCAGCATTTTGCTCTAATTAAAGAGACAAAGTAACACCAGAAACCAGAAAGAATTCGTGGAAGAATTTCTTGATGAAAGAATTTCTTTATGAAATAATTTTTTTTTTTTGGCAAGTCTGGCCCGTTAATGAAAATATTTAATCGAGAAATGCGTAGGTATTGCAGGATCTAAATCATTGCTAGAAACAGTTATTATATAGGATATTTCATGTGCATCATCTTCTACAGGTTGTAAAGTGGATTAATTCAACATGGCTTTATTTGAGAAAAAATAAAAATGATAAATGCCCTGCTGTTATCAGCCCTGCAACATAAACCCTGTCCAACAGGCAGCAACATTGGATGGCAATGTGATCTTTAAATATTTCCCCTCTGGAAATATGATACAAAGCAAAGGAATCACAACATTAAAAACTGCAAAACACCTCAGAAGTACAAATTTGAGAATTCAAAGAAAGCTAAATCTCTAGCTGTGTGTGATGTTAACTGCATCATCAACCAAAGAAGAGCCTCTTTGGGAATGTCCCTCCAAAGATGCACCAAACCAAAGCCTGGTTCCTGTCCCAGCTCAGAGCTGCTGCAGCTTTAAATCCCACCGTGACTTCCCCTTTTTTATAGAACTTAAGGAAGTCAAAATCACACTGATACAACACACAGTGCTTTAGGAATATCAAACCAAACCCCACATGGTGCCACCAGCTCCTGCAGCCAGCTGAGGCTTTTGTTCCCCTGAAAACAGCAGAGCTGGGAATTTTTCCTGGAAATCAAAGCAGTGGGACAATTTCCCTAATACCACATGCAAGTGCTGTCAGGGAGCTCGAGGGAAGCAGCTCAGTCTCCTTCCCAGGGAGCACAGAGCCCACAGGAATCCCGAGGCTGCAATTTTTTTCCTCCCAAACAGCCTTCCTTCTCCAAGGTAGTGTGGCCTCTAACCACTCTGCTATTACAAATAAAAACCTTCCAAAGTCTCTCATTGAGAAAGGTTCCTAAATTCCTGTTGTGATCACTGAGTCCCTGAGCTTCAGCAGGATGCTCAAGGATCTTCCTAAAAAAAAAAATCAAGGAACCACACTGGGACTATTCTCCCAAGACACCCTCAGCTGCTCCTGATGCCCAAAGCTATTTTATCGAGAGGATTTTGCCAGAAGCTGCCCAGCCCAAGAGCCCATGGCTGGATGTGCTGAGCCACAGCAGCTCCCAAACCAGCTCTGAGCACTGAAGTTAGTCAAAGATTAATCAAATCCTCTTTATCTCACCCTGAAAGAAGAGACAAAACACCGAGGGCATTGTTGCATTTACTAACAGCCAACAGGAGGTAACTGCAGCCAGAGTTTTTTTCTCCTGTGCCATATTTTCCTCCCTCCGTGGTATTTTCCATACTGCTGAACAGAAGCCACTCGTAATTATGACTTTAATTATTTTAATCTTTAAAGGCAAATTACACCACTTATCCCAGTGGAGACATGTTTTTAAATAAAACATGAAAGTAACACAAATAAAAATGGACCCAAATCTAATCAAGCAGGTCCTACTCTTAATACAATTAAGAAAAGAGTAATCCCATCATCATCAAAACAAATAGGTTTGGCAACAATTATAAATACGAATATTACAACACAAATATTTGCTGTGCACTTGAGATCCCCAAATGCTTTAAAGAGTTTGATTCAGCTCCTCCACACAAAGAGCCTCCCCCAAGTTACAGCCAAGGTCAAACTTCAGTGAAAAAGGGGCTAAAAGTGATAGATCTGTGGCATTAACTACTGCACTCCTTTTAATAGAATCCAGCATAAACTCAAACCAGCCTCGCGCTCAGCCTGAACCATTTATCTGAGACAAAAATGTCTTCTTGACAAAAACCAGATCTCCTTTAATAAAAGTGAGGCAGACAGTATTATGCTCTGAGGGAATCCTGGTGCTCTTTTTATATTTATATATAAAAAGAATTCTTCTGTAATACACGGAGATATAAAAAGTGAAGGAAAACTGAGGCTGAATAGCTGAGCATCAGGACATCAGCTCAGCCTTTGCCAAAGCTGCTCCTAAAATAAAAGCCTTGGTGTTAATGACCAGTGGAATTATGTCTGCAGTTAAAGTTTTATTATTGAATATGCTTCACTCTTTGAGCTTCTCTTTGCTTCAGACCGAAGTTTCACAACAATTCCTGCTCCTGATAAGCATCTTGATTTGGTTCAATTGCTATCAACTCCTCACCAAATGAAAATGAACTTTTCAAACTGCGGCAGTCGGCTGCTTTTTTTCTGAAAATTCCTCTTTAAGGCAATAAAAAGTTAATAGGGAACAGGGAGAAAAAAAAAAAAAGCCCTGATCACATTTTAAAACGTAAACAGATCAACATGTTATCTTATTTTGCTGAGTTGTTTTGAAAATATTCCCTCCAACATTTGCCTGAGCTGTGGATGAGCAGCGATCTCTCATCAATCACAGCACCCAGAATGGAGATTTGGATTTTTCAAATGACCACATCTTTCTCTGTCAACCCAACTGTTAGAAGCTGAACAGATTTACATTCAGCCCCAAAACTGGCGACTTTTGAGCAAGGTCATTATTGCTGCCTGCACGTGGGTGGCCCAGTGGGTGAATTAATTAAGAATACAGAAACAAAGGTCGAAAGAAAATAATTTTTCTTTCAAACCCAAGCCAATAAAGTCTTCCACATTTAATTCCAATTACTGAAAAAGAGGACATCTGTACAGCTTTAGGTTTATCCATTTCAACTAATTAAGGGATTCAAATAAATAGTCGTTCCATCTAACTGAAAAGTTTGCTAACACTTCATTAGAAGGAAGTTTAAACAAGCACACAACCTTGTTAACATATTTTGGTTTACCACAAAGTTACTTGGGCATCTCGATAACTATTTTTATTCCTTTTACAAATATCTCCTGACAGCCAACGTCAATAATTCTGCATTCCTCTGCATTTATTTAATTACCTCATAATTCAAATTTTCTTAAAGTATCACCAATTATGAAAGTAGGAGCTATCACATAAACAACTGCTGGGGATGAGAGTTTACTACAATATCGACATTCAGAAAGTTTATTAAAAATATTTTCCCTGCAGATTTAATCCTGCAAGATTACATTAGGAGAGTTCTTTGGTCTTTAATTGTGTATTTTTCAGTGGTGAGTTTGCATTTCACCCTCTGCCATGGCAGCACAGTGCAGTGAGTGAGACACATCGAGCTCCCTCTTATTTTCCTTATATTTGATGCCTTTGAAATGGAAGAACTAATGAAAAAATTAGTGAAAACTTAAAATTGTAGTGAGTCCTCCTGGCTTATGTCCAAAACATGTCCCTTCATCGTCCTGCTGGCACAGAAATTGGTATATTTGTCCACATGCAGAGCAACTCAGTCCAGCTATAAAACCTGTGTTGCTGCTCAAACCAACTGAATGAGTATTAATGTGCAATACTTTAGATACATTTCTTTTTTAAAAAATGCTTCCCCACTGAAAAAAATACTTATTTCTCCTATTCTATAAACCAGTAACTTTAGAAAAACCATGGAGAACAGAGTGTGAGCCACACAGGGCAGTCAGGTTCCCTAAAACACCAGAGAGGTTGGGTTTGGCATCACCCTGTGCTGATGATGGAGCTCACACTGACCACTCCCAGCAATCTGATTTTCCGCAGGAGAATAAATTCCAATCTCAAAAATTCCCAGAACAATGCAGAAGGTGTGGAGCTCAAAGTTTGGGATCAGCTCCAGTGTCTGCTGGAGTCCCAGCTGAGCTCAGGGAGATTCTCACCTGCTTCAAAGCTCAGATGTGTTCAAATTCTGCTCTGAACTGCAGCTCCACTCAGCTCTGCCACACACCAGCCAGGACAAACGTGTGCCATCCCCACTGGTATTCCCTGCAGGAATTCCCCTGCCAGCACTCAGCACCACATCCCTGCCAGCCTCCTCAGGACATGCCAGCATCCCTGCCAAAAGGAGGATTTCCCAGCTCACATGAGCACAAAAACTCCCATTGCCACTGGAGGGACAGGAAAGGGGACTGGGAGCACCCAGGACACTCCACAGATGACAAGGGTCTGCTCTGGGGCACTGTGGAATGACCATGTGCAAAGTGCATTTATCTATTTCTAATCAACTTTTTGCCAGAGGGACATTTCAGGAAGAAAAAATTGTTGAAAAGTCTTCTGCGCCATGAAAATCTAACAATGCAGAAGAAATGTTATTTTCTTTTTCCTGGAAATAAATATAACTCTAATTCTGAAAGCAAATTGCAGCGCTGGATATGAATTAATAGTTTAACAGCATTTTAAACCTTCAGATCACAACAATATGAATGCAAAACATACAACTAGGATATCCAACTTCCTAGAGATTCAGGACAAAACTTATTTTCCTAAACCTGATGGTTTATTTACGTTAGAGCAGCAGGCTTTGGACAAGACAAGTGTTATCATTTTTACAGCTCCTCTCCTGTAGTGCCCTTTAGGCTCTGAGAGCTCCTTTCTATTGCTAAGGTCAGAGGACAACTTCATAAAACCCCTAAATCATACAGAACAAGCCTTAAAAACCTAAGATCTATCATTTTTTTCCCCCTAGGCCTATGCAGAAGAATCAAAGCACAGACAGCAACCAGCAGAAATAATGACCACATTAAACAGCTTCATCAGAAATTTATGAAGTAAAATTTGTCTTTTTTTTTTCCTTGTTGTATATAAAGAGCCAAAAGACCTTTTTTTCTTTTCCTGGAAATAAAAACAAACCCCAACAGCCAACAGAATTATTTTAAGACCTGATTCTAAGATCTTAATTTTTTTTTTCCATTTTCCTTTTTTCTTTTATTTCAATTTTGGAAGAAAAGGTCTATAATGTTTTATGAACAATTCCCTTTCAATGCAACATTGCTTGGCTAAGTACTTCCAAAATTAATTTTCAAGAACAACGATAACAAGGTTTTTCATTGTTTTGGTTTTTTTTTTTTTGCAAGTAAAACATTTTATTTTCCTGTCAGGAAAGAAAATAACTTGACTAAATAACTTGATTTCTGATGTGTCCTTAATATCTCACTGACTTACCTACAAGGAACATCATAAAGATAGGGAAAAACAAGAAAAAATGAAGTGTTTTTTTTCTTTAAATTCAATAAATGTGACCATGAGAAAAAAAGTACTACAGACTAGTTACAGAATAATGAAGTGTGTGGGAGTTCTGCATAAACACTGAATCCAGGACCAGACACTTGAAAATTAAATGAGTGGTAGAAACAACCAAAAAAAGACATGGATATCTTCTCTGTCACAGAGACAGGAAAATGCAGCACTTTAAAGTTTGTCTGATAATGGTGTGGAGTTTGTAACAAAGGATTTTGCTTGATGATTTTGCCTGTATATTACTATGTACAGCAAATTTACTCTATTATTAGAAAACAATACAAATGCCTCACAAAACAGCGTCATGCTTGATTGCATTTAGGATTTATACAAAATATAAAATTATAAGCTCATATCCAACTTCACTCATCATTATTTTAACTTGGAATTCAACAATTCCCCCTATTTCCAAACAGCCACGTTCTGTATCAATAAATATAATCAGACTACATCTCCACTTGGACTGATCAGCATCAATCAATGTCAATTAGGAACAACTGTTGGAGAGACAAAATGTGACACTTCACACTTGATCTTGTCAAAGTGTCACATAAATATGTTGCAAGGACAATATATATTTTGGCTGCTTTTCAGTCCCAAACACGATTTTATCCCAGCTCTGTTTGTCTGCAAAACTTTCTGCCCCGGCGAAAATCTGGTTTATTTTTCCCTGCCAACAGCACAAAGCACGTTTCCCTGGGGTTGAGGTGCAAATGCAGGTTGTGTCTGTGAGCACAGTGTTACCTGTCCCTCTGCCACTGTCTCGGTGTCGATGATGGTGACAATCCCAGGCACCAGGGGACTCCGGCGCAGGTTGCTGTGAGCCAGGATCTCCTCCTCGGTGGCTCCTGATGGCAGTGTCCCCGTGAGCTGGGTGACAACCTTCCCCACCATGGTCAGCCCAGTCTTTATTGTCTGCAAAAAAGGGGGAAAAAAGAACATTCAGTGATGTTTAGGGCTGTGCTGGGGGTTCAGCTTGGATTTTTGGAGTGAGGTATCAGCTGCAAAAGGCTGTAGCAAAACAGTGAGAAAAAATCTGGTATTCTATCAAATGCAAGAATTCACTTATTTTGGGAGTCAATTATTCCAAAGCGTTATTGAAGAAAGAAGTGGTTTAATGTTCATGTAATTTAATGTTTTCCTATTTTAAGAATTCCAGTTTTGGGGGTTTTTTAACTTTGTTTTTACTCTCTCCAAGAGCATGGATGGTCAGAAGGATCAAAGATGAGGGCAGTGCTCACACAGAAATGCAAACAGCCCCTAAAGCTGACAGAGTTTTGTCTTCTGCACAGTGCAGGAGAGCAGGAATTTGCCTTCCCTACATGGGACACACTCATTTTTTCCTCAGCAATTAAGCACTAATATGGGACTCAAATCCAGAAAAATTACAAATGCCACTCTCCAGGTCCTGGAAAGGGAACTCCCAGGCACATCCCAGCACAAGGAACAGGACTTTCCAGGCTCTGCACGTTTCCCAGAGGTGGGTTCCAAAACACAATCACTGCAGCAGCTTTTATCAGCTAAAGATGCTGAAGATTGTTTTTATGTTGCTTTCTTTTATTTGGAGAAAGAGGGAGAGTAGACACAGTAGGAGAGATGCAGTTTGAAAGAAAAACAAGCCCAGCTACAACTTTAAATATTTTCTCCTTGAACCAAGGACTGTGCCTTATTTGCCTGTAAAGCATTGAGCAGATTTATTATGCAATATAAATAAGAAATAGCAAAAGAGATCAGAATGGAATGACACTGTAACAAGCCAATTCTTAACTAAAAAGACAAGCTAAGCTGCCTGCTAAATTGAAAAGGAAAAAAAAACATCCAGATCCCAGGCTGAAACCAAGAAGCAGCCACAAATCAATTGCAACTGCTTTGTTTAGTGCTAAAATCTCAAACTGCAGTGATTAGAAAACACATTAGTGTTCATCAATTAGCAGCCAAACGTTTGTTTTAATAATTCATGGGCAATGACTTACACAAAGTCTGTTAGTGTGTTGTCAGGAAAACCTCTGAAGGGCCAACAGCAGCAGGCGCCACACAGTATCGATGGCCATGGCCAGCCAGGAAGGCTGATTAACCTCTGAGATGCCTCTGCTGATGGACTCACCCCATTAATGCTAATGGAGATACTTCCACTTAAAATCGAGCCAGCCCTTTAGCACAGGAATGGCTTTGGGGGTTTAAAGTCTTTAGTAATATCCTGCCATTTGTTTCTTGTTATTTCTT
Organism: Entomyzon cyanotis; assembly: GCA_024500445.1. Taxonomy (NCBI): domain Eukaryota; kingdom Metazoa; phylum Chordata; class Aves; order Passeriformes; family Meliphagidae; genus Entomyzon; species Entomyzon cyanotis. The sequence continues at coordinate 3,906,178 of JAKEPQ010000673.1, forward strand.
TTTATGCCCGGCTACGACGGAGGAGAATAAAACGGATTTGAACAGTGGCGAGTTGCAGGAGGCTGGAGAAGGGAACATAAAGCAGATATTGATAGCTGAGGAATAAACCTAAAATAGCCCCGATGGCAGCACAGGAATGCATTCCAGCTCTCCTGGCAAAAACTGACAAGGCAGTTTTTTGGCCAATAGTAAAAATCGTAGGAAATCATTCGTTCTCGTTTATACAGCAGGGGGGAGAAATCAGTAAATGCTATGTGGTAAAACACCTATGCAAGTGAAAAGGCTAAAAACTGTGATTGAACTATTTTAGAAAATATTTAATATATTATATATACATATATTTAATATTCATAATGATAGCAACGGGATGACAAATGCTAACATAAATTTCCAGCTCTCTAGAAAAGGATGAACATGCTCACCCAGCAGCTGCATCCCTGCTCCAGCAGGCAGAGGTGTGCAGAGATGTGGCCAAAGCCATTAGCTCCCAAATATCAGTGCAGAGCCATTACAGCACTTACTGCCCCGTGCTGTTGTGTATATTTGCAAAACTTTGGGGTAATCTTTAACCTTTCCCATGCCACATCAGCTGTCCCCTGCATCCATTAGGGATAATGACCTTGCTCTCACATAAGCTGTTAGTCCTCATTAAGGAGTTATCAGGTAACAAGAGAAAACAGATGCAGCCTTTGCTAAATCACTTTACCACTGCAGGATTAAAAGATATGGAGAAGGAATCAGCCAAAGGAGTTATGAGGTGAGAAGGAGTTGGTTTATAATTTGATGCGAGACATGTGACAGAGCAAATATTTTAAAAAATTTTAAATGAAATAGGTTAAAGTTTGCACTGTCCCAGTTCTTTTGTCACTGATGGGAACCTGCCAGTGAAGCCTGCTTATAAATAAAATTAAAATACTTGATCCAGTTCCTTTTGTAACCCATGATTCACAATGTGCAGAAAGACACATTATTTATAAGCTCACATGTACCCTATCTACTTAAAAATACGACTGTTCACATTCTTTTAAATATAAAGAAATACATATATTTAATTAAAATAAATGTGTGCCCTCATATCTCATTTAACTGAAAAGTAAGTACAACTTTAATTAGATGAAAAGAATTTAAATGCACCATTCAGTGCCTGTTAGGCTGCTTTGTTCCAACAAAGGCCTTGCATCCTTTTAGTGACAACACAATATATTGCTCCTGCTTCTCATAATAAATACATTTTATATTATTTCTTTGATTGCAAATGAAAAATCTATAGAAAGCAGAAAGAGATATCAAAGATCTGCCTTGGGTGTCAACACAGTGAGGTTGAGCCTCACACTCAGTTTGAACAAAGTGATAATGGGGTTTATTCTGGAATTCCATGTCCATTCTACTGTGTTTGTCCAACTGGACTGAAAAGAATCTTCATCCTGGGGAAGGTGCCTTTCCTGCCTACATGCACTGAATGTATTCTTCAGCACCTCTAAGGAATGGTATTTTTATTTTTCCAAACACATCCATTTCTACCTCTACTCATCATTAACCTAAATGTGAATCTTGACACATTTTCTGTTTGCAGAGATTTTCTGCTTGGTCAAGTGACAGAAACTATCAGAGTTTTTACAACATGAACACCCAGGAAGCCACCAACATGATGACAACTTGGACCTCAGTGATTTTGGTTAACAGGGACCTTCCCAAATAGCTCCCAAGCTGTTTGATTAAGGAGGAAATTTATTTCCTGCATCAAGAGCAGCACCTCCCACTGAGGACAAACCCCTGGTCTCACCAGGACATGGGTCAGCAAAGGGAAAAACATCACAGAAAATATTCTGTGCTGCCACCCAGACCTTCGAGAGAGGATTTGAGAGGCAATTCTCCAAAGTGACCCTGCTGAAAGCTCTCAGCTTTCCTTCTCTTTTATATGAAGGTTTTTCCACTTCATTAGGAAACTGGAAGGCAACCAGAGAAAAAGCTGTTACCCAAGGTAACCTGGCAGAACAAGAACTTTAACGGAACCACTTCAGAACCAAAAAGCAGCAGTGGAGGGAAAAGGAAAGGACATCCAACTGCCCAAAAAGCTGGTCAAAGCAGAGGAATTACAAAGCCCTGCAGCTGATAGGACACAACAGCAGCAGAGGTTCCTAAATGAAGAATTACATAAGGAAGGAGTGAAGCTGATGGTGAGGCAATGAGATGGACAAAGAGCAACAGATATTTGGAGCATCTATTTGCCAGCAAGGAAAGCAGCCCTGCAGTTATCAGAGATGAAAACTTGCTAGCTAGCAAGCCAAGACTCAATGAAATCCCTAATAAATTAAACATTGCAGCTTCACTGTGGCGCACTCACGGATAACAAATTAATACACTAAGGCTGAGATCCTCCTCAAGAGCCAAATCATGCAAATATTTAAAACTATATTAGTATTAATCTTGTCTATTACAGTAACTTGTAACAGGCAGGAGCATGAGCAATGTGCTGTGCAAATACAGAGCAGCACAGAGCCTGTGCCCTGGGGATTATCCCTTTTCCTCACTCTCACTGGGAGTTTATCTCTGCACAGAGGCTAACAATCTTTTCTTTCCTATGATTATAAACACATTTTGTCTTCAGTATCTATTCACATGATGCAATAGCACTACTTCAGAGTGATAAACTCAGTTTAACAGCAGAATTTCTGGATTATGATCCCTGGCAAGTACTACTCAGCAGGGAAGGTCATCAGCTACAGCGATCTGTTTGCAGGATTTTGCCACATCTGATCCAAACTGTGGCTGATCAGACTGAGCCAGTTGGTTTTTCAAACTTATCTGTGCTATAAAAGAGATGTTCATGATGCTGGGATTGAAGAAATTTCGGGAGATTTCCCCACACACTTTTTTTTTTTTTAACTGTGCTGATGGTGAAAGCACACAGAGAGCCAGCAAATCCCACCAGAGAAGGAGCAATTCCAGCTCCCCTCAACAATGTAAAAAGCTGTGATTTTTCTCCTTCTCCGGCCACACTGTGATTGTGCTGGAAGATGTTTGTTTTCATGTTTTGTTTTCACATGAGCTGGCCTGCCCTGCGTCCCTCTTTGTGGTTTCTCCTAACTGGTGTTTTCCTCGGTGCCACTGAGCCTCCTGTCCCGCGCTGTCATTTCATTCCTATTATTAGGTCTGTTTTGTTGCACATATCAGAAATGAAAAGGCTGGTGGTTACAAGGGAAGCTTGTAATCAGCACCGAGTTCACCCCACAGTGCCAAAACTCCCTCTGTTTGTGTGTGTGAGAAAAAGGAATTGCTTGGCAGAATGTTGTTGCAGCAAGGAAAGGAGCTGGGATGGGAGGGAGTAAAACCAAAGTTTTGCTTTGGTTGTGTTTAAGATTTTTCCAAGCCAGGTCTTCTTTTGATACTACAAACCCCCAGACATTTCTCTGAAAACAGAGGGATTTTATAACATCATTGGAGCAAGAAAACGAGGCAATGGAACCTATATGTAAACAGTCATTAATAAGCTCTAACCTTCAAAGAAGGTAATTAATTAGCTCTGGTACTGTGCTGTCACCCTTCAGAGAGAATAAAATGTCTAATGGGGGTGTGATGGAGTCCAAAAAGCACCAGGCACTTGTAAAGTCACTTCTCATGATGCTAAAAGACTAATAATTCACAATGTTGATTTCTAATCATATAAACTTGTGCCACTATGAAGAGCCTTTATACAAATCCATCCTACTGTCACTTCCCTCTAACATAAATATCTGTTTGTAATAAATAAAATTTCCAAAAAAATCAGTTCAGGCACAGGAATACTTTGTGGAAAGCTCCAGTTACTCCGAGGTTTGCAGGCTAGGGAGAGCAGGCACGGTGCTGATGCCTGCAGGGTTCTCAGTGTGCTCTGCTCTCTCTGAAGGGAGGGGGTGATGACACACAGCCCAATTCAGCAGGGAAACCTAATAATTATGTTCCAGCAGCAGCTCTCCCAGGGCAGATGATGGACTCACTTTGGCAGCACTAATGACTGTGGCAGTGTAAGACTGAATGTTGTCTCCACAGGCTCCACCACGGGATTGATGGCATCGGATCAGCTGCAAGAAGAAAGACAGCAACCAAGTCACTCCTATTAAACTACACAAACCCAGAAGCCATTACCAGAGCTCTTATTTATCATGTACAGTGGTGTGTTTTTTCCTACAAACAGCAAAAAGCCCTGCTGAGACACTTAACCCCTTTTTATAATCTTCTGGGTGCCACCCAGACTGTCGCGTCCCCAGCTCCAGTTTTCAATTACCAGATGAGTGCTCACTAAGAATTCATAAACTTTGAAATGGTGGGATTTTTGGTCTGGCAGCAATACCACAAATAAATTTAAATAAATATAATCAAAAGCTTTAGCCGTGTATATGTAACATTAAATATCAGACATTCTAAGAATCCGAGTGTGGCTTTCTCCCTCTCCTTTTTATGACGAGCAAGCAAAGAGATGACAAAGGAAAAGAGTTGTTTGAAACTTTGCATTTAATAGATTAAAGGAATGTACATGGGGTTTGCTTTTTACTGCCTTCCTTCAAAATCAATAAATCAAAACAAGACTCTTGTACCTGCCATCACCCTACAAAAGTAGGTTTCGCCTTTGAACCCTAACTAACAATAGAAGCTGTGCTTCTGACTATGTAAAATTAGAAAAAAAATAAAGATATTTGTTGCTTGCACACAGAACATGTTGCTGTTTAACTATTTGAGCTGAAGGAAATTAAAAATTACTGTAAGATGCATTTGTTTCTACAGGCTTTTCTGTCCTGCTTACGTTTAAATATCTAAATAAAAATACATAAACTAGGGAAAGCCAACAGTGAATTTACCTGGGAACACATAAGCCATTTAAATTCCCTTTGTGATATAATTCTTTCGCCGATCAGTGGCTGATATTTTGGCAGCAATACTTTTTAAATCCCGTGCTGACAAGGGTTAGGTTCCCCAGCACCAGAGAGGTGTGGCACTAAAGGAAAGGCAGTCCTGAATTTGGGAAGAAATCAGCTGTGCTGGAGGAGGTGTCACAGCAAATCCATTTTTGCCTCTGATAATTCCTGGCTCAGCTCTAGAAACAGCTTCTCCACTCACAGGTGGGAGGGAGAAAAAACATCTGCTTTGAGATCAAAATAAGGCATTAGAAGCTGAATTTAGGCTTCACTTCAGGCTTTAAATACACAACCACTTCTCTGGGTAAAAGCAGTGATCATTTCTTTGCTTGGGATCTATTTGTCTCTAGAAAGAAGAAAAAGTCTTTAAACATTTTCATTTTTTCCCTGGAGCTTAGCTTTTCCAAAGATGTTCAAAAGTAGACAATTTCATGCTATTTTCTAACCTGCACAGCGCATTTTTCAGAGACCTTTTCTTTTCTTTTTTCCCCCCTAGAACTACAAAATCTAGAAGTATTTTTGGATCTGAAACCCCTCCTTACCTTATTTTCTGCATAAGCAAGCCAACGGCTTCCAAGAGCAATAGGATTCATGTTTGGCCCTGGACAAGGATAGCAGCCTGCAAAGTTTGAGAAGGCAACATTGAGAAATGTCTTAATGACTTCTTCCAAAGAATTTTATTTATTGCCAAGAAAACAAAAAGTCTAAACAAAAGCCTCTGGGTTGCTAATATCAGTCAGTGGATGCTTGCATTTTTGTTTCTAGAGATAAGGCTGTGGTTAGATGAACTATTTTGAACATTTAATTATGTGTAAATATTCATTTCTCCTTATGTTTGCATTTTTAAAGCCATTTTGATACAAAAATGGCATTTTGGGGTGAGGGAATATTGATGTTTGACTCAACTAGTTCTGTATCTTCACATTTTAATTAATTTTATTTGACTGATGCCTTTCTGTTGGTGAACAGTTTGTTCCCTTCAAGCTCTTCTAGATTCCTATTGTATTAAATGATGCATTGTGCTTTTGGTTTTGCTTTTAATAATTCTGTATACAAGCCCTCAGCCTTTCAAAATGCTTTGGTTTTGATTATAACAATTCTATATACAAGTCCTCAGCCTCTCCACCTACTTTTGTACAAACTTAACTTTACACAGTGGGAAAATTCGTAATTCCTTTAAAATTAGTGGCAATGTTTCCACTGTTCACCTGCTTTATATTATTATTAAAAAATAGGTTTAGACATATGGATAAAGATAAGCATAAAAAAGAGAATCATTCCTGAGAATTAAAATGTGAAAATACCTGTAAGAGGAAATAGCTGTGAATGAAAACATGGCAAGGCTTAAAATAAATGAGGCCCATCTTAAATGGCATTTAATATAGAAAGTTTTAAAATATGTATTATTATAAAATGCTGTAAGTAAAATAAATATTTTTATAAATAAAATAAGTCATTTGTATTCAAAGATACGTGGTTTTACATGAAAAAATAAGGAGGAGAGAACGGCTATAAGGAGGAGGCAATCAAGCAAATGGTTAATCTCCATTTTCATCAGTTCTTAGGCTAATACAGTCAGTTTAGCAATTGAAATTCTCTCACTGATGGGCCAAGAAACAAAATATTGAAGCCCTGACAGCCACGTGTGTCTGATTTACAGGAGCCCTGGGCAGAAGGGATCAGGCACACAGCCTTTCAGAACTACACACACAACTTTGATACTGTTTACTGCATAAAATAAAAAATAAAATAATATAAAATAATATAATATAAAATAAAATAAATAAAATAAAATAAAATAAAAAAAAATAAAATAAAATAAAACCCAAAGCCAGCCACTGCAGTCAAGCTTCTGTTCCCCCAAAATCTCTGGTATCAGGCTCTGCTCTGCACCCACAGCAAGGAAAAGCAACCAGATCTCCACAAATATCCAGGTCTTTTCCAGCAGGCTCCAGAACAGCCCAGAACACTCCCTGAGGACAGCAGGACTTGGAGAAGTGGAATGGTTTTATTTCCCACAAAGAGGTGAGAAGGTGCTGGGGAGCTTTCTGGAGGTTTAAATGGACATTTGACAACACTTGGGGTGCGTTTTGGACCTGTGCATTTCATCTTGCAGAGCAGAGCAGGGAGGGGACTGCAAAACTGCTGTTTGAAAGGTCAGAAAGCAAGGGAAGGAGAGAATGAATTCACCCAAGGAAACTGATTTCAGGAGGCAGAAGCAGAGAATGAATTCACCCAAGGAAACTGATCTCAGGAGGCAGAAGCAGAGAATGAATTCACCCAAGGAAACTGATCTCAGGAGGCAGAAGCAGAGAATGAATTCACCCAAGGAAACTGATTTCAGGAGGCAGAAGCAGGGAGGGCTTTGTAAGCCTTATCGGCGCCCTGATCTCAGGAAGGAAAATGGGTTCTGCAGAGATGATGCCACAATTGTTATTGCATTCCAGGAGGGCATAAAATGTGGGTAGCCAGAGCCTCTTAAGGAACAAAGCAAGAAAGAGAAAAAAAAAAAAAAAAAAAGGTTGTAAATACAGCCCTGGGTTGTAAATACAAACGTGTTCTTCCGATGACATTACAGATCAGGGAGGTTTTAATGTCAACTTCTGCCTCAGCAGCTCTTATCTGGGTCAGGAAAGGCATTCAGGTCCCCCCAACCTTTCTTTTAGCTCCCCTTTTATGTATAAAATACAGCATTAAAAGCTGCCAGATGATAACCCTGGCCATGTAAATCTCTACAGGGACTTTAGAACCAGCGTCTTGCATTTCCCAGACTCACAACATCCCTGCAGGAGAAAACTACAGGAGCCTCAGCAATTCACCAACTCGCAGCATAAAACAAGTCTTGCTTGGGAAAGGGAGCTGTTCTCAATTACCTCAGGGAACTGAAGTCAATGAAGGACTGCAGAAAGTATTCTTCAAAGCCAAAATTGATCACTGAATGGAAGAGTTACTTAGGAAAGCTGGGAGTGCCCTCCCCAAACCCACTCCATGTTTGTCCCATGAACTGGGCTCAGTCAATCAGACTCCACTCACAAATCAGCCAATTCTAAGAATAAACTCCACAAAGGTCAACAATTCAGCTCGGTCCTAAACTCTACTCTCCGATACGAAAAACAGCGTAAAAAAAAAAAAAAAGAGCTATTTCCTCCCTTTCTTTTCTTTGCAAGTCTTTGCATTTTGGAACCTTGCAGCAGCACGAGGATAAACAAAGGGTTATACTTTCTGGGAAGGAAAAGCAAATTGTTTTTCTGCTTTCCAAAGAAACAGCTGGAGTCAGCAGAACATCATCTAGGAGGCAAATGGAAAGGCAGACACGGCGTGACCCATCAGGCTGGGCCATCCAACCCTCACCAGCCCCAGCCTCTTAAAGATTAACTTCTATTTCTACTCAACTCCAAAACAACAGAGGAAAAAGCCCTTCTAAGCAATACCAGCAGCAACTTCAGCGTGTTTACAATAGGGACGGACATAATGAGAGTGCAGAACTAACTGTCAAGAAGACCAAAGTTTCCAAGTTTTAATGACAGCATGGAGAGGTCATCCAAGAAAGGATCACTCAGGGAAAGTCCTTCCAAAAGTACAGCAAAGCAAGCAAGTACTGAAAAACAGCTCAACTTAGAACCAGCTGAAGTGGGCCTATCAGCCACAAAAATATAGGTGAAAACCTACTGGAAACTGCTTCAGAACTTCTGAGCACACAGTTATCCTCTCCCTCTGTGCAGAGGAAATGGGTGACTTTAAAGCAGGGAAAAAAGTAGAAAAATGGCATTTTGAAAATCAGAATTGAAGTGCAAGTTTTTCTGCTAATTTGATCGAGTTCCTACACCCAAAAACTCCAACTGCTGCTGCCCTGAGCAACACTGAGGAATCAGATATGGGCTCCAGGGTCCCTCTGAACCCTGGGAACTCCTGTCCTGTGCCTTGGTTTTCCCACTTCCAAGATGTAAATGTCACCTACATCAGAACAGCCCCATAGGTAAATTCTTCAGTGTTACAATTTCTTGTTTTCTTCCTTTTTTTTTTTAATAACTGACTTATAAAATGATAGCTGAAATAAGCATGTAGTTAGTGATTATTTTAATTCAAAGATGCTTTTAACTTACTTCTTGTGATGATTTTATATATTTTGTTTTACTGAGAATAAAGGAATCCCACATTACCTGAAGTTCTCCAAAGAGCTACACAAACGTTTGCTTTGAGTGAGCAAAGAGAAGGTTGATTTATTTCCCATTATTTTTCAATTACCAGCCTTGTGGTAATGATTAAAATCTCTATCACCCTTTGGAGATTCATATTTTCAAGTCCATGACAAACCAAATCACCTCCTCTACCCATCTCTGAAAATTCACACAAATATCCATTTCTCTGACTCTGGATCTTTCCATTGCTCTTGACTCCTAGAGAAAACCAAGATTCCAGTGCTGTCCTTGAATTGTTTTCCCAAAGCTCATCCTGGATCTCCAGTGATGGCAATGGGAACACACAGAGAGCAGCCAAGAGGAGAAAAGCAACACATTCCTCTCCTCCCACTTGTCTTTTAAACAAACAGCACGTTGGGGAAATGCTGCTCAGAGGAACAGAGTCGTTTCAAGCCATGTCAGCTAGAGCAGAGCTTGGGCTGATAAATCACCAAACTCACTGCTAATAAAACTCAGACAATTTTGACTGAGGCAGCTCTTCAGCATCTCCACAGCTTTTTTATAAAATAAAGATTTAAGGAATATGTAGGTGCATACAGGAATACAAGAGAAATCTGATGTTAACAGAACTCGTCGAAGCTAAGTCAGGACTTATTTTCAGTTTGTAGAATTCCTTACCCAGAGCACAACTTTATTTCTTTCTCAAACTTCACTAGAACACACTGTAAAATGACATCTGATAAACTACTGCAAATTCATGTGAAATAATAAAGCTAAGGGAATGAAAAAGCTGAATCAGAATCATCTAAAATCGCTTTCCTCCAAACACATCCCATCAGACACTACTGGTTGATTTTTAATTTCACAGCACATTATAAGAATTTTATTCCCTACAACAATATTTATAGTCCAGAAAAAAAAATCTGCTTTAGTTATTTTCCAGACTTTCATCCCCTCTCTCTGACTTCGCTCTTACTTTTTAATAAAAAACATTTCAGTGAGTTCTGTCTTGTTTCAGTTTTTTTCCCTATCAATTTAATAGGAAAACTTTCTTTTTCCATCATTTTCACTGCTTTGTTTTCCCCAATTCTCTCCATTTTCTTTTGCAGTGATACACAGTCATCTTTTTTATACTCAGTTTTGATTTACTGTTTTTTGAGGGATTTTTAATGGATATCTCACACCTTTTACCTGTGAGGATTCCACACTGGAGTAGTCCAGTTTTATTTCAAGCTGAGGGGATGGGCAGTTATTATTACAAAATCCTTTTAGGATTCTGTCTCTAATCCCCAAATACGGCAGAAATGGCATTTTTGGGTGTGATGAGTGTGAAATTTGGGTAGGAAACAGGCAGCAAACCCAGGGAATGCCGTGAAGGCAGAGATTCCCAGGCTCACCTCCACCCTAAGGAAACCTTCCTGATCTCTGCAGAAACAAAGATTTTTCTGTTCAGTGCCTGGCAAGGTTCATTAAAGATGAGATCTGTCATCTGAAGTGCCCAGTGGTTTTAAACACAGCTTTCTAAACAAATTCCAAAAGAAGCAACTCATTTCAACCAAAATTCCTTCCCTTTAATCATTCAAAGGACTTGCTGGATTATCACTTCAAAAATCAGTGAAGCAGGGCCATTGTGCATTTTTAAATAAATAGCTCCAAGAACTCTCTAAAGTGATGCTACTTCTCTAATAATCAATTTGTAATTTTTTCCTGGGTCTTATGAAACACAGAGCACTCCATAGGAATGAAATTACACAACTCCATCCTCAAGTCTAGCAGTGCAGAGCAGCCAGACAGCAGATCCATGACAGGGAGCACAGAAAGGGAATATGCAATAAATAATGGGGAGAGTGATACTGTTGTAGCAAAAGCACTGTTTATTCCAAGGAAAACAAATCATATAAGTTGTTTTATCTAATATTTTTGTTTGGTTGTTTTTTGGTTTGGGTTGGTTTTTTTTTTTTTAGGAAAGCAATTTTTTTGTTGTTTATAAACTGTATAAAGCAATATTGTTTATAAATTCCTCTGGGTTCCTTCTAGATGAAAGGCCCTGTGTAAATGTTATTACTCTCACACTGTCACATACTTTCCAAAACTCTTCTATTGTTCTTGTACTTCCTCCTGTTTAAGTATCACCCATAAAATTGAGCAAAAGAGCAGGATGCACCCACTGAGAAATCAGGTTTGCCACCCAGAGCCCTTTTTTTCTTACTTATTTATTATTAAATCATAGTGGTATTACTGCTACTAAAGCACTAAAGAAAAAAAAAATTAGAAATAAACTGAAAAAGTAAAGCCATAAATGCTACATGCTGGGGAGAGACTGGAGAAGGGTCTGGATTGGCAGGACAAAGGGAATGGCTTCACACTGTTAAGGTCCTTCCAACCCAAACTATTCCATGATTTTATGCCATCCTGGATCACAAGAACTGAATTCCCTCACACAAGCTTATAGAAGGACCATAAATACAGTTTTAAAATACTATTATTGCTATTATTATTACTGCAGGGCTCTCCTTCCCTATCCACTCTACCATGGCAGTTTGAAGCATCTGCACTTTGATTGTCCCACTGGGTTCCTCCCAACCCAGCAATCCCATGATTTCATGATTTTCCAAGTTACTCCAGAGGTCCAAGCCCAACCCCAGAGCTCTTACTAAAAATATCAGTGGCCTTTCATGTTCATCAGGCCTGGCTGTTTAATTTAGCACCAATTTGACTGATTTCAGGGCAATATTTAATCTCAGGTTTTTCTTTTTTTGTCCAACTTGGACAGTGACAAATAATAAAAATTACCACTGAGGTTGTTGTTTCTGTGCAGGACAATGTAAGATGGCTTTGTCTGGCCTTTAACGTTAAGGATTTGGGTGCTTTAGATAAAAATAACTAATATAGAAACAAAGAGCACTTCCTGTTTCACATATAATTTGTAAAACTGTCAAAGCCAGGAGATATGACAGATAGACATCTTGGGGACTAAGGACTCTGTTGTGGCTTTATGCAGCTTTTCTGTTGTATTTACACTTTCCTGCAATGGAGAAAATCTGCAAGCACCAAAGCCATTTGTTCCCATAAATCCACCATGGTGCCCTAAAGACCTCTCCAAAAAGTGTTTCAGCATTATCCTGGAATGGTGAGACACTGATTCCCACAGCCAGGAAAAAACACTTTTATAGATAATGCTGGTAAAAAGAAAAAGCAAAATCAAATCAACCTTTCAAAATGCCACGAAGGGGTAGGTGCTGATACAGACGTGTGTGTATAAAAATGAAAAGTGATTATAGCAACCCACAGGGACATACTTGGCTCTTCTTCAGTGATCAAGAAACTGCTGTGAGTCAGGAGCTCCTGTCCCAGCTGCCCTGAGGACTTTCGATCTGAGCTGATCCCCCACAGACAAAGGAATCCTGTCAATGATTTTCCCGTGGGGGAGAACCAGAAATGCTCACAGCTGAGCAGGGAAACTCACACAGAACTTCTTGAGAATGTGACTCTTCAGGCATTAAAGCTCTTCATAAGACTTCCACTGCTTTTAGTTCAAAGTCAAGAGCTCAGACTGCTCCCTGTGAGCCCAATGGGGGAAAGAGTTCCAACAGAAATGTCCAAAAAAGCCTCGATGGTTTCCAGAGCAGCCCTGAGACAAACTGAAACCACCAAACTCTTCCTTGTGTGTGAATGTGAGAGCAAACAGGAATCCCAAACCCAAACTGCAGATTAGAGCATCCAACACCATTTGGTTTGGTGTAAACAAAACCACATTTTTATTTACCTGGAGAGGTGCAGGTAGAGGGCATTTAACATCCACTAACCAATTTTTGGCTTGTGGCGAGAAGAGCCTTTTGAGACTTTCTACACAATAAAATACTCTGACTAAAATCTGCAAAATTACCTCTCAGGGCTGTGCTGAAGAGCATCAATAGAAATGTGGTGCCAGCTAATGGCTGCAATAACTGTCTCCATCCCTGGGGAATAATGGATGGAGAATCTATCAATATGAGGAGTGGAAGGGCAGGGAAGCTGATCAGGCCCTCGTTATCAGACACAGCAATGATGTTATCTGTGAGAATCTTTACCCAGGGGGTGGGGAGGATATTCTTTATGGAGAAGGAAAGTGTCCATCAGGCCATATTCATAATCATCAGTGTTCCACTAAGTAAGCAGTTTTGGGTTGAGGAGCACTGATGTAATAGAAATCAATGGAATTCAGCTTTTCTGCAGCTTTGGTTTAGAGAAAAGTAGGGGCAAAAAAAAAAACCCTGAGCATCACTTTGGTTTCTGTGCATCACTTTGGTTTCTGATCCTTCAGTCACGTGCAGAAAAAGCTCTGAAGGAAATCTGAAGCAAACCACAATAACACTCTGAGCTATTTTAAAATCTATTTAAAATCCACACCTTGACACTCACAACTAACAATGGAAACACATTCTTAATATAAGCATCTAATGAATTTTTTTTTTCCACATGAGCACTTAAACCAGTGCAGGATGTGAAATTCCTGCTTGGCTTTCTCCTCTCCTTTCTTATGGAAAAGGATCTGGATCCAAGCACAGGGAGAGCACAGTGATGGATGGAATTTACTTCCACAAGACTGATGCTCTGCCTTCTCCTAGCAGACATTTCAAAATCAGAACACCCCACAGGGTAGATTAGAAGATATCCTGGTAATTTTTCTCCAATAGCTCCATCATGTTTTCCCTCCACCTGTCTTAAATTCCCTCTGCAAGGCTGGAGCACCTGTACACTGAGGTTTTGTTACAAAAAGCACAAATAAAATGTGCTGGCTCCCTGCCATCCGAGTCAAATCAGCACATTTCCACGTAATCCCATGCAGGGGAAAACAAAGGTTAGTTCTATGTCAGATTTGCTCAGGAAAAATCAGGAAATGCAGGAGTTAAAACATTCCAACAGCAGCACGAACTTGAGTGTGTTCTACATCCTGAATATTTTATGGTATATTTATTGTAACAATATATTAAGCTACACATCCAACCACAAAAACAAAAACAGAGAGACAAATACTCCTCATGTGCAAGGCAGCTGCATTAGCATTTCTGAGGAACTTCAGGATTCCTGACACTGCTTTTAATTGCACATTCTGCATTTCATTTCTAGGTGTAAATAGTCAACAAAGCAGGCCAGAGCTTCTGCTTCATGTTTGGTTTTCAGCTGCCTCAGTGAGGTTTAAGGCTCCTATCTGATAGGGATGGAAGATGTGATTTCCACATCATCACCAAATCCTCTTGAAAAAAAGCAATTTTCTTTTCCTAAAGTACTTTACAAAGTAACACGAAAGTCTTCAAAAAGCCAGTGATCTCAGTAATATTTTTGACCTTTATGCCTTCACTTCTGACCAAAAGCAGGCAAAGCTAGAATCTTTTTCATGCTGACAAATTCTCTGGGCAGGCAGTGACAACCTCTCAGCTGAGGTGCACCAGGATGAGTCCAGACAGGACACAGGGATTCTCCAATCATGGAAACAAAAACGCCTGTAAGACCTTGTTGTGAGCTTCCTTTTCAGAGATTGCTACTTTTCCAATTGAAACTGGCATTGTCCTTTAATAAATTTTTTTTAATAAGGGCACAGCCAAACAACCCAGTCGTGGCCAGTTGGCTGCTTCCCAGAAATCCCTGCAGCTAACGAGGGAGCTCATTTACATCCAATTTCAAACACATCAGAGGAACTTAAGCCTTTAAAGACAAACTCTCAGGTCGAGGAGATTTCAGCACATGCAATGGGAAAGCTCAGACAAAAGCTCTGCTGCAGCCCCGACGTGCCAGGGCACAGCACCCTCCTGGGCCAGGGAGCCAGGGAAGAGCTGAGCTGGGAATGCTCAGGACAGATCCCAGAAACCCACAAATCCAGGGAAAAACAACTCACACCATGGCACAGCCACCACTGAGCTGGGAGGGGACAGTGCTGCTCCAGCTCTGGTTGTTGGGTGTCTGAAATGCCCTAAAAATGAGTGTACTTAATTAAACTACAATGAAGTTGGAGCAAATCTTGAGTTCTTCATATTAAAAAGCAGCACAGCTGGAGAAATACACTGGGATTAGCAATATTTCAGGAGGTTTGGGGTTTTTTTAATGATTAGGTCATTATCTCCAAAAGTTTTATTATATCCTCTTCAAATTCCACTGCTGTTCCACAAAATGAGCTGCAAATCAAAGTTATGGTTGGGAGTGGGGTATCCCTGATCCTGAAAATACAGTTCAGTGGAATTTTTTTTTTTTAATTGCAGTAACATCTTAAAAAAATAAAATAACTGGAATAGAAAAAGCACAAAAATTCTCAGAACAGGGGTTTTCTTTACTTTTGGTCTAAAATAAAGCAAGGCTTGCACCCAAATTCTTTTTGGTGGAATCAAAAGGAGTGATGAATAGGACACAAATCAATCCTTTCCCATTTGGATCTTGTCACTGAATCCCAGCAGATTCCCAGTATCTCACATCCATGGATAGGAAGAAACTGACACCTATTGGCAACTTTAATATTACTGCATAAAGCTGCTTCCCCCTCAGACTATGACAAGAAACAGCTTCTCCTAACTAGAGTTTTCAATAAATACAAAAAGATAATTTAAACTTTTCTAATTGTGACTGAAAATACATCCTGAAAGATTCAGACACTTCTTTTTAATAATAGAACTCTTTCTAAAGTAAATTATGACCTGGAAAAAGCCCAATGTAGATGTGCTTAAGGAGCAGCCAAAAATGAACAGAGGGCAGATTGCTGCCCAAGTGGTTTAATTGTGATAACCTGGAACTCAGACATGAGGCTTTTACACACATTTGTGCAAAATGAACCAAAGAATTGTTCAGCTACTGATGGATGGCAGTGCCCTTTACAATTATAGCTACAGCAATAATAAATACAGAAAAGAGTTAAATATTCACAGAGTAGCATTTGGGGTTTGGGTTTTTTTAACCAAGTTTTCCTGAAGCTCCAAATGAAGCCATGGAGACCTGCTTTGAGGATTTAGAACTAAAGAAACAAACAAAAAAACCTGTTTTGTCTCACTCTGAGCCCCAAAGTGTACATACTGGTGACGAAGAACTTTTTGGTGAAAGTGCAGCTGTCGAAGGCGGCAATTTTCTCCTGCAGGACCACAACCAGGATCCTGCAAACACAGAAATGGAACAGCTGCTTCAGCCATTAAATGCATTGGTTTAAAGATTCAATAGCCAAATGTAATTATTTCAAAAGCATCAATACAAACTCTGCAGTGATGAAGTGCCAGGTTACCAATCCCTGGCAGTTCTCTCTCCTCCCAACCACACAAGCTCCACTCCAGGAAGTGCCTGGGTCTGCTGCACAGCAACACAGCACATTTGTGATAGACCTGCTGCAGTAAAAGCTCCATTAAAAACACAGAATGGAGCTGCAAAGACCCTGAATTACTCTCACTGACTCAAAGGACAATCAAATCAACGAGGTAAATCTGAAATAATCCCATTGCCCACCTCAGTGCGTATTTATTAAAGCATTTTATTTACTAAAAGCAGAGGGGGTTGTAATACCAAGAGGGGAGTTGAGAGAGGCAGAATTTGTGGCAATCAGCAAATTAAAGATGTATGTTTATGTGTTTGCTTGTACATTACACACTTTTATTGTAAAGGCCAAAAACCACAGGATAACTCTGCAGGAAATATGGTGCTGCCTAAAAACAGGTAAAAAATGCATTGCCAAAAATGCAAATATGGGAGCAGAGCAGCATCTTGGAAGCTTCAGAACCAGGATTCACTTTCTCCCACACTGATGGCTTCCCAAAATCAAGTTTTAAAAAGCCTGACATGAAAGAAGCACCTGGGAAAGCAACATATAAAACCTACATTTAGCAATATGACATAATTAATAACCTGTTATTCTCTCATTAGGCAGACTGTGCGAAAGTATTTTTTAATTAGCTGTCAATATAAAGCATTATTAAATGTTGTTTTAATAGTTTTAATTGTAAAGATACAACGTGGAAAAAAATTAATGACATCTCTCACTGAGTAAAACACACACCTAATGCTTCATCTGAACATTATGGTTTGTATTACAGTCTGGAACAGTCACCTTTAAAAAGGGATGAATCACCTCAGTCTCAACTCATATCCTTGGGGAAAGAGTGATGATTATCTCCCAGCAGCATGAAATCAGCCTTTAACTCATTTTTCTCTATTTTTATCTGTTTTGCCACAAGAACATTTCCTCTTATCCCATGGGAGCTCAATACCTCTGAAGGACTGCTCTAAAATCAAAATATACACCATCCCCTCATGCTTGCTGATGTTTTCAGATATATAAATAATATAAATTAGTTTTGGACAAAGTAGTAGCTTTAGTTAAATGACATCTTCCAATTGCTGAAACTGCAGGAGAGAAAAACAGAAGAGAAAGAAATCAATTCTAACTTTTTCTACATTGCCTAAAATAAAGGAAACCAATGAGCAATGGGAAGACTTTGACTGCATGTGGAAGTGTAATGTGTATATATTGAAAACCTATGGAAATTTCATGGGAATAGTTCCCAATCCTGGAGATTTTTGTTTTCTCCTCCTTGAAGACACTCTGTCTTTCTGCAGAAATGAACCCCCAGACGGATAATTCCAAAGGATAAATCCACAAATAACATAATAATATAAATAACATAATAATAATAAATCCCTTCCTTCTGCAACTCAAGTTTTATTTCAAAAGGTTTTGGCATTTAAGCTGTTTGTTCAACAGTACTGCTTTTCTTCTGTAACTTCGACTTGGCCTAATATCATCATTAAATTTAGATTTTGATGCTCCAGTGATGGACAAATGTCTGTTTCACAAAACTTTGTGGCTTCTAGGGGATTTATTTATTTTTAGCAGCAGTTTGCACTTAGTTGCACAAGTTTGATGCACACTCATCTCCTTCCCATCTGCAACAAGATGTTTCCAATTATTTGTGTTATTTACCGAAGCACCATCCATTCTGGAGTGGAAATACGTATTTCCAAAGAAATGTAATAATTTCTCCATCCAGGGCTCTACCTTGAGCCCAGGAATCTGATTGCACCACTAGCCCAGGGCACCTGAGGCCACAGTGACTCACGGGTGGGTGAAGGGAGCAGCAACGTCAGCAGGGTTGGAGCAAAGTCACCTCTCCAACCTCTCCCAGCAGGAGTGCCAAGGGATCAGCAGGATCCTCACACTGGGATGGATCCTGGGATTGCTCCCCTGCCTTAAAAAGATGCGGCAAACTACAAAGCAAACCACAAAACTTCAGCTTGGTGTGCCTGGGAAAGATGGAGACTTTGAGTTAACTCAGCAAAATTTGATTCCGTGGACACGACAGATTCTGTGCTGCTGGAACTCTGGGATCCTCAGCCTCCAGAACAATCTTCTCTCCATCCCAACCCGGAGATGCTGCTTTGTTATTTGACTCACTGCAACACCATTCCCTGCAAACCACAGGCTGCACACCAGGAATGTTTTGGATGTGCAGGAAGGCAGAATCTGACAGAGCAACACAAAGAGAGACATAAACTCCTTAGTGCTCTCCGCTGGTTAAACTCTCTCTGATCCCATTTCTCCATCTGTAGGTGGATCATCGAGGATTTCAGCGATTCCTGCTCACCCTCATCACAACTGAAAGAAGCTTAAATGATTTTTTGGTTTGAGCTTCTTAAACCAAAGCCGTGGGGGAAGCACCCTGCTGTATTCCAGCTGAAATACTCCTTGAGAATTGGAGAACCAGAGCTGTGCTTCCAGGAGAGTCAAAATAAGAAAATCAGAGAGATCACACACCAGAAATTGTATTTATTACCGAAATCTGACGTGCCCTAACACACAAGGAATGCAGAGTGAGCATCCTTACCTTTTATTGCAATGCAGGTCATAAATAGGAGTTTTGAACTGGATGGACTTGACCATCTCTCCTGTTCTCAGGGAATACAGATCCACACAGCAGTAGGGTGGGCTGGTGCTGAAAGGAATTTAAGAAAAAAAATTAACAGAAATCAGGAGATTTTCAAAATTGGGGTTTAGTTATTTCATCCTCCTTATGTTACTTAGCATGCTAAAAGAAAAGCCACACAATCACAGAATAATTAAGGCTGGAAAAGACCTCCAAGACCATCAAGTCTTGCACCTACAATTCCAGCAATCCCAGCAGAACCCTGGAGAACAAAGGGCCAATATAAGCATTCTACATGAAGGGAAACCTGAATTCTGATCTCCACGATGGTCATGGACCTGTATTGTGCAACTGAGTATCAAACCCTTGGTTTCCTCTGCCTCAAGTAAGATTTTGGAATAGCAGCAAAATACAAGGCATGAAGTTTTAGACCACATCCTAGTAAAAAACTACTCCTCAGAGCAACTCTCCTCCAAGGAGGACTTCACCCAGCTGAGCTGCACGACTTGGGTGGATGGAGACACATGACTCAGAATTCACATCACATCCCTGATGGACTTTTGTTTCAGCGGCGCAGATCTTTCCAACCGCTTTGCGTCACTTTTATCATTTCAATATAAATAAAAGCCTGAAAGCCATTTCTGAATAAAAAGGCTGAGTGGGGAAAGTGCTGAGTGCTCGATAGGGCTGAGGAAGGCAGTGGTGGAAACCCTTTTAGAGGCTGAGGAGAGGCTTTGATGTGGCAGTTCTGTTCCACAACACCTTTCTCCCCCTCCAAGAACGCATTAAAACCTTGGCTATTTCTAGGTCAAGGAATATGAAGGAGCACAAACTGCCAGCTGTACAAACATATCCTGAGCATTGGTAAAAGAGGGTGTTCCCCCCCTGCCCATATCTGTTTTATTTTACAGAGTTTCACACAATTCCTGCCCCAGCACTCGCTCGTCTCTTGGAGCTGCTCAAGCTGCTTGAGAATGTTCTGGAAAGCTGGAGGACAAATGCCAACTGTTTACCCCCCAGTGCCTCAAGAAAATAAAAATATTTCTACAATCATGTATAAGATACAGGAAATGCACAGCAAAACAGCTGTCAGAAAAATAACAGGAAAAAAATCAGTTTTGACATTTTGCCCATTGAAATTTTTCCCAAAAACACACATTTTTCTAGGCACATACCTGGGCTAATAACTAGAGGGTGCAATTTATTACTTCAAGCACTTCAAAGGCCTTTCAAAAACACCTTTAAACCAGTGAGACTCAAGTCAGCTCCTTCACATTAAAGTTCACTGCTGCTCAAAAACACAGCAAACCACTGCAAGGTCTATGTACAAACTTTCTAAAATTAAGTCATTTATTACCCCTAGCAAATTATGATGTTGATAGAAGGAGAATTTCAAAACAGCAATCACCAAAGTAGATATACCTAAAATTATATCAACACACTTAATAGAGATTAGTTTCCACATCAGTCTGTGTTGAACAATTTTTCCAATTTATGGGTAATAATTCTGTCACTCAAACGCATAATTATTATTATAACTTTATTATTATTATTATTATTATTATTATTAGCTCTTGGCTGATGATGGTGAGAGCATTCTACCAAGGCTTTTCTCAAGCTCACTGGGTAAAATCTTTAATTCAAATGCCAATAACCAAGTCACATCATAGAATCCCAGAATTCCAGGCTGGGTTGGGTGGGGAAGAACATTAAAGATCATTCAGTTCCACCCCTGCCATGAGCAGGGAAATCTTCCACTATTCCATTGCTCCAAGCCCAGCCTGGCCTGGAATATCTCATATGGATAAATCAAAAATATTCTGAAATTCTAATTCTTGGGAATTAGTCCCATAGATTATCAACAAATACAAATTACATATCCTGGTTGTTCAGAAAGCTGCAGAGAGATCAGCAATTTCTTTACAGGTAATGCCACAAATCCACCAACAACTTGAAAATGTGGCACTGAGAAATGCACAAACACACTCAGGTTTTCTAATCTTCTATTTGAGTGTTGCAGGGCAGGGATGGAGGGCAAACAGCAGATGCTTGGCCCAGCTGGCACTTGGTGACATCTGTGCTTCACCTCCTCCCTGCTCTGCTGGGTGCCACCGTGGCAAAAAGCTCTGTGCAAAATGTGCAAAAGAGACAAGCACACCACACCAAACATTCCTGGTGTTTTATGGAAAGAAATGAAAAATGGAGAGGAGCGATGGAATCAACATGAGGCTGAATTTTCTGAGCCTTGAAGGCTTTGACTTTGCTGCACTCTGCCATAAAAGGAGTATCTCACTCAAAGAGAGATGGGCTGCAGTGACAGGTTGGGTCTAGAAAGGGAAAAAAGAGGCTGAGAGGTGTGAAACTGAACTAGAACTTCTGCTGGGAAAGCTGCCCTGTATGAAATATTCTTTACGTGAAGATTCTCCTGTCAAGTTGCGGCCTTTAACAAAATCATCTCAGGATGGAAGCTCTTTGGCCAACATCACTGCATTATATACCATTTTCACAAAGTTTTTTTAAAGCCCAGCCTAAAGCACAGACTTATTTTTATTAACTACTCTTGGTGCCTTTAAGAAGAGATAAAAATATTAAAACTTACACTGACATACTATTCAAAAAAACTAATAGTTCAACATAATCTCTTACTAGGCCCAGCTTTAACAACCTGTATGCCCAAATGATCTATACAACAAACTACTCCACAAAGTTTTTTTTTAAATTACTACTCTTGAAAGCATCAAATTTCCTAAGAAGCTGCCAATTTTAAAAAATCCTATTTCCATATGAGAACAAGGAGGACACTGGGAGTGACCCAAGTTTCTAAACAGCAGGGCTGGTTGCAATTCTTCTGTTCTACCTCTCTGGTGCTTCACAGAGGGAGGAGAAAAGCAAAACAAAACTAGAGCAGAGAGTTAATTAATTGAATATTGGAAAAATTCCTGCCTGAACCTTTACACTGGAAAGTTGAAGCATGAGATTTGATTATGATCTTTGTAGCAATATTATGAACATGGTGAGACCACAAAGGCAATTCTGTTCTCCTCTCAGGCCCTGAAGAAGGTTTGCTCAGATTAACAGATTTCAATATTGGAAGGATCATCTTCTCTTTCCAGGCCATGCACAAAATGCCCCAGAAGCTCAAAGAAATTATTTTTTACCAAGCAACCTAATCTTGTCTTAAAAGACTTCAACCAACAATGAGTCCTCTATTTTTATGGTGAGTGGTTCCAACATTTTGATCATTTTATTTTTATGAAATGACTTCTTAGTGCCTGATAGAATTTGCACATATTCTGCTTTTTGGCTTCTGTGTCTCTGTCAAGAACACAGAAAGGCTCATTGCCTTCAGTTATCTTTTGTCAGTAATCACCCAGAGCAATCCAGGCACCAACCAATAAAGTGAAAAGGACTTTAAAGCCTTCAATTGTAAGGTTTCTTTTCCAGCCCTAGCACTGAACATGCAGTGCTGGAGAGGGCTGAGCAGGACTGCAATTCTCACCCTCCTTCTGAAGGATGCACACCAGAATGAAAACTTTTTTTTCAGGTGCATAGAGCTCCCAGAGCCACCCAAGTCACCCTGGTGTCACCACAGCATGTGGCACTCGTGTCACTGCAGTGTAGAACAGCCCAGGCTGCCTTTGCAGCTGTGGCTTTGCAGGGAAACCCGAGTGTGACACACTTTCCACGTCACTGAGATGTGCCACATGTCACACAGCAGAGCTGTCCCATCACATTGCCAGCTACTTAATACAGCAAGAGCAGCAGCATCTCCAGAGATTTGTTATCTACTTGACCGTAGCTAGCACTGAAGGGAAATACAGCTGGAGCTCCACTTGCAGAGCAGGAGCAGCTCTTCTGGCATATTCTGGACTGGATTTTGCTTGTGTGTAGTTAAACAGTCTTTTTAGACACAATTTATGAACCTGCACTGGCTGGCTTTGATAATTCAATGGACATGCACATAACTAGACACATTTCTGTAAATCTTCATGAATGTGAACAAAGATTAAGTTCTGACAGAACCCAACTGCCTTTATCATATCTCTGTCAAAGATTAACATTTCTATGATCAGCTGATGAAGCTACAATCTGATGTGTTTCCCCCAGAAATTCAAAATTAAAGAGCTATGTTGACCTTCTCACTGTCAAACGAAGCAGAACTCACCACTGAATTCCATGCACATAATGTGTATTGCAGTAACACCACCACAGATAGCATCCAACATGGATCAACACCAAAAATGCAGCAAGTTTTGCATATCAAGAGACAGCCACATGTCACAGCTTGAGAGGAGGAAAAGATCACATTTCTGGGAGCACAGCTCTGAGGGCAAATTGATGCTGAAATACCTCACCTCCAGGCAAACTTCACCAAGCACATGTAGAACCCAAACTGAGCATTTTGTGGAGCCACTTACAGCCCCAGCTAGACCCAGATTTTATAAAGTGCCAATATTTATAACACTCCAAAGCAATACTAAAGGTTTCCTGCTTTATTCTGAGGCATTCCTACTGACAATATTTTCTGATTAATGGCCTATCAGAAAGCAGCACAGTTAACACAGATGGCAGCTGATTATTTCAGCATATACACAATTAATTGTACATATTTGAGGCTGTTCCTCTGCAAACCACGCACACTACAAACCCCACCTTGTGTGTGAGAGAACACTCAAAAATCAACACCGAAAAGCCTTTCCCTGCTACTGTTCAACCCCAAGCACCAAATACTTCATCCTGTTGGTTCTTGTAACCAATTCCTTTCGATTTCAGGCCCATTTTTTCCCCCCTTTTCTCCTCTCTGCCTCATGATTCATGATGCTGAATCCTCTCCCCTCTCATGCCATCAGCACCAACAAAGGGCACGTTAAGCCAGCGGCTCCACGCCGCCATCCCAGAGCTCACAGAACCACTTTGGGGCTCCAGCATTAAACACCAAACTTTGCACCGACCTGCCTGAGCTCAAATTCTTTTGCCCTCGGTGTCATTAATGGCATAACAACCCGGTGGGGTTGAGCAACACTTCATCACCTCTGGATTAAGCAGCCTCAGCCTCCAATTTCGTGACGGAGATCATTAGAAGATGTCTGTCAGCTGCTGAGGGCTCTGCTAAACCTTAATTGTTTACATGCCAGTTTATGGCTCAAATGATGATTTTTGAGGAGCTTGAAAACAATCCCATCTCCATGAAATAATTAGGGGGTTTTAGAGTGAGTCTGACTGAAGCTGAGCAGAAATGAGCTTAGATCTTACGGTTAAAACACTTGAAAAGTGCTCTGAACAGCAAAGCAAAGCTGCTCTGAGGTTCTGGTCACATCAGGGAGGCCAGAATTTTCCCAAATGCCCATTAATTATATGTTCTCAGGTATTCCTTGCTCTGTTTTATGACTTGAATCACAGACTGTGTTCTACAGATGTGCAGAGTTCTCACCGGAGCTGAACTCACCAAAAGCTGGGTTGAAATGATGAAATAATACCTGAAAATAATTACTTGTGGAGCCCCATGAGCAGCAAAAGGAAAATCCTGCTTTGCCTTAAAGCTGAAACCCTCCATTGATTGTTAACATCAAAATAAACATTAGTTGATGTTATATCCTTTCTCTCAGTGAAGACAACAATGCAGCCACCTCCTTTACTGGAGCACTTTTCATTAAATTGGGAGGAATTTCGTGGTTAAATGTGGTGGTATTCCCAGGAGGAATCACAATTGCTAAGGAAAGGCACACAGGAACACAGCATTCTCCCCACAGAGTCACCTAACACAGCTGATGCTGAAATGGGAGATGCAGTTGTTCAAATTGTGCAGGAAAAAAATTATTTAAGTGTTGCCTCATTTTGTTATTGCCTCACTGTAAAATATCATTATACAGCACAAATTTTCTTTTAATAATTTGAACCACCATTCATTTTAAAAATAAGTTTGTGAGCAACCATCCAAAAATGTGTAAGGGGTCTCCTCAGGTGATATTCTAATATATTACCTAGTAAGAATTAAGAGAAATTGCATTAAGCAAGATCTTGTTTTGAGCACATGCCTTACAGCTTTGTCACAAGTAGTAACCTTCTAAATGTCTACTTTGAATTACTGAAGAAATATTTACTGGGTATTGAAACTCGCAAATCTAGTATTTAAAGCTACTAAAATACATTCATTCTGTTAAAAAAAAAAACAGAACAAAAGAAAAAGAATAATTCTATCAGATTTTTTAAATTATGTTTTCATTGTCTTTTTCTGTACTTGGGAGATTTAAAAGGAGGAATGGTTGAGCTCAGCAAACTCCCATGGCATTTTCTCAGTATATTAAACCTTTTTGAAGGAAAGGAAAGGAAAAGCACAAGAAGGACTCGAGAGAGTCTGTGGTAAGGGAGAAAATGGCATTTAGCAACAGATGCAAAGTTCAAATACTGTCAAGTTGTAGGGAATGACTGGAGTGGCAGCAGTTGTGTAACAATTCAGACACAAGGGCTGGGAGTTGAAGCAGTTTGCAATCAGCTGCTCCAACTACAAGCAAGAAGTGACAGCACTTGTTTAGGAAAAACCAGATTAAATAGCATCCTCTGCGAACCCACTGGGATCTGATGGCTTGAAGTGTCCTCAGGAAAAGAGAACAACTTAAATCATCCTCACATTTCTGCTCTGCAATGTCCTTTAAATCCCTCCTACAGCACAGAACACAAGAATAACCCTAAAACATATAAGAAAAGAAAATACAATCCTCAACTGCTCTCTGGGTCTGTCACATTGATTTATAACAGTTATTTCTAAGACAGACAAAAACACACAGATGCAAACAATTACTCTATTTTTGTAGGCAACAAGTGAGGTGGGTGGTAACTGAGAAATTTTGAAAAATCCTGTCACAATATTCCATTTTTTTTCTGAAGTAACCCTCATCACACAACAAACGTTTGCCACATCAGAGACTTTCCAGGGCCTGAAGGGCCACTTTGATTCCAGACCGCTGCAGGCATTAGTGGGGACGTAATTAGGGTAAAAAGTTCAACCACAGTTCCATGTCTAGAGTGCTGCCAGAAATAAATTTCCTCTCATTCACTGGTTTCTACTGTACCCTCCCTGAGAAACATATTGAAAACACATTTATCTTTGTAGAGTTTGTTCCTCTTCTAATTAACTTTATAGCGTTTACAGTATTTAATAATTTAAAGTGGAATTTAAAGTGGCCCTGGAAGCGGCAGCCCTGCCTGTAATGGTGCTGTGCATCATCTTTTCCCTGTGGTGCTTCTTTTGACAAGTTACTGGGGGCAGCTTTGTGCTCCAGCTGGTTTTATCTTCCTTCCCTCCATCCCTTCATCCCCTCCCTGCATCATTACACACGCAGGGGTTGGAACAACAGTAAAACAAAACTGTGCCTCAGCTCGGCAATCTGCTCTCCCAAACCTCCGCTCCATCCCAAGGATCGCTTGGAAAAGGTTTATCTTTTTACAGCTTCATAAATCAAAGCTTTAGAAGGTCAGAACTAGCCATGGTTCTCACCAGCTGGTCAGGGTTTGACCCCAAATACTCATTTTCTTCCAGTTTTGATCCAAGATTAACAGTTTATTATAGTTCAAAGGTTATTTCTTACTCTAGGTTCGCTGAGACAAACATTTGGTGTATCAGAGGAACTGCAGAGCTTTCCTGCCCCTGGTATTTACAGATGGAAACACCACCTTATTCCATTAAAGCTCCATCTCCTGCCATTTGAATCCATGAGAAAATCCACAGACTTACCAGTCAACATCACTTCAACATTACAAAAAAGTACATTATTATAACCACAGAATCAACTTAAAGGGAAAAAAATGCATGGATCTGAAGAGCTCTTTTTAAGATGGAGAACATTCCATCTTTAGCACAGAACAACCCCATCCAGCATCACTAAAAGGAATTTAAACCACTTTATTCTGGGGTTGCATCTCTCAGGATCTTAAAAGCTACCCCACAACCTGCTAAGGATAAACTGAATTTTCCTAGAAGAATCAGGAAGGAAAATGTTTTTCATCTGCTGGAAGGGAAGGAAGCCTTTGCAAGGCAGCTGACACCACACAACTCTCTGCAGTTAATGAGGCTTTGCAGTTATTCAGAACCTTTGGGACTCAAATCCTCAAAGGTAACAGAGATTAGAGAGTTTTGCCCAACTTGAAAGGTCCTACTGTACTTTTTAGAACAGAACCAATAAAATTAAGTTTGCTCTCTGCAAATTCAAACATATGCAGGCTTGAGAATCTTTACAAAAATCAGACTTTTTGCAGTCTCCAGTAAACGCCCACAAATATTCCACAAACTTCATGAAATCCATTTCATGGTGTCCAATAGAACTGAAAAATCACAACCATCTGGCCCAGGCCATTTTTATGTGTGGTTTCAGAAAACAGGCTGCATCCCAGACCTGGAGTGGCTACACCCCTTGCACAGCCCAGGGCACAGCTGAGCCAGGTGAGTTCTCCCATCACCCCTGCCTTTGCAAAAGCATCCCAGGAGAAATATTCCAGGGAGAGTTCCCTGAGCAGTGTGAGAATTGGGAATGAGAACTCCATCCACCAGAGCTCATCTCCTTCTCCTGGGTGATCCTTTGCTGTTGGTGTCTGACAAACCATTTCACAGCCAGCTCACTCGAACCATTAAAAGCCATAGACACTTCCAAGTGGACACTGGATTTTAGCACTGCCCAGCAACTCTGAAGTATTAATTGAGAAAATATTAACACTTTAATTGTGCTGTTACTCATGTGAAGCTGCTCTCCAAAGCTGAGCACTCCCATAAACACATTCCTGAGCTGAAGTTGGGTTAAGGTTAGCAGGATTTAATCTCCAGTAGCCATGTGAATAAAGAACACGCTTCCTGAAAATCTGCTGCCAATTGATTTGCCTTGTAAACAGATCAGCAGGGGGAAAAAAAAATGCTGGCTAGCCAAAGTTACACATTTTGTTTGCTCCAACTACTCCTCCTTCTTTAATTTACCCTAATTTCTTCTCTCCTCCCATGATTAAAAAAGATTACCTCTTGCTTCTCATGCCCTCAAATGACCTCCATCTAATTCTTCAAGTCATCCAAAATTTTCCACCACTTGATATCATTAAATTAATACATATTTCTAAAAATATAAGCTGGGAAGTTGCTGCAGGGCACTGCCTGAGCTCCTGCACTCTCCCCAAAGGCTGCTGGCCTCAAACTCTGCCTATTTAATCTTCTATTACTGATTGTTTAATTAGTTACACTTGCATCATTAGCAGATTACCATACTTGCCTATGTAAGATTCTGGCATAATCTGCTAATCTTTTCTCAAAATAATTTGGCTATTTGGATACAGGACAAGGGAACCAAAATATCAAATATTTTTTTGTAAGGATGGCTTAGAGCTCCAGTACCTGGAGGATGATGGAGAAAGATTGAGGAATCCTCTGTGCAGCTGTTTGCAGACCAGGTGACTGAAATAACATGGACCATTTTTTTGAAATATCTTTGATATTTGGATTATTCCAGTCCTCCCCTATCCTGCAGGGATCTACCCCCAGCTGCAGTGCCCCAGCCCAGGGATGCCAAAGCAGCAGCTCAGAGGTGGCAGCACAAACTGAGGGGCTGAGGAAGGATTTTAAGGTGGTTTTGCTGCCAGTGAGTGAATCCCAGAGGAATCCTGAAGCTCATGATGTTGTAAACCCCTAGCTGTGCTGAGAAAATCCTTGAGCAAGACTGGTTTGCATTTCAGTACAGGAATTCTGTCCCCTAAGTGTGATAAACTGCATGGCTAACAGGGAAAACAAAAAGGAAAATGTGAGGAAAAAAGTCTTTGGAGTAAAAACAAAGTTTGGTGACACATAATGAACATGAAGGGGTAAACACTTGAGTCATGAGGTTTAAAGTATTTGAAATGTTCTGTGCTCAGGAGAGGTGGTTTCCTGTTAAGGCACTACAATTACTCAGCTCTGACTCCCCTTCTCCCTGTTCTCCTACACGTGTTTTTATTTCCCTCCTGGAATGGTCATTTCTATTCTTTTCAGTTTTCTCGTGACCTGTATCATCTGCTGAAGGGCAAATTTGCAGTCTCCCCATTTACTCTCAACTACCTTTTTAATAATCTAAACCAAAATTATCCTGGTCAGTTCCCCTTTAAACTTCTCCACTAGTTAAAATGAAGAATTTGTTTAATTTAATGATTTTGGTACATTTACATTTGAGAACAAAAAGCACATCCAATCTATTTTGCACCTCTCTGGTGTATTTGAAAGTGTTTTTACAGATCCAAACTATGGCTCAATAACCCATGTGGGAAAACAGGAACATCTCAATGTTTCACCACCTAGAAAATTCTAATTAATATGCACCAAACCAACAATTAATTTTGTGTGTGTATAAAGATTTGTTTGTCTCATCACCAGGAACAAGCAGGCATGTTCTTTACAAACCTCCACCAACCCCAAATTTAGGCAGATAATTCTTTCTTTTTCGGTTTTCCTTTAATTTGCAAATCTTGTCATCTAAGACTGAAGTTGACTGAACCAACCTCTAAACCAGCAGAGAAATATCAGCCAAAAACCACAATCTGTTTCCCATTTCTGTATCAGGACTGCATGGTTTTGGGGGCTGTGAAAACAATTGTTTTGAAAAGATTATACAGCAAAACATGGAATGGTTTGGGTTGGATTGGGACCCTTAAAGATCATCCAGTCCAAGCCCCCTGTGAAACATTTCAGTCCTTTTACTAGCTGGAAAATTTGACTTTTAAAATACAAAAATGTGTATACCAAAAGCCAGCCAGAAACTCAGATATGAGGCAAAAGTTCCATCTTGTTGATAAGTCTAAAATGATCACATTACAAGTACAGAAAACAAAACCTACTAGCAGCAAATTCATCTAGAAATTAATTAGTAATGGTAAAAACAAAAGTTATTTGGAAATTACAATATTATGGTGTTGAAAACATATGAGGGGCTTTTTTTGAGGAGAGCAGAAACTGCCCATAATCTTTGAATTACTTACCATTAACGGAGGAATGCAATAACACAAGGAAAATAATTCATTTCTCAGCTATTTCAGCTTCTAAAACAAGGGTGTGAAGGAAGATTTTTGCTAAACTAACATACCCTTTATATATATATATGAATACACTGTTTGGATTAAGAGAGAAACTCCTCTGAGAGCACTATTTGCATCCCCAATTTATAAATAGTTACACTCACAGGGCAGGGAAGAAAAGGAGAAAAAATCACCATAACCCGGTTTTTGCAAGTTGTAAACACATTTTAAAAAAAAATCCCTTTTCTGCCTTATGTGGTTTTTAATTTAAACATTTAAGGCAGGTAACATTACTATTGTAGTTTAGCACAGTAATAACAGGGAAAGTTAAAGATTTGACAGTTCTTCCTTCACACACACACAGATTAAATTCTTAATTGAAAAAGGTGTGGCCCAGAATTAGTCTTACAACTGTAAGAAGATTTAGTTCAACTGCTCAGCCATTAAATGGCTGTGTAGAGGATTACCACTGAAAAGCAAATATTTTCCTGTAGGTAGAGAGATAAATCCTGTGCATTGTCTGAATCAAACATAAAATATCTTCAGGGCCTCTTTAATAAGAGCAGTGATACAACAATTCTGGCCAGGGAGCACAAAACAAGACTGTAAAGTGATTTTTCTAGCTCAGACAAGGGGGTTTAACATGTATTTTGCTAATAAGCAGTGTGAGGCTGCAACAATGAAATGCTTGGTATTTGTAATTCATCTGCTGCTTGAAAAATGACTTTTTAAGACACAGAGATTGATTTAGACACTTCACAATAATAATTCTGACCCGGATTAATATCAGAAAAGGTTAATCACAAAGTTGTGATTCCACTGAGAATAAAATAAACTTAAAATACCTCTTTATTTATTTTATATCAAGAGTCTCTTTTTCATTCCTTTCCAGAAGCTTAAATCATAGGAAAATGGATGTTGACACACTGAAAAAAAAGTTTAAAACCACATCCCAGTGTTATCCCATGAGCAAAAAAAGGAACAGAGCTTTAAAGATGTCATCCACTGGGCTTTTCAGATGGCACTGCAATTTATATATTACTTTATACACAGAAAATGTTCTTACCCAGAAGATCCAATGCTTTTGCACACACCAAGCAGAGGTCGCTTCTCAGCAAAATTATCAGATTTCTGAGCACCTGGTAAGAGGGAAAAGAAAAAAAAGAAGAAAAAAAATCACTATGTGTTGTTTGTACAGTTTCCAAGTTCAGGTTGGGGCCCAACATATTGGGAGGATATGGAATATATAACAAACTGTGCAGGATGAGTGACAGAAATCCAAATTACAGGCAGAGCTGGGAGCACTGAAGGACTGCTCTTGACAGAGATGAAAATGAGGAGCAACACAAGCAGCAAAACGTGGTTAGGTTTTGGGATTGATTTTCTGTTCATCCCACTGGGGTTGGGATTCTGTGCTGTACCAAGTGATTCTTGCTCCCTTCTCCTGGTTTTTTATCCATTTCTCTGCACTCAGGGCCTCAGCAGCCCTGCCTGGGTTTCACACCTCAGTTTGCAGTTGGTCCTGCTGAGGTGCAAGGGGAACACACCAGTGTCAGCCCCAGAGAAGCCTCTGCAGCCCCTGTGCCTAAGAAAACACGAGATCAAATTCCATCCAGCCCCAATTTGTTCCACCAGCAGGAGATGGAAACCTTTAAGAAAACAGCCAGTGAGACTCAGAGTGCAAACACAATTTACACCATTTTCAGGGGTTTTCACCGGGTGACACTGGTTTGTGCCACGCTGGGCCAGCTCTGCCTGCCCTGGGATCCAGCCTGGATCCATTGCCAGCTCTGGGAACAGCCCTGGAAATGAAACTCAGCCCTGTCGTCCCCCCAGGCTCAGTCACACCTTCACCCCAGCACAGGCAGACTGTTAAAGACGCCACACTTCTTAAAATGGGGTTTTAAGAGTTTGGAGAACTTTGCTTTACTGCTACGTAAACAGAAATAAAACTAAAATTGAGGTTGGCTTTTTTTTTTTTTAAATCACTTCTGCTTGTGAACAATGTTTAACTGAATTCCAGGGAATTTTTCTACCCAACTTAAATAACAAAGTAACAAGCAACACCATCACTACAAAGTTTCTTCCATTTTCTTTCAGCCTTTGCCTTTTTAATTATCTATAGGTCTGCATATGCATGGTAAATAAAGGATTTTTTTCTCCATTATACACCAAACCCTTTGATCTCTAAAGAATATTAGTGATATAGTCTTAATTCTCAAGTACAGTTGTACAGCACTAAATCATTTCTTCAGAAAGGCACAACAATTCACAATATTCATTTTGACACAGCAGCCTCTGTTAATTATTAATAACTCAGGTACATGCATTTAATTTGTAACAAACACTGTTCAGTCCTCTCATCTGTACAAGAGTAAACCTTCCCTCCTACACCTTTGGGTATTTATAAAGTCAAATGGGTCACATCAATAACTCCACCAGCAACAATAGCTTTATGAGTAACCCAAACCAGCCAAATGTATTTTCCTTTTATTCCTATTATTTCAGCCTCTTTGGTGAGTCAAACCTGTACTGTATGTCCTGACCTGTAAATTGATAAATGAAACATAAAGGCTTCTTAAGAGTCTGGCAACCAATTTGTTTCCTTCAATCCAGGTAACAGATGAATTCCATTTGTTCTGTTCCCAGCACTGAGGGTGAAATGCTGACTACCAGTTCTGACACTGATTTAAGTGGAGCCAGAATTTTACCTGAAGTATTTAAGTACTTAATAAAAATATTAAGTTTTTTTTCCTTTTTTCTTTTCCCACTAAGATGTATTAGAGACATGAATTCAGATGCTTTTTTTGTGGTTTAGTTCTCAGTTTAACAGCAAGGAAGGGGAAAAAGAGGGAGAAAGGTGGAGGGAAATCCAAGGAATCAAATGCCCAAAAATCAAAAGGAATGCCAGTTTTAATACCCACAGCACAGATGTGCAAAATTCCTGCAGTAGGTGCTTAAACTTCTGATTTCTGCCTTTAATAACTGAGTCCCTCAACTAAAAAAAAAAAAAAAAAATCCATTTTTGACTGCAATACTTTCAGAATGTAAATATTAATACAGTAGGAAAGGATCATGACTGGGAGGCCTCTGAGGGCATTAAATCAGGTTAATAGCTGTCCCATTCATGGGATTGCACAGAGTGACATGTGTTGGGCTCTGCCAACCTCTAATGGAGGCAGGAACCCTCTCCCAGCTCTGGGGTGGGATTTAATCTCCCAAGTTCTGCTGGATTAATTTTCATTTGTAAAATTGTGTTTATTTGCATGTGACGTTGCACACACCTGCTGCACACACAGTGTTTAACAAAATTGAAATGAAAAGCAGCTCTCTAAATCCCCCCAAATACAAAAAGTATTGAAATCCTGTTGCAAAGTCTTTTTCTTAAACTCCTTTTATTCTAAATCCTTTTAATTCTGTCATATAACACTACAGCATTTATAAAATGCTGGAAATCCTGACAAATCACATAATTAAAGTAATGAAAACTGCCCTTCCTGCCAACAAGGCACCACCTTATCTACAGCTCCATTTAGCTAAATGATACGTTTGGTTTTTGAAAAACCTGACTTCAATCAGTGTGCTTAAAATTGAAAAAAAAAAAAAAATCTATCTGTGGCTAAATGAAATTTCATCCAAATCAACATTTAGAACTTTAGGAAGTCAAAAGGTTACCCATATATAAGCTCAAAGCAGCTTAGACCTTCCTCCTGATGAAACTGTGAATAACTCCCAACAACGCCAATAATGGAATAACAACAACAAAACCAGCACATCTTTATTCAGAATAAAAATGGAACTCAGTGAATGTCACAGGAACTCCAAAGCCGCTCAGAACTATGGGAATCACCCTGGTTTCCCATGAGGAAGAATCACTCTGGATGAATTTCACACTCTGACCTATTTAGCACTGAGGCACCATGGAGTGGATTTTCCTGGTGTGTAATTCCACTGATCAGTCCCAGCACAGCCATTTAATAATGCAGGGCAGCTCCTGCCCCACTAAACCACTCTCATTTCAATCTTTTCCTTGCAAATCTTGTTGCATTTGTGGTGCTGCCCCACGTCAGTGCAGCAGCCCAGCAGGAGCTGGGTTGGAATATCCAGGAATATCCTGGAATTCCCAGGCTGGAATTCACCCTCAGCCTCACTGGTGAAAGTTTTAGCTCTGAAGTACTGATGTGATGTCATGGTGGAACACAGGTCAGTCCAAAGCTTCAGAGAAATTGCTACTTTCCAGTGTCACACTCCAAAATTCTCCCCTGGAATATCTCTAAAAGCCTCACTTGCTATGCTGGAGAATTGCAGTCTGTAATTTCCACAATCCACAGACATGACCATTCATTACCCCATAAACCCCACAGAACACCACAACTCCCACACACACCTGCAGAACCCTACAGCACCCCAAAGGGGCTGACAGACCCTGGGATTAGCTTGGCCTTTGGCATTTCAAACCACTGAACCACCCAAGTGGCTGGGCAGACACAAACCTCACATCTGCCTTCCTTTAGAGAGCACCCTAAATAGAAATAGTGGAGCTCTTTAAGTGTACCTGCAGATAAACCTGAGTCAGCTTTTGAGGTTCCAATCTTCATTTTACCAACAAAGATGGGAGCAGTGGAGAACAGGGATAAATCTGCTGTAATATTTCAACTATCAACGGGTTTTAGTACATCTAAATTCTTTTTATTTCCTCTTTTTATTTGCCTTTTTTCCCCTTATAAGTCAATTTGACTGAACAGTCAAATACACTGAGAGATGTAGGGCTATTATATCATCTTTCTGCAAGCAGCATAATCTAGAAAATGGCAATAAATTAATTCAGCTCGCTGGAGGAATTTATTTTCATAATGCTGAGGCATGGAAATAGGTTTTACAGACAAGCACTGATCTAAACTTCACCCCACCAGCCTGTCAGCATGTCCCTCTAAGCAGGAATTGTCACAGACAGGGCTGCTCCTCTGACTTTCTTGATTGATTTTTCAATTATGCAGCTCTACCTTAACAAATGGAGCAGCACAAGGAAAAGCAGGTATTTGGCAGGGGCTTGTAAAATGACCTGGGAGAAGTAATAAAAAAATGGGAGACTGGAGCACTGACTTACTTCAGAAAGCATCAATATTCTGATTTTGTAGGTAAAAGAACAGCAAGATAACTGAAATAAATGTGTCATTTCCTCAGCATTGACAGAAAAACCCAGTGCCCAGCACACCTGGACACATGGAAACACCAAATCCAGCCCACAACCAAATTTGGGAACGGAGAAGAGCCAGAGAGACTGCCAGTCCAGACTGAGATGTTCTCATAGTCCCAATATTAGCTCTGCAAGCCCAAAATTTGGGTACAGTGCAAACCTTCAGCCTCCAAAAAGGCCATTTCTATTGTAAATTGTACCAAATCATTAAAGCCCTGTCTATTGAAGGCAGTGGTAAGCATGACCTGAGCACAGAGAAGAGTTGGTATCTGTGGGGTTTACAGAAATCCCTCATTTCTGTAACACATTCATCCTGTAAATACATCATTTACAGAAACCCCTCAAGTTTTTAAGGACATCTCCAGACTGCAGAGCTGCCCTGCCATGGCCAGAGGGACACCAAAGTGGCACTGCAGAGCACCCAGGAGCTGCAGAAGGACATTTTCTGTATGAAACACCCCCTGTGAAACAAAGCTGCATTATGGCACCAAGCACACCAGGAGGCAGAGGATCTAACATCAAAGGGCTGCAGGTTTCTAACAGAATAGTTGACAAACTATTAAGTTCTGCTGCGGTGAAGTCACCAAGTCAAAGCCATGAGCTTTCCTTTCACACCTGGGAATGAGCTGCTTATCACCAGCTCAGATCTGTTTTTAGGAACGTGCCAAATCCATCCACCAAGAGACTCCTATTTTCAATAATTCCCTTTTTACAGCTTTACAGTAAAACAGTGTTTGAGCCTGCTGATGGTAATCAGCTTCTCCTTTACAGATTCCTTTTATTTTGTTCAGAATCATTAAAGCTCATGAGTTAGTTATCTAAGGCCTCTTATTACAGCTTTACTTTTATCTGATTCCAGATACTGGTCAATGATACATTCATGTACTTTTAATCAAAGATTTATTTAAACCAAGCCATGTAAAAAGAGACCAAAACATGTTTTTAAAAGGTTTGGTTTAATTTAATATGAGCTAATTTGAATAGTTTTCTAATGTAACAACTATCATTGTCAGATGCTAAATACATGGAATTTAGAGGCAGAAAGACAGTAACTGCTTCAAGTTCATGAGTGTGATTTACTTGATTGAAAAATCAAAATCCTATTTTAATATCAGAAAAAAACCAGAATTTCCAGGTTCCTCAATTAATTTACCTGTTTTTCATTTCCATTTACACTTTTCTTTCTCCCTTTTTCCCCCTTTGAGAGAGGAAGGGGCACAGACATCCACTACTCAATGACACACATAACAGCAAAAAAGCAGCTTGTTGGGAATTATGCAGTGTTCCAGTAAATGGAATAAAGGAACAACAGGCTTGGGAAGTATTTCACTTTAACTTAGTTTAACTTATAATAATTACAGAACCACATATACTTTATATATTCCTCTGCTCAGGAAATCACCAAAGCATTATACAATATGTCCATTAAACCACTTGCTTCATTTACTTTCTCTGAAACACACAAAATTAGTGTAATATACTGTGTTTGTAATAATTTAAACAATTAGCTTTTAGGCTGCATTTTTGAGTTCACTAATTAATTCATAAAATATCACTAGAAATTCTAACCCAGCATAATTCCCAAAAACCTTGCCCATACTAGAAATACATTATTTTTATCCACAAAGTAAAATATGGCAATCAATTTAAATTAGACCCCAACAGCTCTTTCAGAAATCTACAACTGGATTTGGTTTGGATGGAATTGGGTAATTTTTTAGAGGAATTTCCTGATTTATGCACAGTTGTTGCATCAAGTTCTTCTGGGGGTTAACTCAACTTCTGGAAGAATCCTGGTAAATTAAATCCTGGTAATGCTTAATTTAACACTTAAGTATTATTAACTTAATAAAATACTTATTTTATCAAATTTAGAATTTGATAAAATACTATTTAAGCAGTGGCAGAGAGGAGCTGCACTCAAGGGATGATACAAGTTCAGCTACTGAAAGGGTCAAAGGAGTTAAGTTAACGTAAAATAAGCAGAAATTGGACAAATCAGAAGCCAGTGCCACCTCAAAAACCAAATTCTGTTGTCTTGCTAGTTTTCCTGGAGTGGAAGAGCAGCTTTTTAAAGACGTTCTGCTGCCTTGTGCTGTGTTTCAGTGTGTACTCACTGATCTGGGGAGCTGGCAGGATCCGAGCGGCTCTCACAGGTCCGTGGCGCACCGAGAACAGCTCCTGAGCTTCTCCACTGATCTGCAAATGGCAAAATAAATCCATACTTTCAAAAATACATGCATTTAGTAGCTAAGAAGACATTAAAAGATGGAAAGATGTTGTAGGAAAGTACATTGGTAAGACTCTGCCTAAGCAACCACTGCCATTTCTCTAAATGAGAATAAAACTTAGAAGTCTTGAATTAACTCTTCATGACCACACGTTTTGGAAGAAGCAAGACTTAAAAGCACACTAAAATTCACAAAGACTTATCCCACATTTCACATGGTTCTAAAGAAAAATGCCAACTCACCAGAGATCAAGAATGGCAAACATGGGTGGAAAAAGATGGGAGAATTTGATATATTGGTTCATTTCACATCCACCAGGTGTCAAAACCAGGTTTAAAACCAGGTTTAAAAATAGGTGATCAAACTATTTAAGCCTGTGGCTAATGGCAATGTTGAAAAGGTTAAACCAGAAGGAGTTCAGATGAATTTCCAGACTTCCTGCAATGGTCACTCCATGTATTTTCATAACTGCCTGGTAATGGATCCGATATGGAACGTCAAACTCCAGGAAAACGGCAAATGTTATGAAGCTCATTTCCAAATAACCAGCAACTTAAAACAGATGTAATGAGCCTCAGAACACAGCCAAGGTTGGCATCAAGTTTTGCCAAACAAGCAGCTTACAATATCAGAAGAGAACATGATTTGGAATAAGGTTCTTAGGAATCAATAAACTATAAATTCAGGGGAACTTTTGGAAATGTCATTTTATGGTTGTTTCCATTTCTTTCTGCACTTCAGCTCACACGTCCAAAAAGTTAAAATACTCCTACTGTTTGACCAACAAACCCCAAGTGCAGAACTCCAGGCTCTCAGCTTACATCCAGTCTTGCCTGGTTATTTATTATCACTGCTCTAGGTCATGGGGGAGAATGAAATCCACCCCATGAAGCACAATTCTAAATAAAATTACTTTGAAAATACCATTTACTACAGAGCTAACCCACCATTCTGCACACAATATAGGGAACAAACTGCTTTTCCCTATTATGCCTGGAATTACACACAAGCTACACAAATGTAGGAAAATAACCTTCTAACCCATTTTAGCCCAGCAGCTTATCAATTAACACCATCAGAATTATTCCTGATGGACACAACAGTTTTCAAACTGCAATCAAAAAGAGAATTAATGCCTGAGTCTGCCCTGCTCTGTTTTTATTGGGCAGATGTTCCAATCACAGCAGATTCTCCTCCTCCCTCTGAACACACAACCCTGTAGTACTCCAGCTTTTGCAAAACAAGTTTAATTCTCCCTCAGGAACAGTTTCTTGACCAGATTCTATACAAGACACGGGAATAATGATCAGAAATCAGCTCAGGAAAGGTTTGCTGATGGCTTTTAACTGATCATGAGCTTGGAGTGCAGTGTGGGGGGAAAAGACCTCTGGATGAAAACATCTGTATCCAGAAAAAACAGCTTGGGAAAAAAACGTAGAGCTCAGCTAAGCAGAAAATGAGGAAAATTAAAGAGGGACAGAGTAATAAAGAGATTAAAAAAATTAAGACAGCAGCACGTTTTCTGTCCATCGGAACACAGCAGCTCTATGAAAAGGGAAAGGAGGAAATGGAAAAGAAGAAAAACAGAAGGGCTTGGAACTATTATTATTGGCAATTAGAGATTCTTTCCCCCGAAGTGTGGAAACGCTGTTTCACACGTGTGTGCACATCCCTGGCTACGGAGGAAAACAAGAGGGAAAGGAACCAGAACAACAAAGGTACGGAAGGAGTGATTCCCATAAAATATCCCAACCCAACTCAGACACCTCCTTCTCCTTTTGAACTCTGCCAGCACATCAGCCACAACTCCAATCTACTTCAAACAAAGTGCAGTCCCCAAAGGAAGGTACACTCAGAAGGCCAAACTTTCTCAACTCAGGTTCTGCTCTTAAATATCCTGAACTCCAGCAGCATGTTTATTCAGCCTGGCATGCCAAGACCTGGTAGAGCTTAAACTTGAGACTTGCAAAGAAAAGCCTAAAATGTTCAAATATAAATGAGGTTTATTTGTACTGAAGCACTTCACATGGAAATCCCAGCCCAGCTCTTCTCATGCATATAATGTACTAATGTTTTAATAATTAATATTCATTATTTAAAAGATCATTTATTCTTTTATACCGAGGGAAAATTACAGAAAGAAAGGTTAAGTGGAGTAACAAGCCACAGGATCCAACAGTGACAAAGATGAGATTACAGGTATTTAGCCCCTGTTTTAAGACCACTGCAGTGTTTAAGACTGGAGGTTAACAGGTCCTTTGCTCAGTCCCTGTAGGATTCTAAATCATGGAATGCTTTGGGTTCAGCCTCTACTGCTCAAGTGCTGAGCACTTTCTGACTCCTGGGAGCTAAAA
This sequence comes from Entomyzon cyanotis, assembly GCA_024500445.1. NCBI lineage: Eukaryota > Metazoa > Chordata > Aves > Passeriformes > Meliphagidae > Entomyzon > Entomyzon cyanotis. The sequence continues at coordinate 3,945,876 of JAKEPQ010000673.1, forward strand.
AGGAGCAAATTTTAAGATACAGCTCCACTGGAGGCTTTGTACTGAAAAAACAAAATGCCACCCAACCACCAGCATCTTGTTTCTAAACAAAATTCAAATTCTCTAACAGGCACAAAATAAAGTTCACAAAAAATCTGGATGTGGCACCACAACATGGATGACGTTAAAACACTAATATTTAATCCAGCATTGTTTCATAAAGTAACAGCTTTTTTAGGGGATTTAAGCTGTGTGTCCTTAGCTGTTCTGTAGAGACAGGAACTCATAGAAGGCATTGCATGTTGTTGTCTGCCATGAATTAGTAAGAGCTTGGCTGTTCCTTGGTTTGCTTGGCGCTGAAAAATGCATTAGGGCTTTGAGCTCAAGATTTTCTTTGAATTACAATTAACTTCTTTTAAACACCACCAGCAGCAGAAGCTTCTGCTGTTTGCAATCTCACAAAATCCTGAATTAACTGTGGCTAATGCTGATGCCCTTCGTTTATCTATGGACAACATAGTTTATTTTTGAGGTTGCACAGATCCAATCTGCCCAAAAGCAGCATCTCCAGGGCACAGAGATTGTGTGCCCTGATCTTCCTGCCACTTCAGCCCTTATCTCAGCCCTCAGCCTGCCAATCTGGCCTGTGAATGGCACACTTATCCCTCTAGGAGCTCAAGTGGGACAAGGAATTGCACATGGAGGGGAGAACCTGGGTCAGATGTGGGCTGGCAACTCCCAGCAAAAGGCTCCACATCCCATTACCAGTCCCTGGAGCTCCACAGTCTCACATGCACAGACAAAATATAAATAGAGCTCATGAATTGAAAACAGAGCTCTAAATTCTTCAAAAAGCACCTGTGAGAAACGAGGCTGTGGCTGCCATTTTGGATTGGATCCAGCTAAGTAGCAAGTCCCCGTGGCAGCTCTCAGAGCTCTTAAAAGTTTTTCTTTCCCATTCCAAAAGCCAAGAATGTTTCCAAACAGGTTTCAAGAATTGGATATTAAGCTGTAAAAGCAGCTCCAGGTACTCGTTGGATGGAAGAGCTGAATCCAAGATGACGGCTCCAAGCTGGGCTGGTAGAACATCTCAGCTTTCCCAAAAGCTGCTATCAACCACAACTCCCAGACCTACAGGGAAGTAAGGATTCAAACCCCAGCCCCCAGTGAAGTCTCCATCTCTCTCTTCCAATTAAAGGAGGAAGAAGAATCTTCTCCACCACTTAAGACATCTTGAGCTACTGCTTGAAATATGACAGCCCAGCAATGTGCAGCGCTGGGTAATTTTTGATGACAGAGCTGTATTGTTTGGAGCACACCAGTTTGCACCCGGGAAAAAAAGCTGAACAAAGGAAGTTTTGTTCACACTGGGGATAACTAATAGTTTCCAACCAGAGAAAATGGTTTTCACATGGTGAAAAAATTTAAAAAAAAAAAAAAAAAAAGAGCCAAACATACACCAAAGTGAAAGAAAATGGAGTTTGGAACTCAATGCTTGAACTACTGTGCAACTCTAGAAAAGGAAACTGGGGAATATATAAAAGGAAAAGGGAATGATCAGGAGGTTGTTTTTAAATCTTCTGATGCATGTTTTAAACATGAAGATATCATGATTTGATGACATAATACAACAATAAGCAATGATAGATACCACCACCAAATATTGCTGCCTGTGGGTTAAAGACAACTTCCAGTCATGGTGCTGCTGAGAAAACAAGGAAAGACTGGAAGCAAAGGGACAAATTTTATCACTTTAGTTTAGAAATTCCCAGTCTGCTTTTCCATTCAACCCACATCTCTGTAATTATCTAGAGATGGTAAGAATTTAGATGCTCAAGATCATTACAGACACCTCCTCTAGTGACTGGATTGAGGATGAAGTTGCACCTAGTGCTTTAAATTATGGCAGTGCTATTGGAAACAGAAGTTGTGTAAAACCACAAAATCTCTTGCACACTGGTGCATCCTCAGTGTAAAACACCCAAAGCCTCAGAAAATGATTTGCACTGTTGTTTTGTAAAGTCCTCAGCCATTTTTCAGGGTTACTAGGTCAGGTCATTACTCCATTTTCTGAGTGGTTAATGCAAGCTTTAACAGTGGTTCCCTCTAGAAAGAGGGATGGACAGAGGGAGAATTGCAGCTGGGGATGTGATAAGTTTCTTTTTTAATTGTGACACAAACCATTAAATTAGGATGATTTTTCTACTTCTGAAACTCCTAGCCTAAAATGAAAAAAAAAAATATTTTCTTCCACAAAAGCAGCCAGGAACAGGAACCTCTAGAACAGATAGTTGGAAACCACATCAGGAAGAAACAACTCGAATTGTGTCTGAAACCTAAAACTAGGAGCAAGGAGAAAACAAATCCCAAACAAAGCACTAAGCCCCACTATCAAATAGGAACTCCAGTCACATTCCCAGCTTTCTCCCCACTCAGCCAGAAGTATTTAAATCCCATTTGAACCTTGCCACCCCCATTTGAGAGCGGAGATCAAAGCCAAGCCCTTTGGATGGACACCTTCCACCCTCCTCACACCAGCCCAGCCCTTTGAAGCTTCCCCAGCCTATCTCCCTCGGCAAATCACACCCGTGCAGCCCCAAAATCCTCCTCGGAGGAGATGTTAACGTGAAAGCACTCAGCCTGCAGAGCAGGGGAAAGGCTGCAAGGTGTGGGCAAGGCAGTGTAACACCATTAGGCAGAGTGTGGGCTTAGGAGCTGTCATAAACACTTCATAATCACTCACACACAAACCCTGCCGCCTGCAACACATTAGGGAGAGCTGAACACAGGGCCAATTGTAGGAATCAAAAAGCACAATGCTACAGATAATAGCCTTCCTGAGGAGATTTGCACATAAATGTCAGATTGTTGCTTTTGTAGATTAAACTCGGAATGAAGGGGTTTCTTTTTTTCTTCTTTTTTTCCTCTTAGCTGGAATAACATTGCTTAATTACAAGCTAAATAGTCAGCAAGGCCAAGAAGAAAGGTTTGGATAATAGCAAAGGACACGAAAAAGTGTTGCCAAATAAGCTCTTAAATATTAAGTCAATCACATAACTGCCAGATTTTATTGTGCTCAGGCTAAGCAAGGGAAAATATGCAAGGGAGAAACAACAATGTGGAAAACCTCCTCCAGTTTATGTTCCCTCCAAATTTGTTGGATATACAAATCCTGCTCTGTAAAGATATTTAAAACTGATGTTAAAGATCATCATTCTGTGAAAATCTCCAAGGTCATCTCACTAACAAAGGAACCATTCCAACAGTGAAACTGGAGGAACACAAAATGCTCAGGTCCAAGCTGCACCTCCCTGGCTGTGCTCTCACAATTTCACAGAACACACAAACGAAGGGCTGACAAGGTGATGCAATATCTCCACAGCTGACATGACAGTAAAATATTTCCACATTTGGCATTTTCTCCATCTCACTGCACTTCCCCTCGACTCAAACTTCTGCAAAAATTGAATAACTCTAAGAGAAACTGTCCTGCAATTTCGTTTTTGTTATTTTTCCTGAAATGGTAAATTCTGTCAAAATCTAGGAATTATGAAGAAGTGAAATACACTGGGGAGGGGGGAAGAGACAACCTGCCTCTATAGTCCTACCAAAAAAACTCAGGTATTTGGCCCAAGCTGTGGCTCATTCAGACACAAGGAGGAGGGGAAAAAAAGAAAGAAAACAGAAAGAGAAAGAAAAAGCAAAAGGAAAAATTCCATCAATGGCAACACAGCACATCTCTTCAAAAAAAAAAAAAAAAAAAAACCCACACCTTCACTTGGAAAAGAACTTTTCAGCTGGATAAAATAGGGTGTTTTCTAAGGATTCTTTAGCTCGAGCCGATGTGATACTCAGGGCATCTTAATTAATTAATTAAGACTGATGAGGTTGTGCTGCTGCAGCGGCAGCTCTTAGCTCGGTGTCCCAGCGCCACCGTGTGGGCACTTTGTGTAACGCTCCGCGAGAGAAAATTCCTTTTATTTTGGCTGCAATGTTCCTGAGTTTCAATGTTCCTAAATTCTAATAAACAGTTACAAAATACTGACATTTAGTGACGTATAATAGGTCTTACTCCCTTTCTATTAAACGTTCCTTCAAATGCAAAACCTCAGCAGCTTTTTTATTTCCTCATTCCAGCTAACAAGAAGCAATCAAGAGGATAATAAGATGCAATAAAGAGAGAAAAAGCTCTACCACACTCATAAAACTCTATTTAACTGAGATTTTGCGGTAGAAATTATTTTCTAAGCTACTGGTATATAAACACATGTCCTACGTAGCTAAGCAAAAAGTTGTAAAAATGCACACATTTCTTTAAAAAACCAGTGTATTTTACAAAGGGAAGGAACTCCCTCCTCTCTGCTTTATTCTGGAGGACAAGGTGCTGTGAATTTTTTGCTTTTTTAAGTTCAGAATTTTATGACCTACTGTATTCAACTTGATTCTCTCATTTCAAGAAATTTGGGGGGAATTCCCCAAATGAAGACCATGTGCCCATGAAGCACTGTGCAACACAACCCAGGGGGTGGGGATGACAGCACAAAATCAAACCCATATGCACACAGAGGCCTTCAGAAAATTAAAATTGCAAATCATGTATATGACAAACATGTGATTGCAAAATACTATTAATATTGTCATACTGGAATTCCTGGGACAAACAAATTCATGTTTTTCCACCCTTAATCCTTTCTGTTAGGAAAATCTTGTATTTTTTGGGCTACAAACTATCCCAGAATGGCAAACACTGGTCCCAATTTGAGTCTGAAAATGTACTTAGCAGGACTAATGTGTAAAAAGCCCTCAAAAATCTGAAAGTACACGAATTGAAGTGTTTGAGCTGTGCTCAGGATTATCCGAAGATAAGCACATTACACACAAATCAGAGGACATTGACGGGAAATGTTGGCTCTTTCCACTCCAACAGGAGAAACAAAAGGTAAAATATTAAAGTTACAACACAACATTGACCAAAAAGGAGAAGGAAGGTGAGCTCTGTACTCACAGGTATGCTCCAGACCTGCATCCCATCACTGTAGCCAATCATCAGCAGCAATGGGGGCTCATTGCCAGTGCTGTGGATTTCATGGAATTCCATATTCCTGGATGTATCTGAATGGAATTGCAATATCAAAGCTGTTATTAGCAGGTCAGGGTCAAGCTCAGCATCAAACTTTTCAGACAGAGAAAAGTCAGCACAGGACCAATAAAATAAACATTACCAAATACAGAAATGACAAATGAACAGGCTGGGTAATACTCCTAGGTATTGTGGAATTAATCTGTACACCAACCTCAACAAAGGAGGAGAATCCCCAGGAAGAAAAGAGCTACAGGACATAATAATCAGAAATATTCCCTCATGAAATCTCCTGCTCATTTTTTCCTTCCCAGGTTACTCTGAATTCTATCACAGCACTGAAGATGTACCTGGGACTGGACTGGATTCTGTGAGATAATGTGGCTTTGAAATCAAACTGGAGATTAAATAAAATTTAGTTCTGTGCTTTGTTTTCAACTACCTTAAGGAAAAAAATGGATTTTCTAAAATTTGTTTTTCTTCCTAAGAAAGATTTTGTTTGCTTTTAGATGAAGTCACAAGGCCTGTTTGCTCTTTTTGGCAGATACTGACCAAAAGTGAAGTTATTCACTTAGAATTTAGTCTTAATTAATACTTAGTTTGGAGTCAGCAATGATTACAGAGAAAGCTGCCTGGAATTGTTGCACATGGACCCAAAACTCACAAAACCAAGTGAAATGAAGAAGAAATGAAGTCATACCATTTAAATCTGCATTTTCAAATCTGACCCAGACAATTTTCTCCTTTTCTTCTGGTGGGGTTCCACTGTAGGCCTGGACAAAAAGCAAAAGGGTTGAAAACAGGAAGTTTAACAGTGGAGTTTTTCTCCTCCTGTAAGAAGGAATATAATTAAACCCTAAAATCATGATTCATGGATCTAATTGTCACCAGAATTCCTACAACAGAACCATGATGAACATCACTCACAGATGCAGGAATGACAAAATATTTGTAACTATAAATCTTCTGGGGCAGGTAAGAAATCCCACGTGACTCAGAGTGAGTCAATAAAATTCAATACAGTGGCTTCTACAACCTTTCACTTCAGCACTGTTGGAGGTTCTCACATGAGGTGTTTTATCATTAAAATTCTCTTTAATTCACATTAAAGCTTTGCAAGGCAGACTGAGGAAAGAAAGAGACCTTTACTACACAGTTTATATTACTGACACCTTTCAGCTCTGTTTGTGACAACTTTAATGCAGCCATTTAAAAGAGAATAAACTGCAACTCCAGCAGAACAGATCCATGTTTCACTCCTGTGTTCTACAGATTGCCATAAAAAGATGAGATACAAAAAGAAATTGTGGAGTGAGGCTTGCAGTGTTTCCAAACTGGAGGTTTTACAGTTCTCAGGAGAAGCTGTGGTAGCAAGAACGTGAGCTACAGCACAAATACCATCACTTCCAAATGAATTATAACAAAATACTGAGCACTATTTGGGATTAAATATGAACAGGGCTTGTATAATCACTTTATACATGCCAGAAAAGCAATAACATGAACTAAAAATACAAATCTAAAAAATAAGTGTGGGGTTTACTTTTCAAAACAAATCACATTCCACGCTTCCAACACAAACTGATTTGTGAAATAAAACACAGACTGTATCCTTTAACCAGAGAGGGGGGTGGGGGGTGTGGAATGCAGCAATCTCTTAATTGAAACTTGAAATATGTTTAATTTTAATTTTGAGTCCACAATGCATTTCACAAATTGATATTAGTCAGGGCATTGTTTTTCTATTATTATGGAATAAATGTGCTGGGAATTCCCAAGAGGAAATTCATGGGGAAATAAGACACTATGCAACCAAGATAATCCCTGGAGTCAGAATCCAGATCATTTCCTGAAGCTACAATCAGCTGCAGTGCTCCTCCACCATGGACTACAGCTTTCCCAAAGAGAAAAACAAAATTACTTCCCCTCTGCTCCTGGGAGGCCCAAGGGCAACCAGGAAGGAGCCATTCCAGTGCCATATTTATGATACATAAGCATATAAAAATACACAAATACATCTATTTAAAAATAACAAATCTATTTATTAGATGAAATAATAAATTTACAAAGCAGAGTGAGGATTTCTGACACTGCTTTGTGCACTAAAAAAACAGCTTTAAAGATCCACACCCTACCTGTGGCACAACATCTTGGAGGAAGGTAACAACACTTTCCATGTACGACTGCTCCCTGGAAAACAGAAGGGGATTTTTCAACCACTGGAGTTCAGAAATGGTCATGAATATATTAAATTAAATAGATCAGCAAAAGGAAAACAGGGGCAATCTTTAGTACATAGGAAAATACTAAGTATGCAATGCAAATTCTGATAATATAAATCGTGGCCTGTAAGTAATGAAAGTACTAAGTAAAAGTAATAAAAGTCTGTAAAAAAGCTAAGATACCTGCTGATGGAATAACTGCTTGGGGGGAAAGGATAAATCCTAAATTTAAGGAATAAACCATGTTCTCCACATCAGAGAGGCCTGAAGTGGTAAAGGAATTTGGACAAGATTCCTCAGTATTTTTCTACTTGATTTGGCTCTTACAACTTGAAAATATGGATTTAAGCACCCACTGGATCTCTCCTGGAGGGACAAGGAAACTTCCAGAGCTCCTGAGCATTCTGGACAATGCTGGAGTACATGGCAGTGCTCAGGGGCAGATATGGAACAAAACCCACCTAAGAATAGCAAGGAGAGGTATTTCCAGAGAAGATTTCATAGCTTGGGAAGCTTATTCCTTCTTGGAAGTTCATTAGCAGCACTGATTGAGGAGAGTTTCTAGTGCAAGATACGTTTGTTGGGGCAGATTCAAACTAATGCTTTGAGTAGCTTATCCTGCACGAGCAGTGAGGATAACTTGTGTAACTGCTGAGTAACCACAGTGTGGGCTGAGAGCATCACACAGATGGTGCTGGAACGACACAAAAAGTTGGTGCTTCGTGCCATGAGGAGCTCTGAGACAAGCTGGCAACAAGAACTACCTGCAGAAAGTCTGAGACTATTTGAGAAAACCCTTTAGGTTTTCTTTAGGCAACAGCTTTGGCAGCCACAAAATTAACCTCTGTGCTGTCACAATTCTTCCTGTGCTAACTCAGGATGTCTAACAGCAACAAAGGAGGACTGTAAATTAGGAACTTTGGATGTCCAAAGGTGCTTTCTGAAAGTGCAAGGTTGTTTTGATAAAAGCAGGAGTGATTAGCACTGAAAAATGAAGCACTCTGGAGAGTTTAGCACTACACACAACTATACAAAAGATACTTGAACCCAAATGCTGCATCAGCCTAACTCCTCTCTGAAAGCAAAGAGAAATCTCAAATATAAAGTTTTACATTCCAGAAAGCCTATTCCAGCCCAGGACCAAACCAGACTTTGCTCAGCAAACCCAGGATTTCTGTGTCCCAGTTTGTCCCACTGCTTTAGGCTGAGGCCTCACAAATGAGCTGTGGTTTCTCCTGTGCTGATTCTTCTCTGATTTATGTAGGTCACCCCAGCTGCCCCTGCACACCTTCAGAGCCCTTTATTAAAATGCCAGGCCACAGGTAGAGGATTAAATACAGTGTCTGAGGCTCTCCTGGGAATGCCTACCAGCCAGAGTCACACTGCCTGCATGCTTCAGCTCATGGAAAGCATTTTCCCCTCTCCCCAAGTACATCTTGAAACCAAGTTGATGTCTGGGAGGTGTTTTATTCAGAGTATGTGCCCTAAATCTCTCCTGAAGTTGAAAAACTCCCAGGGAGATGTCCTTAAAGTGCTGGAAAACAACATAACCCACCAAAAACAACAAAAAAACCCCCTACCTTTAATAATGATCTAGAAACTTAACATGAGCAGCAGAATGCAGTGCTCACCACATGCAGTTTCATCAAAAAAGTGACATTTCTGAGGCACAAGCAGGTACCTCAAGAACAAGACACCATATTTAAAAAATATATACATAATCTTCATCTTACAGTGTTTTTCTATAATATTCTAAAGCATATTTTGAAGAAAATGTCATTACAAAGAAAAATGCGTTTGTTGAGGAATTCTGCAACATAAAAAAAAAAAAAAAAAAGCTGCTGCAAGACAAACCTCTAACACAACTTTTTGTGGTACAAACAGTGCTACAACTATCTACAGCTTTGTGCTCTCCAGGAAAAATGAAGTGGGAAAGACAGAGGTATCTCTGAGGGCAAAGTAACACCCCTTGCAGGGGATATTTCAATATGGTGCCATTTTGCAGCAGAACGAGCATCCCAAGGAAGAAAGAAAAACTGCTATACAACTCCTGTAACAGACAGAGAAAAGACCATAAATCTTCTAGACTGCCTTACAGCCACAGAGCTCTTTTGCCATGAAAGTATTCCCATGTGAATACAATGAAAATCAGGATGCCCAAGCACAAAAATTGTCTGTCAGGCGCTCTGACCAGAAGGATGGAGCTTCTTCCTTTTTCCTTGGTTTTGCTCTTGAAAGTAAAAAAAAAAAAAATTAAAAAATTTTAAAAAAAAAATCCACAACTCTCCTTTCCAAAGGACTTTAATGACAAGTTTTGTATGTTTTAATATATCCACTCCTAGGACAAGGTGTTATTAAAAAGAACAGCAAGACAGGAACACGTGTGGCACATCCCTCTGGCCTAAGGAAGAAGTTTGCACCACTGATCTACACTGCAATCTTTGTACAGCAAAACAACAAGAAAACTTTGCAGTATGTTAGCTTTTAAATACACAATTTTTGTTGTACAAGTGCAAAGCATCCCATTTAGGGACACAGTTTGCACCCAGGAGATGGAAATGCCACACGTGTTGACTATTTTATTGGACAACGCTCAGTGCATCAAAACTGCAGTGCCAACACAAGCCCTCCCAGCTGGCTTTGCAGGGGGAAAAAAAACCAAACCAACTCAGGCTGGGTTCTTCTACAAGAAAATCAAGCCCATTTCAGAAGGGGCTGCTCTTCTAGAAGGTTCTTACGTGGCAGCTTGTGGGCGAACCACCACTCCTCCAGTGCAGCGACTGGGGCGGCGCGGGGACTCTGTCGCCATCCTTGCTGGGCACACACCTGCAACAAAAGCCACTTTTAGCACCATTTCCACAGGATTATTTATTACACTTGATGTATTCTTGAAGGTGGTAAGAGAGAAACTTCACTTGCACAAAGCTGGAGGCCTCTTTGCAGCACTTTTTTTTAAAAAGAAAATCATGCGCCAGACTGACAACTCCTCCAATCACTACAGCTCCTGCAATGTTGGTGAAAACAAACAAACAAAAACCCACAGACCTGCATGGTAAAGAGGAAAATTATCTCAAACTGCACTGCATGATCTTTAAGGTTCCTCCTTCCAGCCTAAACCATTCTACGATTCCATGATTAAAGATAGTGGTACAGTTGTCATCACCATTGTGTGAACCCACTATTTACTAATGGGCTGCTGTCTTGGAAAATAATTATATAAAAATAACGTGCAATCACAACTGCAGTGTACTGTATTCTTGAAAAAATGGGTTACATTAGCTCACATATTCAACTGCTTTATGTCAGCTTTTTGTATCATCTTCAAGCTTTCCTTCACACTTCTGTTCTGCAGGGGAAAATTCTGTGTAACCCAAAGGCAGAAAGCACTTGAGGAGCACCACAGATCCCAGCCAGCTCTTCAGTGAACCTCTCAGCTGCTCTGTTGGGTCTCCCAACCCCAAACCTTCTCATAAAGTGAGAGAAAAAGCCAAATCCCCAACGTGGTATCAGTTATCAGCATCACTTCACGTCAGGGCAGATTCTGCCAGAGCCAGCTCATTCAGGGAGGCGGGATAATCACTCAGAAATTACTAACACTATAATAATTAATAACAAAACGCTCAGCAACACGACAGCAGCCTGACACACACAGCGAGGAGCCCTGAAAGGCCAAACGTCCCGGAAAGGATGAAATCACCTCACGGACACCTGCGCTGCCCTGAGCGCCACCGCCTTGTGCCACCCACCTGAGGGGAAGGGAGCTCCGAACGCGTTTGAGCTGCTGCTCCGGGCCTGGGCACAGCCGCGCCTCAGCTCGGAGCTGTCCCCGCGGGCTGAGCGGCCCGGAGCTCCCTCAGGAGCCTGACAGCGCCCGGCCCGCCCTGGGCACCCTCCGCTGTTGAGCAACTCCACAGCAAAACACTCCGACCTGCCCGGCCTCCCTCCCGCCGCCGCCCGGTGAGCGGGGCCTTGGCCTGCCGGGCCGCGCCAACCCCGCCGGCCGCCCCTCGCCTCACAGCCACGGCCCGCCGCCCGCAACCACCGGGGGGTCCCTCAGGCCTCACGGCCGGGCCTGCCCTGCCCGCCGCCCCCCGCCCCGGCCGCTGCCCGGCCCGGCCCGGCCTCCCGGCGCGGCCCCTCAGAGCCGCCGCAGCGCTGTCCCGGGCGCGCTCCCGCCGCGGGCCGTGCCTCACCTGCCGGGCTCCCGGCGCCACTGACACTGTTTGGGACCCCCCGGGCAATGACACCCAGCGCACCGCGCCCGCAGCCAATCACAGCGCGCCGGGGGCGGGCCGCGCCCCGCTCTCGGCCAATCGGCGGCCGCGCTGCCCGGCGGTGGGCGGGGCGCGGCGGGACGCGGCAGGGGCGGCGAAAGGCGGGCGGCGCTGCCCCCCCGCCCCGCGCCCCGCGGCTTTGTTTACATCGGGGATCTCGCGAGAGCCGCGCGCACCTTGGCCGGCCCCGCGCACGTGGGGCGGGGAGGGGCGGGGGGCAGAGGGGCCGCGCGCCGGGTGCGCCGAGCGCCGATTGGCGGGGAGGGGCGGCGGCCCCGCCCATGCGCGCCTGAGCGTGGTGACGTCATGGGAGGGCGGGGTGAGAGGGGCACTCGCTGAGGGGCGGGGCGTGAGGGGAGGGAGCTGAGGTGCCTGAGGGCGGGACAGGCTGCGAGGGGCTGTGAGGGAGCTGAGGTGCCTGAGGGCGGGACAGGCTGCGAGGGGCTGTGAGGGAGCTGAGGTGCCTGAGGGCGGGACAGGCTGCGAGGGGCCGCGGCGGGTGAGCGGGGCAGGATGAGCACAGAGCCCCGGCACGGGGAAAGCCCGCGGGTCCGAGGTGTCCCTCAGCTGCAGCGTCTCCAGGCCGGAGCGCTCACGGACACCGCTGCTGCCCCTCAGAGCTCGGTGTTGAGACAGGGCTGAGGAGAGCCTTAGAGCGCCTTCCAGCGCCTAAAGGGGCTCCAAGCGCCATGGAGAGACTGGACAAGGGCCTGGAGTGAGAGGACACAGGGAATGGCTTCCGGCTGACAGAGGGTGGGTTTAGGTTATAGAACGAAATTGTTCCCGGTGAGGGTGGTGAAGCCCTGGCACAGGGTGCCCAGAGAAGCTGTGGCTCCCTCACCTCTGGCAGTGTCCCAGGCCAGGTTGGACAGGCCTGGAGCAGCCTGGCTCACTGGAAGGTGTCCCTGCCCACGGGTGACCTTTAAGCTCTCCTCCAGCCCAGCCCAGGGTGTGATTTATGTTTGCAGGTGTCCAGCAGTGCGCAGAGCCCGCAGGGTGAGGCACTCAGCCATGGCTCACATTTCCAGACAGTGGCACCAGGTCAGGAGGGGTGAGCTGCTCTGGGAATCCACCTGAGTTCTGTGACAACATCATCATCCACATACCAAAGGAATGAAACAATCACTGAAGAGTAAGCCAGCTAACACTCACAAGGTTCCTAGTAGCAGGTGTGTACAGATCGGAGCTTTATTTCAGAAGAAAAGGTTGTAACTCGGGTTTGATTTTAGCAAAGGAGCCTCTGTTAACTTATTAGGTGTGAATTCCCACACTCCCCTGGCTCAGCTTTGAATATTAATTTCAGGAAGTCAAATGATAAAAAGGTGGGCAAAGTATACCCAGGAGTAAACTGGTGCCAGTTTTTATCAGCAAGGAAGTGCAGAGGAGTTTTGGATGTTTAGTTCTGACAATCACCAGCTTTTCCAGGAAAATTTATAGGGTTTTGTTTGTTCATTTAAGGTTAAAAAAAGCCAAAGGTAGAGAAGCCCAAGTGTAGAACTGCTTGAGGAAACTTCAATGAGGCACAACATTTGAGTGTAGCAGAATTCTATGAAAACTTAAATTTTGCTTCTGTGTTGAGCAAAAAACCTGGGAAATTCACTACAATCTTTTCCTTATAAGCAGTAGTAAGTCATCTCACCAGGGTGTTACACTCACTTGATGAAAATTAATTGAAAATAGATAATTATTACCTTAGTTTGCTGCAAAGGTTGTTGCCAGGTAGTTGCCACACACAGTTGTGGCCTCTACAGCCTTTCCTGCCCATCTGGGGTAGAATTTCAACATCAGAGCAGAACTTTATTAACTGAAGTTACTTCCCACATCCACAGAAATAAATTCTTGCAGGATCCAATTTGGACAGGCTGCTACTTTCATCTCCTAAGGCAGCGCTGTGTTCCCAGCATGGATGAAAGAGAATATTTTCAAGAATAAAATCCCCTGGGATTTCTGTAACCATGGTAACACATATAGATAGCAGCCCTGGTTCCAGCCCATGTTTTATTGTTCCAGCAGTAAAGAACTGGATTCTATAAATAACCATCCTGGCCACTGGAATGAAGTACTGGCCTTTTACTTTTCCATCAAAATAAAATTTTTAAAAGTTAATATATTGCTACAGTTTAACATTTAGGATAAACTTATCATAGAACTGATCTTAGCACTTTAAGTGGAATGTCTTGTTTCCTAAGCCACAGGGAGAGTATTCAGATTTTTATCAAATTTTACACAAATAAATATGAATTTTTTTGGTAACAATGAATTCATATTTCACTGCTGAATAAATAACAGACCTTAAGCTCGAATAAAAATTAAATAAAAAAGCATCCCCATCAAATTTTCATGTGTTTTATTGAGGTGAACATACACATGGTCCACATAGTCAATGAAAATAGTCATAAAATAATTTAAGAACTTGTGTTGAAAGGTATTAGCAGCACCATCAGTATTGGAATAGCAGAAAACACATCTCAGAAGGGCAGTGATGCCTGGATAAAATGCCATCGTTTGGAACAGGGGATGGGAATGGCTTTGTCAGATGCTCTGGGGAGTTGGAGTTCTTAAAACACACTTTTCTGCTAAATACTTTTGACGATTATTGTTACAAAAAATACAACTAAATAAGATACTGCATAGTATTTTAATTAACGTAAAATCGACACTGAGGTGTGTAAAGCAAGACTCAAATCTCTGCTTCCACATACATTTCATTTCTGAGTAGAGAAATCTAAAATTTAAAACCAAAATATAGACCTAGTGTATTCTCTAAAAGACACACTTTAGGTGGAACGTATCAGACTACGAAAATACATATCTTCCATTCTGTTTAATAATTTACTTTAGTTAAAAAGTTGTGAAATTCTCCTCACAAGAAGTGTATACAAATTGATGACTTTAGTAAATTAACAAAAAGGATTATTTTACTTTTTGTTTTTGTTTTTTTTTTTTTTAAAACAAGGCTTAGCCCCACCGTAACAATTATACAAGGAAGAAAAGAGACTACATTTATATGAAGGAATACAAATTTACACACATTTTACAGTGACTTATACCCTACACATCTACAAAATTCACAGTTATAATACAAGCAAGGACAAGGCTGGGGGATAAAGCTGTCGGATACCAAAAAAAGTTCCTACTTTAAAAAAAGATCAACGGGAAGAGCTTCAAACTTGTGCACCCACTTGCAAACCCTGCTGAACTCAACCCCTCCAGGGCTCAGCAGACACACACGGCTTTCCTGGGCGGGTGGAAGAGCGAGCTGCTGAGCTTCTTCTGCCCGCGGAGGCTGCGCCGCATGGCCAGCTTGGAAGGCGTCCGGCGCTGCGGGGTGGCGGCCGCGCCCTCCCCGGGGCCCCTGCCCAGCCCCCGCCGCGGCTTCTTCAGCGCCGGGCCCGAGTTGGATTCTTCCAATGTCCGCTTAAAGTTCACCGGGGGTGTCCTCTCCGCATCCTGCGCCTTGGTCTGGCCGTTAGGGGACACCTTGAAGGCTTTTTGGTCCGTGCCTGAATTGGCCGAGTTGGAAGGGGAGAGGCTGACCGACAAACCATTGCTGTAGGATTCTTGTAGCCTCAAAGCCAGGGCTTTGCTGCACTTCTCCTCCTGCGGGCCTGAATCCTTGGGGGTTCCTCCTGAGGAAGGTAAATTGCTTTTGGCAATCTCGTTTGGCAGCTCCAGGTATTTTTCTGAGAGCATGTTGCTGTGCAGAAGGGGAGGAATGGGCTCAGCAGCATTCAGTCGTGGCCAGGGGTCATCTTCTAGGAGCTGAGGGAAAAGGAACAAAAAAGATACTTAGGCATAAATATACTCATAGAATCACAGAATTATTTGGGAAGAGATCTTGAAGATCACTTCGTTCCAAGCAGAGACACCTTCCACTGTGCCAGGCTGCTCCAAGCCACATCCAACCTGGCCTTGGACACTGCCAGGGACAGACTTTGTCCTTTGAGGGTGGACACTTTTAGAATTTCCCTAAACCTCAAAGGCAGAAAAATCCTACTCCAAAGCAGAATTATCTTCTCTCCCTGTTGAGAGGCGGAAACAAATTCAGGCTGGGGATGTGAACTGCAGCTGTAGAACACTGGGAGATCTGCAGGCAGCTGCTGGGAATTCAGGGGGAAAAGCAGTGCCTGTAATCTCCAATTTTCATCAGCAGCATTTCCAGCAGTCAGACAGGACTTCCCTCCATCAGCCACTGACACAGGCACTGTGCTGCCCTCTGATTTCAAACATGGGCAGTGGCCAAACACTCCCAGGGCAAACAGCAGGGACAGGCTGCTGACCTTTGTCACATGGAGCACTCAGTTACTGCATAACCAGGTCAGCAGGATGGACAAACTGCCATCACAGCTGTCCCCACTGCCCACACAGAGCAGCAGTGTCACACAGCCACCCTAAAAATAGCTCCTGTTTGCTGTGCAAAGTTACACTCTTTATTGCCTGTGGATTCCTCACAGCACATCCAGCCTCTCCCCAGTCACAGTGATGTCCTGAGAACCTGAGGCTTCCTGAACTCTGACCCTCATCTCTTCTGCAGCCTCTGATGTGCTTTTGTCTCATTCTCGGTTTTACCAACAGGAAAATGGGGGCAATACTTGCTCTCACTATCCACAGGGGGATTATGAAAATTAGTGTTTATGCAGAGCCCTGAAGATAGGAATTCTGACCTTATTAAAGATTTAATTGTGAAGAAATCCCTGGTTACTCAGCGAGTCCTTCAAAAGTAAATTTCAAGGCCACACTACACACCCTCGGTGGAAGGCAAATGGCAGTTATTATTTTAGGAAAATCATGTGCTGGAAACTGAAATGCACACAGCTGAATGAGCTGGTGTAACATCTCAGGTGAATAAACAGCTGCTTTTGAAGTCATAACCCAGAACAACCCCAGGTTTAATAAAATGCACTCCAAAAGAGGAGATAATCAGGACTGTTCCCAGCATCCACACTGGTTCTCCACTCCTCTGTTGCTCCCCATCTGTAGACAAAACCATTTAGATAAAATTCCTTTACTACATTTAGCAACACAAGAGAGAAGACCTTTATGAATGGTTTTAAAGGTTATTCTTCATCTCAGTTCCTGCAGAACCCAGAAGGACACCAGATCCACACAGACACAGCAGCTCTGGCAGTGCTACATCAGCTGCTCAATTTAATTTTTGACACTGTGTCACGTAAAACTCAGTTTTATGTTTTTTATTGTGCAACACATTTAATGTTGTGGCTCTTTTCCCCAACGTCTCCTGTTGGTGCAAACAGCTGAGACTGAACAAGGCTTTGGGAAGCCAAGGAAAAGCAGAAGATGGACTGCTGGAGAGTGATGTAACAAAACAGGAAAAATAAACCACGAATCACCAATTTAATTTCTCAACAATCCAATCAATCTTTCTCACTGGCCTCAGGAATACTGGAATTAGTTTGGTAATAGTAATTGCTGCCAGAAGGATAAGCAATTAAGAAATACTTTTGTTTAATTAAGAAACTTTGGTCTCCATCTATTTCCAAATTAATTGTTTTGGCAGGTAGCAGCTGTCAGGAATGAAGGCCATCCCTGCTTCCTTCACACAAACTGTGGTTTAAAATTTTAGGAGCACCTACAATTTAATTTTTTTCCCTCGAGATTTTGCTAGGTTTTAAGCTCTTTTCATGGATTTTGCTCCACTAGATGAAAGGGGAGGAGACAAAGTTGAAGCTTGCCATTTTATTAGCAGCTTGTTTCTCCCAAGGGAATGTTCAAAACTCCCTTTCTAATTTCTGCTTTCTTTTCCTTTGCCCAAAGGACAATCATCTGAAGATACTACAGAACATCAAAGGACAGTGACTTAAATCAGGAGCAGCTGGTAATTACTGAAACAAACAGCCACTCATAACTACACTCCAGTTCTTGGGGGGAAGGAAGCCACAAAACAACAAAACAAAAACCCTCTGAAGAGCTCTGCTTTATGTTAACGGCTCAAACTTGCAGCCTCCAGAAAGACCTTATGTTATAATGTCTCTTCCTCTAACAAAGAACATTAAATCAACCAAAGGAAGATAATGAGATCTCCCAGTACAGAAAGAAAATGTTCTTTACAACAACGTGTGCTGGAACAAATTAATCTTAAAAAAAATAAAATAAAAGCCCAACACCACCCCAACCAAACTAAACCCCCCAAGTCAGGGACATTCACAATCTGCAATCCCTGGGCTGGGCAAGCTACACAAGCACCTGGCAAGGCAGGAAGAGAAACTGCAGCCCAACCTTCATCTCTAAGAGGATGTGTTGGGGTCCTTCTTTTTCAAACCTCTCATCCTCACTCTGGTTTCTCTCTCTCTCTCTCAAAAGGCTGCCTTGGATTTTGGGAAACTTTTAAGAAACAGTGCATTTCCAGGTGTGTGAAATTACAGTAATAATGTAATGATTACTCCCTTCCACATGAGGAAGGGAGCACAGATCAACAACCACCAACAACCAACCAGCAGCGATTGTGAAAATTCACCCATTAACACTCTGCCTTTGGTGCTCCCAAGTCTTTTAAGAAACATTGTTAATTGGTACATCTGTGGGAGTATTGAGGATGTGTTACCTTGCAGGATTACAACTGTAGCTTTCACAGAATATCCTGAGCTGGAATACACCCACAGGCAGCACCATGTTTTAGCCAACTGAGCCGATCTTAAGAGTATATTATTTAGACACGTATAGTAAAAATTCAAAATTTAAAAAAGCAACATTGAACAGTGATCTAAATGGACAGGTCAGGAGTTTCTAAAAAAATTACTTAATATCTGGCAATGGTCTGACTAGACCATCCCCCCAGGGAGCAGAAAAGGGGCACAGAGAGAGCCTTACCTTGACCGGGGGTGTGCAGCAGCGGGAGGGGGTGAGGCTGCTGACATCGGGGCTGCTGTAGCTCGGCCCCTCGGCCAGGTTGAGCACCAGCTCCTCCTCCCCATCCCAGCGGCCGCGGTCCCGCAGCGGGGCGATGCAGATGACGATGGCGCTGGTGTTGTCTGCCCGCAGCATGCGCTGCCTCCAGCGGCCCAGCGCCCTCCCCACCAGCATCCGAGCGCAGGACTGCCGCGCCTCGCCCTGGGGACAGGGACAGCGTCAGGAAATCACCTTCAAACAGTGCTACAACCCCCGTAACGCATGTTTTATACTGTAACAACAGTTTGAACACATCGGTAGATTGGAATCGGTTGGAACACAACCTGTATTTTCCCCAAAGTCACTCACTGGGTTTGCAGAATGACTGCAAACTCACTTTATTCTCTCAGGCTCTGATATAAATGCTCCGATTTATTTTACAAAACGGTTGAGAATGATTTAATTCAGTCTGAATGGTATGCACTGTAACATGCACCTTAATGTGAAATAAATTTAATGTTCAGGAAGCATTTTGTGTAACTTCCTCAGAGAAGAAACACATTATCTCCTTTATTACAGATAACAGCCCGGCAAGCTGAATCTCCAGGAAACAGCAAGAAATAATTCAGACAATGTTAACATCCACAGTACTTGATTTTAGCCACGTTGTAACAACTTAAGTTGTGACAAAACCACCAATGTGCCTGAACACCAACTTGGTGGGGTACTTCTCATCCCTACCGACTGCGCAATTTTTAGAGGCAAAAAGCATTACATTTCCACCCTGACACGTAGCCAGTGCTCTCACCATGAAGTACTTCTTCTCCTCGTGATCCTGGCACATGGAGATGGCATCCTGAGGTGGGATCATGTTCCAGAGCCCGTCGCTGCCAAGGATGATGTACTTGTGCTTCTGGGGGTCGAGGGTGTGAACGCTGGTGTCAGGCTCAGGGGACACGACAAATTCCCCACTGTAGAAGTCGTAGCTCCAAAGATCGCCTGGCAAAGCAGAAAATGGGTTAGAATTGTTACATAATGCATGGGGAAAAAAAAATCTCAGTCTTGGAAAATAGAGAAAAATGTTCCCAGGAAAACCATCACCACCAGCCTTGAGTCACCATAAGGAGCACAAAGAAATTCCAGCCCAGTCACTGCTCAGCTGCTGCCACATTCTCATCGTATTTAAACTAAACCAAGCTGTACTCTGAGGTCTTCTACTCTCTTAAAACAAGTATTTGTGAAGGAAAGGAGGAATGGAACAGATTAATACCTGGGAAATGGCGAAACCTCAATCAGTCTCCAAACTAAAACCTATCTGAATAAAGTTCTCCTTAAACAGAAGTAAAACCTTATTTTGTTGATCCCACACCAAACATGCAAATATTTGTGTGTTGGGTGCCACAGGGAAGGGACAAAGAAAAAGGCAAAAGAGGAGACTGAAGTCTTTTCCCTGTTAAATTCCCTTTGCCATTCCTTTTCCTCCCACAGCACAAGCATCGTTTGCAGAGCTGAGCACCAAGTGCCAAGTTTGGGAGTTGGAGAGAAGCCACAGAACGCGGGCACTGCCTGAGCTCCAGCAGGAAGGCAGAGAATGAGAGCTCCAGCCTCTCCCTAGGATGGCCTCATGCAGGGAACATTTCTATTTTTAAATCCGTCTCACTGTGTGAATGAGTTTGGGGTCACCTCACCAGAAACAAAGCTGAACAACACATCTGAGTCAAATAATCTGCTGGTTCAATCTCCCTCCAAACCATCCGCAAGAGAAAACCACTCCAGCAGAAAAATGCATTTCCGTATCAATTTATATCAATTCTATTTATCAAGTATACTTGAAAAATTAAAAACCTTTTCTAAGGCTAGGCCTTCAAATCAAGAACGGTAATAATTTGCCCTAACACCTCTTTTTACTTATTTCCATGTTCACAAACAGCTTCCTGTACTGATATGCAACAAAAAGCAACAGCATTATTATTATTACTACTTGCAAGCACTGGCTACATTTTTCTGTGCAGAACGCACAGCGTTAAAAGCAGAAATTAATTAAAATGCCAGAGTTGAACAGCAAACAGAAGCTCAACAATTCAAACTCAAGAGTAAGGTTTTGTCAGGCTCTTCCTTTGCTTTTTGCCGGACAAAGCCTGAAGCTTCTTCCACATCCATCACCACCCTTTTAAAGACAATAAATAAGCTTTTTGTCTTCCTCTTTCCCTCCATTAGCTTTGCCTTAAGCCATCAACCAGTTGAAAAGACTTTTCTAGAATCAGGAAAGGGAATACTTCAACTCAATTACCCCACTCCACCGCAGCAAGCAGGGCTGGTCCATCCTCATTAAAGCCCCAATTCTCCCTGGCTGCAGCAGCAGCAGCCCCACAAGCACATGCTGCTAATGAGTGCTAATTAAAAGCCAGGCCTGCTCCTACAGAGGTGCACTCGGCTGCCACAGGCTCCCAACAAAGCCAGCTGGCTGCGAGATCAAAATAGATACTGTAACACGAGAGCTGAGCTCCAGAGCAGCAATTATTGGATGTGAATTGCCACGGAAAGTCCTCCTGCACTCAGAGTTTCTCACATCCTTCTGTCGTGGCCACAGCAGGTAAAATAAACAAGAGCAGCATCAATTTCCAATGTACGTAATATTTTTACACATCCATTTCCCAGTTTGTTCATACTCATGCAGGAGAAATGACAAAATGTCATTAGCTGAATCGGTTTTTTAATTAGAAATACTGGGCTGGGTGATAAAAATAACCTAACGTTCATTAATTTGGGTCCATCTACACAGATGTCATCGTGTCCATCTGCTGCCCTTCCTGAGGAAACAGCCAAGCAGTCATCACACTGATTTCAGGGGATCTGCTCCAAGAAGGCTCCTCACAGGGATAACTGGGAATATCAGGCTGACTCCAAGGAGTTTTATTTTTTCCCCTGAAGGGCAGAGCTCTCCAGACTAAGCCAAAACTTCCTAGAGCTGCTGCCCAGCTGGAGAGCTCAGCATCCCCAGGATCTCAGGAATACAAGCCTGGAGAGTTACTCTCCTTGTCAGCCTCTGTCACAACTCTGGGAAGGAAAAGGGAGAGGAGAGCAGCCAGAAAGCACAGCACACATTTATTTCCCTGAGCATTTCAAAGTGCTCTGAAGTCTTTAATTCTGTTCCAAAGCAAGTAGACAGAGGAGTGACCCTCTGAGCAGCCTGGGAAGCTGGGATGTGCCAAGGGCTGGTGTTCCAGGGCTGCAATGCCAGCCTCTCAGGCTTCCATTTGGGAGCCAGACTATTTTTGTTCTGAATTCAAACCCAAACATTTACAAAGCTCTTGACAATCTTGTTCCTTAAAAACTTACACACTGGGAGTATTTCTTTCACTGTAAGGTTTGCATATTTCTTTTCCAAACAAAAAATAAGTTATTAATGTAATTCCTTCCATATCTTCCAGAAAAACCTGTTTCGTAGTCCTGACTCAAACCAGAATAACATAGAGAGATTTACACTGCATCTTACAAAAAGAAATAGATGTTTGAA
Source organism: Entomyzon cyanotis (assembly GCA_024500445.1). NCBI lineage: Eukaryota > Metazoa > Chordata > Aves > Passeriformes > Meliphagidae > Entomyzon > Entomyzon cyanotis. Next base: position 3,967,794 of record JAKEPQ010000673.1, read on the forward strand.
ATCAGATACTAAAGGAGCAGGAAACTAATTTAACTGCCTGTAAGAATATATCAAACTATGCAGTCCCTCTTATCTGCTTACTGTTACCTTATAAAATACAACAACAAACCCACTTCTAAGTCAGCTGCTGCCAGGGAAGTAATTGAAGTTACAAACAAAAACACCCATCAGCTAAGTGGGCTGGATTGGATTAAGCCCAAAGCCTTCTTAGAGCAAAAGCATGTCCAGAAATCACATAAATCAAGGCTTTCATTTCTGTTCCTGGAGATGCTGTTTTGCATATAAAAATAGCTTTTGGTTTTAATAGAGGAAAGAAAACTTTTCTTTTATAACTCAATCTGAAACAAAACCCCAGTTTGATTAATCCCAGAGCTTTTGAAATCAAAGTTTTTCTCCACAAGGAGCCACAGGTGTCCTCATATGATGTGTGTAACACACAGATCCCCAGAGCAAAACACACTCATCTGGTTTGTCTCAGGGCTGAAGAAAATTGTACAAACTACAGCCAGACATCCTAAGGACAAGAAAAGAATCCCAAATGCACCTCAAGTTTGTCTGGTTTTACAGAGATAAAATAGAAAAGCAATTATCAATAGAGGCTGGAAATTGCTGTGCAGTACTTAAATACAACTTCTACAATTGCATGTGATTGATCGTCATGGTGGAGCCTGCAGTGGAGCAGGAAGGAAAAACTGAGTGGCAGCTGTGCCTATTCTGTTTAGTAATTAAAAAAAATAAATAAACAGTTGAATGCATGTAAACCCCTAAAACCTTACACGGGAATTTCCTTAGATCATTTAAGGTCAGCCACAGCCTCTTCTCCAGGATTTCATGGAGAGAACTTCCCAAAACAATTCTGGTACCCAGGAGGTTGTTCTGGAAAAGCTTCCCTATCCCTGTCAGATTCCCTCAGCAGCCACCGAGGATTCCCTGTTCTGGCACAGAACTCCTCCTAGAGGGCAGCAGGAAATTCCTGTTTCAGGAAGAGTCAAACCTGTACGGTGGAGGCTGTTCCACCTAAAACACAGGGGTGAGTCTATTATATTCCTACATAAAAACCAGGGAAAGGAGAGTTCATGTTCCCAAAGCAGGGAGTGGTTGAACTAATGGGTTCTTGGATCAGGGTGCATCATTCATTCATTTAAAAACCTCCCAGACAGCTCCAATAGTGCCAGGCAATCCCTCACTGCACATTCATGAGTATCTGTTACAAGGCAAATTAATATAAAATATATATATATTCATTGCCCAGAAAAGGTCAGCAGAAGTAGCTGTGAAAATACAAAACTCTGCTGCAGCTTAAAATGCTTCATCAGAAGATACAAAAACCTGCTGTGTACATTAAAGCAGCTTACAGATGCTTTACAGAGACAGCACAAAGCCCAAATATTTCTGACTTGTTATGGGGCTATAAATAAATTAAGCATTATTTAAATACTTAAATACAGCCTCAGTGCATACCACAAATGCTTATGTGAGGGCAGAAGGGCACTTCTGACAATCAGAAAGGGAAAGGGGATGTCAACAGAATTAATCTGGCTGGAAGGATTTTTTTTTCACCAGGATTTTCTGCTGGCTCAATATTTGACCAGTGCAACTTTTCCATGGTGCTTTATTCCTGCTATTTCCAAACCCTTTGTGTACTCCTTAGAGTGCACTAGACTTAAAGACTGGGGGATGAGACTACATCAAAATATTTTCAAGTGTTGTAAGAGAAAGACACCTAAAACACCATCTATGATCTAAATTTTAAGGGTTTTAATCAGATAATCTCCCCCATTTTAAATACATGACACCACAATTCCATAAAATCAAACCTATACTGGGTATATCTGGATAGAAGATTCTTCACTGCCCAAAGGGAAAAAAAATGAACAACCAAAGACTGAAATTTAAGGGGAAAAACAACCAGAAACACTAACACATATATGTAAGAGACTCCCCACAAAAGAAAGACTGAAGCAATTCATACATTATCCAGCAAAACTTAATTTCTGGAGCAAAAGAAAATGTACAAGCCCTGTATGTCTCCAGGAGGGAGAGCACATTTGTCTCTTTCTTTCTTAGATAAAGAGACTAATTTTTGACTAGTTGGTGGTAAAATTAATTTTTTTATTAATCCATCCTTGCAGGACTGGCACTGAAAACCCTGCAAGTTGTTCTCTCACCAATGCCAGCTTTATTCAAAAAATGCAGTATCACTGTATTAAATCACACTTAAAAAGCCCAGACTTTCAGAAGGCAAGTGAGGAAACCCCTGTGAAGGGTGTGTTTTGGCAAGCCAGGGGGTGCACTGAGCTGAGGGGACTGAGGGACTCACCGAGGGCTCTGGCCACAGCCAGGAAGGGGATCTGGTCGATGACGGTGCTGCGGCGCACGGGGCCGTTGTGGGTCAGCCGAGGTCTCTTCCACACCACACGGTTCACTCCAGACTTGTTGATCACACTGCAGGCACCAGAGAGGGCCAGAGGTTAGACAGGAAGCAGGAAGCTGGAGCCAGTGAGGTAACACCAGTTAAATATGCAAATGTGGAGGCAGTAATGACAGCACCGGCAGGGAAGTCTGCAGCACGGTTCAGGATTTCAAAACACATGATATCACTTAGTTTAATTTCTAAAGGGAAAAATGAGGGATGAGGGCAGGAGAAAATAAAAAGCAAGGGAATGAAGACCTGGAAAACACTCTGGATGCTTACAACATATACAACAAGAGTGTTGTATATGTTTTTTTTTAATCTGTTAGAGAGAGCAGAACTGAATTTGCCTCCCTCAGATGAGAACCATCAACACCAGCTCACTCAGGTGTCAACACCACACAGTTCCTCCTTCAGCCTTCTCCATCTCCCAAAGTTTGGCAGGAAAGAACAGCATGGCATAGTTGAAACAACAGAAACGAAAGGAGCACAACAGAAATGAAATGATTTCCCTAATGGAAGCAACACCAACAGGAGGCAAAGACCAAAGAGGAACTGTCCCGAGCTGGTGTCTGCAGGAAGCAGGAGATGGGAAGAACAGCTCTGCATTTGCATGGGAACACCTGCTCTAAGGCACTGAGTGCTGCTTGAGCTCTCCCAGATGGCACTGCAGGGTCAGAGGAGCCACAGAGCAAATTGGAGCAGCTGTGTCAGGCAGGGGAGAAAGAACAGCATAGAAACCATCAAGGAATAAGAGCTAATGAAACCAGGAACTAGCAAAGCTTGGTCCCAACCAAGCTAGGAAGGAGATACTTGAAAGTTCCTTTCATCCAAGGAACAGCCATTGGTAATTAGAAACTGAGCAGCTCTGGAACAGCCTCAAGATTCCTCATACTGAAGCCATTCAAGATGTACTTCCTGACACTTCAAAGGCCTTAACAACAAGGGCATGTTCAGCTCCATCCAGAGCACGGCAAAGTCACAAACACCACATCCTAAAACCTGATCTCATCCACTTGTACAGCTAATGACCACACAAAGCTCACTTCAGTCATTGTTGGAAGGAAAACCTCATCCCACACTCAGACTGTTACTGGGAAAATATCGTTTTAATGGAAGATTCCGTGATGCTCTCTCATTAACTGTTCCCAGTTTGCTCTCATGAAAGACAAGACATTCCCAAGCACAGCTGCACAATTCCACCTCACTCCTACCATGTGCCTCACAGCCAGCCTGAGAAAAAAAAACAGGAGGAGCACCAGCAAAAATAAAAGACTGAATGAATTAACCATTCCTAGATAGTAAGTTTCACAGAATGCTTCTTTGCACCTTCAGAGGCTCCCGATCTCTGAGAAACACCTTGGAAACCTACAGGTTATCCCTCCTGCAAAACAGCCCCTGACCAACTCCCACCTGCCAGAGACACAACTATCTGAAGGTTAATGGGCTGACAGGGTTCCCAGATGAATGATGTCAACAGGAAAACCTTCAGTGATCCCTGCTCTGAGGAGCAATCCGTGCCCATCCATCTGCTGTGGCACCGGGAGGACGCAGAGCTCCCGGCAAGCTCCGCCAAAGCTAGCCCTGGCGGTTGTCTGCAAACATTTGTGCCATCTGACAGAGCTCTGCCTGCCTCCCCTCCCTCCCAGGGAACACATCCCACCCCAGCCTGGATGTTCCAACATCTGCCAGCTCCTGCCAGGGAAGGGATGGCTCGTGGAAAGGCAGGCGCTAAGCCGTGGTGTTTAACGCAGCAGAGGCAGGGTTTTGTTTCAAATCCAAGATTTTTCTCGTGTTCCCTAAGCAGCAGCTTTGAGGAGCATTCTCAACAGCTGCCATTGTCATCTCAGGAACAATGCAGAACGCCTGAGGAATTAGAGTGTTTTGACAAACTGGGTATTGCAGACCTCATATCATTTTACCTATGTGGAAAGGCAATTTGCCCAACCTGCAGGGTCTTCAAAATTTAAAGAAAAATAGGCCAAAAATTACCACCTCCACCTGCAAAAAGTTGTTGGTGAACTTTCAGAACTGCAACCACTCCTCAGCTAAGTGATCCACCAGGAAATTAAAATTCTGGATACACCATAAACCACTAGCAAAAAACACAACCATGTAGCAGTGGATCCCTGGAATTTAATCCCCAATAAGCTGTAAAACACCCCAGAGGACAGAAGAGAAGCAGCTCAAATTCAGCTCTCCCAAAACAAGCTCCAGCTTAGTTCAGCAAAAGCAGACACACTTACCTGCCCCCAAGGCCTTCAATTCTCTCCCTTTCCTTGGGAAGTTCTGGTTTGTGGTCCTGGGTCACCTCCACAGCTCTCACAAAGTCATCCTTGGGGTCATCCTGGACCCCCAGCACCACTCCTGAGTCACCCACATGAGCCACGTACATCTTGGAGCCACGGATGATCACCACGCTGGCCGTGGTCCCCGACGTGCTGGGCAGGCCTGTCATGGTCTTGGGCCACTCTGCTGCAAGGAGAAACAAGGCAAAAAACATGTTAAAAAGCATGGATTTAGTTCTGTGGGACTGGGAATGTCTTGAAGGGCATCTCAGAGGCTTGTGGGATGTTAGAACACAGCCTGAGCTTAACTACAGCCACGCCAAGCAGTGTCCCCAGGTCCCTCCACTCTCAACATCACTCCCAAGCCTCAGCTTAAACTGACCCAGGATCAGAGCACCACGATTGGGTACAAAAACTGTCTCCTCTGGTTTGATATTCCAAGCATCACTGGAAGAACACAGGGGAAGATGTGCTCCTTGGGGGCTGAACAGGACCAACCAAGTGTTTTATTGAGATTTACTCTTCACTTCCCTGTCTGAAATAGAATTGTCCTAAATTCAGTTATTTTGTCTGAATATTTGATTGGCAGTCAGGGTTTGTAGACATTCCTGATTCCCTTGGAAGGGAGAAAAACTGCTATTTTACTTTCACAAGCTGAACAACATTTTAGGCTGAAAAACGTCTCAAATGTTCTATTCACATTTCCCTTTGGAGGAGTGAATAATGCAGACCCTCTCAGTACGCTCTCTTTAACTTCTACAGGAGATATTCCAGGAATTCAGAGTAACTTCACACCCACACTGCCATGAACTACACCAGGTTAGGGCAATCTCCTTCCTCAACTGCTTTGCCCTCAAACCACTTACATGAACTTCCTATTACACTCCTCTTCCCAGTTACTCCAACTCAAATTTCTCTTTCGTGCCTTTTCCATTTTTATGTCTACACACTCAAGTTCATCTTCTCCCAAAACTGCCCAAATTGACTGAGACAATCCCCATCCAGCCAGCCCAGCCACACCATCCTCCTCCCCACCCAGCACCCACAAAAACCAGGCTCAGCTCCCAGTTAGCACTTGATTCCAACTGCCAACAGCAACCTCATGTTTCCTCTTCACTGCACCCACTCACGTCTTCAGACAAACTCCAAAGGGAGCCTCATCTCCCTGTCACTTTCTATCTCCTGCACTTCACAAGTCAGGCACAACACAAAAAAATCCACTGTGACACAAGCTGTTTGCAGGAAATACCCAACCCAGGCTGCCAAAGCACTGTATTCTGTTTGTGCTTGTGGCACAACAAACACACGAGAAAAGAAAACACAGTTACACCTTACCCTCTGTGAAAACAGATATTTTAAACTTCTAAAGCTTTAAATGGAATAAAAAAAATTAGGAACTTAAGTCCTAGTGCCACTGAATGATGTTCAGGTGCCTGAGGGAAGAAGACATGGAAGAGAGCTGGTGGAGAAGCAGAATTTGGAGAAGCAGAATTTACAGGCACTATGAAGATAAAAGCTGCATTTCCTCACTGTGAGCTACCAAGACACAGCATAATTTAAACATTTAAGTTCCTACAGTTCTAGCTTTGTGTTCTAAATACTAAAACACACTCTCTCCCTAGGAGCAGCTTTATTTCAAGAACACAAACATTCAATCAGCTTATTGGAAGTACTTTGTCTGGCAGTTTTAACTGTGGATATTAAATCTAACACATTCCAAATGGAAAGCAAACAAGGGAGGAAGCCAAGTGGTAATGAGGACTTCAACCATGCACTTAACAGAAAACAAGCTGCAACTAATGAGTTTCTGTCAGTGCAACAACCCCTGAATAGCAATAAAATATATTAGAGAGTCAAATCAGTCTTTATGGGGATGGGGAGCAGAGAGAAGGAAATCACCCACTTGTGGGAGAAAGAATGATACAGCAGCCTCAGATTTTAGGCTCAATACAAGCAGGAATTATCTGCCTGTCATCCAGGGATTGCAGTTCATGCCTCATTCCCGTTCAGAGATAAGTACTGGATACAGCACAGTGCTCTCTGCAGAGATTGTGGCTCACCAGAAACCAGCAAAAGTGTCAAAACTGCTGGGTTTTCTTTGAGCTCAAGTATTAAAATCAAATCCATGTACCCAACTCTCCCCCGGATCAGGAGCATCAACAGAACATCTTTCTAAAACGGTTTTCCACCCTCTAGTTGAAAATCACTGCCCTTCACACTCAGCTCTGTAACTTTGAACTCATAAACTCAACTGATTCTGCAGCTTCCAAAATGAACCTTTACTCCGGAAGCTCTTTAGCATTCAGAGAATTTTATGACTATAGAATTAATGTCAAAAATGATCAGCAATGACAAAGGGGTATTTTCCTGGTTTAGTTTTTCTGGTGCTGTCACGATCAATGTGGTTTGTGTCTATCCCAGGAGATACAGGGGTGACCCCAGAACGTCCAACAACCAAGAGAGCAGTCGAGTACAAGCTTCCCTTCCAACAGCCAACTGGAAGGGATAAAGACTCCATCCTCCACCCCAAAATTCCAAACCATTCTCCCACACACTTCAAGATCCCAACATACCCAGTCTCCATTTCATGTCTACAGTGTCACCAACACACAGTTAAAGAGCTGCTTTACACATGGTAATATGGAAAATTATTGCCTGTCAGAAGAATTCCCACTGGGATTCTGTAACACAGGATGAAGTTATAAACTAGAGATAATAATGGGTTGGTCCCACCAAAGTCAGGCTGCCAAGCACGTGCAGCAGCAATCAGGAGGAGCAAACACGCTCTGCAGTTTACTAAACAGCCCACCTAGAAGTGCCATCAAAGGCCCCCAGCCAGAGCTGTGTTGTTTCTCACAACAATTTAAATTGCTTCCACAACCCCAGCGCTGTTTGCTAAACACTCGTTACTAAACACAGCTTCCCGCACTTCACCTCCCTGCCTTCCATGCTCACAGCGTCCCGGTGACAGAAAACACACCAGGGACACAGCAGCCAGAAAACTGAACTCCTTATCTTCCCCGCCCATGCCATCTCCCCCTGTTCACACATCTTCCTCGTTATCACCCAGCGCTGCAGCCCAGGAGGAGCACACCCCATTGCCAAGGCTGTGGTCAAGTTCTGGTGCTTCTCAAATCCACACCCTTTCCTCTGTGCCCAGCACCAGCGTGTCCCCAAACCCACTGTTCCTTCCCCCGCATCTTCTCAAGTATCTGACGTTTGCACAACTTCTCTATTTTGCTATTCAAGAAAAAGGAAAATGAAACTGTTTTGAAAGTATAATTTCCCCCCACCCTCCTGAATCACTTCGTTGCAAGCCCGGGGTGCTCTGAGTACAATTCTTGCTTTTCAGGTTTCCCTCCCAAGCCCAACTGTCACTGTCACTGCCTTGGATCCGGTTTTACTGTGTTCCACACCTCCCTTCACACTCTGTACACTGCTCTTGCTTTTTCTCGGAGGTTTTGAACGCCTAAATGCATAAACAATACACACACATTCTACACATTATGTATAAACAACCACGCTCTAAGTCAGAACCTTCATCTCACGAAGAAAAAAAAGCTTTTCAGAGACTCAATCTGCAGCCTCACAAGACCTCGGGGAGAAGGATGAGTGCAGGAATGAGGACTGTCATTTGTCTGGACATGTTCCTCTCCTTAACCCTTACTTGCTTACGACTCCGACTTCTATACTACTGCAAATTAACAACTAATATAGACATAAGTACATAGCGAGGATATATATTTATAGATCTCAAAATCATCCTCAGGATACTAAGTGTGTTTTCTGTTTCGTCAGGGACACTGCGTATCCCCCATGAACCAGCCACATTTCAATCCTTCCATCAGGACTCACAAAAACACTTGGAAGCATCGTTAGGGAAAAAAACACCGTTCCCAGCCCATTTCAGTTTGTTAAAATTACTTTTTTTTTCCCTTTCATGATGCAAGGGAAATCTAAGGGGGAGTTCAGTGCAATTTCCCAAGGCAACAAAATTAAGACCTTCCCAATAAATCGAATTTGGAGATCGACGTGTAACACCCCGAAAACAAACTGCAGCTCTACCATCGCACCATTCCCAGCTACGTAACACAACAGCGTGTCCTCGCCCTGTGTTTACATCTCTCTTCTCCCAGCGTGCCCTCCAGTTTTTCTTGTTTTCCCCAACTACTCGACTCAACGGCTGGGATCTCCTCCCGCGTTTTCCTGCGATTCCCGGCGCGGGGATGGCAGCGCTGGAGGGAGGGAGGGAAGCGCTCACAATAGTGCGGAGAGGGGGAGGAAAAGGCGGCTGAAGCGCGGCGCAGCGCGGGCGATGCCGGGGCGGGCAGGGGGAGCGGAGCGGAGCCGCGGAGGGTCCGCGGAGAGCGCCGGACTTACGCAGCTTTTTCCACATGGCGCGGTGGCAGGCGATGAATCCCTTGCGCAGGGCCGCGCACACCTCGGTCGGCTCCGCCGAGCAGAAGCCCTTCTGCTTCTTGATGAAGCCCCACAGGTTCTCCCGGGCGAACTGGGCCGCCTCCCGCCCGCCGTGCCCGTCGCACACGGCGAAGAAGGCGACGGAGCGGCGCGGCCGCCGCCCGGGGCCGGTACCGGTGCCGAGGGGCTGCGCTCCGTCCTCGGCCGCCCGCGGGGTTCCTCCCCGCCGCCGCCCGCTCTCGGCCGGGGGCTCGGCGGCGCTGGGGCCTGCGGGCGCCGCTCCGCCTTTGTGCGCCCCGGCCGGCGGCGGCTCGGGCTCCACCACGATGTGGGTCACGTCCTCCATGTATTTCCTGCCGCCCTGGTCGGAGAACACGCTCACCCCGAGCGCGTACGGCCCCTCCATGGGGGGAAGGGGGGCGGCTCCGCGCGGCGCCTCCCGCCGCTGCCCGCCCGCCGACGACTAGTGCTGGAGGCGGCGGCGGCGCTCGGGCATGTCCGCGGGGCCGCCGGGCCGCTCCCGCCGCCGCTGCTCGCTGCGCCCGCCGGAACGGGAGCGGCGCGGCAGAGCGCCCGGGAACGGCCGCGCCCAGCGCCCCCTGCCGGCCCCGCCCGCCCGCCGCGGCGGAAGGGGAGGCGGGAGAGCGCTCCGCGGCGCCCCCTGCGGCCGGCGGGCGGGAGCGCAGCGGCGCCGGGAGTGCCGAAAACAGCGAGCGGGAGGCACGGGATCCATCGGGAACTGCCGCCGGCACGGCACGGCACGGCCACACCGCAATCCAGCCCTCTGCACCCCTGCGAGCGCTGCCCAAACGCTCCCGCAGCTCGGGGCCGTGCCCGGTCCCTGGGCAGCCTGGGCAGTGCCCCAGCGCTCTCTGCGGGAAGAGCCTTGCCCTGATGTTCAGCCTAAACCTCCCCTGACACAACTCAGGACACCCCTGCGGGTCCTGTCCCTGCTCACCAGAGAGATCGCTGTCTGTCTCTCCTCTCGCCCTCACGAGGAAGTTGCAGAGAGCGATGAGTGTCCCCTGGGTCCCCCATGACACACACTCCAAAGGCTTCGCACAGACCTCGGTACTAAAATAGGATGCAGAACTTATAAGAGCACAAGGCTCCCGCACTGCTCCAGGAATCCCTGGGTGTTCCTCAGCCCTCCCGTCCTTCCCTGCTCCAGGAACCCCAGTGGTACTCAGACCCCCATCTTTCCCTTCTTCTTGCTTTCATCCCTGTTTTCCCACTTGATTCCCACCAATGACCCCTCTAGAATTGAATTACACATCCCTGCACCATTTTACTCTCATGACTATTTAAGATACTCCGTTCACGCTGGAGGGGTTTGTGCATTTCATTTTTATGGCTGAAATTCCAGACATTGTTTCACTGCCAGCTCCCAGAGCCCCTTCCCGCTACACTGAAAACCACCACAGAATTTTGCAAAAATACTTCCCTGGAGGTAATTGTTTGGCTTAAGGACTGCAAGTCCTTTGGATTTCCTTCCATCGACCACATTAAAGTCAGCAGAACTTAAAAATAAAAAATATATCAAACAAAGCTTTGGATTCCTGGAGCGCTGAAGGATTTGCCAACCTGTTACAACCATTAATGAATTAATCCCCACTAATCCAATCAGGTAACAATCCTTTCCTACTTTACAGGTGTTTATACCATCAGATCAATCACCAGATCATCAGCCCCAGTATAGAATTGCTTTAAAAATCTGACCATTAAGTTTCATAACAGTATTTTATATAAGACTATTGGGCATTTCAACAGTGTGCAAAGGGAACAAAGACTAATTTGAGCCTTATGCAATCCCAAATATCACAATGTATCCCTATTTCCTGCTTTAATTAACACGAAAACCATGGACATGACACATGAATTGCCAGGCTTGCAGCAGATCCACTGCCACCCACATTGCAGCACATTTTTAATTACACAGTAACCAGAAAACCAACAAACTTCCTTAAAACTATCAACAGAAAAAAAGACAAAATAACGTTGTCAGACCTATGTCATCACAGGGACAACTAAAGCCCATTACCTCCAAAAAAAGGACAATATCCCTATTTATAGTGGTAGATTAGTCAGAGATGTTGTCATGTGAGGATTAATCCCATTCAATATAGCTAATGCTTTCCTAAACAATTGAGAGCAGAAAATCACAAGCCACTCCAGGAACAGAACCACACAGATTGACTCCTACCTTACACAAACATACCCTAGGTAATCTGGGAAAAATAAGGAAACAAAGGAGAAAAAAATAATTACAACGGAAGAAACTGCTTTTGAAACCCCAAGGTATTTCTGTCTTTTTATATCCAAGTATTGCTTTTGCCTCTTCAAGTGAAAAAGTGCCTTATTTCTGTCAATACTTCAACAATCAAGGCAATAGCCCAGGTAAATCATACCTACACTCACAAATTTAATCAAATTACAATACATTAAAGATGTTTTTGCCTGCAACAACTACACTCTCCAAACTGCTGCTGGAAAAGCAAAGTGCTTCAAGATTTACAAGGCACACAACCAGCAGATCCTGCAGCAACTCAAAACATATTTCCTCATTTTCTTCTGAAGTTCTTCAGCTCACAAAAAAACCCCTTCAGCCAAACCAGATCCTCACAGAAATAGGAACATATAAAACCTGAAGATGCAGAGAGAAAAACTTCTAATAAAGATGAAGTTTGATGCAGGGAGAAAAACTTTGAATAAAGATGAAGTTTGACAGAAAGGACCACTGCAGTTTATACACCCCAAGACCTAAGGAACAGGCAATAACTGAAGGGCAATTTAACAATTTTTATGCACCTCTCATGCATTTATAAATATGGGGAGTGTTTTTCTTGGCTTATGCTTAAAGGAAGCAAATGCTAAGCAGAAACTGCCCATGGTTCCTCAACTGTTTATTTCAAATGCAGATGTCAGGTTAATCTCCTCACAGTTAAAAAGCTTTTTTTATATAAGAACTAAATTCATGTAACAGAAAATGCTCCTAACCCAAACACAATCAGATATTTACTTGACCTTAATCATAACTTATCCTCATTTTGGCTACCAGTTGCTGACATAAATCCATCTCAGAATGCTCTGGTTCAACGATCTCCAAAAACTAAAGGCCATCATTTCTTTTGTGATGAAAAGTTTTGTGTTTCTTTTAACCGGAGTTTAAAAAAATCTCAAATAGCCTGAGATGAAATTAGTTACATTTGTTAACAGTAGCATTCCTTCCTCTCAGCTGCATCAGACAATCAAAACAACCAAGGCAGATACATAAAAATTAATCTTAATTCCATATCACAGTCTGGTGCTGGGTGAGGAGCATCCTGCCCTCTCTTTTCCCAACATCCTGCCTTCTTCCCTGGAAGCTTTAAAGTTACTTCAAGTTATATTTTGCAAAACCCATGGCTCAATTTGTCTGACAGATGAAAAACATAATTATCAACACATGAAAATTCAAGTCAGGTTAATGTCAGATATAGAAAAGCTCATCATTTAGGTACAAACTCATTAATTACAGGACAGCAGAATGAGCAGTGCCCACCTGGCTTTGGCAAACCCACATTCTTAAAACCTTCTTCAGCTGTAAATAATCTCCCAGTGGCATTTGGGGACTCACCTTCATGTCTGAGTGCTTACAGACACCTCAGAATGTTCCTCCTTCCTCCAGCCACTAATTAAGTTTTAATGAGCCCCTTTAATGAGCCCAGCTGACAGTGACCAAAGGTTGTTACACCTCTTCCATAGCCCATGTGAGATGTGCCAACCATGTCAGCAAGGAGCTCAAACAAAACATGAAAACCTCATGTAAAAGAAGAAACTAAAAGTGAATGATATCCATGTTTTTCAGTGTTTTTCCCAGTCAGTGAAGGAACGTGGGAAATGACCACGCAGGGAGCTAACACCCCTGGGTGTGATGGATAATCTCAATTTCTCCACTTGCCCTGAGGTCTGACCATAAAGGGCATTGGTTTCACATCTCATTCAGAACGGGACCCTGAACTGATGTATATGAAAAACAGAAATGAAAATGTATTTATCTGGGTTGCAGTAAACATGAAAGGAAAGGGGGAAAAAAACAACATTAAAAAAAGATCTGACAAGTTCATGTGGATGCTCTGCATTTAGCTCTTGTTTTAGAGCAACAGTCTGTTATGTTGGCTCCTCTACAGTTTAATGATTTCCTGTTAAGAATTTAAAATTAGAAGCCTCCAACAACTTCCCCATAAACTATTTTCAAGGTTCCTTTAATATCCACATCAAGGAGATATAGTAGGTTCATATGTTATCCATGTCAGTTCGCTTCCTTCCCACTTCAAAATAAGCATATTGCAAGGAAATTCAGCAGGTTTTTATTGTTTGCTTAGAATCTTTTTTCCCCCACTAACTATGCCCAGCTATAGTAATTAAAAAAATAAAGCTGTTCACATAAACAAGCTCACATTTAACCCATGACAAAACAAGAACTGCTGGTCCAGTCTGAAAAGCCTAAACTGTGCCAGATGATAATCCAAATCCTAATTTTCCATAGATGAGTTAGCTCAAATTTTCAACTATATCCGTACTGAACTTCCTCTTTGCTATCACACGAGTTTCACAAACATTTTTTTGCTCTTTGACAAGTGTCTTACCTTTGAGGAAAACATGCAAACAACACTCTCGCACTGGCAGCAGATGAAACAGATCCCATATTTTTCATCCAGGCTTTCTAGAACTGTATTCCTAAAAGCAAAAAAAAAAAAAGAAAAGTAAAAAAAGAAAAATAAAAGACATAGTATTTATTTACATACAAAATCATTCAAGACAGACATACAAAAAAATATCTGCAGGCCTCCCCTCTCAGTTCTTCACTGGGTCAGGGAAAGGGCTCCCAAACACTAATCACCACTTCCCTGACAAAAAATCACCATCCAAATCTAGCATGAGCACTTCCTAATTGGTTTCAGTTAAAAATCAGTCAGGTGAAACTGCAGGTGATTTAATCTGACCTGAGAAGACAGCAGTGAGAAAAAAGCAGCAGAAAGAGAGGCAATTCTCTTGCTTCCTGCATGATCTTTAATGAACATGCAGCTCCTAATTTGGCTGAAATATAAATCTACAAGCACAACAGGAAAATGAAAATAACAAAAAACCCCCTCTTTTCAGTTTGTAACTCAGCCACTGAGTCAAAAATTGTGAGACAAAGACAACACTGCTACTTTCTGCAGTAATTTTCAGACCAAATTGACTCATTAGTCATCCAGCTATGGTTTCACACACAGATTTGGAAAGGAATCATGGAATGGATGGATTGGAAGGGACTTTGAAGCTCATCTCATTCCACACCCTACCATGGCAGGGACACCTTCCACTGTCCCAGGCTGCTCCAAACCCTGTCCAAGCTGGCCTTGGACATTCCAGGGATCCAGAGGCAGCTACAGCTTCCCTGGGCAGCCTGGGCCAGGGCCTCAGCAACCTCACAGGGAAGGGTTTATTCCTAAAATTTAATCTAAATCCACCCTCTGTCGGTGTGAAGCCATTCCCTGTGCCCTGGCCCTCCAAGCCCTCATAAATCATCCCTCTCCATCTTCCTTTCAGCCAACCTTCAGGGACTGAAAGGCTGAAGTTGGATCACCCTGAAGCTTCTCTTTTCCAGGCTGAGCAATCCCAACTCCCAGCCTTCCATGGGAACAGCCTATTGAAGCAGAGGGGAGCTTCAGCAATGCACTGGGGTCCAGAAATTGTAACTCAGCACCAATATCTGGTTGAGATTTGGGGGGTTTTAAGTCTTTTGAGGTTTTTGGGGGGGCAGAACAGCGCCAGGCTCCATCCACACTCTCCTGAAATTACACAACCATCTCTGCAGATGGAAAATCTTTTCCATACAAACTCCTTCCATGCAGGGAGCTGTGACAACCAAGAGGGTGTTTGATCTCTGGGGGCAGATTTTTTTTCCACAACAGAACACCACGATTAGATTTTCTTTCTACATTTCCCCCTTGTGAGCCTTATCTGCATCCCTTTCCCCTGCAATGACACCCAGATGTCCCACAGCCCAGACGCTGTGCATGTGAGGGGTTCAGATACCCAGCTGCATCTTCAAAAGATCAGATTGCAACACTGAAGGCTTTTCCCTAAAACAACATCCATTCCCAGCCTGCTTTCAGCCACTGGCAGCAGTTGGAAAAGTCCTTTAACTGTTTCCCCTCATAAAAAAAAAAGACAGAAGAAAAGAGAAAGATACCAACAAAGATAAGAGTATCCATCAGAAGCTCTGCCAACAGGCACTGGAGTCAGAAGGATTTGCCAACATCTGCTATTATTAATGAGGGATTGCATTACAATAATTTAGGGATGTGAAAAGCACGTTATTGAATGGAATGACTTTGTTAATAAGTTCCCAATATGGTTTAAGGGGAACAAATAATTTAACAAACATGATAACTAAAGACTAACCAATTATTTAATAAAACAAACTTTTGTAGGTCAGTATTGCTGCTGAATCTACTGTTTTAATGCTTACCTACTATCTCAACACAGTGAGCTGAAGACTCCATCAACTCTCTGTAACACCTTTAACAAAAAAAGTAACTACTTATGATAAAAAAGCAGCAAATTGCTCAGTATAAAAATCTATCAAGTCATGCAGTATTAATAAAAAACAGATTCTTGTATATTTAAATGCTATCTCTCTACCTAGAGATTAAATTGCTTTTGCCATGAAGATTATTTTTCAGGCTCTACAAAAATGAGTTAAAGACAGAATACATAATATGCTCCAGAAAGGCTTTATACAATGTTCTTCTTCTACAGATACATTTATTTCTTCTTCTGAATAGGTACACTCTAGTTTTGCCTACGAAAAATTACCAGGCAGTAGAAGGTGCAGTCTAGCTCATTTTTCAAAATATAGTAATTTATCAAGAAGATAAAATTCATTGCCAAAGTGCTTGAAAAGTATATTTACCTTTACTTTTTTTTTTTTTTTAGAAATTCGACTAGGCACTTTATCTTAATACAAAATACGGAGCATTATAAGTTCAAAAATTACCCTTTTCAGTGTGTTATTAACACTTTTTTTCTTCATGCCCTGGCAACCAGGTCTGTCCTGCTCTTCCCAAGCCTCCAACCTTCCCAAAACTGGCCTCTAAAAGTAACTGAGATAAATAGCCTCTACCCCGGGGGGCTAATTGCCAACAGAAACCAGCTGTATTCCCTCAGCTGAAATAAATCCTCATCATTTCAGAAAATAAAAGGAAAACCTGAAACCACCAATAGGAAAAGCAAAAGGAAAAAAAAAAAAGAGGACAAAGCCTTCTATGGTCTGTTTATGTCGCATTCCTTTCTTCCCACTCCATAACATTTCTTTCTGCAAGTGAAGGACAAAGAATAATGTCCTCTCACCAAACGGGAGGAATAACAACTATTTGGGTTATTAAAATTAATGTGCCCAAAGCCAAACAGCAGGAACATTTAAAATAAAAAAGAACAAACAATAAGGCCCAGTAGCAGCCCTATATTAACTAAGAAAACTTTAGCAATAGAAATTTCACAAAATAATGAAATTTCTTTAGTGTTTATTATTGTTATGTCCTGCAATAACAAACTCTGGATGCCCAAATAAGCTCACATGAGCTGCTAACACACCTGGAGGGTCTAAATAGCCCAATATCAGCTGGGTGTTAGCACAGGTGAGCCATAAATTATATTCATGCTCTGAGAAGGTTCGGTTGGATAGGGATATTCGATATTTAGTGCAGATAAAGCCCCTCAGGCTGCTGTGGAAATGGTGGTCAACCCAACCATGGAAAGGACCTTAAAAACCTTGCAGGGCAGGGCAGGGCAGGGCAGGGTCACCTGGAGCAGGTGAATCTCCTGATTGCACCAGGAATGAGCCCAGGGGTGTCTCTAGAGTGGGAAATTCCACACTCTAGGCGTGCAGCTCTCCAGGGCTTTACCTCCCTCACGCAGGGAAGTTCTGCCTCATGAAGCGGTGGAACTCCGTGTGGTTTAGTTCATTTAGGCCATTGCTGCTCATGCTGTGGCTGGGCATGGCTGGAGAGAGCCTGGCACCACCCTGACACCTTGGAGATGTTTATACGCATTAACGAGATGTTTGTAAGCATTAAGGAGCTCCCCGCTCGATTCTCCGGGCTAACCAGGCCCAGCTGCCGCAGCTTCTCCTCACCAGAGGTGCTCCAGAGCCTCCCTGCCCCTCAGCCCTCCGTAAAACCCCTCAGCGCTGCCCTGCTTCCCCCTCGGGCGGTTCCCCCGTGCCTCCCTCACGATGCCCCGTTATCGCTGCTGCGGGACCCGGGTGGTGAGGGCGAGCGGGCGGGCAGGGCAGCGAGAGCCGAGGGGCGTGAGGGGGAGAGAACGGGGCTGCGGGACCTGCGGGGAGTAAGGCGGAGCGGGCTGGGAGCGGGAGCTCCGTGAGGCGGGCAGGGCGCGGGAGCCGCGGGGCGTGAGGCGGAGCGGGCAGGGCGCGGGAGCTCCGTGAGGCGGAGCGGGCAGGGCTGACGGAGCCGCGGGGCGTGAGGCGGAGCGGGCAGGGCGCGGGAGCTCCGTGAGGCGGAGCGGGCAGGGCTGACGGAGCCGCGGGGCGCGAGGCGGAGCGGGCAGGGCGCGGGAGCTCCGTGAGGCGGAGCGGGCGGGAGGCGGCGGGGCGGGGGGAGGGAGGGGAAGGCGGCTCCGCACAGCCAAGATGGCGGCGGTGGAGCTGGAGTGGGTGCCCGAGACGCTCTACAACACGGCCATCTCGGCCGTCGTGGACAGCTACGGGCGGGCGCGGCGCCGCGACATCCGCTCGCTGCCCGAGAACATCCAGTTCGACGTGTACTACAAGGTAGGGTGGCAGCCGAGCGGGGCCGGGCCCGGCCGGGCCTGCGGGACGTGGAAGGAGAAGCGGCGCGGGGGGCGGCCCGGGCCCGGCCTGAGGGCTGAGGGTCCCACGGTGCGGGGCACGGCCCGAAGCACGGCCCGAAGGGGCTGCGGGGCTGCCGGGCTGCGGCTGGAGGAGCGGCGGCTCCGTGCCGGGCCGTGCCGGGCCTTGTGCTGCCCCGGAGCCGCCCGAGGCCGCCTGAGGGGCTGGGGGAGATGCAGACAGGCCTGGCCTTGGGGAAAGCGCCTCTCGCTGCTGGGGAGCAGGATGAGGCCACGCTGGCTGTGCTGCAATATGCTTTTCCTTCCCCCCTTTTCTAAAGAATGTATTGGCGATGGTGATGTCAGTGGTTGAGGAGCAGCTTGCCGTGGTGTGGTGTAAATGACCTGGTAGGAAGCAGATGGAAAGAAGCGACAGTTGTTTAGTGCTGTGGTTTGTTAGCATTAAATCATTCGTTGGTGAAAGGGCTGTTCCTCGTTCAGCTGCCCCTGGAATATACAGCTTTAGTGTAAAAGGTGCACTGAGATGGTCCATTAATTTCTTATTGTCCGCTAAACAGGCATTTCATTCATGTGCAGCAACGGCTGGAGATGAGCATTCATCAGGGAGAAACAATGTCTCTGAAAACCTGAGATGAGGGATAACCCTCTTTTCTTATGCCAGCGAATTTCTAAAAATTGAGGAGTTTTTAAATGAAGTAATCCTTTAGACTAATCTTGATGAAGCAGGGGTAGTGATCCATCATATACACGGAGAGAAGTAGTATTTATAAGGAAAATCTTCACTGCAGACAGGAGAATTGCTTCTCTAGCATTGAAAGAGGCATGTGCATTTTCTGTGTCCTCGTTATTTCATGTCTGTCTTAGGTGCTGAGAAGGATGGAAACCCATTTTTATGACATATATGAGCATGCTCACAGATTGTGATGTGATTGACACGTGGTAATCATCAGCTAAAGATAGGAAAACCACAATGTGGAAGCATATTTTGGGGGTTACTTTCAGCTATTAGTAGGTATGACCATTGACAAACTTCCTTGGTGTTGCCAGTCCTCATGTTCATTCAGGTGACAGGATATGGTGCTCTGTGGCTTTTAAAAGCATAAAACAAAACCTCCTTCTAATGATAGAAATATCCAAGTATGTGTTCTTCCAAGCTGTTTAAAAACTCATCTGTAGGTGAGCTTAATAGAACATTGACTTTTTATGCTTTTATTAGCACTCTTGAGTGGTTGCTTTGAATCAGATTCACGTGGAGTTGTTCCATGATGATGATCCAGCAGCACCTCTGAGTTCTGAGGAGACTCTCTAACATGTTTCTTCTGCTTTGGTACATGGGTTTGCCATCTTGCTGGGCAGATGATGAATTTGATAAATACCTGCCCCAAAAATAATGCTCCTGTTGTTAATGACAGTGATTGCACAGAATCACAGACTGGTTTGGGTTGGAAGGGACCTTAAAGCCCATCCTGCCCTGGACAGAGACATCTTCCACTGTCCCAGGTTGCTCCAAGCCCTGTCCAACCCAGCCTTGGACACTTCAGGGATCCAGGGACAGCCACAGCTTCTCTGGGCATCCTGTGCCAGGGCCTCACCCACCTTAGATATTTTTTCCTAATCTAAACCTATTCTCTGTTAGTGTGAATCCATTCCCCCTTGTTTCTGCTGTTATTTCTGCGTTTCACAGCAGGACAGTTTTGGGTAAGCTGGGCTGTGTAAGGTGCACCAATATTCCTCTTAGCAATGCACATCTGTATCTATGGGATGTCCAGAATAAACCAAACTGGGCCATACCTGCAGTGAGTGTTCCATGGCTGCCAGGAGTGGGCTGGGCTTCTGTGACCTCTGTGTTATCTTTTCTGTGCAGGACAAACAGCTTAGCCAGGCTGGATGGGACTGGAGCAGTGTGGTGTGGAGAATAGCATCCCAGTCCATGGCAGGGCTCCTTGTCCTTCCCTCCCAACCCATCCTGTGATTCTCTGTGCACTTACAGAACACTTGGTGACTGCTTCTTCATTCTGTATTTGGGTTAGGAATAGCTGAATTAGGTTAGACTGGGGACAGCATCCCTCTCATAGTGTGTGTGGTACTTGTTTTGCTTTTTTGTGCTTCTGGGTAGTTATTTTGACTATCAGGTGGATATTAAATACCATTTAATTGTGGTGAGCCATATTCCACGTGCCCTGACCATCGAGTTCTTTAAAGCAGAAGTAGAATTTCCCAAGCTGTTAACAGTCTTTGGACTAAGGCAGACTAAAAGGCCTCTAAGTATTTGCTTGGTTATGTGGTGTTAGTTGCTGCTGTGTTGGGGGGTGTCAGTTAGTTGTTAGTATCCTATATCACTTTTATTCTGTCTTGATTAAAAGGAATAAAAAATGTTTCCAATCTTTCACATATAACTTGTAAGTAGTAGTTTCTTATCTAGGTATAAATCATGGTTTGTGGTACTTGAGAAGCTGCCACTGATTTTTGCAAAAAAGAAAAGGTGCTATCAGTCAGATTTTATTTTGACCTATGGATGTTAATTGTCTGTGGCCATAGAAAAATGTATTTATCATATTCATTGGTATGAGCACTCAAACTTTTAACATTTGCCAGGTTTACCAACATGTCCAGGTTGATTCAGAAGCTGTAGGTAAGATGCAACAGCAGAGACAGTCAGTGTGCTGCTATTTAAAAGAGAAGAAAATGCCAGCAGAGTGTCTTGGTTTGTTCCCCAGGGTACTCTCTAATCCAGTGTTTGTCTCTATTGTCATAACACAGTGCCTTTATTTCCCTTTCCTTAACAAATCAGATTTGTTTTACCTCTGTATTTTCCAGAATTGCTAACTTTTGGGCCATGCCTTGTAAACCTGGGTGAGGAAGTGATCTGGGATAGCTGCAGGATGTTCTGGGTTTGGTAAGGAATGGGTTCTGCTGCAAGGTGACAGGAGCAGGCAGGTTCCTCATACTGAGCATATTTATCTTTCTGCACCATTCTCAAACAGTGACTAAAACTCAAAACAAGGCACTATCAAATAATCATGATTGTGGTGAAACAACAAACCTGCACTGCTTCAGCAGGGTAGCACTGCATATCTCTCTTTTCAAGCACTGTTTGACTTTTCCTTGCAACCATTAGAAAAATAAGAGGCAGAGCAGGATGCTTGTGAGGATATCCTGGAAATTTCCAAGCCTACATATGAGCTAAAAAATATTTAAATGTCTTATTAATCACAGCTGTATTTTGAAGAGCTTAATAACTAGTATTGTTACAAGTAACACCTGCCTCTGGGGGAAAAAATAAAAATGGGCACACATATCATACTTTGTTTCCTTTGGGGCTTTGCCAGGTTTGTGTATATCCTGGTTGGGTTGTTTCCTAGTTAAACTAGTTAGGTTCTCTTTCTTGTTTTTTTTCTGGGGGGGAGGATGAGAGAAAGGGGTGTGTAGTTTTTAGAAGCCAAAGAAAGAAATATGCTGGATCTCATTTAACTGACATCCAGCATATAAACAAAATGCCAAAATTGTATATTAAAAAGTAGTGACAGCTGGAATAATCTGTAGGTCCTTGTTAAAAAAAGAAAACAAACCCACCCAACCAACCAAAGAAAAACAAGCCCAAAACCCCGAAAAAATTAACTTTAATATATTTTGTAGTTTGTTGGGGTGAGGGTAATGGTTTGAGGGAGGCTGTTTGTGTAGAGAATCAAGTTTATGTTGGCAGAAATCAGATATTGAACTCTGTAGTCAGTGTCTTGCATAGTTTTCAGTTCTTTCCCCCTGTGCCTCAGCTTTATACTCTATTTTGCATAAATATCTCACGACTTTGGTTCTCAAGGTGCTTCACTGCTTTAGTGTTCTCTGTCCCAGGTATTTGGTGCAGTTACACAGTGGCAGCCTCGTCTTGCACTTGTACTGGTTAATGAGGAATTTCATCCCAGTTTATTTTCCTTTTGGAATGTCTTTTCTGGATTGTGTATTTGTCTTTTCTTACAGTTGATTTTTCTTGAAAATAATTTGTTCTTGGAATGTTTTCTGGTGAAATCATTAACCACAGGAGCAGTCAGAGATGGCATTAATTTGGTTTCTGTCACGTTTAGGTATTCTTTGAACCAAAGAAAATGAACAAACAGGAATTTGCTGACTGTTCACAACAAGCAGCAGAACATCCGTTCTCTGCATTGCAGCAGAGGTTGAGTTTACTGATGGAGAATCATTATAAGCATCATTTCTGTCCATTAGAATAACACCAGCTTGTCCCAAGGGTTTGGTCTGCAGGGTATTTGGTGAGCGTGAGAAGGATGAACTGCCCCTGAAATGAAGTGTGGCTGTGCTGCTGCTGCCCAGGGAAGTACAACCAAGGTCACAAACCAGAGTGTGAGGGAGGCAGAGCATCCCAGAGCCTTCTTCTGAGGAGCTTCTGCTGTGACCCTCTGGGTGAATTCAGAGAGACTGAACTCCCCTGGTGCTCTGTGGTTTGGGGTTAGAAATGCAGTGTGTGTGTGGGAAGCAGTGAGGATTTCTGCCTGTGCACACACCTGGCTGGGGCAGAGTGTGCAGCAGGACTGCACTGAGAGCTGCTGGAATTAAATCAGATCCTTCTATCACCTCCTCCAATTAAAGCCTCACAGTGGAGGAGAATCATCACCTCATGAGTTTTTGCCAGTTATTATTATTAACACATGCCTTATTTCTGCAGTCTAAATTTAGATGTGAACTGAACTGTCTTTCCTTGTTATGTCTGTACTGGATTGAAACTTCTTGTCTTCTGACTTGTACTACTCAGATTGCTTTTTTTTTAACCTCTGACTATGGGGAGTGTTTTCTCATCCTGATATCTTCCAACTTCTCTACCTTTTCAGTATCCTGTCTGAGTCTGAGACACCACAACTCATCATAATTGAGATAATGAGGTCACATCATGAGCAGAGGTGTTGAGCTCCTGCTGAACAATAATTCCTATTTCCACTTCATTTCCTTTGGGCTGATTTAATTTGGAAGCAGGGTGGGTTTTCCCAGTTCCTGAGGAGAATCTCACATGTATGACTGTGAGGCTCAGACTTCATATCCCTTGTGCTGAGCTCTGTGAAACACAAACTGTGCTGCTCTGGCCCAGAGAGCAGAGCAGGTGGGGAAGGTTTGGGGTGTGCAAGCACTGTGCTCCAAAAATTGTCTCTGAAGTCAGGCTCATTCAATAACTTTGGGTTTTTTCTTGATTATTTATTTGACTGAGGTTTGTGCAGATCAGCCTGGTGTATCTGGCATTGTGTTTTCCAAGGAGAGCTGGAATTTTCCTTTTCTTTTATGCCTTAAACAATATCCAGTCGAAGCAATGCTTGTCCAGAGGGTTTGTAGATGATTTTGAAATGCATTTAAAAGCATAGAATGTACCTAAGTTTCTGATTATTTTCTGTAATGAGTCGTTTGTCAACAGATTGGTTCAGTGAACTGTTGACTCAGGAAAACTTTTTCCTTCCTTGTTGAGTGGGGAAGGAAGATGGTGGTTTCAGCCCAACTTTTTTCCCAAATAGTGCTGTTTGTTAAATACTCTGTCCTTCCCCAATGTGGTGTGATACTCCATATTACATTATTTGGCATTACAAAACATGCTGGGGAGCTCCTTGGATTTCCTCTGTAATTCTTACTGAAATATCCCTGGTTTTCAATCCTCTTCCAAACTGGAGCCAACAGGAGCATATTTTTCAAATTGCGTATTCTTCAGTTCCTCTTCTAGAGGATCCTTGTACAACTGGCTGGAATTAACCCCCATCTGCTTTTAAAAATTATTTTTAAATTACTTTTTATTGTGCTCAGGAAAAGTTCTTTGTTTGGTTGGTTTTTTTTCAGATTAATCTACCCAGGGAAAGACAAGAACTTTAATAGACTTGTGATATCGTTAAGTTACAAGTTAATGTCATTAATGTTTAATTGGGGACACCACAATGTGCAGCTTTTGTCCCACACCTGGACATGCAAGTTCACCATTCAGCCTTAGATCCTGGAGAAGGGTCATGGTGGGATTCTCACAGCTGTGCCCAACAGCTGGATTGGACATGTGTGTAGTAATCCAGCTGTGTACTACATTTACACCTTTCCTCAGTGCCAGAATTCATGTGTCAGCATGAGCTGATGGAGCTGGGAGTCATCTTGTAGTCATTTTTCCATAGTTAAAGAAAACTGAGTCCCTGCTAAGTTCCAAATAGGTTAAGCTGGTGTCTGAAAGACATTTGTCTCTTCAGAACAGAACAGTTCTTTAGAAGTCCAAAGCTCTGTGTTCATGTCAGGGCATGTTTTTCTTGAATCACTGTTCTGTTTTGTTTTCGTGTTATGTAGCAAGGCTGTGGTCAGGAATTCTGTCTCTCTGGAGCTTTGACAAGAGAATTTCTTCAGTCCTCCCAACTGCTTCTCAATGAGTGTTACTGAATCTCCTGGAATTACTTCACAGTTTGACGTATACTCACTATTTCCATGTCAAATTTAGTTTGAAAATATTGCTGTAACAGCCACAACAGTTCCAAGAGGCTTCCAGCTGAGTTAATTCCTCAAAATGTTTGCCAGGATGCTGAGGGAAGGGGTTACAGGGATAGCAAAGTCCCAAAGATCTTGTATTTCAAGTTAGAGCAGTGAAAAATTGCAGCTTGGACTTTGGGGTCCAAGCCAAACTTGACATGTGCCCGAAATAATTGATGTCCCAAAACTGAGGTTCCTCTGGGACTTTCCCTCCTCCCTCCCACCCCAGCAGGCCATTTCCTCCTTGGCAGTTTCAGAATCTCACCTAAGAGGGATTCTCTCCTTACAAGATGTGTTTATGTAACCTCATAAATATATAAATTTTTAAAAGTCTTACTACGGTTAATTTTTGATAAACCAGGAATCTCTGGGATTTTTGGTAAGCACTGCAAGGTGATAGGAGGGAGTGATACTGTACTTGAGGATTGTGAAACTTTATAGTGTTTTTGGTTACTTTAAATGCTGCTACAATAGCTTGGGGATTGTAGCTTCCTCCAGGAATGATCTCATCAATTATTGATGGGATGTCCACCTTCACTTTGGACATGGAAGGCAATTTAAACATTAAAAAAAAATTAAAAATTAAACTTTTTTTTTTTTTTTTTACTGCAGAAAATACATTTTAGATTTTATAGCACATTTCCTGTGAGCCAGCTGTGCTGAAGAAATGAGAACATTTAACCATGACTGTAGCTTTTAAATACAGCAGCCTGGCTGTTCCTTCAGTGCCAGAGAGAATCCAGCAGGAGCTCTGATCCCTTTGAAGTGCAGGGACACGCTGCTTTATCTGAGCAGTAACTTTGCATGCAAACTTGCTCTGGTTTTTAAAAGACTTCCTTTTTTTGTGTTCCCCCAGCAAAATAGATAACGAAAAGGAAAACATTCATTTCTGGCAATTGACATTATTAGGTCAAAGTATTTTTGAAGCTTTTTTGTAGGTTGTGTTGTTCAAATAACAAACTTGCTGTGCTCTAGAGTCAGTGTCGTGTGCTTTTTAAAGAAGAGTTGACTAAAACTAAATTTCTGGCTGGAGATGTTCTCATGTGCTGTGTTTGGAATATTAATTCATCAGCTCCCAGTGTTTGTGGAGAAAAAGGTGAACGAGCACCAGATGCTTATCACTGGAAGCATTTTAAGGCATTATTAAAACTGGGAGGAATATTAATGTTTTCACTCAGGCACTGAAGGTACCTGTGGCAGTGGCAGGGGTGGAGTGGTGCTTCCTTGGGTCATGTTACCCTCCTGTGCTCATCTGTGGGTCAGAGGCTTCAAGATCATGGCAATTAATAGTTCACAATGGATTTTCCTGACATTTATTTGCCCAGTCCCTTTTGTACCTATGTAAATCCATAGCATTTATAGCCTGATGTGGCAGAGCTCAACCATGCACTGCATGGACAACTGTCTGTGGTTTGTTATGAGCAACTCAACTGATAAATTTGCTTATCTGCAGGCACAAATCACTTTGGGCATAAAACATTTTAATAAATGCATGAACAGACTCCAGTTTTTCCGTTTACTGGTGGGGGAATTACCTGTGTAAGCTCAGGTGTTAATGGGGACAGGGCTCTGCCTGTCTTTAGCGCTGGTGAATTGCTTTACCCAATTTGGTGGCTATTGGTGAGTCACCCCTTGCAGAACTTGTGGGTTTGGGGTTATTTATATCTGATGTATTTGCATGTCTGTGTTCAAGATTATGTGTCATTTAAACGTGGTTTGAAAGCACTTGGTATCAAAGCTGTTAAGTGTATTTTTTGCTGACTGTAGGGGTGTCTTGGGTTTGTAGTTTACGTGTGGCAGTGTTTTGGTGGTGCAGGAGGACATAAACACCTGGATTAAAACCCTTTGAAACCACCTATGGATTCTCATAGCTCAGTTTTTAAACACTGAAGTTGTGCTCCTGTGGTGAAATCTTGGTACTGGAACTTAGTTTTTAGCCTGCTGTATTTCAATGCTTTAAAGTCTAGATTTCATCATAACTTGTCTTTCCTAGTAAGCTGAATTTCCCAGAAAAACTCAATCTTAAATTTTCAGATTAATTTACCTTTTTTTTTTTTTTTCAGCTTTACCAACAGGGCCGCTTGTGCCAGCTGGGTAGTGAATTTTGTGAACTAGAAGTTTTTGCAAAGGTGCTACGAGCTTTAGATAAAAGGTGAGTATTTTAACAGATCAATAAGTTTCATTTCAGCTCTTACTCTCTGCATCTAGGAAGAGAGGTTTAAAAAAAGCACAAACAAGAAAAACAAATGATGCAAAACCCCCCAGTTGCTCAACACCGAGAGGTCGGTGCACTGACAGTCCCTGAGCAGTGGCAGTCACAGCACCTTTTTCCTGCTGATTTGGAAAATCCAGAGGGAAGCTCATAGGATTGCCCCAGTTTGAAGAGTTTTCCTGTCATTAAATATTCCAATTGGAGGTGTTACAGAACTTGACTGTTTTAGATCAGATTCTTTGTAACCACCGGGATGAGCTTGGAGTCCTCACACACTCCTCCCTGCCATAGCATGTGTGATGTTAATGGAGCCATCGAGTGCTGGGGGAGGCTGGGTTTGAGGCCTCCTCCCCGGTGAGTTGGAGCTGGAAACGTTGTTCCCAGTTGGAATCCTGTGTGGGCAGCTTGTTTCACTTCCACCGGAGGGTGTCCTTGCAAAGAACGTTGTGTGCACTCCTTGTGTTGGATCACCCAACGACTGGGATGCATTAGCTGCAGGCTCACAGCAGGGCTTGTACTCATCTGCTTTGGCTCTGGGAGAGGCTTTGGGCTTTATTTCTCTCGTTTGAATTCCTGCTTTCAAACCTTCATGTGTAATCAAATTCTGCTTTTTGTTGCAGACATCTGCTCCATCACTGTTTCCAGGCTTTGATGGACCATGGAGTGAAGGTTGCTTCTGTGCTGGCCTATTCCTTCAGCAGACGGTGCTCCTACATTGCAGAGTCAGATGCTGCTGTGAAAGAAAAAGCAATCCAGATTGGGTTTGTTTTAGGTAACTGCTGCTCGTGGGCTCTGTGTGTGTTTTGGAATGGAATTTTTAAAAGGTTACTTGGTGTCTTAAAAGAATTATATTGGATTTTAATATCTGAGAATATATAGACTCTTTTAGTTCAAACAGTTTAAGTTTAAAATTGGTTTGCAGATGTGATGTTTAACATGAGGAATTTGCATGATTTTAGTGGTAGTAAGCTTTTCTTGACACAAATTTGTAGGTAAACTATGTAATACCAAAAAATCATCCTAAACCAAAGTGTTATTTCCTTCAGCTGTAGGAGCATTCTGCTCTTAAATTTTATCCTTTCCAGGTCAGAGCTGGAGGGTTTGACCTTGACAGGATTTCTGTCTGCAGAAACAGGTTTATAAAAATAAGTTACTGTCTTGCAAGACCTCTGCAAACCCTCTTTCTCTTAAATATATGTTTTGCTCTTCAAATTCCTGTTCTGCTGATTTTTTCCAGGGGGATTCCTGTCAGATGCAGGCTGGTACAGTGATGCTGAGAAGGTGTTTCTTTCCTGCCTTCAGCTATGCACCCTCCACGATGAAATCCTGCACTGGTTCCGTGCTGTGGAGTGTTGTGTGAGGTGAGCTCACCTTGAATTCCCAGGCAACCTTGGAGCCATCGAGCTCCAGGTGCTCCTTTAGTGTTCTGCTGCACCAAAACTCTTTCCTGGCTAGAGCTGAAGATCAGGAGGTGCTTGTTTTACACTAATCCCTGGATTTTCAGCTTCTAAGTTGGCAGCACAGTACAATGGATTAAAAAACCCCAATGTTTTGCTGTCCTGTGTAATCTCTTGTGGGTGACGCTGCTGGATAATGAAAGTGGGCCAGCACCTTGTTTTCTCAAGGATTTTTGCATGTGAAGGAATGTTCTGAGTTGGACTTTGCTGAAATTCTACTTACTACAAGGAGAATTTGCCAAATCCAAATGCAAACAATATAGATGCTATTGGGCAGAAATAAAAGCAAAATTTACCTTTCCTGATTCCAGATCCAGCGAGTTCTCTTGCTCCATGCTGGGACTAGGTAAAGATCTGGATGCCCAGTTCTTGTGGGCACCTCCAGCCACAGCTGAAAATATTTGGAAAAGGGTTTTTTTCACTGTTAGAGTTTTGAACCTGCCTTGTTCCTCAGGGCCTGCAGAGGTTCACATTCCATTGACAGAGTTCTCAGCTTATCATTTTGAGTTTTCAGTTGCACTTTCCCCTGTGTGTCAGGTGTGGTGAGCTGCTGGCAGTAGCTGGGTGGGTTTTGTTGCTCTCACCATGACCAGCCTGTTTTTGCACACTCCAGTTGTGCCCATGGGCACCTGGAGACTGCTGGGCAGAGTTAAAGTATTTTTTAAATTTTTTTTTTAGCTGCTGTAACAAAGAACAAAGCATGTGCTGTATTTATCTGAATATAGAGCAAAACTTGTTTGGAAAGCTGCTCCAAAAAAAGCCCTGCATCTTGTTTATGGTTGGGCAAACACGAAGAGTAAAGAGGCTTTGCCAAGAGCTGCTGGTGTCCTGTGCCAGCCCCAGGGCCACGGCAACACTGCTCTGCCTGGTTCTGCTGGCTGGCATTCCAGAAATCATGCCAGGAGCCTGGGCACACGTATCCAGCTTCCTAGAACTGGGGGGAGATGGATATAGAACCACAGTTAGTGCTTGGTCCTTTGCCTTCTAATTAATCTGAAAAAAGTTTTCTCGTTGTATCAGGCTCTTTGGCAAGCTGGAGAAGTTGCTTAAAAATAACTCTGTCACCTTCTCCAAATAGAAATAAAAAGAAGGGAAATAATGGAGCGGAAGAAAGGAGCTCTCTCTGCTGGACAATAGTTGTGGAAAGGAGACTTTCATTTAGTGCTAGAAGAAAGCATCCTGTGTTAGAATGAACCCTCCTGATCTGGAGGTGTTGGCTCTGTTTGGCAGAGACAGCCGTTGTTCCCTAGGGAATGCTGCTGACCTGGGTGGGACATCACCCCTGTGGGCAGCAGGGGAATGGGAAGCTCTTTTAAAGAAACAAAGTTCAAGTCCAGCTTTTGAAAGTGTGACACTTCTTAAAAAGTGCCAGCTCTTGCTCTAAAGCTGATAAGTCAAATTTCTGGGAGTTGAATTAATCCATTGCATTATTCATAGAAGGCAGTTTAAAAATGTGTGAAGCTCTGTGTTGTATAAGCATAACTTGATGTTTCCTTGTCCTGGCAATAGTAAATTCTGTGGAGAAGCTGGGAAGGTGTGAAGTTTCTGTGAGTTTGTACACTGCTTTCTGCACGTGTGGTGCTCCTTTTGGTTTGCCTTCTCTCATTATTGTATGTCAAACAATAAGGTACAAATATGTGGTTCTCCCACTTCATTGTTGCACATTTGGCTGATTCTTGGGTTGTTTTCCTCTGGTGGTTTTAGACTTCCTCAGCTGCTGTGTGACACTGTGTTGGCTCTGAGAGGCTGAGTTTGTTGGGGGAGGTTAGTCCCCAAAAGCTGTTATTGCAGACATCAAAGGAGGTTCAGAGCTATTAGCATAAACGTCCTGAGGCCTTTTCTCTTCCTCTTGGCTTTATCTCCTAAGATTCCTTTGGATTAATAAAGGATTTTTTGTTACTCAGAGCTGGATCACATAAACTCTGGTTATCCTAGAGGATTGGCTTAGGTTTAGCTTGGTTTTTGGGAGATTTCTTTGTTTCTAGACATTATCACTGAAGCATCCAGACACTGGATATGATCTTTCCCAGGAGCTTATCTAAATTGCAGTGCTATCCCCACTGGCTTATTCCATTACATGGGATTTGGGCTCTGTGGTTTTGATGTTGCAGAGCAGCTCCCAACTGAATGGTGTTGGCAAAATGGTTTTTTCTCTTTAGGAAAACTGTTTACTTAATTCTTCTCTCGTTTCTTTATAATTTCTGTCTCTTGTTGCTGGAATGTTCCTGTGACCAGGCACACAATGCACTTGTACATCGTGTTTGGTTCTGAGACTTTATTTAAGGAAAAATGTGGGTGTTGCTTTTTGCTGTCTGTTCTTGAGCCACGATGCTGTTTCCCACTGGAGTTTGTGTAGCTTTTGCAGGGGTTTGAAGAGCTTTTCTTTTGATGTTCTCTTTGTGCAGCAACTACACATCTCTCATGTGCTTGCCTTCACTCCCAGCTGAGGAAAATGGGAACTTTATTTCCTTTCTTGTTACTCTTTGAGTTTGGTGATGCATTTGGATGGGAAGCAGAGGGACAGTGTTGGGCAGCCTGAAGTTTTAGGGTGAACTGAGCTGTGTTGCTGTGTTACTGTGCTCTTGCTGGGGCACTGCTGCAATAGCCTAAATCTCTGCTTGGAGCAGGCAGAAACAGGTTTAGAGAAGAAAAAAAAAATTGAGCAAGAAGTTCACTCCTTCCCTCTTAACAATTGATTGGAAGTTTTATCCTAATGTATCATATCAGCACTAAAATGCTGTTCTACACATTACCCTACATAGTCAGAGTTTGAGCTTCTTTTCAATGCAGCATCACATTCTGCTTCCCTTCCCTCTGAGCACTTCTCTCTGTGTGTTCTGTTGTCCTGATTTCCCAAGCCTTGCCTGGTGTTTTCAATCTGTGTTACTCACTGGCTAATGACACATTTCCAGCAGCGACAGTGGAGGTTAATTCACCAAAATTTCATGTGTTTGCCGTGGAGCAGGAGCAGCTGCCTGGCTGGGAATCCAGCTCTGCCCTTTGGGCTTGGAATATCACTGCACACCCATTCCAAATGCACCTCGTTAAACCCAGGGAGCATCAGCCTACCCTAATGAACTAATTCTTTACTTCTATTTAAAATAAGTGCCAGAAGGGAACTGTTACTTCTCTAGAGAAGCAGGAGTAGGTTTCACCAGTTTGGGGTGTTGATCCTTGAGGTGGGAAGGCAGCAGGATAGGAGAGGGAAGAGCAGGGGGTGTTTGAGTTGTTGTGGATTGAGGCAATAAAATGATCTCTCCTGGTGGTGTTGGATCTCATGTGGAATGGATGTGAGTAAATCTTTTGTGCAGACCTCCCCCAGACACCAAAGCACAAAAATACCCATTTGGAGCTCCTCAGGGTTTGGGGGAAAAGCATAGGAATGCAGGAAAATGAGCTTTGTTATGGTTGTTTGAGGTTACCACCCTTCAGGAAGGAGGTGGAAGAGATTCCAGACTGTGTAGGGCACAGCTTTGGGAGAGGAATTGCATCAGTAATGGGAATAATGAATTCTATGAAAAATAACCCACAAAGGCACCACACCAGGGTGGTTCAAGCACTGGATATGCAAAACTGCATCAATAGGTTAAACCCTTTGATACATACAGCAGTAAAATTCCTGCTGAGACTGCTCTGTGCCCAGCTGTAGGGTTTGAGCCTGGGCAGGACAGTGGGTGTCCCAGTGAGCTCCCCAGTGCTGCTGCATGGACTGTTCCTCCAGCCTCCCTCAATGCTCTCTCTGCATCCCCCAAGGTTGCTGCACGTCCGGAATGGGAACTGCAAGTACCACCTGGGAGAGGAGACCTTCAAGCTGGCGCAGTCCTACATGGACAAGCTGGCCAAGCACGGGCAGCAGGCCAACAAGGCTGCGCTCTACGGGGAGCTCTGCGCCCTGCTCTTCGCCAAGAGCCACTACGATGAGGTGAGCCTTGGGGGCTCTGCTGCACCAAACTGCTCTGTTCCAGCCTGGCTGCTCCAGCACTGCCTCACCAGTTACATTCCTTTACATCTCCTTCATACCTGGTTTTCGCTCCCAGATAAATCGTTCATCTATCAACTGTCATTTCTGTGTATTACTCTAAGTTAGTCCATAATCTCTTAGCGGCACTTTGACCAACATTAAGACACGTGTTACCTTGCCCATGTGTGTTGGTCATCTGTAAATGAAGTATTATAAAAGCTTATTTTAATAGGTAAAAACAAATAGCAGGACACAGTTTTTGCACCTGTTTTATGAAACTATCCTAAGTGTAACTACTCCATAAACTGGTTCTTCTTCAGCTCCTAAGTTCACTGACAGTGCTGTCCTGCACAATGGGAATTGTGAGGATTGCTTAAAGATTATAAAATACTCTGTTCTGTCTTCGAAAGTAATTGTAATAATATATACCTTAGACTAATATAAAATAATTATATATTCAGTGTTAACCTTAAAAGTGGTTTTTAAGTCTGTCTTTTAAGACATAACTGCACAATTCATTACATGTAAGCAATCAAACAGTATATCTTAATTTTTGGAATTTAAGTAAATTTAAGTAAATGACCAGCTTTTCAGAGCCAGGTAATATTTTTTCTTAATGCTACAATGCTGTGAAATTCCATCTTCATTGTGTTGGTCCCTCTTTGTCCCACAGGCCTACAAGTGGTGCATAGAAGCCATGAAGGAGATCACAGTTGGGCTGCCTGTGAAGGTAGTGGTGGATGTGCTACGACAAGCGTCAAAGGTGAATCCAAAATCTTCATGTTCTTTGGGTACTAAACTGCTGCCAGGAATGGAGGAGAGGCTGTTACTCCAGAATTCTCAGGAGCCCTAAGGCTTGTTTGTGTTTAATTGTTTTACTTCAGTCTCAGAATGGGTGGTGGGGTTTTGTTTCTTTTGCTTGCTTTCTGAAAGTGAGTTAGAGCTGCAGAAATGACCATTGTGACAATGTTAACCTGTGAACTTCCCTAGGAAGGGCTCTGTTCCCTCTTTTATCTAGGTACAGCACTATCCCTTCAGGCAGGCAGGACAAAATAAGTTTATTAATGCTGGGATCCTTTTAAATAACTGAACAGTGATATTTTGAAATGAAAGCTAACCCGAAGTGTGGCAGTGTGTGGAGGGGCTGAGCTGTGAGTGCACAGCTCCTCATGTCCTCCCTTCCCCTGCCAGGCCTGCGTGGTGAAACGGGAGTTCAAGAAGGCTGAGCAGCTCATAAAGCACGCTGTGTACCTTGCCAGGTAAGGAGCATTCCAAAAAAAACCTTTTAAAATTATGCTTGACTTGCCTCAGTTTGTAATGGAAGTGTGTTTCTGCAGGGAACATTTTGGAGCCAAGCACCCCAAATACTCTGACACGCTACTAGACTACGGATTTTACTTGCTCAATGTAGACAATATCTGCCAATCTGTTGCCATCTATCAGGTAGGCAGCAGGACTTGTTTCTCTTGGTGTTTTTAATCTCTCAGATGTTGTAGGTAATTCATGGAGATAAGGAATAGTTGATTTAATTACTGCAATGCAGATGTTTAAAAAAACCCAAACACCACCAGCTATGGGGTTTTGCTTTCTTTGTCTTCCTCTGCCTCGTGTCTTTTATTTAGTGTCTCAAGTATGTAGAGGATTTCAGAGCCAGTAGATTTTTTCCCCTTTTTACTGGTGATAGCAATGAATTTGGGTTTTTGTCTGTGTGAACTGATGAAGTTGTGTTTTTGGAACCTTTCCAGACAGCGCTCGATATCCGGCAGTCAGTATTTGGAGGTAAAAACATCCACGTAGCTACAGCTCATGAAGACTTGGCTTATTCCTCATATGTGCATCAGTACAGCTCTGGGAAATTTGACAATGCACTGTGAGTACAACACACAGCAGCTCAGTTAGTGCTGTAAATGGACAAAAATGGCATTAAATGATCCAGACTTTGATTAAAATTTAAATACATGTTCATTACATTAATATTTCCAATATTTTATCAGTCAGCTGCTGACATACATTTAATTTTTTATTTGAACTCTCTCAGATTCCATGCTGAACGTGCTATTGCCATTATCACTCACATTCTCCCAGAGGACCATCTTCTCTTGGCCTCTTCAAAGAGAGTTAAAGGTAATTCCCTTCATTGTTTGAATCATTTGGATGTGTTTATCCTGATCCCTACCAGGCAACGTAACTTGATTTGTCTTTTCCAATGGACGTGTTTGTCGTCCTTGGTGTTTACAAGGCACTTGTAAAGTACAAAAAAAAAAAAAGTAGCCAGAAGAGTTGGAGTGGGAGAATAAAATTAGAGAATATAAAGATACCTGTTGGTAGCTTGACACAAAGCCTGGTGAGCTCTGTCTGAGGTGTCTGGGGTTCTCTGAGCTGCATTTGGACACAGTAACAGCTCCTCTCTCCTGCCCCCAGCACTAATCCTGGAGGAGATTGCCATAGACTGTCACAACAAGGAGACAGAGCAGAGGCTGCTGCAGGATGCTCACGACCTGCACCTCTCCTCACTCCAGTTGGCTAAAAAGCCTTTGGGGAGTTCAATGTGCAAACAGCCAAACACTACGGCAACCTGGGCAGACTGTATCAGTCCATGAGGAAGTTTAAGGTAAGAGTTTATTCCTGAACTAAAATCTGCAAGACAGCTGGAATCTGTTGCTATAAACAAGGGGTTTCAATGTCAACATTTCCTAACTTCAGGTGGTAGTTCTGTGATTGGAAAACTTGGGCTTTATCATTCACCTCAAAAGCTTTGTGCAAATATGATCCATGGAGATGGATGATGTCCTCAGAGGGTGGCAGAGAGCTTGGTGCTACGATCTGCTGATCCAGCTAAACCAAGTTCTCCAAATTCTGTAGTTACGTTTGGCTTCGTTACTCTTTGCCTGTTACAAAATGCCACTGTTTAAACTGCTACATGGTTAAGTTTCTTTAAACTTTCCTTGCCTTTTTTTTTCTGGGGTGGTGAGTGGTGTGACTGAGCTGTGTGAATTTGGCCCTGACAGGAAGCAGAGGAGATGCACATCAAGGCCATCCAGATCAAGGAGCAGCTCCTAGGGCAGGAGGATTATGAAGTTGCCCTCTCCGTGGGCCACCTTGCCTCCCTCTACAACTATGACATGAACCAGTATGAAAATGCTGAAAAGCTTTATCTGAGATCCATAGCAATTGGTAAGTCACTACAGGAAACTCAAGTGTGTTAAAGTTTTTAGAAAATAACTGGCCTGTTAGTCTTTGGACAGCGTTCTGTGGCTAGAACACAAGTAGAGAATGTAGGCAAATTTTGCTGGCAGAAATGACCTGAAAACTGAAACGCAGCACACGGATATTTTACCTCTCTTAATTTGGTTTTCCTCTTTAGGAAAGAAGCTTTTTGGTGAAGGATACAGTGGACTTGAATACGATTACAGAGGTCTCATTAAACTGTACAATTCCATTGGCAATTACGAGAAGGTGTTTGAGTACCACAACATTTTGGCCAATTGGAACCGGTTGCGGGACCGGCAGTTCTCG
The DNA here is from genome assembly GCA_024500445.1 of Entomyzon cyanotis. Classification (NCBI taxonomy): domain Eukaryota; kingdom Metazoa; phylum Chordata; class Aves; order Passeriformes; family Meliphagidae; genus Entomyzon; species Entomyzon cyanotis. The sequence continues at coordinate 4,003,408 of JAKEPQ010000673.1, forward strand.
GTCACGGATGCGCTGGAGGACGTCAGCAGCAGCCCCCAGTCCACGGAAGAAGTGGTCCAGTCTTTTCTGATGTCTCAGAACCTCGACGGACAGAGCAGCTAAGAACTTGGTCAATTAACCAGTTAAAGGTTTTTTCCCCCAGGTTACAGGGGGAAAAGTCATACTGTGAAATCTAAACCATGTAGTTCTCTGGGGGCTGGAATTTGCATTGAAACACTGGTCCAGTCTACTGAAGAGTGCCCATACGGATGAATGTGTGTTAAATTCCTCTCAGCATGTGTATGGCATGTTTAGTTCGGCTCACATTTTTAACTTGGTATTCCCAAAAAAAAACCCCTTCTTTCTCTCTTCTTTCAAAAGAAGCTACTTTGCAGAAAGTCTGCAAGAAAACATTCAATAAAACTGTTTGAGTTCAAAAGAGTTGCATTCTTATTACGGATGGAATGTTTCATCGAGAGCTTTCTGCTGATTCACAGAGAGAACAAAAGCTGTACTCTGAGGAGCTGTAGGAGAAAGGTCTTTCTGCTGTATCACTGTAGCAAAGTTCATGGTAAATAGCCAGCAAAGGGAGGATGTCCTGGCCTTGGCTGCTGCCTTACCAAGAAAAGTGGCAAAGCCCCACTTTGGAGAGCACCATCCGCTCACTGAGTGCCACCTGTGCTGTTGTGGATGCCCTGAACTGGACCAGTACAGATCCCATAAACCAGCAATGAGTGTCCTCAGTGCCACCACCAGTGCTCACCCCGAGCAGGACCAGGACACCCACAGTGGACCAGCCTGCTAGAAACCGGTTTTGGACCAGTGGCTTTAATATTTCTGCCCCTGCATTCACTTTGACAGTAGAACTCTCTCATTTAGGTGTATGATTAGTGCAAATGATATCCATGTAATAGATCCAGAGCTAGGAAGTGAATTGATGGTTTGTCTGTACCCAGTGAGCTTCTGCAGAGATTCCTGGCAGTGCCACAGGCACGACTCCACACTCTCCACTCTGCTGCAGCCACTCCTTTCCCTTCCCATGGGCTTTTACTCTGCTAACGGAGGCCATACCTTGTTTATACCAGTGAAGAGTTTTGTATTCCAATCCGGTTCCATTTGCTGTTTCTGGAGAACACAAGTTACTGTACAGTTCGCAGGGGTCAGTGGAAAATGCCAAAAAGCACAACAGGTCTTTTTTTTGTGATGCTTCATTTCTACATTAAACAAGAGTACAACCAGAAACCGATTCCTTACATTAATTTACGAAGCAGAGCTCAGCTGTACAGACCCTCTGGTAATGCCTCTCTCACTAGCTTGTCTTAATTCTTCTTCTGTTGGGGGCTGCTTGGTTGTGTGGCTTTGGGTTTGGGTGTTGTTTTGGGATTTGTTTTATTTCCTCATGTTGGGTGATATTTGAAAGTCTGTGTAACACAAACCAGAACCGACTCACTGCTGTTACCTCAGTTCTCCCAGCGGCACCAGCAGTGCCCTGGATTTGGGATTCTGTGGATTCTGTCAGTTTGGGGGTTCTCTCCCCCTCTTTTCAGGGGTTTGTATCTTGGCCAGTCACAGTGGGGCTCGGCCAGCTCTTCCCACAGGACTGGCACTGGATGTTCTGTTTGGGGTCTGTTTTTTTATTGGTTTATGGGGTTTGTGGCAGGGAAAGGTGCTGGATGTTCTTCAGGAAAGAGTGCAGGGAAGAAATAGAGGTTTCGGACATGACTTGGAGCTTAATGGCTCTTTTAAGAAGTGAAATTTTACAGGCCAATAGTTCATATTCTGGTGCCTTCAAGTGGTTTTTTTTTGGGGGGGGAAAGGCTGAGTAATATCAACTTTAAAATGCAATGACATAATTAGTAAATGCAGATTAATGATTGCATACTTACAACATCTTCACTGAGGTGAAAAGAAGTATTTGCATAAAACCCCCCTGTGGTATTAGGACTTAACTGCAGTGTGTCTGCAACAGCTGCTCAGTGAAAATCCAACTTAGTTATGTGTGGATTTAAAATGTAATTTATTTACAGCAGTTTTTGTTTATGACTGTGTAGGAGCTATGAATTCAGCTATACAAGACAAAACCTTCTCCCTGAATGCCCATGGCACTGACAAGTTATAAAGTTCTTAAGAGTTCTCAAGTCCTATTAAAACTTTAATAAGTTAAACAAAGCACGTAACAGTGATGTCAGAACTTGGGCAGGGAAGTGGCTTAAAGCTGTCCTAGAGAACCTGAGTGATTCTGTACTGCAGAAGTGTTTAAAGCTTTCAGCTGGGTGGGTGGATTTACGCTGACACGGTCTGGAGATCATTTATCCACTCTGTATTCCCAGTCTTGGGTCTCCGGCTTGTGCCTAAGGAATCCCAAAGGTCTGGAGGTGGTGCTTGGGATGAGGAGCTTTGTTTGACTGACAGCAGTTAGTGGTCTGCATGAAGCACTGCTCTTGCTCCAGCCCTGGTTCGTGTCCTGTGCCCTGCTTTGCCTCCAGCTCAGGGCAGCCTGGGGAGGAGCTGCTCTCCCTTAACCCAGTGCATCCCTTCTGTTTGTTCATTGGTGGCTTTGGGCTCTGATCTGGTGGCTTTGTCCTTTCCTAAAGCTGCTTCAGCTCATTGCCTGCTCGCTGCATTGGCTTGGCTGGAAGGAGTGAAGGTCCTAAAGCTCCCTGGGAATTCCCTTTGGTAGAGAACATTAGTCAAGGAATGGGGCTTGGTGGCCAAGTTGTGGTGATCCCTGAGGGGTCTGGTGTGTTGCTGCTGTCCCTGCAGGAGCTCCTGGCTGGGGCTGAGCTGCTGCTGGAGCATCCCTGCAGCTCCCTGGTGCCAGGGCAGGTCCCTGTGGCGCGGGGTGGCTGTGGCTGATGGCTGACACTGGTGGAGCACGGGGGGTTGGCAGGATGACGCTGCAGCTGCCCAGGACCTGCACTGGCAGCTGGGACAGCACAGAGCTTGCCGTGGAGTTTGGTTCTGTGTGTCCCAGATGGAGCTGTTGGGATGTGGCTGTTGGCACCCGAGCCTGGTTGGGATGCTGTGCTGCTGCTGTTTCTGTTGCTCTCTCAGCTGTTCCAGTTTGTTCCATGCTGTTGAGGCTGCTGGGATGGTGCCAGGGGCAGGTAAAGGCTTTGTCCCTCTGCAGCACCAAGGCTGGGGTGGATCTTGTAGCATGACTCCAGTCCTGCCTCACTGCCCGGGCAGAGCTGGAGGAGCAGCAGCTGCAATCCCTCTGTTCTCCTCCTGTGAGGTTTTCCAGTGCCCTGGGGCTCCTCTCTCCCCTCCTGCCATAGCCCAGAGCAGGTTTTCCGTGCACAGTACTGGGGCTGGGGCCTGGCACGGTGGAACATCGATCTAGGGAATGAATAATTGGCATTTCTAAACGCACAAAGTGCCCACACAGGGGCTGTTTGGTGCTGGCAGTGGAAGGGCAGACCTGGGAGTGGAAACCCTGTGAAATGCATCCTTTCCTTGAAGGTGAGTAAAGGAATCACCCCAGAGTCACTGGGTGCAAGTGGGGAGGATGGGTGTCACCTTAAGGTACATTATTTTCACTATTGATTAAGTTAAACTCTCAGTATTTTACTTTCAGCATGAGGGGAGAGTTTGCTCGAGGTGCCATTGCTGTTTCTCATGGTACAAAATGCACATTGGAGTCAATGCCCTTTTTCAGCCCCTAAGTGTGGGAGAGCACAAAAAGGAAAACTCACCGTGCCTCACATGGGGGAAGCTGTTGGAAAACCTCCCTTTGGGTGCTGTGGAGGGGATGTGGGTTAGGCTGGCAGTGCAGTGCAGGTGTTGCTGTTACCAACCTTTCTGCAGAACCTGGTTTGTCTAAAAGTCCTTGCTTCCTTGTAAGAGAATTCCTGGCCAGTGTCAGTTGCAAAGCTGCCTCTGCATTGTGGGGTGTGTTTGACACTCCTGGCCTGGGGCACCTTGCTGGGCTTTGGGGAGAAGTGGGGGAAATTCCCTTTATCTAGAAATAAACTCCAATACCTACAAAGAATTGGCAGCACTGGGAATGGTTTTGTCCCTAAATCTCAGGAACGTTTTGGGCAGTGACACAGTGTCCCTGGGTGATGTAAAGTGTGTGCTCTAGGGTCTCGTATTACACTACTCCTTGCAATCCTCGGTATCTATAGCATGAGTGGCCTTAGTGAGTTTGTTGAAGTGCACATTTTTTTTTCTTTTCAAAAGTAAATTTTAAGATGAAAAAGATATATACTATATAAATATATAGAGATATTTAGAAACTTGGTTTGTGGTGCACAAGTTCAGTGTTGGATCGCTAAATACTCGTCGCAGGTACCATATGTGTAACTTTTCTTTATGTATATTCCTTTCTGGGAAGCAATGTTGCCATGGTAACTACAACTTTACAATTTCTTTACGACTTAATGATGTGAATGAATTCTACATTTTATTGAATATTACCGGGTTCAGTACTATTTTTATACTTTATTGAACTACAGGGGATTTTAATTTAATAGCATTAAAAAAAATGTTGCTTGAACTGTATAACTGTATAAAATGAACTACTTACACAAACCCACCTCTAAACCAGAATCTCCACCTGTAGTGCCATGTTCATTTATATGAAATTATCTTGATCATTACTAGCCCTTGCAGCCCCCCCTCCTTGTGGTGTCAGGACGGATGTCTCTTACCCCACTTCCCCTGACTGCAGCATTCTTTGTACCCATGGAGCCATCCTATGTTTGTAACCAGCATTGTGATATTCTGTAACTGTATTGCTAAAATGGAATATTGACCTAATAAATAGTGTTCCCGCAGCCTGAAGTATCTGCAGTGAATTGGTTCAAATTTCCCACACCTACCTGTCCTTGCCAGGAGAAGGTGTTAATCCCTGCCTTTGGGGGCAAATCCTTATGGATGGGGCTTGTGTTGGATACCTGTGGAGGGTGAGCAATGGGAGGGGGGAGCCTGTGTTACCTGCAAGATGTGGATCCTTCCCAGATCTTGCAGGTAACACTGCATCCTGTAGTTTATTCCAAAGATTTTCTGATCCTACTTGGAGCATGAAACCTCGAAGGTGAAATTTTTCCTCTTTGCCCATGTCATCTGGGCAGGAAACTGAGGTTATTTCTGGCAGAGCTCAGTTTTCCTTGAGAGCTTTCCTGTCACTTCTAAGTCACCTCAAGTCCTACTGGAAAAATTGTAGGATAATCCAAGTCTTGAGCAGCCTTTAATCTTGCTCAGTTCCCTCTTAAACAAGTGTGACACTTTGAGGGCAGACAGCATTTTCCTGATGCAGCCACATTGGCTTTACCTTTAGATGGAGGAATTACTCTGTTATCCAAGGAAAATTCCTCATGATCCAGGTCTGCACCCCACGAGTGTCTGCTCTCATACCCAGCGAGGCCAAACCTGCTGCCCTGGGAGGGTGACACACAGTATCCTCCCCAGAGCCTCTCAAGGACAGAGCAGTGATGTACTGAAGGTAGGTCTGGTGCTTCCAGAGCTTCAATCCGGTCCTGGTGTTGATGCACAACTCTTAGGGATCTCCAGGATCATCGTAAATAAGATCTCATGGTTTAAAATAACAGAATTTTTGTTTTGCTGGGCTGGAGCTTGTTGCTATGATGCTGCAAGTATTGCAGGAGTTTGTGGGTTTGGGCAACCATGGAGACAGTCTGGATTCCCTGTTTTTATTCAGGTCAGGATACTGTATTGATCAAATTCTGGCTTTCCGTTGACCTCTGATGTTGTCTGGGAATCTTAAAAACCCCTCAAAGAAACTGGAAGGCAGAACTGATCCTGGTGAGCCCAGTCTGTCCTCGGGGGGTTTGGCTGGGTGGATTCTGCCCGTGGTTCCATCCCACAAATACCTTGTCACCAGGAATCCATGGGAACAGCAGGAACTCAGTGCTGCTCGTGCTGGCCCAGCCCCAGGCTCTGGGCGGTGAGTAATCCCAACCCCTTGTGATGTTCCTTTGCATTTCAATTGCACTAATTTTGGGTGTTTCACACGTTGTGTGTCTCCGGTGCCTTTCTGTACGCAGGAATTGGCTGGCTGGTGCTTTCCCATCCCTGCGGGAAGCAGCCAGGCGGGGGAGGATCGCCTGGAGCCGCGCAGCCGGCGGGGCACTGCGGGACTCCAGCTCAGCCTCCCGGATCACGTTGTCTGGCAGCTCCTGGGTTCTGACTTTTAGTTTACCGATTTAGATGTGAAGCGCTCCCCCCGAGCTGTTACAGAGCAGATTGGACATTTCAGAGGTAAAGAGAGAGACCGGGGAGAAAAGAGATGAGAAGCGAGCTGGTTCTGAGTGCATGAGAACTCCCACAGGACATGTGGCTGTGTTTTAGCAGCTTCAAAATAGGCTTATGTGGGACAAATCCTCCTTCCCGGGCAGCCTGTGGCACCTGCTCGTGGCAGAGCCGGTGCTGTCAGCAGTTGCCTCTCCTGTCCCTGTCTCGTTCCACCTGTGGGGTGTGCAGGTGCTGGAGGAACCGGTGCAGGGCTGGGAGGCACAAACACACCTGCTACAGGTCGGGCTGCATTTTTGCTCGGCAAGACAAACGTGTGCCTGGGCTGGGGTGGCCCGGAGCAAACCACAGCTATGTTGGAGCATCCACATTGCGAGGTAGGGACACCCTAATTAACAGCTGACATGGCCAACAAAGGGATGGCTCATTCCTCACTCCCTGCCGGGCAGGAGGAGCCTCTCCGGCTGTTTGCTGTGCTCCATGTCTGAGACAGCAGCCCAACCTGCTCGGCTCCTCCAGCACTGATCACATCTTCACCTGCTCCTCCTGCTGCAAAAATCCTAGGTGTAGAAGGCTCTGTGAGAACAGGAAAATGCTTGTCCTGCTCGGTGACAATGTGACAGTGGCTGTGTGAGTACCTCACCTGTCAGTGCTGGGAGGTGACCTTGCAGGTGGTGGCGGTGACAGTGCCATTGACCCAGCTGCTCCTGAAGGTACAACTGATTTGAAGCGGCTTTAGAATCCTTCCTGTGAGCTCGGGAACTGACCCGGGGTTTTCTGAAGGAAAACGTAATCGCTTTAAAAAAAAGAAAGCAAAGAACATAAAACCACTTTTAGAGGTATTTCCGTGAGCGAGCACCACAGGTTGACTCACGCTTGGGCAATAACTCCTGGGTGGCAGCAGCACTGAGCCGAGGGATGAGGGATGACTGTTCCAGCCCTCCCTTGTGCTGTGCTGTCTCTGCGGGGGTGACCGGCGCTCCAGCCCGTGCTGGGAGTGCCGCTACCTGTGCCAGCCGTGTGTCCCTGCTGTCCCTGCTCCCTGGGTGACACCCAGCCCGCCCTACCCGGGGTGGAAACGCAGACCTTTCCCGGGCTCCGCGGGGGGATGCGGATGGGTGTGCGCTGCCACTGGATGTCACTGTCGCCGTGTGGCACTGGGAGGATGGCAGGGTGGCGCTGGGTCCCTGCGCTGAGCAGGGCGGTGCGGTGGGGAGCAGCGCCCGCTGCACATCCCTCGGGCAATCCTTAGGGAAAAGAACCCTCGTGTCGCCAGGGGTCATGCTGCTTGGGTTTTTTAAAGCCGAACACTTTCAGAGTCTCGGAGAGCCCAGGAGCTTCGTTTCTTTCTCAGAGCAAGACGTGGGGCTGGTTTCTGCAGCTCTCAGGAGCCAGGAGATGGCAGAGGATTCTCTGTTCTAGCTCGAAACTGAGAATCGGCTCTGGGATTTTCACCGAGTCTAAAAGCAGAGTTGGGACCAGTGCTTAAATTCAAATGTGTGTGGCTTTTTGGTTTATCCGTTTTCTTAATTAAATTATATTAATACCAATTCAAATTTTTAATTAAAAAAAAACAGCCTAGAACCCCAAATGCTGAGCAAAGGGGACCCCTAATCTTAGATGACTGCTGAGCAAGGCTTGTGGATGGCTGCCCACTGGCCTCTCTCCTTAACAAAACCCCCAAAATTACCAAATCACCGTGCTGACAAGCTCAATCCCTTAAAATGAAATATCGATTGTGTATTTTTATGTTGACTCATCCAAATCAGGAGGCGTTTCCAAGGAATCTATTTCTGTAGCTCGGCGTGTGCCGATGCCCCCCGGAGCCGCAGCCTGTTGTTTGTGCTCGAGCAGGGAGTCAGCAAAGATGCTGATTTTTCTCCCACTTGTCTTGCATAACAAAAGGCATTTGTCACCCGTTACATAACGGCAGGATTTGTCACTTCTCCTGCCGGCCTTTCCCGAGGCAGCCCTGTCCCCAGCACAGCCTCCTGGATCCTGGCTCCTCAGCATCCCAATTCCCAAACACTGGGACTGCTCCCTAGCACTGATCACCTGAGCTCGGCCTTTTCTTCACCTCTTGCTACAGGAAGATGTGAAGCTGTGTGGTTTGGTGGTTTTTTAGGGGAGCAAAAGGATGGGAAGGTGTTTGGGGGGTTATTCGCTATTTAATTCTCATTTGAGGGGGCAGCGGGGAGCTGCTTTTGGCCTGCAGGAGCAGTGGGGCTTGTCCTCAGCTGAGGTCGTGTCCCAAGGCTCTGCGAAGGGCTGTGCTGGAAATGGAGCTGAATTCCCTGTCTGCAGAGCTCCCAAGTTTCAGGGAGCAGGAGCACCCATCACCACCTGCCTTCCCTGGGTGCCAAGTTGCTTTTTTAATACCTCCCTGTTATTATTAATATCTCGGGTGTCTCGCGCTACCAGCAGGAATTTGTGTTTGGGGTTTTTCTTTACAGTAGGTTTGATTCCCTCCTCGGTGGAATATCTTTTTGGAGCCTTAGAAATAAAAAATGGGTTTGTTTCCCCATAAACTAAAAGCAAAAACTGGCTGCCTTCCCCTTTCTCTCTAACTGGGGCAGAGAGCTGTTTACCTGTGGCCTCACACTTATTTGTGGCCTTATCACTGCCAGCTATCAAATGACCACAGCTCCATTCTTGACACGAAGCAGGCAAATGTCCCACTAACCCAACAAGGTTGTCCCTGTTTTCCAATTTCCTCAAAACAATTTCTTAGTTGACACTTTTTTTTTTTTTTTGGTGTAGATTTGATTCTAATTATTTTTTAATAAACTCCCTAAAGTATGTGTTTGTTGTGGACCTTTGAACTTCCTGGTGTGCCCAGCCTTTGCTCAGGAGATGTGTTTATGGTTGGCTCTGAGTGTTAACCCTTTGCAGTGTGTGTTCTCAGTTTCCTTCCCTTGTACAGATGATGCTCAGGCACAGAGATCACAGTTGGCAAATCCAGGCTGTGCCTGAACTTGTCACCTGTTTCAAAGTTTAATTCCTAGAGAATCAGATAAAGCTATGGATCATACTGGATCTGTAAGGCAAGAGTGAAAACATCCACAGCTCCAAAGATTGTAAACAGCAATGGGCTGCCCAGGGCACCAGGGAAAATACTTCTGATAAACGGATTTCTTGGTAACAGGCTTCTCCTTTGACATGGATCAAGCCATGGATGCTGCAAGGTATAGTCATTCCCTAAAGTCAGTACAGCTGGAACGCCTTTTGGGGATTAAACTTACCTTTTTTCTCACCAGGCACTTCCCCATTTGCTTGTTCTTGATGCGCTTACACAGATTCTGCAGTTGCTCTGTGTCCATCCTGAGAAGAGGGACATACACTCTCCCTAAAGAGCAGAGAGGAAGATGTGGATTGTGCATGTGAGTACAAACTTCCTCCTCCTCCTCCTCACTCTGCTCCCTCAGTCTGGCTTGGGAGTGTAACCACTGACAGACCCTTTGCACAGCCTTTATTCTTCTCTCTTCCACCCAAATTCTGGGAGTTTATTCTCTCCTCCCTCTCACTGACTTTTTCCACTGCTAAATTCAGTACCTCCCAATTTCAAGGTGTCCTGATTGAGGCTGGCTGTGCAGATGATCAGGGTCCTGTGAGGTGGAGTGTTTTCAGTGCCCCATACAACAGCTCTCTGCTTCCTCTGCTGTGCTGCCCAGATCTTCCCAAATGCCAAAGCCATAGCTTAGTTTTCCAGATCATGCAAATCTTTCATTCTCTCTTTAAAAATCTGCCAAGAACAAACCCTGTCCTAAGGCTCAGAAGCATTTCTGTCCCTGCTAAGTCATCTCAGATTGGGTCTTTAGAGCTGTTTAATGAAGTAGGCATTCAATTAGCATTAAAAGTCCGTAAGAATTAGGTGCCTACTTTAGCTCCTTTTTGGAACTCCTGCCTCCAATAAATTAGTAGGTAAACAATGGCCACCAGTTCCTGATGGCATCAATCACACACGGGCTGGCAGGCACTTGGGAAGTGGAAATATGTGGTTAGGATGGACTCATTGTAGCACCATGCTGCTCTGTCCACAGCTTTTATTGATGGCAAAGGGATTATGGCTGACCTGCTGCAAAGCCAAAACAACCCCAAATCCTCAGCCATGGAGCCTGCAGCTCCCTGGGCTGGGGAGGGGGATGTTTTCTCTTGCAGAAGGCAAGGGCTGTTTTCCCTGTGTCAACGTTTGTGTAGGTAACTCCTCCACTCACCTTTTGGAAAGCAACACTTACATAACTGACTTCAACACGAGTTTCTGCTGCCTCTTAAAACATGCAGAAGTGTGTAGGAAGAGAAGTCCTTCTCCCTGACTTGCTTTGCTCCCTTGGGTGATTGTTTCCCTGCAAATTTGATTTAAAGCATATTTCAGAGATAAAATTGAAGCTGGACTCTGCTTTGCTCTCACTTGTCCCCATCTCCCTGCCTGGCTGTCCCTTTGCTTTGTTTGCACCCATGGGAGCTTGGTGGAGTCACTGGGGCTGCGTTTGCACCTTGCTGGGGGTAAGCAGTGGCCCCAAGCTAGGGCTGATCTCCACAGAAACATTCTCTGTGATGGGGACAGGGACCTTGGGCTGCACCCTGGGTGCTCTTCAGGAGTTGGAGTTGAGGCCTCAATTCCCATCCCAGTGTAATGGGAATTCAGTGTCACCTCCTTCACAGATGATGGTGAAAGCCAACAGCAGTGAGATCTCTCTCTTCCTGCATGACACCTCTCAATAAACTGCCCTTGCCAGGAAGAAGTCTGGAAAGGCTCAGAGTTAAAGGGACTTTGTTTTGGAAATTTACTTCCAGGCGAAATGCTTTCCCCAAGAGAGCTGCGCTGTGCTGCCGTCACGGCCTGACCAGTCAGACAAGTGCAATTGTTGTGTCCCTGGGACAACTGGGGCAATTGCTGCAGCTGTGACTCAGCTGTGCTCCTGTGCCAGGTCGCTTCTGGCACCCGCAGTCATCTCGAGGGCTGCACAAAGGCTCCTCTCTCCGCGCTCTCCCGGGCCTGGCTGTGCCCAGGCGCTGCTCTTGGCAGAAGTTTGGATGATCTTGGTCAGGAATTCCTTGTGCACCCAGCCAAATGCCCAGTGCAGGTAGTGCCTTGGGAAGGCACCTATGGATGGGGATTGAAACAGAGGCAGGTCCTTGTTTTCAGGCTGTTTTCTGGAAGTTTGGCTTTTACCCATGGTTGAACTCAATAATGACAAAAATCCATTAAGACAAGCCCTCCCCTTAAGATGTCTGCGGCATTTTCTCTCCCGTGTCTTTCTTCCTCCCCCACATCTGAAGTTCACTGTCAGCTCTGGATGCAGGAGCCTTTCACAGGCAGGTGCTGAGCAGATGCAAAGGCAATTTCTTTCTAACTTTGCAGTTAGGTTTTGTTGGACCATCTGAGATATGTTACAATTGTCCAACCCACACCAGGATTTTCCGGTGTATTGTGTTACTTTACACAAGATAAGCTGTGCAGAGGGAAGCAGAGGTGACAGCTGTGAGTGTAGCTGTGCTGCCTCAGCCTGGTTGCTGTGAGGACTCTGTTAGAAGTGGTTTGCTTGCAGGGGATGTTGGAAATGCAGCTGGTTTCTCAATGCCTGTTCCCAACCGCCCTCTCGCTCTGCTGTCCCCGCTGTGACAGGCAGCTCCTCTCCTCGTCAGCTCCTCTCCTCTTCACTTCCAAAGATTTAAATCAAGAAGTTACCAGCTTTTGTCCTCACCTCTCAAGTCAAGGTGCCAAAGGGTAGTGTGTTCCTGGCTGATCAGAGCCAGGAGAAATGCAGCTTCTCCAGCACGAGCTTTCACCTGCATTAGCAGCCAGATCAAAGCCATTTAGGAGCTCTAGGGACATAAGCTGGTTGTTAGCATAGGCATAACCCATATTTGCATCGCCATATCTGTGTCCTTGTGAGATTACAGCTTCCACATGGCATGTGACTGCAGCACAGAATGGCTCTCCTGGCTTATCATGTGTACACTTTGCTCTGCAGAGGATTGAGAGGGCCTTGAGTTCCCCTTGCAAATCCAAGGCTTTGTTCTACCTTTTGGTGTTTGCTGCACTCGGAGCTCAGCCAAAGCCAGGGATATGCAAGTGGGAGGCACAGATGGACTTCTCTGGCCAGCCTTCATCTGAGGATCTCACTGCATTTAGAAGTTGTCCATCAACCTGGTTCACTCCTGCAAGATCAGGCACGAGACAAATCTGTGGCTGTGTCCTTCCTCCTCCTCCGGAAGACAACACTGCTTTCTCTTTGGAAGCCTCTCCTGCTGGAAGGTGGAATAATGCAGACCACATCTCTGGAAATCTATCAGATTATCTTGCCTACCTACAGCAGGAATCCTTTGAAAAGATGTTCTAATTGGATGGGGAAAACTCAGAGTACAAACAGATTATGCCTCTCCTGTTTCTCCCTGTGAAGGAAAGGAGCCCAAGTGCCAGTCAAACACACTGTACTGTAACAGTGCACCTTAGGGAAAACTCTTCCTTTTCCCCTGACAGCTCTCCTGTGAATATTAATTTCTCTATTTGAGTGCCTTTATCTTCCAGGAGCTGTGCAAACATTAAGCAACTCCTTTGGTGCAGCAGCTCTTGCAGTGCACAGTAGGCATGGAGCCAAAAAGGAAGCAGTTGTGAAGATGCTCTGTGTCTACTGCTGGTTGTTATTTGCTGCTTTGGGCAGATTTAACATGATTACCACGTGTGATGTGATGAGTCTGGCTGCATATAAAATATGCAGGCATCTGATATGGTATTTATGTACTGATAGGTCACAGGAAGGAGAGCTGATAAACACAGATAAATATACAGGTATTCTGCATTATACTTAAACCAACTGCCTGTACATGTGGTTTAGTTAAACATAAACCCCAAACATTGTTGCCAGGTGTATTGCAGTGTAATAGCAAATAGGAATTGTAATGAGGAATGTTTTCCAGCAACCTGTTCTTACCAGGAGGGTGGTGAATGCTCCATTTGATGGAGTGATTAATGATACTCAGCAACTGCTCAGACTGTAGGGGTGGAGGCTTTCCTAATTCCATCTGGAAATTCCTTTCCTGGTGCTTAAGGGTGATGAAGATGATCTTCCCTCTGCAGTTGGGTGCCTATCGGCTCCAGTTAACATTTCTTGTGTCAGAGGAAGGGATCTGAAAGAGAATTTGGGCCAGTTATTGTTTCTGTGTGGCATTATAAGAGGCGTCTTAACTGCCAGAGGAGTTCCTTTTTGGTACCTGTTGGGAGCTGCTCATTTAACCACTTGTTTGCCATTAATGAGGTGTAAACACATTAATTGTGATTGGTGGCCAGTAGTGTGTGGAAACCATAAACACATCTGCATCTCTTTTATCCACTTCTTGCAAAATCCAATCAGGTGTGTTCCAAGTGTTCCCAGACTGGAAGACACAGGCAGCCAAACCTTCCAGAGTGCCCAGAGGTACCAGTGACTAACCTCTGGTGCTCCTTCTCCATAGATGTATCCTCAGGTGCTCCTGCACCATTTTGTGCTTCAGCAGTTCTGCAGTTGTTTGTCTTCATCTTCTCAGCCAGCTGTTTGTGGCTGATTGTTGGTGTTAAATAATATCCTACAACTTTTTTAGCTGCTTGAAGTCCTCAGGAACTGAAAGAGCATTATCAGCTTCCTCCACGCTTTTTCAACTTGCAGCCTGTGAGAAACAGGATAGTTAAAGGCTTTTCTTCTTATTGTGCTTCACAAGTTTTTAGGGCTTTATGCAAATTGAAATAGGCATTATTAATGAGATGTTAATAAGCCCATCCCTTAGGTCCTGCTTGTAAAATCAAATTTATAATAAGGTGGGTATCTCTTTGTATTGAAAATAATTTGACTTCTTTTGTTAATCTTTTGGGTTATGAAACCACTCTCTAGGTGATACTAGCCTTGCTCACTTCCTCTCCCCAACAAATTCCCCCACCATCTTGGCAGTGAATCCAAGAAGCCTGGGGTTCCATGGGGTAATGAAGTTCAGGCTCCTGGTGGCATTCAGCTCTTGTCCCTGGGCTGTCACTGCTGCCCTTTGTGTGCTCATCCTGCCTCTCTCCTGCTCTTTACCTGTGCCTCCCCTCACACTGCCTGACCCTGGATGCACAAAGCATGGCTGCTGCTTGGAGTGCTTCTAAATTCCCACTTAACACTTACTTCAGTTCATGGGTTTTCTGCAAGAAGTCAAGTTTAGGTTTTCGTTTTCTTTGTATTTTGGTTTTATTCAAAGGAAAAAGCAAGGAAATTCCTCTCCAGCCTGCAGAATGTAACTGTCAAGAGAAGTGGCTTCATTTCTCTTTCTCAAAGCCTTGAGTAGCCTGTTGTGCTTAAAATAAGACCGAAAAAGGGCAGTCTTCTTTATGTGATGCTTTGGGTCTCTTGTATGATGGTGCAGGGGAGTAGCTGTAGTGAAACGTAGGCTCTGCTGAGATTGGCAGGAGGAAAAAAAAGCAGTGCATGCCATTTCATTTCTGTGATGTTCTGATTCCCTCCTACCAGCCTGGAAATGCTGAACGTGAGCCTTTGTCTGGCATATGGGGATTTGGAGAACTGTTGCTAATTACAGCAGTTGTGCTATCTCCCTTAAATGGCTTAAATAATATATTAAGTGCCTTTATGATCTCCCACAACATGTTGGAAAGCGAAGAAGTGCATTTTCTGCTGTTTCTAGTTTATGGCAGGAGGAATTTATAGAATGTTAATCTGCACAAAGAATGGGGTTTGATGATTTCTTGCTTGTGTAACTCCCAGTGGGGTCTCTAGATGCTCAGACCCCATTGTGCAGGGTGTTATCTAGAGGCAGGGCATGAATTTTTATCTAGGAAGGTGAAGTTGAATGAGAGGGAAGGAGGCTGTGGTGGCTGCAGGGATGCCAGGGAAGGGTCATGGCACACTGCTGGTCAAGCACTGTGGAGTTAATGTAAGTCTGATGGCAAAGGTAAAAAGTGTGGGACCTGGAGGAGGATCACAGGAAGTCACATTCTAACTTGTTTAATGATTATTCCCCTTGTTTTAATCAAAATTCAATCTGAAATTAGAAACAGGTTACTAAGCATCATATCTAGAAGTGGGAGTATTCCAGGGTCTAGATTAGTGCTTATCCAGAAAAAGAAAGGTATTATGTCTGCTCAGGAATCTTTTTTTTACCCCTTTTCATGTTTTTATTTAGCAGAAATTCTGTTAGTCATCTGTTTCCACCCAGACTCTCGTGTCTCTTGCTTCCGAATCTCCAATTTCTATTTCTGCTATTGTACCTAATGTTTAGAGAAAATGTGAGAAGAGCGTGCTGTGAACGTCATGTTGCTGGATCTGGTGTGAGGAATAACTGTGGAGCAGCTGAACAGTGCTAGCAAAGGGCTCCAAGAACCTGGGAAGGCACATGTTGAGGGGGGACATTAATGACAAAGTGACAGTGATGAAAAGATTGGCATATTCTGACCCATCATTTGGTTTAGTTTGACATAGCTCTCTGTAAAATCACAAGTTCTGTTAGAATATGCTAGTAATTAGCAATATTTCACCTATTTGAAATTAACAGGCTCTACAGAGTAGGAAAAAAATTATTTTTGTCTGGTTTTGCTTGTTAGTAGCTTGAAAACAGGGAGGTGAGAAACTTGTGTCAAACCTTGAAGTATAATTTTGCAATTAGAAGACTGTGATCCGAAGACCTTCAGTTTCCTCACCGTGACATAAAATTAACAGCTCTCTTCATTCTCATTCTGGTTTAATATTCCTGCAGAGAAGGAAGCAGAAAGAACTCCCTAGGCTGGCTTCAGTGGAATGGAGGAGCTGTTACTGAGGCAATAACAGGGCACAGGCTGGGAGGGGTTTGGGCTGGCATTAGCTGGCTAATGTCTGCACAACGCTCTGGATGTTATAATGTGATATATATCTAAAGCTAAAAACAGAGAGATGCTCTCTGGGAGATAGGAAACTGTTTAAAAGCATCTCCTGATTGGCTTCCAAAAAAATTTCAAGGTCGTCCATGCACCAGCTTGCAGGGATGCACAGCTGGCACCTCATCACTAAAGCCAGCAGAATCTCAGCTCGAAGGCTGTTAGCGAACTGTGTGGGTAAAAATAGAAGGATAAATTGAAACTACCTGAAAGTGGAAGAAACAGCTGGGAAATGATAAGAGAAAGCAAAATGAGTGAAGAAACTCTTGCCCATCATTGTGGTGTCCAAGTGCTTTATAAGAACTTCAAATTGCTCTTTCCTTGAATGTACCAATTTTCTTTTTCAAACTGTGACAATTTGGCAACCTCCATCTACCCTGAACTTGTCTTCTATTGCTAAGAATCTGCTCAAGAGTCTCCTCCATACTCCAGGCCTAAATTTTATTACAATGGTTGGGTCAAAAGCTCTTCTAGGAGTAGCTGGGCTTTTACCCACAGGCTGAGTGAGTGCCAAAGGCTTTTATGGATCAACTAACCATATGCTTTACAAAATAAATATACATGCAAATACTTGATGTAGTAGGCAAAATTTTGATTAACCCTTAATGGTTTACCTTGCTGCCCAGGCACAATGAATCCACAAAAGTGGCAAGGCACAGTGTTGTCAGAGCTACTTGTCCAGCAGTGATCTGTCCTGTTTGGGTTTGGGAGTCCTCTGGAACACCTCGACAGGCACTGAGTGTTCAGCTGAAATGACAGGAAAACAAGCTGGTTGTCAGTGTCCTGCAGTGGCTCACTGCTGTATCCAGGGGGTGAGGTGGCTCAAGCAGATGGCAACTCATCAGACTGTTTTAGTTGCCCTCTTGGCTTGATCAAGCAGTTTTTCATTGACTCTGATTACAGGCATGATGCCATCTTAGATAATGCCTCTTGATAGAGGACTTTAAGATCCTTAATTACTATTATTAGCCATTTGACACCATAAAACAGAGGTCTGCTGTTTTAATGCCTGTTTCAGCCCTGTCTGTAGGGAGTCTGGAGTGTCCTTAACAAAAACAGGGAGGTGGAACTTTTGGAAACCGATCAGAGGTGATGTGTGCGTGCCAGCACAAAAATGTGTGTGTGTGCACATTTGGCTATGCCATTGTCCAGAGCTCTTTTACTCTGTGTTGGGAGAGCACTGAACTGAGACATCAGCCTGTTGGCAGGGCCATGAAGGCTGGCAGGTTTCTGTGTTTGGGGATGTCTTTTGTTCAATGTTTGAATCGGTTGAAACCTTAATTAGCAAATAAGAAGCTTTGGCCTTCCCTTCCAAGTTCTGAAGCAGAATTAAGGGAAGTGCCAGGATGTGCCAAATGACACAACAGTCCTGGCTCCGTGGCTTTTGTTTTACTCTGCTACCCTGCTGTTTTGAGATGCGCTTCCCACTGTATCAGCTGCTGGCAAAATGTTCCCCAAGTTGGTTGGTGTTTGATGCTTTGGTGTTGCTTTCTCTGTACACAACAATCAAACTGCTGCGGTGCTGGGGAGCCTGGGAGCAGCAGCCTTTGAGCTGAGAAGAAAGCAGCCCTTTCTTTGCAAAGGAGAGGTGCCCCGTGGTGCCACCGTGGTGAGTCCCTGCCTGCTGTGTGCTGTGCTCTGGGGGCCAAGCAAGCTCCTCTTTCCTCAATGCAATCTGGACCTTTCTGGAGCAGAGTCAACATTAGTCACTTCTTGCAAAGCCACTCCTTTCATTTGATCTTCTGGTATTAATTATTTGCATTTCCTCTTGTCACAACACTTTTTTTTTACTGCCCTGGATGGAACTGCAGAGAAATCCTTTACCTCCATTCCAACGCCACTGTGGTTTCTGTCTACAGGAGAGCACAGAATTGCTTTATCAAACATATTTCTTTTCCCATTGTTTCCTGGTGACAGATACTACTCTTAATCTACAAAGAGACAACACTTTGAAATGGGAGATCTCAGTTCCCATCAATTGTTGGTACGTTGATAAATCATAGCATGTCTCACTTTCTGAATGACACGCGTCTGGATTGCAGTCTGCCTCTTTTTTGTCACAGTTTTTCAGTGCTAACAACAGCCTTGCCAAAGCTCATCTGTTCCCTTAGTGTGCACTCCAGCAGGCTGATTAATTCTGTCACACTTTCCCTGTATATGGCATAATCAAACAGGTTGATAGAAAACCAGGAAGGACGTGATGTTTTTAATAATATCCAATGCATTACACTTAACTCATGACTGCCATTAGCTGTGGCACCTTGTTACTCCTGGGTTGGAGGAGCATCAGCAAAGTCTGCCAGGAAAAAGAGTTTGTCACAGTTCTCTGTGGGCCTCAAGTGTGATCATGCCACCCTTCCACGCACAGGGAAGCCTTACTTAGGAGAATATCAAGAGTGGAGGGTGCCTTATGGTGTTTTCTTCTCTGTCTTTCAAAGGCAAATGCAGGAAAAGTGGGGGATCGCTTACCCACAAACCTTAAAATAGCTTCGAACGTGTGTGACGTTTCCTGGGTTGTGTAGATCCCACTATTAATAACAGGAGCTGAAATTATGGATTGAGCAGTAATGTGAGCAGCACTTCTGAGTGGCTTTAAACCTGTCACGGGCTCCCCGAACAAAACCAGCCACGGGTAAGTGGCTCAGCAAAAACATTTATTAATTCTCTCCTAAAGGGGTGGCAGAATTAAACAGAGGTAGCCTTCAGCTCAAATGGGGTCTGTGGGATGCTTCCACTTCCCCTCTTTTGCAGAGCCTGGGCAGTGCTGTCCAAACTCCCTTCCCGTGTCTGCCACAACCTGATCTACAGGTCTGGCGTTTGGCTGGCGTGGGTGTGCAGAGCAGGCTGTCACTCTTGCCTGCGCAGCAGTGGCTGTCACCCCCACTCTGTACTGTCACCAGAGCTCAGCCCTCTGGGACAGAGGGACGCGCTGTTCTCTGCCGTGTCCCCGCCCCGCTTACAACTCATCAGGAAAAGGAGGCGATGAGGTGTCCGCGGCTGCCGGGAAGCAGCAGGGGATGATGCCAGGGAAGGGCCTGGCTGCTGGGGCAGGGCAGCTCTGTCAAGGGGTGGAGATGGGCAAGTGCTCCGAAAAGTCATGAGAGTGTTGGGAAAAGGGCATCTCTAGGGCAGGTGTGAAAAGGGAAGTGCTCTCTTACTGAAAATGAGGGAAAAAATCCCAATCATCTCACTGAGAGTCTCCTGGCTACGCCACACTGCAGCCTTGGTGAGCACTGCCTTCATTAACATGTCCCTTCAATAAGGGGGATGATTTTAATTTCATTTTTAAATTTTTTAAATTAAATTTTAAATTTTCCCCTGCGGTATTCCACTACAAAGTTCAGGCTGGCAATAGTGTGGAAGTACAGCTCATATGACAACAATAAGAGGGACCTGGTAAGACTCTGTTCCTTTTATTTCCCCCTAGTTCATATAAATCTGTAGCAAATATCACCCCCTGCTACCACTCTAAACCACTTGTTTCCTAGAGAATGTGGGATGTGATACAAGTTTCACCTTGCATATGGAGTTCTCTTGCTCTTTAAGGAAGCCTTTTGTATTTCCCTTCTCCTTCAGATAACATCAGAACCAAATTGGCAGATAATGGTTCAGGGTATTTTTCTCATTGACCAGTTCCCTGTAATTAGAGATGAAACCATTTAGCTCTGACCACTGCAGACCTGCAGTGACTGAATGCTCTTACTGCACCTTGATCTCTCTCCCACTTCCTGCTCTTCTCAAATATTTGGGATGTGCTCTGTGCACTCCTGTCAGGGCTGTCTGTGAAGCAGGGGAGAGAGATACTGCAGCAAGAGGCACAGATTTAGAGGCCAACAACAGAGCAGGGCCTCAAAGTTGTATTTTTGGCTTCTGTTTTAGGGAATTTGAATCAGGAAATCCTAAGGCCTTACACTGCTCTTCTCAGAACAGTTTTTGAGCTGCTGCAGCAGTTCCACTGTTGTTTGGTTCATATCTTTTGAGTTCAGGCCTTTCCACGGTGACTCCAAACAGCTTCTCCTTGCAGATGCCTGCTGCAGGCTGAGCTGGAGGTGGGAGTGTGTGGATTTTCCCCTTTCCTGTAGCCTTGGACTGCAGCAGCCCTCCTGGTGCCCGACAGCTGCTGTGCTGCGAGGCTCCCGCAGCTCCTGTGCAGCACTGAATACCTGCTTTGCCTCAGATCCTTGACAGCGATGCAGAGACACTTAAAGATATTTGCTAAGTGCTCATGAATTAGTTTTTGATTAGCGAATAGTTAAATAAATTCTAGCAATCCAAAGGACACGTGCCCGGTTCAATTTGCATACGTAGCAATTCTCTGTGACAAGAGAGGAGCTCAATTCATCTAATGCAAGTCTAAATTCACTGTATCTTAATTTGATTTCCCTTTGACACAGGATTTAAATAGGAGCAACATCTATAATCTTGTGCTCCCCAATAAGGTTTCCCTAAAAACTTACTGCCAGATCTAATCCACGGTTAGCACACCCAGCCTTATCTCTGGGTTCCTGCTTCAGTGCCTTTGAGAACATGCTTAATTTAATCTGAACAAAGACACTGCCATCGGGAGCCTCCAGCCTGGCTTTCCAATCCAGAGTATCTTTGTGATTAAATTTGGTGCAGGCCACGGTGTGTACAATGGATCCGGTAAATGATTTTGAAGCGCTCTTCAAACAAAATTCTGCTGGTTCTTGGACACTGTCTGTACCTCTGGGACATGAGAGACGTCACTTTAGTGGGGATTTTTTAAAGTGTCATACATTTTCTTTGAAAGAGGTCTGGGTTTTTTGGTTAATATGAAATGCTAACCATTACAATGAACCATCACTCCAATCCCTTTTCCTTCCCACAGAGGAAGGAACTCTTCACTAGAGGGTTCTGCTTCCTCATTTGCACCAAATACCCAGTCAGCTGTTTGTGACTTTAAGCTGGTGGCAAGATCTGATTTGTAATTATAATTTCAGGCATTCATTTTTTCATGATTTAGCTGTCATTAAACCCCCTATACTGCCTGATAAACTCTGCTGCCTGAGAGCAGGATTTCTATAAACTACAAGTAGAGGTTCTGTCATGACATAACAGATAAAAATGGAATAATTTTTCAAACTGTGGTGGCTACATATATCAAGGGAGCTTATATCCTCTTATTCCTCTGCTACCTTTACATTTACCTTTACTCTTTCAATGATAAATACACAACCAGTGGCTGATGGCTGAAGTATGTTTCCACCAATTTCACTTATATTTTTAAAAATCACTTAAGTTCTCCCTCTCATCCTTACAGCCTATATTCCAGAGAGGCAAAAGGTCCCTTGTGGCAGATTTTTATGCTCGAAAATTCCATGAGTTGTTTTGATATGCCACAAATCTAAGATAAAAAAACAATTCAGAAAATACACAAGGAGGCTTTATGAAGCTTATTTCATTTGTAGTGCGTTTGCACTTGGCTTACACGAGGAGAAATTTGGCCTTCGAGCCTGCGTCTCTGTAAGCAGCATTCCTGGCTTTGCATATCAGATATGAAATTTGTTTGGAATGTTTGCTATAAAAATACCTACGCATGAACTTACATCAGCGAGAAAGCAACTTGGGCTTGACCTTTCTGCAGCTCTGATGTGGCAAGATCGTTCCGTGCAGAAACAGTAACTTAGGGAATGACTCGCAACTGGTGTTTTCACAGGCTTTGTTTCAGCGCAGGAACAATCCTTGGAACAAGCTGCCCTTAGAAATCAGTGTTTTCTTTCAAACTCCTTATTTTCTGCTCGGGAGTGACCCGGGGTAGGTTACCAGGCTTAATGTTGTAACAAAGCCATTTGGGAAATCCTCCCATTCTGTGTCAGTCCTGGGCTGAATACTAAAAGCAAACATGCTGGAGAACAGCAAAGGGCAGGGGTGGTTTTGATCCTTTTACAATTCAGCCCGTGTTTCTGTTTCAGACAGCGAAAAGACATTTTAATGGAACAGGAACCTCCTACTGTCACCCCATGCCTGCAGCCCTGCGACTTAAAGGACTTTTTGAGGAGAACCACCGTGCCCTGAGAGGTTTGAGGGGGCTGAGGGGCTGTTCCTGTGGGGTTTGAGAGGCTCATCCCCTGTTAGTTTTTTGGGGGTTGAGGGGCTGATTCTGTGATGTTTGAGAGGCTGATCTCCGATAATATTTTTGGAGGCTGAGGAGCTGATTCCCTGGGAGGTTTGAGGGTATTGAGGGGATGATCCCTGCGAGGTTTTGGGGCCCTGAGGGGCTGTTCCCTGGGAATATCGAAGAGGTTGAGGGGCTGTTCCCTGGGAGGATCGAGGAGGTTGAGGGGCTGTTCCCTGCGCGGTTTGAGGGCGCTGAGACTCTCACTCTCCCACAGGAGCCTGGAGCTGTTCTGCCGCGGGCCCCAGCGCACCGCAGCCTTTCTCCTCTCCTCGGCGCACGCTACGGGAAGCGCTGACAGCTTTCGCAAGCGACAGAGCCTGCGCCGGGGCACAGCCAAGTCCTTCCTCCTCCCAGCTCCTTCCTCCGCGGCCGACGGGCGAGCCCGGAGCCGAGGCAGCGCTGCAGAGCCCCGCTCAGCGCCGCAGAGCCCCGGCCGCTCCCGCGCTCCCCCTCAGCCGCCCTGAGGGGACTCGCGACGGCGCCGCCGGGCGGGCGGCGGGAGGCGAAGGGGGGCAGCGCCGGCCAATCAGAGCCCCGCCCCGCCTCCCCGCGCCCCCACGTGACGCGGCGCGCGCCCCCCACGTGACGCGCGATGGAGGCTGCGGCGGCGGCGGGGCGGGCGCGCGGCCTCCTCCTCCCCCGCCCCCCCGGGCGGCCCCGCCCCCCCCGTCGGTAGCGGCTCCGGCGGGCGCCGCCGCGGCCATGGACTGAGCGGCACCATGGGCGCCAAGGAGTCCCGCATCGGCTTCCTCGGCTACGACGAGGCCCTGCGGAGGGGTGAGGGGGCGGCGGGGAGCGCGGAGGGCGGGCGGAGGTGGCGGCGGGGGTTGGCGGGGGGCCCGGCGCTGCCCCCGGCCGCGGGCGCTGAGGCGGTGAGGCGGCAGCACCATGACGGACCCCGCGCGGAGCCACTTGCGCCGCTCGGGCTCTCCCTGGGGCTCCTTCCCCGCCCCCTCGGCCCCCCACCCCGCTGGTTATTTATTTATTTCCCCTATCCATGTATTCCTGTATCTCTCCCCCCTCATTTAACGCGGCCCCGTCCCCTCCCGCCGCCTCGGCCCGGCCTTCCCCCGTGGCTGAGGGAGCGCTGGGGCAGCGCTGCCTCCCGGTGTGACAGCGCTGTCAGCTCTGCCAGCCCCGCCGCTCCGCGTGTTTACTTCCCCGTGAAGCCGCTCGGCGAGCACGCAGCTCCGCATGGGAAGATGGATGTGGTGTGCGTGGTTCGGGAGGGATGCCGCTGCTTTAGCCCGGGTTAAGGTCCTCCCGGAGGGTTTTAAAGAGGAACTAGCGAAGGGAAAACATAAACAAGCTGAATGGTGAATGCTCGCAGCTGCAGGGCTCCAAGGCGACGGCGAGCTACACCCTGGCAGCTCGCTGCCTCTGGAACTGATAGCCAAGTCCAAGGACAAAGAGGGACAGGAATTTTCAGCAGTAAATGGTTTGCAGGGAGGACAGGTGTTGGGAATTGTTGCCCTATTGTGCGTTCACGTGGTGCAGTGCAGGTAAAGCAGCTCACCTGTTTGATATTTCAAGCCCTGATAAAATTTATAAGCTCAAGCCAACCTATGGCTGCCCTTTTTATTCCTGCTTACATGTGAGAGGCATGGCAGGAGTGATAAGGGAGAGCTGGGAGGAACCACTGGGTGTTAACTGAAAGAGAAACAAATTGATATGAAATGGGATTTTTGTTAAGTGTTTTCTCTTTTTTTTTTTTTTTTTTTCTGGTGGAGCCTCTGAGGGATGCCATGTCAGATAGGAAATGGAGCAACGTAGTGTCGAGCAGGAGAAACAAATGTATGATTCAAAGTCACTCGTGTTACAGATTTTAAACATAACAGCCCTGAAGAATTTTCGCTGCTAGTGAAAGTATAGGAAGTCTTTGAAAGCTTTGGTGCACGTATTTTTAGAAGAGCTGGAGTTATAAATGCAGCTTGGTAGAGGTGTGAAGTTAAATATATCAAGAAGCGTTTGAAATAAGCTGTTTGGTGGAAAATACAGTCATTTGGTCACGATTCTAAAGTTCCTAAATAGGAAAAAAACAACGTTTTGAATTTTAAAGTTAGATTTGAACACTTATGCTCCTCAAAATCAATGAAGCTGATCTGGATGCTTCATAGTTAATAGGATCGATGTCTTAAAAAGTTATTTGAAATTATTTCTGCCCAGTGAATATAATATTTTTCTTCGTCCTTTTTTTGGGTGTTATTCTTCTCTATATGAGATATCCAATACTGTTTTTCTGTAGGAGACCAGAAAGGTTGTTTTAGGCACTCTGTTATAAATTGATGTTTTGCTAAATAACTATGTTGTTTACTTAACCAGTGAATCACTGTATGTATAAAACAGGCCAGTTGTCAAAACATTATTTGTTAGACCATTCTTACTTCCACAGAACCTTGCTGGTACTTGTGGCATTTCTGTGGACACAAACAGAGATAATGGATAAATGCAAACATTAAAAAAAGAAAGCCAAATATATTTATCTCCAATTAGATCCACCTCCTCTAACATATTTTTCCTGGTTGTTAAATGCCAGGAAAGTTTTGTATTGGGTGATATAGTACCAATTTTTCAGCTGGGAGTTCTTCATGAGTAATCAGCAGTGGTTACCTGTACTTGTGGTAATCATTCAGAATGCTGTGTTTGTATTTTTGAGTCACCAGTTTTAATTTCAGTTGTTCAGAATATCTGGAAAAATGCTGCTTCTGTAAGCTCCAGAAAATAAGGCAGACTTGTAAGCAATTTCATTTATTGCAATTCCATTCTGGTAGTAGCCAAAGGTTGTGAAGGTGAAGGGAGTTGTGGTTAAAGGCTCACAATATAAATAACTGTAGCTAAAATGTAACTTCTGCAGGAGGAGATAGAAGTGCCAGAGCTGGCTGGTGCTGCTGGCCTTTTCCACCCTCGAGCAGGAGATAGTCCTGCTGTTTGATTTTCTTGCTGCCCCTTGGCACAGGCAGCTGGCACTGCTGTGGTGACGTGGCTGTGAGGATGGGCACAGTGAGGTTGTCCTGTGTCCACCAGGGCAGCTCATCACTCTCCCTGAGATCTGTCTGCTTGTGCAGCTTGGGCATGGAAAGCGAGGGATGCTATTTTAGACATCTCTTTTTATGAATTTTGCCCATTGTGGTCATCTTATTTATAGTAGCCAGAGGCACAGAGGAGTGTTGCTGTGGAAAAGGTATGAGATGGGAACTGAGGAGAGCTGTTCCTGACCCCTCAGACCTCCTTCTGAGGATGGATTCTTTGTGAGGAGATGAAATTCTTGGGCAGGTCATTAGAGGTGAAGTAAGAAGTGCTTTGTTCCAAACTGAGCATAAAATTGTTGGTTATTTTATCAAACTAAATTTGTGATGGCATAAACTGGTACCGTAGCTCTTGAGCTTGTTGCTTTTTTTCTTAGACCTACGCTCCAACAGCAATTTTCTTCCTTAGGGCAGTGCTGCAAGTCAGTCAGTTGTTCTGCTGCCACATTTGACACCCAATTCCTTAAAGTTCTGTCTTTGGGCCAATAAAACTTTATAAACAAAGAACTTCTATCACTATTGTATTAGCTCCAGCACACCAGCTCCTGCACTGTGCTGTATTATGTTATATATGGAATATTTTAATAAGAATTCTAGGAAAGAGATGGCCACCTGGTATTAATTGGCCACTTTATTTCAGATCTTTAAGGATTGTATTTTCCAGTGGCTGTCTGCTTCAGTAACTTTGGGAGGATAATCGTAGACTGAGCATTAATTTATGTAGGCACTTGTGAATTATGAAACTCTGGAATCTGTAGTCAAAGTTTCTGTGAATGCTACTTAGAGCAGGTGTAATTCAGGCCATTTCCAGCTAAATTATCTATGCTAAATATTGAGTCAGGTAACCACGTTAAAGAAATGTCATTGAATAATGATGGATCAGTCAAATTTGGGCCAGAGAGGAAGGAAGAGTTTTCTTTCTGCTTAGAGCAAGGTAAAATTTTTGTTTCATGTATGTAGAGTCTGGAGAAGGGGAACTGCCACAACACCAGCATGGTCAGTGAGTGTAGAGTTTGGAGAAATGAGTGACTGCTGATAAATCCATTTCATTGTGTTTGGTCTTGTGCTCAGTGATCTCTGAGAAAAAGAGCGAAATGAAAGCACAGAAATAGTGCTGTTGTTGGAAAATGTGCATGCAGTTCACATGCCAGCTAACAGCCAGGCAAAACATGCAGGTGTATCAATTGCACAGCTTTTTACCTCTGGAGAGCTCATGGGATTGTGGGTTTTAAAGGCAGTTTTCTTTCCTGGTGGTGTGTCTGAGGTACCAAGTGGAGAACACCAAGGCCATCACAGTAACACAAACCTGCTCTGCTCCACAAGAAGGTTGGTTAGTGTGTGCCAGTAATGACTAATGTTGTGTGATGGGCAGAGGATAAATCTTGCTAATGACCTTTTGTGTCTTGATTGAATTTGAAAAATAGCTACATTTGTTTTATTTAAATCAAGGCAAATATATCTGGTGTCTGATCATTAACATCCTCAAGCGTACAGATATAATAAATCTGACAAAAGGATGATGGAAAACTTGTGCAAATATATAATCATCTATTTGAGGCTGTCGATCTCATGCTGGTGACAAATCCATGGACTCAGCCCTTGAGCCCATGGAAAACTGCTTTTTATTACTCCAGATTATGAAATTAACTTTTTCAATCCCCGACATGTTTTTAGGAAAAACGATCAGGGAACCATTTTAGTGGTTTATTCTCTTCTTTCTATATTCCACAGAGGGGATTGTTCTACTTTCTTTTCTCTCATATCTGAAGAACAGAGCTTGACCACGACAGGGAGGTGAAGGTTCTTCAGGATATGTTCTTTTCTGAGGATCTAAACCTGTGTCCTTCTGAGCCTTGAGCTTCAGAGAAATGTGATGAAAATGCCTAGAAGTCTCTTGGCCTTTTTTTTAGCTATCAGAATGAATAGAATCCACTGTGGAGACAGTCTAGATTCTACAGCGAGGCTTGTTATGTCAGCCAGTATTTGATGGCTTCAGGGCTCTGTCATATGATGAAAGCAGGTATGAATGCAGAGCTTCACACTTCCTGTTTATAAAGCTGCAGAGCTGCAAGTGGCTGCTCAAATTGACAGAGCAGTAATTATTTCACAACTCGGGCACTCAGCTGTGGTGCTTGTTTTGGGAGGGCACCTCGCTAATCTCTGCTCAACATGGACTTCAAAGCAAGAGGGACTTGGGGAATTCTACTTAAACTTCCATGAACTGATGAGAAGATGCTTCTTAGAATCTCAGATGCTTTTTAGAAACTCAGGGGTCTCACCTGAGAGGGCAGAGGGGCAGAATCCCCCCTTTCCTGCTGTGACATCAGCCCAGGACATGGGACATTCAGCCACCAGCACCCCCCAAATCCTCCTCTCCCCAGCTGCTCTTGATCTGTTGGTTTTTAGTCTGTAATTCTTCATCTGCTAGATTGCAGCCACCACTTTCTCTTTTACCTCAGGTTCCAAGTTTAGAGAAGTGAGCTCAGGGGGTTTCAGCCTCTTGCTTAGAACTACCCAAGTTATTTCCTATTGGAAATGAGGAACGTTGGTGTAGTGAGCTTAAGTCAACTAACAGTAAATTTCCTTTCCTGAGATACCTTTCGTGGTCTTTAGAAGTTCTTTACGAAATACCAGTTGAAAACTGACAAATTAGGGGGAAATATTGCCTCTTGCTTAGGCTGCAGTGAGTGCTGTGGTTCTGTGGGAGCTGATTGCATCCTTTTAGTAGGTTTTTAGTAATTCTTAGATGGTTCCCAAAACCAACTGTACCAAGCACAGCAGCAACTTGGTGATTGCTCAAATGTTAGATGTGCAGAGAGTGATGCAAGTCTGAGAAAAGAGGATTTAAGAACGTAGGTGTTTCATAAATAAGAAAAAGTTGATCATCTTAAAGGAAAAAACCCTCAAAATCTTGAATTATGATTCAGTAAATGCTGGGAATCCTCTGGTTTCTCACTTCTCAGGTGAATCATGTCTCTAAATACGAGCAGGCTCAATATTAGCTGCAGTTTTGTCCTGTCAGCGTGTTACTGGAGATTCCAATCAAAGCAGTCAGGAACTCTGCCAGGGGAGTTTAAATAGATATCATTCCAGCCATGGGGCTGGAGGTCACAGGATAAGCTGAACAAATCCTCATTTTGAGTGTTAAATATCTTGATATAAGTGAAAAGACCACTATCAGGCTATTCTGTATGTAATACATTTTCTTATCTCGGTCTAGACTAAAACTGAGTCCTCAAAACATTTATTTGGATTCTAGTTTATATGCCTATATATTTCATAGCTCATAAAACTGAGCTTTATTTCTTTGATTTTAATCAAGGGCATCATGGTCACTTCTTTCAAATGGATTTCTAGTTTTTCCTCTTGTAACACCAGGCTTTTTTTTTTTTTTTTTAAATATACATGCCCAGAGAAAGTTGTTGAACTTTCATCCTTGGAGGTTTCCAAGCTCTGCCTGGACAAAACCCTCTGGAAGCTGGTTTGAGTTCAGCCTTGACCCAGTTTCAAGCACAAGGGTGAACCAAGTGACCTCCTGAGATACTTTACAACCTGATAGATTCTATAAAATATTTCTGTTCCTCTTGAATTTTGCAAAGCCCGTGTTTTGATGAAATCCTAAATCTACCTGACAGTGTCCTATGGAGGGGAAAAAAAAGACAAAAATAGAAACTAGGAAGTTATTCAAAGTGAGATGAAGCATCTCTAATGAAATGTGAAAGAAATAAAAATAAGAGGGGACTACTTTGAATCCTGTTTACTTGACTTGTAACAGTCTCAGATTTTCTGGCTGCTGGCAGCAAGGCAGGAATGAGTAAAACAACCCTCACCCCTTTCCTCTGCTCAAGGGAACTCAGCCCACTGTCTCCTTTCATAAAATAACTAAGGCATTCAGTTCTTTAGTGCTCAAGAAAATGAAATCAGATTCAAAAAATGGGCTCTGAAGGGATGACAAGCCTTGTGAGAATGAAAAAGAACATAGCATTAGCAAGTAATGTGATGAGGTGAGGCATGAAGAGTCTATTGAATTCTGTAAATTAGGATTATTATACGACTCCTGCTTTGAGGTAGGACTGGTTAGGATTTTTCTGTATTTAAAAACTAGATGTTACTAATATCTGTCATTTGAAAATGTCCCTATCTTCTGAAAATGGAGTGTATTTTTTGTTAGGTTGTGAAATCATCCATTGGTATAAGTAATTTGGTATATGGGGAGGTCTAATTAGTCCTTGAGCCCTTATAACATCTGTATGACTTAGTTATTAATTATTATTAAAATAATCCTGCTCTGTTTCAGCCCAAGAAGAAGTTCCAAGTATTGTGAGCATACAGAAGGCTAATGGAGGAGGGGTAGGACAAGTGTTGCGTTTTCAAATAGCAGAATTGTTTCTGTCCACTGACTTTAGTTATTTGCAAGACTGATGTAAAGCAGAACTGCCCAGTTGGGGTTTTTAGGGTTTCCAGGCCTCCTTCAAGGCTCTTCTTTGCCTGGTGGTTTCCTAGTTTGAGTTTGTGTGTATGAAAGAAAGTTCTGTGTGTTAATTCTAATTAAGACTTTCAATTTCTAGTCATTTAAAAACAAGTTATTTCTTAATTTGTTCCATTCCTTGAAGCAGGTGCTTTTTCTATAAATTATACTTAGTCTGAATTATTGTGAATGTCCATGTGATATTTGTAGTATTGAAGAACTACAAAAAGCATCTTTAACATTTAATTTTCATATGAAAAGGTCATTTGCATAATGAGACAATGAAGCCTTTGGGCAAAGATGAATGTAGTAGAAAAATCCATTAAGGTAGATTCTGCCTAAGAGTTTTGAAAGGGCCTAATTCACCAAACTTTGAATGCTGGATTATTGCTAGCATTTACTGGAATAAAATTCCCTGCTTGCCTAAAGAGTGGCAAAATCCTAATGCACATTTTCTTTTGTGATTTCTTCAGGGACACCTCACCTTTGCTAGTGATGACTCCATATCTCATAGGCTTTGTGGCTTTAGTGTTTTCAGCTGAGCTGTGGAATAGTATTTGGCATTTCTTTTTTGCCATAATGAATTGGAACACCTCTGAGAAGTGGGATTTTTCTGGGGTTGTGTTTACAGCTGAGCAGGGCTGGCATAATCCCTGCAGGTGGGGTGTGTTTGGGAAGTGCATCACTTTGAAATGCTGCTCAATTCAACTGTTTTAAAAGCTCTTATGCTTTTTAATTTCTGATTTTTGATGGGTATAAAGTGGGTTCAGATCTTGGTTTGACACAAAATGTGCCTGTGTAGTTCACCAAGTCTGCTTATAAACTGATGCAAGTTATAATCAATCAGAATTTTTCTATGTAGCCCATTAATTCATTCTTTAATAAGAATGGCAATAAAAAAAATTCCTTAATTATTTCAGTGTATTACTGACATGTGCTTAAGTGCTTGGGATGTGAAATTCTTGGTTAAATGATCTCACAGTTTACCAAAACCATTTTTCTTTTAAAAATATGGTCACCTTTGCAACAGTAGTGTTGAGTAAACGAGGCTATGGCTGAGAACGGTTTGGCCAAGGGATAATGAGGCAGTTTGTAATAACCAGGGTTACTTCCCACTGCATAAATGTAACTTCATGTCAAACTGGTGCAAGCCCTGCAACAGCTCCTCGCTGAATCACTGCCTGCCCTGAAGTGATCAGCTGGCCCAGGTAGGGTGACTTGGCAGATCGAGTGACATGCCCTGATCTCCAGGGTGTTGAAATCCTTTCCCTTCTCCTTTTAACCTGTCACAATCTAGGATGAGCCTCTCCATCCCATGGAAATGTGATTTGGAGGTGATCTGTGCTTTCCATGGGGCGTTTTTGGGGCAAAATGAGGTATGAATGGTGCTGATAAACTGCACGGGTTGATGTGCCCAGCAAGGAGGAGTGCTCTGCAAACCAGGGATGCTCTGGGAACCAGCAGGGCCACCTCCTCGTGATGGGAAACACTGAGATAGGCAGAAAGAACGTCTGGCTGTGTCAGACACCGCAGTTGTGACTTTTCGAGTGGTTTTAAATAGGCACTGAGACAGTCTGTACCTTAAAAAGAGATTTGACTTCCTTCTGGTCAGGCTCTGCAGCCACAGGGCCAGGCAGTGGGAGCAGCTCTGAGCCAGGCTCTGCTCAGAGCCAGCAGCTACAAAGGCAAAAGGAATCTCTAACACTTATTTTGATGATTTTTTTTTTTTCAAATGTCCAAATCCTTTGAAGCTGTTTCACTTAGTTTAGAGTCTGAATTGGGCCCACAAGCTATGGGAGGCAATGTCACCAGGCCAAAATAAGAGATAATTGCATTCTGTATAAAAATGTAGGCTTCATCCTTTAAAAATAAAACCTACTACAAGCCCTTTGGAATTCTTCCTCCAAAACGGTGATTTTATTCACATTGTACTTATCTTATTGTTAGCTGGGCTTTCAGTTGTCATTCACTCACAGTTTAATTTCATGTTAAGTGTTTAATATGGAATGGATGCTTATGTTTCTTTTGTGTTTTGAGTGGCTGCTCCTTATCTCAAATAAGGTGACAATGGCAGCGCTCAGGATTTGTGACAGGCGGCTTTGGCAGCAAAATCCTGAGATTAAATATTTTAACAGAAATTCCTATCTGGTCTAAGCTTGCCCTCTTCCACTTTGAACCCATTGCTACAATTCCTGGTGAAGAGTCTTCTCCAGCTTCCTTGTAAGCTCCCTTCAGATGCTGGAGTTGTTTCAAATGATTAATTTGACTCCAGTAGTTTGCAAAATTTGTTCTTTTAAAATTCTGAGACCTTGAATGAAATAAAAAAAAAGTGGAAGAAACACAGAGCCCTAAACAGAACAGGAAGTACCAGATTGAATAAGTCTGTGGATGTGGGGGAAAAAGAACTGAAAGTATTGGGATAGTAATTATGAGAACTTGAGTTTTGCAGATTGAATTAGTTCTAAAAATGAACTTGAATGTGGCATCATGAATGTATTTTGGGCTGAAGAAGCACTTCTTTTCAATCCCTGTTTCTAGCTGTTGGGTGTTACCCAGAAACAAAATCTTACTCTGGAAATTTCCTAGTCTTGTCAAGATTTCTAGCACGTTTTCCCTCGTGATGTGATACAGTTAAATCGTGGATTTTAGTTTAAAAATTGAAAAAGTGGATTGGCACTTTGTCCAGCTGAAGCAGCAGTGCTTTAGGAGGAATGAGCAGCAATTGGTGCAGTCAGGGCAGCCTGGTCTGTGTTGTGTCAGGGTCTCAGTGAGGGTTGTTATCACTGAAAAAACAATGTGAGAATTTTTTGGTCCCTGTTTTCCTATCTCGTAGCTAACAACATGATTTTTCTTTGTCTAAAGAATTATAATTGATCTTTTTGCCATTAACCAATTCCCCACTTTTTTAATTACCTACAATTCAGCGTTGTCTTCTGATCAAGAAGAACAGTGATGTAAATGTCTTGGGAGAAAGAATCTTATTCTTTAAATAATGAGAAAATTGCAATGTTGATAGGTCAGAGGAGGAGGGAACCACAACATGCACTGATTCCAGTGCAGAACATGAGATAAGTATCTGCAGAGGCCAGAGTGTTACAGGGATAGAGGTTAAAAAGCAGAATAGAAAATATTTGATAAATATAGATTCATGAAATGTTCATAATTTATTATGTAAATGCACTGCTGCTAATAGAGGCTGTAATGTCCTTGAGGATATCTTGTGAGTCTCTTCAGGGATTCAGGGAGAGATTCCAGCTGCTGTCTGTGTTCAGGGCACTGAGGCTCTTTGGTGTAAAGTCGTTCTGATACCTTTTCAGTTTCTGAGGAACAATGGGCAGTGTGTTCATGTGAATCTCTGGAATTGGAGTCATCCCATCCATCTGAGCTGCTCTGTGGCTCTGGAATGACTGGGAGCTGCTTTGCCATGCAGCTGTTCCAGGGTGGATCTAAATCTGCTGTTTCATCCTTCCCAATGGAAGGCCTTAGGAATAATGTATATCTAATGCTGGGTATCTTCAGTGATAAATTCCGTAATGTAAAACTGGTATGGCATCTTCCAGGATAATCCTAAATATGAATCCTGGGGTGGTAATGAGGATTCTCTTAACAGGGGATGCAGCAGTGGAAATAGAGTTTGGTAATAGTAATGCTAATTGTTTGCTATTGTCTGTTAAAAAATAAAGCTCTGATTCAGTTCTTGGTGTTCTACCAAACATGTAATGGGGTCTCAGAACTAAGCACATGGTGATTTTAATTTTATTTCTTCACTCCCTAGTCCAGTGTCTGTATTTGTGATTCTGCTGGTATTTTTCAGCCATTCCCAGGTTGCGTAGCAAACCTGTCATCACGTGTTTGTAACAGTGCAACAGGAGACAGAAATCTGGGACCTGACACTCAAATAGTTCCCTTTGCCTCTGAGTTTGAGATGATATTTCAGACAGATGTGTCCCCAAGAGCTGGGAATAGGAAGGCTGGAGGCAGAGAGCCTTTTGCTGGCCATGTGAATACACACGTGTGGAGTGTTTGTGCCAGAACACTTCACTTGCAAGTGACTCATATTTTTGCTCTGACTTTAGGAATTAAGATGTAGCAATGTATAAATATTATCTGAATCTTTTATTAATGGTGTCACAGTATGTAAGTGCTGTGCTTTACTAGAGCTGGCTCTTTCAGCTGCCAGAGGCCACCACTGGAGTGAATATTTGATCAAAACTGTACCATCAATCCCAAATGAGAACTCCTTCCTTGCCTCTCATCCTCACTGAAGGTGGTAGGAAACTCTGCCTTCCAATGCAGAAGTTGTAGCTTCTGTTTAACTTTCAGGCTTAGACTATAATTTTTTATTTAAAGAACAATTCATATTACAGCTGCATTTAGTGTCTTTGGCACTGTTGGGAGACAGGATATGAAATATTTGTTATATTAAGATTTATTTTGTAGCACAGTCCTTATGTGGTGTTTGCATTTACATAGTTGGCATTTGCCTTTCATTTTAACAGGGTGTTTATTTCTTGGAAATGAGTTATATATTGTAATTTTGTGAATCTTAACAAGCATAAATGTCTAGATCATTTTCATGGTGGTAATAAAGCAGAAGCAGCTTTTTTGAGTTGTGACAGAGGCTGCTCTACTCACCTATAACAATACAAACTTCCAGTGTGTTTGCCAGGAGAATTGATGAAGGGACAACTCAGAAGAGCAGATTTAGTTTCTAATCTAAATAGGACTAAATATTAATTCTAAATGCAGAAAAGAAGGTGACATCCTGTGATAAACCAGGGCTAGGAATTTGTTCCATTCTGGACAGTGGGTTTACTAATTCTTTACTTGATAACAGGAACCACTTTTGTCCCTAATATCAAAGTCTATTGTGCTTAAATTTGTGGTTGTAAAAATAATAAAATTGGTTTTGCTGATCTGCAAAGTTTTGTGGATTTTCAGGTGCTTTCAGGTTTCTCCTGTGGCTCCCAGGGCTGCACCAGGAAGCTCCTTTAATTCCTGAGGATCTAAAATACAACCAATAAGATTTCCGTGCTGAGATGGTGGGAGGATTATTTCACTATTATTATTATTATTATTATTATTATTTCACTGGCTGTTATGTACCAGTTCCTCTCCACACTGGGTTTACTGGGAGAGTTGTCACCAAACCTGTGCTGATGAGCTTTGCTGGCAGCAAAATATAATCCGAACAGCAGCGTGCCCTGATGGAGATCCAGAGGGATAAAGCAGGCTGGGAATGCTGGCATTCTTTTGGGGATGGGCCCTGTGAGGAGTAAGCTCTTTGAAGATTAAAAGCATCACATAAATGCTAAGTATTTGTGTTAGAGAAAATTGGCAAATCCTATTGTAATGACTAAATCTCCTTGCTCTCCCTGCACACGAGATGTTAAACCTTTGATTTGCTTTAGGGGCAGGGCTGATAGAACCAGGGGAAGCTTTAGCCACAGGATGAGCCACTGCTGCCAAAACCAGAGAATAGGTGGGAGACAAAAAATACAGCTGGATTGAATAATTCCATTAGAAAAAAATCCAAACCATGGTAATTGTTATCTTTAAACTCCTGCTATTGGTAAATGTCATATTAAGACTGTGAAGCCTTTATGGGGGTGCCCTGTGTGAATTGAGTGGTGCCATTTCTGATACTCCACTTACAAGAGATTCCTTAGGAGTGGATTCATTTTTTCCTGCCTTGGGGAAGGCAGGAATTATTTTGTCTGTGTTTTCTCCCAAAATATTCCCGAGTGGATTCCTTTTTAGCAGGGGTGTGTGGGTGTGGTGGTTGACTTTTTAGTCATAGCTGGTTCGTTTATCTCAGTTGTGTTTTGCAGTTGGTTCCTCCAATTTGGGGTTGTTCCCAAACACACTTTACGTTCACTTGCACATTTTACCTCTTTGAAGCTTTTTAGTAATTGCTTTGGTTCTTGACAACTTCATAACCACAGCCATTAAGTCACAATAAAGACTAATGAAAAAAGTAATAAAATTTCCATGTATAACTAGGATGAAGATTCCTAGGGGAAATATTGAGCAAGTGATTACAGGGAAGATAATTGTCTGGTTAGAGAATTATATACCCTGTAAGTTTGATATTGAACCTCTAAAATTGTCACTTAAAAATCAAAATATTAGAGTTATGAAAAAACCTGAGCTGGAAGTGAGGAAGAACGTGAGACAGGTGAATTTTTCTTTCTTTCTGAAGGATGAGCAAGTTGTCAGTTTCATTAGAATTCAGGTCTGGTTATTTTTAGTAAAGAATAAATGCAATGTTATGCTGATGGTTGCAAATTATTTCTTGCTTTGTGTACTTGTGATCTGCAGGGCTGGTGGGATTTTGTTTTTCAAGGCACTGACTTAGCAAGCTGCTTTGCATCCAGTAGTGACATTGGAAATTCAGATTTTGTACGTGTGTGTTTGGAGAGTACTGTGAGCATTCTGTTGCTTGCATTTCTGGGCAAAAGTACCACTAACTTCAGTCAGATGAGCTCAAAAGATTCTTGAACCCTTCACCTTGACTGACCTTTTTATCCTCTCTTTTCCCTTCCTGCTTATGCCAGACTTTGTTTCCTGTTTTGACTTCCAGCATTGTCAATACGTCGTGGTTTTCTCCCTTGGTTGGTCTGATTTGGGTTTTGTGCTGGGAACCTGTGAACCAGAATAAATCCTTTCTTTTCATGGAGTCAGATGAAGTGTTTCAGGCTTTTGAGACCAAAAAATATCTTTTCTGCTGCTCCTCCTGATGGCAGTGATGATTTGCATGAAGCTTTTGTGATTCTGGAGGTGTTTCTGTGTTCAGTTAGTTCTACCTGATGATAATTGGTCAGTTTATTGTAGCCAGGAGAGATTAATTCCACCTTCCTTCAGTTAAACTCTTGAGATTCTGCCCTTTCCACTGATTAAATCAGCTTTTTAGTGGTAGCTTGTAGTGCTTTTACACAATATCTTAGATCATTTATCACACATCTGCCTGATGCAGGCTGGAATTTATATCCATTTTAGTGTTGAGACAAGACACGGAGAGGTCAAGTGTCTCTTGCCTGGATGTCTCTGGCAGTATTAAGAGTTCAAATGCTTTTATTCTTCACCTTTGCTCCATCAGACAAGTGTCTGCTTTGGAAAGGTCTCATTCTGTAATTTTCATCATTTTACATCAGTTTTGGTTTTGAAGGATGGGGAAAAGCATTGTAAGGGGAAGGTGGTTTTGTGGCTGGTCTGACTTTGCAAATAAATATTGAATAGGAATTTAAAATACACGCAGTGTGTTTGCTCTTGATGTCACAGGCAAGGTGTATAGTGATTTTTAGCTGAACTGTAATAAATCCACAAAGCCTGACCAACCACTTCTTTTAACCTTTAAGCAGAGACTGTAGTGTGTGGCAGTTCTTATATTCCTGATGTCAATAGTTACATCATCAAAAATATATCTAATTAAGGAAGATTTTAAGTTCCTTCTTACAGTATTATCTAAGTCTAGGGTTGAGCATCTCATCTTTTGTATTGTTTGAGCTTCATGATACAGTTTTATTCCGAAAGGAAAATTCCAGAATGACTTGGTGATCAATATGTGAAGGCAGAACAGAACCAGTTTTGGAAGGCACTACACATTTCATTACCCAGATAGATGGGAATTAAAAACAAAAATGTGGAGTAGTACATCTATATAAAAGCCTGAAGTTTAAGTAACACTAGGAAACTAAAAATATCCTCAGCAGTTGGTGAGCTGAAGGTTTGTTACAATTACTTTAAGCTGGGTGACATTTTTAGCTGAGGTTGCGTGGTTTCATTTAAACTTTATTAAACAAACTGGAGCTGGAATATTCCCTGGAGAGTTGGATGCAGCACTAATCTCCCGTTAAACTGTCTGCAGCTTTCCTGGAAACTCTCCAGCTGAGGTGGCACAGGAGGTTTGTGTTAGCAAAGTTAACACAGGCACAGTGACAGGCTGGGATGCTGTTGCACTGGTGGTTTTTGGAAGTGGGCAGATAGATTTTTAAGAATTACCACACAGTATCTAATTATTGAAACTTGATTTCATTACCTTGAATCAGAACCTTCCAATCAAAAGGTCACTTCTGTGGTCTGAAGGTGTAAAGAATTAAATGTGCAGTTCCAACTGAGTCGGTTTCCCTGCAGTAATATCGAGCTTGTGCCACCTGTTATTGGCAGGTGGGATGTGAAGATGGTTTTTGCTGTGTTCACTACATGAACTTATTCTGGGAGGTTGTCAGTGTCTGTTTTTTGCTGTCAGGTTGTGAATCCACCAAGGGTGCAGCCCATAGTGTGGTGTCTGTCTCCTGTGTCTAATGACAGCAGCTTGTGAATGCTCCTCTCAGAGGTGTCTGGAGACAACTGGCTCCTGGAAATGTTTGGGGAGACTGTGCCTTTGGAAAAAGTGACTATTCCTAATGAAAGAACTTCAGTCAGTGTGGGAAACAGGTTTGTCAACTGCGCTGTGTCTAAAGGCAGGATGAAAAATCCTCTGTGCTCTGTGGTGCTTCCTGTGTAGGGCTTGTGGAATTGAGAGGAAAAAAGCAGCTTCTGGGGATGCGAGTGTTCTAATTTCTAATATTATTGTAGTAATAGATGTATTGCTTCTAGAAATGTTCCTTTAATAATTGAAAACTTAGTTTTATTTCCTCTCAACACGCCGTCGTGTTCTATCTCTGTTGAATAATTGGTACTTTGGTGCTGGGATTTTGTATTCAAATATTTTGCCTTCCAGACTCGTAGTAAACATTGATAATATCTTTGATTTATACTCTGCTCATTTCAGTTGTACTTTCATGTGCATGGATCTAAATGTATAATGAACTTATCTTTACAAAGCTTTGCAGATGATTTTAAATGGCCAGCATCAGTCATTTTAATGGCTCCTGGGGAAGGAATGGAAGTAATTACCTTTCCTGTTATTCCATGACCTTTTCAGTAGTTTCTGCATGCAAACAATAATACTGAGTGGGCTCTGGCAATAATAACTTGCTTTTGAAATGTAACATGGACTGGCACTATCAACTTACCATTCCTGTTAAATATACTGATAATGGAGTTCTTTTTGAAGGTCTTGGGAGTATTGCTTGACAAGTCCTGTTCCCAACCTTCTCCTCACCTTGACTGGCACTCCAGTCACTCCCATGGATCATGGCAGAGATGTTTATGTGGGATTTTCCTGCTCCTGAGCACTGCCTGGAGTGCACCCTGGGCAGTCAGGGGTGCTGTAAGCATCAGCTTAGCAAATGCTTTGTTTGTCTAGAAATGTCTTTGCCAAATAACCCCAAAACAGATTGGATTAAATGGTGAGGAGATAAAAAATTGGACTGAGTGAGAGAAAAAACCAGAACACAGAGTCTTATTTTTGTTAAAAATATATGTGTGTGTGTGCAGGCATATAAAAACTGCAATAAATGAGAATATTTTCATCCAAGAACTGTTGTTAGATTTAGTCTGGCATCCAGGTCGTTTGCTTTACTTTGCCAAAATAACAAAGCCAGCAGCTCCCCTTTCCATGATTCTGAGCAATCCCAACCTTCATTCAATGTGGGGAGTTGTCCCTGCCGGCTGGAGATTTGCTGAGTGACGTTGTGCATCAGGGTGAGAGGAGGTGAAGCACTTCTCTTCATTCCCTTCTTGGCTGAGTGTTCATTAAAGGCACACAGTGACTCTGGATAGATGTTAAAGTGAAATAAAGGAATTTAAACACCTTGTAAGCTGGGTAACAATATGAGACCAACATTCTTCTGCCATATAATTAAAGCAGGCTTGTTTCAGTAAAACGAGATACGTGATAATGATAATTACCACTGTGCTAATTGATAGCTCTGGTGCTGTGTTGGTCACACTTGAGGTTTATCATTTAGATACTTGGATTTTATTTTTTCTGTCTGGTCAGGAGTACCCAGAATCTGTAATAAAATTTGAGAAGAAACATAACCCAATTTCTGTTTTCACACGCAATTGTTAAGTGGAGCCAACATCTGTTCTGGTGTTGACTCGGATTAAAATTAGGGAGGAATGCTTTAATGTGATTTACTTTTAAGGATTGGTTTTTGCTTTTGATGAATGAATTAACTGAAAAGTAGAAGTTTTACTGAGTGCTGGATTAAGCCCTCGAGTGCTCTGTGTTATTTTGGCTGACAAAAAGCTCGACAAGCCTTTGGCCATGGCAGTGTTGTTTCTGTCTGGCTGGTGATAGCAGGGCAAGGAAAATGCCTTACTATAAATACGGTGCCACAGCTCCCATGTGCAGCATCACTTCCCAGGGCTTCTGCATGGTAAATACTCCTTCTGCACCACACAGGAGCTCCCAGGGCATCCTGTGCCATTCCCTGCAGCTTGGCTGTGGACAAAGAGCTTGTTTTGTTCCACGAGATCCTTCCCTTCTTAAACACTTTCTTAGAAAGTTGCTTTGTGCTTGTAAAATCTGAAAGCAGCACTGCTTTCCAGGGAGCTCCCAGCCCAGGATGAGCAAAGTGTCATCACGTTTTCCACCTTTACAGTTGTGAACAGGTTTGAGCAGGTGGAGCTGGCAAGCAGAGTTGGGATGTGCAGGGGAGCCTTGGGTGAAGAATTACATGTGATCCATCATTTTTTTCTTATTAAATCACACCTCAATGCACTGTCTTGTGAACTTGTAGTGGTGGTGAAGTATTTTATTTGTTTTAATATAGCCAAGCAGACTAGTTAATAGATGAAACTACCTGAAAGGTGCTGTTGGAGCTGCTCTTAATAATATTCACCACTGCTGGCTGCAGATAATTTCTCTGGCTTACATGCAATGCAGAATTGATCATAAAGCTGGCTTATTTTCCTTTGTGTGACAAGAATGGTGCTGAATTTAGAACAAATTACAATACACCATTGTAGTCACACAACTTAGGCAGTGAGCTGTTGTTCACATTGATGGTAACTATAGGTCTGCTTCCCTTCTCTCTTTTCAAGCAAGATTAGATTATTACATCTCATTTTCTTCACTCACATTTCCCCACTCTTTAGGGGAAATCATGCGTTTAATTTCCTCATGTCTTTTTATTGTAAAGGTAAA
This sequence comes from Entomyzon cyanotis, assembly GCA_024500445.1. Lineage (NCBI taxonomy): Eukaryota > Metazoa > Chordata > Aves > Passeriformes > Meliphagidae > Entomyzon > Entomyzon cyanotis. The sequence continues at coordinate 4,044,148 of JAKEPQ010000673.1, forward strand.
TGTAAGGAGTTGGAGATTCCTTAAGCTATTACCTTTGTGTAATATCTTTATTGACCAAATTCTTTTTCTTTTCTCAGTTACAGACATAGAACTGAAGCGGCTCAAAGATGCTTTCAAGAGAACTTGTGGCCTCTCCTACTATATGACCCAGCAGTGCTTCATCAGGGAAGTTCTCGGTGATGGGGTCCCTCCCAAAGTGGCTGAGGTGAGCTGGCAACTTGCTTTTTTGGGAAGCCAAAAGCAGTGGATCATGGGCAGCTGCACAACAAATGTTGATGGAGTTCATTGAATTGCTTTCTGTTTTTCATACAACATCACAGTGCACCTTCTGTGCCTGAAAATGATATTCCAGCCTTGGTTCCTGGGTTCTCAGGGATGTGCTGAGCTGAGCTGCTGCTCCCACCTGGCAGATGCCTTTGAAGTCAACCTGAATATCCAGATGTAAATTTGGCCAATTAAAAGATTGGGAATTTGTAACAAGGCCATTATAAAAGATTTTATTTACTCCAGAGATGCACTTGCTGTTGGTTTCTCTGAGACTCCATTTGCTGTTACTTTGTTTTCTGAAGATGAACCTTTACAAGCTGTTAAAAATAAATTTGTTTGTAACAAATCTATAAACTGAAAAATAGCCAGAATGAAAATTTGCTGCATGGATATAAATATATATCCATGTGTATACATAAAAAAAAAAATAATACCGACCTGCACACATGCATGCTTAAAAAATTATTTTCTTTTATAGAGTTACCCCTTTCTTGAGAGAGATATCAAAATATTATTGGTAGAGAGAAAAAGATTAGGCAGACCTTTCAGATGATATCTTGCTCCATGTCATTTCTAGTCACAGCTTCTATTTTTGGCATCCTCAGAGCTGTTGACCTCAGAGTCTCCTAGTTTTATTTAGATAATGTGAGTGCTGAAGTGTGCATTGCTGAAGGTTTTACGCTCTAGCTGAGTTACTTTTCCTAAGCTTAATCTTTTCTCCATTCTTTTTTTCCCCCCTGTTTTTCCTAAGTGTTGGCAAAGAGGATGATACTACTTACTTCTGTAAACACTTTGCTTTTTATGTGGGTGTTTAAGGCTTAGCAGGAGAATTTGCAGTGGAAAAGGAGAGGTGTGATTTACCCAGAGCCTAAAACGTGTCTTCAGTATTAATTTTTGAGTGTTTTCTGGATGCTTTGAGAGTAACCCTAAGATTAAACAAAAAAATGTATCTTTTACAGTGTATGATTGATTTGAAAGAGTATAAAACACTGAGAATTTTATGTTATAACTTATACTTTTATATCCCTTTTATATCAGTATTAAGGATTAAATTATTGATTTGGTCACAAATAGAGATTCTGGGGTTTTGAATGTCTGCTGGCTGGTTTCTAGTTTATTTTTTAAAAAAATCTGTCCTCAAAGAGACAATTTTGGTGATGATTGTCTCTTTTAACACTCATTATGGTTTTAGAGCAGTTCTTGGTTTCCAGGTGGTGAAATAAAATTAATGGAAGACTCATAATTGGTTTTTGATGGCTTCTCATCAGAACTCATCTCAAAATTCGAGTACAAATTATGATGTACTTGTGGCATTCATACTCAGGCAGTGCAGTATCAAATCTGTGAGCTTGAAAACTCTAAATTGGGACAAAATTGGGATGTGAGTCTCACTGAAGGGATGCTTTGAAATTCCTGGCTTCAGGATGGGGAGAGGCAGGCAAAGTCATTAGGCTGCTAAAAACCTAATTCTGAGTTTGCAGCCTTTCAGTCATTTAAACAGATCGTTTGGAGCTCAGGTTGCTGGGCTGTGTGCTCTGCATGTTGTGAATAATGGTTTGTTGTATCTGAGGAGTGAGAGACCTTCAGGAATTCCTTAAATTAAAAACACAGGAGTTTTCAGTGGGACATAGAACTGGAACCAGTGGAACTTGGGTCAAACAATTTGTGTGATTGTTCTGCACGCAAAATGTTTTTTAAACGTTCAGGACAGTGATGTTCTGGGAGGATCACTTGGGAGAATGGAGTTGAAGATATTAATAAAAGGAAATTAAAAGATGTGTCTGTGTTGTTTGACTGCAGGAAAGCTGGTGAGGTAGTGGGAAGCATGAGCACAGCTTTTGCTTTTAAATGTTGTTATACTCTTCAGTTACCCATGAAATGTAACATGTCAGACTTAAATTTTATTTAAAAAAATCACTGTGTACCGTATAATTATAGGAAATTTTACATTCCAAAATGTAAATTGCTGTGATTCTGTCTGGGTGTGGCTGTTTCAAGTAAAGCTGCAACAGCATTAAGTAATTTTGGAAAATACAGAATTGCATCACATTTTGATGGTGCGTGTTATTAGAAGTTTTCCAAATGCCACAGCAGTGTGAAAAACTGTGGAGCTCCTGCCTTAGAAATGCAAACTGATGTATTCCATGACTATTCAGTGTTTATAAACTCTTCCCAAGGAGTGATTAAGCAGTTTCACTCCAAGCAATCCCAGGTGCCCCTGGTTGGTAATTACATATATTAATTACTGATACATTGGACATTATCCATAGAATTCCTTTTCTCTGTTTATCTCATGAGCAATGCTTGTGTTGTGTTGAAATAATGTAATATTTGGTGCTCATCTGATACCACAGCTGCGATGTACAAAGTTCAGCAGAATTGGATGGGTATTTTAGCTCCATATTTTAAAAAAGTAATGACTGCAGTGTAATATGAAGGTAAATTGCCCACATGGGCAGTGTAGTCTTGAAGGCATCTTGTGAAGTCAGAATGACATAAAAAGTGTGGAATTCAAATCTCTGCCTTGAAGCCTACACAGTTGTTGTGTCCAAATAAAGCACAAATCCAGTTTTAATAATTTAGCCCTTCAAGCATTTGTAAGTGGATTAAAGTTTAGTAACAGAAGAGGCTGATCTGAGCCCCCTGTGGGAATGAATGCATTTGAGTGCTGCTGTGTCTCAGAGTGGGATGGAACTGAGGGTCTGCAGGATGTTTGCTGGAGAATTAGATCCTGCTGTGCATACAGATTTGAACAGTCCAAAGTGGATAGCAGTGGAAAGGGATGGCTGGATGGATGGATGATGATGGATGGATGGCTGATGGATGGACAAGGAGAGCATCTCTGCAGCTCACACCCTGTCACACCTGTCGAGGTGTCTCCAGCCAGTCTGCAGGAGCAGCAGTAAATCTGGTGTAGCCACTCTGTCTCAGGTGTTCCCTTATCATCTTCTGGCCACCACAGCACCGTGGGGCTGGGCCAGATCTAACCTTGCCAGGCCCATGCCTGCTTTAGTTTGGGCACTCCCAGTCCTGGTCTCATTTTGCCCTGTGGTGGAAAGCACCCCTGTGATGGTGCAGTGACTCACAGGGCTCTGGTGTTCCCCTCTCTGCTGCCAGCCTGGCCTTGGGGATTCCTGCGGCATCCCCTTGGTGCCTCTGAGATTATCAGAGCCCAGCCTGGAGGAGATTGCAGCCCTGATAAAGAGGTCTGGGGAAATAACACCACAAACAAGTCAGAAATGTCTTCACTGGAGAGTTCCAACGTGGGGATTTTATGTTGCTGTTCATGACTTGTACCTGTGTTTCACTGAGTAAGGCTGTTTTATGGTACCAGAAGAGCTACAGAAGTGTAACTCAATTAATAATTGAAGTGTGTTTAGCTGAATGGGAGGTGATGAGCCTAAAAACATACAAGGTGAAGCCTCACTAGAAGCTGCTGTTTTTATTTCTGACATCTCTGTTTGCCCTGGTTCTGGTTAGCTTCTCTATTTTTGGTTAACTTCTCTATTTTACTCTTCTAGGTTATCTACTGTTCATTTGGAGGAATATCCAAAGGGCTGCACTTCAATAACTTGATAGTTGGATTAGTTCTACTTACAAGAGGCAGAGAGGAGGAGAAAACAAAATGTAAGTGATGTAACTTAGTAACAAGATAGTGGATTGGGAGTGTAAAATGTGACCATTATACAATAAAGACAGGATTTGTGGAAACATTTTTAGCTGTATTTTTTGAAGTTAAGTGCATTTTTGTTTTCTATACTCCTCAAAATGAAATATTTGATAAATCATCATGAATGTAAATGTTGGGATCCTACAGAAAGCCTGATGGTCTCTGTATGTGGGCAGAGGAAGGAGGATGGCATTGATATTTTTCAAAACAAATGAAAGCATCTGCCTACTGACTTCTGTTGTTTTGTCTTCTCTGTTAATCTGACTTGATAATACTTATTTTCCTTTTGATTACAATGGCAAAAGAAAAGGGAGATCTTGACCTAAACCTTGTGTAACTATATTAAAATTTGATCAAGGACTAAGTTTTTTGTTCTTTAGTTGTTGCACAGCCTTTGACATTCTCAGCCAGTTGTAAACTTAAAATTTGAAAAATGTCACTGCCACAGTTATTTACACATGTCTCTATTTCCTCAGATATTTTCAGCCTCTTCTCTAATGAATCTGGGAGTTATGTTGTCCGTGAAGAGATGGAGAAAATGCTGCATGTGGTTGATGGCAAAGTCCCAGAGTCACTCAAGAAATGCTTCTCTGAGGTATTTCATGCAGCTTTTCTCCTGTTGCACTCACAGAAAAGTCAAGATTACATAAAGTAGCTTCTTTTTCCTACTTATGAATGTATGGGAGCAAACTGACCTGGTTTATATTGGATAAAAGCTCCTAGTTTTTATGTTGTGGTATTACATGTAATTTGTATTGATGTGAACAGCATTTGGTGTATAAATGCAGACATTCTCTGTGCTCCTGCACTTACTGTGCTGCTTGGAAAGAGATCATTTCCCAAGGGTAATCATGTTATCAGGTAAATTTAAATACTAATATTGCTGGGGGGAACTCAGTCATTAGTGTGAACGTTTTATTGCAATCAGGGAAGAAATCTAGAACACAGGGCTGAGAAGAAAGGAAATCTGCACCCTGGATTTAAAAATGCCTGACAGCAGTGGTTGCTTAAAAATAATAGTTTTGTATTATTGCTTTTGTATCACTGTTCCTGCCAGGAGCTACAACATTTAATTATGCTTTCGGTTGTTTGAGAGATGTAATCTTTGTGGAGCTTGCTGGAGTCCTGCTCTAAGCCAGGGCATTGGCACTTCATGTATTCATAGATGATTCTTGGACTGCAGGGATCCTGGTGAATTTTTGGTTTTTTTGCTCAGTTTGTTGTCAGAGGACCGAGATCAGCAAAACTGAGACCTCATTGTAGATCCCACTGGCAAATGGATTGGCCAGATTGACTGGAAGCTTTATTTGTGGCTATCAGGTTACTTAATTACCTTAGATGTTCTTGTTGTGTGCTGAAGCTAACTCTGGCTGTGGGCACTGCCTGAGCCAGGCTCTGCTCTGGCCCTGGTGTGGTGTTGGCTCTGCAGGCAGTGATTGCATTCCTCACTCCTGGCTGGGATCATAAATCCTGTGTCCAGTGCAGTCCAGCTGCTGGAGCTGACCAGTGCCATTTCCTATTTCTGATTTCCCATCAGTGTGGGGTGATGAATTGCACCCTACGAGTTAATTGCACACTGTCCAAGAAATCCAGAAATACTTTATGAAGACTTGCAGGAAGATGAGTATCAATCTGGGGCTTCAGAGCATTTTCCTGTTCAAGAAAATGCTGCATATTGATTTTTCTTTTAAAATGAAAATAGTGTAATAACCCACTCAGCAGGATTTACTGGGCTCTTAATCATCCACGGTCATTGCTGGAGAGTGAGAAAGTTTAATGTTCCTGCTGTGGGCCTTCCTGCCTGCCTTATGGAGGAAGGGTTGCATTTCAAGGATGATGTTTAGGGGAACTTCTGTTCACCAGAATTATTGCATGTACTCAGCTAGAAACAGAAGCTTTAGAATATATCTGAGTTTTCCTTTTGTTCTGAAATACAGGGGAAAAATTCAGTGATACCTGCATTGCTCAAGTTCCATCGTAGCTCAGCTGCAAACATTGCCTGTTTCATATTTTTCCTCCTGTCCAAAGCTTTTCTGTCCCTTTTCATTGTCCTTCCAGGAAAAATTGGAGCAATTGAAATTTGAATGGCAAAGCTCTTGCTGCGTTTACAAAGAGCAGTGCAAAAAGCAGAGGGAAAGGGTAGAACAGGGAGTGAGAAAATGATCTTGTCCCTTGTTCCAAATGGTTGGAGAAATGAAAGAATAAGAAATAAAAATGAGTGTGGTGAGGCAAAGGGTAACCAGAGAAGCTGTGGCTGTCCCTGGATCCCTGGCAGTGTCCAAGGCCAGGTTGGACAGGGCTTGGAGCAGCCTGGGACAGTGGAAGATGTCCCTGTCATGTCAGGGTGGCACTGGATGAGCTTTAAGATCCCTTTCAGCCCAAACCAGTCTGTGATTTGTTGGACAAAATATAAAACTCTTTAGTCTAGAAAAAGAGGCATAAAAAGAATGAGTATCTGGAACTGAAACAATCCCCTGCAATGGGAATAGGAAGCAAATGTTTTAGCAGTGCTGGTGATTAACCATTGGAGCAGCCTGGCAAAGGGAATATAGTGAATTTTCAATTTTCTGCACTTGGCAGTTGCAGATAGTCCATGGCCAAATGCAAATTGTTGGATTCTGTAGAGATGTAATTCAGTGAAGTTTAATGGTCTGTGATATGAGGGAAGTTTAAATAATCAATGACTTGAAACCTCTTCCACTTTGCAGACCCCTGTTTATTTCCCCTGGAGATCAGAATCTCCATATAATGAGTTTGTCTACTGATAATGGGTTTGCTTTTATTTGAGGTAGTTTTGTAGGTCCTGTAGAAATTAGTCTGCTGATCCCTATGGTTTCATGGCTACAGCTTGGCAAGGATTCAACTAAATCCTGGTTTAAACAGCACTGAAATTCTGTGAATTGTAGTTTTTATGTATTTCTGAGCAAGAAGCCCCATTGGACCCTCCAGCAATAGGGACTGAGAAGATCCTCAGAATGTCATGTCAAAAAAGTCCACATGTTCCTGCAGTGATTAATCACAGCATTAGTTATTCCCAAATCTGATTTTTCTGTGTTGCACGGATAGCACAGAATATTTGTGATTTTATAGCACCTGTTATTTGGCCCAGCAGAGCTGGTATCTATAATAATACATTTAAATTCATCCAAATAACCTCTGCTATTTTGAATTGTAAGTAGCCATTTTTCTTTTCATCCCTTTAACCTGAGGTTCAGGGTAAATGGGTTTCCAAAGGCCACATTGAGTAGGTGGCTGAAATGCAGAGAGAACTGAAAGTTAATTTCTCTCCCATTGCTGTTTCAAAAGCAAAGGGAAAACCAGGCATGGCTCCAAGCAGAAAAATTACATTAGCACTTATTTTTCTAGGAGATTGTCCCAGTTTTTGTTCATACAGCTGGATGGTTCCTGTTTACTGGCAGTGAGAAAAACAGCTCCTATTTTCTGGTTTTTCTTGCAGGGTGAGAAGGTGAACTATGAGAAGTTCAGGGTTTGGCTGCTGCACAACAAGGACGCTTTCACCTTCTCGCGGTGGCTCCTCTCGGGAGGGGTCTATGTGACCCTCACTGATGACAGTGACACCCCCACCTTCTACCAGACCCTGGCTGGAGTCACACACTGTGAGTAAAGGTGCTTCTTGCCCTGCACACCTTCCAAAACCTGCCTGAGCTCACAGGCAAAATAGCTGTTCATTGAGTCTCCCTGCTCCAGGTTTGGTTGGGTGAGAGAAATTCCTTCTCTCTCTCTCTTTCTCATTTGTTCTCTGCTTTCTGGGCTGTGGTGTAAAACGTTGCTGTGTGCAAGGATGCTGGGTTGTTATTTTTAAGAGGTAATAATGCTACAACACTTCTGTAGAAGTTTGCTACCAAGCAAGCTAAAAAAAAGAGTATCTTCTGAAGTAGCTGGCTGGTGATACTGGGTTTATTTTTGGTCTTTATAGTGGGTTGTAAAACTACTGAGAGAGTTGAGAAAATAATATTTGTTTCAAAAATAAGTGTTACCTCTTAATTTGCTTATCCAGTAAAAATAAATAATATTCCTGGCATGTGGCAGAGTCAGGGAACTGAATTAAATCAAGAGAAGCATCCTCAGGATTTGGGTTTTGGAATTGTCTCCAAAGAACAAGTGCTTCCTTATGTCTGTGTTAATGTAAAAGAAGGAACAGCTGTTTTTTAAATGAAACCTAAAACCAAAAAACTGATAAATGACTCTTGATGTACCAATGTAATGCAAGCAATCATTCCAGAAAAGCACCTGAGGATCCCTGAGAGAAGGGAGCTGGTTGTGGAGATGTCAGGAATTTGGGCAGTCTGGTTGTGTTTTCTGTTCTCTCATGGATTTTCCTCACTGCTGTCAGTGTGGCATTTAATCCTCTAATGGGTGTGTTACTTGAATAAAGCAATATATGCTTTTTTCCTCTTGGTTTTAAATACGGGCATCAAAACTGTTTTCTGACCACCTGAAATGAAAATGCATCATAAAGTCAGGACTTTCTGAACAGGTAGTTTATTTGCATGGCATGAGAGGCTGCAGTAGACATGGAGGTTACAGAAAACCACTGAATATTCTGAGGTCTAATAGACAAGGCAGAGAATGAGGTATGTGAAAAAAAACTCTCAATCCTCTGAGTGTTCTGGAGTTCAGCTCTGGGGAAAGATCTTGACCTGCATCAAACTGACATCTCCTTTTTATGCTTTGAAATTGAAACTTTCAAACAGTTTTTACAGGGCTTTTTGTAGAAAGTTTATTTATACTGAAACCAAGGTTTGGAATTAAAAAAAAAAAATTTAACAGCTACTGTTTTAATAGATATTATTTCATATATAATGTTGTTTTCACTTCTGGTTTTGATACCCCTGTCAGTGTTACTATCTTGTCAGAGCTGGGATTGAGCTTTTCAGTGTATTCCAGAAATCCCTGCAGGTGACATGAGGTCCTTGTCCACAAATTTGGAAAGCTCATTGACAGTTATGTTTGGACCTCTAGATAGATTTTACTGAATTCCCTTGGGATTTACAACAGTGTAGGAATCTCATCCAACAGATGCAAAACTAAGGAAAATATGCTTGAGCACTTGGAAGTAATTTCAGCCTAATCAGGTCACTCCAAAGAGTAAGAACTTCAGTCCAGAAGTATTTTTAACCCAGCTGAATGTGTAGAACACTGAGAGCTGCTGTGACAGTTGCTTTGCTCTAAAGGAAGGCTTGTTCTTCATATTTTTCCTAGGAGAAAGGTTGCCTTTGGGAAGGACCAGGAAGTGACATAATGTTTGGTAAACTGAGGCAAACACCATAAGCATAATACAGAGAAGGCAGGAAAATTTTTCACTTTCTTCTACTGTAAAATGCAAAGTGATTTCTTTGTGACACTTGCTGGTGCAGTCAGGAATTTCTCATTCCTGCTGGATCTCCTGGCACAAAGCTCAGCCGCCCCTCAGCCTTACCTCACACTGTGCTTCCCATCCAACTTTGAACAATATATCAGAGCCATGAAAAATGGCAGTGATAAAAAGAGGGAAAGTTATTCCCATTGATTTAGAAACAGCAAAGCATCAGTGACTCCATTTAAATTTGTTTAATGAGCCAGCCGATCGGGGAAACAAAGGAATACTAATTTTTCATTTGTAAATAACATTTATTTCGGTGTGCAGATGATTTTAATTACATTTCTCAGCACATAATTAGAAATGAAATTTTAAAGTTACAGGAAGTTGCACACTTGCTGCTTTTAATCAAATTTTGTTCCGTTTCACTTAAATCAGAAATACGAATAATTTTATTTGAAAGCTGCCTAAATAACTCAAGTCTCTTTTGGACCTTTGCTCCTAAAAAAAAAGAACAAGTGCTTTTGGGATATGAATTTGTCCTACACCTGAGGACTGACCAATTAGCAGTAGTGTGGATTTTCTCAGTTTTGTAGTACAGTCATATACATTTAAATTGCTTTAATATATACATATATTTGAAGCCATCACATTGAACAGCACTGTGCTGCAGCTTGTAAATCCCACATCTCTGTCACACTGACTCAGGGGACACCTCATTGATTTCCTTCATTTAGCTGGAAATATTTTTTTCTGCTGCAACATAGGTGCTGGTTGCCTTTTTTGTGTGTCATTTTGGTGTGACTCAGTGTCATGTAGTGGGCTTAGATACTCAAGTTTTCAGCCCTTTTCCACGGGGAAAATAATTCCATTCATCAGAGGGCTTGCTGGGTTTGAACTGACAGAATGTTTAATTTGTACTTGTTTGTCACCCAGTTCTTGTGTCACTGAGTTCTGATTAAATAACACCCAAATTCCCCTTTGAATGGAAGAGACTCTTCTCTGTTGTCAGAAAAATTCATCCTGCTCTTCCTGACTCCTCTCACCTACTGAGGTGCAGTTATGACTGCAATCAGTATAAATAATTATATTTTAGAATATATACTTATTATTCCTTTAGTGCAATAAATGAGAGAAGCCCTGGGTAACCAGGCAGGAGGGTTGAAATGGAAGAGGCAATTTTTGAGATAAAATTGAAGCTGAATATTGTGGAAGGAACAACTTGTGTCAGAGCTGGGTTTGTCAGTGTGTAGGGCTTTGTGGGAGGCTGAAAGGCAAGTGAAATGAGGAGAGCCCTTCACTTTGCTGACACTAAAAGGCTGCCTGGGTGTTAAATTCACATTCTGCAGCTTGGCCACTCCAGCTGGGGCACCCACTGTGGGAGCAGTGACGTGGGGAAGCCACTGGAAGACAATCCTGAAGCTTTTGGCTTTATTTAAACTGCTCTGAAGGGCACATTTCATTCTGTGCTGCTTTTCCCAAGTGTGGACACTTGTGCTGTGAGAGGAGCTGTGCTGTTTGCACCTCCCTGTTGTCACCTTCAGGCTCTGCTAGTCCACATCCTGCTGGATGAACCACATCTTGACACTCAAAACCATCTCCCTTCCTCAAAGTTCTAACATTCCCTTCTCTGTGTGTTTGTTTTTAATCAGGAAAAGCAGAAAGATGAAAGTCTGACAGCAGCCCAGGCCAATAAGTAAAAGCCTCGGTGTCACTTAATCTGTATTTTGCCACTTGTTATCCTCTTAGTTCCCAGGCTATTTTATGTCCTGCAAAGCAGCTCTCAGTGCCCAGGTCCCTCCTGGGGGTTAATTTGAAAGCCACAAACGAGAATTTTTGTGTTTGGTGTCACTTTTTTTGGCTCCTGCCTTGCTATGAAGGGCCTGGGGTGTGCCTGGAGCACATCGTGGTGACCAGGGAAACAATCCAAGGCTTGCTAAAATGTTGGGAATATGGTATGTTTCTGCTGCTGTGAACCAGAGAGGATTGTCCCAATAGGTGGGTAAATATTCAAGTTTTGTCATGTGTTGGAATACTTGGTGAATTCTGGTCGTGTAAAGAGTTGTGATAAGCAGTGGCTGAAATGAAAACGTGCTTTTAAATTTGTTTTCTAAGGGAGGAGATTATGCATGGAATAATCTATCTATGGAATATTTTAGAAGGACATTTTGTGGGAATGGCATTAAAATGTAGGATGGGGGTTTGGTGTTTATCACTGCTATGCACCTGCCTGTTGATCAATGGGGCAGCAGGTTCAAAATAACTCATTTTTAGTGGCTTTACAGTTTTAGATGATACGTTGACTGAAAATGTTGATTTGTTCTTCCTTTACAATAAGAAAACTGTGCCTCTGTTGTCTTTATTATCATCCCTCTGACTATGTTGGTCTAATTCTTAGGGAATTGAACCAAAGAATACTATTCATAATTCTACAGATCTGAAAGTTTTTCATATTTCTGATGGGCAAGTGATGAGGGAGACATAAATCAGCATGTGGTAGTAAACTGGGTAAATTTCACAGGTGCATCAGATGTCCACGTGACCTCAAATAATCATATCATGTATTTAATTACCAAAATGAATAATTACTTGGCCTAGAAAGCCTGTCTGTTCTGAGGTTTTGGCCTATATTGTATATATAAGATACATCTTTAAGTAATCTGAATGAAAGCTCAGTTTACACTTCGATGTGATTTGAACAGACATTAGGGAAAAAAGTTTATCTATTGAAAAGATAAAATCCTTTATCTGTACAAAACCCCTGTAGAATATGGAGTTTTGTCATTCACAGTGATGTGTTTGGGTATTAAGTGCAGTGTGCCTTTCCCATGTTTCATTTACCTCCAGTAACAAATATGATTATGTGTATAATCATCAGTTGCCAAAGATTTCTTTTCATTTGCACTTCTGGAGGAATAGCTGGTGCACTGCATATCCTGAGACTGATTTACAAGATTATGTGCAAAAAATCACTCTGGAGAAATCAAATTACGCAACAGCTGCTGCTCAGCTGCAGCTAAACTTCCCGTGTGCTGCAATCCAATAAATCCTCCTCCTTGTATTCAGTGGAACTCTTGCAGAGGGGCTACAATTTGATATAGCTATGAATGAGAAATATTCTTTTGTCACATTTTTACTTGTGTTTAACCTGATCTGTGCAAGGCTAATCAGTGCCAAGAATGTTATTTACTACTTGGGTTTATTTTCCAAAGTGTTTGGTTCTTGTGCAGAAAGTCAGTGCAGAGGGGCTAGAATAAAAATGTAACACTTGTGCTAATACTTATCAGCTGTTCTTTTAAAGGTGATTATTTGAAAATTCTGTCTTTTAAATGACCATATCAGTTCATCCACTGCTGGACAGAAATGCAGGCAAGGTGCTTTCTGGTAACCTTTATTTTCTGAGATTAGATAATAAAACAGTGGAGTTACCACTGTAGAAACATCTGTGAAGTGCAATTAAAAAAATCAGAATACAACTAACTTCTACTATAGATATTTGAGAGAGGTTCTCTGGCCAAATAAAACATTCTTTCAGTTCTTAATTACTAAAGATAAATATTTCACCTGCCAGGGAGAGTTTTCTGCAGATTTACCCTTCAGTGAGGACAGTTTGAGCTTCCTGCTGGTTTTTGAATATTCTGAGTGTTGCATCTCTTGAAGAATGAAGTGCAGCTCACACATTTGTTATTCTTCCTACTTACAGAGGTGGATTAAAAGGAAGCAAAGTGATTTACATGGTCATGCACAAGAGAACATAAATAATGCTTTTGTGTTTGCTAATGAGAGCACTAATGTGGAATTGCAATTCCTGTAAGTGGCAGCACATTGTTTGGGAAGGGGAAGAGCCCTGGGATTCTCCTCACATCTCTCATATTTCTATGAGCTGATCTTCAAAGAAATAACTCCTCTCTTCCTTTTTCTAGATTCCTAGTAGAATAATAAATATAAATTTGGATTACTGCTTCCTCATGTGTTGGGGACAGATTTTTGTAGTGATAGGTTATGGGGTTATGAGTTTAAAGGAAGAGTAGATGGGAGGGAGAAAGTTTTAGTGATGAGGTTGCCCAGAGAGGTGGTGGATTCCCCACCCTGGAAACAAAGGAAAAAAGGAAACAAAAAAGGAACCAACATACAAGGCCAGGTTGGATGGAGCAGCCTGATCCATCAAGGTGTCCATGGAGGAGCTTGGGTGACCTTTGAATGTCGCTTCCAACCCAAGTGACTCTGTGATTATAACCCAACTAAGAGCCAGGGGATGGGAAAACAGGGGATTGATCCATCCTGGGAGGAGGGCAGAGGAGAAAGGAAATGAGTTTTTCTCCTGGATCAGCTCTGCTCTCACTGTGTGAGTGCACAGGAGCTGGGAATGATGTGTCTCTGTCCTCTGTTGGACTGTGCTGGAGGCACACAGGAGAGGGACATTTGTCACTGATGTCACTTCTCCAGCTGGACTGTCTAAAAACACCTTAGAGGAAAATGCAAACCCTTCCACTCCTCCAACTGCAGAGATTTTATTCCGATTTTTCTGCTGCGACAAGGATTTTTCTGTGTAAGTTTTGGTGCATCATATGATGTTCCTGCTGGGTAGTGACAACTACTTCATGCCTATTGCAGCTTACCTAAGTTACTATTTTAAGTAAATTACTGCCACTAATGACAGAAACGGGGAGAGAAATCAATAAAATTTCAATTTGACACATAACCTTTTAGGTGGAGCCCTTCTGTTCTTAAGCCTTACGGGATTATTATTGTTTCTGTGGACTAAACCAGGCCAAATAGCTCAAGTTAAACCTATTAGAAAACAGGCGTGGATTTAAAGGCTCAGAACCATCTGGGAATGAGATCACACAGAGTGGTTCTTAATATAGACAGCTTTGTCATTACAGATCTATTTGAGAACCAATTAATTGGCACTGACCTAAAGCACTGTTGTGGCACACTTGCATATGTAAAAAGGTTAAAAGTATTGTTGGGCAGAAACTTAATCTTGTTATATATATATTTAATTTCGAGGATAAAGCATGAGGAGAGCAGCAATTGTATAGAATGTTTTGAAGGAAAATACAAATTCTTCCTCTGGCTATTTTTATCTATCCTTGCTAGCACCTTGTTTTACTTGTTGGGGGTTTTTTGGGGTTTTTTCCCCTTTTTAAATTATCTTTTAAGTTTTTAAAAGGTAATTTACACTCCGCATAAAGTGTATTGTTGGTTTGCATAACCACTCCCCAGTGTTGACTGGGATTCTAAATAATTCTATAGGATAAATGATAAAGTGAAACAAACTGTTTTATATTTGGAAAAAAGATAAATGCTGACATAAAATGTTTAAATGCCACAGTAAAATTTAGCCTTATTAATTTAGCCTTATTAGTATATCAGAAAGCTAAAATTTTCAAATAGGGGTTTTTCAAGTGCAGCCAAGCACTACATAATTTTTTTCCATAAAAGATCTGGTTTGGTTTTTTTTTAATGCTACTTTACATCTTTTTTGATGATTTAAATACTGAATACCTTGGGAAAACAAGACACTGCTCATATAATCTGCCCGTTCAGATCACCAAGAAGAAATAGGTGAAAAATAAAGAGGCTTTAAGAGTAGGAAAAGTTAATTTCTGTGTTTCTAAACACTTGTGCTGATGTTACTAATGTTGAACTCCTGGATGGTGAATAGGTAAGAGGATTTTGTGGACGAAGAAGGTGATTTTGTTTTATTTTTGTTGATGACACAGTGGAAGAATCCGACATCATCGACCTGGAGAAGCGCTACTGGCTGCTCAAAGCTCAATCAAGAACTGGCCGCTTTGATTTGGAAACATTTGCCCCTTTAGTGTCTCCTCCCATCCACCCATCTCTGAGTGAAGGTATGGAACGAGGCTCAGGGCTCTGTGACACACAAATGTTGTGCCTTTAAAGGTCTGAAATGTCCTGTAAGATGGAATGAGTAATTTCACTGAGTTCTGAGAAATGGGAATTGATGCCTGAGAGATCTCTGTTTATTGGGAAGTGTGCAATGCTGAAGGAAGTGTTGCATTCTTATCAGCTGGCAGGAAATATGTCAGATTTTTTTAATAAGTTGCCCTGTAGTTGCCTAAATTTTTTCCTTAAGATTCAGTTATAACAAAGTAAACTACTGGCCCTGAATGAGATAAAATCCACCATTTTTAAGCTGAAAAATGTGACTTTCACCTATTAAATGGCAGCTGAGTGTGCAAGCCAGCTATTGTATCATATAGCCAATGAAACACCCTTCCCTAATAGTGTAAATTAAGGAAGATTTTATTCAGGAGACTCAGTCAGGAGATTTGTAGGTTGTTATTTGTGCTAACAGCCAAACTGGTCTGTCCAGTTGAAGGCACTCTGGTAATAACTGGAGGCTGCAGTTGTCTAATTGCCATTTGCTGCATGACATGAGGATGTTCAGGGACATTCCACTTGCACACCAGTTTTGGTCTGCAGTCCTGGAGTGACAATTTTTTTATGACCAAATGGTTGGCTTTACTGACAAGTGGCAGCAGTAAGTAACAAATGGGAAATTCATCTGCAACGTTAAAAAAAATCAGAATTTATGTCCAATTCTGCAGGGATGTATCTCCACTAAGTGTTCCTAAGTGTGTTTTATCTACTCAATGATTTAAATTTGCACAGCTGCTGTGGACAAACTTGAATGGTTTCTGGTCATTCTTTGCCTTCTGTGGAGTCATTGTTGTTAAAAAAAAAAAAAAAAAAGTTATGGGATAAACAGTGCTGAATTGTTGGAACTCTTAAATACTTTGAAGGCTGGAAAATACAGCTCCTAATTCAGGGCCAAATTTGCAGTGAAATTCAGTGATTTCCATAGGAATTTCTGTCAGACACCTTGGAAATTCTGCCCATACTGGTCCAGACCCACTCTGAATCAGTCATTCCAAGGAGGGTGTGAAGATCAGACAGCTGCTCGGAATTCTTGATTCCCTCCCCACCCCTGGCTGGATCAGCCATCCCTGAGAGATGTAATTCACCTTTAAATGCTCTTAATTACCTTTATTACACTTAATAAGAATAAATGGCAAGTGTTTGTACTTCCCCATGCCCGTGTTCCCCATTAACCCCTGTGGAGGTGCAGGGTGGCTGTCAGGTGCTATAACAGGAGATGCTTTTGTGGTTTGCAGGTTTGTTTAATGCTTTTGATGAAAACCGAGACAATCACATAGATTTTAAAGAAATTTCCTGTGGGCTCTCAGCATGTTGCAGGGGACCCTTGGCAGAGAGACAGAAGTGTAAGTATGCAAAATTTAACTGTTGAGTTTTGAAGACTTTTCCAGTTTGAACAATGAGGGTTAGTTGTTTTCACCTTTTGAGATTTTTTTTTCCCCACTGAACAAGTGCATTTCTGTGAAAGGTGACTTGAGAAGTTAAAAAAAAATAGAGGAATTTTAAATATCAAGATTTCCTCTTTTAAAGGATGATTAAACCTTATTCTACGTATTTTACAGCTTATCAGTAGTTCCACATAAATTGCTTAACTGGGAAAAACTACATTTCAGAAGCTATTTTGCAGCATTCTGCATTTTGATGCAGAAGTGTGTATCTCAATATAGAAAGTGCAAACACTTAGCTACTCATTATCTGTAATAGAAAACAAATGTCCTATTTGATTGTCTTGTGGTAAATAGCATGTTGTGGCTTTTCACTGCCCAGTTCCCAGCTGGCTCCCTGCAAGGTTGCTGTGTTTTCAAACACTTTTTGTTCCCCACTTCTCCAAAACCACATTGTTGCTGTAATTCCCTGGAAATTTCTGGATGCACACATGTTCCCTGCTGTGTCCCAGCAGAGGATTGCAGGAATCTGGGTTTGAGTTGATGAAACACAGCTGCTCCATTTCCTCACCTCCACACGTGAATCCCTCCTGTCACAACTGTCAGCACTAAGTCAGCTGCTTGGGACTCTGCAGGCTTAGGGGCTGCGAGGAAGAAAGAAAAAGAGTTGTGTTGGGGTGGTTCCAAAGTGGTTCTGACAGCAAAGTCATTCCTTTTTCCCTCAGTTTGCTTCAAGGTGTTTGATGTGGACAGGGATGGAGTGTTGTCTCGCACCGAGCTCAAGGACATGGTGGTGGCACTTCTAGAGGTCTGGAAAGACAACAGGACGGACAAAATACCTGTGAGTTGTGGCTGGGGGTTGATTCCCTTCTGTTTCCTGGGCCATCCTTCCAGAGGAGGAGTGGGCATGTTTTTGGGACAGGGATCAGTGAGATACAGGCTGCCCTGAGCCCCTCAGCTGAACGTGGGGACAAGTGGCTGTCCCTTGCCTTGCACAGCTGAGCTGCCCAGAGCACCAGGGTTTGGTGTAGTGTGTGTTCCTGAGCTGCCCAGAGCACCAGGGTTTGGTGTAGTGTGTGTTCCTGAGCTGCCCAGAGCACCAGGGTTTGGTGTAGTGTGTGTTCCTGAGCTGCCCAGAGCACCAGGGTTTGGTGTAGTGTGTGTTCCTGAGCTGCCCAGAGCACCAGGGTTTGTCTCAAATGTGTGTTCTTTCATTAAAAAAAATCTCAGGTACAAAAGCACATCTGTCTGGGAGCTCTTGGTTTGAATTGCTGGGAGTTTCCAGCATCTCTTACAGTCATATTTTTATTCTGAACACTTTCTAACTCTGTTTTCTAATCCTTTTGTTGAAGGAGTTGGACATGGGTTTGTCTGAAATTGTAGAGGATATTTTGCATATGCATGATAACACAAAGGTAGGAATTTGCTGTTCTTTCCTTGTCATTTTTATACCCCAGAATCTTCAGTTTATTTATAAGGAAGTAAAGCCTTGTGCTTTCTTTAGAGCAGAGATGTGTCAATAAAAGTATCTTTTTTAAGAAATGTCAGTTTTCCATTAAAATTTACCACTTTGTTCTGTGAAAGAACATGTTTGAATTTTATAAGCCATTTTAATACATGA
Organism: Entomyzon cyanotis; assembly: GCA_024500445.1. Classification (NCBI taxonomy): domain Eukaryota; kingdom Metazoa; phylum Chordata; class Aves; order Passeriformes; family Meliphagidae; genus Entomyzon; species Entomyzon cyanotis. The sequence continues at coordinate 4,062,321 of JAKEPQ010000673.1, forward strand.
AGCTAAACCCAAAATGCATAACAAAATGAAATTAATTGGATGCCTACACTGTTTGCAAGGCTTTGCTGTGCATAACTAACACCAGTTTTAAATCTGATGCTTGACTTCTGTTCTGGAGAAACTCTTCTTTGTTTCCTGAGAAAATTGATCTTATGAAGAAGAAAGAGTGCACAAGTTTATCTTATATTTTATGCTGTGTCAAGACACATTATCCTCCTGTGGAGGCATCTGTCATGACACAACAAAAAGTTCTGGTAGTTTATATATTATGTTTTAGATTTAACTGGGTGCAAATCTGTAATTATATCCTTGCTCTTTGGAGATAGATTTGGAGATATCCACAAACAACATCGTGGAATTACTTCCATTATTTCATCCTTTGTTTCGCTAATTGGGAAGAGTGTCTGGAAACGATAAATAATTTATGAAATACTATAAAGAATGTCTAGAAATGCTTAATTACTCGTTTGATTAGTTGTCTTGCCTGCTTCTACTCCAACAAAGTGGTGGGCAAATACTTTATTGTAATTCTTTAATTGCCAAAGCAGTGGAAAATGTGGCTTCTCTGTGTTTCATCCTTTGAGGGTTTTATTGTTTGGCTTCTTAAAAAAAAGGGTAATTTATAAGCAAGTGTACAGCAGTCCTGATTCCACAAAGAGTTAAAAAAGAAGACTTCAGTCTTCAGAATATTTTTTTAGTTGCATCATCAGTGTGGTGCTGGAAAGAGCTGATGGTGCAGTAATTACATAAATTATTTAACCTCTTTTTGTGTGTTAGCTTTGACCTGGGTGATCTCTGGAGAAAATGGTCTGTAAGGAGAGGCAGACTAACTGCCAGTGCTGTAAAATTGGCTCTGAATTATATTGCCAGATAAAAAAATCAGATTGATCCGTTCAGTGAATCGAAGGTCCCTCTGACATGGTCGGTGTTCAGCACTGTGACTTGGCAGGTGATGGGGAATTAATGGGATTTGTGGTGTTAGGTGAGATCACAAGGGCTGGGTGATCCAAACTGGTTTTTCCCATCCCTCAGAGGAGGATGAAGGGTTGGGAATAGATGCAGGTGATGAACGCTGGGTGTGAGTGATGGAGAGTAGGAGCAGAAGTTCCACACTGAGCTTAGTTCTCTCTCTCTACTCTCAAAGCTTTTTGGTTCTCTAGGTTGCCTGTGTTATGCTAAAACTGGATTTCTTTTTTTCTTTCACTGGATCAAATTTTATTTAAAAAGTAGTAGATGTCAATTTTTATAAAACCCCTGTTTTTGTCATGCCTTATATGAGACACGTAATGAGCATTTTACCAGAACCAGGTTCACATTTTGATGATTTTTCCTTTCCTTCTCCTCCCCTCCAGCTCGGACACCTCACTCTGGAAGACTACCAGATATGGAGTGTGAAGAGTGCTCTTGCCAATGAATTTTTAAATCTGCTTTTTCAGGTATGTTTAGAGGAAATCTAAAGTTGTCATTTGCAGTAATTAACTGCTGAGCTTTTTGCATGGCCACGAAGTGCAGCATCAGCATCTGTGTGCACACTGTGGCTGCTGCAGGAGGGGATGTGGCTTTGCAGCTCTGGGCTGCCTTGACAGAATGATTCTCTCTTTGATTATTGTTCCTTGCAGTGCATGGAGATGCCTAAAGCCTCATTTGTTCAAGAAAGCCTGGTGCACTGTTCTGAAAATGAGCAGAAATTTGGAGTGGATCAGCAGTTATGTTTTCCATTTGACAGAGGCTGTGTTTTAAATGGGTTTTGTGGCAAATCTTCGCCAAGAAAGTAACCCAGGGAATGAGAAAAATCTCCAATTCTTTCCCCTTACATTTTACAACCATTTTCCCCTTACATTTTCTGTTAAGGCTCTCCAAGGTACCTCTCATTGCTTCCTTAATGAAGCAGTCCTTGAAAGCTGGGCTGTCCTATCACTGCTCACTGGCAGAAGCTGAGGATTAAGTATGTGCTGAATTGGGTTTTAATTGAGCTTGAATTGGATTTTTCTAAATCCTTGAAAGCCATATTTTAGCTCTGGCTCACTTTGTGCAGAAAATAACCCTCCAAGAGTATTTGCATGCTGTTTGTTCCTTACCTGTTTTTTGTAGTGGTTGATACTTAGAGTTTAAAAATAATAATAATAATAATAATAATAATCCTAATTGGCCTGTGACTGCTTTATAAATTGCATTTTGAATGATGCTTTCCCAAGAGCCTCAGGGTGACTGAGTGAGAGAATCCTGAGGCCACCAGCTACACCATAGCTGGAAAGAATAACACCAGAAAGTTCTTCAAATTCATTTTATCTCTAATTACAGCAGGTTTTGCTTACATTGCAACCTTCTCAAGAAGGGCTGTCTTTATTTTTGGCCTGTCTAGCATCAGATATCCCCTCATAAGTAAATATTGATGAACTAACAAATATCACTGCAATCTTGACAAAGAATGAATGAAGATGTAATAAATCTGTCTTAATGCTGATTACATATCACCAGTGTTGCACATTGCTCATTGGAAGTCTCATTTACAATATTTTTTTTTCCTCCTGGCAGAGCTGCTGTATTTTCATTTTAGATTTTAATTTTAATTTTTTTTTCTTTTTTTTTGTTAACTTTGTCATGTGAGGCACAGGGCAGAGCCTGCCATTGATTTGTCTGGGCATTTATTTGAGGTGTCAAGTGCCTCATCTACAGACAGAAAAGCCAAATATTCTGAGTGGGAAGCTTGTCAACAAATGGGTTTGTTTGCAGAGGGGTTACTTCATCTGAAGAATCTCATTTTAGCTCAATGCTGCACAAATTCAAAAAGAAACACCAGAGCCAGCTGTGTTGTGTGTGCTGGAAAATCTGGTGCTTCCCCCTGGCTAATGGCCTTTGTTTCATTCAGAATGTGAAATGGTCTCTCTCACTGTAATATAAATTTAAATAAGACATCTTAGCAGCGATTAGAAATCTCCAGCTGAGATACAAATTGATAGCCTCAAAAGAGACATAAGGAAAGGACTGTAAATCATGGTGTGAGCAGCAAAACCATCTGGGAGAGCTGAGAGCTGCTCCTGAAGGTTCCTGTGCAGTTCTTCCCTCCCCTCCTCACTCCCTGTCCAGCTTTACTGGGGAGGAACCAGTCAAATAGGAGCCGTCTGACTCTGGACTGGGAGTGAAACCCCACCCAGGCCAGGCAGCTCTCCAGGAGATGAGGCCTTTTCCTTCTTGGTCCAGTTCAAAATGAAATAAAGAAATAGAAAGAAAAACAGCAGCAGACATGCAGAGAATGTCCTGCAGTTTGCAGAGTGGTTTTGGCTGTGGTTTGGGTTGGTTGCTCTGCTTTGAACTCCTTCTCAGCCTCTCCAGTGCTTGTTTCCCATTCAGTCCCATCCACAACTCCTCCCCTCACTTTTTCCCTTTCAGTTATTTTTAACTTTCAATTCATCCTCGTCCAACCACTTTCACTCTCCCAGCTCCTCCTTCCCTCTCTCCAGCACACACAGACATCCCAACTTGATCCATGTCAGCCCTGTGATCTTCCACAGCCTGAAAAATAAGGCAAACTGTGTTTCTGTTCACTTGTCTTGGGGCATTTGACATTCTTGGTGCCTTTATCTTAACAGTGGTTGTGAATCTCACAGCTCAAAAGACTTTTTTATTAGTGATTTATTCAATTTTAGGTGATCTTGCTCCGTTATTAAGTGATGAAAAGTCTAATTTGAGTTAGGTTTTGGGGTTTTTTTGCCTCTTAATAAGAATGAATTTCTTTTTCCAGGTGTGTCACATAGTTTTGGGACTGCGACCTGCCACCCCCGAGGAGGAAGGACAGATTATTAGGTGTGTGCTTTGCTCAGGAGCTTAAACAGCTTTCAGACTCACCTTTTGGTATTTTCAAGAGGAGTGGAAATTCACTGTTGCAGCTGATAATTGATGTTCTCTCTGTGCAGAGGCTGGTTAGAAAGAGAAAGCAGGTATGGCCTCCAGCCAGGGCACAACTGGTTTCTCATTGCTATGCCCTGGTGGCACCAGTGGAAAGAATATGTCAAATATGTAAGTAAAATAATAATAATAATAATCTATACTGAATAAGTGATTTCTTGTATGTCTTGAATGTGTTGATGGAAAAAACACATGTGGAGCAAATGCCTGCTGAACCAATAATGCTTAGAATTGAGCATCTCCTGTCTCTTGGTGGAAAAGAATTGTTCTGCTGAATCATTGTTATGTGGGGAGCTTTCCACTGTAATTTCATTAAACTCTCATCTCTTTCATCATTCCTGCATCTCAAAATATTTTTTGAATAAAAAACCTGCTCTCACAGCAGCACTACCTTCAAGTTTTCTGATCCATTTGATATTAAAGCTTCCCACTTTGGGTTTGGCTTGGCTGGGGCCACAAATACACTCTGAATTTTTGGAATAGAGGAGGAAATTGGTATAATTTGCTTCAGAGGCAATGACAAAATAGTCTGGTACCCAGTGATGATCAAAGGAGTCCTACTAAAACTCATAGCTACAGGGTGCTCTTTAATACCCTTGAACTAAAATATTTAAGCTAAAGCACCACTAGGAATTTGACAAAATACAGAATGCTTAATAAATCTAATAAAATTTAATTGGGGATAAGTATTATTTGCGAGCTAAACAAGTGAAACAAACCTCTCAGAAGAGTTTTATATCCTCATAAGTAATCATATAAGTATTTGATTTGTTTTATAAAAAACAAGTAGCTGAAAGTACTCAGACAACTGCAATGTGTGCATTAACTAACCAAGTAACGACCATCGTTCTTTGTGCACAATGAATTGCACAAATGCTGGTTGAAATGCCTGAAATGCCAGGTAATTTGATCCTCAGCCTGGTGTAAGAGCTCAGATGTGCACAGGATTTCATCCCTAATCCTTTGCATAATGGCACAAGGCCATTACTCACACTGCACCTCTCAAGCAAAGGAAAAAAAAAATCCCCAGAATTTCTGCGAAAATGCTGCAGGTTTGAGGGAAAAAAATGTGGATTTTGTTGTTGTGCTCGCTGTTCTCATTTAACCACACCAAATTCAACAGGGACAAATCTTCAAATATTTATAGGCTGCAATTACGGCTGTTTAGAACCAGGTGTATTTTTATGTATCTAGGTAGGGAAAAGAACTGTGGAATTCTGATCCAGTGCAGAGTGGTTTATTTGGTTATTTTAACAATTTTGGGCATTTATTCCTGCTGATTTTTTAATTGGTTCACGTAGAAAGGATTTTTTTCTTCAGTAAACCTTGCAAGGTGCAAAAGTGGTCACAGACCTGTGAATTTGAAGTGTCTGCTTTGACTTCCAGGCCTTTGATCTTGGCTGATAATTAACTTCTCCATTTCTTCCCAACTCCAGGATGCAAACCCTGTTGTGATAGAACCTTCATCTGTCTTGAGTGGAGGTAAGAATTCCCTCGTAGCTGCTGCAGCCAAAACCCCAGAACAGGGAGAAGACAAAGTGGGAGGTCTTAATGACTTCAGTGCTCCAGAAGAAAAGTTTTCAGATAATATTTCCACTGCCTCAGAAGCCTCAGAGTCCACCAGCAGCAGTAAGCACCTTATTTCCTTGGAGGTTTAAATGTAGAACAGCTTTTTGGGAAAACTGCACACTGCATGGACCTCTCCAGGGAAAAAGATAGCACAGTTTGGATTGCAGGATTTGTAGGATTGTCAGGATTTTTTAGTGTGTGGTGGATAAACACAAACCAGTCTTGTTAAACAGCAATTTGTCTGTTGTGCTGGGATTTCCAGAATTATTTTCAAGGTATTTTTTTTTTCCTGTCATTTATTTTCTGAGTGGATTTTCACTCCGTTTTCACCCCATTTTCACATTAAGTTATTATAAAATCATACCTGATTGATCCTATACTTTGCCATGCTATGATAGTAAAAAGAGAGAAAAATCCAGCAAAAAACCACGAGGAAAAGCATAGCTGTAGTTTTACAGGGCATGTGATTTAAATTTGAATGAGTTTATGCAGATTCTAAGAGCCATCTTTGTGAAAGAAGAGATTTTAGTCCTGATTTTCAATGAGTTCTTGTGAGAATTGGAGATTTTTTTCTTGTAAGGCAGATGAAGATTGTATCTGATATTTTAAAATCATAACTTCAATTTAAATTAGATAAATTACTGTGAATTTTTTTTGGGGGGGGATAGGGTTTGGGGGAAACAAAAGACAGGAAGAGAGACAAGTTTTAGCTTAAAGGTTCTTCCTTTTTATTTTTATTTGAATTGAAATTTCCATCTAGTTCTGCATGACCAAAGCAGCTTCTATAAGAATAAAAACATTTGCCTTTTCAAGGAAAATAAAGTAAGGCATTACTGGATATATCTTCAGCTCTGTATATGAGTTTTTGAGGAGTTTGATATTCAAACATCCAAACAACAACGAAATGCTCACCACATTTGCTCATGGAAAGCTGGTTAGGCTGTTTCAGAGCTGTGTTTGTATAATCATGATATCAAATATATAAAATACAATCTAAAATCATAAATCCCTTAATGAGAGATGATTTATTTGTCACTGCAGTTGGAAGAGTTGCATGTTTCACTGCAGGATGAAGGACAGCAAACTTGAACAACCGATTTTAAAACAAAGATACAAAAGTGTAACTCATTCCTTTGTGGTTTCTGGGCTCCTCAACTGGATTATTTCTGGTTTTTTTCCCCTGCACTGTGCTCAGACACTGTGTACCCTGGCACCCCAGGCTCTGAGGTGAGCTTTGCCAGGCAGCACAACTCTTCAGACAACAACAACCAGTGCTTCCTGGCATCCAACGGGAATTCCCTGCTGCAGCTGAACCCCCAGAAACCAGGAGCTATTGATAACCAACCCCTGGTGACACAGGAGCCAGTCAAGGTAAATGCAGCAATGGAGAAAAAGGGAAAATACCCTTTCCAAAGGGTATTTAAAGGGTTAAAAGAAACTCTCTCTTATCACAGCTTTTTATGTTGGTCTTTTCCAGCTTAATTCGGAATTAACACTGCTCTGTCATATAACAGGATTTAGGTTTCCTACTCTTAGGAAATTTTAGGAAAAAATTGTGTTCTACTTGTAAAGCTATTCTTGTCTTTTGTGAGAAAAGAAGCATTCAAAATGTTCTTACGCAGAACTTAGCAGTGAGAAAGGTGTTTATGAAAACACAGCTTGCAGCATTAAATGTAAAATACTTTGATAATCAAACACTTCAGTGCTTCCGTTGAAATATGAATTTGCTGCTGTTGCATAACAACACAGTAAAATAAAACTGACAGGTTTTGCAGGATCAGTGCAAATAAAACACAAAACACAGAGCAGCAGCATCAATGTTGAGCAGAGATGGGATTTTGCAATCCAAAATTGCTGGAGGAGATGACACAAGAGCAAAACACATGAATTTTATACTGGACAAGCTTTTAGAGAAATAGCAAATAATGAAACTTGAATGTTAATTATTGGTACATTTAACTACCATCTTTCAGTGTGAAAAGCAGCTGCTAATTGTTACTTAGAAGTCTTTTAATAATTCAAGAGTGTTCTGTGTTCATGAACTAAAACCATTGTGGCCATGTACTAATTTTTTCCACTTGAGATGTGACAAAACCCCTCTTTTTCTAAAGGCTGCATCATTAACCATGGAGGGTGGAAGGTTAAAGAGATCTCCCCAGCTGGTGGAAGGAAAGGACTATGTCATGGTGCCAGAACCAGTTTGGAGAGCACTTTACCACTGGTATGGAGCAAACCTGTCCTTGCCCAGGCCGGTAAGTTGGCATTTTAGACACTTTTTAACAATCCAATTTATCCAGTGGCACAAGGTAACCTCTTAAAATTAAAAACCTCCCACTTCATCCCAGTTTGAAGAGCAAGCTGGGAAAAAGCAGCCTCCAGACTAGCCCTGGATGGAAAGCTGTGGATATTTAGCAGGAGGTTTGCAGCACAATCCCAGGGGATCTTGAGCAGTGCTGCTCAGCTGCTGCTGTTTGCTAAAGCACACAAAAGTAAACTTGAGGTCAGTTGGAAAGGCTTGGCATCAAAACTCTCATCTTTGACAGCTGAGAGAAAGTCAAAAACCTATAAAATTAAAATTGAGACACCTGCAGCTCTGGAAACCTGTTTGTTCTCCCTGACAATTTCATGAAGTGAGGAGAAGGTAACAAGTGCTCCTTCAGATTCAGTGTCAGATTAATGTGCAAAATTTGGGGAAGAGCTCAAAAGCAGATGGCAATAGGTGAGTCCAGTGAAGAAAAGAGGCAAAGCCTGTTCTCTGTCAGAATGGCTGTTCAGGAGCTCTTGGGAGCTGCAGCTGCATGACTGTGGTCACTGAAAACATTGGGAACTTTTCCCTCAGTTTCTCTGCAGTGTATTTATTCCACAGACAGGTTGGTTTGTTCTGTGTCAGGCAGTCCCTCGTAGAACATGTACTTAAAAAAATGATAAGAGGGGTTTTTTGTGATGGTGGCAGTAGATATTTGGTGGTTGGTGTCACAAACACTGTGTCACAGATGGGAGAGGATTATCTCCATGAATTTTGACAATTTGGTGTGTTGGCTCTAGTGCAGGCAATTATTTTACAGGGAAAAATCACTGGCTTCTTACCTCCTCCCACACATTCTCCATGGAAACAAACACCTTGCATGATCCACAAAAGGCCACATCACTTTATACACAAAGTAATGTGCTTTTTTTTTCTCAGAAAATGTCATCAGTATTGCTTTTGTTGTAGCAGAAGTTTAATGCTGTGGCAATTCAATGTGTTATGTTGCCTCTCCCAGCTTGAGCTGTTTTCTTCTGCCTCAGATGGTCACAAAAAGAGTGAACATTCCTTCAATTTCTGTTTGTATATTTGGGCAGATCTAGGTGGGAAAATCTTTAGAGAAATGGTGGCTGAAAAGCTGCAAAACATGTTTTGGGGTAATTTCAGCCTTTTTTCTGTCAACGCAGCAAAATGCAACAAAAGTGAGTTGCAGCCTGTTTGTTCAATATGAAGGTTTTAAATCAATCCTGTGGCTCACAAAGTTCAAACCAAATGTCTTATCCTGCATCTGTCAGTTTTTTCAAGAGCTGTGAACTTTAATGTGGAAGTATACAGTGAGTGGGATTAATGAGGTTCATTGTGGATTCACATATATTCCAGGAATTATAAAAATGTTCTTTCTGTGATGTGGTGCAGAGGGAGATGCTGCACTAAATAAGGTGTTTGCTTTTGACAACCTGCAGCTAATAAGCTTCAAAAAACGCTTAGAAATCAGGAAATCCTCATTCCTGTGGATATTTGCCTAAGACGCCACGAGAAGTTTGAATTTCTAGTCTCCTCCTAAAAAAGCTTGATTTTTTTTAACCACTTCCTCATTTTTTAACGATTTAGTCATTAAAATCATTTATTCCATTCCCTCCACTCTTGCAAGGTGAGCCTGTCAAGCGTTCCTGATGTGTTTTTCAGGTGATCAAGAACAGCAAGACGAACGTGCCGGAGCTGGAGCTCTTCCCAAGATACCTGCTGTTCCTGCGGCAGCAGCCAGCCACACGCACCCAGCAGTCCAACGTCTGGGTCAATATGGGTATGATGAGCCTCAGAATGTTCCCTCAGCATTTGCCCAGAGGTAACTTAAGAATGCAGCAAGAATCACCATCCCTGTGCAGTTTCTAGGGCAGCCCAGGCTGGGGAGCTTCCTGCTCTGTGCTCAATCAGCCCCGAGGCACAGACAGCTCTGGGGAAACATCCAGGGGGTTTTTCCTCCTGCCTTCTCCTCCTGGGAAGAGGCAGCAGGGAAATCAGTTGATTCCCAGTAATTCTCATTACTGTAAAGTCATGGGTGAGTTGGGAGTGAGGAATGAGCACTGCAGAAGCTCAGCTGATCAGAAGAGCAGAGCTGGGCATTCCCACTGGGACTGATTCCTGTAGCCATGGAATGGGGGACTCTGTGGCTCTCTGATGGTGCAGTGGCACAATAAATTCAATTAATGCTCAGCCAACTGCTTCTGAGTTACTTGGGCAGCCGGGCTTTGATGCCCAAAATTATTTAATGCTCTTCAGAGTGTGATTAAATGAATGGAATATCAAGACTATTATTTGATATCGTTCAAAAAGACAATTAAATACAAAGTGTAAACATCCAGCAAAAACCTATTTGTCGTAATTGTGGTGGTAATGCTCACCAGAAGATTGTACAAGAGGCATCTTTTGGTGGTGGCTTCACATTTCAGCTGGGAAGTGTTGCAGGATTTGTCTGCAGTTCCCAGTTTGCCTTTCACAAGGGGCTGGAAGAAATCCCTGCTGTTCACATTTGGATACACATTTGTGTCCAAAAATGGGCTCACCTGACTGCTGAAAATTCAACCCTTCAGCCTTGCTGTTGTCACAATGTGGTTAAAACCCTCATGCAGATGCTCCATTTCTCACTGCTTTGGTAGGATCTAAACCCTCTGTGTAGTCAGCAGCTGCCTGTGCCATCGAGCTCTGCTGCAGAAACTGCCTCTGCCCAATTCAGCTTTCCTGCCTGGCCTAATCAATGGAAACTGCTTCGTGTGGACATCCTAAAATGCCCAAATTCCAATGAAGAGAATCTTCTCATGTGCCAAATTTGATCTTGATTTGGAATTACTTTGCACTGCACTAATTTGATTGTCCAATCAGTTATTAATCTTGTGGAGTTCTCAGATGTGCTTTCTTGCTGTAATCTTACAACTAATCCTCTGATCCCTAATCTCAAAAAATGTTGGTTTGTTTTCTTTAAAAAAAAAACCTGAGTACTTTGCTTGGTACACTGAAGCCAGACTGATGCTTTGCTGATTTATAAGGTATTGTTTACTCTCTTGTCAAATTGCATGTGATAATATCATACTGCACTTTTCCTATGTTACTGTTTGTTTATTTAATTGTAATCCTTTAACAGTGAAAATAGAATTGTGTCACTTTTCAGGTTACTTAAGTATTGCAGTTGCCCCAGTTGGGTTTGGCTGGATAATAAAAGCTTTTCATGTCTGTAAGGAGTGGGGAACTTCTGAAGTTTAAACTAAAAAAGCTCCAAAAACCCCTCCCTACCTAAAATTTTTCGCATCTCTAGAGCAGATGTTTTGTTTAAAGATGAGATCACATTAGAAAGAGCAACAATCTTGACCAATTAATTAATTAATTAGTGTTGCAAACATGGGTTTGTTGAGAAATTCTGGTGGAAATCCCAGGTGTCTTCACAGAATATTTGGAGGAATTTAGTTATTAAGAAATGTAGTTATTTCTTGTGAGCTGCCAGGATGATTTCATGTGCACAGATAAAATCATGCTACTCCCAAAAATAGCTAAACTGACTTTTTGGACCTTTTTCTTATGACATTCTCTGAAAAAGAAAATCCACATGAAATTTTGAAATCCTTTATTTTGAAAATCCCCTTTGTTCCTCATACTGTGTCTTTAAGAGACAAAAAGAATTGCAAAAACATTTAAAAGCTTATTGCATTTTTTTATTTCCTGTGAGAGTCTCAGGGGAGCAATTTTCAAATACTTTTTGCTAAGAAGGGAGGTAATTTATCTGCTTTTTGATAGCAAATTTGTTGTCGCAAAGGGTCAGTAACACCTGGCTTTCCACCTAACTCACCAACACAACCACTACAAGTGTCTCCTACTTTTTGCAAGGAGTATATTTATTCAGTGTATAAATTATTGATCTGATCTCTGGCTAAATCCATTACCACTTCCCCTTCTCTCCCTGTGAATCCAGGCAATGTCCCTTCTCCAAATGCCCCTCTGAAGAGGGTGTTGGCTTACACTGGCTGCTTCAGTCGGATGCAAACCATCAAAGAGATCCACGAGTATCTGTCGCAGAGGTTGCGCATCAAGGAGGAGGACATGCGCCTCTGGCTCTACAACAGTGAGGTAATGCTGCTCCTCTGCCCTCCTCCCTTGATTTTTCAATGTTTTATTCCTTTCCAGAAGCTATTCAATACATGCACAGAAAGATTAGAGTGGCCATAAATGTCCTTTGCAGTTAAAGACTCTTCCTATTTTTCTTTTTGTGCTTTAATTTCCTTGCTTTGAGGTTAAAGGATCCTCAGTGTTGTACATTTAGAACTCTAATTCTCTGATGTATTTTTTTTTCTCCTGCAGAACTATCTCACTTTGCTGGATGATGAAGATCACAGACTGGAATATCTTAAAATCCAAGATGAGCAGCATTTAGTAATAGAAGGTATAAAAATTGGCAATGATTGGTTTATACACTAAAAATAGAAGTTTACAGAGGGAACCCTATGGGGAGATGGTGGCAAAGCTAATTCAGGAAAGTTTGCATGTGTTTTATCCCTATTTTGAAATACATTTAGGTCTTTTGTTGGTTTGCAACAACCAAAAATATTAGTGGTGGCTCATAGACTGATTTTGTCAGACCTGGCAGATCCTTATTAGGCATTAGAATAAGCACTAAAAAATTTGCTATTCAACAGCAAAACAATCCCAAGACTGCTTTCTAAAGATGTTTCTGGTGTGGTTGGAGGGATGCCAGTGTTAGAATGAGTTCCAATAATGATTAGAAACATTGAAATGAAAACTAGCAAAAATAATAACTAAAACTAAGAAAATTTCTAATCCCAAATATTAGAGAATTTTAATTAAACCTCTTCAGCTGTGTAAGCTCTCTGGAATAAGTAACAATTTTTAAAAAACTCTTTTCATGTCCCCTTCTAGTTCGAAACAAAGACATGAGCTGGCCAGAAGAGATGTCTTTTATAGCAAACAGCAGTAAAATAGACAGACACAAAGGTGAGTCTTTCCCAGAATCCCTGAATTATGATGAGGAGAAAAATCCAAGAGTGTATTATGTTGAAACAATTCTTTTTAACATAAGTCCCCTTCACATTGTGTGAGGTCTTTTATGCTGCTTTGCTTGGTCTTTATATTAACTTTGAAATGCTGGAAATGTGGGATGTATAGATAAATTTGAAGGTGTTCAGACCCATTTAGTAAATGGTACACAGCAGACTTTGGGGTTTGTGTTATTACCTCGGATATTTTCCAGGCAAGGAATAGTTAAGATTTTAACAAATAAATCCAGAATTTTCAGTGGCTTAATTAGCAGTAAACATTTTGCATGGATTGTACTGCTGTGGTGGATCAGCTCAGCAAATCCCTCAATTTCCATGGAGCAGATATTTTAAATATCCGTGTAGTGTCGTAATTTGGAGCAGGTTAAATTAAATTGGTTACTGTGAGAAGGCCCTGATCCCACATTCTGCATTTCCTCACTGCACAACTGCTCTAACACTGCTTTTTTGCTCAGTTCCTACTGAGAAAGGTGCAACAGGACTGAGCAACCTGGGCAACACGTGCTTCATGAACTCCAGCATCCAATGTGTCAGCAACACCCAACCCCTGACTCGCTACTTCATCTCAGGAAGGCACCTCTATGAGCTCAACAGGTAATTCCTGCTGGCACAACTGTGCCTTTTTGGCTGCTGGAACATTTATCCTTCTGAAAGCTGGAATTCAGTGGAAAGGAGTAATTTAAATTCAGTGTTGCCAGCTCTGTAGCAGATACTGCATTATAGGCATGGAAATACCTCTTGTTTCTGGGAGCAAAAAGCCTTTCTGCTTCCTGCTGCATCTCCAGGCTTGAGCTGTGTTTAGATTTTAATATGTTATTAATTCCTTTGTAATTCCTAGGACAAATCCCATAGGAATGAAAGGACACATGGCCAAGTGCTATGGGGATTTGGTGCAGGAGCTGTGGAGTGGCACCCAGAAGAACATAGCCCCCCTGAAGCTGAGGGTGAGTTATTCCAAGGATTTCTTGGCAGAGCAGGAATTCAGTGCTTTTTTTCCTGGTGTTTCCTGTATTGTAGCAGCTTGGAGACTCAGAGTCTCCCCTAGAAAAAGGGAAAGGTCAGTGTTTATCAGTCCTGGTGGGATGTGTGGTTACAAAGCCAAAGGAGTCACCTGGAATGGCTCAGGTTGTGCTATTAGATGTGGTTTTCAAAGCCCTTTTTAGGGCCAAAAGATGATGCATTTACTTGTAAATGCCCTTTTGTTCTGAAGGCAAAAGGGTTTCTCTTCAGCTCTTGGCAGTTGAATTTGTGTTCATTGACAGCACATGTCTCATCTACAATATTTTGATTTATTTTTACATTTGTTACCTGGTATTAAATAACTTTCTGGCTTTTTTATTTTTTTTCTTTTTTATAGTGGACAATAGCAAAATATGCTCCAAGATTTAATGGCTTTCAACAGCAAGACTCCCAGGAGCTTCTGGCTTTTCTTCTGGATGGACTGCATGAGGATTTGAACAGAGTTCATGATAAGCCATATGTTGAACTGAAGGACAGTGATGGTCGACCAGACTGGGAAGTAGCAGCAGAGGTAGGGCTTGAAATCTTTGGCTTTGAGGATTTTTTGAGTGGTTTTTTTTCCCCTTATAGCACTAAACTGAGAAATTATTGATGAGGCTTCCTGTTGCAAAGCTGTTTTGGGACTGTACCACCTTTTGGTATATTGTCAGAGTTGTGATTTACAGAGGCAATTTCACCTTTGAGCTGAAAATTAATTTTAATTATTGTAATAAAATTATAAAGGTGATACTTCACAGCAATTTTGAGCCACTCTTCAAAATTCTGGAGTACCAAAGTATTTCAAGATACCTGGTGGTCCCCTCAGAATTATTTTAAATGGTGTCCACAATAACCTTGATTATTGTGTTAATTGAGAACTTTTCTTGTGCTGTAACTAAATACTTCCCATTTACTACAAATTAGTAAATAACTTTTGTGGAAATAATATGACTCCTATAGGCCAATGAAACTCTGGAGACCAAGGAAGTTATCTTCAGTTTGTAACTTTGTATTCTGCTTTTTGTGCTTCATTTCAGGCCTGGGAAAACCATCTGAGAAGAAACAGATCCATTGTTGTAGATTTATTTCATGGGCAGCTGAAGTCCCAAGTGAAATGTAAAACTTGTGGGCATATAAGTGTTAGGTTTGACCCTTTTAATTTTTTATCCTTGCCTTTGCCAATGGACAGCTACATGCACCTAGAAATTACAGGTGAGTGCTGTCAACTTGTCATTCCTAAAACAACATTTGGATAAGTGGAACAGCTGTTAAAAAATCAAATTTTGTTGGTGTTACTACTTGTTAAGAATAATACAGTCATTTTAATATAACAGAGTACAAGAGTTTTCATTGGAATACAGTTAAAGTAAGCTACAACCTTTAAAAACTGAACATGGATGGCCCATTTTGAGCCTTGATTGAAGGATTTAATCCAGAAAGGTCTAAAATGGGAAATTTGGAGAACTTTCCTTCTGTTCCCTCTCTTGTGGAGGTTGTCCTAAATCTGCCCAGAGGAAAAACCAGACTTGAGGGAAAAACACAATATGGGTCATGAACTGTGCTCTGTGGACCTGTGGATTGCTGGAAAAGAGGCAAAAGAAATGATGGTAAAAAAGTGAAACAAATTTTGAAACCATTTTCTACTGCCTATGCAGCAAGAAATTTCCTGCCATTGTGGCATTGCCTGCAGACCTTGAAAATGGATTGGGAAAATGAAATAAATCATCCATTCAAGTGGGGGAAAAATATTTTCCAATAAGCAGGGAGCTGTAATGTATTACTGCCATTCAGACTTGCCTGGGTTGCTGAGCAGTGTGTTTCTTTCCCCCTTTACAGTAATTAAATTAGATGGTACCACTCCTGTTCGATATGGGCTGAGGTTGAACATGGATGAGAAGTACACAGGCTTGAAAAAACAGCTGAGTGAACTCTGTGGCCTCAAACCAGAGCAGATTCTGCTGGCAGAGGTGCACAGCTCCAATATCAAGGTAAAAAAATTAAAAAAGATTAATCATTGCTGCAACATGCTTTGGCTATTTTTGCTGCTTCTTCATTATTTTTAACATTTAAGTTTTGCTTGCAAGAGCTGTGAAATAATTTATCTAAAAGTATGATAAAAAAGCTTAGTTATCTCTCTAGATGAACTTCTATTTTGTTTTTAAACAGTGATTTGTCTTGCTGTAAATAGATGAAAATTGATTGCTAATGATATTTTTAGGGGAATAAAAATCATCTTGAGGTAATAAATCTCAAGTTAAGGTGCTGTGCTGAGTTTAAACACTGCCAAGGCATCAAGGGCATAAGTAATGACTGGCTTAGTTCTCTACAGTGGGTTTGGATATTTCCAGATAGAATTTTTATTTTTGCTGTAGAAAAGTGCTTGAATGAAGTGCTCTTGGTGTATTTAGAGAAATAGTGGTAACTCCTGCACAGAGTTTGGGATGCTTTATTCTCCAGAAAGGTAACTCCTGCAGAGGGCTTGGGGTCCTTTATTCTTCTGGAAAGGTGTAAGAAAGCAGATGGGAGGGAAAGAGGAGCTTGGGTTCTTTACTGTTCTGGAAGAATAAAGGAGTGCAGAGGGCTTGAGTTCTTTACTCTTCTGGAAAGGTGCAACAAGGCAGATGGGAGGGAGAGAGGAGCTGATAAATGCATTTTTTTGGGGAGAACAGACCACATTTGGAGGCAGATCAAGGTACCCAAGTGCCTGAGCAGCTTTCCCTCTCTCCTGTAGAACTTCCCTCAGGACAACCAGAAGGTTCGGCTGTCCGTCAGTGGCTTCCTGTGTGCGTTTGAGATTCCCATCCCAGGCTCTCCCACCTCAGCATCCAGCCCTGTGCAGACAGGTGAGTGAAAACTCTGTTTCTCCTGCTTCTTTCAGCTGCAAAGTGCTCAGAAATTCAGGGCAAAACTTCATGCTGAAGTGAGGATTGAGGAGGACAAGTGAGGGTTGTGCTCATGGAATGGGAAGGATGGAAGTCCTGGGGTCAGTTTGCTGTGGATAATTGATAATTGAATTGTCCTCCTGCAGAGATCTCAACTGGGCCATCAGCCAATGGAGCTGCCACCATCCTGATGAACGGGGATGTTCCCAAGCCAAGCCTCATTCCCAACGGGATGCCAAACACTGTAGTGCCATGCCCGCCCAGCTGGACCCTCAATGGCCACGTGCCCTCGCTGTGTGACAGTCCCTGCACAGGCTACATCATTGCAGTCCACAGGAAAATGGTCAGTGGGCTTGCATGCTCTGAAGGACTTCAGAAATTATAATAAAACAAGGATTTTTTTAATGTCTGTGTGATAATTATACACCTTTATGTCTGATGTGGTCAAATGACCTCACCATAATGTCATAAAATACATATATTTTTCAAGTCAGTGATCAAAATTTGTGGTATTTAATATTGGAACTAGAGTAGCTTTAATAGAATTAATGATTAATTTTAATTGCCAAGGCCTGAAATAAATCACAAGGTCAGCAATGCAGGTGATTTTGAGTTAATATACCTTTACCTCTGACTCCTCCTTTTGCATCCACAGATGAGGACAGAGCTGTATTTTCTTTCATCTCAGAAGAATCGTCCCAGTCTCTTTGGAATGCCATTAATTGTTCCCTGCACAGTTCACACCAGGAAAAGAGACCTCTATGATGCTGTGTGGATCCAAGTCTCCAGGCTGGCCAGTCCCCTCCCTCCTCAGGAAGCCAGCAACCATGCACAGGACTGGTGAGTTGGACACCTCAGCCTTGGACTTGCTTGCAAGATTTAAAATTGTTCATTTGGTTTCTCTTAATAATGGCAATAATTCAAATTAAATCCTTTTTTAGTACAGTTAAATGTAGCTGCACTTAAAGGTTGGTTTTGTTGTCATCCAGTGATTGATGATTATTTATATCCGACAAATTTAAGCCATGGAAAGGCAGCTTTTAATAGTTTATTGTAACTAAAATGATAATTTTGAAGGGTTTTTTTAAAGTAATCCTAACAAGCACAGTGAAGGAGGGTAATTGCAGTGTGATGTTGTGTTCTCCTCTATTTCAGTGATGACAGCATGGGGTATCAGTACCCCTTCACCCTCAGGGTAGTTCAGAAGGATGGAAATTCTTGTGCTTGGTGTCCATGGTACAGGTAAATTGTCCTTTTTTCCATTTACAGCAGGGAATCACTCCAGCAGAAAGGTAATTTATGGTAATGGGTCTGTGGTACATTTCAGACTTCAGAGGTAATATCAAACAATAAGAATCTGCAATCTAATTTCACCAGAACTCTCTCCAGGCAGATTTGCACTGCAGCACAGCTTTTATGACTTGCAGAGCTGAAAGTTCTGCTGCCACAGAAACTTTAAATTAGGAGGCAGACATGAGATTGTCCAAAATCTGTTAACCCCTTACAATATTCTGTGTCTGTTGCAGCCTTGTTATGTCCTCAGACTTGCACAGTTTGGGGGGTTTCCACACAAACCCAAATTTTTAGATGTAAGTCATCTACCCTAGTGAGTTCCTGTGCCATTTGAAGGGTAACAACTAAAATGGGCAGTAAGAATTTCACCCTGCAAGGATGCTTGCAATTTTCCATAAACAAGGACTTGCTAATGAAAATTCCAGACCCTGGCTGGAAGGTATTTAGGCCGTAAACTAATTTTTAAGAAGTGTTTGCTAGCTCTTAGCGTTAGTTATCATGGTGTGAATTACTTGTGGACTCAGAGCAGTGGAGTTTTTTGGAGTCTTACTGGGTTTGCTCAGCACTGGATGATAAAGGAATGGAAGGGACTTTAAATATCATTCCATTCCAGCCCCATTCCATGCACAGGACACCTTCCACTGGATCATAAATGCAGGCAGATGGTTGAGCTCACCCAGCTGCTTCCATTTCTCACTCTGCTAAAGTTTTGCAGTAAAAATGCAAATAACTGCATTGCTGTATAAAAATGTCTCCCCACTGAAGGTGAGGCCTGCAGCTTGGGGGGTGCAGATGTAACAAAACAAGGAGCACAACTGAGTTAATGCAGCAGTGACTGGACACTTCACTGACCACATCCAACTCTTTGTGCTTCAGGTTCTGCCGTGGCTGTAAAATTGAGTGCTCAGAGGACAGAGCTTGTGTGGGCAATGCCTACATTGCTGTGGATTGGGACCCCACTGCACTCCATCTGCGCTACCAGACCTCACAGGAGCGGGTAAAACACCACCTTTGCTCTGTGTCAGCACCTCTGAAACACAGCCCATCTCACCCTGGTCATTTGTTTGGTGCTGTTTTGGCCATTTTCTGTTAAACCCAAGGCAGTAATCACAGAGCAGTACATTCTGGGTAAATCGATGTCTTGATGTTAGACCTCTTATGTGGTCTAATGGTGTGGAAGGGAAGCTTTTAAAGAACCACAGCAGTGCATTTGCTGTCTGTTGTGAGTTGCTTTTAAGCCAGTCAAAATATATAATAATATATTACAAAATATCTTAGTTGTATACATTTTCTATAACTATAAACAGTTAGGCATGTGAATAAATCTATTTCCTCACTGAGTCAACAAAACATATCCAAAGGTAAGCCTGTAGCTGGATTACTCAGGAATAACTGGTCTAATTTGTGAGTTGAATTGATAAAGGGATAATTTATAAGCAGAACCCAAGAATAAGCACAGTGAATTATTTTATCTGCCTCTTCATAACTGAAATAAAACTCCTGCTAAAACTTAGTCTCATTTTTATCTTGAATTCCAAACATCCCAGTGAAGTTATTTGTGCGAGGCTCTGAGGAGAGCTCTCCTGAGCAGTGTGTGTACATTTCCAAGTCAGAGACAGTTTGATTTCCCTCCAGATTGTGGAAGAGCACGAGAGTGTTGAGCAAAGCCGCCGAGCCCAAGCAGAGCCCATCAACCTGGACAGCTGTCTGAGAGCTTTCACCAGCGAGGAGGAGCTGGGTGAGGATGAGATGTACTACTGCTCCAAGTGCAAGACCCACTGTTTGGCCACCAAAAAACTGGATCTTTGGAGACTTCCCCCTATTTTGGTATGATCTCGTGTCATTTTTCTCCTCAGCACCAAACCCAAAGCGTGTTGTTCCCAAATCTGACATCTCCTTGCTCTGAGTAGGATGATTTGCTGTGTTCACACTCTCAGGAGAAACACTGACTTAGTTTACTTTTACTTATATTTGCAAATAAAGCAAACCTCAAATCCTTTTGAGTGTTTTTAGCTGCTGCCTTGCAGGAAATGGTGGTGGTTTGTGCTCAGTCTCAGCTGCTCTGACACAGCTCATGCTCAGATGAGCTTTCTGGTGACACAGTCTCTTCTGGTTGTGCAACGCCTGCATTTCTTATTTTTCACCTTTGGTAGCTTATTCAAAACGGTGCTGATCAATGAATTGAAGCAACCTTTTCCATCATTTCCACATAAAAATATCAGTTTCGTGTTTTATCAGCTCAATCCCAAAATCCAAACTGCCACACAGAGTATTGTTACTGGTCTCATTAGCATACAATAAAATGTGTGTGTTTTGTGAAAAATTCTCTTTAACCAGTGAAATAAAACTCTCTTTAAGCAGTGAAATTACTCACTGGGATGTCACAGTCCTCCTTTAATTTTCTCTACCATGTTTCCCCTTAGATCATTCACCTGAAAAGATTCCAGTTCGTTAACGGCCGCTGGATAAAATCCCAGAAAATCGTTAAATTTCCCCGAGAAAATTTTGACCCAAGTGCCTTTTTGGTACAAAGGGATCCAAGTCATTTCCAAAGGAAGCAGCTCACCCTCCAGGTGGACAGCCTTCCTGAAGCACGGACTGGCCAAGGGGACAGCAGGAAAACAGATCTGCAGATCACTGGCACAGCAGGAGAAGGAGACACACTGAACAGGAGTCCATCCTCCCTTAACACTACTGTCCTGAACAATGTCAAAGGTAGGGAATGATGAGGGGAAATTCCACTCAGTGTCTGGGGGGCAGAAAATATTATTATGTACAATATTTTAATGTTTGAGGTATTTTTTTGCCAAAGCACTACACTTTGAAACGTTTCTTAGTGAAGTTTTACCATAAAAAAGAAAGAAAAATAAAGAAGTTGCTCAGTGACAGCAGATATTGGTACTTGGGTAAGTGGGCTGGGATAAGAGTGAGGGATGTGCTCCTCCTTAAAAGAGTTAAATTTCACTTTCTGGGTGTATGGATGTGTGTGCACAAAGATAGGTTTTTATTTCTATATCCTACTCAGCTGCAGTGAAAGAGTGGGATTTAACATTTGGTTTAGTATTTTGCTTTAGCTTTTCAAAAATCACTTTTTAGCAAGAAATCCAGACTGTGTTTGTGCTTATCTTAGTAATCTCTGTGTTTTGTGTCCCAGCATCTCCATCACTGGGGAGGAAAAGTGGCACCAGCTGCCCTTCCAGCAAAACCAGCAGCCCCAACAGCAGCCCAAGGACTTTGGGGAGAGGCAAAGGGCGCCTGCGGCTGCCCCAGCTGGGCAAAACCAAACTGTCCAGCAGCAAGGAGAACCTGGATGCCAACAGGGAGAACGGCACCGAGCAGGAGCAGGGGGATGCTCTGGCCAAAGGACAGGCTCTGGGGGGCAGCCAGAGCGAGCTGTACCCTGGGCAGGACGGTGAGGGGGCTCTGGCCAATGGCTACCTGTGGGAGCAGAGCTCATTGAGCAACGGCGGCGTCAACGGGCAGGGGGACAACCACAGCGAGGATGACACCACCGACGACCAAAGAGATGACATCTGGGTGAACCCCATCTACAACCTTTATGCAATCTCGGTAGGTGCTGCTCTGCTGCCTGAGCTGCCCTGCTGGGACACTGTTAGCCAGAGGAATTGTTGGGTTTGTGCCAGCAAGGGATCCATGGGGAAGGAGAGCAAATGTCAGCGCAATAAATTCGCCGTAAAACTGAGAACGAGCAAAGTCTCTGCTGCAATTGTTACCCTTCTGTGTATAAAGTTGTCTAGATTGTCACGAGCCATTGTCACTCACAGATAATGAACTTGGGAATCGTTTATTTGGTGTTTGATCTGGAATTTCTTTGTTTTCTCCAGTGCCATTCAGGAATTATGGGAGGGGGTCATTACGTCACTTATGCCAAAAACCCGAACAACAAGTGGTACTGCTACAATGACAGCAGCTGTAAGGTAAAGCACTTCTTTTGCTCATAATTTCACATAATTATTTTAATTATTTCAAATAATTTTTGCCCTATTACCCAGGGCTAAAGAAATTTAGAAGCAGAAATTCTGGCTAAAGAAATTTTAGAATCACAGAGTAGTTTGGGCTGCAAGGGACCTTAAAACTCATCTCATTCCAACCCTCTGCCATGCTAGAGACATTTCCACTAAATCAAACATTTGTGGAGAACTGCTGTTTGAAATCATGAGTATCTCCAAAGCTGCACCAGATAAATATTAAAATTATTAACTGAAACTGTACGTGAGGTTTTTTCCAAGGTAACATCTGTTCATCAGCTGCTCCCACAGTTAAGGAAAGATGCTTATTTCGTATAAAGATGGCAAAATGACTAAGAATGGGAAGGCAGGAATGTATTTCCATGATGGCAGCAGTTTGTGTTCAATTAGTGAATAACTGACATTTCTAAGCATTTGCATTCATCACTATAAAATTGTCAGACTTCTCAAATAATTCATAGAGCCAAATTGCAAAGAGGGGAGACAGAAAATGGGGATTCCTTGTGTTACAGACAGCTAAAATTACACTTTTTGGGGCAGTAGTGTGTGTTTGGAGCTCAGAGGCAGTAACACCATTATCCCACGGGGTTTTCCCGGGTGATTTCCCTGTTCCAGGAGTTGCACCCAGACGAGATCGACACGGACTCTGCCTACATTCTGTTCTACGAGCAGCAGGGGGTGGACTATGCCCAGTTCCTGCCCAAGATCGATGGCAAGAAGATGGCAGACACGAGCAGCATGGACGAGGACTTCGAGTCCGACTACAAGAAGTACTGTGTGCTGCAGTGAGCCCGGGACTGCTGGGACGAGGGAGGGAGAAATGCTGGGATGTGCCCTTGGGGAAGGTGTGACTGAGACAGATAACAGCGAGTGCTTGTCGTTGTCCCCTGTGAGCTGAAAGCACAAAAAGAACCCCCTGGTGAAGCAGTTAATATCCAATAGTATCGTTTTGTTCTGTTTTCTCACTACATGCTCGAAAAACGTTTCTGATGTTGGACATCTGAGACTGCCACTGGCCTTTAAATCCAATGGTTTGAGAAAAGCCGACTAGGACCAAATAAGAGCTAAATTCAACAGTCCAAATAAGAGCTAAACGAAGTAGTGTAGAGTTTACCAACTGTTCTGACACCCCCCGAGGCTCTCGTTAGGTTTAAGATAACGGGGAAAAACAATTTGTAGTGTTGTCTTTGGACAACATGATATTGCTACCTCCTTTTTCCTGCAGTTTTATTGCATTTTGTTGGCAAAACAGGGAAGGCAAGAGAAGGAAAAGTGCACAAATGGAAACAATTCTTGTCGTGGGGAGAAGTTGTTTCCGGTTTTGCCACCACTAATGTGTGTCAGTTGCTTTCTTTCTGTATGTTGGGAGCACAACCAAATCATCCTTTGAGAAGAGATTAATTTCTACACTTGAATGGTTTATTATACTTGTGTTTTCTCCACGTGTTGGCTGTGCAGATCAACATGTTTCAGGAATGGCTTTTCTGCCTGAAGAGTGCTGTCTCAAAGTTTTTTGAGCTGCCTCAAGAAGAAACTTCAGGTCGGAGAGAGTAGTTGTGATTACACTCACGGTGTCTTAAAAATGTGCACATTGCACAAAAAACGTTCCCAGCTTTTGGAAGGAGAGATGCTTGAGCTTATGTTTCATGACTGGTGTTGCTTTTTTAAATTTGCACTTTTGAAAATGCATATGATTCAATTCAAACCCACAGTTTGGTTTTTTTCTTTTTTTTGTTGTTGTTGTTGCTGTTGTTGTAAGGGCTCTGGAGTGAATGGCTGTGAATTTCCACTGTGTATTTCAAAGGAAGAAGCTGTGGCTGTCAGGTAGCTGTCGTAGCATTCATGGATGGAGGTTTTTTTAATCGGTTTCCTAATTCATTTTCTCGTTTTCAAAATTTGGTTGCCTTTTCAAATTATCTTTTGTTGTTGTTGTTGTTGTTACAACAGGTTATGCAAATACTTGCAATTAAACCAGACTTGCTTTCCATGCCCTTGCAACATGCTCTGGAATTCAAGGGGCTTCTTGCATGAGGAGAAGTGTGACTGAGTCTTAGCAGAGACTGGAAAAAAGAGGGTTGGTTTTTTTGAGCAGGCATTTCTTTAAACATTTTCAGTGTTAAATTGTTTGCATATCTGAACGAAGATAAAAATTTTCACACTTTTGGCCTTTTGTTCTTCAGCTGAGTTTAAGCAGCTTAATAATTTTGTCACACGTCATCTCCCCAGTTCTCTAGATTTTTGTACCTTCACTAACAAAACTGTTACTTACATGGTTCTCTGCAATTAATGTTTGGATTCATTTTGGGGTGTTTGACAAGAATGCCAAACCTTCAGTGAGTTTATCATTTCCAGGAGGATCTGGGGTTTATCCATTTCAGAAATGATATCAGCTGGTCTGGCTGTCTTTGCTCGGGCAGAGCCCTCCCTGCCTGCGGAGGTTGTGCCTCTTTGGGGACAGCAGATCTGTTCCAAAAATCAGTCTTGTCTTGCCTGTCAGGTGTTGCTCCTTATCCTCTATGGTCTTTTATCTTTAAAGTGGTCTGAACATTGAGCCTAAAGAAAAGCAAACATGACTTGTGAATTTCTAGGTTAGAAGCTTTTTCAACACCCACTTGTCTACTCCTCCCTCCGCAAACTCCATGAAAAGTGAAAGATTTTCAACTGATTTACTTTAAAATGTTTTATTTAAGCAGGTAGCACAATCTACTAATGTTATTTGATCTTCTGTGTTTGTTACATTGGTTGTAATTAATTTTTTAAATTAAATTAATTCAAGAATTAGTAGTAAATTTATTAAGTTAACTATTAACTACATTCACTTTGTAAATTATTGTATAAAACTTATTGACAATGCACTGACTTTAGAAAGATGTTAATGTACATAAATGCCTTGTAAATAAAATAGTGTTGATGTACTGGAATATGAGCTGTATTAAAACAAAGGTATTGGTAATTGTATATGGAGTGAACCTGTTTATCTGTAACTATATTATTCAAACAAATTAAATACTGTGGATGCAGATGAAGTGTCACTTCTTGTCAGATAATTTTTAATAACTGTTTTCCTGCTTTGAAGTGCCTGTGCTGCTTTCATGGAGCTTAAATGCCTTTGTCAATCCAAAAGCTGAAGCGTGGGCGTGCATCCAGCAATTCTCTGCAGCTTCTTCATTGTTTACAAAAGGTAAGTTGGGTATTTTGTTGATGATAATAACACTTATTACTTGAAAACAATCCATTTCAGGAGTGAAATGATCCCTCAGGCACAGGAAGGTTTTGCTGCTGTGTCTCTGGACGAGGATCTGCAGATACCTGAGGTGTCCCAGGGCTGTTTGCTCACCTAGGCTGTGATAGCAGACAGTGCTGGACACTTCCTGGGAGCAGACAGGGCTGGGAGAGCTCTGCTGCAATTCCAGCTCTGTTCTCTCCAAGGAGAACATGGATCTGGTGGAGCTGGCAAAGTCTGCAGAGAGCTGATGGCAGCAGCACCTCACTGTGGTTCTTGAGTCGTGGTTAGCTGGAAATGAACCACTGCTCTTTTATGGCCCTTGGAGATGCTCAGTGGGTCTTTAGCCAAGGGTCAGCAGCAGCAGGATGCCATGGGATGATGCCAGAGTGTCTGAAGTGAAGCCATCTCTGGCTGGGGTGGCAGTGCTGCTGCAGCACTAGGTGGTGACACTTCCTCATCACAGTCACCTCCCCTCCTGGTGATCAGTTCTCAGAGCTTTGGTCATCCTCACCAAGTGTGGTCACCCCATGGTGTCACTGGGTTTTGGCCATTTTCAGTGCTGAAAATTTAAGTTCAATGGAAAGAATGTGGGCTATAGTCATTCCTGTAATGGATTTTCCTCTGTTAAGGCTTTGAGGAATATTGAAAGTGCAATTTAAAAAGATGAAAAGCTCTAATTACCTGTTGTTGTTGGCTGTTGGTGTGTGCTGTTGTCAGGGGTAAACTGACAAACCCTTCTTTCCCCCAGCGTGACAAGGGACAGATGCTCCAAGCCCTGCAGGTGTCCTGTCCACTGTCACTTGGGGCTGAAATCCCAGCTCCAAAGGCACTTCCCATCCTGATCCAGGTGTGGCATCCATCCTGGAGCTGCTGTTCAGCATCTCCTTCTCCCTGCCCTCCCTCTGGCTGTGTCCCTGCTCTTCCCTAAATGCTCAATATCCAAATCTCCCAGGCTGATCTGCTGTGATCATGTCCTGAGAACGTGCTGAGCTCCAGGCACAACCACTGGCCCGGGGCCCAGAGCATCCACGTAGATATTAATTACATTAATTATACCTTTTGTTACCCTTTTTCCCTCAGGTCCAGTAAATTGAAGCAAGAAGTGAGTAAAATGCAGTCATCCATGCTTGCTGATTTATCGTTTCAGGAAAATAAAAACCTGTCAGGAGCTTGGGAGATTGTGCCTTTTGTTTGGGACAAGCCTCCGGCTTCCTCCATCGTGTGTAAAAGATTTCCTGTTTGTGCAAATGAAAAGCAATGTTTGATAAGGTCCCTTCAGCAAAATGAGTCACAAAGGAGAAAATAGATTAAGGATGCTTCTAGATTTGATAGAAATTAAATTTCCCTGGGAGCTGTGAGCATAGAAAACTAATGAGGAGAGCTCATGGCAAAATACAGCTTTTGTTTATATTTGGGGTCATTTCATGGCTGAACCTCACCTCCTAACAGTGCATTTCAAACTCGTGGTGAGAGCACTCTGAGGTCCCCAGGTGGGTCACAAGCTGCTTTGGGTGGTCAGAGTTCATGCACTTCCCTCCCCTGCAAAAAATAAAATAAAAATAAACAGCAGCAGATGCTTCACAGCCTTTGTCAGTGTTTGTGTGAGCTGGCAATGCAGGACTCCCTGTACTCTGATATTTTTTATCTCAGTGCTGCTGAAATATTTTTTTCAGCATGAGATTTTTATTGGGTGCAAAGTCCAAATGAAGTGGCTGAGAGAGCTGTGCTGTGTGATGAGTGTGTTGTGTGAATTTTGGAAATGCCATCTCCAGACTGCTTTGAGCATTCTCAGGGTTGTTTCTCAGCTCTGTGTGAGGTTAAAATCCTGTGTTTTTCCCTGATCCTGAGCATGGGAAGCACAGGGAGCTCCTGGGAGCCTTACCAAGGTATTATTTTGCATAGAATTATTGAATCACAATTTCTTTCTGACTCTTCTCCAGCTTCCTATTCCCTCAAAGTATCTTGCAAATTATATTGTCTTTACACTGTGAATTTGAGAGGTTTTGGTCAAACTGAGGTTGAAGAAAGGAACTAAACCAACAAATAAATTGGAAAGATAGTGGATTATGTGCTATGTTTGGAGTCAAGGGAAAGGTTTGAGGCAACAGGTTTAGCTCAGTCGTAACACCAGGGAGAAGTTTGTCCAGGAATTGCTGCAGCTCTGGGTAATCTGGTTTAAAATTGGCTGAAATGTGATACAGGCAGCAGAATTTTCACCTAAATCTTCTCTATGTTTAGCATGCAATGCTTTGCAGATTAAAAACCATGCCTTCCCTTAATGCAGCACTGTGTTGCAGAAAATATTTATATGTGTGATGAATAAACCTTGGCCTCCCAAGGAGAAGCTGCAGGAAAGCTGGAGCGTGGATGGTGGCTGGGAGCAGGACAGCAACAAAGGGAAGCTTTCTGCAGAGGCAGAAACACAATGCAACACCAGCAGTGGCAAATCAAAACCTTCCCAAGGGTGTTTGGATTGTGATGTTTGGAGTAGGGAGACAATGCAAGGAACAGGGTGATTACAGAGCTCAGCCCGGACATTGTGAGGCAGATCCCTCCTCCAGGGGCTCGGGGGACAGGGGACAGGGTGACAGCTGTCCCTGGAGCAGCCAGAGGACGTGAGGGGCTTGGCCAGAGCAGCTCTGGCTGCCCCTGGATCCCTGGCAGTGTCCAAGGCCAGGCTGGAGCAGCCTGGGATAGGGAAAAGTGTCTCTGCCATGGCTGGGAGTGAAATAAAATGGGATTTGAGGTCCTTCCAACCCAACCCATCCTGGGATTCCAAGGGAGGCAGGGAGAGCTCAGCAGTGGGGCTGGATGGACACAGCCCATGGGATGCCAACTCAGACATTCAGGAATATTTGGCAGGAGCAGAGCCAGTAGATTTGGGATGGGCTGATCCCCTCAGAGCCCCAGCCCTGGGGAATGCAGAGCAGGGCTGCCCTGGCTGAATGCTGGAGCTCTGTGCCTCAGCAGCTCACAGCACTCCAGTCGTGGCTCAGCGCTGCAGGTTTGTGCTCAGAGCCACCAGCAAACACAAAGGGGGATGGATTTTTGTTCCATGATGCTTTCCTTTGGATATGGAATAAAAACCCCGTTGAAATCAAAGCCATTCCTGTATGCAAACACTCCTTGAAGGGGCAGGAAAGGATTCCTCACAGGAAGGCCCCAGTGCTGCACTCTGGCCATTAGCACACTCCTGTTCATGACCTTGCTCAGGAGCGAGCGCCTTGCAAATGTTTGCTTGCCGTGTGGCTGTGCCTTTTTATCTGCAGGTTTGATTATATAAATGTTCCTGTTTAAAAGACACACGCCAGGGAATCAATCTCTGGGCCCACAGACCCTTTGAGCTTAGGCAGCCCCAGCATTTCACTGCTAACAAAGAGAGCTGCAGTGGAAGCTTTTTGATAAAGAGTTGGCAGCAAATCACAGGAGCAGCTTGGCCATGGGATGTGAGCAAGGATGTCACACGGGGTGTTTCAACTTCTTACCTTTCCTTCCAGTGATTTTTTTTTTTTTTTTTAAATGATTATGAATGAATTATAGGATAGAATGTGATTATTTTCAACATGTGTGTGCTTGCAAATAGTGGCTCAGTTAAAGAAGACATTAAATTTTGGTTTTAACATAATCCAGAGACTTGGCTGCTCAATGGCAAACTAAAAGCAGTTAAAGCAGTGAGAATGCAGAGTGACCTGAAGAATTATTGCCTTTTAGCCCAAAATCTCTTGTTTAACTGGTTTAACTGGGGCCAAACCTGTGGCTATAATTTAAAATTTCCTTCCATGTGAGTGAGAGAAACACAGCAAAAGCCAAGAGGTTGAGCGTGAGGAAGGATAGACTTCAAATAAATAAATCCCACCAAGGGATGATTAAAGGGAGGTGAGGGACACAACACAGATGTGAATTTCCCCTCTGAATAGATTTCAGTGCCTTTGGCTGCTGGGCTTTGATGTCTCAGGGCACAAAGAGACTCCTCCTGTACCTGAGCTCCGTGTTCCAGGCAGGGCCCAGCCAGGTTATAAATCTGTAACGTTGCACTTCACCTTTTGTGTCTTGCTTAATGACCTTTTAAAAATAAATGCAGGATGGCTGAGGGGAACAGGAGCAGGGGTGGAAAAGCTGACACGTCCGCAACCTGAGCTCTGATCCCTCTGATTGCTGCAGCCTGCTCAACAGAACTGCTGCTGCTTTGTGCTTGGGAAAAATAGAGGGAAAAGGGGGACAGGGAAAGGTTTTCTTAGCTGGGTTCTCTGCCTTAAAATGCAGCTGGGAATGCTTTACTGGGGAAGTGCTGCAAGGGGTTGCTTTCCTAAAGAGCAAGGCTGCAGTCACCCAAATATCAAAATATATTCTGTCTGCTAGTTCATTTTCCCAGGAAGCTGCTGTTTTCAGGGGCTTTTGCCTCTTTGGAAGTTTCATCCTTCATTCCTCTCACATCAAAATGACCATTTAAGATCCTCATCAGGCTCTTGTTCTGTTTCCCACACTAATAAATTTAATATGCACAACCATGATATAAAAAATATATATAATAACTTTTACTTGAATCCATGAAAATGTCTGTTATCCCTGAGGAATATCTTACCATAAAATGTTAAATCCTCCACTTGAATGGAAGGAAAACTGAAGTTTCCCACCATTTCCAACCGGGACAATAATTTATTTTGGTGATGATTATAGTGGATATTTTTGATTCATGTGTACAATAGTAAAACTGACACTATTTTCTTTTGTTTGTGTATCTTGCTTAAAATAAGAGCTTACTCCAAAGGAAGGCATTTGAGGCAGACTGCTTGCAGCGAGGGATTTGTTTTGGCTGGCCTGTCAGCTGGACAACAACCTGCACAATTCCCATCCTTCAGCCACTCTCAGTTGCCTTTGCCACAATAATTTTCAGGCAAAATTCCTCCTGGAGCTCAGCTGACCAATGCTGACAAGTTTTACCAAATACTTTCCAGCAATTTTGCTGCTTGAGGTTCCCCAAATGCTTGGAATACCAAAAGCTGAATGTGTTGTGAGCAGGTCAATTGTGTTATTTGTAATTTCTGCCTGTCCACAGTTGTGCTGTGTTCTGTCTAGGATTTTATTTCTTTTGTTAGGGCCCTAATTGAATTTTTTATTTCAGAATATTGCTGTTTTCACCCAATCTTTGCAGTTTCCTGCTGGAGTGTGCCTGGATGTTCCCTGGCTGTGCATTCCCTGTGTTACAGCCCTGCTTTGCTCCTGTGAATCTGAAT
Source organism: Entomyzon cyanotis (assembly GCA_024500445.1). Lineage (NCBI taxonomy): Eukaryota > Metazoa > Chordata > Aves > Passeriformes > Meliphagidae > Entomyzon > Entomyzon cyanotis. The sequence goes on from JAKEPQ010000673.1 coordinate 4,092,724, forward strand.
TTTGCTGTCATTGGTGGGGATGTTTTCTTTAAACAAAAGGGAAAAAGGGAGTTAGGGATGGGAGGAGAGGAAATTAGCACCCAGTATTAAAGTCCCTGATGGTAGAGGACTCATAGAACTTCAGTAATGATCAAATTGTTCTTAATAAGAACATTTAAAAGTGCTGCCAATGGAGAAGGTGCTGCAAGGAGCTTCTTGTGACAATAACTCACCCAGGTCCTTCTCCTGATCCTCCCTCCCAGCCGAGTGCCACAACCCCAAAACATCCTGGTGGCTGCAGCAGGAGCTGCCCTGGGTTTTGGTGTGCTGGCAGTGTTTGTGTTTTGTGAGCTTTAATGGCTGTTTTTTCGGAATCAATCAATCAGTTCCATATCTGTGAGATCATATCTCTGGAATCATAAACCCCAACTTCCCCTTTGTGCACCACGAGCGAGGGGACAATGGGGACCTCTTCCAGGGGGTTGATGTCAGTGACACCAGAGTCCTTGTGATAAGACACTGTGTTCCTGCCAATCCCAAAAAATGGATATTAAACAAATGGTTATGAAAGCATTGCAGTAAATGGAGCCTTGGCAGTTTTTCTGAGCTCTCTCTGCACTCCTGGGACTGTCCCAGCTGCCAGTTCCCAAAATGTCTGAGCTGTACCACGAGTGGGAGCTCTGAAATTCCCTGGGGGGGTGGGAATGAGTGGAGAATCCTCCTTTTCTTGGCTGTGTTGGGCAGAAAGGGCTGCACGGCAAATGAGGCACCATCAGAGCCTCTCAGCTGACAGGGCTGGAGAATCCTCAGCACCTCCACAGCTGATTTTCTAAGTTTATCCTGCTCTTTTAAGATTTCAGCTCCTTTTGTTTCCCTCAGAGAGGTCCCAGGATGACTCCCAGGTTGCCCAGTGCCTGCTGGGTTCCAGGACATGAACCACAATGTTTTACTGCCTGTAAGAAAAGCATTTGGTGCAAATCTGAGAGCTTCATGTCCCACAAACTCCAGAATTGTGCGTTTGCAAAGATACTGCACTCCTGATAGCGATTGTCCATGATTTATTTACACTTTAATCTCCACATCAGCGCAATCAGCAAAATGCAAAACTTTTCTGCCTTCCTTTCTTGCTCATAAATTCTTCATAACCACCCCCAGTCTGCAAACTCATCCATCAAGGTCTCTCGACGTGCTGGGAACAAGGAGCAGCCCTGCTGCTGTGGGGAGGGAGAGGGTGGTGCCATTGTAAAGGTAATTTCCCTCGATGGAAACCAATGTATTTTTGTGAGGCAATAAAAAGGAAGGGCATGGAGAAGTTTAGATAGCTCAGAGTGGGTTATGGGGAAACAAAACCCATTAAAACAGTGCCAGCCGTTTGGGTTTCTTTTACATCAAACCCTATTTGAGTCCTGAATGTCTAAATCACTTCAGGAGATATTAATAGGGAAAAGAGAATCAAATAACCCAAATTGATTACCTTCTCCTACCCTTTATGATATAACTTGAAATGCAAATTGCATTCCCCTGCAAGAAGGGAAATAATGTCCCAAAGGCATTTCAATTAATTGCTGTAGTTAATTACACTCATAATTTTACTTGTGTGACTAATTATAATCAGGTTTTAGCAGTGTATATGGATTTATTTCTGATACTAAAAGCCCCAAACAGCAGGTTATTTTTGGGAAGTGCATTTAAACCTCATAATGCAAACTGCATGTTGTCTTGAAGGAGTTGTGTTTGCTCAGGAGGAGTTTGGGGGAGATCAGGGAGGAAAAGTGTCCTGGCTGAGGTCACTGTGGCCTTGCTGTGCCTCCAGCTGCAATTTCACTGCCTTTTCCACAGGAACACAGAATTTATCAGCAAATTCTACATTTCCTTTCTTTAACAATCCAATTTACATGTGATTTTCTCCCACACAAATCACTTCCCACAGCCACCTCAGCTCCCAGGTCATTTGTTTCTCTGTCACTGAGGAGTCCTTAAATTCCATCTCATTTCAGTGCTCACTGGAAGAAAATCACCAAGCCCAATTTTAACTCCATCTAAAAGAGCCTCCCATCTCCACGAGTAACAATTTTTCAGGGATTCATTTATAAAATAATGGAACCATTTAGGTGGGAAAAGATCTTTCAGGTCCTCAAGTCCAGCTGTGATTTTTGGGGTGTTGCTCCTGGGCAAGGTGCAGCAGCAGGCAATGGGGTCTCTGTGGGGTTGATGTCACACCTGGGATTTATCAAACTCGACACTTACTCAACTCTAGAACCAGACTGGGAAGTTAGATATGCCTCTCTATATATATATGTATATTTATTTTTTTTTTTACCACAAGTGGATGAATGGACATTTCACATGGATTTGCTGTGTGACATCAAAAACTGGGACGGGGCTGGAAAGTGCTGTTTTCCCTGTGAAATCCACATCTGGGTGGGCAAGGAAGGAAAGGACAAAGGAAAAAATCTTTACCCTTCTCTCCCTGCTAACACAGAAAACAAATTCTGTCCAGCCAAGTGCATTTTGAGCTGCTGTTGTGTCACAGGAGGAGCTGACTGTAAGTGGAGTCACCAAATTCATCAGAATTCTTTGTGGGTAATGTAAATACATTTCTCGTGAGTAATGGTTTGGTTTCCTTGTCTCTTGGTGCTTCCTGAGAAAAATGTTTTGCTGAAAACACATTGTATTAGGGATTTTTTGGTGCCTGGCCCTGCTGTCACCCCCTGGTGCCCTGAGGACTGGGAAGGAGCTGTGCCTTCACCTCTCACACCCCTGCAGCCCAAAGCTGGGAAAGGACTTTTGGATGGGTTGTGCAAAGCCCTGTCTGATTTGTTTTAACCCCAACACTTACAGCTCTGGAGAATTTTAATTGCCTGTGTTGTTTCATTTTTCTCTGGGGTTGCAGCTTCCAGCCCCACAGTCATCAGCTCTGCTCCAACACATGTGAAATGGATCAGGGCAGCTCTGGGCTAACTCTTCTGGACATGGGAAAATAATGTTCCTGCTGGATCCTTCTGAATGCTCCTGTTCCTCCCTCCACCCTTTCCTGTATCATGCCTTGGCTATTTGTCCTTCAGCAGCAACTGTCATTTCCTGGTGTCTTCACAATATAAGAATTCCATGCCAAATGGAGCCGAGACAGAATTCCTGAAAATCAGCACCTTCAGTTACCTGTGGAACAGCAAATTGCTTTTCCATAACCATCCTCACACAGCACATCACATGTCCCACTGGAAGCCTTCTTGTCTTTCCCTGCTTTTCCCATGGAATAGCTTTTTGGGGGGATTTTTATTTATTTCCTGCATTAATCCTGGTCCTGTCCTTGTCCCATCCTGCCCCAGAGCAGAACCTGGGTGAAAAAGGACAGACTGAACCCAATCTCTGTCCCAGGAGCAGAGGGAGCATTTCCCTTTGCTCTATTGCCACAACACAGTCAGTAAAAACTGTGATTCTTGTCCAGGGAGATTTTATTGAAAAGTAAAAACAGCGATCTTTGGCCACTGAGATTTATTCAAATGTAAAAACAGTGATCTTTGGCCACTGAGATTTTACTCAAAGTAAAAACAGTGATCTTTGGCCAGTGAGATTTTATTCAAAGTAAAAACAGTGGTCTTTGGCCACTGAGATTTTATTCAAAGTAAAAACAGCGATCTTTGGCCACTGAGATTTTATTCAAAAGTAAGAACAGTGATCCTTGGCCACTGAGATTTTATTCAAAGTAAAAACAGTGATCTTTGGCCACTGAGATTTTACTCAAAGTAAAAACAGTGATCTTTGCCCTGTGAGATTTTATCCAAAGTAAAAACAGTGATCTTTGCCCTGTGAGATTTTATTCAAAGTAAAAACAGTGATCTTTGGCCACAGATTTTATTCAAAGTAAAAACAGTGATCTTTGGCCACTGAGATTTTATTCAAAAGTAAGAACAGTGATCCTTGGCCACTGAGATTTTATTCAAAAGTAAGAACAGTGATCCTTGGCCAGGGAGATTTCATTCCCACTGGGGTTGGTGCAGAAGGGCTCCTAGAGAGGACTCACCCTCTTTCCAGCAGAATTTTTTCTTCCTTTCAGTTCTGTTTTAGCCTATTTTATAGTAAATAAGATGCTCCCACATTACAATTAATGGCTGTGCCCTGTGATTTCTCGTTTTCCGTTGGCAGTAAATGACAGCTCAGCCAGATCCTCCAGGGTTTGTTGCAATCATACTTTGGAGAGCTGCCTGTGGAATGAGAATTTCGGGGATAATGGGAGGGAAGAGGGGTGGTGGTTCTCACACAGCTGGCTTGGTGCAAAGGGCATTTCTCAGGAGTTCCCTGTCTGGGCTGGACACTGCTGGGCAAGGAGCCAAACCCCAGGAATCGCTGCTGGAGTGAAACAGATCCCAGAGCTCTGCTGACCTTAGAAACAGCCCAAGGCACTGCTGATCCCTGCCCCAAAAATGCCAACCCAGCCCTAAAGCCAACCCTAAATATTGTGAAGAAAACAGGGGGGAAGAAAAGTCACATTGCTCTTCTGACAGAGTATGGATTCCCCTTCAGCAAGGACGAAAGAAATAAAAACTCACAACAATTCAAATACAGGTCTGTTGTTCACCTTTTATTTCATTTCTGTTTGCTCCTCCAAAGTTTTTCAGTTACATAAAAATGCAGTCAAAGTATTAATGTTTGCTTTACACTTAAATAGGTTCCTTTGCTTTCCCACTTTTTTTTTTTTTTTTAAGCTTTTATGATTGATTAATATGAAAATAATTCCCCCCTCTTTGGTGAGCTGTGGTTGCTCTCACTGCCAGGATTTTCCTGGAAATGTATAAAGTCATCTCTGCAAATATTGCCCTAAAGAAAAAAAATTACAAATCTGCTGATAGGAAATCCTATTTTGGTGTGGCCAAAATCTAAAATCCTAAAAGAAGCTGTAACGTGTTATATGGCAAAGAAAAATGTTATGTCCCTCTTCAGAGGGAGAACTGCAATAATATAAGGAAACCCTATTTCCCAATATATTTTCTATAAGTAATTGGGGAAGATCTGAAGGAATTGGTTCAAACCACAACCTTCTTGGAAAAAAACTATGAATCTTGACCATATGTGAATATTGCAGGTATGCTACTATAAAAAATTATATATATATATATAAAAGAAATATATATTTCTATATATATAAGAAAGAGCCATTCCTTGAGCTGTCCTATTTTATTAGGCAAATAACAACTCTAAAGGGTCACCAGAGTCTCCTGCTTCAAGAGCAGCCCTCCAAAGAGAGGGAATTTCCCCAGATGTGCCTCTGCTGAGCCTCCCTGTTCCTCCCCAGCACATCACATCGGCCATGGCATCCCAGAGAAGGATGAATAAATAACTGAGGAACCCCACAGCCCCAGCAGGAGCTCAGGGAAAGGAATCCAGTGTCCTCATCTGAAATGAGCTGAGAGATCCTGCAGGAAGGAGGGGATTTGTGTGTGGGGTGAGTGTCCTTCCCTGGTGCTGCTCAGTTGGGTGTGAGCAATTTTTCCTTGCTTTTTGTTGTACCTTCAGGTAGGACAATGTGGGATTAGAGGAATTACTCCACATTTTACTGCTGGGTTTGCAGTGGTGAATGTAAACATGCTCCAAACCAACCCTTCTAGGCACTTAGGAACAGATTCCTCTGGAAGGTTCTCTGTGCAGCTCCTCAAGGCTCCTCAAGAGCTGGGTTAAAACTACAGGGATAATGCTCTCTCTAAGTGTTTTGGCTTCTAAAGCTGAATTTTCACTGGTTATCTCACAGTTCCTCTGAGTTCTGGTGGTTTGGGTTTCACCAGAGCAGCACAGAACTCCTGGGTTAACATCTGGAGGAGGAGAAGGTAATTCTGTACTGAGACACAACTCCCTGTGAGAGGCTGAGACAACTGAGAACAGCAACAACAACAAAACCCCCAAAAAGGACCAGAATGGTGAATTAGGTGATGAAGTTCAGTGTGCCAGGGAGCTGAGGATGCAGGGCAGAGGCAGCAGCAGCAGCAGGGCTTTGTTGGAGGGCAGGGGGATGTTTGCCCCAGACCAGAGCACCGTGCGGCCCTGCAGGGGCTGAGCTGGCCGGAAATTCTCCATCATAGGAGTGGAGTTCATCCCTTCAAAGTGCAGTGCTGAGAACTGGGAGAGCTGCAAAACAGAGCAGAGTGGTCAGTCCATCAGCCAGGGCACTGAGCTGCAAACAGAGCAGAGTGGTCAGTCCTTCAGTCAGAGCACTGAGCTGCAAACAGAGCAGAGTGGTCAATCCTCCAGCCAGGGCACTGAGCTGCAAACAGAGCAGAGTGGTCAGTCCTCCAGCCAGGGCACTGAGCTGCAAACAGAGCAGAGTGGTCAGTCCTTCAGCCAGGGCACTGAGCTGCAAACAGAGCAGAGTGGTCAGTCCTCCAGCCAGGGCACTGAGCTGCAAACAGAGCAGAGTGGTCAGTCCTTTAGCCAGGGCACTGAGCTGCAAACAGAGCACAGTGGTCAGTCCTTCAGCCAGGGCACTGAGCTGCAGAACAGCAGAGTGGTCAGTCCTTCAGCCAGGGCACTGAGCTGCAAACAGAGCAGAGTGGTCAGTCCTTCAGCCAGGGCACTGAGCTGCAGAACAGAGCAGAGTGGTCAGTCCTCCAGCCAGGGCACTGAGCTGCAGAACAGCAGAGTGGTCAGTCCTTCAGCCAGGGCACTGAGCTGCAGAACAGAGCAGAGTGGTCAGTCCTCCAGCCAGGGCACTGAGCTGCAGAACAGCAGAGTGGTCAGTCCTTCAGCCAGGGCACTGAGCTGCAGAACAGAGCAGAGTGGTCAGTCCTCCAGCCAGGGCACTGAGCTGCAGAACAGCAGAGTGGTCAGTCCTCCAGCCAGGGCGCTCTGTGGGCAAACCCGCGGCACCTCGCTCTGCTTTGAACCCGAGGCTTCCATGGATGAATTAAACCTGCAGGAAACGCCGGGGATGAATTAAACCCCGCAGGAAGCACTGTGGCTGAGGTCAGCGAGGCATGGCTCCTTCCAGGCCTGGAAATCACGGGCATTTCCCTTCGGAGGGAGCCAAGAGCTCTGTGTACAGCCCAAGGCCTGCTTAGCCCACGCTCCTGACGCACGGCGCGGCCTTGTGGGCCTCGGCATGGGGACAGGGGCAGGACACGGGGAATTCTGTCCTTGCTGCACATTGCTGCCGCCCTGAGTGACACTGTGGGTGATGAGGGACTGGGAATGCACTGGGAATGCACTGGGAGCACACTGGGAATGCACCAGGAGTAAGAAACCAGAGTGCAGGCGCTGGCTCCAGGCCAGGCCGTGCAATCTCTGCACAATCCGTGTTTCCCAAGCACTCCTCACTCCTGCAGGTCCAAAACAAGCTGCCTAACAGACTGGAGGTGTGGGGTTGGAGTTATTCCGTTCTGCTGTCCTGGCAGAAGGGAAAAGCTGTGGGATTTGGGGTGAGCAGGTGGCAGCAGTGCTGCTGAGGGAGCGCTGAGCTCAGGGATGACCTGGGGGGTTTTTTGGCTGTATTCTCACTCCGTCATTTCCCCTTCCTGCCCCTTTCCTGCCATTTCCCAGGGATGATTCAATAGGGTCAATCAGCACGTTTGGGCTCCAAGGAGGGTGTGTGGGGAAGGAGGAGTGGAGCAGCTGAGGTGTCACACAGGACAAAGGGACAAAGCCGGCGTCACTGTCACCTCCAGGCTGCCCTGTGCCACTCACCTGGCGCTGGCTGAGCTCAATTGGGGTCTCAAATATGGTCCAGATGACTCCCTCGTAGCAGTCAGGGGTGGTGAGGGAACCTTCATAGCGATAATACCTGCCCAGGTCTTCCTCAGGTGGGAGCAGAGAGCTCAGCGGCAAAGGATCCACCCGGGCTGTTTGCCCTGGAAAACCACGGGGAAAAACTCCTTGTAACCCTTCATTTATTCACATTTATCTTCACCCCACACAGCTTGTGAAACACCCAGCACGAGTGTCTTACCTTTGTATTTAATATTCTCTAATTCGCTCAGCAGAGCTGCGTAGTTTTTATTTTCTTCGTCAGCCTGAAAGGGAAATGTTTTGATTCCACACTGTGTGTTTCTCAACAAGGGAAACTAGTGGTAAATGGAACAGAAAAGGACCACAAGAGAAAAATAACAGCAAGCAGGATGTAGAAAAGGGTAGAGGAACCCAGAGCTGGCAGAATGTCTGCAGAGGATAGGGCGGCTCAGGTCTTGGACTACTGAAATATTGACATAATCCCTGAGATGTGAGAGGGGCAATTGGACATTTCACTGCCTACCTTGACAAAGAAGGCCAGCACAGCCAAACCATCTGGCTTCTGCTTGGCTTCTGTCACATCTGAAGCATCTTCTCTGATGTGGACCACGTGAAGCTGGAAGACAAGAGCCAAGGGTGATTATTTCCACCCTCAGACTTCCCCAGGGGAACCACCCAGCAGAGCTTGTGAACAGAATCCCCAAAAAACCAGAGTTCTGGGGTAAAACTCACCATCCACATGCAGTCTCACCTACCTCCATGGGATATTTCTCTCCATCTATGCTGTGCTCTGAGCCAGGGCTGGTTTGCATTTCACCTGGAACTCCCCAGTGCAAATGGAATTCTACTGCCTTGTATTTTCTTCCCAGACCCCCTCCTCCGACTCTGGGGGATGTGTTCAGTGTCACTTTAACTGGGGGAAAAAACAGTGAATTGTTTTAAAGGAGAAGATCAGATCCTACATTAACAGTATGTGAGAGCAGAGATGTTCTTGAGATTCAAATTTATCCCAAAATTCTCGCTTGGCTTTTCAGACTGGGTGTTCCAGAAATTCAACTCTGCAGAAAATGAACTCGTATAAAATCATAGCTGAGTTTGAGATGAATTATAACCATTATGACCTCTGGAGTCAGAGCTTCTTATACCTCTCAGAAGACCCTGTATTCCTTATTTATCTTTTTTTTCTAAGAAAACCCTCTCTGTCAAAGCAAATTTGATCCCAGTCTATTTGGGTTTAACCATCATTTTAATCTCCTGTTATCTGCACTGTAACATTTCCTTTGGGCAGGGTTTAAAGATATTGTGTTTTAATTTAGAGTAGTGCAGCAGTTTAAGCCTAAATCATATATCTTTGAGATGCATTTTAACATTTTATTTTTTAAGACCTCCACGTTAAGCACAGCACTTTCCTTTGCATAGGAAAATTCTGGATTGCAGCCCCAGAGGAAAATTCTGGATCGCAGCCCCAGAGATTTCATGTCTGCTCTGAATTCCAAATGAACTTGGAGAGTGCATGAGTCATTTAGCTCCTTTGCTTTTTAATCTGTAAATGGATGAGTCAGATGTCTTTGTGGGCTTTGTTTATTTAGCTTAAGACCTTTGGGACAGCGACCTTTGCTCTCTGCCCATCACGGACACAGCGAGGCTCTAATCTCACCTGCAGCCTCTAATTGCAGCTGTAATTTCAGCAATAACCTCCTCATTTAGTACAGGAATTGGTTGTCCTCAGAGGGAAGAAATTTTTAAAGCCCAGATTAAATCCCTAATCCTTATGCATGGCTGGGGAAGAGGAGAGTCCTCAGCAATCGTCATAAATATTAATTTTGGTGTAAAAGGAGCTTTAATATGGACATCCTGGAGTATCACCCTGTAATGGGAAAGTCATTAATCCATGTGTTAGTGAAAAGTCAAAACATTCTTTTTTCCTGTGGTCTGCCACGATACCAGTGGTTTAAATTAGAATCTCTGGCTGTTAAAATCTCCCCTTTTAAATCAGGAAATATTTGCCACTCACTGCTTTCTGCTTTAAGGATTTGGCAGTTAAAATATCTCACCTCGGATTTCTTAAAACACCTCTAGATAATTTCCAAAGCAAACAGACCACAGGTTTCTTTCTAAGGCTGAAGGAATTGAAGATAATTTTGTTGGAGCAGCATCCTCAGCATTGTGAGGAAGGCGAAGGAAGGTGGAGAAAGCGGAACAATTCTAAATTACTGTTCATTGATTCACTGTTTACTGATTCACTGAGGATCTGATTGACATCACACAACTTCTGTGTGCACAGAAAACAGGTTTGGGGCTGAGATTTCAGCTCGTTGTTGAAAGAGCTAATAAGACACAGCGCTGTGGATGATTTCCCCACGTGATGCTTTTGTCCAGCAGGAGTGGGAAAGGACAAGCCCAGGAATGAAGAGATTTCAGCAGAAAATGATCAAACTCTGCCCAAATTGCTGTCCTGGACCTCTCTGCCCACCTGCTGCCCCCCAGCCTGGGCTGTGTTTGGTTGGAGGGTTCTGGTTCAGAGTTCCTGGGACACCTCCAGCTCAGTTCCTGCACAGAACCAATTCCTGCTGGACAGTGAGAGCCACAGAACCCCAAAACTGCATCATTCCCACAAATCCCCACAGAGCTTTGGCTCCAGAAACATCCTGGGAGTTTCCCTTCTGAAACAGAGCGTTGGGATCTCATCTGAGCTCCCCTGCTGCTCTCCAGGGATGTGGAAGGAGTGAGGAAAAGCACAAATCAATCCCTCAAGCACAGATTTGGGCAGTATTTACCTGTGTGACCATTATTTTCCACGTTCCACACCCCAGAGCCTTTCACATCGTATCCTTCAAAAGTCAGGGGCGTAAGGCTCTTGTTATAAACCACATTTCGGGTGACAATGTTGACAGGGGATTGTTTCTTTCCACTGCAGGCTGTGTTTATCTTGTGCCATAGAGCAGGATCTGTTTAAGGAAGAAGAAAATATCTATTTTTTTTTTCTGTAGACAGCAAATGCTTGAGAAAAATCACCCAAACAAAATATTCACGCTTGGGAAATTGGGGACATCACCCCAGCTTGCTGGGGGGATTTACTCTGGTGCACGTTGGGGGTTATTTTTACATTTGTATTTTTATGTTTTTCCACTTATTTATGCATTTTTGCATTATCCTTGGCTGAAACAAATCAAACAGTTACCGCAAACAGTGCTGTCTTCAAAATGCTCCATTCAGCACTGACATTACAAATAACAGGACCATGATGCATTAAAGGCTGAGTTCTGTGAATTTTTGCATTGTTTCTCTCAGGAGAAGAGAGATTATTTCCCATTTGCAAAGGGGAAATTTGCAGTTTTTTCCAATATATTCCAATGTGATTATTGGAAAAATAACTTGCTTGGCAGTACCTTCACACTGTGGCTGCTCACACTTCTGGGCCCGATAGCACCAGTGGCCTCCCACTGAAAAAATCCAATAAAAACATCAGGTGAATGGAAAGTTGTACAAATTGTTTCCCCCAAAAGCAGCAGTGCAATGGACTGGCAGCTCTGCCCTCTCTAGATCTCCTCCTGGTCTTTCATAAATCACTTTAAATCTGTTAATATCCCCCCAAAACAGTGCTGGCAGGAATCCTTAGCACTCTGGATCATCAGAATTCCACATGGGTTGCAGCCCTAAAAAATTTGATTTTCAAACCTTGGCTTCCTCAGCTTCTTGAGGCACAAGCTCCACATTTGAATATAGGCAGTGTTAAAATAAATTTCCTTTTACCAGCTCTGCACTTGCCAGCCTTTCCCAGACTTGTAAATTCACTTATGCAAGAGGACTTATCTCCCCTCGTTCCAGGAACTCTTTAAAGGTTATTGGTGCAGCAAGGAATTCTGAGAAATGAAGGATCTCACTTCCTGAGAAACCTGGAGGATCTCTAGGCTGACTCAGCTGGGACCAATCCCACGGGGATGGGTGCAAAATCCTTCAGCAGAACATCCGAATTTCGCTTTTTCATTGTCAAAAGAAATACCAAATTCAGTTCCTCTGATTTAACTTTGTGTTGATCTAGTCAGGAAAGTAGGGATTGTTCTGTTTATCCCAAGTTGCTTCAGTGGCTGTTTATTTAATCTAAACTTTAAATTGACTTTGACAGGGGTGGTTCTCCTTGGCTACTTAACTTCAATCCATAACAATTCAAACCCTCTTAGAATCATGATTAATGCCACAGCTTCTGTTTGCTTGTGATTAGTAAATTATAGACTTTTAATAAACGGCTAATCAATTTTAAGGATAATTATGGAGGAGCCCTGTCACTTGACTGGTAATTACCTTAATTTGTAATTTATAACACACCTGCTGGGCACCTCAGAATGGCTTTTAACACCTTTATCTTGATATCAGTGCCATAACAATAGATCCATCTATGAAGGATTTAGAGGTTATAAATAGGGAATTGTTATAAAACACGAGCAGCTGGGACACAGAGGGAGACCTGGTGGCAATTAATATAACCTTAAAAAATGACAGTTTTGGTTTTTCTTTCACAAAAACCAGATTTCTGCTGAAAACCACAAACAATGTTGCCTCACTTTCTAGTTTGGAAAGATTGGGAAGAAAAGCAAACATTGCTTTTCTCTGTGGGGATTTCTATGTTGCTGTCCCATTAATATTCTTTAATTATCCAAAAATCAGTTTTGACAAGGTTTTATTACTTTGCAGGACTTCTAAACACACACAAAACTTCACTATCCAGCACTGATTGTTGCATTTATTTTTTTTTCTCCAGGGCAGTGGCCTGAGCTCCAGCAGCACCGAGATTTTCCTCATTCCCACTGGGAACCAGCAGAAGTTCCAAGCCCAGGATGTCACCAAGTGCCTCCATCGGTATTTCAATCAATAAAAGCCTGCAGAGTGAGAGGTGAGTTGATCTCCACACTACCTGGGTGTGTTCCATGGGTGGTTTTTTCATGGATTAAAGACTCCAGGTGTGTTTTTGGCAGCTGCTCAGGGGTCAGTGTGAACTTTAACAACTCCAGCACCCTGGGATTGGGAATTTCTTGGCAATTCACACGTGAACCAACCTTCAGGAGGAAAAAACTCAAGCAGAGCCACAGCAGACCCTGAGGGAAGGAGGAACATCCCCAGATTATGCTGTTGGTGGTCATAAATCAGTGCCTGTGTGCCAGAGGAGGAACGGGAATAGTTTATGGGAATGGGAATGGGTTATGGAGCATTTCAGTGGCAAATCCACCCTTCCCAAACAAAGATTTACTGACTTTTTACTGCCTGAACAGGTGTGTTCTCTCAAATAAACTGGTGGGTTTCAATCACTGCTCGGTAAACTGACACGGGAGGACAGGAAAAACCTTCCAGCCAGCCTGGGCATCGAGAGGATGGGGAGAAAAAAGTTTAATAAAATCAAATTGAATTTAAAAAAATCCAGCCCTCAGTGGCTACAGTGCTGTCTCTGTCGAATCCCACCAAATAATTAGTGTTTAATTTCTGCAGCTTCCCACCAAATTCCTGATGTCCCTGAACAAGACAGGAGTTGTGTTTTCTATCAGGTGCCCATCCCAGTTGTGGCTGGGTGGTGTTAGTGAAGTAGGACAGCATAGAAATGCAACATTTCATAGGAAAAAGCTCCTTAAAGCTGTTAAGCCTCACAGAAGGAGCTAATTAAACATTACAGAGCGAATTCCTGTTTATTGTGAATTAGGGGTTTTTCTTGATTGGCAGCGATGGCACATTGGGGAACAGAATCCTTTGTGAAGGTGCTGCTCAGGAGGAACCACACAGCCCCTGAGGAGGAAAATTTGCATTTGGATTTTATCTGAGCCGGGTGTGATTCCCCCCTCCCTATAGGAAACTGGCATTACAATGGCTCTTTCTTCCCCTGAGCTTTGGGGCTTTCTTTCTGCAGCACGAAGGGAAGATCCCTGTCACATCCCCGTGGGTTTTGAGCATGATTACACCCTAAGTTATGTTGTCCAGGCCACTTTGAATTGTCTGAGCGGCTCCTGCCACTTCCCTTAGAAGACTTTTCCACAGTCTATTAGCCCACACTGTCAGGAAATGTTTCCTATTTAATAGCTTACATTTTCCACTTCCTTATCTGCATCCCATCACTCCTCACTCCTAGAAATATCACCGAACCACCCTAAACAATTCTTTTCCCTCCCTGGTGTTTACAGCATTCAAATAGTTCCCTCTCAATCTGTAATTCCTGTTCTGGATTCATCCATCTCTTGTCCCATCTCTTGACAACTTCACCTTCCCACTGCAAAATCCTCCCCTCTGAACCCCTTTTTTTGCAGGTCTGGGGACACCTGGATCCCAGCCTTGGTGCTCTTGCAAGCAAATCTCAGCTCCCACATTCCTTTTCCTGTTTTTCATTTTATTGCCTGGAGAAATGCAGCAGAAAGTGGGATTTTCTGTGGTTTAGGGTTTGGTTTTTTGTTTGTTTGTTTCTGTAGCTGAGGTGCTGAAATGATTGCTGTGATATATAGATATGGACAGAGATATCACACCTGGGCTCATTATATTATCAATTATCACATTTTATTACGGATCCTCAGTTGAAATGGTTCTGTTCCATACCATTGGTGTCACACGGACTTTATTTGGTTTAATTTCGACTAGGGCTGCACTGGGTGGCTCTTCCCCCACAGAGGTCAGGACAGTTAAATTTAGGGAGTCTCTCCTGGCACATGCCCAGCCCCACTTATCTCTGCCTCTTCCTCCTCGAATTTACAACTTGTTTCCTGACCAAAGCTGCTTCTTGGCACAGGGGGAGTTGGAAAACAATACAATTACGTATTGTTTTCATTTCATTATAAACGTTTTCGATTGTTTTAGCGATCAAGCCTCGTTCGGAAGCTCGAGGCATAAAAAAAAAAAAAAAAAATAGAATTCCTCCAGTTGAGAACTCCCTCTCCTGTCCACTCGGGCAGGACAGTGCTGCTGGCTGGGAGCCAGGAGGGAGCAGCTCTGCCAAGGTGCTATTGTGTGATCTAGGAAAAGACCCTTCAGCCCTTTGGATCGTGCTGGGATTGTCTGAATTCCAGAAAAGTTCCGAAAGCTGCTTTGTCCCTCTCTGCCCTGCTTGCTGCCCTACTTGGAGCCGTTTGGAGCGCGGTGAGCTCAGAGTGCTGTGGGACAGACAGGTGGGGCCAGGCTGGCTGGAAATGCCCTTTTCACCTGCTTGTGGCACTAAAGGGTCACTAAAAGGGGGCTAAACACACTGAATTTGTGCTTCTGATCAAGCTGATTAATTTTCTGGAGTTTATTCATTTTCTACCTTGCCAGCTGTTTTTATGAACTCTGTGGAAGTGTCAATGACCTTTCTGCCACCAGCAGGGACAGCAGGAAAAACCTGTGTTGGTTTTCAGTCCAAATCCCTTCTGCCTTTCACCCTGAGCCCTTTGTTTGTCCCTGTTGTCACCCTTTCAGCCCCATCCTGCCTGTCCCTGTTTTTCCTGGGACACTCAGTGCTCCCAGTGCTGCCATTCCCAGAGCCCAGGATGCCATCAGTTCTCACTGCTCTGTTCTCAATTCTCAAATCCATCCCCAAAATCTGCTCTCATCTCTGCAGCCTTTTCCACGAAAAAGGCAAAAGCTGGGTTTGCATGGGATGTATTTTTAGGCTTGGCTTGTGTTGGGCTCATCCTATTTTTAGCTGGCTCTGTGAAACTTTCTATTTTTAGTGCAAAAGACAAAACAACTTAAAAGCAATTGTTATCTAAGGCTGTCTTTCTAATTAATGAGATTGCTGAGCACAAAGTGACCATATATACATGAGAATATTTATACATTCTTAAGCATTACACATCCTCAGGAAGCCCCAGTCAGCCACTTGGACAGACAAAATCAGGTCCAAAAGTTCACTTCTGCATCTGTGTGTCTCTGCAAGTGTTTGTGGCCATTCATTGCTCTTCACTTTTAACCTGGAATTTTATTTTTCATCGTGAGCCACATCTTTGTGCACAAATATTGCAGGATGTGATGGGGAGTTAGCCCTGAAAATCAGCTTTATTTCAGGGGTGAAGCCTTTCAAATCAGCAGATCTGCTGGGAGTGAGGTGTTTACAATTTGCACATTACACATAAATCACATGCTCAATGAGGTCTTAGAGCACATATAAACTCCAGGAAAAACCCAGAGAGACTCAGGGGTTCTGGATATCCCTACTAACATCTGCAAAGGACTTCCTTTGTGCCAGAGAGCAGGGGAAGGTTTGGAGCTGTGACCTGTGGTGCTCTGTGCCCTCAGAAATGTCCTGTATCAAAGACAGAAGCTGCTCTTGAACAAAAAATGGATATCCAGGGCTAAGGTGATCTCCATCTCTGAGGGATTTTGCCTGGCTCTGTTTAATAAAAATACAGTGCAGAATTATTTTTTCTAAGTATTTTTAAAATTTCATTCAAACAAATCACTTTGTGGCTTTGCTGTCCTTTTGCAGTCTTTTATGCCCAGCTTTTGATGACTGCTGCTGGGGCTAAAAATACACCTAAAAATCTAATAACAGGCCATTGGATATATTCTGCAACACAGCAAAGCATCTCCTGCAATGCCACGAGCAGGGAAAAGAGCTGCATGGAGAGTTTGCCAGGGATTCACCATGTTGTTTTTTGGGAATTTCAGGTAATCCACACCTCCCAAATCACCTGTGGATCACTGCCTTTGCTCTGTTCCATCTCTGACATTGCATTTCTGATCCTTCTCTTTTAATCAGCTGAAAATGCACCTTTTCACCCCAGAGTGTGTCCAAGTGCAGCAGCATCCCAAACTTGCCAGCCTGAAAGTGGATTTGGAGCCCAACCAGAAATCTGTGTGCACTCCACACCATTGGAACTGCAAAGGGAAGAACTCACAGCATTTTTTATTTATTTTTTTTAAAGCTGCTGATGGAGCATTCAGGGGTGTTTTGTACCTGAACGGCCCTGAGGAAACCCCAGAGTGAGAATTAATGCTGACGTCAATGTCCGCATGGTTATGTAAATGTAATGTTTGTGAGGGCTAAAATCATGTGAGCAGAAATATAGAAAATTAGGGGAACCTAATCTAATCTAAATTAGAGGAATGTCCTATCAGGCATCAATCTTCGGGAGCACCAGAGCATGGACTGTGGGAGATCTGTCTCCTCATAAAGCAAAAGGTTAAAACATGCTGGGGTTCATTCCATTCCCCATGAAGAAAATTAGTTGTTCAGTAACACCTGGAGATTGCTCTAACCTCAGCCCAGAGAGGATGGAGGGGGGGGGGGGGATGGAGGGATGGATGGATGGAGGGATGGATGGATGGATGGATGGATGGATGGATGGATGGATGGATGGATGGAGGGATGGATGGATGGAGGGGATGGATGGATGGATGGATGGATGGATGGATGGATGGATGGATGGAGGGATGGATGGATGGAGGGATGGATGGATGGAGGGATGGAGGGATGGAGGGATGATGGATGGATGGATGGATGGAGGGATGGACATCCCTACTCTCTGAAAGGCACTAGACTGGCTCCACCCTTAATAAAGCCTCACTCCCAAAAAGTTTGGAATATTCCTTTTGGAAATTTTGCTTCTCTTTTTCCCCAAAACAGCACCTGAGGGTCACTGAGCTCTCAGAGGAATCAAACAATAAACCTGAGGTGGATCAGTGGAGCTGTGAATGGCAAATGCTGGGATCTGGATGAGCCAGAGGACGAGGAGCTGGACAGAGCTTTGGGAGGATGGACTGATCCCTCCACCAGCCTGCCTCAGTTTCCCTCTCCCACAATCGGGATAACAACCCTTCCTTCCTTAGGAAGCCCTCCAAGGATTGTTAATCCTAATTTTCAAACCCAGGTGCTTTGCTATCAAGACGAGGCTGGCAGGAATTGCAAAGATTAGCTGATAAAATCAGTCCTTTGCCTGATTCAGGGTGGTGAGTTATGAAGTGCCCAGGTGGAGGTGAGTTAAATGAGCTGCTCAGTCCACATCACTCTGGTTCTGACAAGTGGCAAGATAGGAAGGAAATGATTATTCTTTTTAAAAAACAGATAACAAGAAGGAATATAGCAAGAAGGAATTTCAGCTGATTCTCAGAAGTGAAGTTTCTTGAAATCTTTAGGCTTTAGCTTAATAAAATGTATCCTGTGGGGCTTCTGCCTCGGGAAAAGTTTGGAGAAGAAGGTGAAGAGAGCAAGTTTCTCATGTGTTAATGACTGTGTGATTTGGTTCCCACTGGGAGAAAAATCTGGAAATAATCTGCATTGGGGAGGCAAAAACGCCGACAAAAATCATATATGCATTCCTTCTATTACTTCCTTCTGATAAAGTGCTAAACCCTAATTATTAAAAAACGGCCACAAATTATCATATATGCATTCCTTTCATTACTTCCTTCTGATAAAGTGGTGAACACTAATTATTAAAAAACAGCCACAAATTATTATATATGCATTCCTCCTATTACTTCCTTCTGATGAAGTGGTATACACCAATTATTAATAAACAGCCATAAAATATCATATAGCCATTCCCTGTATTACTTCCTTCTGATGAAGTGGTAAACACTAATTATTAACACCGACCTAATAAAGTCACAAAGGTTTTCTACAAAGCCCTTCAGGTTTCCCTAACAAATCCCCAAGGGAGCAGCACGTTTAGCAAAGTGTTAATAGTGATCAATAGCAAGCAAACACGAGCTGCAGACTTTGGAAAAGCAAAGGCTCTTTGTGTTTCTGTTTATTTGCCCCACGTGTGGGCAGAGAGAACAGGGGCTGAGGGAGAGGGGAAGGAGCAGAAATTCCAGGTGAGAATCTGGGAAAGCCGAGCAGCTGAGGGATGCAGAATTCGTTAAAAGTAGAGAAACTCCGGCTGGGGAACTTCAGGCGCTTTCTGAGCACCTCTGAACCTTGATCTGCTTTAAAGCACCTCCTCGAGCAGCTCTCAGCAGCACTTCCCCGACAATGCTTTATCCCTTTTTCCCTCCCTGCACTCTGCTCTATTTCAGGGCAAACAATGAAACGCTCGGAGCTCTAACAGCTGCGGTGCTTCATTTCCAGCCTCTGTGCTGCTATTTGCATAGGAAAGGGGATTTATTCCTTGCTGCAGCATTGCTGATTAAATTGAAGCAGGGGGAAAAAACCCCTACCTTCTGCATTTTTTCAATCCTAATTATAGATGGCTATTTAATTGAGCCATCCTAAGTGCACTGTGTACTTATAGTGCCCAGGGAGCAAAAATAGATGGGGCTGCTGGGCTGATGCAGCAAAGACATATTGTTCTTTCTCTCTCAGCAGAATTTCATCTTGGATCACACACAGCGGAACAAAAGGAGTAGAAAATTCAAACAAGCGATTTCTTGTAAGTTTAGATGAGTTTTAAAGATTAAAAAAAATTATGTTTTGGTATTTTAAATGCACATGCATGATAAAATTCAGAGATTGAGTCAAAGCTCATTGATTTTCCTTGGAGGAGGAAGGCAGATAGGATCTCTATAAAGGTGAAAAGAAACCCCCAAAGCACTCATTCATTCATGAGAAAAGCCTATACTTGATATTTTACCACAAATAATAAAAGGCAGAGAAATAAATAAACCCTTCTTCATTCACCATAAAGAACCAGAGAGCCTGCACTGCATGTCCTGATAGTCAGAAACAAATCAGAAATCAGAGTAACCTTCAGATGGAGTTAGAAAGAGCAGGGAAGGACTTACCTACTGCCTCTGTCTTGAGAAGGTGCAGGGAGAACAGAGCAAGGAACAGCAATTCCATTCTCTATTTTAAATAGGCTCAGTGTTGAAACCAGAATTGATTAGACTCCTCAGGATGTGATCATATTTCTGCTCTCAGTTTTATACTGGAGTAAGTAGTCCAGGACAGACCTGAAAGCCATAGCAGGAAGGTGAACTCCTCCCCTTTGTAATTTCTCCAGATTTGCCCTGCTCCTGATTTGCCTAAATTTATTCATTCTCCAAAGTGAATGGCAAAAGGAGTGAGGCTTTCTGGCACTGAGTGAATAACTGAGACTTTACAACCTGCACAGGTTTAGAACCCTCTGAGTGAAATGCTTCATTTTTATTTACTGGGAGTTTTTCTGCTGGCAGCGCTCGTGACATTCAATTAATACGTGAATGTTCGTGTTTCCTTTCAATAAAACAGTGACACAAATCAAACCCCAACTCCCCCTCATTCCTACCCCACAGCTCTCCAAACAGGATTGGAGTTGATTTGTGGGACTGGAAAATGGGAATTCTGTGTGCAGCAACAGGAAATGTTAATTAGGTGACATGGAACACCTTACGTGGGTAATTAACTAATGATACATTTTTTGATAATACTTTTCCTTAACTTTCTGCTTTTGGTTTCTATAGCATTATATATAAATTTTTTTTCCCCTTGAATTTCCTCTCTAAATTGTTTAATTCCATATACCAGATTCAGTGGCAGCTCAGACTTTATGTTCAACAGAGAACAGTGACGCAGCTTCATTACAGACACAACACCATCTCTGGGGTTTTGGGGAGTGGATTCTGATCCAGCTGAGGAAAACAAATGAGGGAAGGAAATAATTTCTTCCCCAAATGTCTGTGGGGTTCCAACCCCAGTGCTGGGCTGGGTGGAAGCAGAGCAGGATGGCAGAGCCTGGGATGGACAGAGTGAAACGAGGAGCTTCCAGCTGAGCTGAGCATGCAGAGTCATCCAGCACAGGCTGAATTCCATCCAAAAGCAGCCAAGAAAATCCTCCTAGCCTTGCCCAGGCCCTGCTGCCCTCCCAGAGGGGTCTCAGGGGCTCTGGAGCTGCAGTCACACCCAGCCAGCTGACTCAGAGCAGCTCCTCTATTCATAAAAACGGGGCTATAAATACCAGCCGACAAGGAGGAGTGTTTTTCCATGCTGCACTCGCAGCTCCAGGCTGCTCAGGCTGCTCTGCCTGCACATGGGGATGAGGGAAATAGTTCCTGCAGGGGAAGGAAGGACAGGGAGGGAATTCTTGGTGTTTTTTCCCTTCTCCAGGTGAATGCTGAGCACGTAGGGACAGCAGGGCGGTGCCAGGTCCTCCAAGGGCATCCAGGAGACAATTCCCTCCTGGCTGGGCTCTTTCCTTGGGATGCTCCTCACTGGGGAGCTGAAACTACACCTTTGGAATTTTTTTTCTCCCCTGCTCTGTTTCTGTGTAGTCCTCTGAAACCCTCTGCTCAGCACTGCAAACCTGAGGCTTAGCAATTTTGGTCTTGAAATCCAGGATTCTTGACTTACTTCCTTTTGGTTTCTAAACCTTCCAGCCTGTCATTGTTAAAGTGGTAATAAACTGCACTGCAGTGATGTTAATTAAGCCTTTATTTGTGCTCGAAAGTGAAGGCAAACTCAGGGAAACACATTCCCTTTCCTTATAAAGCCTGGAATCGAAATAAACAGGGCAGGCATCATTTAATCTCCTTTTTTTTTCTAAAGAAACTCACCTGATAAGTTGGTTATCAGTTCTTGATGGCATCGTTGCACTGCAGGATAGTTCTGATTCCTTTTAACACCAAAACTATGCCAAGGCTGGGACATTGAACAACATGGCCAAGATTTTGGTCATTGAACCTGAAGATGTGGGATAGGGATGGACAGGTGGGAATATCAAAACCAGTGAAAATTACACTTATTTTGTGCAAAAAATTCCTCCAGGAGAGCGGCTGGGGGGGAGGAGCAGAGCTCTGTGTTTTCAAAACAGCTCCGAAAAATCTTGGAAGGAGATCATACATCCCATTTGTGTCTTCCTCTCCAGAAAGGAAGACTTTAATCTGCATAAATTGAAACATAAATTGGATAAATAGGCTCCTTATTTGTATTACTCCCTTCTCCTGACTGTTTCTTCCTCGCAGGCCTTGTGATGCCCATGGAGAGGCTGAGCAGAGGTGGATATTCTGATCCCACTTTGCTGCAGGTCATGGCAGCTCAGGTGGGTCAATTTGGATTTTCCACTGAAAATCATTATAAAAAATTCAGCCTGAAGCCTCTCCTGCCTCTTCCTCCTCTCTTCAACATGGTCAGGGATTGTTGTCCTCTCCACAGGCAAAATCATCAGATAATTCTACAAAATAAATCCATTTCTTACACATACATAGAAACAATGTGGACATCCAGATAAAGAAATGTAAAAACAATCACGGAACTGAAAGAAAAACAATCACAGGACTAAAAAAAAAATGTTGCACTAGGTGAACTCTGGGTAAATATAAATCAAAGGCTGCAAGGTACAGGCAGTGTTTGAGGTGTCAGCCTGAGATGCTGGAGATTAGATCAGGTTCCCTGGAATTCTGTGTCATCTTGAACAAACAATGGGATTGTTCTTTTCTCATTTATGGGATGCAGATAACAATTGCCTCACAAGTGTACAGGGAGGGTAAGTACCAGGAATGCTGCACAGTTCCTGGAATATGGCAGGAGAAAAATGCCCTGGAATTGAGGTTGTTCCATGAAGAGGTTGGGTTTTAAATTCGAAGTATTTTCCATCTGGTTTTGGGAGCTCCAGCTATATCACAGAGGGTTGGAATACACAAATCTGGGGGTTTCTGTATATTGAAGCCCACTAAAAAAAGCACTTCCCACACTATTGTCTCCCTTAATCCAGCAACATTGTGCTAATTTTTATGCAATTCTTTTAGGGAAATCAGATTACAAATCTTTTGTGGAGAGCTATTTATACCACTTGATATTACTTTAATTACATTCTGATCTCACATTGTTTAGCATTTTGTGCTCCAGCACCAAATTTTCAAATTAGAGCAATTCCAAGCAGCATTTTCAGGAATATCTAGAGCACTCTGGAGCCCAAATTCACAGGTAATTTATTTTTAGCAGCCAGGGTATTTTCAAAGCCGTTTCTCTTTGTGGCTATTCTGTCCATCACAGGTGTCCTGTGCCCCCCTGGGCTGTGCTGCCACTGTTGCTGTGAATAAAAGGATCTGCTGGGCTGGCAGTGAGAGGTGACAGAAATAGTGGGGCCCTTGTTCAGCAGCAACCTCACACCACAGGTGTGGCTGCCAGGGCTGGGCTGGCATGGCAGAGGGGAATTTATCTGGGACACTGCGAGAGGAATATTTTATAGGATGTTAATGCACCCCCAGGCTTCAGGAATCAATTCTCAGCCCTGATTTCTATGTGATCATTTCCTTGTGACCATCTGAAATACTTATTACTTGCTTATAATTCTATAAAATATAATACTTATACTTTAAAAGTGTAATAATTAATTATAATGTATACCCAGTACACAAAAATTTTGTACCTACTAATTGCACACTAAACTGAATACACTTCCACACACTTCAACAGAAGAAAAAAAAGGAGTTCTAGAATTTCCCTTTTTCAGCTCAATCTTTTTGCCCAAATTCCTCACATTTTAAATTTGGCAGAGCCATCAGAGTTCACAGATCCCCAGTTGCTGCTGCAGCCATCAGATGTCAGTGTTGAATGTGGGAGTCCATGAATTCAGCTGAGCTGCTTGGTGAGATTGTGCTGGAAAATCGTGGCCAGTGCAGATGAATCCTTTGCTAAGGTAACAATAAAATATGAATTAAATCAGAATGAATAACGTGGCTTTACCTGGGTAATTGTACAGCTCACCTGGGCTGCTGGGCTGTTCAAAATCTTCCTGCTCCCGCTGTACTCTCTATTTTATTCCAGCACTGCCCTCTGCTGAGAGCATGGAATTTGTGTCCTGAGAGGTTTTTCCCTCCCAGTCTCAGGTATTTTCAATGTGGTTCTCAGAAATCATTTGCATTTTAAAAGGTGGAGAAAGGAAAGGTTTAATGGTATTGATGCTGGTTTGTTAATGTCCAAGCCACATTAAATAAACCCAAAATATCCTGTAGCAAAGGCACGGGTAGTGATTGATGTCTGTTGGTTTTTAGCTCCATTCTCATGCAGGAATTCAGTGGGAAAAGGGCATTTTCTAGGCTGTTGGGGTCCAGATTGGTGACACAGCACTGATATTCTTATTTCACACTTTCTCCTCCAAACCCACAAAATTCTGTCCTCCCTTTCCCAACTCTCTAACCCCTTGTGATCTAATTTATTTGTGAGCTAAAGCTGAATTCCCTTCATTCCATTTTAGAACACCCTTAAAGAATTTTAAACTACTGGCATGGTCACTCATTTCCCCAAGGTCTGGCCAGGCTTTGCTCTTGTCCAAGGCTGCTCTCAGCAGCTCATCCGTGTGACAAACATGTTCTGCAGTTTGGGTTATCCTAGCAACTCAGCTGTGATCAGCAGTGCCCCGAGCTGGCAACCCAAACATTTAAAACCACACCTGGTTAAAGTTTAATCTCTGTCACCATGCTGATGTGGCAGCAGGAGCTGCGTGTCAGGAGTTGTCCTGAGCCCAGGAAGGAGGTGGGAGCTCCCGGGGAGCATGGGATGAGCAGAGCCCACCTCAGGAGGAGCTGAAAGGAGCATTTCCCACCATGAGTGGATTCTCCAACTGCTCTGCCAACTACACCAAGATCTGGAGTCACTACCTGGTGCTGGCCCTGGGCATCCCCCAGCTGACCATCAACGTCGCCTCCGTCATCTTCAACTGCACCGTCCTCGTCACCCGCCTGGCCAGCAGGGACCTGCACAAGCCCATCGCCATCCTCTTCTGCAACCTGGCCGTCTCTGACCTCTTCACCAGCTTCTCTGGCTTCTGGATCTCCCTGCTGTTCATCACCAACCCCGACATCACCATCTTTGGCTCCAGGGACATGCTGGCTCCCTACGCCCTCTACACCACCTCCATCCTCTCCACCATCTACAACCTGGTGAGCATCGGCGTCGAGCGCTACCTGGCCGTGGCCGAGAGCATGAGGACGAGGTTCAGGGTGGCCAGGAGCCACTCCATCGCCGTGGTGGTCAGCAGCTGGCTGCTGGCTTTCTTCCTGGGCTGCCTGCCCCTGCTGGGCTGGAACTGCCTGCACGCCGAGAGGAGCACCTCGGTGCTCTACAGCCCCTTCTGCGTCAACTACCTCGTCTTCGTCGCCATCCCCAACGTCGCCGTGGCCTTCGTGGTGCCGCTCTTCACCTACCTGAGGATCATCCTCCTGCTGAGGAAGAGGAAGCTGAGGATGAAGGCGTGTGGCCAGGCCTCGGGCACCTACAAGTCGGCTGAGCTGCAGGTGGCCAGGACCAGCATCTCCATCTGGCTGCTGGCGCTGGTGTCCTACGCGCCCTTCTTCGCCGGCGTCATCTTCGACGCCACCAACCGGCGCTGCCACGCCGACCTCTACCCCGGCGTGTACATCTTCAGGAACTGCACGGCCATGCTCATCACCATCACCTGCCTGGGCAACCCCCTGCTCTACACCCTCAGGCTGAGGACGCTGGGAGCCAAGCTGAAGGCGCTGCGGTGCCTCCCGGCCAACCGCGTGCGAGCGTGCGCCATCGAGAACATCTAGTGGGGATGGGCTTGCTCTGGGACTGAGCAGGAAGGGGATTCCAACCCTGGCAGCAGCTTCAGGTGGATTCAAACAACATCTGGATGTGGCCCTTGAGTTTGTGGTTTGGTGGTGAATGTGGTGGATGGTTGGAGTTGATGGTCTGGAAGGAGTTTTCCAGCGTTGGGAGCTCTGTGATTCCCTTCCTGGGGTGCAGAAAGGGATGGGGATGAAGCCTGGAGACTTTTCCCAGCACAGTCCTGCTCTGCCTCTCCCTGGGAAGCACCAGGCACCCTGCTCTGCCTGGCTCTTTGATGGGAGCTCTTTTCCCTGGAGATAAAAATAACTCCATTAATGGTGTTTACTTTGTGGGGGCTGGGGCTGTGCTCGCTCTGCTCAGCTCTCTGCTGTGGGTTGTGGCTCTGAAGAGGGTTAAACAGCTGGAAAATTCCCAGGAATTTGGGGGGAAATGGCATTTTGCTTTCTCGTTTAGTCAGTCAAATTGGGACTCCTTGACTGCTGGATGAATCTTTATTAACAGCACTCAGCTCTGCTTGCCTGCTGTAATTTTAACTGCTGGATGAGGAATTTTTGTGAGATATTTGGCTACACCTTCATCATTCTGCTTATAGGGGCACAGTCAAGTCTGTGGCTTGTGAAATTTGTACTGTTCTATGTGAAAACCTCAGCTGGGCTCCTCAGGAGCAGAACTGCAGCCAAGCTGCCTGTGCAAAAAGAAATAAAAATGTCAAGACCAGGTGCTTTGTGAAAGAAAAAGGTCTTAACTCCTCCCTCTCAAAAAAAAAAAAAAAAAAAAAAAAAAAATCCCAAACTGTTTACCGAATATTTATTTAGTAGATGTTATTCTATTGGATCCCAGTGGAGATGGATGCTCATTCTTAGTTACACTGGGATATTTCCTAGAAGAATCCGATGTTTAAATTTCTTTAGAAGCCTGAATTGGATAGATTTTGTGGCATCAGCTCATGTTTCTGGTTCTGCACTGCTCAGCTGCTGCTCTGTGCTATTTCATCAACATACAGCAATAAAATTCCATGAAAATGATGATGTTCTCCCATTCATCACACACAACCCCACCCACATCAGCCCTTGGGGTTTTCAGGGATTTCTTTCCGGTTTCCTTGCTTTGTTGTTGTTTCCTCATCTCTGTATGTATCTCTGTCTCTCTCTGTATAACTCTCTAGCTGTATCTCCATATCTACATCTATTTATATATACCTGTGTATGTATATATATGTATATATATATATATATATATATATATATATATATGTAAGGTACAAATCTATATACCTTTATATCTATCTATCTGTCTATCCATCTACCTACCTACCTTTCTATCTATATAAAAAGGTATATATATATACCTTTATATTTATCTCAATATATACATCTCTCTCTCCCCTCCCTCCTTCTTTCCCCATATATAGATTATCTCTATCTATCTATATCTATCTATCTATCTATCTATCTATCTATCTATCTATCTATCTATCTATCTATCTATCTATCTATACATCTCTGTATATTTCTCTATTTATAGATAAATCTCTAAATATCTCTATCTCGATAGAATGCTCTGAGCAGGGTAGGGCTGCGCTCGGCGGTCGATTAAGCGCGCCTGTCTGGCGGCGCTCGGCGGTGGATTAGCAGGCCTGGCGGCAGGGCGGAAGCGGAAGCAGAAGCGGAAGTACCGGGCGCGGCCATGCGGGCGCCGGGGCCGTGCGGGGAGTGCGGGGCGCGGGGCGCGGCCCGGTACCGCTGTCCGCGCTGCGGCAGCGCCTAGTGAGCCGGGGGCGGGCGGGGAGGGACGGGAGCACGGCCCGGTACCGCTGTCCGCGCTGCGGCAGCGCCTAGTGAGCCGGGGGCGGGCGGGGAGGGACGGGAGCACGGCCCGGTACCGGGGGAAGGAGGGAGCGGGGGCTGAGGGAGCGGCGGGCGGTGCGGGGTCACTTCTCACGCTGTTCTCGCCGCAGCTGCTCCGTGCCGTGCTGCCGGACCCACCGCGGTGAGTGCGGCCGGGAGGGCCGGGAGGGTTCGGGAGGCTCGGCGGGGCTGCCCGGGCTAAGGCGGGTCTGTCCGCAGAGCACTGCGCGCCCGGTTCCCCGCGGCAGCGGGAGGCGGCCGGCCAGAGCCCCAGTCCGGCCGGAGCACCGCCCGAGCAGCCCTGGGGCGTGGAGGACATCCTGGGCGAGGAGGACGAGCAGGACCGAGTGCCGCTGCAGAAACTGAAGCTGCTGGGTGAGCTGGGCAAGGGGAGGCAGCGGGTGGGGCTGGCAGAGCTGGGCAGAGACACCAGGAATGAAATTGAAATTCCCAGGATTCTGCATGGAGCTGCAGCTCATCCCAAGCCTTAAAGAGTTCCAAGTCCGAGATCTGGCCCTTTGAGAGTTTCTTTGCACATAAGGGTCATCTCAACAGTTTAGCTACGATTTCTTTCTTTCCCTTTTCCAAGGAGAATCAGAAGAACTGCGGGCTTTGCTGCTGAATCCCCACCTGCGGCAGCTGCTGCTGACCATCGACCAGGCGCAGGACAAAAGCTCCCTCCTGAGGAAGCTCATGCAGGAGCCTCTCTTCGTGGAGTTTGCAGACTGCTGCCTGGCCATCGTGGAGCCTCCCGAGAAGGAGAACATTCTGCCCGAGTGAGCTGCCTTGGGAGTATTTTTTTTTTCCCTTGAGACCTTTTATTTTTATTTTTTTTTTGGGTCACTTTGCCTGTGGATGCTCTGATTTCAGTTTAGAGCTGACAGTGACAGGGTTGTGTTGGACAGATTTTTAGATCCTGAGGCTTGAACTCAATCCTCTGTGGAATTCTTTCTGTTGGTACACAAATGGGAAATGTTGCTTCACGGTGACAACATTAAATATATTTGCATTTATTTTAACCCACGAGTACTCTGAAATGGTTTTGTTCACTGAATGTGGGGAAGGGTCAGACACACCTCGACAAGGCATTGAGCAGTTTATTTTAAATGACATACACAGAGCAGCTGAACATTCTCAAGCTCCACGGGTGACAAAGGGATGGCACAGAGCACCTCTGCTGAGCCCCTGGGCAGGGTGCTGCTGTTTGGGGAGCTCTGCAGACACCTGGCAGCTCTGAGAGATCACAGATTTTGGTTCTGGAGATAAAAGCAAGAGCCCAGCCTTGCTTTTCCCTGAGACATCTGCCCTCAGTGTTGCAGCTGGCTGCTCCTCACTCCCTGGGTCACAGGGGACACTGGTGGGCAGTCAGGACGGTTGCACCTCTGAGAATCCAGTGGGAATCAGGAATATTTGCATTATTTTCTCTCTCATGACCAGCCTCTCCCTTGTCCAGGCAGTGCCAGCAGCACTCAGTTCAAGTACTCATTGCTTCAAGCACCTGATCAAAGTTCTAGTTTGAATTGATTTGTTCCCATAGTGTTGATATTTCCTGTAAGGTGTGCACATTTGAAATTTAACCTGTATTATAATGTGTATTATTTTCCATCATCTCTATGCACAAGGCAGCACTGTGAAAGCTCTGAGGTAGCAGCAGGAATGGACTGTGAGTGATTTGAAAGCAGCAGCTTGCAGAGAGCTCTCCCTGAAGGCCAAGGCTGGGGAGCAGAGCCTAGGTGGGCAGGAGTTCCTTGCTGTCCAGCAGGATCTGGTTGAATCCCCTGATGGAAAACCTTTCTGTGTGAGGACTGACGTTGGCAAAGTGCAGGGGGGACCTCCTGCAGTGGAACTTGACAGAGCCCTGTGAGGACAAGAGGGAGAGAGCTTTCAGCCAGAGTTGCAGCTGATTTTGTTATTCACACTTAGTGCTTGAGTATGTGAACAATTGTTGGGATGAGGGGAGAGGAGTCCACTGCAAACAGATTGAAGGGAAATAGTCACTACAGAAATACCAGGGCTGTAAATGGAACTGGAGTTACCTCAGACTGGAGATTGGAGTGTTCAGCACTGATCCTGGCACAGTTTGAAGTGGCTGTGGGCAATTCTTGCACACAGCATTTGATACAAACACTGAAGTTCCCCCCAGACCCGAAGGTGAGTTGTAACAGTGCAGTTTTTGAGGGAGGCCAGTGCCTGTGGCTCGGTGGGAAATGCTACCCCAGAGCTGCTGGCAGCTCCCCTGTGCTGCAGGTGGAGGGTGAGGGGTGTTACCTGGGGCAGAGCTCTGATGGAGGCGATGCCACAGCCCAGGGAGGAGCTGTCCCCTCTCTCCTGCAGCCCCCTGAGGCAGCTCAGCAGCGCCAGAGCCCTGCGGGGCCCTGTGACAGTGACAGGGGCAGCAGCCAGCACCAGGCCCAGGGGCCAGAACTGGATCACTGCCTGCAGAGGCCACGTTGTGTCCAGAGAACAGGGAGCTTTGGCCAAGGCAGCTCCAGGAGCTGGGAACTCCTTTCCTTCCCCCTCGTCCAGTTCTGCTGCTGCAAACGCGGCTGCTTTTACCTAAAAAACACACACAACAACAACATTCTCAGTGTCCTGGACACAACTTAGGACTGCAGAGCTAAGAGTCTAAAAAAGAGGGAATCTGGAAGGACAGCACACCCTTTGGGATATTGCCATGCAGGTAAGGAATAAGTTTATTCTGCAGGATGAACTATCATCAGCTGTACAGGACTGGCATCTCCTGTGCTCTTCAGCTGGAGAAGTTTTTTGGGGCACTGGCAGTGCTGGTTTGCAGTTCTAGCAGTCATTACTCTTTCTCAGACGCTAAAAAGCCTCAGTGGCTCCATTCAGTGCTGTCTGTACCCTCACACTCACCTTCCATCTCCTCCAGCCACGTTTGATGGCATCAGCAGCCCTGCGCATCCTCTGGAAACGATTCCTGGCTAACCAGCAACGAACAGCTGGGGATTTAAAGGGCAGAAATCAGTGCAAAGAATCTCAGCAGGGACAGAGATCTGTGAGAGTGGTTCACTCGTGCCCCTGGAATCCCCCAGTGGAACTGGAAATGTCCCTTGTTCTGTTATGTCAGCCCCACCCTTGGCAAGTCACCTGCTTGGATCAGAGTTGCAGAGCGTTTCTCCTTTGCTGCTTTCTTCTCTCTAAATCTCCTCCAACAGCACTGAATGCAAAATGCCTTCTCATTTAACACCTCTGCCCTCCTGGCTTCCAGGAGCTCCAGCTGCAGGGGGACAGGAGCCTGGAGTTAGTGCTCAGGGACAGAATTGTGTTGACAACTCCTTTTTACAGCCTCCTTCCAGTGTGCTGTGACTGCTGATTAGGTTTGGGTAATGACAGCACTTCATTAGTGCTTTTTGGACAATGTGAATGAAAATGGAAGTGCTTGGGGTAAAAGTGGAGCCTGCCAAAGGCACAGCAGCAGGTTAACTAGCTCCACCAAAAGGGCTTCTTCTCTGGCTGCATCCTGCAAGCTTGGCAGAAATGCCTTTGTCTCCTTCACCTCCTCTCCAGGGAAGCTGTGTAGGCTTGTTGGAGTAGCCAGATCTGTCATGTGAAGCTAAGGAAAGCTTCACTTTACTGGAATTCTCAGAGTTCCAAACCCAAGTGCAGCTCCTTTTCCACTGGCAACACAGAGGCCATTAAACAAAGTGCTTTGGAGAGCTGCATTCTGATGGGTGCTTGATTGAGCTTAATAATCTGATGGAAAATGCCAAATTCTGGTCAGACTAGCTTGGCAGGAAGAGTTTTGCCAAGTGATCACTCACCACAGAATTGGCCAGGAACACTTTGGTTTTGCCACAGTAGACTGAGGGGATTTCTGCTCCATTCCCTGTTTCCTGAGCAGGGATTTGTGCCATGACAGCATCCTGAAGGATCTCCAGAGCAGCAGCACGTGATGCTTTGTCATCATCCACCACTGGGGTCTCACCTGGAAATGAAGCACTGAGGTGTCACCAAACGTGGAAATCAGGACCAAGGAATTGTCTTTGCCCTGAGATTTCTTGGCCATTTAAAGGGGAAACATCTGCAAGATGTTTGCAACAAAAACAGCAAGAGGGGAGGAGGTGATGGCTGAGAGCACTGGATGTTTTTAAGGCTAAAATGTGACAGCACAGATTCCACCAGGTGCCAGCAAGCAGAAAACCAGTGTGGGGTGTTTTAACTGGGCTGTAGTTGGGTGCAGTCTCCATGAATCTATTGTAATCTCAATTATCCCCAGTAAAAATGGCATTAGGGGTAGATCTAGACTGGAATAGGGAGGGCTCAGTGTTTTCTCATTGTTAACTCATTGTTTCTCGTTCCATCCAATATGGAAATACAAGAAAGCAGCAGCAATGCAATTAGGAACAGATTGAGAAGCTCAGTCCTAAGAAATTCACATTAAATACTCCAAACTCAAAGCTGTGGGAGCAAAGGACAAAAAACAAGGAGTTGTAGCCTTAATATACTGAGAGATGCAGGGAGAGGAAACAAATTGCACACAATTGTGCAGCTCTCCCAGGACATTGGGAGCAGCTATGGGGTCCTGTACTGAGCAGGAATTTATTGCAGCAATTACAGGTTATTAAAGCCATTTCTGGGACACAGTGCACAATTTTTGACATTACAAACAGGTTAGCCAGATGAATCTCTTTGGACATAGAGGCAGACTGAATTCAGAGCTGTCCCTGAAAGAGATTGTTCCAGGCAGTGCTGCAGGAGTTCCTGCAGGCACAGTGCAGGATGGGTTTTGCATCATTCCATCCTGGATACTGTTTGCTTTTCTGCTATAAATATTTCCAAGGAGATGAGAGCATTTTAAGGTCCTGAAAACAAATAGAAGCAATTCTTGCTGACAGGAAGACATCTGGTGGCTCTGATGGTGCTCATGGGGCTGGGCTGATAAGGGAACCAAAAGCTTATCCCTGTGTTTGGGCAATTGTTTTGCTTTGTTTGCAGCTTATTACCCCCTCAAGATAAAAAAGGACTAAAAACCTATCACAAAGAGGCTTTGCAGCTAATGGGTTTGTAATTGAGGGGGAAAGATCCAGTGTGTAAGTAATTCTCCAGCCTGCACTTCCTTGCTTCACCCCATTTCCACACGGTGAGCAGATTTCCACCAATTTTACTCATCTCAACACCAATTTTACTCATCTCAAGCTTCCTGGTCCTGCTTCCCACAGCTGCTGGTGAAGAGGGGTGAACAGACTCTCTGGGTGAAGAGGGGATGAATTTGGGGGAGAAAAAGGGATTGCAGTAACTTCAATACTAAATTTAACCAGCTGGTGAGCTCCTCCTTGCAGAGGTTTCATAGCAAAGGCATTACCTGTAGACTGGATTGTGCTTTTTAAAGTCCATCCTCACTCTTGATTAGAAAAAGAGAAGTTTGCAAAACGTGGAAGAAGCAGCAGAGTCCAAGTAAGCTGGAAGGTCAGTGATTCAGCAAGGAAACAAGTGGGGGGAAAAAAGAAAGGAAGGAGAAGGAAGATAAGCCAAAAGGTAAGTGGTTTTCAAGTCTACTAAAGAATCAACTCTAAATCAATTAATATTGGGTGAGGGGAACCCCAGACACCACTGTAATTGTTCCACCCAGGAGGAACATAGAAAACCAGCACTGAGAGGAAAGATTTTAAGTGTTAGGTAAATTAGAAACTCAGGTTGGTGAAAGGTTAAAATATTTTGAGAACAGTGGTGAATACAGTAATTATCTGATCTACATATCAACTGGGTGCAGTGACAATTTTACTTGATGGCAGAGGGATTACCTGAAGAATCTTACCTTTTTTCTCTGCAGGATGAGAGTTGCTTTTATCCCACACTCTTTTTTTACTGGAGCCCCAGGATTTTCTCAGTATTTCGTAGCGTTCAGTGAAACTTTGGAAAGGAATCCTGACAGAGAAATGTACAGTGAATTCCAGCCAAGAGCCATTACTGTGTTGGGAAATACCTGATAATTTTTGCTGTATGGTAAATAATTCAAGAAACTGGACTTACCTGACTGGGAAACCTGCTGCACTGATGCTGATGGCTTCCACTATTCCACAGGCCTGGAGCTGGCTGAGAACCTGAGGCACAAATGGAGATTGTTTAGGCAACACTGACTTTTTGTGGAAGCTGCTCCTTGTGTGTCCTGAGTATCCAAACCCAGTGTGAAAAGCTGGGCTTGGTGTTTCCATCCTCAGGGTTGCTGTTTCCATCCTCAGCAGATTCCATGAGTGTTTAAAGCTTGATTGCCCACCAGATGAGCTCCTCTAGTTACAGCTTTATCATCTGCTGCTCCCAGAGCTTCTCAGCTCCCTGGGCTCCAGGAGGGGGCAAAGTTTGGTTTTGAAGGTTTTTGTGTGCCTAAGGCTGCTCAGATCACCTTCATCAGTGTGAAGGGTGGGAGGGCAGCACCCCAAACAGCCCCAGCAATAAGCAAGCTGCAGCTGGAAGAGCTCAGGAGCTGTTTTGGACAAGCAGCCTCAGTGACTCTGAAAGGATGCTCATCTCAAAGGAGAAAGCTATTTCAAAATGTGCTGTGAAAAGTGCTTTGCAAGTGGCTCAAGATCCCAAGAAACCCCATGCAAAGCCCCACACAGCATCTCTGGGAAGCTTCTGAGTGGGGAAAGGCTTTGGAAAAGTTACCTCTTCCTTTCTGAAAGTCATGGCCTTGCAGTCAGCATTGGGCTTGATGCATCGGATGTAGTGGGGAGTGGTTCTGTTCAGGATCTCCATGAGATGTTCCAGGGAGCTCTGCAGGAAACACACAGAATTCATCAGGGCTCCTCCTCCTCCTCAGGGGGTTCAGCTCAGCAGGGATCTTCCTTCTGTCCAGCCCATGAAGCTGCTCTGGACAAGGATGGCTTTACAGACTCAGTGTCAGAGCACCTCTCTGCTTGAGCAAAAAATCCACTCTGTGGATGCTTTCATCAAATTGTTGATGGTAAATTCAGAAAGTTTCCAAAATTACAGCAGAAATCTGAATAGGATGTACCTTGAACTTGGATACCACTGTAACAACAGTTGCTCTGTTCTGGGTTTTGGTGTGATTTTGGTTCTTTTCTGTCACAGGAAATAATTTTTGAAGCAAAGGGTCCTTAGAGTTCTGCAAAACCTGGACCAGCTCTGGTGGAACAGCATCCTGCAAACACAGACATGGCTGGTTAGTATTTGGACCTGGCAGGCACCTGCACCTCTGAAAATACAAAAAACTCCACAGACAGAGATGGAACAGCATTTCTGATGCCAAATTCGATGTAAGCACAGCTGCAGTTTCCAATCTGATGATGTCCATTCATTCAGAGATTCAGGAACACAGAACAATGTTTGGCTGAACATTCAGCAAATACAGTCAAATGCACAACTGCTCCCAGTATTGTTCTGGTTGCACAGCCTGAGTGAACTCCAAGTCTCAGGAATGGTTCAATCCCTGAAGGACAGTCTGCAGCAGACCAGAAATATTCCTTTTAATTAAGAGATGGGGTTTTATTGCATCCCCTAACAGCATTTGCTGTAATTGCTGGATGTCAGAGCTGACAGAAGACCCTCCTCTCTGCAGGATATTTCACATTTCAGTTATTCCCTGGTGGCACAAAGAGGCCAAAAATTTGGGTACTTTCAGCACTTTCAGTGCAGAGTCCATGCTCTTGTTTTTCATAAACTTAACTGGAATTTTTGGGGGAATGAAGTGCTGTATTTGTAGTTACAGAAAAGCCCTGATGGCATGAACAGTTCTGGAATGGAAGAAGCCCTGATTTGGTGATGCTCCAGTTCATCCTCAGCTCAAAGGTGTAACAAAGCATCTGCTCCTGTCAGTGATGGTTCACTGAGAATCAGGCCAAGAACATTACCCAGGATTTTTTTTGAGCAATGTATGTCCAGTACTCAGCACTGAATATTTGTTACTGGTGCTTTGATTTAAGTCACTTTAGTTCTGTAGGATATTTATTTTGCTATTTTAAACAGCTCTTTCTGAAAACACCTACCTTATTTTTCTCCACCATTGCAGCCAGCTGATAGCAGACTTTGCCAGCATAATGTGAAATGATAAAGTTGGGCTTCTTACTGAATTTATCTCGACTTAAACACTGGTTAGTGGACAAAGCTTTCTCAATCCTGGTTTGGAACAGCTCAGTGTTGGAGGTTCTGTTCAGGCGACACTCCTGCAAAGGAGACATAATTGCAGAATTTCTTATTTGGCACAGAGAATTGACTCTAAAAGCTACAACATTTAAAATTTAAATCATAGCCATTTTACCTTTAGAGCTGCTTTGAGTATGCAAGTCCTGAAATATTGGGAAGGAAGGAGGGGAAAGAAGTAATTGAGGCTTCATATTTGAATCAGAACATCCAGGATCAGAGGGGAAAAGACAACTCAGAATAGGAGGAAGCAGGGCCATGATTTTTCTGAAACTGAAGCTCAGCAGAAATTTTATAGCTGACAGGTTTTCTACAAATTCACTTTTTGTCTTTTTTTTTGGTGGCATGGGACAAAGGCAGGAAATTGGGCCAAAAAATTAAGGGTTTACATCCCACTTACCTCATTCAGCAAGGAAAAAATGCTGAGAGGATTTCCCTCGATCAGATCAAGGCAGTGCTGGTTATCCTGGTAGTTTATGAATGACCACTGCAGGCCTTCAGCTGCATATTCCTCCTGAGGGAAGAGGGAAAGGGTTATCCTGCAGCAGAGGGCACCAGAGCTCAGAACTCTGTGCCTTCCTTGGGCAGCTGATGCAGCTCCTGGTGGAGGAGTTAATCCCAGCTCAGCTCCAGGTCAACACCAAGCTTGAGAAAAATCCCCACACGAGGATATTCCACCCTAGGTGGCTTTTGGGTGTGGAGCAGAGCCTGCTGGAACAATTGGTCTGAGGATTTGGGAACCCCATGGATTTATCAGTGAGCTGCAAGGCTGCTTTAGAGTAAACAAAGTCACACAAAGGCTCTCCTGGCTGTGCTGAGATTTTCCCTGAAGGACAAGGAACATGCAGAACTCCTTCCCTGGACTGGGGCACAGCCCTGACCCAACCTTTGTGTGCCAAACTTTACTGACTGGGCTCCATTTAAAGCAAAGCCTGATCTGAAAGGAAGTGCACAGAGATACTGGTTGAAATAATTGGTACAATATTTATGCTGAATTACAGGACAAACTGTCAGCAGTGTTTAACAAGCACAAGCTCTGGGCAGTTATTTGAAAAGTCTCCTGCCAAAAGCTTGCTCAGCACAGCCACTAATGGCATTTAAGTGGTTTGGGGGACAGCCAGATCCAGAGGTAAGAGGGCAGGCAGGGAGTGGGAGGGGTGCTATAAACAGAGGTCATGGAGCTGTTTCAAGGAAAGCAATTGTGTGCTTGAACTTGGTTTCCATCTTCCCTGACCATTAACCCCTGGCATGCTGACCAGGGCAGGCAGGGAAAGCAGCCTGGGAACAGCAAAGCACAAATTGCAGTCAAAGAAATACTTATCTCCTGAATAAATTGACAAAACCCTGCTGTGAGGCAGGAGGTGCCAGCAAGCTGGTGCCATAAAGGAAATAATTTCCCTGATTCCAGTTAATGGCAAAGAGCATTTTGGTAATGGATCTGCAGTGGGGAGGGGGAGAGCAGCAGCCCTGGCAGGGACTCTGCACTTGCAGGGCACTCAGAGGAGAGCTGGAATTAGCAGTGAGGGACTGCATGGTGCAAACACCTTCTCTGCTGGGAAACAACACCATTTGTGTCCCTCTTGAAAAATCCACTGTTCCATCCCTCTGCTTTCTGTAGCATTACTGACTGAAGGTTTCCATCTGATTGTGGGCACAGCAATACAATTAAAGTGACAAAAGATGCTGTTTTAAATCAGATATTGAAGAACTGATCTTCACTTTGGGGTATTACCTGCTGTGCCTTCAGGTAGTGAGCTACAAAGTGC
This sequence comes from Entomyzon cyanotis, assembly GCA_024500445.1. NCBI lineage: Eukaryota > Metazoa > Chordata > Aves > Passeriformes > Meliphagidae > Entomyzon > Entomyzon cyanotis. The sequence continues at coordinate 4,129,542 of JAKEPQ010000673.1, forward strand.
TGCTGCAGTTTCTCATTGGCATAATTAATACAGAGCTGCTCCAGGTTGTTTTCAGGGAAGGCTTCAAACCCATAGACATCCAACAAACCTGCAAGGAATGTGGGAGGACAGGGAGCTTTAGGTTAGGAGCAGCTTGGAGGTCTGATGACCCCTCAGTCAGACCAGGGTGGGATCTCCATACCTATGAAGCTGGTCCACACTGAGGGATCTGTGTAGATGTTTTCATTGATGACCAAAACCAGCCACTCAAACAACCTGCAGACAACAACAATGGCATTAGATGGAAGCTCCTCGTTTGCAACAGTCCAAGTAATTTCTCTTCCTGCTGTTTCTATCAGCATCATTTGGAAGAAAGAGGAATTTATGTTGCCACGAAACTGCAGCAAGTAAATCCTTGTGGTCTCCCCATTCCCTCCCAAGTCCCCTGGATTGGTACATCCTCACCTGGCATAGATGATTTTGGCCAGGCAGTCCCTCCTGGTCTCACACTCAGCTCTGGAGCATGGCTTTCTGAACACTTGCTGCTGTTTTCCAGCGGTGATTGTTCGAATCCTTAAGGATTCCAGGAGTTCCTCGATGGGAATCTTGAGCAGATCTGCTGTGGTCTTCACAAACTCTTGTTGAGGAGAACAAACAGTGCAAGGTTACCTGGTGTGCTCACACCTCTGGAGGTATGGAAGGACTAGAGATTGTGTAGAAAAATGACATTTCCATGAACTCTCCAACTTCACTGTGAATTTTGGATCTTTTTACCCAAACTTGGGAGCAGGTTTTGCAAGACCAGACACTTAATTTGGAGGTAGAGTGCCCCTAGAATTTCAGATACTTTATTTAAAGTTACTTTAATAAGTAAATCTAAACAAACTAACTAAAGAAAATAATTCCCTGCATTCTTTCATTTCTCTAATCCTTTCTTTAGGCACCTGCACTGAACTGTCAAGTCTCTGCAGCACAGCATGGTTGTTGCCTCACCTTTGGTTTTGTCTTCCAGTTCACAAGGCTGAGATTCATCCACTGGATTGGAGAATTGAACATTCCCAAGGTGCAGAAGGCCTGATAACACCTGAAATACAACCCAGCAGGGAGTTTTTTAGGACAGCTTCCCTCCAAGGCAGTGCCCCTGAGCCTTCCTTCAGCCCCAGGAACAACCCAGCTCAAAACACTTCTGCACAAAAGGCAGCAAACAGATCCCCAACTTCTGTGTGAATCCCTAATGGGAAACTGAACTCAGAGGTGCAGAGTTCTGCACAGTGACATGGATTTACTCCATCAATCCCACCCTGGGAAGAACTTTCCCAACCTCCTCAGCAGCCTCGTGGTGTCCCTGCTTTGGAGCTGACCTTGAAAATATTGCTCTGCGTGGCGCGGTCGATGCCCAGGTGGAACATTGCCCCTCTGGTCACCTCGAAGCAATCCTCTGAAAAGCCAAACAGTGCTGTGACAAAGCCAGGCACACAACCACAGCTGAGCAGAACATCCCAGCACATCCAGTGCAGCTGGAATTGTCCATGGAGACCAGGCAAGCTGGATGCTGTTTGGGGAAATCCCACATACAAGCTGGAGAACCAACCCACTGATTTCTTCTGCCTCTATCAGGTGAAGCAAAGACAAGAGAGTTTCTAAACTAAGTCACAGCGATGCAAACTTGCCAGGCCAGAAGCAGCTGTTTTAAGCCAGGTGACTGATTTGAAGCTTTTAGACTTAATAGTGGAAAGAGAAACTTTAAAAGAATCCCATTAATGCACGTGGGATGCAAACTTCTGTTGGCTCACCATTGGATTGAACAGGATATATTTTTGCCTGCCTTCCTTTACAGTTCCAGCCATTATTAATGGATTGATTGATTAATTAGTGAAGCTAATCTTTACCATCTAAGTTTCTTTCAGAGTTTGGCAGCCAGCAGTACTCAGCCCCTTCTGGAAGGTTCCACTCCAGCCTCTCCTCTGCAGTAGCACCTTTGGTGATCTGGAGACAGAAAACAAGGTAAAAATTGAATTCTGCCTTTGGTGTTTACAGCTCACAGACAGTGAAGAATAACATACTGGGAGGATGATTTAATTTGGAAGCCTGTGAGACAGGGAAACTGATAATTATGAAAAGTTGCAACTGTGCTAAATCTGGTGATTTCATCCTCACTGGGTGTCAGAAATATTCAGCAAAATTAACTGAAGGCAAACCTGATAAAAAATATGGAAGTTTCTTTCATTGGGGGCCTGATAGGCAACTCTGGTCTTCTCCAGAAGGAAAGTCTGGATGGAAGCACCAGTCAGATGATGGAATCTAGAGAGGGAAAAAGTAAAGATTTCAACAAAACCTCTTCCCAGAATCCAGGAGGTGTTGTGTTATTCTGAGACCAACTGACTGTGAATGCTTTGCAGTTCACCTTCAGTTTTGTTCATATTTTATTCAGAGTTCTTAACAGCATCTCTGTTTTTCCACTGCTTTCTTTTAGAGATCAGGGTGAGAGCTTGCACAAAAAGAAAAAGAAGGAAAATAATAATAGTTTAAGCTGCCAGCAAACCAAAATACGCTGTAAAGACAGATGAAATATTCTATGGCAGATTTCAGAAATAAGCTTGTGAAGATTTAAAGCAACAAGAGAATAGCTAAGGTTGTCCACAGTAATTATTACCTGTCTAGCTGGAGCTGGATGTATTTCCCAAACCTGCTGCTGTTGTTATTCCGCAGGGTGCAGGCATTCCCTGTGAAATTGCCAGTGGCAGACACAGAACAATCAGGTCCCACTCTCCCATGCAGCACATACAGGTATTAAGGGTGATCTGTAAACAGCTCCAGTGTTTGAAGAGTTTGTTTTTAAGGAGAGGACCAAGAGACAGCTTAGACTTGTGTGGTAACAAAGGAAACTCCCACGGTGGCCATTGCTTTTTGTTGTTAAAAAAAGCCACATTTACCAAATGCTTCCATGACAGGGTTGGAATCCAGCACTCTCTTCTCTATCCTTTCCACAGTTTCGTTGCCTTTTGGGGAGATAACTGAGGCAGCAACAGAGGCATAGAACTTCATCAGGCAGCGAGAGGTCCAGGTCTGCAAGAGAGAGGCCTGACAATAGCTCTTTGTCTTTAGCATGTTATCATCTGTGTCAGTGGAGCAGTGCTGCCTTCTGGAAACACAGTGTGCAGCTGGAGAGGAGGCTAAGGGGAGGAACTGTGCCAGGCTTAGAGCTCTGGTTCAGTGGAAGTTCTGTGCCACAGACACACATTTCAGTGCTCTGCTGAATGGCATTTCCATCGAGGTGTCACCAACTGGAAGCTCAGCCAGAATGAACAGCTCCTGTCTTAGGGTGGAATGAATGTAAATGGATTTTTGAGTCATTAACATTCAGCAAAGCATCTTGTTCTTGGGCTTAAAAATACCCTCAGCATTGTCCTGAACAGGGATGGAGCATCACAGAAGGGCCAGGGCAGGATCTGAATTCACTGCTCTAGGTTTGTACACAGGGTTTGCTGAGACCCACACGAGCTGAGGCATGAACTCAGGAGCAGTTCCTGCTGAATGATTCAAACCCAGCCCTCCAGAAATGACAGATGTCACCTGAAGAGTTGCTATATTAAGCAGATTGTGTTTAACTGCAGCAATCACTTAATGCTTCACACACATTTCAAGAGTCGTGCTGGGCAGATTGGCTACGTGCTCTGTCAGTGGGGTTTTTAATTCATCTTTGCTCATTCACTGCACTACTCTGCACTACAAATCACTGGCAGAGCTCAAAACTTGAGAGCAATGTAAAAAAAAAAAAATTCCTTACCTTCCCAGCACCACTTTCTCCACTCACAATGATGGACTGGTTCACAGGGTCCATCTGCTTTTGGACATTTCTGTAGGTTTGCTCAGCCACTGCAAAGATGTGAGGTTTTAAATCCTGGCAGTGGAAGAGAATATTCATATTTAAGAGTACAGTAACCACACAGTTCAACAGCAATGGGTCATCTTATATTTACCCAAAAACAGCCCCATTCTTTTAACAGAACAAATATTTCACTAGAAATGGGTTTTATCCTACAGGAGTATTTTGCTCATATAAATTTGGAGCAGTTTGACATCTGGACTCTGCAGAGGGACAGTTATTTTGAACACAAGGGTTACCTGAGGACAAAGAGCAATGTGGTACTCTCTCATGAGCTCAGGTGAGTAGAGGCAGGAGACAGGCTGGAATGGATTTAGAGCCACCAGGCTGCAGCCAGCATTTGTATAGAACAGGTTGACTCTGTATCTTGCTTGAAGACATTTCAGAACTGAAAGGCAACACCTTCTGTTAGCATCTTTTGTAAAGTGCATTTGATTCCTCCTGTGCCTGTTGGTAACAAAACTCTGCAGCTTTGCTACCTATCAGGTTTAACAGAGAACAAGGGGATCAAGGTGATGGACGTCTAACATACATAATTCCTGTGTTCATGGCATCAATGCAGTGAGAGCAGGAGCTACCATGTGCCAGTGGCCAGCAGGGAAAGGGATCCTCAGCAGACACTGCCTGGCTGCTCACCTGTCGTGGTTGTCACTGGATTCACTTTCGTGAGGTCATCAAAAAGATGCAGATTCTCCTCATCGCTGAGGAAGGCTCTAACTTCTTCTTCAAATGATTCACTGAGGTCATTCTGGATGAGAGAATCTTCCCTTTGGCCATTTTCCTGGAGGGGATGTCAGATCAGCACCAGTGAAAGGTGAAAAGCTGGACTTTCACCTCATCCCCTGTTCTAGCTCTTCTGCTGCTTCCATGTCTGTGAAGTTCAGTCTCAGCAGGAGCCAAACCTCAGCATGCCTGAGCTACTCTTCCTCCCACCTGCCCTGATGTTAGAAAAGTGTTCTGGCTGTGAGCAAAGGCACTCAGAGAACGTGGACTTGGGCTCAGGCTGCAGTTCTGCAGGTTGCTCAGCACAGACACACAGCAGCTCTTACACCTGGCTCATTTCTAAGCCTCTGCATGTCATGCATTCAATCCAAGCACTGCCTCGGGCTCAGGAGAGCAGAAGCACTGCCTGCAGGCTGTGGGACAGCTGGAAGCCACTGCAGACCAAAACAAATACAGTTTTCCTAGCACAGAGTTTCATTTTCAGAGTGAAAGCTGCAGAGTGCACACCTCACAGCCAGGGCAGAGCAGTGGTGCTGGGGGAAGAGCTGGCCTGCATTAGCTGAGGGTTTGTCCCCTTCCAATCACCTAGAGTATTCAGATCTCAGCCTCTGGGCTCCAGTGCCCTTCACAACATTATTTGGAAGGACACATTTGTTGTATGTAATGGAAAACCAGCCAGAAGAGAGATTCCTGGTCCTGTTTGCCATTTCTGGGGACAGGAGAGGCTAGAAGAGAAAATGAAGAACAGAAAAGATGGCAGTCCTGATTTTAGTGTTCTATTTATTCCTTTTGTTCTCCTTCTCTTGAACAGAAGGTTGTCCAAACTATCCCCACTCACCTGTACCACAAGTTAACCAAGTCAATGAACAGCATCACTTAGTTTATACAGCAAATGCTAAATTTAGTTAGCAGCATTCCTACTACATGAGCTGAGCTCATTAATAAAGGGGAAACATACTGCAAACCCCCACTAGCACATCCCTAAAAAAAAAAAAAGAAGCTACAATAATGTTCTCATTTAGGAGCATTATTATCTTTTGCAGACAGCGTAAGTAGTTCATTTCCAGTAATACAGAATTTTACACAGTAAGGGGAAAAAAAAAGCTTAGCAACACAGTAAAGCATTGCCACCCAAGTGATTTCTGTTATTCTCCTCTGAATAAGCATTAAGCAGCTTGCTGCTGACAGAGAACAGACACCACAATTAGGAAACACTCCATGGACCTGAGGAGTTCCTGCCAATTCCCCTTTCTTCCCGTGCCCCCCAGTGTTCCTGTATTACACTGGCACCAGGCAAGTTAAACCCAGAGATTTAAATCCTGTGAGACTACAAGACCCGAGGAAGGGTTTGGTTTTGCATCATGTCAGTTGAGATGATGATTGCTTAGCCAAAAGTAAAAGAACATTTGAAAATAAGTCACAACTCTTGTGTCCATTCATCTTCCTGAACAAACACCCTCAGGATGTGCTCGCTGCCTGCATTAACACCTGCCCTGTGAGAGCCCAGGGCAAAAGAAAAAATCATTGCCTGGTGTTACAAACACAGCTCAAACCCACAGTAAAGAGGTCCAGTCAATTCATGAAGCAGGGGTGAATATTCATTAGTAGTTACCTAATCTTGACTGCATGGAAATAAGCCAAGAATTCTGTCCTGGCAGTAAAATTTAATTAGCACACACAATTCCTGGTTTTCTTTTTACCTGCTTTGGCATGTTGTCCAGCCCTGTGGATGGGAATGCTGGAGAGGGCCTTTCCTTTAGGGTACTTCATTCAAATCAGACTGGAGCATGCTTAAGTAAAGAAAATAAAAAAGCATTTAGATCAAAATAACTCTGGATATGTCATTCTCCAGAGGGTTCTGCAAAGCCAAGCCCAAAGACATCAGGCAGAATTACTGATCCCAGTGGGGCTCAAGTAACACTGGAGCTGGAAAGTCTATCCAGAGTGATGGTCATGTTCTGCTGCCCCTGCAAATAAAGCTCATTTGGAGGAAATAATGTATTTTTCCTTACATCAGGAATAAAATGCTTTGCTTCTCTTTAATAAAGCAAGTTTTCTTGGCAAGAAATTGCAACTCTTGGTTAAATTCCTCCTGCTTGGAGAAATAGGAAAGATCTGTGGGTCTGAGGCATCCAAGAAGCCAGAGCTTTTGGAAGGGGAGTGACTCAGAGAAGTTTGTGCTGCAGCAGACACAACATAGGCTGCTGCTGTCCCCTTCCTGTTTCCTCTGCAAATCTCAGAGCCAGCCCAAGGTGAGTCAGGCCCTCTGAATTTCTGTGATAAACGCCGAGATTCCAGCCTCACAGCCAGGAAAAACTCAGTCCTTCCTGCAGCTGAGGCTGCCATGACTTCCATTCTTTTTCTATTCTAATTCTATTCTATTTTATTCTATTCTAATTTTGTTCTAATTCTATTATACTCTATTCTAATTCTATTCTAATTCTGTTTTGATTCTATTATATGCTATTCTAATTCTATTCTATTCCATTCTATTCTGTTCTGTTCTTTTCTATTGCATTCCCCTTCTTATTCCATCCGTATTCCTATCCTATTCCTGTTCCTATTCCTACTCTTATTCCCATTCCACTCCCTATTCCTATTCCCATTCCATCCCTAATTTCGCCCTTACCGGCCTGAAAACACCACTGAACACTCAGTTCGGAGCCCTGGGCACGATCCCATCCCCGAACCCCTCTCCGATCCATCCGCTTTCCCGGTGCCCGCAGGTCCCGGGGGACACGGGGGACACGCAGGGACACACGGGGAACGCAGGGACACACGGGGGACACACGGGGACACGCAGGGACACACTGGGGACACGCGGGGACACACTGGGGACACGCAGGGACACACGGGCCGTGTCAGCTCCCGCAGCTCTCCCGGGCGGTACCGCAAGGTCGCGGCCGCCGGCGCGGTGTCCCTGCGGGCCGCGCGTTCCGGGCCGGGCTGAGGAGCGGCTGAGGCGGGCAGGGCCGGCGGCGGCGACCCGGGAAGGGCAGGACGGGAGGGCAGGGCAGGGCCGGGTCGGGACTTACCGCGGGCGGCAGCGGGGCCGGAGCGGGGCCGGGAACGGCAGCGGGCGGGCGGGCTGAGGAGGCGGGAGCGGGGCTGGGCCGGCCCGGGGCGGGGCTGGGCTGCGGAAGCGGCGAAAGGGCGGGCGGGGAACGCCGCTCGGCTTCACCGGCCCGGCTTCATCGTGTCCGGCTGTACCACGGCCCGGCTGTAGCACGGCCCAGCTTCATCGTGTCCGGCTTCACCGGGTCCGGCTTTACCGGGCCCGGCTGTAGCGCGGCCGGGCTGCCCTCACGGCCGGGCTGCCCTCACGGCCCGGCTGCCCTCGCGGCCCGCCTTTCCCGCTCCGGGCCGTGAGGGGAGAGGCCCCGGCGGGTTTGTCCCCTCACCGCCAGCCAGCCCCGCTCCCGGTAAGCTCAGCGGCTGAGCACAACCCGCAGGGTTTGGGTAATTCACGCTTTTGACGTGGGGCGGCTGGAAAATGGTGCTTGAGGGCTGCAGGTGTTGGTTTGGCTGATCGGGCGACACAAAGTTCATTAAGGGTCACGTTTGTACATAACTGCCATTTACACCATAGAGAATATAGCAAAGTGCGTTCTACACAGCAGTGAGATTATTCACAATGTGAATATTCAGTGGGGTATTTGATACATAGAGATCTGCCGTAAAAATACATGAAGCATCTTGTTGGAACACAGCAGGATGGAAAATGCTGGAGTTTCCTCAAGTTCCCTCAAGCCTCCCGGTGCCTGTGCCTCTCCTTGGCTTCCCTGGCCAGCTCCAGTGTTGCTCTGTGTGCTTTAAATTGAAAAGTAACTCAGTGACTTCTGAAATCAATGTTATTTGACCAATTCGTTTTTAAGGAGTTCGGAGACCAGTTTCACTAAACTACCTCAAGTTCACGTTTTGTGTTTTCAGAGGAAGGAAGAAGAATGTCCCAAAAAGAGCTGAAAGAAGCCTTTATCAGCAACCTAAACGGAACGAGTTTGCTGGAAATCTCCGCAGGCTTGTCGCTGGCCCCGCTGTGCCTGCTCTGCAGAGGGCTCCTCCTGATCCTGTACCACCTGCACCATGGAAAACCTGTCAGCTCGAGGAAATACAGCCTGCTGCTAGACTTCCTGGTGCTGGTGTCTCCTCTCCTGTTCTCCTGCACCATCTTGTCTCCAATCATATTTTTCACGCCAGTGATCCTTGCTGCCTTCTGCACCGGAATATTTTCCAAAATATACAGCCAAAGAAAACGGGAGGCCAGAGCGCCCTTTGGGCAAATTGTAAAAGAATTCCAGAAGGCATACTTGGATCCCGAGTACATTCCAGCAATAACTGTGTTCCGTGTTTATGTCAACGTGCTGACATCCATCAGCATTTTAGCCGTGGATTTCCCGCAGTATCCCCGGCGATACGCCAAGGCCGAGACCTACGGCACCGGAGTTATGGATCTGGGGGTTGGAGCTTTTATCTTTGGGAATGCTCTTGTTTGCCCTGAGGTTCGACAGAAGTCTTCTGTGACACAAGCCAGGTTTTCCAATCTGGCCAGGCAGGTGTTTTCCGTGTGGCCCCTGATTTCCCTCGGTGTTGGGCGGCTGCTGAGTGTTAAATCCATCGATTACCATGAACACACCTCTGAGTACGGGGTGCACTGGAATTTTTTCTTTACCTTGGCATTTGTGAGACTTGCAGCATCTCTGCTTTTAGCCATATTTCCCAAACGTAGGGCTTGGCTTGTGGCTTTAGCTCTGGCTGTACTTTATCAGCTCATCCTCAGCACTACCTCTCTGAAGACGTTTATCCTGCACGGCAGCGACGGCAGAGACTCCCGGCTCGGCTTCCTCGATGCCAACCGGGAAGGGCTGCTCTCCCTCTTTGGCTACCTGGCCATCTACCTGGCGAGTGTGCAGGTGGGGCTGTGGCTGCAGCAGCGCAGGGCCTCGGTGAGGAGCTGGGCTGGAGCCCTGAGGGTGTTGGCTCTGGCCGTTCTGGTGCTCTTTGTGTCTCTGCAGCTGTGCGAGGTGTGCACAGAGCCCGTGTCCCGCCGCATGGCCAACCTGCCCTTCTGCACCTGGGTGCTTGCCCACTGCCTGCTGCTGCTGAGCTTTTTTGTGCTCACCGATCTCACCTTGGTGTTCACAAAGCTGCTGGTCAAGGGCTCCAGTGTGCCCTGTTGCTGGAGGGTTGTGCAGCCCCCTGATTCCAGTAAAAAGCACGGAATGGAGGCTGTGCGGGTGGGGAGGGAAGACAAGCTGTCACAGCTATGCCTGATTAGTGCTATTAACAAAAATCAATTGCTGTTTTTCTTGCTAGCAAATGTTATGACTGGTGCTGTGAACATCCTGATAGACACGATCCACAGCAGGGCTGCCTCTACGTTATGCATACTGCACTTGTACATGTTTTTTAACTGTTTAGTTATGTATATATTGCATGCCAAAAATATAGTATTAAAATTTTGGTGATTCCACTCTGGCTGAGTGGACTAGTGGGACTTTGTTTGCTGCAGCTGAATGATGGTATTTAATGGAAAATTTAGTATTTTTCCTAGATGCGTTGCAATAGTTTATAATTTAGTAGAGCTTTTTATTATTTAGTGTTGATTAGTTTTTAATGGTTCATTTTACCAAATTATACAGTCAATGCTCTTACCTGTTGGGAGTTGTTGCACATTATCCTGAAGACTAAGGTTTTGAGATTGCTGAATATTCCTGCTGCTCCTAAGAGTAAATTGTATTTACAGTTAGTGAACTGTGCTCATACCCAAGGTGGAATTAGATAACAAGGTACAGAGTAGAAGCTAGATGAAAAGTAAGAAGATTAGTAATTAAATGGAGGGAGAGGCCTAGCTCTGTCAAGATTTACCTAGTTAAGGCCCCTGCATATATGATAGATAAGAATAATTCTTTATATAAAATGTATCGAATAAGTGGATACTTAAAAATGTTTTGGCCCCAGTCCTGCAGAGACTTATGCATATGCTTGACTTTGATGGTAGCAATTGTGGAATGTTAATCATATACTGAAACCTAAATTAGCCTTTGAATTAGAGCTAAATTTTACTTCCATCCCCACTGATGAATATAAATGAAGACCTGAGATAAAGTGTGATGCTCTGAAGGATAAACTCAACTGCAGATGAATTCATAAAGCAGTTGTTGGAGGCTGTGGTGCAGACAATAAGAGCAGCACTTCAGGGTGTGGATGGAAAGAAGTGCAGTGCACTGGGTCAGGGTTCTGGCAATGTCTTGAGAAGGGAACTGCTCAGTGTCTCAGTCTTCCTAGCAAGCCCAGAGCAGAACACCCTCTTTGTTCCCTTTCCTGACTTGTGACAGTTCTTCCTGACCTCATAAAGTTGTTGGGAAGAGAAATACACTTAAAGATTGTGAGGAATTCAATAATGGGATATAAATACTTTAGGAGTAGAATACCAATGGTAGTTGATGATAGATGTCCAATGTCAGTGGAGTTGCAGCAGTACACATGGACCATATTTCATATTTCTCCATGTCTATCACAAGTGATGAATCATAAAACCTTTGGAGAATAAGCCTCTAAATCAGATTCCTTAAGACAGACATGCTGTGGAAGAGTCATAAATTTAAGAGGTTCTCCAAGCCCCTGGCCAGCAGAAAGATGAAGTCTGAGGATTACAGGCTGTGGCCACGCTGAGTTCATGCTTGTTTGCTGCCAGCTTAGAGCCAGGTAGTCTTGAGAATTAAAGCAAACCAGCCTGTATTATCCTGGGGACAAATGCACGATCTGGTAACAACCTCTTAGAAACAGTTGTCAGTTTATAGCAGAGTTTTCTGGTAACTGGTGGATGTGTTTATTTTAAAACACTCCCTAGACTTGCCTAGGGAAGAAAGGTCTCCCTCGTGAACCGACTGGCACTACTCATTTATGCAAAATTACTCATGGATATTTATTTTTGAAATATTTAAAGCGCAAGACCTGCAGTGAGTTTTGCCTGTGAGCACAAGCCTGTCGGTGTGATTCAGAATTAATTGGGTGTGACAAGCAGAGCTGTGTCTGGACAAGCACAGGGTATCCAGGTGCCAACTGCACTGGGTGAAGCACAGAGGACGTGGGAGGTCTGAGAGCTCCACACGGGCTGGTGGTTCCAGTTCCAGAGCTGCAGCTGTGGTTGCCACAACAGCAGCAAACCGAGGGGATCGTGGTGCACAAGAGAACAGCCCTCTCAACAACACCACAGTTTGTCATCCTGAGGACTTCTGCTTCTAAAGCCCTGAGAAGTAAGTTAGAGGTTGTAGCCAGGTGGGTGTGGTTTCTTCTCCCAGGCCACAAGTGACAGGAAGAGAGGACATGGCCTCAAGCTGCACCAGGAGAGACTCGGGGTGGACATCAGGAGGAATTTCTGTATGGAAAGTGTGGTCAGGCATTGGAAGGTGTCCAAGGAATGATTGGATGTGGCACTCAGTGCTCTGGGCTGGTTCACAAAGTGTGGATCAGTCACAGGTTGGACTTGATGATCTCAGAGGTCTTTTCCAAGCTAAATGATTGTGGGAGTTGTTCACCAGTGAATTAATGAGAGACAATTACTTCTCCCTGCTTGTTGTCAATAACAAATGCAGTGAGCTCTGCCCTGGAGCAATTGGTGCAGTTCTGAATGTTGAGTGTTCAGCCTGTGAACACAGATAATTGCCCAGGCCTCTGAAGGAACCCAGAGGTGCAAGTGAGCATCCTTTGATCAAAGGATAAGCAAAACAGCTCTGCTTGGGTTTGAAAAGATATGAAAAATGAACACCAGGACATCCTGCTCTCCACACACACCTCCACAGCTGTTGGCTGGAAGGAACAGAAACTCTGCATTTCACTTCACTCTGGGCTGTGTTTGGACAAAGAACCCTTATACAGATCAAAAGTGTATTTAAAAAAACCCCAAACTTTTGGTGAGTTGTTACATAATGAGTGAAAGTTTAAGATATTTCAAGTAGGAAGACTAAGATGGTTCAACCATAGCGTGCCAGTAACTTCAATAACACCAAAGCAGAGGACTGGGAAAACAGAAATTGTTTTGCCTTTGCTGCCATAATTCCACTAAATTACCCTTTTGTAGGGCTGCAAGGTAGAAAAAATATGGTGGGAGAGTGGAACTGATTACATTTATCCTTAACCTTTTATTAAACATCACTGACTTCTTAACAAATCTCATTATTTTTAAGGATCAACTCTAGCTTCCAGCTGCAGTGATGTCTCTTTTGAAGTCAAATGTTACCCTAAAGATTCCAGGCAGTATCCTATTTCAAAGCCACAGTGTCCCAGAGAACAGGTATTTCTTCCAGGCAAAGAGGACATGCAAATGAACACAGGAAGGGGCTGGCTGCCTTCCCACTGTGTTGGAGATAACAAACAACTTTAAAAAAAATTGTATGAAACGGAATGGTGCTTTTAACAGCCATATGCACTCAAAGAATACAAAACTTGGGGCACTGCTGATTGTTGATGTGATCCAATCACGCTCTGGGCGTGGGGAGCAACACAGGAATGCACATCCCGGCAAAGATGTTCATTGTGGTTTGGAGCGCTCTGATGTGAGAAACTATCCCTCATTACAAAATTCCAGCTTTGCTGCTGCAGAAAGCCATGAAAACACCGACTGCAAACCCTGCAGTGCTGTGACTCCACGTGTTGTTCCCGTTCAGAGCTGCTGCACGAGGAGCTCGAGTAAATTAACTCCTCCACTAAGCAACGTTTTTATGCAGACACAAGGAAAAAAATAATCCTACTCCTTAATTACCTCCCCTGCATTTTCTTGTGAGCGCTTTAGTGTCTATATCCACACACAACAAGAACGAACAGGTCAGCCGGATTATTGAATAGTTCAAGAAAGACTTAGGGGGTTTGTTAGGTTTTTTTGGCTGCTTCATTTCGGCAGCCACAGGATTTGGAGCTGGCTGCTGGCAGGCGCCGAGCAGAGCTGTTCCATCCTGCCTGGCTTGGCACCAGAGCAGGGGCAGCGTGAGGCGGAGAGCTCGGCGAGCCCCAAGGCATCGAGCCCAACGCTTCTCCCCGCACGGGACACCCCAAAATCCCGCCGCGAGCCGCGGGGCGTTGAGCTCGGCGCGTTTTTCTCGGCGGGCCGTTCGCAGCCGCTAACGCCCGGCCCGGTAAGGCCCGGCCCGGCCCGCACGAGGTGCGGCGCGTTGTGACCCCAACGCTCCGGGCCGCGCCCGCCCCGGCCCAACCGCTGCCGCGGGGCCGTTCCCGGCAGCCGGGGCCGTTCCTCGCAGCACCGGGAGCCTCTCCTCAGGGCGGCGGGCACACGGCCCCGTCCCGCCCGCCCGAGCGGCCGCTGGGCCCGAGGCCTCGCCGGTGCCTGGGGCGGGCCGGGCGGTGCCCGCGGCTCTCGCGAGAGCGGGGCGGGGCGGCCCGGGGCGGGCGGCGAGGAGGAGGCGGCTCCGGGAGCCCGCGGTGCCGCCCGCCTGTCACAGCGCCCGGGCCGCCCAGCGCCGCCAGCAGCCGGTAAGGGCCCGCCGGGCCGCGGGGCAGCGCCGCCGGGGGGGCGAGGGGAGGAGCGGCGGCTCGGGGTGCCTCCCGCCGCGCCGGGCCGCTCCCCGCCATCGCGGCCCCGCACGGCCACCCGGGTGAGGCCGGGCAGGAGCGGGAGGAAGGGGTGGGTCTGCCGTGCGGCCGGGCTGCAGCCCGCGAGGAGGCGGCGGGGCGGGCGCTGGGAGGGCGGCGGGGCCGCTCGGCGGGGCGCCCGGGGCAGCGCTGAGCACGAGGCGGCTCCCCAGGCGGGCCCGGGGCGGCGGAGGAGCCGCAGAGCCGCGGCGGGCTGGGCTGGGCGGGTCCCGGCGGCCGCGCTGGGCCGGTGGCGGGCGGGGGGCGGCGGCTCCATCTCCCCGTGGCGGCTCCATTTTCCCCCGCGGGCTCCATCTCCCCTCCCAGCTCTCCATCTGCCCCCGCGGCGGCTCCCTCTCCCGGCTCCATCCCCTCGCCGCGCGTGTCCTGCCGCATTCCCGGCCCGCCGCCGGCCCGCGCGGCTCGCTCCCGCCGGGGTGGGTGGGCCGGGCCGGGCTGTGGTGAATCAGGCGATGGGGAGCGCAGGCTGGCTGCCGGCTGCTGGTGAAAGTGTGGCGGGGAAGCGCGGCGGGTGTTTACCTCCGGCCGGGGCCGCCCGCAGGCAGGAGCGGGGAGGAAGCAGCAGCAGCAGCAGCGATGGCGCGGCTGGTGGCGGTGTGCCGGGACGGCGAGGAGGAGTTCCCGTTCGAGAAGCGGCAGATCCCGCTGTACATCGATGACACGCTCACGGTGAGTCCCCGGGCCCGGCCCGCCGCCTCCCGCGTGCTGCAGCGCCCAGGCCGGGCCTTCCCTCCCGCGGGCCTCGCCGCTCCTCTCGGGCTCCCGCAGCGCTAATCTGCGCGACTTTGCAACACTTAGCGCGGCTCAGCGTGGCAACTTTTGTTATCTGATGGCTCCGCGAGCGGCCGAGCCGCCGAACGGGGAGTTATCGTGGCGCCGGGCCTGAGCACAAGTTGTGCCTCGGTGCTCAAGGGTGGAGCAAAGCCATTTTTCAGCGGGGAAGGAAGGAAGGAGGGAGGGAGCCATGTTACCGTGAAACCCTGCCTGAAAAGCAGCCTGTTTGCCGCTCCGAACCGGGCGGGGAAAGGCTAAAGGCGTGTTAAAAGCCGTGGTGGGAAGGCAGGGTTAGCGGGGCTGCAGGAACGGGGCGAATCGGAGAGTTGCCGCTGCAGGGTGGTGCTGGGAGCTGGAAAACGTGGTGCTTGTGCCGTTTCCAGAAGATTCAGTGGGAAATCAACGCCGTGCAGCTCGGAGGTTTTCTGCTCTTTCTTCTCGTGAGTTTAGAGGAAGGTGCAAAAATTGCATTGTAGGAGGACGCAGTAAAATAGAAAAAAATTTCTCCAAAGTGGCCAGTTGTTTTTAAATTAATTCTTACGGCATGCAAATGCTGGGGTAAAAATAATATTGCACTTAGATAGTATGATTTGGTATCTGAATTATTTATATTTAATTTCTTCTGCTGTGTGAAATGTGGCTGGTTTATATTCCTAATCTCATGTTTAGGATGGAAGAATTCCTGAGTTTTATCAGCTAAAAAAGGTGTTCCTACTCATAGCAGAGGGTTGGAACTGGATGTTCTTCAAGGTCTCTTCTAACCCAAACTATTTTTCCACCTTCCAGAACAAAACATTTCCATATCTTCAGACAGGCCCCATCTGGTTTTCCTGCATTTGAAGAAAGTCCTATTGCTGTATTTCAGTTTTGATCAATTGGAATGGTGGTACATTATTAATTTTCCAAATATCAGCACTGGTTTCGACTTCTCTGTGTTCTTGTGTTGGGCATAGTTTGCCCTAAAGTTGTCCAAAGCAGTATCTGCCTCTCCTAGAGGGGTTGATGACTTGGAAAACCCAGCACTGTGCAGAAATAGTGTAAGTTTGAGGTTTTTTGGTGTCTTGGCCACACCTGGAAAGTTATTTTGCCCATTCATTTTCCATGTGGTTTTAACTTCTTGGATTTCTCTCTTTTTTTTTTTTTTCTTTTTTATTTTTGCCCTCCTTCCTGGGCTCCCTATAAAAATTATCCATGAGTTTGTGTCATGCAGCCTTGCCATGCTGTTGTTGTTTTTGTTGTGTGTAATAAGTTGAAAATGAAAATTCAGCTCTACCAGGTGGATGACTTCAGCAGACCTAAAATTCCATTTTTGGTTTCGTCCCAGAATTTAACACCAGGCCCAAATTTTGTGTACTTGCACTGTGTTGTTGCTGTCCTGCTTTTTACACCATCCTCATGATTGAAAGGGTCCTCTGGCTGTAAATCAGTTTTATGTCCATCTGGAGGAAAGGCATTTATGCAAGTGCAAGTCATCCTCACCATAAAGAAATCTTATCTTGGGTCCTTTTTTTTTTTTTTTTTTTTTTTTTTTGCCCCTTCCGTGACTGTTGTTACAAAACAGTTGAATTTCTAGGTGGTTTCTGGAGGCTTTTATTAAAAAAATCTGCAGAAGCAAGTGAATGAACTCTGAGCTTCCTTGTCTGTCATCTATAATTTATTTTTTAAATACTTAATGAGAGCTATTACAAGACATGCAGCTGTCTCTGAAACAGAATTTTTACATCTGCAGCACTATCTTTAAAAAATAATGGTGGTTATTGATAGCAGCTAGCTTCTGTTGACCTCTTTTAAAACTCAGATTTTAAATACAATGGGACAACATGCCTGTTAGTCAGCTGGAAGAGTTAATCTGTGCCTTAACTCGAGAATCAGTGAATTAGTGCTGGCAAATTAGGAATGAATAGCCCATGTGCTCTTAATCTGAGATGGTGCTTTGTAGCAGCTCAGGTGCAGGGAGATGCTGCTGCCCCGAGTGGATTGTTCACCACCACACTTCCCTGTTCCTTCTGGCTCAGCTAGAAATTAAAGGAGGTTTCAATATTGAACCCTTTTCATTTCTTAAGCAGCTTTTATGGTTTCTAGAAGGCATTCCATTTGATGTGGTATTACAGGATTTTTTTTTTTTTCCTTCCAGTTCAGGGTGTGATGGTGGTTGATGTTTAACCACTTAATAAAATCTCATCAGACACATGAATTAATTTAGCCTTTGATTCTTTTGCTCTGTTGTACAAAATACCTCAGGGTGTTGTCTGATAGTGGGAGATGAAGGTGAGGAGGGGAAAAACAGGCAGATTTATCTCTTGTCTCTGTTATTAGCAGATAGAGCTTTTACTTTTGCTTGTAGCTCCTGGCCCACAGAAACACCAAATTGGCAATGTAGGAAACCTGTAAATCTGCAGCAGAAACTGGTGCAGCTGCTTGGTGTTGGATTGGGGTGAGGGAAGCTGGAAAAGGAGCTCAGGGTCAGGGTTAGCAGTGGCTGTGGCACTGCTCTGCACAAAGATAAGGCAGCTGTGCTGATGCTCAGATTGGGGCACGTGGGAGAGCAAAACAGTGCCTTGTTCTCAGAGAAATGGTGTTTATTTTGGAGTGGAAAAGTGAGTGTGTGAGCTCTCTGGAGGTAGTGTTGGCAATTAGGCAGACAGCAGGGAATTCTGCCTTCACTAGACAGCTGAGGGAAGGTGGAAGGAGGAATAAGGATGAATCAGACAAGTTTTATTTGGTGTTCATTTGCATTAGAGTTATTAGCCAAAGTTGTTACTTTGTCTTTCAGATTTTATAGTGAACTTTCAGTATTCATATTGACAAATTCCCTGTTTCTCAGTTTGGACAAAGGAGAGAGCTAAGCCAGGCTTTACACATTTTCCTAGTTGCTTTCATTTTACTCTATGATTGCACAGTTGGATTTTTGGCTGAAAGTTACTTTCCTGATTTCTGCCCCTTCCCAAGAAACTGCCCTCTTTGTTTCTCAGTAATTTGATAAGAAATGCTATTAATTACTTACAAGTAATCGCATTGTTCTGTAGGCTTAACATTTTGCTTTGAGCCTCTGGAGAGTTGCAGCTGCAATCACACAAAACAAACTATGCCTTGGAGTACCTCGTTGGGTTAATATGGTTTGAAATTATCCTTTGGAGGAGTCGACTCTGTCATTAAACTGTTGTGACTGTTTCCTCAGAGCTTTATAAATTGAGTTAAGCTGTTGGGTCCATTTGGAGCTCAGTGTGTTGAAGAATATTTTTGTTTCTTTAGACTGAAGCAGGGTTTCAAGTAGTACAGGTGATAATATAGATACTGATGGTCCATTTAGCAACTTTTGCTTTCTCTATAACAGCTTTTTAAGAGTTGCCATTTATAAACTGCCTTTAGAACATTATATTAATGAAGCATTTATTACTTTGCTGAAACAGTCACTATCTGAAACAGTTACTTTTATCCTTTCCCAAGCTCCAGTAATTTTGTGAAAAGGATGAGCATTTCACACAATTTCAGTCGTATTTCCCCCAAGAAAGTAAACCAACTAATGCTCTGCTTGGCTTTTGGAAAGCTCCTCTTTATATTGTCTTTCCTCTCTTGTATAGATGGTGATGGAATTTCCTGATAATGTGCTGAACCTCGATGGACATCAGAATAACAGTGCACAACTGAAGCAGTTCATTCAGGTAAATAATGTTTTCTAAGAAGTGAGATTTTTGCTTCTCCACGAGGTTGTGACTCCTGCAATGCCTCAGACACGTCAGCACCTGGGAACAGTCACACTTTGGTACCAAAGTGCACTGGGCTCAGTTGAGCTCTGGATTCCACAGCATTTATTGCACGTTGTCTTGTCAGGAGGCAATTGCTGCATGTCTGCTTAGAGCTCAAAACTTACAATGGAAACTACAGTTTAAATACATCTTGATTTTTATTTGTCTAAATAGCTTTGAACTGCCTTTTCAAGCAGAAGTGTGGATTGCTTAAGGTTGGGTTGTTACAATTAGTGCCCATGCCAGGCTAGAATTGGTGTGCCAATTTACAGATTATGCACAGTTTAGTAGTGAGAGTTGATTTTGTGGTACCCCAGAAACTTAAATCACAGAAACTGATCTGCCAAATTCTGGCAGATAGCTGTGGTACTGTAACACCTGTAGCAGCAGCAAATTCGTGCCACTTGCTGTCCAGAGGGACACTTTGCTGCTCTGCAGTTGCACAGCCTCACTCAGGGTTGACAGCAGCAGTGCAGACATGTGCTGCATCTCAAGTGTAGCTGGGCTGTGAAAATAGCTCATTCCTGCTTTGCTGTGACTCCTACAATTAATTACAGGAAAGAGGGTTATTGCAGAGTGATATTGCTTGTCAGAGGATTTAATGGGCCTTCCTCCAAGAGCAGAAACCTTAAATGTTACCTGATGGTAGCTCCACTTTTCATAACATGTATTGCATGGAAGGAGCTGAAAATATTTCCTCTTTCCGGTTGATGTTTTGATGAGTTCTGCTGTATTTTGTGGTCTTTCCTTCCTTTCCCCAGAAGTTGTGACAAATCCTTTGTGCATTAGGAGTGTTTGAGTGCTGTGATGTGACAATAATACAGAAAATACTATCATGGCATGCCATTCCCTGTGCAGATCCAACCCAAGCTGTGCTTTGTGTGACCGTGGCAAAGTGACTTACCTCAGTGCTGGTGATAACCCAGGTGTGGGTTTGTGTGTTGGCTGTGAGGAAGGGATTCTCCCCTCTGCACAGCTCTGCTGCTGGCACTCCAGTGCTGCTGAAAGCCAAGCCAGTAACTGAGCAGTGAGGAGGACTAGAAAAGTATGTGCTTTTTGAAAGGATGTGTGCCTGGATGTGTTTGACAGAGGGGCCGGGAGACACATCTACAATTGTTTATTGATGTAAGCAATATTAGAAGGTGTTCTCATTAATGTTCTATTAATAGCAGAGATTGGATGTTCACTACTGAAGTCAGAGGCTTCACCCTGAGTGGTAATGTGTGCTTCTTTAGTTCCATCTAGTAGGATTGTGATGGGAAATGGCGTTTAGCCTTCCAGGACAAATATTGTTTAATTGTCATGGTCTGAGCAGAAAGAGTTGGTTGTAAATGAGATTTCCATAAACACCAACGAGCGTTCATGAATTTCCTTTCCATGTGCCAAAGCTAAAATGAGTGTGAGTAGAAGATGAAAACTTGAAGTTTGCATGAGAGACCTTTTCCTACAGCATCTCTGCCGAGGTGGAGAAAAAGCAGGATGTTTATTCCAAAACAGCATTTGCTGCATCGAGCAGTAGAAGGGAGAGAACAAGAGGAGAAAACCCCTGTTTTAATGCTTCAACTTTGGGTTTATTTTCCAGAGGCACAGCATGCTGAAGCAGCAGGACCTGAACATTGCCATGATGGTGACGTCCCGGGAGGTGCTGAGCGCGCTGTCGCAGCTGGTGCCGTGCGTGGGCTGCCGGCGCAGCGTGGAGCGCCTCTTCTCCCAGCTGGTGGAGTCAGGGAACCCTGCCCTGGAGCCCCTCACCGTGGGGCCCAAGGGGGTGCTCTCTGTCACCCGCAGCTGCATGACTGATGCCAAGAAGCTCTACACACTCTTCTACGTGCATGGGTCAGTGGTTGGAGCTGCTCACACCATCCCTGCTCTCTGTGCCTTTGTCATTTTGGGGATGTTATGTTGGCACACTATTCTCTTTAGCATCTGTGTTTCACAACTAATTACAGCTACTTGTTTCCTAAACTGGGGAAAAAGCAAACCTGATCTTTGATATCACCAGTTGCAGTGCCACGATTGCCAATATTTAATATTCAGTCATTAATCTGACACAGGCACTGGGGGTTTTTTGTGGTCTCTGGAAGAAGAGGATTTGCCTCACTGCTTGGCATGTAACAAACAAGTAAGTTAATCAGTCCACCAGAGTTTTCTACTCTTGATTAGAAAGGTAACACTGAGAAAGTGAAAGCTTCTGGGCTTGGTGAGCACAGTAAGTACCCCAGTGCCATTAGTTCCTCAGCTGTCAGCAGAGCAAACAGTGAGTGCTCAGCACAGTGTGCCTTGGCCTTCCAGTTGGCTTCAGCTCATTCTTCTTGCTCCAGTTAGCAGGAAAAGTAGGGAAGGTTAGTGCACAGTTGAGGAGATGGAGATTGGGAGAGTGAGGTAGTGTAACCTGATCCAGTGGTTTTCAGAATATAAAGTTCCTCACGTTCTTTTTCCCTACAGGTCCAAACTGAATGATATGATTGATGCAATTCCCAAAAGTAAGAAGAACAAGAGGTGTCAACTACACTCCCTGGACACACACAAACCAAAACCTTTGGGGTAAGTCTGTGTTCACATGCACAATTCAAATATTTTAAGGAAGCAAAGTATTGGAACAAATTTATTTTTAAGCAGTAAGATAAATTTTTGTGCTCTCATCTTTTTGCCGGAGTGGTAATTTGCAAGATAGTTGGATTATAGCAGACCTAAGTAGTTGCTGGGGAGAGGAAGAGAAGCTCAGGGCATGGATGGCTTCTGCACTGTGATATAAACAATGCTCTAGAAAGACAAACTGGTTTTTATGCTCTAGACCACAAGGATTGCTCAGCAGATTTTCTCACACTGAGGTCAAAGGGTACAAAATGCTAAATAAATATACATCATTTTGCTTGGGATTATTAAAAATGCCTTGCTCAACTGTTAATCAAGGGCTTTATTGTGGTTGGTTGCAAGGTTAAAACTGGAACTCCATAAAATGTATTTTCTCAAAATGTGACAGCATGTTTTGAATACACCACTGAACAATATGCATTTATGCCTCTGTCTTGAAGTCGAAATTATTTATTCCAGCTGGCTAAGCAGAAAAACACTCCCTGTAAATCTCTTGTGGATTTTGGGGAGGTTTCTTGTTTGTGGGGTGGTTCCTTTTAATTTTTTTTTTTTTTTCATATGATGACAAATAAGTTGGTCTCTTGGGCTTAATTGGAGTGTCTGGACCTTTTTTACTCTGCTGTGTTCTGCTTAAGCATCCAACCTGTGAAAGCTTGCTCATGGTTTCCAGTTACAGGACATGTATTTTTCTATGCAGATTGGAGCCTCTCTGGGTTTAGTTAAATCCCCTGGGATACCAGGCGTGTGGAGTTTGACACTTGATTTTTGCTTGAGCTGCTTGAGGATAGTGAGAACTAATCATTATCTTCTATTATATTTTGGTTACAGGCCTTTCGTAAAATTAGTTTAAAGCTTGTGTTGCACAAGATCATGAGGCTGTAGGAGTGTATATATTTTTTTAATTTAAATAAAGCAAATTCATAGCATTATGAAAGTGGGTTTTGG
The DNA here is from genome assembly GCA_024500445.1 of Entomyzon cyanotis. Lineage (NCBI taxonomy): Eukaryota > Metazoa > Chordata > Aves > Passeriformes > Meliphagidae > Entomyzon > Entomyzon cyanotis. The sequence continues at coordinate 4,151,796 of JAKEPQ010000673.1, forward strand.
GGTTTTTTTTATGTTTAGTAAGCTTAATCTTTTCTGTATGAGAACATACGCTGTGGAACCTGCAGTTAGCATTTTGGCAGGGTAGAACAATTCTGAAGCTGATTGAATAGAGAGGAAAGTGCTGCTTTTATTTCCTCAATTCATCCTGGAATAAATCCCCTTAGTATTTTGGGTGCTGGCAGATGAATGGGGAATATGTGGAAGAGCAGGATTTTACACTGCAGGTAAAAATTTGGATTATCAGGTAACATGGCTGGTGGGCAAGCAGTGCAGTTTGCTAAAGAAACAGGACTTGCACTCCCTGCCTCAGCTGAAACCTCTTTGTTCTGCACAGAAGTGCCCAGAGTGTATCAATATTGATATAAATCCAAATAAATCTGCCTGCAGTGGACACAGCCAGGCTGGGGAGGCAGCCAAGGGAATTGTCACAGAGCAAACTTCATTCACCAACCTTGAGCTCCTGCTCCACTTTACAAGAACTCCTTCAGAGTTGCATCTGTTGGGCATTTCCTCCACACAAGAAAGGCTTGCAGTTGGAGCTGTGTGTTTAATTAGAGGAGTTATGTAAGCAGCTAATGCCACTTGAGGGTTACTTGATGTCCTCACTCTGTGCCTGGCTTTTGGCTACTCAGCTCCATTTGGGGCTCAGGAGCATTTTAAACTCTCCTAAATGCAAGCCCTATGACCTGGCAAACTGCTTAATGCCATATATAACTATTCTAATCAGGAGGTAGGGCTGCTTCTTCCCATTTTCCTGCTCTGTTGTATTGGTAACACAGAAATAACCATTCTGATAAAGGGCCAAGTGTAGACCAGCCTGTAACTAAACGGGACTTGTTATTTAAAGTCTATTTTTTGCTCTCTAATGCACTTTCAGCATATCCAAATGTATGTTGTAAAGTTATTTTGATATTCTCTTAACAAATTTTTGAAATTTGAAGTAGGATGCTTTATGGTTTTTTATGGTGAAAGTTGGGAGTTTTTTTTGTTTTGCTTTTTTCCTTTTGTTATTTTAGTAAATTGCCTTCAGCTGACAGAAGTATTAAAACTTTCATGTGTTTATACTTAGTGATATTCTGAAAATCACTGCTGGTTTTCAGCTGTAACATTAAAAAGTCATGATGAGTCTGGGTTATAAACATGAACAGCAACATTTGCATCTCAGGTCTGACCCAAACCTCCATAGATAAGTTAAGGCTTAACCTATAAAGAATTCAAATTAAATTAAGGAGCAGAGCAGCGTTTTCCATAGGATTTGATTAGGAAAAATAACTAGCTGATAATATATATGTTATAGGTCTGAAAAATGTTTGGTAATACTATGTGACAGTGAAGGGAGCAGTAGCAGACTCAGTTCAAAGAAATTAAGAGCAGTTAAGAAAAATAGAGAAGACAGGAAGAAGAAAGAGAGCAAGTGTAGCATCATTTTCTGCTATGGACCTTCCCAGGGAGCAGTCAGGTAAAGAAGGAGGCTCTGCTGGGCTTCTCTGCTGCCTCCCAGCAGGATAATGAAGTTTGTTGGTGGTTTTCTTGCAGGGGGTGTTGGATGGATGTGTGGGAGCTCATGTCCCAGGAATGCAGGGATGAAGTGGTGCTGATTGACTCTAGCTGTCTTCTAGAAACATTAGAAACCTACCTACGGAAACACAGGTATGGGACAAGAGCAAATCACACCTTCCTTTTGGGAAATGGGATGTTTTCATGTGATCCAAATGTTCCAAATGTGGAGGATTTTTTTTCTTGTAAAGCTGGAATTCTCAGCTTGGTGGTGATGGGGGACTTTGGCAGGCTGCACTGGGATGGTTGATGAGACAAGGGTGGTGAAATACTCTTTGTGGTTTATGGTAGGGAAAATGTGGAGGCCTCTGATGAACTCACAGCTGCTTGTCTTAATTTTTTTTGGCTAGGATCAAGTTATGATTTACAGTTTAATATATTAAAACTGTGTATGCTCATTCACTCTTTCACAAGTCGCCTGCTCTTGGGCTGTGCCTGGTTTTAGGCTTTCAGGGAGGATGTGCCATTTCAAAATCAAGTGCGCTGCCCTAGTGGAAGCAGATTTTTGGCTTGGTGTTGCCTTTAAAGCACTGTTTTAAACCACTTATTTATGCCTTGTGCTGTCGAGTCTCTCTTGCAGGGCAGAAACAAACCACTAAATTATAGTTGCATGTACACAGGAGCTGCTGTGCTGATTGAAAATTTTAATTTCCAGCAGTCTCAAGGTTCTGATATGAACTGTGGGAGCACAGATGGGCGCGGGGGTGGCTGTGCTGTGGAAATAACACTTTGGAAACAAAATAACTTTAATCTCCTGTGACATTAAACACTGCCTTGGCTGCGTTCCTGGTGCTAACCTGCAGTAATACTGCTGTTTTCTCTCCTTCCACCGCAGAATCCAGCCAGGTATCATAGTTCTAGCAGCAAAATATGTTTGACTTAGTGCTGCTGAGTGACTGGAGACACTGGGAGAGGGGAAAACACCACCCAGAGCTGGCATGGAGAGCCAGCTTTCTTGAGCTGAAATGTGAGCAGCTTGTCTGACTTGCATTTTTAGAGTCATACAGCAAGAGGTCTTGTAGCCTCTTGAAGGTTACTCCTTTTGTGACATAGTATGAGCTTAATTTGCTTGTATTTTACTTATAAAGTATGCTCTTGTCACACAGGAGCTGTCACATGTTTAAAATGAATATGTTGCGTTATAAATAAACCTCATTTGGCCATCAGCACGGCAATCTAATAATTCAAAGTATGTTTGTAGTGGAAACAAAGATTAGTCTTGTACAGCAGGCACCAGAGGAAACTTTTCCTTATTTCTTATCACTCACTTGAGTACGCTTTAAAGAATTGCTGTAAGGTGATGTGGTGTGTTGAGGAGTTTTGAGAGGAGTTTTGCCTTGGTTTGCACTATTGTTCACTGTTGAGATTTCTGATTGTCGAGTTGAATTCCGTGTAGGAATTTGTTTGAATCAACAATTTTTGCTTTGGAGGATGGAAGTTGATATGCAGGGTTTTAATGTGGGATAATTTTATGGTCAATTCAGGTGGATAATAGGTAAAATATTACAGTTACTCTATTTTTTGAAGCACCACAACCCTCCGCAGGCACTGTACCACTCACCCAGCACATCAGGGCGAGCTGAGCCTGACTTTGTGCCATCCCACAGGTTCTGCACCGACTGCAAGAACAAAGTGCTGCGTGCTTACAACATCCTGATCGGGGAGCTGGACTGCAGCAAGGAGAAGGGCTACTGTGCTGCCCTGTACGAGGGGCTGCGCTGCTGTCCCCACGAGCGCCACATCCACGTGTGCTGCGAGACAGACTTCATCGCCCACCTCTTGGGCCGGGCCGAGCCCGAGTTCGCAGGAGGGTATGAGTATGTAATTGGCTAGAGTGGGCTATCTAGCGCTTTGCTTCTTTATTTGACTCTTCACTGTCTTTGCCCAGGGTGGCTTGTTGCCTCTTTGCTGTGTGATGGACCTGTGACTGTGGGTATTTGTACTGATGGAGGCTCAGAGAGAGCTTCGACTGCTTGGAAAGGGAAAAGTTACTAAATGTATTCCAGTTTGTTGTTTGCTCCCTGCTTGTCCACTGAGGTGTTCAGATATGCGAAATAGAAAGAGAGCCTTGGTTGAGTTTTGCCGAATGCCAAGTGTTCAGATGAGTTTTGTTGCCATTTGTGTGTTTCTGAGCCTTTTTAAAGCATCTCAAGACCTTCCAATGAAAAGTACAATTCTGAGCTCAGAATCGTAGAATGGGTTGGAAAGGATATTAAAGATCATTAAGTTCCAACCTCAGTGCCTTTAAAGCTCAATCATAACTGCTTAATGAGGAGGGTAAATCCTTTTATAATGGTTTTCCCTTAATAGATTGAACAGATTTATAGATAATAGATTGATAATGAGCAGATTAATACTGAAATCCTTTTTCTCTGCACGGTAAGTAATAATGTATAAAATTCCCTGTGTGTTTGTATTTAACTTGAGCTACCTGATGGTGAAATGATTGCTGTGAACTCCAGCAAATTTTAGGACACAAAAGAGCACATCTCTGGCGTTAAAACTCTTGATCCCTCCTAGGAAGAGCAGGGTGTGACACCTGAAGTCAGAGGTGCTCAGCAGTGGTGGCTTTGACCTGGTCCTTTCTATTTTGCATCCGCATGCAGCACCGCAGAGCCCAGCCAGGCTGCTCATGCCAACACAGCTGCACTCCAGAGAGCACAGCAGCCCTGCTTTGATGCCTTGCTTGCCTTCCAGCTGCTCTAACCATGCTGTGCCTTGCTTCTCTCTTCCCCCAGACGGAGAGAGAGGCACGCCAAGACAATAGACATAGCCCAGGAGGAGGTTCTCACCTGCCTGGGCATCCACCTGTACGAGAGGTTGCACCGGATCTGGCAGAAGCTGCGGGCTGAGGAGCAGACGTGGCAGATGCTCTTCTACCTGGGGGTCGATGCTTTACGCAAGAGTTTTGAGGTAAAACCGTGGAGTTTTATCCAACTTGGGTTTGACTCGCTGCAGTAAGTGGGCCCACTGTCACTGTAATCCATTTTCTGCTTTCTAACTGGCTGGAAGGAGTGTCCAGGGTGTTGCAGCCAATCTCTTGCCCATGCACAGCACAGCTGAGTGTTCCCATGTGGAATAAACTGGAATATAAAAGCTTGAGGTTTGCTTTTCTTTTCAAGCTGCACATTGCCTTCTGTGTTATTAATTCACAGTCATTTCTGGGTTTTTATCTGATTGCATGTAAAGTCACTCAGGCTACAGCAGTTTTTGTTTGGTTTATGAGTTAAAATGGAGGATGTGCTTTTGAATTATAGAAGTGTGTTCCAAATTCACTGTGATGCTGTGGGACCTTGAGCTTCAGACAGAGCTCCATGTCACTCCTTTAACACACACCCATACTTAATATTAATTAACAGTTTATATGACATGGATCTTTTTTGTTACATTTCTCCTCCATTCATAATGACTGTGCTCTCTAAAAACTTCTAAAACACCAGAGAAGGAGGAGGAAAATCAGTTTGGGAAAGATGATAGTGGAACCTTGAACTGGTGAGTTCTTGGAGTTTTTTTACTCCCACCGGATCAGAGTATCTAGCATGTTAAACAGAGCCAAAAAAAGTACTAAAATCTGCAAATCTTCACTAAAAATTGTGAATCTGGACCATAGGTGCAACACAAAACTCCTCCATACATGAGTTTCCAGCAATCTGAACTGAGTGACTACATCTGGGGTGGGATTTTTCCTTCTGTAGTCAATAGCTGTGTCAGTAGGACTTCAGTACTGGCTGTTTTCCTTCTCCTTTTTTATAAATGTAAAAAGCTTGAATTGTGATAACTTCTATAAATAGATCTAACCTCTTGTAAACAGATGGCTGTGGAAAAAGTGCAGGGCATTAGTCGATTGGAACAGCTCTGTGAAGAGTTTTCAGAAGAAGAAAGAGTGAGAGAGCTGAAACAAGAGAAGAAACGCCAAAAGAGGAAGAACAGACGGAAAAATAAATGTGTGTGTGAGATCCCTGCTCCTCTGCAGGCAGCAGAGGAGAAGGAAATCAATCAGGCAAAGGTAAATGTGGACAGCAGGGGCTTTGGGGGGCTTCATCCATCAGCTCATGGGAGAATTTTTGAGGGATTTTACTGTATTTTTGTCACTGGTGTAATTTAACACTTTTTCAGATGAGTAGAGTGTTTGTAAAGACTCTGGAACTCCTCAGCTTTTGGGGGTTTGGGGGGGATGGGGTTTTTTTTTAATCCAAAATCCAAGGTTCAGGTTATGCCAGACTATTTTTCAACTACCATTTCTTAAAGCTCACTTAAAACCTAGGGATTCAACTGCTTCTTGTAGACAATTACCATAGAATTTTTGGAGAGGGGGAATCTTTAAGAGCAATTATTGTTCAGGATCTCTTGGCTGAACCTCATGGGCTGTGACTGTAGGTCAAGGTAAATTGCTTGGGGTTTTGTTTAGTTGTCTTGTACTCATGAAGAATTCCAAGCAATGCTGTTATCAGTCAGTGTCAGCTGGTTTTTCTCATGGGAAGAGTATCCTTCACAAAAATGCTGGCTGAGCTGCTTTCAGTGCCTGCAAAGTGTTTTTTTGTTTCTGTTGTTTGAAGGAGAACTCAAACTTCACGGAAAGCAGCTGCAAAGCCTGTGGTAGCACCGAAGAAGCCAACAACTGTGTAGAAGTAATTGTTACTAATGAAAGCAGTTCTTGCACTTGTCCTAGTAGTGGTACCCTATTAGGCTCACCTAAAATCAAGAAAGGTAGGTTAAATGTTATTATTTTTCATTTTTAAAAAAGCATTTGCCATTTGTGTGGGGTGGTCTATTTTTAAAAAGGTGTCCCTGCCATGAGTGGAAATGGGAGTGGAACGAGGTGATTTTTAAGGACCCTTCCAACCCAAACCAGTCTGGAGTTCTCTGAATTCTTTCTTGTTAGAGGCATAAGTAAAGAATGTGCAGCAGTTCCTACAGATGGCAGTAATTTTGGCCTCTGTCTCAGGTTTATCTCCACACTGTACTGGCAGCGACTGTGGCTATTCCTCGAGCATGGAGGGCAGCGAAACGGGGTCCCGGGAGGGCTCGGACGTGGCCTGCACTGAGGGCATCTGCAACCATGATGAAAATGGTAGGTTTGGGAAGAAGAGAATAATGCTTTAATATCCCCAAAGCTGCAGCAGCTCAGGAGGAACTTTGGCTGTGTTTTGCAGGGGACGATGCCTGCGTCCATCGCTGCGACGACAAGGAGGAGGATGGAGATAGCTGCGTGGAGTGCTGGGCTAATGCAGAGGAGAGTAACACAAAAGGCAAAAACAAAAAGAAGAAAAAGAAAAGTAAAGCTTTGAAGTGCGAGAATGACCACGTAAGGAACATGGCTCTGCCAGATGCTTCTCTATTTGCTTACATTTCAAAGTAGTTACAGAAGGGTTTTAAATTTTGATTGAGGCTAATGCTGAGAATGGGGTAGCAGGGGTTTCCTGTTCCCTTGTCACCCAAGTTTTGGAATTGAGGTCCTTGCTGGAGTAGGTTGTGGTGGAATCTTTTCTATGTTCCCAAGCATGTGCACTTTTACTCTCAGTGAATGAGTGTGCCACCCTCACCTCCCCAGGCAAATGTTTAAAAACAAATACCCACCCTTGCTCTCCTTTGAACTTCCCCCTTTTCCCTCTGCTTCCAGCTAAAACTTGACTATTCCACGTTAAGCACCGCTGTCAGTTCATTCCAGGCTCTTTCCCATTTCAGATTCAGAAACTTGGAAGCTGTCTGGCAGATGCAGGTAGCAGAGAGAGCTCAGGAAATCTCACGCACACAGAGTTTCACCGCGACAAGACCAAAGACACACACGCTGAGAGCTGCTGTAGCGCAGACAAAAGCGGCCAGCAGTTGCCTTGGTTTGAGCATATGAAAAATGTGTCACAGTTTGCAGAACCTACAGAAATGTCACTTGTCCCTGATACTGGAAAAGGTGCCAAAAGCTTAGTGGAACTCCTGGTAAGTAACCGCAGCCTTTGAATTTTGGGTTGTAGCATCCTGCTTGGATCTTTGGGGCTGAGAACTGAAATCCCAGCGAGGAGCTGACTCCCAGTGTTCAGTTCATTTGCTTGTGCACGTTCCCTGAGTTTATAATTGAATGCTTTGCAGAGGAGGAGAAATTGTCGCTGGAATGCAATGACAGAACTTGTGTTGTAAGTGCTCATTGTCAAGGATTGCATTATTCTGTAACATGAAGTGGGCATTATTGCTGCCTTCAGGCCTCAAATGTTGCTTCCCACTGCAGGCTCTTTGGGCAGCTTTCCTCTCTCTTTCCTTTCCTTCTCCTTCCACTTAGTTAGATCCTTTCCGTTTTCTTTCCCCACTTTTTCCTTTTTTTTTTTCCCATCTTCCTCTCATCTGTCTCACCCCCTTCCTTTTATTTTCCTTTTTCCCCAAAACCCTCTCACAAAAACCACTCTCTCCCCATGGGAATGTGCTAAGAGTGAAGCTGATTTGGATCCATTTCCTGGCTGAACTGGCTGATTCTCACCCCAAACCCAGGGCTGGGGCAGGATGTGCTGCACTGGAGGGCAGTGCTGCAGCTCTGAAATCCCCGTTTCCTTGCAGGATGAGTCGGAATGCACTTCCGACGAGGAACTCTTCATCTCCCAGGATGAAATCCAGTCCTTCATGGCAAACAACAAGTCTTTCTACAGCAACCGGGAGCAATACCGGCAGCACCTGAAGGAGAAGTTCAACAAGTACTGTCGCCTCAACGACCACAAGGGGCCCGTCTGCAACAGCTGGCTGGCAACAGCTGGAGCCAACTGAACCCAATCCAACTCTGTCACTGAAACTCGAGATGACTACTGCGCCTTCTCCTTCCAAACTTAATTTAGTGACTTACGGCAAAATTTTCTCTTAAATTAATGTGATTCTTTTTTTTTCTTGTTTTTTTTTTTTTTCCGGGGGGAGGCTGGTGGAGGTGATTTCCTTAATTTTGTTCTTTCTCCAGGCTTGTATCTTTAGTTGAGTAGCTGTGCAAGCCTCTCTTCTAATTTAAGCCATCTCTTTTCATTCAATGTTTCTCTTCCTGTGAGACTTAAAAAAGCAAACTAGTGGCAAAGTAATGTTGTACCTATAATTCTGTACAGAATGACAAGGAGCTGAATATAAGATTTTACAAAGTAGACATCCATTTGCAAAATGTTTTGGATGTAATATGTTAAAGCGCAATGTGCAAAAATTTAAATAAAGAATATTTATTAATATGCATAGTTAAAAGTGGGTGTCTATGTTTGTGCTTGGAGTGCTGAATTCCTGCGGTGGGGGTGAGGTGAGGAAAGCTGGCCTGGGAAAGGACAGATCCTTGAAAACCAGGCTGTGTGCTCCTGCAGGGCTGTGGTTTGGGGATGGTGGAGTCGCTGCCAGCCCCGTGAGGACCATGCCGGCCCGGCTGTGTCGGTGGCACAGAGCCAAGCTGGCACTGCTCCGCGTCAGGCGCCTGTGCTGCTGCCAGGGGCTGGCAGAGCTCTGCTCTGGAAATCCTGGCACGAGGCTTGTGCCCAGGGGCAGCACTTTTGGGAGGGGTGGGATGGGGAGGGGGCAGCTTGGGCTGTTTGGGGGCTCACCAATAGAGGATTGGTAAATCCCAGCATTTTCTTGCCTCAAATACCTGTACTTCTGCCTCTTGTGTTTCAATTCATCCACTTCACAAGTTTCTGGGAATCATTTGAGCATCCTTGATCCTGGGGCAGGGACAACAGCACAAGTTTTTGGGACTTACTTGAACATCCTTGGTCCAGGGACAGGGATAACAGCACAAGTTTCTGGGAGTTATTTGAGCGTCCTTCAGAGGGGGGTAATGGCACAATATTTTGGGAATTATATGAGCATCCGTGGTCCTTGGGAGGGGGATAACAACACAAGTTTCTGGGAATTATTTGAGCATCCTTGGTCCTTCGGAGGGGGATAATAGCACAGGTTTCTGGGAGTTACTTGAGCATCCTTGGGAGGAGGATAACACTAGTTTCTGGGAATTACTTGAGCATCCTGGGGACAGGGATAACAGCCTCATCACCACCCTGCTCTGTTCTCTACTCTCTCCATACCCATTTCATCCCTCCCCAAGCCTTGTTCGGCTGCTGGCTCACTGCCCCACGCCTCCATCCCATAGCTCATCGCGCAGAGCCCCGCGCTCAGCCGAGCCCCCGCAAACTCAGCGCACGGAGGAGAGCTGGGCGTGGCCTCGGTGGGCGTGGCCCAGGAGGGCGTGGTCGCGGTGGGCGTGTCGGGGGCGTGTCGGGCGGGCGGCGCTTTGTGCCTGCGGAGCGGAGCGGAGCGGAGCGGCGGGGCGCGCCGGGGCCATGGAGCGCTGGACCGGCCGCGTCGCGCTGGTCACCGGCGCCTCCGTGGGCATCGGCGCGGCCGTGGCGCGGGCGCTGGTGCAGCACGGCATGAAGGTGGTGGGCTGCGCCCGCAGCGTCGACAAGATCGAGGTACGGCCGGGGGTTCCTCCCCGAGAGGCCGCGGCGGAGCGGCGGGCGGGGATGCCGCGGGCAGCCTGATCCCGCAGCCCCGGGGAGGGGGGAAGGAGCTGAGCGAGGAGCGGGGCTGGTTGGAGGGGTTTTGGGGAGGTGATCCTTGTGGAGGTTAAAAATAGCATCCTGCCGGGTCGGGCTGCGGGCGCTGCGGGGCCCTTCCTGCCATTTCTGTCCTTTTCTGCCCTTCCTGCCCCTTCCTGCCCCTTCCTAACCCTTTGCTGCCCTCTCTGCCCCTTTCTGCCCCTTTCTGCCCCTTTGCTGCCCTCTCTGCCCCTTCCTGCCCCTCTCTGCCCTTTCTGCACCTTCCTGCCTCTCCTGCCCCTACCTGCCCCTCTCTGCCCTCTCTGCCCCTCTGTTGGGTGGGCAGGGCATGTTTAGGAGTTCATTTCAAATAGGGTTTCAGTCCTACGAAGAGCATCTCGCCAGCCCGTCACAAACCTCCTGGCGCTGGCTGGGGAATAGAGATGCTGAGCAGAAGTGTTTTCTCGGGATGCTTTCTGGAGCTGGGTGCCTCGCAGTGCCACGAGCTAAAGCTTATTTGCCATTTAGGAAGTTTCTTTTGAGGGAGGAAATAAGTTACAGTCAGCTTGAATTTTGGTGCCTGTGGAGCTGGAGCAGACCTGTGCAATATCCAGGGCTGTGTTTCCCTAGCCAAGGTGATAAGGACTCTGCACAGCTGACTGCACCGAGAATAAATGCTCCAAAATTCATGGAAACCACGGCTTGGCGTTGGTGGTGTTGCTAAGTGAGGTTAAGTCAAGAAGTGCTTGGGAAAACCCAAACTTTCTCCCTTTTTCCATGGCGAATCACCGAGGCACTGCTTGCAGAGAGAACACCAGCGTGACTTGCTGAACTGTCCTTTGGGCTTTGCTTCTAATTTTGGACTGCCCAACGTTTTGATGCTGCGGCTTGCAGGGAAAGCTGAGCTCTCCCAAGGCTTTCCCACGTGCAGCTGACAGTGTTTAATGTGTTCCTGCAGCCTCAGGGTGCCTGGCAAAGGATGCTCTAAAGGATGTTGTTGCTTCCCATTCCCCTGCAGAAAGTTGTTTCCAATGCTGCTGTTTCCAGTAGCTCCCTTATCTCAGATTTTGTTTTGGAATCTTCTCATTTGGGAAAGAAATCAGTGAAAACTTGTGTTTTCCTCTGGTGCTCACGTGAGTTCCTTCCTTTCTGAAGCTAAAACACAGCGTAGGTTTAACAACGAGCAGTGCTGTAAAATCTGGCTTTTTTATTTGAACTAAACCCTCCTGTATTGATGATTGATCAGGTTTGCAGATGTGCTGAGCAGTGCTGGCTGCTCCCAAACCTCCTGTGGCGTTCCACACACGTGTTCACCCCGCTGATGTTTGTCCCTCTCCCTCCCTGCCACCCAAGAGTGTCTGTCACTTGTTGTGGTGGGTGTCTGGACTGTGTTCTGCTCCGCTGCTATTCTGGGTTTATTTATTGTCGAGCATGTTTCCTTAACGAGGAAGCAAATCCCAGCAGGGCTGCCCTCTCGGGGCAGGGAAGGTGCTGAGGCGTGGGGGGATCCAGGGTCACTGTGGGAACAGCTCCATCCCCTCCTGCCTGCCAGGGATGCTGGGGGAGCTTGGGGCCAAATCCTGCCCTGCTTTGGGGCAGAGCTGTTGGTGGAGCTTCCCTCCAGGAGATTCACCTTGAGGCTTTCCCTTAAAAAACAAAAAAAAATGAAGATTTGGGATTGGATTGAGGATTAAATGGATTGGAACTACTGAGCTGCCACTGGGGATTGGATTGGTGAGGACTTGAGGGATGCTCTGATTTTGGGAAGCATCCAGGGCTGGAATGGGGTGATGGAGGGAGGAGAGAAGAGGAATGGGAAGGAGCTGAGGGCTTGGTGTTGGCAGAGCATCACAGCTGGAGTTCACAGAATCACAGAATCCCAGACCTCACAGACCATCCCATTCCAACCCTCTGCCACCTTCCACTAAAATCCAATGAATTTCCAGCTTGAAGTGGAAGGAGGGCCAACATTAGGGTGTCCAACCTGCAATACAGAGCTCACTTTGCAGCTCAAAACCATCAGGTTTCGTTAAAATTCATTAAAGTCACCAATTTGGAGGTGAAATGGCTGGAGCCCCCGTGTGAGGTGGTTTTGTAACCTCCAGCTAGCTGGTGACTGAAGGAGCAGGTTGTCTGGTGGGGATTTAGCTCGGGCAATAAATGCTATGTCAAGATTTCCTAATCTCTTGGAAAATCAGATAAGGGCTTGAGGCAAGATAACGAAGGATTTGCAAAGTTGCGTGTTTGGCACTAAACCCGTGTCACAACTCCAGTGGTCTGTATTTGACTTCTGAAATAAAAACGTTAATGGCTCACAAAAAAAACAAACCCCAAAAACCTGCAGAAAGATTTTTTTTCCCTTCCAGTGGCTGTGTTTCCCTCTCTGCTCCCAGCCAGCCCCACTCGTGCTGCTTCTGTGACCAGAGACGCTTCATGAGGGTCATCAAACACTAACTTTCCCAGTCAGACATCGAGGAATAAAATAGAATTAAACTGGCTTTATTTTCCTTGTGCATGCCAGGAGGTAATTCAGGTTGAAGGCTTGTTTTAAATGCAGAGCCTGGAGGTACTAACAGCTGTCAAGGACTTTTTGGCGTGTGCTCAGCCAGTGTTTGCTGCTCTCCAGACACACCACGCGTTCCAAGGCAGGAGCTTTCCTGAGGCAGCCAGGCGTTTGCAGCAGCTTGGAAGAGCAAGCTTGGAGGGGAAGATGCTCCCTGGGAGATGATCAGCCTCACAGGGACCTCCTTGCTGCTGCTGGGGTGTCCTGGGTGCTGAGATTTACAGCCACAGCCACTCTGGTGCTCCTCGACTTCCCTGCTCCTCGTGTTTTCCAGGGATTTGTGTTCTGTGTTTGACTCCTTGCAGCAGCATGAAATAGGGGAGAGTTTGCACATGCAAGGGACAGAATGTTCTCCCCCTACCCCTGGCTGGCAAACCCCTCTCTGGTCTTTTGTTCAGTGAGATGGGTGAGTTTTATTGTGCAGGGTTATTCCCTGGGGTGGGGGAAGCATTGGGAGGGTTTGTGGTCAGTGTAGGGTCTGGCTCAGAGATGGGAGCTAAAGTCACTGAGGGACTCTGCAGCTTTGCTCTGGGACTGCAGAAAGGGAGCTGTTCCCAGGGGATTTGCTTTTTTATGATAAAAATAATTTATTTTGCATTTACAGAGAAGTGCTGGCAGGTGCTCTCCCTGCATCCATGGTATCTGGAGTCCTGGCTGGAGATACTGTCACTGGTGGGTGATGCTCCAGGTGGGACATCCCCACCTGCTCCAGATCTCTAGAAATCTTCCAGCAGCTCCTTCACCCCTTGGCCACCTCGCTCTGTTGTGCCCAGGGACACCATGGATGTTGTTTTCCAAAAGAAATCCATTTGATTCCTGCCTTTGTGGCAGCGCTGAGAGCACAGCCGTGCAGGAAGCAATAAACGTGGCTTAAGAGACAAGGTTTAACCAATTAATTCCAATGCACTGGTGACAGCTATTGATCAAAGGTAACATTTATAACCAGGGCCTGCTTTGCCAAGGTTAGATCTTGCCCAGGAAGCAGCCTCTGATAAGCTGAGCAGTTGCAGGTTGGAGCAGCTCAATCCCTGAGGAGCTCCATGCTCTCCTCCATGGCTGGGTGGGAGGAGGAGGAAGGAGCTGAGTCTTCCTCGTGGGGTCTGAGCATCCATTTTTGGGCTCTCCTGTCCCTCCCATGATCCCTGCCCAGCCCTGAGCTGCAAGGGAGGCTGTGGACCCTGTGGGTGCTCTGAGAAGGGTAATTAACAGCTAATTGTTTCATGGCACCTGCATGTGGTGTTTAATTACACGCAGGCAGATCAGGTATGGTTTAGAGGTCACCTGGTGCCATTTGGCCTCCCCTGGGGCTCTCTGTCCCTGGGGTGTCCCTGTGGCTCTGTCCCTCTGCCCAGCAGCAGGGGTGGCTTTGTGGGGTGATCCCAAACCCACAGGTTTGTCACTCCTGGGGCAGGAGGAGCAGCTGCAGGCAGGATAATCCCAAATCATGGTCCCTGAGCAATGAGTGACCTTCAGGGTCTCCTTGGCCTCTGGAAGGGCTTGTTGTGTGTTTGGCCAAGGCTTTGCCTGGGGCTGGTGGGTGCTCAAGGCCTCTGAAGTGCTTTTATTGCCTCTTGTCCCTGAGCTGATCCTTCCCTGATAAACAGCAGAGATCCCATAATTGCTGCCCAGACTGGGGGGAATAAAGGTTTCCATGTCCCCATGGTTCTCCCCAGCCTTGAAGCTCAGGGGGCTCAAACCAGGCTGGATTCCTCCTCTTTCTCCCCCAAAATGTACTTTAAAAATGTCTCTTTGTGGCAGATCCCTGCTGCTCTTCTGTTGCCTTGGCCATGCTCAGAGCCCCACAAAGAAATAACCCCTGAGCCTTGCTGGGGTTTTGGAGCAGGGATGGGCTGTGTGTGCTGCAGGGAAGGTCAGGAGGCTGTGCTGTGCCTCAGTTTCCCTGTGTAAAACTGGCAGCTGTCCTGGGAAGGTGGGAGGGGACCAGAGTTGGACGTGGAGAGGACTTTGTGGCTGTTTTTGGTTTTAAGGAGAGAGCCCAGAGCAGGGAGGTGTGAAAGAGCCTGGCACAGGGTCGTGCAGAAAACACCATGCTGTTTTTCCTGGGGCTTGTTAAATTTAAGCTCTGCAGAAAGTAGTGGCTATGCTAAAATTGAGTTTTATCCCTCTCTCCTGGGCAGTGTTGATGGTGATTTCCTGGCTGACCATGTCCTGGGTGGGTTTGTGCCCCAGGTCTGTCACATACCAGATTTCTGTCCTGGCTGGGTTTGTGCCCCAGCTCTGTGAAATGCCAGATTTCTGTCCTGGCTGGGTTTGTGCCCCAGGTCTGTGACATACCAGATTTCTGTCCTGGCTGGGTTTGTGCCCCAGCTCTGTGACATACCAGATTTCTGTCCTGGGTGGGTTTGTGCCCCAGCTCTGTGACATACCAGATTTCTGTCCTGGCTGGGTTTGTGCCCCAGCTCTGTGACATACCAGATTTCTGTCCTGGCTGGGTTTGTGCCCCAGCTCTGTGACATACCAGATTTCTGTCCTGGCTGGGTTTGTGCCCCAGCTCTGTGACATACCAGATTTCTGTCCTGGCTGGGTTTGTGCCCCCAGCTCTGTGACATACCAGATTTCTGTCCTGGGTGGCTTTGTGCCCCAGCTCTGTGACATACCAGATTTCTGTCCTGGGTGGCTTTGTGCCCCCAGCTCTGTGACATACCAGATTTCTGTCCTGGGTGGCTTTGTGCCCCAGGTCTGTGAAATACCAGATTTCTGTCCTGGGTGGCTTTGTGCCCCAGCTCTGTGACATACCAGATTTCTGTCCCGCTCAGCCCCAGCTCTCCCAGCTTAGCTGGGATTAAGCCAGCGTGGCTGGAGCGTTGCTGCAGATGTTGGATCAACATCCAGATGTTGGGGTGGATGTGTCCTGCTTTCCATGAACCTCTGATCACACCTTGGATCTGCAGGGCATCTCAGACCTTCACTGCTGCAGGGGGAGGTGGGGTTTGATTTCATGGAAATAAGCAGATTTTGCAGGTGGAGGTGACGCAGGAGGACTGTGAAGGTGCCAGGGAGAAGCTCTGCCCCAAGCTGGGTGTTTGTGGGCTGCAATCCCAACGCCAGCAGTGACCCCAGGGGTGATGCTGGGGCATCTGCTGGCTCTCTAGAGGCTGCTGGAGCTCCATGGGCAGCCTGACAGCAGCTCCAGCCTCAGCCACAGCGCTGGGGTGCTGGGCAGGGCAGGAAGGGTCTGCTGGGCTGGGTTTAGATGGGCACAGCTCACAGCAGAGCAGAGACATTGCTCTAATGAGCTGTCACGGTGACAGCAGTGTCTCCTCCTCCCCCACGCCAGCCTGGAGCGAGCAGGGAAAAGGGAAAAGTGCCTTGATGTGGGGAGGGACTGTGTGAGGTGGCAGGGACCTCCAGGGCTCACGTGTGACATTGGAATGGAAAATTAAGTGAGCTGGGAAAAACATATCCTGGGATGCTGAAGTGCTGGGAAGGGGCAGTGTGGCTCTGGAGCAGTCTGGGAGCTCAGCTCAGCTCTGGGGAGATGTGACAGCTCAGCCTGAGCCTGGCTGCAGAGCCTGGCAAGAAATGTGGAGTAATGTTTATCCTTGGATCATGTGGGCAGAGGGTGCTCAGTGTGATTCTCTCCATCTGACAGTGGGGACACAGCTCTGCTTGTTTGTGGAAATAAAGAAATAAACCTCACCCTAGTGCTTTATTCACCATACATCTCTATTATGCTGCTGTACTGTTATTAAATCTTAATTAGAAGCAGCTTCAGACTTGCCAGTCAGTGCAGTGAAAGGGTTGGTAAGCCCCCAGTTTTCCTTCACAGCTGTGATGCTGTTTTGTTAGAATTTTTCTCCTCCATTTCCTTTAGATAGCAAAAGTAATTGGGGTGACTTGGGTGCTTTTCCAGTTGGTTTCTTGGTGCAGTTCTGTATTTAAGCATGAGCTCAGTCAGCAGGACACAAGTACCTGTGAGGAATGGCAGGTTAGATTAAAAATTACCTAATGGCTTCTTCTGGCTTTAATCTCCCTGAACTCAATGTGTCTGAAGTTAATGGGATGGTTTGCCAAATAAAGCCCTACGTGACTCTTTGCTTTTTTTCCCCCTCCCCTTAAGAGTCCCTTAACATTTTTCTATCAGTTAGTTCTGTAAAACCATTTCACCAGGACTGAATGTTAATGCAGGGCACTGTGTCCATATGCACGGGGAGCATTAACCCCTTCAGGGGAGAGCTGAGGGTTTCTTAACATGGCAAACCCATCCCATAAATGGGAGGTGTCCTTTTAGCACCTGACTGTCCATTTCCAGCCTCCCAGAGATAATGATGTGGCTCAGAGATGCTGGAAATGTCCAAGGCCAGGCTGGACAGAGTTTGGAGCAAATTGGGATAGTGGTAGGTGGTGGATGGAGTGGCACTGGATGATTTTCAAGGTCCCTTCCAACCCAAATAATTCCTATTTCAGATTTTCCTCTCCAGCTGCTCACCTTGTCTGTATTTCTGCTGCATTACCTGCTCACTCTCAAATTGTTTACGAGATCTGGAAAACCAGCTTTTTCCTTTTTTCCTTCCCTCCTCGTGCATGTGGCGTGCTCAAACCAGAACGAGCATCACTTGGGTGACTTAATGGTCGCTCTGAAAAAAACTGAGAGCTCTGCAGCTCCGAGAGAGAGTCGCTTTTCAAAAGTCTCTCGCAAAGTTGCCCGCAGTTGATGCTGCTTTGAAGAGCCTGTGATGACTCTTTATCTGTGGATGGTTGAAGCACGTTCAGCCCTGCCTGGATGTCAGCACTTGCTTTTCAAAGAGAATTTGTGAGCACAAGTGCAGCCTGAGAGATGAAAGGATCTGCGTTGAGTCGAGACAGCAGACAGGGAGAGAGGTTTGGAGAGAGGTTTGATTGTCCTGGTCAGTGGTGGCAGAGGAGATTTTCTGCCAGGCAGGAAGTCCTTTCTCTTGGGTTCCTGGAGAGTGAGTGGGAAGAGAGGATGGGCAGCTCCAGGACCACAACCCACAGCCATGTCCCTGGCATTTGAGATTCCTCCCAACTCCCTGTGCTCCTGATTGTCACCTTTCAGCATCTTTGGCATTGCCTGGTTCACACTCTCCACCCGTTTTTCCCTCCTGTACCTTTGCAGGAGCAATGCCCCATCCCTGGAGCAGTTTACAACCTTCCAGCATCCCTCCTTACTGCCTTGAATTTTCTAAGTGCTGCTCTTGCAGATTTTCCCCCCCTCCACAGTTTTATCCAGCGGGCGCTGCGATGGTGAAAAGGAATATATTTCCACTGCTCTCAGCACATCATCACCGAGGTTTCCTGCATGGCAGAGTGCAGGCAGCCCCAGGAGGGCACACCGAGGTGGGATTCAGCCCCAGGGGCACCTTGGTTGAGGCAGAGCTGTTGTCAGCCCAGCCCCAGCAGGGCTCTCCAGGGATGCTGATGCTGCTGGGATGGATTGATCTCCAGCTGGACTCAGGCTGTCCCTTCTCTGCGAGAGCAATAATAATCATTCTTGTGTTGCTGCAGTGCCTTCCCCGAGCTGGGAGGCAGGCAGGAGAGCTGCAGGCAGGGCTGGTGTGGGTTTGTGCTCTGGGAAAGCTGCTGGCAAAGGTAAAGCAGCAAAGCTCAGGGTCCAGCTCTGCGGTGGGCTCAGCTGCTGGGAAACACAAAAATCATTTAGCAAACTGAGCCACTTGCCCCAGAGAGCTTCAGATGAATGCTGGGGGTGCAGGGAGGGCTGGGGAGGTGCTGGTGTTGGTCCCTCTGCAGGGCAGGAGCTCCACAGCCACCCCAAGTGCCATCACATCCAGGAGATTCCTGTGCTGAGCCTCGCTCAGGCTGGGAATTGCAGTCCTGGGAAAGCAGGGAGGAGCTGGGAGGAGTGGGCAAGCTGCCCGTGGCAGGAGCAGGGCTTTACTGCACCCCTGCCATGTCCTGCCGGTGCCACCGCCGCGGGCGTGACGTGGACGTTTGTCACCGGAGTGTCCCCGCAGGAACCAGACATCATGTGGCTCCTGCCTGGCGCTGCGAGCTGTCACTGTCACCGCTGGGACACATCAGGGAGGAGCTGCTGCTTCTCATTAGTGTCAGGGCTGAAGGGCATCCTGGGGATGGTGGTGGCAGGGCAGCAGCCAGCAGCACCTCCTGGCCTCGCCTGGGCTTTGTGCCACCCAGCCTGACAAGGGATTGGGGTGTTTGGAGCAATTATTGGTCGTGGCTAACGAGGAATTGCCAGGCACATCCTTAGCCAGCCTGGCAGACTTGCAGCCTGGCGCCAGGGCAGGATTTCTTTGTGTTGTGCCAGCTCTGCTCACCTTGGGCAGCACTGCCCGTGCTGACGGACGAGCAGAGAGCATCCTCAACCCAATACTCACAGGCTGAAACACTCAGCCTCTCGTGGACACCAAGATCTCCTTCTTCTTAATTAGCATCACACTGATTCTTCCCCAGTGCCTGCTTTGCAGCTGTCTCAGCCCTGAGGTGTGTTTTTCAGGAAATGGCTGGATAAGCTGCTCCACGGGAACAGGGGGCTGATAGCTGGTTTTTTCCTTCCTGATGGCTATTTCCCCCCATCCCTGATGGCTTTTTCCCCCTATTTCCCCCATTCCTGATGACTGTTTCCCCCCATCCCTGATGGCTGTTTTCCCTGTTTTCCCCCATCCCTGATGGCTATTTCCTCTGTTTCCCCCCATCACTGATGGTTATTTCCCCCCATCCCTGATGGTTATTTCCCCCCATTCCTGATGGCTATTTCCCCCATCCCTGCTGGCTGTTTCCCCTATTTCCCCCCATCCCTGATGGCTGTTTCCCCCTGTTTCCCCCCATCCCTGATGGCTATTTCCCCCATTCCTGATGACTGTTTCCCCCCATCCCTGATGGTTATTTCCCCCATTCCTGATGACTGTTTCCCCCCATCCCTGATGGCTATTTCCCCCCATTCCTGCTGGCTGTTTCCCCTGTTTTCCCCCATCCCTGATGGTTTTTCCCCCATCCCTGTCTCTCCCCAGAAGCTGGCAGCTGAGTGCCAGAGTGCTGGCTACCCAGGGACGCTGATCCCCTACAAGTGTGACCTGTCCAACGAGGAGGAGATCCTGTCCATGTTCTCTGCCATCAAGACCCTTCACCAGGGGGTGGATGTGTGCATCAACAACGCAGGGCTGGCCCGCCCTGAGCCGCTGCTCTCGGGGAGGACAGAGGGCTGGAGGACCATGATAGACGTGAGTATCCCCCAGAGGGAGCAGGGGCTGGGCCACCTGTCTGGTTTTTTCTGGCCACCAGCACCTTTGTCCCCATCTGCTCATTCCAGAGCTGAGGGTCTGCTGCCCAGGCTGCTCTGAGATGGCTCAGGTTTGCTGCTTGGGGAGTGCAAAACATCCTGAGCCCTCACCTTGGAGGATGGAAACACTCTGTACCTCCAGCAGCATTTTTCCTTTAGCTTTCTGAAGGGTGGAGAGCCTCACTTTTTTTTTTTTTTTTGGTTCAGTAAACCAGGAAATCGAATGCCAAGCGCTGGCTCTTGCAGCTAATCCTGTTAGTTGTGGCAGTGGGTTGTAAAAATGGGCAGATTCTTTTTGGCTTAAAAAGCTGTAATGCTTTTTTGTCTTTATAGCTTAATTTTCTGCCCATAATCTGGTTAGGGCTGGATGTGAATGAGAGCATTTCTTGTGCAGAAATGGGAGTTGTGCCCATGGCCTGTCCAATTTTCAGCTTCTCCCTGGCTGCTCCTGTCCTGAGGTGCTGCTGGGCATCTCTGTGTGCCTTCACCTTTTTTTGGCATTATGTGAGGGCTCTTTTCTGCTCTGGGTGTCCTTGCAATGTCCCTTCCTGCAGCTCTGGCTGGGGAGTGCTGAACCAGGAGCTTTTCCTGGAGTGATTTCCCTTCCTTTGCCACCTCCTCTAGCTCCTGGGAATGTTTTCCTCAAGGAGCAGGAGTGGGACTCGTGGCTGTGAGTAATCCTTGTGGCTCCTCCAGCAGCTCTGAGAGCTTGTCCTAGGGAAGGGAAGGACACATTTGAAAAGCTGCTGGGAGCAGTGGGCTCAGGGCTGCTGTACCCAGCAGTGCAGTCAGCTGGGACACGTCAGCTCCCCTGGCTGCTCCTCCAGGCTGGGCTCGGGCTGAGTGAAGCGAAACAGAGGAGCACATTGAGGCTTCAGACTCCTGCTGCCAGGGCAAGAGCTGCCATATCCTGGCTAATTAAGTTCTTGTTAGGATTTTGGCCCGACTGCTGGCTGCTGTGACTGCAGCCAAAGGGAGCTCAGCTCAGCTTTGTCTGCCCAGGCAGGCTTTTGTGGGCTGCCAGCCTGGGTCGCTGCACAGCCGCATCTCCCGGCCCCTGTTGCCATGGAGGCTTTAAAGAAAATGAAGTGAAGTGGAGCTGAGGCTGAGCTGGTGTTCAGCAGGGCACTGCCTGGCCCTGGGGGTCACCTGGGCCCTGTCACCTCCTTGTCCTGCTCCCTGGGGCTGTGTGGTGTGTGGGTCCCTCCAGGGATGCTGCGTGTCCCTCGTGCTCCTTTGTTCTTTGTTGGGTGGGCAGGCTGGGGGGTCTTGGGGCTTTTTGCAGCTGAAAGCCCTTCTCCAGTCCATATTCCCTTCTCCAGTCCATATTCTCTTCCCCAATCCACATTCCCTTCCCCAGTCCCCATTCCCTCCCCTGGCTGCTCACCTTGCACCACGTTCAGGGAGGAAGGTTTTGGGGAGGGGATGGTCCTGTGTGAGATGCTCCCGCACTGGTGTTTACAGTGGTTCAAAATTGGGGAGCCTGTGGGGTCCCCCAGCTTGTGGCTGCTGCTTTGGGGTGATGGAAGGGTGGCAGGAGAGGCAGGGTGGTGACCCCACAAGGGCAGCATCAGGAAACCAGGCTGGGGCAATGTTTTATTCCCAGGGATGATCCGTTCAGCTCTCGCCACTTGGCAGCAATGCTGTTGTAGCACTGGGAGCAGCCTGAGACACCCAAGCTTTCTCCCCGTGCTGGCAGATATTTTCGTCTCACCATCCTCCCAGCAGCTGCTGGCTTGGCTCCTGAGTTCTGTGTTAATTGAAAAACCCTCCCACCTCAATGTAAAGGCAAAGCCCTGTGATTCTCCCGAGCCAAACGCTTCACCACCCCAGCCTGGGCAGCCCGGCAAGCCTGGGCTTTGCTTTCTGTGCTGCTGCTGAGGGGTAGGAATAGCTCTGTGGAGTTCTCCCTTTTGTTCTGTGCCCCTGTTTTGGGGCTGCAGCCTCCCCTCTTGGAAATTTCTGTTGGAAATGCCTCTTGGAAGTGTCTCCTGGAAGCGTCTGTGTCTCCAGGCAGTGCAGGCGCCGTGGCAGGGCTGGGGGGCTCAGCAGGGCCAACCCCCCTGCATGGCAGCCCATGGCCCTTTCCCTGGCAGGGCTGGGGCAGGGAAGGCTGCCAGCACCTTTCACGGGCCACTGGGCTTTGCAGAGCTCTGTGGGAGCAGGGAGGATCCTTCCCAAGCTTCCTGGGAGAGCAGCACACTGGGAGATGCTGCTGGAGAGTTCCAGGGCACCTCTGGGCTGCAGGATGGAAAAGTTTCCCAACAGCCATTGATCCATCGATTTAGGAGGCATTAGGGCCTTAAATTAAAGGCATTTTTTCCTTTTTGGTAAATTGATTTTTGCTTCCATGCATTTTTTATGAGCTTTGAGGCTCTGTCTCCTTCCAGATTCCCCTCTCAGTATCTTGCTATATATCTAACAGTGAAAATCACGTTACCATTTACTTATTCCTTTTTTTTTTGTAATGTTCCAGTTCTTTATTGCCTGGTATATATTCCCAAGCTGCAGGAGGCTGATGTTTGCAATCGTGGCTGTGTTGCTCTAGAGCAGCACAGAGCCCTGCCTAGCCAGCCAGCAGATCTGCTGTGGGTGCAGGAGGGAGGGAAGGTGTCACCTCAGGCAGGTTCTGAGCCCATCCTCCCCTGGCTCACAGCTTCCCCCCATTCTCTCAGTGCTCCTTGGGGCTGGAGCAAAGTCCTGAAGTGCAGGAGGAGCTGTGTACACACCGAGCCAGCCTCTGGGGCTGCAGCAGCTCCTGCACGTTTTACCCACTGACCTTTCCAGCCAGCAATTCAAGCTGAATTTTCCCCATTTTCCCAGCTCAGGACACACAGCACACATCCTCTCTCTCCTACAGACACAGAATGGGTTTGATTCTTGGCAATATTCATTGACAAGCCAGGCTCTGTTCTTGTTGCTTTTCTAAACCATCTGTGCAGGGATATGTTTGCTGTAACCTGCCTTTCCATATGTGCTCTGGAGCTGGGGTGCTCGTTTGGATGCTTCTGGGAAGGGAAGTGCTGAGCACTTCTAGGAACAGAGTCTTTTATGTTCCCTAATCTGGCAGTTGGAGCTCATTAATTCCTGGGAAATGTGGTTCCTGTCCCAGAGCTCTGCCTGGGCAGTGAGCAGAGCCCCAGGTGTGTTGGCCATCCTTGCCAAGGGACCTTTGAACCTTTTTTCCTTAAAATACCTCTTAAGGCAGAGGCAGAACGAGGCAGAAAAACGTCTTGTGTGGATATTTGTGACAACAGCCTCGGAGTGGTGCAGCTTGCTCATTTTCCAGGCAGGTTTTTAGGTTCCCCAGTGCCTGATCCACGTTTTGAAATGGGATTTCACCCCAAAAGCCAGTCTGTGCTAGTGGGAAAAGGCAGTCCCAGCTCAGCTGCCTTCCAGCCAGTTGTTTAGTGGGGTTTTATCGCAGGGCTCTGGACTTTCCCATGTGGCTGCTGATTGGGATCTTGCTCTGCCAGGAGCTGTCAAAGGGCTGTGACTCTGCCCACGCTGGAATGGCTGCTCCCTGAGTCACGCCCTTGGGATGATGTTACCCTCTAGTGGCCTTTGCAGATGGAGCTGGGAGCTCCAAAAATGAGCTGCTGGGGCATCCTGGGGCAGGGAGGGAGGCAGGGATGGTGTTTGTCACGAAGGGTTTTTATGGATTCCCAGATCCACATCCCAAAAGCCTGAATCAGGCTGGAGGGGGTGATTCCCACTCTCCCCATGGAATCCCAAAGCCTGCACACCCCCTGCCTGCTCTGGGCTTCACTCCAGTGCTGAGGAGCTCTCCTGCTGCCCTCTCTGCTCATTCTCCTCACTGAGCCCAGGTGAATTCCCCAGCAGCAGGTCAAAGATTTATCTCTGCAGTTCCAGGTGTGAGGTGCCCAGCAGTGACTCTGTGCTCGAGCAAAGTGCACTTGGAGGGGCTGATGACTCCACTGGTGCTGCCTGGCTGCTCCCACGCTCACATAAACTCCCTGTTTATCTCTGGCCAAGACCAAACCCTCGGGGATGGCTCCTGGCAATGAGTGGGGAAGAAGGATTGAGACAAAAGCAGTGACCAGAAGATCCTTGAGCTGACCCTGCTCCTCTTTGTTGTGCTACTCAGTGCTTGCATCTCCCAGCTCCATCCCGTGCTCCAAACCAGTGGTGCTCTCCTGCTGGTCCTTTTGTGCCAGCAAGTCCAAGTTACTCTGCCCCATTCTCGTGCTTTATTTTCCCAGTGATGACCCCCATCCCTGGCTGTCCACATGGCCTTGTTCCTGCTGCTCCACCCATTTACAGTGGCTCCTGCCTTCTGATTCATCAGAAAATCACTTCTTCCTGGAGATTTCCCTCACTGCAGTGTGTTCAGATCTTCCTGTCTTGCTCATTCAGCTGGCACAGTGACATAACCTTTGGCAGGAGCTGCCAGGAGATGGTCACGTCCTTTCTGGATGCCCTCAGCAAACTCTGCCAAATCTCAGCCACCTGAGCAATCAGCACTGCTGCTGAGATTCCTGCTCATCAGTCCTGCACGTCCCTCTGGGCCCTTTGTATTCCAGCTGGGAGGATTTCCTTATCTTTATCCTCCTGGGAGCTCTGACTGTGTTTTATGGCCAGGCAGTGCTGGAGGCAGCGGTGCATTAATGGTTGTGGAGGTGATAGGACTGAGTTTAACCCAGCCAGGGTATGCTGGGCAGTGCTGGTCCAAAGAGCAGGAGCCTGGAGAGCTCTGGATCCCAAAGGATTGGGTGAATTACCAGTTGGGGCTGAGGGAAATGGCAGCAGGTCGGTGGCTTTCACACCCTGGGGTGAGTTGCCCACTCTGGTGTTCCCTGTGGCACAAAGTGATCTTTGGTTCATGTGCCCTGGGAGCTTTCTGGTGATTCCTCTGAGCCTCTGGTGCTCTTGACAGGCAGGATCTGGGGATTTCCTCATTAACAAGCTGACCTAATTACCTGCAGTTAGTGCCCTGCCAGCTGCCCAGACCCCAGTGTGGTCAGTGCAGGACACAACCAGCAGCTCTGTGGGGAGCAGGGGTTTGCTCTCCCTTAGTCTGGACTTTCCCAAAACAACCAAATCCATTTATTTCTGCTCTCTCTGGGTGTCTGTGCCCCTCTGGCAGGTGTGGGCTGTGAGGATGAGCAATTCCCTCTCTTGGTTTTCCTGGGAATTGTCGTGTGACAGGGGCTGCAGCTGATATCCCATGCTTTGGGCACACGAGGGACAAGTCAGGGGGTGCCAGGCAGGGCTGCTGGGCTCAGTTTCTTCTTTTTTCTCCCCCTCAGGTCAATGTGATGGCTGTGAGCATCTGCACCCGGGAGGCCTACCAGTCCATGAAGGAGAGAAACATCGACGATGGGCACATAATTAACATTAACAGGTGAACCAAGGGGGCTGTGGGAGCAGCCTCGGGGGCTTCCTGCAGCACAGAGAGGATTTAGGCACTGGGTGGGATCAGCCATGGGGGATTCCTCCTCCTCCCTCCCTCCTAGGAAGGATTTAAGCACAGAGTTTCAACCTTGCTGTGGTGCCCATGGGGTTTTCCAAGGATCGTGGTGGTTGATACTCCAAACTGAATCTTCACTGGTCTAGAGCAAGGACTACCGAACCAGGGAGAAAAGGGTAATAAATCCCAAACCAGGGAGAAACTTTGCCTTAAGATTGCAGACCCTGTCCAGCTCCTGCTGGACTCCAGGCAGCGTTTCAGAAGGTCAGGTGGAGCTGGGATGGTCAGTTGGTCAGAGCAGAGGATGGAGCAGTGCCCATGGGGTTTTCCAAGCATCGTGGTGGTTGATACTCCAAACTTAATCTTCGCTGGTCTAAAGCAAGGACTACCAAACCAGGGAGGAAAGGATAATAAATCCCAAACCAGGGAGAAAGGGATAATAAATACCAAACCAGGGAGAAAGGGATAATAAATCCTAAACCAGGGAGAAAACGATAATAAATCCCAAACCAGGGAGAAAAGGATAATAAATGCCAACCCAGGGAGAAAACCCTGAGTGCCCTGCTGCTCCCTGCCAGCCTCCAGCCGTGTCCCCTGTGCTCTGTCCCCAGCATGAACGGGCACAGCGTGGTGCCCCAGTCGGTGGTGCATTTCTACAGCGCCACCAAGTACGCGGTGACAGCGCTGACCGAGGGGCTGCGGCAGGAGCTGCGCGAAGCCAGGACCCACATCAGAGCCACAGTGAGTGCTCACTGCTCCTCTGCCCTCTGGGCTGCCGTGGGGAACAGCTTTGCCCTTTGGGGATGCTCAGCACGCTGGGAATGGGCAAGGAATCCTGCGGCAAGCTGCTCTCTGCTGAGGATGTGGGGTTGCTCTGGGAAGGGATTTGTTTGGGGGAGTGTTGGGGATCACATCAGAGGGAGGCAGTCAGCTGGGCTCTTGGCTCTCAGGCAGAACTTTTCGGTGGTTTATTTGGTTTCTCTGTCGCTCTGGGGTGTGAAGAGGGAAGGACCCACCAGAGGTACCTCCCAAAACAAGAATTAAGGCAAAGTCTGCTCACTTCAACTGTTCCCTTAAAAAATGGGTGGGAAAGGAGAGTAACAGAAAAAGGGATGGGTTGGTTTATTTTGTTTGGGGTTTTTTTGTTTGTTTTTTTTTTCATTTGTTTGGGGTTTTTTTTGGTTTTTTTTTTCTTTCTGTTTCAGTGCTAAAAAGTTTTCTCTTCCTTTTTTCTTTTTTTTAAAAAAAATCTTTTAGCGAAGGGGAATTACAAATCCTATTAGGATGTGCTCTGCTTTTTTCCAGTGTATATCTCCAGGACTGGTGGAAACAGGGTTTGCTTTTAAACTCCATGATAACGACCCCGAGAGAGCTGCTGCCACCTATGAGAGCATCCGGGTAGGACTTGGAGGAATGCAAACAGAGGGAAGTGGCTCTGCTTATAACTGAACAGCCTCTGGACTGAGCTGAACATCCCAGAGAATGCTCTCAAATCTCAGCCCCCAAACCTCAAATTTTGCACTGGTGTTCACACACCGTGTAGGTTTTCATTGGGGTTCAGTTTCCAACTCCTTGCATTTTTCCTTTTATTTGGATGCTCCTGTAAATAAGAATCAGCCAGCTTTGACATTTTGCAGGCTGTGCCTTCTTTATTGCAGGGAAGATGTGACCAGCAAAGGTGCCAGCATGAGGAGAAGTGCTGGCACGGGATTTCCTGGGGGAATTCCTGCTAAGGATGGCAGAGTCACCGTGCCAGCAGGGAGATTATCCACGGCAGTCGGAGAATTAGCAGCACCAGCCACCTCCTTTATTAGATTTTTAACGGATTGGGTGTTTCCTGCTCGCTTGCACTTTCTGCACATGCCCCAGTGACACTGTCCAGCCTCATTATTGATGGGCAGGAGAGGAGGAACCCTGTGGGGAACTTTTCCATGGTCCCTTTGACCGAGACCCTCTTTGCTGTCGTTGCAGTGTCTGAAAGCTGAAGATATGGCTAACGCTGTCATCTATGTGCTCAGTGCCCCTCCCCATGTGCAGGTAGGCTGGGGGGCTGAGGCTGAGCCCTGGCCTGGCTGATCTGCCTCTGGATCAGCTGGGAGCTTAGGGAGCCTGCGCTGGGGATTAGCAGGGATCATGTTTGTTTACACTGCCCGGGTGGCAGCAATGGGGTGGCTCTGGGATGGCACTGGGGTGGCACTGCTGGGGCTCTGGGATTGCTCAGGCTGTGGGGTGGCTCTGGGGTGGCTCTGTGATGGCACTGCTCAGGCACTGCTCAGGATGTGGGGTGGCTCAGGGATGGCACTGCTCAGGCTCTTCACACCCCTGCTGATCCAGCAAAGGCTGAGCTGGCTCTGGTTCTCCCCCAGAGGGTGTCAGGCACTGCCCAGGCTCCCCAGGGAATGTGACATTCCCAAAGCTGCCAGAGCTGCAGGAGTGTTTGGACAATGCTGGCAGGGATGCGCAGGGTGGGATTTGAGGTGTCTGTGCAGGGCCAGGAGCTGGGCTGGGTGATCCTGTGGGTTCCTTCCAGCCCAGGATAGTCTGTGATTCCATGATCCCAGTGCAGAGTTCCTGCTGGGGAAGCAGACTTTGACCACGAGAGGTTCCTCAGCATCTCAGCTGAACTCTGCTCTCTGGAGCAATTCATGTCCCCTGGCACTGGATCCCTGGGGATAACTGGCTTTTCCTGGCTTCAAAAGATAAAAATCCTGCCTGGGGCTGCTCTGGCAGCAGGACCAAGCTGAATCCTGGAGCCCTGAGATTTGTAACCAGGTTCATCCTGCACCTTCTCCGTGCCCATTTGAGCTTTTGCCTCCTGCTGAAGGCAGAGCAGCTCCTTCCACCTTTGTTTTCCTCACACCTCAGTTAATCAGGCTCATTGCTGGTCACAGGCTGTGCAGCAGAGAAGTGCTCAGAGCAGGATGGCAGTGCAGGATTGCAGTGCAGGATTGCAGTGCAGGATTGCAGTGCAGGATTCCAGAGCAATCCAGCACTCCAGAGCAATCCCTTGCTGCTCTCTTGCAGATTGGGGATATCCAGATGAGGCCCACGGAGCAGATCTCCTAGCAGGGGAGGAGGATGAGGAGGACCATGAGCAGCACCGTGCCCACTCCACCTGGAGCCCTCTGGCAGCCCAGGGTTCCCTCAGCTGGCTGGCAACGTTTTAATCAAGTACCAAGGATCATGTCTGAAGAATTATTTTTCTCTCCCTCTCTCTGAGCTGGTGCTGGTGCTGAGCCAGTTGGAAGAAAAAAAACAAACACAAACTCGTAGTGGGTCTCTTTCTCCCCCACTCCTTTCTGAAACTGCTTAAGAGTAAAAATGTATTTGAAAATAATGCAGGGAAGTGGTTTGTGGAAGATTGTTTGTCTCCAGGCTGGTTTATTCTTCCTTTTGCTTTCTTTTCAAGGTTTGTTTGATCTTAGTTGCTGATGCTGTGTGTGGACCTAGGTGAAGTGGCACAAGATGTTTGCCAGCTTCAGTGTGCTTAGGGTTTGAGATTTTCAGTGGATGTCATACATGGAGCCATTGGATATTTTGGGTTTATTTTCATCAGGTTGATTACTGATGGTAATGATGCATGTGATATTTTTCTATTTCTTTTGTATTCCACTGCCCTAACCCCAGTGTACCACCTCCCCCTTTCCCCTTCACATGAATCATGCCTGCCAAGTTTGAGGAAGTATAAATGTGTGTGCTTGATATTTCTCTTTTTTTTTTTTTCTAGGTAGGTAAATAGTTGGAGGAAAAGCACCTGTCCTTGTGCAGGTTGGATAAGTGGCATAGTTACAGTCAGAGTGAGTTGTTGGGTATTTTTAATAAAAACTAAACTGTGTGCTGTCTTGTGATCACCTCTATCCTTGGTATCATCTCCCAGCACTCTCGATGTTCTGTGTGTGATATTTGCATGCATTGACACTTTTCTGGAAACGTGGATTGCTCTGGTGCTGTTGAAATGCTGGTGCTGAGGAGCTGGAAATGGTGGAAGTTTATTTCTGTGCAGAGTCACAAATTCAGAGAGAGAGAGAGAGAAAGTGTGGGACGAGCCACGCCGAAGGTGTCTGGAATGAGGAGAGATTTTAGGGGCATTTTGGCTACAAAAAGCAGCAGGTGAAAGGTCTGGGTGAGATCTGGTGTTGGTGCAGCCCCAGTGTTTGGCTCTGGGTTTTCTCTGAGATGAGGGAGAAGAGAATTGGCCCCAAAGCAGAGCTGGAGTTGTCTCAGAACTCTTTGCAGGGCGGTCTGTGCATGTCCAGCTCTCTGTGGAGCTGCTGGACACTTTGCCTTGAGACTGCAGAGCCTGTCCAGCTGCTGCTGGACTCCAGGCAGCGTTCCAGAAGGTCAGCTGGAGCTGGGATGGTCAGTTGGTCGGAGCAGAGGATGGAGAGCTTGGGGAATTCAGGTTGGATAGTCTGGCTCACACCAGGAGAGCCCTGGGAGGAGTTCATCTGTGTCACCTTGGCAAGGGAGACCAGAATTTGGCCACCAAGACACGAGTTCACCTCCCTGTGCAGCCTTGGGCAAATCACTTTACCTCTCTGCCTCAGTTTCCCCAGCTGGAAAATGGGGATGATAACTCTCACCTACCTCACAGGGGTGTTGTGAGGACTCACAAGCTTTTGTAAAGCACTTTGAGCACGACAGGCGCTGTGTAAGTGCTGAGTGTTGATATTGAAGTATTGCTATGAGTTAAACCTTGTGATAGCTGGAATTCCTTGTGCCAAAGGCGAGCAGCTGCAGGAGGATACAAGGAGAAAACTGGCAAAAATGTTCCTTCATGATGGCAAAAAACAAAAGGCAATTTGCTCCTTTTTTTCCTCTTTATTAACACACGGCGTGTTCTGTCCATCCCTCATCTAGTTTCTACTGACAAGTGCACCTGGATTTGGCTTTTTGATTTATTTTGAGTGGAATTCCTGCCCCTTGGGAAGTCTTGCACTGCCCTGCTCCAGGATGCCAAGGCTGTGCCTTTGTGTGGATTCCCTGGGCAGCATGTGCCATCTTCAAGAAAGTGGTTGAGCTACTAAACAGGCCAAAAAAACCCCCAAAATTTGAGAAATTGGGTACTTCTGAGCAGAAAACCCGAGCAGGGATGTGGTGAAACATTGAATTGTGGCAGCAGCCGTGTGCAGAGTTCAGCAGATGTTGCAATGTGTGGCTGAGGAGGAACTTTACACCTCCTGCTCTGTAAGAGGAGGATTTGGAGAGAATTGCTTAAGCTGCAGAACCCTGACAAAGGGTTTGGCCAGGTGGTTGCTCCCTGCAAATACAACCTGGCTGCCCTGCAGCCCTGAAAGTTGTTTTTTTTTTCCCCCAAGAACATTTGTAAGGTCTCTAAAGTAACCTTGAAATGATGTGCAGTATATTTTTCCATTTGCAGTGTGGTTTTAGGGGGTCATCCCTGCTGCCTGTTAATCTCCCCCATGAAGTGTGGCCAAGTGGCTCAGTGTGGCTTTTGTGGCCTTGGGTGACCTTGGTGTCACCTCCTGCCACCTTCCTGGGATGAGATGGGACACGACTCCGGGGCAGTCAAACCCCTCGAACGGGAGGATCAGTGAACTGTGTAATTTATCAGTAGGTTTCTAATTGTGAGCTGTAAAATAAAGAATAAAAAGAGAGGCACACTGTGGCTCGTTTGTGGTGCGTTTGGTTATTTTTGTGTTAAAGCAGAGCAGGCTTTGTTCACCTTTGTTTGGTGAGTGATCCAAACAGAGTCCTTTGGGTTTGGGTCTTTTTGAGGAAAAACTGATTTTCTTTCCAGAGCTGGACGGCATGGAGTTGTCTCGGGAGTTACCTGGGGAGGTTGGGCTCACCTGTCCTGTCAAGTGAGCAGGAGATTCCCTCGGGGCTCTTTGGGATGCTCTGTTCCTGACTATTCCCGGGGTCTGTCTGGGGACTTTGGGATTTCCCATTCCCGGGGTCTGTCCGGGGCTCTGGGATGCTCCGCTCCCGGGTTGTTCCCGGTTCTCGGGGTCTGTCCGGGATGCTCCATTCCCGGTTCATTCCCGGTTCATTCCCGGTTCATTCCCGGTTCCCGGGTCTGTCCGGGATGCTCCATTCCCGGTTCATTCCCGGTTCATTCCCGGCTCATTCCCGGTTCATTCCCGGTTCCCGGGTCTGTCCGGGATGCTCCAATCCCGGGCCGTTCCCGGTACCGGGGCTCCCTCCGGCCGCCAGGGGCGCTGCCGCGGGCGGGCGGGTCGCGCGCTGCCGCCGGAACCGGAGCGGGCGGAGCTGCGCGTGCCCGTGCGCGTGCCCGTGCGGCTGTCCGCGTGTCCTCTCCGCGTGCCCGCGCCCCGTGCGCGTGCCCGGGAGCCCCTGCAGGCCCTGTCCGTGTCCGGCTGGGGCTGCGGAGCGGGGCTGGGTGTTCTCTCTCCCGGTGCCCGGCCGGGGCTGTGCCGGTGCCCGCGGGCAGGAACTGCCCGCCATGGAGCGGGCGCTGCTGCCCCGCCTGTACCGGGCTCTGGGGCTGCACCGGGCCGCGCTCCGCTCCTGCTCCAGCCGCCAGCCCGCGGCCCCGAGCGGCGCTGAGCCAGGGCAGGGCGGAGCTGGCCGGGGCAGTGCTGGCCGGGGCGCTGCCGGCCGGGCTCTCCCCGCATCCCTGCCGCACGGCCCGCGATCCCTGCCCGACCTCCCGCGGGTTCACCCCGCGCCGGGCAGCTCCGGGCAGAGCGGGGCATCGCGCACCGGCCGGGAGCTGCTGCGGGCCCAGCAGGACAGGGGCAAGGCCCAGCAGGACAGGGGCAAGGCGCCGCGGGCAAAGCCGCTCTCCCTGCAGCGCGCCCGGGGCTCGGAGGTGCTGTTCGGGGTGGCCCCGTGCTGGCTGGCGCTGAGCCGGGCGCGGCGGGCGCTGTTCCGCCTCTTCCTCAAGCAGAGCCCCGGCGGAGGATCCCCGCGGCTGGCCGAGCTGGCGCTGCAGGCTGCGGCGCGGGGCGTGCCGGTGCTGCGGGTGAGCGGCCGGGAGCTGGACACGCTGAGCGGGGGCAGAGCGCACCAGGGCGTGTGCCTGGAGGCTGCCCCGCTGCCCTTCAGGAGCCTGCGGGACAGCGAGCAGCCGCGGGACGCGGAGAGAGGGGCACGGCCGGTGTGGCTGGCGCTGGAGCACATCCAGGACCCCATGAACCTGGGCGCTCTGCTGCGCTCCGCCTATTTCCTGGGGGTGGACAGAGTGGTGGCGAGCCGCGGCAACAGGTAGGGATGCTCCTGCCTTCCCGGAGGGGTTTCCAGGCTGTGTCTCTCGGCAGCTGAGCTCTAGAGCAGAGTTTGGGATGCTGCCGCTCTGCAGGCTGTGCGATGTGGGATTCCGGGCTCTCCCTTTCGGTTTTAACCCATTCTGTGTTTCGGTTGTCCCACCTGTGACCCGTTTTTCTGGGTTAATTCCTGAGCCCTCCTGTTCTCCATAAGAAAATATTTCGTAAAGGAAGTGGGGTGTGGAGTAGGCCTGCTGGAGGAGGAAGTACAGAAATAAAAATCCACCTGGAATTCCTCCTGTATGACACTTTCCCATCCTTTCCCCCTTGCAGCTGCCCCCTGACCCCCACAGTGAGCAAAGCCAGCGCTGGAGCCATGGAGGTTTTTGATGTCTACAGCACAGATGATCTCCAGGGCTTCTTGAAGGTATAGCAATCCACCTTTTTTTTTTTTTCCCCTTTCTTTCCAAGAAAACTCCAACACTGCATGTACCACACAGGAGAAGCACTGAGTTCTTTGCAGTGTCTGTGCTGTGGGACCACAGTGATGGGCACAGCACTGGGTAGGGAGAGAGGATGGCTGCTTTTCCTGGAGCTGGTGGTACCACAGAATCCTGTGGCTGTCATTCTGTCTGCTTTCCCTGCCTGGGATGTGTGGCAGAGCAGCATCCCGGGGCTCAGGCACACGATGGCAGCATTGGGCAGCCTTTGGAGCAGCCTTGGAGCAGGGAAAAGAGGAGGAACCAGGGCTGGGGAGAGCAGCTGGGGATTTTTTTTACTCTACCTATGCAGGAAGGGGAGAGGGGGACCTTTGCAGGATGTGCTGGGAAAGGAAAGGGAATAAACATGGAAAAATAAAGGGGATTTAAACTGGGAGCAGGTGGTAAAAATTTAAAGGATGTCAAAAAAAACCTCAGTCAGCTTAACTGAAAACGTAAAAAAAAAAGTGTTTGCATGTTTGAATGTTTGCATACATGACTTACTTTCTTTTTAAGCTTGAGAAGTTGGCAATTCTCTGTTTCCTTCCCTTTTCTAGGCTAAAAGTGCAGAAGGCTGGGAAGTGGTGGGAACAGTCAGCAGGCCTGAGGATGTGGAAGATATTCCTGTCATCAGCTGCTCGGAATTTCAGTGGGATAAACCCCTTATTGTGGTCATAGGTATCTGCAGTTCCTGGGCTGTGGGATGGGTGGGGAGCAGCTGTGAGAGCATCAGGGGGATGTTTCACTCAAATTGTTCCAGCTCTGGGACTTTGCCTGGGAAAGGAGAGCTGGGAGGGAATCATGGAATTACCTGGCTGTGAATGAAGTCCCAGCAGGAACTGCAGGATGGATGCACAGGGAGCTCAGCAGCAGTGCAGGGTCTGGCTGGCACTTTGGGGTCAGAGCAGCCACAGTGTGGGGTTGGCATTGTGTTCTGAAGTGGTTTGATCCTCTGCTGGCCCCAAATTTGGATTTTCTGGGGTGGTGAGAAACACCACCACACTCCCCAGAGTCCCAAATTTCCCCTTGAAAAGCAGGAATGCCTCGTGCCCAGGGAGGAACCATGGGGAGCTCTTGGAGCAGTGGCTGTTGCTTCCCTGAGCACCTGAGCTGGGCAATTCCTGCAGGGAACTCTGCCCACCCTGCTGCTTTTGCAGGCACAGTCTGGGCTTGTGCAGCCTCCCAGCAGGTGAAGGGAAAGGGAGTAATGAAAGAAATTCCCCAGCAGTGCTGCTCCAGTCACCTGTGTGTGGCCATGCCGTGTCCCCAGCTCTGTCACCTGGCACAGGAGCTGCTCTGAGCTCTTCCACTTGGAAGAGAGTCCTGCTGGCCCTGAGCCAGGCAGGGGCTGTAATCCTGCCCCGTGCTGGGGTTGCCTTGGCTCGGAGCACATTCCTTTTAATTAAAATGTTTATTGAACTCCTGCAAACACTGACAAGACAGCGCTGCAAATCTGGCATCTCTGCAAGATGTGTGGAGCTGAATTCCAGGGGGAGCAGGGAGGCTGGCAGTGCTGCTGATGGACCACAAGGAAATGCATCCCACAAACGGTGACAACACCCCGAGAAAGGCAGGCTGGAAGTGGCAGTGGTGTCGTTACCTTGAGTTATGAGAGATTTCTCCAGGAAAAAGCCCAAATATCCTTTTGTCAAGGGAGATTGGAGGCTGATTGGTAGATGCATGAGGAGAGCTCCTGGACCTTGCAGCAGTAATGATTTCAACTCTCTGCTGAGCACTAACTCTTGGCTGAAAAGAAAATTGAACATTACAGTCAGACGATGCCGGGCTTGTTGGGAGAAACGTCCTGGATCTGAATATGTAGCATTCCTGCAGCTGCAGGGAGCAGCAGAGATAATTCAGCCTGGGATGGAGCTCCCTGGCACCACACAGATTGTCTTGGAAGTTAAGCACTTGCAGCCTCCAATTCCCCCTCCTGGCATCCTCGCTGGCTTGGCAGAGAGTGATTTGGACAGTCCAGCTTAATGCTGTCTGCACTGGAGTCATGGCTGGAGGTGACAGACAGCCTCAGCCTGCAGCCTGCTGCACACAGGGACAGACTGGGAGCACTCAGATGGCTGGGTGAGAAGAGTTTCTGGGTAATTTGTTCTTCTTAGACCTTCAGTCCTTAGCTTGGGGTTTGAGGCTCTTCGCAGATCTGATGGTTTCATGGAGATGATAATACTGCATATTTTCCTGCTGCTGCATCTGAATTTCCTGCACTGGAAACTGCAGCTGTCAGTGGTGTTAATTGTAAAAGCTTTTAATGTGTTTTATGATTTCAGCAAGCTCTGCTCTCTGAGCTCTGTCAGTGCTGAGAGGTGGAAGTTAAAGCTCTGAAGTGGGAGGTGTTCCGTTCACCAGTATAAACCAGGATTTCATCTGGTTCAGTCCATACTCCCTCGTGTCACACTGTGCAAGTCTTTTTGCCCTGAATTTATGGCTCCTAATTATTTTAAGCAGCCGGAGCCATAAAAAGCTTTGTAAAAGCTGGAAGCAAAATGGGTGCTTTTATTGGGAATTGTAAGACTCTTATCAGGGACAGGAGAGGATTCCTCCAGGAGCCATTGCTGCTGTCCCAGTGGGAGAATCCCATGGTGTAAAACTTTCCTAGGATACTATTTTTGGGGTTTTTAAGCATCCCTGGAGCAGAGGTGAGGAGCCAGGCAGGGCCATGGGAGTCCTGGCTTGGATTCCTGGTGTCACCCTGTGACCTTGGCTGACTCCCCCAGGCCTTGTGTGCACTGCTGGAGGAACAGATAGGTTAGGATGGGTTTTCTGAAGGGTTTTCTGAAGGCTCACTGACCCCAGCCAAAGAGCTTTGGCCATGATGATTCCACGTGGGAAGGTGATGCAGGATGCATTACCCAAAGCATCCTCTTCCTTGCACCTTGCCAGTGAGATCAGCCTGGTAAAACACCAGACTGGCCTCAGCTTCCAGCCTGAAACTGGGAATAATGACCCTGCCAGCCCTGTGTGCTCAGGGGGATCAGTGTGCCCCAGCAGTGTGGGGCAGTTTGGGGCTCAGCCAGCTCAGGGGGCTGTTGGAGAGGAGCTTTGGCTGAGCCTGTTTGCCAGAGGTGTTTGGGATGGTGTTTGCTGATCCCTGCAGTGTGGGATTCAGAGCCTGTGCAGCTCTGAATAACGAGGGTGGAAGGATTCTTGGGTCCTTGCAGGGAGAGCCAGGCAGGCTGGGAGGTCCTGGCCCTCTGCATTTCCCCTTGTCTGCTCACAGGATTGCTTAAAGCCTCTCCCTTCTCATTTCCCTTTGTGACAGTGTGAGTCAAACAACTCCTAATGACCTGGGATAGATTTCAACTCTGTTTCACCAGTGTATCAGCCCAAACACATCAGGGCTGCTGGATGGTTTAACAACTAATCAATTGGAGCCTCTGGTTAAACTGTCTGCATGCACAAGCTGTGTGGGTGTGCTGGCAGGGCTGGGGCTGTCGCTGGCAATAGCAGGGAGGATTTGCTGGCCCAGGGCAGCTCTGTGGCCCCTTGGCTGCCTTGTCCCTGTGGCCACAGGGAGCTCTCTGCTGCCACGGGGGGTTTGTGCTCTGTGCTCTGCACAGGTATTCCTGCAAAACACTTTGGGTGCTGCAGAACAGGTCTGGGAGGGAAGGGAAGGGAAGGGAAGGGAAGGGAAGGGAAGGGAAGGGAAGGGAAGGGAAGGAAGGGAAGGGAAGGGAAGGGAAGGGAAGGAAGGGAAGGGAAGGGAAGGGAAGGGAAGGGAAGGGAAGGGAAGGGAAGGGAAGGGAAGGGAAGGGAAGGGACGGAAAGGGGAAAGGAAAGGGGAAAGGAAAGGGAAAGGGAAAGGAAAGGAAGTGCCTGGCTCCCCTCTGGTGGCTCTGGTGCTGTTTGGGAGTTGCTGAGGTCATTGAGCTCAGGGCGAATGTCAGGCAGAGCACAAACAAGAACTGCACTGAAAGGTGTAAGGAGGTGGGTAGGAGCTGAGCTGAGCAGTGTCCTTGTCGTGCAGGGAGTGAAGGGGAGGGCATTTCCCTGGAGAGCCAGCTGCAGTGCCACCGGATGCTGGCCATCCCCCCCGGCAGGGCGCTGCACCCTGGCATCGAGTCCCTCAACGTCTCCGTGGCCACAGGTGAGAGCAGCTCTCAGCACCAAACCTCTGCATGTCAAAATCAGACTGCCAGCCCCACTGAACGATTTTCTTGCTGTTAAAAACAAAAATAAAATCCCTTAATATTTATTTTGCTTTCCGACAGGTATCCTCCTGCACTCCATCTGCAGCCAGAAACGGAGGCATGGGGACTGAAATCCCCATTTGCTGGAGGAAGCTGCTGGCTGTGGATATGGAAATGCTC
Source organism: Entomyzon cyanotis (assembly GCA_024500445.1). Taxonomy (NCBI): domain Eukaryota; kingdom Metazoa; phylum Chordata; class Aves; order Passeriformes; family Meliphagidae; genus Entomyzon; species Entomyzon cyanotis. Next base: position 4,189,055 of record JAKEPQ010000673.1, read on the forward strand.
TTCCCAAGGTCTCCACCATCACTGTGAGCTGCAGGCAGAGCCCCAGTGACCTGAGCTGCGTTTTGGCTGCTGCAGGAGCCACCAGCCCCATGACTTTACACCTAAGGCAGAGCCCTGGTGCTGTAGGTAACACCTGGAGGAGCAGCTATGGGAGGGCAGACAGGGCTGGAAGCAGCCAGTTTGGCAGGAGAACACCCAGGGATGGCTGCCAGCTCCCTGCCTGTGCCCAGGGGACTTTGTGCATCACTTTGGGACAATTTGGGCTGTGGGTCAGAGTGCCACTGGGAGAGCCAGCTGTGCCTGGGGACTGCTGCAGTTGGTTATTCTGTGTTGGTTGTAAGCTGGTGTGCAGCCCTGCTAAATGATGGACAGGAGCTGTTGGAAAACACCTGGAGTGGGGGAAAGTGGAAATAAAGCTTTTGTAAAGATTGGCTGTAGGCTCAAATGAATCCATTCTGTGTCCTGTGTAAATCCAGAGTGGGATTAGGTGGGAAGAGGAATCTGAAGCTCATTTCCTTCCAGGAAAGTTTCCTTTCCAAGCTGGGTTGATCCAAGCTGCCCCAGCACCACTGTCCTGCTTCATCTGCAGCTATCCTGGCTGAAAAACCAGGCTGGCTGAATTATTGAGAGCCAAAAGAATGTTATCACTTAGCACCTTAATTATTTTATTTAGCTGCTGTGGCCCTTCGCATAGGATTCCTCATTAACACTTAATTTACAGTGCCCTTTAGGGATAATTTCAAACAATTCCGTTTAGTCTGCCCCCTCCCCCCTGCCAAATGAATAAGTAAATCACTCGGAGTGACTAATTAGGACTTTCCTTTGAGCGAAATGAAGTCTGCAAAGCTCAGTCTGTGGGTGTGGAGGTGTTCCTGTCCCCAGGAGGGTCTGGCTGGTGACACTGGGGACACTGCAGGGGTCAGGGGTGACAGGACATGGAGCTCCTGAGAGGTGCCCAGGACTGCCTGGTGTGGCTGTGAGGGACAGGAGGGAGCCTGGGCTGGGGACACATTCCCTGGGGACAAATCCCAAATCCCTGCAAGCGCTGCCCTGCAAACAGGGCTGTGTCACCCAAACCCCCGGGGAGCTGAAGAACCCTGAGCTGGTGCATTTTGGGGGCTGAATTTGCCCTTTTTCAAGCTGCAAGGAGGAGGCTGCAGGCGCAGAGAGCTGCTCAGCCCCAGCAGAGGGTGCCCGTGGCTCAGGTTTGCTCATTTTCCAGAGGAAACATTCCAGGATTCTGCACTTGGCTAACTGAATCCTTCCTCTGGAGCAGCAGGGCTCAGGGAAAAGCCATTTCCTCACTCTTTACCTCCAGGTAAGTATATTTATTTCCCATCTCGTGGGAAATGCCGTTTCTCCCTTTTTATTATTATTTTTTTGAAGTTGGTTTCAGCAGTGGGGAGGAACCTGCTGGCTTTGTGTGCCTGGGAAAGCTGACCACTGTCAGGCAGTGCCTGGCCATCTGCTCAGCCCTCTCAGGAGGCAGCTGAGGATCCCTGCAGCAGCTCCTTTCCTCCTGGAAAGCTCCCAAAAACCTTTGGCACCTCCGTGTCTGCAGCAGCTCTGCTGGAGTGAGAGACCTTGCTGCCTGTCCATCGCTCCAGCACCTCTCCCTGAGAGTTCCCAGGGCTGTAATCCATGGAGAACCTTCCCTTGGGGCTGGAGCATCACACAAGGCTTTCTGGGAGCTGCCTGAGCTCGAGTTTTGGGATCTGAGCTCCTAACTCAGGCTGCAGCTCAGACCTTGCTGCTCGAGAGGGCAGTGACTCCCACCCTGGGTGGCTCTGCTGCTCCCATTTCCCTCCAGGGTAAGTTTTAGCCCCATTTTCCCCCACTGGGATCCAGCTGCAGTGACTTTGGGATGGAGCTGCTGCTTTGTCCTGCTGCCCCAGCCCATCCTGAGAGCCTGGAGGAGCACAGGGAGCTCTGCACTCTCCCACCTTTGGAGCTGGAGCTTTGTGCTGTGCCATTTGCCCCTGATCTAATAAATGCAACCCATTAATTGGATCATTGCCTGCTTCTCCAGTTAATTTCCTGGATATTTTTAAATGTTAAAATGTAGTTTTTATAGTCTTTCATTATTTTTAGCCTTAAGCTTGACTATAATCGTCCCTGTAATGTAACTGTAAAAAACTCCCAGCTTTATATCATAAAGGGGGACATTAATTGTCATTTTTTGTGTACATCAGCAAGATCAAAACACGTTTCCTGATTACTTCTGTTTGTACATAGAGTCTCTTTGATATTTAGATATGAATAAAGTGTGTGTGTGTGTAATTTGAAAGTCAATTCTTCCCTCCCTGCTGCTTGTCATGGATTCCTTGCAAGAGGCTTATTTACCAAATTGATTTTAAAATTTACTAATTGCCCTTCCAGAATGATTTCTCAATAATCAAAGTGTCTCTGAGCACAGTGGCAAAATATTTGTCCTCCTTGATTCAGAAGACGAGTTCAGCAGCAGCTCTGCCTCATCTCCAGCCAGGGGAAAACACAAATCCCATGTCCCAAAATCCACCCTGGGGAGCTCTGGCTGTGAGAACAGCTCAGCTCCTGCCCCACATCTCCCTTTTGTGCTCAGAGGATCACCAGCACTGCAAAAATCCCGTTCTGTCCAGTCCAACAACTGGAAAAACCCCATGCCATCCACCCCAATGATTGAAAAATCCCATTCCACCCAGTCCAAGGACTGAAAAATCCCATTCCATCCACCCCAATGATTGAAAAATCCCATTCCATCTTCTCCAATGACTGAAAAATCCCATTCCACCCAGTCCAAGGACTGAAAAATCCCATTCCATCCACTCCAACGACTGGACAATCCCATTCCATGTGCTCCAGCACTGGCTCCAGGTGAGGTTTTGGAGGCTGGAAGGGCTCTGGGACAGGGAACACCTTTCCCTCTGCAAAACCCAGGCTCGTGGCAGGGGAAGGGAGCAGCCTGGGGTGCTGCAGGAATTGGGAATGCTGCAGGAGCTGGGAATGCTGCTGGGGCTGGGAATTCTGCAGGAATTGGGAATGCTGCTGGGGCTGGGAATGCTGCAGGAATTGGGAATGCTGCTGGGGCTGGAAATTCTGCAGGAGTTGGGAATTCTGCAGGAATTGGGAATTCTGCTGGAGTTGGGAATTCTGCAGGAGTTGGGAATGCTGCAGGAATTGGGAATTCTGCAGGAGTGGGAATGCTGCAGGAGTTGGGAATTCTGCAGGAGTTGGGAATGCTGCAGGAATTGGGAATGCTGCAGGAATTGGGAATGCTGCAGGAGCTGGGAATGCTGCTGGAGTTGGGAATGCTGCAGGAGCTGGGAATGCTGCAGGAGCTGGGAATGCTGCAGGAATTGGGAATGCTGCTGGAGTTGGGAATTCTGCAGGAATTGGGAATTCTGCTGGAGTTGGGAATTCTGCAGGAGCTGGGAATGCTGCAGGAATTGGGAATGCTGCAGGAATTGGGAATGCTGCTGGAGTTGGGAATTCTGCAGGAGTTGGGAATTCTGCAGGAATTGGGAATTCTGCAGGAGTTGGGAATGCTGCAGGAGCTGGGAATGCTGCAGGAGCTGGGAATGCTGCAGGAGTTGGGAATTCTGCAGGAATTGGGAATTCTGCAGGAATTAGGAATTCTGCAGGAGTTGGGAATGCTGCAGGAGTTGGGAATTCTGCAGGAATTAGGAATTCTGCAGGAGTTGGGAATGCTGCAGGAATTGGGAATGCTGCAGGAGTTGGGAATTCTGCAGGAGTTGGGAGTGCTGCAGGAGTTGGGAATTCTGCAGGAATTAGGAATTCTGCAGGAGTTGGGAATGCTGCTGGGGCTGGGAATGCTGCAGGACTTGGGAATTCTGCAGGAATTGGGAATGCTGCCCACAGCACCTCTGGAATGCTCAGCCCCGATCCTGGTTTGTAAATGTAATCAACCTTGAGGTCTTGTTGCTTCCACAGGTGCAATTAACATTACCATCTGCTAATCCGTGATTAACGATGTTTACAAATATGCTACAACATGTTCAAATGTGCTGGCACTCTTTGGGGCTTTTTTTTCCCCTTTATTTTCTTCTCTCCCTGCTCCAGCACAGGAGGGATTTCCCCATGGAATGTTCCCCCCACCCCACCAGTAATTCACAGGCATTTTATATTTTCCTTATTTAAAAGTGCTGTTAAAGCTCCGAACCAGCTGCAGGAATGACAAGTTCAAATCAAGAAGGTCAGTGCTGCTAAATGGGATTTAATTGCAAAGGGGGTTGAGGTACAACCTGGTGAATCTGAATAATAAAACTTTGTGGGGAGCAGCATATGGTGCAGCTTAAAGTAAATTTTTATTGACCATCCCACAGCTGATGTGTTAATGGGATGGCAGCCTTTGCTTTGGGTTGGATATCGATGTGGAGTTTTAATAATGTCACACAGGAATATTGTGGAGGGGTTTGTCATTTAAAATAATAATAATAAAAAAAAAGAGTGTTTTCTATTAACTGCCTTTTTCTCTTCCAGGAGAGAGGAATACATGACAAGGCTGTGTGTGTCCTCCAGATCTAGGTGACATGTAATTGCTCAGTAATTGGTAGAACCATGTCAAAGCCATGGGATTTGCCAGCAAACCTCCTAAGTTACCATGAAATTGGAGTGTGAGATTCATTCTCTGCAAACCCTGCTGCCTGAGCCTTGGGTGGGATGGGTTTGGTCACTGCACATGAGTGACACTGGTGACACTGGTGACACCCCAGGGCTGGGGCTGCCCAGGAGCTGCAGGGTTCTTGTGCTGCATCCTTTCACCTTTTCAGCCTCAGGATTATTCCCAAAATCAGGGAATGGTTTGGTGGGAAAGGACTTTAAATCCCATCCAGTCCCACCTCTGCCATGGACATCTCTCAGCATCCCAGGCTGCTCCAGCCTGGCCTTGGACATTCCAGGGATCCAGGGGCAGCCAGAGCTTTTCTGGGCACCCTGTGAGGATTTCTTCCCAATAGCCCATCTAAAACACAGCTATGAATAATCTAATATATAGAGAATAATAATAATAATAATAATAATAATAATAATCTAATAGTCCTCTAATTATTCCAGCTGTTTCAAGGCCCAACTCAACCCGATGGAAGTTTGGAGGGAGCTGAAGTTCTCATGTTTTCAGTGGGCAGGGAGCAGGAATTATGTTATTGATTATTATCAACATCATGATTTTTATCATCATTACGTAACGATGTTTTTTGGAGGCTTTGGAGATAAAATATTTATCAGTGTGATCTATTTCCCCCTGAGCCCACCACAGCAAGGGCACAGCTGAATATGGGGTGGGATGGGATGGGATGGGATGGGATGGGATGGGATGGGGTGGGGGGATGGGGGGGATGGGATCCCACTGAATCCCATTGATCCCACAGCAGGGAGAGTCACCCCTTTTCCAGCTGGGATCCCTCCTGGCACAGCAGCCTCACCCCACCAGCAGCATTTTGGGGAGAATCAGGCAGTTTTCATCCCTGGGCCAAGCTGTGGCACAAACTCAGCCCTGTCTGCTGAGGATGGAGCAGGAAAGAGCCATGAAAACATCCCAACCCAAGCCTGGGTGAGCACCTGCCTGCCCAGGGAGGGTGGGAAATGGGGAAAAATTCCAGATTAGGGGGCTGAGGAGGAATTGGTGTTCCCTGGTGCAATAAAGGAGGTGTTTTTTGCCAGCCCTCATTAGCACCTCCCAGCAAAGCACAGCTTATTCCACCTGCATCCCAAGCCTGCTGCTGGAGATTGCATCTGTGCCTAATATGCATTTTTATATAAACAAGGGTACTAAATGGCCTTTCACTTCCCTCTGTAATGTCTTTTTTAATGGAAGGTCCTGAATTAAGAACATATATATATGACTCGAAGAATTTTCTAAGTGATATTGAAAACCTATTGTAAAGTAGGATTTCTCCTTGCAAAATTATTTTAATGAGGTTCCAGTTTATTTTCTGGCTATATTTTACTTATTTAATCCTCCAGAGGAGCTTTTCAGAGGCAGCATCTCATTTTCGATGCAACTATTCTTAACATTAGGGAAAACTACCTTCCTGAAATGCATGAAGGGGAAAAAAAAACCCCAACCAGAGGAAGATGTACGAGATAAGAATAAACCTGAAAAGCTTTGAGGTGGTTTATGGCTTCTCTGGAAAGAATAACAGTTCATGTATTTTTGTTATGGTGTGGTTTAATGATGCTTGCAGAAAAAAGATAAGGTAGAAATGGAAATATAAAATTAAACCAGCAAAGTGAATGTGATTATTTTAGTTACCAGTATTACCTGGGGAAAACGCTCTGGGGTTTTTTTATCTCGACTAAATATTTGCTTTGCTGAGAGGGAAGGGACTCTGCAGCTCCTGGCAGGAGGGTGGGAAGGGGGATTTTCCTGGGGATGGATGGAGCTCTGGCTGTGCAGGTGGTGGGGATGGGGCTGGTGTGGGATGAGGAGGAGGAGGATGAGGAGGAGATGACCCCAAAAGGGACTTCCCAGCCTCACCAGTGCCTCTGTCACCCCCAGCTCCGTGGGGAGCAGTGGGATGTGGCTGATGTGAGGATCCTGGCTCCTTCCCTGCAATCCAGGCATGGCTAATTCCCTGGGAGGTTTGGTTTTGTCCCAAAGATCCCCACGAGCCTGAGCCCAGGTGGGATGTGCAGTTTGGAGAAGGATCTCCCAGTTTGGAATCACCTCTGCTCCAGAGCATCCCACAGCCCCTGGGTCACTAGAGGTAAAGCTGAACTGAGCCTCATCTGTGGCCTTGAGCCTCCCTGGGTACTTCATTTTTCAATTTCTTCCATGGATCCGGAAGAGTAAAAGTTTGTTTATAATTAAAGTGCTTGGAGATTTGTACTTTAATTCAAATAGCTGAAAAGAAGCAGTTTCTAGGTAGGTTTCTTCCCTATCAGAATCTAAACCAGATTATTATGTAAATTGTCTCGATCCTAAATTCATTATGATATTCAATTTCAGGAAATGCTCTTGACCATCTGCTGCTGCTCCAAGAAATGAGTCTTGGAGATTGTTTACCACCAGAAATATTGTAGGTATTCAGGGTGGATGGGAGTGCAAGGGCAATGTTCTGATTTCTGAGGCTGCTTACATAAACCTGGAGCACTGAGGCCACGAGCTGAGCAGGCTGGGCAGTGAAACACTCCCATCCATCCAGGGATGTTCAGCAGGGCTGGGATGAATATTGGAACATGGAAAATTATGGAGAGGGTTTTTTCCCTGTTCTTCATTCCTGGATGAGCTGAAAGCAGTGTTTGCTGATCTGGAGCTGTCCCAGGCTCCAGCATTCCAACCCCAGCCATCACTAATCTCCTCATTTCCCCTCCTTCAGGGAAATTTTAACTCTTGTCCTCTGCTGCTGAGCAGATCCCTAAGCTGGTAAAAACCTGAGACAGTGGGAATGAGCAGCCCATCCTGCCCTTCCCCAGCTGAAAACCACAGAGGAATTCCAGGAAAGCATTGAAAAGGTATAAATCAGCATTCAAATCCTACTCCTGCTGATGAGGGGTTTGGTTTTGGAGGGGTGAAGGTGTAGGAACCTTGTGCTCTCTCTGAGCCCCCAGCAGTGTCTGGGGTTTGGTTTTGGGGACAGGGACAGGGACAGGATCCCTGGCATTGCCCAGGATGGCAGTTTGGGGTTTGGTTTGGGGACAGGGAAAGATGGGGATGCCAGGAGTTGGGGTTTGGTTTGGGGAAGGGAAAGGGGGAGGAATGGGGGTTTGGCTTTGGGGACAGGGACAAGATGCTGGGATTGCCCAGGATGGCAGTTTGGGGTTTGGCTTTGGGGACAGGGACAACATCCCTGGGATTGCCCACAATGGCATCCCTGCTGCCTCCTTCCCCACGGAATATCCCAGTCCCCAGGGCTGAGGGGACGAGGAGGGTGGGGATGCTGTGCTGGGGTGTCACCCAGAGGGGGACACGGTGACAGTGGCCACGGTGGCCTTTGTGTGGCTGTGGCAAGCAGATGTGACCAACGCCGGGTTCGATTGCCGACAGCGCCCGGGGAACATCGCTAACTAATTATAGCAAACAGAAGATGCTCTCCCCTCCTCTTGCATTTTTTTGATAAACATTGTCTCCTCTCAACAGCTGAGTATTTAATTAGTGTTGATTGTTGTTCCCGTGTTCAATAAGCACTCATCAGGAGGGGCTGTCCGCTGGGGCAGCGTGGCCTGGAGCACAGCCCAGCCCAGGGTGGTCATAATTAAGGATGCAATTTATTTCAGCAAGTCATGTGTACAGCACCCCGTGTTTTAGGTTAATTTTCAAGGTTAAAGGGGAAAAAAAAACCCAACCCAACAAACTCACAACTTCGGAGGGCGACGGCTGGAAATTCAACGGTGAAAACGGCAGGGAAGGATAAATATAAATAAAAATAAAAATGAAAATAAAAATAAAAATAAAAATATCTGTGTGTGCAAATAGACATCCATGAGGCATCCAAGCTTCTCCGTGTGTGCATTTGAAAGCTCCCTTGGGGTCCTGCAGACCACCAAGTGCTTCCCATCCTCTTTTCCTTACACACTGTGCCTTTTCCCAACTTTTGGGTGGGAAATGCTGCCACGTGGAGCTGTGGAGAGGTTCCTTAGGACACAGGTGGAATAAAAAGGGAAAAGCAGATTTTTCTCACCCTGCTGGCCGCAGGAAGGGCTGAGGGTTTATCAGTTCCTGGCTCAGGTTTGGCTGTGTTTCCCTAGGGAACGAGTGTCCCTGAGTGCATCCCTGGTTTGTGGGAGTGGAGCAGCAGGTAAAACCCTAAATAAGCAGTGCCTGTGTGGTTTCCCTGCCTTATTTCCACGTTTCTCCTGCCAGCAGGGATGGAGCTGCCATGCTGTGGTGGCCATGGCCTGGTGATCCAGCACTGTTCCTGTGTTAATCCTGCACTACAGGAACCCCACTCACCACCCCAGCCACTCAAAACGGGCAGGAAAATCAAATCTAATCACATGCCACCCATTTCCTTCCAAATTTGCTTCTAATACACTTTTTGACCACCCCTTGACTTTTCAAAATTTTTTTTAATTTTTTTTTTTAATTTTTTTGCCACTTTTCCTTTCCCTTCTCCTCACAGAGCAGCAGCTCCTCCCGGGAAGTGAGCTCTGCAGTCCTGTGCTGGATATGCTGCAGAAGGGAGGAAATCAGAGCCCAGAGGGGCTTTTCTGGCTCCTCAGAGGTGCTGGGGATGGTCTGTGTGCTGAACCTCTTCCCAAGGACAGGTAGGACCGTTCAGCTTCTTTTTTGCTTTTCCCTCTGCTTGTTTGCAGTGCCAGCACTGCTGTAGGGCTGCACCAGGGGGCTGGGGTGGGAATTTGGGGGCTGCTGATGGTGGGTGGGGTGGCTGGGTGTCCCCAGCCCCAGGGACAGCTGGGCTGGGTGGCACAGAGCCCTGGTGAGCCCTGGGCAGCAGCTGAAGGGTTAAAGGCTGAGCCGTGCAGAGGCACAGGGCACTCCCCGGAGCTCTCCCTGGGCCATCGATATATTGAATATTCGCTAATCTGGATCAGTGGGGTCTGGGGATGACCTGGGGACAGCCACAGCTCCCTGTGCTGGCCCGGAGGAGGGGTGGGAGGGCTCTGGGGGCTGCCTGGGGTGGCTCTGGCAGGGCTGGAGGGACATGGGACACCTGCTCACCCTCAGCACTGCCCTGGCTGCAGTCAGACTCCTGAAAATGTTATCAGCTATGAAAACCAGGGAGAGAAACCCAAAAGAGGGAAAATCCCAAAGGTTGCTCCATCCCTTCCTTCTGAGGAGGATCTGGAGGCAATGTCCTGACCATGTCCCCAGTGCCACCAGTGCCACCAGTGCCACACCCTCAGTGCCCTTCAGAGCCCCAAATCCCAGGAGAGAGCCCAGATTTATAGCCCAAGGAGATGTATTTAGGCTCAAGGCAGCTCAGTTGTGTTAATTATGAAAATCTAAAGATAATCTATATTTAATGTCAAATTTTTCTCAAATTTGCTAAAGGAGGAGGAGGAGAATATATGCACACGGTGACATTTAAATGAAGAACAAGGTGCAATTAAACTCCAAAACGTACAGTAGACTAATTGGGGAGAGGATGACAAATATAGTTATCATCAGCAACTAATTAGGGCCCTGCTTTAGCTTTCCCTGCTTGATTAATCTTGACTAGGTGTTAATAAGTTCCGTGGGTCTGGCTGGCAGTCTGGGCCAGGCTGTTTGTTGCTCTGTCTGGCTGTGCCAGGAGGGATGCTGGACTGGCAGGAATGTTATTCTTTATTTTTTTGGGGGCATCAGAGCACATCTGGGTGGTGGAATTGTCCCCTGGGAGGGAATTGTCCCCACGGAGAGAGGAGGAGGAGCAGCCAGGAGCGCTGCTGGCACCTCCCTTGTCTCCCAGATTTACACTCTTATCTTTTTGCTTTGCAAGGTAAGAATAATAGTAAAATGTTAATGCTGCACTCTACATATAACACAGCCTGTAAACGGGGACATGGCATGGGAGAGAGATAAATCAGGGCTGAGCTCACACAGCCATCCCCAGCAGACACAGTAACCCAGGAGTTCTCCCAGTGTGGCAATGTGCTCAGGGAAAATGGGGATTACAGCCCAAACCCCTCTGGTTTTCATTGGGAAGAGTTCAAATTACCACCTGGTTCATTGCTAAGAGTTTGGTTGGATCACATCAGAGATGGTTTGAAATTTGCTGGCGCTGGGCTCAGTGCTGGAGAAGCCTGAAGTGCTGGCAGGGGAATAACTCTGCAGACTTCATTGCCATGAGGATGCTGAGCTTGAGCTGGAAGGGGAGGAGAAGAGAATTCTGGCAGAACCCATCCCGGGGCAAACCCTGGCGTGCTCCTCTGGTGAGTTTGGCAGTTTGGTGCTGTTCTCCAGGGGAATGGAGCTCTGCAGAGCCCGGAGTGCACCGCGGCAAGTGACGGGGAAATCCCTACGGCGTGCCTGGGTGGGGATGGGGTTGTACAGCCGCCCTACAACTGTCCTACAACACCCTGAAACTGTCCTACAACACCCTGAAACTGTCCTACAACCACCTTACAACTGTCCTACAGCACCCTACAACTGTCCTACAACACCCTAAATCTCAAACACCCACCCACCCCCACCCCCTGTCCTACAACACCCTAAATCTGTCCTACAACACCCTGAAAGGTCCTACAACACCCTACAAAGGTCCTACACACCCTACAAAGGTCCTACAACACCCTAAAAAGGTCCTAAAACCACCCTACAACACCCTAAAAGGTCCTACAGCACCCTAGAAACGTCCTGCAACACCCTACAACTGTTCTACACCACCCTGCAAAGGTCCTACACCACCCTACAAAGGTCCTACAACACCCTACAACTGTCCCACACCACCCCACAGAGGTCCTACAGCCATCCAGGGCTGCAGCAATCGTGCAAAGCCAACCCCACACGCTGCTCCTGCTCCTTGAGCATCATTCCCACACGGAGAACACCTGGAAGGTGCCATCAGGCGCCCTGCCACCCGCGGGGACAGTGCCACCACCCTCTGAAGGTGCCCCTCTGCCCAATCTCCCAGCCAGCAGATGCTGCCGAGGGTGGAAATCAGTTTTTTTCCCCCAGAACCAATCCCGGCGGAGGTGGGAGAGCAAAGCCATTCCGGCGGAGGATGAACTTGGCTCAGTCGCCATGGAAACGCTGGCCAGGACCCGGCACGGCTCGCCCGAGCACGAGGCGCCTTGACCTCACTTAGAATTATTACCTTTAGCCAAATAAAATAATTTGTGTTAATAAAGAGACCATTTTCTCTCGGCTTCCAAGCGAGCCTTCCCCAGAAGGCAGAGTGACTCCTTAATTACACTTTTACTGCGAGGTGATTAATGTTCAATATGTGATACTCCGTTTAAATAAGTCGCTTATTAACACCTTTAATATGTTTTAATTTTTTTTTTCCCCTTTCCGCCCCTCCTTCGCCCAGCCCTGGCGGCGGGAGGGGCTGAGCAGCACTAGATGGAGCTCTGAGATTTGCCATGGGGCACTTTGGGCACCCAGGGGGAATCCTGGGGTTTTGGCATCTCCTGCAAGGAGAAAAGGGTGGGAGAAGCACCAGGGGAAGCGCTGAGCGCTGGGGTTCGGGGGCAGCAGAATTGGGATGGGGAGCAGGGTGGGAAACCAGAATATTCGGTGGGTTGTGGCTGTGAGCTCAGCCCTGGGATGCTGGGCTGGGTTGGCCATGCCAGCTCTGGACATTCCCAAAATTCTTCAGCTCTTCCCGTTTTTCCAGCCTCATCCCTCTGGGGAGAGCACAGGGCTGTGTGGGACACCGCTGCTGAGAAAATGGGGAAATTCCCCTTTTTGGTCTTTCCTCTCTTGGTTCTGGAGTTGTTTTTTGGGGATTTCAGGCAGATGCTGCTGGCTGGTGCTCAAAAACAGAAAAACATCTCCTCAACTGCTAAACGAAAAAAGTAATTTTATTTTATTCTATACCAGATTTCTTCCTTTTAGAACTGTTTTCATTCGTGCAGCAACAGCTGTTTATAAATACATATTATTATTTGCCATGTAAAGAATGTGTTATTCCCAAAATGGGGACTCAGGAAAACAAACCCCTGGCATTGGTGAAGAATTTGGAAGTGGTACTGGAAGTTTCTGTTTCTGTCCCTGAGAGCAGACAGGGAAGGTGGCAGGAAGCATTTTGGGGACAGGAGTGCAGTGGGGGAGAAATCCCAACACCTTAAAAAACTCCATTTCCTGCTGCAATGAGCACAGGCTGCTCAGCAGAGGAGAAATTTTTTTCCTCTTTAATAATAAAGATTATTATTAAACATATTATATAAAAATATATACATATATTAAAAATATACATTAAAATATATTAAAAAATAAAAAATCCCTTTTTATTTCTCCAGGCAGCTCAAAAGGACAAACACACCACACATGGCATTTCCATGTCAGGGTTCCTTTCCATCCTCAGTTCTGGATCTCCAAATTCCTGCTTGGCCTTTGGTCAGAGCTGGCTGGGAAGAGATGCTCCAGCAGCCCCAGAGCCAAACAGGCCAATTCTGGGCCAAACTGCCAAAAAATTCACCTCCACGTGGAAGTGGTTGACTCCATTTTCCTCCCTTTTCCCTGCTTTCTGCTGGAAGTGGAGATAATTATATTAACCATTAAATATGGAGAAATATTCTATCTATGATATACAGAGAAATAGCCAAGGGAAGTTGTTAAAGAGCTGCCCTGGCTGCTGCTGGGTGTGTGCTGGGAAGCACTGCAAAGTGGTTAAATAAATAAAATCAATAAATAAAATAAAATAAAATAAAATAAAATAAAATAAAATAAATAAAATAAATAAATTAAATAAAATTGCAGAGAAACAAATGATTTCTAAATGAATTTGTGCCTTAATTCATCCCTGAGAGCTCCTGAGGAAATTGGGGCAGTTTTCCTCAGGACCTCCTTTCCCCCAGCCAGGTTCCAGGTAGGAATGGCTGAAATTTATAAATACCTGAAATGCAGATTAACTCCTGCATTTTATCTCCTTATCTCAGCTCAGAGTCTTTGGAGGGAATCCCAGGTTTAGTGATTTGTTTCACTGCCTTCCCCTTCTCTTTTTTCCTCTTCTTTTCCTGCAAAAAGCCATTTTACTGCAGGGATACCTCTGAGACCCCCAGCTCCAGCTGCTCTCCTTGCCCTGAATTCCTTCACTTTATTAAAATTCTATTAATAGAAAATGCCTTGTAGAACCCTGGCAGGGAGATAACACCTCTGCTTTTCTCTTGCTCTGATTTATTTAAATTTTTTTTGTTTGGTTTTTTCCTGGGGTGGGGAATGTTGGTAGGTTTGGTTTTAATTTCTCATTTCTTTCGCTTGGTTTGAGAAAGACAAGAACTTGGCTTTTGCTCCATCTGTAAAAATATTGGAGGAAATGCTGCTTAGCTGGTGTAAATACTAAGACCCCCATTAATTTTGGGGCTAAATTAGCCATTTTGTTAATTGTTTATCCTGCAAGCAGCACTGACAGAAAGACATCAAACCTCCCTGCAGCACCACAGGTATTTGGGAGCTCAGTGGTTCAAGGGCTGAGCCATGCATCATCTGGCATTTCCTAATAGTCATCTCTTTCAGCACTAATTCCCCTCGAAAATGAGCTTTTATTGCACTAAATAAAATTTCAGGTAATTCTGAGAATAATATTTCTGGAGAGCTCAAGAGCCAGGGAGAGCTGCAGCCAAGCTGGGGATGTTCAATCCTCCCTGAGCTGCAGCTGGGGCACTGCTGGCTGGGCAGGAAAATCAAAATTTCCACCTTTTGTGTCATTTCTTGCTTGCAGCTGGGTATTTCACTCTGTAATTTCTGTAATTTCTGCCTGACCTAGTGGTGACTGCTTTTCCTGGGTGCTTGAGATGAGCTGGGTGAGCAGAAATAAAATGAGCATTGTCCTGGCTGTGGGGTGACAAGGAGCCAGGGGTGTTTGGTGCCAGCAGGGCTGTGGGGTCAGGGATTGTCCAGGCTGGGAGACCCACAGGGATCAGAGCTGAGAGGAAAGGAAAGGATAAATCAGGGCAGCACAGCCTTCCCAAAAACACAGAGCAAACTTCCTATAAATGCAGATCAAACTTCCCAAAAACACAGAGCAAACTTCCCAAAAACACAGAGCAAACTTCCTAAAAACACAGAGCAAGATTCACAAAATTACACTGCAAACTTCCCAAAAATACAGAGCAAATTTCCCCAAAAACAGAGAGCAAAATTCCCAAAAACAGAGAGCAAACTTCCCCAAAAACACAGAGCAAACTTCCTAAAAATACAGCTCAAAATTCCCAGAACCACAGAGCAAACTCCAGAGGTGTCCACCTGGGCTGTGCAGGGAGCTGTGAGCAGTGAGGTGACACATCTTGGGCCACCAGGATCAGTGCCATGGCCACTCAGAGCTGTCCCTGCTGTCCCCAAACCCTGCTCCCCTCCACCTTAAAAAACTCCTTTAAAACCCACCAGTGGCCAGTAATGAAGCAGCAGAGGTTTATTGGCTATAAAGGATAAAATGGATGTGAGGAATCCTCATAAAGCTCCTGATTTGTGCTGCTCCTCCCTGCCTGGCTCTGACACCTGCTCTGCACAGCCAGCGGGGCTGAGGAGGGTTAATTAGCCAGTGAGGGTTAATTAGCAAGGCTTGGGATGGAGCGGGGATCTGCCCTGGACTCTGCATCCCCAAGAATTCCAGTTCTCCCTCACTCTGATCCTTGATAAATGGATTTTTCCAGTGGCTGCTGCATCCGAAAGGTTTTCTCACTTTCCCCTGAGCAAACTGCACTGAACTCCCTGTGATGTGAATAATTCTTAGAAAGAGAAAAAGAAAAAAAATCACACCTAAAAATCACCTAAATCCCCCCGAAAAACACCTTAAGCAAAACGAGAAATTCAGAAGACAAACCCACAGCAGCTTGCAGCTCTGCCTTAGAGTCTGCAGTGGGTTTTTATGGTGGTTACTTATTTTCCCTAAATTGATGAGGCTTAAAGGGGAAGTTAAACTTTTCACCGATATGCAGGTGGAATAATATTAAATTCCCATATTAAAGATCATCATTAACCTGTTTGGTTTTTATTGGGCTAACAGTAAACACAACAAGCTGTGAACAGGGTGCTTAATTATTTCAATGAATATTCATAACAGACAGGACCCTTGGAGGAAATAAAGAGAGGAAATTGTTCCACAGCAATTGGGAGGTTGATAAGCAAAGGCTCAGCTTTAAATTGAGGGAGGAAAATGAAATACACCTGCACTGTGAATCCCTGGTGGATATATTTTTATATATATATATATATATATATTTCTATATTTATACATATGTATTTAAGACATGAATACCATTCTTACTAAGCAACTTATTGGAGAATAATTTGTTTTCAGTGGACATTCTGTATGTTTAGAATAATTTTGGTTTAAATAGGAGAACTAGTTGGAGGCTGATGCTGCAGCACCACAACTCCAAATTCAAATATCATCCCTGATTTCTGTCAAACCACAGGATTTTGGCTGCAGAAGTGCCTGGAGTTCCATTTTTCTCAGTTTCCCTCTTTCTGCACTATCCTGCAATAACTCCAAAGGTGTTTTCTCCTCTTGCCAGGTGTGTTGGGAGTTGGTTAAATAAAAAAATCCCACAGGGACCAAGTGATCTGCACAACTCCTCTCTGACAGTCTGTGAGAAACCCCAAATCCTTTGTCCTCCATTATCCATAAGGGCAGCAGCAGCTTCAACTGTACAGGAAGGAATAAGTTATAAAGCTCCACACAGACAATAGGATTGGGTGCCATAAAGGGACGTGTGGCATGTGAATTGAGACACTTGCTAACCTGTGGGATGATGCCTTCAAATGCCTTGATTTTACAGCCAGTTTCTGCCAGCTGAGTGATGTTGCGTGTATTGGTTGTATTTATAACTTAATAGCTTTTCTCAATTTTATTATTCTTTTTTATGGGACTTGTGGCTTTATGGTACTTCATAATTTTTCTCAGATTCATTAAATCCCTGGAGGGTGGAGCTGATGGCATTGCCAGTGCCACAGAGCAGCCAGGCTGGATGGAGATCTGGGTGACCTGCTCTGTGGAAGATCCCTGCCCAGGACAGAGGGACTGGAAAAATATGAGATTTAAAGTCCCTCCAGGTGAGATTTAAAGTCCCAGACCAGTCTGGGATTCTCCAAAACCCCTGGAAGGTGCAGGAAGCAGCTCCAGGCTGGGCTGTCACCATGTGAGGAGAACCTGGGATGGAAAAAGGATGGAGTGGGTGGTGACAGCTGAATTGCAGCAGCTTAGGCTTTGGTTTTGCCAAAATTGTGCAGAATTTCACCAATTTCTGCATTACCCTTGTACTCTGTTTGCTGTGACCTTTCTGGTTCTGTAGCAAAGGCCACATTTTAACATTCTGAGGGCATTCAGGGGTTTTGCTGCTCCATCCTGCCAGCCCAGGATGTCACCTTGCTGTGCTCACAGAAAACCTCTCTGCAGCTTCTGGGCTTCGCTGTTTCCACCTGAAACACCCAAAATGATGCTGAATTTAGCAAAGCCTGGGTGGTCTTGGAGCAGCTGTGATGAGGAGCCTTGCTGGAGCAGCCTGGGCTGGCCATGGGGTCATGGCAGGGGGGAGGAAAAGGGGAAAGTTTGGGGCACAGGATGCTGGCAGCCCTAAAATCACAAATCTGAGACAAAACCAGCAGCACCTTGTGCTTCTGTGGGGTTTTCCCCCTTTTATAAAAAAACAAAGAGAACCAACCTCAGGAGCTCCCAAACATCTCTGTTTTCAAAGAAAAACGTCGTTTTGGTCGGTGCTGAAATAGAGGGCAAGGCACAGAGAAGCTGCAGGCCCTGGAGGGCAGGAGGCACGAGTTCCCGAATTTGTGAATTCCCAGCGCCGAGCTGGGCTGGCATTGTGTCTGCAATGGCCCTTGAGGAGGAGATGCTGCTCTTCAGAGGCGAGTCGGGCGATTTAATGTATTCCCCGGGGAGTGGGAGATGCTGGGGTTATTCCTTCTGTACACCTTTAATTCCCAATTCCGCTTTCGGGGGAATGTGGAGTTGAGTTCCTGCAGCAGGTCGGTGTTCCCGCAGTTTGGGAGAGGATTTGGAGTTGCTCACCTCGCCTGCCTCTCCCTATTTATGATCCCCAGAGATAAGGAGCTTCCCACCTCGCAGCAGCTTCATTACAGGCTGTTGGTCTGCAGACCCCGCAATGCATTTATAATTTTTATTGTTATATCTTTTAATTTTATTTTGCTCTCCCCGCTGTCTGCGAGGAGGGGAGATAGGAGTCCATATTTATTACAGAGCAAACGATCTACCTCTGCGAATGTATGTATCAGTTAATTTAATCTCACCAGTTTTATTTAAACTGTTTTTCCTTCCTTTCTTTACTTCCCTCCTCCCCTCTCTCTCTCCCCCCCTTTTCCTCCTCCTCTGGGCGCAAGGTGATCAGTTTGTTTAAAAAAAAAAAAAAAAAGGGAGAGAGGGAAAAAAAAAAAAAGCTGGAAAGTAAAACTATCCCGTGCCTTTTATAATGTGGATTGAAAAGGCTTTTTCTGGTTGCTACGGCATCGCTGTGCCTTTCAGTGCTTACGCCTGTGTGCCTCCCGTGGCCCCAGTCTGATTGACATTTACAAATTACCAAGCTGAGAGTGTTCAATCTTTGACCCGTGTGTTTCTATTCAGCAATGAGTGAGATTTGCAAGCATTTTGTCATATAATTACTGCAAATCCCTTGAAAATTTCCACAACAACGCCTAGATGAATGGTAATTTGTGCAGACAGCCGCTGGTGCCTTTACAATACACTCAGATGCAAAACAGTCTAATTTTTTTTTCTTCACCCTAAGATTTCTGGGGGTGGGGGGAGGTGGAGGAATTGTTCTGTGTGTGAGCGTGTTGTAAAATATTTGGATTGTTGGATTTATTTGCTTACACAACCTATATTTGTGCTGATTTTATTGTATTGACTGTATGCATTTTTTTCCTCCCATTCTACAGTTTTATTGTGCCTTGGTCATATGCATACATCACCCTCATTGTTCTCCAGGAAATTTATTCCACCTTTCAGCCTGCTCTTGATAGGACTTATTGCATTACTAGTTAAGTGCTGAGATTTGCTACTACAAAGATTTGAAACAGCCCCTTGTAATGTTTATTTGCCAGACGTGGCTGAGATCATATGTTTTCATCACATCTGCATTTGGGGGCTGGCAGGGCTGGGGTTGGGGTTGGGGTTGGGTTTGGAGGATGGGTTGGGTGCTTTCCAAATTGGCTGGCCAAGGGGGAGAGAATAAAGATCCAGGAGGAAGTGGTTGTCCAACACCTGTTGAAATAATTCTATTTATTCATGGAATACCCAGAGAATCACAGAATTGGGAAGGTTGGGAAAGATCTTTGAGGTTATCAAGTCCAAGCCAGCAGCCCCATGTTCACCACTAAACCTGTGTGGGAAATCACGGAATGAATTGATAGGAAAATACATTTAAAACCATCAGATCCAACCATTCCCCTGGCACTACACCACATCCCAGAGGCCACATTTACACAGCTTTTCAATCCCCCCAGGGATCTGGGACTCCACCAGTGCCCTGGGCAGCTTCCAATGCTTCAGCAGCTCCCCACATGCCTTGCAGTGCATGGAATAAAGAATACAGATCTTGGCTGTGGGAATTCTGGATTTGTGATCTGTATTTCAAAAAGAGCTATTTTGGCAAATATTGTTTTGGTGGAGTTTAGTAAGTGTCTGCCTTTAGGAAACACTTTCAACTCATCCAGCTCACCTTTGCACAATTTCCCTACACTGGTGCATGTTTATATTATTTATATTTATATTTATATATAGATATGTGCTGTGGCAGCAGGAGCCTCCACTGGCTTTGGCTTTTACAGTGACCTGCAGTCTCTGCCTGGCATGAGAATCATGATGTAGATTTTGTTGTTGTTTGTTAAAACCCAAACAGCCCTGTGAGAATTTAATAACTAAACTGAGTTTTGGTATTGCTTTTGCTTTCTGCTGCTGGCTGGGTTCCTGGCCCAGGTGCAAGGGCAGGAACTCTGCTTTTTGTGGTTTATTTAAGGACAGGGTCACTGCGCCTGGTGCTGTCACTGTCACCAGGAGGGCACAAACCAGGGTGTGAGCAGAGCCAGGGGAGGCTGATGAGGATGAGGCTGGCTGGGGGCTCTGGTGGGCTTTGAGAGAAGCTGCTGGAGGTTTCTGGAGCTGATCCATGTGTGGGAGCAGCCCTGGAGCACAGGGATGAGCTGGTTTGGGTGCTGAGCTGAGGAGTCAGGGTGAGGGAGCTCATCCTCCCCAGGCAGAGAGCATTTCGTTCCCAAGCACCTTCCAGGGCCCATGGATGATTATTTATCATCACTGTGGTGTTCCTGCCGAGTCAGCCGTGCCTGCAGTGCAGCATTTCCCTTGGCTGAGGGATTTCCTCTCCTGCCTTTGCCAGCAATTCTCCCAAAACCCTGGGTTTGACCCTGGGGAGCAGAGGATGGTTTGGAGGATGGGTTTGGAATGTCCTCTGGCCTCTCCCAAATCAACCCTGGCTGGTGGAAGCAGGAGGAGGAGTGGGATAGGAGGGGATTTGGGCTCAGACTGTCCGTGCTGAGCTGTCTGGGGTGCAGTGACAGATCGAGGCAGAGCTGAGCTCCCAACAAACCCAGGCTGTCATTAGGCTGGAAATGCAATCTCTGCGAGGGAAGAGGCCATGGTAGACTTAGCAAGATCTGCTCCCGTTATGGGAATTTAATGCACCTGGTGGAATCTAACTGCAGGTCATCAGGTTTTATTGGCACGGCGCAGACATGCAGGGTGATGAACTGATCTGGCAAAACATTAACAAAGATAAAAAATAATCCCGGATCGGGTTTTGTAGTGGGTGTCATTGAAATCAGAGCAAATACTGCTCTTCAGGTACTTGGCTGCTCATACCAGGTAATTTCTGCCACCGTGCTGCTGGTGTGGATGGTCTTTTATACAGAGTTTGCAGATAAATTTTTGTCTGACACATATCTAGAACTTATATAGTCACCTACTAATTTAAACCAATTTGCCCTAGGTGATGGGTGAATACACTTGAAAATTAAATGGGTCTGATTTAAGCATCCCTTCTCTGAAGCCAAAGATTATATAATTAAATTAAAAGAAAATGTGTTTTATAATAAACTGTATTTCCTCTTGGCGAAATCCAATTTTGAAACAAGATTGTAATATCATATCTAAAAATGTTTTCCCATGGGTATTACCAGTCTATTTCATTTAATTGTTTTCACCCATCATATTACGAGCTTTCAAAGTAGTGAAATGAGTGTGGTTTTTACGAAGAACAAGGGAGGAAATGGCAGGCAGAGGGAAGGTTGGCTCTTTTCCCAGGAGGAGCTTCTGGAAAACCAGGGGTGGTTCAAGCAAACCTTGTTGCTGACCCTGGGTGACAGAAGGTGGTGCCATGGCAGCACAGACAGTGACAGACCCTTGGCACTTCGGGTTCTGCTCCTCTGGTGAAGGTCTGGCACAGGGAGAAGCTCAGGGAGGATTTTGCACTTCGGCAGAAAATATTTAACACTTGCAATGTGAGCGGCTGGGAGCAGCTTTGCTAGCCTGGCTGTTGGCAGTGCAGAGGGGTTTGGTGATGCCAGAGGTTTTCCTGGGTGTTGTGGATGAGCAGGATCAGAGCTTTAGGGTGAGAGGGACCTGTTGTAGGGCTGGCAGTGTTTTGGGGTGTGATCCCTGTGGGTAGTGCAGCCACCCTGCCACCCCAAGTGCTCATACTGGGGTGAGGGGAAATGCCACACCAATATAGGATTTCCAGTGAAATATGAACCAATTCCACCTGTAATTAATATGCTCCTTTTCTTCTACGTCCATGTATGTTTGGGTATTGTCCCTGTGTGCCCAGGGCACTGCAAAGGGAGAGGGTGTCACTCCCACACTCACCTCTGATGCTCATGGCTGACAATAATTGGAAGCCAATAGTTGGAAAACATCCTCCTGCTATGGGGATGGACACCTCTCTCATCCCACATATCTCCTTCCACTTGGTTTAGAAAACCCTGATTCTGGTTTGTTGGTTTTTTTTCCTCTCCAGGGGTGCCTGACAACTTAGATCATCCCCAGCACTGCAGGCCTGGGGGTATCACCATCCTCTCCTTCTGCAGATTTCCACCACCAAATGGACATCTCTGCTGGAAAAACCTCCCAGGATTTTTAACACCAGGGGGGTTACAGGGCTCCCCAGAAGCTCAGGGACAGCTGGAGTCAGTGCCAGCTTCTCAGTGCTGCCCTGGCTGCCCAGTGTCACCTGGAGCTCCCAAAATCCAAACCCCGTGTGGGACTGCCTGGGGTCTGCAGCGCTCGCAGCATCATTAAATCCTTGCAAGCCTTCAGCAGGGCAAACCCAGCCACTTTGGGGCAAACGTTGATTAAAGCAGCAGCAGCGAGCAGCAGTTGAAAGGCTAATATTGTGAGTTTTAGCTCGCCGGGGTGGTGTTTGCCCGAGGTGAGGTGGAGAGCTGCTGAGTGATGCTGAGCCCAACCCAGCCCATGGCAGGAGCAGCGCTGGGACTGGGGGCATTTCAGAGAGGGGAAGGGTGGGGGGATCGAGATGGGAAGCTTTTTCCACGGGCATTCGACTGCTGTCAGCCATTTTAGGTTCTGAATCCTATTTCCCTGGTGCTTCCAAGAGAAGCTTTTGGGGGAGTCCCCAGCTAAAACTCAAATTTGCATTTAAATGGAGATTTTTTTTTTTTTTAATGAGCAGGATGCATGGGAGACTAAGACTATTAGGTTTCCTTGTGGGAGAGTGCAGAATTCTCTCACCTTTTACATCCCAGCCCCTTTAATGCACACTTTAAATTAGACATTAAAAAAAAAAAAAAAAGGGAATAGTGCGTCTTTAAGGAGAATATAATCATAAACAAATAAGTCTGGTTGCCCTTGCAGCAGAACTAATCTTCCCTCAGCTGAGCTGTGATATAGATCAGTAACAAGAGCCACGCGCAGGGGGTTCCTTTGAAATGCATAATACCTCCTCGTATAAATTGGAGTTGGTGTGATGGAGCTGTGAGATGACATATTGTGGCATGACCCCTCTCTACTGATTGTGGGTGAACCCTGCAAAGGTAAATCTAACACGGCGCACACATCAGACAATTTCATTTTCATCACCCAGGGACAAAAACATGGCAACAGAATCTTTTCAAATGATAATCTGCATGCTAGGCGCAATATTTTCCCTTCCTCCTTTCCTTTTTTTTTTCTCTTTTCCTTTTTTTTTTTTTTTTTTTTTTTTGGCATGTTCAATTCATGATGTAGGTGAAAGGAATTATAAATTGCTTCCAAAGTTCATTCATTCCCTTTTTCTCATTCTTCCCTTTCTTTTCTTCCTCCTTTGGCTTTTGTTCTCTCTCCCTTTTCCTCCCTTTCCCCTGCCTTTGTCTCCTTCTCCTTCACTTTTTCCCCCTTCTTTATCTCTCTTATTTTTATTTTCTTCTTCTGTTTGTCCTTTTTCCTCTTTTGTCTCTTCTCACTCTTTTCCCTATCTTCAGTATTTTTTTTTCTTTCCATATCCCCCTTTTCCCCTCTCTTCTCTCTCCTTTTCTCCTTATTTCCCCCCTCTTCTTTCTCTTTTTTCTCCCTCCACCTAAAAGTTTGGCATTGTGTGTGTGTAACTGATTCATTCTCCTCATCCCCTCAGGGACATCCAGTAATAATGATTTATAGGAGTGCAAAAATCTCTGCTCTTGCAGTTACCAACTAATATCCCTCCTACCCTCCAAAAAGGGAGTTTTCTTGTCGACATCTCTCTGTACAAAACCTCCTCCCTCACTCCTCTCCCCCTTTGGCTTCCTGCACTTTTCCATTCAGGTGCTAGGAGAAATCAGCAGGATTGCCTCATGCCAACCAGGAGTATTTAGTCCTGCAACACCACTGCTCACCTAAAACTCGTGACTTCGACTCCAACGATGCCATGGCTGCTCTTTGTTCTCATCTCCAGTGGGTTTGATTCTTTGAGCTTCAGAAAATTCAGAAATTCCCCTATAATGCAGTGTCTCTGATTGACCCTAAACCATTCCCCTCCCAAATCCTGGTGGGATGGGAATTGCCAGTGCCTGTCCAAGGGGCAGAGCAGGGGGTTTGGGTACACCTGGGGACTTTGTGGTGGCAGCAGCTCCAGGGCTGAGCTGTGCCAGTGCTGCCAGGGCTGGGGAAGATCCAGAGGCACTGCAGGCACAGCCCGCTGGGCTCTTGTGGCCAAAAATTGCGTTTTTCACAAAAAATCAGACAAACCAGCGATCCTGAGGGGTATCCAGGACTCTGCCCTGAAGGCGGGGAAGGGCTGGGAAGCCAGGCTGGGATGTGACCTGCAAACCCTGCTAGGAGATGCCAGTCCTGGCACTGAACCCTCCTGCCTGGCCGTTCTTACTGCTGTAATTTATACTAATTAATTGCTCTGCTGATCGCCACGCTGGCAGTGCCTCGGGCTGGCTATTTGTGGAAGAGGCTGCGATGCTCCAGGCAGGGACCAGGAGGAGTTGGGGACAATTCTGTGGGGATCGCTGGCATCTCTCCTCCTCCCTCTGGGGGATCATTGCTGGCACAGGTGGGGCAGCTTTGGGGTGGCACAGGGTGAGCCTGGCAGGTCAGGGGCTGTCCCTGGGGTGTCCCTCTGCCTTCCCGAGCTGTCCTGAGCCTTGGAGGGAGCAGGGCGGCGTTTTGGGGGAGATATCTGTGCCTCAGTTTCCCCATCCCTTTAACACACCACTATAACAGATCTTCAGGTTGATTTACAAAGCGGTGCAGAGAACTCAGTGATCTGCCAAGACACACGTTTTACCCACTTGGAGAGGAGGAGTTCTGCAGGCACAGGGAGACGCTGATCCCCCCTGGAAAGGAAAAACGGACAGAGCACCGAGATTTTTGGTGAACGCACGGCCAATTAAACAATGCTGCCCCAGCCAGGAGTGGGGCACAGCGGGAAGGCTCAGATCTGCTGCCAGATTAGGGCCATCATTGTCCCTAATCCCGTCAGCGGCTCGGTGTCCCTGATGCCGAGTGACACTGCCATTGCCGGCGTGAGCGAGTGACACCGAGATGAGTTTGTCGGTTCCACGTAGCGTGATTGCCATCTCCTCCTGGCGCGGCACGGCAGCCAAATTGGAGGAGAAAAGGTCAGAAAGCCCTGGTCATCCTCTCCCTTTCTCCCAAACCGCTCGTTGTTCCGGATGGAAACGAGGAATGACAGCTCCCGGTGCCGCTTGGGATGCAGGCAGCCCGGAGTGAGACAAAAAGGAGCGCTGGTGGGAGCGGGGCGGATGGCAGCGAGTGCAGCCTGTTAATGACACCGGCCTGGGTATTGTTCCTGGCATCTGCCAGCACCAAAGTGACAGTGACAAGTCCTTTGATTAGAAAGAGGTCCCCAGCACCACCTTCTCCCCCCTGCCCCTGTAGGAAGGTTTGAGGGAAGCACCACCCTCTGCTTAAAATCCTTGATGCACAGGGAGGTCAGTTGGGGAATGGATTTTTTTTTTTTTTTTTTGTCTTCTCCTTCCATTCTGATGCAGAAATGTGTCAGCTCAGGTCCAGGAGAATCTCAGCCCGAAAGCACTTTGTTTGTTTGTTTTTTGCTTTCTCCTTCTTTTCCCCGTTCTCCACGTATTATTTTAGAGGAACCCTAATGATTCCACCCATCCTTCTCCTAATTGTTGATCCCCCTGCAGTTATCCCTTGGTGAAGAGCACCTCACCAGAGTGCTTTCCACGAGAAGTGTAATAATTTTGGGCTGTTTTGCCCTGCTAATTGTTTTTCTATTTTTATGCAAATGGAAAAAAATCCCCATTTGATCCTCCTAAAAAATACTATTTTTACAACCAAGTGCTTTCATTTGGGTTTCAGGGGGAAAGTGCTGCTTCGAGGAGGCTGCAGGACATCACAATTAGCAGGAACCAAATCCTACTACGATGCTGATGTGAGCAGATGTCCATAGGGATCTGCCCCCCAAAAAATGGATGTTCCTCCTTTGAGAAGAGAAAGCAAAGCCAGGGAAAGGCAACCTGGAGGGAAAAGGGGGAGAGCCACTCTTTGCCACAGACCTGCAGGACCTCGTGGCAAAATGGGATGGGGAAGGAGATGATGACAGGTAGGAAAAGGTGAGAAGTGCTGCAGGATTGTTTCTGTCGAGGCAGGTGAGATAACCCAGATGCAAAGCTGCCCAGAAAATTATCTTCTTTTCATCATATTTTTACTTACAGCTCTTCCCCAATTCCCCCTGGGATGTCTTTAATGGGGTGCATGGGATTATTTTTTCCCCCCTTTCTTGTTTGTTGAAGAAAAACTTTTTCCCAGGAAACCTGGGGAAAATAAGTGCCGGTTTTGTTCACCTCTATTTCTGTGCAAATGGGGTTGTTAGAAAGAGAGACTGTGCCTGGGGTGTGCAGAGCCTCACCTGCCTCACACACAAAACCCATCATGCCTGACAGCACCAATCCAACGATTGCACCACATTTCCAGCCGGAGAGGGAAGCACGGAAATGAGAGGAAGAGAAATGCACACTGTCCAGGTGGAAGCTGTTTTTCCAGCTCTGTGATTTTTCCTGGGAACTGAAATCAGCAGATGCTCAGTCTCCACAGCAGGAACTTTTCCAGCTGCTGCACCCTCCTCTCTCTGGGTGCTGCTGCTTCTGTGCTGAGCTGTACATTTATAGATTTTAAGATAAGGTGCTTTTGTTTCCCAGTTGTGTCTGGGTCACCGTTTGGAACTGATATGACAGGCCTGAGGCTAGCAGAGAAATTTGTTACAAGTTCCCATTTCGGGAACGTGTCGCCAGTCAAATAGCCTATTTACTCTCCCGGGGATCTATTTTTAAAAGTTATTAGCAGATTACTGGTTTTCTATCAACCTCAGGCACCAATCTCCCAAAGATACTATTGTACTTTAATAAGGTGCATTTGATAATCCTCAGATAAAGGCATTTGAAATGAGGGGGGGGAGAGAGGGAAAAACTCTTGCACCGATTCAAGTAAGGGACACACAGACCAGAAAAGGGTTAAACACACTCATGTTTCTAAATGGCTGAACTACTGTATGTTGTAGTTTTCAACTGCAAATCATCTTTAATAGCAGACATCACGGGATGGCTCATTACATTAAGCTATTTTTCATGCTATCTCCTGTAATATCCTTTAATCCAATGCGTTTCAAATCACCTCAGGCTAAAATAAGAGACATAGCGATGTAATAGCCTAGTGTATTAGTGGGTTAATTGCCCTGTTGTACTCTCTAGTAGATATCTCTGGAATGAGTTCTATATTAATTGTAAATTGCTTAATACATTTAACTCGTTGAGCAGCTTGGTCCTCCGCTCTGCCTTTAATGAAGAAGAAAACTTTGGGAAGAGTTGGGAATTTTGGTGGCTGACCCCGCAGGGTGCCACGAGCTCCGAGCACTCACGTCATCCTCTGGCGCTGAGGGAGAGTCAGCCTGGAGCACTAAAAGGAAATTATTGCTGTTTCCTGGCAGGTGCCAAGTTCTGCAGCCTGCAGAGCCACCTCACCTCGCTCACAGGGTGCTCAGAGCCAACTCCCTGACCCCAAAATCTGCAGGGGAGTAGGGCTGGCACTGCAGAGCTGCAGGACATTGTGCCCTGGTCAGCCCTGAGCTGGACAGTCAGAGAATGGAAAAAAAAAAAGGGAAGGTTTAAATAATACATAAGATTTCGTCTTGCTGGTGCTGTGGCCAGGAAGGGAAGATGGATGAAGTGCTCTGCAGCTCTGCCAGAGGATGCAGCAGTGGGTCACTGACACATCCAGCTCACAAAGTATCGCCCATAATGTGCAGCAGCTAGTTTTCTAAAATTACTTTTGCAGCGCCAGGCAGACGTGTCTGCAGATTTGCAGTCACTTTTCTGAAGATTGGAACATAAGTGTCACCAGGCTACCAGAGGGTAATGTCACTAATTTCTTTGGATTGCTCCCAGTGTACATCAGGGGGTGGAAAAGGAGCAGGCAAGGCGGAGGTTGGAGCAGGTTGTATAATTTGCAGGTGAGACATTCTTTATTCATTTCTTTTGAGACATTCTGGATTCTAAAACTCCTGGAAAAAATCTTAGTGTCGATTTAAAGGAAAGGCACGGAGGAGGAATGCTGAAAAGCTCCTTGCTTTGAAAATTTGGAAGAAACTCTTCTCTGAAGTGCAGGATGGCAGCAGTGGGGGAAGAGGACTGCAGGTCAGTGGTCAGAATTTAAAATGTGTGACCCAAAGTCCAGTTGGCCTGGCCTGGCCTGGCCTGAGCAGCTCAGCCTCTTCCCACAATACCATGGAGCAGCACATTGGCTGAGTTATGGATCTCTTCCTATCTTACATCAATTATATTTTATATATTAAGTCTAATATCATAAATATGCCATTCAGGATGCTTTTTGTAACACTTTAACTATAATCTCAGATTCCAGTAGCTCCAACAGAGCAGCTCCTTCCAGCTGAAGGTTTCACAGAAGAGCTGCTTTGCTTCCAGGTTTGTAATGGGGGTTCAGACAGGTCCTTCCCACCCCTGACCTCCATGTGCTTTACATGGATAATTTGGGCTAAAAGAAATATCATCCCTCTGGTTTAAAACCTAAGGTATTTGGGAGAGAAACAGAATGAGAATTTCACAACTTGCAGAGGAGAATTCCTGTGAAACCAGGGAAACAGTTGGGCTTGGAAGGAAAGACACAAAGTGCTTAGGCTGCTGGAAAAAAAATCCATCAAGTAATTCTCTATCTATAAAATAGGTGGTAATGCAATCTGAGCTTAATTTTGATGGCACACTGTACTTCATAACAGTGACAACACCTTAAAAATGTAATGAAAGGGCCTGATTTATTGCTGAAATAATCCATTTAGCACTCCAATAAATAAAAGGAGAAAATACAACCAATGTTTCGTCAGAAGGGGGAAAAAGAGAGAAAAATTGCAGTGTGTAGCAGTTTTCTGGAAATGCATCCAGAGGCTGTGGCCACATGTTTTGGGGTTGATTATTTTCCTGAAGACAAATATAAATTCACAGCTAGATTTTAAGATTTAGAGCTGATGGCCACTCTGCATTCTGGAGTACTCCAAAAGCAGCAGCCCTGTGACATGGCAACACAGGACCTGTGTTTGATGGACAAGGGGAGGAGAAAACACTGAAAAACCACTAACCTGCTGCCTTACAAATATTTGATTTTCAATATGCTCTCACAGCCATTAGGAAGTGCAAAGCAAACTTATTTTCCCCTCAAATTTGTTTTAATAACACAACATTACTTCTGCAAATGTCGTCTCCAGCCTCCCTCTCCCCGTTTCACTTTGCCCACAGAGGAGGCTGGCAGGTTTTACACTCCCTCTACATCACTTCTATTAATCTGTTTAATCTGCTCCAGGACCTGGCAGTGGCAATGACAGGAAAAGCAATAAAATCCTCCCGTGGCAGATGTCTGTATTCAGGTGTCCTGCTGGAGAGCAGAGCTGCTGCTTCTCTAGAGATGAAAAGAAACTTTCCGACCCTGAAATATTAATTTCTTTTGGGACATTCTGGATTCTGAAAACAGTCACTGAGCAGAAGGAGATGACTGAGGAGAATTCTGGATTCTCATACCAAAGGTTTCAAGGCTGTGGAGGCTCCAGGGTGACCTAACTGTGACTTTCCATCACCTGATGGAGCCAAAACAAAGGTGGAGAGAGATTTCACAATAGCCTGGAGTGACAGGGCGAGGAGGAATGGCTTTACACTGACAGGTTTAGCTTGGATATGAGGGAGCAGCTCTTCCCTGTGAGGGTTGTGTGTCCTGGATGTGTCCCAGGGGTCTGTGTTGGCACCAGCCTGGGCTGCCCAGTGCTTCAGCCATCGCTAAACTGAACGGGAAGTATTTTGGATGACAAAACGAGGGGAGAAAAATCAGCAAAAAGCAGCCACGCTGCCCATTTTAGGGGATATTTTGCTTTTTGGCTCAGAGCAGCCTTCCCTGGTGTGTCCATCCTCCAGGCTGGAGGAATGGCTCTGTGCTGGTGTCCCACTGCACCCTGCCCAGCCCTAATTGGCCTGTTTGTTTTGCAATAAGTGATTCCTGCCTGTCTCGGGGTGGACTGTTTTTCACACCATTAAATGAAGTTCTGCTGTATTGATCCCTGTTTTTCCAATTTGAAGCCTGAAAAGTGATGAAGACATTTTCTTGTTTTCTCATGTACTTTTCCCTCAGTTCATTTAGGTGACCTGTCTTTAGTTCCTTGCTCTGCTTGCTGTAATTGCTTCTCCAGAGTAATGTTACACCGTGAGCGTGGCACTGCAGCCAGGGATGGCTTTATGGCAGTGATAAGGACAGTGCAACAGAACAGCATTTTACTCTGATAAGGGCAGGAGAGCAGCACAGCCTTGGAGAAACAGATAAAGGATGTAACTTAGGCAAACAGAAGCCATGCAAAATGCGAGCAGGAGGCCAGCTGAGCTCTGCAAGGCTGGCAAAGCAGGAGTTATGCACAATAATGATGTTGTGCTCACTGAAATGCAGGGCTTGAGGGACAGCCGCCTAAAAAGGATTCCAGAGGCTGAAAATAGACCCTGAAGAGCCATATTAGGACTTCTGCTAAGGGGTGTGGTTATGTAAAATAAGTAATGCATGCATATCTATATCTATATCATCTATATCTATATCTATATCTATATCTATATCTATATCTATATCATCTATATCAATCTATCTATCTATCTATATCTACATCTATATCTATATCTATATCTATATCTATATCAATATCATCTATATCTGTATCTATATCTATATCTATCTATCTATCTATCTATCTATATCTCGAGTAGCTAATGAATATGTAA
Organism: Entomyzon cyanotis; assembly: GCA_024500445.1. Classification (NCBI taxonomy): domain Eukaryota; kingdom Metazoa; phylum Chordata; class Aves; order Passeriformes; family Meliphagidae; genus Entomyzon; species Entomyzon cyanotis. Next base: position 4,219,359 of record JAKEPQ010000673.1, read on the forward strand.
TTAAGCTGCATGATTAAAACTCTATTAGCTGACACTCAGGGCACTCGATTAAAGGAAGGATTCTCTGAGTGTTTAGCACAATGCCTGCTTTCTAATAATCAAAACTGTTAGAAAGTTTCTATCTGGCTGATTTTGGTATCAGGCAGAAGTCATCCAGCAACATTGACTGGGGAAGGTTTGTCACAAATGGGACTTCAATTGCAGCATCTCAGTGTCTTGCTGAATCCTCAGTAAAATAGTGCAGAGAGTTTGAGAATGTGATGCCATATGGACAACTGGGCAAATCCTGGGATTGAGATCCAAATCCTGGATCTCAATGAGCTGGTACATTTGAAAAGGGTAATGCACTAGATATAGTAAACAGCACAGTAAACACATACTAAACAGCAGAAAATACACAAACAAGGAGGGTTCAATAATTTCCTTTTTTCCCTCTGCAAATTCTTGGAAAAAAGCTAAGAAATTAGGAAAGGTGCTAATTTGCAGAAATGTTCACATCTGCTCATTGCCTAAGAGATTGGAAAGGATTAAGGTTTTTTTTAATATATTTTTTTAAATGTAAACTACCTTATGACAATTGGTGATAAAAGTGCTGAGCCTTTCAAAAATCCATTTTAATAAAACACCGTATGACCTCATAGATATGCATAGGATTTAGAAATAACATGGATTTTAATGAAGGTACTTGAAAGGTATGGTGCCATATTGCAATTTTATGGAAGATCTTAGATTAATGAAATTAAACGTGAACTGCATTGTTTAGATGATGAACTTAAGGTCATATCTGCAGCATTTGAAAGAGAAACCTTGAGTGGAGGGTGTAGAATCATTGATTTAGACCCTGGTAGACAGCTGAATAGCAAGCACTGAAGCATGAAGGTAAATTCCCATATTTCATTGTTAGAAGGTTAGCTGGTGGCTGCCAGCTTTTCAGTGATAATCACCAACCAATTCCACCCTGTTTCAAAAAAGATTTTGCCTTTGTGTGCTAAGACACTTTTAAAAACCATTACTGCTCAAAGCAGGGGCACAGTGTTTAAAGAGAAGCTATTTCTGCAAAATGCAGGATGGCAACGGGTGGATGCTGTCCTTGGATAGTGATGCTATTAAGTTCATTAGGATCATCATCCATTTAAAATGCTTATAAGGAGAATTGCCACTGTTTTGCTGGAGACACCAGAGGCACCTCCTCCTGCAACCCACAATGATGTGTCATCAGTGATCAGCTCTCTTGCTTCCTTTAATTTTTGGTGAGACAAGGGCCCTTTCAGGTTTCAGTCCTGTCTTCATCCTCTGACACACACAGGGAATAAATGCACCAACATGCACATGTCTTAAACTAATAGATGTGAATTTGTACAACAGGAAAATTGCAAGGAACGAAATCCTCAGGCCTTAAGAATAAGTGATAATAGAATGATACTGCCAATTACTGCTGGAGAACAGTGTTGTCACAGGGAGTTGTCCTGGAGATGGAAGGATGAGGGGCGGAGAAAAGATTCCCTTTTGACAGTTTGCCGTTAAAGGGAATTTGTCAAGGATGTTAAAATTAGATCTAACTGGGCCAGATCCTCAGATGACATAAATCAGCATGTAGACTTCAAACCCTGATCTGGCCACACACTCCTCTTTGTTCTTTTTCCAATCTTTATTATCTGCATCCTAACCCTGCCTGAACACTGTTCAAACCCCTTTGTCTCAGTGCTGTCCCAGCCCTGCTGATCAGGAATATTGTAACACTTACAGGGGGCATTTAGCTCCTGGAGTGCCCCGCTGGGGTGCAAGGCTCTGGCTGGGTACCAGAAAAAGCAAACCTGAAAAAGATGCTCTCAGGTGGGAACTGAGATTTTTATGTCTAATGTATTTCTGTGTATGCTCTCTTCCAGCCCGAGGTTTTGGCAAGCTAAGCTAAACTCTGCCACATCGTGAAACCTTGTGAAAGCTGCCAGTAAGGGAATTAAGTAAGAAATAGTGGTAGATAATGGTTGTAAATGCATTATGATCACTCTTTTCATTAGAAACTTCCTTGTTTTCTCCCTGGTGTACACCACAAACAGCTTGCACATGATTTATCTGTGTGTGCTTGGGAAGCAGAGGCAAAGGGAATAAAGTCTTTGCCATGAGATGTTTTAAAAGGCAGCTGGGACATTTAGGGATATGAAGCTTATTAAAATAAATGGAAGCTGCATGTCTAAATCCCCTGGTCATCCTGGAAATTCTTGTCCCTAATCTTTATCTTGACGAGGTTTGCAAAAGGGGAATTGCACATCCCATTTCCAGGGTGTATCTAAGGGCAACTGGACAGCAAAGCCAGGATCACACGGGCCCAGTTCATGTATAAAGCCTTGAAAAGGGGCAGAGCATTTTCTGGGAAACTCTCTGCAGAAAAACGAGTCCAAGTCCCACAGAAGTTAAGGGAATGTGGCTCTTCCATTTCCAGAGGTTTCTGCTCTATGCAGCTCTTGGTATTGGACGGACTCCCCCTTGCTGTGTCCAGTTCTGCAGAGCTGATTCGCTGAGCTTTTAATGGATTCATAATCCTGTTGTAAATCTTCCGACAAACGTTTTTTAATTTTTAAAAGAAAAAACTATTGGCATTGGCCACTTTGGAAATGCTGGCCCATTAAGTCTAAACAGGGAAGTTAGGGCATGTTAAATATCAATTGATTATAAAACCCATATTAATTGACGTTTAGCAGCCCCGCTAATGGAGAGGAGCTCATTACATAGCAGTTAACCCTCAACGCATATATATTAAATAATCAATTAGTATTTATTTAACATACAATAACCTCCCTATTAGAGCTAGATTAAAAGCCTCTTTATGGAGGCCTTGCAGAAATCCCTGCACTGTGCTAACCTGGAGCCAGGAATTTGCATTAAGAGCCTCAATCTTTGTTACCTCAGGTGCCCCCAGGATGGTTTTAAGCTGTTAAGTGGAAGAGTAAAGGGGCTGTGTTTGTGACAGTCACTTGGCCCTGCTGGGGAGGTGTCAGTGCCAAAAAGCTGGTGAGTTGCTGCCCATGTGGTCCCAACAAGATGCAGAGACCTGGCAGGTGATGGGTGAGAGGAAAACAGAGGGATTTGCACTTTAAAGTAGAAGAAAAGTATTTTCAAATGGAAAAAGAAAGGCGAATGAGCAGAGAGACAAGCAGACAGCAAGAGAAGATAAAAGCAAGGAAGTGGCATGGTTGGGTAATAGAAATAGGGCAAACTGGGGAACTCGGAAAAGGAATAGTTGAACTAAATTGCCCAAAATGAGTCTCTCCTGTGTTACGTTCTGAGCTGCCGTTTATATCTGTGTGGTGTATTGAATATTAGCAAGTGGATTCACTCCCATCTCTCTCTGGCCTGAGGTGTGACAAGGAGGAGGATAGAAGGGAGCTCTGCTGTTTTCCTTGGAGCCTGGGTGAGTTTTATATTGGGGTCTAATAGGCCCAGACCCTATTTGGAGCTGAATTACATCACACGCCTATGCAATAATCTCTTTTCTGGTGGGGCAAAGCTGGGAAATCAAGCAGCTTCTCCAAAAGTCAATTCTGGTTCTCAAAATGGAGCCAGCTCAAGAAATTGTCATTGATCCACTTCTGAACTTGGAGCAAATTTCCATAAAAATAATCAGATCCTCTCAGCTGCAGAAGTTTTAATGCCATGTGTTTCACTGGGTGGAATGGGCAGCCTGGGAGAACTGGAGCTGAGCAGTGATTTGGGTTCATTTTCCTCCTCTTCCCTCTACCAGTTCCGAACAGGGATTTACGGGGTGAGGGGATGAGAGATAATACCTTGGCTGCTCCCTTTGCAAATTCTTGGCAAAAGGGAGTAAAGCACAGCAAGTTGTTTGGTCTGATCCTTGGTGGATGGAAACTGGAGCAGTCCTTAGCAGGGCTTTAAAAAGCCCAATTAATTTAGGCTCCTGAGAAAGGACCTGGGAATGTGGCTTGGCTGAAAACCCTTTGGAAACTCGGAGAAGCTCTGACACTGGGGCAGGCAGGGCCAGGCTGGAGCAGGGAGTGACAGCTCGATCTCAGAGTTGTGAAGAAGAGCAGGGACCCTGGGGAGCAGCCCTGATGGCATGGGGGGGTTTCAGACACCCTTCCCTGACTGCTCCCCTCCAGAGGGAGAGGGAGAATTCCTTGGCAGAGGGAGACAAGGAGATGTGGGGCTGACAGAGATGGGGAAGAAAGAGGTAAATAATCACGGATTTGAAACATCAGCAGGCAGAGTTTAATGAAGGGATAAGCAAAATAAAACTGGAGATGAGTGCCAATACTGTCTGAAGGGTAATAACGAAGCTGATGGAAAAATTGCTTTGAGCATCTTGGATCTCAGGGAAGACCCGAATGTAATTTTACTGAGAAAATGTAATCATGTTTCAGGCTTTTCAGCCCTGCCAAGGAGTGTGAGGCATGCACACATCAATGCCTGTGCCTCCTGAAAATCAGAGGACTTTGCTGTTTGTTGCTCACTGTGGTAGAGAGAAACCTTCGAGTTCTTTTCCCTCCAAGGGCAGAGCCAGCTGTTTGAGCAAGTGATGGTCACCTGTATTCACAGGTATATGATGTATTTGCAGCACTTGCAATAAATTACTTCTTTTTCTCCTTACAGCTCCTGGAAACATTCCCAGTGGCTGGCCTATTCATCAGGACTGTTAGATTTCTGCTGCTGCAGAGAGGGAAGTACCTTTCTCTCCTCCTCTTTATTAGCATGTGGCATGGTGTGAGGCACTGTGCTGGGGAGGGAACCCCGCCGTGAGCGGCACTGGGTAAACACAGCCGAGGTGACAGTGACAGTCCTCATCACAGAGTGTTAGCAATTCAAACAGCCACGTCAGTCAAGGGATTGGAGAGAAGGGAGAGCAAAAGGGAGAACGTGACACTTTGCAAACACTCAGCTGCATGGTTTTGCCGTGGGTGTGCTCATGCTGGAAGTGTCTTGGAGGAAAAGCAAATGAATTTTATGCTGGACAAATTTTATGTGTGCAAGTGAGGACTGTTGGAGCTTTGTTAGATGTGTAGAAATGTCTTCCTCTTGTAGACTGGGGTAACCAAAAGGCTTTTGGAAAATTTCAGGAAATTATCCAAGGCCAGGTTTTGCCTACCAGGCAGGGCAGTCTTTCCTAAGTCTTTACTAACCTATTAAAAATAAACAGAAGAAAGTAGCAAAACAGAAGAAGTGGAGCAAAAAAAACCCCCCAAAACTGCACCAAGCAAAACCTGGTTATTTTCCATGGTAAAATTTTGGGGCAATTGGAATGTAGTGATGTTACCTAAGATTACCAATTTAATCCCTCAAACCTTAGAAATTTAGGAAATTAGGCTAAAGATTTTCTATTACCCTGAAAATTTGCCTTAGAGAAATGATAACACAGATGGAACTTCCTTGGGAAAGAATTGAGTAAAGAATGCTGAGGAATTATTTTAGTTAAACTGACTGCAATGCTAAAAATGAATCCTGGGGTGGGACAGTAAAGAAACTCATGCTGGAATATTAATTCTGCTTCCAATCATGCAAGGGGTTCAGTCACTGAAATCAGGAGTGAATTCAGTCTGTCTGGTTTCCAGAGGCTTTGGGGAGGCCTTGCCAATACCAATCTTTCCTGCTGGATTTTTCTGCAACTCTTCAAAGTTATTAGTGGAAATAATTTCCTCTGTGGAGAAGCAGCCACCTCTGTCCTGCTGGTCTGTCTCTGCTGTGGATTGCTGCCTTGCACATCTCATCTCCCCTCAGTCCTGGGGGGCAGCTGTGCCTGCAGGGTGTTGTTCAGCCCTTTACCCAATTATCCAGGCACAGAACGACCATCCCAAGCTAATCAGGAAGGACAATCTTCTCTGGGTGAAAACGCTCTCTGAGGACTCACCTCTGCCGGGGGTGCCTTCAAGGAATGAAACCACTAATTATAGGAGAGGAGTGTTTGGGTTATATCCATGATGTTAAGAGCAGAAAGGGAGATCCCAGGGCTGAGACCTCAGGTCTCAAAGCCATCCCATGGCTTTGCTGTGCTGTTTGACCCCTTCCATATCTCTGTTCTCCAGGGAGACCTGTTCACCCCCACGAGCAGCCTGTGCTCTCTCTCTGTGGGACTGTCCTCCTTGAAAATGCCAATCAAAACACAAGTGTGCAGAACTTTATCAAGTGTAGGAATAGGTAATTCCTATCTGTAAGCAGTAAGTAATTCCTTCTGTACCCTATAACAAATCTTCAGCCAGCAGGCAGTGTAAAATGATGATTTTAGCTGTATCATCTCTAGGATTTCTTTCTCCATCTCCATGGAGGGGTGGCTGGCAGTGCATGGCTCTGCTGATTTCAGCTCCCCAGAAGTACCAGAGCAGCCTCACAAGACTTGTCCATAAACTGTGCAGCCCAAGGAAGATGTTGGCTGTTTTCTGAAGGACAGGACGAAATCACCCCACATACGTCCTCTCTCTATTGCCTCTCTGGGCAGGGAGAACATAAATGCCTTCCCCACCATTTTATTTATTGCCTTTTCTCTGTTTCCTGGGAAAATCCCATTCCTTAATACTTTTGTGTGTGCATGTGAGCCTGTGTGGGGTCGGCGTGTGTGTGTGTGTTTAGGAGGTTAAAAAAAATTTCTTGCTGTCAGCAAGTGATGTTACAAACCTGCTCTGACAAGGCTGGTTGTATATTTACAGTTGGTGAGAGCGAAGGCTTCATCAATCTTCGCGCTTTGAAAGGGACAGGCCCGCTCCCATGAGCACCTGCTCCGGGAGAACAGCTGAACTGTGACTTTCCAGGGAGCTGGCTGTAAATTTTAGCCATTCCCCCCGCAGCCCACGCATGCTTGAGCTCTTTAACCTTCCCAGGCTGGCAGGAGTCCCAGCAATCAGTTTAGTGCAAAGACTGGGGTTCTTTTTAATTAACCTTTTGTTTCCCACTGCAGGTGTTTCAAAGTTTCTTCATGTTAAAAAGGAAGAGGGGGGAAAAAAATTGTTTGCAGAGCTGCATCCAGTTTTTCCATGCTTGGTGATCAAGCCTTTCTCGTGTTTCACCTCTTGGATGTGTCTGTGCCAACATCCGCTGGGAATTGGCAGCAAGGCTTCCCCCTGGGCACCTGCAGAAAATATTCCTGGGAGTTCAATGCTCTGGAAGAAAAGGGAAGTATTGCCCTGTTTGATCAATAGAATTATTAGTAGGACAAGGACCTGTTGTATCGCTAAGAAAATTCATGTGTGGAAATTTATCACAGGGAAAAAAAAATACATTCAAGCCCCACTTAAAACAATAAAACATATCTTTGAGGGAAAGTTTCAGACTTTCCTGTATAAAGGAATAATGGTTTCTATAATTCAGTAGGTGCTAAATTTGGTGAGGAGTGCCAGCAAATCCATTTCACATAATGATATTTTATCTCCCTGGGAATGGTCATTTTCATGAATGTCTTTTTATTGGTTCCCTTGTCCCACAAAGTGTCCAAGGTGGTGCTGCTCATCCTCAAACGCTGAGCACATACAGAGGCAGGGATGGCTGGAGAAACCTATTAATAATGGTGGCACAAAAAATGGGCAGGAACTGTGTGACAGTTAAATGTGCTCCCTATAAATAAAGAACATTTCTATTTGACCCTCAGGGCTGTGGCTTTTCAGCACTTACTTTTGTAGGAGTTAAGGTGGTCACAGCTATTAAAAACTGGAGATAAGCTGCAAAGAAATTCAGGTGAGGATAACAGGAAAAAAAAGAGGGTTTCCAAAGAAGATTCCAGTGAAAGTTTCAGCTAGGAAAAAAAAAAATCTGAAACAGCCCTCGGTGAGGGATTTTGTTTGCATAGGCGAGGGCAATTTGCTTCCTGGAAAAAGGAGTGATTTATTCCCTTAGGTATCTAATTGCAAATTCACAGAGGCAAACCTTTTCCTCATGTAGCTCTGCTGAGATGGACGGGAGCATTAGTTACGAAGCTTCACAGATTTTTAGAACCCTCATAGTGTACATTGTATATAAACTAAAACTCACAGTTATGGTTTCATTCTGGCTGGTACTTTATGTCAACTAGAGGTAGCAACCACAACCTGCGACTGCCATCACAAAATATAAACCGAGCTTAAGGAAAGGGAACTGAGAAATTTTTCTTGAGGGAAAAAGAAGAAAGTTGGAAGAAAATCAGAATAAAATTGAAGGAAAAGGAAGAGAAAATATACAAGGGTAGGTATCAAAGACGCAATATATGGTATTATACATGTGATAAATGCACTTGATATAAAAGATTAAAGGCTTTAAGATCCCTTCCAACCCAAACCATTCTGTGATTCTCTGTTTCACAGTCAACACAAGGTCTTTGCTGCCTTCTCTCTCAGGTACCATATATGTGTGGAAGCAAAATTATCTGAATTTTGCCTTTCAATTCTCCCACCTCGCATGGCTGGTTGCCTGCCTGGGAGCTCTGCAGCCCTGCCTGCCCAGAGGAACAAGGATGTGCCAACATGTGGTCCTGGAACTGCAAATTCAGAACGAAGCAAGGAGCAAGAGAAGTGACAAGATGAGCCGTCATGGGAAATGAAGGGAAAACTGTGAAAATGGTTATAATAAATAATAAGAAATGTAGCATGGGCCAAAGGAATAATAGATCAGCAGTGGGAAGACTCTAAAAGCTGCTGAGAGTTATTGATAGACATTGTGTAAGGAAAAGAACATAAAAAAAGGAATCCCTGACAGTTTTGCCTTCATGTTCACAAAGGCAGGTGGCAGGGCAGATGCCACAGTGAAAGATAAATATCCTTTTGCATAAAGGAGAAATATTGAAGGAAACTGGGCAGAGGTGACGGAGAAATTAAGGGTGTTAAAAGACCCTGAAAGCATGTGGTCCATGTCAAACCGCCTTCAGGATTTTGTGCCAAGTCAGCAAGATGTGTGAAAAATCTGTTGAGGGAAATGAGAGCCTCTTTGAAGACCAGTAATGGAGAAATCCTACAAGTGTCAAGTCCAAGGAAGCTTTCCAGAAAGGAAAGGTGGTGGTTCAGAAGAAGGTGACTTGCATGGCCAGGAGGCCAAAGTGTATTTTAATCTGGGGTTGCACTGGAGAAATAGTTAGGAGAAGTTATGAGTTTAATTAAGGAAAACCATCAAGGATTTTAAAAAATTGGGATCTGTGCCAATAAAGGGTGAAGAAAACTGACAGCAGCTTTCTGAGGAATTAATGCAAATCACAGGCCAGGGAAAAGCCAAAAGATATAACTTCTGCTGTGGCAGGAAAGGTTGGCTACAACACAGTGGAGAAATGTAATCTGGAGTAAAAATGACAACTGAAGGACAAGGAAGTGGCTGGTGGGTTCTCGCCACCAAGTTACTCCTGGGCATGCATTGGCTTTTTCTGGGAGAAAGTGAGATGCTGGGGAACTCTGGGAAAGTGATTATTGAGATGAATTTAACTGAAGGAAGCACAGGGACAAGAGGAAGGGAGCAAATCCCACCAGGCGTTGAGGGCGCCTGGCTTGGGTGGGGAAGCACCAAGCAAGGGTACAACCCAAACACTGCTCGGGCAACTTTCTGTGTTTCTGCAACAAGTTTCAACGAGAGATTTCTGACACATACACATTCTTAATGAAATAAAAGCACTGCCGAAAGATGTAAGTGCACGTTGAAGAGCCACCATTAGACGTGGTGTGTTGGAAAGTCCAGTGTGGGGAGGAAGGCGGGAAGATGGTGGTGCTGTGAGGAAGGTGGGAAAGTGGAGAGTCTGTGGGGAAGGTGGGAAGGTGGAGAGTCTGTGGGGAAGGTAATGGGTCTGTGGGGAAGGCTGGAAAAGTGAAGGGTTTGTGGTGAAGGTGGGAAGGCAATGGGACTGTGGGAAAGGTGGAGGGTCTGTGGGGATGGCGGGAAAGTGGGGAAGTCGGGAAAGTGGAGAGCATGGGGAAAGCGTGAAGGTGACAGGTCTGTGGGGAAGTGAAGGGTCTGTGGGGAAGGCAGAAAGGTGGAGGGTCTGTGGGGAGAGTGGAGGTTTTGTGGGGAAGGCAGGGAAGAGGAGAAGGAGGAGAAATGGAGATTCCATGGAAAAGGCGGGAAGGTGACAGGTGTGTGGGAAGGTGAGTGGTCTGTGGGGAAAGTGGAGATTCTGTGGGGGAAGGAGGGGAGGTGACAGGTGTGTGGGAAGCTGAGGGGTCTGTGGAAAAGGCGGGAAGGTGAAGAGTTTGTGAGGAAGGAGGGAAGGTGGAGATTCCGTGGAAAAGGCAGGAAGGTGACCGGTGTGTGGGTGAGGGGGGTCTGTGAAAAAGGCGGGAAGGTGAAGGGTTTGTGAGGAAGGAGGGAAAGTGGAGGATCTGTGGGGAAGGCGACAGGTGTGTGGGAAGGTGAGGGGCCTGTGGAAAAGACAGAAAGGTGGAAGACTTGTGAGGAAGGTGGGAAGGTGGTGATTCTGTGGGAAAGGAGGGGAGGTGAAGAGTTTGTGAGGAAGGCAGGGAGATGGAGGATCTGTGGGGAAGGCAGGGAAGTGAAGAAGGAGGGAAAATGGAGATTCTGTGGAAAAGGCAGGAAGGTGACAGGTGTGTGGGAAGGTGAGGGGTCTGTGGAAAAGGCAGAAAGGTGGAGGGTCTGTGGGGAGAGTGGAGGGTCTGTGGGGAAGGCAGGAACGTGGAGAAGGAGGGAAAACGGAGATTCCGTGGAAAAGGCGGGAAGGTGTGTGGGAAGCTGAGGGGTCTGTAAAAAGGCGGGAAGGTGAAGGGTTCGTGAGGGAGGAGGGAAAGGCGGGAAGGTGAAGGGTTCGTGAGGAAGGCGGGAAGGCGGCGGCTCTGAGGGAAGGAGGGCAGGCCGGGAAGGTGACAGATCCCCGGCAGAGCCCCACCATCCCCGGCCGAGCCGAAGTGTGCGCCGGCCGCCACTAGAGGCTGCTCCACACCTCATTAAATAAACACAAACTGCAATTAACGCAGGAGATCCCGGACGGCAAGGTTTGACCTCCCGCTCCCCACACGCCGGGAAGATTCGGGACATCTTCGGGATCTGAGTTTACGATGTACGGCGGGAGTTGTGCCCTGAGGTGGCTTTGCCAGGCAGAGTCCTGCAATAAACTCATCTCCACAGGTGCCGCTTGTCCGCTCACGGGGAGGTTTGCAGAGGTTGTATTTGTGAGGTGAGTTCCTTTGTCTGGCAGGAGCAGCCACGTGTGGTGTTGGTCAGGCAGCACCCCAGAAATTCATTCCCTTTTGGAAAAAAACCCAACAAGAAACAACCCAGGGATGCCACATAGCAGCGACACCGGTGTTGCACTTGCCGTGCCAGGCTCAGCACCATCAGTGTGGGATGTTCCCATAACTTGCCCCAAAATGCAGTGTTTGTCATTAATTTCGGTGCTGCTGTGAGCGGCCACTCTCACAAAACAATGTACAACTTCATCCTCGGGCTGCTGCGCCAGGGAAGCTTTTATAGCCTTTGAACCTACAGTAAATAAATATCAGCATTTTCACCAGCCTCCTTCCTCCTCTCCCCAGAGCTCAGGCTCTATTTCCGTTCCCCCCGCTGCCTTCTTTCACCACCAACTTCATCGTATTAGTTTGCAAAATTATAGCCTCGCTGTAAACCTGGAATTCTGAACTAAGGAGAGCCCCTAGCAGCAACACTCATATTTTCATTTTGTATTTTTCACCAGTGATGTTGGTCCAGGGTTGGTTTTATTATTACTACTATTTTTTTTTTCAACGCTGCTCTGGAAGGATAAAGCTGGAAAGCCCTATCTATTTCCTGGAAAAGCCAGTTTCTGTCTGTCAGTATCTGTCATGCCGTGTACACTGTGATTTAAAAACAGCTACAGCAATGCACAGACCAGGCTAGAGAAGGGATTTCTCTCACTCTAATTCCCATATTCAGTGGCCCACAGTATTTCTTGTTTAGTGAGAGTTTAGTGAGTGTTTTCCTTGTCTCTTGTCTGGAAAACCATCCTGGAGCATTTACTGGTTTTATAGCTTTTTAAGGGGCATGCAACTCTGGAATTTCATTGCTGCTCCATAATCAATGTTAATTCTGATTTTGTGGTTTTAAAAATCTACAAGCTCTACTTTTCTAAAGTCTGTAAAATGTCATTAATGTGTCTTGGGATGAACCTATTTTGTTTACAGATCCCTTGCTATTGTAAGCCTCTGTGTTTCAATGGTACAGTTACCAGAAAATTGATTAAAAATTAAACGAACATATTGCTTTGTTTATTTGTTTTTAATGAAAGCTGTTTTGCAATTAGCTCTTTATTTGATCAAAGATTGCCTCTGAGTTAATTGTGTGGTTTTGCCCAGTCTGTGATTCTTTCTCTTAAATAGCTGGGTCAAGTTTTTTTTATGTTGTGAACCATGTAAACTTCATGGTGAACCACACTTGGTCCTCTTTCCTGGGACCAGAGCAGCACATAGAGATATGCCTGTAAACTAAATTAAATGCACAACTGTTGTGTACAGTTATTTGATGTCAGCATGTCTCACTTTTTCAAGAGAATTTCCATCCCCTGCTCCAGCTGACATTCCTCTTTGGATTATACACTCAGTGAAGGTTACAGGTGTTGGTAGAGGCAAGATGCTGCCCACAAATTGTGTGTGCTGCTTGTTGATATCCCTAACAATGTGTGTGTGGTGGAGAAACTCTGCTTTGGGCTGTCTCAGTATGGATAGTCTTACAGACATCTTTTAAATGCTGTTCCACCTTGTTTTGCAGTGCTGTGCTGAGGCTTCAGACCATTCCTCTTCCAGCCTTCTCCGTGTTCACTTCCATCATGGGCTCCTTCCTTTCCACACAGCTTTGAAAAGGTGAGAACAGCTCCTGAGGCAAGGCTGATACCAGCTTTGCCCAAAGCACTCCTCACTACCAGAGGTAATACAAGCCCTGCACTTGGTATCCTCCCCTTGGCCCTGCTGGGGTCACTGTCACCAGGGTCACTGTCACCAGGGTCGCTGTCACCAGGGTCGCTGTCCAGTGCTGTCTTAGAGGCCATCATTTAGAATTACTCTTTCCCTCAGCAGCTCTGAAATTGTGATTCACAGCCTGGCGATCTCTGCCAGGAGAGCTCGGTTCTCTGTCAGGATGGACAGAGCCACAGAGAAACTGGTGCAGAGGTTTGATGAACTGTGCTGAGCAGAGATGAATCTGGCCCTGAGTGTCTCTCTAGAATGTTCCTTTAGCAATTAATAGCAGGTTTTGTCCCCAGTCCTTCATGCCTTTGCTGGGTCCCTCAGTGACGCAGTGAGAGTGTTTTACAGAGACAATGTCTGGCTTTGCATCCGTACCTCTTAGCAGACAGTACCTCGGATGCCTCTTTGGCCCGTGTTTTGTATTGTTCTGTGCGAATTACAGGATGTGATGGTGGAAATCTGCAGCCTGGGATGTGAAATGAATTGTTTGCTCTCTCAGGAAGCCTCACGCCTGTCCATTGCCTTCCCCTTTGCACACACACCCGAAAGCGTGCGCTCCCACCGACACACGGGGCTGCGCCGGGCGGCAAATTGCTTATACACATGTAAGCAAATATCTTCTCAAATCATCTCTTATCGCCAAGTGGGGTGTGGTGCTTGTTGTTCAAGGGGTTGAGGTTGCCTTTCAATCTGCCAGGGCCAGCCTGACACCAAAAATAAACAGCATAAGCCTGGAACGGTTGTCACAAGGGGCAGAGAGAACTTGTCAGGCAGGAGTGTGTGAGCCGGCAAGATGATAATGTGGCATGACACTTCTGAAATGAGACACCGGTTGCCATGGTGAGGAGTCAGGAGGGACTATCTCTCCAGAGGCTGAAATAAAACATGCTTTAAATGATGTTTGATTAGAATTTAGATCATGTAACTGAGTGGCTGGACCTTTTTTTTTTCCTTCCTTTTTTCCCCCCCTCCCTTTACTTGTTGTCGTCGTCTTCGGCTGCTGGCAGAGTTCACTTTGGGAAGAAAGGGCTCAGGGTCCGGAGCAGCCCCAGCTGTAACCCCCCTCGCTCCACCACTTCCAGCGTGCTGAGAGGTTACTTAGTTCCATGCCCAGTCAATTATGCTCCTTGCTAACTCTGCTTGCATTTTCCACTTGAGTCCATCATAGTTTAAACCAGTTAAAAATGATTCCTTCTGTTCTGAAAAACAGTTAATCAATAACACCCTGAGAATATTTCTTGCCTTCGTTTTCTTTCCCTGACCACTCTACTCAGGGTATCTGTCACCTTGTTAATATATATTAAAAATGCTGCCCGTGAAGGCTTATGCACAATATCCTTCTTGGACCCTTCATATTAAAGGAGGATGTGAATGTGTGCAGATATGACAGTCAGAGTGGTAAAAGGAACCTGAAACAGAAAGGATTGAGGGAATGATGCAAACAAATCCTTGTGGTCTTGTAAACAGAATAGGATGTTTAAAAGTAATTTTGGTTTTGTTTGCAGTTTGAATGCAGCACAAAACCAAATGTATTTTTCATGTCTCTCCCAGCAGAAATGGACAATGAAAGAGCTGGTTCTGGGGTACAGAGCTTTCTAACTCTGTGGTGCTTTTTGGCATATAACAGTCTTGAAGCAGGTATCCAACATCTGAATAAATCTTCTGGAAAACAATAGGCAGCCAATTCCCGTGCCTGGATGAGGACAAAAACACTCATCAAAGAAGGACAATTGCATCAAGTTCTGCTAATTCCAAGCTCACCTGAGGGCCAGCTATTTATTGATGTAAATCAGCAAGTTTAGCTGATGCTGATGCACGCAGAGCAGCAGGGCGTTGCCAGGTGTCCTCTCTAACCAGTTGAGAGTGGAAGGTGCTAAAATACAAAGGATATTTTTTGTGTGGGCGCTGGAGTGAGCTGAGTCATTGTTGAGTGTATGTTGGATAAGTCAATGCAGAGCAGGTGTTACTGGCAAATTTTTGACTGAAAGGCAGAAAGTCAAACAATCATGGAGACTCCACTACAGCCTACAGTGTGTAGAGATACTTTATACAATGGTAAAATTCCTGGGGAACTGGGAACAAAGTGTGTCTATAGCTAATAAGGACATTGATACACACACACTGCAAGTGAGCTTCCCCTTTACCAGTACATGTAAATTGTGCCCATTTGCTTTGGTATTGAAACAGTTACACCAGGCCAGGTTGTAAAACATGTGATTTCTCGTCTATTAAAATCCCTATACGAGCCCATGCTGATTAGAGATCCTATTGTGTGTATTTAGGGGGGGAAAAAGGCCCTGTAGTGGCTATGCCTGAGACAAAGTGTGTTCTAGGAGTCAGAGGGTGCCCTGTAATTTATGAGAGACAAAGAGGTACATTAGATATTGCTAGAATACCTAATAATCCTCTGGCAATAATTTATTCGGCTTGCAAGGTTAGGATCTCCATAATTCTTGGTTGCACTCTAATGAAGACTGCTGATGCTGATTATATATTTTTGTGTACATTAGATGTACCTGTGAATATATGGATACTGTTCTTGCCTCTTGCTACCTCACTACTCACAGAGCTGCCAGTGGGACTATATTGTGTGGTCCATTTGTCTAAATAGTCCAGGGAAGTACATCAGCTGTATTGGCTCCTTGTCAGTGGTTCTCTGTAACTTTGGGCCATAAAATGATCCTCTGCAGGTTTAACCTGCTTTTCTCACACTATTAGGTCACCCCTGGCTCTGGGGTGGCACAAACATCATCAGGAAGTCACGGGCTTCAACAGGACATGCTGTCCCTCTGCAAACAGACAAACCAGATGGACATTCCCTGAGAAATTTCAACCTGGGAACTCAAACCTGATTAATTTGTTGGTGGGATGGGGTGCAGTGGTCTTGACTGAGAGAAAAGAATGGGGGAAATGGAAAATTCAAGACTTTTCTTCCCCTCAGAACTCAGTGACTTTTCATAAAAATTTTGCTCTGAAGTCAGTTTATGATTCCACCTGTAAGGTCATTTCCAAGTGATTTATTACCGTCTGACAGTCCACTCCAGGATTTTTGGTGACACTACATGGGTCTTTTGAGCTTTATGTTCAAATTTAATGGTGGTCACTGCAGCCAGATGGATGAAAAATACCCATTGCTTCACCACGGTTTCTTGTATTGGCCTCAGGGATTAGAAAAGTAGGTCTTTTATTTAGTTACACTCTCAGCAGCAATTTGTATGTGAGTTCAATTGCTTGGTTTGGAGTTCAAATATTCCAGTCTGAATACAGCTGTGTGGGCTCATAAAGCATCCTGAAATCTGCTCTGCCCCGTGCCCCACGTCTGCACGGGGAGCTGCCTGGGGACAGTGGTGGTCACTGCTGCTGTAAACACAGGGGATGAGAGGGAAGGAAAGCCAGAGAAAAAAGGAAATCCTTTTTGATGGAACAAGAGGGAGAACTGGGAGTGCATGGTTGAGAACCAGCACAGACCTTCCACTGGTGTTCTGTTCACATCCTCCTTAAGAATTGTGGTAAGGAAGGAGTTACAGCTATTCAACTACTGGGCTGTTTTGTGCATGTTAATTAGGCATTGCTCCATTTTATCAGTGTAGTGCACTTTGTACAGCAGTTTTAAAAACGCTCTGAGTAATGTTTGCTATGCTTCCTGCAGCCTAATCTGCCAAATAATTTAGGTTATCCATGCCATGGAATTGACTTAACACTGGCGTAGAAATTATCCCCGAAGTGCTGGAAGATCCCAGAGCTGCTGATTAGGGGTGTCTGATAAGAGCACAGGCCTATAATGATTTTATACAATGTTTTTGTGTGATGGTTTGTCTGGTTTTGGAAGCAGTCAGCGTTTTGATGATGGAGATGCACATTTGATCCTCACCACCAGGAAAGCGCCATTGGAAAAGCCACTCTGGCAGGCTGTGCTTTGCAAGGCTCCAATATTAAGTGGCAGATCCTTGTAGCAGAGCTGTGTCTGTGGCCTTGAGTCAGGAAGGTCACTCACCATGGCAGTGGCAGTAAAATACCTAAAAGTTGGGTTTTTTCCCCCTTCCTGATTTCCCAGGTGGTGCAAGGCACTGTGGGCTTCTCTTCAGTTGGGTGAGGTTTG
This sequence comes from Entomyzon cyanotis, assembly GCA_024500445.1. NCBI lineage: Eukaryota > Metazoa > Chordata > Aves > Passeriformes > Meliphagidae > Entomyzon > Entomyzon cyanotis. The sequence continues at coordinate 4,236,291 of JAKEPQ010000673.1, forward strand.
TCTGTTCATTCCACCTCTAGATCTTCATCTCCTGTTTCAGGGCAATATTCCTTTCCAGTAATTCCAGCTTTCTTTTTTTGGTGAAGCTGCAGCAAACCTTGATAGGATGTCTCTTTGAGAATGCCTGATTTTTGCATATGGCTGGCTGGAATTTACCCTTCCTTGCTGAACCTCAATGCATCTAATCAACTTCCATGGGACAGGGTTCCACAGAATCATTAGGAGTGAGCAGAGACATGATCTGGAAATTACTATAGGAGGAGGTCCTTCTTGAAGAAGTCCCTCTTGAAGGACTTCCTAAGGAAAGAGGTTTTTTTTTTTCCTTGAACAGAGCATTAAAATCTAAAAGATCCTTCTGCAGGGAATTTTCCAAGCTTTCTTTTTCCACACTCTTGTCTTCCTTTCCTTGGGCCAAAGCACATACCACCACATTTGCATGTGCTGTTGCAGCACACAGCTCTTCTGATCCCACATCAGGTGTCAAATCTTTAATATGATTTCCTACATGTTTGACTAATCAATGCAGAACATCATCATGAAAGATAATTTTACCCTCTGGCACTTCAGGGACAGGATAATGAGGCCTGGTGTTTTCCATTTTTTATTCTTCCACAAGAATCTACATTTTTTAGTCCCAGCTAATTGATTTAAGTTCATGGAGGAAGGGTTTTTTCCCTTTTGCTTCCAGTATCTTGGATATTAATGGATTCTAGTGAGCTAGCAGAGCTGTGTGATCAGTATGTTTAGAGATTCAATACACTGCCATTCTGACCTTTCAGAAGCCTAGGGAAAAACATCAGGCCCAGCATGTTGATCCCACATGAACACTGAAATCTCAGGCAGCTTGGAGCTGCTTGAGCTGCCTGGAGAGAGGGATTTTCTGCAGGAAGGGAGGTTTGTTCTCAAATCGTTTGCAACACAGGAGGGAACTTACTCTCAGAAGGAAGGGGGCATGGCATGGCAGGGTGAGTGATAAACCATGGAGCTTCTGCTCCCCTGGCTCCATCAGGGAGTCATTACCCCCTTGCTCTCAGCAGGCTCTGAAGCTTGGCTGCTCTTGACAAAAAGCTGGTCAGGCTCTGCTCTGTGGAGCTGAAGGAATGGGACAAAGCCCTCTCCAGCAGGAGCTGGAGTCCATCCATCTCAGCAAAAATATATCTTAGTCTAAATATCCCTCCTGGAGACAATGGGAATTGGCAAGTAAAAAGCTGCTTTGCTTAGTGAAATGACTGATGAAACATTTCCCAGCCAGTGATATTGTCCCTGTTGGCCATGGATCCACTAGATCCATTGGATGAGACTCAAAAGGGAGTATATTCCTGCTGCAAATGTACCTGAGCCTCTGAAAAGTGTGAGTTAGACATGTTTTTATGAATAATCCATATATTTCTTCTGTATTTTACCACCATTAACTAGAGTTATTCTTGTATTATTATTTTTTTTAGGGATGGCAGCAGCTTATGACAGACTTGTTTAGGGTTAGCCCTATACATAAATTAAGCAGCAGATAAAATTTAATTTTTCTTATAAGAAAAACCTATAGCTCCTTAAATTGCTCATTTAACATCACTGAAAAGTAATACTCCACTTTAGAATGGACATCGTATTAACTTTAAAAGGCCTATTTAAAGTGACGGTTGTCAGTGAGTGAAAGCCAGATATGGTAATTTCGAGTTACAAATCAGAGTGAGGAAACTGGAGAATGGACAACCTTGTTAACACAAGCGCGACGGAGGAAGCACCGGGGTCAGAGTGCCAGCACGGAGAGGAATAAAGACACAGCACCAAAAATATGTCCTATAATTAGGGCAGCTGTAAGAGTCAAGGTTGAAGATTCTTCACCATGACATGTCTGATATAGAAAAAGTGATAGCCAAGAGTAATCACTTACAGGCACTGAGCCTTAAAGGAGCAGCACTGTGCTACCCTGGCTGGGGCAGGGGAGCCTGGAAGACAAAGAACGGGGGGGCACGGGGTGACTCTGAGCAGTGGGAGTGGGGAAGGGGGTAGGGAGGAGCTGGAAATTTCAAGGGTCAGCACTCAAAGGAACCAAAAACTAGAAAAAATTGCTCACTCAGCAGAGAGGTTTCTGATCATGGTGTGGAACAGTGGTGACTCAGAGAGCGGGATGGGTTGTGTTGCTGTGCTGGGGGGTAATCCGGGTTCAGATCCGAGTGGATGGGCACAGAATTACCCTTGGGGGGACACTGGGGGAGGAAGGCAACAGGAGGAGGCTGGAGCAGTGTGTTTGTGAAAGGATGGACACAGGTACACTGGACAGTGGCAGAACAGAGCTGGGGAAGGGAGAGTTTGGTGGGCACACAACCATGGTCACTCGGGGGCACAGAAAGAACCCAAACTGACCCAGCCTGTGAGGGTTTGGGGAATGCTCTCCTGTCCTGCCTGCAATGCTGAGAGGAACATCCCTGACAGCAGGGTCAGAGAGGAGCAGGGGGCAAGGAGACATTTCCATTAGTGAAGAACATCTCCATATCCCATTTTCCAGGGAGTCCCTTGGGATCTGTGGAAACCTTTCAGGCTTCCTGCCTCCTCCCTGACCCCCTTTGGCAATGGTTGTGTAAAAGCCCCAGGAGGCTGTCACAGGAGAAGCCTTCTCCTCTTGTGCTGCCTTCTGCTGTATTTCCTCGGGGAACGATCCAGTGCAGGCAGTTAATGTGGAGTGACATGGGCACATGCTTTTCTCCCTCAATCCCCACCTCCTCCATGGGATCCACTTGAAAGGATAAAGGAGATTCAAGCTGAACTAAGTGCCTTATCCCCAAACACTCTCTCTCTACATTAAAGGGTTTTCCATGAGAACAGCTGTAATGTAACATAACCCCCCTCCAGCTGAGCTTCCCTGTCCTTCATCGGGGAGCTGCAGCAGACTCCTGGGGTCTCTGGGAGCCTGGCAGGGCTCACTTCCAACCCCACATTTCTGAATAACCCACACCACCTCCCGGGACAAGGCCGTTGCTCACCTAGCCCGGATCCTTTCTCGCGGTATTTAAAGGTTGGTAAGTAACGATGATGAGCCCTTAAGAGAAGGACTCTTTGACCTTGCTTTAGGCTACTGCCTCCCGTTGCTATCCCAGATTTGGTTACCTGATAGTCACTTTTCCCTGCCAGCTCGTAGAGCCAAACCTTTCTTGAAGGGCAGAGGATCAGCCTGCCCCTGTGGACATCTCCAGCATCCATCCTTTTAATGCAGCCTGCTCACCACGGGGTTCAGAGGCTGAAGGGAAGAACAGCATCTTCTCCACACAAAAAAATCCTGGGAGCAGCAGTCACTGTAGCACTGGACACAGAGTTTCTTGGCAGATCAAAGGCCAGGAGTCCTTCAGCCCCTTTGTCAACCAGTTTATTTTGCCTTTGTCTTTGTCAACCTGTACTTGGGGATGCTAATTTGATTTTCCATTGAGAGGTGCGGATATCTATATTATTTTCCTAAAACTCCAGAGAATATTATAAATTTCTTTTTATTGCTTCCAGCCATGTTATTTAAAGTAATTAACCTTAATTTATAAATTTTTATATCAAACTGCCTTTTAACTTTTAGAACTGGCAGGAGAAGTCCATTTCCCAGGGCTCCTAATAGTTCTCCATTTAATCAAAATTCATCCATCAGATTCCAGTGTTAAATCATCTTTTAATTGGGAGTTACATTCTGGTTAATAGTTTTATAATTCGCCGCCTCTAATAGTTTTTACCACAGGGATCTACTCCATTTTTTCTCACTCTATTATTCCTGGTGTTCAGCAGGGACATTTTAAAAACGTTCACTTCCCCTGCCTGTTCTTTGTGATCTCATTAATTCTTGATAGCAAGTTCCCTTTCTCCTCATTACTGGAGCATAACTACCTTTATCACTAGGTGAAACCTTACTCATTTCTACAAGTGCTCTCCAATTTTATTTTTTTTCCTTCTCCTCTTAAATAAAATAACAATCTGCATCTTATTTCAGAAAATAATATTCTGTGTACTGCATATGGTCATGGTGTTTGACACTGCAAAGATTTCAGAATGGAGATTTTTGGGGCAAGAACTTGCTCTAACTTCGTGTTTGCAGTGTTTCTCCCAGCTGGGCCCTGACAGTAGCTGGGTTTTCTAGGAGATATTTCCAATTAAAAATACAAATGACTGATACTAATGGCATGAGAAAACCAAGGAATTGATTGACAGGAATGACAGATCTTTTTGGAGAGGATCATTTCATGTGACCCACATGCCTTTTAGCTGCTCCGATGTTCTCCTGCAAGCAAGGAGCAGGATTGGACCTCAGCACCTCCACAGCAGGTGCTGGTGAGCTCCACAGTGTGTTATCCAGAGCCTGGCTGGTGCAGCTCTGAGCAGTCAGGGCAGTGTTAGATTAGCTTGGGATCCTCCCCAAACCATAAAAACAGCCCAAGGAGAAGTAAATAACCTTGTATATGAGGCAGTAAAGCCAAGCTTGTTGTTTTTTTAAAAAATGCCCAGAATTAGCGTAAAATTAAATTTGAAACCTTAATCCTCCAAGGGCTGATTCTCAATTTGCAGATCCACAAAACCTCTGCAAATTACCCCACCAATCCTACTGACAGCCTTATAGGAATATGTTATATTGACTACCCGAAGTCATGCTCTGCAAAGGAGAGCACATTGTAAAGTGCCATTGGAGAGAGTGAGGAAAAACAATCTCCAAGGGTTTATATCTTAACCCCTTGAACAGTCCCATAGAATCATTTCATATATAACTTTCTATAAGAAAAATAGGATGGACAAGTGTAAACAGAATTATTATACAATTACAATGGTCCTTGCAATAACTATAACACTGTCCACTGTAATTTTTATGTCTCCATAAACTACCAGCACTGCAGGATTCCTCTAGCCCTTCTCTCACCCCACGTGGCAATGTAATAACTTTTCCTAGTTAACGTATGCATCAGTGCAGTAATTTGATATGACAATGATTACAAAATACTCCAGCAGTTTTAATTGACTAGTGTTGAGATCATATCACCAGCAACAGACAAGATCTTATCTCGTGTATGACTTCCATCCCGCCTGACTGGGACAATATTTATGTTAATAAGGATCGCAGGCATTAGCCAAGTATTAAGTCCTCAGCTGTGCTAACTACATTTAGATGCAAACAATAATTTCACAGACTGTTGGCCACCCTTTCCTATGAGTGTAGCAGTCATAAATAAATAAATATTTCGGGTTTTTGCATGGTACAAAAGCTAGTGAAGGGGGTTTTATGCCTGGAACCCAGATTTCAGGATTCCTTGAGAGAAATAGGACTGTAATTCAGCAGCTAAAAAGTCGCCAAAGCTTGATACTGTATCTGAAGAAATTACCATAGAAATCTGAGGCAGTATTGTGCCTCCTGTATGCAGAGCAGGCAGACTATTACCTCCTCTTTTGTTGCTGCTGCAAACATTTACTTGGAGAGACCTTATTGTCAATGAGTTTCTGACAGAGGTCAAAGTATTTCTGAGTGAAACTGAAAGAGGTCGGGGACTTATATCAGACAGCCGACAGCATCAACAATAGTGTGTTTACTCATCCTGCATGCTGGAAAAATTAATTAAAAGTGTTTGTGGGATGCTCTGAACTGGCAGAAGCCTCATATGCTTTTGGTAATGACGATGCTGGTCTTGTCTGTGGGCGGAGGAAGCCTTGTGAAGGGGCTGGAGCTGTTCAGCCTGGAGAAAAGGAGGCTTTAGGAGGCCCTTATTGCTCTTTACAACTTTCTGAAAGGAGGTTGTGGTGTGTGGGGTTCGATCTCTTCTCCCAGTGTGACAGGATGACAGGAAATAGCCTCAACTTGCACCAGGAGAGGCTTGGTTTGGATACCAGGAAAAAAAAAATTTCGTGGAGAGGATTGCAGAGTTTTGGAACAGAATGCTGAGGGAAGCGCTCAAAAAACGTGTGGATGGTTCTGGGATTTTAGATATCAGTCAATGCCAGCTAACTGAAGCACCTTACAGACTCATCAGCTAAATCCAGATAAATTCAGATAAATCCCAGCAGTGATGCAAATTCCAGACTGGTTGAACATTAAAACCAGTGCCTTTGGTTTTGTGAATATACATATATATATACCTACACAAACTTTTAATATTTGGCCACTTAAAATATTCATTAAGTATTTTCAGTCTGTTGCTCTTCACTAATGCATTTTAAAATGCATTTCTCTCGAATCAGCCCAGTCTCCTCTTTCATGAATCCTTATCTCTGTCCTATGGGCATCTGTATCCCTGCCCTAATGTTCCACTGTACAAGAACTGAGCTGCTCATAACCCTAATCATACAAAACCAGATGACTCATTACTGAAGTGGATGAAAGAAGGCATTAAATATTGGCATAAAGGAGAAAAGATAAACTGGTACCAGAAGGTTCATCTCTATTAGCTGAAGTGTTTGGAGACACCACAGAAATAAACCCAGGGTTATAAACACTGCCCTGGATCAGGAACCTGGGAGGAAATCTGGGAGAATGAACTTCTGTGCCCTGTTTTGGTCAGGGCTGGAATATCCTGGGTGCAATAGTGAATGATTCAGGCTCAGTGTTACACTGTTGGGAATTGTGGGCATGCACAGCCATGAAATAACTCAGGAATTACTGAAAGCTAAAGAAGAACTAGTGGGCTCTTTTGATCTGCAGTGTGGATGTCAGGGATCTTTATCTCTTGGCATTTCCTATCAAGTAGGAAGATTAAGGACTTCTTTTTGTTTTTTTAAGGCAGAAGGCAGCTGAGTTCAATGGACGTCAGGAGCTTGGACTTGAGGAGAGGATCAGATCTCGTAAAACTTCTGACTAAACAAGAAAAAGAGGAAAGCAACCCTACCCAGAATTGCACAGCTGTAGAAGGACATCAGGGATTTGGAAGGTAATAAATACAGCACTGTTTACCACGCTGGTCTCAGATATGAACTGAGGCTTGCATATGAGGCTCCCAGATGTGGTTCATCTCACAGCAAAGGCAGAACATTCCTGCTTTCCTCTCTGGGACTGGGATGTGGCTGTAGCAGTGTTGTGTTCCTGCGCTCACAGCAGGCAGGGTTTGGCTTCTTGTGTTTCTGCCCAGTAGAAAGCGAAGGGCTTTTACGGCTGTGATGGTTTGTTCCTCCTTCTCTGGGAATGTGCCTGCATGTTTGGGGCTGGCAGCCCTCTGCAGCAGAGTGGTGTCTGTGTCTGAGCCAGCTCTGGGGTAGGAGTCTCCTCTGGAGAAGAGGAACAAGCTGGAGTTTCCGGATGGAAAGCCTCCGTGTTCAAAATAAATCTGTGCAACACGATTTTATTCGCCTTTATCACCCAGGTGGAATGTGAGCAGTGCTGCTCTGGAGCCCATGTCCCACAGCCCATGAAATACCAGTCCCTCAGGCACAAACGAGCTGTCCCTGGAGAGCCAGGGAATCGGGCAGTTGGCAAAACAGTCCTGAGCATCCTCTCTCCCTGCCGACGCCGTGTTCAGCTACGTGCTGCGATGTAAGGCAGCCTTAAATTACAAGCAAACAAACACAACCCCCTGTCGTTCTTCATCTCTCTGCTGTGTGGGCAGAAACTCATCTGGTAGCCTGGAACAAAGTGCCTGGGTGGATGGGAGCCAGGGAGGCTGCTCGAACCACTCCTCCTGCGGAGATGCTGCAATTTAGTGAGTCATTAAGAAATAATACGGGGCGCATCGCTCTCTCTTGTTCTCTCCACACCTAGTCAGACAGAGAATATGCAACATAATCTCGTGCATTTATTTGGGGTGAGGGATAATGGCCCTCAGAACAAACACCAGCTGTCTTTAAAGGAAGCAGAATGCTCTGGCCGCCCTCCTCTGTCCCCTGGCTGACTGCTGTACTTTATTCCAAAAAGTGGCAGTGAAGGGGGGAACCCTTACAGAACTAATTTAGTTAAAATTTACACTCCTTGATTTTGTGCCTCTTCTTTTTCCCTCTTCTAGTTTTGTAGCTATGATGCAGTATTGATCCAAAGATCTATAGGATCATACCATGGCTCCAGGTGGGTGGCAGAACTGAAGCTAGGCTTCATTTCCATCTGAATGGTGCAGAAAATAATTCCACTTTCCAGCTTTTATTGCTCAGAACATTGCATTTCTCTCATTGCAGTGTATGGGAATTAGCTCTGGAGGAACGATTTTTTTTTCCCTCCCCCCGTGATGTAGAGTGGAGCAGAAGGATTCAGGAAGAAGGAATGTAAGAAAGCAGACAGCAAGCTCATTGCTGTTTGAATGAGGTGCGGCTGGATTGCTGTAATGAAACGGGACTGCTCATCCGGGGTTCAAGTGGCGTTTCTGTGCAGGGATGTTCTCCAGGCTGCAGATTCCTTATCAGGCTGGGACAGCTCCTGCAGTGCTGATAAATCCAGGAACAGCAGAGCAGCAGCAGCTCAGCTTTGTTCTAGGTGTGGGTGTGAGGTAATGCACGGTGGAAATCTGGTTGTTTTCTATCCCACCCTGACGCAGACATTGAGGAGAGCAGCTGCAATGATGGCCCAGCCTGGATTGGTAGTGTTGCCACAATTCATTCTGTTTGCTGCGTGAATTTAGTAAATCAGAAGGAATTTCCCTGCCAGAGAAGTAGGCTGCCACCTGTTCATGAGCTTGGCCACCTTAACTCATTCCTCTGGTATTGCATCCTGCTGAAGAGCTTTCCACAGTTATTTCCTGCTAGAGGAGGAGGAAGAGAGAAGTTCAGTAATGTGCCAAGGAAATAGTACTGTCTGTGCATCCAGGAAAGGAAGTAACTTTCAGAATGCAGTGGCTTACTCCAATAAACACAGTTCAGAAAATGTTATTGGTGTGCTGTGACTGGTTTCAGCAGCACAGGTCTTGGGAACTCCTTGTCAGTGCCAGTGTCTCAGGCAGGAGTCATGGGGAAGTCAAAAATAATCTACAAGGCTTTAGGATAATTTATGAAGGTTCCTGTAATGCTGTAAGTGGCAAGATGCTAAATGTTTCTCATAGCAGAGAGATGCTCTCAGGAGAATACCTGTCCTCATGAAGCATTTACTTCTAACATAGAATAGATGCTGCTACTGCCTGGTGTCACTTTAGTCATGACACTTTACATGACAGCAGTGGGATTTTGCTGCCCTGCTCACCCAGCTGGTCCCACCCATGAGGCTGTGGCTGGGCAGCTCTCTGAGGGTGCTGATCTCATTAGCACCCTGAGCAGTGCCTGCTTGGCTGAGAGGCTTTGAAATGTGCTCAGGCTCGGGCCACAGGATTTGTGCTTTCTGTCAATGACAAGTGGAGCAAATATTGACAGTGCTCTCAGAGACTCCAGTTACTATTGCTCTTGTTAATTCAGGGCAAAATTTATCCTCGTGCCACAGGCCTGTGTTAGTCTGGGCTATTGAAACAACTGGGCTGCCTGCTCCCGTTTTTTGCTGTGTGGGTAATTTGGGAAATAAGGGGCAGAAAACCTAAGGGTGTGTTTGGTCTTCTGTGAGGCATTTTTTAGTTGGTTTTTTTTTATCCCCATGCTTTTCTTTCCTGTTTTCTAACCTCGTGTTGGACCACTCGTGCGTGCAAAGGTGTAACATGTTCTGTTAATGTCACTTCAAGTTGGGAATGGGGAGAGATGGAAATACAGAGAACAAAATAGTAATTTCCCTCCTGAAGCTGGTGAACTTCTGGGTAATGCCCTGAACATCTATCGCTTTTAAAGACTCATAGATTTAAAGAAGGAAAGAACCCTGTATAAAACAGACATGGAAAAAACCTGGATTAAACTGTCACTCATTCACAATCTATCCAGGAAACTCATCCATGCCCCTACAGGTAGCTAGTTATCCCATCAGGAATTTCATATTCTTGTCTGAATCCTGGAACACAAATTGCTCCAGCGCTATGGGTCTGCCTTGATTAGGGTCTGCTGACACAGATGTCCCCAGCATGTGTTCCTAAAAAGCCTGCTCAAATAACTGCTTCTTTCCCCAAAGGGATCAAAGGTTGAGATGGTCTTTCCAGAGCTTTAGCCAGGCTGTGCAAAGCATCTGCAAAGTTTAATCCCTTAACCTTTCCTTACCTCCCTTGTCTTTTTTTTTTTTTTTTTTTTTTTTTTTTTAAGGATCGTATAAATAGACTATAAGCGTTTGTATTTTTTGTTTATAAAAACAGCTATTAGTTGTGAAGAATCCCTGGGAAAAAAAAAGTTTGCCTTGCTTTTTATCCAAGAGACAGTTAGGTTTTGGCTATTCTGTCAAGGATAAAGCCCAGAATGCCTCTGTACACTTGTGCAAATACCTAATGTTGACATCTTTTGCCAGCTGCTGTTGTGGCTTCTTTTTTCTTGATGAACAAAATCCTCTCGTGATGTGGCCTCTGAGCACCATTATAATTAAAAGAATTAAAATTCAATTTGAGCTATTGTCGTTACACAATGCAAAGTTCAACACCACTGAAGGTTGATTTTATTGATTCCGTATTGGGCACTCCATGGAAATCAGTTACCTTGACACAAACATGGTATTGGCAGTAGAAGGCACAAATGGTCCAGCTCCAGCCCTTGCTCATTCTGATTTTACTGTTAGCAGCACCTTTCACAGTTGAGGCAGCATTTCTATCTTAAAACATATTATTTCAAGATCACTTTGGTCCTGGAATTATCTCCAGCTTAAATAGCAATATGAGATTTACAGCCTTGGCAGAAAAATATGTGTATGAGAGTTAAACACGACAAAGCTTGTTAAAATCGCAGCTGTCAGTGGCAGCAAGGAACTCTGTTCTTCCTGGAAGTTAACATGGTTTTTTGGATTTTTTTTTCCCCTTGCACTCTTACTGTTCTGGCCTGCATATATCTATTTTCTGTGTTTATTTTGAACCATGGACATAAAGTTTATCTGAATTTTCCCAAATCCGTTTCATTAAGAAACAACCGTCACCATCAACTGTCTCCCTATTCAACACAATTATTTCCAAGAGACTGGATATTGACTTGAAATCAGCTCTTCTGAGTGTGAGATGCTTTTAAGCACTGATGAGAATTGTTCCTGCTCTCTGAAACTGCTCCTCTGAACAGAGCAGCTGCAGCTCCTGCTCGATGCACTAACGGTTCCCTCAAACAGGACTGGACACTGGGAAGGTTAAAGCTGTTGTTGGAGGGATGTGAAGAAACCTTTCTGGAAGGCAGAGAGGCACTTGTCCAAGATGATGGAAAAGGTGGCTCTTTGGAGCCAAATTTTCCACTCTTTATATTAGTATTTTCAGTTTGGAGTAGAGACATAAATATTGCTTTTTCCTGGAGTGAAGTGAGGTGGGAGAGGATTGCTGGACAGCTCCCTTGGCTCCTCGGGAGGCTCAACCCCTCTGTCCATGCACTGCATCAGGAATCAGGGAGCAAAGAGCAGCTTGTAAGCCTGACCCCCAACACGAGACAGACCAGAAGTTATGGTTTGTGTGTGTCTGAGCTTTGTCTTCACAGGTGTCACCTGTCCTGTCTCACTGCTTGCCAGTCCTGGAGTCTGGTGCACTGTCCAGTGTGTGATGACCATTAACCATGAGGGGTTTGTCCTCCCTTTGGTAGGAAATCTGACTGGGAGAGCCAAGACAGAGGTGTTGGTGTGTGGATGCTGTAAATGTGATCCCTGCCTGCGCAGGCACACCTGGGGATGGGAGCGAGCTCTGCATGGATCCACACAGCTTATCTGGGGCCAGGAGCTCCCCGGGGGCTGACAAGTGTCGCTGCTGGGGTGGCACTGAGCCAGGGCTGGGACAGGAACACACCAGCCTGGGGCTCTTCACACCTGAGCTCAGCACGTCCCGAGCTGCGGCTGCTTCGGGGCAGGAAAAAGCTGTTTGGGGAGGAAAAGTGTTGCTGGTTGTTTTGACAGAAGTCGCAAACTGCCTGGGAAGACCTTGTCTGCACATTCTGTGACTGCTGCTCAGCTTATTGCTACCTCATTAGCAAGGAGTCACCTAATTAGCGAGGCAAGCTGTTAATTATGTGTGTACTGCGTTAGCTTTAAAAATGCTTTTAGATGCTAAATATTTTCGCGACAAAGAGTTGCCGCTAAATTATTTTCTTTCTTATAGATTTCTTTCCTCTGTCAGAAGGGAACAAATCATGCACTGCTGTAACCACCACAGACTGGGAAAAACCAACTGGATTTCTTCTGGTGCAGTTGGCACTAATGAGCAGTAATAATTTTTAAAAATAAGATAAAATGGCAAAGACTTGGTAAGGTTAATAAGATAGCGGAACCCCCGTGTATCCAATCAATCTTGATAAGAGAACAAAAGCTACATGTTTGCTAAAATAACTTTAAAAACAAATAACATTGACTTTCCACACCTAGTGGAGACCAAATTTTCACTTGCCTGCATGCCTGCTCTCCCGGCATGCTCGGACCTGTCACCGTTCCGGCTCTCCCCAGGACAGTGTGACTTTGATTTTTGACTGCTGGGCAATCTTTTTCATCAGATGGAGCTGGATCGCAAGGTGGAAATTAGGTGTCCCTGCATCTTCCCACTCCTCCAGCTCACATGAAAATTTTGTGTCGAGGACATGGATCCACTTCCTACCGGCCCCACTGTGTGAGGCTTTGATTAGCAATTATTTCTGAGATATTAAAAAACACAATAGATGTTGCAGGGCTCTGGATTTTCAATTAGGATTAAGGGAAAGGAAGGGCTGTGGTCACAACTTGATGGTTGTTTCTCCATGTCAGGATGTGAATTATTGGCATAGCCTTATGATCGTGTGTGCATGTGTGCTCATGTACCAACACTTTTGTGTGTTAACTGTGTCTCTTTGCATTGATTAGTTGGAGTCTCATTTTTACTCTTTTTTTTTCGTGGGGGATGGTATAAACTAAGGCAGACAGCACAGAGTGCTTTGTTCTTGATCTCTCAGCAATGTATCTTTACCCTTACCCTGCTCCTCCTTTCTGCATGTGAACTAGGATAGTAAAACTTTAGGTTCGGCTTTGTAGAAGAATGAGGAAGTACAGGAGGCTGAGGAAGTACTTCAGCCATTACTGAATAAAGCACAGATGGGACCTCTGAGTTGCAGAACTGTCATATCTTTTGGCTGATGCCTGGCAGATGCATTGCAAACGTGCCACAATGGCACTATCCTGATGGCAAGACTTTCAGTAGTGCATTTCCCAAAAGGTGCTGGCATTGGGTTCTTAAAGAACTTCTTAGGGACACATTCTGGAGCTGAGCTAATCCAGAATACTGAAACACTGCACAACTGAAGATGTGCATTGTCAAATGACTGAGAATTAAACCCAGCCTTTGAAATAGAAACCAATACCTGGAAGCACAGCAGTCAGGAATGAGGCAGAGCAGAGGAATCTTGGGTGAGATGCACAGCTTCTGAGGACAGGGCAGGTCCCCACTCTGTGCAGTACCTGGCACTGGAAGGGCTCCCAGAACTCTCCTAAAACAGGCAAGTGGGTAACCAGTTCCTCCAGACACAGATAAAGCACAGGGGGGTGATATCTTTAAAGTAAATGTCCACTCTAATATTTCAAAAGGACTTTTGGGTAAGGAAAAATAAACCTCCCTGCGCAGTTTGTCTTGGGGTGAAGCTAGAGGCAAAGAAGAAATATTTGGGGCTTCTACCACCAATTGCACTGTGGGTTTAAATTCTTATTTGATAGTCAATAAAGACAAATTACACTCCAAAATAGGCTCTGTAGAGGAGTGAGCTGGCAGTTTGCAGAAGGGGGTTTGCGGGATCTTAACGTGCAGTCGCTTGTAAAGGCTCGGGAAAAAAAATTTTCAACTGCACATTATCTGAGTGAGCTTCCATATTTTACCATGACACCGACTCCGAGACTCATTTCCCTGGGTTAAGTAGTGTGGGGTGAAGTATCTGCCTCCGTGCCTCTCCCGATCCATCTGCAGCAGGATCCTGGGCATTTAACCTGGAGCGCCTGCTGATGTATGACCAAATCAGAGAAAAGAGGCCGCGCTGTTTAACCCTCTCCCTTTGTAGCTGCACTTAATGAATGTCACACAGGCCCACTATAGAAATGATGGAACATCCATTCTGCCAGCAGGAACAGAGCCCACCGTGCAATGATATGGTGAAATATGCTGAAAATATTCACGGGAGCCCCAGCAACATAAACCCATGATTATTTTTTTCCCTTAAATCTCAATATTTTAGCCAGTTTCTCCCCCCCATATAGTAAAAGTGCTGTTCTAAACAGCATCTACCTTTTTTTGAGGGGAAGAAAACTCTATTTTCTCTTTAATGTGGCTGCACCAAAATTACTAACTTATGCTAACCAAACTGTAATTACGTTGTCCGTGTTGGTCTTTCTGTCTTTCTGAAAAATGTCTTGTAAATAAGATTGCAGGTCTTAATGACTCCATCCAGTAATTCCTGGGCTAAATTCAAAGGTGATAAAAGTAGGGCTATGCCTTTTTTAGCAAAATTCTTCATGTGCAGGTGTGCTGTCTGCTGGCCCAGATATTCTCCCCTCACTCATGGGGAGTCTCAGGTGATTGTTAGGAAAATTCACTCCTTGCTGAGAAGTTTTTGCTCAACATCTTGGAGGCAGCACGAGTGAGCTGTGAGTGAACAGGAGGAGTTTGTAGCTCCAAAGCTCCTTTTGCCATGCACTGGGAGAGTTTCATCCTCATTCCTTGCATGCATCTTTTCCCCCAAACTATCTTTTTCACCTTTTCTCAATACAAGTCTAGGTTTTGCTTCTTCTCACCCCTAAACCTTGCGCCAGATCTCCTCTTTCTTTTGGGCTTCATTCAGAGAGAGAAAACAGAGTGCAACTTGCTCATTGTATGAGTGTACAAAACCTCCTTCAGTGCCTTCAGTTTCCCTAAAGCACCATCATTCACCAGCCTAATTTAAAAATAAATAAATTGGTTTTGATGCTTCAGAAAGAGAATATAAATTTGAAATGCTGGTGGCTAATTACTTCTGTTAGACTCAGCTTCATGCTGGCAGCAAATGCCTATCAACTGTTCTGTCAAAGACTCAGGAAAGTACTAAAATTGTGTAATTGTCTGCATGTTCCTGTTAGAGGATGCTGTGTTCCAGGGAGGCTTTTTCGGGGAATTGCTCCCCAAATAAGCCACCAGCACCCTTGGGTGCCTCAGAGTGCTTTCCTAGTTGATGTACTCTTAATTTACAAAGCCTGTGTTTATCCTGGAGCAGGGAGACCAGGAGAAGCTTGGATCTCAACCTTTGCTTTTCCAAGATAATCAGCAAACAGTGCATGTGTGTGTGTGAACACGAGGTATGTAAATAAATGGAGGCAATACTACCTCTGGGACCTTCATTTCACCCAAGCTATTGAATCATCTCATCATAACTGCTTGTTATTAACCAAGTGGCATAATTCCAACTTAAACTTCCCCTTTGTTTACTAGAGACTTGCTGAGGAGCTTGTGCTGAATACTTAATTTTCAACCTTCTAACTGCATGTGTGCATAGAAGAACCAAGCAGTGTTTAACTCAGAGATCTAGAGCTGGGTGTGAATCTCAGCTTTATTCTTAAAAGAAAGTTTCAGGTCTGTGTTTTGACAGAGAAAAACCTTGTGAACATGATCCATTTAACTGTGGGATGATGAAAAACAGGAGGCACAATTTCTAATATTTACACGCAATTTAAAGCACCAAATTGTTAATTCTTTTAAGTTTCACAGATCTTCCTCCGGAAGCACAGAGTTTATAATATCTTTGTGGAGCAGAGTGAGGGGAGGGAAGCTCCTCATGGAGCAGGGCTGCTGACAATTCTCTATGGAAATGAGAAAAGGGTAGTAAAGCCTCCTCAATAAATTAATTTAGATGTTTAAGTGACGCTGTTAATCCTTTCTGTAAACAGGACTTTAACAAGGGGCTCTACCTGCGCTTTCTGTTTTCAGATGCTCCTCCCTGGCCCTGCCTCTCCCTGGTGGAGAATCACCAACCTGATTAACATAGGAAATGAAGCAGAACTGCACAGTGCTGCTTCCTCCTGCTATAGGAGCAGCTTCCCCATTCCCAGTTACAGCTATCCCTCTCCCTCCTAACCCAGAGCATCCTTGTTTTCAGGATGTTGTGCCATGGGACAGAGAGCAACTGCAACCCTCAGACTTTGGGTTCCTAGTCTTCAAAAAAGGATTTTTCTGTGAAAGTCTTTGAGTCCCTCACACTGTGTCCTTATCTCTCCACACAATTTTTGTTTCACCCTCTCCTGGCACAACTCTGCTTGCACTCAGTGACACACAGAGCCACTCACAGCCCACCCTCCCCACCCCGGGCAGCCTTGACAGAATGGGTGCCCCAAGATAAATAGGCACCTTCTGCGCAGAGCTGAAAATCGAACGGTCCCCGTGCTCATCTGGAGCTGAATAGATTGTCACAGAGCCTGGGGACAAGGGCAGCGGCGCGGGGGGGACTGGGGCAGCGCCTGGCTCTGTCCCTGCATGGGGACAGCGCTGCTGGGGTGAGCCGGGCTGGGGAGCAGCAGGGGCTGAGCAGAGCACACAGAGCCCAGGCTGAGCTCCAGGCACCTGGGGCTGTTGTGGTGCACAGGGGGACCCCAGGGGCTGGGGGAGGGAGAGGAGCGCATATAAATCATTATTGGCGAACATCTCAGCTCTTGAGCCAGCCTGTCGCTTGCTGCTGCTCGTGGTGCAGCCCAGACATAAATCATAATTCCCCTACAATAGATCCTTTTGCAGCCGCCATCAGGAAAAGTGTGTTGGTTTTATCGATTTTTTGACACCAGGGCCCTGGCAACGGCCGCTCTGAATCATTATGAAATGAAACTGATTAGGAATTCATGGAATACTAAATAAACTTTACGAGCCCGTTGTAAGTTTTTTGATGCATGGGGAGCGGAAAATGAAAACTAATGATATAAAAATTACACAGCGTGCTGAGTATTATTATACTGCTATTGATTTGTTTCAAACTGTACATCAAAATCGAAGTGTGCTGGGTGTGCTTGGCTGCAAGGCTGATGCTCAAAAGGTTTTGAGGGTTGTTTGTTTTTTTTTTTTAATGCTGGCTCCAGCATTTTTTGCCAGTTGGAGAAGGTTGTGCCACTGCAGGATCGCTCAAGTGCTCCCTGCACCTGCCTGTCCCCCTTTGCATGGTGATCACGGATTTTGTTCTCCTGTTTGCATGGGGATTCTCTCGAGACAAAAATATATCGACGAGGATTTTAGCCTAAGTGGATAACTCCCCCCACACACTTCTGCTCCAGGGAATTTTACTTCTGTTCCTTAATAGCCAACGTTGTGAGGGAAGCCCAGGACACTTGACAAACATTTATGCAAAACTGCACAAAGGGATCATTTGTTCTGCCACTAACTGCAGCCACCTCGGGAGTGAAGGGGAACAGCTGGTTGTAATACTGCCCAGCGCTTTGGGTCAAGAACAGATAACTTGCCATTTTTTAAACTTTTCTTTCTACAAATAGACAATTTGTAACGTGATCGTAATAGCCCTGCCCAGACTTAAAATCAATGGGAATAATGAGTGGAATCGGGGTGATCTATTTGCTTCCTATTTACTATTTTTGACAGCAGAATTTAGCAAAATTAAGTAAGGAAAAGAAAAAAAAAGGTAAAAAGGCTGGGATTGTTTCAGTGTCACTGTGAGACAAACTGCTGAATAAGAGCAGGGGGGTGTGGTTAGATGTAGTGCTCCTGGTGTCATTGCATGGTTTTGTTGGAATAAAAAGGATCCCCAGCTGCAGGTTGCCCTGCTAGACTGGGAAGGTCTCAGTCCTGGCTGGAGCAGTGTGGTTCTGTATTGCAAAGTGCCCACCCTGGTCCTCTCCTGCAGGCAGGATGCTGGAAGATGCTGCTGCAGCTCATTTTATTATGATTTTCTTCAGGAAAAATCCTGCCCTGAAGTAAATACCTTTCTTCTTCACGGTATTCATTCTGCTTGAGTTCTGTGCGTTGCAGAAGAGCCCTGGGACACATGCAGCTGTGTCCAAAGCATTACTGGGGAATAGCTTTTTGTCATTTGAGTGCAAAAACAAGGTCAGATTTAGAAATTTCTTCTGGTGTAAATGGATTTGGGAGGCAATGGGAGCAGCACTAACAACTAAGGCTGTAACAGAGCCAAGCTGGTGCAGAACCAAACCTCCTTCCTCCTGCAAAATGAATACCAAAATTAACCAAAATGAACCACTGCTGGCAAACCCTGTGGGTGCAAAGAGCTTTGGTGTCCCCAGCTGTGGGACAAATACTTGAGCCACTGCTGTAGGATCACCTACAGCTGAGCTGAGCTTAATGCCACTTCTTAGGGTCAGCTCTATTTCTAGCCACCTGTGCTGGTGATCATCTCTGGCCTAAGCACATTGCCTGCAAATGAAAATGTAATACTGGCGAGCAGGGAGAAAATCCAACGGAATCAGGAACAAGAGAGGAGGGGAAAATTTAAGCAACTGGAAATAAGCTGCTGATCCACAGAGGGCTAAGCTGTCATGTCCCTCAGCAGTCCCCTGAGACTACACTTTTCTGTCAGTGAACCTCATGCAGCTCCTTCTGTATCCTTGATAAACTTGGATGTCAGTGGTCCTGGCTGCACATTGAGCACCAGTCTGTAAATTTGGATCTCCAGTTTTTCATCCTGCAAACAGATCCTTGAGCTCCTTTCTATTCCCAAGCATAGAGAGCCTGCATGATCTTAGTGGTGAATTTTGGTGTGCTTTGGGTCAGGAGGGCTTTGGTTGGGTAATCTGTGCCTGTAGCCATTGTGGTGTTGTCCATGGCACTTCTCTGCTTCTCAGCTCAAATGTGGGCTGGAGACAAAGCTGTTAATTTTGAATTCCCTGGAAAACAAATCTGGGGTGTAAGACTGAGCAACCCTATTTATTTTGAGAATAAAACCCTCATTTCCAACAAGTAATGTTACTTCAAGAGTGAGCTCCTGCTTCTGCTCCATGTCTGAGCAGTCTAGGAATTAAAAATATATTATATTGTATATGAATACACCATGTATTGAAGGGAAAAAAAAACTTTAGTGTTTCCCACCAGGGATGTGTTTAACTGTGCCCCAGATGTTGTGCAGATCACAGGGTAGCTCAAGGAGCTCTATCTGGGGAGAAGACTCTCAGTTCCCATCACCCAAGCCCTGCCTGGTCCCAGCTTGCCACACACTCCCATAAATCCTTTGGCAGCTGTGGGCTTGTCCCCACAATCTATGGCTATTTGGCTGTTTTTCTGGTGCAAACAGGGATGATTTCAGTTTTGTTTTCCCCTGCACTGGGTGATAGCAGTGCCAGCTCTCCGTGCCTCGTCAGCGCGGGCGCTGGGGATTTTTCTAAGATATGTATATTGAATTTAGATTTGTGCTCTTAGTACCTTCACTCATTCATTCAGAGCCATATTGACTACATAAATTGAGTGTTACAAGTAAGAGAGAGTTTAGCCATTATTTTCTCAGTGATTTGATTTAATGGCCTGGCTGTTTTGGCCATTACTTCTGGCTTTTCATTTGCATGGATTCTTGGCTCTGCTGATTAGCATGTTTTTTATACTTACTATTTAATTTTTTTCCCCTTTTGGAAAGCTGAGTGTTTCGTAATTAAATAAATTCCCACATCTGTTGTGTATCTTCATACAAACACACATATATAGTACAATATCCATGTTATATATATTTTTTCCCCCATCTCTGCTGATTATACTGAGCTAAATGCAGCTGTCTGTGTGACAGGAATATTGTGTACAGTGTGTGGAGTGATATACAGGTCACTATATTACTGATGAATAAAAGTTTCCTCCTAAGGCAGCTGCTGCAGATTACTTAGTGCTTGACATGGCGTGTCTTTGTGTCACTGTTACTGGGTGAAATTAAATCAGAACAGGAAAATATTAATTTAAAGTAGGGGATAGAGGCCGCTCACTTCCAATTACTCTCTACCCTGTCAGCTTTATATGGGCGCAAACAAGGAAGGAGGCTGGATTAATTGCTTTGGACTCTGCCCCACTACAGGCCCAATTATAGAAACATATTGGCTCCCAGCACTATTATATACACTGCTGTGCAGGAAATTGTGTGAAATTTTAACGGATTTCAGACGTAATAATAGAGAACACGATTCAGGACAGCATTAGCAGGCTGGGTGGAATCTTTACGGATGGGTTAAGGTTAAGCTGTTTGGGGGTCCTTTGTGTATTAAAGGATCATCTGGTTAACCCATGTACTGGGAGCTTTTGATACTGGCCTGGGAGCAAACAGAATAAAAACATTCATCCTCTGACAACAAGGAGCTAAATCCTCAGTTGGAATGAGGGCAGGAACATGCAGTGTGAGGCTGGGGAGTGAAGGGCTGAGGAAGAGCCTTGCATGGCATTAAACATGCTGGTGTTGGAGGTGCTCTTTGGGAATCAGCCGTGGCTGGTGTCAGCTTGGTGTGAGACCCACCTGGGTCAGAACACCTGGGGGGAGCAGTGCTGACATCTCAAACAGGCACGGGATGATTGCTTTGGAAGCGGCTCTGGGAGTAGTACTCAATTCAGTATTTTAGTTAGAATTCATTCAGGCTTTTTGTTGCTCTCACTGTGAATTCCACCTGCTGTTTCACTCCTTTTTCTGTGTTCAAGCCCATGTGTTGCAGCACCTGGTGATTTGTGTGCTCATAGGTACTGTCCTGTCTCTCTCTCACAAAATCATTGTTTGACTCGCTGTAGCCAAAACAAGGCACTGATTCCAAAGCCAGAGTGACCCTCAGGACTCCTGAATGTCCTGTCAAAATCCCTGTGTGTCCCCACGTGTGGAGTGTTGCACATCCACCATTGTCTGGTGGCTTTCTAATACATTTAAGGGATTAAAAGTGAGGAACTAAAGAAATTCTGTTGGCTCTCTGCTTCCTGCCCAGACAGAAGTGCTGAAGTCGTTTAGTAGATGCACCTTTGATCTCCTGCCCACCAAGTGAGTTGTGGATTTGGTTTCACAACAGCTCTGCTCTACAGACTGAGAGCAAACTGTGAGTTTAGCAAGTGTCTACCACGCTTCCTTGTCAGCCCCACAACAAGCTCTGCACTCTTTGACTTTGTGATCTTTCCAACTGTGTGATTCTGACACTTCTCAGCATTTCCTCTTCACTGCTTGGGATATGTCAGTGGCAACTGCTGAGGATTCTGGGGGGATGTTAGAGGAGGGCTGGCTGGGATCATAACTGAGGGAAATTTGGGTTTAGCTGGGCTTGTTTTCAGCTGGTTTAACTGGGTAAGATTGTACTTGCTCTGGAAAGCCACATGGGTGGAAACACAGAGCCCTAAAGAACATGAAATGTGACTTCAGCCCTTTCTGCCTCTTGAAGTATCCCCAGAGGGACCTGAATGGATTTAGGGAACACCAGAACCATTAGAAATGGAAATTTGTCTTTAGAGATGGTGTCTAACAGCAAGTGTGATGGGACTGGGGAGTTCTATGTCCCTGGGTGGGAGCACTGTGTCCCTGGGGGCTCAGGCAGCCCCACAGCCTGGCTCAGGAGCTGCTCCCTCCTCAGCGTGGTTTGCACATCAATGACACTGTGACTGTGCATGGGGTGCAATAAAAGTGTAACAACAGAGCTGGTGATTTAGGGTGGCAGGGGAAATGCATAAAGAGCCGTCTGGAGAATCCAGGGTGGGAGAAGCAAAGTAAATTCTGACCAGGAGTGGTTATTGAATGGCAGGATCTTTGCTATTCTGTCTGAGGAAAGCCTATTTAGCTCCTGGATGATTATTTGGAGGGAAACTGCATCTCCAGCTCCAGTCCTTGCCTCCCTCTGGTTCTGTTCCCTCTCCAGAGAGCCAGCAGGTCCTGCAGAAACCTCCAAGTGTCATTTTTATATTTGCAGTTTGTGCTGGTTTAAAAGCAGAAGAGGTGAAGGGCTGAATTTATGATGTCTGGTTTGAGAAATCTATTTTTGTTCCCTTTAACTGATTGTCTTGTAACCATGCCTGTTATGAGTGGGGAGCATTGTATATAGAGCAATGTATATATATAAATTTCAGGAGACACATGTGGAATCTTATCAACCAAGTGATATTTTTGGCACTAAAGGCACTCTGCTATGGTGATCTGGGGAGAAGGAGGATTCAGGGGAGGCTGAAGTGGTCCAGCTTGGGCTGAGGTTTCCATCTCTGGCAGAGCAGGGGGGAGTTCTGGAGGCAGCAGTGCCAAGGGCAGCTCCTGCTGCTGCCTTGGTCTGTCCCAGCTGGGAACTGGTGTTGACATTAAAACCTTTGGTATTGACCCAAAATCCTGTGGTATTGACCCCAATCTGACAGGGCTGTGCAGAGTTTTAGATGGTGCTTCCAGCAGATCAGTGGCTCCATCAGGACATGGGTTATAAAGTGCTGGAAGAACTTCCCTCTCTGCTGGGTCAGTGGGGTCTGAGAGCTTTCCATCCCCAGGACGGATTACCTCTGCCTTTCTGGTGTTGAAAATGTACAAATGCAGGTCCCAGCAGCTCCTGAAACTGTGCCTCTGACAGTGAAAAACCAGGAGAAAAGGTGCAGATGGCTGTCATGTGATTGGACACTGAACCACAGCACAGAGTGACCACAGAGTGACCACAGAGGGACTGTTTGGCAGAGTTGAGTTCCATCCACCTCCCCTGGAGTCTCTGGGAACCTGAGAGACACCCTTGCCCTCTGAGTGGGACCCACTTTACTGGTCACAGGAATTACCAGCTCCTTTATTTTTTTTTTCCAGCAGCTTCTCAGAATTGGTTATGTTTGAGGGAAAAAAAGTTAACGTGTTGCATCTAAAGCATATAAGATGAATTTACCACTGATCTTTTGAACAGAAAGACTTTAAAGGTGCCTGTGGAGCTGGAACAGCACAGAGGGAGTTAATACTCGGCTGTGTTGGTTTTGACTAGGGCCCATGGTTTTACTGCAGCAGTAAAGTCACTTTCCTTTTATGTTTAAAAGCCAGCAAGGAAAAATTGCAATTACAAAGACAACTAAAATCTTCACTGGTACTCAACAGGGTAATCAGTTCAATTGATTTTTTTTCCCTAGCCAGAAAAGTATTTAAAGTTAAATTCTATCTGTGATTTTTATATGGAAAAAAAAAATCTGTTCCCTGAAATGCTTCCTGGTTTTAAAAATGCTCTATTTTATTTGCCCTATAAATGCAAACTTATAAAATGCGATAAGGGATCTTTCTCTTCTCCCTGCACGGACAAGACCTGAGAGAGCTCCTGCTATCCCTGCATGGCTGCCAATTGCACAGACAGATATCACTCCATTAGTCATTAGCATCTAAATCATCCCACTTCTCATTCAGGTTTACTGGGCTGTGATGGCTACTGGATTCATAGGACACCTGAGCCAGGTCTTTTGTACAAGGTCTCCTGGAGCAATTGATTGTAAAAAGACAGCAGGAGAGCAAACCACTGGTTTCTGTGCCCTTTTGAGCAGGGAGGATGGGCTGTGCTGCCATGTGTTTTCTCTATGAATTATTAAAGTTTTTTTTCTTCTTGGAAATATTGTAGGAGGGTTGAGATTGTGCTGTGCATGGTAGTGCAATGCCCCAGTGCAAAAATTGTGAGGGTTTTTGGAAAAAAAATAAACAACACACTTAATTTCCAAGTGTGATACAATAGGAGGATCTCTTCCCTCTCTTTGCGGGAGTAGAAGGGGGATGAGGATAAAAGAGCTCCATCAGATGTCTGTTCTTGGAGCATTATAATTAAAATTACAGTTAATCTTATAGTTAAACTTGCTCTTTGTAAAAGCCAAGTCTTATTTCCATGGATCAGACTCCGAAATCTAATGTGTGAGATATGGTTTTACAATTACTGGGAGAATTCAATGGGGTTTCACACCAAGTACTCTGGATCTGAGCTGAGTACCTGAGCTGCCCTGTCCCAGTGGGGTTTATGACATGTATCTTTGTTTAGGGGCCAGAAGGTTCCTTTCATGTTGAGGGCTACAAAAACCCGACCAATAAACAAAAAAACCCCAACCACAGAAGTCCTTGGAGCTTTCTAGGGCAGGGAGAGAAAGAAATGAAAGTGGAAAGCAATCTGTGGTCTCGCCCTTGCTGTTGAGGAATTGGGGAAAATCCATGAGGAGAGAAAGGAATGGCCACCAAGTTCATCTTTACTCGATGTTTTTAAAGGAAGAGGCTGACTTCCCATGAAGATGGGGTTTGGGGGTTAACCCTTCCAGCATCCCCGTGCCATTCCATTGCCTACAAACCCTTCATTACAAGCAAGCTCACATAAATTCCTGGCAATGGTATCTTTTCCCAAGCCCTCGGGCTACAGGGATCTTTAGTCACTTTGGATTGGACTGGATTTGAAAATAGGTCCCTAAGGTGAAGGGCCAATACATCAAACCAGTAAATCATGTTTTATACCAACTCCTAATAATGAATGAAGTGCCATTTCATACAATACCTAAGTTAGGATTTTATTGATTAACTCTCATCTTGGTGTTCCACCCAAATCTAAGATATATTGCCTGCTGTAATTTTTACATTAGCTGTCAAATTCATCTTGTCTTCCCAGGGTTATGATGTGTACGGAGCAGACAATAAAAACCATCACAGTTTCAGTGTTTATCTAATGAATATACACAGGCCAGAGAGATTAATAATGATTCGATAGGCAGAGCCAAGAGGCAGGAAATGCCCATGTTCGGGGCTGAGCTGGACCAGGATTTCAAATGAAGGTGAGGGCTGGAGGAGGTGATGCTCACTTGTCTCACCCCACGCCTCCCTCCTCCCCCTGCCAGCCTGTAATGGATGATGGGAGTCTCAGGGCAGCAATGATGATTTTTTGTGCATAACATGAAGGAGCAATGGGGGAAAAGCTGCTGGTAAACACTAAACTAATCCTCTGAATGATTTGCCAAGGCAGAGCTTTGTGCTGGTGCTCGGAATCCAAACAAACCCGTGCTTAATGGTGTTTCACCCTGCCGTTCCTGTCCAATAGAAAGAAATATTTTCCGGGTCCTTCCTTATATATTTTCTGGTTAATAACCACTCCAGGTCTTGAGCAGAATACTTGGCAATAGTTTCCTACATCTTCCTTCGGGATGCAGCGTGGCCTTCGAGGTTTCCCCCAAAGGCAGAGGTGGCCGCGGCTGTAACGGGAGAGGGAGCCCTCATCCCGGCCATGGCTCTGGTCACCGCTGTCCCCCGGGGCTGCGGCCACCTCTGCTGCGGCCACAGCTGGAGGCTTTGCCTCTGGGCACCCGGAGAGGAGGGGGGAATATGATCTCCCTTGCTGGAAACCCGTGGGATTCAGCCCGAAATCCCTGCGAGCTTCGGCGCTGCGCTCTGTGAAGCAGAGATTTGTGTCTCTCCAGGAAAGGGGCAGGGGAGGTTGGCTCTGTTTGCCGAAGCCCTGCGATGAAAGGCGCTGGGAAAGTGCAAAGGGCTGCGCTGTCTGCTGAGCACAGCCCCGTCCTGCACGCTCCGCTGGCCACGGGAGGAATTGTCCGCAGCGCCCGCGCAGGGATGCGGAGCGGAGAGGTTTGATCCGCCGGCTGTCGGCAGCCTGCGCCGCCAGGCTTTGCTTGGGTAAATATGTGCTGTTCTGCTGGCTGCGGGCTGCCCGGAATATAATTAAAGCGTTAAAGACATGAGCGATGTGCCCAGGGGGTGCTGAGTCAGGCTGACCTCGGGCCCGAAGCCAGGTAGCCCCTCGCTGTTTCTGCTAGCCACGGCAGCTCGCAGCTGAGCTCTCCATCATCCTCCTGACCTAGCGATGCCTTTGCCAGTCCTCTACTCCCTGCAGTTTGAATTGTGAGCTCCTCAGGGCGAGGACTTTTCCCTCTGTCACTGTTTCCCGATGGCAGGAGGGACAGCAGAGTGCTGAACGGGGCTGTGATGCTGAGCAGGTGACTTTCCCAAGCACCCCGTGCCGTTCAGCTCTCCAGCCAGGTTTGGTGCATGTCACATTTCACATCCCAACCTCTCTATTATCTGAACAAGCAGTCAGATCATAACCTGTTGAAAAATCTGTTTATTAAAGAGACTAACGAAGCCTCAAAACAAATGTCTCCGTGCCTCCTTTCCTCCCTTTCTTCCCTTCGGTCCGTGATTGCATTTTTCTTTTATACATCCCAGCATGAAACAGTAACACATTACAGCACAAAGCAAAACAGCACTTATCTAATCTCGGCTATAATATGGGATAGGACCCGAGTAGGAGGGGGGCTGCAGCCGAGCCAGGAGCAGGAGCTGGCTGGCAAAGGACAATGGATCCTTGCAGATGCGGATTGAGTGAGACAATTGAACCAATTATACTATTCCGGGCACTTCAATGAGATCGCAGAGCATTTCCTGAGCTTTGGTAGAAGTAATCAGCATTCCTATTCATCTCTGCCCCATTCTGCCTGCCCTGCTCTGTGCAGAGTGGAGCTCCTGCACTTGTGGCCCTTGGACAATTCCCCGGCACGCTTTGCTCCTGGATCTTACTCTTTGTCCTGGTCAGAATTTCAAAATCACTAATTACTTTCCCCCCTCAATCTAAGCCCATGTAATCATTTTACTTGAATAAGTAATATTTTTGAGTTTTCCATTGAAACCTTTGGTGCTGTCTGGAAGCAGCTGGTTTTTCACCTCTGAAATTGCTGCATTTTGGCAGCTGCTGGAGGGAGCTGCAAGTCAAACCTGAAGCTGGTGGGCACATTACAAAGTGCTTTGTAACACTTTGGGTGAGAGGAAGCAGAATGACCTGTGCTGTTTCTTTTTAGCACCGTTTAAGCTGTAAAACCAGCCAACCAACTCTCTTCCAAATGTTGGCTGCCGAGATTGACTGCACTCATGAAGATAACGGGGGGAAGTATTTTTCTCTTAAGTCCACAGCTGTCCTAAATCAGCTGGGGATCCTGGAGGGCTGCTGAGCTCCTTGGAATGCTCAGCATCCCAGCCAGGGACATAAAGACACCAGGCAAAATGTCACTTGAAGTGTTGCCTCTTCTTCAGCAGTAACTCTGCTCCATAAATGCAATTGATCTCCTGAGAGAGGAGGGGTTTCTTCAGCCAAATGCAAGCTTTGTGGGGAAAAATATACGAGCTGTTGGGCTTGTGTTCCTTCTGTGTGTGCTCCACATCCAAGGCCTTAGAGTGCCACAGCAAGCAGATCTGGGGATTGCTCTGTGTGGGGTTGCACACTCCACCTCGTGCTGCGTGGCTGAATTAAAATTGTGTCCACATTTAGAGTCACTTCAAGCAGTTATTGCAATGTAAACTGAGCGGTGAGGGTTTAATTTTTATTTCATTCAGATTTCTTAGTACAATACTTTTGCTGTTGTTAGATCTGAGCTGGATCACAGCTTTAAACCAACAAGAACAGGAAGTTTTGGCTCAAGCAGGTTTAAGTCTTGCCCTGCCTGGGCTGAGAAGCAGCTGGAGCATCTTCAGCTCTAAGGACTATTTTGCAGGAGGGGCTAGGGGAAAATCATGTAATGGTAGGAGTTTTACAAGTGTCTAAAAACAGAAGCTTATAATGAAAGTGCTTCCTCAGCCATAACTACAGTGTGCTGGCATAATTGGAATGCTGAGTGGTGTGCTGGGTTTAGGAAGGTAATAAGAACTGCAATCAGTATTAAATAAAATGTATCTTCCTTTAGGGGAAATAAATGTATATTAAATCAAATATTCATGAATCCAAGTTAGTCTTCATACATTACACAAACAGTTTTTCAAAAATGCAGCTATCCTGCAGGCCGGGTGTGATGTGTGTGAAGGAGAGGGATTAGCTTGGAGCTGGGGAGAGGGAAAGGGCCTGGTTGGTCACCTGAAAGAACAAAGCTCTCTGGGCTCCAGTGAGGTCTTGCCTAAACAACTCATTTGAGGAAGTGGTTTAAATTCTGCAAAAGTGTTAAAAGAAGCAACACTGCCTCTTTATAGTATTTATCATCTCCAGCAAAACCTGGATATCCACATGAGCCTTCCAAGAATGGAAGCCTAGAAGGGGAGTGGGTTTCAGTTCACAGATATTTCAGTAAGTGCTGATTCCCCACCAAGGGCAAGACTGGGAGGATTCCCTTGCCTGTCCTCAGGGTGGCTTTTTAACTCCTGTGAACTCGTGTTTTCCTGCCTGCCCTAACCTACACGGGGGGAGGAGAATATCCCGCAGGAGGGCTCTGCTGTGCCTTTCCTTCACAGCCAGGCTGAGGATTGTCCTGCTGGCAACACCCTGGGATGAGGGAAAAATGTGAAAGACTGCAGCTTGGCACCAACCCGGAGTGTGGAAAGCACACCCGTGTGAGCTCAGACTCCACAGGGCTGGGACAGCTTCCTGCTTCTCACCTGGAGGAATCCTCTGTGCCAACAGGGGCTGCTGCCCTGCTCAGCTCTCAGAAAGGTGTTTCTTGTTTGTCACAAGGGGTCTCAAAGCTTCACAGCCTCGGCCCTGGTTTCAACACAGTGTGGTGCCAATTTGGCTAAAAGTGTGGGGCTTGAGGGGATTTGATTTCATGCCTCTCAAGTCAGGCTGTGCTGTTAGCTAACACCTCTGTGTTTAGGAGCCAAGGTAGTAAAAGTTCAGGTTGGTAAAAGTAGGGACAGAGCTGTAGGTGTTTCCAGGAGAGTTTGTTAGTTTAATCAAATTGGAGTCATCCGGAGTTGTGTCAGCAGAATTCTTCTGTGCAGTTTATGAAATGTCAGTGCTTTTATCCAACAGCTACAATCAATTTGCTATTTGATAAAATAAGCAAACACCTCCAGGCTGCATCCTTATCCCTGTCTGTATAAACAGAGGGGCAGGGAGACACGGGCATGGATTTTGTTACCTTCCTGGGGCGAGGAGGGTTTCATTCCTGAAGGCTTCCAAAAGAGCTGCACACAGCTCTGGAGAGAGGGCTAATTTGTGTCATTTGCTGAAACCACTGGGCTCTTCTTCCCTGCTTGGGGAATTATTGATTTTATCACTCTCCGACCTTACACGTGTCACTGTCTTGTGCATGCTGGCCTGTAGGAAGTGCTGTCTACTGATTCACAGCTGAGGAATAATTCTATTTTATTTGTGATTACTCTCCCATTTTTGGCTCATCAGCCGTGCACTCTTGTTCTTTTTGCCAGGCTTAAATCCTCAGGAAAAATGTACCAAATAATATAAAATACCAAAATACAAATATACAAAACTCCCCCCTTCCCTACCACCCTGCCTCTGTGCTGCCACAACCCAAACACACTTTTATTCATCTCTGCACATGTTGTTCTGTAAAGACTCATCACTGTCCCATTGATTTCATTGTCTGGGTGTCTTCAACAGTTTTGTTGGATCTCTGTAAGCTGGGGAGAGCGGAATATGATTGCAGATATCAATACATGAGTGTGTAACCCTATTGAAGTGCTGTCAGGCTGGCTGAAGTGCACAGGGGGTTGCTGTGTTATTGTGCAACTTCCCTGCCAAAAAACTCAGTCCCTGCTTTCAGAAGTGGAGGGGAGCTGAGCAGAGATGCTGTTAGGGAGGAGGGGTGGTCGTAGGGAGGAAATATATGGAGCATCTACTAGAGCTTGCATGGTACATTAATTGTCTGTAGCTTTTCCCTTTCCTTCTCAAAGCAAAATTAATTATGGGGAGGTGATGTTCCTTTAATGAACATCATTTAATTTAAAAAAACGGACAAGTATGCTATCATTAGGTCCCTTACTTAATGTAGTGTGTTTTCTTAAGCTAAATCTGGTTATTGTGGCACTGTGGAGGTGAAGAGAATCCCCTTCCTCTGGGAAACAAGAGCAGCTCGTGGCTGCTGAGCGTCGCACAAACAGAGTCCAATCTCTGCTTGCCTGTGGGGGACACTGCTTGACCGCTTATTGCATATTTGATCAGTTTATTTCTGCATCCCAGAGCCTCCCCGGGGTGTCAGGGGGACTGTGGGGTTCAGATTAAACTGCAGGGCAAGGGATGGGAAGGCAGGGATGTTCTGAGCCCGCCGTGCCAGGCTCCCACTTTGGAATGATTCCCCTCAAATTTCCCCCAAAAAATGTGCTCAGCACTTGTTGGGAGACCTCAACAGCATCACTCACCAAGGGTGGGGTTGGGTTTGCCCAACTCTGGTGAAAATTAGCTCATCTACCCTGCAGCTCTGCTCCTCTGCCCACTGCCACTCTCCAAAAGCTGAGAAATAAAAACATGGATCAGGCAATGCTGATCACCCAGCACAGCCACCCCACAGCTCCCCCTCCAGCAAAGGGCACAGGAATGAAGGGCTTGGAAAACATTACTTAAAAAACCTGAGAAGGAATACTAATTAAAACCTGAGAAGTCCAGGTTTTAATTAAAAATACAAGCAGCATGTTTGTAAATTGAAGGGAGAGGCAGCTGCTCTGGTTTCAGATGTTCTGTTCTGCCACATTGAATTGTGGTTCTAAAAGGTTAATCTCAAAATTAAATAGGTAGTACCTACTCAGAACTGGGCTCTTGCACTTATGAAATCAAATTGTGTGCTAAAGACAGCTTACTTCAAACATGCTTATAAATAAAATGGTCAAAATTAGGATTATTTTTTCCTATAAGGAAAGCAGCACGTGGGGAAAAGGACTCGATTATTTTTTCTAATTGCTTCTGCTTTTAAAGGCTGAATATGGAGTTTCTGGTCTGATTTGAGGCTATCAGTACTTTATACAAAGTGTCATTCTTGATATGTGTGTTATCTCAATTTTCAAATGTAGGCTTTTTATGCAAAACTAGAACTTACATTTCAGTGGATGAAATAGGAGCTATTCCACGTAAGTTTCTAGGAAAGAAAACTCAAAATACCACCGCTGGAGGGTTTTGGCAATAGACTTGCAGGCCAGGGAGGAGGATCTCAAATATGTATTGCCCATTTTTGGTGCTGCTGCTGGGGCTCCCCAGCCTTTGCAAGGCCATTCTCACTGCTTTGGTGGATTTGGGATCAGGCAGTTGTTGCTGTGCTGCCAAACCAAGCATCTTGATCTTCAGCTTTTTGTTTTCCTTTGGCATCAAGTGGCTGTTTGTAAATGAGCTGTTGGTGACACCTGAGTGACTGTGCTCTGCTTAATTTCTTTTTTTGCCTTGAAGATTTTTTTGGGGGTTTATCCTACATGCGTGGGTACAGAAATATCCACTCTTTTTACTTTTATTTGATACAACATCCACCACTTGCAGTGTGTTATTTGCTCCTACATTGAGGGGTTATTGCATTTGTCATCTCCTTTGCCATGTGGGGCAAGAGGCAGTGTTTGTTAATATACAGGAGAGCTGGCACTTCCACGTCTGCGAAATGATGTACTTTGGGAAGTCACCTGAGGTGAGAAGTGCCACGGGAGGGTAAAATGTTATGTGCCTGAAACAATGGCCGTGAGCAATGATCATCTGCAGCGCTCACCTCCGCAGGGCCGAGGTTCTGCCACCCCATCTCCCGGGCTCAGATTAACTCAGGAGTATTAAACACGTGCCCTGGGCTGCCTGCCTCCCCGTTATCTGCTCTCTGTGCTCTGAGCACAGAAATGCTTGCTTCTGTATACTAAAATGGGATTTTTTTAACCTAAAGAAAAGTGTATTCCATTGTTATTACCTTCATTCCCAAGCTGTGTTTATACTCTGATAACTGCCAGCCTAGTTTCCAGCAACAGCTGCTGATAGAAAAGATTACCTCTATATTTTGAGCATTTTATTGACTTGTTCAATAGCACTTTTCTGTTATTTGCCATGACTGGAGGGGCTGACTGTGGGGCACCAAGAGGTACCAGCAGCCCTTTTGCTGTCCCCAGCACAGCACTGTATGTGGACAGAGCTCTCGGCTGTTCCAAATTTAGGTTACTTCAAGCAGCTTGTGCAGGCTGGGGCTCCTGATCCACCTCTATGTGGAGCTTGAACTTGGCACATCATTCATGTGTGATGGAGGCAGTTTAAGTTTATGCACAGTGTAGGTTTATGCACAATTTAAGTTCATGCACAGTGAGCTGTGTGTGATGTGGAGGTGTTTGCGTGGAGCAGGAGCTTCTCCAGGACCTTCCTGCGGTGCAGCTGGGATTTATTTTTGTTTTTCACACTGTCTGTAGTTCGGTTTTATCTCTGGCTCTGGGAATACTTTGTTGACCAGGCTGCAGGAGGCTCTGTTGTCTCTCGGTGTGCAGCCAGGGTAGAGACAGAGCTTATCCCCTTAGAGCATCAGCAGGGGGATAACAAATGCTCCCAGTTCTGCCGGACCGTGGACAAAACCGTGTCCTTGGCTGGGCTGGGCGGTGCTGGGCAGGAGGGTTGGGGCTGGCAGGAAGGGTTTTAACCTAAAGAAAAGTGTATTCAATTATTATTATCCTCATTCCCAAGCTGCGTTTATACTCTGATAACTGCCAGCCTAGTTTCCAGCAACAGCTGCCGGTAGAAAAGATCACCTCTTGGGGCTGGCAGGGTGTCCCCAAGGAGGCAGAGGGACAGGCTCGGCTGTCACCCGCGCTGTCCCTCGGCCGCTCGCCCCCAACTGCCCTGCCTGACAACATCAGAGGGCGCTCTGTCATCTCCGCTTGCTTTCCACCTGCAGCAGCGGGTTTGGGTGCTGGGATGTGCCGGCACAGCGTGGAAGTTCTCTACAGACGATGCTAGCGGAGCTCTGCCACCATCCCCCGGTGTCCCCTCCAAGCCCCCGTGTGCCTTGTGCGCCGCTTTGTCCCGGCTTTGGGGACAATCCATGTGCAGCAAGGCTCCAGGCTGCGATTCTCGGAGCGCGTTGAGGCTCTGTGTGTCGAAATCGCCGCGAGGAGCCTCGGCGCTGCTCAGCTGGGCTGTGTCCTGAAAGAAACGCACTCACCTTGTCCTTGCTGTGCCGCGGGTTGAGCTCCGTGTCACCTCTCGGATCAAACCCCGCGGCTCTGGAGCGAGAAACTCCCGAGGGAACACACTGAATTCCCCTCCAGCCATTCCTCCCGACTCTAGCAGCCCCTTTTAGCTCGAACAGTACTTTTTAGTTACTGGAGGAGGTTAAGTAACTCTGCTGATCCATCCTGTTGTTAAGTGAAGGTAGCAGGGTGCCAACAATTAAAGAAGTAATTGTTCAATTGGTTCTGCAATAATACTCATTGATTCTTTGTTTGAAGTGATTCGCTTTTCAATCCTCCTGCATTTAGAGATCTTGTTTCACCTGTGTCAAGGCAAGTTCAGGAAACCTAATTAACTGGGTTTTGTTTTTTATAATTAGGTCCCTAAAATAATTCATAGGTGGTGTTAATAACCCCATTTAAAAATCTATTAAGCTTTTGGAAAAGTTGGACAGAATCCTCTGTGCTGATTTTTTTTCTTCCCTCCCCTCTTCCCTCCTCCTTTTCCCCTTGGAGATGTGGTGCTTCTTCCTTTTACAGCGCACTAATTAAAAACAGTAGGATTATGGTGGGAAATAATATGCATGTGAGGTTATCATTCACAGGGCAAGGGGAGGCTGCAGCCTCCCTTCCCTGCCTCGCTCCGAGGTACACTCTACATTTTAGTGGGAGCTGGCAGAGTTCATTAAAGGACAGATTGCCTGTGCACACCGCGAGGACCCTTGGCATTTGCGAGGCTGCAAGCCGAGGCCAGAAGGGAAACGACAGGAAGAGATAATCTGCGGAAAACGCCGGGCTTGGATCATCCTCCTCCACTCCTGAAAGGCAGCTCTCCTCTTAGGGGAGACCCTTCCCAAAAGCCGTCTGCAGACTGAGCCTTGGAGACATCGAAACCCTTGTCCCATCCCGCCGCAGCCCCTGCCCTGCCCAGCTGGCCCTCCGGGCTCGTGCTGGCTGTCCTGGCACGGTGGCGAAGCGGCTCGGTGGCCACCAGCCCTGGCCGTGGGCAGCCCTGCTGCAGCCAGAGCCGCTCAGCGCCCGAGAACACCTTTAGTGTCCTTTTAGCGGCAGCGCCGAACCAGCTGCCCCATGTCACACGAGCTGCTGGCTGCGGAGAGCCTGCTCCGGGTGGTTCTGTCCCCTCTGCTCGGCCGGAGCTCTCCCGGAGCAGGAAGCTGTCCCTCCTGGCTCCTTCAGAGGCTCTGCTGCCATCTGCGAGCGCTGAGGCTCCCCGGGCTGCTGGAGGGATGCAGGGAGTCATGTGCCCTCTGGGATGCCAAGGCTGTCTGACACGGATCCCAGCAGCAATCTGAAGGAAGTGCTGCCTCGTGGCTAATGCACACACATATGCCAGCTTTGGGCCTCCAGAGTGCTTTGTCCTACCCCCACTTACAGAGCTGTTTTTATGTGCATAAACAGAAATACTGATCTCAGCGAGGTTATGGAATTCCATGGGCTGGGAGCTTCCTTGCCGGATGGTTCAGAAGGATGCTGTGGAGGGTGAGCCCTGCTGTTGTCCCTGTGCAGGGACACACACAGCAGGGAGATCTAGCTAAACCTGGCACTACCTGCTGCTCTCTGCACCCTCAGGGCAAGTTGCAAACCCGTTTTTGCCTGGCAGAGTGGCTGGGAAGTGCAGTGTGACCTTCCCCGTGAGCCCTGAGGCATGGCGAGCATCCTGAGCAAGCTCCAACAATGGCATTTTTCCACCACCACCGCATTTTCCTCCTGAAAGTCAAAATGTAAATTTTTTTATTACCCCTCGTGAATGTGACAAAGTCCTACTTAAAAATGTAAAGATTCCCATCTCCACATGCACCATAAAGGCCTTTGCATTGCACGTGGAGCCTCCAGACTGTTGATTTATTATCGAGCTACAATGGCTGGAGCAGAAGAGCAAAGTTAAATCTACAAAAGTGGCTGATGTGACAAAATTAACAGTTGTCAGCAGAGGAGAGGGGAAGGCAAATGTTAATACTCAGCAAACTGGGCCTGGGGTAGCAAAGTTTGACTTCTAATTGCAAAAATCCTCCTGCAACACCAGGGAAGGGGCAAGGAAGAAGCAATGGAAGGGGACAGTTCATAAAAACCCCTTATTTTTTCAGTTTGAGCCCAGCTCTGACTCTTGATGTTATATTTGAAGCTGTTGATGGTGTTTTTCTGAACCAACAGGAGGGGCAGATGTCATAGCTTGTAAGTGGAGCTGAGATTTTGGGGATGAGGTTAATTATGGGGTTATTTGTTATGAACTCCTGAATTGAGATGTTTTGCTGAGTGGGCTGAGTGTGTGACGTGCAGCAGGGAAATCTGGAGCCCTTGTGTAACAAAAGGGTGAATCGAGTGTTTGGTGGAATTATTTATGGCAGCCCAGGGTTAAAGTGGTTTGAGATGTTTGCTGTCACATTCCAGCCTTCTTTTCACCTTGACTTGCAATTTTTGGGGGCTTTCTGATATCCAAATAGCTGTGCCATTCCAGCAGGGCCCCTCTTGGGGTACTTGTGGTGTTGTTGGCAGGAACTGACCCTTCTGGTATCTGGGAATTTTTCATGTGTTCTGCTTGAACAGCTCTGAAAAAACAAATTACTTCCTACATGGATATTTTGGAACCAAACCACCTTTTCCCCCAAACATCTTGAAACAAAACATGTGAGAACTTGGCTGACCAACCTTTTATTGGGAGGTGTGGGTCGTGGTTTGGATGAAAAGCTCCTTGCAAGACTCCAAAGCAAGACACTTCCCTGCTAAACCTGTGTGGAGAAAGGTTAACACAAGATGAATTGAATTATATTAGTGAAAATTGCATCATTAGAAGAAGCCTCTTCCTGCAAAATGCACAAATATAGCTGAATTCACAGATGTATTTTGGTCTTCTGCACCAGGAATATTTGTCATCCCAGGAAAAAAGTGGAAGAGGCTTGTTCTTCAATGCCTGGCATGTCACTACATGCTGTGAAGTGCAAATAGAGGAAGAAAAATTAACACATAAAAGAAATGTACTGTTTCTGCAGGAAAATTAGCTAGTTAAAGCTGAGGGAAGTGGCTTTTTAATAAAATAAAATAGAAAAAAGAAACAAAACCACAGCAGAAAATAGCAGCATTTTCTTTTTGCTTGGCTGGGGAAAAAATAAGCATCTTTTATATTGCAACTCTGAAAGCTCTGAGCTGGAGGAGATAAGTCTTTGCATGAGAGGGAAAAATCCTTCCTACAAAAACATAAAACTGGAAGAATCCTGGAATCCCTTTCGTGTATCCAGAGCTGCAGTTCCCCACCAAGCACCAACTGCAAGTGACTGTGACTGTGAGAAAGGAGGAGAGAGGAGGAGCTGAGTGCTGTTGCATTGCATGCACGGATTTCTCCCTGGAAAAACACCCCTGCAGCCTGCATTCCCTCCTCCTCTCCCCACCCACGTACAGATACAAAGAGGGTCTCAAACTGTTGCTCAGTTGTGCAAACATCCTGAGTGTAAAAGAAAATAATCTAATTATTCTGTGGTGAGGCACTATCAAGTGCTTTAGATCCAACACGGGTCTATTTCTTGCCTTTGTTTTGTTTTTGAAAAGGATTTTGAAGGCTAATTGACTTTTTGACTCATCCCTTGATGCTATCAGCCCTTATGGATTTAGTTGACTTCAGGGTGAGTTGGTGAGGTTGAGCAGGATTGGACTCTGAAGAGGAGAAGCTTGTCAGTGGTTCATGTTCCCAAAAATCCATGAGGGAGAGAGCAGGGCTGTGTTTGGGTTTGGCCAGCCAGGATGAGAAGCTGCCAGGCAGTGGAGCTGTGCTGAAGGAAGCACGTGGAGTGTTGACCTTGGTTTTTAAAAAAAAAAACAGGAAAAGAAAAAAAAACAAACCCCCCTTTTAAGAAAAAAAAAAAAAATGTCTGATCCCATCGAGCACTATGGGATGGTTTTGTGTCCTCTCTGGGCCCTTGAAATAACTGCAAAGGGTGCAGAACTCTGCATTTGTCCATCCTGATGCTGTGAAAGATGAGCAGAGCCTGGTGCTCACCTTCCCCTCCTGCCCCTGGGAATGTGTTCACTTCACGAGGCTTTAGATGGCCACAGCCCCAGGGCTTCCAAATGTTCACCATAAAACCTCCACCACCACACATCTGAGGGACATTAAACCTGGTTCATTAGCTTTCTACACACAGTGATGGTAGCAGTGAAGGCCCTGGAATAGTCTCAGTCCTGAACACTTCTGTGTTGCTTCCCAGCAGCTGTTTGAAGTTCCGAGACACCTGATAAAGGTTTCTCAGAACAAGGAATGCTTGCAAGACTTCTGTCTTTATTCTCAGGATTATGTTGTATATTTACATCAGAGAGATTTTTCTGAGTGAAGAAGGAGAGGATGTGTCTGGCTATGAAATGAACAAAACACTCAGCTCTGGGCTGAGAAACAAATCCCAGCTCTCCTGAGTGAAACCCACCTGGTGTGATCCCAGCAGCTCCTCTTTATATGGTGCTCTTACAGGAGAGAGGCTTTGTGTCTGACCAGCACCTCAGCCTGTAGACCTTCTCTCTCAGTGTGAAGGGTGCACTTGGAGCTGCAGCCTGCCAAAATGCCTCCTTTTCCCTGCTCCCCACATCCTGATCCAACACAAGCACCACCTCTTCCCGGCCCTGGTGTGATATCATGCCCCAAGTCTGGTCTGTGCAAGGCAAAGGGCACAAAGGGGCAAGGCAAGGCTTGCTCGAGACCTCCTTCAGGCAGTCGCTTTTAATTGCAAATGGTGTGATTTTGAAAGGAGGGGAGGGAGAGCCCTTGCTCCAGGCTAGGGAGCAAGAGATTGAAAGCTTGCTGCGGTGGTCATCGGAGGTGAAGAATAAGTCATAAATGATCCAAGGGCAAAGGCCAAATATAGACTGATGGCTGCTTTGTTCCTGCAGCCTTGGGAAGGACCTTGGTGCTGCACTGTGCTGGAGGCGCCCTGGGCTTAACCCTTGCCTGCTCAGCCACACACAGAGGATTCCAGCAGTGCGTGCTCTGTGCTGGTGTCTGGGTGCTCCAGTCAGGCTGCTGGGCTCTGAATCTCCTGCAGGAAACCAAAACCTGCTGAGAATTCCTAGGGGGGACAAGGGAAATAGGAAGATCTGTCTTCTGCTGCTTAAGCAAATGTGTGGGGTTGTGGTTCTGAAAATCCTACTAATATTTGTTTCAGAATGTCCAGTGGGAAATAACTTTGTCCTTTTCCCAGGCAAGTTCACATATTTACCTTGGTTTATCCTCTTAAAATGAACACCATAAATTTAGGACCAACCCTCATGGTAAATTCCTCAGAAGCTCCAATTCCTCCACTAAAGGCTTTGCTTTGCTCTAAGTGTTGGATGGTTCCAACTCCTCAGGGTGACATTGTCTTGCCAGGACACAACCAGGATTTCCTTCTAACCTGGTGGGTCACATTCATACTCTTGTTTAGCTTCTCTTCTTCCCTCTTCCTTTTCTCAGCCCCTCTTTACACCAGTGTACAGCACATGCATTCCCGAATAAACATCCCCAAAAATCCTGCACACAACCTTTAAAGCCACAAGCTGCATGAGTTATATGAAGAGACACCTGGTGATGTGGGAAAGCTGAGATCAACACCAGATCACCTCCTTTCAGAGAATCAAATGCTCCCCATTCCCATGTTTCCCCTTGGAGCATCAAGCCAGGGCAGAGGTGGTGTGGAGAGCAGATTTGTCCCCATCGGGCTGACTGCTTCCCAAATCCTGCCTGTTCCTCCCAGAGCAGCCCCGTGCTGGGCACAGAGGCCGAGTGCCACCCTCCTGGCTGGCTCTGCGCAGCTGGCACGGCTGGCATCCATCCGTCACTGTCCCAGCTCAGCCCCAGCCGGCCGTGGCAGGCGGCCAGCACGGCGAGAGCATCTTCTGAGGAGAGCAGCTTGCTGGCTTTGGAGCTCCGTGTGCTGCTCCTCCCCCTCCCTGCTCCCAATGAAGTGTCTTTCATCTTTCAAAGAAAGTGGAAAGAAAGCAATTCCGCTCCAAATCCGAGCAGTGCTGCAGGATTTGGCTCACCTTTAAAGCACAGGGTCTTGCAGAGGAATGGGGTTCTCTGACAGAATCCCCTGGGCACTGGCCTGGTCCTTTCCCTGGGACACGGCACAGTCCAGTGCCACCCGGGCTGGGACACTGCTGTGTGGCTTGGTGTCACCAGCACCATGGGTGTGACATCCCCCAGTGCCTCAGGTTATCCTTCCCCTCCATTTTACAGTTGGGAAAAGTTCTTCAGCACCGGATTTGTGCATTCCTGCAGTGGGAATGTGTAGGGCTGAGAGCAGATTTTACAGCCGGAGAAAAAAAGGACCCAATTCCTTGCAGGTGCTAAAATTCATTTTACTGTACGTGCGAGTGAGGCTCCTCTCTGCTGGGAATTAAGTTAATTCTTATCTACATGGGTTTTTTCGCTGTGGCAATTCCATTGTGGGTTATTTCGTACAAATTTCAACCCATTGATTTTTTTCTGGACCAAAATTATCTCGGCATCAGCTTCACCCAAGTTTAATGGAGGTGCACTAGGGAAAGGGAATGTTTTTGCCCGTTATCTTCCAGGAGAGGCAGTGGCTGAATTTTCTCAGTTCCTTGCCAGGCAGAGCAGAGGCTGGCTTCTTATATGTTTAAAATAATAATAAAAAAAGCCCCTCCTGAGGGCGGTCAGCAAGGGGGACAGCAGTGTGAGCGCACATTTCTTCCCCTCCGTGCCTCATGCTGCCGGAGCAGGAAAGCTCTGTGGGGAAAAACAAACGCACACCTCAGCCAGCCGCCCAGCCCGGCAGTGCCCGGCATGCATTACTGCTGAAATCAAAAGGGGGATCGGCGGCAGGAATGTTTAAGCGGAGCTGTGATCCCCAGGTGTGACACCAGCCCCGCCGCAATGAGATGCACAGTCATGCTCTCTCCCAGACGCAGGGTTAAAGATTTGCTTGGGGCCAGTCAATAGCACGCACTGAGTATCTTCCTCAAGAATGTGTCTGCTCTTTTCCTGCCTCCAAGTAGCAGCACTTGAGTCTCAGTCCCCTACTTGAATCACTGCACTATCTCCACTTCATCAGAAACCAGAGTTGAGTCTTTGATGATTGTTGTGACTCACGGTGTCACAGAACTACTTACCCTGTGATTTCAACTTTAATCACTGATCCACTATCTATAGAGCTGCCTGTGGAACAGTTCAAATTGTAATTATAGGAAGCTCATCTGCTGCAAGCCACAAAGCAGGCTTTACCATATGCCTTTAAAGGTGAACTGATGTCATGATGAAATAACTGTGTTTTGCTGCAGATTGATACCACTGCCTGGGAAGTTAACATACAGCATGAAAGCTGTGACATTTTGCAAGCCACGCTATCGCTGCCTAAGTCATGTTAACCTAACATTCCCTGTTGTTTTACAAGGGATCTGCAGGTAACTGGGAAGTGTCCTCAGCTGCCTGAGGATGGGGAGGGGATGTGGTGCTGGGGGAAAGAGCTGAGGTGGGTGATGGAGCTGTGCAGAGCTACCTGTGTACCACAGGCTCAACAATATGGAGGTGTATTTCTCCTTTGACCCCCACCTGACCTGAAGGTTTATTTTGATCTCTTTTTCCCTGCTTTGAAAAGTATTTCCTAATTTCCCTTTTTGGGGTTACTGCTGTGTCTGTCTCGGAAACCTTTTCCTAGGGGTTGTTTCCTGTCTCCCATTGCCCGAGTCCTAAAATCCCTGCCAAAGCTCTGCCCTGTGCTCATTGTTTCCCGATTTACTCAGGAGAATATTCCTAGGCTGTATAGCTCAGTGGGGATACAGGTGCAGGGAAGTGCCTTGCCCAAAGTTTTAATCAAAGTCCACACAAGACTTTCTGCAGCACCTCACTCCTCAGAAACCTAGGAGAGAATTCCAGAATGCTCTCCTTGTTCCTTGTACCTGCAGTCCCTGGTGTGAAGAGGAGCAGTGGAAATGGCAAAGAGTTTGCTGTGGAAGGTTTCTCAAAACCCCTGCAGAGCAGTGAGCAGTACTGAGTTCTCAGGATGTGCTAGAGGTGGTTACACCCCTAATTCTTTGCTCACCTCCTCCTTTTTCCCAGACGTGGCTTTGTTTCAGCAGTGACACGTTTGGAAGGATCTCTGCAAGTCCAGCCCAACCATCGCTCAGTAGATCCTCTGCCTGTTCTCTAATTAAGCTGTTGCCATAAAGTCGGGAAATGAGATCTGCAAGTCCAAAGTTGGCAACTCCTAACTCCTCCAACTCCCTGCCTGTGCTACTCTGCTGCTCTTTTCTCCTGCAACTGGCCACATAAAGATAAGTAAGGGAGATGGTTTTATGGCAAGCAGCTGGGGAAAATCACGTTGCTTCAGTTTCCATAAAATAGCCAAGCCTCAGCTTTTTTATCCTGCCCATTCGCACATCCACTATAAAAGGGACATCAGTTATAAACATTTCCTGTTTGTGCATACACTCTTCCAGTGCTTATGATGTATAGACTGACAAAAGGCTTAATGCTTTGAATATATAAAACACAAGGCCTGTGCAATGGAGGGTGACAGTTGCCCTTTAATGTTCTGCTTTTTAAAGATCAGGGTAGAGTTCAGAAAGCATAGTCATGAGGTTTAATGATTTAATGGGGACGACTGGGGAGCAAAAATAGTTACTACACCCTGGGGAAAAGTGGTTCCTCATACATATTACTTTAGCCTAATGGCCTATGAATGCTTCCTCTGTGGCATAGGAGGGTGTCACGGTACATAGACTCTATAATACTGAATGGGTTGATTAAATGCATATTAAACAATACTAAATTGGAAAAAAAAAGGCGCCACCAACTGTATTTATTCTGTTCTTAGAAAATGTTGTTACTCATTCAATTTCATTTGTGATATTATTATAATTTTCCCCCCATTTCCTGCTCGTGGCAGAGCGAGGGAGCCAAGTGTAAACACCGCTGATGGATCGGCGCTGGCCAAGCT
Organism: Entomyzon cyanotis; assembly: GCA_024500445.1. Classification (NCBI taxonomy): domain Eukaryota; kingdom Metazoa; phylum Chordata; class Aves; order Passeriformes; family Meliphagidae; genus Entomyzon; species Entomyzon cyanotis. The sequence goes on from JAKEPQ010000673.1 coordinate 4,277,894, forward strand.
CTCGCCTTGCTCTGCATGGGGAGTGGGGAGAGGGGCTGGGCAGGTCCTGGTGGCTGCAGGTGACACCTTCTCCAAGTGCCACACAAAGCATTTCTCTGGAAAATGGCTTTTTCCTTCCCTTCTGTACTCCCTGCCCTGCGCTCTGTGCGCTGCCCTTGCTGTCCATGCTGACCAAAGGCTCTGTGTGCTCCATGGTGACCCCGCTGGGTCACCTCCCTGCCACCCCACAAGGCTGGCTGGTGTCACCAAACCCAAGTCCCAGCTGGCTTGAGGAATGGAGTTGTTCATCCTTGCAGCACAGACGGTGCTGAGGGCAGCCCCGGGTTCCACAGCACTCTCAGGCTTTGTTTGCCCTGCCTGCCCTCACCTCAGCCCTGCTGTCCCCATGTCCCTGTCAAGGACAGTGCACACCCTGCTCCACGGGACCTGCCTGGGACAGACGCAGCAAGGGCAACCAACACCTTTGTAGGCATTTCTGGAGCAAATGCACTTTTTTCCCTGCACCAGCACTTGCCACTGTGTTTTTGGGAGAAAAAGAAAAAAAAGGACATGAGCATTTGCTGTTGTGAATGCCTGCAAATTCACCATTCCCTGTTTTTCTTGCTAATATTCTATGAACTTCTAGAGGTTGCAACAAATCTTTTTAAGTCTGATATTTTTGGAAGTCACCTGACAGTTCTGCCCAGGTATTTCTACACCACAGTGTTGTCTTGTGTAGGATATGTGTTAATTATCACCTGTATTTCATCTCTGACATGTATATTCCCTCCCAAATCTTGTTACCTTGATGAATGAAGAATCTTCTTTTCTACAGCCCTTCCACCAACGTGCATTTGCTCTTTTCTTTTTCCTTTTTACTGCTTCAATCAGTTGCTTTATTCTGCACTTTGTAGTTTCAAACACAATTTACAGTTCGCCACACTGCAGAAGTAGCTGGAGCACTGAGCAACCCCAAATTAAAGGGAGAGGAAAAATTGCCTTTGTAATAAGAATGGCAGTAGGGTTGCAACCAGCAGAAATAATAATTTGTCTGGAGGAGAAACAGCAGTGGGAAGGCAGGAGAGGAGGTTGTGTGTGTCATCTGGGCTGTAGGGTTTGTGGGACTCTTAGAGGAATCTCTTCCTCCTTTGTCGTTGAAGTCCTGCTGGTTTGACGAGAGCAGCATTCAAATATTTGCTCACATCCCCTCTGTGAACTGCCCAATGTGTTCTGGGAGTACATGAATGTGAGAGGAAGAGTATTGGAGGGAATTTAATGGGTTTGAAATGGCAGTGTCAGAGGTTGTGGCTCCAGTGATGGCTCTGAGATGTCCACACCTCCTTCAGGTCTGGTCCTGAACATTTGCTCTGTATCTCTTTATTTTGAGGTGGTTTTAAACACAGAATCCCAGACTGGTTTGGGTTGGAAGGAACCAAAGATTATCTATTTCCAACCCCTGCCGTGGGCAGAGACACCTCCTAAGAAAATTTAAAATGCATTTTCCTTTCCTTTCCATGTCTGGAAGCTTCTGTTCCCCAGACTCCTGACCTCTGTCTCTGGTGATATTTGGATGTCTTGGTGAAGCTGAGGGAGGATCCTGAGCTCCCTAGGATGAGCTGCAGGAAGAGCCTCCTTTACTGCCCATGAAATTCCCTGCAACATAAACACTGATCCCAGCAGCCAGGGAAAGGACCTTCTCTCCCCTTCCCAACAACTTATTATTGATGGAAACATTTTATAAATAAACATCTCTAGGTAACATATTCCATAAAATATCTAATTATAGATTATTGGATTGAACATTTCTTGCTTCAATTAAGTGATAGTTTTTCCCCTCAGGAAGCCAGCTCAATGCTCTTTCTGGGGAAATTATGTGTATTTATTCTATGTTCTATAGGCAGTGTCTTTTTATGTTGTTAATAAATAAACTACAGTGCAGCGCTTTACCCTAAGTAAAACTAATGGAGGTCAGGCTTTGCTTTTTTTTTTGTTTTATTTTCCTGATCCCATCTCTCCTGTCTGGTGGTCTGCAGTCTTGGTACAGTGAGCTCTGTAAGGAAGGAAATGGAAAGAAAAGGGAATGCAGAAAAATGCAGAATGGCTTAGAGATCTGCATTCTTGGACCTCTGCCAGAGCAGATGCCTTTAGATATTAAAAAATTATTGGAAAAAAATAAGCTGAAAGCCCACGATTCACCACTGGTGTTGAGTTTCAGCCCCATTCATCCCCTGGGCAGCTGTTGGGGGCTGTAGATCTGAGAGTCTGATTTGCACCACTGCCGAGTTGGCAACATTTTCTCCAAAATTTGCCTCCAGCTCTGGGTCTGACAAGCCTTTCAGTGGAGACATTTCTCCACTCTTGCACCATCCTTTCTCTGGGGAAGCTGCAGCTCGAGCTGAGCTGTCTGAAGGGCCTGGAAGCATGGCAAGCTGAGCCTGCAGGCTCCTCCTGGCTTTGCATGGGGTCCTTGAGATGGGATTTGCCACCTGCAGAGCAGAGCAGAGCAGAGCAGAGCAGAGGAGGTGCCAGGACAGTGTGAGGTGGCAGGAAGGTGTGATTGTGGCTCTGAGCTCTTCTGCACCCTCATCCCCAGCAAAGGAGGAAAAACCCCAATCAGCTCCCTTCTCCTGCTCCCTTACCTGCCATTTTAAACAAATGCAAATTAAAACCCTCCATCGGGTTGGTTCATTCCCTTCCTCCATGTAACTGATGTTATTGGATTTTTATGCAGCACATTACACCCTGAGCCATGTCTTCTACTATTTTGCTTTCAAATTGTATCTCCTGCCATTTGTGTCACATTTAAAATGCTAACAGTATAGAATGTCATTTACAGAATCGGGGCGTTTGCTGCGGAAAATTAATTTGACTTATTCCTTCTGCCTGTTCCTATCTCCAGGCCAATATTATGCTACTCATTCTACAAGAGTAATACTTAATGAATAGGACTATTAATAATGTCAAGGTCCATGGGGGTCTTATGGGTAACGGATAGGCGTAGACTGTAAGGGGGCAGTCACCTGACTTCGGTTAATGTTCCATGAAAATATCAGGCAGTGCAATGTAATTATGGAGCAGAGGATAGTAAAAAAGGCAGGGAACTCGGAGTTTCTTAAATATTTTTTCAAATTAGTCAGTGCTTTTTTTCGGTAATTTACCTGGAAGCTTCGTCAGGCCAGGTGTGAAAGGTGTTTAAAATTCCAGAGGGGAAAAACCCAACAACCGGGTATCTAATTCATGAAAAGGGAATGAGGCAGAGGAGGTTGCAGTGCTAGGCAGGAATTGTGTGTGTTGGTGGGATGTGTGTGTAAGTGATTCCTATTTGTAGGAAATAGGAATGAGAGGAAAGGGGCTTTGGCTGTGGTTTACGTTTGGTTTTTTTTCAGCTGTACCTGTCTGGCCCTTGAAAATAATCAAAAACCGTTGGGGAAAACGCAAAATTAACATTTATAATGGAAAAAAAAATTATGGTCAGAAGAAACAAAGCTCCTGTTCCTGCTCTTTGTAGTGCTGCTAGCTGTGAAAATCCCAGGAGGATGGGCTGACTGGAGACACAGCCTGCCGTGGAGGGCCAGGAAACCTCTCCCAGCCTTCCCCAGAGGTCACCCTGGGGAGGTGCTGTGCCTGGCTGTGGCACCTGGGGGACACCAGACCTCATGGGATGGGGAGCTGATCTCAGGGTTGTTTGTTCAACCCCAGGGTGTTTCTCTCTCCCGTTTGTGGTTGGTGGGTCTGCAGGTGGGACTGAGCTCAGCACACACCTGCAAGGAGAGCACCTTTCTCATAGCTGAGCCTTGGCCAAGCTCAGCGCAGCACACCGGGCTCCTCTTGGTTCCTCCTACTCCTCTTCACCCCGTTCCTGTTATTCTTTCCCCTCGAAGAAGCTTTATTCATTCCTGAGCGTGCCTTAATCCCGGCAGCATTAGGCAGCCCCAGTGTGGCTCTGTGCCTCACTAATTCCCACTATTAGGCCACCTGCTGGCACCTCCCGAACGGAGCCGAATCCTGTCGCAGCTCCCATGAATAAACATGAAAGAGACAAATGAGGCAGGGCTCTGGCAGCTCCACAGCCACAGTTCCACAGCCAGACCTTCCCAATTCCAGGTTCCAGGGGTCTCGGTGGGGTGGCTGCTCCTCGGGATGCTTTGGGGCTGTTGGTTCAGACGCAGGGATTGGAATCCTCTTCCCAGAAATCCCAACTGGAGCCCCTTTGGCATAACCACGCTTGGATTGGCACAGAAAATGTGTTCTCCTGAAGCATTTTGGAGGTTCTGTAAGGCAAAGGCAGCCCAGCACTTCTCAGAACCTGCCAGCTCCATATCCAAAGGGTCTCTTCCACTCTGGTCAACATTTAGGGCATGAGTGACCAGCTCAGCTGAAAGAAGAACCTGGAGAGCAATGGAGCAAAAAATAATAGCTACTTCTTCCTTCTTCCCTTTCTTTTTTTTTTTTTTTTAATTTTCTTAAACTTCCTTCAGTCAGAAAACTTAGCATGGAACCAAATACTGAAGTCTTTTTAATGGTTCTCGGCAGGCCGTTGGTGGTTTTAGTGTTGATTTATTTAAAAAACAAACAAACAAGAAACCCCATGGGAAAAAACCTAACCTACAAAACAAATGAAACCCAAACGAAACTCACCAAATATTGACTGAAAATTGAAATGAAATTTACTTTGAAACTTTCCTGTGGCTGAGAAGCCTCCTTTTGCTGATACAGCTCTGGGATGAAGGAAACTGTCTCTGAGTGGAGAATTGAATATCCAGGGATTTCTCTCAAACCTTCTGCTTTATTAGACAAACCAGCTGATTTCTCTAATGTTTCCCCTCGACTCTGGGATGTCTGATGCCTGTAACAAGCCCAATGTGTAAATTTTTAATGGCCATCCTTCCTGTTATACCTATTCCACCTCAAAATGAGTCTCCAGGTGTAGAATAAAGGCTGGGCTGAGCTCCTGGCAGTGCTGGGAGCAGCAGTGTGGCACGAGCAGCCAGCCAGGGGTGTGTAGGTGAATGCTCTAAATCCCTGGATCACAGAAGCCATATCCACAAACCAACACAGCTCCTTTCCCTTCGACCCCCATCTTCTCCTGCCACTCTTTGATTTCTCCTCTTGCCTCAGATTTACAGCTACCTTGTCCAAATATATTACAGGAAATAAAGGATAAAATGCTTTAAAATCCTACCTTCCCAAGCCAGAGAACAGGCTTGGGTGAAAATAAATGAGCTGGTTTGTTATATTGCTCAGCCTCTGTCACGTGAAGGTGAGGCCTCCTTTTTTATTATTATTATTTTTTATTGCCACCCATTTGCCTTCATTATAATTTATTTGTTAATCCATGCTCCAGCTCATGAATTTTGCATTTGGGGAGGTGGAGGGAAAGGGGAGGGGGATTCAGAGCACCAAAAAAAAGATGCTGGCCCACTTAAAGGTGAAGGACACAGTTGGAGGGCAGGGCTGCCTCCCTGGCCTTCCATCATCCTTTTAAAAAGGCAAATATGCAGTCAGCAAAAAGAGAAAAAGAGGGGGAGAAAAAAAGCCTAAAGACTTCCCAATTAATAATTACTCTGATGGCCTCAGTGGGATTCAGAACCTCACAGGTCAGAGAGGACAAATTCCAACCCCCTTTTACTGAGCTCTTCTCCTCAGGTGAGCTGATGGCTTCCATGTCCCCCATGCCAAGTTTCCTTCTTTCCTTTCCAGTTTTTTTTTTTTTTTTTATGAGGCATCCTGAGTGTAAAAAATATGGCCTGCCTTTATGGTGCTCCAGCACGAATGAAGCTATAAAATTATGAACAGTTTTTATGATGGCTATTCAGGGGATGCTTTTATATTGATGGTGCACATGCTGTATCTATCTTTTTTTCCCCCTTTCTTTTTTGCGTCCCTCCTTTTCCCTGGAAAAGATGGCAGGATATGAGTGTGGGGGGGAAAGCTGTGGTGGGGGGGGCCCTGTGTAACTATTTTTCATGCATTTAATATATTAATTATCCGGTAAATGCTCCCTGGGCTGTACTTGGGATGCCGAAGAATGACAGCTTTTCAGCGAAGCTCCAAAGGCAGCCCATCAGCCCACAGTGTATTATGTCGGAGAGGTCAGGGTGGGGTTAATGTAACTTTTTATTTGCTGATTTTTCATAGATGGGAGCAAAGCTGGTAAGGGGAAAAAGAGAGAGAGGCTGAAAAGAAGGTGCAAAAAGAGCAGAGATGATGGCAAGTCTGTTACAGCCTCCTCCTGCCTCCCAGCCCGCTCCAGAGGTTGATTATGTAAACCAGGGAGATCTCACAGCCTTCCTGGGATGCTCCTTCTCCAGGGGCTTCTCTGCAGGAAATTCTGCCAGGGGAAACTCTGTCCAAGAGACAACAACGAGAAATCCCATGTGCAGTAACTAAACTCAAAATAGACCATCTGTCCTGACTGAAAAGAGACATACCTGGGTAAAAAAAATAAAGAAGTAGGAGGAGATCTTGGCTGCTCAGGGTTCCTAAAGCCGGAGGTGAATCCTGCTCCACCAGGAGCCTCTGGGTGGGTGGTGGTCTTGGCTCCAGTGGCAGAACTGTCCCTGGAGGACCCAAAGCCCTCTGAGGACAATTGCTCCTCCTGCCCCCGAGGTCTGGGGCAGCCCTGCTCTAACAGCTGCCTCTATCCAGTATTGATCTCAGTGGTAATAGGGGTTTAATTCTCATTTAAGAGGCCTGTAAATGATCTCAGGAAAGACACTTTAAAAAAAAAATAATAATCCTATCTAAACCAAGGTGCACAAGCTAAGGAAATGTGAAACAATTTAAATCTTTCAGAAATTCTCCAGCAAAGTCTGCTGTGACTGAGCAGGAGAGTCTATGTAGTTTTAGCATCTGCCCTATCAGGCCGAGGTAGCTGCATACACAATGTAGCATTGCTTTATTTCAGCTAATAAAAATAATCCTACTGTTGCACGTGTTTGGGTTAAAAGTATATTTTTTGCCTGCAATATCCATTTGAATGAGGGCTGTGTGGAGGAAGGGAGTGTTCTTGTGTGTGCATTTACCCAGCACTGCTCCCATTACAGCTGAATTGAGCACAATACGTCCCACTGAGTGTAATTACCACAGCTTTGTTCTTCTGGTTTTTCCATATTTTAACGCTCCAAACTATCCTAAATAAGTCGGGTTGGGTTGGGTTGTGTTCTTTGGGAAACTGAGCTTGTCTTCATCAGCCTCCCCTCCTCGCACCTCTGTGCTGTGGGGACCCACAAAGAAGAGATGACTGCCAGTCATATCCAGTGACTTCTGTCTGTGTCACCCAGACAGGGATTTATTTTTCTATATGGCTTTAATTGGGAACCTTTCCAAGAGGCCTGCAGCCTCCCAAACAAGGTGTATGGTTCAATAGTGATTATAGTTACCTTTCTCCAGTGAGCTGCTAGTGTAAAAATGGGCTTGTAAAAAAGTCACGTATTCTAGTTTTTCTCCGCGTTATGGAAGGGTTTGAATTCTAAGGCAAAAGGTCTCAGAAATGGGTTTTGCTGTGCAGCATAAGCTGTGGGTGTTAGAGGATGGAGAGCAGAAATGGTGTGGAATGAAGGGTGTGAAAAATCAGTGTCAGGAGCCCATGATCCAAAGTGCTCTGGAAATTCCCTCTTGGACTGAACACCACTGGTGGCACAGTCAGCACCTCACAGAGGCCACAAGGAGCTCTCAGCCTTTCTCCTGTGGTGTCTTATCTGCACACAGAGCTCAGCTTCCTTGGGTCTCCCAGTTCCATCCCAAGGCCCTTCCTGCCTGGAATTTTTCTGGATCCACTCCTTTGCCAGGTCCAGCATCGCCCAGGGAGAGCTGCTGCTCTAATAACCACAGCTCAGGACACTCCCAGCTCTCTTCCTCCTATGTTTTGCAAGAGAATTACATTCTGTATTATATTTTTTCATGTTAATATTTCACATTTCAGAAATGTGAAATAAATAGAGCAGCAGTTGGCAGGTAATACAGGGCACACATAGAAACTTCAATAGGAATGCACAAAAAAAAATACAGTAATGGTGTGAACTTCTCTTGCCTGGCAGAAATTGTTTCTGTCAATATTTTTAATTTCAGCTCCTGGAAGTGCAGCCTGAATGGGATGGAGAGCTGAGGTCTAAGCAGATGGTTATTAGCAAACTGATAAGCTTATTCTGCAGCCAGATATCTGAGCACAGAAATCCTGGTGGAGCCTTCTGCATGTTTTTCTGGGAAAACTTTTGCACATCTTAGAGTCACCTTGCTGACCAATTTATCTGCCTGCTAAGAAATGTGTTTAGATAATTGTACCTCATTGCAAAATAATGACAGCTAGAAAATAAAGGTAAGATAAAAAGCTGGATCTTCAAATTGCCAGAGGTGCCTTCCTTTATTTCCTTGAGGTGTCTGTCCATTCCTCGCTGTGGGAAGCCCTTACATGTTTTACTGAGTCGAGTATAAACAGAACAGTTTAAAAATTTATTTCACAAAATGCTGCCTTCACTATTTATGGGCTGATGTCAGTGCTAAAACCCTGAAATGGACTGGAACCATAACTGAGGCCGAGTGACCTTTCCCCGTTCTGCTTCAGTAACTGCATCCACAGGGAAGAGAAACTGCAACATCACAGCTCACTTTTGTTCCTCAAATCTTTGGGCATTTCGTGCAGGTGCAGCAATGGGAAGCGACAGGATGTGCCCCTGATTTTGGTTATTTTCTTTGCCTGCGGCTATTGTTTCCTTCCAGTGATTCCATGTGGCAGGAAATCTGTTTGTTCCCTGTCTGTCTGTGCCAAAACCATCCTGAGCTGGGATCCAAATTCTCCTTGGTTCTCCAAACAAAGGTCTATGCCACTGCCAAGCCTCAGCAAGGTGGGCAGTGCAGCAGCACCAGGAGCTGAGCAAGGATTTCTGCTCCTTGAGAAACACACAGAGGAGCACAGAGAAGGAAAATCAGGGCAGGTTGAGAGCAGCTTCCCCAGGGTTTGTGCAGCAACTCCACATGGGACTCCAGGAGCTGTGGAATTTAGTCCAGTTGTTGTGAGGAGAGAGGGCTGGGAGTTAAGCAGCTCTAACACCAGCTTCAGGTGCTGTACAGGTATCAGTGAAACTCCTGCTGAATGGTGGAGAAGGGCTGGAGAAGTCTGGATATAAAATGTTCTTCTATGGAGAAATGAGGGTGATGAGCTGCCAGGTTTGGCTGTAGGCTCTGGTAATGGCCCCATGGCTGTCCCTGGTGTCTGTGCCACATTTCCCCATCTCCACCGTGAAAGCAGGATTGCTTTGAAACTGAATTGGGTGCTTTGGCTGAGAACAATGGTCATTGGGGTCATTGTGGCAGCTGCAGTCACCCCTCAGTGTCTGTCTGGAGATCACACCACAGCCAAAATAGACCAGCTAAAACAGCAGGGGGATGCAGAGCTGGTCCTCTCTGATTTCTCTTGGCATTGTGACATTGTAGGATGAGGTGGGGGAACTGAGAGCCCCTGGAAAGGGGAATCCTCTCGGGACAGCCCCTGGGGAGCTGGTTGGGGGGTGGAGGGGCAGCTCTGGGGTGTCACAGCCTGACAGCCACCACCACCTCAGCCACGGGAGGAGTGCTGGACCAAGAGCTCTGACCTCATAAAACTGGATTGGAAATGCAGGCATGATTAACTTGCCATAGATTTATGTGGAATTAGTATGTGTTTCAACACTGGGGTTATAAATACAGGTTGCCCTCATCTAACCAGTCGGGCTTTACATAATTTCAGAAGGGTCCTCACAGTGGCAGCTTTAAAATGACAAAGGAGGGAAGGAAGAGCTGAGCCTGGCAGGTGCTGTATTAATGCACCCCAAATGCTGCAGGAGACTGAGGGGAAGGGGGAGAGGATGTCAGTGCTGAGCACAGGCTGTTCCACACAGTGCAGCTCAACTGCAGGGGTTGAAACCAGGCTGGGCACTGCTGGAGAAGCTGTGGCTGCCCCTGGATCTCTGGAAATATCCAAGGCCAGATTGGACAGGGCTTGGAGAAACCTGGGATGGTGGAAAGTGTCCCTGCCATGGTTAGAGGTTGGACTCAATGACCTTTGCAAGTCCCTTCCAACCCAAACCCTTCTGTGATTCTACAAATCACTGCTGAGGGCTGTGAGCTGCAGAGGAAGGTGCTGTACAGGGGAGGCTCAGGTCTCTTCACAGTCTGGCTCACAGGGCAGCATTGCTTTCCTTTTCCAAATAATCCTCAGCCTTAGAAGAATCATCCTTGGCATCCCCACACGACAGGTTGCCTCTCTGCAGAAGCTTTGTCTTGTGCTATGTTCAGGGCATGGTCCAAAAGCTGCCTTAGCTCTGGCTTGTGCTGCTACTGCAGCCAAGTGCCAGGAAAGACCCACTCAGACCAGGAGCAGAGGGTCAGGCTGGAGAGGGAATGGTGCTGCTGGGCATGGGAAGGGTCACAGGAATATGGGGACCCAGCAGGTTTTCTCTGCTTTCCTCTCTTTCTTTTGGATAGTGAGTTTTTGAGCTTCCAAATCTCCCAATAACTCATGTTTTAGGGTGAGTGCCAACCATCCAGACGAGCTGCGGATGAAGGATCTATTTTTGCTTTAGCATATTTTTAACCTCTTTTCTTTGTTGTTCCAAATGCATTCATGCCAGATTTAAAAACAAACAAACCCCACAAGGCGCCCAGTGAGACTTTTCCCTTTGTTAATACCTGAAAGGAGCCTGCTGTGAAACAGGGACCCTCTTGTTCTTTTGGGATTAGTCCCAAAAGTCTAATGTGGGGAGTTGGGAACCCTCTGGAGCTGGGCAGGGATGTGGCTGTGAGTTGTCACCTCATGTGCTGCCCTTCCTCATCCCACCTGGGCCAGGCTGCTCTGTGTCCCTCTTGGGAGGGAGGCCAGCTAAAGGTATCTGAATAAACCTGGAAGAGCATCATTTAAAATTCTGATTGCTACAATACAGAGCTTTCCAACCTGTTCACAGTTTGTGGCAGGGCAGACTCAGCTGTGAGGTGTTTTGTTTTTCCACAGCACCCTGAGCTGTGAGGAATCTGAACATCAGTCTGGGGATGTCTTTATGAACTGTTATTTTTTTTCTTGAACACTCAAAATATATTTTTCTGGCATAATATCCATGTATCTATCATATAGTGTATGTCGAGCTTCTTTCAATATGTATGTTAGTGTCTGAACAGCTGTATAACTGTACATATATATAATATCCTAGGCCTTGATCCTCTCTATGTTTCACTTACAGCATGAGCAGTGCAGTTTGACTCTGGAAGGATATTTGTTGGTAAAATTAATATTAGGGATGGAGTGTGGACTTAATTTTTTTCATTATTTACATTCCCTACGTCGTTACTCAGTTGTGTAACCACAGATGTCACCAGGATTTCTGTGTGTTCCTCGTTGAAACCCAAGCAAACACCACCATCGCCTGCACCAGTGCCCTGAACCTGAGATCTGCGGGGGGCAGGTAGGTGAGGGAGGGGAGGAGTGGTCAGTAAAATCCAGACTATTACTGAAAATAATCAGCAGCAGTTGGCAACCCTGCTCCTGCATATTCGCCAAGTGCTCGGTGATTCAGCCCCTCTCCATTTTCAGGCCAGCGCGGCCGTCACTCTGAATTATTTTCAGTGAGCACTTCTATATCTCATGTCAGTTCCCAGTTCGAACCCATCACCGAGTGTCGAGGCTGCGACGTGCCGTCCATGCCGATGAGCAGCCCCCCTCCCCTGCTTTGCTATTAACCTTTCCTTTTACCAGAGTTACCCCTTTGTCCTGCTGCAGTTTGCAGTGCCTGATAGAAGCAGCTGCCTGTGGCCAAACGAACATCACATTTACATTTTCTTTCTTGAACCGAGGAGTGAGACGCGGAATTGCAGTAAATGATCTCCCCTTTCTCTTTTTTTGCCTCCCCCCCAATCGCCTTTAATGCATTGCCTAGAAATCTATTTCTTATCTAATTTTACTGGATGGATCAACAGGGCTGAGAATGTAACCCTTTGTCATCTATAGAAATCTTTTTATCCCATAAAAATGATTAGATTTGATGCAATTAGGATTATGAGGAGGTGGGGGGAGCCTGAGACACTGTGCCTTGTCTACTGCTGGCTGCTGACACATTAACAGCCTGTTTATTAACTGCTTTACATTTGGGCTACGAGCAGTGCATTCTTATGCCTGATAAGCCCAGCACGTGCCCGATAGGAAACGAGAGCCTCACTTTTTTGGGCTGGCCCCCTCCCACCTTTCTGCATATGAATCCAGGAGGAGGGATTTCACCGGGAGCAGAACCTCTGCAGCGGGAGAAATGCACATTTCCATTCGCCACTTCTCCAAGTGTGGCTGCTGCTTGCGTCTCCTGTAGCAGGGAGTATGTGACAGTGGATCTGCTCCTCTCCCTCCCTGCCTGCTTGGTACCACAGAATCCTAGAATGTTTTGGGTTGAAAGGATCATCCCAAGGCCACCGTGTTCCAATCTCCTGCCCCAGGCAGGGACAGCTTCCACTACACCAGGCTGTCCTTTGGATGGGATTGAGGTTTTTGCACCAGAGGCAAGCATTTGTGTGTTCTGTTCCTCCCTACCAGCTCTGGGGCTCAATTCCTTGTCCTCCTCTACCGATGTGACTCTGCTGTGCCTTCAGCCTGGATTTGTTATTGGGGAATTAATTTTGTGAGATAATCTGCAATATTTTTTTTCTCTCTGACGCTGTCAGAGAATATGTATGGCTTATGTCCCAAAAAGTTCAGAAGCACACCTCCCACACCCCTCTGGCTGTGTTCCTCCTGTGTGGCTCTGACGTGGCACAGACACCAGTGGGTGCCTCAGCACACAGAGCAGGGTGGCACTGGAGCAGAGCAGGGCAAATCCCTCCTGGCTCAATGGGAAAACCCAGGGAGGCTCATGCTGAGCTCAGGGAGGTTTTTGTACCACCAAGGATCCATGTGTGTGCTGATCTCTGCTGTCATCCCTGCCCTGGCCGTGGGATGGGTGAGGATGTGGAGCCCTGCAGCTGCACAGGCTCTGAGAGACACCCACAGCCATCCTCCTCTTACATTCCTTTATCTGCAGCTTTTCAAAAGTTGCTCCTCTGTCTTCACACGAGGAAAATTTATTCCTCGGCTTCCCCGGTTGTGAATAACAACTTCTGGCTGGGAGAGAACAGGATCTGACTGTGAGTGATACAGGGCTCAAAGGAAAATTTTACATAAAAACAAAGGGAGAAATTTACTGCAGGTCCTAGAAATTAATAAAACAAGGCTAAATAAATCTGATATTGCACAAACTTTGCATGTAGGCTTCCCCTCTGAGCAGCATCTCCCTGTGAGAGGCACGAAGCTGTGTGCAGATGCTAAAGCGCTTCTCTGACACAAGTCAAAGGCCAAAATCCAGCCTTTGTTTCTCTTGATTGCCAGCACAGTGAGAATATTTAATTCCCAAACGTCTCTGTGCTACTTAACAGCAATTTTCCCTGGTTTTGTTTGCAGATCACAAACACTCCCATGAGGGCATCACTCCCCACCCTGCTCCTCTGTGCTTCTGCTGGTCATCTGCCTTGAATTGCGACTTGTTTCGTGACTTTAAGTGGCTAAAAATAACTTGAGAAATAAGTTTGGGCACAGCAGCTGCACACACCCCTGTGTGTCACGCTGTGCCCGCCGTGACAATGGGATCCCAGCAGTTGGCAGGGCCCTGCTGAGGGGATGCCAGCGTGGGGACAGCTGCCGAGCCAGGCTGGCAGTGCCTGTGCCAGCAGCAGCTCTGACAGGGCTTGGGACATTCCTGCTGCAGCCTGCCAGGGAAACACGGTGTCACCCTGCAGTCCTTGCGAGGGTTTGGTTGCAAACTGTTCTTTTTTAACAACTTGTTTGTAAAAATCAGCTTTGGAGAGGTCTGCCAGCCCAAAGCTCTGTCCCATGACCTGAGTGTGTCATATGTCTTATGCTGAGGGTTTACAGTGGTTTAGTGGCAAAACAGGACACAGATGACTTTTATTCCAGCAAAGGAGGTGGGATATTGGCTATTCCCATTTTTTCAATGGCTAGAGGAAAGTGAGGCTGGCTCAGCTCCTTCCTGCTGTGGGAATCCAACAATCCCCAGGGTTTTATGTTAACTGGGATAACGCTTGTGCAGTACTGGGTTAAGCCTGATTTGTGATCAATTCTCCTTTCTCTTGTCCTCCTCTTTCTTTTCTCTTTCCCATGTTTTTTTCACCCTGAACTGCAGAGGCTGGACAATGGTAAATCTCTCTCATTCCCTTGAACTGCAGGCGAGGGAGCCCAGCAGCCTTTGTGAGCACCTCAGAGCCGAGGCAGTGACCTTGCAGTTTGGCTCCAGCTCATCTCTGCATCCCAGCAAAGCCGTGGGATGGGGGATGAGCCTGTGGAGAAGCTGATGCTTATTAGCCTTCTTCCAGGAGACAGAAACAGCCCCTCATTACCAGGAGCAGAGCAGAGTCCCCTGTCAGGCAGTGACCGAGACCTCGGCAACTTCAGCACGGGGGCACATTTGGTGATTTACAACTCCCAGGCAGCTCTTCCACAGCCACTCCTTGTGCTCCACACAGATAAGCCCAAATCCCTCATTTGAAATGCCAGCAGCAAGACCCTTGAAGAGTTTATGCAAGGTCTTCCCGTCTCTCCTGCCCTGCTGCAGCTCCCTTCCCTCCGGGGAAGGTGAAGACTCAACCTAAAGACACCTCAGGTTCTAAATGTGCCGATGTTGTGCCTCCCCCTTGACTTCCAATTGAAAAAGATTACAAATAATGTTAAATAATATAGTTTATAACCTCAGGGCTGTTTTCAAACGTGTATAGACCAGTTGTCAACAGGCAGAGAGGAAGGGAAGGGAAATTATAGGCTGCACAAAAGAGGAAAGTAAAAGTGAAAGCTCCATAAAAGAAAGTGGAACTATTATGGAGCAAAATGCCAACTCATTACAAAACAGCCAAATAAGAGAGAAATACAGCTTTACCCGTAATAGCAGTTTACAAGGGAACATTGTATTGCAACATAACGGTGGTGCTATAATTTGCTCTAACAACTCCAATTATGCCTTTTATTGATTTGGCAACACATTTAATAGGAGTAGCCACACCTCTTGTGTTACAAATCATTAAAGGTGTTGAACAGTGTAATTTTAAAATTGTCCTTCTCCTACAGATGTCAGTGTGACAGCATAATTTCCCCTGATTTCTGCTATGTAAACAGTGCGTTACAGTAATTTCCCCCTTACAAAGCAGAAATGTTGTCAGCCTGGGTTTTTTTGTGCAGAAACATCCATTTAATATTTTCCCCCAGTCTATTCTCCTAATTGCTGGGGTTTTTTTCCCTTTTTCCTCTTTCTCTCTTTTTTTTCCTTAACTTATCTCTAGAAAATAAACATACTGATTTGCCATCTTCTACAGCAACCTTAATTGCTACTTAAATCTTCAATATGCACTTAATATTGGGGAGGTAAAACCCTTTTAGTTCAATCCTGTTCCACTTCACTCAAGTAGTATTTCAGAGCTGGTTAAAAGTCGTGTATCTGCTGGTAGCAATTTTGACAGGTGATTCCAATTCCAGCGACCGCTTCCTTGCAAAACTCAGAAAGCACCTTGGAAAAGAATCAACTTTTTTAGGTTTTGTCTTCTTTACCACCAAAGGTCTAAATTTTATGTAGGAATTGAGGAGAAACCCCTCTCATGTTGAAGTGGAAGAGGGTTGGAATGAGATGGTCTTTAAGATCCCTTCCAACCCAAACCATGATTCTATGATTCAAAATAGGCATTTGGAGAGACACGTTTGGAGGCATTTGGGCTTTGAGCAGCCTTACCACACAAGGCTGGGCTCAGCTACCAGCTCTGCCTTCCTAAATCCGGAATAAAAGCTTGCTGGTAGGAAAAGCAGGACAAGGGCCACCACCAGGCAGGTTTGGACATTCATACTGCTGAAAAGCCAAGGTGGTTTTCATTGTGCTGCCAGAGGATGGTGGTTTGAGGGTCTGGCTATGCCTTGCAGGGACTTTTCCCACTCTGCTTTGCTCCTGGAGCGTGGGCTGATCCAGCAGGATGCTGTCTGCTGCTGCAGCTCCATCAGCCCATCGTTCCCAAGGCAGGGCCCGGCAGACAAAGAATGTGTTTCCCCTCTCTCTCTCGGAGCACATGCAGGCACTGACGTGTGTAAATGAACCTGACAAGCTCTTTGAAAAACAAATAGAGGCCACCAACCAAGCTTTTGGCACGCCAACACGCCACATGTTTACACCAAAAGTGCCACACTGCCCTGCCTGCCTGGCCCCGGGCAGCGCCGCCTGCATTTGTCTGGCTCCAGCAAACTGTCTCATTAACAGCTGTGTGGGGAAGCAGGAGGGGGCGAGGCGAGGAGGGATGAAAATCCCCCAAGCCCGAGGAGGGTGACATTTTTCACGCCGAAGTGAGTAAAGCAGCTCCGATGGCGCTGCCAGAGCTGACCCCCAGCCCTGCCCATCTGGCAGCCCCAGAACAAAGCCAGCATTGCCGGCGCCAGGGATGGACAGCCGGGGCTGCCAGAGCCTCTCCGGGCCATTTCACACCCCCGTGTGTCCCCGGGTGCCAGACTGAGCTGCCAGGCCCTGCCCGTCCCCACCTCTGGACGTTGATTTGGGTTTGGGCAGGTGTGTGTGAATATCGCGCTGGTGACAGCAGACATGTCCCAGCAGCTGGACAAGGGACCTGCAGCCACCATCACCATGATGGCACCAACCCTCACCCATGGGACTCGCTCTGCTGTCCCCAGGGGTGGCCCTGCAGTGTCCCCAGCTCAGCACTGACAAGGTTTTGGTTCTGGGCCATGGCAGCTGTGCGTGTGGATGTGGAGAATGGGAATATTTCCACATCTGGAAGGCTCTGCAGCCAAGAGGGCTGGAGTGCTGCAGGCACTGCCAAGCAATCTGCAGGTGCATGGAGGAAAACAATGCTGGGTTTGCCAAACCAGCTCCCTGTAATTAGCAGCCGTGCCTCGTGCTTGGGTATGGAAGCGGAAGCCAGAGCTTCGACTCCAATGGAATCTGGGCAAATGATTAACCAAGAGTGACTTTATTGGATTAATTTAAGCTTGTTTGTGGAAATTTGGGGCGCAAAGGCACTCTCAGTTTTCTCAGATGTGTAAATGCATTTCTAAATAACTCCTGGGAGGAGACTGGGGTGGCACTGGAGCGTCACATGCGGGTCACGGTGACCCTTCCAAGGGACAGGAGCAGGGTCAGGTTTCTGGCACCAGCACCGCATTTCTGTCAATTAAAAATAGCTTTTTCCTCAAGTTGTCCGTAGATCCTTGTACAAAACAGCCTACAAATGTCCATAGGGGGAAAGTACTGGGGAAAAAGTGTTAGTGAGGATTGGAGAAACTGTAAATGAGGACTAAGGTGTGAGGGCAGCAGGAGGGAAGGACAGGGGCAGCCAGAGGGACACGGTGTGCTGCCATCTCATCCCTCTGTTCCCAGACAGCCTTGGCTCATCCCAGGATTCCCAACGAGTGGAAAACCAGCTGAGCCTCTGGTTTTCTGAGCCCACTGCAGGTGAAGGAGCTGGAGGAGGGAGCAGTGTGTCTTGAGGAGCTAAAAGCAGAGGAGCTGTGGAGCTGCCTGGTGTATGTGGTGTGGGACAAGGGGACTGGGGCACTGAGCAGATGAATCGTTTTCCTGGGAAGACAGTGGCAAAATTAAAACACAACTCTCTGAAGGCATTAAACTATTGCTTCTTCCAAGAAGTTTGGCTGTGCTAAAAAAGCCGAAAACAATGGGCTTTCACCCCTTTTAGTGAACAACACGTGCAGCCCCTGGGGCCCCATGGTGGCTTTGTGAGGCAGAGCTGGCAGTGTCCTGCAGGGACAGACGTGGGAAATGGGGAAACTGCAGCGTGGCTGTGCTGGGACTGGGCTGGTGTGAGGCTCCGAGCAGGATTTAACTCCCAGCTTTTCTGGGAAGGAAATTTGTTTTGCTAGAACTAATCATTCGCATGCATTTTTCATTAGTGTTATTATCCCAAAGAAAGGCTGCAGTAAAGTACTCAGATATTTGTTACCTCTGGGGGAATTTTACAAAGGGAGAAGGAAGGAGGGGAGTGGAGCTGAATGGCAGCTCCTGTTGGTATTCTGGTGTGGTTCCTCTGAAATGATCTTCCCAATCAGTGCAGACTTAATGCCAAAGCCTGCTCAAATATACAAATCAGATGGAAACATTTCACAGGCTTTATATAGCTTGGTTTGCCTAAGTCTTCTCTGGATGGAAATTGTGAGTAATTTTGCTCTTCCTGGTTTATCCAGCTGTTGATAGTGAGAATTATTCCCTGTGCCAGGTCCCTGCGTGTTCCCCAGATTGGTCTGGGATGTGCCAGGTGTGTGAAGGGCCAAAGGGAGACTGGAGGTTTTTCCTCTGGCTGCTTTAAGGTCCTTCCAACCCACAGCATCCTGTGATTCTGAGCATCTCTGATCCAAGGGATGTGGGTGCTGAGTGGAGGGATTTGCAATGGGGTGATAAATTGGGAGAATAGGATCTGCTGGGTCTGGATATGGAATTCCCACTGCAGGGCACTGCTGACCTCCTGCAGGTGCTGTGGAAACCTGAGCAGTGAAGGCTGCAGGGACATCCCCAGGAGGGGAGAGGAGGGATGGATGCACACCAGCATCTCTGTGAATGTATAGCATGGCAGAGATAATTTAAAAATAAGAAAAAAGTCTCTTGGCTTAGTGAGGAATCTTTACCTCAGCTTGGATATAAAACAAATTAACTGTGATGTAAACAGGAGGTTGGAGAGGCTGCAGCTGTGATTGCTGGTGGAAGGATATCGAAAGTAGGGTGATTCCTCTTTCATAATGATTTTGGTTCCATTTAAGTTGGAGATCAGATGCTCCCCAGTAAAGATATAAATTATAAAGGCACTAAACTTCAGTACCAATAAGCTCCCCAAATTTATTTGCATTTGTTATCTGGCAGTTTCATTTACAGTGAAGAAACTTTCACTGTGGATCAGATCTTTTTAATATTTCCTCATAACTTCCCAGTGACAATCAGTTTTTCCATTAGGAGAGATCAGACACATAAGTAATACTGAGAGAGCTACATGAATACCAAGTCATTCATTAGGAGCAATGCCACTGCCATGAATGCTGAGTGAATAGACTGTGAGGGGACACTGAAAATTAAAGGTTATTCTGGGTTCATTAACTTCTGCACTCCTTTCTAAAACAAAACCTTGGGTGAGAGCAGCCTTTGACTCCTAAACGGGATCTCCTTGTTCCCTAATTTAAAAAATATTAACATCATTTAACTGTTTCCCCTCGCTGCTTAATATATGCAAGAAAAGAAGGGTTAGAATGAATGTTGGTGGAAGTGAGGAACAGACAGAGCAGTGTGTGTGGCCATGGCTCTGCTTTCCTTTCCCTGGACACCCTTCTGTGCCCCTCGGGCTCCATGTGCAGCAGCTAATTCTCACGTTAGTTAGCCATGAGGATTTCCTGGGAGCAGGCAGGGAGCTGAGGATGCTGCCAGGGGGCTGCACTCCCTCTGACCCCCCAGGACAGCCCTGGGTGAGCAGCAGGCAGAGCTGCTGGATTATTTGCTCCCAGTGCCCATCTTGCTTCTCAAACAAGGATCCTGGGCGCCGCAGCCTAGTCCCTCACTTGACCTCCTGCAAGTGTTTAAAACCAACCTCCAGCACTCTATAGGGGACAGCAGTCCGACTAATGCAGCCTTTAATATCACATAATAGTTGGATAACATGGCCTCGGTATTGAAATGTAGTGTTCTGAACCGAAACACACTTTGCCTGCTCTCTGCTCACATACTTAACCAAACAGGCAGAATCCCTCTCCTCGGAGCAGTGGATAAGGCTCTTTCAAACAGTGTCTCTAAAGCCCTTGGTAATTCCTGGATGGAGATATGAGAGAGCAGCTCTCAGCAGCTCGCTCTAAAGCCAGCAATAATATTTCTTCCTTACAGAGTCTTATGTTCCTACTATTTTATTCTGATTTTCTGTTTGTGTACACAGGCCGCCTTCAGTCAAACGAGAAAAAGTGGTGTGGAACCAGCAGCAGTTTTTCTCTGCTGCAATCTCCAAGGCAGCAGAAGCCACAGGGCTGCTCTGTGGCTGTGGTGGATGTTGGAGGTGCAGAGAAAAGGTCCTTTATGCGGTCAGAGCGAGCAAACTGTGCCTGTTGTCTTTGCATTGCAGGCATCAGAATTCAAGTTTCCTTTCCTGGGCTGTTTCTGTTAGGTTTGGGTTAATAACTAGAATGGTTTGGGTTGGAAGGGACCTTAAAGCCCATCTTGTTCCAGCCTTGCAGTAGACCAGGTTGCTCAGGGTCATATCCAGCCTGGCCTTGGACACTTCCATTTGTCCTGTAATTGTCACTCATGTGTGAGTGATCCCTCTGTGAGTGATGTATGACTGGGTAAGGACCAGGAGACAAAAATGGAGCTTTGTGTGTGGATTGTTCCATGGGAGGAGCGACTGCACAGCCCAGCCTGGTTGTTTTGTTCATTTATTAATCCCAGGCAATTATTACCTCAAATTCTCAGGGTAAAGACTGCAGGTGATTCCATCACTTTCGTGATAGAGAAGAATGACTGAGACCCCAGAGAGGAGCTTTAGTTTGGAGGTGAGAAGAGGTCCTGTGTTTTTTCTGGATGTTTTTGGTTTTGTTGTGCTTCTTGCAGGAGTCAGTGAACTCCCTGGGCTGGTTTGTCCCTCCTGAGTCAATCACAGCTTAAACCTTGATTTCAGAAACCTCCAGAGTTCAGCCTCCCTCCAGCAGAGCATTAAGCACATCCCTAAATTCATGCATCCCCAGCCTCCAGCTGGGGAAGCCCAAAATGTGGTGACCCAGACGAGGTCAGAGCTCCTCCCGAGCTCCTTCCCACCATGCCCGAGGTGGAAGCACCTCGCCCTGCTCACGGAATTCCCAAATTCCCAAGCCATGCACCTCCCGGCTCTCTGCATAGCCAGGAGCGAAGCACAGCCGTGTCGCACTTTTGTTGCAGAGCCCGAATCCGTGTTCCTGCAGGGGAGGGGGAGAAACCTCACGTCTCGTTTTATTTTTCCTCCCTTTCCCTACATGAGTTAATCTGTTTAGCTCTTTAACCTGTGAGCCGAAGGAATTCTCAGCCAGCGACAATGGGAAAGCTTTTGAGCTGGGGATGAGGGAGGTGGAGAGGAGAGAGGCTGGGGAAAAACGCCTGGGAGGTGGGGCTGGCTGGAAATAAAATATCCTCCCGAATTTCGGGCTGGAAAACCGTGCCGATGGTGGAAGGCGAGAGGTTAAACGGAGGCAGAAAAGTTTGTGTCAGCCCTTTTCCGATTTTTCCCTTCTCCAGCCGCCACCTCCTTTGCTCTCCTCTCTCCCCCGCCCCGCCGCCCCGACCCCCCTCCCCGCCTGGGAAGAAGGAGGTTTGCTGTCTTTGTATTTTAACTGTAGCAAAAAGATTAAATTGTTTACGAGCTGCGAGCCCCGGCTGCCTGGATGAGCTGGGAGAGACAAAGATAGACAGTCTAATTCTCCGGTGTACTTTGTGCTTCCGTCCCCCTGCGCTGCCACTAATTCTTTTATCTGGCCCCAACACTCCAGGCATTATGTGCATTCATAAAAAAAAAAAAAAAAGGAAAACCTAAAAAAAAAAAAAATCCTAACTGAAGCAGGCAAAATTACTGTTCTCTGCGCTTTACCTCTGATAACAATCTCTTGAATACTGATTACTTTTTTTTTCCCCCAACACAAAGCGACCAACACAAGTTGGTCTTTAACCCTTTATCTTTAGCAAGCAGAAAGACACGAGGAACATCTTACTCAGTTGGAAAAAAAAATAGCATACAGAAGAATTACTGTTATCTCCTAGCCAGAAGAGGAACAGCAGAGATAAGAAAAGCCTGAAGAATTAAAAGGAACGTTGCATTTGGGCTGTAAATTCGTGCTGAAGCTGGTTCTATTTGTCTGTCACTAGGGTTCATAATTTTTCGAGGTTGTTTTGATAGACTTATTGTGAAGACTGCATAGAAAACTCATCAGCATTTGTTGCCTCTGAGCATTATTGTCAGTGGTAACCGCATGGTTATAGACTGGAGGAAGATAATGGTTGAAGTATAAAGGAGATAAAGGCAAAACCTCTTCTCATTAAGGGCTATCTCCACCTCTGCAGACTCTACAGTATTGAGTGACTGGCGCTGGTGCATTGGGCATAAATTATAGCAAAAAAACTAAAGGCAGCATCATTATTTCGAAAAAGTTATAATGACATGCCACGGGCTTAAGACCTATTTACACCAAAGGGGGACAATAAATACAGAGAGAGCTCGGTGTGGAGTGACCAGCAGTGCCTCCCTATCGATTGGGAGACATCAGTCTGCAGGGAGGCTGCTCTGAAAGGGGTCTGCTCCACTCTCCATGGTACCTACACACCCCAAACCCACTGACTCCCACAGAAAAGGGACCTCCGGGGCAAAAATGTCATTTGGGGTTGAGGTTTAACTTCTTACCTGGGAAACCCCACCCTGGCCAGATCTTCCCCTGCAGGTTTGTGCAGTGCAGTCACCTAAAAGGGCAGACAGGGCTGTGGGAGTCTCTCCCATGCACTTCCTTGGTGCTGTTGCATTGCTGCCCTGCCCTTTCCATTTATTTTTTCCAGATTGCTGTTCTGCAAAGGGATAAAGTCTCCTTTCCACTGCTCTTTCTGGGTGCTGCTCTTTTCCCTGAACATCCTCAGTGGCCTGTGGTTTGATCTCTTTATCTTCAGTGTGGTGGGGGAAGAATTATGTTCAGATTCCAGCCAGGTCCACAGCAGATAAAGCACACTCCTAAAGTTGTTTTTATTGGGCAGGATTGTAAAGAGCACTCTGTGCACCTGCAGCACTGATTATCTGGAGCTTTCACAGGTACTTTCTAAATTGGAATTAGCTTCCAGTGCCCCTCTGAGGAGGAGGATTTCTTGCACTTGGAGAAACTGAGGCCCAGAAGAGGCTGGGTGAAGCTGGTAAGGTTTTCTGGCAGCACTTGCCTTGCCTGGACCCAGAGCCTTGCTCTGATCACTAACCCAAGTGCCTTTTCAGTGGCTGTGCTGGATTGGTGACCCCAGAGGCTCCTGCTCTGCTCTCCATGTGGCACATGGAGGGTGAGGAGCACCTGCTGCTGTCCCTTTGTATTTCAGGGCTGGTTCAATGGGATGATCAAACACTCCCCAGCCCGTGCAGTTCAGCTTTGCTGCTGCAGGGCCCAAAGTGTGCAGTGCCCTTGCTGCTTCTCTGTCCCTCCATGCCATGGGCCATGCAGGGCTGTCATCTGTGTGTCACAGCCCTCTCAACCCACTTGTGACATTGTGACATTCAGACAAACCTTCTGTTGTGTTGGAATCGCAGAATCCTGGAATGGTTTGGGCTGAAGGAGCCTTAAAGCTCATCTTGTTTCATCCCCTGCCATGGGCAGGGACACCTTCCACTGTCCCAGGTTGCTCCAAGCCCTGTCCAACCTGGCCTTGGACATTCCAGGGATCCAGGAGCAGCCACAGCTTCTCTGGGCACCCTGTGCCAGGGCCTCCCCACCCTCCCAGGGAAGACTTTTTTCCCAATATCCCATCTAACCCTGCCCTCTGCCAGTGTGAAGCCATTTCCCCTTGTCCTGGCACTCCATGTCCTTATAAAGAGTCTTTCCTGCAGGCTCCCTCTGGGTGCTGGAAAACCACAATTATATCACCCAAAGCCTTCTCTTCTCCAGGCTGAGCATTCTCAGTTCTCCCATCCTCTCCCCGCTGTGTGAGGGAGTAGAGCAGGTCTGTGCCACCCTGACAAAGCCTCTCACTCTGCAGGGAGGGAAGGATGGCCCTGCCACCCCTCCTGCTGTGTCTGGAAGGACAGGGACAGCCACTCCTGGGATTTGCTGGTTAATGGGCAGAGATCCAGCAGATGCCTGGCAGAGTATTGGATCCATCCGTAATTCAGGGAGAAAATTGTGAGGAAATGTGAGTTCTGGTTTCATTTCTGAGGCTGCCCGTGACATAGTGCCCAGTCTGCAGGGGGATAAGGGCAGCTATAAGGCTGTTGCACTTGATTTGGAGGTTGTTCTGCTGTTGCCACCAACTTATTGATAATTTTGAGCTTCACTACAAATCAAGGCAGGCCCAGGAGGTGGTTGTTGATATCCAGTCTGTGTTCCTGGCCTCAGCTTTGTCACTGGCACTGAAATGAGATTGTGGCTTTGGTCTCCAGCTCTAAAGCAAAGCTGTGCCAGCTGCTTCAGACACTCCTGGGGGTGAAGGTTTGTGCTGGTTTGGGGACAGAGCTGGTTTGGGGTCAGTGGCAGGTGGGGCACTGAGAATGAAGCTATTGGGATCAGAGCCTCGAGGAGATCAGTGGGATGCATTCCCACCACTGGAGGAGGCAGATGTGCCATTCCATGAGGACTCAGGTATTTGGGTGAGAGCTCAGGGAAGCTCAGGAATTTCCTCCCGGTGCCTTTCCCAGGGTGATTGGCAGCCAGCAGGGAGGAGGTTGCTCTGCAGATGCAATGTTTGTGTCTCTGTCCTGAGTGGGCTTTCCAGATTGCTGATAACCCCAGGGCTGGCTGAAGAAATGTCACTCTAAATACAGGTATCGACCTCAATAGAAATATTTTCATTTTACAGTGTGAAATGCCAGCAACGTTATCTACCTGATGGCTCACAGATTATAATGTCTGTTCCTTCCCAACACAGGTACAAGCCTTCCATTCAGGCTTACAATAAATACAGACATGGGTTGCGGTAATATTTCATTTTTGATGGTATAGCCATGGGTTTTGATTATATAAATCAGGCTTTAGAGAAGGAATACAGCTTTGTGACTGACTGAATAAATAAGTAAATGCAAATGTAAAAGTCTTTACAAAAAATAATAATAATAATAATAATGATAATAAACCCCACAGCTTTCGAATGGACATTCAGGATCAACTAGAAAACATTGCACTCTTGGTGTGAATAGGAGAAATCAGTTGGGTGCAGCATGCAGGCGGGTTCCTGATAAACTAATGCTCCTTCACACAATTTACAATCCAACTGAATTCATTTGCATGACAAAATTGGCTCGGGTATTCATGTGTTGCAGCAAGACAAGTGTAACATTACAAAGAACAAGTAACCATGGGGAAGGTTAATGCAGACAATAAGGAAATACAATGACATGAATCAGGTTCTTCTTTTGCCAACCTTTTATCTGAAATAGAAAAATAACAAGCTCCCACCCCCCATTCCTCCTTGGGAATAAAAGAGTTGTTTTATGGAAATGGGGGGAGGGAGAAAATGTGCAAAGTTGGCAAATAAAGGTCTGTAATTTCTTTTTTCCCACCTCACGGATTTGCAACGTGTGTGCAGGGAAGGTGGGAGAGAGGAAGGATGGGATGTTGTTATTTTGGAGGAGGTGATGCTCAGGCAGGTGGAGGTGATCCATCAGTGAGGGACACTACCTGGGAGCTGCAGTTCAACATCCTGCATAGTTCACTGCCCTTGGGTTGAATTCCATCCTCCTGGGGCAGAGAACTCGAGGTCTGTCAGCCCAGGCTGAGCTCTGCAGGACATGAGGTGCTCACTTGTAAGGACACTGATGGATTTCAGTCATTCTGGCATTACACACAGGACGCTTGGTGACAATCCAGTCAGAGCTTTGGTTGGAATGACCTGGGCAGAATTCTTCATTGCAACCCGAACAGCACATTGTTGGTTTATTTAGTTCAATGAATGTTTAAAAAGACTTCTCCAAGGGGTGGAGAATGTGTTCATTGTTCTGGGTGAGCCTTTGGGATGAATCCCTGCTCTTGCAGGGTGTGGGTTTGGGGCAGAGGCTGGACAGTCAGAAAGCTGAAGGGTTCTGAAGCTCCTCCAGCTCCAGTGCTTTGGAGAATTGTGTGTCTCCTTCCCAGGAGTGTGGTTTGGTGCACACCAGAGTGGGTTTGGTGTGGGTTTGGTGCACAGAGTGGGTTTGGTGCACATCAGAGAGGGTTTGGTGGCTCCTGGGTGGAAGAGCTGCCCGGAGAGCTGGACTGACCCCACCGAGGTGAGCCCTGGAGGATATCCTGTGCTCAGAGACCTCTCTGCTGCTGGGCACTCGGGGCTGATGCTGCCTGTCCCTCACCACTTCACTCTGCAAGCACTGGGCAAACCTCTTGCAGCAGGAGAGGCTCCAGTAAGTGCAAATTCTAATTATTGCAGCCCAGAATTTCTGGGAGAGGAGAGCTGTGCTGGCTAATTGGCTGAACGCTCCGAGCTGGCTGGGAACAAGGACCATGGCACTCTGTGAGCAGACAGCTCCTTCTCCTCATTGTTCTCCAGCTGGAGTGCTGAGCTCCCTTTCCAGCCGGGATTAGAGCTCTGACAGGAGCTCTCACTGAGTACCAAACCCCTCTTTAGATCAGCTCTGCTCAGCTCCACAGCAGGCTTGGCCCTCAATTGCCTCCTGCAACAAATCTCTAACAAGTTGACAAACGACTAATTTTAATTTAATCTTTCAGTTTCCAACTTAATGATGAAAAGAAGGAAAAAAAAAATGCAGGGGAAGGAAGTGCTCCCCCGCATCTTCCCTTCACACCGTTGGCTCAATGGGGAGTTTCAGTGCTAAACTGGAGAGGAGAGCAATAAGAGCCTTACGTTTTTGAATTAAATTTAACCCTGGGGTGCCACTGCTTCAGAGCCTTTGGAGGCAGAGTTGTAAATCATGGCAGCAGATTCTGCTTCTGATGAGCACTTCCCATCATGATGACATTTAAACTATTAATTAATTAGGAGAGAGCAAGATGAGAAGATTTGGAATTCTCCCCTTTGGATAATTACTGTCGAACACATTTGTTACTGTAATGAACGAACAGGATGTGACTTCAGCCCTGCGTGTGGGTCTTCCCACAGTATTGTTATTATTATTATTTTAGTCCACCTTAAAAGGAGAAAGAGAGGGTTTTTTCATTGGAATGCTAGATAGAAATAATTTGTGTTGTAGCATTAGAGCAAACTTAGAGTTGGGAAGGAGTAAATGGGTGATAGAGTGAGCTGTGAGTGTTAGATATTCCAAGCCAAATAAGCCCTTCTTTGAAAACTTATTTTGGACGGTGATGCTGAGCCAGGTGTGTGCAGTGAGCTCCTCTGGTGCTGGGGGAGTGTCCTGCTGGAATGATGGAGATCCTTCCCAAACCCTGGGAGGAGCTGTGGACACTGTCAGGCTGAACTGTGACCTCCTTGCCAAGCCACCCTTCCCACCTTCCTTTCAGAAAGATTATTTTGAAGTTTTTCTGGTTTTCCCCATTTCCCCCAGGATTTTATCCTCTCTCAGAGCAGTCCCTGCTCTCTCACAGCATCACTGCCAGCAGAGATCCTTGTTTACTTCTGCAGTGTTAATATGCCCTTTGCAGATAATCAATCTTGCCTGGCAGGATCAATTAAAATGAAGTGGGGATGTTCCACGTACCTTGCAAATTTAACTCCAGTTCTACTCCCACCTGGAAAAGCACATTTGCAGAGCTGCTGGGCAGGATGATCCCTGTCTGACTGTAACAGCACTGACTCTTTCACCAAAGGAATATGTCTGGATTGGCTCTTCGAGGGGAGTTACTAATTAGTCATCAGGAACGTGTAAGGTTTGGGCAGAACCTCCCTAATGAGGACATTGGGGTTTTGTATCACTTGGCTGTCACCTAAACCCCTTTCTTTCCCTTTTGGGGCCATCTGGGGTGTCCAAGCAGATCAATCAATATCCTGCAGCCCTGGGGAGGCTGGGGTTGCGTTCTTTCTCCTTGCAGCAGCCCTGTTGCCCTGGGATGGAGAGGTTGTGCTGCTGCTGTTTTCAGTCCCCTGCAGCTCCCAGGCACTGCATGGGCCTGATTTTCCAGAGGAGAGAGCTCTCTCCCTGTTTTTAGCTGCAGTCTGGCCCTGGAGAATTATCCTCAGGTGCTCCAATGATTTTCTTTTACACAGAAACATTTACATTTGTTATTTTAAGCAGAGCTGTCTCTAGGTACTTCTTTGTCATCGTACTCATTTTAACTTTCCGAAGAGTTTTTTTTTCCTCTTGGATGTTTCCATGACCTATTGATATTTTTCTGTTTAAATGTCTCTGTTCAAAGTTGTGGTGGTTTTTTGGTGTCCTAAATGAAGTGAGTTTGGGCTCCCTCTAAGTTCCTGGTGTATAAAAATCCCCCTGGAAAGAGCAGCCGTGCTTTAACCTGGATTTTCTTCCTCAGAACTTTTGCCACTTGGGACGCTGATCTTTCCATAGACAAGCTGTAGACTTCTCTCTGTCAAAAATAGAAATACTAATTCCTTTTGTGGAAAATCAGATCATTTTCCCAGTGGAGAAAGAAGTATTTTTAATGTGTACTTGCAGGAGAGTGACAGCAAAATTCGCTGGGTTTTGATCTTTGCTTCTTTTTGTCACCACAATTCAGAGCGAGGGGTTCTGCCTTTGCTCTTATTTTTGTTTAGTGATCAGTGGTTTTTTGTTTGATTTTAAATTTCTGTGATTTTTTAAAAAATATAATTAATTGGACCAGAAAATATTGGGGTGTTTGTGGAAAGGGCTAAAAATTAAATCTAACCCAAAGAATATTTGAGGGAGGTGACAGAATTAATTTGTTTGTGCTCTGGTATAAGCCAAGATGACGCCAAAACCCTTTGGAGACAGATAAATGCTTCATGTGGAAGTCAGAAAACACACAATCAGGCAGCAACAATCATCTTTCTGGAGATTCCAGATAATCCAGGCTTCAAAGCAAAACCTGTGTTTTGGAATATTCATTCTCTGATATTCAAACATCCAACTTTGTTCTTCTAATTATTATTATTCTTTTGATTCTTTTGATCAGACAAGTGCTATAAGGGTCTTAAAAAGGGCAAAATAATTATTTCCTTTATATCTTAATACCCATGTGATGCAGAGGCTTTGGTGGAGAAAGGAATATTTTTTTTGACAAATCCAAAGGGGGAAGCTTGGCAACATGGTAGAGTTGAGTGTAACCATAAATAAAACCCTGTGTGAATTCCCCCTTGGAGACACTACAGATCTATTGAACAGGGCACCCTCTCTATAAAAATTGTTCTTGAGAGGTAATAGCAAGCTATACATTATGAAAAAATATAGCACAGGGATTTGCTGTACTTGGAGCAAAACTATGAGAAAAATGGTGGGAGGTAATAAGGGATTGTCGTTCCATCCCATTAGAAATGTGTTTTATTCCAGACACCCAGATTTTATCTTCCCCCCTGCACCTGAATTAGAAATGAAACTGCCAACTTTCTAGAATGTGCAAGGATCCACACAGTAATGTGTTTGGGGTTTTATTCTTTTTTTTTTTTCCCCTTCCTTTTTATTTTTGGGAAGCTAATTAGGGCCAGCATAGATAAAGCACGCTGTGTGTTATGAGACTGTAAATAACAGAAAAGGGTTTTCTTAGGAAATTAGCACTAGGACACACAGGAAGCTATGAAATCAAATGCCACAAATATATACTGTATTCTCTACATAGATTAAAATAATAATAAAAAACCTCTAAACCCAGCCATATCCAGGAGGGAATCCTCAAGGATTGGACCGGCACAATCCTGTAAAAGAAGAAGTTGAGTAAAAAAAAATCCACTCATTTCTAAAGAAATTTCCCAGATTAGATTTGTAAATCAAAAACCAATATATAACATGCAAGAATTGATCTGTTTTATATTCCTCAGTTACATTTTTGTGAAGCACATTTAGAAGATTTAGAACGTATTTGCGCCTGCTGGTTGAGCCATTATATGCTTGAGTTCATACATCTATTTGTGAGGCTATAAAACAGGCATCGACTACCCATGTAAATTGTGTTCTCCACAATAAATTATATGCATACTTGCAAAAATACATAACTGCTGTTGGTTGGCTTACGTAGGCTGAATACTAATGATGTTTAAAGTTGTATTGTCCCTCTTCTCGGGCCTAATTTAGCCTCTACATCAAAAATTATGTAGGAAAAAACACTTTATCCTCTCACTGAGAAATAAAATGGCACTTACGGGCATCCACATATCTTTCTTTTATGAAACACCACCATTTTCATACTAATTTTAGCTGCAGAGGGTTCATGGCAAAGTCTGTCTCGTGCAAACCTCTGAGGAGGTTTCAGTGTGTGCACACATGCACAGCTCTGTGAAATGTGGTTTTGGGGGAGTTATAGAAATGGATTGGGGTTTGTGCCTGTGAGACACACTCAGGGACAGTGGGATCCTTTCTGACAGTCAGGGCATTTTGAATTCCTAAAGTTTTGTAGCTGTACCTCAGGGTTCAGGGCAGACATCCTGGCAGTGCTGTCCTCTTGCTCTCCCCACTCCCTGCTGCCCATCTGGGCACCACTGGCTGCATTAATTGGCTTTGCTCCTGTTTCAGTTGTCCCAGCACCTCCTCTCCCAAAGGCCTGAATTTGGGTCATTTTTGGGGCTGGGGTGGTGCAGCACCTCATGGGCACTTTCTGTTTGTAGGGGCAGAGAGCAGGAAGGGCCAAAGGTGCCCTAGGATCTTCCCAGGTTCTCCTCCCAGCTCAGCCCTCACTCTGCCCTCCTCTCCTCATCCTGCACTCCACTGATAACATTCCCTACCTCTCCTCAGCCTCTTCCATCAACCTGCTTTATTTATTCCTTCCACCAGTTATTCTTTCCTTGCTGTTTTTCGCTCAGACCTCTTTCCTTTCCAGGTTTTCCATCCCTCAGTGCATTTCCCCCTTTATTCCTGTCTCTCTCCATCCCCTCCCCACTGCTGCAGTCCTTCCTGCACACACTCTGTGCCTGCAGCTCATCTCCCCGTGAGCGATGGATCACTGAGGGTACCCCGAGTGGGAGAGGAGAATTTCCCAGTCCTCCTTCCCCGTGTGGGGAATATGGAAGCTGTCACACACTTCCTCTGCTGCCCAATGATGTGGAGGAGAATAATATATCCCTTTTATTGGGCTCACAACCAGGCAGAGGAATGAGAGAAGCAAACTAAAGCCTCCTTCTTCCTCACCCAGAATATCCCGATTTCCTTCTAGCTCTAAGGTGCATTATCACCCCCATTCCAGCCAGGATTTTGAGGAGTCCTCTGGAAAGGCTTAGGCTGTGTTTTTGGGGACAAAGCCATGCAGACAGGAGGACAGCTCTCTGCAGTGACAGAGGGATGTGCTGTGAGGCTGGCAGGCTGCAGGAGCCACTGTTCCCTGCTCCCTCCAGGCACAGGGAAGGGCTGGAAAACTCAGCGCTGCTTTTCCAGCCCAACCTCTGCCACTCTCTGCTGAAATAGAGGTTGTATCCCGGGACTAGCACTAGTCAAACTCTCCAAAAAGCAGCTCACAGGGCTTGCTTTGCCAGCGCCCTGAGCTGAGGGGAGGAAGGATGGGTAAAAACCAACTCAGAGTGAGGGCTAGAAGGACCCATAATGAAGGGTGGTGATGTGCACAGGGGTTTGTACATGGTTTATACACATCCATATAATTTGCTTTGTTGCTTTCCTTTGTGTCTGCTTATACCTTTAACTTCTGGGGGGAAAAGTCCTTCCTGGAAGAGCTCTGAGGTGCCCAAATAGCAAAGGAGTTGTTGGGGTTTGTGTGCAGGGGCAGCTTTTGGGACCTGGGCTGGGAACAGCAGGCTACACATGTGATGACAAAGAAAATCACACCCTGTTCACACCCTGCACTGCTGATTTATTTGGTGTCATGGTCCTGGGAGTCTGTGGGACAAAGCCTCAGCATGGAGGTGTTTCTTAGGAAGGGGTGGCAGACCTTCCCAAAGGAGCACCCACTTTTGGGGGCAGGACTGGGTGTTTGTGTCCTAACAGAGCAAAGCTCTGGAAGTGCCTGGAGTGCAGGAAATCCTCCTGGGGCAGGGAGGTGATCATGGCCATGTGGCCCTGAAGTTCACCCTCACTGACCCCCAGGATGGGTCCCACCACAGCCCCTTGGATGAGAGTGCTGCTTTAACACCACAGAGCCTCCGAGTTCCAGTGGCTGACAAAGTAACCCAGATATAATTTTCCTTTGTGTCAGTTCTAACCACTAAAATTAGTATTAAGAGACACAGAAAGCTCAGTGGAGTTTTCCCAGTTTATCCTGCGGCTAATCTTTTTATATCTCTTTTTTTTTTCCTTCTCTAAAATCAGGGGGAGGGGAAGCCCTTTCATTCCCTGCAGCTGGCATGTCTAAACTCCTAACATATGTGCTTCTTATCCAACATACAGTAGCTTAGGACTTTTCAAAAACACAGAACCCCTGAATCCAATAAAATTGCAAATTTCACTGTATTTCACAATATCCTAAATAAACATGAACAGCGTGCATTTCTCTTTCTGGCATCAAATATTAATCTGTCCGTGGTCGGAAATGTGCTTTCCATCTTGTGTGCGCTCACATTGGGTAAACACTTGGGAGATTGCTATTCCAGACCTTTCATTCTCTCCTAGAGTCAAGAGCATGACAAATTTTTCTCCTAATTACACCTGCCACTGTTTGCCTTCTAATACTGTAAATCCTCCATCACATAGTTTTTCAGATTCAGGATTAGGTTCCTTCTCTGTCATACAAATGATTGGAGGTGCAGTTAGCAATGCACATTAGGAATGTTTAGGATGGGTTGGCTCTTTTTCCTAAGTGAGGAATCTGCGTGAGCAGAACTCGATCCACTTTTAACATGTGATGTTGAACCAGCACCTCTGGGTTGGTTTTTCTGGATGTTTTGGACCAGCAGAACCTCCTCCCTCTGTCTGAGAGCACAGCCCTGAGCTTGGCTCTGGTTTCTACTTTGTTTGGATTTGGCTGATGCTGGAAATGATATTTCCCTGGGCTCTCTCTGGCTGCAGGGAGCAGATTTTGCAGAAGGATGAGGATCTCCCTCCAGAAATGAAGCAGTCCTGGGGGTGGCAGAGGATCCTGCTCTGCCCAGTGCTCCTGGCCACAGCAGGGCTTTCATGGTTACCATGCCCAGAGAAGCTGTGGCTGCCCCTAGATCCCTGGAAGTGTCCAAAGCCAGGCTGGACAGCGCTTGGAGCAGCCTGGGACAGTGGAAAGTGTCCCTGCCATGGTGGGGGTGGAATACATGAGCTTTAAGGTCCTTCCAACCCAACCCATTGTGGGATCCTGTGATCCCAGAGGAGTATGAAATCCAGGGATGTGAAATCCAGGGATGTGAAATCCAGGGGATGTGAAATCCAGGGATGTCTCTGGAGGTAGTGCTGTGTTTCCTTTATTTTGCTTGCAGCTCTGAGAGTGCAAGCAGTGAAGAGCAGGCAATGCAATGTGTGCAAGCAGAGGACAGCAGTGCAACACCAACCCCAGGCTGCCCTTCCCAGCATCTCTGCTCCACTTTGCAGGTGGCAGAGGGATGGGGGCAGCAGTGCCTGCCGGATTCCTCCTGCTCTGGCTTTATGTTTAAGTGAAAGCCTCTTGGGCACGGAGGCCGTTTCGCTTTGCTGCTACAAATCCTCCATTAACGCCTTGCAGCAGGGGGGCCCAGAAATTGGGCCAGCTCCGAGCTAATCGAGAGTTAATACACAAATGATGAGCTGGGAGAGAACCAGGCTTGTGATATGGGTGAAGGACACGCAGTGAGGAAGAACAGCAGCAGAGATGGCCACGGTGTTTGTGTGCCTGTGCTCCAATTGGCCGTGAAAAGGACTTTGCACATGACCTTGGGATGTGTTTGTGTCCCAAATGCAGCCTGTGTGACACGGTGTGAGCCAGGGACATGGGACACGGGTGACACACATCGTTCCTGCCCCGGGGGCAAATGACACGACTGGTTTAGTGGTTCAGAGTGCAGCCCCAAAGGTCAGGCTGGTGCTGTGGAAGCAGAGGATGAGGGGGTTGCACAGTTTTTGGGGTGTGGGAGCGTTGCTGTGGGTTCCAGTGTGGGGAATAAATCGAGGGCTTGAGCCTGGAGAGAGGAGTGAGACAACAGCTTTGATTCCAGGTGAATAAGCTGAGCTCAGTGTGGATGAAGGGAGCAGGAATGTCTCTCTTCCTGCCTCTCAGTACTTGTTTAGCCAACTACCACAGAAATAATAACTCTTTCCCTCCTGGGAGGCTTGCACAAGTTACATATATTTTGCTGGAAACCTGGGCAGAAGGAAAGAATCTGGTTCATTATAAATCATCCCAATTTCCAAAGTGTAAGTCACAAAACTGCCCTCTCCCTGATCCATTTCACAAGACTTTTTGGCTATTTTGGATTCTCTTTTTCTTTGAGAAGCTGGCAGATTGAGTAGATTAACTTTACTTTGTTTGAAAAAATTCCCACTCATAGGAAAAGCTTTTTATTTTTCCATTATATAAAATCCAGTCTTTCTCCTGGCTGCATCCATTCAGGACAGCCCCTTGAAGGCAGCCTGGGGAACGAGCACCCCCAGCTTTGGCTGGGGCTCTCAATACCTGGCATTTCGGGTACATGTATTGGATTATTCTGCACCCCAGCACAGGCTGCAGCCCAGCCCCGCTGATTTACAGCAGCCAGGAGGGGTTGTGGCTCTGACCTGCTTGTGACCCCAGCAGAGAGCAAGGCAACGTTTGGGTGAAACACAAACAAAAGGTTAAATGCTCCAGTTCCCTGCTCGGACAGAGCCAATCATTCTGCAGAGACTCTGTCCCCCTTTAATTGGTGCTTTATTTCACGCAATATTTCTTCCTCCTCCTTGCTCTCTCTCCCTCTCCCCTGCGCTTGTCCACGCAAACTCACCCTTAAAACAAACTCATCCTCAAAACATCTCAATAGCAGCCACTTTCCAACCCAGCCGCAGCTCCTTCCTAGCCCTCTTTACCGGGGGCTGCATAACATCTCCACCACACTGGCACATTTAGTGAGTTAAACCTCTAAAAAGGCTTCCAGCCTTTCCTTCCAGCCTTTCCTTCCAGGGCTGCTAGCGCCGTTGCCCTATTTTTCCGTGGGTGGAGAGCGCGGTGCCTGGCACGGGGCTGTGCTTTGGCAGCTCGGGGACAGCCGAGGCGTCCCTGCCTCCTCCCAGCGGGTTCGCTCGGCTCCTGGAACGGCGGTGAGTCACGGACAATATGGTGCAGATCAGCAGACA
Organism: Entomyzon cyanotis; assembly: GCA_024500445.1. Lineage (NCBI taxonomy): Eukaryota > Metazoa > Chordata > Aves > Passeriformes > Meliphagidae > Entomyzon > Entomyzon cyanotis. The sequence continues at coordinate 4,312,865 of JAKEPQ010000673.1, forward strand.
GGGAGGGTGAGGACATCCCTCGCTTTTGTCTCCTGCCCGCAGCGGGGAGAGGAGAAGGAGAGCTGCTGCACCTCCCAGCCTGCCCGCTTCCCCCTCTCCTCCTGCACTTCCCCAGCAGGAACGATCCAAAACCCATCGGATCGGTGTGTTGGAAAGCTTCCAGAAAATGTTACCTTCTCACTGTGCTTACTCTGGCATCATCACCATCCCGCTGTGGGTTTTTTCAAAGCGCGTAGGGTAAAGGTAAAAGGGAAGTGTTCAAGGTTTGTCCTGGCAAAGGAGGATGCCAAAAATCCCGAGGCAGATGGCTCAGCTCCCAGCCCTGTGGCTAACCTAAGGAAAGGGTTAAAATAATCGGCATTTAACTCGGCAGACAGCGCTCTCCATGTCACACATCCCTCCTTCCAGCTGATCAACTGGCTCCCAGGCAGGCTGGTGACATGCCCGACATCAGACAGGGAATTTCAGGGGGTTTATGCTAAACAGGACCAGCTGTGCCTGTCCAAACTGGCTCTCTGTGACCAAACTTTGCCTGTTCTGCAGAGCTGGGAAAGCGAAGCAGAAGGAAAAGCCAGGTGTCCTCCCTTGGAGTGGTGTTGGCTGCTCCCGCTGATGAATGAGCGCGGGACGTAAACGTTGAACTTTGATTAATTCCCAGTGTCCAAAGCCCGCTAGAACTTGGCCATTTGGCCTCATTGAAAGCGGCACTCAGATGTCACCGTGATAGGGAAAGCTGAAAGCACCTCCAGCAGCAGCAGCGGCTGTAAACCATTGGGAGGAGGAAGTGACAGCTCGGAGTCATCTCACTTGCCATCCCTGCAGGGCTGTGCCGCATAAACCCGCGCGGCGTGAACGGCGCTGCTCCCAGTTACAGCAACAGAGCCGTGATGAATGGAACTAAATGAGCTGAGGCACTCCATAAAAAGTGTTTGCCTTCATTTCAGCCCCACAATCGGAGTTTATGAAGTCGTTGTTCAAGATAAATAGGAGCTGCTGCAATAAGTTCAAACTAGTTTAGGAAACTGGAGGTCCCTGTCCCAGAAAGGGTGGTTTTTCACCTCAGAGCACTTCTGTTTTCTTTGGGATTGTTTATGGTTTCAGGCTCAGGCTTGACCTGAAGCATCGGCAATGCTAATGACATTTCAAAGGAACATCGTGGATTTATGATCCTGTCATTTCATTCAGAGGCTTCCAAATGCCAGATCATACATTAATTTCTGTTATTTGCTGGTGAGCAGGTCAGTGGGATCCTCAGAATGTGCTGAGAGCCAGGGAGGAGATGCCCAAATTCCTGAGCATGTTCTGCCTTTGCCCATCATGCCAGCATGCTCAGATATTGAATTTGGCACAGAGGGGCTCTTTGCACTTTACTGCCTGTGCTACACCAAACTCCAGAAACCAACACTGAACCAAACAAGAAAAACCTCAATCTCTTCTCAATTTGTGCCCTTCAAACCATCCAACAACGCTCTGGAGCTTCAGCCTCAGGCTTTTCCTGTTCAGAGCTGAGGGTTCCCACCTTCCCCAGCACAAAGCCATTGCAATTCCCCTGGTGAACATTCGAATTTGATGCACATATGTACAGAGCTTTTCAGAATATTGTAATTATATTTATCTTCCTGCTCTTGCTTGTATTTTTTTTTTTTGGTGGAAGATTAAAGCCAGTGTTTTACCATCCAGGCTGCTCCTCTCCATCCCCCTGCAGCAAACTGGTGAGATGTTGTCACTTGTGTCACTCACATTTGTCAGTTTAAAGGTGTTGCCATGCTTATAGCAGCAGTAGCCTTTCCCTGCAGTAAATCAACACTGAGGCATCAGCTGAGCTCCTCCACACCTCAGCACTGCCCCAGGGACCTTTGACCACTGCTTGGCCTCAAACTGGTGCTGGAAAACTTCTCCCGGAGCCTCAGCACCCTGAGCAGCCTCAGGAGTGCCACACAAATGGTTCCTGGGTGCTGTGGTCCTTCTGGAGGAGAGGACAGGAAATAATTGCCGTTCTAAAATAAGCAGTCGGTCGCTCGTTGGTGTTAATGAGGGAGTGGGATTTAATTAATTTGGTCCAGCAAGTGGGTCACCAGTTTGCTCAGCCAGAGAGAGAGGTGTTGTGGATGGGGAGCACAGCAGAGAGTGCTGCCCCTTAAATAAGCATTTCTGATTTTATACAGAGAGTTTGCTGGGCTTTTTGGTTGACTTTATAACCTGCTCAAGGCACTTGGCTGCTGCACCTCCCAAGACAGCAGATAAGAAACTCAACCAGGCCAATGAGGTTTGTGTCTGCCAGCCAAATTCTGCATCACCCAACCCGGATCGTTTCAGCTTGTGTGAAAATAAAACTCCCCTCTTTACAGACCCACTTGCAAAGTAATAAACCACCCACTCCTCCCAGCTCTGCTGCCTGTAAACAGAGTTAATGCAGCCACAAATGCTGCTCCTCGAGTGGAACCCAAGGACCAAGGGATGCAGCTCCTGCCTGGACTGAGATTTCTCACTTGTGCTCAGTGTTTCTGACTCGAGCTGGTTTGTATCGCCACCTTTTATTTAAACATAGGAGGTTTTTTAAAATTTAAATTAGATCTCGGAAAATAGATACTGTGCACCTTTGTGTTGGTAAGAAAAAGAAGTGGTGTCATTCATGTCAGATAATTGGTGGTTTTAGCTCTCTGCAGAATAAATTACAGCAGTCATATAATGGCCTTTCATCCAATCACTTCTCTACTCCAGATCTAGACTTGAAATGAGGTTTGTTGAAAACATCATTTCAGGGATTATTGACCACAGCAAAACCTTGTTGTACATGTTCTTTGTATGTATTGAAAATGCACGAGTTAAAAAGGTAATAGTTGGTGCTTTGCCAGTGAATTGGAAGCTGCTCCCAGGGATCAGCTCTGCTGGGGGAAACATCCAGTCTGCTCTCCCTCCAGAGAGAGGTGGGAGCTGGGGGCTTGGGGCACTGGGAGGCACTGGGAGGCACTGGGAGGCACCGGGAGGCACTGGGAGGCACCGGGAGGCACTGGGAAAAAGGCTGTGCCATCCTTGGGATGGGTTGTGCAAAGGGAACTTCACTGACCCCATTTGTTTGACCAACAGCCAAACTGCTGGGGGTGTTTTGATGTCTGTGCCTTCCAAACTCTCACCCTCTGCACATTTAAATGACCATTAGGTCTAGGCAATATGCAAAAAGGCAGCATGGCTATGATGAGGGAGTTGTACAGCTCACTTTTTAGGGCTTGATGGCCTTTTTTATGTTCCCACAGTCCCTCCTGCTGCAATCCCTGTCCCTTCCTGCGGGCCCTCGGCAGTGCAGGAGTGCATTAGGATAATCTTCTATCAGGTGCCAAGCAGTTCAAACCAACCTTTACGTGGGAAAAGGTTAAAAGACAATGTGGTCATAATCTACAAATACCAACTCAGGGAAGAATAAGAGACAGTAAAAGACTCTAAAGCTGAACAAGAGGAAAAATAAAATATACAGCAAGGTTCCGTGGTTGGGAAGTGATGGCAGAGAAATTCAAATGAGAATTGAAGTGTGTGTTTTGACAGTCACAGTAATTAACCATTGGAGAAAATTGCCAGGGGATATGGTAGATGCTCCATCACTCACAAGTCTTATAAATAAAGGCTGAATGTCTTTATAAAACAAAATGACATTTATTGGGGAAGAGAAGAAAGTTGTGGATGAGCCACTGGAGCTGTGTCTGTGAAATTCCTGGGTGTGAGGCCAGGTCAGAGGCCAGGCAGGATTAGCTCAGTGGATCTTGCTGGCAGTTAAATCCAGGGATCTGCTGGTCCAGAGGTCTGGATTTGGGGCAATACAGACCCCACTGGTGCCTTGCACTCTTTCAGTTATTTCTATTTTGCAGGAATTCAGGGATTTGCTGGTTCTGACCTGAGCAAAGCCCTGTTTGAGGAACGTGATAGTTCTCACCAAAGCTGAGCAGGTCCTGCAGAGCTTGTAGAATGGAATAATTGATCATTTTCTTGTCTAAGGATCCAAGTACCTGAAACTTGGTCACCTCTGTCTGCCTCAGCATGCCCTGAAAGGCTAAATTCTTGAAAAACAGTCTTTTCCTTTTGTGTGATTTGCTCCATTTTCCCACTCATTTCAATCCTGTCCACACCCTGACAGCCCAGGTGATAGTTCTGGAGCAGTGATGTTCTCTAAAGCAAGCCAGGGGGTTTAATTCCCAGCTCTGCACTGGGATGATGGAATTGAGGTTTGGCAGACTCTTGAGCAGCTTGGGGAACCGCAGCTCCTCCTGTTTGTCTCACTGTTTAACTTCCCGCACTCAGCAAAGTTCCCTGAGCTGCTGCCTGAGCCCAAGAGGGAAGAGCCTGCCCAGATGCTCTCCAACATTTATTTCAATTTCCCCCTCAGACAATTTTGTGATGGGCTGGAAAAGGAGGGGACACCTCATGTCTGTCACTGTGCTGGGCAAGGCTTTCCTTGCCTCCTTGTTTTGCTTTCAGCCAAACCACCAAGCCCTGCCCAGGACTGGATGTTGGTCACAGCAGAGCTGTGAGTCCCGTGCTGCTCTAAACGAATCCCAGAGCTTTTTATATCCCTGGAAGCTCTGCCTGACTGTTTCAGCACACGATTGCTGTCTTTTATGTGGCTGCTGCTGCTCCTGGAGCTAACAGCTCCTTTGCCTCTCGTCTGCCAACCCACCGTGGCTGCCTCCCATTTCCCTCCTGCTGCAGCCTTCAGCTGTTTGGAATTTGCTTCCAAAATGCACCAAGTGTATTGTTTTTTTGGTTTTTTTTAAATCTCCAGATGGATACTCGCTGTTCCCAGTTTCTTTTAAAGCTGTATCATTTGGGGAGAGCAGCTTGTGGCTCCTAAGGAAATAATAGAGACAGGGTGAAAAAAAATAATCCCTCTCTCTTTGCTTCTGGGTGGAGTTCACACCCAGCAGATCACGAATAAAATCCCAGCACTCAGAATTGCAAAAATTCTCCAGAAACAGAAAATATTTTTATCTTTTCTCCCTAGTTTGAAGTGTGTGGATCTATGGCAGGATGGATGGCAGGATGTCTGAAACAATTATTCCACATATTCCCATTGTGAATCAAGGGGACTTCTGAGATGTCTAAAGGCAAAAAAGCAGAGAGAAACAGTAAAAGTCTGAGAATCATCAGGTTAACCCTTGTGATTGTGGTGTGATCCAAACCTTTTCCTGGATGGAAAATGCCACAGTTTATTGAGAAAAGAAAGGAGGTGAGTGCTTTGTTGGGAGGGAGCCCCAGTGACAGCTCCCAGGTGCTGATGTGTGTGTGGACATGGAAGGGAAAAATACCCCTTCAGGAGCATCAAATATGGTCCTTTGTCAAAATCAGGTTTGATTCAGAGGTTTAAAAAAGGCATAAATTTAGTTTTGGGAGGTGTGAAGAGTTACAGGGTGAGGCTGAGACCCAGCAGGGAGAGCTAAGTTATAAACCCTGCAAAGAAAGACAGGGTTGGGCAGAAACCTTCACCCTTTCTGAGGCTTCCAGGTGCTGCTCTGGCAACAGGCTGGACTTGCTGTGGACTTCATTAGCCAAAGGGAAAACGTCTTCATCCTCCCTGGTGCTCCCGGGGGAGTTGGGTTAATAGGAACCAGAGCAGCGCCGGGACTTTGTCAACTCCGGAGAAACAAACCGCGATTTGATTGTTCCCTCCACGAGGAGATCAGCCAGGAGATAGGGTCCAGCTGTCCAGCCAGCTAGGAGACTAATTAGTCCAATTAATTAAGAAGTTGCTCCGTGTGTTTCCCCAGTGTCACACGGGGCTCTGAGAGAGAGAATGACAAGGGTGTAGAGAGCGAGAGGTCATAGGGAAAGCTTAATGTCTGTTGGGGTAGATACACAGTAATTAAGTGACAATAGACAGGAACTTTGCTGCTGGAAGAGTGCTAATTAAAACCTGTAGGGTCTGTTCTCCCTCCGGGTATGCAGCATGTGCCCCTCTATCCCACTGGCCTCAAGGGGATTGGTTTTTAGGAGCAATTTAGTCTATTTGGGCAACACCAAGTTTTTTACTCAGTGTCTTTTGCATAGAGGCCATTAATACATGGTGGACATGCCCAGGATCTCAGGTGTCTTCTTAGACCTTGAGAACATCTGTGCAGAAGTGAGGTTAGGTCCATTTTAGGGGTGGGAAGATGATCAGGGCTCCTCCACTGCCAGGGATCCCAGAAGGAAGCTCAGTGCCATCCTTCAGCAAGGAGCACTTCATTTACTGGGGACCTGCTCTGTGAGCCTTTCTGTTGGGAGGTAACTCGTGCTTTCTGGTTTATGTGCATAACTCTGTGTCTGGGGTCCTTCTTATGGCCCAGGAAGATCCTTTCTTGCCCCACCTGTGGGTTGGAGGCACCCCAAGGCCATGGGCAGCCTGGCAGCCAAGAGGACTCCCAATGACACCCGGCAGGATATTCCTTTTCCTCTGTTTGTGCTCTCCACTCCTCATACCCACAGCAGGGAGATCCATCCTCGGCTGAAATCTAAGCAACAAATGTTAACATTTCATTTTAAAACCTAAGCCAATCCACTTGATAATCCAGACACGGCGTCCTGAGTGAGCATTGCTGTTGGATAATCACACAGTGGTGTGGCCTTTTGCCCCCGTGCCTCGCACAACACACCCGAGGCATGAGATTAGGCTCCAATAATAACACACCCCGTTGTGCCTTTTTGCTCAATTGATAAACCTGCTGTATTAGGAGATATTGTCATAAAACTGAATGGCACCCTGTAAACCTGAATCACTCTGTCTTCCATGTAGCCAGGGAATTAGATGTTCCAGCTCCTGTCTTGGCTTTATTTCATGTCCCCAATATGCAAGAGACTATATAAGCCGCTGCTTTATTGTTTTTAAAACACTATGAGCAAGGCTGGTGCTGTATAAATATCTATTTTATATACTTTGATTCCTGTCTCACTCACTGCTGTGGAACCATGCAGGTCGTTTTTGGTTTAAATTTTGCCTGGGAAAGCAGAATTTCCCCCTTTTTTCTGCGGAGAGCACGTGAGAGGAGACGCTGCTGCTGTTTCTGGAGCTCAGCGTGGAGCTGAGAGCTTCTTGTTGTGATTCCAGGCTATAAATGTGCAAGAGGCACATTGCCAGAGGCACTGTCCATGCAAGGTGCAATTTTTAGCCCTTTCCCATTCCTGCTGCTTGAGCTGCAATTCCATAAACAGAGTAGAGAGAGCCCAGGGATGGAGAGAACACGGCGGCTGGGGAAGATGCTTTGGGAAGGTGGCAAACTAGAAATTGGCTGGTTTTTCACTATAAATGCATTTCCCACCCATCCATCCCTCCTGTGGAGATACAGCTAGAAAGCAGAAGTGACAGCACTGCAAAACTCATGTCAGAAGTGGACATAGCAACACTGCTAGGCTGCAAACCATGGCAGGCAGTGCGACCAACCACCAAATAGATAGCATGGAATAGAATAGAATAGAATAGAATAGAATAGAATAGAATAGAATAGCGTCTTTGGTATGTACCTGTGCTGGGTAGTGCTAGCTTTTAGTTTTGCAATATTATTGAGAAACATAGATATGGTTGTTATAGTGATTATTTCTTCCATAAGGATCTATTTTTAGTCACTGCTGAAAAGGTATAAATACTCAGCTCTGTATCAATAAAATCAGCTTGTTGCACCCAAGCAATCTGCCCCATCTCTTCCATCACCGACTGTCACTCGACACCCTCCTGCTCAGGACACATGCCCAAAATTTCGGTGGGGATGGCAGGAACCTGGTGGATTTCCATGGTGGAGCAAATGGATTAACAAAGCAGAGATCCCGCCGGGAGGACGAAGCTCCACGGCCACTTCTCCCCAGGTCCAGCCCTCCCCGGGCTGGGGATTAACCAGGAAGTGATACAAAAGGCACATATGCTCCTGTGTCCAGTCCTGTCTATTCATATGTGTGTTACTTAGCCTAATAAGGATTAGACTTAATGAATTGGAAGGAGTTAACAATATAAAGAGGCAATAGTAAAAGGCCTAAGTAGTCGTAATTCCATTTCATGTAGCTTTGGTGTTGCTTTGCTTTCAGCGAATAGGTGTAATCCTCTTTGAAATCAAAGGTGGTACAAAGTATGAATTTAAATTTGACATTTACAGCTCCTGTAAGATTTAGTATTCCAGAAAGGTTTGCTCCTCAAGAGAAAAAAAAAACCCCACGCCATCTGCTCTCCAAGACCGTCCCTCCACACAAAAGTTTCGTGGCAGTGGGGCTGTTCCAGCAGGAGAAGTGCAGAGGCCTGGGGATGAATGGAGGAAACCCAGAGCTGTGGGCCAGGCTCCATTCATGCACAGCATGGGCCTGTTGTGCCCCAAAATGTGCAGCAGAAAACATCTCCAACAACTTCTAAAAGCCCATCTCCCATTTGGACCTTGAGTGCTTTTGCTGTGTGTTCATCTCCAAACACATCAGGTTTCCCATAGCTTTGGGAGCATCATCCCTGGGGAATGCCCAGGGAGGCACTGTGGTGGTTGGGAAATAGGAAACTGAAGTGGGGAATTTGGGGTGTTTGGAGAGGCAGAGATCGATGTGCTGGGGGTGCCAACCTCGCTCCTCCTGCTCCCCCTGTACAGTGTGTGCATCAAAGCTGTCCTCCAAGAGATTTTTTCCTTGCTCCTGAAAGCAGACAGGCTCTGCGTGGAGGTGTCATTTGCTGCCTGTCCCTTATGTCATTGATTTTTAAGTCGTTAATTAACGCTAGGTGTCAGCCTGGAAGATGAATTCTGGCCCTACTCTCCCTTCTCTTTTGTTTTTTGGATTGTAAATGTTATAGATCGACCATGATGGAGGGATGAGGGGTCAAAGGACATGAGAGCATCTCTGCATATGTGCACACAGTCCTCCCGAACTGCCCATCTGTATCACTCAATAGATGGGGACGGGTGGCGGGGGGGACATCCCTTTTGTTGCCTGTGTCACTTCAGATAGAGACATAGCAGCTCGGGATGGATGGTGTGGCCCTGGCTGTTTGCACATGCGCTGCAGGGCTGTGGGGAATGTCCTCCCTGCCCAGCTGGGCCAGATTTGGGGCTGGGGTTGGGTTTTCTGCCCTCGGTGCAAGGAGCAGGGAGGAGGCGATGCCACTTGGAAGACAAAGTTAAACACCCAGAGCCTGCATTGCCCGTCAGGATACTGAGGATAAGAACAGCAAAGCAGTTTTCCTGGCAAGTGTGCTAGGCATTCCAAAGGATTAGGGAAGCAGGTACTGCAGGATTTGGGGATTTGAGAAACCTGATCCATTCCCAAGTGTGTTTTTCAAAAGTCTCTTTAGAGACCCCAAGGGTAAATGTTATCTTTACTGGGGGTTGCTAGTGGTGTTCCCTGGTGTAATGATTTTCCCTTTCTGGTGTATTTTGCTCACTGACCATGGATGAGAGCTGCATTCTCCCACTTTTCCTCCTTCCCACCTCCTTCAGCCAAGGAAAGGTTGCACACTCAAGTTCACCACCTGCTGCCTTCTTCCTCCAGCCTCTCTGGGAAGTATCTCCCCTTGGGAGTAATCCAAAACAAGAGAGCTGAGTGGGAGGAGAAGCCGTGCTGCTCTGTGGAAGTTTGGGATGTTTGACTTTCTGGGGTCTGTTGATCAACTGACTGATGATGCTGTAAAAAACCCACAACTGCAGATGAGCTTTGGCACTGAATTTTCCCACACGCCGATCCAACCCGGGCTGAGCTTGTTTTCCCCCTTGGAAGCTGATCCAGCCACACACACTCTGCTAATCCACTGTCCCCTGTCTGTACTGTAAATCAATGGCAGGTCACACGTGAAGTGGCTCTGCACTCTGGGGTTAAGAGCAGCCTCAGCCCCGCTGGCTCCAGGTCACTGCGGCGTCACAGCCTCCAGGGCCATGCTCTCCGGGCTGGGATTTGGGGGTAAGCTTTTATTAAGTGGGAGAATAATATCTGCCGTGCTCAGAAGGGGTTTTGTGGGAGAGCTTTGGGTTGTGCAATTAATCATTAACTGTGTTTTGCTCCTTTTTTCCTCTTCCCAGAGGACACATGGAGCAGAGCTGAGGTCATGGGAAGTCCTGTGCCCAACAGCCAGCTTTCACTGTCCCTCCTTCTCTGCTGTTTTGGGAACCTTAGAATATTTCTATAGTTTTGATATTTTTCTTATCCTGTCTCACTTTTTCTCCTGAGGATTTCTCAGTTTCTGGATGTTTCCTCCTTTTCGATGCGTGTATCTATGTGAAACAACAGAGATGCGCAGAAAATATATGGAAAGTTCTTAAATCACCATTGTTACAAACTTGACCTGTGGCTCCTTTCAGTCTACAAAGAGCACTCAGGTCTTGTAGGAGGCTCCTTGGGTAATGTCTGAAATTCAGGAGCAGAGGGTTCAGGCAGGATTGGCAGATTTGGGCATGACAAAAATCCACAGCCAAAGGAAATGTTTGACTTTGGTTCACTCCTGGAAAACACAAACCTGGCTGAGCCCTTCAGTCCTATGGACTTGTGTGTGGGCTCGTGGGTTTGGCTGAGAGCAGAAGGATCCCCTCAATGGCTGAAGTTCACCTTTGTGCATAAATCTCTGCAAAATCAGCTCTCTGCTGTCCCCATCCTTTGGGGACACTGATCTGAGCCATGGGTGACCCTGGGGACGATGCGTCCTGCCCTGTGTGAGCATCCCATGGCTAAGTGTCAGATGGAGAGAGGATCTCCTGTACGGCCAAGGCACAGAGAGCAGCAAGGGACATGTTCCATTAAATCAAATGTGAGCACACAGCCAGGCCCTGTTTCCAATAGGACACTGGCTCTGGAAAATTTACAGTATGCTTGGTTAAGGCGAGGCATTTTATTCCGTAAGCAGCACTGCACCGTGGGGTTATTGCAGTGCTGCCAACAGAGGCTGTAAATATCCCTGGACAACAAAACTATTCATTAAAGAAATGTACCCTCAGACGTCCAGCCTTAAGTTTGCTGACACTTAAATCCCCCTCTCTAATGGTGCTCGTTATTGAGGCTGACTGCAGCCACAGCCCTGCAGCTCCTGGCTGGACAGGGAGATGGCTGATGATCTGTGGCAATGTGTTACCTCTTAGCTGAGTCCTCCTTTCCCTCTCCTGCCAGCTGTCCACAGCATGGTGATATCATGTTATCCTCCTGCATCCCACAACATGGGGTTCATGGTGATCCCTCAGCCCTGAGCTTTCATCCAAATCTTCGCTGTTTTCCCCGTTCAGAGCATGCTGTTGTTGAAGAGACATCTTAATGCCACTTATCTGATGGATCTATTGCCTGTCTCCCTACATAGGGATGAGGGAAAGGAATGAGAGGATCCTGTAATCATTGGGATTGGAGAAATGCAGCTTAGGCAAACCTCCACCAATGAACAGCCAGCAACAGGACCCAAGGGAATGACTGGAGCCGTGTCAGGGGAGGGTCAGGCTGGAATTCAGGGAAAGGTTCTTCTCCCAGAGGGTGCTGACACTGCCCAGGCTCCCCAGGGAATTGGGCTGCCAGACCTCCAGGAGTGTTTGGACAGCATTGCCAGGGATGCCCAGGGTGGGATTGGAGCAGCCTGGGACAGTGGAAGGTGTTCCTGACCATGGCAGGGAGTGGAACTGGATGTGCTCTAAGGTCCCTTCCAACCCAAACCAGTCTGATTCTACAGTTATATGATCTGGGGAGTCTTTTTTATAGTGAAAAGAAGCCCTTCCCACATAATTCAGCACTTTCTACCAGTTCCAGAGCAAAGGAAATTGTATAAATAATAATTAAGAGTAGCGAATGTGAAGATTTAGGGTAGACATGCAGGAGCAACACTTGTGGGACAGACAGGGTATCCTTCATGGGATGTGCTAACGAGGCAAAAATTGATTGCGCAGCGCTGTTTGGGGGGACACATCTTCCCCTAGCCAACGCTTTTTCCAGTTTTTTTCCCTGTTTGGAAACAACTTCCCACCTTTCCATATTGTGGCTCTCATAAACAAGTGTTGTGTTTAAAAAGCCTGTGTTAAACTGTGTTAAGTAATGTGAGCAAACAGCACATGTGCTGCATGGAGATCCTGGCCGGTGCTTTGCATACTGATTTGTGGCTCTGCCTCTGCCGCTCCTGGCACCTGATCTTTCTTGCAAACGAGGCTATTTTGCCTCAAGGGTTCTCTACCGATTAAGTAATAAATAAATAAGGATAAAATGGACCCAGCCTTGCCTAAAATAATTTTGGAGGTTAAAAAAGAGAAAGATGGAGGGGGGGGTTGCTATTGATCCAAGCTATTAAAACATCACGGCTACTTTTCTGCATTAAATGGCGATAGGTTTGGGAGGTGAATATGGAAGGAAAGGGTGAAAAATAACAACAGTGCATGAGATTGAGGGCTTTATTTGCTAGCAGGGATTGGTTTGTTTGTTTAGTTTTTTCTTGGCTATTCCTTACTATCCACCATGTGCTTGCAGAAATGTAGCAATTTCTCCGAACTTGGTTCCCTCTAATGAATGTTGCTTTTTAAATCAGGCTTGCAGTTTATTTTTGGAAGCCCAGAAAGGAATCCAGCCCCAAATCCCTTTCTCCTTAAACTCTCAGGTTGCAGGGTCTGGCAGGCCAAGCGCACAGGTTTGTCTGATGTATTAAACCTGACACCCTCTTATCTAACACCCTCAGATGGTCCCCTGTGATAGCTCTCACTGATAAGCTGCCAGGGCTGCTGCTGCTTTTCCTCCAGTTTCGGTGCCCTGGCACCTCTCACCCATCACCAAGAGAGCAGACACCTTCCCCAGAGCCTTTGCAGCTCACCCGGAGGTGTAGGCAGTGCTCAGGGAGGAGATGGTTTTGGGTGATGCTTTTTGTTGAGCCTCGCCTGAGATGTGGGAGATGTTGCTTTATCTGCCAGAGGGCAGGGATGGATTAGAGATTGGGAAGAAATCCTACCCTGTGAGGGTGGGGAGGCCCTGGCACAGAGAAGCTGTGGCTGCCCCTGGATCCCTGGAATGTCCAAGGCCAGGCTGGACAGGGCTTGGAGCAGCCTGGGACAGTGGAAGGTGTCCCTGCCATGGCAGGAGGTGGAACAAGATGAGCTTTAAGATCTCTTCCCACCCAACCCATTCTGCGATTCCATGAAATCTCTCACATGAAGAGATGCTCAGACACATGTTTTGCCCAAAGTGCTGCTTTGGGTTCATCTCCATCCCATAGCCCCCTGTCCTCTGTGCCCCCCAGCTGTGAGAGCAGCTCAGGTTGTGCTACACAACAACTGCAAAGCTCTGCCAGTGTTGGCTGTGATCTGTGTTTGGAAAATAAAAGGAAAACGAACTCTATAATATTTTACAGCTTCTGCCATGGTAGTGTCACACCCCACTGTAGCAACCGCAGTGCTCAGCTTGACGTGAAGGGTAAGCCAAGGGCAGGCAAAAAAAAAATCCTTGTTTTTTTAATATTATTAAACTTAGAGTATTCCAAGTTGCTACAAATAATAAAGAGTAAATTTAAAAGGGACTGTGAAAAATGGGGCAATGAACATCTGTGCTATGTTGATTTATCTGGCAAAAATAAGCAGAGGAGTGAAAGCAGGAGCAGGAGCAATTTCTCAGGCGCGTTGGGTTGGTGCAGGGATGTGTTTGCTGCATGGCAAAGAGCAGCGTGGGGCTGGGGTGAGAGGCCAGACCCCAGCCTCTGCTGCTGGAGCCTCTGATGTTAATCTTGGTGATGGGGAGGGAAATATTGACAGCAGGATGGTGCTCTCTGCCTTGAATGACAGGCCATATGTTTGTAAAATAGTCTGAAGTACCAAATAGAAAAGGCCTGGGCGAGTGGAGAGAGACGTATTTTCTCTTTACATGTAAAACTTCCAACACTTGGCAGGAACCCAGCAACAATTAATCAGCAGGAGCCTTTTAGAAAGGCTCTTCCTAGGAAATAAGGGTACAGAAAAATCCTTTAAATTAAACATAATTTAAAACAAAGTAGTGTGTCAATACGGGGGGTGGAAAAAAAAGAGAATGGACTTGCAATAAATACAGATTACTTGCTATAAATCCATCAGGCCTGATCCTGTCTGTGGCTCTCTTGGCATGGGATTTTTGGCAGGGATGAGGAGGATGGGGGATGCAGGAGAGCCCCAAAGGATTGCAGGCAGTCAGGGGTGGGAACCCCAGGAACCCCTGGAAAGGAGTGGAGATCTCACCATGCAGCACTGAGCAGGAGAAATGCTGCTGGGGGCAGGGAAAGGAGGAGGAGGAGATCGGATTTCTAAGCACCCTTGAAACCAAAGCTGCACTGTTTATAAACTTCCATAAATATTAATTGATATTTAATAAGGTAGGCAAACACAAGGGAAAGTATTGTTTTGGCCAACTCCTACACAGCGATCCCAGCCAAGCGTGAAAGAGTTTGTGTAACTTTCCTCGGGGGTTAAGAGCAGGTCACGGAAGGTCCTTTTTCCTGGCTGCTCTCCCAGCTTTTTAAGCTAGAAGGGAACACGGGAGGCTCCTGGGAACTGAACCCAAATACCTGCTGGCTGCAGGGTGAAACTCCTCTGCCCCACAGCCAGCCCTGCTGGGGCTTTCCGGGGGGATTAGGCTGGAGAGGGGGTGACTGTTTTGTCAGATGGGCAGTCTGATGAGCTAATCACGGCTGTTAATTGATATGCTTTCCCACATAACTTGACAGATCAAACAGGTGGTGAATGGCCCTCACACTAATTCACACTGGGCTCTGGGCTTGGACTCGTGCAGATAAAATGACAGGGAAATAGGTCAATGTGGAAAAAGGACAGGCTGGGTGCTCAGCAGAGCTCCTCCATTCCCACCAACCCTCCTCTGGAATACAAGTCCGTTACATGGCTTTATAGAATCCTCACTACCAAAGGGTGGAGCAAAATTCAAGGCAATGCGTTTCCTCTGATGATTTTCGGTGACTTACTGAGGTTTTGCTGCCAGCTCTAGAGAAAAGAATCATGAAAGTATTTAAGTTTTATTTCTCATTCTCCCATCGTGCATGGGCTGATTCATGGATTCGCACCGAGACTTAGCGGAAAAATCAATGTCAAATAGAATGGAGGCTGATATTATAAAATTAAGATCTAAGGTTTTCTGGCCATAGAGCTACACTCGGAGTCAATCTGTTACAGGGACTTACAGCGAGTTCGTGGGGAAGTGGGGCAGAGATGAGTCTCTTCTTGCCAGCTGCTCTTCCAGAAATGTGGGAATGCTTCCCACCTTGCTCCACACCTGGGCCAGCGCCCAACTCCTCCTTGCTGCTGGCGAGGTTGAGCTTCCAAAAGCACCACCCATGGGATATTTCATTGCTGTTGTACATGGGGAAGAGCCAGTTCTGTAGAAAAATGTCTCCTCTGAACCCACAGCTGGAATGCCAGGATTCTGTTCCATGACAAATCTCATTTTGGAGTCAATGGATGCAACATTTATTCTGGTGGCTCACAATTCCAGCCTGTGCCTGTGATTTTTCTTCCTGGGGTGGGGGGAAGGAGCAGTGTGTGTTTGTTGGCCAGGAGCCGAAATGGCCTTTCAGAGTCATTCCTCAAGCAGTGAAAGCAGCCAGGACCACTCTCTCTGCAGCCTGTGGGATAACTGGAGTGGAGGGGACAGCAGATCAGCTGGAAGAACATCACAGCTCCTGTGCATCAATGGGAAGTTGGAGGCTTTATAGAGTTTGGGTTCAAGTTATTTTTTTGTCTTGGTTTGCCCTTCCTTTTTCTTTTCTATTTTCAATTTTTTGGGGGGTGGGGAAAGGAGTAATTCTGTCACTTAACCAGATGCACTTCCCAACTTATGAGCACCTCTCCAATTTGTCCCTGCTTTGGAAAGCTCTTGGCATCCAAAAATGCCAATTGCAGAGTGAAACACCGCTGCCAGCACTCCAATTACAGACAAAGGCAGCTCTACTGCTGCCTGTATCGAGTTCACCCCTTTTAATTACAACACCCCGCAGTGGAAACTTCACAAAACATTTTATCCGTGCGGAAAATCGAATTAAACGAGCAGAGCCCTAAAGAAAGCCCTGCGTTTGTCTGCGGCGGAGCGAGGCGTTCCCCGCTCCTCCACGTGGGTTGTGTCCCAGGATTGACAGGGTTACCTCTGATGCGAGGCAGATGGAAAAGGGAAATGTAGGGATTAATCCCTGAGTCCCAGATGATGCAGCAGCCGGAGCAGGTGGCGGGGAGGCCGAGCCCTTTCCGTGTCTCATTGTGTCACTGCCGGCCCAGCCTGCGGCGGGGCTGTTAGCGATATAATGGTGAGATGGGGAGCAGCCAGGCAACTTCTTCCTTTGTGCTCCAAAGGCCACGATGGCATCTTTATTTGATAAAGGAATTGGATTATGTCTAATCCCCGCACTTGGAGGCGTTTTATTACTTAGAAAACACTTCCTTCAAAGCGCCTTTGCTGGTGCAAGCTGGGTGTAAAATACTGCTGGCGGGAGAGGCGATGGCAAGTTTTCCAGGGATGAGCAGAAATCCTTGGATCCTTTCTTGGGGGGCTAGGTTCATATTTAAGGCATTTTTTGATTAAATTCTGAAGTAGAATCCAGACTGTGCCTTTTAATGAGCATCTGATGAAGAGCCCAGGACTGGAGCCACCCAGCCTGTTCACCAGGTGCTTAAATCAGTTTATGCTCCCATTCGGGATATTGTGCAGGAATTTAGATTCTTTCATAATGAATAATACATCCATGAAATCTGAGCCCTGTAAATTTAGGGAAACGAGCTGTCAAGTGACCCAAGGAGTAAAAATGAGGAGGTGAGCACAACACAGAGCACATTGTCTCGGGAACTTCCTTTGGCACCAGTGACAGGACACACTTGGCAGATCAAAATAAAAGCTCAAAGTGGGGAAGAGGAATGATGTGGCTGGAGAGCATTCAGTGGTTAGGATCATTTCTAATGCCATGACAGGCCTGTAAACCAGGAGGTGAACTCTCCTGGATCTTGGGAGGCTCCTCTGGGCATTTTGGAGGAACAGCTATCACACAGCTCCCAGTTCCACCAAAGCAGGCTCAGCAAACTTCCTCAGAGCTGCAGGTCAGGTCCCTTTTTAGTCCCTGTGCTTTTATATTCTCCATGTCCTCACAGCAGAAGTGCTTCTAAGAGTTGTCTCATTTCAGGGGTCAAAGTTCCCAAGCCAAAATCTCTGCTGAGTTTTGTTACTCGTGCAGATCAGCCATGCTGGGAGGAGAATTCTCCCTCACCCCGGGGAGCTCCAGCCTTTCAAACCAAGGTAATCCCTCCCTGGAGCCACCGAAACCAAACCCTGTGACCTCAGCAGGCATTTATCACCACCTGAGGGCTGGGCAAGGTTCACTGAACTTCAAGCAGGGCTGGGAGTGGGTGGGAGAAACTCTCTGGTTTCATCTAGGGCTGGCACTGAGTTTTGAAGCTGCAAGTTGCAAGTTTTCCCAGGCTCCAGGAGAAGCTAAATGTTGTGTTTTCCAGAGGAGGCACAAAACTGGGACCATGGGAAATGTTTGAGGGGAACTTCCTCTTAAATAAGTGTTGTCTTAGGGAATATTCTGTGCTAGGTTCTCCTCTGCTCAAGGTGGGTTTAGGAAGGAAGGGATGGTGGGAGCTGTTCCTGCTCATGAGCTTGGAATGAGATGATCTTTAAGGTCCTTCCAACCCAAACCATTCCATGGTCCTGTGAAGGAGGGATCTTCCCTCTCCCCAAGGTGACACACTGATAGATGTCCATGAATGATGTCAAGGTTTTGTCACCACAGCTTATGAATGACAAAAAACTACTCAAAAAAACACCTTTTGGGGCAAAAGACTGAAAGCTGAGTGCCCAGGGCAGAGGTGGGACTTTCCCACCTCTCCAACCCTTGGCCCCAAAAGATTTCCTTGCTCTCCTGAGCTCTCCCTGCCCGCATGGGAGATGTGGAGCCTTCTCCTCGCTGACCAGTGGCCAAAAGCAGAGCCGCCTTTTATTCCAGAGTATTTCAGTATACAAGTGCTTTTGAAATAAGGAAAAACTGGGGGAAATTGCAGTGGGCTTAGCAGACAAAATTGAGCAGTTGACTGTGGCAAGGCATACAGTACTTAAATGCAAGAGCTGATCTAATCGTTGTTCTCGAGGAAGCTTTTTGCTGCATTTTAGCACACAAAGCTTTTCGTTTTCTCTTTTGTGGCTTGAGCTGCTATTTAAGAAAGCAAAAATCAATAAACCTTTCCAGCTTTCAATCTTTTGCCCCAAAAGGTGTTTTTTTGGGTAGTGTTTTGTCATTCATAAGCTGTGGCGACAAATCCTTGACATCATTCGTGGATAATATCGATCAGCTCTTCCGTTGCGCCAAAGGACAAATAGAAATCATTTATCTGTCTGGACTCCAAAACAGCAAAAGACAAAGGGCTCTGCCAGCCACCCATGACAATCAGCAGCTGAAGGTATTAGCAGGGGGTCAAGTTCAGAGGTCAGCGGTCAAACAGGTTGTCATCAGTTTCTCACAGGCAGCAGAGTGGAAAAAGCCAGCTGGGTTTTATTCGCCAAACCCGGGAGCCTGGTGGCCATGGGTGCTCTGGGGTGTTGCCTTTCCACAGGGTGTGTTGGAGTTTTGGGTTCATTTCTTGTAAATTTGGGGTCTTAACTCCACCTTCCCTGTGGGACTGAGGGCCAAGCCCAGGCAAACCATGAGAAGCTGACATTGCTCTGAGCATTCCCAAGATCCCTTTGTTTTGATGTTGTTACATGATTTTGTTCAATTTTCTGCACATCTTTTGGGATCAACCTCTTCTTGGGCACAGGGTCCTCAACTTGCTGCTTCAAATCTGTCTTCCATGAAGGTCTTTGCAAAAACCAGGAGGTTGCTGAGGCAGGTGCTGCATCCCAACAGTATTTCCTTGGAGGTAGGGATAACATTGAGGGGAACCATCAGTTCTACCCACATCTTTCTCTTCCACCAGTGCCACCCAAATAGAATTAACAAACCTTTCAGGCAAGATTAAATGGGATGCTGTAATTACTCAGTCCCAGAGGAAAAGCCTCCCTGGTCATATTTCCCAAAACCTGCCTCAAACATCCAAAATCTCCTCATGTTGTACTGAGAAACCTGTAAGGGCTGCAAGCAGCAGGAAAAGCCCCTAAAGCAAACTTGCTGCCTCCTTGGATTTATCTGCAATGCAAATAGACACCTAAAATCCTCCTTTCTCCAACCTCATAAAAAACATGGGCTGCTCTGAGCTTTATGGGAAACCTCTGATCCATCATTCAGGCAGGACAGCACGGCTGCTGCGGAAATCCCTGGGGAAGCCAGAGGGGAATAGTCCAACCAGAGCTGCTCGTCTGATCCTTGGCTTTCCATAAACCTGGACACTCAGGGCGTCCATCAGTCAGTGGGGCACTGCCAGAATTACTGCAGCCAGGGGAAGAGGCCAGGGGCAGTAAATAAGAGTAGATAAAATCAGCACAATCCCCATTTTCCTACATTCTAAATGCTTTCATGGGCTCTCTCCCCCCTCCCATCTCCTTCAGCACAGTTATTCCCAGTGTTTTGAGGGGCTGGCAAACAGATCCATGTTGTGTTTAACCTCGGTAGAGTTTCTCCCCGAGGTTTTGCTCACAAAGGATTGACACCTGGAGAGAATTCACTGCACACACACTGCCAGCAACATTTTATTCAAACTGGGACGAGTTTCTTCCTGTTCACCAACAACTGGCTGAGGCAACAGAGACTTTTTTACAAGAAATAACACCGTAGAGAGCTCTGAGCAGACTCTCTCTTTGCATTTTCCGTAGATAGCTGGGGAAGCACTTGTGCAAACACGAATTCCCACTGGATAAATAAGCCGGATATGCGATGCCAGCAGCCGCAGAGTCCATGTGGTAAATGTGGCGCTTCGCTTAAATGTCTTCTGGCAGACGGAAATTCTGCCTTTTATTTTATTTTATTCTCCCAAGGACACCGTCAAGGTCACCAGGAATCCTGATGCTCCAAAGAGTGTATCAGGGATACAAACCCATTTCACCAGGCTATTGTTGTATGTATCCTCCTGTGCATCCAACTTCATTTCCACTTCAATTTTATCAACCTTCCGCTGGAGACTCAAGGAGATAGGAAACAAGTACTGACACGAATTAGCCCGGAGATTGACTGATATAGCTCAGCCCAGGGAACCCTGGGTAAAACCTTCTCTGGGCTCTTTCTCTCTTGCTTTCTCTCTGCCTGTTTTTTCCCTTTTCCTTTCCACCCCCCTTTTATTTCCCCACTCCAACTGTCTTTGTCACTCACTTGTCAGAGATGTCACCAGTCCTGCCCAGGATGACAGACAGGGCAGGAGAGATTTTGATGGGGTAATTTGCCAAAAATACCCAAGGTGGCATATTAAAGATGGCAGCTGGTGGCAAAGGCTCCGGGGAGGAGATTCCCTGTGGGTAAACCCAGCTTTCTCTTCTCAAAACTGCTGTGTACCCCAAAGGTGCTCTGCCCTTTGCTTTGGGGAGTTCATGGAAGAACTGGAATGGAATTAATGGAGAATTCACTCCATGCATTGACCTCTTGGAGTGGAAGGAAACTCAACCTCCCCTTCTTCAGCTCTGCACCCCAGCCCAGGGCTGGAGTGTGTTTTGGGAAAGGGGGTTCTTTGGATGGATAGCTTGGTGACAAAAATGGGATTTGGGGATGGCAGAACCTCTTTGGAAGCTCAGGCTGAGTTTGGATAGTGCTTTGGATAGAGGACTTGGCTCCTACCAGGGGGGACAGAGCTCCACTGCCTGCCCTCACCACAAACTTCAGCCCCTCTTCTTCCTCTGAGTAGGAAATTTATGCCCTTTGGGGTTCAAAAAAGGCTCCTGGAGGGAAAGAGAAAAGAGAGAGAGAAAGGGAATGAAAATGATTTTAATTTTTTTTTTGGCGTAGAAATGAAGCTGATATTGAAAGTGAGTAAATTTTAATGAAACGGTGCAAAAATGACATCATTTACTCAGAAATCATTAATTTGTCAGCATTAATATTTCAGCTACAACATTGCCTGTCATTCTGTGCCAGCAATGACTGATAAATCTATAAAAGTGTGCTGCTAATTTACTGAATATTTATGTGCAGTGTCATTTGCAGAGTAGGATTTGAATTTATTTCACTCAGTATTCAGCTGGAGAACATTTCTAACAAACCTAAAATGAACAGCACCAGGCTGTGCAAAGTAAAGCTGGCAAAACTTCCCAAATAACATTTTAAAGGGAGACAAGCACCGGTGGGATCCATGGCATTTCCCTGGGCTGAGGCTCTCCCAAGGCCACATCCCGGCGAGGACAGCGTGGGTGGCTCAGGACAGGGCATGGCAGCTGCCAGCCCCGGGGCTCTGCTGACACATATTTGTCACAGCCATGCCATTTTTCATCTCCAGACCTCCTTAGAGGTGTCAGCTTATCCGTTCCACCTCCCAGGAGGCCAGGCACGTGTCGGGCAGGAGAGAGCATTCCCTGAGCTCTGGCTGGGTGGGAATTTCTGTGTCAGGCTGGAGTTTGCAGAGCCGGGGTGGGAAGTTTAATGAAGGGAGGATGGGAAGGTTTGGGCAGAGTTGTGCAGCTGAGGTGGAATGGGGTTGGTGTGGTCCAGCCCTGCCCTGTGGGACATGGGGACACCTGTGTTGGGTTCCCAGCACGGAGCAGGGAGTGTCCTTGGTATTGTTGGAGTGTCCATGGAACTGGTGGAGTGACCCTGGCACTGGTGGAGTGTCCATAGGAGTGGTTGGAGTGTCCATGGAACTGGTGGAATGTCCATAGTATTGTTGGAGTGTCCATAGAACTGGTGGAGTGTCCACAGGAGTGGCTGGAGTGACCCTGGCACTGGTGGGAATGTCCACAGCTGGTTCTTGTGCTGAGAATTATTTTTCATCCCACCAGCACCTCCCTGCAGCTCCCCAGTGTCCATCCCAGTGCTCTGATCCCAGTGGCTCCAGAGAATTGTGGTGCTCTCCATGGTGGTCTCAGGCTGCATTATTATTTAGAGTGTGTTTTGGGAAAGGGCGTTCTTCAGATGGATAGCTTGGTGACAAAAATGGGATTTTGGGATGGAAGCTCAGGCTGAGTTTGGATAGTGCTTTCAGGCAAAAAATGAGTGAAAAGTATGAAAAATACTGCTGGTTTAGCCCCTGTTCCTCACCAGTGGGGAGGAATTCCCAGAGCCCTGTGCTCATCCCTGTCACCATTCCCACACTGCATTCCCAGGATTCAAGGTGCTGGTGCTGCTCCTTGTCCTTCCATCAGCTCCCAGAGGGTTTATTCCACCAAAGTTTCTCCACTTTGGGCTCTCCCTGAGCCCCAGGAAGCTGCTGAAGGTGAGCCCAGTCGGGCTGGAGGCCACAGGAGCTGCTGGTAATTAACGGGCCTATTAATCCAAGCGGAGCACGAGAGCCTTATTATAGTCACATTTTTCACTTTCATCAGAATAATATCGTATTATATTAATATTTATTTCTGGCTAATGGGCTGTGAAATGAGCTGGGGGAGGCTCCTGGTGGGGTGTGGGGTTGGGGGTTGCTCCCCTGTGCCACTTCCATCCTCTTTCTTTCCCATGGTGGGTGGGAATGGAGGTGCCAGCAGTGCCAGGTGTCCTGTGTGTCCCCTGTCACCTCCAGATTTGGGCATGGCTGTCAACAACACGGAGATTGACTTTAAAGGAGGGGAGAAAACCTTGCTTACACTTCACCATTCACATCTATTACTTCAGAAAATAAGAGCAAGGAATAAATCCCTTCTAAAAATATATTGGGTGGATGCATTAATTTTCCCGTGCATGTGGAAGAGGGTAGGAGAATGAATTTTAAGCTCAATTCATTCTCCAAAACGAATCTTAAGCCTTTTAATTGTTGAGTGTTGGCATAAAAACATATTATTTATGAAGCTGTGGCTTGGTTCTACATGGCCCCTGTGCCTTTTTCCTTCTTTTAAAGCAAATCTCATTTATTTCTTCCTAAAAGGTGCTCTAGAATCTAATATGAGTGTTATGAATATTTCATTTTCCAAGCAGGGTTTACACAATCCCCGAGCACGTGGGCCTGGGCTGGTCCTGCTTTGAGGCTCGAGCAGATCCTTGCCTTTCTGCTCTGCCCATGTCCATCAATTCTCCAGCAGAAAAGAGGGAATGGCTTTGAACTGGAAGAGAGCAGGCTTAGATTGAAGGAATTTAGGAAGGATTAGGGTTAGGAAGGAATTTTTCTACTCCATCCCTGGGAGTGTTCAAGGCCAGGAGCAATCTGGGATGGTGGGAGGTGTTGGGGTTGGAACTGGATGGGCTTTAAAGTCCTTTCCCACCCAAACCATCCTTGGATTCTGGGATTTCT
The DNA here is from genome assembly GCA_024500445.1 of Entomyzon cyanotis. Lineage (NCBI taxonomy): Eukaryota > Metazoa > Chordata > Aves > Passeriformes > Meliphagidae > Entomyzon > Entomyzon cyanotis. The sequence goes on from JAKEPQ010000673.1 coordinate 4,336,099, forward strand.
GCCCATCCCAGGCTGCTCCATCTGTTCCTGGACAATCCATGTCCAATCCTCCAGTGGGAGGAGGAAATGCTGGGGAGACCCTGAGGTCGTAGAACTTTAGTGGTCCTCTTAGAAAGAAGATGGCATTTCCATAAAACCATTCCACAGGAGAGGGAAGCTCCTGGTCTGCAGCTTAATCATTAGGAAAAAATTATTTCCTACAGTGTTAAAGATCTAATTGGTCCAATCAAAAGGCAAATTAACGATGGCTCATTTGGAGAAATCTGCATGTGTTCCAGCAGAGGCTGCATGGAGGAGGCACGGCATTCCCAGAGCTGGAAAAGCTGGAGTGGGAACACCATCCTCTAAATTCCCTCACCAGGGACTTAGTACTGGCTGGGATGTGGGAGAAACACAAGAATTTTATTTGTTTTATTTGTTTTTTATACTTAAACCATGCAGATTTTCCCTGTCACTGCTTGGAATTTCCCTCTGAAAGCAGAGCAATGGGTTGGTGCTGTTAGAGCAGACAGCCCAATTCCCATATCCACACTAGAATAAACCCCTTTCCTCCTGGGAAAATGTTTTATTTTCCAATTTGTAAGTGCTATGTTTTTTTAATAGGGGAAGCATTTTTCTGTCTTGCAGGCTGACTTTTTGCAAACCGCTGAAAATCTGTCTCTTCTCTGTTGTGTAAAAATCAGAGTTCAAACAGAAGGATGCTCTGGGGTTTTAGGATGGACTCTTTATGTAGGTTTATCTCCTGTCCAAACCTGTAGGGTAAAGTCACCCCAGACAGGACTCTGTCAGCTCCCAACCCTCAAAGCTTCATTTTATTAAAAATACGCTGAACACTTCAGACCAACAGGTCCCACAAAACACCCACCTGTATCTGTGCCTCAGCAATCCACTTTTTTTTTAACAGTACTGACAGCAAATTGTGTGACCCCCAAATACAGGTCAAAATCACTTTCCAGGCTGCATTTTGGGCAGCCTGGCCATCTCTCTGTCCCTAATTCCATCACCCCAGGCTCACAGAGCGGGCACTGGGCAGCTGCTGGGCTCGGATGGTTTTGCTTGGGGAATATTTTATATCACCAGGGTTTCTGAGCTCCTGAATATTCCCCACTGCTGTGTCCTGCTGGGTGTCGTCCCCACGCTGTGGCTCAGTATTTTCAGGGGACAGAAGGTCAAAGCACCCCCAGCTCAAGCAGGAACCCCCAGCACCTCCATCCCCCCCTGCCAGGGCTCTCCCTCCAGGGCCTCCTTTGTGCTCCTTCCCTCCCTCCCTCCCTCCCTCCCTCCCATCCAGCCCAACCCCAGCTCCAATATTTCCCCTTTCCAGCCACTCCCTGCATGAGGCTGGGGCAGCCCAAATGGTCTCACCTTTCCCCCTGCTCTGATAAATGCTCCCAGCGCAGCTCCTGTGAGCTCCCCGAGCGTCCTTCATTTGTCAGAGATCGCAGCCCTCTACCCAGGGTCATTATTTCACCGGGAATTCCAACAGAAATATTTCCAGTCCACACCAAGCGATCTATTTCGCTTCCCCACCCACCACATTAGCCTCTGAATACTCTCATTATACCATTACTAATTAGAAATTCTCTCAAATTGGCGGCTGCATTAAAAAAAAAAGACAGTGTGCTGAGCATATGGCATAATATCCTATTAATGAACACTCTAAATTCAAACTCAGGTCAGCTGTTCATTTCTTGCTCATGACACCCAGGCAAGGGGGAGAAAAGCAAAGCTTCTCTTTCCTCCCCCCCCCCCCTTCTAAAATGCATAATTCGGAATGCTGGGATGCAGTGGTGCCTTAGGCCAGTGCTTTATTTGATTTGGCTTTTTTTTTTTTTTTTTGAGTTGTAAAAAAAAAAATTTAAAAAATTTTATATGTGTCTATATAACAATATCTGTGCATTCATAAAGCAGAGTGGAAGGTACCTGCTGGTCTCTGCTCACCTGTGTGGTGCCTCTAAAAACAGCAGATCAAACCATCAGAGCACCGAGAATGTCCTGTGAGGTTGTGTTTTGTCACCCATGGCTCTGCTGCAGGGACGTGGGTAGGAACTGCAGGAACTGCAGCACACACACTATTTTTTCCTTTTTAGTTAAATGGGCTAATTGCAGCAGACACCTGCTCTGTGGGAGTGACTTTTGGGCTGACCTCACCTTGTCCCCAATTGGCTGCACTGAGGCAGGGTTGGATGCAGAGCTCCAAAGTCTATTTTATTGGGGTTTTTAGTGCAAAAATTCGCAGTACAGTAAAACAGCAAATTCCTGCACCTTCCTCTTTTCTGGGCAGTTGAGCTGTCAGGGCTTTAGGCCCCATCAGTCTTGTTGTCACTGAGGTTTATAAAACCACCAAATGATATTATGTCAGCTGATTCTTTAATGGGATAATCATTAGCCAAGACCTGAGTAAGGTGTTTTTTTGCCATCGCTAATTTCACCTCAAGGTGAACGCGCAGGCAGAGCCCTCGGGTGAGGGGTTTGTGTGATCTATGGATTCACTTTTTCCTCCAATTCCTGCTCCTGGGACATGCCAGGTGCCCTCAGTCCCCAGCTCTGTCACAGCATGGAATTGTGACTTCCACAGGTGCCACAGAGCTCCAGCCTGGACAACCTGGGATGGGATTTCATCCTATTTTCCTTTTATCCAGAAAATCAGCACCAAAGGATGCACGAGGCCGAGATTTGACCTTCCAGTAAAAATTGGAAAAGTTTTGACCTTTCAACAAAGTGAGACTTTTCCGCTGAAAACAAATATTTTGCCTCATCAAGAATCCAATTTTCTGTCAAAATAGTTTTCATTAAATATTTCCAAGCAGCCCCGGGTTAGTATTGATTTAAACTGTTGCAAGGGAGAGAAGAATGAGGCTTTGTCTCTACAAAGATCATGTTTGCCCACCAATTAAAATTACAGTAGAAGTGAGGAACTCCAAGGGGGGGTTGGTTAATGAAACACTCAGTAATTATCCTCGTTACTGCTGAGCCCAGTGTCACATCCTGGGGAGCAGAGGGGTTTGCAGAGTGAAGGAAAGGAGGTTTTCTCCTGGGAGAGCACCTGAGGAAAGGTCTGGCTTGCTTGCTTGGTTTTCCAAGTGGTCAGGACTTCCCAGAGCTCGTGATGGACAGGGAAACAAACTGTGGCTCATGGCAGTGCAGGGAATCAGGATCTCCTTGGAAATCGTGGAGCTGGGACATCACTCCTCACTTGGTGGTTGTGTTGCTGGGCTGCTCTTTCAGGCTCTTTCCAGAAAATTCAGCTACAGAGGTTGAAATGAGGTGCAGAATTGTCCATGCAAGGGAGCAGAGTGGGTGATGCTGGGGTCACAGATGTTGGGGAGGACAAAAGGACTGGCAGAGCACCTGGAGCCAGATCTGTCCCTTCCAGCCAGGTTTTGTGTTCTGAGGGTTAAAGCTGAGATGAGCCCAGGAAGAATTGAGGTTTTATTTCACTGGCACCGGGGTCATTCCTGATTTAATTATGTAAAAATTAATGTGAACGTCTTCCCTGGTACGGCTAGGCCAGCCATGGAAATTGAATTGGGTGAAATGCTGGTTAAGCTAATCACTCACAAGTCATTATGATGGCTGAGCTCGGGGATGCTGTAATCTGTTGGGACTTCCCAGAGACCTGATTGAAGACCAAGTTTAAGACCCACAGGTTTAATCAGACGGGATCAGTGATGTTGCACTGAAGTGATTTTCCGGTCGTTCCGAACCATTTCTTCTGCTGTGAGAATCCATGTTTTAAGTCTCCCTGTGCTCTTCCCAAACCATTCCCAGCCTGGCAGTTGTGGCCAGAGAGATGTGCCGATGCCAGGTTAACTCTGAGCCCCTGGGAAAAGCTGGGTGGTGAGATTAGTGCAGGAATTCAGCAAAAATCATCCTGCAGCAGCCTTTGCTCCCCAGCAGTGGAGGAGTTGCAGGTGAAGGAGCTTCTGCTGCTCCATGTCCTCTGGCTGAAAGGAGTCATTTTAGGGCAGTAGCAATAATTGGATTTTAAATGCTGTTATTGCACATGTGGTTCATGTGTCAGTGCACACCTGGCTGGGTGGTTTTGGGGCAGGCAGGGCTCAGGTGAGCTCCAGTCCTGCCATTTGCTGCCCTGCCAGGGGTTTGTGGGGTGAAACCCCATCTGGGGGTCCTGTAGGGCCCCTGAGAGCTCCCCTTGCTCCCACAGCCATTAACCATCTTTAATCTGTGATATTTCTAACAATTTATACACATTTTGAAGGGATAAAAACTCCCAGTCAGTATTTAGAAGAGCATGAACAGCTTGCAGAGCACTTTACCCATCTGTTCCCAAAAATGACCACCTTTGTAGGTGCCTGGAGGGTGCTGGGCCTGAGCTGCTTCCCAGGCTCAGCCAGGAGCCAGCTGATGTCCATAGCAAATCAAGATGCTCGTTGTAATGTTCACAAAAATGTAATTTGATTTGCCTTTGTCAACAAAATCTGCGGAAACATCCCCTGCCTGAATAAATATCCCTGCAGGGTAGCACATGCTTTGTAAATAATTTTCATTGTAACCCCCTCTTCCTAGCAGGGTGGAGAGTTGAGAACATTCATCAAGTCTCACATTAAGAAAATAATTTTCTTGTACCTAATTTGTGCAATAAATAAAGTCCACAATTTCTTGCTTCTGCAGCAAGGAAATGTAAAGAGCTGAGACTGAGGTTTTTTGACTGGATTTTTTTTTTTTTTTTTTTGATGGCTATTCCTACCTCAGGCTTGGTGCCAACAACTCCCTTAGAGTTTGGGATTTGGGGCACATCATCCTCTGGGTTTTCCAGCACAGAATGAGCTTTATCTGCCAGGAGTGGGGTGAGAGGCTCCTTTGCAGGACACCCCAAAAATCAGCAATCTCCCAACACCTAGGATGATGCCAAACCTGGGTTAAGCTTTACCCAACTTCAGGGGTCTCTGGCCAAAATTGAGGTTATTTTCCAAGAAACTCAGAGAGATTTGCTTGTTTGCAGGCTGTGCTCAGGACTGACTGCAGGACAAGGGGCAGGGAGTTGTTGTTTTATTTTTGAACCTGAATTATCTCTAGAGATGGAGCTTTAGCTCTTTTCTCCTGCTCTCAGTAAAGGAAGCAGCCATGGCCAAAGCACAGCCTTGTCCCCTGCTGTCCCCAGGCATTGACTCAGAGCCAAGCCAAGGCAGCTCTGCCCTCTCTGATGGCCTCAGCTGCCTGTGGCCAGGCTCTGCTACCTGCCCAGGTGCTCTGCACCTTCAGGAGTCACCTTCAGTGCTGCTGCCCCTCGGGCTCTGCTGCCAAGCAGCTCTGAGCAGCACATGACAAACCTGCAGGACTGGGCTCACCGGCTGGGAGGGAAACAAGGAGGACATGGAAGAATTTTGGCTTTTCTTGAGCTGCACTTTGGCTGATCAGACTCTTAAATTCCTCCTTATCGATCACAGCTCTGATTGGGAAACTGGAGCTCAGCTCTGTCAAGCTGGGAGAATACCAAGATGGGAGCACAGCTTTGTTTTTTCCCTTGTAGAAATGTAAATCTGTTATTTATATATATTTTATGGATGGCATGTTCCTATCCCCAGGCATTTTGCATTGGAATTCGACTCATTGCAAGCCTATTACATGTTCACTAACTATAAACCATCTGATTTATATTCATTAACCAGTCGTAGACAGCAGTAGTGGCATAACTTTAGCACTGGACATGCCTCAGTCGACGGGAGAACTAAATTTCAGTTAATTAAGGTGCCGTAATTGTTGTCCAGTACAAGTGTCTTCGGGGCATTCACTTTGTAAATAATTTTTCACCCCAACCTTTCCTGCATACTTGGTTGCTGCTCTGCAACTTTGTTGGAGCCATAAATTATTAGGAAATCAGCTCTCCTGCCTTTGTGGGAGCAGAAATTCCCTTTGCTGCTCCTTGCCAAGGACAGTGGTGGCATTAATGATTGGCAAAGTGCAATGGGGTGGTGGAGAAAGCAGCAGGAAGATCAGAACCCCCTAAACCACAGGGGGATCTCATCTCCAGGAGGGATGTTAGCCCCCCAGACCATGGTTGGCCTTGGCTCTCCTTCCTTTGGAAATTCTCTCTTGGAGGAATTTCCACCTAAACACAGCCTGGAGTGAGTCTTGGACAGGGTAAATCTGCTTGCTAAAAGATTTAAAGTGTAAACCCCCTTGTTTATTTGCTTTATTTTCTCAGAGGTTCAGACCTGGGGAGAACCAACCCTGTGGAAAGGGAGATTTCCTCCTGTCCTTTTACACCCACTAGGCTGGAATGAAGATGGAGCTCTTTTTGTGCTTTATGTGGAAATAAATGTGGGGCAGCTTTGAAAGCGGCTGATATGGAGGAATGTGGTGCCAAGGGGGAGGGCAGTGATCAGCCCTGACCAGCACATTTTCCTTTACTTTTTGGAAACAGGGCAAAAACTATCCTTCCTATAGCACTTGCTATAGGATTGTGCTGCCTGGGTTTGGTTTGTGTTAAAGGTGTTTTCCTGAGTTCTCAGGGTGTTCCTGGCTGCTCGGGGATTTCTGGCTGGGTGTCCCTTGTGGTCATCAGAGTGCTTTTATTTCAAACAAGGGGCTGGATTTTCACCTGTGCCTGAGGAATGGAGCAACAGCAAAAATTCCCTGTTCTCCCAGGCAGATTCATTCCAAGGCAGCTCTGAGCCTTTGTGCACCAGTGAATTCTCCTGCTCTGTGACACCTCTGCAGCACGTGAAGAGAGCACTGGAGCTTCTCCATTTGTCTGCTCGAGCTTCCCCTTGATCTGACAGCTCCTTCCCAGCCCTGCCCGGCAGCAGACATATGCCAGTCTCTCTGATAGTTCATGTTCACTTATTAATATAAAGATTCAACTTCCCACTCGCCAGAGTAAACCTTGCATGATGCCTCTGACAGTAATTCAGTTGTAGCCTCAATCAGCTGCTGGATCTCCAGGCCATGGCTATCCCGCTAGCCTTTTCCAATTTTTCACTACACCAGTCATGAATAAATCTCCAAAACACATCAGATTGCTGAAAATGGAAATACCAGCGACAGGCACCAGTTCAGTAGTCAAAGAGCATCACCTTCCTGCAGCAAGCATGCACGCTCCGTGCTCCCTTGTGTGCTCAGCACAGCACAGCCCAGCCCGTCGTGCTGAGGCCCCAGACGCCTGGGAAGCAGCAGAGTGCACCCTGAGCATCCCTGCTGGCCAGGGAGAGGTGATTTCCATCACTGCCCGCCCTGCCAGCCGAGCCAGCAGCAGCGCCCAGACGCTCCCCGAGCAGGGTCTGCCCTCTCAGGCATGCTGCAGACAAGAGCTGTGCGTTTGCAGTGCCTGGCAGCAGAAAAAGCAGGAACAAAATGTTGGGTTTTCCTGGGTTTTCCCCTGCCTGCAGTGAAATGCAGTTTGCCTGGAGGCTCCGGGTGAGCCTGGATGCAGGTTTGGGTGGCAGGAGCATGCTCACCCTCGGTGCAATCTGTAGTTGACCAGTTTGGTTCATGCTGTGCCTCTCCTGTGCTGTTGGCACTTTTCCCTTTGGGATGGAGATCCCAGGAAGCCCAGGCAGAGCCCTGGTTTGGGATAACCTCCCTCAGGGGCTTCCCTGCCATCCCCAACAGCCCCGTTTAGTTACCTGCCTGATGCTCCATCACTCCCGGCGTGCTTAACCTCTAACCCCTCTCTGGCTGCAGTCTGGGGGCCTCAGTGGTGTCCTTTGAAACTTGACCCAAAGGGTGACATCGTGGGGATGTCCCAGTCGAGGAGGCCTTGCTCCCAACTCACCCTTAATCTACCCATTACAAACACAGGCATGGTGCTGCCTCTCCCAGCATTGTTCTGGGAGAACTCCACATAAAAGCAACTGCAAACTACTCTTATTTAAATCACTTTAGGTCGGAAAATCAGCTGGAACTTTAAAAAAAAAAAAAGTCCAAATCACCACTCATAAAATAAATCAATTTCTTTGAAATTAGCCTCCTTAAGTTTGACATCAATTCTATTTCTGTAAGGTTTGTCTGTTTTGTAATTTTGTTTTTTATCTGTGTTGTTGTATTAAGCCCCCTGCTAATAAAATGTCAAATTAAAAAAAAAATTAGTATCCCTAGTATTGCAGAAAACCAATAAAATAAAACCTTACAAGAGAAGCAAAAGAAAATTTCCATCATTCTCTCCTTAACTGAAATCAAAATTAAAGTGTTATTAGAAATTTCATTAGGATGGAGCAGATTGGTAATGAAATTACATTCCAGCTTTCCACAAACCCAGTGTATTAAGTAGGTTTGATCAATGATGTTCACACAATTAATTTTGTCTGATTGCCGAGGATTACTTTATCGACAGTCACATTTCACACTTGTGGGTTTTTTTGTTTCCCCAGTAAATTCTCCTCCATGTCACATCACATGATGGCGAGGCAGCTTTGAAGCCCCAGCTCTCCAAGTGACTTCCAGCGGACCATGACGGGAATCAAGGTAGGGATGTCACTGCTCTTAATTGTGCTCCTTCTGGTGGGGCTTGGGGACACCAAACCTTGGGGCTGAGGAACCCTGGGGAGGTTCCAGCAGGGAAGTGATGGAGGGAGACCTTGTCCTGCTCTCTTGGGCTGCCTGGAGGCTCCCAAGGCTCTGCTGTGGTGTTTGGGGGTCTCAGTGCCTCTCTCAGGGTGATTTCTGGGTGATCTGTGGCTCTGAGCTGTGGTTACGAGCTGGCACCGCTGGTTTTGCTGGGCAGCAAGGGTGGAACAGCCACTTCCATGTGGGTGGATGTGTTAGTTCAGCCTCAGTCCGGTGTTGCCACAGCTGGCAGCACATCTGGAGGCAGCGATGAGGCAGGAAGGAGAAGGGGAGGGCAGCAGCTCCATCAGTCACAGGTTTGAGTGAGCTCTACTGCCTTTTCCAACTCAGGTTGTTCTGGCAGCACCAAGGATTCTCTGAGGTTTCGCCGTCCTTGTCCAACTCTGTGCCATTGTGCAAGCAGGGGGTGTTCCTGGACCTCTCTGTGTTACTGTTTGGTGCTTCACAACGTCATTAGGTGACTTTTACACACCAAAATGAAGTCTGTGATATCGTGGAGGCAGAGGGAGGTTAACTCTGAAGTTGCAGGAAGCGCCTGGCTCCATGGTTTGGCTCTGTGTGTCTTAGAAACGACCCTGGAATTCAGCTGCTCCAGCGCGATTTTACCCGCAGGAATCCACAGAAAGCTTCACGAGTTCAAGACCCGGAAAGGGAAAGCCCTTTTGCTAGGGATAACCTTTGCTGTATTTTGGGCACTTTCTGCTGAGTCCCCAGCTGTACATTTGCAGTGCCAGGGAAGGAGAGATGCCCCACGGCAGGGTGGGCTGCTGCCCAGGAGGAGGGTGAGGCACAGGGCACACCGTGCTCCTGTCCCACCCCTGCAAGCTTCCTTCCTCCTGTAGCAAAGACAAAAAACACAGCAAAGACACCAGGATCTAATTTTTAGAGATGAGACATCTCATCTGTCAGGAGCTGAGTGAATTAGAATAAGAGTATGCTTTTTTTTTTCTTAAAACAGCCCAAAGTTTTTATCAAGATGCCATTTATCAGCAGCGCTACCAGCCGCTAGCAGTAGGCATCCTGCCAATCATTTTATGGAAATAGGGAAGGACTTTAATGTTTGGATGCCCATCTGAATCGACTCTTGTTCATGTCAGCAGATCTGATGTGAAAGCAAAGGTGCCCCTATGCAGTCTAGTTACCATCAAACCTGTGAGTGTCAGCATTTTAAAGGCAAGGAACACAATGCTGATGGTGGGCAATGTCACTGGTTTAACCTATTTGAAAGACATCAGCTCCTGCAGTCTTTGCCTGCTCCTTGTCTCTCAAGGATTAGTTATGCCCGAAGTGCACCTGCTCTGTTAATCTCTGCAAATAATTATGGAGATACCTGCTTATCACCAGCTTCCCCTCTTAGCAAACTCATCCCTTCATCCCTGCTAGTTACCTGCAGGAGTGGCCAGCAGCAGCCACACTTGGTCTTTAAGCTCTGGGATCTCATGTGATCCTTTAAAGCTGCCTTTGGATGGAGCTGCTGAATTCTCTTTCCTCTGCAGGTCAGCAGGCAGCTCTCCCCAGCCTGGGAACAGCCACTGTGGGTGGCTCCTGCAGCCCAAACTCCAGGGGCTGAGATCCAAACTCACCCTGCACCTGAGAGCAAACTCCAGGGGTTGAGATCCAAACTCACCCTGCACCTGTCCTGCACTCTGGGGACAAGGCAGCCTTCAGCCAGGTGAAGGACACTGCCCAAACCCGAGTCACCCCGTGCCCAAACCACTGGGAGATGGTTGAAGGGCGAGGGTGGCACTGGCTGGGCTGGGCAGTGCCATGTGCACTCCTTGGCCACCATCTCCCATCCCTCTGCCCCCTTCCCCCTTTGTTTTCTCCATTCCCATGCTCTCCAAGCTGTGTGTGATGTACAACAGGGATTTCTGGCAGTGCCTGACACCACTCTGCCACTCCACCAGCATTTCCTTCTCCTGATGAGTTCCACAGCCACCCCAGGGACACAGAAGGCTGAGCTGGGCATAGTCTGTGCATCCTCAACACCATCCCTCTGCTCCCTGCCTGCCCTCCATTTGCATGGCATTTCCATCATTTCGGAGGCTGGGGGGTTTTTGGAGGTGACCCCAAGGGATCCTGGGGGCAGGAGGTGCAGGCAGCACAGACAGCAAGGCCTCTCTCACAGCACTGCTGCTGCAGCTGTTGACACTCGGAGTGATTAACATGGCTAGGACAGTGAGAGGGAAATAAATAACATCCTAATCTCTGGCACCATCATTCCTTTGATGAGAACAAAAAATATGAAGACTGAAAGATCAAAATAACTGTATTAGAGCATGAAAAGGGAAATGCTCTTTTAACCACCGCTGTTCAGATATATCTCCTCAGATCTGACATGCTGTAATATATTTGTAACACAGATATATATTAGGGAGTAAAGCTGGTGATTAATTTGCTTTACCTTTTCAGAGCATATACATAAAAACCTACATTAGCAGAATTAGCATTTTACCTGTCTTTGAAGATCTTTGCTTTGAAATGTATAAAGTCTTGTCGATTTTATGTCTCTCAGAAGAATAAGAGTTGTTTTTTCATGAAGCTTCCCCCTGGCCCACCTCCTCCCCGGTTTGCCGGTGCAGTGCAGGCAGAGATGCTCGGGGTTTGTCTCTAATTACTGCATCAGCACCCTCCGGGGCATTGCTTTAGCTGCTGCCCATATTCACCCCTCTTGACTCATAATTGCTGTTGAAGCTTCTGAGACTAGAGATCAAAGTATTCATGTCATTCATGTTTCTGTCAAAGGTCTTATCGTCAAAGCACCAACTATATTTCGAGAGACATCTCCTTTTCTCAAGAGCAACACACAAACTTGGCTTTGCCTTTTTTTTTCCCTCCTTCTCGTTGCAATGTTGCTGCAAGGAAGTGCAAGTGAGGGGAGGAGGAAGCAGGAGGCTCTGCCCAGGCTGCATCCCTGGAAATTTAGTTATTGATTGTTAAGGAGCACAGTCCCAACCAAAACTGCTGTTCCAAATGTCGTTCTTTGCCTCACCTTCCCCCTGCCTGCAGGTGAGGGATGGCAGAGCTGGAGTTGTCTCTGCAGTTTGCTGCCAGTGCTTTGGTGGCTTCTTGGGCTGGTGAGATTTTACCTCCAAACAGAACATTAGAGATAAAAATTACCTTTGCGGCTTGTGGGTTTCAATGAAATAAAAATTTGGATTCAGACAAACTAGTAGAAATGTTCAGCTTGATTTGTCCTGGTTTTGTTTGGGAAAGAGGCCGTGGCTCTCAGGGGTGCCCAGTGGGCAGGGGAGGACTTGGGAAAACCTGAGTGGTGCAGGATGTGCCCCAGTGCCACCAGCCCAGCCACACGTGGGGAGCAGCAGAGCCTCAGCACTCCCTGCCCACCACAGCAACTTCTGATGAGTTTCTCTCCGAGCCCTCAGAATTGGGAGCAGGAAGAGAACTTTATAAAATTCTCCACAACCAGTCGAGCGGAACCTATTTTCTCTCACAATGCAATTAACGGCACCAACATTTACAAAATATGATTACAAGCACTTTGGTTAAGTAGAGGAAAGTATATTAGATAGCAGCGAGGGGTTGATCTTAATGTGCATTTTTTCGAGAGACTTGCATTTTCTTTGTGCAAATAAAGAGGCCCTAAATTCTCCATAGGCACTAAAATCAATGCAGTGGAACCATGATAACAAACACAGGCTCCACTTTTTGCTACATCCCCCAATTAATTAAGCCTTTCACGGGCATGTAATTAGGAACATTAGCAAGTCATAAAATTGCCGTGAGTCTCTAAATTATGTGCTGGCCCTCAGCAATTTGTTTTTAATTCCTTTTGAAGACAATGGCACTGCGGGGTCCCATAGATCTTCATAGCAGCCTACTGTTTACTTCTTTATGGCTCTATGAAGATCTAACTGTTTTCTACTGCTCCCAGATGCACCCGCACTATTTTCTTGTGCGTTTTCATTACCTGAGTTAGATTTAAAGGGGAACGGCATCGGCTGCCCCGCTCCAGCCCCGCCGGCACCGGGAGCAGGGAAGGATCGGGGAAGGATCGGGGATGCTCGCCCGGAGCATCACTGCTCAGCCGCCAGCCAGCCAGCCAGCCAGCCAGCCAGCCAGCCCCGCAATTTATGCACTTCTATGTAGACTGGTGCGAAAAGGCAGATAAATAAATAAATAACCGGGAATCATTTCGGGGGAAGGTTTATTTCCCTGTTATTGTGATTTACTCCTCCTTGATGAGAGCGTCTCTCTGGCAGCGGAGGCGCCGGGAAGCGTTTGCGCGCTCGCGGGGTCAAGAGCGGCGGGAAGGAGTAAATAGTGGAAGCAAATTGTTTTTCTTTCCAAAATATCCTGGCTCGTTCACAGCTGAGGGGTCAGCAGGACAATACCTGGACATGTTCTCATAGCGGGGCTGTGCTGTGGTGGATTCACAGGCACAGCTGAGGGTTTGAACTGATTTGGGGTTTGTTGCGTCACTCTGATGGGGATGCAGGAGTTGAGGCAGAGCTGCCCAGAGTGTGGAGATTTCCCTCATGCCCAGCCGTGGGCCTTTCCCGGTGCTGAATCCGATAATTCCAGCAGTCTCCGGGTGGGTGTTGCTTTCCAGCCCTTGCTCACCACGCTCGCTGCTTCCCCCGAGCACTGGGGATCTGAGCCAATTAATGCTGTTGAATTACAAACCAGGTTTAGTGATAATAATAAGCAGAGATTGTAGCAAATGAGGTGAATTCTGGCTCGACTCCATCCAGCTGCTGTGACACCAGAGCTTGTGGCCATGCCAGGACTCCTGTGACACCAGAGCCTGTGGCTATGCCAGGACTCCAGGCTGCCTCCCGCACTGTCCTTTGTCCCTTCAGGCATCCTGGCGCTGCCCTTCCCTCGGGATGGCAACAAAACCTCTGCGCTAATGCCTTTCTCAATGCAAAGTGGAGGACGTGTTATTGCTGGACCAGGGGATGTGTCAGAAAGCAGCAACCCAGAAGGGAAACCATCCCCAGAATCCTTCATCTTCAGCACTGCTTTCACTGCCTGATTAAGCTTTGTTTTGGGGCTGGAAGAAGTATCGAGCCGAGCATATTATAACGCTGTGCCTTGCGGCGTGGAGCAGCAGCTGGACAGAGGGCACAGACATGGATCTGTCAGTTGTCAGCAAGAGAGAAAAGTGGGAAATGTTGGCAGTGTGGAGCACCAGGATAGTCAGGAATAAGGTGATGCTTAAAGGATGCCTGAACTTCAGCTCAGTAGCTCCCCTTTTAAAATCAGTTTGCGTTTCAGTGAAATCCTGACTCTGGTGGGATTGCAGCCTCCAGCTGGGGCAGGGAGGGACAGGTTCTTCCCTCAGCTGCTCCCAGCACCTCATGCCGAGCCCGGAGGAGGGGAGCAGAGTGCTCCGTAGGTGGATTTGTTTCTGTCTGCTGCCCTGGGAGCTGCACCACGCCAGGTGCTAAAATTTCAAATATTTGTGTCCCTGTGGATGCAGGGGGTTGTGAATTTACACTATGAAGAGGGAAGAATGTGCGTGTGAAGGGACAGTGGAAAAAATCCCTAAAAGCCGTACTGAGTGACGAGTCCCACGCCCATGACACAGGCTTTGAGCTAGACTGGCTCCCGGCTTTATTCCTTGCGTGCACCTTTTGGATTTGCATGGCAAAAGCCTTGGATAGATGGGAGCAGCGCAGCGCCGTGCTCGGCTGCCCCACGCTCCATCCGCGGTGCTCCCTGCTCCTGCCAGCCCTCAATCCCGTGGGGATTGGAGGAAGAGGAGGAGGAGGAGGAGGAGGGCTGTGCTCCTCCCGCAGCCTGCTCCGCGTTATCTGTGCCGGTTCCACCGGGAGATGCTATCGGCGGGCAGGGCGCGCTCGGTGCCGGGAGCGCAGGGCAGATCGCATCTGCGGCCGGGCTGCAGCTTGGGACTCTGCGCGTTTATCCAGCCTGCGGGGACAGCCCCGAGCTCGGGGACCATCAGCCTGCCTGGCACATCCCAGCCCGGCTGATGCACACAGGGGATTTGCTTTTAAATCAAATTTTACTGTGGGCAGGGGTCTCCCGTTAATAGGTACGAGCAGCGCACCCACGAAATTCCATGCTCATCTTTAAAGTTCGGCGCTGTTTGCCAGTGAGCCCCTGGGGCAGGCAGGTCCTGCCCGGCCAGAGCTCTGCTCCTGCTCTTGGAAAAGCTGCCAGGGATGGGCAGTTCATCGGGCCAGCCCCGGCCCAGCTCATTGGCATGCACAGCCGAGCAGAAACAAAGGCACACACAAAGATTCTGCCGTGCCTCTGCAAGTCCGGGCGCTGGAGTGGAGTTTGCCTTATTTCACAGATGCAATCCCCCAGGATAGAGGGAATGGTTATTAAAAAGCCCAGAGAGCAGTGTCTAACCTTGAGTAAGTGTTTTCTTGTTGTCATCCCAAGATCTAAAGAAAATCCTGAAGAGAATACATGGTGAAGACATATATTATAGTTGGAGCTTTTTATCTCACACATGTGACTTTGCCTATCATGAACTGTACGTTTTTATTCTCACTAGTGGGACAAAACTATATCCCACTGCAGCATATATCAAGAGGAAGAACATTGTACCTTCTTTGCATTAATATAAATAGCTGTTTAGGACCGATTCCTTGGCCAGATACTACCATCTTACCTGTCCTTTATCTAAGATATTTGGCATGTAGCTCAAGTTTGGTTTATTTAGAGTCAGGATACAGCAGCTTTTACATATTAAAGGTGCATTTTAAAAGAGCATTTTCTATTCTAATTTGGGAGGAATGGAGCTCTTTAGGGCATTCAGGGAACGATGTCCATCTGATTTACATTTCCCTTGTTGGAGCAGAGCTGCGCACGCATATTAGGATGTAAATAATAGTGATGGATACATGTATCTTTAAAAGATCCATTTTCTCTTTTGACTAAGGCATCCAGGAGAGGAAGGAGAACGTAGATCACTTTTACAGGTGGAAAATCAATCTTCTAAGACAATGTGCATGACACAGGAGCCAACCTCTCCTTTCCAAGGAACTCGGTGCCAGGGGAAGAGGTGCAAAGTTCCCTAAACCTGGCATCCAAGGATGGCTTGAGGAGTGTCCTGGGCTTCTCCCACACCTCACTGCCAGCACCACTGGAATGCCAGATTCATCCCCAGACCATCACATCCTTGATGCAGCCATACAGCAACATGAGGAAACATAGGAATGAAAAGTTTGAGATGTGATTACCCCAAGAGAGGCTGAAATGGAGCACAGAGTTGAGCTCTGCCCTGGCTCCCCATTTTTCTGCGAGTTCAGCAGCAAATTGCTTCAGCAAAATAGAATTAGGAGGATTTCTCCTTTATGTTGGCATTCCAGAGGTGGCAACAGGAGCCCTGCAGCAAAGCCACTGCTGGATCTCTGTTCTTCAGGGAATGCTTGTGCTGTGCTGAAGGCTTTGCTAACATTTACTGACCCAAAACGAGGAGCACGAGTTCACTTTTCAAGTTTGCTGCTCGTAAAACTCCTGGGAAACGTGGGTGCCCTGGGAATGCTGGGTTAGCTGGGGTCTGATTTCAGGAATACAGGGTGGCAGGTAATCATTGACTGTGGCAGGGAATGTGCCTCTCGGGCTGGTAGCACTTCTGCTCCCGTGTTGGATTAACCCAGAAACTCCTGCAATAAAACCTTCCCTGGCCACGGTGATTTGTGGGGAAATCCGGAGCCTCCAGTGAACTTTCTCATTTGTCTTTGGTTCTGGCTATTTTCCCTCCAACTTCAGAGGTACCAAAAGGAAAAAAAAAATTAAAGTCCCTTGATCATCACAAGGGGAAATTAAACCTCTGGGTTTAGCCCTCATTTCCCTCAGCCTTCCAGATAGTTCAGTAATGGGAGCAAAGCTCATTTCCTCCGGGATCCCCTTGGAGCTGGTCACTCCAGGCTGGTGAAGAGGGGAGGGAGCTGGATGTGTGAGTGATTGCTGCAGGAAGGGGCTGAGGAGATGGACTGAGATACTGGCCTTGTGTCAGAGGGGCATGAAATTAAGCAATCAGGAGTTGAGGGAAATTGGGGTTGTTTAGAGACCCAAATAAACAAACTCTCTGCTCTGGAGGACAAGGCAGGAGCAGAGCCCAGAGATGATTTTATCTTCTTCACACCTGAGAGCACAGCCAGCCTCTGTGTGGGAAGGAGGACTCCCAGCAGCCTCGCTTGGTGGGGAATAAAGTGCATGAAGGTCTTGCTGATGGTGTTGCTTTGAAAGAATTTCTTTTCAAAACATGTTTTCAGTCAGCATTTCCTGTGTGTTTGTGGCTCTGCTCCAACCACACCATTGGTGGCTGGCAGTCCCTGGCTGATGCTCCTTGCCTGGACACCATCAGCTCTGTGGTGGCACTAGAGTGGACAGTGACAGTGCTCTGGGCTGGGTGGCAAGGTGATGATTGCTCATGGGCTGGACTCGATGATCTTGGAGGGTTTTTCCAGCCTAAATGATTCTTTGATTGTGAAGGGACTGATCAAATCCACCTCCTGAGCCTTTTTCCTCCTTTCCAGCCCCTGTGCTTGGTTTGTGCAAGGAAATGACTTTGGATTTGGGGAATGGGAAGATTAAGGAATCCCAAACTGCAGGAAAGAAGGGAAAGCGTGTCTCCCCAGTGAGCAGGGCCATTGCCTGAGTCTGATGGGCTGAGCTTGGCTGAAGCAGGCCAGCCCTGGGTGCAGGACAGGAGCCCAGGCAGGCAGTGGGTGACACTAACACGAGGGGACATTGCTCAGGGGCTGAGTGACAGCGCGAGTGAAGCACATCGACGTCAGGCGTGAAGGCAGTGCCTTCCTCTGCTCAGATCACAGCCATCCACCGCCTCTGAATCATGAGCCTTGCAACCAACAGGCATAAATTTATACTATACAGATGAGAACTGTGCCTGGGAGACAGAACATCTATCTCCTTTGCACTTATCTGCCACCGTGACACAAACAATCAGAGATGATTCTCTGGCACAACAAACAGCAAAGTGTCTTCTTTGTCTTTGCCTCAAAGGAAAACACTATAACACATCTTTTTGGCCCGTGCTTTTATCACTTACTTTTGTTCAATAATCTCCCTGCCCAATATCCAGGATTTGGCCGTGTGTGTGCGTGTGTGTAATGGGAAATGTGCCCTGGCTGAGCACCGGCGTGGGGAGGAAATAAATCCACTGTCACTGGGGCTTACTCAGGCTGCAGCAGCCCGTGGCTTAACCCCAAATCTCCGTGCTGATGCTGGATTTTCTGTAGTGCCACGGAGCCTTGGCTTTCTGGGGATGTGGGAGAAAGAGCCTTAAATGATTCAGAGGAGCTGTGAGTTGGGCTGGATGTAGAAAGAGTCATTCCAGTGTGCAGTGCTGTCACCATGGCACAGCAAAGGGACACAAAAACAACCCCAGGTGTGTCTTACCCCCTGTTCCTGGTGGGATGTTGATTCTGGAATCTCAGGACAGGACAGTAGCACAGCTTACAGGGACCACAGCTCACTCAGATGCACTGATGGGGCTGTTTGGGGTCATGGCTGTGCTGGGATCTGACAGAAGTCCATTTGCTTTAGGTGTTGTTTGCTTCAAGTGAAGGGTGAACAGGCAGAAAGTGAGTAAAATATTTGAGGTCTCTCCTAATTCTGCTCGGAAATGTTTTCTGAGGCTTCAACACTTCCCTGCCATGGGCTAGGCTGGCACAACCCCCTCAGCCAACCCCTCTGCTCTGTGATTTTTCCAGGCATTAGCAACAGATTTGCTCTTCCCTATTTCAAAAGGAAAAATGGAATCCAATTGTGCCTCCGATGCAGACAGTCCCTCACACAATATTTCCTGCACCTCCTCTCCAGATAAGGCACCTTTTAAGATGATGTATGGTAGCACTTACCTGTTATAGTGTTCCAGCCAGCGAGGGCTGGGGAGATCCACTCCGGGTTCAGTCACGAGGAAACTGATCCATTTCAAACAGAAAGTTGGATGAATGGGGCAGGGAAAACGGGAGCCAAGCTCCTAATGGGGAGATTTCACCCCCTAAAGTGTTGTGATGGAGCATTTTGGAGGGGAAAATCAGGAGAAGAACAGCCAGAGGTGGGCAGTGGGAATAGGCGATGGTTTGCTCTTTTTTTTATATTTTCCCCAAAGGCAAGAAGGGGAAAATCATTCTGCTGTTTGTTGCATCCCTTTTAGATTGCATTCCAACTCGCTATTAGCATTTTATATTTTCCCTTCAGCTGATGATGTGTGCAGATTAGAAGAGCCTTATCTCTGCCCGCTCTCCGTGGGCTAATCCGGAGGGACGCTATCGTTTACACGGGGTGCTGATAGTGCTGGAAGCTCAGCCACTGGGGGCTTTGCATTGTGTGTTTATTTATTTGGAGGCGCTGGGCTTAGCTCATCATCTGTAATCTGCATTCTGCTGTGCAATTAGAGGGATTCTCTGTCTCTCCACACCACCCCAGTATTGCGCATCCATCATGCTCTTCCCAGGCTCCTCTTCCAGCACGGGGCTGAGAGCACCGATGCAAATCACTCCCCTGCAACCCTTATTGATCCAAATGTTTGTTGATTTACCAGGAGTTTTAACCCTCAGAAAGTCTGTGGGGCAGAGCAGGAGGGAAATAAGGGGTTTTCAGTGCTCACCCTGCAAACTGCTGACCCTCCTGCCCTGGGCCACCCCAGGAGCAGCAATGAGCAACCCAAATTCCAGCTAAAGCACACAAATGAAGGATCATTTCCTGACTTCCCCGAATCAATACCTACTTGATGGTGACTTAAAAACACCAGACAGCTTTCCTAGACCGAAGCCCTTGGATAAATGAAGTTGTCATTGACTTCTGGTGTATCTGGTTGGTGTGAGATCCTAATTAGGACAGGATCATAGTAACGGGGGAGATAATAGACCTATTGGATCAGCTCTGTCTTCCTGCAATTGCAGTGTGTTATCCCCCTGGTATCAACTGGACCTAGTGTTCAGGGGTGAATTGCTCAGCTCTGGGGTGGATTTGGCTTGTGGTTAAAAAATGCACAAATCTAGTGGAAGTATGACGTGGAGGACTTTCCATTTCCTTTCTGGTGTTCTTTCCCTGCTGTGGTAAAGAAAAGACTTTCTGCTGAGGAATCCAAGTTGCTGAGGAAAACTATGTTTTCCCACTGCAGAATGGGGCTGATTATGATGAATTTATCATAGAACCCCAGAATGATCACAGCACTGATGCCATCAAACCTTGCAGCTGAGCTCCTTGGAGCTCAGAACTCATGGGAAACAGGGGAATAATCCTTGAAGCAGGTTTAGTCCAAGTCTGGGGCGATCTGAGCTGCTCTAAGCTCAGTCTTACCCTCTCAGTTATTCTCCCAAGCTGCGTTTTTCCCCTGCATCCAACCCAGGGATCTCCTGGAGCTGTGGATGCCCAGCAGCCCCAGGACTCGGCAGCCTTGGGAGCTGCTTTGTGCTGCCCGGGGATGTTATTTCAAAACCAAAACCCTCTGTCAGAGCTGGCTGTGCCCTGCCCTTCTCCCCTCTCCATTTCCACCCCTTCTGCTCCTCCGAGCTGCCCTGTGGAGTGCAGAGCTCCGAGGAGATGGAAGTGTTGGGAAAGCGGCGGCAGCGGAGAGCTGTTTATTTGCTCTGCGGGTGCACAAGGCTCTGGACACATGGAAAAGACTCTTTGATTAACGTCGGCTTCCTCTTGGCACTGTTTGACGGAACAAGGCTGAGACACTCCATTTCAGTGAGCCTGTGTCGAGCAATGTGTATTAAGAGTCCTCAATTTCACACGTGCTTACTCCTGAGTGAGTTTCGCATAAAAGGATTAAGGAGAGAGGAAGTGCAGAGGAAATGGGATGTTAGACACCTTGTTAAACGGGCTGTCAGGGTTTCTGGAGCGTTCATTCTAACTCTATTCCACTCTGCATAGAGGCCAGGCCATTACCCGGGGATCACAGGGGCCTCTCCGGCGCTGCGAGTCAGGAATTACTTTTAAAAAGAAGAAAGCAAAAGCAGAGATGAAAATAGTAACGTGTGATTGTTGTCCTTGTTGTCGTGTTGTTCTGGCGGATGTTTCTGCCCGGGGGCAATGTGAGATGCGATTTGCAGGAGCTGCAGGTGGCAAACCTTTAGCTGCCCTTCCCCAGTTTAGTTCAGTTTTAGTTTAGTGCCTGGAAAACTGGCAGGGAGGAAAGTGGGAGAGGAAAGCCTGGGGCAGATCAGGAGGGGAGATGCCCCAAAGAGAGCAGAGAACTCCGAAACACCTCCTGTCCTAGGCAGAGACAGCAGCTCCCCTCTGCCCTGGCATCTCCCCCAGAGGGATGCTCAGAAAGCTCCTGGGCGGGTTTGCAGCTGGGTTTCCATGCTGGGTGGCTCCTGCAGGGATGCTGGGATGGCTCTGGCAGGTGACCAGTGTGTCCCTCTGTTTTCCAGGTCTCACCCCGCCCTGTGTGGCTTAGGTTTCCCATGGAAAAAGTGAGTTTCCCAAAGCAGGATGTCTTTTCCGGGGGCAGAGCTCTCCTGCAAGGAGCTGTCAAGGGAAGCTGGTGCTGCTCCTCCAGGCAGGTTTATCAGTAATGCAGCCTCACATCAGCTTGTTTCCTGTAAGTCAGATCCGTTTTAAGAGCTGTGATGAAACAGAGCTTCAGAATCCACTCTATGAGCATCCAAATTAAAAGCTAAATAGGATGTAGCTTTCAGTTTGGCTGTATCTTCATATGTCAACACTCATTATGCTCATATGTCAGCGCTCGGCAGCTTTCCCTCCACAGCTCTGCTTTTCCTGGGAGCAGGGATGGCCTCCTCCAGTCCTCATCCCACTCAGTCCAGTGCCCTGCTGGGAGCCATGGCACATGGTGGGTCCTGGGCAGGAGATCCACACCTCTCACATCTTTTTGTTCCCTCCTTTTGGGCCTGGGTTTTCATACAGAAACCCCCAGGGTTTGCAGTCAGGAGTAATTTGCCAGTGTGGCCCAAGGGGCAGCAGCCTTTGCATGGTTTGTGGGGAGAGCAGACA
This sequence comes from Entomyzon cyanotis, assembly GCA_024500445.1. NCBI lineage: Eukaryota > Metazoa > Chordata > Aves > Passeriformes > Meliphagidae > Entomyzon > Entomyzon cyanotis. Next base: position 4,357,567 of record JAKEPQ010000673.1, read on the forward strand.
GATCCTGGTTCTCCATCCTCTTTTCACCCCCAAACCATCCCACTTCCCCACCAAACCAACCTCCTTTCCCCCTGCTCTCAGCTCTCTGCAGCTCCTCATAAGGGTTTTACCCAGGAAGAGGAAGGAGAACAGCAATGAGGGATTTGGGGCAGCAAAGAGGAGCTCTTACTCCAGCTGAGCTGCCAACAACTTTGGGTAGAGGCAGGAATTTCATTCACTCCACATGGCTTCAGGAAAAGGATATTTTGGTACAAGGTGATGTCACATACAGCACGTCAGAGCAGTAGGAATGGTAAAAAACCCTCCAAACCTTCCACTGAGGAGAATGCACAGGCTGAAGGTGTGGGACATCCTTGGGGTCTCCTCCAACATCCCAATTCTCCTCCCCACTGCAGCTGCCCCTGTGCTGTGCTCCCCAACAAAGGAACCTGTCAGCCTCCAGCCTGGGTAGGAAGACAGAAAGTCCGGATAAAATTATCATTCCTGATTTAAAACCGGCGGTGGGGAAGAAGCAAGTTTGGCCATAAATAATCCCACACCTGGCCTTTTAATTCAGTTATCTCCTGGTTGGGAAAGTCGGATCTGCCGTGTGCTGTGGTGGTGCCAAGTTAATTACTTGAAAATGAGTGCCTGGGGTTGGACCAAGAATTTCTCATCAGCATTCAGCTCCAGTGCCATGGCGAGAGGAGAGTCCAGCGCATGCTCGGCAGGAGGATGAAAGGGAAGGGGAGTGGGGCACTGGTGGGTTTGCTTTTCTTCTGAAAAGGCTGGAGTTTGGGGTGATTGCCAAAGCCCTGAGTGTGGTGGTGCTGGGTTTGTGGGTGTTGGGTTGGTGGGTGCTGGGTTTGCTGTCCTCGGGCTGAGCACAGGACTGGTGTTACTGGGCAAAGCTCATTTTTGGGCTGGAGCTGGAGGGTTTGGAGTCAGCAGAGGCAGAGGGGGACTGAGGTGGGTGACAGCACCCCAAAAAGCAACAAAGGGCAGCACCACACCACTGAGATGCTGCTTCTTGCCATGGTTTTGCAATCCCACTCCTGGTGCCTTTCAGAGGGCAATGCTACTGTGTGTTTGGGATTTGTGGGTTGGGATGCTGCTAAAGCCACTGCAATGTCCAGCCCTGCCCTTGTCCAGCTCTGCCCTTGTCCAGCCGGTCCCACTGGGGTTATCCCTGCCCCTCCAGCCCCAGGCAGCCCCGGGGCAGCACGGCGAGGCGGGTGGGCTGCGAAACCCAGAGCCTCTCCCTCCCCTTTCCGCGCTGCCAGCTGCATACAAATGTGGATATTACCGGGCAGAGAGGGAGGCGAGAAGGTGCAGCTCCAATACTAAATAGCTGGGCCCTTTAAGCCGTTTGGCCAGACCTTATCGTTAAAAAGGAGGGGAAAAAAACCCCATCTCTATAGGATTCTTTGAGTCATTGCTTCTTATGTGTAAACAGAGGGCGGCAGCTTACACAGCAAACTCAGCCCGGAATAGCTTGAGGTGATTAACAGTTGTTTGATTCCTCGAAGATTTCCACATGCTTATGCCAATCCAACTGGGAAAGGCAGAATAAATATTTTGAAATATGCCCCTTCTTTTGTAAATTAGGCATGATGAGTGCTGCTTAACTGTTTAGCTCGGAGTTCCAGCGTGGGTTTTGTTCAGCAAACAGCGGCAGAAGGGCAGCGCTGGCTGCGGGGAGCTGAGCTGGGTGGTGATGCCCAGCAGCCCCCAGGCCAGCGCTGGTCACTCTGCCAGGGATGTTCCCTGCTGTCCACACCCCAATTTACCGAGGGAAGCAGCAGCTGGAGTGATTTGGTGGCCACAAAGAAATACAGAATCACTTGAACCATGGAAGGTCTGCTGAGCAGACCTTCACAGGCAAGGAGAAGAATATCTCGGATTTAGTCCCAGTTTTATAACAACACTTCCCAATCCACCTGGGGACCACAAAAGTGGTACAGATGCATTAATGAAACCACCAGTGCCACCTCTAACGGGACAGTTAAATTTTATCTCCCCTTTGCACGTGGCCAGACTGGGAATCACCTCCCTCGATGTCACAGTAGGGATTTTAGCCAGTGACCAGCCCGTGTTGGGGTCTCAAATTCAGGTACCCAGCCTGATGTGTCTGAAAGAAACCTATTGCTATTCTTCAGCTCGATTTTAAAAGTTTCTGGTTTACCTCAATCTCCCTTCTCCCAACAACCAACCCACTCTCAGCTTCCCTAAAATTGCACTTTCTCTGTGAAATCTACTCTCAAAAAAATCTCAGAACTTCTGGACCATACAGCAGCAGAAATATTAAGGCTGAAGGGAAGTACTTTATTTGCCAGATAAATAGGCTTGGTGACACTTTGGATATGTAGAAGGTGGTGAATAATTTCTTCTGCTTGGGCTATATATCCTTAGAGGACTCGATGAATTTTTCATTCTGGAAGATGTGTTCAGGTCATTAATTGCAGTTTGCCACAGGTCTGTTCCACTTTTGTCTGGGTAAAGCCTATCTCCTTCAACATACAACTCATTTACCCTTTGTAAGCTATGTAACATTTGCATTGTAAATTGGTTAGCTTAACTTAATACGCGAGTAACCCCAGGAAACCTCTGCAAAGGATCTTCCGTGTGCTGCTGGAGGAGACAGGGCCTTTTCCTGCAGCTGGGCAGCCTGGTTTGGGGTTTGGGATTCTCCCTCCCCATAAATCTGGGGCTCCTGCAGCATCTCAGCCCCCCAGCTGGAGCAGCAAAGCTGCTGTGCTGAGGGTTCTTCTCCCTGGAGCTGCACTCAGTTCTGTTCCCAGTCACTGCCCAGCCCCTCCCAGCTCCCACAGGAGTTGTGCTGGGAGCTCAGGGCTCCCGCTGGAGTTGTGCTGGGAGTTTGTTCCTGGCACTTGCCCTCCAAGCCCTGCAAAGTTGGTGCCTCCAGGCAGAGCAGCAGCTCTGGGCACTCAGGGCCGTCTGGCGCTGTGGCCTCGTGCCCAGCCTCAAGGTTTGCTGGAGCTCTGCCCCAGGGCACAGGTGCCAAGGAGTGATGGCTGGAGAGATGCAGGATGCTCCATCCGCTGTCCCAGCTCTCTGGGAAAGGGTCACAGGACCACAGAATGGGTTGGGTTGGAAGGGACCTTAAAACTTATCCCATTCCATTCCCCTGCCATGGCAGGGACACATCCCACTATCCCAGGCTTTCCAAGCCCTGTCCAGCCTGGCCTTGGACACTGCCAGGGATCCAGGGGCAGCCACAGCTTCCCTGTGCCAGTGCCTCACCGTCCTCATGAGCAAGAACTTATTCCTAATATCCAATCTGAGCCTTTTGGTCAGTTTGAAGCCATTCTCCCTTCTCTTGTCACTCCATGCCCTTGTCCAAGGTCCCTCTCCAGGTCTGCTGGATCCCATTAGATATTCCCCAGGCATCAATCTCAAAACACAGGCAGATCTCCTGCACTGTCCCATCCTGCTGCCAGCACTCCCAGTAGCCTCTACTTGCATAAAATAAACCCAAATAATTCAAGCTGCTCCAGTGCTGAGTGTCACTAATTCCTCGGAGTGAGTAACATCTCTGGGGTTCCAGCAAGCAGCGCAGAGAGGAACAAGACACAATAAGTATAAATTGAGTGAACTCCAGAGACTGGAATAAGAGCTGTGAAATATTGCTCAGGGCCTGAGAAGCTCTTTCAACCCATTTTCTGAGCTACCTGAGGGACAGAGGCCGAGACTGGCAGACGACAGCGCACAGGAGTCGGGAGCAGCGTGAGTCAAAGCTGCTGTCCCAGTACTTGTGGCCTCGTTGGAGGCAGGAAATCTCTGAAAGTTTCCTAATGTGAGGTTTTCTGCCCCACTTTTTAAACTGAAGCAGTCTGGAGGAGTTCAGCCAGGCAGCAAAGCTTTTGGAATCTTTCCCTTGCAAGAGGAGACGCAGCAGCATGGGGTGTTTGACCCTCAGTCTGTGCATCAGCAGGACCACAGACCGCCAGCCTGGGGTCCCTCCTGTCCCTTTGCCAGCCTGGCTGCCACCCCTGGCGACCAATGGCTGTGCCACCGGAGCTCAGTGCCGCTGGCAGTGCTCAGAGCAAGCTCTGCCTCCCTGCAGGGTCCCTGTCACAGGAGAGGAAGGAAAACCAGCCAAGCAATGAGGCTTTGTCTCCTGGATTCCCAAAGGGATCCATCTGGATGAAAACTGCCCCGGAAAGGTGCTGCCCACTGCACACCGCTGTGGTGTCTGGGTACTGGCACTGGAGATGTCCTGCCTATTTACCCACGACAAAGTGACCCATTTGTGTACTTTTACCAGAAAAAAATCGTGTGAGAATTAGCACAGCCTCCTCCTCCCGCGGCAATCAGCACCTCTGCCTTCCGGGGAGCTTCCCGAGCTTGGCACTGCTTTAATCTCCTCAATAAGAGAAGATAAAAGAATGGAGCAGCTGATCCGATAGGCAGGGGGATAATGGTTGGCATTCTCTGCCTTCAGATAACAGCTTGGGCTGGGAAGGAAATCATCTCTGCAGGAGGAGGTGTTGGATTGTCCCGAGGCTGCTGCTCCCTGGGGTCACCAGGACAGCTTCTGCCTTGGCTCTGTGCTCTGCCAGCTCCCTCCTGTCACTGTCCCCAGCAAGAGCCAGCCTGGACACCACCAAGGTGCAAAGTGGCCTTGTTGGTGACCCCGGGTTGGGAAATGCCAGGCTCCATCTATTCCCAGCACTCAGAACCAGGCAGGCTTCTCTAGGAGCCTCTCTCTGTCTGTGGCTTCTCCTCCTGCAGTTGGAACTGATCTCACCTGGAGCTGATCTAAAAGGTGTTTCCATCCCATCGCTGCTCAAAGCAGAGCTGCTCTGTTTCCACCCTCACCACCCCCGGGAAATGACCATGTCATAACATCCTCATGGAATCAGTAAGGCTGGAAAAGACCTTTGAGATCATCAAGAAGCAGCAGAGGAAGAGATGGGAGGTGTCACCACAGCCCCTCTGTCCCCTGCCCCTCCCTTTCCCTCTCCTCCAGCACAGCCCAAGCAGTCACAGCCCAAGTTCTCCTCCACAGCTCAGGTTGTAACTCAGTGCAAATGAGTCTCACAGCTCCCACCCCTAAAATTGCTGAAATATGTGGCAAAGAGCAAACTTAATGAGTATCAGGGAGAATCCATGGGGAGCTGTAATATTCTCAGTGTGTACAAATCACTGTTTAGGACATCTCAGCCTGAGCGTCCTTTTTCACCTGGATCATTGCCCAGTGCAGGAGGCTCAGCCACCGTGTGCTCGGCTGGGGCTGGAGATGGGCTTGGCTCCTGCCATAAAAATGGGGAAAAGGGAGGATTTATAGCACCAAAAATCTCCTAAATAGCTGGTTTAAGTTCCTTTTCTCAACACGAGCCCTGTGAGCATACAAAGGCCATGGATGGCAGGGCTGCTCCCTTTGTTGCTTGAAATCTTTTACTGCCCTGCAAACCTGGGGTGAAACAGGAACTGTGTCTGTGCCCCAAAAATCTGAATTCAAACCCGGTGAAGACATACTGTGATTTCTAAGAATTGATATGGAACCTGCTTTGGCATCTAGGTAACCACTGTCCCTGGCAGAGGTGTGCAAATCACATCCCACCAAAAATCTGGGAATTCATTTTTTGGGGAGTCTTTCTCTCCTCAGTAATAGATACCTATGAAAATCCACTGATCAGTGGTTTCACCCAGGGATCTGAAAGCACTATGGAAATACAGATAAGGCTTCCTGGGACCTCTGTGATAACCACAGTTCTCTGCAAACCATGGGTCAAAATTCAAAGAGCTCATCCCTGGAGCAGCAAGTCGGGGCAAAGTCCCAATCCTGACCCTCACAGTGAGCTGATGCCATCAAATCTGTATTTGCCATGAAGAGTAACATCTCCAAGCCTCCCACTAGCCCATGTTCAGAGCTGTGTCTGCCTCCCCTTGCTGCCCATCCATTGGATCTCTCACAGGACTGGGATGGGGAGTGTCTGGAAGGTGGCGAGGAGGGGAGAGTATGTTAAGCAGTACCTTTTGCTGAATAAATCAGGGAGGTTGCCAGCAGCCTGCCACAGTAAACATGCATGTTAAATCAAATCAGATCTGCTGCAATAGGAAAGATTTAATGGTAGGGGTTTGTTTGCTCCCCACCATAAACACGGAGATGCGAGCACTTCATGTGGAGAACATCTGTGGCCTGGGCAGGAGGTGTCAGGAGCTGGATCTGACATGCAAGGCTTCTCTTCTGTGGCCAATTAAACAAATTGCAGCAAAACAGCATTTTATTAGTATTTGCCCATAGCAGTCGCCTGCTGCAATAAATTTCCTTCAGGCACTCTGGAGGAAGGGGAGGGAAGGATTGGCAGGGAATGGTGGGAGAACTCACGGCAGTGCAGCCTCTGGGGCTGAGCAGTTCCAAAGTGCCTGTCTCCAAAAACAACTGCTCTGCTTTATCATAAACATGCTGAGTTATGAGCTGCTCTGCGCACAGCCCTGCACAAATAATAATAATGAGCACAGGCAGCAGGGAGGGATGCTTTCCCCGAGCAGTGGGACGGACAGGTCTGGGAACAAAACTTATCCCAGTGCCTCTCCGCTCCCCTTCGATTTAATTACAGCTTAAATTGTTTAAGAATTCATCCTTGCCCATTTGGCCTATCCTCTTATTCCCATTCCCTTTTAAGCACAAGTTTTGTCTCTTTTGCAGTTTCTTTCCTTTTATTATTGTTACTTTTAAGGGAGGTCTTGTCTTTATTTTTTTGCCGCACAAGCGGGGGCTGCAAAGTCGGCCAAATCCATCCCCAGCATTGCTTTGCTGGCAATTCCTGGGATTTCTCAGGTCTGAATATGCCAACACATTTCTTGGCTGAAGGCCTGGCACAGTTACAGGCAGGGGCTGATGTTTCTCAGTGTGGTATAGCCGAGGCACCTTCTGCAGCTTACATTTTTTGGATGACGGAGAGCTCGAATGAGCAATAGATTTGATTTTGATTTTTTTCTTTTCCCCTTTCCCTTTTCTCTCTTTCCCTTTTCTATTCTCTTCCCTGGGCCAAAGCACCACCATCCAGTTGATGGATGCCCCATCCCCACTGATAACCAGCCCTCTCATCTCTCTCCTACTCCAAGGGAGGAAGCACTTCAGAGCAAACCATCCTCTCCAGAGAGGTCCTGGGACAATGGGAAGCACCAATAAATACCCCAAATCGCCGAGGTTACAGCAAACAGATGGTGTTCTGCTGCACAAACACTCTCTGCCGGGGAAGTGCTGCAAGAAATGACCTATTTGTTGCTTGGTTATCTCCATATTTTACGTTGGAAGCACCATTCATATCTAAGTAGTGTCAGCGTTATCCCAGGAATTCCTCATTTCCCGGTGCAGTTATCGACAGCCCACGTTCCCAGCAGCCTCCTGTTGCTGTTTGCTCTTCCCCTTCCAGCTCTCCAGCATGATCAGGTAAAGAGATAAATAACTCCCCCTGCACTGCTGACTGATAGCAAATTAATGCTCCACAATCACCTCCTTCAAAATACGCCTCTTAAAACCACCTCAAAATGTGGAGTTTTTCTCCTTTTCCTTTCTCAAGAACAACAAAATCAAGGCAGCAGGTTATTAGTGGGCATTAATTATCTGTTTTTAATGAATTAGCTGACCAGCCTGGCTGCTGATGGATTACACCTATGAAATTATATCGCTGTTGAAACACAGGATATGTTTAGATGGCATCAGCCTCTTGACTTAAGGATGGATTTGATTTATACTTCATTAACATAATTCCTAACACACCGCTTCTTTGGGAAAGAAAATTAGTGTCTAACCAGGAGCTAACAAGTTTAATGGCTTGCTTGAAGGAAAACATAACCATTGACTGTGAATAAGCAACTAAAGGCATTAATGTTGTTGTTGTTGTTGTTGCTCTTGGGTTTATGAATCTATATTTGTAGGGAAACATTCCTAGGGTGGATAGACAGGAGAGAGTGGAATTTCCTTGTGTGTGTTTCACTTTGCAGCAGGCAGGGAGGGGTTGGTGTTCACCACACTGCTCAGGGTGTAAAATTATCTTCCCAGTGCTTCCCAGTAAGCAGTGGTGATGACTGGGAGGAGAGGCCATTCCAGAATTTGGATGGATGGATGGAAAACAGTGGGTTTGGGTAACAGTGTCTGGACACTGCCCATGGAGAAGGAGACGTTGGGCTTCCAGACACGATTCTCATTTATTTCCATTTTGCAAATACTGGGTTTACTGCTGATTGCCTGCTCAAGTTTTCTATCAAAGAAGGCTTAGCTAAATAGCTAGCGAGTCTCTATTCTTCTCTCCTCTCAAAAAATGAATTGTCCTTTTTTGTTCTTTAAATTATACTATGTTAGCAGACAAACAGCACGAGAAATCAAAGCAGTCCAACACATACAGGTTGGGTTTGTGGGTGAAATAAGCTCAGCTAGGGAGAATGAACCCTCAGAGGAACGAGAACTTGAAATACTGGGATGGAGAGGGGCAGAGGGAAGAGGAGGAGGATGACTGCACTGAAACCAGAAAGCACAAATCCTCCAGAACTTTGTGTTTAAAACCATTCTTGGTTTTAGTTTGTTGGTGATATTTTAGGGGGTTTTAATTGTGTTTTGTAGCTGTCTGATCCAGAGGGCTCTCACTCTGGAGGACCTTCCACTCCCTGCCGGGGTCTGGCAGGTTCTCCTCCTGTTTGGCATCCTGACACCTTGGGCTGTGATTAATGAGGTGCTCTTCCCTGCGCCGTATGAATCCCTGTTAGATTTGGTGCTTATTAATTACAGCACAGCACCGTCAGCACATTTAGAATTGGGGTCCCTGCTTTTCTAATTCCCTTCTTATTTCATGTTCCTTTTTTCCCTGGTTCTCTCTCACCTGTGTCTCCTCCTGCTCGGGGCTCACTGATGGATGAGGTTTCAGCAGCAGTGGATTCCACGCTGGCTGAGCCGAAGGTCAGCGCTGAGAATGGCTCCAGAAAAAGCAGCTGCTCAGCAATTCCCACCTCAAATCCACTGTCCAGCTCCCTCCACAGCCTCTCACCCTGAGCCAGCTCCCTTTTCCACCACTGCATCCTCCAATCCTCCTTGATTTCATAAAACCTTATATCGTTCAGGCTTGGTTCGTCCTCCAAGTTAAAAAATCCATGTAGTGCTCAATGCTGAGCCCTGGGGGTATCTTCAGGGAGAGGTCAGATTGTACCTGTAGTTTCTCTGCTGTCTTCAACACTCCCATTCCTCTCCTCAATGTGAGTTTGGGGGGGAGGCAGGACAGTGCCCACTCTGTATTTCTTCCTAATCCACCTTGATCTGAAAAAAATTGTGATGAGAAAAAGTGAGGACCTGTGGGCAGGAACCAAAATATTGATGTTATTGACTGCTGCTTGGGCTGGGACTGGTGTGGTTCAGGTGAGGGGCAAGGGCCAGCCAGTGAAGGAGGTGGTTTGACCAGTAAAGGACATCATTTAGCCAGTGAAGGATGTGGTTTGGCCAGTGAAGGACATGTTCGACCAGTGAAGGACACGGTTTGGCCACAGAGGTGCACTAGAAGCTCTATGCAAGCTCTGACTGATGGTTCCCAGCTCAGACTCAGCCATTGATTGGGACTGGGGATAGCTGCACCCAAGTGACAGGGACTGGGCTGTGTCACCATCCCTGTGAGTGCTGGGGGACACCCTGGGGGATGGCAGTGCCAGCAGCCCCACAGTGTGCCCCGAGTGCCGCCAGCAGTGAGGACGTGGGGCACTTCCATCAACCTGTGCCTTCCCCTCTCCCAGGTAACAAATGAACACACAAATCCCTGCCTGGAGTCACTTACTGCTCACCCCCCCTGGAAGGAGGACAGCCACAATAGCCACACAAACACAGCCCCTTCCTGGGCCTTTAAAACTTCTCCCTCATGACAGGATTGCTGTTTTATTCCCAGTCACTGTTTAGCTCCTTTACATGACCGAGGTAAACACCACAGTAATTTATACTGTCCTCCCCGATCAGCTTCGCCCTCTTTTACATCTTGCCTTGCAAATAATAAGGCAGCCCACAAAGCCATTTGTTTCCTAATGACAGGGGTTTCCATAGTGAGCAGATTAAGGAGGAGGAGATTAGAAGATTATACACCAGGCAGGACTCACAGGTTTATGGGGCTTTGGAGATCCAACGATTAATGCATTTCATAAATGAAACTTTCTTCCATGACAGGTAGAATGGAAGGAACCGCGTGTTTTAATTGGCAAAATTTATTTAGCAATTTTCATTGAGGATGCTTCAAGCATTCAGACAAGGCTTGCACACTGTACAGTTATCAGGTCCTGCTGCTCCAACCTTTATAAGGGTTGGGAGATTTGCTCCATCAAAATTGCCGTGGGTGAACCCTGGCTGAGCTCTGTGATCCATGTCTGCCCAGGCTGAGCCTGTGCCCCTTCTCCTAAGGGTGCTGGGGTGGCATTTATTGCTTTCTGTCTTCAGTGGAGAAAGAAGCAAAACTCCTTTTCCATCAGAGGAAGGAGCAGAGCTGCTTTTCCATGGGGGCTGTAGGTGCCAGACATGGTGTTGTTATTTCTGGTGACACTGTGATCACAGCCCAGTGTCTCTGCGCTGGGCAAGGTGTGCCAGGGGATGTTCAGGATCTAAAATCCAGCAGGGGAGGAAATGGAGATAACAACTGGGACATGGATTGTGGCAAATTGCTTCAGTGGGTGGACTTGGAGATCCAGGAAACCCCAAATCCACATAAATCCTACAGAAAGCAACATAGCTGAAGGTGAACCCAGCAGTGCCCTGGAGCAGAGGGGTGCAAGGAGCTGAGGAGTGCTTGCAGGATGTTTTAATTCCCCACAGAGGACCCCAGGTTTGCATCAGGAAGCTGAAAATGTAAAACCTGAAAAACTGTGGGAGGGACCCAAAATATCTTTTATAGCCTTTGGCCAAAAGAAACTGAAAAGGAAAAAAAAATTGGGAAAGAAACTGTGACAGTGTTCTTCTCTTTAATTTTCTGATGAAAAATCAAAACAGCAGGAAAAGAAAAAGCACTTGCTTTCATTTTGTTGAAAACCCAATTTTCCACGAAAAGTAGGTTTCAATGGAAAATTTCCACCTCTCCTCTCTCCCTTGTGAATTGTTTCAGCACTGGCTGCCCTCTCCCCATCAAAGCCATGCCTCCAAGGGCCTCCTCTGAGCTGGAGGAGGATGCAAAGAGCAATTTCCAATGGCCCAGGAGGACAATTCCTGACGAGGTTGTGGCCACTTTGGCTCCTGGCATGCTGACCCACACCCAGCCAGGCCAGGAGCTGGAGGTGCCACACACAGGGCAGGGTTGGTGACTTGGGCAGACTTGTCACCTGCTCCCAGAGGAGCCATGGATTCCACAATTTCTTTTGGAAAGCCCTTCTTCTCTCCTGAAGTGGTTCCTGCAGTCAGTGCAGTCTGTGCCAGGAGAGACTTTCTCCAAAACCATCCCACTGCTTCCTTTCCCATTGCTGGAGCTGTTTTCAATTGGGTGTTTAAAATTAAAAACAGGGGCTCAAACCAAGCCAGTTTGGGCTTTTATAATGCAGGGTGAGTTGATATCCAGGCCCAGTGGGAGCGTGGGCTCCAAAACAGGGGCTCCAGTCGTCCTTCTGAGATGACTCAATCAACTTTGGCTCCTCAAACAATCCCCAGCCCTGCCAAAAGGACAATGGAGACAGCACTCCTGAACCAAAGGGTTGGGGCAGCCCTGTCAGCCTGGATTACAGGAATGCTTAGGAGTTAATTAAATTACAATTTGCTATGCTGCCAGTTCACACGAAGCTGCAACATCTGTGGAGGGATGGAGGGCTGGGAGAGGCTGTCCTGCCTCTGGGGCTGGGGATCTCCACCTGCTCTCTGCCAGGGCTGCACTGCAGCCAAGGAGAGAAGCACAGCATGAATGAGAAGAGCCTTATTTCTGATACAGTAATATCTGTGGCTGTTGGCTTCATTTTTAAAAATCTCCAAGTGGAACAGCAGCTGTTTGCCCCACGTCCCAGGAACTAACTGGCACATCAAGTAGAGTGCAGCAGTGCCAACTTGTAAAATAATTTTTAAAAATATGCTAGAAAAATAATCTTATGGGCTTTCTGCATTTTCTTTTCGCTGTTGAGACTCAGTTTTTTAAAACTTACCTCCGTGACCACTGGTTTTATATATCTATCAAATTTTCTTATTTTTCCTTGAATCCAGGAGTGTTAGGATACTTGTAACAAGGGGGCACAGAGCCCCAGCGATGGTTTGGAAGTCCACAGGCAGGGTTGTTGTGTCTCTCAATCCCTGGATTTCGCTGCTTTCAAGGCAGAGAGCTCTGAATTTGTAGGTCTTTTGAATCTGTCGGTCAGTCTCTCCGATTTTTTTCTCTCTGTTTTCCTGCTTGCAGCCAAATTATTAAAGGCTGAGAGCAGGAGCTTCGCTGCAGACAAGTGCAGGCACATGCTCACAACCTGAGGAGTAGCAGGCGAACACTTCTGCGGTAATAAGCTCCATGCTGTGCTCAAAAAGGGCACTTAATTTTTCATTCTTAAATGCTGTGATGTTCTTGTCTTCCGGCTTCACCAAAACTCCTCCATGGAGATGGATGGGCCATGCAGAACACAGTTATCAGAAAGATTAAGCCAGGACTTGTCATTTTTTATATCAGCGAGCAGTCAGGTTGACGAGTGATGTCCTCTTAGCTCCTGGGATGCGTCCGGCACCTTTAGTGCCAGTAGTAAAAAGGACTATAAAAAATACCATAGAAGAAAGGGTAATGATGAAATTTAACTGCTCCCTAGCACACACCTGGGGTCTAGTAATCTGGAAATGGGGGGGTTCAGGTGCTTCATCTTTTACTGCCTTGTCCTTGTCTGTAAGTTTAAGGTCCTTCCGCTGAACCATAACATATTGTGGTCACTGCGAAGAGCCAGTCCTTGGCCTCTGGGCAGCGTGGGGACATCAGCAGGGACAGCTCAGCACAGGCAGGGCATGCTGAGCACTTCAGCCTGCAGCCAGCTGGAGGAGGAGGTGCTCAGCTTGGAGGGTTTCACCCCAAATTGGGATATTTGACACCCTTGTGGCAGTGTCTTCCTTCTCGCTCCTGGTATTGGCCAAGGGAGCTCAGTCAGAGCCAGTGGGTGCTGCCAGCTCTGCCAGGGCACCCAGGGTGGCACAGAGTCCCTCTCTGCCTGGGGCAGCATCCTGCAAAGGCCATGGAGGCAACCCCATGAGCTCTACATACCCAGTCAGCATTACTTGATCACATTCCAGGACTGCGGCCCATCCCGGTGTTATTAATCTAAGAAACAACTGATACTAAATGATCATGCTACATTAAATTTATAGACCCTTGCATATAGCTGCTATTGATCTTTTTTCAAGCATCATAAATATGTGATGGAGTGTGCATGGCAATGCTTTCCCCCCTCTCCATTAAAGGTGGTTAAACTTTTCATCTCTGGGGCGGAAATGGGTGATGGGTCTCTGTGGGCAGGGGCAGCCTAGCCAGATCATTTGGATTTTAATTACTGGGAGGTGGAGAAAGCTTCAGCAGAACAGGAGAGAAGAGCTGTTGCCTTCCTCCTTTCCCTAACTTGCCTCTTTCCCTCTTCTTGCCCAGGATCTGCCACTTTTCCTTGTCCATCTCCTGTCTCTCCTGAGGGATGCAGAGGTGTGATTGTTCTCAATCCCACATTCCCAATCCAGCAGCACATCAGAGCAGGGAAGATCAGTTACAGGAACCCAAGTAGGGCTTGTCCTGGATTCAGGAGAGCAGCTTTCCCACACACAGGTGTTTGCCAGCACCTCCTGTGGTGCCCAGCATGTGCCACCGTGCCAGGGTTGGTGACACACAGGGGACACCACACCCTGCAGGGCCCCGAGGGGACAGGCTGTGCAGGGACTCTGGGACAAGGACAGCTGGCACCTCCAGCACCTGGGGGAAATACCCAGAGCCCCAGGTACTGCTGTGATACAACCAGGGAAGGGAGATTTGCAAATCATCCCTCAGCATAGCCTGGAACAGCTTATATCCTAGAGCCATCTAGGGGCGAAATCCCAGCTCCATGGAGCCGAGGGGAGCTGTGCTGTTGGGTTCAGAGGGGTCAGAATTGGCAGGCAATGGTGGTGTCACCCTCACAGGACCTTGTGGGTGCCCCAAGCTCATGGCTGGTGCAGTGAATATCTGTGTGTTGATGCTTCTGTTCTGGGAGTAACACTGGGCAGCAGCAGCAGCACTCTGAGCAGAGGCTCTGCCAAGTCTGTGCTGAACAAAGGCCCTGGGAAATCAGCTGGAAATCTTGGGGCTTTCTTGCCTCTGCTGATAATTTGTGATGTTTTTCAAGTGCACATCAAGAAGTTGGTGCTTGAAAGAGCCTTGACAGGATGAAAGGTACAAAGCCCAGAATCTGTATTGAAAAGAATGTGCAAAGAATGTCTGTGAGTTTGGAATCAAAAGCAATCCTTGACTGATCCCCCTGTGCAAGCCCAGGGAACACACACCTCTGGCTGTGCCTGGCAGGGCAGGGGAGCAGTAGGGGTGTCACTGTCACTAAGTGAGATGCCCAGCTGCTCTCTCCTGCCCCTTTGGCTCTATTCCCTGCCAATTCCCGAGGATCCTGAGCTCAGATGCAGACATCCCACAGCTCTATTGCACCGCCGTGCCTCAGTTCCCTGTCTGAAAAATGGGGTCAGTGGTGCCTCTGCAGAGGAGCTGAGAAGGTGAGGGGCTTGGGGACCCTGGGCCAGGAGGTGCCACCAGTGTGCCCAGTGTCCTCCTGGCAATTATTTCCACTTGTGATGGCAGAGAGGGGATAACTGGTGAGCAGCACAATACCCTCCGTCTAAATTATTCCTCCTCCTCCTCCACAAATGTCATAGCAGAGATTAGCCATCATGTGTCCTTAAGTATCCCATTTATCCCAAATGACTCTGAGCATGTTAACTGCATTTAGATTAAAATGAGCCTTTATACCCACAGCATCTTCCCAGGCTTGCCCAGCCCTGCTTTGCCCCTCATTTCACCGTTCCAGAGCTGAGGATGTGGTGATACCTGCGAGTTCAGCACTCTCACAGCAATTCCATTCTCCCACGTAAACATTTTTCTCCCGACTGTTCCAGGAAAACTTTAATCCCGGAAAAATTATCTTAATTTTGATTTGCCAATCATGGATTCCTTTTCAATTAACCTCCAAAAGCACCAATTAAAGAGAATACTGCCATGATCACGTAAGAATAGGCTGTGCCAAACCCTCTAGAAGTGTTTTAGCACCAAAAATTCGTGATGAAGGTCAAAAGCAGGTTGCAAGGCAGAGTTGGCTTGGGAAATCCCTGAATTAATGTAAGCACAAGCCCAGCAAGTCTTTGGAAAATTTGAGGTAGATTTAATTATGCTCCTAATTATACAGCCAAGTTTGTCTCTGCTAAAGAGTTTCAAATGTGTTGGAGTCTCAATTTGAAGGCAAAGTCTGCACATTGAACCCCAACATCTTCCTTTGTGGCTCCCTGCAGGGAGGATTGCTGGTTCCCACTGTCCCCAGTGCAGCTCCCAGAGCCATTGGGTATGAGACTCCAGGAGAAAAACAGAACTTTTCTGCCCTGGAGATGCATGAGTGACATCCCAGAGCCAGAAGAACCCCTTGATTTCAGCAAAGATGGATTTCCAGCTGGACAAAGCTGGGGTTTGCTGCAGGTGAGCTCCTGTTTCAGGGGGAAACAGAGAGCAGAATAAACCCCAGTGGTAACATCCAACTCCCAAACTGACCCAGAGGCCATGGGGGACAATCATGGCACAAAGTGGCTGCTGAAAGCCATCAGACCTCGGGAAAACCTCATCCCATTTCCCTATCCTTCCCTGCCACCCATCCCATGACACCAGAGCCACCAGGGTGAGCGGTGACAATGCTGCTGGAGGGGACAGCTCAGCCCTGGCCACATCAGTGCTCTGCTGGTGTGGCTGAGTCACCAGCAGTGCAGCAGCAAGGCACAGAGAAGCAGGTTAGGTATGAGAACATGACAGAACTTTGAGGAGCTCGGGCTGCTTTTCTCCTCTCGTTAACGTCCCCCGGGGCCCGCGGTCTCTTTAGTGCTAACACAGTAACGAAGGCCACAGCCTATTAATTGCAGTGACAATGATAAAGGAAGAGTCAGAAGCAGCTATTTGTCTTTCATGTAACCTCGTGCATCATCACAAGATAAATGAAAACTCATTTTCTGCTTTGATTCAGTCTAATTTTTCAGGGCCCCCGAGGCAGGTTACAGGAACTGTGTCGCTTCATCCCCATAAAAGTGCCAGCCCTGGGGTTCAAGGGTCAGGGAAAGTGCACGGCCGGGAGCGCCTGGCTCCCCCCAGCCTCCCAGGGGTGACGTAAAAGCAGGAAGGGGTCTGCTGCTCATCATCATTAAATCCCCATTGCAAGGCGTTGTCCAGGCCCTGATGGATGAGCCTGTGAGCAAAGGGACTCCCTGTCCCCAGCACCCCTGGTCACCTTCCCAGGGGACCCTGGCCAGAGCTGGGTTGTGCCCCCATGTCCACACCAACAGGGCAGGGGAAGGCTGGGGAAGGATTTCAGGGCAAACGCCTCATCCCAGCTGTCTACCCAAAATTATCATTCCCAAAGTGGTGGGGTTTGGATGGAGAGTGGGATGATGAGGTTTTACCTGCTTGGAGGTCATTGATGCTTTGAGAATAAAACACACTCAGGGTGCTCCATCTGTGCTGTGACCTGCTTGGCACGGGCTTGTCATTCCAGAAACTTTGGTATTGGTGTAAAGGGAGCAAAATGCCCCAAAATTACATCAGCAGCTGTCCCCATCTCTCACCCTGCAGCCTTGTCCAGCTCTCCTCACATTTCACGTCTCCTCTTCTCCCAGGATATCCTATGGGAGCACAGAGCCTTGAAGCATCATCTTGTTGGCCTCAAGGGATTGCTCTAGGCTCAGAGCATCTGCTCATCCTGAATTTTGATGGATCAGGCCCTCACTTTGTGCAAAGACTGGTCCAGGTTGAGAAGGAGTCTGAGAGCTGGGCAGGAAGGTTTACCAGAGATAGGGAGGAAAATACCTCACTGGGGTAGAGAAATTAAAAAGAAAAAAAGGGGGGAAAGCTATGTATTGTGGGGAATTGGCCCATTCTAATCCAGAAGAATCAAACCCCCATCACACAAACTGCTCACACCTCTTCTGAATATTTTAGTCTTAACAGCGTACACCACATTAACTTGGTTAATCAGAATATAATCTCGCCTGCACGCTGCACTGTCTCCTCCAGCAATCCCCAAAACAGCTTTCCCCTCTTCCCCTACGTAACACACATTTCCCTCCCGGTCCAGCGAGCTGAAAATAGCCTCAGCCTTGGCCATCGTGGTCCTGCCGCCCTCCTGGCCCTGGGCTCGTGTTAAGGGGCTCCCATATGTCCAGGTTTCCCAGGCTGGAGGTGGTGGCCAGCCAGGACTGGTGGCCACTGGCGCAGTGCCCGGAGTGCCGGACATCCGTCAGAGCGGCAGCTCCAGCCGAGAGCTCGGATGGATGGACAAGAGGCTGGACAAGGCTGCAGAGAGGCTCTGCTGGAGCTTGGAGGGACAAATCCCTGGTGACAAAGGGGGGAAGCAGCTGAAGGTGATGGTGGCTGGAGCCTGGCTGGGCTCTGCCATACAAATAACCCTGGATTTGAGCTGATAATATCATTTGCTTGCTAAATGCTGGATAAGGAAATATCACCAGGGCATTTCCCCAGCACTGATTTGCTGGCGTCTGCTCCAGCTGAGGCCAGCGAGGAGCCTAATCTGGGGGAGATTTGAATGTTATTGGCATTCATGGATTTGTGCTTTGTTACTGTTTTGGCTTTTGGGGTTTTTTTTAAGGCAAAACAAAACTTTGAAAAATGTTAAACTCGGCTGGGAGTAACACACATAGCCTGGGATTTGGGGATAGCAGCTGAGCAGTTGGGTCGGAGCTTCTCCTGTGGTGTGGAGATTCATCCCTGTCCTGGACTGGGGCACTTCCAGCAGCTCCCTGTGCAGCTCCTGCCCCACAGCTCCATCAGGATTTGCAAATTCAAGTTATTTAACAGTTGTGTCCTGCATGAGAGGTGCTTTAAGCAGCTGAGATGAGCTCAGGTGAGCTGCTGAAATGACTCCATGGGTGACCATCAGGGAAATTCCCCCCAAAACAGGAGTTCACCTGCAGCAAACCCCAGCTTTGTCCAGCTGGAAATCCATCCTGGCTGAAACCAAGGGGTTCTTCTGGTGCTGGGATGTCACTCATGCAGAAAATCTCAGTTTTTCTCCTGGAGTCTCCTATCCAGCCCCACAAAGGGGTGTGCAGGGAGATTCCCAGGAGCTGTAGGTCTGGTGAGGAGGAGGAGCACAGTCAGGGTCAATCCCAGCTTCCTTGGCACTCTCCATGCCCAGGCTGTGCCGCTGGGACATCAGAGGAGCCGTGAGTTCCTGAGGTTTGTTTCTATCAAAGCCCACAAACAGTTTTAAGAAGAAAGCCTAATTTCCCACACCGGCATTTCCTGAGGGGATTGCGTTTCATTTGGAGGACTTTTGGCTTTGCTTTTCACCCTTTTGAAGTTAGTTATTATCAAGGTTCCGCGGTTCCTTAATTATTCTTCTCAGAAGCACAGAGAAAGAGGCATTTTTCATCTCAAAATAAGGCAGGAGACGCTGTTATTTGGCTTTTCTCCTTTGTAACTTTTATTTAAAGAAACAGAGAGAGAAGTGGGGCAGCAAAAAGGGACTTAGAGAGCAAAATGAGAAATAAAGACCAAATAAACACAAATTCTCCAGCAGCAGGATAGGGAATGTGTATTTCTCTTCCATTTTCTCCTGTTCAGGAGGGAGGGGGGAAGGCTTTGCTAACACATTCAAATGAATTTGATATTCAATCAATGAAGATTAACTTGCCCAAGGTAAGATGGTTTTTACATTCATAAGGAAGTCAAATACGATTATGCATATGAGGAAATTATACAGAGATGAGTAGAGTATAATGTATGATAATTATTTGAAAGGATATACTTACACACTGATTAGCATATCTTGAAGACCAGACAGAGATGGAAGAATAGAAGGTAAAGAGATTCCTCAAGATGAACAAACTGTATAAAACTCACTCCCCAAAAATCATAGAAGTTGGTTAGAAATAGCATCTCCTTACGGATGGCAACCTTTAAAAAAAATCCCCCACAAGTTCACCTCCTGATTAGAAATATTTTAAAAAATTATTCAAATCAAGCATGTGGAGCTTGGCTGAGAATATCCCTCTGCAGAGGAAGGATGGACACAAAGAGATGAAAGGGGAAGGCCAGCAGGACCTCCACGTGCCTTTCCTGGTGTCAGAGCACACGTTGTGCCACCTCTCCCAGCAGAATGGAACAGCAGGAATGCTTTTCCCAGGGCAAGGCAGATCCAGCTGTGCCAACATCAGCACCATTGGCTCCATCAAGGTCACGTTGGCTCAGAATGCCAGGGCTCTGCACTTTGGCAGGTTTGGCTTGTCCTGCCTGGCTGGTGTGATGGGAAAACAGCATTCCCGTCTTTCCAGAGCCAAATATTTCCCTGTTCCAAAAAAAAAAAAAAAAAAAGAGCACAGCTCTGTTAATGAGCTCCAGGAGCTCCCGTGGTGTGGGGAGTGATTGGAATGCCCCAGCTCTGCTTCTGTGGCATCCAGGATCCTCCAGCAGGAAGGATTCTCCAGGAAAGAGGCAAGAGGACCTTTGAACCCTTCCACCTCTGTAGGGCAGGGCAGGAAGGAATGTCCTGGAACGGGGATATTCCATGTCTGGGGTTGTTGTTCAGTGCTGGGTGATCACAGCAATGGTAACTGGAGGCTGTTTGGGGTGAGCAGTGCTGGCCTGTGGGAGGGGATGAGCCACAGCTGGTGGGACAGTGGCACAAGGGACAGTGGGAGATGATCCCGTGGTGTTTGGGGTCAGGGGGTTGGTGGATGGTTAGTTTCAGAACCCAGACAGCATTTGGGAATTGTGGGTGCTGGGGGAGGTGGGCTGGCAGTGGCAGACATCTCCAGTGCCATGGTGGCTCAGCAGCTCCAACCAGAATTCCATGGACATGGAGGAGTGGCTTGTCCCCTTGTGCCACCCAGCAGGACAGCCAGGCCCCCTGACCTGGGGACACATCAGCCACACAAGCTCAGGGGTTCCTCTCCTCTGAGCCACCCATTGCCACAGCCTGTGGCTCCTCAGGGGCTGATCCAGGAGAGCTTTGTGTCACAGCAGGAGCTCCTGAGCATCCTTGGCTGTGCTCCTCCCTCCAGCTGTGAGAGGTGCCATACCTGCCGTGAATGACAATTCTTGTTTTGGGAGCTTCAAAAAGCTGCTTTCCTGCCCTTCCATCAGCATCTGGGTGGCTGAGCTGGGTGTTTCCTGGCACAGGTGCACTGAGAGGTGTCCCAGGGCTGTGGCACCCCAGGAGAAAGGCAGCACATGGGGACAAAGTCAGCTGGCACTTGTCCCAGCCCGGCATCTGCCCCGGCAGCAGAGCCACCACAAAGGCCAGCAGGGATTGCAGCCAAGGCAGGGGGCGGGGAGGGAGGGAAAGGTGATTTTATAGAACTTGAATACATTTGTCTGGCAGACATTTCCTGGATCCTGCTTCGGCTTTTAAGAGCGGCACTGTAAATTCATCAACACCACATGATTTTGTCAATTCTGACAGCTAACTTCAATGTTACGACAAATCTGGCCCCAGAGGATATTAAGCAAAGACGCATGAGCCTATAATTTTCTGCTTCCACGTGTGAGATGCTATAATGATCAAAAGAAAATGACTTTCTAACTACCACATCTCTTTGTGCTGTTTTCTCCATGCCTGCTGCACTAATTGAATCACCCCAGAGCCACTGTATCAATTCTAACTTCTGTATTAGGATTTAATCAGGCATGTGGACAGACCAGCTTGGAGAGGTGAGGGGCCTTTGTGAGGTGCCCATCTGCCTCTGACATTAAAGCCGCTTCCATTCACTGCTCAGCAACTTCAGGGAAATCAGGGATGTCCGGGGAAGCGCTGGAGATTAGCCGGGGATGTGGCTGGGATGGAGCTGGCCGGGAGGGCTCTGTGCGAGTCACCGCAGCACCCGGTGGCCAACTTGCCTGGGAAAAAGTGGGAATTTTGGTCCCGAAGCGTTGCTGGGGCTCAGCCGGGTGTGCTGTGCGGTGCTTCCCGGGCGGGCAGAGCAGGCTGTCATTAAATCAGAGCGAGGGGCGGCTGGGGAAGGGCAGAGAAAGGGGTGGAGTGTGCCGAGCTCCCAGACAATGTCCCCCGAGCCGCCGACAGACGGTGTCTCCGAAGGTTTGTTCCCCCAACTGCCGCGGCAGCTGCGGGGATGCTGCGTGCTGGGCTGGGCTGTGCCATGCTGTGCCATGCCGTGCCATGCCGTGCCGTGCCAGGGTCTCTGCCCGCCCGCTCCTGCCCCACCGAGAGCAGGGGCAGCCTGGATTTCCTCTCCAGGCACCAAGGGTGGGATGGTGGGAGCCATGCAGGGATTGGGTACCTGCTGGAAGTGAGGCATCCTCCCGAAATCACACACACCGCTTCATCGGAGCCGGCTGTGGGGTGGGAATTGTGGAATGGGAATTGTGGGGTGGGAATTGTGGGTTGGAATGGGAATTGTGGGGTGGGCATCAGGTCCGTGCAGTTCCCTATCAATGCTCTCACTCTGGCCCTTCTCCCATGAACGGTGTGATACGGGCAGGAGTGATGAGTGATGGGGACTGGGATGGCATCACTGGCACCGAGGAGGTGGCACAGGACACTCCACAGCTCACATCCCTTCTCAGGCTCTTCCCAGCGATGGGATCCGAGGTGGAGACAAGCAGGCGTGTCATGGGGTGCTGGGGTCTGCAGGACATGGCCAGAGCTCTCCCCCTCCTCCCACCCTGTCTGAGGGTCTGCAGCCTCTCACAAAACGGGGGCTTAACCACCTGATTAAATCTGCCCAGCCAAAGCACTCATTTGAGGTTGGTTCCCAAATTGGGGATTGTGTTGTTACTTTATTTAAAACGCACCGATGAATAGAGGCAGGGAAGGAGGAGGGTGATTATATCTGCCTGCTCGGGATTGAGGAGAAAAGAGCCGAGAGTCCCGGACCCCAGAAACATCAAAGCCAGAACAAAAACCCTCTTTCTTTGAGAGCTGAAAACCTTCTGCTCCTGAAAGGGGCTTTAAGTGGTGGCTCTTCGTAGTTCTTTCACGCCAACAGCTTTTCTGCTTGTAAAAGGGCAGCTTTGAGGACAGGGACAAGCCCTGGCTGCAGGGAGGGCTGGAGGGAGAGGAGGGATGTGCATGAGCTGGGAAAAGGCTTCGGGAACCGAGGAGAACGGAATGGGAAGCGCAGCCGCTCAGCCAGCCAGGTTTTTTTGGAATTAACCAGCATGAAATTGAGCCCAAACTCGCGGCCCCGAGACGACACGAGCAGTTCATTCCCTGGGCCGTCGGGGAACATCGGAGGAGGGGAGGAGGATAAAGAAAGAGCTCCACGCTCGGCTGGCTCGGGGTGCAGATGGAGCAGAGGCTCTGCTGCCCCTCTCCTCCTCCCCGGCCCCGCACAGCCCGGCTGGAGCTGAAAGGCCATAAAGGGAGGCTGAGAGAGCCATCACTTGCCGCTGCCCTGAATGACAGGCCCTTGAGTGAGGCACCATATGCCGGCTCATGCCTCCCGAGCCCCAGTTTTGTCAGCGGGCGCTGGCTGCACAAATTGGCACAATTCAGCTCTCCAGCTCCTCAGCTGGTCTCCACACCCCACTTGACACGGCAGCGACCTCTCCTTTGTGGGCTCCGGGAGAGGGAGGGGAGCTGGGCTGGGGGTGGGAGAGCCAGAGGCTGTTCCCCCTCGCTTTCAGACAGCCTCGGAGCAGGGCAGGGGAGCAGGGAGCAAAGGTGCCCAATTAAATGCACATTTGTAGCCAAGGCCGGGGAAACAGTTGATTGCATATGGGGGCAAAGCCTGGGCATCAACACCAGCTCTGTCCTCTGTGCCACTCACCCCAAAATGCCACCCTTGCCATGCAAAACATCATCACTGCTTTGAGTTTTGGCTACAATCATTCCAGTCCGGCAGGGCAGGGGCTGGGCTCTGCTCTCCTCTTTGTGAACAGAAGTAAATGTGAATGCTCTGCAGGAAGCAGATCCTTTTATTTAAAAAAAAAAAAAAAAAAAAAGACAAGTTTTGCAATAGAAAAACTTTCAGCAGAAAAATTTTGACTTCTCTTTCTGGTTCAACTTTGTTCAAGACAACACTGAGCCAAATGAACTGGTGTTTAAAGTCTTCCCAGACTGAGAATGCAAGATGTTTGTTTGTTTGGTGGCTGAAGAGCAAAACATTTTGACCCATTGGCGCCTCTCCCTTCACTGTTTCCCTCTCTGCTCGCCCTGCTGAAGCTCTGGGCACATCGATCTGGTGACGGCCAGGTGATGTTGCAGTGCTGGCAGGGAAGGATTTTCCATTCCAGCTGCTCCTGCCATCTGGGGAAATCAAACCAGAGGGATTGGATCAGCTGGTCGCATTAAAAAACGTGAAACTTGTTTCAGCTGAGTTGTCTAATAGATTCAGCGCAAGGTAGATCAGCCACTGTTTTTCCTTTGGAAAGGAAACAGTTTTTAATCTGTTATACAATGGGAATGCCCCACGGGGGCTGATAAGTCTTGTCATTTAATTATCCTTTAGGCTGCCGTGTGTTGGTTGAAAACACTCTTCATTCCTTGCTGTATTGTCCATACCTACCCAGTGTAGCATGGGGAAAACTCCAAGAAATGCAAGTGTGGACAGGAGGAAGGGAATTGGCAGGGCTGGGTGGGTGTGAGGGGTTATTCCTGCTTCAGCCTCTACTTGTGGGCAATGGGAGAGCAGAGGCTTCCCCATCCTGCAGCTGGAAGGTTTTTCTGGCAGGAGAGGGGTTGCTGGATGCCAGGGTGGGTCAGCATCACCAGTGACCTCCAGCCAGCATTTCGGACACTTGGCTCTGGATTTCTGGCCTCCCCTCTGAAACCATGTGCAATGCCCTGCACAGAGCAGCCCCTGGGCTCTCCACAGAGAGCAGACACTCCAGAGAGAACAGGCTTTCACTTTTGAGTCGAAACACCCAAAAATCTGACCAGCAATGGCAGCACTGGTAGAAGAATGAGCTGGGGTGGAAGGACTGGACTGGGTGCAATGGGTGGGACAGGGAGAGCTGCAGCAGGGAAGAATCAGCACAGCTGGGACTCCCACACAGGGCTGGCTGCCAGCAGCTCCCTGCCAGCAGCTCCAACGGGAATCAGGCAGGGAAGAGGGGGCTGCAAGTGTCAGGATCGGCGCCCAACAAAGTGCTGGTGCGGCAGAGAGGGATGCTCAGCCTGGGGAATCGTCCTGTCCGTGCTCCGGGTGGGATGGGCAGGTTTTCCACCCCAGCCCAGCCAGCCCTGGAGCTGTGTCCCTTTTGGAGCTGTGTCCCTTCTGGCAGGAAGGAGGGAGCAGGAGTGAGGCTGCAGCTCCTGCTCAGAGCCATGGGGAGGGAAAGGCCTTGGCCTCGCTACCTTTGCAGCACTTGGTGTTTGGCTCAGACAAAGGCTGTTGCTCCATCCGTGGCATCTGTTAACAGACTACTGCTGTCATTAGCTGCAACCAGGCATCTGCTGCTCCAAGCCAGCACGGAACAGATGCCAGTTTGGAACTGTGGGGGCAGGGAAACCCCGAAGCTGCAATATTTCACTTTGCTACCGACAGCCCTTCCCAGTTGGCAGCGGTTGCACCTCGACAGCCACAATGCTCAGACAGATCATCCAGATCATCTCCCTCCCCACATCCCTGCCCTAAGCCTCCCTGCTCCTCTCCCCCCAGCTCTGTCTGCAGCACTATTCCCTCTCACATGGATCCCTCAGATGGCCACATGCAAATCCCTGAGAGCTCTGGGCATGTGTTTGGTGCTCAGGGTTGGCACAATGTGAAAACCACAGAGCTGGCATCACCCTGAGCCAGGCTGGGAGAAGGGACAGCTCTGGAGAGTGAGGGCTGCTCTGGAGATCTGGGCAGTGTGCAGCCCCTCAGAGCCTCAGCTTTTAGGTGATACTTAAATCTGAGTAATAATAATAATAATATGGATAATGGTGATGTAAAAGGAATGCTACAAGGGCTTTTTCACTTTCAGTTTTTCCAAGTGTGTTCTGGGATGAGGAGAAAAGGGAAAAGTGCTTGTCCTGTGGGGTTTTCCCCCTAATGCCATACAAATGGGAAGATGAGGACCCTGTGCTGATGGGTAATGAGACAATATCAATGTGATGTGTTGTTAGCACCGTACCAAATAGGCTTTTAATTTTCTGGGGAGGTGTGGTGCCTCTCTGCAGTGCCAGCATCAATCATCGTCGCCAGGGCCAGGTCCCCACTCTCCCGAGGGCCTTTTCATTGTAAAGGATTCCCCATCCCTCTGACTGGGGGCTGTTCTCCCTCCGTGGCGATGCCTCTCGCAGACTAATTGCTGATTTGTTCTTCTTATGATGATAGAACTCGTGTCACCACAAAACAGAGCATTAGGATAAAGTCTTTAGAGTGGCCGTGCAGCTGGAAAACTCATTTTCAGTCCCTTCTGGTTAAAAATAATAATAATAACAATGGTGTTGGTAGCAAGGACAGTGCTGGTGCCATTCAGGGTTGGGAATGAATATGGGTTTGGTCAGAAGCTGCTCAGTGCACACTTAGTTTCCTTGGATGTCTCCCTCCCTTTTCTCCCAAATCTCTGTAACTAACTTTTCCCCTGGTTTGCTCTGGCTGCTTGGGGAATTTCTTGTGCTCACAGAGATGGGAAAAGCCATTCCTGCCTTGCAATTCCTGATCCTCGAGTTCTTCAGCTCTCCTTCCCCGCTGTGGGTCACACGTATCAGGACATTTGTTCTGCTCCTGAAGGGCAGCAGAGGAAAGAAGAAGAAAAAATTTGGACTCTGAGGACACACCGAGGGAGTTTGGGAAGTGCAGGGATGCCCAAGGGGCAGTGGTGGGCATGCTGATGTTGTAGAGCATCACACTTGGGAACTCCCAGGTTACACTGATGCCACCCCAGCTGCTGTTCCCCCCAAATAAGGAACATTTGGGGGTGATTTCCAAGCCCGAGGCTGCTCAGGAAAGTTAAATCCCTTTTTTCCTGCAAAGTGGAGCTGCAGTGAAGGGGATCACCCACCTTCCAGACCCCTGGCTCTGCATCCCCGCCACCCTCCCTGCTCACAGCTGGCACTGGCGATGGAGCACTGCAGGGGGAGAAGGCAGAATAAGGGAAAAAATATTTGTCTGAGAAGCTACTTGGGGGGAAAAAAAGTATTGTTAAAAAAAGAAGGTGGCAAAGCGGTGTCTGCAGCCCCTTCCCCAGATGCAATCCCACTGCTGTAATTTCTGGGGGAATTGGTTCATCTTGGGTGCAGATATATTTGTGTCAAGGTGCAGCTGCACAGATAGCCTGACTCTATGCATAGTAAGAGGCTTTCAGAGAGAGAGGTTATGCCCAGAGCAAGGCCTTATCAGAGCAAGCTGCCTGCCATTTATCTGCTTCCCTATCAAATATGAAAACAGGCCTCAATCTGCTGCTTCTATTTTCCTTGTGAAGGTTATGGGTGGAATAATAATTTAGGCCAGTTTTTTTGTTTCCAGCACCAACCTTCTGCCCAACTCTGCTCTTCCCAACTTCCCCAGGCTGGCACTGGCAGATCCATGGGAAAGCAGCCGAGCCCAGACCTTCAGGGTTTGCTCACAAGGGGGTTTTGTGTGGTGTTATGGGCAGGGCTGGTGCAATATCTGCTGTTGGGCAGTTGAATATCACTGTTGTTATTATGATTTGTATTACAGTAGCCCCTAGAGGCTTCACCAGAGGGATGGCATGGGGTGATACAGCCTCACCCCATGGCACCTGCTGCCCATCCTGATCCTGCACAACCATGAGCTCCATGACCCCAAAAGGGCTTGTCCTGCCCCATTCCAGGGGGGGATGTGGGGTGACCTTAGGGACATCAGGTGGCACCCCCTGCCCCAAGATTTGGGGTGGCAGTGGGAGAGGAAAGTCCCAAAACAAACCCCCAGCCCTGGTCCTGCTGCTCCCTCCCTCCTGCCCACCCTGCAGAGCCTCCCTGCTGCCGTAATAAGGCCTGAAAAGCCACTGCTTACATTTTTAATTCCATATCTGTGTCTAACTGCTGATGCTAAACTCCGATCCCACAGCTTCTGAGGGCAATGCGATCCACATGTTAATATTTTAAGCCAGCCACTAATATTTTTATGTGGGAAATTGAGATTTTCTACGGTTGCTGGATGAGCAGGCCATTTCTCCACGCTGGAGTAGGAAAACTGTAGCTAGGGAAAACATTATTATCCATATTTGTATTTCTGGTGGCTGCCATCCCCTGCCAGGAGGGGTGGCCATGCTCTGGTCTGTCACTCATCCCCCTGACCCAGTGACACTGGGATGGCATCAAAGTGAGGTTTTCTTTATTTGTTTTCTAAGGAAGTGGCTGTTTCTCCTCAGAGCCATCTTTAAATGCTTTGTGTTTTTAAATACCCGAGAGCAGAAACCTATTTATAATAATCAGGTTCCTTTTGACAGGCACAAACAGGGGATGCTGTGTCAAGAGCTGCTACAAACCTGGGGAAAAATCAAAGTGGAAATAAGGAGAACTCCAAAGACGTTTAGCCAAAATACACAGAGCTATTTTGTTCTCAATCACAAATTTTCAGCTTTCAAAGAAACTAAAGCTGTGGGTGTCCAGTAAACTGGAATTATGGTGGTGGAGGAGGCAGGAGATGGAGTTGGCTCTCTTGGGGTTCTCCCTCCTCACCATCCACCTTCACCAGCCTGCTCCGTGGAGGTACCACGGCAAAACATTTTAGAATAAGAATTCATTGAAATTCTCTGCATAGAGTGGCCTTTCTGTGCTGCCAAACACCGAAAGCATTCTTGGGCTTTGAGCAGAGCAGAGATGAAGGTGGATAAATACTGAGGCAGTATCTTTGCAGCAGTTAAATGTGTATTTTGAGGAGAGCTGGAGATGCTGCCCCTGCTATGGATTACTGTGAGAGAACCTGCCAGGCCCACATCATTGTCTGAGACAAGTCCATGATGCAAATTGGCAGCCAAAGCCCCGAGCAGTCAATACAGATTAGAATTAAGTCTCTCCTCTTGTCCACGAGCGAAGCTCTGCATTGATCTGACGGCCAACGCCAGGAACCTGCGCTGTGCCCAAGGGTGGGGAGGGCAGAGCCTGGCCAGCTGGGATGGAGCATCACCCCATTCCCTCCTGGTCATCCCCAGGAACCTCTCCCCAGACAGGCAGGCCCTGCTGGTGCCACCTTGGACAAAGAGGCACCTTAAAAACTTCAGTTTAAAAACACCAAGCACAGAGAGGCTAACGCTGTGGTTTAACTCGGGTTGAAGATTAAACACACACCTAAACCTGTGCTGCCCCAGGGCCTCTTCCAGCTGTGCCAGAGCTGGCAGAAACATCCATTAATAGTTTCCTTTTCTCTCTGAGCATTTTCCAAGATGACCTCACTCACACCCTGCTTTGCCTTTTCCCCCAGCGATCATATCAGTGGGGATTTTGCCCTCGCAGAAGAGGGAACAGGGTTTGTCCCTGCAGAAGCCCAGCCAGATGTGATTGGAGGATGTCCATGCATTGCTGCCAGCACAGGAAGGGTTTGCAGGAGGGAAACACCTTCCTGAGCTCCCTGTGTGAGCAGTGCCCATTCCAGGGTGTTCAACTCCCAGCCAGCCCATCGTGCAGCTTGGGCTCACCAAAAACTGCTCAAATGTTTAACAAGAACGAGCACATTGATAAAAATCAAAGTCTGTGCCTTGTAATTTCTCTCAGAGAATGAAGTTTTTGTGGGATCCCTCATTTCCTGTGAGTGCTTTGCCTGGCTCTGATTTCAGCTGCAGTTCAGCATTTACCTATTCCCACCCTGCACTGGGACACCCCGACTGCCACCCTGCTTTAGGTGCCACTGAAAATCAAATCAGTTGTGTTTGGTGTCTGTGGAAGCCCAGCTGGGGATGTGACACCAGTGCTGTTTGTTTAGCAGGGAGGTAAAGGGATTGGGTTTAATGATTTCTGTGAGGATGCAGGGTGTCCTGGAAAGCTGTGATAGCAGATTTCCTCGTGCTGCAGAATTGCCCCAGAAATGCGAATATCTCTATCAGTCAGGAGCCAGAGCAGCAAACCCACAGCCCCCAGTGACCCCCAGCCCTCCTGCTCACAATCTCGACCTCTGGGGCATTTTCTTCTCCAAATAATTTATTAGATAGAGGCTGCATTAAATAATCTGTCTTTGTTTTTTCCCATTTGCGTTCTCATGCAAATGAATCCCTGCGAACTTTTGGTTTCTTTATTTCCCAATTATCATGCAAAACTCATCTCTCTGAACTGTATCTCCTCTTCTCCACTTTTTCCCTTCTCCCTGAGGAAATTCCCTCTGTTATGGCCAAGGGCAAAGCTGTTTCTGCACGGGGCCACATGCCATTCTCACCCCAGTGGGGTCTGTCAGCCCCTGCTCACTGAGAAAACAGGGTTAAAAGACTTCAAAAAATATCTACAAGGGCAGGGAGCTCTGCAGGAGCCAGGCCAGGTCCAGCCTAAAAGCAAGATTAAGCTCCAGAGCTGAGCTTGGTGAAATATTTGGACTTAAACCAAGTGGGGATGGAGCTCTTGGGGCTCTGGCAGAGCAGGCTGGATTTACAAACTGCAGTCCTGAGCACCCCAGGGTGTCCTTGCTCTTCCCCATTCAGCATCAGCCTTGCCACTAACCTGAAACTGGATTTGCTCAGCCCAAAAGTGTGACCAAAAAGGCTCATCTCTTTCATGAGGGTCTGTGCTTGCTGTAACACGTGAGCATCACTGAAAGTTTGGGGATGAAAATGGAAAATACCAAATTCCTGTTCCTTTCCTGCTTCACAAAAGCAATCTATATTGTGTTTTTTAGCTGTTTTGGTTTTTTTTCCCATGAGATACTCCTGCTGCTTGGGGCTGGAAGCTTCCTGGTTTTTATAGAACCACAGAACAGTTTGGGTTGGAAGGGTTGGCTTGGTTCTCATTCCAATCCAATCAATGTTTGCCTCCGACCAGGATTATTGCATGCTGGAGCAGCAGCCAGGCTGCCCTCCCTGCCCTTCTGCTGGCCAAGTGTTCCCCATTCACCACCTCTGGGAATAAACTACCTGGAGAGGGCAAAAAAAAGGTGCAAAAAGCAGCAATATTGTGCATGTAGAGCTGAACCTTCGGAGAGCCCCGGCAGCAGGGTGGCCTTTGTTCCTCCCCCTGGCCCCGCAGAGCCTCCCCTCTCCCCGCCAGCCTTTGAATTTTTATGCCGGTGCCTTTCTTTGCATTGACCAGAGTTTATCACATATCTCTGGTTGGGATCCTGCCTAGCTTAGCATAAGACAAAAATGGGGAGGGGGGGGGGGAAATCGGCTGAATAATAGGACGGATTTGTAGCAGCTGAGGATTTGCATTCAAATGTTCGCCAGCCTCCTCTGAGCTCGAGTTTTATCATGTCTTTACAGCCAACAGCTTGTTTATGAATAAAAAATGTGGCATGAAACCAGAGGAGTGAGTTGTCTTTGTTTTGTCAAGTGTGCTGAGACAAAATGCTCGCTCCTCACAAGTCTTCACTTCACACAAGTCTTGTGGGACGGGGGCAGCTGGCCACGGGCTGCTACCTGCTCGTTGCCATGGCCGGGGGCAGCCGGGCACCCTGCATATGCATGAGCCCCGTGCGGGACCCGCCGAGGCTCAGCAGCCCCTGCTTTGACAGGCAGCCACTTTATTAACTCATTAAGCTCATCTTGTTCCTTTAAATGCGGTATAATTACAAATAAAGCTGTCACACTTTGTTTGCAGTTATATAATTTAGCTAAGTGCCGCTGCGACCTGGGCTGCCTGGAGGGGAGGGAGGGGAAGAGCTGGGCTGCTGCAGGGGGAGAGCTGGGGGAGTTTGGGGCTTTCTTTGGTAGGTCTGGTCGGGTTGTGGATGCTAAGGAAAGGGTGGATCTGTGATGGCACCGTCAGCTCTGGTGGGTGAGCACAGGGAGCTTCCATCCATCTATCCATCCATCCATGGATCCATAGATCCATCCCACCGTATATCCATCCATGGATCCATCTCTCCATCCATCCATCTATCCATGGATCCAGGAATCCATCCATCCATCCATCCATCCATCCATCCATCCATCCATCCATCCATCCATCCATCCATCCCTCCGTCCTTAGCGGCTGCTAAGGATCGCAGTTAGCGAAGCTCTGGCTCCACGTTCCCATGGAATGGGGATGCCGGCAGCCTCTCGGCAGCCCTGTGCGGGAGGAGCAGCGCCGGGAGCAGGGCGGGATGCGCCGCCCCACCTCTGGCTCCAGCCGGAATGCAGAGCAGCCCTGCGAGCATCATTGGTAGTCAGGGCACAGCGCCGGGAGGGCCGCGGGCTGGGAAGCGGAGCGGGAGAGGGGAGGAGAAGCGGAGGAGGCGATGGCATTCAGGAACCGAGGGATGGGGGAGAGACGGGGAGGAAAACCTGGAAGGGAAACGCTGGGAGCTCTCTGTCTGCCTTCGGCGGGGGAGGCGCGACAGGCATCTGCCACTTCCCGATGGTGGGAAAACACTGCTGGGAATGGTGATGGGGAGGGGGTGATGCACAGCGAGGATCTGGAGGAGCTGGCAGAGCTGATGAAGGATGTATCCCACTGGAAAGCATTGGGGTTGTTGAAGGAAGGAATTTTTTGTGTTATTTCTCTTCTTTCTGGAATGACAGGAGGAAAGGATAAATGTTATACAGGTGAGAATAAGCAAAATTATGCAAAGAAGCTTTTGAACACCTGATTGGGCTGCAGCCACTTTCTGTGTTGGGAAAGGAGGTCTTCAGCCACAGGCCTCTTCCACTGGCTCAGCTTTTGTGCTCTGTGTCTGTTCAGTAAAGTGAATTTGGAAAGGGGAATGGTATTACCTTGGGTAGGGAAAAACAGAGGGATCAGGTTTGGGAGACATTCCAGCCACAAACAATGAGGTTGACAGAACGTGGAATTCATGTGAAAGTATCCCTGATTTCTCTGCTCAGAAAGTCCTGGGAAAGGAGCAGAAATCCCCCTGTCTGCTCATGGAGAAGGCAGGGGAGGTCTGTCCCAGCACTGTGGTGGCTCTGCCTCCCCTGGAGCTGCAGGATGAGGCTCTGCACCCACCAAAACACCGGCTGGCATCTTCCCAAGGGCTGAACAAATCAGCACCTGGGTAAAGTCCTGAATACCTTTGGGTCTGCTTCATAATCCTGCTCTGATGGCATTAAAACTGATGGGATGGTCCTGATGGCTGACTTTTTCCCAGAAGGAAGAGCACCTTTGGAGACTCAGGGGGATGTGCAGTCCCAGGGTATCCACTTGGGATGGAGGCCAGCGGGGGGTGTGGCACAGAGGGGCAGGGAAAGTGGCACAGAGGGGCACAGAAAGTGGCACAGAGGGGCAGGGAAAGTGGCACAGAGGGGCACAGAAAGTGGCACAGAGGGCACAGAAAGTGGCACAGAGGGGCAGGGAAAGTGGCACAGAGGGGCACAGAAAGTGGCACAGAGGGCACAGAAAGTGGCACAGAGGGGCAGGGAAAGTGGCACAGAGGGCACAGAAAGTGGCACAGAGGGCACAGAAAGTGGCACAGAGGGACAAGGACTGTGGCACAGCCCCAGGGCAATAGCTAGCGCTAGCACATCCCATTCACCTCCCCCTTCCTCGTGGCTGGGGTCAAACCTGCCCTCATCCCAATGGGATCAGCGAGCTCCTGCCCCGGCTGGGACCCATCCTGGAGGGCAGGGGTGGCATTTGTCACCCAGCACACTGCAATAGCTGCAGCTCCTTCCAGAACCCTCCCGGGGAAACAATGGGCTGCGAGTCATTTTCCTGCTTGCTGCAGAAACTCCTCTCAGGCCGTGTCCTAGATTTAGCTCAGGTTCTGATAAGGCTGAGCGAGATAAGTCCCAGATTGTACTGCTGTGCCCAACAGACTGGTTACATCGTGCTTGATGACACTTCAGCCCCGTTGTCATGACCCCATATAATCCGGCATCCTGGACCATCTGACACACATTTACACTTAACATTTTGTTAGAGTCTCTATAAATGAGATCTCTTTGACCTTCAATCCTTGGCTAATTGCTAGTTTCATGTACAAGACCAGCCTAATTTTACGTGATAATTACCTGGAAGTGGCAATACATATGGCATTGCATGTTTGAAATGTCAGAACTGGAAAAATATCAAGTGGCGGGAGTCTTAGGCAAATGGAGGCAGTGGAAGGGTCAGAACAATATACTTTACTGCTCAGCTGATGGAGAAAGACCATATATCACTGCAAAGCCCAGTAAATAGGATACATCTGTAATAAATCCGTGCATAGTGTTGGCTGAAGGGGGTTGGATGGGCAGAGCGATGCTGAGGCTGTCGTAAAACAAAAAATATGTTGAATTTGCAAGCGTTTAAGTCGTTCACCCAACTTGTTTCTTTTCACCAAAGAATCCCCACCTGGGATCATTGTCAAACATCCCTGGATTTCTCATTCCCTGTTGGTACAAATCCTATCACCTCCCATGTGGTAAGGGGTGAGAAGCCACAGTGAGTCAGAGCTGAGGGCACTTTTGGGGGTGTTTGAGGGAAGTTTGTCACATTTTTGGGCTGTCCCAAGGGGGAAAAAAAGACCATTTTTCTGCAGGTGAATGGGTTTACCTGGCTGAGAAGTGCCTGGTGAGGTGGGAAGCACCCCAAAAATATCCAACCCTTGGAAGGACCCACCTGGAGCAGCGCCACTGCCTTGCTGGAAATGTGATTATTCTCTTGTTTGCTTACCAGGGTGTAACCACCAAACAATGTCATGTCCCTTATTTGGGTTTAATTAATTGCTTGGTAAGATTATCATTAATGAAAATAAATTAAAATCACTTCAGTAATTATTTCACTGTAAACATTATTGACAGCACTTCCTAAATACTGTAAACTCCGATTTAAAGCCCTGGTTAGGAGTCCTGGGTCGTGGGATCACTGTAATTAGAGGTGGAGCTGGGATTGGATTATTGAGCACATCCTCATGGAAGGGCAGGTTGTGTGTCCATATATAAAAAATAAATATAAAAATAAAAAATATAAAAAGTACATTATATATAAATATATGGATAGTGTGTGTATTTTGTTGACATTTTTAGCCTATCAGCTTTCTGATTCCGCTTTAGATGTCTCAGGGATGCTCCTCTTTTACTAAAATAATGTAAAACACATTTTCAAGTTATCAGGCATCCCCCCTGATTGCTGTTGTCTGAAATTTCACAGCCAATTTTTAGATACTCAGTCCTGGTTTTTCCCCAAGGGGCTCTGGGCTGGTGCTGCTCCATCTCCAGGCTGGGGACAGGGATTTGAACATTCCTGGATTCCAGAAAAGGTGAGGAGATGCAGCTCCATCAGTGCTCTCCCCTCTGTGTCTGTCTAGGAAAATTTACAGCTCTTGGAGTGCTGGGGGAAGTACAGCCATAAATCCTTCCATCCCTGCCATGGCGTAGGTCTGGGGTGGCCTTTGGGGACAAAGGGAGGCTTTTTGGGTCGTGACATTATTGCCAAAGCTCTGCAGCTCCTAGATGGGTGTTGGACTCAAAAGAATGGGATTTGGGCTGCAGCATCTTTCCCCTTTTCCATCCTTTACCCTCTTGGAGCAGTCTGTGAGATAAATTATGAAAATACTGGCTGGAAAGGGTTCTCAAACCCTGTGTTTTAATTATAGTCCTCCAATTATGGGGTGGGTTTGTGATTCAAGACAGAGCTAATTGTGTCCCACCCTGTGCAGTGAACAGACCTGGCATGGACACAACCCCACTCCATCCCTTCCAGACACCTCCTGCTCCCAACAAATCCCACTTGGAGACAAACAACAAAACCCAGGGAATTCACAGTGTATCTTCTCCCCGTGGTGTCTCAAGCTCTGTTTTCTCCAGTTGAGAAGGTAATCCTTTTAAAACATGTAAATTGGGAAGCAGATCCAGTGTCAGCCCAGACCACATCTCCTCCCTGGTGTTTGTTGGGATTAAGCTCTGCACTTCTCCATCCTTCCATGCCAACTGATAAGCAGTTGTTTATCAGATGATGAAATGGTAAACAGCAGAGCAAACAGGTCAGTGATAATTTCAGTGCAGGAGATTTAGGAGAACAAGAGGTGTTGGAACTTCAGCCTGCTGTGATCACCCCAGCCGTGTGTGGACATCCCCAGGTTGCTCATCTCCGCTGTCAGAGCAGGCAAATCCCATATTTCCATCATTCCCTGGGATGGCTGGGCTGTCCTGGCAGTCCCTGGGTGGCAAAGGCAGGGCCGTGAAGGATCTGTTCTTAGGGAAATCCCATTTTCAGGCAGTGTCTAGTTTTTGTTTGCTTGTTAATTGGCAGAGAGTGGCTTGTGTAGGAAAGGATCTGAGCTCACCTTCCCCACCAGCACTTCCTGAAGGTCTGGCAGTGTCAGTGAAATCCCAGGGGATCTGCAGGGCAGCGTGGGCCATGGGATGGATATGGGCTGTGCTGTGGGGTGTGTTATGGGGTGTCTTTGCCATGAAGTGCTGCTGACTGTGCTGTTCCTCCCTCTGCAGCTCCATGCTGGCTCCAGGCTGCAGGGATTGATCCATGCCCAGCCCTGCAGCTGACAGGAGAGCAGCAGGATCTCTCCCTGCAGGCTCTGTGCTCTGTTCCTGCAGCTCCAGGTGTCCCTGGGCAATTTGTTTGGCACAGAGCAGGGCTGAGCCGAGCAGAGCAATACCTGACCCACATTCCCAGATCCAGTCCTCTGCAGGAGACAGGGACAGTGTCACACCTGCCTGTCCTGAGGGCTGTGCACAGCCAGCAGCCAGCTCAGGGGCTGGACAGGGATTTGGGCTCAACTCTCAGGGGATTTTGCCAACTTGGATATGTGGAAACTCCCCAGGAGTTCACTGGGGCTCTCAGCAGAGAGGAACTGATTTGTGCTGGGGCAACACTGCCTTGGTTCTCCCAAAGAATATATAATATAGGCCCTTGGGGACAAAGGCACAGCCCCTGGCAGTGCTCAGTGCTGCTCAGGACCTTTCCCTTTCCCCTCATCCAGCTGGGAAAATCACTGCTCTGCCCCATGTGGTGGGAAGTTCTGGAATTGAATCCCACAGCAATGTGTCAGTGCCTGGTGGGCACAGGCAGAAAAGTGATGGTTTGATTTTGGTTCCATCCAGGGACCTCCTAACCCAGACCTGCTGGCCAGGAGCTGCTGAGCATCCCTGCAGCCACAAATGCTGGGGTTTGTTCTTTGGGCAGCCACAACTCATTTTGGATTCCCAAAACCACAGAATCCTCAAAGCCAGAAAACACCTGCAAGGTGGTCCCATCCAACCTTTGACCAAATCCCACATACCCACTCAACCACACCACCTCTGCCTGATTTTTGAGCACTTCCAGGCTGCATTTCCTCTCCTGGCTGCCCAGTGCTGGGCTGGCAGTGGTGTGGAGCCCAGCAGTCCCAGTGTGTCCAGCACAGCTGGCAGGGAAGCTCCCAGATGTTGCCTCCCGTGTTCTCCTCAAAACATGCATCATATTTTGTGCTGACTTAATACAACATGGATAGTTGTACTTTCCAAGTAGCTGGCAACCCTTAATCAATGTTAATTGGCTCTAATTAGCATATGTTAATTAATGATATTTACTACAAATTAAAGGTATGAGTGCTCCCAGAGGGTTTCCTGTTCATCCAATTAGTGCCAATTAGTTGCAATTAACACGTGTAAATGAGATGCCATTGAACCCAAAACAAACAGCACATAGTCTGCTGTACTCGCTGGCAGTTGAACTTGAGTGCTGGGAGGGGAGAGAGGCTGCAGAGGACTCTTAAATACCTGCAAGGTCTCTAACATCTATTTAAACTCGCTCATTATGGCTCATTTCGTCTCTCACTCCGGGGGTAACAAGTTGGAGGAAAGCTGGTCTGGGGAAAAGCCGTTGGCAGAGTGAATGGGATGTGTGTTTGTGTCCTGTGGGGTGGGAAAAGGACATGGTGCTGGTTTAGGGGAACAACTAGCTGTGTTTGCACCTCATCCTGGCCTTGCATTGGGCAGAGGGAGCTTCAGCCCCAAAATTGAGGGTGGAGGGACTCGCCCAGATGGGACAGGAGCAGCCCAGGGTTGTCCCACATGTCCGCCATGATCCCAGCCAGCTCCCCAATCCCCCCTTGCCGCTGTTTCCAGGACAATCTTCACCTCCATCGCCCAAAGTGGCACTTTCAGCACTGCTCTGCTCGGTTTTTTGGCCTGGAGGGAAAAGCATCCACAAAAGTTTCCTGCCCTGGGCCTCCATTGCACAGGCAGTCTGGCAGGAGGCAGAACAAATTGTCATAATTGTGTTTAATTAAAAAGCGTAAATGGATTATCTTCAGGTAAGGATGATTTATTTAACTAATCAGTCTGATCACGGGGAATGTACAGTCTGGAGATGGAAATCATTGGGGGGAAATGGGTAATTCCTCTTCCCATCAGTCCCAAAGTGTGGCAGGGTTTGAGCACAAAATCCATCCAAGCTGGGAACTCCATCCCCAGGGATGTTTTTGAACATCCTCTCACCCAAGTTATCCTTTTATTTGGTGTTTTCAGATGAAAACAGCTGCCTGCTCCCCTTTCTGCACAGTTTGGTGCTGAGCTCTGTGGCCACACAACCCCCTGATCTGCCAATCCCACGGGATGGGGAGGATAACCCTGCTTGGAGCAGAGCTGGCAGTGCCACTCCAGCCGTCCCTGCGGCGTGGGGGACTCAGTTGGGACACTGAGCCCAGGGCCAGGCGCTATCAGCACCAAACGAGCATAATTAATTGACCATCTGCTTGAAAAGCCAGGAATAAGGTGGCACTGAGATGTGACTGCCACGGCAGGAACCTCCAGAATATCCCTGGAAGTTGATGCTTTGGGCACTGCTGTCTCACTCAGCTGAGCTCCCCAGATTTCTGCAAGTGCTCCTTGGTTTTGGGAGGTGGGAGTTTCAAGGCAGGATGCAGAGCTGGAGCTGGGGGGTTTATCCAGGATTAAAATCCAAGAAAAGGTGCCCAGCAGCCTCTGCTTTTCCAGGAAAGTGTCTTTGCAGCCCCCAGTCCTCACTAAGCACAGAACTCCCTTGTTGTGGTTGTGTGTTTGGGGAATTATTTGAAACCATCACTACATGAGCTGGGAAATAAGGCACCTGTGGTGTTTTCTGTTATTCCTAAGAAAATTCTCCTTGTGTTTAATAGGTGATGTTTAATAAAAATGAAAATGAGCTTATCCTGAGCAGGCATGCACGCCAAAAGCTGGCATTTAAATTAGAAATTATGATTTAATAACTTGTCAGGAAACTCACCAATGTAACAGCGTGGTAATTATTGAAAAGAGGCTCCACAAATACTGGAATGCCGTGATCCAGGGTGAGAATGGAGCTGGGAAACTCCCAGTGAGCTCTGCCTGGGACTGGGCTGAACCCCTGGCCCTCACCAGGAGAAGGCTCTTGGTGAAGTCCTGACAACAAAATAGAAAATTCTGAATAGCCTTGGGGGGTCAGGATTGCTCCTTTGCACCCCTGGAGCCTCCTGTGCAGCCTGGACTGATTTGCTGGGAAAATTCTCTTTGGTGAAGCCTCATTGTTTGAATCATGGCCCATCTCCTAATTTAAGCAAAATGTTCACTTAAGGACTTTTTAATACATACTTTAAATTACATCTTGACTTCCTGTTGGTTGATTGTGGCTCTCGGCTGGAAGGCCATTATTCCTGCCATGATTTACAAAGCAGTTCAGGCGAAATCTGTGTCATAAATATTGAAGTATTGTAATAGATAATTCCATGTGTTTGGATGTGACAGAGCCCTTGGCACAAGGCTGGGTTGGCAGGAAGGAATCAAAAACCTGGACAAAAGCAACTGGCAGGGGCAGGTTTGGGGTTCTGGTCCCAGTGATTCCCAATTCCTTGCTCATCCCTTTCCCTTTTTTCCTTACTCTACAACTCCCATCCTGGAGGAAACTCTTGGGAATGAGTGGAGGGAAAGAAGGAAAAATAACAAACTATGAAAGTGATGGGGAAAGATTGCTCTCCTGTTTCCTCTAAACCAGTAAAATGTCAAGGAAAAACTTTCACACAGATTTTTCGAGTGGTTTTCAGTGAAAAATATGTTTCCTTTGAGAAATTTCAGGTCATTCTGTGACTAAATAGTGAGTCTGCTTATTATTCTGTCTGGTGCACCA
Organism: Entomyzon cyanotis; assembly: GCA_024500445.1. NCBI lineage: Eukaryota > Metazoa > Chordata > Aves > Passeriformes > Meliphagidae > Entomyzon > Entomyzon cyanotis. Next base: position 4,396,747 of record JAKEPQ010000673.1, read on the forward strand.
GGACTTCTTTTTTTTATTATTTTTTTAAGTGAAAACAACTTGAGAGAGAGAGAGAGGGAGAAAATCTCTTTGACACTAAAATCAAATAGCTGCATTTGGGAGAAATTGGAATGGCCTGGGCAAAAAAAAAAAAAAAAAAAAAAACATGGTTGGTAATTTTGAATTGTAAAATGACTGATCTCAACATTTATTATGCAAAAGTGCTGCTGTGCCCGGTGGGTCCTGCCGGGATGGGTTTGTGTCACTTCCCACCCCCCTTGTCACCCCCTCCATCCCAGAAACTCCGGCAGTTTGTCGCCGGCTCTGGCCAGGCTGCCGCATCTCTCACCTCCCGTGCTGGGCAAACTGGGGCTCGGCAGAGGTTAAATTCAGGTCAGCCCTGCGCTCTCCCACATCCCGAGCATCCCTGGGGAAGGGCGGGGATGCTGCGCCCGCCGGCTCGGCAGTCAAGGTGAGGGGAGGGCGAGGATCCCGGCCGGGAATGTTCCCAGAGCCCCCCGAGCTTCCTGCGGAGGGAGATGGATGGAAAACAACTGCGCCTTTGAAGGGTGACAATGGAATCAGTCATCGCGGGCTGCTGCCGGGATAGCGCCTGATCCCAAAGAACTCTCGGGAATGCCTCCTGGCCTGCCAGGCTGCTTTGGGGGCTGCAGGGCTGTCCCCTCCTACAGCCACAGGGCTGCCGATGGTCACCTTTGGCCAGTGGCCACCTGTGTGTGACACACACTGAGCTCCCCAAATACCTCCTTGGCTCCTCCAGTGTGGAAACACCCGTGGTCAGTCTTCCCTGGAATTCAACAGATCTGGGAGCTGTAGCTTCATCCAACGGGTTATCCCAGGGTGGGATGGATTTCTCCTCCTGGATTTCTCCTCTGGGTTTGCCCCTCTCTGGGCTGTGTGGTTCTTCCCCAGCCCCAAAGGCCCTGTGGGCTCCAGGCTCGTGTTTTATAGACTCACAGAACATCCTGAGCTGGAAGGGATCTGTGAGGATAATGGAATCCAACTCCTAATATTTGCTTCAGAATGGTGAGGTCGGTCAGATTTGCCCCTGTAAGTTCCCAGCCCAAGGCTGAGCTGGGAATGGGCACAGCTCTTTGTTTTCACCAAACCCACAGGACATGGGGCTGCCCTGCTGCTGCTCCGGGTGTGGAATTCCTGACTTCTCCGTGGGGCCAGGAGGAAGGAGAAGGACGTGAGGAGGAGGATAAGCCACCTCCCTGTGGTGCACAGGTTTCACAGTGGCTTAACCAGGACATAAAGTTGAGCAGGTGCTTAAAGCTTGGGCCTGAGCCATGGGAGTTGGATGTTTTCCCACTGACTTGAAAACCAGGGATCTGACCACAGATCCCTGCAGGTTTAGGGGCAGAGAGCTCCATGCCTTGCTCAGTCTGCCCAGAACAAAAGAGAAGGCAAAGAAAAGGAAAGGAAAGGAGAAAAAATGTGGAAAGCAACGAGCAATGGGGAAATGAAGTTGTGCTCATTCAGCTCTCTCCGATGCCCAGATCTCCGTCATTAATATTAAGCAATCCCTGACAATACCACTCTGCATTTTTCCAAAAGAATAACTATCAGCCTGGTAAACAAACCTGGGGACGCACGAAATTCTGCAGAATGTCTCATCTATAGAGGCTTTATGATAAATGTAACAAGGCAACAGCCAGGAAAGAAAAATTATTAAAAAAAAAAATTAAAATGTAGAGAATTGACATTTGGAATTGAGCTGGGATGTGCGCCGGGAACGCCAGAGTCTTATCAACAAGGGGGGGAACCTGCAGCCCTTTCCTAAACCCCAACCATCCAGCCTCATTTATATGCAGTTATTCACGTGTGCAGTAAATTCCAATTATGTTTACAGATGTCTGCTTAACATTTATGGAAAAGGAACCTCAGCATGGCTGAAATATCCTTATAAGGGTTTGGACTGGGCTCTTTTTTTTTTCAGGTTTTTTTTTTTTACCGTCACCAATTTAATTATATTTTGCAGATTTATTTAAAAAAATAAATTCCAGCTGAGTTCTCTGATAGAAGGTTTAACATCTAATGCATATATTTGGTGGCATGACCATTTCAGAGTTGTTTTAACTATAATTTTTTGGGTTTGTATCAACTCAGGAGTTTCACTGATTTTTTTGACACACAGAAAAAAAGTGGCAACACATCAGGGCAGTGAAAGATGAGCAGGTTTCCATGTGGTTTCCTGCTGTAGGTTAATTTTATTCTCTATCTTGGAATTTCCTCTCTGCTCAGAGACCCCTTCAGCTGGCCAGATCCCACAGGTAGCTTCTGCAGAGCGTGCACAGCCCTAAAGCATCCTTCAAACACAGCCCTAAAACATCCCTCCAACCCCAGGGTGACCCCACAGCTCCAGAAGGCTCTGCCCTCTGCCTCTGCTGGTGCAGGCTGTGGCTGGAGTGGGGAATGGAACCTTTCCCTGTGTTTCCCAGGGTGGGGACATCATGTCCTGCAGGTGGGCAGGGCAGGTTTGTTTTGAATGGACACCTGGTTGATTTTGGGCGAAGGAAGAGCAGGGGTTGTGAGCTGCTCCTGCTGCTCCTCACCTTGTGCAGACACCACGGGCATGAAGCTGCTGGGAGAGCCTCAAAGTGGAAGGAAACACCTCCCTGCATGAGCTCTGGAGCAGCTTCTCTGGTTTTAGAAGAGGAGTGATAGCAGGGACATCACATTTGGGGTGTGGTTGGGGTGGCTGGGAAACATGCAGGTGATCCACGCCTCGGAGATCCATCAGGGCCTCCTGCAAAGCCAGGCTGGGATGAGGACAACCATCCATCCCAGAGGTTAAGGGACCTTTTGGGATGTCCCAGTGCTGGCAGGAGGATGTCAGGCCACATCCAAGCCAGCAGGGTTCAGTGTGGGGAGGGCTGAGTGTCCCCCCATCCCGGCACAGCAGGGGTTAATGAGGGATTGCACAGAGGGACAGGAGGAAGATGATGCTGTGGGGAGAGAAACTTATTTGATCTGAGGGTGCATGTGGAATAAATACACCAGATTCTAAAACTGAGTTTTGTCTATTAGCACACCCTTAAGGAAATAAATTGTACGTCATTAGAGCGACGTCTCCTCACCAGCCACCACCGTTATTATTAATGCATTTATCTAATAACCACGCGGATTTCTCTCAGCCATTTATTCTGCAGCCTTAGAGGCTTTACAAATATTGACTAATTACAGCAATGTAGAATTTATTTCAACAGCTGAAAAAGCCACATTGGTTGGGAATTCTGCAGACTCACAGTTTCTGAGGCTGAAGTTTCCCTTTCCATGCGAAGGCGACATCACCAGCACAGACATCACAGCTCCTGCAGCTACTTGTTATCAGTGAAAATGGTGATATTTCACAGGCAGGAGGAAGAGGCTTGGTGAATCTGTTCACCAGGGTTTGGGGAAATGAGGTTTACTCGTCTGCAAGGGAAAATCTCCAGTGCCTTCACAGTGATGCTGGTTTGGGGGTGAATGCTTCAACCTCTCCAGAGCCACCTCCACCTGTGGATAGAGAGAGGAGAGGAGCACCCTGGGGCTGGGCTGCCATGGAGCTCCTGGGCGCCAGGAACTCAGTGACATGCTGTGAAGAGCCAAAATATGTCAAGGGAAGTTTTTTCAGAATAATATGTGTTTTTTTAAAGTGCTTCTGAGCGTGGAGGGTTGGTCCTTGGTAGAGCCAGCGTGTGACTCTGCCCTGTGTGGGGACTCAGCAGAGCACCGGCAGGCAGGATCCTCATGGGGATGGAGCTCAACCCCTGGAAAAATGCGCTGGAACTAGCAAAATTTCACATTCTAGACCAAAATGATGTGTTTTTTTCACCCTGAACACAGCATACTGATGCACCTCAGGGCAATGGCATTGTGGCTGTGCATGCCACGTCCTCGCTGTGGTGTTGAGATGAGCTGTGTGCACGTCAGCCAGACTTGGAGCATCACTCAGGGATGAGGGGAAGGAAACAGAGTTTAAATGTGGGTGTGCAGGCAGCCAGGAGTCAGGGACTTCGCTGGGCTCAAGCTGCACAAACCCAGCTCCTGGATTTCTGTGTGGGGAGAAGGAAGGGCAGGCTGGCCAGAGCCTCCATGGCCTCTCAGAGCCTTTAAAATAGCAAATCATATAAATAGGATATGATCTAGCGCCATAACAAATGACTGGAGCTATAGATAGAAGATTAGTCAGGGGTTGGGAGTGACAGACACAAACACAGCCAGGAGCTCTGGATTTGCTGTCACACCTGCCAGGGAACAAAGGCTGTGCTGCTGTGCTACCTGGCCCAGGTGATGCTGAACAGAGCCCCTGCCTGTGGCAGGGAGGCAGAGGGCATTTTGGTCTAGAATGTGGAATTTCACTCCTTCCATCCAGTTTTCCACCACTGCAGGCAAGTTATCCCTGCTTTTTTTTTTTTTTTTTTGGCATAGTCCTGTTAGTTTGGATTTCAGTTGTTATTCCCAACCACTCTATGTGACAGGGATTTCAGCACCAAAACCTGATATTCTCATGATGACAAAAACCCCTCTATGCTGAGAATCCTCTTCTGCAGCTGCTTGTGAAGGACATGGAATGCAGCAGCCCTTCTTCCATACAGAGACAGGAAGGCAGTGGCCGTGTTTGGTGGAGGAAAACCCGAGTGGTTGCTCCTTTCTCAGCAGGAAGAGCTGCTCCTGTTGGGAAGGAAGGCACTGTCCCCTCTCAGAAAGAGCAGAAACAAGGAATTTGGCCGTGGTCAGGCAGCAGGGCAGTGGCAGGAGCAGAGGGAAAGCTCTGGGCTCCCACTTCCCTCCGTCACTGCCGATGAGCTGCTGCCTCTGTCTGCGTGTCAGAGAGGGGAGATTGACTCTCACTCCCAGGGAAGTTCAGCCACTGTGAAATTAGTAAATTACACAGGCCCACAGAACTTAGAAAAACAATATAATCCTGGGGGTACTGAAATAATTAATTTCCTAATCAAGTACACCTTGCTTTTTTTAATTTGCAAATAGCACTCTGATCTGATTTCCCCATTTCAGCCACTCCAAGGAAGGAATATTTCGGGCAGCAAAGCCAGAGGGGCCCGAGGCAGGGTTGAGTCCCCCCAGGGGCTGCGGGGCACTGGGAAGAAGCAGTTTCAGCACTGCAGTGACCCCAGCAAGGGCTGGGCGATGCTTTTGGGGAGGCTTTGCTGCTCTCTGGATCCAACCCACGACCTGGGAGGGAAGAGCCAGAGCCGCGGGGCTCCCGCAGAGGTTTTGTGCTGGTTCGTCTCCTGCGCTCGCTGCACCCTTGTTTGCTTTAAATCACTTCAAATGCGGAGGCTGTCAGACAAGACAATTAACATGGGGAAGGGGGAAAGTATTACCATCCATTATTTGCCATAACATGAATTTAAGCCGGGAAGTCAAATGATAAAATATGTGGTGAAAAGTGTTGGTGGTGGGAGTGCCTAAATGAGTAATAGCCCTGGGCTTCTGAGCCTTGAACTTAACGTGCTAAGTAAATCCCCGAGGTCAAAAAGTATGAAAATTGTTGCAGCTTGGGGAGATATATTTTAACTTTGGAAAAGGTCCGTGTAGATCTGCTGCCGGGGTCGGGGAGGCAGATGTTGAGCAGCCGCGGCTCTGGGAGTTGGAGCGATTGTCGGGGATGGGTGCTTGTTTTGGCGGGGGAAGGGAAAAAAAAAAGAAATAATAAAATGAGGTGAGGAGGCTGGGGGGGAGCGGGATGAGCCGGGAGCGCTTTGTGCTGCCGGGAGCAGCTCGGGTGGATCCCCAGCGCCGCAGCTCCGCCGGGAGAAGCGATGGGAAGGCGACAGAGACGCCCCGGGATCCCGGCGGGCCGGGCCGGGCCGGGCTGGGGGCAGCGGGGCTCCGAGCTGCTCCGCTCCGCCGCGCTCAACTCTTCCCCTTTAAAACTCCTTCTCCCGCTCGCGCTGACCATGCGGCTGGATTTATGGAGAGAGATGTTTTAGCAGAATCCCCCCGAGTCCCCCATCAGCCCTAAATCCCCAGCCTGCGCTCCCCGGGAGCCCTCCTGACACAGAGCATGCCAAAACAGCTTCGTTTTGCCTATGCATTAGCAATCTATTTTACCTTTTTGACATCTCTCACACATAAAACCGTAAGAGAGAAATAAAATATCTGTCTCTGGGCGAAAATAAAGCTTTGCCTCCCTCCTGATCTATAGGATATAAAATAAAGCCATGGCTTTGATAGTGGCTTTTCCTTAGACCGGAGTTGCTTTTGCACACACGGAGACAATGAAGATGGATGAGCCGGGAGCGATGCATCCTCCGGGGGTTCGCTTCACCCTCTTTTTTTATAGCCCCCCTCGCCCCCGCTACCTCCCCCACTTTTCTTTCTTTTCTCTTTTATTCGTCTTTTATCTGCCCTTTAACGAGGGAAGGATCCCGCTCGGCTCCCCCCGGGACCCCCCGGTCACCGCCGGCCCTTCCCGGACACCTTCCCGTCACTCAAAGGCAGAGCCGCACACCTCGGATTTGTAATTATTTATTAACTATATTTCCCATAAACAATGCATGAGCTTGGAGTGTAAGCGACAACATTTAGCGACGTGGGAAGAAAGCCGGGAGGGCTAATCACGGGGGGAGGGGGCAGGAAAATAAATAAGGAAAAGGAAAATAAATAGAAAAGAAAGAAGAGAAAAAGGGAAAGGCGAACAGAGCCGGGGGGCGACAGTGTGGTGTTTACCCTCAGCATCGACCCGAGTCTGCCAGGATAAACTGGGACCCTCGAATACATAATTTAAAGATCTTTTTCTCGTCTTTTTTATTTTTTCTTTTTTTTTCTTTTTTTCCCAAGCTCTTTTAAAACAAACCTGGCGATGGATCCTGTCCAGCCATGGGGTTTATTGCGCGGGGATGTTCTACAGGCTTAATTACATCTCAACTCCAATATTTGGATAGTGCATTAACCGCATATATATTTAATCAGGCGGAGGCGCTCTTTCTGCGGGGGAAAGCGGTGGGGACAGGGGGAGAGGTGTGACCCCCACCTTCTCCGCGGGTTGTCCCCCGCAGTGTCGCCCGGGGTGATGGGGAGGCTCCGAGTCGCCGCCGCGCTCCCCGCCGGGAGAAACGCCCGGGCGGCTGCACCGGGATGCGGAGGGTCGGAACGGGAGCTCAGGGTCTCCCCTGCCCCCGGGATGCTGCCGAGCACCGGGCCCGCCGCCCGCTCCACGCCCGGGATCATCCCCGAGCCGTGCGCGCTCGTTGAGAATCGGTAAAAAGGAGGGGGGAAAATCAAATCAAAAATAAATGGGAAAAGAGGGAAAACTTAGTGCTGTCGGGGGTGGACATGGTGGAAAGCGTCTGTCAGTGCGTGGGAGGGAAGTTTGTGCGTGGCTCGGAGGGAGGGAGCGGCTGGCGATGCGGGGATGCTCCGCAAGGCACCGCGGTGGAGAGAGCTCGAGGGATGTACGGCACCGGTACCGGTAATGGAGAGAGAAATCCCATCACTGAGCACAGCGGTGGGGAAAGGGGGTGAGAAACGGGATGATGTTTAACTGAAAAGATGGGAACGACACCAATAAAACGCAAATTTAAACTCGCCTGAAACGGACTTGGTTTTTTTCCCCGGTATTAGTTTTAAAATGAATTTGAGTTTGGGCTTGTTTGAATTTCTTTTTTTTATTATTCTTTTATTTTCTCTCTCTCTCTCTCTCTCTCTCTCTCTCTCTCTCTCTCTTTGGGTCTCTTTTACTATTTTACTTACACCCTCTTTTTTAAAAAAATTCTATTTAATTTCCCTCTTCTTTTTTTTTTTTTTTTTTTTTGGTATGTTTTTTAATTTCCCTTTTTAAAACATCTCTGAATTTCCCTCTTTTCTATCTTCCCTTTTTTACTCTTTTAATATCCCTCTTTTCCAGCACTGGGGCCGGCCGGGCTTGCTCTGGAACATCCTGGGATTCGGGTGGGCTCGGCCCGGGAACGAACCGGGGCGAATTGCAAAATACAGTGAAAAACAAAAACATCCCCCTCGTCCCAAACACGCTGCCCTACGAGGGGAAGGCACACGGGGGATTTTCCCGTGGGTGCCCCACGCGTGTCCCGCGGGGCACAGGAGGCGCGGGGTAGCCCGGGGGTGCTGGGGGTTGATTTTCGGATCCTGCTGGAGGCATTTTCGCCTCTCAAACGCCTGCTCTGGGTCGGGGTCCCCGTTGCGGGGGGGTGAGGCGGACGGTGTCACCTCACTGTCCCCAGTGCGCGGTGGGAGCTGCACCCCTCGCTCTGCGCCGCCTCGTCTCCCGAGCGGGGTTTTGGGGGTTCGAGGGGCTGGGCAGGGCGGGCAGAGCCCCGCCGGGAGCCGCAGCGCTGCGGAGGTACCCCGGGACCCCGCGGGGAGGGGGCGGGCATGGCCTGCGCCCCCCGGGGAGCAGGGGACAACCAGATGCTTTCGCTAACGCCTGGGAAAGGAGAAGAAAAAACAATCGCTGTGAAAAACTGGTGCTTGATGGACACGAGATGCTCATCTCCTTCCCCTCATTCATCCCCACCGACACATGGCCCCGCGGTGCAGGGCCGCGCTCCCTGACGGCAGCCCGCAGCTGTCGCCTTCCCGGGCGGCGGAGAGGGGCTGCCCGCCCGCCCCGGCCCGCGGAACGCATGAGAAGCGACCCATGTGCGGCGGCAGCGGGCGGGGCGAGCCCAGCGCTCTATTGATCCCCGCCAGCGGCGGCCGAGCGAACCGACAGCTGCGCGGGGGGAGCGCGGAGCGCCCGGTGAGCGCCCCGACGGGGGAAGGATGATAGCGCGGCCGCAGCCCGGGGCTTTTGAACACCCGCAGGAGCTGCGAGGCGATGCCTCGGCCCGAGGACAGCCCTGGAATTGGCTCTCCCGGCCCGGGCAGGCTTTGCATCCTCGCCGGTCCTGGCTGCCTCCCGTGCGGAGAGCGGGCAGGGCGCGGAGAGGGTTTGCTGCTTTCCTTTTCTTTTCTGTCTTCCAATTTATCCCTCTCCAGCTTTTTCTTTTTCTTATGTTTCTTTTCCCTCAAAGACGAGGAAAACAGGCGTGAAAGAGAGCGAGAGCGGTGGGTACGGGCAGGGGATGCTGCGGGCTCCGGGGAGGGCCTCCGCCACCCCCGCGGCCAGCCCCGGCTCTCGGTCGTGTGTGCAACCCCGGGCACGCTCGGACCGTTCAATCCGCCTTTCCCCTCCTAATTCCCCGCCCGGGACGGGGAGAGGGGTGGCTCCGGGGGGGGGGGCCGGGGCCAGGCGGTGACACCTCCCCGGAGCGGTGGCTCCCGACGGGCAGCAAAAGAGCGAAGGAAAGAGAAACCACGTCCCTGCGCACCGCCCCGGTACCGACCGGCCCCTGGAAGGTAAAAGCGAATTAATTTTTATTTGACAAGAAAAAAAGGGAAGATACACCGCGGTGGCCGGTGCTCCTCGGCCCCGGACGTGGGCTGCGAGCGCCGGGAACGGAACCACCGAGAAGTTACCGGCGCCTTCGCTCTGCCCTCGGCGGTCGGGCGGTCCCGGACCCGCCGCCCCCTCCCCGCCGGCACGGCCCCGTCGGAGCGTCCCGAGCCGCAGACCCGGCCCCGCCGCACCGCTCCTCCCGGGAAAGCCGGCCCGCCTCGGGATTCTCCTCCGCTCCGAGCCCCGCGGAGACCCCGCGCCTTCGGGCCCCGCCGTTTGCCGGGAGGGAACCCGGGCCGAAGCGGGATCTCGTTTTCCGCCGGTCCCCGGCGAGGCGCTCCGGCGGGTAGTGTCCCTCTAACGGATCCGTGACCCTGCGGGGGTGCCAGACCCCACCGAACGGCCGCGGCTCCTCGTACCCGCCGTCCCCGCGTCCGCGCTCCGACACACCTACCGCTGCATCGCGCCGGCCGTCGGTGCGTCGGTCGGGGTGCCCATCGGTGGGTCGGTCGGTCGGTCGGCGGGCCGGCCGGCGCGGCGCGGGCGGAGGCGGCGGCGGCGCCCCGGCGGCTCTATAAAGGGGCGCGGACGCCCCGTCCGGCGGCGGCGCGGCGGGCGCGGGGGGCGGCGGCGGCGGCGGCGATTGGCCGCGGCGGGCGGTGACGTGGGCGCTCGGTGCATAAGGCTGCGGCGGCGGCGGCGCCGGGATCATGCAGAGCCCCTGCGCGGCCGGACGGCGGGGCCGCCCCTCTGCCCCGCGCCCTCCGCCCGGCCCGCCCGCCCCGGGCCCTGCGCTCCGCCGCCGCCGGGCCATGCCATGCCGCGCCCGCTCGGCGGGGACACGGGCGGCCGCCGCGGGTAGCGATGCGCGGGGGTAGGTAGGACGGACTGACGGACGGACGGACGGACAGAGCCGGGCGCGACGGTGCCGCCGAGACGTCGAGGGAGAGAGAAAGAGAGAGAGAGAGAGAGAACAGAGAGAGCGGCGGAGCGAGGAGCGGCGGAGCGTGTCCCCGTCCCCGCGTGTCCCCATCCCCGCGTCAGGACGCGCAGGGCGATGTCGCCGCGGCAGCAGCCACAGCCCGTCTGACCGCCGCTGCCTCTCCATGTCCCGGCTCGTTATTTATTATTATTACTATTATTATTGTTGTTATATTTTTTCCTCCTTTGATTGCTCATTGGGAAAAGCACTTTGACTCCTGACTGCTCTACCTCAGACCTTAGAAAAACTCATCACGCTCGCTTTTTGGCGGTTTTATTTTTAATTTTTTTAATTTTTATTTTTTCTGAACGCCGATCTTTATAGCCGTTATTGTTTTATTGTTACTATTATTATTATTACTATTATTATTATTATTATTATTATTATCCGTGTGGTTGGTAGCGGCGGGGATCCTGCGGCTGTGTCGAAGCGCTGGGCAGTGGGGGTTCTGCTGTGCACCCCTTCTAGGACACTCGAAAGAGGATTTTTCTTCTTCCTCCTTTTCTTTTTCTCCTCCTTCACTTCTCCAAGGCTTTTAAAACAGACGTACACATAAACAAGAAAAAAAAAAACCAGAGAGGAAAAAAAAAGCAAAACAAAAAACAAACCTTCGCCGGTGTTGTCGTCTTTTTGAAAAAAAAAATCTTGTTTTTATTTTTTTTTCCTTGACACCTGGGAAACCGCTGCCCCCCTCAGAACTAACCAAAGACAATGGTTCACTGTGCAGGCTGCAAAAGGCCGATCTTGGACCGGTTTTTGTTGAATGTACTGGACAGGGCTTGGCATGTGAAGTGTGTTCAGTGCTGTGAATGTAAATGCAATTTGACAGAGAAATGCTTTTCGCGAGAAGGCAAGCTTTACTGCAAAAACGACTTCTTTCGGTGAGTACCGGCCTGCGCCTGCCCCGCCGCTCCTCTCCGGTGGTTTTTCTTCTCCATTTTTTTCCCTCTTTATTTTCGTTGTTTTCCCCCGTTGTCAGCGGGACCCAGCAGCGCCTCTTCCTTTCCCGTGACACTCGAGCATCTCAAATCGCGGCTGTTCGTCCCGGTGGTTTCGAGGCGGAGGGATGCCGGGCGGGGATCGGGGATCGGGGACCGGGCACGGGCCCGGTGATACGCCGCTCTCCTCGTCCTCCGGCCGAGCTCGAGTTGCCCGAAGTTCCCTCCAAACTATCGACCGGCGGGACGGTGCGGGCCGAGCCCGGGCTGGTGCTGCGGAGCGCGGTGACCCCGTGGGGCTTTCCCGGGGCTGCCCGGGCCGGAGCCGGCGCTGTCCTCGGTGCCGCCCGGCGGGGAAGGCCCGGGGCGGGCGCTCCGCGGGCCCAGCGCACCCCGTCCAAGCGAGCCAGGCCGGCCCGAGGGCAGCGACCCTTCGCCGGTGGATGGATGGGTGGATGGGGGAATGGATGGAGAAGGCGGAGGGCACGGCCGCTCGCTCGCCGCCGCTCTCGCCTGGCATTCCGGCCCGCCGCGGCGCCGGCATCGCTACCGGGCTCGGAGCGGCCGCCGGTGCCGCTGCTCGGCCGGGCCCGCCGCCGCACACCGGCGAGGAGGACAAGGAGAGGCTCGGGGCCGGGGTGGCCGCGGAGCCCCGCCGTACGCCGGCACAAGGACCGGCCCGGCGCGGCGGAGCGCGGCCCCGAGCCCGCCGCCGCTACTCGCTGGGCACGGGGACCGGCACAACACCGAGCCCCGCCGCTTCTCCCCGGGAATGGGCCCGGCCCTGCCCCGGTCCCGGTTCCGAGAGCCCGCGGGGCTGAACGGGGCACGGGAGGCCTCCGGTCCCGGTGCTGGTCCGGCCCCGCCGTCGCCCGGCTCCCCGCGCCGGCCTTGCCCGCAGAGGCGGCTCCTCCGGCCGGAGCGCGACAGAGGCCGGTGCCGACACACAGAAAGTACGGAATTCCTGCGTATTCTAACCAATGCGTTGGTTAGAACGTCCTTAATGTAGGTGTCGGGGCGCAGGGACACCCGGGCAGCGCGGGGACAGCCGGGCAGCGCGGGGACAGCCGGGCAGCGTGGCCCCGGCGTTCAGCAATCCCGAGCACAGCCCCGCTCCTGCCGCCCGGGCCGGGTTCGATTTTTATTTTGAAAAGGTACAATATCGGGAAGGGAGAGCGCTCCGCAGGGATGCTGTATGCGATTTAATCCCGTTTTGCGCGGCCGAGCAGGGTGTGTGGAGGCCGCGGCTCGGCGGGCGCTGCTGACCCGCTGCCCGGCCTCTCTCCGCAGGTGTTTCGGGACCAAGTGCGCGGGCTGTGCCCAGGGCATCTCCCCCAGCGACCTGGTCCGCAGGGCGCGGAGCAAAGTGTTCCACTTGAACTGTTTTACGTGTATGATGTGTAACAAGCAACTCTCCACCGGCGAGGAGCTCTACATCATAGACGAGAACAAGTTTGTCTGCAAAGAAGATTACCTAAATAACAGCAATACTGCCAAAGAAAACAGCCTGCATTCAGGTGAGGGAGCGCGGCCGGGGGGGATGAGGGCGGGGATGCGCTCAGCACCACTGCTCCTTGGGATGAGATGCTCCTCTCCTTCCTCCTCCTTTCTTCTTTCTCCTGTCTTCTCCTTTCTCCTCTCCCTCCTTTCTCTTCTCCTCTCCCTTGTCTTCTTCCTTCTCTCTCTTCTCCTTTCATTCTCCTATCCCTTTCTTTTCCTCTTCTTCTTTTCTCTCTCTTTTTTTTTTTTTTTTTTTTTTTTTAATTCTTCCCTTTCTCCTCTTCTCTCCCCTCTTTCTCCTCTCCCCCGGTCCTCCCGCGGCCCATCCCTCACGGTCGCTATTCCCCCTCCGGCCGCCCCCGGCTGAGCGTGACCCATTTGTTGTCCCCCAGCCACCACCGGCAGTGACCCCAGCCTGTCCCCGGATTCTCAAGACCCCTCCCAGGACGACGCCAAGGACTCGGAAAGCGCCAACGTGTCCGACAAGGAGACGGGGAGCAACGAAAACGACGACCAGAACCTGGGGGCCAAGCGGCGGGGACCCCGCACCACCATCAAAGCCAAACAGCTAGAGACTCTGAAAGCCGCCTTCGCGGCCACCCCAAAACCCACCCGGCACATCAGGGAGCAGCTGGCACAGGAGACCGGCCTCAACATGCGGGTCATCCAGGTACCGCCGCCTCCGGGCACCGGGCGCGGCTCCGGGGGGTGCGGGGGTGAGGAGAGGTCGGTGCCCGGCACCCTCCGCACTGCGGGGACGGGGGAAGTCCCGCCGACCTTTGGAATCGTTATTACCGAGGCGTCCCGGCAGCTTCCCGGCAGCTTCCCGGTGCTTCCCGGTGCTTCCCGGTGCTTCCCGGTGCTTCCCGGTTCCCCAGCCCCGGCCGGTCGGCGGGGAGAGAGCTGCGGGTTTATTCGCAAAAGTCCTAAAGAAGCTGCAAATAGTATCGAAATTAATAACCAGAAATGTGAGGGGTTAATGGGTAAATAAGAACGACAACGCGCTGGAATTATTAAAAGGTTTATAAACCCGCAGCGCTGGGGTAATGGGGGGTTAAAGCACCATTAAAGACGAGGTTAGATTGGAGAGGCTCAGTGTGAGGGTAATTAGCAGTAATCTTGTCAGAGTAATAAGAATTAACTCAATCATTCTTGACCTGCCGCCAGTGGGGAGCGGGGCCGCCGTCACGCGTGGGTTCGGCCGCGCAAGGAACGGGAAGGAGCGCGGCTCGGGGCGCACCGGCAAAAGAGACCGGGAAGGGGGAAAAACGGAGCCGCGGGACGGGGATGAAGAGGGGATGGAGGGAAGGGGACAGCGGGGCGGCGGCGGCACGACTGGAGCTCCCGTGAGCGGGACCCGCGGCCCCGCAGCTCCCTGACCGGCGCCTGTCCCGCCGCCCCGCAGGTGTGGTTCCAGAACCGGCGCTCCAAGGAGCGGCGGATGAAGCAGCTGAGCGCGCTGGGCGCCCGGCGACACGCGTTTTTCCGCAGCCCGCGCAGGATGCGGCCGCTCGTGGACCGGCTGGAGCCCGGCGAGCTCATCCCCAACGGGCCCTTCTCCTTCTACGGAGGTGGGTACCGCGCTCCCCCCGCGCTCCGGGCCGGCATGCGGGGACACCCGCGGGGACGCGCCGGGCTCCCGGCTCGGCTCCGGGCAGCTCTGGCCGCCGCCCCGGGGCAGTCCCGCCCGGGTCCCCGCCGCCCATCGCGGGACTCCTCGCACCCGGGGGTGGCCGTCGCCGCCCTGCCGCCGGGCTCCCGGCGTTCCCCCGCTGTTCCCCGGTGGTTTTGCGGTGCCGGTTTGTGTCGGTGTCCCCGCTACCCTGCGGGAAGGGGTCCCGGGGCTGCCGGAGCCCGGCCAGCCCGGTAACGCGTTTCCCGCAGGGGTTGGTGGGTGACACCCCGAGCCCCCCCCAGCCGCGCCGCCGTGGGAGCTCTCCCGTGTCGTCCCCACTCGCGTTCCTGCCCGCCTGTTACCTTCCCTCTGTCTCTCCTTGTCCGCCAGATTATCAGAGCGAGTATTACGGCCCTGGAAGCAATTACGATTTCTTCCCGCAAGGACCGCCTTCGTCTCAAGCGCAGACCCCCGTGGATCTCCCGTTCGTGCCCTCCTCGGGGCCGTCAGGGACCCCGCTGGGGGCCATGGACCACCCCCTGCCCGGACACCACCCCTCGAGTGAGGCTCAGCGCTTCACTGACATCATGTCGCATCCCCCGGGAGACTCGCCCAGCCCCGAACCCAACCTGCCCGGGTCCTTGCACTCCATGTCCGCGGAAGTTTTTGGCC
Organism: Entomyzon cyanotis; assembly: GCA_024500445.1. Classification (NCBI taxonomy): domain Eukaryota; kingdom Metazoa; phylum Chordata; class Aves; order Passeriformes; family Meliphagidae; genus Entomyzon; species Entomyzon cyanotis. The sequence continues at coordinate 4,411,803 of JAKEPQ010000673.1, forward strand.
CCAGCCCCCCATTTTCATCGATATCCGTCAACGGTGGTGCTAACTACGGCAATCACTTGTCCCACCCTCCAGAAATGAACGAAGCGGCTGTGTGGTAGCTTTAAAACGAACTGGGTCTAAGTAAGTGATGATCATCTAGTCTGCTTATTGTTATGGTGTACAGAAATGAATTAATATAACATCTCTCCCGCCCTAAGACAATATTACCTTGGGAACGAACTGAATCCAATCGCTCCAAGGGAAGCTTTGCTCTAGACCAGGACAATCTCCATGTTATGGTTGTATCAAACAAGCGAGGGGACTTTTTTGTACCATTGACAAAGAAACTGGGGAAGCTGTACAGTAAAAGTGCTGCCAGTCCGTAGGATGGCGTGAGTTTGATTACCCTGTTGGATGTCATCCTAAGAGCCACAATCCTTAGAAACTTCTCGTTTAAAAAAGAAAAAAAAATTAAAAAATAATTGAATGAAGGAAAGGTCAAAGAAAAGGGGAAAAAAGCTTCAAGAACTCTCTAGCGTTCCCGGTTAAGGATGGTTCTGGCATTATGAATCTGTTTGTTCATTTTTGTCTCTCAGAAAGTTCGACAACAAGAAACTCTTTTTAGCTTCAGCCATTTCAGCCTGCTGGCGATCAGGTGGGACAACTTTTCCTTTTTCCTTTCTTTTTTTCTTTTCTGTTTTGTTTTGGTTTGTTGTTGTTGTTGGTTTTTTGTTTTGTTTTGTTTTGTTTTGTTTTCCCAAAAATAGCAAATACTAAATGTTAAGCCCTCAGCACCAACTCTTCTACCTTCACAAAGCTACACGTACAAAACCTCCTCATCATAGCAAAGGTCACCACCCAGACCTCTAACGAAAATGACTTGAAAAAAACAAACAAACAAACAAAAAGTATTCTACCTTCACAGAGAGAGAAAAGCTAAACAAAAAGACTCTATTGAACTAAAAACAGTCAACTGTTTACGTCTAATGTTAAATTCAGGAGCTCAATGTTTTACTAATAAATCCTGTTTTAGAAAAACCTCTTGTTCAAAAGCAAAAGATTTTGAGCAGCCAACCAAAATAGTTCATTTTCTTTTTCTGTAGATGTTCTAACAGATTGCAGGGCTTGTGGTTCACTGTGCTAGTTTGTAAAAGGTGTTGTTTACAGAAGGCAAAGAAAAAAATAAACCCACAAAACCCAGACAGTTGCCAAATAAAGTAAATATATAGCACAAATACTGTAAGGTGCTTTGCACCAGCAACCCAAGAAGGTGTTTAAAAAGTGTTTCAAGGTTAAAAAGAAAAAAAAAAAGACAAGCATCTTTGCTAATTTTTAGTCCTGTTGAACATTCATGGAATTGTTAATATGACTTATATAGACCCACACAGGTTTTATTTTTGTGTCTTTAAAATAAAGGTCCAAAATATTTAAATTTTATGGTCAAATATGCAGTCAACAGCTGCTACTTTTTTCTTTATATATTAAATTTCTCATATGTCTTTTATTGTTCTAACAAACCTAAGCTTGTGTGACCTCCAGTGCATATTAGACCATTCACTGTATGAAAGAAAACATGTTGGATAAAATTTGTGCGTTTTTAATAAAATTAGAAAATCTGATGTTTAGATAACTTGTGTTTCATTTGATGTTTTGAGCAATTTTTTTGAAATTGATTCTCTTGAGTCAAATAGCCCTGAGAAAGAATGATCCACTCTGCTGATAATCCTGGGCAGCTCTTTTGCTCTGGTAGAAGTCTAAACCGTGGTGTCGATGCAGACAGCGGCCAGAGGCAGCTCCAGCCTTTCTTTCCACCTCCAGGCTCAGTTGTTCAAGTCCAAATACCCTGTTCCGCTGGATTTGAAATTTTAAAATTCAGGCATAATTAAATTATTCAATAGCTTCAGTTATTCGTGGTCTGTGCTAAGAGAGAACGTTCGAAATGCTGATTTTATGCGTAAACAAAAATGTGTTGTAAATGTGAAATGCTTGCAAAGATATGGTTTGCGATTGATCCAGTTTTAGTTAATTCTCTAAAGGTAATTTTATTTTTTTTTCCTAATTGAATGGTTTGGACAAGGCATAACCTCAATGTCCTGAAAGTAATTTTAATCCTTTTTTCTTAGAGCTGAGGCAAAGTCAGTGGTTTGACGGCATTTGGTCTGTCTGAAGTTCTCTAAAGGGCAGCGGGGGAGAATATTTTGCTTTGCACTCGATACTGCCTCATTCTCTTGGAGAAAAATGAAACAAAAAAACTGTGGAGCCACAAGAAATGCCAGATTCCACATTTTAATGATCAATCATGGCAGAATCCTGAATATTCGGTTCTTCAAAAGCAAAAGTCTCGCTGATTCCGAGAGGACTTTGACCTGGGTTAGAGACAAAGAGTCAGGTTGGGTTCGGAAAAGTCTCTGCTTTCCATGTGTTCCACCTGCTGGGGTAATGCAATGGGATGAGCTGGAATTGCATCTTTTCCTTCCTCTCTCAACTCACTGTGGCTTGGGCTGGCTTCTCTTTTATTTTCTGTAGATGCAGAATTTTATGCTAAACCCCAGACTTCTACATCCCCAGTGATTCCATTATTTCTTTCTTTGGACCGGGGGGAAAAAGAACCAACTCCAAATGCTTTAAAGTTGTATAGTTTGTAATTTTCAATGGTGATTTTTGATTCTGTTCACTACCTAATTTCTATGCCCAGCAGAGGGGCCACCTAGATGAAGCAATATTTCACTTTAAAAACAAAATGTCTTATATAATAATAATATTAATAATATAAAGATAAAAACTATCTGCAAGGGATCTGTTAGTATTTCTAAAAAATAATTCATGCTTTATTAAATACAGGGGAGACTTCTTAAACTCCTGGACTCCGTGTCTAACTCATTTGTTTGTCTTTTGTACTATTGCCATGTTTTGTCACTCTGGTTTGCATTTATATAAGCAGCGGAATGGGTGATTTATTTATTCCAAACTTCTACTGATCTGGGAAAGATAAATACTGCTGTTTGTGCTGCTGGTCTGGGCTGCTGCTTTAGTGTTGAATCGATGGTTTTAAATGAGGATTTCACCAAACAGGCTTGTTTTGTAGGAAATTTGGGGGACGGGTTCTTTCTCTTTTTCTTTTCTTTCTTTCTTTCTTTCTTTCTTTCTTTCTTTCTTTCTTTCTTTCTTTCTTTCTCTCTCTCTCTCTCTCTCTGTTTCTCTCTCTCTTTTTCTCTCTTTCTCTCTTTCTCTCTTTCTTTTCTCTTCCTTCCTTCCTTCCTTCCTTCCTTCCTTCCTTCCTTCCTTCCTTCCTTCCACGAGGTCCTTGTAAAATTTATTCTGTTTTCATCTAGGCAGTGACACGGCTCTGTTTAGGTTGGTGTCAGGCTCGGTTTAGGTCAATTTTAGGCTTGGTTTAGGTCGGTGTTAGGCTCAATTTAGGTGATAAAAAGGCGATTTTGTCTTTTTGTGCCTCTCCCATCCCTTCCTTGGGTTTTGGGGCAGCCCAGGAGCTGTTCCCATGCCGAGGCCGAGCCTTGTCCTTCATGGAGATTGGAATTCTGGGCCCTTCAGAGCGTCTGCAGGCCTTAATCCAGCAACAATTGCACAGTCAAAACTCCTTTTGAAAGCATTGTCACGTTGGCTTCTTGTAAGTCCTTGTTTACAAGAGTATTTCCATTGACTCGGCGGTGTTCCTGGTGAATGGATGGATGGATGGATGGAAGGATGGAGGCTGAGGGAGAAGGGCCTGCAGGAATCCAGCCTGGCTCTGTGTCCCTGCAAGGCACCCCATGGGGCTTTTTGGGAAATAACTGCTCTCTTGTGATCTCTCCTCCCTTTCCTGCTGTGTTTTCCATGCCCTCGGAGTGTGTCCCAGGCCAGGGACAGGGTGACACTGCCATGCCAGCCCAGGGTCAGGGTGACACTGCCGTCCCAGCCTGGCCTCACCTGTTGGGATGGCTGGCAATGCTGGGCTTTGGAAGATCTGAGCACAGCCAGACCTGCACAACCCCGGGAAAAACACCTCCTGTGAGTATTATCCGTGCTGAGCTGCTCGCTGGAAGGGGATTTCTGGAGGTTGATCCAAGTGTGTGTGAAATGCCATGAGTTTCCAGCAGCCCGAGCTCTGCTTTTGGCCCAAATGTCCCCAAAGAGGCTCCTCTGCCATTCCCTCCTGCCCAGCCCTGCTGGGGTCCTTTTGCTTAGGGATGGAAAGGGATTTGGGAAGATCCATATCCCAGGAGTGAGGATGTGCTTAAATGCTGATTTGTAGATAAATGATGGGTAATATTTTAGTGCCTGTACCCAGATGCTGAGCGATGGGAACAGGATGCATATCGGTAAATAAATATAATTTTAAAATATCAGCGGTGATTTACATGCTTTTGCCATCCTAGGAAGTGGCAGATAGTGCAGTGTCCTCTCAGGAATGATTCCTTTTGCCATAGTCTGCATTTTTTACGTTGAATAACTGTGTTGTCTTTAAGCTTTGCATGTTCTCGCAATATGAAATAGAAGCATTTGCAATCTCCCTTTCTGTTGCTACCCATAACAGATAAATTAAGTTTAAACAATTGATACATATCCTCCTGTGCTGGTGAGCTGGGAACAAGGAGCTGCGATGCTGGAGCAGGTTTTGGGAGGTGCTTTCTTTGTGTCTGCCATGGCACTGGGGTGCTCAGCATTCCTCATGCCAACAAAACACTCCTGAAGTGAGAAATTAAATTAGTGGGACCATTCAAACATATTTTGATTAGAAATCCTTCAGGGATTTGTTTATTTGTCAATAGCAGTCGTGGGTTAGCTACAGAGCGTGGGCTTGTGCTTGGAAAGGGGAGTTTGCTGTGGCCTGGAGAGTTGTTCACTCCTTAAATGCAGAACTGTAATGAAGGAATTGGAGAGGAAATGTGGCCTTGTGGGGAGGTGACCTCCAGATTCCCAAATCTGTGTCCCTGGGATTCCTGGAACAGTGGCTGTGGGATGTTCTTAGGGTGCTTTTAGGGTGTCCCTGTGCTGCTGTTCCCCTTGGCACGTGGGATCACTGTTTGGTTTCTGTTGCTGTTTCTGTCTGTGGTTTAGTTCTGGGAGCATCCCCTGGTGACACTCCTGGGCTCTCTTACAGCTCCTGCTGCAGGATGTCACCAAACTCAGGGACAGCTCTGCTTCGCTGCCATTTGGGCACTGCTCACTGGTTGGCAATTGTAGGAATTAGGAACCTTTTTCCTGCTTGGTTTTACTTCATTCTTCCCTTCCTGAGCAATCTGACCCCACACAGAGGCTGCTGGATCCCACGTGGCTTGGGAGGAAATCCTTGGCTCTGCTCACCCAGGAGCCCAGGTTGGCAGGGCAGGGCTGCCCTGGGTTTGTCACAATGTCCCTGCGAGTGTGAGAATTGTCACAGCACAGGCTGGAAAATACCTCCTGGCTTCCTCAGAAGGGAGTGAGAGGCATTCCCAGGGCTGAGGGGAATTTCTGGGAGTGAAGCCCATGGGAGATGCTGCCTTGCACCCTTTATTTGTGCTCAGGGTCTCCAGCCTCTCTGTGTGCTGGCTTAGAGCACCAGTGTGGTTTGCTGGAAAATTGGACATTTTGCTCCTTCTAAAACCAGTTTTTGCCTAGTTTTCAAATTGCCTTTAGGTGGCCTTTAAAATTCTTATCTGCTGGAAGCATCTTTAGGCTGTGCATCCCTTCAGACACACTCTGTTCCTTCTATTTTTCAATGTAGGAACCATTAAGGGTTGATAAAATCTTTAAAACAATTGTGTTTTTTGAATGAGGGATGGGTTAGGAATAGCAGAAGTACTCAAGTAAATAAAAGCACAGAAGAAAAATACTAATAAATATTTATAAGGAGAGGTTTTTTTATGTACATAATCTAAATTTTATGTAATTTGTTTTAGTGGATGGGGTTTGTGTGTGCTCTTTTCTGCTTCTCTGGAGTTTTTTTTTCACTTCTTTTTTCTCTCCTTTTCATGGATGAATCGTGTCTCTGGTTTAAAAAGAAAATTTTAACTGAACTAGCGCGGCTGAAATGAAAAAGGTCAATTTGGAAAAGGACATTTGCTCGCCCAAGTGTTGGCACACCCAGCCCCAGCTCGTGGCTATTTTTGGCCAGCACGAGGCCCTCTCTATGTGGGTCACATTTTGCTGTTGATGAAGCAACTCAATTAAATCCTGCAGAGGCGACTCCAGGGCGGGTAATTCCCGTGGATCTGCTGGGAATCCCACTGGAATGGTGTCTGCAGCCCTGGGGGGCCGAGGGGGAGCTCAGAGCACCTCGCTGAGGCTCCACAATTCCACCAACTCACTCCTGTGCTTCTTCCTTCCTCCAGCAAAGGAATGGCTCTGAGAAATGGATTCATATTAATGACCTGTAATTATACAGACATAGGAGGGTGACACAGCCCTTCCCTGCCCGAGCTCCCATCCAATCTGACAATTTCCCAAAAGCTGGTGAGCTCCGTGGGTTCGGCAGCAAGAGATGCTGAGTGGGAGAAATTGGAATCTTTTATATCGCCCAGCCTATTCCACACTCCCTGGTTTATCTGCTCCGTGTTTAGGGTGTTATTCCCATTTTAGCAAACGGGCATGTAAATAAGGGAAGGAAAATTGAGAGGGAGAATGCCAGAGAAATGATGCCAGCGATGTTGATGGTGTTTCTAAACAAGCTGAGGGTTTTACTGAACCGACCGCCAGGCATGAACAGCCTTTCATGAGCGCCTGAAATGAAAATGTATTGATACCATTTTTGTACAAATATTTCCCCACACAACTGCGAGTCCCAGGCACGGCAGCATGGTTGGAGGGCATGTGAACCAGAAATTAAAACCCAGCCTGGCAGTCTGATTTAATTACCCTGCTAAGTGAAAGGCAGAGGAGAGAGAATAAACAGCAGCGAAGGCAACTCTGTGGGTGAAATATTTTAACAATCCCTCTGACTTTCATAGGCTGCGTTTGCTGTTTGATGTGGCTTTGTATTGATTGCATTTCCTCATGAAAAATTGTGAATTAACAGGTCCTGTGGCTGTGGCACTGAGGTTGGGGTGACCCAGCCATGTGGGGTCCCCCCACATCTGAGCACAGTTTTTGTTTCGCACGGCTGTGAGTGATGGATGTGGGACAGAACAGGAACAGCTCTGTGAGTTCTGCCAGGACCCCTCGAGTTTGCAGCCGTGTGGATGTGGATTTTAATGCATTGCTGGATTTGGGATTTATATGGAGCAATTGTCCCATTAGTCTCAGTGGGTGAAATCCTGATCTCGGTGGCCTGAGTGTCAAAAACGCCGTGACTTCAAGAAGCTCATTTTTTACTCCAAAGGACTAATGCAACTCACTGTGTATTTTTTATTAATTCTACTGGGGATGTTTTATTTAACCATCACTAAAAGCCTCTCCCCCTTCATTAACAGGGCAATTTGTTATTTTTGAGGGTAGAGAACATCCCTTTTTCACTCCAAGAGTGCAGAGGTTTGAAAATGCAATTATGCAGGGGAGTGTTGGCACTAGTTCTTTGGTTGTGTGAGTGGTTAGTTACCCATAAGTAACTGCACAGGTAAGCACTTGTTCCTGCTACGTGATTTTCCATGGATTTATTTCTCCAGGCTCCTCCCTTTGTTTATGGTGGCATCTGGGAACAAAATACCAACAAAGTCAAAGGGAAAAAAAATGTAGAAGAAAAGCCAGGGAAGACACACTGTGCTTGTCTCCTGGTTTAGAAGTTTTCTGTTTTAGAAAACCATGTCTTAGCAAATAAATAAATAAAAATCAGTGCTTAATTTCTCATTGCTGGAGCAGAGGCAACACCCCATCGTGGATTATGCAGAGCATTAGTGCCATCCATCAGCCGTGATAAAATACATACAAACTGCAAAATTGAGCTGGGTTTTATGCTGGTGAGTATTTCAAGGTTTTGGGGGGTTTTTGCTGTGCAAACATGCATTTCCAGGAGATACTGGGTTTTATATAAATCGAGTACCCAGTGTCACCCGGGCTCCCAGGAGGTCACAGCGGGGTGAGAAGGGGATGGCGAGGTTTGTTTTTTTCCAGCCGAATCCCTCTCGGTGAGGTTTCCGGCTTTCTCCCTGGCCGGCGGGAGCCCCGGCTGGAGGCGATGGGAATTCCTGATATTCCTCTGCCCTCTGTAGGAGAAGCGCCCGCATGAGCCGCGCTGCGGGATGGGATGGGATGGGATGGGATGGGATGGGATGGGATGGGATGGGATGGGATGGGATGGGATGGGATGGGATGGGATGGGATGGGATGGGATGGGATGGGATGGGATCCGGCTGGGATGGATCCGACTGGTTTGGGATCTGGCTGGGATGAGATCCGGCTGCATCCCGGAGCGCCAACGCCCTCCTGCTCGTTTTTATGGCATTTCATCGGGAGCAGGGAAGAGCCTGGTGTTGGCAGGAAGGGGATGAGCATCATCCTGCTCAGGTTCCGCGGGTGAAATCCCAACGCTGGGCTGGGCAAGCCCAAATCCTGGAGCCCAGGCTGACCCCCTGACACTGCTCCTTGTGGGGTCTGAAGCTCAGACCTGCTGCAACTCGGACTGGAGAGGCTGAGTTGGGCCCTCTCTCCCTTGTAACAAAATATGTGCCACCCTCGATCGCTGTTCCCCAGTTCCAGGCAATTCCTTGTGTTTTGGGGCCACTCTGGACCAGGAAGGGGCCAGGAGAGGCTCAGTGGGCAAACCCAGAGAAGCTGTCCCTGTTACTGCTCTCTGCAGGTCATGTCTGCATCGCCTGGCTGCTGCTCCTCGGGCAGAGATTGACCCCAGGAGCCAAAATCCCTGGATCCACTGTGGCTGGGGTAACTCTGGGGTAACTCTGGTGTAATTCTGGTGTACCTCTGGTGTGACTCTGGGGTAACTCTGGTGTGACTCTGGGGTAACTCTGGGGAACTCTGGGGTACCTCTGGGGTAAGGGTCCATCTGTGCGCAAAGACTGACCTGAGAACTCACCTTTGGGATCTCACTGCTGTGAGAGGGATTCCAGCAGAACCACAGAATATTTAACACACAGGGCAGGGAAAGAATTAATTCAGTTCTGCACAGCTGGAGGGGCTGAAGGAGGTCGGCGTTGACTGCAAGCAATACTTGTCATATTGTGCATTATTTGATAGGACTTTGCTGCTGCCCTGCCGTTATCCGGTACCGTCAGACCCCAATCCGTCCGCAAGCACCGGGAATCCCCCGGCAGAGACAGGGGACCGCTGTTTGTCACTGTCGCCACCGGCCCAGCCGGGCAAGGGGGGCCAATCGCGAGGTCCCGGGACACGGTGTCCCTGTTGAATCCCGGTTAGATCCCGGTGTGACCGGCGGTGGCTCCCGGCTGGATCCCGGTTTGCTCTCCCGCCCCGCCCCTAGCCCCGCCCCGCCCGGCACAAGCACCGCCCACTCCCACAAGCCCCGCCCCTTGTCCCCGCCCCTGGCCCCGCCCCCGGGCCGCCCCGCGCTCCCTCGCGCTCCCTCACGCTGCCCAAGATGGCGGCGCCCCTGGCGCTGCGGCTGCAGGAGCTGCTGGACCCCCGGCCCGCCCCGCGGGACCCCGAGGACGACGCGGAGGAAGGTGCGGGGGAAGGGGGGCTTGGCACCGCGGCCGGCGGGGGCGGCAGGGGCCGGCGGGGGCGGACCGGGTGCTGCTGGAGCGGCCGCACGTGGCGGTGTGGCGGGCCCGGTGTCCCGGTGTCCCTCCCGCTGTCCCGGTGTCCCTCCCGCTGTCCCGGTGTCCCGCTGTCCCTCCCGCTGTCCCGGTGCTGCGGGCAGAGCACAGCTCCCGCTGTGCCCGGGGGACCTCAGCGATCGGGCTGTGTTAGGCTTGGCTTGGCTCTTCTCTGTAATCTGTGTGAGAGCCATCGGATCTTGTAAGGAACGCCCCAGGAATCGCTGAGGAAGTTATGCGGTCAGCAGAGGCGTTTCCCATTTCAGTAACCATAATTTTGTTCCAGAATTCACAGAATCCCAGACTGGTTTGGGTTGGGAAGGACTTTAAAGCTCATCCAGTGCCACCCCTGCCATGGCAGGGACACCTTCAGTGTCCCAGGCTGCTCCGAGCCCTGTCCAGCCTGGCCTTGGCCATTCCAGGGATGGAGCAGCCAGAGCTGCTCTGGGGAGAAGAGAACTTCATCCCGTGGTGATGCCAAGACTGAGGATTCCAGGAAACCCCTGGAGTCCCACAGGCCATCCTGCTCCTGCCCCTCCTGCCCAGCCATCCCTCGGTGCCCAGCATTTCACCATCCTCTGCTAGCTGGAATGACTGTGTAGAGCAGATCTTGTTGCTTTGGTTATGAGCAGATTTTTTTGCCCCCCTGCGCCTCAAACAAACGCTCCAAGTGAGGCATTAACATTTCCAAACACACATTAAGAGCACTCAGCGATTTGAGTCGCTCGATTGCCTGAACAAAGCTAACCCTGTAATTTGGCAGAGGGTGTCTTGCACATGAATGAAGGCAGGGAGGGAGGAGGGTGGGATGAGTTCTGTGGGCTGGACTGCTCTGCTCTGTGTCCTGGAGAAGATGGGGACGAAGGAGGGTAATAACCACAGTGAAATGATTTCCCCTGTTGAGCTTTTCTGAAATGTTTATGTATTTATGTGGTTTATATATATAGCAAGAGGCCAAAGTGCGTCTGAATTGGAGTTTTCCTCTTTTAATCTGCAAGCATGAAGTGAGTGAAGGCATTGCAGCTTTGCAGAGCCCTCCACATGAAGAGCTGCACTTCTCACAAGACTCTCCTGCATCCTTGGGAGGGCTTGGATAGGCTTGGTTTGTGTTCTGCTTCATGCAGGAGCCTTTCCCCCTTGCAGGAAATTATTTGTGTGGCTTTTCTGCACTTCTCAAAGCCAGACTGTTCCATGAGTTATGCTCCCACCCAGCTCCCCTGTGCAGTGCTTTGTTATTACAGAGGATAGGGAGTTTCCCAGACTGGAATTCAGTTCAGACACCTCTTCCCTGTGTTTTTTCCCCACAGCTACAGTTGCTAAAGTGATTGACAGATTTGAGGATGAAACCACGGATGACATTTTGCCTGTTGGTAATATCAGGAAGAGAGCCTCAGCCTCTCTCCTGGAAGCTGATAAGAGGTACAGTGGGAAAGCCACATCTCGGAAAGCTTTGCAGGAAGAGCTCTGGGGAGATGCTGTGTCTGAAGAAGGATCTGGTAAGAAATCTCTTTTTTTCCCCCATTTTTACTAGACTACACAAATCATGATGTCAGCCTGTGACTGAGCACGTCAAGCCTCAGGGCCCTGTTACAGGGCAAGGAACAGCTACAGTTCAGCTGGACATCAAATAGCCCAAACCTGAGCCATTGCTGGTGAACACTGCAAAGTGGCACATCTTCCTTCTAAGTAAATAACTTTTTTCTCTCATTTATTAGCTGAAGAAGCATTAGATGACTGGTACAGCGGCACTGAAGGCTCAGAAGAGGATGACTCTGTGGCCAGGGGAGAAGGCCAGCAGTGCTGGCAGTGAGCAGGAGGATGACCTGGGAGATGATGAAGAGGATCTGTCTGTCAAGGCCAAGGCACTGAAGTTCAGCTTCCAGAATATCACAGACTTTGAGAAGTTTACAGAGGGGATGGATGATGCAGGGAGCAGTGAAGGGGATGATGAAGATGACGATGAAGATGACGATGATGCTGACGTGGAAGAGGGAAGTGAGGAGGAGGAGGAGGAAGATGGGAGTGAAAACCACGAGGATGGAAAGGAAACCAAAGACTTGGAAGATGATGGAGGGGTGATGACCTTCTCCAGAGGCCAGGAGACTGCAGAAGTAGAGAAGGGCAAAGCTGTGAGGAACCAGCTAGGTTTGTGCATGTTTGCTGTGTGTTTGCCAGGCCTGTCCCCTGCTGGCAGTGTAAAACCAGCCCTGCTGGGAAGCCCCTCAGCATGGTGAGGTGCTGCTAGCACCCTGCATGGCCATGTACAGCAGTCCTGTGTGTGTGCAGGTGTTCTGCCAGTCTGCTGTCACTGCTGCTGCAAAGGCTCATGTGTGAAGTGTATTTATCCACTGGCTTAGCTGAACCAGTGCTGAATATCCTCATGGTGCCACTGGGTACAGGATCTCCTGCACTGGTCCTGCTGTGATGCTGAGATCACTTGGTTTCTTTTCAAAATGTAACACCCAGAATGCAGTTTCTTCCTGTCTGAGCTGTTAAACTGTCAAACCTCCGTTTGCAGACTGTCCTTTGAAACAGTAAAGCAAAGGGATGGTTTGATTTGTGGGTCACAGAGTTGCAGTTGGGATTTGCTTTGTCCAGAGACAGCTTGTGGCACCCATTTGGTGCTGCTCAGTGCATGCAAAGACTGCCCTGAGCAGGAGCAATGCAGCCCCAAGGAGAGGGCCTGAGCTCCTTCACGAGGAACAAGTGCTCTGGCTTGCTAACTTTGATTCTTTTCTTTCTTTTTTGTTGTGAAGCCCTGTGGGATCAGCTGATGGAAGGGAGGATCAAGATGCAGAAGGTGCTCATGACAGCCAACAGGCTCCCCCAGCCAGACACCTACCCCAGGTTCAGGAAGGAGGGAGGACAGGACTTTGACAACGCTGTGGAGAACTGTAAGAGCCTTTTAATATTTCTGCTTTGCTCAGTCTCTTATAAACAATTGGTTTGGTTATTGCTGTTTGGTGCCGAGCTGGGATGCTTTGTCCAGCCACACCTTGTACCAGCTTTGTGCTGGGCCAGTGAATGCAAAGGTTTGCCCTGAGCAGGAGTAGTGCAGCCCAAAGGAGAGGGTCTGTGCAGTTAAATTGTAGCTTGGAGCTGCTTCATCTGTTTATTTCTGAGAATCCCTGCTAATGACACTGATCTGATGACATATGTGGTAGATTCTCCAGGGCAGGCTCCAGCTGATTAGTGCAAAGTACTCTTCTTCAGTGTGCTGTGTTCTGTTTAATTTTTATATTTGGACACTTTTTTACTGGCCTTGAGGTAAGTGCACAGGGAGAGAGCTATCTGGATCATCAGACATGACCCTGAATCTTGGCCCTGCAGCAAATTTTGGCTGTGATCCTCTGCCTCACCCCTGCCCAGGACATGGCAGGTAATCAGCTTACCTGGAGCTCCAGCAGGTGAGGCACTTGCTGGTTTAAAGTTGGCTCTGCTGCTTTAAATGAAGTGATTAAGGACAGAAAGGCAAACTCCCACCAACACTGCTGACCTTTCAGTGGAACACACGTTATTAATGTCCTTAATGAGATGCATTACAAACTGCACCAGCTCCATGTTTCATTACAGGTCTAAGATGCAATATCATTAAAGACCTTTAACAGAAACAATGGTTGACATTTTGATATTTCCCATAAGCAAAATACATCCAGGAGCATGGAGTGTAATGTCCACAGTGCTGCAGAAGCTAATCCCTCAGTTGGGCAGAACTCTGAGGGAAACTCCACTGCTAATAACTGCTTAATGATCCTCTCCTCATCATCTGGGCAGGGAAGGTGTAGGAGTTCACTCTGATATTCCTCATGGCTTGGGTTTGTGTTCTGTAGTTCATCTGGCAAGACAGAGAGAACATAAAGCTGGATTGACCTGGGCAGTGTTAGCAGAGGAAATGCTCAGGCTGACAGGTGGGAAATACTGAATTTAGGAACATTGTACTGCTGCTGCTACACTTGTTGTATGTGATGTGCTTCAGCCTTGGACAGGATTTGGGATCAACATGACATTGGCACTGTTTTGGACTGCATGATGCTCTCCTTTCAGGGAAACCTCAGCACTTCTGTCCAAATCCACAAAATACATCTGGCACGTTTTCATCATCCTCATTGAACAGGAGGAAATGATTTGGTTGTGGTGCCAAAATCCCACACTCTGGGTGAACCCTGCAGGTTGCTGGAGGCAGGTAACTCCCAGTGCTCTTGGAGTTCTGGAGCAGAGTGTTTCCAGTAGTTTATCCCAAATCCTTCCATTTCTCATGAAATTTTTGCCCTGTGCTCACTGGAAGGCTGAATTTGTTGAATTGGAGAATGGTCCTTGGTGTATTTTCCTCTTGGGCATCTCCCACTTAGGACAACCCTGTTGTGGTGCTGGAAATCCCTAAGGGTTGGAGTGTAATTGTGTTAAAGAGTGCTCCATCCATTTACAGTTCTAAGCCAAACCTGAGTGAAAATGGCAAGGTCATGCTCGTTTTCCAGATTTTGAGAGTGGAGGTTACAAAACCTCAGGTGTTTTAATTTATTATTTTCATAATCTTTTATGTTGTTTTTTTTAATTTTTATTTTTAATGTTACAACGTGCTTTGGACAACCTTAGATTCCTGAGATCTCAGGTTCTGGTAGATGATTTACTGCAAAATTGCTTATAAATTGAAGTAGAAAATGTTTTGCAGACCTGGCAGCTTTCAGGCTTCACACCCATTTGTCACCCAGCATTTCCCTTTGTGTATAGAACAAGAATTAATTAGGCTGCACTGCAGGAAAAGTTTATGGCCATAATTTATATAGGATGAATTTCTGTTTAAAGAGACAGCATTGCTTTGTTTGTGCTGTCTTACTTTTTATTTCCTTTTTTTTTCTTTTTTTGAATCTTTAATTATATTCCATATTTTTTTCCATCACCCTTTTTACATACAAATGGGAGACCAAACCATGGTCATGCAGCTCATGTTGATTCCTGTTTTGCACCCACTGAGAAAGTCTGGCTGGTTTTTAGAGCTGAGCTCAGAGTGCAGCACAAATGTTTAATGCCCTGCACACACAACCCCTCCCAGCTCACAACTCCAAGGTGCTGCTGCCTGCAATGTGCTGTTCCTCCAGGATGGATTTGTATTCCCCTGCACTGCATCTTCCAGTCTGGCCCAGGCCTTGAGATGTTGCCTCTGTTTGGGGTCTTGCACGTTCAATTAATGTTTTTCATAATCAATGCAAGTCAGAATTTGCAATCTGCTCCTGATTTGCACATTAAAGAGAGCCATTAATTAAAAATTCCAATCCCTGGCATGTTCCCGCAGGATCCCTGCATTATTTACATAGAAAAGGAGTGCAAGGTGCAAGTTTCTGTGCTGTGTCTGTGCACAGATTGCAGGCCTGCCACTCATATTTCACTGTGCTGCTGAGGGGCAGGGAGGCTAGAAGGGGATCTCACGAAATTGTCTCCAAAAATTACCTCAAGGGCAAGAAGGAGCCAAAGAAAAGGTGGAAACAGTGTTGGTGAAGCCACATCCAGTGTCAGGAATTAAACAGTTCCAGGGTTTGGGGTTTGGTGTGTTAAACCTTGATGGAGTGACAAAAACCTCACAAATAATTGAGGGACAAGAAGGTAACAAGAGCTTTAAGACTTTGCTCCCACCTGGAGCTTCCCTGAGCTGGGCTAGCCTGGGTTTCCTAGTCCCATGGCAGGTTCTGTGGTTTGGGACTAAACAGCACATTTAGACCTCTCTGAGTGCTTCACACCGAATATCTTCATTTTCTTCTGGGTTGGATCTGCAATATTTTGACATTGAGAGAGGGAAGGAGTCTGTTCAGTCTGTGGTTAGTGTACATGTAATGTTCTCAGCATCTTTTTGATGAGGATTTTTGTTGGGATCTCTAAATCCCAGTCTTTAAAATAATACTTTCAATTCTCTACAACATCCAGGTAAGTCATGTGGAGGAAACTGATTAAGCAGTGACTAATTTTGGATAAAATCCAGTCTGCTGTAGGTGCCAGAGAACCTGTTCCACTTCCTGGGAGAGAGGATGTGCCTGGCAAGGCATCCTCCTCTCCCTCACCTGGCCCTGGACACACCTGGATAGGGAAAGCTCTTTGATGAAATGTCATTTACTGACACAGGCTGGGAATTTTGAAGGGAAGCCTGCAGGACTCGGCTGCCAAGAATTCCCTCGTAATTTTGCTCTCCCCTCTATTCCTGGCTGGCTTTTGAAACTCTAATATATCCACACCTCCATCTGGAGATGTTAATGCATTAATGCAGAGCGGGGTGAGTGTCACAGGGAGGGGGGAGGAACTGAGGCACAGGCAGATTACACAGTTTCCAGAGGCATAGAGCAGTTACAGGATTAATTGGTGCTAGGCAAGATCATGGACTTAAATATATTCTTGCTTTGAAGATTTTACTGGGAGCCTGCACAAATGTGTGACAGCAGAACTGGGTTTCAAGCCTGAGTGTAAATTATTGTGATCAGATCTAGCCCACTTAAAACTGGTAGTTCATTTTAATTGAATTGTATTAGTCTGGACACTTTATGAATACAAAAAGCATTGGCCCTGTCAATTCATGCAGGGTTGGATGTGATTTAAATGGATGTGGATGCAGGTGTCCCCAAATTTCACCTCTCCTCTCTGATCTAATGGAGAATCTGTTCTGCTCTTTTTGGGACTGAGCCAAAGCCTGTTGACATTAATGAAGACTCTTCTCTCAGCTAAAAGAAATGAATGAATCAGACCTTTTTTCCTAAATTCTGTGGAATATGCTGTGGAGAGCTTTTGGTGAGGACTGGGCTCAGTTTTGGAGCTCTGTTTTTGTATAAATGTTTATTTGGCTCATCAAGTCAGTGATGTTTTGTGCATGAGCAGGATTTGGGCTGTGAGAGGCACCACACTGTATTTTGTGGGTCGTTGTTATTGTCTGTGAATTGTTCAGTAATTCTGTGTGGGAGGTAGTGGAGAAATGCAGTACATTTATTTAACATGCAATTTTGGGCTGTTTTCAGAGAAAAAACTCTTGCCCTCCCTCCCTGAGTGCCAAGGCTTTTAGCCTGTGGTATTAGTATTTTTGTGTAGAACTGTTGTCATCTTCCCCTGTATAGGTGTGGTAAAGTAATTTAATAGGTGATCTCCATAGCCATGTGTGTTATTTGGGATTTATTTGAAATCTGCCTTAAATTGCAGTGCAGGGAATGATGGGACAGTCCCTGGTTGGTGACCTGATCCACCCGTGGGATTACACCACATTCAGGCAGCTTTGCCTACACCCCAGCTTCTCAAGATTAATAGCTAATTAAACGGAATTTAGCTAAATATTTGTGCATGTTAGTCTGTGTACTGCACAAACAAGATGCAGGGAAACAAAGGCTTTAAAAGTGTCCAGACAAGCATGTGCAAATGTCAGCTAACTCGGATTAATTGGCAATTGGGTACCTTGAGATGGAAACTCGGGGCTTGTCATGGTAAATGTAATTAATGGCCTGGTATTATGTGGGGAGGTCAGTCTAGATGGGCTAATGTTCCCTTCTGGCCTTAATATCCAGATAACTATGAAATTCCACATTTCCTCTTCCTTTCTCCTCCTTGCCCATGTACTTGGGGGTTCCAGGCTGGCAGAGGCAGCAATGTGTGCTGTCAGCTTCTTTGCATTTACAGTAATGTAAAACATCAGTTTTTATAAATCTCATTTTTGCCAGCCCCATCCCCTCCCTGGTTTGGGCTGATATCAAAAGATGATGGTTGAGGCGAATCACTAGAGCATGAACTTCATGGAAGTGTTTCTCTTTCTCTGCTCCTCAGCCTTCCCCCTCCCCCAGTCCCCTCTAATAAACCCCTGAATACCCAGCCTTTATTCTGTTGTTGCATCCAGTTATTTTCTTTACTTTTAGCAAACTCATCTGTGTCTGATCCTGTTGTCCTTCCTGTCAGATGCAGTAATATTGGAGTGAAAGGGCTAAATTGAGGCTGTTCTGTAACTCTTTGGGAGTCAGCTGAAGCTCTGCTGTGAAAGGGGGTGCAGCCCTGGCTCCTTTGTGCCCAGGGAACACAATTTTCCCCTCTGCAAAGGCTGGTGCATCATTTGCATTCCAATGGAACCAGCAAACTGGGCTCGGGTGTGGAGCAGACCTTTGCAGTCAGCAGCAAAGTTGGCCCTTTTCCTACTGTCATTTGATAAAATGCCACAAAGTCATTGTTTTGGGAAGCGTGAAGGGAATATTACTCCCATCATTTCCTAAATTTGGACAGATTTACCAGTGCTTTGTGCTGGGATTGAGCTGAAGTCGATGAGAATGCAAATGCAACCACACCACCTCTAAAAAATCACCTTTGGCCTATGGCAGAGCCTGGGCTGGCTCCTGTAGCTCCTGTCTGAGGCTTTTATTTCTGTGCCACGTCGATCTGGGGCCCCAGGACACTGAGGGGTGCCAGGCTGGAGCTGCTGGGATCCTGCCTGCCCCATCCTGTTCCCCCCAAGGTTCCTTCCACGGTGGGAATTACAGCTAAGCTCTTGTCCAAAGCCCCATGTCTAAGATGTGATACCTGCAGGAATTCCCCCTCCTTTTGCTGCCTGGGAACGTCGTTCTGCTGCTGGGAATATAGAGCAAGCTCCAAAAGTAATACTGACAGACTTCAGAATTATGATACACTGGAGCTGCGGCGTAATTCTTTGTTGAAGAAGTTAGAGGCCTAAAATGTTAAGGCTTATTGTTATTCCGAGTTGATAATCTCTGCCTTGCTTTAATAATTTTTCCTCATGCCTGGATAGCCTGCGAGTTGCACAATAATCACTCACACAGCTTTGTAATCAATGCCCAAAGTAATAGGATTCCGCTGGCCAACGGCAATTAATAAATTTGTGTCTTTTTTAAAACACTAGCAAGTCGGGCCTGAAATACGACTGACTGGCTTTCCTCATTTGCATATTTATTGCAGTGGAAAAATTCTTGCCGAATGATTGATGTTGAGCCTGCCTCTTGAATTCCAAACAGCACATTATTATGAAATGAAAAATGCCGGCCATACAGTTGATTAAAGTTGAAGACAGTGGAATCGGTGTTTTTTAAGATTGTGGGAGAATTAAAGGCATATTTTAATAGATGTTGACAAGAAGTGAACTAACAAAAGCAAAGCAAAGGATTTGCTTGAAAAGATTTAATCAAACGTGTTTCGTGGGGGATTAATTGCTGGGGATGACTAGTGCAAGTGGCTGGCTGCTGGATGTGAATGGGGAGCATTGTTCCGAGGCCAGCAGATCGAGGGCCGTTTTGACCTGGAGTTTAACTCCTGTCCCACAGCCCTTCGAAGGGAGGGGAGATTCCCCCTCTTCATCCGAGTGCTGGGATAAACCTGGGTACCTGCTGGAGATGCTCCTCGTTATGTGCAGCGATTAAAAGAGGAGGTTGGATTGCTCTCCTCCGTGGGAGCAGGGCAGGGTGTGCCCTGGTGACTCCATGGGGACACAGGGACTCTGCATGGAGGCAGGGATCACTCCCAGGATTGG
This sequence comes from Entomyzon cyanotis, assembly GCA_024500445.1. NCBI lineage: Eukaryota > Metazoa > Chordata > Aves > Passeriformes > Meliphagidae > Entomyzon > Entomyzon cyanotis. Next base: position 4,430,913 of record JAKEPQ010000673.1, read on the forward strand.
GCAGCTCAGCTTTGGCTCTGCATCCCGACGTTCCAACACCAGCATTGCTCCAGCTTTTCTGTCTGAGCACTTCCCAGCCTGTGGAGGTGCAGGGAGAATGAAAAGCATTGCATGCCAGTGATATTCCTGGGATGCCAGATCCTCAGATTTAATTGAAGGGAAAAAGTCCTTAATTTCCAGTGCTGGCACAGGCTCTGGAGTGGAGCTGTGTTCTGGGTAGGTGGTGATTCCTGCTGGTACATCCCGGGAAGGATGTTCCTGTGTGTGGATACAGTGTGTGGGAAGCACTGCCATGGCAGTGCCCTGCAAGGTGCCACATGGAGTAAAAATCCTGAGAGGTTTGCCCCAAATTTAGGATTTCTTCCCTGACCTGCTGCACTCTGAATGTGCTGGATGGATGTAACACAGACAGGGTGGAGCAGTTTTGGGAATCTCGGGGATTGGCTCTGTGAATCCATTGAACTCCAAATCTGCAGCCAGGTCACCCCAGTGCCAGGAGCATGGCCAGTTTGTCCATAACCAGGGGCATTGACAGAATTGATTCTGTGTGGTTTGAGAGCAGCAGGACAGATTTCATCTCTGGTGGCTCTCCTGGCACTTTGATACATGGCAGTGCTATCCCTGAACGGAGCTAAATACTCCAGGGCTACTTCCAGGCTGGGTGGAGGGCTGGATAAAATGGGGACATATGAGGGAGTATTAAGAGAAAGGCACACTTTGATTTACTGGTGCTGGCTCCCAGCGTTCTGGCTGGATTGATCTGCTGCCTGCTGGATCTGGAGCAACTTTTTCCCTCCTGGACACAAAATGAAGGGGTTTCTGTGGACTCTTAAAAGTGACTTTTCGAAGGTGGTGTCTCACCACAGACACTCCGAGTCCCATCTGGAAGTTATATTCCAACCATGTTTGTCCTCTTGTTTCAGACAAGGAGCAGCATTACAGAAACCTGCTGGGGGTTAGGAGGGTCAGTCAGTGTCCAGCCTCCTTTCCAAATGGCCCAGGTTGCATCCATGAGGCAGTTTTGGTTTGTTCTGCCTTCATTCCCAGATGGGGCCAGACTGCTCCCCAGAGCAGACGGTGCACAGGCACACAAGGGCTTTCGAGGGAAGAGAAGATGAAGAGGAGACTGGGAAGAAAACAGTCCCTTCTGGAATTAAATGTGAAATGGATAGGGCAGGGCTAGATGGGAAGAGAGCAGGGGAGGCTGACACTTGGCTTCTGAAGTTGAGTTTACAGCACACTTAAGCAGCCAACAGTAAAAATGAGAATGCCATCCAGTAATGCTATTAAGTACACAAGAACTGAGAACAGGGAAATTACCCAGCTGTAAGAGGCTCGTGATGAAGCCACTGCCTGGAATAATTAGCCCTCCCACCTGGTTAGACACACGGTCATTGTCTTCCCTGCCCTCTCCAGCCCCTTCACTCCAAATAAAATTGCTTCCCATCCCCACTTCTGTTGGGGTTCGACTCTCATAGCCTGGGGAAGCTTGAGGCTGTCTTTATTTCCTTGCCTGCTTGCCGTGGCCCTGCTATACCCCAGAAGAGCTGGAGTGCTACTCCAGTTGTAATTGCCAGGATCAAAGCTGCCTGGGGTGCATTAGCACTGCTGCTGGAGGAGAGGCAGCGGGGAGAAAATAAACAGTTTGGGAAGCTCTGGGGACATTTGGCTGTGTTGCAGGCAGTGGGAAGGATTTTGCTGGTGTAAGCTGTGCACTCAGGCTAGGGTGGGGGCACTTGGCTTCTGCAAGCCATGCTTTAGCTGCAGACACATCCAACAAATGCATTTTTAAGGGCTTTTGTCTGTTTGTCTGGTGGAATTGTTTTGATGCTCACACACGTCTGATTTACAAGTGCAGCAAACCTAATCCGTTAATAGGTTTATATAGAGGAGTTGTCAGGGTGTATCTACAATGAACTGTGGGCTCGGGGAGGATGAGTCCAGCAGCTGATCTGCAACAAAAATCTTAAAGCATCTTCTCCTTGACACTGCTGTTCCTGAGGTCAGGCCGTAATTTATCTGGAGGTGGTGACAACTGAGCAATATCACAGTGGTAACACACCAGAGATTGAGACCTCTGAGTGTCTGGGCTGATTTCTGCCTGCACTGCCTCTGTCTGCCTGAGGAAGATTTGCTGTTCACTCTCCCCATGATCTCTGTGTCCCCCATTAAAAAGCAGAAATAAGGGAAAAAATGGAGTGGGGAGAAGTTCTCCCTGTTGTTTTGTGCCACATACAAAGGAAGGCTGGGGAGTTAAGCAAAGCAGTCTCACTGGCTCCGTGGCAGAGGAGGCACCAGGGGAAGCTCTGGGAAGGTCTCATCTCGTGCTCTCCACACAAATCCACATGCTCTGTCAGCCAGAGTACATTTTAGATTTTGGGGTAGGAGTGTGCCAAGTGTTTTACCTGGGAGAGCTGACCCTGTGTGATACGCAACAGGCAGTTTGTGTAGGCCTGGGCAAACACTTGTTTCCTCTCAGAGAGTTCTGCAGGAGGCTTGTTGGTTGCCACAGAACTATTTTTAAAGAGCAGATGCTGTGGCAGTGTGCAGTTAAGCTGTCCCACAGTCAGCTGGAACTGTGTGCCCTTGAAGAACTCACAGCCCTGGGAACAGACACTGCATGGCTACAGGAAAGCTGTCAGCTACAAAAGCCTTTGGATACACAGCATCACATCCTGCAGGATTTGTGTGTGGGAGCACCCTGGAGTGCAGCTGCTCATCCCAATAAAAATCACATTCACACCATGTATTGATCCATTTACACCCCTCCACCCCAATCTTTTCTTCCCTTTCTCTCTTCCTAAGGATCTCTAAGCCTGCAGTTCTGCTTTTCTGATCAGAATCTTCTCATTAAACTCACCAGGTCATGGTTTAAAGTTTCCCCCACAGATCAGATCTTGTCACTTGTGTCTCTTGCTCTGCAGGTTGTAAAGCCCTGGAGGCCTTGCTGAAAGTGCTGGTGGAACTTCAGGATGAGCTGCTTTATCAGTACCCAGGCACGAGGTATCTGGTCGATGGAAAGCAAGCAAAAACTGAGAGGTAAATGCAAAAAGAGATAAGATCTTTCTGAATCCTTTGGTCTGCAGCAAACAGGACAGTGCACAGCCTTGCTGGCCACCCTCACTCTGCTGCTCTCTCAGTTGCTGCTGTGATATTCTGTCATTTGAATTCCTTCTGCCTTGTGGGAAGCCTGTTTTGTAATATTTCTGATAATGGAGCAGGGGCTAAACCATGGGGCTTCTAACAAAAATCCCAATGCGCTGTGGGCTGGTGGTGGATAGACCATCACAGACTCACACATTGCCTTAGGGAGGGGCAGGCTGTTTATCATCTCTGTTTTCATTCCAGTGAGGATGAAATCCCAAGCAGTAGTGATGAGGAGCAAGTGGAGAAAGCTCAGGAGAAGAGGAGGAGCCTCCCCAAGAGGAAGCTGAAGTTTGAGGAGTACCCTGAGTTCATAGCCAAACGCTACAGGGACTTCAGGACCTACAGGAACAGCGTCCTGCAGAAGTGGCACGACAAGACAAAGCTGGCAACTGGCAAAATGGGAAAGGCAAGGCCTGGTTTGTGTGTGCTGACATGGCTCTGGTGGAGCAGGGATCTGGGGAGCAAGTTCAGACTGAAAGAGGGGGAAATTTAAGTGGGACACACGGAATAAATTCTGCCCTGTGAGAGTGGGGAGGTCCTGGCACAGGGTGCCCAGAGAAGCTGTGGCTGCCCCTGGATCCCTGGGAGTGTCCAAGGCTAGCTAGTACAGGGCTTGGAGCAGCCTGAGATAGTGGAGGGTTCCCAGCCCATGGCAGTTTTGTGTTCTGTCAACCAGACACCCCATCACAGCCAATCTTGAGCAGCAAATAAACTCCATGAAAATGCCCCTGTTGCTGATGCATGAGCTGTTTGTGGTTCCTACCACAAGCAGGGCCCTCTGAGGCTCTCCTCCTCCATAAAGTGTATGGTTTAATACAATGGGTAATCATTTCACCCAGAGATCCAGGGTCTCCTCACATCTCTGAGTCGGTATTAATCATTGAGAAGTTAATCTGAACCAGAACAGCAAAGGCATTTTATTAAGCCAGTCGTCAACTTGCCTCAGGTCGGGAAGGGAGAGCGAGGGAGAAACAAATAAAAAATCCTCTCAGAAATCCCCTCAACGAGCCCCAAACCCCCTCCCTCAGAACGCTGTCTGCTCATGCAGCGACATGGAAAGATAGAGGGAAGCAGGTGCCTGGAGGAGCAGCTGTGTGCATGATGTGACACTGGTTGATGCCGTGCAGGGCTTCGGCGCCTTCGAGCGCTCGGTGGTGGCGCAGATCGAGCACATCCTGATGGACAGGGAGCGCCTGCTGCGCCGCACCCAGACCCGCCGCTCCCTCTACACCGTGCTGGGCAAGCAGCCGCAGGAGGAGCCTCCCCCAGCCCCTCAGCCTGGCCCTGACAACTCGGTAAGGGCTGTTTGTTCCTCCTGTGGAGCTCTGCAGAGCAGCCAGTGCAGCCTTCAGCAGGTGGTGGTCTTGTTTGGGAGAGATTGATGGAGGAGGAGATGGCCGGGTGTTGGTTGCTGGAGTGTAATGGCTAAGGAAAGGCTTTGAAATTCCAGTTTGGTGGTGGTTGTGTTAATCTCCTGTCCCAGTTCTTGCTGGGAAAACAAGGTTTGGGCTGGGATTGTTCCCCTCCTGTGCTGCAGGAAGTGGTGCTTACTGAATCTGATTTTTGAGGTAGTGGCAGCAAAACTCTGCAGTTCAGAGTCTTTAACCCAGAAAGTCCCTTTTAAAATCATACTGCATGTAACCTACAGAATATGTTAGTAGTAAGCCCGTTATTAATTTAGTATTTAAGAATGAATAAATACTCAATTCTGAGAGATCAGGTAGAATTACTGCACTTGCAAGATGTATTTTTGCCATTACATAAAAAATATCTGTAGTATTTTGCCAGAAAGACTTTGCACAGTCCTATTTATTTCCCAGTAAAGGTATCATAAATCTATTTTGGCATTGGCAGCGTTTCTGCCTTGCCTTTAAATGTATTCCTAGTCCTTAAAAGCTTGTTATGTTGGGAGTTTTTCCCCATTCCTTCATATCATCAAGTGTGTTTACAAGCTGCTGCACGTGATGTCTCTGGAGTTAAGGGCAGAAATATGCACTATGAGCTCTCAGTATTTCCTTGATGCTTCCAGGAAGTCCTCCCTCCCTCTGATTCCAACAGGCACCTGAAGGACATCGATGAGGAGATATTTGATGATGATGACTTCTATCACCAGGTAGGTGATGGTAAATGTGTGTTGGAATTACGACTCCAGCTGGATTTTAATACTTACAGAGAAACTACAGTTGCTGTATTTCTCTTTACCTGTGAAACTCAGTTACCTGTTTTACCATCCAAAATCTCTGCAGGTACCTCAGGGGGTTCTGCTCTCAGTTTTTGTTGCAGGGCTGTGTTAGCCCAAACTTGCACTGTGGATGTAAACTTGCTGCTCATATTTTGAACTTGCTGGTCCTTGAGTGTGTCAGGAATTGAGTGTGCTGGTCCTTGAGTGGCCACACAGGAGAAGAAGCTCTGAATTCTCTGAAGGTGACTGTTCTCTGTGGGCAGAGCCCCCTTAGGATCAACAATCCCAGGAGATCCTCAAAAGCACTGAAGGTCTTCTTGTCTCAGCCTAAATCATCTCATTTACCTGCTGAATGGGAACGGGCTGCTCTGGCACTTCTCTTGGAATTGGGCCAGCTTGGATCCAGGCCAGTTATTCCTTTTATTTGCGAAAATTCTTAGAAGCAAGAAGTCTGCACCCAGTGCAGGGAAACATTGTGTTTGTAGTTAATTTAATAAAGACAGTGCCAGCCGTATGAGAAACTGGAATTGTCACATATTGAGGAATATGTCACTGTCAGTCCTTCCCCAGTGCATGAAAAGCTCTGTCTGCTCTGATGATCCACACAGAGCCTGAACTTCAGGACTAAACAAATATCATTGCGTCACTAGAAAGACAGAATCTTTTGATCTGCAGAGTTATTAGAGTAACCAGTAAAGTGCTAGGGCAGTGGAAGAGAGATGTTGCCCTGTGGGGATGTCAGGCTCCAAATGGTGATGGCAGAGAGCCTGTTTTGTTGGCAGCAGGAATTCAAGGGGCCAAATCTGTTGAGGTAATGCTGAGGTGGAATTTGGGATCCAAGTGAACCCTAAGAACACAGAACAAATGAAGTTAGTATAACAAACTTGTGGAGTGGAGAAATAGCTGAGATTGACAGTCTGTGGATCTGTGCAGGGAAGGTGCTTCTTGGCCATGAAATGTTAAATTTTTCAAAAGAAAATAGCAATAGATGAATATCCCCATCTTTCCCTCTAATAACTGTAACTGTGCTAAATCGTGATTTCAGAAATATGAGCAGGCCCAGCTTAGCTTCTCCCCTCACTGGTTAATTGGGGTGCTGGGGTTAATCTAAATTAAAACTTAAACTAATAGAGGTCATGGAGGGAAGAGAATCACCTGAGTAAAACAAATGGCTCTGCCAGGCACAACTGTATCTTGGCCATTTCCCAAGAGGGAAGTGGCAGCAAATTGGAGTCGTTGGAGGCCTGGGCAGAGGTGAAGGATGGGTGACAGGGGCTCTGAGCCTCTCCGCCAGCAAACCTTCCAGATTGCATTCCCTGCTGCTCCAGCTGCGGGAGCAGCACCAGCCAGCAACATCTGGCAGCACAGCCAGGCATGGGTGCCACTTTGGGAACCCCATGGACTGGAAATATGGTGCTTAGCCTGGTGCAGGCTTTAATCACTTCCCGTTCCTTGGCAGCAGCTCCGACAGCTTCTCCCAGCCTCGTACATCACACAGACATCTGCTGAGCCGCCGGGCAGCTGCACATCCATTTTCCTTTCTTGCTGGGGGTTTTTTTGATGTCCCTCCCTCCCTCCCTCCTTTCCACCCTTGTCCTCTCCTCCATCCCCAAAATGCTTCCTGGGAGAGAGGATCCCTGCAGGTTGCTGGTGTTTGTGGGGATGCCTGTGCCTGGTTCATGTCCTGTGCTCAGGTTTGGCAGGGATTGGAGCTGAAGGCAGTTCAGGGCTAAAGCTGAGGAAAATGGCTCTGTGTTCTCTGTCACCTCCCAATTAAATTGGATTCATAAAGTGCTTTATTTGTCAGGGCACTAAGCTGGAGCTGAACATTGCATTGAGAGCGGGCAGAGCGCAGCACAATGGAGCTGACAAGGCCCTGAATGGCTTTGCTTTCCCTGGGTCAGAGCTGTGCAGTGCTTTTGTGTGTGTGTGAGATTGCATGTGGGGATGGAAATCAAATGCAGGAAGGGACCTGCTTGTCCAGGAGTGCTGAGCACTGAGCTGAGGGTGCTCACAGCCCCTGACCCCTGTGCATAACACTGATTGCAGCGTGCATTTCAACACCTGCCTCTTCCTTCCTCTTTGGGTTTGCATCCAGACTTCCTTTGGGATCGTTTTCAGCCTTCTGAATAGCATTTTATAGTTATTAATTTATTTTGGTTACTGATTAAAAGGTAAACATTCAGATAAAGAGCAGCGCTGGAAAGCAGCTTCCTCTATGTGTCAGTGGGAAATTAGGCAAGTAAAAATGAACCAGATTTGATGAATGTGCACAAGTTAATGATAACAGAATAAGTAGCTATACTGTTTTATTATAGATTATAATAAAAAGCTCTTTAATTAATCTGTTTTTCTTGTGGAAAAAACCAGTTTTCTTGTTCAGGTCTTAATATTCAGTAAAATTCAGCAGGTGGGTCTGGTGGAATTTTGTGATGATTCAGGATTTAACTCTCTTCTGCCTGTTCATCCCACTTTGCCTTTTCTGCTATTCTTCACATGTCTTATAAGCAGTTACAAGTTTTATTGTGATGGTCCATATTGGGTGGTGATGGAAAGCTGAGATGAATAGTGCAGTGAAATATTTTTATTTGGGTGGGAATAGTTAAACTGTTTCAGAAGGTTCCTCATTGCTAGCAGCAGCAAGAGGTTAGAGCCCAGTTCCTTTTCCTTTAAATTCTCCTTCAGACGTGGTTTTTAGGGAAGAAAAAAGGCTTTATATTTTTAGAAGTCATATTTACGTAGAATTCATTACAACTGATATTGCAGCATTAAGACTTAAAATTCCAGCCTGCTACCAGGGAGCTGCTGGTCTGACATGCTACAGTGGAGATTTTATTGTTGGGTTGAAATACTCCTCTGGTAAAGGAGAGAGTGGAAATTGGTTTATTTCCAACAGGAATTAGGTTAGTGTTCATATGCTAAGTGTTCCACTGGTAGCAGCTCTTCCCAGAACAAATGTTCATCATTGCTGGCAGCAGGTATGCCTAAGGAGAATTGGGAATATACATAATCCCTTTTTTCCTCTGCTCTCCTGCTCCCTCCTCCCCTGGTTCTGGTTGTGTTGTGTGACAACCCAGGGCCACCAGTCCTGTCTGTGGGCACCAGGGAGGACCCAGAATGGAGGGGGAACATCCCAGGAACACCACAGCCTTCAGAGAGGGTTTGTCATCCTCCTCAGCTGGGATTTCCCCCAAGTGAGCATCCTTGACTCCCACTGTGTCATTCTTTACAAAACTTCACCTGATGGGGTGAATTTCCCCTCGTGTCCCAAGCAGTTTCCTGAGCCCACAGTGTGGGTTTCCTCCCAGGAATTTGATAATGCCACAAACAAGGAATTACTAATCCAGAGAACTATTAAAAGTCGATAATGGTGAAGAATAGAGAGAAGCCTGGCTTTGTGACAAGCTGGTTTACCTTAATTAAACCAGTGAGTGATTAATATGGACAGCTGATCTTGTGGCTTTAATTAGATGCATTTAGAGTTTTGTGTGAATAAGAGATGTCTCGAACCGTCCCACAGGTTAATGGCAATACAATACTCTTATCACAGGCATGTATCTTTCAAATGGCTGGGTAGATGGTTAATAACACATTTTAAAGCTTGATTTGGAACTTCTCTTAATGGGTTATTAGAAAATAGGCAAATCTGTGCATCTTACGCAAACCTGAATTTGAATAAAATAGGTTTTAATAAGAGACTGTCCAGTGATTTCAGCTTGCATTTTAGGCTCTTGCACATAGGTTGCAGAAAATTAAGTTTTTAAAAAGCATTTCAGGGGGGGTTTAATATAGTATTTGAGTTGCAAAGTTAGATTTTCTCTGGTGTTGGTAGAAATCCAAATGTTGCATGGCTGCTGAGTGGGAGCTCGAAAGGGGATCTGTAGATGGACTTCTTTTTTTAATTTGATTTGCTCTGCAAGGTCTAAGACAAGTGAGCCTTTTGTCACGAGGCTGATTTCAGCTCTCCTTAGCCCTTTGTCTCAACTGGAAATTCTTAGGGGTCTGCAAATCAGAAAGGTCAGCGAGTGTAGGATTAGAAACACTGATAGATAGTGCATGAAAATGAGACCTAACCTCTACAATGAAAATTGACCTCTAAAATGAGAAATGAGTCTCTATTACCCTTGAGCAGCACCCTGATGGCGTTTCCAAATCCCTCTAATTTTATACAGTGGCTTTTGTGTGCATCTCTCTAACTGGCATTGAGGGGAGCTCCTTTGGGGGAATTCTTTAGGAAGCACTTCACTGATTCCAGCAGGGATCTTGGGTTTGGTGTCAGCCAAGGTTTTGGGTTCAGCAGCAGGCTGAGCTCTCCTGGCAAACATCACCACTTCCTCCCAAAGAAAATCCAGCTGGCATTGGCACTTCCCTCTGCTCCCATAGTTTGCCCTCCTGGTCCCAGCTTTTGGCAGGAGCAGCTGGGAGGTGGGAGTTGAGCTGTGCTGCCTTGCAGTTGTGTTTGCTGCCATGGCAGACTGAGCTGAGGTTCTGCAAGTTCAGGGAAGAGGTGAAGGAGGGAAAGCAAAACAGGATCTGTTTCAAATCAAAGCCTTTTGATGCTGGAATTGCCTAACTCTGTCTTCACACATCAGGGCTTAATGCTGATGGTGATTTACTTACACTTCCTAGTTAATAATTAGACATTGGGAGACACCATATATCACTCCTAATGGAATATATGGGGTCTGATGAGAGTTTTCTGTTTTGACTAATAAATTTTAAGCAGAATCGCCAGCCTTAATGAAATATTACCGTTTGGGAAGTGGTTTAAGTCTTGTGCTGGGAAAACAGTGTTGCTTTATTCAGTAAATGAATTTATCATTCACTCTGTATCCCGAGCCCTGGCTGGCTCAGGAGCACAGGCTGGATGCAACACTCTGAACCAGAAAGCAGAAAACTAATCAAATCCTTAAAGACCAAAGGCAGCCAGGCAGGCCTGGGCTGACTTTTTCAGTGGTAGCCTCTGGCTACATCCACTTTTATTTTAGTAACCATTGTTAGCATGATTTATAACCTCAGCTCGGAGACATTCGCTATTTAGATGTAACAAGATGCTTCACAGCTTTTATTTCTGTTTCCTAATTTCCCTCTTGCTCCTGCTCTTTTTTTACTTCTCCCTCATCTTAGCCTCCCTCTGCTCTCCCAAGCAGTGTCCCCAGTGCCACAGCTGGCACTGGAAGAATATTTGGAACATTTAAAGACCTTGTCAGCCCCAAGGTGAGCAGAATTGCTCTAACCAGCGTGGGCACAGCTGTAAGGCCTTGGGGCACTCCTTGCTCTTTCAGTCTGGATTTCTGGGCCAGCAGGAAGAGCCAAGTGCAGCAGGAAATGTGCTGCTGCTGATTCCCCTGGGAGCACAGGCTGTGACCATCTCTGTGTCTCGGCCCTTCCTCCTGCCTGTGCCAAGAACGAGCTCAGAGGAGACAACAACCACCCCTCACTGCTGGAGCAGCAAGAAGCCACTCACACCTCTCTGCACCACTTCTCACTGCTGTTCCAGGCCTCCCTCCCACCTTGCTTTTGACAGAATATTGACTGGAAACCAAGATCCCATTTCTGCTTAGCCTTAAGGGCAGCTGTTTACAGAGTGGCTGTGTTACACAGGTTTACTGTGTCGTATGTCTGTGTAAGACTGGATTTGGATCTTGTATTTAGCTGCCAGAAGTGACTGTGATGAAGTGGCAGAGATAAACTGATAGATTGTGTGCCAGAAAGATGTTGGGAATCAATCAGATAAACAGGGCAGAGAAGTAGCTTGCTGTTTTCTAGTGATAATAAACCAGTGGCCTGGCTCCTGGAATTTTTAAATGTAATTGCTGCAGTAATAATCTCCAAAAATAAGCAAGTAGGGAAAAAAAAGAGTAGTGGCAGGTTTTTAATTATGTTTGAATCACTCTTTTTTCTGGTAATGTGTTGTATGCCTTGAAGGAGAGGAGAGTGCAGGGTGGAGGAAAAGCATCCTGCATCCTTTCTTCCCTGGCATCTTCGTGGAATTGCCTGGGCTCTGGTTCCAGGCAGGTCTGCTTTGGGTGTTCTGAACTGAGGCAGTAACTTGACTGCTTGGTGAAATGTCAGCATCCACAGAGCAGTTTGTGCCCCTCAGTTTTGGAAGGTTTATTTCTACTCTCTGATATCCTGGCCAATACCCAAGGCACAGCAGGCACGATTTACAGTGAGTGCTGATAAACACACAGCAGCAGCCACGGCTCCAGCAAGGCTGGTCACAACATTCTTTGGCTGCAGGAAGCAAGGAGGACAAACCCCAGCCCTCAGGACACAAAAATAAATAGAAAAGGCTGCCTGAGCATTCCTGCTGTAGCTATAAAAAGGATTTTGCTGCACTGTGAGCATCACTGCCTGACTCCCGTGTGGGAAGTGTTTCATTCCCCCTGGGAGTGTGGGGTGAGCCCTGTGGGGCTGAGCTTTCCCTGCACATCTGCCCCTCTTACACCTCTGGCCCATGGGTGTTTATTTTAATATGTGTGTTTATTTTGAATGGGATTTTTGTCTTTCCTGCAGCTCCTGCGAGAGCTCATAGAGCGCAAAACCACCTCCCTGGACCCCAACGACCAGGTGGCCATGGGCAGGTGAGTGGGAAGTGTTCATCTGGAGAAGAGCATCTGGGTATTAGAAATTGCTTAAGAAATCACTCAAACACTATGACATCAGTCAAGAAGATCATCCTCTGTAAGATATTCCTGAGTTATGGATCACCCAGTCTGACTTTCAGGCTGTTTGTTTGTGATGCTCTGGAGATGCTTCCCAGTTGGAAAGGCTTGTTGCAGGTATTTCTGTGTCTCAGTGCTTCCTGCAGCACTAAGGGGCACCAAGGTTGCCTGCCCACTGCTGAAATTTGGCTTTTTCTCTTTATTAACTCTGATGTGTTACTGTTGTAGAAGAACAAACCTTCTGACATCAGTTAAAGCAAGTAAAGATTGCAAAGATTCTGTGCAATGAAAACAATATCAGAGAACGTTTCCTGCATGCAGAAATAAACTATAATTCCATGCAGGGAAACTCTTATTTCTCTGTTTAATTCTGGAGTTAGAATTCAAATGCCACTTCACAAGCAGTGTACATAGAAATAACCATAGGCTCTAATTTAGAAAAGTGTGAAAGCAAAAATAAGCTGGAAAAGCTGGAGTTTGGCTCTTTCCTGAAACAATTTTGGGGGAATGTCTACAGGGAGGGGAAGAAAATGCATCAGGAAATTTTGTGATGGGGGAACAACTTTTCTCCTTGTAAAATATCCCCCAAATTTTAGTGCAATGTGTCAGATTTATTTGTGTACTTCCGGAATGTTAGGAAAAGCTATTCGCTATAATTTAACATGATATAGACAAAATTACATTTAAGTGGTGATTGCATTGTACATTTATCTGACTTTACAATAAAATAGATTACAGTAATTAAGATTATATTAAGATTGCAGTAATTGGATTTTGTTAGATTTTTCCCCTGATGTCGAGTTTTCATTGTATAAATCAGGTGAGATGATGCTCGTTTTAGTTTAAAAAAAATATATTTATAACCAGGAGAAGTTTTCCTCTGCTGGAAACTTCTTTGACTTGAGGAAGTTCTGATTGAGAAGTGGAGCTTTTAATACAACTGAGGATCAGAGAATCTTTCTGGGAGTGTTTGGTGGCTCTGAAAGTTGTGTTCCTGTTGTCCTGCATTCCCCAGGCAGTGGTTGGCCATCCAGAAGCTACGGAGCAAAATAAAGAAGAAAGTGGACAGGAAAGCCAGCAAAGGAAGGAGAATCCGGTGGGTGACAACTTCTGCAAGCACACACAAGCCACATGCCCTGATTTTGCAAAAAAACCCAACGAAACTGACAGCTCTGGGTGTATTTTACCCCAGTTGGCTTTGAGTCATGATTTTTAGGGCAAGATTTCCTGCTGTGGGGCATCCAGTGGGGAATGCTGATGTTCCTGGAGCCTGGAATAAGGGCTTGGGTGATGCAGTCAGTCCTGGCAGGAGGGTTTGTTCTCTCAGGAAACCCCAGAGAAAGGTGCTCAGCTGTCCCTGAGCCATTTGGGGCTGTAATTTCCAGGCAGAGCCAATAAACCCTTCCTGTGCAGTTTATATTCCACTGACTGAGGTTGGGCAGCAGCTCCCAGGGAAGATGTGCAGAAATACCTCCAGGAAATATTTCCCCCTGAGTGCCAATTGGAATTTGGTGTCAAATCTCTCTTTATTGGTAACTCACACCACAGCTTCCTTCAGTATTACTGAAGTAATTCAGCATTTCCCTCCTGGATCAGTCATTTGGGTTGAACTTGGTACAAGAATCTTCCAGGTGGAAAGGGAAGCAGCCTGGAGAGCAGGAGGTGTTTCCCCCTTTGCTCTGAGTCTCCCTGAGTTTAGCATGATTTGTGGTGGAGGAGGGAGGATGCTGAAAAGCTGCTCTGCTTCCTGAAAAATCCACCACATTAACTATCCTTTGTGAGTAAACTATAAATCCTGAGTTTAGATGGCATCTGATAGAAAGTCAGTGGAGTCAGTCTGGGTCAGGCCTGGCATAGCAATTTTTAAGATAGATGTCATAAGATAATTTATTGAAAGAGGGAAGAGCTACTTTGTTGGCCTGAAAAGCCTATAATTATTGACTATCAATATTCTTTTCTGTCAGCATCACACATAATTGGATATATTCATGATTCAGTCAAAACTCCTGACAACATCACACAACTGAGGCAGCATCGTAAACCTCCAGGAATAATGGGGAAGTCTCTCATTGTGTGCAATCTGTGCTTTCAGCATTCCTGGGAGAGCAGCTCCCCCCCAGTCAATTGCCTTTCACATCTTAGGTGCCTCTTTTTGCTCCTTTAAATAAAAGTTGTACTGACCCTGCAGGGAAAATATCGATAAAAGGGAAAAAGTCTCATTGTCTGTGGTTAGGATTAGCATGCAGTTAAGCTCCTGCGTTTTGCAGAATAGGCCAGTAGAGCCCAAATGGGTGTTTTAAAATAGTTGGTGCTTCCACTGAGAGATTTGGTGTCCCCCCAGGCACCTCTGTTCTTCTTTCTACTTCTCTAAAATTGGGACAGCAGTGCTTAAATTTGCTTTCATGAAAGACTCTGAGATCCTGGAGAGCCAAGTATTTAATACCAAGTTTCATCTGTCTCCGTAATTCTTCTTTCTTAGCCAAGCTGCAGTACTGCATGTGCTGGTTTATTGCAGGGACTGAAGCTCTTCAGGTGCTCTCAGCAGCAGTGGGTCTTGCACTTGCCACGAGGGAAATTTGGGCATTAGGAGGGGAAATAAACTCATGCAGAACCTCCCCAGAGGAGCTTAAGGAGCCTGGAGGAGGTGTCTGGAGGAGGGATGTTTGCAAACCTCTTTTCCATGCCAGTGTTCTCTGTGCTGCTGCACTTTGGGGTGTCTCTGTCAATCAAATTCACTATTTTCCAGCTGCTGGGCTGGGGTTTTCAAAGTCCTGGCTCAAAAAGCAATCAGATGTGGACAAACAGTGCCAGAAGGAGTGACCACGTGGCTGTGCAGGCTGTCCCTTTGGGATCCCTGCCCCGGGTGGACCCAGCTGTGTCCCCAGGGAGCTGTGCAGAGTCAGGCTGTGCTCCTGGCTCCATCCTCCCACCAGGGCAGCTCCTGCACTGCCACTGGCAGAGGCTGTGAGTGCAGAAAACCCTGTGTGCTGCTGTGCCTGAAGAGCTTCCTGAAATGGGCTGTGAGCTCAGAACCCCCCAGGGAATGTTCTGCACAGGCAAACAAAAGGGAGTGCAGAGGTGGCAGAGTGGAAAGGTGATCCTGGGCAAATGCTAGTGAATCCTTTTGCCTGCTATTTGTCAAGCTCTAAAAATAGCAGCAGCCTGGATGGAGCATCTCAGGCAGGCAGTGCAAACTCCTGGGTTTGGAGTCCCCTGCCCTTGCACACAGGGTTTAAAGCCTTTCCATTCAGAGGTTTGCAGTCCCTCTTAAATTTTATGTCAGCTCTGTGAATGTAAGTCATGAAATCCCTGCAGGTTCCTGCCCAGGGTGGCAAATAGGAAGGGGATTCTCTCTCTGGAGGTGCAGGACAGCTTGCAGGAATATTTTGAGGATGAGAATATGGCCCAGCTCATCTCTGCACAGGCCTTTTCCCCTCTCCTCCTTGTTTTTACACGCTCCATTTGCAAGTTCCTCAGGGTAAGAGTGGGATTTGGATATCCTGTAGGGCCCTGGGAGCAAGGAAGGAGGGGCAGCAGATGGAGGCTGGGGAAGCTCTGGTGCTCCTGCAGTGGGCACAGATCCCAGCTGAGGGGCTGGGAAGGAGGGGTGTTTCCCACCTGGGGGCTCAAACACAGTTCCTGGGTGCTGCCTGTCCTCTTCCTCACAGGGTAAAAAGGATTTGCTGTAACTCAGTACCACCTGGTTATCCTGGTTACAGGAAGGGAGGGGGAATTGCCAGCTACAGCTCCAGAGGGATCAGCCCTGGGAAAGCCCTGCTGCTTTTGGGAGCTCAAGCTGCAGCATTCCCTCCTCACCAGCAGCTCCTGATGTGTTTCCTGCTCCTCTGCTCCCCTCAGGTACCATGTCCACAGCAAGCTGGTGAGCTTCATGGCACCTATTGACCAGTGCACAATGAATGATGATGCCAGGTGAGTAAGAGATTAATTACGTTGCTCAAATGGCTCCATGACAGCGTGGTATTGACCTGTTCTTCAGCCTGTCACCCTCTCCATTCCTCCTTATCAGTTCCCCATTTGTCACTGGCATCATAGCCTGGGTGTCTTGGTCACATCTGTCCTGGCAGCCTGGCTGAGCTTTCACTCTGTAATTACTGTGACACCAAACCAGGAGTTGTCATAAATCTCAGCACCAACATTTGGATTCTTAGAACTCCTCTGATTTTGAAATTTCCCAGTTTTATGGAATTAGTTTGGAAATGCACAACTAAGCTACCTGGTGTCTTCAGCTAGAGTCAGAACTTAAAAAGACCTTCTTCTAACAGGAGTGGCAACTTCTAAATTCTGGTTAATGTGCATTTTCTTAGCTCAGTTAATAACTGGAATAGTCGTCTCAAGATTCACTCAAGACTTTTATGTTGCTTGTGTTTAGCTCTGTTTAAAGAGTAAAGAATTTTATTGGAAGACTATAATGTTTTAATGGGGTAATTAGTAAGTGGAATTTTGTGCATAGTTACCAGACAGCTCTCCCACATATCCACCCATATTTCTTCTGCAATACACTTCAAACCAAATCTCCAAATGCTGAGCTGTTTGTGGGAAGGAGGTGGAATAATTTTTCCAGTGAATGGATGTAGAAAGCTTGAGAAACATCTTTCCCCTGGGTTGTGGAACATGTTTGTGCTTTGTGAGGGAGAGATGTCATTTGTCTGATTGTGAAGTGGAAACCAAATACCTGCTGCTCTTTTGCTGCTGCCTTTTGGGGGATTGCAGGACTTTGGGATGAAAAGTAAGATGTTTAGTGTCCATAGGACCTCTGCTGTTTCATCAGTGCATCTTTCTCAAAATTCCTTTACTCTGCTTTTTTTCTTTGCTTTTTTTTTTTTTTTCAAGTGAGAACAAAGCCCAGCTGCTCTGACTTTTCAGTATTATTTGGATCCTCTCACCAAAAAAATAAATGTGGTAGGGTCAAAGCTGTTCCTCCAGGCATTTAGTCCTAATGTTTAGCTTAAATTTCCCTCTGCTGTAGTTTAGGACTGTGTAGTTTAGACCACAAGACCTCTGCCCAGCACACAGCTGGACCACACAAGGCAAGAAAAATTCAACATCTGCAGGTGAACTGAAAAAGAAAAGGCCAGGCCTGTGTGCTTGAGAGGGAAGCAGCAATGATAACAGCTTCCCTTTGTGGCAGAAGCAGGTAATTTTATTGTTTGCAAGTGTGAATTACTGGATGGAAAATGCACATATAGACTTCACAGAGATGTGATTGTGCTCTGAGCCAGGTTTTTTCTTTTCTGGTCACACACTTAGGCAAGTAGACACCAGGAAAATGGCAGTAAATAAATAAATTGGTGTCTGGGTGGGCTTGGGGGTGCTGCAGAGCCCAGGGAGTGAGTGGTGCTGTGGTTCTGCTTCTTCCTTGGCTGTGCAAACAGGAAAAAAAATAAATCCACGTGAGGGGAAGCAGCCTGAGCAGTGCCAGGAGAAGGGAACACTCCAGATTTTACAGCCTGGGTTTGAGAAGGGAAACACAAGTCAAATATCTGCCTTTGTCAACATCACTGCCACTTTGTGCCTCACTCTAGCTGCTGGCTGGAATAACAGCACTGCTGGAGGCAATTCATCTTCCCTTGCCACTCTTCAGGCACCCTAAGCTTGGGCAAGGCTCTTTAACCTCGTGCTCACATCTATTCTGTTGTAATGTGTGGGGCACTGGTGGCCTCCAGCCTCCTCTGTTTTAACCCCTCTCTGGTAGTATTTTAAAACATACACTGGGAAGTGATTTTTATGGTTATCTTGGGGGTTGTGTTTATAGACTTTAACACATTTATTGTCCTCTTGGGCCAAGGATTTTCTGATCAGCCCAAGGTCATTGCTGTGTGAATGGTCTGCCTGGAGACAGGGAACCCAAAGGCAGAGCTGGCAGTGCTCTTGGGTTTGTCCAGGACAAGGTTGGCTGTGATTTCTCCTGGCTCTGAGGATGGCAAATCGTGTGGTTTCTCCTTCTTGGGCTTCCCTTGACATAGCTCAGCTGTGGCAAACTCAGGAGCAGCCTGTGTGTGGATTTGGGGTTTATTTCTCTGTCTGTCAGCTGTGATACACAAATCCTCAGATTTCTGTGTGAGAGGAACAGAGACTAAACACAGACACTGATCTGATACCAAATCACTGCAAAGTTGGATGAATATCTTCATTTCACCTCTGGAGGACAGTCACTTGCAGGAAGAGGCATCCTTTAAGGACACAGATGTTTGGTCCAAACACCTTTATCTCCCAAGACAACTCAGGTTATCCTGACAGGTAAAACAAGATTGTGCAAATATGCAACAGTGATCTAATCAGCTGGAACAACAGCAATATTTTAACTGGCGCTACCTTTTAACAGCATCATTAAGGGCTCTCATTACTCTTTTATTAGAGGCTCACTCTATTTCTTATCAGATTACAGAATGAACATAACTCATGGCACTGATTTGATCTCTTGTTAAAGAGGATTACAGCTGTGCATTAGCTGGGATTGACATGGTTTATAATTTGCTGGTGCTACACAGGCTGGCAGTGTCACACGTGTCACCCCTCCCCACACCCCCCAGGGAAAGGACACCCATACATCATCATTAACCTGGCACCCAGGGCTCTGCAGCAGCCTGGAGGAGCCTTTTCTGCAGGAAAGTCAGGCAGGACACGAGGGACACTGGAATTCCAGCTGGGATTTGTGGCTGGGGGAAGGTGGGGGAATAGATCCCGTTTGGTACAGGTTGGGTTATGCTTGGCAAATGGATCCTCACTGGGGAGGAGGAATTTGCATCCTCTATGAGCCAAATCAGGGGGAAGGAGGTGGCTCTGGTGGGGCTGTCAGAGCGTGCAGGGTGAGTTGGGAATCACTTCTTCAATCCCACATCCAGGGCAGGAAGCTAACCCCCCTGACTCCTCCATAGCCTCAGGTCCTGTGTGGCACAGGAGCCTGCAGCCCTCTGCTGCTCCTGCCCCAGCAGAGTACCTGCTGGGAGGCTGAATTAACCCCCAGATCATCCAGCTTGGATTAGAGGTCTGGATTAGATCCTTTCCCTTGCATCCAGCCAGGCCTGCTGCATTTTCCCAATCAGCATTCTCACTTCAGTGCAGTTGCTTTGTCACAGTGTGTCTTGCTGCAAGCAGAGGGGGGTACGTAGCAGGAAATCCTGGTATTAAAAGATTAATTTGCTTATATGACATAAGAGTTTAATATAAAAAAATTTTAAAAAAAAAGGTTGGTGAGATACCAGCCTTTAACTTGGCTCACTTTGTACTTGGGGTATTAAAACACCATGAGAGCAGATTAATGGAGAATTTGGGCTCGGCGATTGTCAATCCAGTGTGTTCACCACCACAGAACTCCTGGGAGGAAGCAAAGCCCTTCCTTCTGGGAGAACTGAGCCAGCAGCTCAGTCCCAGCACAAAGCCTGGGACTGGGCTGGTGTGAGCAGAAGGACTCCAAGCTCTTTCAGGCACAGCCTGGAGAAGAGGATGTGCTGCTTTGGCTTTGGGAGGAGCAGGGATGTGCAGGGCAGGCTGGAGCCAGAGAAAAATGTGTTATCCTGTGAAACTGAAGCTGCTTGGATTGATCCTGAGGCACCACAGCTTTAGTTGTGTAGAATCCCAGAATGTTTGGGTTGGGAAAGACCTTAAAGCCCATCCAGAAGGGCAGGACACCTTCCACAGACCACCTTGCTCCAAGCCTGTCCAGCCTGGCCTTGAAATCTCTGCCCTTTGGGCCCGATTCTGTTAGTTTTATTTCAAATCCCCCCAGCCTTTGCCTTGCTGAGCTCCTGCAGGTGCAGATGCCATGTCCTTCACCCAGGGCTGGAGGAAGGGCTGGCCTGAGTGGCTTTGGGTCTGAAGAGCTCTGTGTGCCCCAGCTGGTGGCACTGGGCTGGAATCACTGTGTCCCCACTGCTGATGTGTGACATCCCTGGCAGGCAGGCAGGAGCCTCTGGTATGGAAATTTCCTTCTTAAAGGGGAAAAAAAATAACCTGTTAAGGGCTGTGGGATGATTTGTTGTTTTTCCTTTGTGAGACAATTTGTCTTCTCCTGCATCAAATCTGTAATAAAACAGGCAAGCTGTGAACGAGGGAAATCGTCCTCAAATATGGTGAAAATACACCAAGAATGTTCCCTCTGCACAGGGCACATCCCAGAGCCTGCTCTGCTCCAGTCCCAACCCCAAACCAGCCTGGGAAGGCAGCATTTGATGGATTTTGGGGAAATTGGAGGTGTCTGCACATCCTGTGTTTTGCTGCTTCCCCACGTCTTCTGTGCTTTGTGCTGTAAAAGTCCTGGAAAATGGGATTAGGACCAAAATCAGGATGGAGGTTCCACCTCTGCTCCATTTCCCTGTCCCACTTCACAGCATATTCCAAGCTGGAAGGGATCCCCATGGATCATCACCCAGCTCTCCAGTGAACAGTCCATGCCTGGGTGTCAGCAGCTCTGAGCAGCTGAGCCAACCTCACCCAGACAGAAAGTTCCCCAAGGAAACCATCATCCAGCTTCAGTCTCCATCAGGTGTTCATGTTCTGCCTTCTTCCCCAGTTTTTGTGAATTAAAAATTCATAGTTCCCAGTGGAGGATGGCAGTAGGAATGGGCCAGGTAGTCATTTCAGTACTGCTTGTGGCATATTCTGAATTATCTTTTTTTTTGGGCAGAAGAAGAGAAGTAAAAGGTTCTTGGGAAAAGGCAGAGAAATTGGTTGGAGGGTATTTTTACCAGAAGAGCACAGCAGTGACTGCAGCACTATTGCTATTTTAATAA
This sequence comes from Entomyzon cyanotis, assembly GCA_024500445.1. Taxonomy (NCBI): domain Eukaryota; kingdom Metazoa; phylum Chordata; class Aves; order Passeriformes; family Meliphagidae; genus Entomyzon; species Entomyzon cyanotis. The sequence continues at coordinate 4,451,660 of JAKEPQ010000673.1, forward strand.
AAAAGCCACCCTCCAGAAACTGAATTCTCCGCCTTAATATTATTGTTCTTCTACTGGTTTACAGAACTATATTTAAAAAAACAGGAAATAACATTAATTACAGAGAGCAGCCCAGCACTGGCTGCTCCCCCTGCCCTGTGCAGACACATGTTTGGTTTCCTCTTTGTGTATTTGGTGTGCTGCAGGTGGGCAGAGGGGATTCCTGGGGATCTGCTGAGAGTTTTTGTGATTTGTATTTTGGTGTTTCATACAGATTTACAAAATGCTGCTGTTAATACCATCCAGGGCACTCCTCTCTCTCTGTTGTGCCTGTGGAATGTCTGTAGTTGCAATACCTGGGATTTGGAGGGGAAAAACTCCCTCTCAGCACCCCAGGCTCACCTCCTGGCCTGGCTATTCCCTTTATTTAATTTTTTAAAATAATATTTTTGCTCAGTGTTCAGGTTTGGAGGTTCCATCCCCTGCCTCTGGAAGAGATGCATAAATAATTAAGCCAAGGTACTCACACCACACATGTTTTGTGGCAAATGGCTGTGTGGTTCCTGATCATTTTTTCCAGAAACAGGTTTTATGATAATACAGTAAAAATATTAAATTAGAAAATGCCTCACTAAGGGTGATAAAACCTTACTACAGTGGAAATAGGTAATTATCCCCTCTACAGCCTAAATGGCAGTTTAAAAGAAATAAAAATGTTAGTGCTCATTACTTGCTTTTGTGGGTTGCAATAAAGGGTAAGTTAAATTTTAATTCAGGGAAGACCCCAGTAAGGAGCAGTCCTGGCTCTACCTGAGGTGGGAGCTCTGTTAATTACCTGCCCAGGTAATTCCTCTTTGTGCTAAAGTCACCTTTCCAGGTGGCACTGCCTGTTTCAACCCACTGGCTCAAGTCTGAGGTTTCATATCTGGGGGTGGAGGAGAGAAATTTTATATTTTTTTAACCAAAATCCACATTCATTATGCATAGCCTTAAGGGGGCTGAAAGTATTAAAATCTGCACTTACCCTGGTGAATTGAAACAGAGACAAGGTTAAACCTGGAGGATTGATGAGTTTTACTCTCTGCATGGTTAAATCCTGCTGAGGGGAGAGGCTGGGAGAGAAAGGGAGCCTGGCTGATGAGGAGAGGGGAAAAAGAAGCTTGGGTTATTTTATATTTTATCTTTCATAGTTCATATTTTATTGTATTTTATATTTAACATTATATTTTATATTTCATCTCTTATATTTTGTATCTTATATTTTATTTTCAGGGTGAAATATTTGCCCTGGTTTGGGGGTGCTGATTTTCCTCCTCCTCCTCCTTTCCCTCTGCCAGGCTCTCTGTCCCTGCTGTTCCAAGCAGATCCACTGGGATTTTGCTTCATCCCATTCCTTTTTCCAGTGCCATTCCTCAAGGATGAGGGAACCCCCTGACCCCAAAACCTGTCAGTGCCAGCAAAGACAAATTCTTCCTTGAAACCTCCCCAGGCCCTGCTTGCTTGGAAAAGAGCTGTTTATTTAAAATCTGTGGGATTGGAGCAAATTCAGCATTGATCCCTGAACTCCTTTACCCACAGGAGAGCATCAAACCCAAAAAGTGAAGACAAAAAGCTGAGCAATTCTCCTCCTGGGTTCTCCCCAGTGGGAAAGGCCAGGGCTGCAGGGAAGCAGCACTTTTGGGGTTTAGCTGCAAACACAGAAGCTTTGCTGTCTCTGGGTAATTCCTGGGGGGTTCCCCAAAATGTGCATGTTGGGTTTGAACTCCCTCATGTTCCTGGGGATGGAAAAAATGAGTGTGAAAGGGAGAAGGGGCTGGAGAGCCTGGAGAGGGTTGCAAGTCCTTTCTGGATTTTCCCAAATGCGTTTGGGGTGATTTTCAGGAAGGTTTGAGACTGTTCTTTGTGAACAGAACCACAGCTATGATTCTGCACTGAGCCTTCATTCCTGGCCTTCCTGGGAAGTTTTTCTGCCCTCCTTTCCCCCAGCTCACGTTCCCTGGTTCTAAAATTAAAGATAAATAACACCAGCCCACTTTTTTCTTTTTTTCTTTTTTTCTTTCCTTTTTTTTTTTGCTTTAAAGGGAAATTTGCTCCTGTTATCAGAATTGCTGCCCATGGGATATTAATTGGAATCTTGTTGCCAGGTCATTTTCATTGTTTTTCAAGTACTGTCCAAGAAAATGTATGAAAACTAAATTACAGCCCCACGTTGGCTGTGTGATTGAATCCTCCTCACGGCCTCATACATCCTATTAAAATATTCAATCTTGTTTTCTTACTTGAAGAGCCTGTCTGTAAAGGGCAAACTTATAGAAACCCTCATTCTCTGGAGGTCCAATATCCAGCCACACTGAAATATTTCCATATTTCTGTCCTGCCTGGATTGGGCTCACTCAACTTCCCCCTCTGCCTCTGTTTATTAATGAAGATTCTCGAATGCATGTTTAATTACACGAGGCCTTTCCATTTGAAGGAGTGGAGGGTTTTGGCAGCTTCTTGTTTCCATTTTGACCTTGAAAAGTAACTTTTCCCTCTCCACCTTTTTTTTTGTTTTTCCCCAGGACGGAGCTTTATCGGTCGCTGTTTGGGAAAGTCACAAATGGAGAAGAAGTGGAGCAGAATTAGGATTTGGGATTGAGCTCTAGATTGGGATTGGGAGTTCTCCAAGCTGCTGCTGCCCTCAGGATGCCCAGGAGCACAGCCAGCTCTCTCCAGCCTCTGGTTTGTCCCAAAAATCCTCCCTGAAGGAGCATCAAATCCCATCACTGCTAGACCAGAGGGAAGAGTGGGACACTGAGCCTGGCTGAGCACCCCCTGCCCAGCCTGGAATGCTTCCTCCCAAAGACAATCCATTTTTAACTATTCCCTTTCAATTCCTGACCTTGATTTGGCAGAGGAGGGGGGAGGGACACAATCCAGCCCCCCTGCAGTCAGGTTCCCCACTGTTGTGTTAAAACCTTGGAGATTTGGGGGCTGGGGGTGTTCAGTGCCCTGTTCTGGTGCTTGGCTGCATGCTGGGAGCGTGTGACTTCTTTTTTCACGAGTCAAGAGGATTTAAATGTCATTTACATAATTAACATGGCCTTAAAACAGAGGAAAGGTGCTCCTGTGCAGCCCCCAGAGCTCCCAGCTCACATTCTGCTTGTTGAACACACACAGGGACATTTGCTGACCCTGACACTGGGATTTTGCTGCTGCAGGAACATCCCGGGGACTTTTGCAGCCCAGCATTGATCCTGAGCACTCAATTCTTGCAGCTGCTCATGACTCTGAGCCACTGTGTGTTCACCATGGCTGTGACATCCCAGGCAGGATCCCAGCATGGAGCAGAGGTGACTCTAGGGGTTTGTGGGGTTTAGATCCAGAGGTCAGAAGAGGGAGAGTAACTCCCAATAAAGGGGATTTGGGAGCTGCCCTGGTCGGTCAGAAATGGGGACTCTGTGGTGTGACTGATGGGTGTGATGGCCGTGGCTTGTCCCACAGAGCTGCCCTGTCCCTGGCTGGCTCTGAGCACTATTAAAATGGTTTTTTGAGCTGCTTGTCCTGGTGTGATTCTGCAGCAAAGGCCCCAGTGGGTTTCTCTCTGCCCTGGGGGAACTCCTCGCGTTTTTCTCCTGAAAGAAGTGCCAGGTGAGCTTTGACTTTGGCTGGAGCACTGCTGGGCTCTCAGTGCCACCCCTCCCGTGTGACTCCTGTGTCCTCTGCCGCCGCAGCTCCAAGCTCTGGGTGCTTTTTTCTGCTCCCGCTCTGGCTGTAATGTTAAAAGGGTAATACGAACCACTTTAAATGTGATAACTTCCCGCCGGTATTGTTGCAGGAGATAAGAGCAGAGCCGCGCTAAGCGCCGCTTTTGAATTCACTTATCAGTGTTTAAGCAGGCGCTTCGCTGTCCCCATCCCTGCCACCACCTGCGCTGGGGCTGCTCGGGGACAGCCTGGCCCGGGGGATGGGACCCTGCTCAGCTCTGACCTTGCAGCTCTCATTCCCGGCAGGAAAAGGGGCCTGGATGGGGATGTGCTGCAGGAAAAGTGCAGCAATCCCCGAGGAACAGCTCCTGCCTGCCCTGAGAGGCTGTGGCGTGGTGGTGACACCTCCTGGAGCTTGGGGACAGCAGGACAGTCCCTTCCTGGGCAGGGCAGGGCTGTGCATCACCAGTGTCCCCAGTCCCAGTGTTTATGGACACAACCAGGGTCATTCCCACCAAGTGCTCCTAATGCTGCCAATTAACAGCAAGTGAGATCTTCCCTCCCCCCCCTACCCCACCAGAATATTAATTCTTTATTAATTCATGATACAGCTGCTAATTAGTACCTCCACAAATGGGCATTACACCTTAGCAAAACACTCGGAGGTGTTTTGGGGACTGGGCTGTGCAGAGGGAGGGACAGAGGGTTGTGTTAATCCTCTCCCCCCAGCCCCGCCACAGCCAAGAATTTCAACTTTCAGACAAACAACTTCATTTACAAGTGTGTCTCTAATTAGCTGCAGAATTAGTAAAGCAGAGTTTTCCCCCCATAGATCGGCCAAACCCCCGGGGGAGGCTCTGGAATGGAGAGAATCGCATTTCCAATTATTTTGTTGAATTGCTAATTTAGTTATTGTGCCTGGCGTAATTGTGATGGGTATTGGGTGTGCAATTCAATTTGTTTTAAATATTTGTGGGAAGGCTGATCAGTAATGGAGCTGACCTATTTCATGGCCCAAATTGAGAGAAGAGACTAAAACAAAAAACAGCTACAAAGCCCCAGTTTGTCTCAGTTTTTATTTTGATGTCTCTCATCCCTCTTAAGACTGTTGATGCAACAAAAGGTTTACATTAAAAGATGATGGCACTTTGATCTTGGGCTTTGGAGAGCTTACGGCTTTGGTACGTCTTTTCTTGGCATTTTAATATGTAGATATTTTAGGCTAAAGAGTTTTAAATGTGATGCTGGAGTTCAGCAGGGTCTGTCCTCTCACCACCCCCCAAATTTTAACTATCATCATTCTGGTTTGAGAAACGTGAAAGGTCAGCTGCTGGAGTTGTGTTGGCAGATTGAATTCTCCCCTTTGATGCTGGGATGTCCCAAAGGTGGTTGTGGATCAGCTCCTGGTTAGCCAAAGCCCTGCTGGGGCCTTTCCTGTGGGCTCCTACTGGGGAAAAGATCTCCCACATCATCCAGGCCAACCATCCCTGCCCACAGAACCCTGGGAAGAGGATCCTGATGTTCTCCCACCTCAGCAGCAATCCCTGGGGTTTGGGGTTTTTCTCCCCGTTTGTCCCATTCACTGTGATGTTAAAAATAATCACAGAGGACGGGAATGTGGAGTGGACCAAATCAGGCTGGGAGACACCTGGGGAGGAGCAGAGCTGTGGGATGAGCTGAGAGCTCAGTGAGGGCACAGTGCAGGACAGGAGGTGACAAATTCCACTCGCAGCCACACAGCTGTAATTCATTCTTTTTATTAAAAGAAATTGAGGTAAGTGAAATACTTCAGCACCAGCGAGAACCGTTCGTACCCAGGGTGTTTCCCCCACCCTGCCCCCCAGTGACCCCAAACAGCCCTGGGGACATCACAGGAGCTGCTGCCACATTGCCCCAGCAGCTCCAGAGCCCCAGGGCTGCTGCCAGGCCCCGATGTCACCCAGCAGCTTCCTTTGGAGCAGCTTTGCCCCCGGATGAAGGGCCTGAGCCGGTGCTGGAACACTGGAATGGGGAGCTGAGCTGCTCGGGGACACTTCCCATTGCACCTGCAGATGTCCTGGGAAAGGGACTCTGGTGACAGGGCAGGAGGAGCCCCACCAGTCCCGGTCCTGCCTGGCTGACACATTCTCTGTCCGTGTGTCCTGCTGCAGCCCACCCTGGCGTAAGCAAAAGCATCTTTGGGGCTTGTTCAGGGGGCTCTAGTGGAAAAAAAAATCTCTTAAATCAAATTAGGGTTCTTAACTATTAAGAAAAAGCAAGTCCTGCAGGTGGCCGAGCTCTGCTGGCCACGGGCAGGGGAGCAGTGACCCTGGGCTGGCACCTCCAGTCACTGGCACCACAGGCAGAAGGGCTGCATTGCACTTCGGGAGGAAACACGGAGAGGTGAGAGGCACTGGCAGCATCATTGATTAATTCTCTCATAAAAACAGCCCTTCTGATGTACCGTCCTGCTGACCTACAGCCCTTCCTGCTGGACTGAAGGAGGGACTGGAAAATCTGAATTCTTCCAGGACCATCATTGGTGTGAGCCCAGGACTGTGTGAGGGGTGGGCTGTGCTTCCCTCCAGCACTGCAGCTTCTCTGAGCTTTTGGTACATAAAAAACATCTAGAAAGAAGTTGGGGATGTGGGCTGGGTCAGCCTGGGGGAAACTGGGCAGCTGCCACCCCTTCCTGCACTCACCTGCCACCCAATTATTCCTGACCATGGAATGAGATAACCAAACCCCACTTTTTTTACATTTCCACCTGCCCGGGTGAGTTAACAGCACAGGCAGCTCTGGGGCAGGACAGGATGGAGAAAAGCTCTCCTCAGATCCTCAGACTGAGATTTCCTTCTGCAGTTCCTTCTGCAAATCCTGCTGGGGGATTTAGCTCTGTCCTTTCTCTTCACTCACCTCAGCTGCCTGGATCTGCGTCCTGCTACCCCAGGGAAGGGATGAGCACTTTACACCAGGGATACACAGTGGGGCTGCCCTGGCTGTTAGCCCTGGAAACAAGCAGGGAAGGGAGAGCAGAAATGCTGAGCAGCTGCACTTTGGTCTCTTGTACCTCCTCCCAGAAGGGTCTCTCACATAATTCTGTTCTGAAGGAATTGGGCACAAAGGCAAAGCGAGGGGCATTCAGCCCCCCAAAATCCTGCCCCCCAAAACCCTTCGCAGCCCTGGGGAGCCCGGGAGCCTCCTGGGGACACAGGGACAGCCCTGGCACAGCAGCTAAAGGCTGGTTTTCCTCTACCTACGAGACAAGACAGACATGGGACACACAGATCAAATCACCACTGACAGAGAGTGACACACAGATCACCACTGACAGAGCCAGGGGCTGCGGGGGTCCCCAGGAAGGGGACAGGGGACATTGGCACTTGTCAGCGCGGAGCTGCCGCGGCCGGACGCGGGCAGGGGGACAGGAGGGCAGGGTGTCCCTGCAGGACAGGGTGTCCCTGAAGGACAGGGTGTCCCTGCAGAGCCCTGCCCTGCCGTGCCAAGGCCTCTCGGTACCGCAGCACCTTCATCGCCCGGCGGGGCTCGGCCAGCCCCGCGCTGTTCAATAAATAAGGTACAGGAGGACAGCGGGGACTCAGTTCCGCAGGCGCTTGTGTTTACACATTTTCCTCGTGTCCCTGGCCAGAGGACACACTTCCTCTGGTCGGCCTGATTTGAAAAAATAAAACTGTCACTGTGGCAGCGTTCCCTGAGCCTCCCCGGCGCGGTCGGGCGGCGTTGGCCGAGCAGACAAAGGGCAATTCCCAGCTCCCGGTTCCTCCTGCGCGGCGCCGGGCAGGGCAGTGTGGGAATCGATGTTCTTACGTGGAGGAAGGAGAGTCCATTGTGGAGAGGATCCGCACGACCTCGGCCCGCTGGGTGGGGGAGATGTGCTGGGTCATGTGCACGATGGAATCCATGGCAACCTCGGGATTGGCCTGGACCAGGCTGCGGAGAGGAGAGAGGTGGGTGAGGCACTCGCTCTGGAGCTTCCCGCAGCTCCCAGCAGGAATCCCGGGGGGCTGGAATGTGGGGCTGGGCTGGGAGCAGCTGAGAGCTCCCCAGGGTGTTTCATTAGCTGGTGGCAGGCAGGTTCAGCCACCCAGGGATGGAATCCTGAGCGTGTGGAGCCTGGGTGGCTGCAGAGGGCAGGAGCTCTGGAGCCATCCCTGCTCCCACCACCCCAATCCCCTCCAGGCCATCTCCAAATTCCCATTCCCAGGCAGAGCCTCGCTCACCTCCTGATCTGCTTGAGGACATAATCCCTGGAGATGTATTTGATGTTCTCCTCCACCACCGAGCGAACTCCCTCCTCCTCTGTCAGCTGCTTCTCCAGCCACTCCACCAGGTCCTTGTTGCTGTCCCACAGGTAGGCCTGCAAAACCCCACAGCATCAGCCACTGCCCTAGCCCTGCTCCCTCCCCAAATTCACCCCACAGGTACTGCGCTGGCAGCTGTGGGTGACAATCCGTCCACAAACACACCTAACAATTAGCACAAGGTCAAAAATCATACATTTCTTTTGCATCTCCTGCCATGAACACGATGGAAGGGCACCAAGGAGGTGGTTGGTCAGTGCTGCAGCAAAGGAGCCGCATCAGTCCCAGGGGCTGTCCCAGACAAATCCCAGTTTCCCTGGTTATCAGCTCCCCACATTCTGGTGGAACACAGCTGACCCTGAGATGCTCCAGGGCTTCTCCCAGTGCTAAACCTTCCTGGGGCCCCAAAATCTCCAGCCTGACCCAGTGCTGGTGTCCCCAGCAATCCCAGAATCCCCCAAACTTGGGGCACAGCAGAGCAGCTCAGGGGGTCTGCAACCCTCAGCCCCTTTTTGCCTTTCACAAGATCATTTCACCTGATATTTGCTAGATAGTTGGCTGTGTAATAACTCAGGAGTGTGTGAGCCCCTAACAGCCTTCTCTCCTCTCCTCTCATTTTCTTTACAAATCATTTAAGAATCGTTTTGTTAATGGTTTCCGGAAAAGCAAGTACTGCCATTAGCACTCATTCATATTTATGTCATTTTATTTGGGTAATTAAACACAAAGCTCCTCATTTAAAGGTGCACTATCCTTCTCTGTTATCACTAACCGAGTCAAAGGCAGAATGACAATGAGCTGGGTGGGTGACACTGTGGTGGCACCTCCCTGGCACCCCTGAGCAGCCAGAACCTGCCACCCCTTTGGGCCACAGAGCCAGGGAATCACAGATTCCTAGGGCTGCAAAAGCCTCTGAGACCATCGAGTCCAACCATCCCAGCACTGCCCAGGCCACCCCTGACCATGTCCCCATGTCCCCAAGTGCCACATACATTCCAGGGATCTAGGTGCAGCCACAGCTTCTCTGGTCATTCTGTGCCTCCCCACCCTCCCAGGGAGGAATTTCGGGTTCAGAGCCCATCCCTGCCCTGACACACTTCATAAACCTCAAGATTATTTTATTTTCTTTCACATGATGTCTCTGACTGTCTCAGCCCAGTGATGTCACTTCAAGATTTTGCTTATTTCATTGTTTTTCCTTATTATGATTTGGAACTGGTCGGGTTTCACTCCCTGCCATGCAGCAACATCCCCTGCATACAAAGGAAGATTCCAGGGAAGGGGGAAAAACCCAACCCGGGAAGCTGATAGAGCCACAGACCTGTGTAAAGCTCCATTTACCCAAGAATCCCAAAGCTTTTAGTTTAGGAGAATATTTAATACTCTTATTAATCATTTTTAATCCGTTTGCTTTTAATTAAGAAACAGCATGATGCTTCCCTATCAACATATGCCAGGGAGCAGATTAATTGTGGCTTAAGATAACTCTCCTTGATTGGTGTAATGTATTAGCTAACGAGCTGCCTGCTTTTGGAGAGCTCAGGCTCTACCTTGGAAAGGCTGCTGCCCTCCAGAGAACATTCCCCCTTCCCTGGAACCCCTGGGTGTTGGGGACTTTAAAAACAGAATGAAGAAAAAAAAAAAAAACCAAAACAATACAATAAAGTAGAATGAAGTAAAATAAATACAATAAAGTGAAATAAAGAAAGTATCGTAAAATATAAAAATCTAAAAATAGAATAAAGTAAAATAAATAGAATTAAGTGAAATAAATAAAGTGACATAAAGTAAAATAAAATGAAACAAATAAATAATATAATATTTAAGAAATAAATAAAATAAAGTAAAATACAAGGAGATAAATACATTAAATAAAATAAAACCAGATGCAATAAAAAATAGAATAGAATAGAATTAAAATAAATAGAATAAAACAGAACAAAATAGAATAGAATAATAAAATAAAATATAAAATGAAATGAAATACTGAGATTGGAGGCTTGTGACAAAACCAACCCAAGAGCAGCTCCAGAGGTTGCCCTTCAGAGACTGCAAGGTGAGCACAATTCAACCAGAAATGCCCCCCATCCCCACACTGCAGAGGGCAGGGGGTCAGGGTGGCTGCCCTGGGCACAGCAGGACAGGGTGACCTCCCCTGAGCCCTGGCAGGACACAGCCCAGGTGACCTCCCTGACTGACCTTCACTGTCCCCTCCACCTCGACGAACCAGCGGCGCAGCATGGCCTGGATCTGCCCGTCTGTCAGCTCGGGGTTGGCGTCGTGGATCTTCTTCTTCACCACATCCTCCAGCAGCAGCCGCCGCAGCCGCCAGTAGAAGAAAGTTCGGGAGGTTTTCCAGTCCAGGACATCCTGCATGAGGCACAGGAGAAGGGCAAAGGAGTGAGGGACAACAGTGACATGGAGAAACAGAGACACCTCATTGCCAAAGGGAAATGCAGGCTGGGTCTCATTGTGTCCTTGGTTACACCCCTGGCACAAGGAGACTCCCAGGGCTGAGCTTGGGGGATTCCCACTGTCACACCAGGGCTCACCAGGAGCTCCACAGAACCACGGATGGTTTGGCTCCCAGCCCATTCCCAGGAAAGCTCTGGAATACTCACGGTGATGGCTCCTTTCTCCTGCATCCTGCCGGGGGTGTCGTGCAGATCAGCGAACTGCATGGCCACCTGCTGGTACATGGGGATCAGGAACTCCTCCCGCTCCTTCAGCTTGGCCTCCAGCTCCTTCCTGTCAGCTGGGCTCAGCTCGGGGGTGCCTGAAAGCACAGACACAGCTCAGAGCCTGTGGGGAGCTCAGGGGGTGCAGCTCCAGGCAGTCCAGAGGTTGGGAAAGCCAAAGGACAATGCTCAGAGCATCAGCTCCCAGCAAATCTCAGTGGTCCAGCCCAGATTTTGTGCCACAGATCCTCAGGCAAGAGCTCTGAGGTTGTTTTCACCATGGAAACTCCATTCCATTTAAATGCCAATGATCTAAGCCATCAATTAAGTGACATTTACGGGACTTACTCCTAAAAAAGAATAATGTCCCAACACGCTGTTCATTTAGCGCAAAACACAGACCATGTCAAAGCACCTTCACCACTGCCAGCTCTCCTTTCAGCTGCTTCCTGCCAGAACCCACTCCAGGAGCCCTGGAATTACAGCAGGGAGCCAGAGCAATCCCAACCCAACTATTCCGCCTTAAACCACTGGGCAGAGGCTTTACACAAACCCCAGCAAGAGGGACCAACTTCCCCCAGTGCAGAATCCAAGGCTGGAATTCGCTGTCCTGGGCCCAAACTGGCTCACAGAGGTGATCAAACTCATGCAAGGAGATTCCAGCACAGGCTCCTGAGCATGAAGATCAGACACAAATCTGTTCTCAGGAAGCCTCTAAAGCACAGCTGGAAGCTGAGACAGCACCCTGGGGACATCATCCCACTGCACCTGCAGGATGCTCCTGCTCTTCCCATGGCTCATTCCCACAGGCATGATAATCCAGGGCTGCTGCTCCAAAGGATGAGCTCCCCAGTGGCCTGAGCACTCCAGTGCCTGCTCACACACCCTATATTTCTATTTTTCCAAGGCACAGGCCATCCAGACCAAGATCCTTCCCAGAGAAGGAATGTTTTTATGAGCTCACCAATATAAATGTTACCTAACCCTTCAGATGCGAGTAAGAAGGTTTTAATTAAGAGAAGCTCCCCTTCTAACCTTCAGAATAAAAAATTATCTAGATTTCTCCACGCTGAACTCCCAGGCTCCCTGGTTTTAATGGCAACACAAGCACTTCAGGCAGCCCAGCTCGTGAATTCCTGCCCCTGCCACCGAGTCCACCCAGCCAGGCCCAGTAATGATTTAGGTGAGATTAACAAATATGTCAATGTCTATTTTCTGCTTAATTTAAAAGCAGCGTCTATAAAGATTTTTGACTTCTGAACCCTGTTCTCCTGGAAGAAAGAAGGTAACAATGAGGAGGGGGGATAAAGAGTGATTATCCCATCATCGATCGTTTGTCAGGAGCATTTCTTATTCACTGGACTATTGTAAAAAGCTAAGCTCTCGATCAATCCCGTAAGCCCCCTGTACAATTAAATATCTTGGAATGGTTTTCTTTCTTTCCTAGTCAGATCTTGAGGCCTCAGGGTTTTTCAGAAAGCCTGGGCTTTATTTATTTATTTCTTGGGGAAAGAAAAAAAAAAGAAAGGAAAAAGAAGTCTCCTTCCACAAATCTTATCCTGGCAAGGAGAGGGGAGTTAAAATATGGGATTCCTTTGCTCTAGAGGTACTTGACAGTTAATGAAACTGTTAAAGTTTAAATCATAGGAACATTATAGACCTCTAGGTATGGATTGGCTGCTAATCAATAGGGAAACAAAAGGAGCATTGCTCCAGACGGTCCCATTCCATGAGGAGTGAGCCTGGCACACAGGTGGGGACAACCAGAACATGAGTGACCTTCCTGAGCTGGCAGGGAGCACAGCACACTCTCCAGGACAGCTCCTCAAGTGCCAGGAAACATCCCATTCCTCCTGGACTGCAGCTGGCTCTGCAGCCTCCATGGCCCTGTGGCTCCAGAGAGTGCCAGGATGGGAAAGGGATGGAAAACATCTTCCTCCTGCTGCCAACACCCCCAGAGCTCATCCCACCCACGGGGGAACACACCAACACCTCTGGGCTCCACACTCTCTTCTTCTTTAATCAGGACCAAAACTGCCTTAACCAAACTGAAAAGATGCCCTGGGGAAGCAGCAACTCTGAGGTGCCACCTCATTTCCACAGCTCCCACCTGAATCTCACCTACTCTTCTTGCCAGACACAATTTTTTTTCTCTCCTGTGAGGGTGGGGAGGCACTGGCACAGGATGCCCAGAGAAGCTCTGGCTGCCCCTGGATCCCTGGCAGTGTCCAAAGCCAGGCTGGACAGGGCCTGGAGCAGCCTGGGACAGTGGAAGGTGTCCCTGCCATGGCAGGGGTGGCACTGGATGAGCTTTAAGGTCCCCTCTAATCCCAGCCATCCTGGGCTATGAAATTCAGCAAAGACACCCAAAATGCCAGCAGTGTCCAGGCTGCCCAGGCAAGTCCCTCCCAGCCCAGCTGGGGAGAGCTGCTCCAGAGGGGAGAGGGAAGGTCACTGGGAGCCACTCACGTCCCTGGAGAGACAGGCATTTTTGGATTGTCTCTTGTTTCTTTAAATGAGATGGGCTGTAATTGCTTCACTAAATATTCAGCAGGATTTATGTCAGAAAGGTGCAGCATGAACAGCCAGTGAAGGTCACACATGCTCGTGGCACAGGCTGGAAATATCCTTGTACAGCAGCTCCTGTGATTCCCACCCCTGTCCCTTCCCACTCTTCGCTCCTGAGCTCTCATTTCCGAACAGGTGAAGTGTGGAAGGTACATAATTCCAAAAAAATTCCAACCCACAGCCTCCTGGGAGGATATCCCAGGTGCCAAGTGCCATGGAGGAGCTGACAGAAAGCAGGACTTGCTCCTGGAGCCTTGTGATTGTGAATTAACACCAATTTAAATGCAGCAGCACCTGCACATGGAAGCAGCTACTGAAACCAGCACTGCCTAAAAACCAAATATTACAACCTGACTGTGTTTACCCAACACTCCACAAGAGATGGAATCAAAAGAGCAGTGTTTCTCCCTGCTTTTCCTGAAAAACTGGCAGCTGGGGTCAGTTCTGGCCCTGCAACCCAAAATATTTATTTCCAGAGAGGAACTCTTGTGCTGAAGTGGAGCTGAATGATGAATACTTAAGTGTTCACTCATTATTTGGAAATTTAAAAATTTAAATTTAAAGACAATTTTGGATACTCTTTCTCCAAACAAAGTCTGACCCAAGCCCCAGCAGCACAGACTGACTGCCAAAGGGAAATTAAATAAATTAAACAAATAAAATTAGAGATGCATTCCAGCACACAAGCAGCACTGCACAGGACCAACAAGGAGGACATTCCCACTATCACAACATGCATCAGGTGATGGTTGGATGCTGCCCTTCTCCGACCAGAAACATTGAAATGCAATATCCAATCTTGCTCTAACTGGAGCCATTTTGCCATTCCCTTCACTCCTACTCCATCCCATTCTGCACCCATCTCTCTGTGCCTCTGACACGAGGCACGGAATTCATGTGGCACCACTTGTTTTCACTCCACTCCTACATGATTTAGTCTAATTGTAATAAATAAATAAATAAATAAATAAAAATCTCTGTATTTTTAACTCTGGCCCCAGGCTCACAGTCAGCATTGCTCCCACACTTCTGGGTGCTCCCAGCTGTCCCTGCACACCTATTCCATGTAGGAATGTTCTCTGGGGCAGGAGAAGGACCATCCTCTCTCCCCTGCCCTTTGCTCTGCGCCGCTCAGAGCAACCCAACTCTGAGTGACACCTTAATAAACCACAGGGCTAATCAACATTGCAGCAATCGTGCTGGAGAATTGATAATGAACAGATTTATGTCAAATTATTCAATATCTGCCAGCCTTCCCTGCTCTCCCACTCCCCAACTGCCAAGTCCAACCCCAGCATCTCCCAGCCGAGCCTGGATGGGAGAGCATCTCCCTTCCACCACTCTCTGGAGCTCCAGGGAGGGATGACAGCCACTCAGGGGTTAAAGAGAGGCAGTGAACCCCCAGCTAATGAGTAAGAATTCAGCAGGCAGTGTAAGATAAATGGAGCTTTCTCTGCTTCTGCTGGAGTCAGCATGAACTGCGGCCCTGCGGCTTGTTTGTGGCAAATGGAGTGCGCGAAATATCAAAGGGCAGTGATCCAGAAGAAGACCGACTTTGACAAATTTTAAATTGGCCAGAAAGAAAACCAGCAAAAAAAAAAAAAAAAAGGAAAAAAAAAGGAAAAAAAAAAAAGAAAAAAAATTATGCAATTCAGTATGTCCTGCAATCTTGGCTTTCCTGCTCTGGTATGGAATTAGTGGCAAAACAACAGCAATGATCACCCGATGCTGGGAGCAATTACGATCCATCTCAGGGAGATGCTTATCAGTGACTGAAGCTTTTAGAGCTCTCCCTATGTACAGTTGTAAGTGACTTGCTCTTGTGTTGCAGTCATTTTAATTAAAGTGTATGGAGTTTGCTGGGAGTAATTACCCTGTAGAGGAAGAGGGAAAAAACCCCAACCAGGCTCCTGCCTGCTCACATGGCGCTGGGTTTTTGAGGCTCTTGGCAGAAAATCCTATCCCATCTTTCCCCCTGTGGTTTTTCCAGTGTCCCACAGGATTTAAGGGTGCTCTGCAGGTGTCCTGCACCCACGCAGGATAAACAAACTTGGATAAAAAGTTGCTGCCTTGTGCTGCTCTGCAAAACCCAACCTGCCAACCTGCTTCTTACCCAGGAAACAATCAGCACAGGCAGAGAAAACAAAGAGCCAATGTAAGATCATCAAAAAATAGAGAAAATGCCTGGGATCAATCCAAGCCATGGGCAAAACCTGCTCTGCAGCCAGTGCCCTGATCCCAGCACCCCCTCACCCTTCACCCTTTATTATTCTCCTCCCGAGGCATATCAGGAGGGTTGTTTTGTATATAAACTGTTGCCCTGCCATAAATTAAAAAAAAGCCAAATAATAAAATGTAACTGCAGCAATAGCCAGGATTTATCAGTCATTTGCAGAACACTTTTCCTCCTGAAGGATCCCAAAAGGCTTTATAAATTCAAGCCATACCCACATCGCACGCTTCTCCCTCCACTGAAATGTAGTCAATTTTGGAGGTAAAAGGAGGCTCTGTAAGATTATACTCTTATAGTAAGAGCTAGTGAAGAACTATTTAAAGAGCCTATTCCCCTGAGAGAGAACATATCTGATATTAAGTGCATTTTGCTGAACACTCTGTATTTTGGGATGTTGAGTGTACAGCAGGCGTTGGGATCACTTGGAGCGGAAGGCGCAGTAATAACACCAGCCCTTATGCCAGCACTGAGCTCTGCACACCCCCTGTTTACAGAGACAGGGACAATATTCCTTATTCCCTGAAAACTGAACAGCACATGGATATCATTACTGCAAACTACCCCAGACACTCAGGGACAGTCCAGCAGCCCAAAATGTCTTTGATCAAACCCTTGGTTACGTGAGATGATGCTCGCTGAAGGTTTGGCCTGCGAGGTTTTAGTGAGGTCAGCAATTGCTGAGCTGGAAATTAGACTCAGGCCTTTGTAACAAGGGTCTGCCATGAGATCCAGTCAATAAAATATAGTAAAAAAAAAGAAATCAGCTCAAAACCCCACTATATTGCACACCCTGGGTATGCTGAGCATGCATGACTATCATCTCACATGTACACATGTGCAGTGGTCTCCTCTGGCTTTCTTCCCAAATGACACAACAGTGAATAAAACTGAAAATGGCTTTGATGAAATGCCTCAGTGCCCCTCTGTGAGGGTTTCCCACATCTCAGTGTCCCCACAAGGTGTCCCACACCCAGTGTCCCTCAGAGGTGTCCACACCTAGTGTTCCCAGGAGGTGTCCCACACCTCAGTGTCCCCTGGAGGTGTCTCACACCCTGGTGTCCCACACCCCAGTGTCCCCAGGAGGTGTCCCACATACCGAGGCGCTCGGCCAGGCGGATGTACACTGGGTCCACCCGGCGCATTGTCTTCACCAGGTCCTTCCTGCGGAATTTGATCTCCACTGTCCCCTCTGGCTCCAGGATCCCTCCTCTGGAAAAGGGAAAAGGGAAAAGTGAGGCACTTGTAGGTCAAAATAGAATGGTTCAATGTTAGCTGGAAAGCATGTGGAAAGTAAGAGAATGCTGAGGGAGACAAAACAAAGGGAGAACCTTTAGCTCTGGTTCATCCAGGCCAAAAACCCACACGAGCTTCCCCCTGGGGAGTGTCCGACCCCACAGAAACAAACCATCCCAGGCCACAGCGAGCACCCCAGGCAGTCCCAGGAGGTCCCAGGAGCCGTACCTGCTCTCCCTGTCGGCGTACATCTCCATGTGGCGGGGGTTGATGGTGGGGTCGATGACCACCCAGGAGCCGCCGCGCAGCTCGCCCCTGCGGCGGGATGTAGATGAGCACGGGCTGCCGGTACTCGCGCAGGCCGTCCACGATGTAGGCCCCGAACTTCAGCACCTGGTCGTACATGTCTGCGGAGAGAGTGGGGTGGTTCTAATGACTCCACGATGGTGTGGTGAAGACACTTCATTGCAAACACCCAGGGTTCTTAAACTGTTAGTTTGTTGTACTTGTGAGGCACAACGAATGTGTTTAACCAACCACCACAGGACACGACAGGAACAGGCCTCAGGCGTAACCAACCACCAACCCCACGGTGTGCCACTGATTGTTCTAATAACTGCTTTACAAGTATGGAACTTGTCTTTCACCTCTAGTTTAGCTGAGTCATTCCCAGAACGCTTTTCTAGTTAGCCAAAGGAACAGAAGTGAGCAAGGATTTTACAAGGGCAGCAAGGCCCTCACTTTGCTAGAGCTGGTCATACACGTCTGGGGAGAGACAGAGCTGGTCATACATGTCTGGGGAGAGACAGAGCTGGTCATACATGTCTGGGGAGAGACAGAGCTGGTCATACACGTCTGGGGAGAGACAGAGCTGGTCATACATGTCTGGGGAGAGACAGAGCTGGTCATACATGTCTGGGGAGAGACAGAGCTGGTCATACATGTCTGGGGAGAGACAGAGCTGGTCATACATGTCTGGGGAGAGACAGAGCTGGTCATACATGTCTGGGGAGAGACAGAGCTGGTCATACACGTCTGGGGTAGACAGAGCTGTCATACATGTCTGGGAGAGACAGAGCTGGTCATACATGTCTGGGGAGAGACAGAGCTGGTCATACACGTCTGGGGAGAGACAGAGCTGGTCATACATGTCTGGGGAGAGACAGAGCTGGTCATACATGTCTGGGGAGAGACAGAGCTGGTCATACATGTCTGGGGAGAGGAAGGGTATAAGTGTGGGGAAAGGACACAGCCTGGAGTCACAGCTCAGCAGTGCCCCAGCCTTGGACACTTGCAGGGATCCAGGGGCAGCCACAGCTTCTCTAGGCACCCTGTGTCTCACCACACTCAGAGAGAAGAATTTCTTCCTAATACCCAATCTGAATCTACCCTCCTTCAGGTTAGGGTCATTCCCCCATCCCATCAGTCCATGTCCTTGTGAAAAGTCCCTCTCCAGCCTGCAGGATGTCCCCAGATCAGTTCCATGGAGCCACAGAGCTGCAGGCTGTCAGTTCTCAGCAGCTGCTCTACACCAGGGATGCTCCATCCCTGCCCTCCCAGCCCACAAGCATCCCCACCATTTGGGAAATCAGGTATGTCTGTACTGCCAAATTTCAGACTTACTACCCTGGACCTCTCCCATAACTCATGTAATGTGAACAAAATGCACCTAAGGGCAGCAGAGCTTTTCCAGATCTTCATAAAAATGTGTGCGGGGAGGGATGGGGAACAGCATTCTGCTCTTCTTCCATTAAAATTTGTTTAAGGCATTTTGCTCAAAATTAATAAGAACAACTCCACTGTGTAAAGACAGTACATTGAAAATATCAGCCCCAAAGGTGATTTAAATAAAAGAGAAAAAGGGAAGGCAGAAGAATTTCTATGAGATGATATAGTTTCTAATGGATACAGTTTGTAATGGAAACGGGCACTCTTGAATATATATATTTTGTTAAATATAATTATATCTAGAAGTATTAAATCAAAATACAAGAAATGAAAAATAGTTATTAGGCTCATCTAGCCCACCTCTTTGTTCACACAGGACCGTTTCTTCCACAGTGCTTTTGAAAGCTCCCATTTAGAAACCCCAAACAATAAATCTACTGCTTCTTTAGGGGCATTTCTGCAGCCAAATAGATGAGATTTCCCTCAGAACTCCGCCAAACTTCCCCTCCCTCCCCATTAATTTCATGTCACTACCCCTTGTACCACCCCACAGAATGTCTCCACTCCTTCAGGGCTCACTGCAAACAGCAGGAGGATTTTCAGTGGGGTTTGTCCTTAGACACTCCAGGTATCCATCCCTCTTCTCTCTTCCAACTCCCTCCATCCTTTGGGTTCTTTGCTTACATCCTCCCAGTCTGCCTCATGTTTTCTGGCCATTAAAATACCAGTGCAGGGAAAATTAAGGAGCTGCATTTATGTACCTCACACCTGCTGTAATAGGAACAGTCTGAAAACACTGAGACACTTTTATTCATCTAAAATCCTTCTATCCCTTGAGAAAAGCCTCATTTCTGGGGAAGAAAGAGACTCCAGCCAAGGTCCCCTTGTCATTTAACCCTCATTTTAGTGTTAAGGATTAGCATGAACATAATTAAGCAATTAACTCTTTGGGAAACACACACCCTTTTATATTTTATATTTCATAGTGTATATATATACATAATAATGTATATATATATATATATATATATATGTATGTATATATATACGCAAGCAAATATATATATATTTATATATACATTAGTACCACAGGCACTGATATGATCTCTCCATTTCATTTCCAAGGTCATTGCCCAAACACCCAAGAAAAGGAATTTCATGTTATTTAAGAGATATCAAATGCTGACAAAGAGAATAACAATTTATTCCCTCTAATTGGGAATAAACATAAATCCCAGCAGAGACAGTGGTGACTGAGAACCAAACAAAACTCCAACCTTTCCCTTTGTCCTGAGCAAAGAAAAAGACTCAAAAGGGGTGACAAATTTATTACTAATTATACAATTATTTTATTATGTAGTGCTAGTAATAAACCACTTGAAGTACTTTCAGCTAATTCTAGTGTTAAGAAAATAATTGCTTGATTCAAATTATTTTAACTGAATTAATTCTTTACTAGACATTTTTTACTAGTGCTACATAATAAAATGATTGTGTAATTAGCAATACATTTTTCACTCCTGCCACGGCTATATATTTTACTCAGGTGAAATGCAGAAAAGAGCAGCACTAATTGTTTGAACAGGGCAGACGGAGGAGGAGCAGAGAAATTGGGGGAACTCGATGCTTTCTCAGAGTCTCAAATCTCCCTCAGGTTTACTATGAGGCATCAGGAACGTGTTTTCTTTCCCAGGTGCCATCAGGTGGTCAGGGAAGTATTTCTGTGCCTATGGATCTTTTGGGATCAGCCAAGTTCAGTCCTTCTGGGACCCTGCACTACAGCACTGCATTGCCCTGCAATGTCCCAGCAGCCTTAGGGTCCTGATGAAGCATTAAAACCTCATATTTATTATTATTATTAAAGGAGAGATGCTGCAGGATGTGCCCAGGAGAGCAGAGCTGGTTGTGTCCACCCCACATGGACACCCAGCCTGCAGGAGGTGTTCCCATCTCCCTGTGTGCCAACCCTGCCCCTCCAGAGCTGCAACACATCCCACTGATGCCTGGAACATCAGATGGGACCCGAAGGCAAACACCAGGCAGTATCAGCCAAGACACCCCACAAACTCATCCCACACAACCCCCACAGCTCAGCATCTGTGGAGCCCCAGCTCCAAACCGGCCTTGTCACTCCACTGAATTATTTTATTTTATTCTTTTATTATTATTTATAACCCATCCCGGGCAAAAACGAAGAGTAAAGCAGGAGCCCCGAGCAGGAGCAGCGGTTCAGTGCCGGGGGATTTGCATGTGCTCAGCCCACCCCTGCCGAGCCCAGGACCCTGGTGCTAATTTCCAGGGAATTTCACGCTTCATGTCTCCCAGTCGTGGGTCAGCGCCGGTTCGCCCAAATGAACCCCTGCCAAATGGCTCCTCCACCGCAATATTCCAGCCAGTTTTTTATAATTTAATTTTGCATTATGCTCAAGAGCCTTCTGGCCACGGAGAGGGCTCGTTGGGGAAGCCACCACCACGAGCTGCCTTGATTTAGGGCATTATTTATTTATTTTACGGCAGGAATTAGACCTCCCAGGCCGACTAGGAAAGAGGGGGTTTATTTTTTTCCCTCTTTTTTTTTCTCCCTCCCCCTTCACTAATGTCAATTTTCAGCATAGCAAGAGCTGTCTCTAATCTTTTCCTACTCATTACACACAATTTTGGAGTCATTTTACCCACAGTGCAGTCGGCTCCTGGCAGTGTGTTTGTGTGCACTGAGGGGTGGCATAATTGTTTATTTTCCCTCCCTGCATAATCCCCAGCCAGCACTGAAACCAAAACTGCAAACAACTCCCCAAGGGACACCGAGAGTGTCAGGAGACACCAGCAGCAAGCAGGAGGCTGGAAAATGCACAGAGCAAGGTGCAAACTGCAATGGCTCTGTCCTTCCCTCTCCTCCTCCTGCCAGCTGGGTGGAATAAGTTGGGATGTGAAATAGAAATATTAACATCCTCGTGCTGCCTGTTCCACCTTGGGCTTCTGGTCCCAAATCCAAAGCTACACTCAAGTTTCTGAGGAACCAAGCCAGGCCAGATCTGACATTTTGAGGCAAGATAATATTTAAGGACTAGATCAGGTAAATAAATGAGCTAAAATTACATCAACAACTTCCCAGTGGGTTGTGTGGCTGGGAAAGCAACTCATGGAGGAAGTGCAGTAGCAGCACATAGAGCAGAATCCAGCCTGAAAGTAACACGGATTTCCCAGAGGAAAGAATTCAGGATCCCAACAGCCTCTGCCACCCTGAGAACTTCCACCAGCTCAGTTCACCTGTAACTTCTGTTTTTATAAACACACAGCTAAGAGACCCTGATCTAATATTTTACTTTAAATTTTCCAGTATAAATCTCACATCCTTCACAAAATTTCAAGCAGGACTGTGGTGCTCTGAGCAGCCAAG
Source organism: Entomyzon cyanotis (assembly GCA_024500445.1). Taxonomy (NCBI): domain Eukaryota; kingdom Metazoa; phylum Chordata; class Aves; order Passeriformes; family Meliphagidae; genus Entomyzon; species Entomyzon cyanotis. The sequence continues at coordinate 4,473,403 of JAKEPQ010000673.1, forward strand.
ACAAACTCCCCAGGACACACCAAACTGCTGCTCACCTTTCATCCCCCCAGAGAAGCCTCTCCAGTTGGCAAAGACCATCAGGGGCAGCCCTTCCCTGTTGAAGTCCTTGATAGCCTCGGCTGTTTTGAAGGCAGAGTCAGGGAACCACACCTGCCCAGCCTGCTGGATTATCTGGAGGGAAAAAAAATCCACTGTCAAGCCTTGAAACACATTGATGAAAGAGTTAAAATATAGAAAAATCAACAGGAGCTGTGATGTGGGAAAAACAATGAGGAATATGGCTCATGAAATGTGTAGGATCTGCTTGGCCATGGGAAAATTGGGACAATCCTTTTGTCACCAACTTCAACAGGGGCATTCCCACTAATTCAGCTAAGAAAAGAGAGTGTGGAAAGGCTGACACTGTGATGCTGTAAGGAGGGGAAGGAGAAGAGAAAGAAAAGGAAAACCCTGGAGAGATGATGCAGGGTGTGGAATCAGGCAGGGGAACAGCAAAATGTCAGAGCAGGAATGCCACGAAACATTCCATGACCTTTGCTTGTCACATCTGCAGGGCCCTAATCCTTGCTCCTCACCTGAGTCCTGAGGAAATGTGTGTCCTGCAGGAATGGCCACACAACAGTCCGAGGAATGTTCCCAGCTCACCAGGAATGGCTGCACATTGGTACCACATTGGGGGGGGAAGGAATCCCCTCAAAATCCCCCCCAAGGGTTCCTTCCAGAGGGACATTTGCAGAGGACAAACAGCCAGGAGCACACAGCCCACCCACCTTGGCCTCCGAGTCCAGGTTTGCGGGATCAGCAGGAATGCTGAGCTCCACCGACCTCGTTTCTACGGCAACCACTCCTACAGGTATTCCTCCCAGCCTGCAAACAGGTGAGACAAACACCATTCCTGTTCCTGCTGCTGCACAGTGAGACAGTTTTTCCAATTCACATCCAAACACCCAAGAGAGACAAACAGCAGGAGCAGCATTCTGGCCTTTTGCAGAGTTGAAGCACAAGGCTGGGGAGGTCCAGAGAGGTCACAGTTCTCAAAGCAAAATCTATCCCAAAAATGAGCACATTTCCCTCTAAAAATTAAACACAATAAAGTATACCCTAATTTTGAATGATAAATCCATGGGAAGCTCTAAGATCTTCCCAAAGGCAAAACATAAATATGAAGCTCCAAGGCTTCCCAATCCCTGCTCCCATTTGCCCTAACAGCTGACAAAATCCACCCAGGCTGCAGTGCTGCTGCCTCCCCTCTGATTCCAAAACCTCCCTGTCCCAGGAGATTGGGATGAACCACAGGTAAAACATCTGGGTTTTTCCATCTGTGTTTTGCCCAGATCTGCTCCTGCAGGGTGCAGGGACAGAGGGATGGGCAGGCAGTGCAGGCACCAGGGAGGATCCAAGCCCTCCTTCACACAAAAGCCATGGATGTGCTGAATCCACACTCCCAGGACAGTCCCAGCAGAGCCCCCAGAGCCTCCCCAGCCACCCCAGGCTGATGACACACGAACAGGCAGGGAACAGACAGGGCCCATGTGCACTGAGGGGCTGGAAATATTCCCATTCCCCATGATTAAGAGTCTGCAGGAACCCCGTAATTGCAGAAGCCGTCTTAAATCGGTAACTTATAACTTCTATATTAGGGCCCATGTGACCTAATAAAGAACATCTTTATCCAAGTATTACAGTTATTTATTGAACTTGAAAACAGCTCAAAACAACTTCTGTTTTCCATAATACTTCATATAAATTTTATCAGGCTAGCACATGAAGATGCTACATCTTGTTTTATAGTGTGTCCCTGGACAAGTTGCCATAGAATAATAAAAGACAATTTACAGCCAACAGCACACATATTCCAAACATACATACGAGAGATGAGTTTTGGCAGCACTTACAGTAACAATCCCAGAAGAATACATTCATATTTGTTTTTTTCAAAGTGCCACTGCTTTTGAAAGGAGTCTGTTTCATTTGTGTTATATATCCCTGCTGTGTGAGAGTCCAAAGCCACTCAGAATTTGTCAGAAGAAAGGAACTGCAAGTGAAGCTGAGCATGGACAGAGAGCTTCTGGCTTTGCCAAATCATTGATTTCCACCCCTGGCACACTGCTTAGCCTGGAAGCCTTTAAATTAGAGAATTACAGAGCCATGGAATGGGTTGGGTTGGAAGAGACCTTAAAGGTCATCTCATCCCTTTCTTTCCAGCACTCTCTATTAGATAGATAGATACATATACACACATATATAGAGAGAGAGAAATAACCACAGGATGTTGTGTTCTGGAGAAAAGCAAAACATAACCCAAACTTGATTTCTACAATTGTCTGGAACACTTCTCAGAACTTACCTTGCTCTCCCCACCACGACTGTCTGTGCCCAGGGCTGCATGATCTCCATGAATGACCCATGGTCAAAGAAGCCACTCAGCCACTGCCCTTTCTGATCTGAAGAGAAGGGAAAAAGGGAAATATCAAAGCAGGAAGGAGAGAGGGAAGGAAAAATCAGAATATCAAAGCAGCAACTGAAACTTGCTTAAAAATGCCAACCGGAGAACATGGCACTGTCTTTTTATTTATTTAATTTTAAATAGATGACAATACAAGGGAACATTAGACAGCTGAGCATTTGTCTGCCTTCAGCCATCATGTCTTATTTCATTTCCTAGTCTGCATAAAGACAGCAATTTATCAGCAAAAGCATCATTTATTGTTAAACGATGGGGTTCGGAGAGCAGAGGGACTTCCCATGCTTTTAAATAAATAACTCTGCTTTTTTCAAGACTACAAACATTTGTCAAAAGGCAGTAAAGTCATTAAAGATGTTTTTCAAAACACCTATTTCTATTTAAAAACTTATCTCATATTCTTCTCTTGATCCTGCCTAATCTTTCCTTGAAAGAAGGAATGCTGAAGAAATGCAGGAATTAAATATGAAAATTTCAATGATATTTTAGAACTCAGAGTCAATCACAGAAATCACAACTCTCTGGGGGCTTCTGCTTTGTACTGGGGCTTTGGGAGGCTCAGCATAAAAATAACCCACCAAAAAATCCCCCCAAAACCCCAAATCCCTCCCAGCTTCACCCCTTGGCACAGAGCTCCCGAGGAACTCTTTCCTCTGAACAAGCACCTCTGCTTCTGCAAACCCAAGTCCAAAACCAATTAAAAAGTGGAGATCCGAGCACGCTAACCTCTGCTGACTTAAACAGGATGGAGAGTGTTTTATCAAGCCCAAACTTGTAATTACTGTGTTCTACATTCCTTGCCTCTGTGGCCCCACTGTAAAATGTGACCATCCATTTCAAAATTATCTCTTTATCGCGAGCCCAAAGCTGATCGTTTAGATTCTGGCCTCGTGTCGGGCGTCAGTTTGAAGAATATCACGGCAATATCTCCTCTAATAAATGGCTTTAACTTTTCACCTAGGAGATATCTGCTTTAACTTATCACAGGGAATCATCTGCTTTCCTTAACGCTTCCACTAAATTAAAATCTGAAGTCACTCGATTTGGAAGCCGGCGTTTGCTGCGCCCAGACAGCTGGATGAATTGCTTGAGAGATGATGAAAAAATATTATCCAAAACCAGAAAACTTAGTTTATCACAAATCTCATTTTAGCCCCCCAAACTCATTAATAACAGCAGGAGTAATGGTCACCCTGTTTGCAGCTTGTACCTACACAAGGCTGCACACCCCCAGTGGTGCCAACACAACAATTCCCAAAGATCTGCTGGAATGCTGAGATTCCTGAACATACAGACCCTTTGTGGATGGACTTTCCCCCTAAATTGTAAAAAAGAAATCAATAAAAGTAACTATTCTAAGTAAATATATCATCTATAAAAGTATTAATTGTAGGTGTCCTTGAGCACTGGGGATTTACATGCTGGTTTTAGATACTATATATAAATAACATTATCTATTAATACTATTATATATAAATATTTATCTATGATATTGCTTGGAACTAATTCTTTTATAGATTCTGAAATATATTTGGATTGCAGACATCTGGCAAACAGCCTTGAAACAAATGAGTTGCTGCATCTCCTGGCCATACTTGGATTGGGGCGTCCAGCCAGCATCCAGCGAGGATCATATGGAGCCTTGGTGGGAACAAAGTCGATGGTTCTGTCTATAGGATCCTTGGCTTTCAGCATGGGAACAGGGCTGTGGATATTCTAGGGAAAAAGGAAAATATTGAAGGAAGTGAGAGCCCCATTTCCCAAAACCCTGCAAAGAAGATGAACAGGCAGTGGCATTTGGAGCCTTGTAGGCCCAGGAATTACCTTTGGCATGTAGGAAAGCCACTGTAGAATGGTGTAGACTCCTTCAAAGTCATCACAGACTGTGTCATGGGTCACCCCGTTGTTGTGCATGATCTGGATCCCTCCCAGCTGGTTGTTGGAGGTGTAAACTTCCCGTCCAAGCACCTGGGGAAGGAAAAACAGGAAAGCCATCAGTGCTGGGATGTGAGCAGGAGGTGCTGGCTAAGGAGGTACACACAAACCCATCCCTGAGCACCTCAGCATCACTTGGGCATCAAAAGCATGGAGGAAACCTCTCCCAGCACACCTTCCCAAGCCCTGTGTGTAGGGAAGAGCTTCCCAGTGGTCCCCAGTGAACAGAGGGCAGGGTTGGACGGGATATTGGGAAGGAATTGTTCCCTGGGAGGGTGGGGAGACCCTGGCACAGGGTGCCCAGAGAAGCTGTGGCTGCCTCTGGAAGTGTCCAAGGCCAGGCTGGACAGGGCTTGGAGCAGCCCGGAACAATGGGAGGTGTCCCTGCCCATATCAGGGAGTGGAATTAGATCTTTAAGGCTCCTCCCAACCCAAACCATCCTGGATGCTACAATTCCCAAGGGGAATGACACAAGTGGGGAAACTGAGGCAGTTTTCCCATTCACCCTTCCCCAAGCAGCAGCACAGCCTTGTGTGTGACCAAAGCCCCTAAATGCTGAGCCCAGCTCAGCTCTAATCCCAAACTGCTCCAATAAAACCGTAGGGTGAACCCATTTAAACCTCTAACTGGGGGAAACAAAACCAGACAAAGCCCCAGCAGCTCCTCGGAGAGGCTGGCCAGAGCCAGGCTGGGGCTCCTCATTCTCTTGCACAGCTCCATCTCTAATCTGAGGCTGGGCAGTGCAGCTCTTTTCTCATTCTCCTGCTGTCTCTTCCCATTTGCCCTCTCCCTGACTGATACACTGATCTCTCGGTCACTCGGCTTTCTGCTCCACTGACTCCATATTACTAATAACACCTCTGCCACGGCCAGTTTACCTCATGAAGGCAGGAGCACATCATTACAAAATAAACTCATAACTTTGACATTCTAGCAAATACACGCCGTTTGTTATTTTTATGGGTTGAGTCTTTCTAACAGACAGAGGACATTACACACCTGCTTCATTTGGATCTTAAAAAGCCTCTCAAACACACACAGACTGCCTGGCCTCCCCCAAATACCCAGCACAGCTCATTTTGGGGACAGAGGAGCTGGCAGATGTCAGTCAAGGTTTATGTACAGGAGAATCCAAGGCACAGATGTTACAAAACCAAGCCCAAAACAGAGAATTCAGTGTGTGTTTTAGCACAGGGATGCTCCCTTCAGAGCTCAAACACCTTCCTCCTCCTCCAACAAAATCAGTGCCATGCAAAGCCATGGTAGAGGAGACAGCAGCACAGATTTAGGTTCAAGGATAGGAAAAGCCCAGGCCTCCAGATGCCAGGCACAAGCCTAGCTAAATGCTTCCCACAGAGGAAAATAAAAATAAAGAGGATTTAAACTCCCCCTCTCTGAACTAATGCAAACGTATGTACATGCAAAATGGGCCTCTGCTCCTGCTTATCTGGAGACACTGCAGACAGCTCAGGTTTAGCACTGCTGACAGGCAATGAAACAGCCTAATATACCGCCTGCTCTGGCCCTTAAATCCCTTTTTGGAGATCAAGATAAACACGCAGCTCCTTCTCCCGAGTGCTGCAGCCATTCCAGCAGAGCCTGGAGCAGGCTGGGAGATCCCAGGGCAGGATGGAGCATTGGCAGAGGGGCTCAGCTGCAGGGAAAAGCTGCTCTGAGGAGAGTTTGATCCGGGATTGGGATGAGCTGGATGTGCACAGGTGAGGAGAGGGAGCAGGAGAAGGGGACATGTGAGCTCTGCATCAGCCCTGCCTGAGCTCCTCCATCCCCAGCATGGCCACTGGGCACTCAGGGCCTTCAGGAGGATCATGGAATCCTAGAATGGTCTGAGTGGGAAGGGATCTTAAACTCTTTCCATGAAGGAATTCTTCCTCATGTCCAACCTGAACCTCCCCTGGCAGAGCTTGAGGCAGTTTCCCCTTGTCCTGTCATTTGCTACCTTGGAGAAGAGTTCCAAAACACTCCAAAATACTTGGGCAGTGTTGTCAACACCGAGTTCATCTGATCTTCTGAAAACCCATTAGGAAACCACATTTCTTGTTACAGAGCCAGGATTCTAACAGCCTCTAAAGGATGCTCCTCAACAGGTTTATAGGCCTGTCATGTGCATATTAATAATTTTCTAGCACTCCAACCCATGCTGAGCAGCTGCTTTCTCCTCTCAGAACCTGAGCTGCTGGAGAGTTGGGACATTCCCTGCAAAGCTGGGCTTGGCTCATCTGTTTCACCCAGGATCAAATATCTGAAAACATGACAGCTTGGAGGGCTTGAATGGGAATCATTATGTAACATAAGTGGTGTTATTATTCCGAGCATATCGTGTGTTTATATCAAATATAAGTGCCAGATTTTTATCCAAATAATTTCAATAATTGCAATTCCCATCCCACAATTTACATTGTCTGCCAGAAACATGAAGCAGAAGAGGCATATGCATCTCCTATAAATAGCCTATTTTTCATAAACAGGCAGAAATGATGGGAATGAACGTCTCATCAGAAAAAATGTAGGAACACAATGTAGGAACTTCAAACCTGCCTGCTATTATGTGCAGCCAAGCCTCAATAGAGCTCAGTGCTCATTTCCAGCTCTTCCCCCACATGGGTCATGGATTAGAGGGGGGAAAAGCAAGAGGGAAGAGAGCCCAGCTGAGCCCAGAGCCCTTCCTGAATGCACAGCCCTGTGCCTGGCACTGGGAGCACAGACAGCTCCTCTCTGCCCTTCTTGCATTCCTAATCCCTGAATCCATGCAGTTCCTGCACTTCTAATTTACGAGCGTTCAGTGGGGGACCCTTCTGACTTGGGAACAGATTGGCTCGGTCTAATGCTTGGAGATTATTAAAGGCAGAGCTATACTCCACTATCAAGTCTACAGATCTTTTATTTAGAAGATATGGTGCTCTAAATGCACAAAGAGCTCCCTGTCACCTTCACATTAAAGCCCCTAGTGCCTGGTAAATGGAATTATATAGCTGTCATCTCCTTTCCCCAAAGTTTTAAGAGTACAATGGGCTCATTTTTTCCCACTCCATCCCAGCTTCAGAACTAAGAGACCTACTTTGTATTGATTTAGAGTCTCGGAAATAAATAAACCTGCTTCTCCAATGTGATTCACAAGAAATTCATGATACACTATTGCATGATATATTTCAAGCTGCGGCTCGGGCTCTTTTTTCCCTTTGGTGAGTGATGGGGGAGGTGGGAGCTGGGGGGAGGTGGGGAGCTGACAGGCTGATGGTTATTGGGGATGGCTCCTGACTGCAAATCCACAGGCAGGTCCTGCTGGTGGAGCTTTCCCTGCTCCTGCTCAGTGAGATCAGAGGGGGAAGGGGAAAAAGCAATTGCACTTCACCTCGCAGGGAGCAGGGCAAGGTGCATCCAGGTGCACTTGGAATTGCAGCTCCTGCCTGGAGACCCCAACACTCCTCACAGATACAGAGCGAGCAGGGCTGGTCACACACACAAGAGATTCTCTCTGTTTGCAGCATCACCCATTACTGGTGAGACACCTTTTCCACCTTGCGATTATTGAAGAGGATTTTGGAAAATTTCTGGGTTGCGACACAAAAATCAAATTTTGCAGTCTGGAGACCTGGACTAAAAACTTGAGATCAGACAGGCCCCAAGTGGTTGCTTCTGACCTCTAAAATATTTGTTGTACACATTAAAAATAAAAATTAATTTGGGAAGACAAGACAGCTGGGAAATAAAAACTGAACAACTTTTCATTCCACCCAAAAAATTCCAAAGGAGAAGCTCCTCCAAACTGATAGGTTTTCCTGAAGAGCTCCAGTTTCAGCGAAGTGGCATTTCCAAATGAAAAATGTCTTGTCAGAACCCCTGTGCCCCTCTCTCCTCTCCTGGCGTAGGGAGCTGCTGTGTTTTGCTCAAGGTCACTCCCTCAGGCAGTGGTAAATCAAAAGGACTCAATACACTTTGCAAACTAAAATTACAGCCCCTATTCTACATGGTGCCAACACCCATAAATCCCACCTGTCTCAGCCAGGGGTTCCCTAATCTAGGTATGAACCCCATAAACAATATGAATGGTTGTCTCCAACTTAAAGATATTGGTCATTTCCTCTGTCTCCTCCTGGACCCCCAGAGAACTCTGATACTCAGAGACCCCCAGGGCTGCAGTGCAGAGACCTCTTTCACCAGGACAGTGAAGCTCTGTTCACTTTCCAGTGTGAGTTTAGGCTTAATCATGAGAAATGTCACAATTCTCCAATGCTGTTCCTATAGTGCCCATCATGTGTCCATCCAGAACCACAGGGAATTTCTCCAGAAAAGGAGGTCACCCTAATGTCCCCTGGGGACACCCCAAGGGGAATGGTCAGGACCAATTATTCTGGGATTTGTCTGAAAAGTTCAGCTCCTGTGGAACATTAGGGAGCAGAGTTAGTGCTCCCGTCAGAATACACCCTGCAGGATCACCAGGAAATCCTGGGGAAGAGATTTGGACAGGCAGAATATGGGCTAAACTCCTCTTTAACAGGAATAAACACACACACAGCCTCCACCCACACAGATAAACTGAACAAGATCTGTATTAAAAACGATAGAAGGAGGGAGAATAAAAAAAGTCAACAGAAATCTATTAGATTTTCTTCCCTAAGCAAACATCAAGGGACTGATAATGCCATGCCTGGAACGTAAATTGTCTCTAATGGGAACAATACACAAATACCACCACTTAAAGAAAGGCAATTAAAAGGGAAATGCAGCAATGCAGGGTGGTGGTTGTTGATTTGCACTGAGGCCCAGGCATCCATCCTGCCTGCATCCACCCAGAGCAAGGAGCTGTGTGTCACCAGCAGTGCCACCAAGCACCCAAAGCCTCTCCCTGGCAGGGAAAGAAGGGAATGAGCCTGGCTTTGCTGGGTCTGAGCCATGGTGACCCACCAGGGACACCTCCAGCAGCACCACAGCCCTGGGGCAGCTCTGGGAGCTGCAGAACCACCACTGCCACCACCACCAGGGCAGGGCAGAGGAGCCTCTCCAGCTTCCCAAGAGTGAGATGGATAACCTTGGGCAGCTCCACATGAAGAACCAACACTTGATGCTGCTGAGTGTTGAGTTCTGGTTGACATTTCCCACCCCTCCTTGCTTAGCATTCTCCAACACCCTGCACCCATACGGATCTTCCTAATAGTCCTGCTGTGCCACTACAGAAAGATTCATATCATGCATTAATAATTATAATGCTCCTTTGAATGACAGGGCTGGCACTTGCTGTTCTAACTCACATGATTGCTCTCACATGATTGCTTTGATCTAATCCCAAGACTGGAGTCATCTTGAGCAGATACTGAGCTATCCCTGCCTTGAATCTCAAAAAAAAAAGGAAAAAAAGAGCTCTCCACAGTACAAACCCCAAACAGCATCAGTCTCACAGGGCTTTTATTTATTTTTGCAGATTGTGAAATTGAAGGGTAAACATTACTGTTGGCAATCACTCCCCAGCCTGGGTGAGCCTCCTGTTCCTCACTGAGCTCCTCCAGGGAGCCCCAGAGCCTCCCAGACACCTCTCACAGCCCCCAGAGCAGCCCTGCCCTGTTCTCTCCTCCTGTTATGTGAATCCCAGAGCATCCACAAAGTTCTGCAGCACAATTCACAACTGAATTACAAATATATTCTCTTCTGGCCTCATGCAAAGAAATCCAACAAGACCAAACAACACTTTTTGTTTTTACCTATTCTGGTCAAAATTGTCACCCCACAACCAGGCAGGTGGGTGGCTGCAGGCTGGGAAATGAAGCCCAAAGTGGTGAATTATGCCTTGGATGTTTTGTGGTTTAGTTCCTGACTCCTCAGCTTCCCTACACAGACTCCTGGCAGGTGGGATTTGTCCAGCTCACCCCTGGTACTCTTGGATGCTCTGGGCAAACCACGGGGTGCACAGGATGAGGACCTCATGATTCAGGCAAGTCAAGACTGAAGGGGTTGGGGGAAAATAAAGCTCAAAATGGGGAAGAGGACACTAACCAGTGTTGGCCAGAATTACATCACCTCCAGAAGGGACGATGGCTTTGGGGCAGCTCTTCACCACCATCACAAAATGAACTGCTTGAGAGCCTGGCTGAACACCTACCTAACAAACTGATGGGAAACCTGCTTGTAGCAATTCCTGAAAGTCTCAGCTAAACCTGGCTTCCCTTAGGAAAAGCCTAGAATGTGTATCTGCAGGGAAAATGTGACTGAAAGCCACTATTTGTTTCCATTAACACAACAGTCTCCAAGACGGGATTTCTTTTAAACACAAAAGACAAGGAGGAGCAAACTTATTAAAAATAGGTCAGCAGCAGAATCTGGAACATCCTTGGGAGGACTAAAATGGAATGTAGCCCTGGAAGCTTGAAGCACACAAGCAATGCAGGAATTGGGAATGCTGGGCTCTCTGGTCTTACTGCCATTAAAAAGAAAAGCCATGGAAATGAAGGTGTTGGTGCAGAGCACAGCATGTCACATCTGAAATCACCCCTTGCTCAGGTTATGACGAGGGAAGGGAGTGAGCGAGGAGGAGGAGGAGGAAGGTTTGGGGGTGGAAAAAGGGGGAGGCAGGGGAAGTTAAAAAAATAATAAAAAAAAAAATCTCTGCCTCAGCAAAAGTTTTCATTAAAATTTTAGACAAATGATCTCTGTGTCCTTCTCCCATGCTGCCTGGGGCTCCATGCTATTTCTATGCAAATAACAACCTCGTGGTTTATATCTTATTATTTCCACCGGAGCTGCGGCGACATGACCCGAGACGTGTGTGAGGTAGAGACAGCGACAGAGAGAGAGGGAGAGAAAGAGAGGGAAGGGAGGGAGGGAGATGGAGTGGCTGCTCGCTGAAGTGTGAAAAAATATTGTCAGGAGTGAGCAGCAAGAACAAAAAAAAAAAGGAAAAAAAAAAGGAAAAAATTGCAGGGATAACGTGTTTATTTCAGCCCCTCTCCCCATGTGAACCAGCATCTTTTAAAATTCATTGGGCATCAGGCGATCATGCACAATCCATCTGCTTTCACTTTATCATTTGCATTTCATGCCTCCTGGCTTTTGATGTGCTGATACTTTGATGCAGTCAGGAGACGCGCATTATCATTATTTCAATTTGCAGGGGGGTCAGCGGGCTCGGCACAGGCGAAGCACAAGCTCCCCCAGAGCAAGGAAATGGCATTTGCACCTCTCCACCCCCTGCTGAAATGCACTGGGGAGACAAAAGGGCCCAGCAGAAACACAGCCCTGTGTCCCCTGTGCCACCACTGCCCCACTGCGATGGAGCAGAGCACCTTTGCCAGCTCCTTCCTAGGCTTGTGGGGCTCCAGGACAAACAAAGACAGCTTCATCAGCAGCACAGGGAAACCCTGCATGGCCCTGCCAGGGAATGGGGCTGGAGAATCCTTTAGCCAGGGTGTCTCCCCAGGATGTGCTCACAACACAAGGACAGGCAGTGAGGTGCCAGCCCAGAACCCAACTGCAGCTCCAAACCACACTGACCTTGAGCTCTTCACGAGTCACAGGTCACCCTCTGGCTCTGGCAGCTGGACCTTTCCCTCTACACCTAAACCCTCAGGCTGCTCCTACATAATGATAATGAACAAGACCAGCAACAGCTCTGGCGGCACAGAATGCTTGTCATAGTCCCCCCTCTGTAAATTAGAAAGAATCCAGCATTTCACAGGGAAAAAATAACATTAAACAATTTCCCAGAAAACCCTGCCTGCTCTCTGAAAGCCCAATTGCTGAAGAAACAGTTTTGTGCTGCACATTCTGCTGGCAGAGAGGAGACATTTTGAAGATGTGTTTGCAGACACAAGAAGTGTCAGCTTTGTCCTCTAGGAACACAGGTATGTAAAACTCAGCAATGGAAAAATTGTCCCAGATCTCCGACACCTAACTGGGAAAAGCTAAAGGCAGCATTTTTCATTTCTTCCTCTTTTTTTCAGCCATGATGTCTCCTCAAGCCCCTGCCAGCCCTGACTCCCCACCTCCTCAAGGGAATGAGCAGCACCACGATTCACTCACTCCACACAGAAAAGCTAGGCAGGTTTCAGTTTCCCCTTCTGGAGTGTCATTCCTGGGAATGAGCAGGAACACATGTACCACACCCAAACAGCCTCTGCATTCCTGCAAGGGGAGACTTTGCACAACTGGCCCCTGGCTGGCAGTGACCTGACCTCTGGCCCCAAAAATTCCAACTGGTCTTCTAAACCCCAGGGACAAGTGTTCAGCAGGGCTCAGGGACACAGGGCAAGTCTGAAGTCATCCCAGACTCCATGGCAGCAGGATGCCAATGGATCAGCAGCTCACATCCTCCAGAGGATCAGTCAGGCTGAGCTTGGACATTCCAGGCCAGCCCTAGACACCAGTTCCCTACTTCAAACACACTTCTGGGACACAAGTGCAGCTGGATCCCTTCAAGAAACCCTGAGCAGAACTGCAGGGGCTGCAAACTGAGGATCCTATGAAGCAGCAGACACATCTCACACAGCCAGGAGTGAGAGGGGACTGCCAGGACTATTCCAGGGCAGGAAAACATTGCTGGGATTTGCTGGGAAAGCTGGATAGGATGCAACAGGTCCCTCCCTCACCTTTAGGCAGGCAGAGCCTCAGAGCTGACACAAACACACAAGCATCCCAACAGAGCAGGGAAAAGAACACACAGGACTACTCAGCCCACTGAAATTGTTAGGATGGGATAAATCACCCCCAGGATGCAGCTCCTTCTGCCTGTGCCTGCTGACAGATGTCAGGTGCTTCACTTAGTTCACACCCTTAAATTTTAAGTGTCTAAATGTAGTGAGATGAATCCAGTCCTGTGCAAACAAGCACTGACTCCACAGGCAGGAGTGCAGCTAAAGCTGGGAAGAGGGGGAGAGCTGAACAGCCTGGCTCTGCCATCTGGGAAACTCTGCAGGGCCCCAAGCCCCAGCAAGTGACAGCTGGAACCAGGCAACTCACCGCACTTCAGCAAGCACTAAACTGGCTCCATTTCTTTTTGAAGGCTGGATCTTCAAATGCCTCTTTTCCTCCCATTGATGCAGGTGTGTGTGATGTGTGTAAGAGATCTAACTGAGGGTGCTGCAGCCTCGAGTTGATAGGATCAATGCTTCATTTTCTGCAGAGCCCCCTTTATTCAGGGGAATAATTCAACAAGAGCCTGTTTTCCTTTATCTCCCATTGTCAGGCAGGCACTCCTGGAAACACAGCTTGCCATGGAGCACAGGCACCCCAGGTGCTGAGAGTGCCTGAGAACAAAGCTGCTCGATGGGGAAGGGCACTCACAGCACACAGCCCCAACTGCAGGGAAACAAAGCCCTGGGGACAGGGATGGGAGCAGAGTGGGCTGGGAGCTCTGTCTGCACCAGGCAAGGAGCTGGGGGCTGTGGGATTAATGGGCTTGGGGAGCAAGGGACAAAATCTGCCTCTGGAGTGGGGGGGAAAAAGAGGCACTTCAGCAGTGAAGCTGTTAAGTTTTCTTTGTAACAGCCCCAGCTATTCCTTCTGTCCCCACAGCTGAGATTTCCAGCAGGAAATCTCATTCCCAGCCTGGAAAATCACCATCCAAGCTCCTCAGTGCTCCCCAGAACCAACACAGTGCTGGATGGCTGGAAGTTCAGGTGATTCTGGCCCGTGTATTTTGGAACACAGATTTCCAGACCCTGGGAACAGCCCTGTTCCCTCTCCCAGGACTCAGTGAGTGGGAGAAGACACTGCCTGGGCTTCTCCACTCCTGGTATTTAATCCACACACACAAAAAACCTGCTTTTGCTCCTTCCCCTGGCTCCCAGTAGGCACTTCAATGTCCTTCCAACCCAAACCATTCCAGGATTCCACAACAAACCCCAGCTCCAACCACAGAGCCCTGATGAGGACTGAAATGTGAGGACTTACCTTGTTGAGAGCCCCACAGCCAGTGAGGATGATGTGGGAATTCTCCACCTGGATGGTTCTCTGGCCCAGCCGGACAATGTAGGCTCCAATCCCAATTGCCCGACATGTGACCTGGCAAAAAAGGAAAAGGAAAGAGGAAAAAAACATTGATTTCTGTCTTTCCACACAGCCCCAGCCTATTGATTCAAACACTGAGATAAAACCAGGTGTGTTTGTAGCACAAGGCCATAAGATCTACTCTCACTGGAAAATTCCAGAATCTGTTATTTTGTAAAACACAGGATCTGAACATAAATGTATTTTATTAAAAAAAAAAAAAAAAAGAGAAGCAGCAACTTTCAAACTGAGCAAATATGAGGCCAAGTGTTTTAAATTGAGTGTGGAAGGGACCCAGGCCTGCACTGGTGCCAGGAGCATTGCTCAAAGCCTCCAGGAGCCCATTTCCATCAGCCAGAAGGCTGATCCCAGATGAATGTTTGGGATATCATCACAGGATTTTTAGCTGAAACAGACAATACATTTGAAGAATAGAAAGCAGTGGGGGATTACCAAGCTGATGGTGATAACACTATCATAGGCTAAAGATGATTCTCCAGCAATCATGCCAGATCCTCTGAGGTTCTCTACTCCAAGCCCGTCATCCTTCCCGATAATATCTGTTATCTTGTACCTGAGGGAGACACACACAGCCTTTGAGTCACAAGGTCCAGTGATTTGCTGAAACAGTTTGCTACGAAGAAAATGAAAAGTGACTAAATATCATTAAGGTTCCAAGGAGAAATGTGCATAAAGGCTGGGCAGGAGCTGGCAGGGCTCATCCTGCAGCACCAAGCAATGCTCCCGCAGGAGCAGCACTGCAAGGGAAGTGCCAAGGGAGAGCAATGCCTGGGAAAAGTGTCCTGTCATTCCCACAGGACGTGAGGAGCAGGCTGATTATAGGGAAAAGGGCAAGGAAGGAAGGGAATGCAGACAAAGGGGAAAAGGGAAAGAACAAGGATTACCATGAGGCTCTTGCCTTTTCTTCATTTCTTTCTTCCATGCCTCCATCCCCTGCCCAGTCCCTTCTCACCCACTGCTCCCAGCTGCTCCCCAGCTTTCCCACCAGCTGAGAACAAGGACATGCCATGCATCACCTAAGGATGAACACAAAGCTTTCCATTCCTACCTGGATTCTCCATTTTCCTCCACGTGTTCACAGTGAACAGAGTTCAGGGCGCTGACTTTCTTATAGTCTTGAGGGGTCAGGTACAAATATTTGTATCCCTGCAGGGAAAAACAGTTCATCCATCCCAATCCCACCTGCAGTCCCTCCTGATCCCCAGTAACCACTTCCAAAAAGGAACTTTCACAGCGGCAGAATTTAATTCCACAGAGTGGTAAGAACATTCTCCCAGCACTGGAGATGCAGCTGAGGCCAGTGAAAGCTGGGAATGGTGCAATATTTAGCACTAACTCCTTCTGGATGACAATCTAGGAGAACATAAAATCATGTCCTGGAATGGTTTGGGTTAGAAAGGACCAGGTTGCCCCAAGCCCCATCCAGATTAGCCTTGAACACTTCCAGTGTTCCAGATCCAATACCAAGGAGAGCTTTGGACATGACAGCCTGGCAAATGTTTACCCTCACCTCTACTAGAAGAGGTGGTGTCCAAATAAGACTTGTGGGCTGTTGCAGAGTTCCCCCCACTTCCTGTGCCCCTCACCTTGTATGGGTTGTCTGGGTCTTCCCAAGCCACGTGGAACATGTGTCTGATCTCCTCAGCCAAGCCAATCCTGGCCCCGCTGTTGGCAGCCACGTAGATCCGGGGAATGCCCTGAGCCCTGGCCAGCTCAGATGCCCTCATGAACACCACGTCCTCCTGGGGCCCAAAGGAGCCGATTTTGTAGGTGATGTCATTGCCAATGACGATGATGTCACGGCCTTCCGGATACTCAGGTGTCTTCAGAGTCATCTTCCAGGCCACCATCCCGATCTGCAGCCCAGGAGCAGAGAGCAGCAATAAATAAACATTGTGTCTTCAAGGAGTGAGGGACAGGAGTCACACAGGAAGCATTTCTCTTAACTGAAGAAATGGTCTCTCAGATTCTCTTGGACTTGGCATATTTCCCTTGGGAACTTGGGTAACAGCAGTTCTGCCAGAGCAGAGCACAGCTGGAAGCACTCGATCCTTCCTACATTCCTTGGAGCACATTCTGCACTGCTCTCATCCCACCCAGGACATTCACTCTGGCTCTGCCTCTCCCCATTCAGGGATTTATCCCAGGTCCAACACTTTGTGCCAACATCATTTCCACAGGGAGCTGTGTATTCCCTGTGCTCACAGGGTGATTCAGGCTTCCCAGCTATCACCCCACAACCTCGTCACCCTCACCCACTCCTCATTTTAACAATCTTTTTATTTCATTACTATCTCCAATTTCCCCCTGTCCTTCCTTTCATTTTGATGTCTCTTCCCTTTTTTCCTCCCCCAATTTTACAGCAGCTCCTTCCCAAACCCGCCTGGCTAAGCAATGCTTTTTGCTGCGTATTTTTTCTTTTCAGAAATCAGGGGAAGATCTCTCCTGGCCCATCTCCTGGAGGATCAGCAGCTCCTGTCCCCTGCCTGCCCCATCCTTCAGCCGGCCAGCCCAGAATGCCATTAACAGATGGGAAGAGCAGCATCCCTTGAAAGCCACATGCATCACGCAGTCCCCGCTTGCCCAAGGATCATAAGCTCTGAGTACACATTCCTCAAGCCGATTGCACATCCTCTGCAATCAGGAGGGCTGAGGCTCTCATTGTGGAGCCTCAGAATTCTGAACATGATGAACTAAGGCAGGAGGGGAGGAGGGAGAAGCAGCAGATAGATCTGTGCCATTTAATCCACATCCAAATGGCACAATACACAGCCCAGATCCAATCGGCATCTGCAATAAGATATGCCATAATAGGCTCATTAAAAAAAATAAAGAGGCAGAGGAATTAATCAAAGGGTCATTGGAAGTAAAGCAGGCAGCAATCCAAAAATATTACAGCCAGCTCCTGGCAGATCTTTCCTTACACCTCCCCTTCCGAGAGCTGAGATTGCAAGTTAACAGAGTGTTTCAGTTCACCTTCTCCTTGGATTCCTCCACTCCTACTCTGGAACATCAAAAGGGAATAATTTGTTTGCCTCTGAGTATTTGCAGATTTACAGTTCCACCTCAGCATCCAGCTGCAGGGCTTGGAACAGAGAGATGCTGCAGCAGCTTCAAAGAAGGGAGCAAAAATTCTTAAAAGTGAGCAGGTTGTTTTGCTAAAATACCAGTATTGTACCAAATGAAAGGGAAAAGTTGCAATAGAGCAAGTGGATGAAGGTGCTGGTCTGGCAGAGACAACCAGTCCAGAGGCTGGGAGAGGAACCTGACTGATCCCAGACACAGCTGAGGCATTCCATGGACATTTGCTCTTGGACTTTCATGCAGACAAAGGAACAATTGTAGTGAAAAAAAGGAGAAGTAAGTTTTGTCCTTCTGACTTGATTGTTAGAGGAAAAGCCATGCCAGAGGCTGGATTTTGAGCCTCTGTTCTCACTCTCAACTGTGGCAAGTTTGTGATTAGAAACAGCAGATTAAAAAGTCTGCAAATCCAAAGTTAAAGGCTCCAAGATTAGCCTCTAGGAAATCAGGGATGCAGCGATGCTCATCTGTACCCCAGCACGGACTGCAGCTCAGTTCTTTACCATAATTTAAGGAATTTATTTTTTCCATTACTAAAATCATTCAGTGGGCACTTCCCAGATCTTTCTGACATCACCTCAAAACCAGCTTTAGTCCCTGACAGAAACCCACAGAGAAATGGGGCAACATTGTCTTTAAAATACACCATAAACTTCTTCCAAAATAGCACAAAATTACCACTAATGGACAGGTTTTCGCTTAAATGGTCATTTCCTTGCAGCCACACTGACCCCATTAGCCAGAGCCAAGGGCTGGTCCACAGTCCATCCCACCCACCAAGATGGAAGAGATTTCCCTCACTTTCATCAGCTGGATGATTTTTGACAGCACAGCAAACAGGCCAATTGAAGGCATTTCTTATTTAGAAAATCCAGATTGTAACAGAACTGCTGGAATAATTCCCAAACCCAAGATCTTGTGCTCTACACCAATAAAGTCCCTTTTACCAGTGCTCACCAGTGGAAGAGAAAACAATCCAGCCAGGGCACAAACTCCTGAAAACAGTTTACAGCTGATAAATATGGAACAACTCTATGCAGTTTAAGAAAAGAAAAATTCAAGTGCACCACTATTAACTTGGGTGTGTTTTGTGCCATTTATCCAGTAATAAAAACCACGGGGATCTCCACAACTAAGGATTTTTTTTTTTTTTTGCTATGAATTTGCTAAATTTGGTTGAAATTTATGGGCAGTGGAGGATGGCTTTATATTTCAGAAAAGAAAAAGAAGGAATAATGAGATTTTTAAGTTAACGGCAGCACGCCAAAAACTGCAGAGTTGCCGGGTTAATTAGCCAGGTTGAGCTAATCACCTAGGAGCACTGGGTGATGGTGAGCAGCCCTGGCTAAGGAACAGGCTTTTGTCAAGAGGCAGCACAGTTTGGAAGTGCTGCTCCTGCCACAGCTCCATTCCCAGCACACCCAGGAGTGAAGAAGAGGCGGAGGAAAAAATAAAAGCAGGAACCGTCTTATTTAACTGTTTTTATGTTGGCAAAATGATTTGTGCCCTGGTATTTCCATAAGAAGTGGGACCATTATTCTCCTGTAGGAACACATTTGGTTTGAAAAGTATCAGTGGGCAGCACGTGAAAATCAAAGGGGATGAATTATTCACAAGCCCCGATCAGAAGTGATCATTATTTCTGATGCTCCAAACTGTGATTAGGATTCAGTGCTCAGCTGTCATTTGCTCCCTGAACGGCCCCAGCCCCGCAGAATTGCACAGCACACGGAGATGACACCCAAGTTTCAGATGTGTAATTTTACACACACCTTCTCCCACTCCGTCTTGGCCTTAATGGAAGCATTAAGAGGCGGCGGAACGGCGAGCTAACGAACGGCGCTTCCCCGGCGCTCATGAACGCCGCTCGTTTGACACCCAGTGTCAACACTAATCATGGCCTAAAATTAACACCAAAATTGACTTCAACATTAATTGCACTATCGATGGGAACAGTAATACACACACTGATGCAGTTCCAAATTGACTGCCGGTGGCAGCCAGAGCTGTTGACAACAGGCACCGAGGGGATGGGGAAGGAGCAGATCCAGCTCCCTCCGGGAAGCACGGCACCTCGGAGTGAGGGGAGCCAGTGCCAGCTGCTGCTGGGGACAGAGAGCTTCTGAGGCTCTTTCTGGCAGGTTCTGTAATTCCTGGAGAAGCAGAGCCAGCAGAGTCATGGAATATCCTGAGCTGGAAGGGATCCATAGAGATCACTGATCCAGCTCCCAGCCCGGCACAGACACCCAACAATCCCACCCTGGGGACTCGAGGCCAGGCCTCATTTTATCTATTTACATCCAAATTTGGAAACATGAATGTGGGTATTTGCTTGCTGCAAATGTAGCAATTTTGGCATTTCATCATATGAGTCGCTTGCCTGGAACTTCAGATCCAAAAGAGCTTTCAGATTTTTTATCTAGAGCACAAACCAGCTCCCAGGAAAAGCACAGGATGCACACGGTTTGCCAGAGGCATTCCAGCTCTGTGCCTCGACAAGGGTGGAGTGCCAAAACCCAGGATTCCTTCTTGGCTCTGGAAAAGGTGTCCCTCAGCAATCCAAGCGTGGTGGTGACAGCCCAGCCAAGCTGGCACTGTCTGAGCCATGGGAGGGAACAGCTCCAGGATGAGACAAGACCAAGTGCTCAGGGAGAGGTGTCACAGAATCCCAGAATCATTGGGGTTGGAAAAGATCACCAAGATCATTGAGTCCAACCTGTGACCCTGTGGACACCTCCAGGGATGGAGACTCCACCACCTCCCTGGGCAGCCTCTGCCAGTGCCTGACCACCCTTTCCATGGAGAAATTCCTTCAGATATTACAGATGGATAAAGACACATTACAGACAACAACAGACAACCTTCATTAGGAGCTTTCCTGTGGGCAAGAACTTTCCTGTCCACAGTATCCCTACAATCCACATACACTTGTTCAAACATCTATGTGAAAACAGAGAATAAAACTGCACCACCACTTCCATCCCTGCTCCTGGAAGGCTTGGATCTGAGGATTTTAAAACCCTCCAGGAAAGCTGCAGCTCTCGTTGCTGTTTTAATTCCCTGTGCCTGCCATAAAATGCAGGAACAGGGGGTGACAAAGCAGAACATGCAGCTCAACGATTAAGCTGTGCTTGTATAAAATGCATTAGCTACACCTTTCCGCCTCTGGCAATCCGGAAAGCCACCGCAGCAGCATTCCAGCAGCCCTCTGCCATCCTGAATTTTCCCTGGCCAAGCCTTCCCAGCTACCCAGGAAAGGTGCTGGAGCCAACACTCTGATTGTGGATTATTTCTGATGCTCGTGCTACTGAGGAGGAAAAACTGTGACATCTAGTGCCAGTAGGGAAAATGACACATTTTCCATGGGCACCGGGAGAGGGATGAAGGGGAGGTGGGGTGTTGCTGCAGGCCCTCCTTACATCACTTTCTCCTTGTCCTTGAAGATTAGTTGGGTCTTATCAGCAGCTGGTGCATTCCTGGTGCCAGAGGATCAGGGGAGAATGTAGTCAAAATACATAAAGTGCTATAGAAAAGCATCCGAATGCACGGCTCAGCACTGACAAGGAATATATTGAGTTCTGCAAGGGGCTGAGGGAATTACCTTTTCACACTGAGATTTCTGCTAATATGCTAATCTTGGGAACAAAGGGCTGGGCTTTGGAGGGGGTGTCACTGTGCTCCAGGTCTGGTCTCCACCACAGGGATTTCAGCAGTGGTGCATCTAGACTGCTCTGTGTTCACCCAATTCTTGACTCTTTCAGAGATTTCCCCATTTTTGCACAGCTCACAGAAGGGGTGGAATGGGATGAGCTTTAAGGTCCTTCCAGCCCAAGCCAGTCTGGGATTCTGTGACAAAATGGCAAAAGAAGGGTTCTCTGGATGGTCAGAGGCTGGGAAAAGGCCCTGTTGGTGATGGGGCTGTGCCCCAAGAGCAGGCAGGGCCAGCAGCACTGCCAAGCTCCTCCTGTGGCTGTGACAAGGACCAGGACCCTCTGCTCTGGAACAGCCAGAGCTGTCCAGGAGGAAAGAGAACTTGTATTTTCACAGCCCATTAATTCTTTGACTTCTTTGTTGAGACCACAGCAAAGAGCTGATTACTGCAGTGGGGTGGTGGGAGAGGGAAATGGTTGTGAGGTATGCAGAGAAAAACCTCTTGGATTGGGAAAAGCCTTGACATACCACATTTCCCGTATTTTCCTGAAAACACAGACAGATCAGCCAGTTTTGCTCAAAATGCTGCTTGCAAACTCCGTGAGGACAGGGAGAATCTCAGCCTAGAGCTCCTACCCTGCCCTGTGTACATGCAGGGATTGCAGCCCAAGACTTCGAATTAAGAAAATCAGCAATTTTTGCTATCAAGAAACAAAGATAATAATAAAAATCTCACATTTACCTGGGAAATTCCTATTTCACCTGCAAGCTCACTGTAATCAGCTCCTGCCCCTGGATCTCTGTTGCTCAGACTCCACTGTGGAGCTGGAAGGACCTCAAAGCCCATCCAGCACCATGGACAGGAACACCTTCCACTATCTCAGGTTCCTCCAAGCCCTGTCCAACTTGGCCTTAGACACTCCCAGGTTTGGGGAATCCACAACCTCTACACCCTCTCAGGGCATGAAGACATTTGATAGATCACATCAGATCAGATTAATTTAAACACCAACACTACACACACCACAACAGCCACGTGAATTCTTTACAGACCAAGCACAACCAAGTCAACCAAGGGTTAAAAAAAATCTCCTAATTTTTTTTTGGTGGTCTTTGGGTACAGAATCTCTTATAATAAGACTATTTGTATTCATACTGGCAGAGTAAACACTACATGTTCATGCCCAGGCAGCTCTATGCTTGTAATTTCAGCAAGAACAGAGCAACGTCCCTGAGGGACTTTGCTATTTCCCCAGCCACCATCCACTCAAAGGCTGAATGAGAGCAGGGAAAGAGAGAAAGATGATGGCACAAGGCACTAGGAATGCAGGGAATAGCTCATTCCAGCTTTAGTTAGAGCAGTTAAAACATTTCTCCTGAAGTCCAGCAGAAGACAAGGCTGCAGTGATCCCACAGTCACCATCAGGTGTGATTTGCAAACATCATATTCCAAACCTTCTCCTGACAAGCTCTGTGAAGGAAATGGGGAGGAAAAGCTCTGTTTCCTCTCATCACTACACCTGATGGTTTTGAACAGAGCCTTTGCAAACCTTAAGTTGTGTATTGAGGAAAAGGCTGATGCTGGCTCAACGACACCAAGATAAAATAAATGATACCATCACTTGGAACTGCTCAAATTTGAATTACTGAAGACACCCCAGCAAAATCCCACCATGGCAGCACAGCCTCCTCCTGCTCCAGCTCATCCATCCCCACTCCACCATCCCCACCATCAGACTGTCGTAAGTCTTGAGTAAATCCCACCCTAGAGAGTGATGTTCTACACACCTGGGTACAAAGTGCATGGAGAGGAGGGAAATGGAAGCATAAAATAGTTTTTTCTGTGAGTGCTGGGGTTTTTGGGGGTTTTTTAGCAAATGAAAATATTTCTGTTTAGTCTTGTAAAACACATTTTGCTCAAATACAAACCCCAGTTACCTGGAACAGCTGAATGAGCATTTTTTAATTATGAAGGAAAACCAGCATAGGCACAGGTTTGAAATGGAATCATCATTTACCACGGAAGTTAAAATACCCATTGTAGGGAAGGTATTAATTTTTAATGAAACAAAAATCTCATTTTCAAGAGTGAGATTTCATCTGTGAAAGGCTGAATGAATAGATTTTGTGCCCAGCTGGTAAATTTTCATTGCAATTGTCAAACCCAGCCCAAAGCACAACATTTTTTGGGGCACAGAGAAAGAGAAGCAGCATGAAAAGAAGAGTCCACTTGCCTCGTTTCCCCCTGGCAGTCTGTTCATGTTTACCAGCTGGCCCTGGTCATCCAGCACCAGCTCTGTGTAGGTCAGGATGTCCGAGGGCAGTGGGGCTGGGGGCAGGAATGCGTGGTCATTCATGGAATTCCACAGCTTGATCAGAGACTGGGGGTGGAAAGAGAAATTCTGGTTAAGAGTGTCACCTGCAAATATTTTTGTTCAATCCACTCCAAAGTGGTGTTCCCAATAGAATTTGGGATTATTCCCAAATCAGTATCCCAACAGGACACCCCAAAATATCCCTCCTGCCAGTGGGGCTGACAGTATTCCGTGGATAACACTTTGGAATTTTAATCATGGAAGAGTTTCCTCCAAAGTGAAATTTGAATGATGTTGTTCAAGATAGAACCCAGCAAATGAGAAACACCATCTAGGAAGGGCAGATAATGAGGTGGGAAAACAAAGAAACAACAACAAGAAAGGGAAGATGGTTTATGTTTCAGCTTCTGCTGTTTGACTTATTAATGGAAACTCCATTAATAAACTCCAGCAGCAGTTTATCCTAATTCCATTCACAGCAGACTCAACCCATAGCTGATAAGGGCACCAGGGGTGCCACTCCAGGCCCTTGTTCCCCTGACAATCAGGATGGCAAAAGGAGCAACAAGAAGAGCCCAAAACACTCACCTGCCTGAACATCTCAGGAATGTCATAGACATATGATGTCCCCAGAGTCTGTGCCTGGAACCTCTTGGACTGCAGCAGGTCTTTGGTCACGTAGGGGGTGTTGATCAGCATCCCATGGAGTGGTCCCTGCTTATCTCCATATGCCTGGAACATGATCTGCAGGACAAACCATGGCCAATTCCTGGTCAATCCAAGGGTTCTGTACACTGAGCTGCTCCAGCCTGATTGCTCCTGCTCTGTGCAAGGCAGGAATGCTGGCACAGCCTGTGCTCCATCATGCATCCCTGCCCTTGGGAGACACCTTGGAATTACCCCTGCCTCACTGCAGCATCCCAGCAGAGCACAGAGCACCCAGAGCCACATCCCCAACACAATCCCCAGGCTCAGATGGCTTCCCAGTGCCCAGCAGCTCCCCTGACACAGTGCCTGTGCCGATGGATGGAGAGAGCTGGGAGCAGCCAGGAGAACTCTGCTATTTATGGAGTGAGATCTGTGCCTGCCAGCCAGGTCAAGACTTGCATATGTCATTGGGCTTGAAGTTTTGATATTGTAAGTTTAAAAGATTTTCCCCGAGTAGCAACATGAATTATCAGCTGCCATGCTTCATGGCACTATATATTCCGGGCAGCTGGGACTTGGAGGGGAAGCTTTTCAGTGGAGAAACAGGAGGAGATAAAAATGGGATAAAAAAGCCCTAAATGGCCCAAATGCTGCTTAACAGGGACACACCAGGCAGGAGGGATGTGATTAGGATGTGTTTAACAGAATTTGTCTAATTGGAGATGAAATAATTGTAGAATTCCACCAAAGATAAAATTCAGTAAAGCCTATTTTTGTTTTCAGATAAAAGCAGCAGTTTATTCTCTTTTCAGGTCTGCACAAACACTCATTTGGGAAGCAGCTTCTTTAATGGGAGAAGCATTTGTTCAGGGAAATGAGTGTTTGTGACAATGCTTGTCTTGGGATCTGTCAGGATCTCCACTTGGGGCCAAATTCTCCTTAAATCTCTGGAAAGCTCCATGGCAGCTCTGTGGGAACTGGAGAGGTCTGTGCAGAGCATCATCATTTATTGCTACTGAGAAAAAAGAGAGCAGGGTCATTCTCTCACCACGAAGCCATTTTTCCATTCTTCAGAAGTCATGAAAGTGCTCAGCACATCAGTAATATTTGAATCTTTTTAAAAGATTTCTCTAAGTTTGAAAACACAGGGAAAAACTCCACAGATCTGAACTCCTGCTGTGAACCCAAATCATGAGGGGGAAGTTTCCTAAAAATATCAGTATATTTTTTGCTAGAACCTGGTTTAATATTCTGGAAAATAAATCCAGTTTACTACTGGAAAAGTTGCTAAAGCCATACACAAACACATAAGCCCATTCCCCAAGCTTTAAATAATGAAGCTCATCAGTTCAGAGTTCACTTGTGACCTTCACGAGTGACTGACCCAACTCAAGGGTTAAGCTCAGCTGCTGGAGATTATTAAAATGTTCTTTTCTTTCCCCATCTCCCCTCAAAGGCAGCAATGAGGTAAAACACACTGACACTATCTGCTCTGGGATCTCAGAGCTGGATGGACTCCACAGCCAGCAGCTCGCTGGAAAAATTAAATGGAAAAAGGGGGAGAAAAGGTGACTCAGCACTTTGTGCTCTACATTCACAGTGCCCAAGTGATTTATTCTGCTGCTTCTCCTGCTTGGCAGAGAGATGATTACAGAGGGAGATGTAAACATTTCTCTATTTAAATATTTTCCATGAATCCCATGCTCCACGGATTTTAGCATATGTAGGTATTTCAGTTAACCACACTGTTCCTGCACCGCGAGAAACAGAAATACCACAACAGCCACAACCATTACAAAAGAGCCCATTACGCTTCATAAAAATGATATAAAAGCACCTTCCATAATTTTACATCATCCTGCCTGGGTCATTCCCTATATCTTTAGAATTTAAAGGACAACTTCACAGATTTTTTTCTATCTACTCAGGGAAATGTATAATTAATAGTAGTTTTTATTACAGCCTACAGCATGAGCATCAGCAGTGATTCCTTTTCTAGCCCTTTTTTTTAGCACCGAGAAAAACTCTGTGGGAAAACAGCTCAGAGTTCAGCCCAAATGACTGAAGGCACGTCCAAAACAACCAGAGGACTTGATTGACTTAATTAATCACATTTTCACATCTATTACTGCAAGTTTATCTTTGCATTCTCCTTGCTTTGGCTAAGGTGAATGGTGATTTTGTATGACATTAAAATGTATTATGGGGCTTGGAGCAATCTGGGCTAGGGGAAAGTGTCCATGGCAGGGGTTGGAATGGGATGAGCTTTAAGGTCCCTTCCAACCCAAACCCCTCTGGGATTCTGTGATTACCTGAAAATGCCACAGAGGAGTTCCATCAGGTAAAATCCATCCCCTTCCCAATTTGCTCATCCCATCCGTAGGGACGTACCTGTCCTGTCCTGGAGTCTGTCACCTCCTTGTACAGGCTGATGTCCAGGTAGTACCCAGACTCGTTGGTGAGGAAGAGGCGGATGGGAATTGCCTTCCCTGTGGGAGTCAGGCGGATGTTGATCTTCAGCTCAGCCTGCAGCACTCGGAGCTTCCAGAGGCGACTGCCGTAGCGCATCACCATGGAGCGCACCGACTCCTCGATCTGCAAACACCAACAGGGGCTCTCAGCACACACTGCCCTGGGGGAGCTGTCCCTGCCACAGCCAGCCTGCAATCTGATGGGCTTCAAGCTCCCTCCCAACCCAAACCATTCTGGGATTCCTTCTGGATCCATGAGCTGCTCTGTGTGCTCTCAGTGCCACTGCTGTACAGTGATGGAGAAGCAGCACACATCAGCTCATGCCCAGTGCAATCACAGCACCTTGGTGACCTGTCCCTCCTTCTCCTAAGCCTTGAGACAGGCAGGAACTCAGCCTGGGGACTACTGATGCAGTGGGACATGATGGATTCTCATCCCTGCTCCCTCATGGCACATGGAATCACAGAACCATCAGGCTGGAAAAGACCTTGAAGATGATCTAGTCCACCCAGCACAGCCCAGCCCAGCCCAGCCACTCTCTGCCTCCCCTTCTCCCACCTCCCCTCTGCAGGCATCACTCACACCTGGCAACTGCAGAATCCAGGGAAGCCAAATCCTTGGCAAGCAGTTCTGTAGCCCTTGTATGCACAATAATCACATTTCACTGCCTGCACGAAGCTTTAAATCAACAAAGCAATTACCACTTGGAGCTGGGCCTTCTGCTCTTCTATTAAACTTTATAAAATACTACTGCGGGCAAAGCGCATATTAAAAGAAGGCAATTTATAGGCTGGGTTAAAGATTTTTCCCAAAAAAAGTCTCTTTTGCAAAGCAGCTCAAGGAAAAGTCATGGTGTGTATCTGAGGGCAGCCCAACTTCCAGGGATGAACATTCCAGCTTCTGCTGAACTTCCTGGGAACCAACAGCTCTGGACATGCCAGGAAAGGTTCATTCAACAGCGATTTAAGCCACCAATTTTTAATCATGATTTAAAAGTCAGCAAGCAAGAGAGAGTTCTTTTGATACCCAATTCATCTTTTTAAACTTTCGGTGTTCTCCTCAGGAAAGGTCAGCTCTCATCTTTGGGTACCCATGAACTGAATGCTGATTTCCAGCTAAATTCAGCCTGGATTTGGGACTTGCTTTGTGGTGATTCTGCTAAGCACAAACATCCTTTATGCCTGAACACTGTCATTTGGGCATCTACAAAGCTCGATGTCCATTTATTTATTATGTTGATCTCTGTGGTTTTGTATCAGAGACTGAAAATGAGGCACTTCTGTAGCTGAATTTACAGATTATTTTTAAGCTCCTAATTTATCCCATGTTTTATTTGGATGGAATCTGGACTTTTGCAACAAACAGAAGAGCATTTACATCTAGTTCCTTATTAAAACTGTTTATCTCTCAAATACACAATGAAAATATAGGTTTAGTTTTGAAGACAGAACATATTCCTAACAATTGTCCCTCATTTTGCACAGAGGAGCTGAGCTGCACAATAAAGTGGCTTTAAACTGCCAGAGGGCAGGGTTGGACAGAATATTGGGAAGAAATTCCTGACTGTGAGGGTGGGGAAGCCCTGGCTCAGAGAAGCTGTGGCTGCCCCTGGATCCCTGGAATGTCCAAGGCCAGGCAGGACAGGGCTTGGAGCACTGTGGGACAGTGGAAGGTTGGAATGCAATGAGCTTTAAGGTCCCTTCCGCCCAACCCATTCCATAATTCCATGATTCCATGAACAAAAGACCCTTTAGTTCTGACAAGTGAAGCCCTGGAGAGACAAGCAGCCCAGAGCTGGAGGAGCTCCCACCTTGGAGGGGTCCATGATGACAGTGGGCACGAAGTTGAGGAAGATGTGGTTGCAGTCTGTGCGCACGTTGGTGTTGTTGAAAGCCACCTCCAGCTCATCCATGGCCTCCAGCAGCAGTCGCTCTCCCTCGTTTTGCAGGTACTCAAAGGAGGCTTCCTGCCAGAGATTGCCAACAAACCATTGACTTTTTACTCACAAATCACTGCCCGAGAATGCAAGGGTTGGAAAACTGCAGAAGGACATGATGGCGAAAAGCCATTGGTGTCACAGGAGGTGCAGCCCTGACTCAGATCCATCCCAGGGCCTGATCCCACACCTGGCTGCCTTGTGCCCTACTGCAGGTCAGAGTAAATTTGAAACCAGACAGGCCAAGCTGCTGTTGCCTCAAAATCTAAGGATTTCTGACTCTCCTCTCAAGCCCCTGAAAAATCTCCCCGGAGCAGGGGAATACCAGGACTTCAAAGAGATGGTTCTGCTGAGCAGCACCAACAAGGAGAGAGCACAACCCTCAGCACTCCACCCAGGGAATGTCAGTTTTGAGTCCTGCAGATCCCTAGGATGCCCCAGGGTTTCATGCACCGCCTCAGAAAGGGACAAACTCACCTTGGTCACCAGGTCTGAGTGCCTTATGATGGCCCTGACGAAGAACCTGTAGTCTGTCACCTCTGTGCCCACCTCCACCTTGGCTGCCCCCAGGTAGAGGTGCATCTTGTGGTTGGCACAGGGGATGGCAGTGAGGTCGAAGTTCCTCATGCGGTTCAGCTCCAGCTGGAAGGCCAGAGCTGGCTCCAGGTGCCGGTAAATCCTGTCCTCCTCAAACTGCAGAGACACAGGGAAGGGGGGGAAAGAGGGATTGGAAAGGTGAAACACTGAGGGTAAGAACTTCACAACACCCCCTATGAAATTTCTTAATTAAAACCCCAAAAATTCAAAGCAATCCAACCCAACTTCTCATGCAGTCACTGGGAGCTGTGCTAACATCGTTGCAGTACTGAGAGTAGAAGACAAATTGCAGGACAACAAGTTCTCCAATTAACCCCCTCAAAAAACCCCTATTTTCCACAGAAACCAGAAGGTTTGTTCTGATTCTGAGCAGTGAATCACTGTCCTGCTTCCAAAGAACAGCTGCATGAAAGAAAGACAAAGCCAACACTTGGAGAAAAGGACCAAGAAAATCCAACTTACCTTATCCCGGGCACGGAACGTGAAGAACTTTGGGAATTCCCTCTGTTTGAAAATAAAAACGACAGTGTTAGTCCTCCCAAAGGAAGCACTGATGTCCCCAGAGTGCTCTCAGGCCACTCCTGGGGCAGCACCACAGCACAGGAAGTGACAGAAGTTGTTCCCAGCTACTTTTTCAACATCACAAAGGAGGTGGAAAATCAAGTCACCCTCAAGAAAACAGCAGAGGTAGCTTAAATCTGCCCTCACTAATGCAACAGAGGCTACTTGATTGGCTTTAGATTATTATTGTCAGTTATTAACAGACAACAACATGGAAGTGTCCAGAGAGCAGTGGGAAACTTTTTCTAGTTCTGTTATGATTAAGATTCCTGTGGAAATGTTTGGAGTGATATGAACACTGTTAGGGATGCAGATGTACACAGAACAATGATATTATTCTACAGCTTTCTTCATACCATTACTGCCAGAAATACTCTCTCCCCAAGGAAAACTGGGAGTTGTAATCAAATAACTTTATTCTCCTGTATGGAACAGTAAAAATATTACAAAAGTCCCCCAAATATCTGGTTTTTTCTGGTTTTCTGCTGCACAGATAAAACCCTGCCAGGGCCTTCAGAGTTTTGTGAAATATTGTACAAGTCTTAGAGGAGGAGAGAAAGCCTAGACAGCATTCTGTCCCTCCAGCTGCATGCAGGCAAATCCATCCATTCCTCTAGAATCACTTTTACTGGGCAGAGGAGCTTTGGTCAGAGCTTTGCACCAGCATGAGAACATCAGCTGTCTGTGCTGAAGGTGACCTGAAGGGACACACACAACCTGCCAGCACTGTCTTACTAAGCAAAAAACAAGGAATCTGACCTGGAGTCACTGAATTTCTGGCTCACATTCCACTATCAGTGAAAGATGGATAACCCCATTGACACTGCATGAGCCACCACTGAGCAGCACAGATTTTTGGGCTAAAAGTAATATTCTAGTTAGTCATCTTCCTTCCCTCCTAGGTAAAACAGCCGCCAAACCTCACCTGATGACTCTCAGTTGAGCAAAATAACTTGAGTTTGCCTGAGGTACCTTCAAAATAACCAGTGGTATGAGAAATGCTGCCTGAAAATTCAGGCTCACCCAAAACACTCACTGTCTGTGAGCATCAGCTAAGAAACCTCTTCCACGTCTCCTCACTTCTCCCTGCCCTCCTCTGCATGCTGCCAGCTTCTCCCACCACCTCCATGCTCATTCCATCCCTAATGTCATTGCTTCCAAGGCATCTCGCTGGTGTGCTGGGCAAACACCATAATTAGATGTGCACACACACAAAAATCCTCAGTGCTCTGGTACCAAAATCCAAAAGAGTGCTCCATTTCCTAGGCAGAAGAATTATACCCCTGCTGTGTTCTAATCAACCAACCATCATCAAGACAATCAAAATAATTTGCCTAAATTAGCCAATCAAGACACCCTGCAAACCGCAGAATGCGAAAAGCTACACCAGAAATCATCATAGTTGATTATTATACTAATAATCACGTTAAAAACCTAATGAGATGAGGAAATTGGAAGCTTGCTGGAGCAACTCTCTATTACCTCAACATGCTGGGAACTAATTATATAGACTGTAATTAAAACAAAAACAAACCCAAGCCCAGGCCCTGGCTAAGTTAATAGTTGGTCCAGTAATGAAGGGGCTGGGATAGCAGGCAGTAATAAAGAGTGACAGAGCAGCTCCCAGAGGTGCCCCACAAACTTTGAGCAGATGACACAAAACACACTGAGGATCCAGGGAGAACTTGGTGATGCTTCCTTCTGTTCTGGGCCTCCTTCCTGACCTCTGACACATCCTACAGCACTCAGCAACTCTGATTTTTCATGCCCCCAACAGCCATTCCGTTCTCTGAAACTTCCTGTTTTCAATCTAAAGCCTCGATTTTCCTAAGATGCCAAAAAAGTCTCCACAGAAATCAGCTTGCTAAGCCGCTGACTGACACATCTGTACCACATCCGGGCAACAGTTCCTATATGGGGACTCCCACTTTGGTTCAAACACTACTTTTGTTGATTTATAAACTAGTTTTCCCTTCAAAAAGTTTCCTAAACATGCTGTGTTGAGCACAGGATGAATTTCATGCCCTTTCAAGGCTCCTAACAACTTCCAGAGTTGAAAAGCAGATACCCAAGAGATAAAAGTCTGGTTTATGCCTTACATTGCCACCTAAACCAGCCCTCACTGATACCCAAGCCTTGGAGAAAGAAGTAATTCTCAGCAGTAAGAACATCAAACATTTTCCACATCACAAAAACACTCTGCAAAATTTAGCAAGTCCCCTCAGTGACTGCTCTAAGTACTTTAAAATCAGTAAGAAGCCGAAAGAAACCACCACACTACATAAGAAACACAAAGACTTCATTGATAATTGCATTTTAGAACAGAAGACAACACTGAAACACATGGAAATCTTTATCAATGTGGCTTCCTGAGCTCAGCCAGGTAACGAGAGAGACTCAGAACCTCAGTGGCCCCTCTGAATGCCACGGGCCCAGCCTGGGTTTGCAGCCAGATGTTAAAATAAAATACTTCAGCACTTCACTTTGACACCAGTGTGGGCATTAAATGCCTGCCTGAGATCCAAAGGAGAAGCCCAGAGCCCCTCATGTGCCTCCTGGCCTCACGTCAGGAATGCCACAGTGTTCCAGGTTTTTACTTACATGGAATCTCTGATCCACCTCATAGTTGACCTGTTTCCTGAAGTCCTTACAAACAAACATAGGAAGAAAAAAAAAGCAGAAGACAGCTAGCAATTAGGATTAAAATTAAAAATTAATTAATTCAAGAATACAAGAGGTGTCAAGATTGTTTACAATTGTAAATTAATTTTCCTAAGCAAATTCATGGAAACCCTCTCAAGTTTTAGAGGACAAAAACAGTGAAGAGAGAACTAAATACAGTCAATACAGCATTTAATTTGGGGAAAAAAACATGTCAGATGCCAATGGTATTATGAGCTAGAAAACAAAGAGTTCTGAGCATCAGGAGAGACATTGAAATACCTTTTGTGCTACAAGGAACGTCAGCCTGCGAATGCCATGTTCAATCAGGACTGATTTCTGTAAAAACAAGGATGCAAACAGGTGACTGGGTTGGCAGAAAAAGAACAGACTAAAAGCATGCTGAAGTGCTGTATGAACTGAAAAGGTTATTTTTTTCAAGCACATCAGAGAACATCCACTGTGTTTGCTTCTTCCTCAAATTCCCCTAAGCCCCCTTTCAGAGGAGTGCTGCCATCAGTATTTGCCATGGCACTGATCCTTTGAAGTGTTAAGATCTCGTAATTCTCCTCTTTTTAAAAACTTTTTTCCTCCCTCCTCCCTTTTCCAATTTAAAATCGAAGAACACAAAAAGGAACAACAACTCAGCTCAAGCAGGAACAAACCAACCCCTCTCGGCACAGCCTGTGATGCTTTACTAAGGTTAAGCCCTTTGAAAATGAGCAGCAGTGACTATATTCATGGCAAGAGGAAGAAAATAACTTTAATAATGCCATGATTTAAAAAGCAAAAATTGTTATTGCTTTTAAAATTCCACAAGTGGCAGACAATAACAGCAGAGCAACAGGATTCTGATTACATGGTAATAATGTGGGTCTCCCAGCAAGGCCACAGCTATTACAGAGCGATTAGCCATCAGCACCTGGAGAAACTCCATTTCCACTGACTGCCTCAATCTCCTCCACAAGTCATTTACAAGTATATGATCCTAATTTCTATTAAAAAAACCACACGCAACATGCTGGGACTGGAAGATTATTTGGACAATTTGGATCAACCTATTTGATAGTTTAATGTGGTTTTGGAATTTTTTTTCATATATATTTTATTTCTTTCCTTTTATCCCCTCCCATAAAACGCCTGGAGCATGATCAAGCAGACAAAAAGCAGAACTAGTTTTAATTCTTGAGATTTGATGATTTTCTTTGTTTAAAGAGACAGGAAGGTGCTAAAGCCACGTAGATTGCAGCCCCATTTTGGAGCCCCTCATTTCTGCAGGATCTATTCCCACCTCCCACATAGAGAAGCTGG
This sequence comes from Entomyzon cyanotis, assembly GCA_024500445.1. Taxonomy (NCBI): domain Eukaryota; kingdom Metazoa; phylum Chordata; class Aves; order Passeriformes; family Meliphagidae; genus Entomyzon; species Entomyzon cyanotis. The sequence continues at coordinate 4,507,050 of JAKEPQ010000673.1, forward strand.
AATTGCTCACTCAGTGAGCAGTGCAGGTCCCAGGAATCTCAGTTCCTAGTGGGATTTCCAGCTCCACAAGCTGCTGGAATTCTTCCCACTACCAGAAAAGCAGGCAGAGCCCGGAGTGGACACAAGGAGGCTGTTCCCACCCCAGGCTGTCCCACAACTGAGCCAGGAGGAACATTTGGGACTCCAAAGTGTATCCCAGGAGGAACATCTGGGACTCCAAAGTGTACCCCACACTTAGGAAGGAGCAGCAGAACATGCCAGAAAGCTGCAGCTACATCCAGTCAAAGAAATGGGAAAGCTTTAGATGGGACAAATCAAGGATGTAACTGTAGCATCTGTTTGTTTCAATATCAAACACCAACACCCCAAAGCTAAGGAACATCCAGACTTTTCCCAGCCTGTCCTGCACAGGAGGTGCAGAGGGAGGCTGCAGGGACCTCACCTTGCTCTGGGTGAACTCCCTGAACATGGCAGCCAAGCCATCGTCATCGACATCGCTGTCGGTTTTGATGGCCACGTTGAGGATGTGGATGGGCTCCTCCCGGGCAGTCTGCAAGGACAAGGGAATAGTCTCCATCATTAAATACCAACCATCATTAAATACCTCGGAACAGGCTCCCTAAATCCAGCTTTAAAGCAGAGGTCCCTGGGGGAAATGACCTCAGTGGAGCACCAAGGGAAACTGTGAGGGAAATCCTTGACCAAACAGCCTCACAAATCTGCTGTTTCACGGAAGTCAATGTCCACAAACACCAGACAGGAGTTTCCTTTGGGGAATGCAAGGGTGAGGGTCAGACAGGACACAGGGTCAGGGCCTCTCTTTACCAGATGCAGCACAAGGACAGTAGAGGACTTTGGCATCAAGGCAAGTAATTAAATTAATCAAATTCCAAGTGTAGGGGCAAAACCATGTCAGTTTTCGTATCTACAACGACACAAAATAATGTGGAAACATCAATTACATTCAAGTTCCAAGCAATTACAAATTCAGCCTTTCGGAGCCTGTGGTTAACTGGGAAAAAGTGAGTTTGGACAGGAAATTATCTTGGTGAGGTGAGTGAGATGTACAGAGAGGGATCTGAGGACACTAAAGTTGACAGCAGTATTCTGGAAAAAGCTGCAGTGCTTACACATATGAGGATCAATGGAGCAGTGGAAAGCAAAGCCCAGTTCTGGACACAGAATATATTCCAGCAGAGCTTCCACTCTTGTGGAGCAGCTACCTGAGTCTCTAAGGGAAACTGGACTTCTATCCCTATGGATTAGGGACCACCTGCTTCCTCTGCACCTGTTCTCCACATCCCTGCAAAAACCAAGTGGCTCCACCCAGCTTTTCCTCCTAAAAACAGTTCTGAGAGGTAGAACAGAGGGAAGAATCAGGATTTTAGGTGACTGGGAAGGGTGTAAGACAGGAAACACAGCAAGTCAGATGAAGGACAAAGAGGGCTGAAGATGCAGCTCAACATCCTGGTGCAGAGAGAAGGGCTGGAGACTTAATGGTGGTTTAAACTCTCAGTTACACTGCTGTGGATCCTGTAATTCTGCTGATGCTAAAAGCCATAAACTAAATTTACATGGAGAGCAAGAGGCTGAGCTTTGGTTTTACAGCAGAGCAGGAAAATGCTGCCTACGCTGAGTCACCTGCTGGGGAACGAGCAGGCAAATCACAGCCAGAGCTAACTCCTGCTTCCAGGAGGAGCATCCAGCCTCAGCCCTGCTTCCAGAGCTTAATCTTAATCCAGCCTGAGAGTGCCTTCCAGAACAAACCCCACCCTACCTTGTCCTCATCGTAGAGGGAAGCGTGGCCAGCCTCGGGGAACGTCGGGCTCTGCGGGGGAGAGTCGCAGAAACATCCCATGACTTCATCAAAGATCCTGGAATACACCAGGGAAGGAGCAGTCACCACCACAGCACTGCCAGCACATGGAGCATCCAGCACCAAACCCACCAGTCCTGGCAGGAAAGGGACTCACAGATGAGGAGGCAATTCCTCAAATCAGAGTCTGGGTTGTCCAACATTTGTCAGAGACCTCCTAGGTGCAACCTGAGGGCTCTGCTGGGGGTTTGCCCATCCCAAAACGCTGGAAGCACAAAGAACCCCAACACACACATCCACAGAGCATTAGGAGAAATCATCACATTCCCAAATGGTCCCCAACCAGCAGGAACCTGGAGTGCTGATCCCTCTGGCTGCAAACTGCCTGAGACTGCAGTCAGCTCCAGGACACACACACAGGGATCCAAACAGGCAAACTCACTCAGGACCACCCTAAGCCTGCCTCTAGCCCAGACAAAGCCTTTCCCAGGTGGGAGGGTGGCCAGAGAAGCAAGCAGCACCCTCCCCACCCACCTGACGAAGTCCTCGAAGGTGCGGAAGGAGACCATGCCACCCATGCGCTGGCAGGGCGGCGTGAAGGAGTTGTCCAGCAGCACATCACTCACACTGGCCACGTGAACCATGCCATAGTGGTTGAGGTTGGAGGAGAAGGACATTCTAAACAGAGCAACAAGAGCACAGTCAGCAGGGACAGTGCAGGGGAGGGAGCAGGTTTGGTGCTCTGAGTGCCTGGAGTGTGGCTGTGCATCCAGCAGAAATGTTGGATTTCTCAGCCTGCTCCAGAGCTCCTGCCATGCCTCTGGTGCCACTAATGCCCTTACCTGGATGTTGTCCCAAGATACAGGAACACTTAGAGTTAGCAAATCACGTCATAATCCCTCAAAACATGTCTTTCTGACAGGAGAATTCTGGCTATGCAAAGCTGAACTTATTTTTCCTCCTGTCTGTGTGTTTTGCTTTACAGGTGGAATATTATATAAACAGCAACAATTCTAAGATTTCAGTACATTTTTACAAACTAGGTTGAAGCACACCATGCTGAATTATTGTTTCTGTTATTTCTCTGAACATACTGTAATTTGCACTCCTCAAATGCACTGTGGTACAGTGACTTCTCTAAAATACTTTACTGAGCCTTACACTCATTTTCCTACCCTTTCTGTCCAAGAAACAACTGGACATGGCACTCAGTGCCCAGATCTGGTTGACGAGGTGGGGATCAGTCACAGGTTGGACTCAATGCTCTTGGAGGTCTTTTCCAAGCTCAGTGCTTCTGTGATTTTTGTTTTTTTAAAGACTTACAATATCATGGTCAAGACTAGCTGAGGAAGCTTCTCACCCAGTGAGGAAAAAGCACACAATTAGATGGGACCTTTCTCTGGTGACCACAACTGGGCTTTGCCTTCTCTGCAATAATCATCACTAATTTCTGAGCTCTACTACAGACTCATCTGAATTCTGACTTCCTTCAAGAGCTCCCTGCAACATGGTGAGACCTCTGAAAAGACACAAGCAGGGGGGCAGGACCTGGCTGAGCTCTCCTGACAAACCACTTCCCAGCTTTGCTGAGGTTTCTTCCTTTCCACACACCAAACCCACTGTGATCTGGCCCTAAGTACACTGTTAACAAGCCCAAAGTATCATCAGTGTGATTAATAGCTCTCCATGCTTAAAGTCACTCTCTGTTTCCGCAATTTATCTCTGATTAAGAGCTGTGAGACTTCCAAGGCCATTTTTACTATTTTTCCCTAAATAGGCTTGTAAGCAGTAATAAATAATAGGTATTCACGTTTTGAAAGAGAGAAATTTTTCAGGACATGCCTTGGTGTACATTTCTTACAACTAATACAAAAACTATCACAGAACAGGAACGGAACAAAAAGACAACAGACATTTTTCATGTATTATTTAAAACAAGAAATACTTTTCAACTGAGACACAGGAGGAAAAATTAGCATCCAAACCACAACAAAACATGCTGTCAGCTGTTTGAGATGTAGATTCATCTATGGTGTGAGGGAGGTGAAACAGCCACAACAAATTCTAAGCTACAGACAAGAAACCAGGGTAGCAACAGGTTGAGCTGGGAGGAACTGCCTGGGGTCACAGTGACCCCTTAAAGAGGGTCAACACCTGGGAATCCAGTGCCAAGAAAGACCCTAGAACAGCATTTTGCTGTGTACCATACTGCAGATGAGCTGAGTCACCCAGCAAATTTAATTTCAAAGAGTGTAGCATGCAAAGATTTTTGTTTGTTTTGTTTTTTAAAGAAAAGCTGAAAACATGTTTTAGACAAAGGGAGAGGAAAAGGGAAGGAAAAAGAAGAGTTATGGTTGAGTTTCCCAAGTAAAGAGAAGGGCACTATAACAAAACATGTTAGAACATTCAGGATTAGGCTACTTCTTTCTAGTCTGGCGTTTGAAATTGGAAAAGATGACGAGTACCATACCTGTTTAGCGTGGGGATGTTCCCTCTGTAATCAAACAATCACAGTTAGTCACAGACTGGTTAGTGAAAGCCATCATCAAGAACCATCATCAAGCTGATGCACAGACCAGCAACATGTTCACAATTAACTCCCAAATTTGTCAGCTGCCAGGAAGAACTCCCTGCCAGGGGCCCTGGGGAAGCACCCAGTGCCTGATTTCGCTTGCCACGGGCAGAGCCAGACCATGCAGAGAACATGCAAACCATAAAACAACCCAGAAAAAAGCTTGGCATATGCAAGAGACCCCAGTTGCTGTTTATTGCTTGTTATCCCCACTTCAAGCCCTTTGCACACACCAAGCGCAAAGCAAGAGCAGAGCTGAGCCTGAACTCCCTGACAGAACAGGAAACAGCAGAGATGGAAACAAAAAAATGACCATTTCACACAGGAACATTGCAACAGGTTCAGGAAAACCAGCCAAATCCTCGGTGCCAAACGTGCAGCCCACGCACAGCTCCCACCATGCAGGGACAAAGCAAACACGCACAGCACCACGGAATATGTTGCATTTCCAGCATTCAGTACTAAAAAGAACAACCTCAAGGCTAAAAAGAACAAGCTTCAGGCTAATTTTGGGGAAAATTTACCACACCTTTGATAACATCAGTGCAGCTCTCCACATATTTGCATGCAGAGCAGGGCTTAGTGAGGCACACAAGGCACAGAGCAGTGAGAGGCACATTTCCACACCAGAACAGCAGCACAGCCCAGCCCACACCAGCTACAGCCAGCAGTGCTTCACACAAGATGGAAAAATTGCTGGCATCTGACATGCAAAATAGCATGGATTAAATTAAAAAAAAAAATCCTTGCACACAGGAAGCTTGTGCAAAGAGATTAGCAAGAACTAAACGATGGGAAGGAGAGCTTTGAGGAACATGTGAATGGACATTCACCCCCTTCCCTTGAGGAGATCAAACCACAGACTTTTTTGACATCCTAGACCATAGGGAAGACCCCAAGTTATGAGCATGAAGTCTCAGTGCTCAATGACCAGTGCATTCCATGGTCACACTGCTCAACAGCCTGCCTGCCTGCCCAAACTGCTTTGGTCACAGCAGACTCACATTCACTACAGTGCATCACTGGTAGAGCACAAAAAAACTCCCACAATCTCCTTATTCCATACAGGAAAAAAATTTAAAAGTACCCAAAAATGTATATCTGTTATGGTAAATAACAAAAGTATTTCATTTTTCTTGAGAGGGTGGGGAGACACCCTGTGCTGCAGAGCCTGCAGCCAGCACTGATCAGGCCTGGAGGCCTCAGGGGGTTGGGACTATTTTTTGAGCTTGGCAAAGAGTGGGAAAGCTGCATGTGATCTACTTCAGTCGGAAAAAATAGTCTGGAGAGGACTGGCAGTTCCTACCCCCAGCAGGAACACTCCTGTAGCCGTCCCTGGAAGGCTTTCAGAAAACAGAGGGAGCAAAAAAAACCGTGTAACAAATGTTCATTTCAGCCTCAAAAAGGGCACCCTGGTGCTGTGCTCTGGGAAATGTCTCCTGCCACTCCATACGGAGCTGGAAAGGCTCAGGCAGGAATGGTGAGGAGGAAAACAAGACAAGGAGGAGTGGATTGAAACGGAGAGCAGGTTCAAATGGGATGTCAGGAATTCTCCCCTGTGAGGGTGGGGAGGCCCTGGCACAGGGTGCCCAGAGAAGATGTGGTGCCCCTGGATCCCTGGAATGTCCAAAGCCAGGCTGGATGGGCTTGGAGCAGCCTGGGACAGTGGGAGATGTCCCTGCCATGGCAGGGTGGCACTGGATGGGCTTTAAGGTCGTTTGCACCCAACCCATGCCCTGGTTCCATGCCAGAGCAATGGCAGAGCCCCCAGCAGCACCAGCCTGGGGTGACATGGGCACAGCAATGGGGCAGTGCTGCCACTGCTGCCCACAGCCTCACACCCTGCTCAGCCCTCCTCCCAATCCATCCTCAACCCCAAAACAGCCCTTCCTGCCCAGAACATCCATCTCAGCAGAGATCTGCTCCATCCCAGTGTCCCCATTGCTCCTGCACCTCCTGGTGAGCCTGGACTGGGTTCCCCTCACCCCCTCCTCCTTTTTTCCCCCTTTCTGTGTGTCAAACAGGAGTTCTCCCCCACACCATGGCCATGCATGCAAAGCTCCAGCTGCGAGTGCCAGTGCAGGGCAAAGCTTTGGAAATGAGGCAGCAAAGCAGAATCAGCAGAGGTTGGCTCAATAACCCACTTGCAGTTATTAACAGCAGTACCACAGGAGAAAGAGCAATTCCACTGGCTCTGACCAGTGCCATTCCTCTCATGTTTCTTCATTTCTGTAGGAGAATCTAACCAGAAGGCTGTGAAACATGCCTCAAACCATACATTTTGATTGGGTTTTTCCTCTCCCTCTTTCTTCCCTTATTCTTCTGCTCCCTCTGTGATTCAGCCAAGCTGAATCTGCTACAGAAGTCCAATTTGCATAAAATTATCGTCGTTCCATTCAGTTTGCTGCCCCTTCCACAGCCCCTTCTTTGCTCTGCTGGAAGATTTTGCCCTTTCCGAGGCAGGCAAGCCAAGGGAACAGCAGCACATTACTGCTGCCTGCTGCCTAATTAACATCAAACCTCAGCACGGAGCTGCAGGGATTTACAGGTGTCCTGGAATCATTTTCCCCTCCTCCCTCCCTATCCAAACCACTCTCACAACAAGAAGGGGACCTCAAGCTACCTGACACCCTGTGAGTTATCCCTTTGGGGCTCCAGGTAGGGTCAGAGCCCACAGCAGCACGGCTGGGTCACTCCTGGCATCCAAAGATTGATGCAAGAGGCTGCTCCAGCAACTAGGCCACAGAAAATGCTTCTCCTTTGTCAGAAATTCAGATTTTATGGGTAAATCATTGTAAAATGATAGCAGGAAGAAAACTCTACACACTGCTCTAATTGTAAGGGAGTTTGGGGCTCTTAAAAAAGCTCTCTTTGGGAACAGGGATTTTTAATCTGCCTTTCAGCCTTCCAAATGGTTTCTACCTGTAAGCTAAGGAAGAGGCTGACAAAGGAACAACCAAAATACTCCATAGATGATAAAACATCAGGAGACAGCAAAGGAGGGATCATGCACCACTTTTAAGCCTTGAAATCAGCAACATCAGAGTCCAAGAAGGGCATGAACAAACATCCACAGGCACAGAGGGAGGAGATTCCAGGCAAAACCAAGCACAGGATAGTTGAGACATTTATACTGATGGGAATACCCTTGGATGGGGCTCTGAGCAACCTGGTCTAATGGAAGTGTCCCTGTCCATGGCATGGGAACAAGGTGAGCTTTAAGGTCCCTTCCAAACCAGGCCATTCTGTGGTTCAGTGATGATAGTGCAATACAAAGCAACTGACAGCTAGGCTTGAATTCCACCCTTGGAAGCACTGTGGACAACAGGATGCAGCCCCAAGAAAGAATTCAACCCAGACAAGGCATTTGCCTCTATATCCATGACTGCTGAGTGTGTGCAATTCTGGCTCCAGAGGCACCCAGGGTGTGTGTGACATCTGGTTTGTGGTGTCCCCAAAGTCACACTTGCCTTAAAGCTAAGCAGGCTCATTATCAACACTTCATCTGCAGTGCTAAAGCCTTCCTTACTTCCTCCTTCCAGTGGTGCATCCTGACCCAAGATCCCTCAGGACATCTCAAGGCCAAGGAAGGTGCTGCTCAGTGCCCACGTGGGTTGGGAAGGCATGGCTGAGGCAGCAGGGACCAAAACAGCCTGGGCTGTACTTCAGTTTCCCTTGGGACTCCACAAAGCGAAAGGCAGAGATATCCCTGGATATATATCCCCAAAATAAGGATATATCCAGCACCTCTGCCTCACCTTGTCAGAGCCTGCCTGAGCATCTGATACAGGGGACACATCCAGCTCTGAGAAATCAGGGATCTGTTTTGTGGGAACACATTGACCTCTGAGTTTTTCCCCTTTGATCCTTCTGTTTTTAGGGAAGGAAGGATCAAAGGAGCAGCTGAACACCCTGGCTGAGGAGCTGCAGAGAAGGGATGCTCTGGGAGGAGCAGGGCAGCAGCAGCTCCAAGCCTTGGCTACAGCAGACAATGTCCCAGTTTAATTTAAACCTTACAGCTTCAGACAAGAAAGGCTGCTGGAAAGCAGGAGAGGGGATTAGAAAGAAACACTTCTGTTGAAAAAGCACTATAATTCCCTCTCCTCGGCACACAATGTTTCTTTGAACAGAAGATTTTAAGCTAAGATTAGGCAAGGCCTGTTTCATGAACACCTCAGAAAGGCCTTTCAGTGTCTGTCACCTGGGCTGCCATCCTCACAAAGGCAGCTGAACTCTCTGAGCACCAGTCAATATTCCACCCACTTCCATCTCAGCAGGAACAAGCGGCAAGTGAAGAACAGCTCCGAGCAAGGCTCATTTCTTCCTGCCATCCTCTCTCCCCAGGCCTCTGGCTGGCTGCACCAGGCAGGTTATCCCCAGGCAAGGGCTCTGCAGACCCCTCTGCAGCGTGTGGCCATTGGCATCCCAGAGATCCCCTTGGATCTGAGCCTGCAGATTGGATTTCTGCTCACCAACTCCATTTGCTGCCAGATGGTGCCACTGCACTGCTCATCTGCCCTGCATTGGGCACCAGGAAAATGTGTCCTGCACATCACCAGCAATGCTGATGGATCCATCAAACCCTCTGCAATTTCCATTAGAAGCTACTTTGCTCCCTATGACTTTCCCTTGCCATTCAGTGGGGATTCTTACATTAGGATGTTTTCTGTTAATTTAAACAAATAATTCCCCAAACAGTTTCTGCCCACAAAACCCACCAGGAGCAGGTTGCACTTGTGTGACTTTGTCAACAGATTTAACAGCTTTTCTGTCCTCTCTGCTTCCCTGTGGGCAGCTGATGGCAATCCTTCCATGGCCAAAAATACAAAGTCTGAGCCTAAGCTGTGATCAGGCAGCTCAGAAGGAGTGACTGGGATTGTTTCTGCCACAATTAAGTAAAGGCATAGCGGGGTTAAATACCAGTAACGAAGAATTTAAATACAAATTTAAAAACCTAATTAGAATTTAAACCATTATGAGTTTGCTGCTTTCTCTGCATGAATATTTGCTTCAGTAAAATCTGGGCTCTCAAAGGTTCACAGATATCTGACACAAAGGGGACCAGGGTTTAAAAATATCTGAGGAAGTGGTGCAAAATGTGTGGCATCGTATAACAGCAGCTCCAAAAGGGAATGCTCTCCTAAGGGCTCTCTGGCATCTGCTCCTGGTTCACCAGCCCTGCAGAGCCTCGAGGGATGTTCTGGGTTATTTTGGCTTTGGGGTTTGCCCTTGGAATGCATTTTTAGCTTTTCAGTGTAAGAGTTCGTAATACAAAAGATACAGAAAAGCACATGATGGATGTAGACCATAGTCAAGAACAACAAAGAAGACTTAAGCAGGACAAAGTCAGAGTTTTGAGATTTCCATGTCCTGGGTTTAACACTTGAGAGTTCCCTAAATCCACACCCCTGTGCCACATCAGCCCCTGGGCACCCTGTGCTTGCCCCAGGCACCCTCCAGCCACCCCAGAGGGAGAGCAACAAGCTGTGCCAAGCACCAGGAGCCAAATCCATCACTGGCAGCTGGAAACATCTCCAAGGAGCTGAACCTGCAGGGCTGACTGTCCCCCCAGCCCTGCTGCCCTCTGCTCAAGGAATATAATGAATTTCCCATCTCCCAGCAGCCTGAGGAGCAGAACTGAGCTCAGAACTGTCCCAGCCCATTCAGGGTGAGGGGAGAGGAGATTTCAGGACAAAGAGCTGTTCCTGGAGCAGGGAACATCTCTCCTCTCCCAGCTGACCTTGTCTCACTAAGCCTGTGCACAGAGCAGAGCATGGTCAGCACTGGCAGGCCAAAAATCCCCAAGCAACAGAGATAACTGAGGCCAGCAGAGAAGAAATGGAGGAAGAATCAAGGGGAGAAGAGAGCATTATAAAGGAGTACTAAAAATAGTATGCAATTATTTACAAATATTCTAGAAATGCAGGGACCAGATGAGCCCAAACATGTCCCATTTGTGGCAGGAGTGGTTCGTGGGGCTGGCTGGGGACAGCCATTCATTGCCAGCAAACCAGGTCCTGAAAACCATTTCATAAAAGGTACTGATGGATTCTCAATGAAGCGAGACTGGAGCCCACCGAAAATAAAACCAGGGAAAAGATGTTTGGAAACAAAGGAGGGAGAAAGGGCCGCAGTGGCCAGCATGGACCAACAGTGGCACCCGGTGGCCATGGGGACTCACTGCCACCTCACAGCCAGCAGGGAATGAACAAAGTGTCAGCCCAACAGCCTCCTGGGGAAACTCAGGGACACACTGACCCCACAGACACCAAGGAACAACCCGGGCCAGTGGCTGGGGGTTGGAAGGAGATGAGCTTTGAGGTCCTTCCAACCCAAACCACTCCAAATCAATATTCTTGTAAGTTCTGATAATCTTTTTTTAAAATTAACTAGAGATGCCACCCTTTTCTCCAGACAGGGCAGCAAGAGTTGATGGTTTTGGTTGTAAGAAATGTAAAACTGAGTGAAAGTCAAACTATGTCAACCCCAGCACTTTATACAAAACTCTCATCTTGGTCTGCTCCATCAAAAAGTCATGTGCCACAAAAGGTGTCACCTTATCCAGCATAGCCAGGAAGAAGTAGAGCCATACAAACAGTTAGAAAGGGCTGGCAGGAAGGGGAAGAGACTGTTTGACTGTTCTGGATTAAAATCCTCGTTAGTTGATTATTCTGTCTGGAACTGCATCTTTTGGAAGGCTCAGGATTCAGCCAGAACTGAGACTCCTGAGATAAGTTACCACCCAAGCTGAAGTTAAACACCAGAAAATACATGAAAACTGCATCATATTTAAATGAACCCCCTTTCCCCACCAATCCTATAGCGAGTTCTCCTTGCCAGGGCAGGATGAGCCCCTCAGAAATGGCAATTCCAGAGGCACATGATCTGACCTGTTGGGATGGGAGGTGGGCAGCATGAACTGGAACTCCACCACGCAGGTGTTGTCCTTCAGCTGGCGGTGCTGGACACTGTTCAGTTCATAGGCAATGTAGGCTCTCCGGACATAAACCTAGGGACAGAGAGACCCCATCAGCTGCACTGGGCTGACTATTAAAAATTACTATTAAAAACCAGTTATTGAAAACCAGATACCTCCAAATGAGCAGCCAGATAAACTCTAATTCAACCAGAATTTATTCTTTGAGGAAGGCCAGTCTGGCAGGCCAGAACCACAGGATTACAATCTTGTCCTACAACAGCAGCTTTGCTTTCTCCCTTCAACCACCTCAGTCTTCACACAAACAGAACATGAAATTTCACTCAGTTATGAGTGTTAATGCTGTTAAATGCCAGACTCCAAGCATGTTCAATTCCACACAACCTACAGCTCTCTTGGATCTCACAGGGTGACAGTGTTCAAGCCAAAGCCAAAGAAAAATTAATATTTTTAATATTTTTTTCAATGGGAATAAACTTACCTCCAAAGCTGCCATTCTTACCACCTGGTTACTGTGGTAGAAAAAGTTGGGAAGCACATCAAAGATGGATGTCTCGGACAAAATGAGTTTCTAGGAGAGATCACATTAAGCAAAGATTTAAAAGAGAACTTTATCTTGCAACCAGGGTCAGGCAAAAAAGGAAAAAACCCAAATCAAGCCTGGCTAGTTCTGATTTCTAAGGTTTTCCTGTTGTTCATCACAGATCATGACTTTTTTTATATTAAATGATAGAAAATCTCAAGTTGGATGGGACTCATAATGATCATTGAGTCCAACTCCCTGCTCCTCACAGGACCACCTAAAACTAAACCATATAGAGGAGCTCATGCAGATGTTCCTTGGGGCTGTGCCCATTCCCTGGGGAGCCTGGGCAGTACCCAGCACTCTCTGGAGGAAAAACCTTTTCCTAATGTCCAATCTGAGCTTCCCCTGGCACAGCTCCACTCCATTCCCTTGTGTATGGTGAGCAGAGAGAGGAATCAGCACCTCTGTTCTGCTGTCCTGCGAGGAAGGTGCTGAAGTGCCGTGAGCTGGAAACAAAAACCAGGGGAAAGCTGGACACCAGACCAATGCACTGACAGCCACAAGGACCTTGGGACACGAGGGTCAGTGAGGAGGAGGCAGGGAAGCAGGGAGAGAAGGCTACCTGCAGGTTCTCGATGCAGAACTGGTGCCCATACATGTCGATGGCCGACAGGAAGATGGACTCCACCTGGTTGTGGCGCAGCTCGTAGGAGGGCAGGTGGGAAGCTATGAGAACCTGGGAAAACACAAGGAATGTCAGTGAAAGGAGCCACACTGGGCCATCAGCAGGGGGCTGTCACCTCCAGGCACAACCAGTCTGCTCCATCCCTGCAGAGACGGGCAGATCCTCCCGTGCGTTCTGCGCAAAGCCTCTCCCCTCCCCGGCCTCATTTGTGTATCTGCTCCGTTTGTATTATTGGCAATTCCCCGTGGAGAAAAGGAACAGCTTCAATCAAGTTCCATCAGTGCATGTGATTTAGCAGTGCAGAGCTGCCAGTCCTGGGGATTGCCTGGCCGGCTGTTAATTGGGAAGCAGAGCTGGCAGGGAGCAGCTGTGGGGAGGCCACACTCGGCTCCCGAGCAGGGGAAGGAACAGACACCACTGCCAGGTATTAAATGCCCAACATGAAGAATGCAGAGGTAGGAAATGGAAGCAGCTTGCAGGGAAAATGAAGTGGAAGAGCAAGGCAAGGACTGCAGCACCATTGCCGGTTGCTGCGGGGAGTTCAATTGCAGAATGGTTCAAGGACACAAGCACAATCCTGAAGGAAACAGAAGGTCACTGAGCAGCTTCAAACACCCTGTTCATTTTCAATAGTCAAGCTCTGAAATAAAAGGAGAGATGCCCAAAGCTTTCCTGCTTTAGACTTTTAGGCTGGAGATAGGGAGCGTGGAGTGAGAGGAGTGATCAGACTCTGGGGTCAGAGTTATCAGGAAACCACTGCGCCCTCTCACCCCTTCCTGGCTGCAGAGCGAGGGCTAAACTGAACTGCTGAAGAGGAAGCTCACAACAGTATCTGTGTAGCTATGTGACATTTAAATTAGTTCTGTACCAGACTCATGGAATTGACAGTATCAAGAGTTTTTCCAATTATTTCCAGGTTAAAACAAAATTGACAAAGCGCAACTCAAAGACGGAAGAATCCTGCAAAAGGCCAACATAACTGTGGTATTTCCTTAGCAGCTGCAAAGAACATCTGGTTCCTGTGTAAATGGCTCTCCCTGCTCTCTGCACATACAGATCCACAGCTGTAAGGCAGCAGAGGAACCTGGAAAGCATGTCCTGGCTGTTCCTGCACGATCCAGGTGGCCTGTGCTGGTCAGGTTTGCAGATGACAAAGCCACCAGGAACCACAGTGACTGTGCATTTCCACTTCCTCTGTCACACAAACCATGGGCTACTTCCAGCTAATTCCTGTGTGTGCCAGACAAAACTTTTTGGAGGAGCAGGGACAAAGGAAGCATGTTAAATTTAAATATTACAGTGATTGGGAATGCACTGCAATCTTAGCCTGTCACCACGGTTAATCACAGTTAATTAGTTTCACTGTCAAAGTGCTGCTCACAGTAACCTACTGTCCCCATTTGCATAGTGATCAAAACAAACATCAGGAGATAGGGATTTCCCCAAGGGCTGAGCTTCAGGCAGGAGGAGCTCACACAGATCCAGGCAAGGATTCCTCACCTGCCGCGCTCTCAGGGCCACCTTGGCGTTGGTGGTCTTGCTGAGCTGGGTCAGCTCTGTCAGGATATTGATCAGCTCATCTGTCAGGGTGGGGTCACGGCCACACAGCTGGTCCTGGGGACAGAGAGAACAGGGAATGCTTAGAACAGAGGGAAAACATCATCTGTCCATCCTCAAAGCAGTTTGAACCTGGAATACAGACACTCAGGGCTGGACCACACCATCCCCAGGAGTCCCAACCTGAATTATCCTGGAATTCTGTGCTGACAAGGATACAAATATTCAACTTTCAACAATTTTGCACACATAAATAAAAAGTGAAAGAAGGGACAGGCAGCATCTCCCATTCTCCTATTTGTTGCATGTTTTGGCACCCAAACACATGAGAAATGCTGACTTGTCAAAGACTCAAGAAAACCTTTTCCCATTACCCAGTTTCAGATTTCTACCAAAGGTTTCTCCTAGCACCAATGCAAAATTAAAAGAGCAAAACTGTAGCCAGACACCTTGTGGAGCATGTAAAGATCAGCAAACCTTCCCCATGAAAGGTGACCAGTTACATCACCAGAGATGCCCACTTAAAAAAAACCACCTCAAACCCCGAAAGTCTCAACAACTCCACAACCATAAACCATGCACAAAATTTGTGAAGCTTCAGCCAACACCAGAAAAAAGATCTGTCATTCCTCTGACAAGGCTAATCAAAGCTAACTAAACCCATGAATAAGGCACTGTATTTCCTGCTATGGTACAGGACTGACTCCAAAATATTTCTTCTAACTAGAGAATCCTGGATGTGAGGAAATCCACAAGCTTACCTTACTGTCTAAATTGGCTGGATATAACAACAAAACTGAATAGCATAACTTCCAGTGTTAATGCTGTTCCAAAACTCTTCTGAATTCATCCATTCAAAAAAATGCAAACAGTAAAGACTTTCTTCCAAAAATAGTTTCAATTCCCATGAATAATCCCACAGTCTTCAACACTTCTTGTGAGCCTCCTCCCTCCCACCCCAAAGCTGGAAACCCTCTAGGAGCCTCCAACGTGCTTCTTCCACACAGCACTTAACAGCTTGTCTTGATAAATTAATCATAGGAGGGAAATGTGAGATGAAACAGGGATTTGCCACGGGAAAGAACTGGTGCCTTATAGTTTTAAGAGATCTTAAATGCCTACAGACCAGAATAGGCCATTTGAAGATCCAAGAAATAGAAAAGGATAGGAGGAACCTCCATGCAGCAGGTTGGATTAATAAAACTGCCAGGGAAAACAGAGTAAAAACCAAAACCAAATAATACAAGAGTCCCATAGGGTGACTAACTAAACAGCTCATGCTCCATGAGATTCCAAACCTCAACCTCTCCCTCACACTGCTCTTGATCCCTTTCTCCCCAGCCCCACTCAGGCACCTCTTGGAATGACGGCACAGATGGCCCAGGGAGACAGACCATACTGAAATCATTGATAAAACTTCTGAGCTCCTCACTCTGATTAGATTGCTGTCCCTCCTGACCAGTCCTGGGCCACCAAACATGGGTGTGATTGTTCCCAAAGAAAGTTCTGTACATTTATCCACTCCAGGACACTGTGGGGATTCACAGTGAATAATTCAAGACCTGCCTTTGTGGGATTTGAAACACAAATATGGGTGTTGTCATATTGCTGCTCCAGGGAACAGAAATCCAATAGGACATGGGACCTTGCCATGCCACCAGCCATTCCATCCTGTTCAGGCCAGGACGTGCATAAGTTAAGTACAGAAAATGAACATACAACAACAAATCACACCATATTTCAACAAATGGATGAAGGATGAGGCAGTTCCCACCCTGCCTTCAGCGCCTGCTGGCTAAAAAAGGTGAATGATGGCAGCATAACACTATTACTGAAACCATCCTCGGAGCCCCTGGTTAATGATGGATTCCTGGGATACATCAATAACAGCCACACAGGCAGAGAGGCTGCCCTGGGAAGACAGACTTACCCCACCCCACAAAAACACCCATAAAACACCCCAACCTTCACTGCAGTGACACCAAACGTGCCACAGGGACATGCAGAGCCATGGGGAGGAAGGGAGAGGAATGATGGTCTTTCGGGAAGCTCAGGGACACCCAGGGTGACCACAGGCACACTGTCCCTCCTCAGCTCCTGTTCCCTCTCCAGGGGAGAAGGCCCTGTGTCCCCATGAGGTGGCACGGTGGCCTCACTAATGGCACTCCAATAACCAGGAGCAGCTCCTCCATGGTGTTCCAAGCTCTGGCAAACTGGGATGTTGGCCTTTCCTTGAGTAGAAATAAGTGGCAGCCATGGTGGGAAGACGGACCCAAGGGGAAAGGCAAAGGAAATCTCTTTGAGGCTCCCTGAGGTCTCCCCACACACTCCTCACATGGCCAACACAGAGCCAGCGAGGCACAGCCCACCCCAGGTGACAAAGCAGCCCCAAAGTTCCAGTCCCATTTGAGCAAGGAATAATCAGGATGACAACAACAAACTAAAGCCAGGCGCTGGCTTTGCCTGCACTGATTGGCAAAGGCAGCAGCAAAACCTCAGCCCAGCTCTCTGACAAGGGCTAACGCCTCGCCGGCACCCCCGTGTAATTACACACTTGAGTGACTGGACTCTGAAGAAAATTGAAGGCCTGAGCTGTGAACAGCTGCCATTTTCTCTCTCCATCACACCAGCGTGATTACTTGAGAAATGAACAGCCCCGGCTCAAAGCTACTCCAGAATTCTCAGAGGAAATATGGCTCCGTGTTCAAATAATGAGATTCTTAAGGCAAGCGTTACTTACAATCACACCACACACCAAAAAGGGAAAGGGGAAAAAAAAAAGGGGGAAAGGGAGAGCCAGAAAGAAAGAATGCTAGGGTCTTTACATCTTACAAATGAGAATTTAAGAAACCCAGCCTCAGTCAGGGAAAATTATGACAATTTTTTCTTTTTGCTTTGGAGAGTTATTTCGTGGATGGCTACTTTGGATGTATTTCTGGCAGTTACAGACTACATTATGCTTGTAAAATAAGAGAAGGAAAAGAAAAATAGAGAGAAATAGAGAGAATGAGAGAAAGCATCAGACACTTACAATGAGCATTGTAACCAGCAGGTTCTTCTTGGTGACCTGGGCATGGGAGAAGATGTAGTTCAGCACTGCATTCATGTCACTCTTGTTCTCCTCCCGAAGGGTGAAGACACACTTGTCATAGTGACCTGCAGGCAGAAATGCACATTTCTTTTCCAGTCTTCACACCTCTGTGGCAAGGAATATAAGTTACTAGATGTGTCTTTATTTTTCTACAGGTATTTTTTCAGAATCTCCTTGGCCTGGTACCTGAAGGGAGCTGACAAGGACGATGGAGAGAGACTATTTACAAGGGATGGAGTGACAGGACAAGGAGGAATGGCTTCACACTGACAGAGAGTAGAGTTAGATTGGATATTAGAAACAAATTCATCCCTGTGAGGGTGGTGAGGCCCTGGCACAGGGTGCCCAGAGAAGCTGAGGCTGCCCCTGGCTCCCTGGGAGTGTCCAAGGCCAGTCTGCATAGGGCTTCAAGCAACTTGGGACAGTGGAAGGTGTCCCTGCCCATGGCAGGGGATGAAACAAGATGAGCTTTTAGGTTCCTTCCAACCCAGACCATTCTGGGATTCCCTATAGTCCACAGAATCAATTTGGGAAGGAAGCATTCCCACCATCACCTACTGCAAACTTTAATTCTAACATCCCACTCTTATTAAACAGGTCCAACACCAAATGCCTCCTTTGTGAGCAATACTGAGAGAGGAATAGGGAGCTCAGACTTTCATTCAAATGAAAACCAAAATGAAATAACAGCAAAAAGACTTGCACCATCCTCTGCTACCAGCAAATTGAAGTGGAAATGAATCTGCAGTACCATTAGGCTGGGGGCAGGTAATGGAGCAGGACAAAAGAAGAGTGGAATGTGAACTACCTGTAAGAGCCAGAGCCTTGGAATTAGCCAGGGCTTCATTGCCATCTTGTGCCTGGATGCAGCAGTGCAAGGCATTGATTTCATCTCTCAGCTTTAGCCTGAGCTTTGGGGACAGAAGTTCCTCTACACAGCCCAGGCTGACTGCAGACCCTCAAAAACCAGCCTGTGCAGCTCAACCTCAGCACAAAGAGCAAACCTTCCCCAAGGGGCCCATGTAGACTTTCTAGGGCTAAACATAACTTTTCCAGAAATCAAATCCTTGATGTGCCCAGAGACTCACCATGCTGGAACTGGGTCTCCACCTTCAGGTACTGACGGAGCAGATCCATCACCACTGCCTTCATGTGGCCCCGAATGCCACTGCGGTACCTGCAGAGACACCAAAGCCAGCCCTGAGTGAGGCTGAGCCACACACAAGCCCTGCCAGCCCTGCTGGGGACAGCTCCAGTTCTGCAGGACACCCTGGGGATGGCTCACCTCTGCACAAGCTGCACGATGCTCTGGGTGTTCATGAAGAAAACCTCACGCTCTGACTTGCGGTTCAGGGTTGCTGCATGGCTGTCCAGGATGTTGGCAATCTGAAAGGGAAAATCCCATGACATCCCAGCCCTGGATGGGCTGGACAACCAGCACAGACACACCAGAGCCCCAGCAGACTCCAGCAAAGGACATTCATGACCTGCCAGTGACACAAAAATCAATGCACTGTATCATACAGTGGAGAAATCAGCTCCCAACATCTCCTTACCCAACCAGGCCTCCCCTGGCTGCAATCATTCTCTTTTGAGGTTACACTGGCACTACAAATTGCACTGCAGCACATGCACCAGGCAAAAAGCAAACAAATAAATGCCCACAAGGCCACTAGTATGATTAAAGTGTTTCCAAAGTGCCTGTTTAAACCTATACTGAGCAGGGAACATTTACCCTTCAGCAGAGGGAGAGGAGACAAGGCTCTAGGTGATACAGGGGAGTATCTTTCCTCATGAAGACTCCATGTTCAAACACACCTTTCAGGTTCAATTGACCCCCATGTATTTTAAAGGAACTTCTCTCTCTCTGCCCCAACACAAACCAATTTTTTCCCCTCCATGGTCACCTGTTGGCTGGGAAACTGGCAGAGGACTGAGGTGATGTTGCTGGCATACTGGGCCATCTCCTTCTTGATGGACTTCTCCACGTTGGGTGGGATCCGTCCAGAAACACTGGTCATGATGTCCTGAAGTTCCAGCAGGGGCAAGGATGGATCCCTCAGGGTCTTCATCAATCGTTCAACCCAGCCCTTCACCTAGGGAGAGATAAGGCAGTGTAAAGCCAAGCATGGAGAAGAGAATAAACAACAAGAAAGGGAAAAAGGAGAGGGGTGATGTCCAACACCTCATGGGCGCTGCCCTGACTTGGGGTCCTCTGGCTGTGACATGCAAATTGCCCAGCCCTGCCCAGAGCTGCAGGAACGTGGTGTTTTGGCTCTGGAAGAAGAGGTCCCCAGTACCTTGCTGCTGAAGAAGGGCTCTGGCAGGCAGTAGCCATTCATCACGTTGACCAGGTTGTCCAGCACGTAGTGGAAGATGCGATGGAGCTTCTCTCCCCGCAGTGCTGTGCTCTGGATCTGGGGCAGGGTGCCTGTGTGCAGCTCAGCCTGCAACAAGAACAGCCTCACTGAGCCTCCTGGGGCACCAGCCATGGGGAACAGCTACCCTCAACTGCAGCTTCAGGGTGAACTTGCAAGGATTTCCAGAGTGGAAAATGCACTTGGCTGAGAGACACAGCCCCCACTGGAGTACTGAGGTAAGCAGGGAACAGGAATGGTAGATAAGCTTAGCCTGAATCAGAGAGACAGGGAATAATCTCAGTCCCAGTCCTCATCTGAGACAAATGAATGGTGAAGTGACAATTCCAGTACAATGCACAAATGGGAAATTGGTTCACTAGACCATCTCGTACCACCCTGGACATCACTCCCCTATTAAAACCCCACAAACATCTGTGCTTCCTGCAACTGCTCACCTGCTGGACCCTGCTGGGATCATCCAGCTGGAGCTTGGCAATCACACAGCCTGGATCCAGGACTGCCCCTGGCCGTTTGACATAGTGGATGCAGCCCGATTCTCCTGCTGTTATGGTCATCACCATTTTCATTACCTGCAGGAAGGAAAACAGGTTACACACTCAGCTCCATGTGCCCCAGAATGGTTCTACTTTTGGGAGCCAGCCGCCAGTGTCCCACCACAGACAGACATGCATTAGCACCTCTGGCATTCAGATGTTACAAGCACAGATGTTGGGAATGAAACCCTAAAGTCAATTAAAGTGAATGGGAGAACAAAATAATTGGACACAAAATAGTGCAGCAGGAACTTCAGGAATGTCACTGCCCACACTGCCTGAACCAACAGGGACTCAGCAAGGTCCCACACTCAGCACAATGAACAAAGCAGACAAAATTCACTGCTGCATTCCAAAGGTTCCTCTCAAAAGCTACAGCCACACCTTCATTTCAAGCAGAGGGAACCAGGATCACTTTCTAGAGCTCTCAGACAGCTCTTCCCAGGATGAAATGCTTCCCTAGATCACCCATGGGAGCTCTTGCCCGTGGAGCACAAGGGTTGGGTATGGGGGAGCCAGTTTGGCTTTACCCTTGCTATGCTCTACACCACAGGGAGCACAGGGATTGTGTGGGTGGTTCCTTCTTAGCCATGACCTGTTGCAGTGTAAAAGCACTTACACAAAATAGCTGCATCTCTGTCTTGATATTTTTCTCCTACACATTGTCCCCAGCTGGTTTAATTGCCCCTCTGTCATCACACACCCTCCCCTCCCTCAAATCTGTTTTGAGCCACACACTCCTACACAACCCCTTGTGCTTTCCTCACCATGATGCAGAAATTGCTCATCCTCCTCCTCGGTAAGAGTTAAGTAACTTCCCAGGGAGAAGGGAGGAGTGACACTTATTAACTTATGGGATCAACCTGATAAATGATCAGCTCATCAGAGAAGTCTTAGTTTGTTACTCCATCCTGGCATATAACTCTGAGTCTGTGTCAGTACTACAAGGAGAAAGCCTTCTTCACCACATCTGTATAACACATGGATCTCACCTTCCCTTGGAATCACAGGAAGGCGATAACCATGGTCTCACTGCTGAGAAATTTTGCCTATCACTTGGTGTACAATCATTAACATTCAAATTTCAACTGTTAAGTAATTTCTTCCCCACCCTGTAACTCTCATTGATGATTCCTGCATTAGTTCAGGTCAAAATTTGGAAATGAAATACTGTGAATTATCCCTCATGCTCAACTCCCTGTCACAAAGCAGCCAACATCCCTCCCCCTGAGCTTTTTCCTGGGCAGCCAAACCAGTTCTCTGAGACTTTTACCTCAATTTCTGCAAAGCACTGGCCTGCAAACACGTGTCCCCCATCCTCCACCACATACTGGATCAGCTTCCCAGCAGAAGGTGAGCGCAGGATGGAAGGATCATTCTCCTTCTCAAACACACAGGTCTTGTTCCCAATGGTGATGCGATACCTAGGGGAGAACAGGACAGATCAGTGCAACAGAAATCCTTGGGGAAGGCATGGGAAGGGGAAAATCCATTCTCTTTTCCCTATTCTACACCCTCCACGTGGAGGCACAGCCAGATCCTTCTAACAGTAGCCAAGATCTGTTCTGTATTAAAACTCACCCCCAGTACATCTAGTAAACTCTTTCTAGGAGAGAATTCCATTCCCAGCTGATCTTTTGGGAAGCACAAAGTTAGAAATACACCCCATTTTGGCTGTGTAAATGCTAAACACAAATCTGTTCAGGTGGCTACCTGTCCACTTCTTCCTTCATGTAGGTGGTGTAGCTGCTGCCATCGTAGGAGAGGAGCAGCCCTCCATCACTGAGCCGATGCACATCCACTTCCACACACGAGCTGTTCATGATGACCACGTAGGAATTGGGAGACTGTCTGGTCACCTGCAAACCCACAGGAATGGGAATTATCCAGTGAATTGGACACAGCACTGAGTGCCTTCATTGCCACAGCACACAGTTTTCCAAGTGCTGCAATGGTGGGAATTAATGAAGAGGAACAGAGGCATTTGATTTCATGTAAAAAAGTGGGGAGTCCCAAATTGGAAAATAAACCAAACTGATCAGAGGGATGGAGGAAAGGCTGAGGAATTTGGGATTGTTCAGCCTGGAAAAGAGAAGTTCTGAGGTGACTTAATTATGAAGGGAGCCCACAAGAAAGATGGAGAGGGAGTTTCTACAAGGGCCACCCCAAACCAGTGTGGGATTCACCGAAACCACAGCCAAGAGATGCCAGAACTAGTGCTGTCCATGAATGTTGATTCAATCCTCTCACACTTTTGCACTGATGGTAGAGGTTTAATTGCGCAATCCCAGATCATTTCTTCATTCTGTTCTACAGGATGAAGAATCACAGTCGTGTACTAAAACTGCATAATGGAGGAGATAATTTGGAGGGGAAAAAAGAGACATTGCCTCACAGGGAAAGCAAGAAATGCTCTCCCTGGAGAAAGGGATCCTATCCCAGTGCCTGCCCCAGAGCTCCTATTTGAAGCTGGGTAAATCCCTTAAAGAACACTTCAGCTGCTGCTCAGTGCCTCTGTTCCTCATCAAAGATAAACCCAGGGAGATGCAGGGTGCAGAATTCTTCCAGCTGCAAAAACCAGCTTATGATCTTGTCATTAAAAACTTCAACACCACGAATTGGGCCAAGGAAGCTGATGAAGATTGCACAGGCAACCTTAAGTCCAATATTTCCTAACTTTCCTATGTTTGGTTTTGCAACACGGGGTTTAGCATGCAGCAAAAAAGCAACACTAAAGGGAAAAATTGCTGCCAACTCTGTCATGTTGATGGGTCAAAACCCCAGCAGAGCAGACCTACATATATAGAAAAATCAATGCAAAGTTTTGGTCAAACTGTAGTAGTCTTTGCCTATAACAAAGTAATTTTCACCCTGCTCAGAGCATTTCTTGACTCCAAGAGGCTGAAATGTTTACAGAGACATTGCAATGGAGAGACATGATGAGGTGTTATTATAAAGGAGGCTGTGCTGCTTTCTTCACCCACTAAGGCAGGGAAAATAAACCCTGCTCAGATGGACAAATCTGCCCAAAGATGAAGCCAGAGCAGCACACCCAGCCATGCCCAGCTCTGTGGGTCCCACACTGTACCTTCAGCACATATTTCCGTCCCTCGTAGATGAGCTCCACGTCCACCGTGTTGAGCAGAGTGTGGGCAGGCAGCACCTGGCCCCTGCAAAGGGAAGAACAAAACAAAGCTGATCTTCCACAAGCCAAAATGGCTACTGGGGCTCAAACAGCTTCAGAGATGCATGTAAGGCTTTGGGGGACATCAGAAGAGTGATGGGAGTAGGTTTATATAGGTTTGTGTTTCTTAGGAGAGACACAAATCAGTTTGACTAAGTCAAACCAAGTCCCTCCAGCCACACAGGCTGGCTTTGCTCTCCTTTCCATTGGCTCCTGGGTGATTCAAGACTCCCTAATGCTGCCCTAGCAGCACACAGAGAAAGAACTCCATGTTTCTGAGCCATTTCCTGGAGCTCCTGCTAGCAACCAAAGCAATCTGTGCAGACAGCAGGGGATATTTTGAGGAGATGCAGATACCTGCCAGTTTTCTCAGTGGATAAACAGCTCCCTGGGGCGAGGGAACAGTCAGCAGATAACAAGCCCTGAGCATTCCTGGACTGGTTTTGAATCAAACTTGTAAGCCAGGAGTGATTACTAGAGAGCAGCTTGCACTTTTACCTTTCCAGGGAGTGCAGGAAGTTGGAGACGCTGTTCCGGAGGCTCACGTCAGCCACGTGCAGAGCTCCACACACCACCCCCAGCATGGTGTCAGGCCTCTCAGCCTAAAAAAGGGGACAGACACAGTCACACCTCCTCCAGCTTCAGCCCAATCTGCACATCCAACTAGGAGACTCAGCAGTCTTGGCTCTATTTTTGGTTCATGGCCAACCTCTCTTTAAAATTCAGTCAGTGTAGCAACCACATGAACTCTACATAGAAGCTATTATTTCTGTAACTCCTTAAAACTACATTTTCTTCTGCCTGGATCAAATCTTGAGTTTCCAGTGACACTTCCACTATCATCTGTCTCAGATTCCAAACATAACACTAGTATAATGCTTTTCTGACCAAGTTCAAGACCAACTTTCCCCAACAGGCATGACCTGGGATTTTGATATATGTAAGAATTAATGTCAGTGGAAATGTTTATTCCTTAAGTGGACATTCATCACTTCTAAATCCTTGTTCTTTTGCACCAGCAGGCACCCAGTCCCTCCCCTGCTCATCCCCAGCTGTGTCCCTGCAGGGGAAGCAGTTCACCTGCACTTTCTCAGCGATGAGCCGATCCAGCCAGCCCGTGTCGATGCGGTTCTGCTGGAAGCTCTCTGTCTCCAACAGTTTAATCAAGTATTCCACAGTGGTCCTGAAGTCCCCTCGGATGGACAGCTCCTTCAGAGCCACCACCATGTTTCTGCAAGGGAAAAGAATTCCTGTTATCTATCCCATGCTAATGGTAACATGCAAGCTGGCAGCTCCAGACAGAAAAGCACCTGAAGGTCAGAACAGAAGAGCACAGGCACTGGAGCAGGATCCTGTAGGAATGCTTGGGAATGAGGGAAAATTGATTTCCTTCAGTCTGCTGCTGCTGCTGTGAAGAAGAGCAGCTCAGTGGGATCAGGAGTTCCTCCTGTTATCACCATCCAGGCCCCTAGCACGTGTCAGGGTGTACAACAGAGAGACAGATGTGGTGTCCATCCCACTCAGAATGGAACTGGGGGAAGGCTCTGGATGAAAAACGTGGATGACAGGTCAGACAGGTTTGGCTTAGGACCAGATGCTTTAAAATCCCACACCACAGAGGACTCTCTGTGGTTTACAAACCATCCTGAAGCATTGGTATGTCAGGTTAGCCATGTTTTTCCTGTTAGAAGCCTTCACCTGGATGCTTTAAAGAGGAACTTTCACACTGTGGTGGCTGTATCATACCCCAGCAGCAGCTAGAAAAGGCAGGGATGAAACAGAAAGGAAAAAAAATAAAGAAAATTAAGCAAAAAGTGTAGAAATATGGGTGCAACACAGTGGAATTGCAAAGCAAGACAGGATGAGAAGCCTGACCACAAAATGGAAAACAAGATAAAGACAGGGAAATTTCCCTTAAAACCCCCAGAAATAAGGAGCCTTATTTTCCCATGGCACTTTGGATCAACGAGGACAAAAATAACCAATTTCCAAAGCTCTCCCACATTTCTGACTTACGAGATGGCTTCTTCACGATTCTCTCCCCAGGAGAAGCAGTGACCAAACTGGGAATCAGCAAATTCGTGAAGCCCTCCTGCAGCAGCAACACTGAAATAGCCCCAGACGTTCTTATTGCTGCGGAAATTCAGCTCCTGAACTGTGCCAGAACTGGGCTTAAATCCCTGCAAAGACAGACACACATTGCTCTACACCCTAAAGAAAAAGTGAGTAATCCAGAATTAGGGTTCTGAAGGCTCTGAGAACACCTCTTTGTGCTGCAACAAGTTCAGGCTGTGTCTAACCAGAGTCAAAGCGAGGTAAGGGAAGAATCTTTTAAATTTGCTGCCAATTTTTTCAGCAGCAGCAGGGCCTGAGCCTGTAAAGCCCAGAGTGCCCAGCAAGCACAGAATTGAAAGCCTCACCTCGTCAGGATTCTCACTGGTGATCCGGGCAGCAATGACATGGCCACGGGGACTGGGGACATGGGCTGAGTTCTCAAAATCTATGGTTGTGTCTCCCCATGGGGAAACTCCATACATCACTCGGATATCCTTGATCCTGTGCAGGGGAACCCCCATGGCAATCTGAGGAGGAAAAAAAAGCAAACATTAAAAGAAACCACCACTGTGTTTCTCTCCTCATGGACTCGAACATTCATATTTCCCAGGACAACTGAGCTCAGTGTAATATCCACCTTAAGCCCTTCAGCCAGTATTTTCCATTGACTGATTAAAAGGCTCCAGGGAAAGCTGACAGTGCCAGGTCAGCTGAGGATGGGCACGCATTAGGCCTGTTAAAAATATACTGAGGTCCCAGCGAGACAGAAGGGCCCTAACTGGTTATAGGAAACTGTGGGATTCTGCAAATATAAACTGTGGGGAGAGCAAGCTGCAGAACCAGCTGCTGACTGCATCCTTATGGAGGAAAGTCCCACTTGTCCTGTTCATTAATTGGGGTTTTTTATAGATACAGTTCAAAAAGGAAGTAGAAAAGCATACAGAGCCTTAATATGGTGTGAGGGAACTGTGGCATCTGCCCACTGCTGGAAAAGATAAGGACCAGGAGTTTCTGGAACACACAAGGGACACACAGGCCACAGCACGCCAACAACTGCTCTCTGCAGGATCTCTGAGGGATCCCCTCGTGGCTTTGGGGAACTTCAAACAGCTGCTGAACTTGCTGAAAGATGAAAAATTCCATTTTCTGTGCTCACCTGGAGCTGTGCTGCTGGCAGGTTGACATCAGCCACCATCTCCGTGCAGGGATGCTCCACCTGCAGCCGTGGGTTCAGCTCCAAGAAGTAGAAGCTGCCATCCTGGCTGTACAGGTACTCCACAGTGCCTGCACTCACATAGCCCACCATTTTCGCAAGCTTCACTGCACACTGCGACACAGGAAAAAAGAGGATTTGATTTCCAGGCCCCATGATGTTACCTGTGCTCTCTCTGTTCATCCACCACACCCACTGCCAATTTTTGCTGGCATTCTCAAACAGCCCAAAGCCTGCAAACAGGCCTGAGACCTGTTTAGAGAAAAGCTCCTACAACTTCTGAAACTTGCTTTTAATATATCACACATTTAAAACACATTTCCCTCCCCTTTCTTGGGGTGCACACATCTTTGAAGAGAGCTCTGGTAAGACTCAAGTGTGGAAATATGAGTGGCTGCCCACACTAAGCAGTTCAAGACACACAACTCTCTATTGCTCCTCTAAAATATCCAACAATGCAAGACTCCTGGTGATGTAAAATAAAAATACAAAGTCCTGCCTGCTTCTGGAGCCTGACCAGTGGAAGCTGCAGAGCCTCTCTCACCTGTTCCATGTGCTCAAACACTGCTGAGGTTGCAATAGAGGCTGGAGCTTCCTCGATAATCTTCTGGTGCCGGCGCTGCACGGAGCAGTCTCGGCCAAAGAGGGAGATGGCATTGCCATACTGATCTGCCAGGATCTGCACCTCCAGGTGCCTGGACTGCTTGGCCAGCCTCATCACAAAGATGGGAGAGCCTGGGACTTCAGCTTGAACCTACAGCAGGGACAGAACGAACAGAGCACCTTTTGTAAGATGGACCTTCCATACAGAGGTCTCACAATCACCCAGCCTGAACATTTAGAACAAGGAAGCACAAATCAGCAGAGTCACCTGTCTGAACAGATTGGGGAAGTCATCTGCATTGTTAACTTTCCTGATTCCTTTTCCTCCTCCTCCTTCTGAAGCCTTGATCATGACAGGGTAGCCAACCTCCTCAGCAGCCTGGCAAGATGGGCAGAAGAACAGAAATAAGTACAAAAAGGCAGCAGAATTGAGTGAAAAGATCATCATTTCCCTATTGATTCACATCCAAGCTTCCATGTCTGACTCTATTTAGCAACCAATGGGATAGAAACCAAATATCCCATCAGAGAGGGTGCTGAATTTGGAAAAACCAGCAGGGCTTTTGTGATTACAGAAGACTCTGACGTCTGGAAGTGACCACCAAAACTAGATGAGAGCTTTTCATGCAACACAACCTTGATCCTGTATTTTGCCCCTCTCTGCTAATCCTCCCCTAATCCTGCAGGCTGGGGCCAAAGATATGTGAAAGACCACTTCCCAGTTTCCATGACCCAGCCCTGGGGCTGCAGTCTGGCTGCAGTTTGTGTTCCCATGAGGAGTAAGTTCAACCCCAGCTCTCTGAGCCCTCAAACACCTCCCCAGCACTCACCCTCAGCCCATCATCCGCGTCCTTCACGTAGCCCTTCTCATAGAGCTCCTGAGGAACATTCAGGATTCGCTTCTGGAGATCATTTTCCTGCCAGTCCACTCGAAGACCTGAAACACAGACATCACCTCTGAGCTCCCTGTGTTGCCAGCTGTAAGAACCACCTGTAGGACAGGGGTGACAACACCAGCCACAGTCACAGCTCTGTGAGGAACCAGACTGGGAGGACTTAAAAAGGGAGAATGCAGAATTCAAACAGACATTTCTGGGGAGCAGATCTTTTCATTAAGCATATTATACTCTCCTTCATTTATCTGTGAGAAGCAGATTGTTATTTATAGTGTTTTGAAACTGCAGAGGACTTCCATGGCCTCCAAAACCACACAGAATCATGGAATGGTTCAGGTTGGAAAGGACTTCAAAGATCATCTTGTGATGGAACATATTTTTGAGAGCAGACCTTCTTAAAAATTAGACGTGTTGAAAGGAAAAAGATTAGGATGATCTTGATAAACATAGGATGATTTCCTTCTTACCACTGCCACTCCAAGGAAGAGTTGGAATGCCAGCAGTCTGAGCCACGATGGAAGAAGCAATTTTATCTCCTAAGGCCCACATGGCTTGGCTGGGAGGACCTGCAAAGACAATGCATGAGAGAGGCACAGGGGTATCAGACATTAGGGAAATGTCCAGAAATCAAATTTAGGTTAAACTCCACTCTTCCCATAAAACTGAACCCTCTTTAAAATGAGAACTGGGACATTCAGCTTTTGAAACAATCTGGTTTAACAGGAATATTTTCTGATTTTTTCTGTCAATATTAAAGGTTATGTTGAAGAACTTTGCCCTTCTTCCATACAAGAACTACTGTAAAGAACAGATAATCCATTTCGCACTTACAGACCATTCCTCATGGCTCTCCCTTGGACTCAGGATTTTCTATTTCCCTAAACCTCCCAACTTAAAACAAGAGATGAGCAGTCCATCTCCTCACCCATGAAAGCAATCCCGTTTTTGTGGAGAAGATCTGGCAGTTTAGGGTTCTCTGATGCATGGCCCCAGCCAGCCCACACCGCCTGGAGGAGAAAAGAGCACAAGTCACTCTTTGTTTGAGCAAAACAAGCAAGTGAGCAGAAACAGATCCATGCAAACACTTCAAGTCTTTCTCTTCCCCATGGAAAACAGCCTCAGAACAGCCAGGAGCTACATGGTGTGCTGAGTTGAAAGCATGACTTGCACCTTGCAGACAAGTGCAAGCAGGCTGTTGCAGCAATCTGCCAAGGAGGAACTGGGTGTAGGGAAGTGCAAGGCTGAAGGGAACCTCCCTCTCCTGCAGATATTCATACTGGGACAGCACTGCACCGTCACATGTGTTGCCTTTGGGTGCTAATACAGGTTTGGAATTTCAGTTTCTTTGTCCTGCATTTTTTCCCCCAGGTACAACTCCTTACTGAAGGAGAGAAGATTGCACAGTGTTTTCCCCTGCATTAGGAAGAGTCTGGGACACTTCTCACCTGCACTGGGATCCTCTTGGCAATATCGAGGATGAGCTCCACGTTTGCATAGTTGTTGTTGTTGGGTCCCCCAGGGACGGGCACGTAGTGATCTGCCATTTTAATGTACTCTGCACACACAAAGGAGGTCCCTTTTAGACTGCAAATCTCACAGCAGGACTTAGGTCTAAAATTCTCCTTTTCCCCAGGCTGGGCCCTCCCAGCTCCCTCAGCGCTGACTCCATAGGGAACACTGATCTGCTCCAGAACATCCATTGCTGACAGATCAGATGGACATGCCCCTTCCTGCACCTCCAGGGCTGTGCAAGGAGAAGGTTGTGCCCTTCCCCAGCTCTCCAACCCACCTGCATTGGCTTTCAGGTCCTCAGGAGTGACCATGACCACGAATCGGATGGCTCTCTCGTTGCGGAACATCTCGTAGGACCAGCGCCGGATGGACCTCATGCACTTCACTGCTGCAATGCCATTATTTGCTATCAGGACCTGGGTGCATTAGAAGCTGGGATGAAATAGAGTCGAAATAGCACAAAGCTATAAACAATCATGAAAGCAGTTTTTTCCCTGCAGACTCTTTGCAGTTTCCTTAGCCAGCATACAGTTCCTGGCCCAGCTGTCAATTCAGAAAGCAGCTCTTGTTTCACCATAAAATTTTAATGTATTATGCTTTGGTTGGATTGAAGAGCAGAAGGACTCAAATCAAATTATTATTTCTTTTTAAATACACTTCTTAGTGTTTTTCCACTCTACTTTTCCAATATCTGTCTATCAATCCTTCTGTATCAGCAGAAGTGCTCCAGCTCACTCACTTTTTTTTTTCTTATTACATTAAGCTAAAGTAATGAGATGTTTACTTATCATGTGTAAAAGAAAAAGGAAACACAATGATCCCGGGCAGAAGTACAACTTCCAAGCTCAGGAATATCAGTCATTTCATACCTGCAATGTACAGCCTTAGAGAGAGAAGTCACAGCTCCAGAGAGGAGCTGCAATATGCTAAAAAAAGTCAGAAACTCACCTTTTCAATAACTTTATTCCCTCCAAAACGAGTAACAAATTCTGCTGGAGAAGCCACAGTGAAATCCCTCTGCACATCCACCTTCTTCCTGTCCCGGCCTTGCTTGGCAAGGTGCAAACCAGACATGCTGGGCCTGAGGAAATCAGGGAAAGACAGAAACAACCTGTCAGTGTAGCCATACACAAGAAAATACGTGAATAATTTGTAAGGTTGCCTTTGACCAAATTCCCCAAGCAGACAAGCAGGAGGGATTCCCCTCCTCACCTCCAACCCCCATGGCCTGATCCTCAGTTTTACAGGGATGACTCCTTCTAAACTACTTTTCAGTTACTTCCATGCAAAAGTTCCAGGTTATCTGGAAAAATTCCAGCTATGCCAAAATATAAATAGGTAAAAATACATTGGCTGTACGTTGCTGCCCCACCCAGGACAACAGTGCTCCACCAGATTGCTTTCAATTCATCTAGAGAAGCTGGAAACAGCAATAGTGATTTCTTGTTTTGGCAAAACAAGCTACAAAGATCAGCTCCATAAGGAAATCCTCTTGGGAAGCACAGCAAATTTATCTCCAGGTGCAAATGAAAGACTCAGACTGGCTACGGAAATAATTTTCCAGGAGTTTTTCACTACCCAGTCTTTAATATCTTCCTCAAAAGCTCTGAGAGCCAGAGGACAAATTAATCACGTTACTCCTACTACAAACACAGAAAGCCAATTTTGTGCCTGCCAAGACCAGCTCGGTGTCCTGCCACAGCCCTTGTGTGTGGGAATGGCACAGCCACTTCCCCTCCTTCTGCTTGAGCTTCCACAGCAACAACACCGGGACAGATCACCCTTTGGCTCTGATTTGCTGAAGTTTACAAAGCTGAAACTGTGAGAGGAAATTCCGTGGAAAAGCACAGAGCTGCTCTTCACACAGAGCATCTGCCACGGTGCAGCACGACTGGGAATTCATGAGGCACCTTTTATTTCACAGGCCCTGAAGCTTCACCTCTCGGCTCATAACACAGTTTTTTTGTTTTCATTGTATTTACTGTGCTTTCCCTAACAGTTTCCCTTCCCAGGAACATGTGGAAGCCCTTGCCCTGCTGCTGGCAGGATCACAGAACCCTTGTGGAGGAATGAAGGTTGGGAAGCTCAACTCAGAGCCTCAGAAAACCCCAAGAGCACCAAGGGGACAGTGCTGGTCGCTGGTAGATGTGTCCCCAGGAGCCTTCTGGATGGAACCTCTGGCCTAATCAGCTGCTGAAGGGCTGCTCCATTGAGTAATTCCACTGGGAAGTGGGATGGGCTGCAGGGAGAGCCACTGGAACTGCTGGGGGGAGGGAACAAAGGGAAAACCAAGGCCAGGACCAGCCAAGGCACATCTCCAGGTCTCCTTTTACCATCACAGTCACCAAGGAGCCTGAGAGTTGCAGCTGGAGGTTCCCTGCCCCGAGGCAGGGCTGGAGTATCCCAGCTGGAATGAGCTGCTGTTTCAGCCTGACAGTGAACACTGAGATTTCCCCTCACATTCCCTCATAAATACCTTCTGGCCCATGAAGATTTACCCACGTGGATCACAGACCCTCCTTAACATTCCACCAGAAGCACAGTAACACCACAATACTGATCAATGTCATCACTCCCAGTGACATTCTGGGACAGAAATAAATGGCTGTACTAGGTCAGAACAACTCCATCCAGTCAAGGATCTTATCTCAGAGAAGAGCAGGGAGCTGACACCCAGAGAAAGGCAAAGAACAAGCTGTGTGCACAGGTTCATCCCCTCAGACTTTCCCTTCTTCCAGGCAGCTGCACTTCCAGACATCATCACTGAACTTAGAACACATCCCTGTCAGCAAAAGTTCACACACTCCTGTGAACTCAGCCCAGGAGTACAAGCATGGGAACCAACAGGCAAGAAAGAGAGTAAATGTGTAGTTAAGGTTGAATTTCTACTAAATCTGTGTATTTAGGGGGTCAGAGTCTTCATGGCAAGGAAGGAGCACAGTCCAAGGAGGGAGAGAGGTTTATTCATTGAGAGCAGTCTCAACGAAAATAGGAAAAGAGATAAAAATCCTGAGGTCAGAATTTCTAAACACGTTTAAATATGAACTGTCCTGGCAAGCAGAAATTACTACCCACAAAGATACTGCTAAGGGCAAAATGTCAACAGAGCCCGAGGTTCATTATCCAGAATGCAACAAACACTTGTTTATAAACATGTACAGTTTGATTTGTGAGCATACCGAAAACATTAAGTTTATTTATCAATAACCACAGGCTGCCCATTGAAATCCAAACAGAAGAGTTGAGGGGTATTGCAAGATAAGATAAGGTAGAAGCTGGGCAGGAAGGAAGCAAGCACAGAGCTCTAAACAAAACAGAATAAATGCTGAGTTAGTAACTGTCATGCCTATTACTGACATGCTCACAACTGCAGCGTTTTGTGATGGAGGAATTTTCAATATGCTTTTCTACCCTTCAGAGCTCACAGGGGGAAGAAGTTCTACAGAATCTCCAACTTGAACACCCCTGATTCCCCAGCTGAGCTGCATTCTGGCATCTTTATCAGAGGCTGCGTGCGCGGAGAGCCCACAGGCTCTGCGAGGTTCCAGAGGATAAAATGAACACCAAAAGCTCAGTGAGCATCTCCAGCACAGAGCCAGGCAGGAGGAGACAGGCAGATCTGTGATTCTTACCTTTGCAGCATGTGGTACCTCATCTCCTGACTCTGCTCCGCAGAATCCTCCATGCTGAGTGCAGGAATTAATGGATTTCAGGCTTGCTTACGGCTCCTCTCTGCCGCTGCAGCTCTCAATTTTTGCCAATTCTGCAGCTCAAGGCAAAGCTGCACAGAGCCTCACGCGGTTTCTCCTTCAAGCAGCGGCACTTCCCCGACTGCTCCAAATCCCTTAACCTTTGTCCCTGGCTCCCCCCACGCCGTGTCACCCTGGCCGTGACGCAGCAGAGAGGGGACCAGCCTCCCTCTCGTCACTCGGAGGAGAGCAGCTGATCAGCAAAGAGAGAAAAGCAGCCACAGGTTACGTAATGAGCTTTAAGGCTGTCGCTGCTGCGGCTGCACACGGCTGCTCCGAGCCATGGAACCCCGGGATGAGCCATGGAAGCCCAGGATGAGCTCCCAAAAGGGGCTCACACTGGGAAGGGGTGCAGGGCTCCCCACAGCCTCTGCCAGCATGCACGGAGATGCAGCATCCCCGGGGATTCTGCTCTGAGCACAGCCCCAGCGGTGAGCTCTGCAAGGGCTCTGCGACCCCAAGAATTCTGCCAACTTGTAGGATTTCGTATGGGGTTTTCAGGAGGGGGTGGGGAGGTGACAGGGACAGCGTTTCCAGGGCTGCAGAGAGGAATGTCAGCTTGTGCAGGCATGCAGACACAGTGTGACAGAGCTGGCAGACCAAGCTGGACATCAGCCTGGGAGCTGGGAGACCCTGGAGACATCACTTGAAATTTCTGTGCTTGTTTCCCACCTACAAGATGGAGGTGAGACCACTCCAAGTGCTACAAGAACAAATATCCTCACAAACAAAGCGCTACAGCATGGCAGGGTCCAGTAACATCTCGGGAGGAAGGAAGAATGTTTTCTCAGCACCAGAATCACGGAATATCCTGAGGTGGAAGGGACCAGCAAGGACCATCAAGGCCAGGACAGGTGCCATGGTGAGGGGCAGCAGCAGTGCCATGTGCTGCCAGCTCTGGGCACATCCAGGGACCAGGAGGGAACAGGGACAGCGACACACTGTGGAGTGAGGGCAGCCTGACTCTGCAAATAAACCTCACCAGAGCCAAGAGATCCCAGGAAGAGAGCGGAGTTTAACAAGAAACAACCCAACACGATGTATCTACCCCAAAACTCCATGCCTTTCATACAGCAGCTTTTATTCCTCTTGGAAGAGCAACTCAAACTGCCCAATCATTAGGTACCCCACAAATTCCCCATTTAATTCATTTCCAAAAACCCCACCCACACCCCCAATCCACACAATTTCTGCCCAGTATGGCTGCAACGAAACAAATCCTGCATGTACAGACAGCTTGATGTGGCACTGGTTAAATACATTCCCTGCCTTCTAGCAGCTGAATCCACTGCTGTGACAGAAATGGCCACCATTTGCTGCTGGAGGAACAAGCCCACAGGAGCAGCTTCAGCATTGGTTAAAAATATTCCCTTCTGCCTGCTGCATTCGCTGCTGAGAGATCAATGGCCACGATTTGCTGCAGCATCCCTACAAAAATGAGCTCCACACGATGTGTCACTGCTCCAGGGCTGCCCATCCAACACACACATGCTCCACAAAGCTCATTTCCTCCTCCTAATGCTCCTCAAACCCCACTATCCCATCGAATCCACCCCCTCCTCGGCACCCAGGCCGTGATCAGACAAAGGGAAAGGCTGTGCTGCTCCTCCCTTGCAGCCTCCAAGGAAAAATCATTTCTTCTGGACACATACCTGAGGCACATCCCAGCCAGGAGCTGCCACTGATCCCAGCAGTGCCACATGCCAGGGGCTGTCGGTGACGTCGCCGCGTTTTCCAAAGGCAGGGATGCATGAGCTGCCGTGTGTGGAAGCAGCCTGGAGCAGCCTGCAGCACACACACACACACACACACACACACATACACTCCCCAGAGAAAGGATTGGGATCGTTTCCCTCTGATCTGCCCTGTGAAGGGTGTGGAAAGGGCAGCTCTCCCCATCCATTTGGGCCTTTATGTTTTGTAAATATGATGAGAACACATATTCGATCTGGCTGATAAGACTCAGGCAGCTGATTCCTCCCTAAGCTCTGCTCTGGTTGTAGCTCTGCCCTTGCATCCTGTTTCACAGGAAGGCAGAGGGAAGGAACAAGCAGAAATGCTGTCCAGGGAGGGATGCAGAATTCCACAGCTGGAATAAGTGGCTCCCTATGCCTCAGGTAAAAGGCACTGGAGGAAGCAACCTGCACTCAGTCAAAGGCAGCTTTGCCCATATTTTAAAGAGCCAGAATTGGCTTGAACACAGACTGTCAAAACCAGGGCTTCACCCAGAGATGAAAACAAATTAAACTTGACTCAGCCCTGACAGTGAATTGAGCCTCAGGATTTCAGGAAACTAAATAAAAGATGCAGAACAGAATAAAAGCAGCCCTCTCTGCACTGCCTGCTAATTAACTTCCGTTCCATGCTAACACAGAATTCCAACATCAGTCCAGGCAGGCCTTTGGCCTAAAGCAGGAATTTTTACAGAGCCCAAATGGGTACAATCTGCCAGGATTCCTCCCAAATAACCAAGTGCCAAATAACAGTTTGCCAGACATTCCTTCCCCTAACCACACACCTGGCTGTTTATCTGCCATGCTGGATGCATTTGGAACAGGAGCATTCTCAGGATGCACAGCCCAAATCACTGAGGTTCCTTGCATGTCCAGAAGCAACACCCTGACACTCAAAACACCCAGTGAATACAAAGATCAATCCAAATAAATAGCCAAGTTTAAATCAAATTGATATCCATGCTCCAGTTCCTAAACCCACAAAGTACTTACAGAATTTTACTTTTACATCCTCATGAGTATAAAATTCCACATGTTCTTGGAGCAACAAACAGCTCAACACTGCCCAGGTCAAGCCCTGGCTCAAAGATAAAAGTGAACAACAACAACAACAGCACAAGATAGTTCTGCACCAGAGAGTGGAGCGGAATTGGAGTCCCTGGCAGGGAGCCCTCCCCATGCTCTTTGGCAAAGTTCAGGTGTTGAACAGATCTGATCTGCAGGAACACAAAAATGGACCTTTTCTAAAGCAGAATTAGGGGGCAGGTGGAGGGGTTTTAAATTTGTCCAAAGTAAGAGATTTGTTATCTTCCAGTTAGAAGGATCAGATAAGTGAGTCACTGTCATGCTGTGCTGTCTCAGCCAGGGAATCTCTGCAAAATCTCCCAACAAATGACTGAATTTAGAGAGGACATTTCCCCTGTTAGCTGAGGTCAAAGGGAGTAAAATAACACCAAAACAAGAATACAACCCCACAGCACATTTGTACCTCCCTGCTCACAGCTGGGAGGAAACCACAGCAGCACCAATAATTTCACAGGATCACTGCTGTAGAGTGCAACCTCCCAACCACAAAATGCTGGGCTGGAAAGGAATTTTTTCAGATTCAGAACAGGCTCAAAAGGATCTTTCATTCCATTCAGGACTCTATGCAGTCACTCTAGGGCTGGTTTCTAAGCAGGCACCTTGTCCCAGTGCCAGGCTGGGCATACTCAACCACTACTGTCCAGGCTAAAATTGAGGCATTTGTCCAAATTTCCTTTAGACCATGATTAGTTCTGCTCAAGCATCTCAATAATTTATTGAGACAATACACTGACAAGTCCAACCAGTGTTAGGAGCAAAGAGCTAAACTCTGTGGGCTTCATATGAGGTAACAGCTGAACTCCATCCAAAAATTTGGCTTTCAGCTGATACAAGTGGATTGTCAGGTGACTCTGTACACCCATGTCATTGCTTATGAAACCAGAGCCCTGATGTACAAATACCAGAAGACATCCAGGTTTTGTTCTATTTTAAACAAGAATTTGATACAAGACACCGTCTTGGAAGCTAGAAATTAAATTTAGCAATAATCAAGAACAATTTATTAAACAAAACAGATGGGCCCTGAAGTACTTTCCAAAGTGGCATTTATGGAGGAGTTTCTTAATCTACCACTAAAAATTCAGAAAGGAGCATGGCAACTCTACAACAGCTCACTACAATACAAGGAAAATTGTATCCCAGCAGGACTGGTTGGAAGTGCTGATGGAAACTTTTGAACCCAGAGAAGACGCAAGCCAAAAAAAAAAAAAAAAAGAAAAAGGAAAAAGTGGCATGTTTGGTTTTATTATCTAAAGCTGCAAAATGCAACAAAGACCACCTGAACGCTCAGTCTGTGAGGTTACTCTCCCCACATGCCAACTTTTAAGCGCTGATGCTCCACACAGCAATTTGAAGTTCATTGTCAGAGCGTGGCTTTCTCAATCCTCCGGAGCAGCAGCCAACTGGCACTACTGAAGGTCTCCATGGATCTCCAGTGGC
The DNA here is from genome assembly GCA_024500445.1 of Entomyzon cyanotis. Lineage (NCBI taxonomy): Eukaryota > Metazoa > Chordata > Aves > Passeriformes > Meliphagidae > Entomyzon > Entomyzon cyanotis. The sequence continues at coordinate 4,544,619 of JAKEPQ010000673.1, forward strand.
AGGAGAGTCCAATAGTCCCAGCAAGAGTGTCTTTAGCAACAGCATAAACACCACCAGATCAATAAGGTGCCCTCACAAACCCTCTGGCAGCTGAATAAATCCTGCATTTTAATCATAATTGCTCCCTGAGAAGTGCTCTGCAGCAGAGCCTCTCACCTCAAACACGAGCCATCTCTATTTTTACCCTGTGGGAAAATCACCAGCAAATGGAAAGATTTTTGGCAACTTCTTCCAAAAGATATGCTCCCTTGGAGCTGCAGCTTGTGTGACCTGCTGGCCAAACTGTACAGAACTCCCTGTGAATTTACCTTCATCACTTTACCAAGTGTGATCACCAAAAGGAAGCTGGAAGCAAGGGCACCTCTGTGCCATTAAATGATTGTCACAGAGTGACTCCAGGCAAGTTGTTGAACTTGTCTTTGCTGTTGTCTTTGTCTCTGTTTCTCCATCTGCAAACATGATTTAGAAATCTTCTGATGAAAGGGACAACCATCCTGAAAAGTATTTCAACCCGTCTGAGTTTATCTTAGAAAAACAGCCTACAATGCTGTAACTTTTCTATTTGAATTGGCATTTCTCTCCAATTTAACTCAAAAGTCAAGTGCTCCCCAAAGTGACTGCCAAAGCAAGCAGGTTACAACAGAGGTTGCAAGGTTGCACATCTATTGCACTGAAGCTCTCTGGTGCCAGGCACTGTCCTAGAAGTTTCTTGCTCTGCTATTGTCCATTTACACACTTGTGGTTAGGTGCTCATCCAATGTCTTCTGTTTCTAAAATATATCTAGTTACAGTTTCCTGCTTCAAAATTACCTTTTGTGCTGCCAAATCATGACAACTGGCAGGCTCTGGAAAAGTAATCCTCTGTAAATTTGCTTTAAGGTTTTCCATCAGTTGTGCAAGTGCCAGCTGAACCTGCCAGCAGCCTGACCATGTCAGGTACAGAGCAATGCCCTCCTTCTGCCCCAACCTGAGGAGTTTGGTCCTGTGTGTTCCCAGAGGATTCTCCCTGAAGTGGGAAGGGAACTACCAAAAAAAGGAGAGGCTACAGTTCCTTAATCTGCACAAGCAAAGAAACCAGTAAAACAGAAGAAGGAAGATTAGCTGGTTGTGTAAATATCTACTGCTGGTCAGTAAACCTTTCTGGTATCAACCATTCCTTCAAAAGCAGTCCAGCAAAGGTAGTGAGGGATTGTCCAGTAAAAACTGGAGTGGGATTCACACTGACCTGTGTGTTCCTGGAATGGGATAGCACTGGCAGAAAGAGCAGACCTCCTGGACTATGGCAAACAAATGAAGGGCACATGGGAGAGTGAAGCAAGACTGACCAGGCACCAACAAACTGATCTGTACACACAAAAAGTGTCCTGAGTACAACAGAGGAAATCCAACAGGCACATCTCACTAGTGGAATGCAAATCAGCAAGACCTAAAAATAAAGGGGCCTTTGGACAAGGAAATAGCATCACCACGACCTCAAAAGCCCAGCTCATGGGTCATTCACAAAGAATCAGGAGTGGGGCAGCCCTGAAACCAACCATGAGCTCAGGCAGCAGTGGCCACATTAAATCTTGCCTTATCAGCACATTGCAGGACTCCAATCTTTACTACAACCATCACAATTTTCTCTATCCAAACTCAAAAAAATTCCAGCACGGAGTCACTGACCCTACCCACTGTCAATGCTTTGACTACATTCAAAGCAGCAAATCCCATACAAAGTCAAAATAAGCAAATATTGTTCTTGCTCTCAACAAACAGGGCCAAAAAAATCACACACAAGTGAAAACTTTAAACATCTCAGTGAAGACATTTCCATTTTCTGAAAGCCAGGACAACGCACACAGCACAGGCAAGGTGCTTAAGGAATTTAGGCACAAATATTTCACTAAAACCAATGGAAAATTGAAGGGTTTAATACAGACAAATATACAAGAGGTCATTTAGAAACAGAATGCTGGAGGACGTCTTGGCACAACAAAAACATCTGAAGCCAAACACGGATATAAAGCTGAATTTTGAATTTGAATTACCTTTGGAATTGGCAGGGTAAAAAGACTGGAGCACTACTTATCCATACCTCATATGGCTGGCCAGGCCATCCTGAGTGTTTGGAAGTCCCAGGTCTGAGAGGGAATCTGAGCAGACAGACACAGGTGACAAAGACCTCTCCTTCTCCTCCAGATCCAGTTTCACCAAGGAGCTGGTCTCATCTTCCGAGTTGTCCTCTGACACAGAGCCAATAATGAAACGCGAGTGAGCGTTCGTGTCCGCGGCTTTATCGGCTTGGGAAGACTCCTCCATGGCTCCCCCAAATTGGCCTCTCAACACTGGAAGGGGCAAAAGAAAGGAGAAAACCAAACCTGAGGTGAATACCTGCCCTTGGAGGGCAAAGACAAGGACAAAGCAAGGCTCACTGGTGGGAAATGCAATGTTAAAAGGTTAGAGCTGAACCCTGAGTCTAGGATCAAAACCAGTTCTGCTCTAAGCATTTGCTTCACTGTTTGCACAAGGACTCAGACCCACAAGCTGCAGAACCTCCCACCTTAGACAAAGCTGCAGGAGTCACTTAAAGGGAAAAAAACCACCAACAATAAACCCCCACACCAGACCAAACACCTACAGACAAAGGCAGGGAACTCTGAGTATCAAAAATCACAGGATCAAATAATCCCAGACTGGTTTTGGTTGGAAGGGACCTTAAATCTCATCTTGTCCCACCCCCTGCCATTGGAAGAGACACCTTCCACTAGACCAGGTTGCTCCTGGCCTTGGACACTTCCAGGGATGGCTTTGAGCATTCCAGTATTCCAGCAGGGAATGAAAGCATTTTCTTCAAAATTAAAAAAATAATTGCAACTGACAAAGAGCCATGAGAGATGTGGAAAACAAAGGAAAACCCCACAGCACAAAGGTGGGATGGGGAATAAACATTTGATACCCCCTGCTCTGCCTGACTTCGATGCATCTACATGACAACTTCAGCCAGATGAAAACACACCATTAGGAAATGAGCAATGCACTAACCTCTTGATATCCGTGCAATCTGAGCAGTTATCCACTTCCAAAACGAACTGGAAAAGAAAAGAATTAGGAAGTAAAGATTAGGGTTACAATGAAGCATATTCTGTTTGTGTTTTCCTGTTTATACCATCAAAACTGTCCTGAAAAAAACACAGGGACACCATGGACTGGTTGGCTTGCTCCAGGTACAGAGTGACCCAGGAGCTGAACCCGCAGTGCCCAAGTCCAGCCCTACGTGGCACCTCCTGCTGGTCCATCCTTCTGGAATCTTCTGAGAGACCTGACCATCCCACCTGCTGGGCAGTTTTGTTTCTAAAAGGAACAACAGGTTGAGCCAGCACTATCTACTCGTACCAAACCTTTTCTGTCACCTTCTACACCTGCTGGCTGATTCCAGCTGAATCCCAAGGAGTAAATCCCAGTGCAAACCTCATCAGTGCTGCTAATTACAGCCACGTTATGCCAAGCACAAGGATGCAGCACCATCGGCTCAGCAGGAACACGACGGCTCTCAAGCGGCACAAAAACCTGGCCTGTGGTGTCACACAAATGGGACATGACAGTGCCTTTAATGAGGGCTCAGAAAAGCAGTTATAGCCAGAGCAATCCCTGAACTCCTGCTTTCCATCAGTAACTGAGAATTAAAAACTCATCCAACTGGCTCATGCACTTTTGCCATGAATGTACTTGACTGAATTATTTAGATCAAATCCTGTGTTGACATCACTCCTCCCACAAACTCCGGTTGCCCTGGGGCCATGGGCACTTCATTTGACAGAGGCATCATTAACCATTTTATAACTGAAAAGCCACAAATATCTGTCCAACATGGACATTTTAAAAAACCCCTTTTTTGAGGGTAGAGAGGAGAAGAAGGGGAAGCATGACCTTGCTATCCATCTGTGATGTGCAAACTAAACCATGCAGGGAGATTTATTTAACTGAGGTGCTCAGATAGCACAAATCAAATTTTGTTTGTGGATACAAAGATGCAGACAGTGTTTACGTGTATATTTATCCTGGCATTGGATCACTCCTAAAGATTCTCATCCAGACAGATTTACTGTTGGCACAATCACCACCCTGAAGAGCCTGGGATGCAGCCAAACTAACTTCAACCCTACTTCATTGAAGAAAAACCTTTTCTGATTTCAGTAACTAATACATTAATAAGCAAGTTTCAAGGCTTTTTTTTTTTTTTTTTTGGAAGCAGAGGAACTGGAATATTGAAGCATTTCACTCAAATATTCCATGAGAAACCACCCACCCAAGGCCATGCACTGCCACACTCACACAACTTCACTCCAACATCTTGTTTGTCCAACTCAGCCCCAAAAAATCAGCTGTTATCCATGAAACCCTGCTCAGATCCATTTCCCAAGGCACTTCCAAGCCCTGGAAGCCCAGTCCCAAAGGCAGGAGTTCTGCTGGGGTTGTGCAATCAGCGTTGTGCTGGGGCGATAAGCTCAGCTTGTTCTCAGCACGCCAAGAGTCCTCGTTCATATTTAAATTAATTTCGGCATTGTCTAGGGCTAAATTACACAGGGACTTTCTCAGAGATCTCCTCACTGAATCCTCTGGATCCCATTCAGAATGGAATGCACAAGGCTGTGCACTGTACACTGGTATATTATATAGACAGAAATATAAAGGCAAATTTTATATATACAAATATAAAGGCGAATGATATATATAGAGGTATATTACACCAAAAAAATACTTGTATTATCTATACAAATATAGAGGTATATTTTATATATACAAATGCAGAGGTATATTATATGTATTCAATTATAGGGATACATTATATATATATATAAAAATAGAGGCGTATATTACATATATACAAATAAAGGTGTACATTATATTTATGCACCTCTGCATATTGTATTGGCTCTCTGAAATGCAACTGCCACAGTTCCATTTTTACCCAAGCACCTTGAATTCAGCTCAGCACCAAGATAAACTTGTGTGCCAAAACACTGCACTTGTACTGTTTGTCTTATAATGTTGAACTACACCCTAAACCCCAAAATCATCCAGGTCCTCAGCTATGTACAGCCCCTTGTGCTGGAGCCAACAGCCTGTCAAACAGCTAACTTCTGCAGAGACTAAGAAACACCTGTAGCTTATGGAAGGATGGAAATTGAGAGCTGCATCCTGTGAAGATGGAAGGACAGGTAACACCACTGAGCCTGCTCAGGTGCAGAAATACCTCTAGTCACAGCTGGATCTACACAGAGCCTGAGCCTCACTCTCCCTGCTCCCAGAAAATCAGCTCACAAGAGCTCCAAAGGCAGCACTTCCACAGCTCCGAGCTCTGCAGGTACCCAGGCATTTAACACCCAAATCCTGTCCATGCTGTGAGCAACAAAACCTCTGCAATCCAAAGTGAAAAAGTGCCATGTCTGGTTTTGCCTGAGGTGAAACAAACCCCACTTCACTCCTCCACAGCTCTGCTACTACCATTAGTCACATCTCTGCTTTGACAGTGAAATGCACTTGTAATACCAGACTTTGGAAGTTTTATAACAGCTTCACTTTAAAATCACTTTTAATATTGTAAAATACACCCAGGCATGAAACTTGGGCAATGACAGCGGGAAATTAAAGTTTCTTATTTTTCTCTAAACCATCCCATTCCAAAGACAAATCCACAGCTGAAAAGAACATCAGTATTTCAGCGAAAATGAGTTGTGGGCTCTTTCAAAGAATCAGAGTAACACTCCTGCAATATTGATATGGCATATAAAAAGGAAATTAATAAAACTGGTTGTCTCCTGATTAAAGCCCAGGGAGCTGTGGCATTGCTGATCAACACAAACCACTTTAAAGTAACAAAATGGATCTGTGCTCTGACTGCCCTACCTGGAGGAACACAGGTAACAGAAAACAACAAAGAAAAAAAAACACAAAGCCAAATTATTAAAAATAGAGTCGCTTCTCTTGAACACAAAAAAACCCAGCAAGGTGCTCACCTATACCAGGGCTGGGGGGGTGGTTCCAGGTCGAGAGGGTGAAGTGACGATGATTCCTGCACCAGAGGGTCCCCAGCTCTGAACACGCACGGTGTGGCTCCCTGGCCACGCTGTTTTAACGCCCCACGCAAGCGCTGAGCCCAGCTCGATGCCGGCCCCACCTGAGCCTGCCTCCTGGTTAATCATTGGACATTGCTTCACCTGCCAGCCCAAAACGGCCTCGGCACACACCAAACACCCCGCCAGGTCCTGGAGGAAAGGCTCCTCACAAACTCCATGTCCGCTGCACGTTGCTGGGGGCAGTTTGGGCTCCACAATAGGAGAAGGATCCAGAGCTATTGCAGAGTGTCTGAAGGAGGGACATGAGGATGGGGAAAGGTCTGAAGGGGCCTCTCAAGGACTGGCTGAGGGCACTGGGTTTGTTCAGCTGGAGCAGAGGAGACTGAGGGGAGACTCACCAGGGGCTGCAGCTCTGATCTCTGCCCCTGTGACCAGGGACAGAACCCGAGGGAACAGCTGGAGCTGTGCCAGGGCAGGGTTAGGCTGGATATCAGGAAAAAAACTACCTAGAAGTTTCCACCTGTGGATGTAGAATCACAGAATCACACAATAATCTGAGTTGGAAGGGACCCACAGGGATCATCCAGTCCTACTCCCAGCCCTGCACAGACACCCCAAATCCCACCCTGTGCATCCCTGAGAGCATTGTCCAAACACTCCTGGAGCTCTGGCAGCCTCAGGCTGTGCCCATTGCCTGGGGAGCCTGTTCAGTGCCCCAGCACCCTCTGGGGGAAGAACTGTTTCCTATTATCCAGCCTGAACCTCTACAGAGACCAAAATAAGAGCCTGTATTTACAGCCATCCCAGTTTGCTAAAACACTCGAGACTGTCTAAATCCCACTGTCTTTGAGAGAATTTGTCATTGCTTAAACAGTTTGCTGAATATTCCCTGCCTGCTAAACTGGAACAGACTCCACTCACGCTTCAGACACTTTTGCTAACGCAGTATTTCTCATTTTAAACTTTTTCAATAATATTTAAAGAAAGGAGAGGCAAGAACAACAATTTTGTTTGCTCTGGCGATTTCCTTTTAAAACTTCATTGGTTTTGAGCAGGGGATGCTCTCAGCCCCTCGACAGAACCAGACCCAAGGATGCCGAAATGCCCCCAGGGATGGCAGAAGGATGAGAGAGAGCAGGGATGCCCCGAGCTGCAGCCCCGGAGCTCCAGCTCCCCGGCTGCTCGGTGCCGGACTCGCCGCCGCCCACGTGTTGTTCCACGGCACGGGGGGACCGGGGTGGCCACGCGAGCGACGGGACCGGCGGCACCGGGGGCGGCAGCGCCGCGCTGGCCCGGGCGGAGAGCGCGGTACGGGGAGGGAAGCGGGCGGCGGCTCCTCCGGCGGGCAGGGGAGGCTCCGCACCGGGAGACCCCCGCCCGGCCCCGGCTCAGCTCGGCCCAGCCCGGCGCCGCTCAGCCCGGCCCGGCTCGGCTCGGCATCCCGCCATCTCCCGCCGGCACGGCACGGCCCGGCACGGCGTGGCCCGGCCACCTCCCGCCGGCGCGGCGCCCGGCCAGGTCCCGCCCGCCCGGCACGGCATGGCCCGGCCATCTCCCGCGGCACGGCCGGCCCCGCCCAGCCCCGGGCCCCGCGCGCCGCCGCCCGGCGGTGCCCCGAGCCCCCGGCGCCGCTCCCGGCGCGCCCCCCGCGCGGCCCCGCCCTCACCTCACGGTGCCGGTGCAGCGGAGGCGCCGCGGGCCCCCGGCCTGGCGCTGCCCGCGCGGCCCCGCCCCCGGCCCCGCCCCCTGGCCGGGCCCCGCCCCCGGCCCCGCCCCCCGGTGGTGTGATCGGGGTTACCTCGGGTCAGCCCCGAGCGCCCCGCCCCGCGCGCGCCCCGCCCCGCGCCGCTCCCATTGGCTGCCGCCCGGGACGCGGCGGAGGGGCGTGACCAATGGGGCGGTGCGCCGGGGGCGCGGCCTATGGGGCGATGCTCGTGGCCTGAGCGCCGCGCGGGCGCGCGCTCCGGCGGGGGCGGTGCTGCCACGCCCCCCCAGCCCCTCGGACCGGCCACCCCCGCGACCCCCGCGACCCCCGGGACCCCTGCGACCCCCGGGACCCCTGCGACCCCCGGGACCCCGACCCAACAGCGAGCGTTTCCCAGGGACTGGAGCATCGCTCCTGGGACGGAAGGCCGAGGGAGCGAGGCCTGCTCAGCCTGCAGAAGAAGTGACCGAGGGGACCTCGCCAGTGCCCATCAGTGTCTAAGGTGGGGCTGCCAGGATGATGGACTGGGTTATTCTCGGTGGTGCCAAGCAATAGCGCAAGAGAAAACAGGCAGGAGCTGATGCATACAGAATTCCACCTGAACTGAGGAAGAACAACTTTCCTGTGCACGAGAACAGAGACTAGGAAAGGTGTGGAGTGTCCTCACTGGAGATATTCCAGAATGGTCTGGACACAACCCTGTGCCATGTGCTCCGGGATGACCCTCCTTGAGCAGGGCGGTGGGACCAGGTGACCCCACTGTGTTTCTTTCCCCCTGACCCATCCTGTGAGTGGGAGCAGGAGACCCCAGCCCAGGCCCTGTGCACGAGGTCCCTGCATGGCTCGGGGACACTGCCCTGTCCCTGCCTTGGCACAGGCAGGGAGGACAGAGCTGATAACAGGTGGCGAGGACACGGCAAAGCAGGGCCAGGCACTGCCAGCACCTCTCCTACTTGTCTTTGACCTTTAGCTGCTTGTTTTGTAGAAGGACAATGGTTTAAAGAACCCCCCTCTTCCTTTTTTCACGTTTGGTGTTTTACTTAAACTCTGCAGCATTACAGGGGTGCTGAAATTTAAATGGAATGAGTAACACAAGTTTAATTCCTAATGCTGCTGGATCTGGTGACCTGTGCAGGCTGATCCTGCTGGAGGTGCAAGGCGGTACAAAAGCCAAGGATCTCCACAGAAGTGGGGACAGAACAGTGAGTTGCCCCAGCCACATTCTCTGTTCTAAACTACAGATAATTTCATTTTCACCAAGACAGTGGTTAGAAGGTCTTGCAGCAACACAGAAGGTTAAAAGACTGTGCAGGAAACTACACCGACCTAGGAGCACAAGGTGGGATGTGTGCTCACTGCAGGCAAGAATTGCCCAGCCAGAAAATCTGATCTGGGGCTTGGTAGTTAATAAAATTACTGGGGGAACAGACCATATTCTCACATCCATCTGGGCTAAATCTGGAAGACTTGGGCATGGACACTTTTGTTTATACCTCTGTAGATACGTTTTACATAAAGAATCTTCCTCTGGTTAAGTATTTCATGAAGGAGCTAAAAGAGAAGGTTTTTGGTGTTGGTTAATCATCTCCAGTGCTAAATCCTGGCTCCTGCAGAAGTGAGGGGGAGTGCATGGCTTGCTGAGGGGTTGGTCCCAAATCACTGATAATAACTACATGCAGAACTTACAAAACCAGGGGATTACGACAGGTGCTGAGTTCATCCTGGCTGGTGTTCCCAGAGCTCCAGGCGTGCTAAAACCTGCACCTGCACTCTGCCTGTCTGCCCTGCCCAGTGCATCCATCCAGGTACAAGCACTGTCCAAACACTGCTGGGGGAGGAATTGCTTCATACAGTGAAGTCCTGCAGCAACTCCGCCATTCAAGGGCAAAGAGAGGCACGAACACGTGGAAAACACCAAGTTAAACACATTAACTTTAAAAATCCAGAATTCAATTAAATTAATAATAGTGGTGGAGTCCCCGTCCCTGGAGGTGTCCAAGGAATGCCTGGATGTGGCACTCAGTGCTCTAGGCTGGGTGACAAAGTGGGGATCGAGGTTGGACTCAACAATCTTGGAGGTCTTTTCCAACCTAAATGATTCTGGAATTCAAGTTTGGGCAGGAATAACCTCTGTTTTAATAGGAATACATTGTTTTACAGGGTTCAGACACACTTTCCAATAGGTTGTTTTTTTGGGGGTATTTTTTTGAATCATAACCCCATTCTGCTTTGGAGGAGGGGTGCTAAAATGCACATCCTTTTTCTGTCATGCTCCAAAACTGGACACAGTCATTTACTCTCATTCCATGACTTCCAAACATGTGCACTGTGAACTCATGCCTCTCCGTTGTCTCAAAAAAAAGGAAGTTTAGCCTTAGTTAATGAACTCCAAAAAATACAGAGCAAATATTTTTACCTTTTGTGACGCCAAGTGTGGGTTCCACCTCTCTCGCCTGAGCTCTGGTGACATCCCCAGTGCAAACACAGGACAGATCACCCCAGGTGAGGGGGTCAGTGACACTTCCAGCATGGCACCACTCATGCCCTGGCAGCCAAGGAACAGAGAGAAAGGTCAGACCACTTTTTAAAGCAAAATCATGGTTTAGCTGTTAAAAAAAAAAAGTTTTGGAGGATTTTAAACCTTAGAAATGGGATGTGAATATTCTCAATGCTCCATCCGTGCAAAGGGAATCTGTTTTACACCACCTGGTAGATTGTAAATATTAAATATTTATACTAAAATCCATCCTTAGCCACTATGAATATCTGAACTAAACAGGCATGCAAAATAAATACTGACACACCAGCCCTCGAGGCTCCATTTGCTCTTGTTTTAAACATAAACATCTTAAATAATATCAACGCTTATGAGAAAGTTTTCTGGATTCTCCGGAGCCTCAGCCACTTGAAATGTCAGCGGTTATTTGGGACTGAACAGAAATATTTCATCCTTCGGGGACACAAACGTGTGGTTACTGAGCATTCCAAAGGCCAAAGCTCTGGAGGAAAAGGTGATTTCCATCGCCACCGTGTGTCCGAGGCAGAAAACGCCGATTCCCCAAATGCTGGTCTGAAAAACCTCTAAGACTCCACAGATTGTTTAATGCACCTCATTAATATTTTTTTTCATTCCCATGCCAGAGGCGTAACAGAAAGACCCTTAACACTGAAATATCCAAAGCCGTCCATGGAAAGCTGCAGGCCTTAGAATGACAATTTTACCTTGCAGATGCATCTCCTTTCCTGGGAACAGCAGGAATTAGCTGCTGAGAAGATTCCCATCTGCTGATTCCTTCCATTAACCACCCAGAGTCCTAATTCCCCGATGCAGGAAAAACCTGTTAGCAGAAGCAATAAATATTTCATTGACATTCCGAACTCTGCCTCTCCCAAAACCTGCATTTTTTCCCATAATTTCTCACACACACTTGGAGCCTGGGCAAAAGGAAAAGGAAATAATTGCCAGGATTTGAAATGTTGTTGGTAAATAGCTCTGACAAAGAGCAGAGATGGACAAGGGGAATGGCTTCACACTGCCAGAGGGCAGTTAGATGGGATATTGGAAGGAATTGGTCCCTGTGAGGGTGAGGAGGCACAGGGTGCCCAGAGAAGCTGTGCTGCCCCCGGATCCCTGGAAGTGCCCAAGGCCAGGCTGGACAGGGCTTGGAGCATCCTGGGATAGCGGAAGGTGTCCCGGCCCATGGCAGGGGTGGCACTGGACGGTCCCGGTTCGGTGATTGCTGTGGGAAGGAGCGCGGGTCCTTCCCGAGGGTGTCTGCGCTCCGAGGGGCCGCCGAGGCCGCTTCCCCGCGGGGCACCGGGCTGGCACAGCCTCTGTGGAGCCACCCGGTGAGCACCCGGTGAGCACCCGCTACCCCCGGAGAACACCCGCTTCCCCCGGTGAGCACCCGCTACCCCCGGAGAACACCCGCTTCCCCCGGAGAACACCCGCTTCCCCCGGTGAGCACCCGCTACCCCCGGAGAACACCCGCTTCCCCCGGTGAACACCCGCTTCCCCCGTCCGCCCCCGGCGCCTCAGACCCCGTGAGGGGCGGGGCGGGCCCTGAGGGGCGCACCCGATCCGCCAGGGGGCGCCCGCGCCCCGCCCGCCAGCCCCAGCGCGTGCGCACGGCAGGGAGCGCGCGGGCCCGACCCGCCGCCCCGAGCGAGGTGAGAGGCTGGCCAGGCTCCCCCCGCCGCACCCAGCGGGCCGCACCGGGGCCGGGCGGGGCCGGGCCGGGCAGGGGGGAGCGGCGAGAGCGGCGCTCGGGCAGCGGGGGGCGCGGGGGAGCGGCGTGCCGGGAGCGCGCGCTGCTCACGGAGCCTCGCGGGCCGCGGCGGGGCTGTGACGGGGCGGGGCGGGGCGGGGCCGGGGCGCCGCCTGGCGGTGATGGGGAGAAGGGGCAGCCGGGGCTGGAGTGGGGATTGGGATGGAGGGATTGGGGAGTGGGGATTGGGATGGAGGGATTGGGGAGTGGGGATTGGGATGGAGGGATTGGGGAGTGGGGATTGGGATGGAGGGATTGGGGAGTGGGGATTGGGATGGAGGGACTGGGGAGTGGGGATTGGGATATGGGGAGTGGGAAATGGGTAGTGGGGATTGGAATATGGGGGGGTGGGGTTTGGGATGTGAGGGAGTGGGATGTGGGGAATGCTTCTGGGAGGTGCAGAGCACTTCCCTGCACAACAGTTGCTCATAGCTCTCCATCAGCACATCCATTCCCACTGAAACTCTCCTTTTGGGACTGTATCCCCATCACTGTGTTTGATTTCTCTCCCTACCCAGAGGACAGACTTTGATCTGTGTGGAATGGGGTTTGAAGGCTGCTGACAGCCCTTTTTCTTCCTGTTCAGGACATCCTGGGAGGGTCACTCCTGCAGAAGAGGCGGCTGCAGGGAGAGATTTCCCTTTGGGATACACTGTTTGGGACAAAGCTCACTCTCCAGGTGTTTAGGTCAGACAAGTTTTAACTCCGAGGAGCAAGACCAGCACCGGTGGGGAGGAATGGAGTGCCTGGCCTCCTTCAGTAGTAAGTGCCATCAGATAATTCAGCTCCCACATCTGGTCATGAAAAACCAAGGATTTCTTGGAGCCGAGGGATTTAGGAGTCACCATGCCTGAAAGTGTTCAAACAATGTGTGGATGTGGCACTTTGGGGACGTGGTTTGGTGGTGAACAGGGCCGTGCTGGGTTAATGGCTGGACTCAGTGGTCTTAGAGGGCTTTTCCAACCCAAAGAATTCTATGATTCCATGACATTTGGAAAGGGTTTGCCATTGTTTAAAGCCATCACCAGCCATGGGAGAGGGAGACAGAAAGCCAGCAGGATGTGGTCCACAGACTCTCTTATTTGTACAAATTCTTAAAGAGCACAGGGATATGAATGATTCAGTGTGAGTTTTGTCTTATTTCTCTCTACTTATAATTGTGCTGGTTTAAATCCATTTTCTTGGAGAAAATCATAGAACCTCAGACTGCTTTGGGTCGGAAGGGACCTTAAAACTCATCCAATTACACACCTTCCACTAATCCCAGGCTGCTCCAAGCCCTGTCCAGCCTGGCCTTGGACACTTCCAGGGGTCCAGGGGCAGCCACAGCTTCTCTGGGCACCCTGTGCCAGGGCCTCCCCACCCTCACAGGGAAGGATTTCTTCCCAATATCCCATCTAACTCTACTCTCCTTGAGTGTGAAGCCATTATAATGTGAGAGTCTTATTTATTTTGTTGCACAGTTGAGTTCATAGAATTGTAATAGAATAGAATCCACAGAATTGTAAACATCCTGAGCTGGACCCCCAAGAACCATCAGCTCCTGGGGCTGGGCAGGGGTGAATTTTGGGGATTCCAAACCAGTGCTGTGCTTGTATTCCATGAGATTTCCTTTTTTTCCCCAGATGACCCCTTTGACAAGCCTCCTTGTCGAGGCTGCTCCTCATACCTGACAGAGCCCTACGTGAAGTGTGCTGAATGTGGACCTCCTCCCTTCCTGCTGTGCCTGCAGGTGAGTGCCAGCAGCAGCCCAGAGCCATTCCTGCCTCTGAGAAAGCCATCAAAAGTTCTGCCTGCTGCCAGCCTGGCCATGAACACATAACTGATCTCTCCAAAGCTGGATCGACACCCTTGTTTGCTCAGAAATGACAAAGGGGGTTTGGAGGAATGAGCAGGGGAAGGAGGTCTTTGTGCAGCAGCCAAACTCACCTCACTCAGCCTGGGCTAACCCAACATACCTCTGCCTGTCTGGGGGATTATAATTTCTGTCATCCTTTGTGGCATGGAAAAGAAAATCCCATCCAGAAACACCCCCACACATTTTCCCCTTCCCAAACAGAAAAGGAAAATCTGCAGTATTGACAGTAATTGTTTGTGACCAGATGCAGTTATTTAAAAATTGTATGTGTGAGCTGGTAACCACAGAAAGTACTGCTGGTATAGTTATTAAATGAATAAGTTTGTATTATTATGATTAAAAATTGGGAGTAACTTCTACAAGTGAAAGACGAGCTGAGCCTTATGCTCAGCAATATACAAAATACACAAACCCCTATTTTGTATATTGTGTGGTTTTTTGTTCATTTGCCTGTGTTTAAAAAGCCAAAAGTTTAACTTAAAAACTGCTGCAAACCTGGTGCTTTTAATCAGAGAACCAAGATTAAGGGGAAACTTTGTGTTCAATACTTATTAAATGCTCTCTGTTCTCTTCCTGGAAGGATCTATTTTAAACTGTAACACCAAACTTCTTCACCTTAATACCTAACAAAAAATTTTTGGATTCACAGAACCTATACCTTGGGGCAAAAGACAGGCAAGATACAAAGATTTAACACAATTCTTTGGGGGTTTATGGGTTTCCTAAAATTAAATCAGAAAAATGGAATATGTCAGGTGGTCATTTTTGGATACCCAGTGGTCAGAGAATAAAAGTTAAAAAGGGGATCAGTGAAAATCTTGTCAGAGCAGAAGTAACACCATTCTGATCTTTTGTTCTGCAGTGTTTCACCCGAGGATTTGAATACAAGAAACATCAAAGTGATCACACCTATGAAATAATGGTAAATATTCCTTTTGGATAACACCTTCTCAGTCCTGGGCTCTCTCAGCTTCCCAGGGGCGATGCAATTCTTTGATTCAAAGGTTTAAAACTATTTTTAAAAAAGAAAAATATCCACCTGGAACATAATGGAGTAGGGAAGTCATTTAAAGCTGCATCTTTTTATTGTGATGAAATAAATAGCACAATGATAAAATAAATGATAGCACAATGCACCTCACTAGACTTACAGTCCTTTAACCATGCAAATCAACTTCTGTTTCTCTAGGCTTGGGGGTTTTTTTCCTCAAAACTAATAATTCTTAAAGTCTTCAGTAATTTCTACTGTGTTTCATGGTATAACATCGTGGAATTACAGCTGGGAGACAACATGTACCAGCATTTGCTGTGGTTGATGACCCTAAGTAATCCAATAATTATTGTATCAGCTTTTGTAAAAGTTTAAAACTAGCAGAATTATCTCCCTGTGGTTCAGAGCTTCTTTGCTCTTCCTGAGGTGGGTTGGAACAGAGGATCACAGCAGTTTGTTCTGCTTTTTTCTTCTCCAGACATCTGATTTCCCTGTCCTGGATCCCAGCTGGACAGCTCAGGAGGAAATGTCTCTCCTCGAAGCTGTGATGGACTGTGGATTTGGGAACTGGTGAGAATTCAGTGGTTCAGCCAGTTTCAGTGAATGATGGGCAGTTTTTCCTTCCTTTTCCCTGGATCTCACTGTTGAATACATTATATTGACTGTTCCAATGACTTACTGTGGGTGAGACACTAACTTAGCAGCTAAAGGGGAAGGCTGGGGCACCAGCTCCTGTTTTCCTGAGTTATCTGTCTTCTCCTTTATTAAAAATAGTTATGCTAGAAGTACAGAACCCCAAAATTCACAGGAGCAGAGCTGAGAGCTGAGAAGCAGAGCTTTGGTGCACATTGCTGTCAGAAGTAACACTGAAAACTGGTTACAGGATTTACCATTACCTGGAGTCAGTAAAATGTGTAAAAAGCTCTCAAATAACAAGGTAAATTTTCAAGCCTATCAAAGATGTGGTACATTCCATCAGCCAGAGGGTTTCCCATATGAAAACTGAATTGCATTGTTCATGGGCACCCAAAAGGTGCTCCCTGGCACTGTGTGAGTGTTAGTTCTGAGAATGTGAGTTCAGACAGCATCACAGACCAGTTCTGTGCACACAACACCACCAATCTCTTGTCCCAAATTATCTTTTCCCACTGGAGAAATTAAAAAAACCTGGACATTTGTGTCATTCACGTGAAGCCTCCCCCTGTCCCCACTGCAGGCAGGACGTGGCCAACCAGATGTGCACCAAATCCAAGGAGGAGTGTGAGAAGCACTACATGAAACACTTCATCAACAACCCCCTGTTTGCATCCACCCTGCTCAACCTGAAGCAGGCAGAGGAGGCTCAGCACAACGAGACAGCCATTCCTTTCCACTGTGAGTATCACAGCAGCTTCACTTGGTTACAATCCACCCCAAAGCTCCTTCACATGTGTCCCTCAGGAGTTCTCACCCCATCCAGCTCCTGCACACAAACTTAACTGAGAAAGGATTTCTGCCTTTAAACATTTCCTCTGATCATGTGCACATTACTATGTACACACTGTGTCCCAGGCCTAACTGCTGATTTAATTTGTCATAAAATCACTCCTTTCAGCTATGCTGATTTCACACCTCTCTCTCTTGAAAACTGCCTGTTAAAAAAGTCAGAGCTAAACTGCAGCAAGTTAACAAATTCTCAGTTTTCCTTGCATTTCACATCTTTAGCATTCCCCCAGTCTGGCAGCTGTTCCACTGCACAGCTCCCCAGCCTCTCTGGGTTGCTGTGTGTCTGGAGGTTTACATCTCCCAGTAAAGTGGTTAGAGCTAAACAGCAGGAACTGGGCAATTTTGGTTCTGTCCCTGGCTGTTATTGATTTTTTTATGTGCCCTGGGCCAAGACAAACTCTCTGTGCCTCAGCCTGCTTTATCTGTGCCGTGGGACACACAATGCTCAGCTCCTGCACAAGTGCATTGTGAGCCTCAGACTATTATTGTCTGTAAAACACTGAGCTCCTCAGCTGGGAAGTGCTGTAAAAATTGGGAGTTCTCTGGCTTTAATTGCAGCTCTGTCAATGGGCCCCAGAAGAAGGCAGATTGAACACTCCTGTTGCTATTAACTAAAAGAACCTGCATGCTGAGCCCCAGGGATCTGCAGAGGTTTAGAGGGGGATGCTGAGCTCCAAAATGTAAAGCTTACATTTTATTACCTGTTTATTGCCTTGAATTTGTGTTTGACTCTTGAGAATACTGTGAAGATATCAGATTACTGCATTTTTCTCTGGATGAACTCTGTCTTTTCTGACTATAACACTGAATAAAAGCCCAATCAGGGTATTTTTCTCCAACTAATTATTCCCACTTTTCCTGCAAAATAAACACTTATTTACAGGTCTTTATAAAAGGGATCCCAAGCCCTACTCAGCAACTAAAAATCTGTTTTTCAGCTGCTGATGATCCTCCACGGCCCACCTTTGATTCCCTGCTCTCCAGGGACATGGCTGGGTACATGCCAGCCAGAGCTGACTTTGTTGAGGTAAGACTGACTCTCCTCCCGTTATTTCCAATTTGCTGCTGAGTGCAAGCTCAGCACACACAGCCCTGTTTGCCCCTGCCTGTCTTTGGTCTTCATTTAAGAACACAGGACTCAGGGATGCTCTCAGTGCTGTGGTTTAATTTAAGGTTATCCTGCGAGGAGCAGGGAGTTAGACTCTGATCCTTATAGGTCCGTTCCGAGTTGAGTGATGAAACCTCCGGGTTAATTAAGGATTTGGTGACAGAGGTGGCGCTGGTGGCCTGCAGAGCCGGGAGAGGCAGCAGAGAGGCTGCAGGACGTGCTGCTGCCACCAGATGTCCAGCCAGGGATGGCCTGGTGAGCAGGCTGGGGCTGGGAATTGCATGCTTGGCCAAGGATCAGCTCCAGAACTGTCACCTGCCTTAGGGAAGCACACACAGCTCTGCTCCAGACATCACTTGGAAGGCCTGCATTGTTTTCCCTGCTTTTAGCTGAGTTCCTGCTGCTGTCCATGGAGGAGTGAATTCAGCCCTACAAGGGCTTGCTTTTGTACATCTGAGCAGAATCAGCAGCAGGGTGATGGGTGAACCACAGGGCCACCCCAAGAATCACACCCTGTGCCTGGACAGGGCTCTCTGGGGGAGTCCTGAGCTGGGCCAGGAGTTGGACTTGGTGATCCCTGTGGGTGCCTCCCAACTCAGGACATTCTGTGACTCTCATTTCCATCATGGTGAGGGAGTCATGACCTGATTAATTCCCACTGTGCTGTCACAACATCCTGCTCCAGTTGCAGCCATGGGGGTGCATTTACACACTCCTCAGGTAAAGCTCCACTGTGGTGTTTGTTACTCAAGGGTGGAACCTTGTGCCCTGTGAATGAGTAAATATCTCTGTTCTCAGTCCTTCTGCATGTACTGAAACCTTAGGCCAATATGTTAATGCTAATTAGTGACCATGTATTAATCACCTCTGAACAGGAGTTTGACAACTATGCTGAGTGGGATTTGAGAGATATTGATTTTGTAGAAGATGATTCAGACATTTTGCATGGTAAGTGCCAACAGTGTTTCAGATGCTTGTGCAGCCTTTCATTAGGTCTCTTTCTCCACACACTTTAAAAGTGAGCATACACTTCTAATGTTTGGTTATTTAATGTATAAATGTATCAGGGTAGGTATTAGTGCAGGCAGTGAGGAGGTGTGTAGTTTAAGACTATGTGAGACAGTAAAACTGTTGGGCTCTTGAAGCTGTGTGATTTCTCATGTGTTCAACATGCCCTGAGTTACAGTAGCATCAGCTGTGTGTGACAACTTCCTTTTTATTGTGAAGAAGATTGTATGAGCCCAGTTACTGCTCTGAGTTTCTGTGAACGTGGCTGCCTTAATAATATGAAATAACAGGAATTATTAAAGTGACATTTTAATCCACAGAGAGGAAAAGATCCTACTTTTCCCCACGTTTGTAAGTACATCCAGGATTTAAAAGTCCTGTGTTTATGCCTCAGAATTCTGCCATCTGTGTCAGGCAGTTCTAAGCTAAAGCCTTTGCATCCCTTGGAGACAGACAAATCCTGTTACGTACAGACAGTCTTGGCAAAGTTAAAAAAGCCAGTTGGAAGTTGAGCAGTGTACGCAGGAGCTTTAGGAATGCAAACTCCCCAGGCTCGGGGAAGGTTATGAGAATCGTATGTCAGTCTCTCCCCTTTCAACATTTATTGAAATGGGGACTGGCTTGAGGCCATGGCAAGGACTCCTCGTGCCAGCTCTCTGCTGTTTCATCCTATTCTGGGTCCTGCTGAACTGAAAAAGCAAAATAATCTCCCACTTCTGCACGTTAATTGATAGATTCATGTTCAATCAAGCAGGTTTTGCAGCACTTCCCATCCCCTCACACCTGCCCTCCTCCCAGGCACAGTTCAGCCCTTTGAGGTCTCTCCTGCCAGGCCCTGAGCTCCAGGAGCTCTGCTAACTCCTGCTGGAGCTGGATCTGTCTGTACTCCTGTACATCCTGCAACAGGGACTTCCACAATCCAATTAGGAGTTCACAATTTAATTACGTGTTGTGTGAAAAAATACTTCCCCCCGTCTGTCCAATCTTTTGCCTGATAATTTCATTGGATGTTGTCTAGTCCATCCTTCAGTTGTCTTCAGCGTTTGGGAAGGGATTTGCTCAATGCAAACTGTTTGGCAGAGGTTGTGCAGCGTGACCAACTGCATTTTGGATCTCTTAGCCCAGCAACTCTGGTATCTGCCTTCCCACAGCTGCCCCAGATCTGCCCACGTGAGAGAGAAAGCCTCACAAAAATGAAGTCTCAAGGTCCAGCCAGCTGTTTCCCTTTCACATCAGGCATCTTGGGGAGAGAAAGAATTCTTTGCTAAAAAAATTTGGAATGAGATCTTTCCCTTTCTGCGATTTAATACAGCAAAAAGGAAGGAGCCACATCCTCCCTGTCCTGCAGTTTTAAAGGTCTCAGCTGCCGGCTTTGCTTGAGAGAATTTTGCAACCCAATTGTAGGAGCCCATAGTGCAGAAAATGGCTCAACATGTGGATCTGAGAGCAGGGCTGGCTTGAAAAGCCTTTGTACTTTGGAGCTGACAGGCAGAGAGAGTTGTGAGGCAGCCTGGGTGTAAAGGTGAAGATGTAACACAGGGGTTTAACCCATTTTATAGCCCACAGAAACCCAAATGGAGCCTCACAGCAGAGATTAAGGATCAGGTTGGGAAAAAAGTCCTCTGTTTTCCTGCCATACGTTAAACCTCACTGGGTTCAAGATTAATTTTTGAAAACTACTTTCATATTGCATTTTCTGCAAGTCACTCAGGCTGGGCCCTGGGAACACTCCAGCCAGCACAATTTCTGTGGTCTCTGTTTCTTTCTCTTGGTTCACCAGTCACAGATCAGTGCTGCACTGTCAAGGCTGCACATCCCACAGGAATATCTGTGCTTCCATTGAAGTGGATTTCCCCCTTGCTCCCTTTCTTCCACATTGCTTTTCTTAATATTTTGTAAAAAATACTTGATGAGAAGTTCTAGATCTGAGCTGCTTGACCTCTGTTTTCTGATGCATTGTATCTTTTATGTGATACATATATATTTATAGATTTATCTCATATATTTTCCCTGTTAGATTTCCCTGTGTCACTCTAAATAAAGTTCTTGGTGTTCCCACAAGAAAATGCATTTTAATACAAGGTGGGAAGACTCCCAAGCAGCTTTTTTGAGGAACACAGAACCTGTACCTGCTGCCTCACCAGCTCTTCCCACCTCACAGCAGGTCACAGACATCACTCAGTCATTTCTTGGTATTAGTGAGATGGCAAAAACTGTATTAAATCTCTCATATTTCAATTAAATTCTGGAATTGTTCTCTTTTGTTCAGTGCTGGCAGTACAGTAAGGGCATGCAAATATATATTGCAGTTACACAAAAACATAATGGACAGATCAAAAGCACCAACCAGTTACAACCCTAATTCAGCCCACAGTGCTTGAATATTTCATGAACTACAAGTTTTCATCAGGCTGAATTAGAACATTGGTAATTTATCTTTTTTTCCCAGCTTTTTTCCCCCTTCTCATGTAAATGATTTTCACTTCTAACACTGCAAAGTAATTGCTGAAACCACAGATTTAGAAGTGAGTGGAAATAGGCTGCAACTGGCAGGGAAATTTGATTTTAAGCTGCAAGGCAGTCAGTGTCCTTCTCAACAGAACATGATGTTTATTCTCCTGTGGAAGATCCTGACATGCTCCAAAGGCAGAGAACTGTTTGCCATGGGTCCTGCTTCCCTCCAGGGCTGCTGGATTTGGCCTGCAGCCCTCCAGTCTGTCCCAAGCCCAGCACACACTGCTCACACAGGCTGTTTACTGGGATTAGTTTGCATTCTTCCCATTATCTGGGCCTCGCCTGCCAAGGCAGGTTCTCTGCCATGAAACAAAGCTCTCACTCATTAGTGCTCCACAAAGTTCTCTGCAGACCAAATGAGCCTGAAGAGGAATGAAAAGCAAAGAAACTGTTTTGGACACACTCTGGAGAAACCAAAATATTTGGCGTTTTTTGGAGAGGAGGAAGGGGCCTTGAATTCCTGCCTATCAGTGAATCCTTCTGAGCTGCACTGAGCATCTCAAAGAGCCTTATCAGTGCCCAGGATGGCCACTCTGAGCATGGTGTCAGCTTGGATTATCTCACATTACCAGGACAAACAACGGCCTCCCTGCTAGAATCCATGGGGAAAAGCACAGGCAAATCATTCTCATTCCCCCAGCATCTCCTCTCTCATTTCCATGCAGTGTGTAACAGTGTAGTAGTCAGAGTTATTCATGCATTCCACATTTGGTAATCGCCTGCTCCTGTGTGAATATGTCTATTAAAAACAAAAGCCCCTCCAAAAGGGCATGTGGCAGCAAATACTAATTTCCCTGGAAGCAGAAGCTCCATTTTTCCCTTCATTTGTTCCTTCCTCTCCCCAGCTGATCATCATTTCTTTAGAATATTGTGCACTCAGGTGAAAGCATCAAAACTCGGTGGTTAGAGGTGCATAATTACTTGTGATATTTATAGAGGTTCTCCAGTGCAGTTTCTGCATGTACTTATTAAGTTCTGCCCACACAAACCCCAGAAAATAACAAGTTGGCTGAGCTTGCAGAGGGCTTAAAAACTACAAAAATATTTTCCGTAAATTGGCACCAATTCCAACCCTTCCTAATGGATTTCATTCATGTTTAACTTGCTGCATTCCAAATTTCTCGTCCCCACATTTTAGCACAAAGGAGAATTTGCTCTCTCTGCTTGTTCTTAAATTAGGAAACTTAAGTACCTCATCATGAAAATACACGATGATGCTTGAAAATGCAGGAAATTTGGAAAAATAAGTGGGAATATTACAGCACCCCTCCTATCTTGTACAGAATCCTTTACCCTTAGATTAACATCAAATCAATTTGATACAAATTGAAGGGTTTTTTGCTTGGGATCAAGCTCCTGAGAAAATCCCCACAGCCTTTGGGTTCAGCTGTCCCTGTTTGTATGAAATTTGATTACCCAGAGGGATGCAGGGATGAATTTCCCAGAGGCTGGGGGCTTCCTGGTGTTTACACCTCCATACATATTTAAAACAGACACATAACCACACTTCTTAATTGCATTATTAATTATTTATCCGAGAGTGCAATCAATAAACTGCCACTATCAGTTTTGCTCTTTTTGTGTAACTACAGAGAGAAATGGATCCTGGGTTATGTCCCTCTGGGCCACCCCAGTTCCACATTTTCCAAGAGCTGGTTGTTGTCTCACAGCCTCTAAACCACTGCCAAGCCTTGAGCCTCTTCCTTCCGAGAGCACATGGAAATAATTAACATAAAATTTTTAAAAAACCACCCCGAAATCAGCCACCTCTACACTCATTTAATGACCTAGAATTTGTGTGTTATCTAACAGAGCGAGGGAAGGGAAGGTGATGGGTGTCTCTTTATCTTGTCTTTCAAGAATTTACCCAAAAAAAAAAGTTTATTAAGCTAATGGCTGCAGGAAAAAGGAGCTGCAGGCTCTGTGAGTGGCTCAGCCAGGCTGCAGACAGGTTTGATTTTGGGAAGGATGTGATTTCTAATGAGCATGGCTTTTTCCTGGGCTTCTTCACGTTGTCCTGAACTATCCTTTGTTCTCCTGGCAGACAGGTAAGTTTGGAAGTTAACAAGCTGGAATCTCCCAGATGTTTTTAAGAACTGTAGCAAAAGGCTACTTTGAGTCCTCATGGTTCAGAACTGTGTCTGGTTTTTGGAGTTCCTTGTTCTGTGCAAAGAAGCCCTTGCCCAAAGATGATACCTCAGATCCTTAAATGTGGTAAGTTTGCTTTTCAGAAGGAATCCTTGGCAATTGCATGTATGAAGGAACAAATAAGTGCTGACAGTAAAACAGCCCAAGAAGGAAGAGGAAAGGAATTCTCAGGATCTCCCTGGGTTCATGTTTACATGAATGTATTTACAGTGATGAATTTGGCAGGAGTAAGCAAAAGAAACTTTCCACAGGTAGCAAGTACTGCAGGTTTGTCTCTAATGAGTTGATGTCCCTGTAAAATTGCCTCAGGATATTTAGCACAGCAAAGCAGTGACCATTTCAGCCTAATGTGAATATAAGAGCTTAAAATTCAGCCTCCTGCAGTGATTATTTATGAATTCTTTAATCTTTTTGTTTTGCAGCTCTGAAGATTGCAGTTGTAGATATCTATCATTCCAGGTTAAAGGAAAGACAGAGACGGAAAAAGTGAGTTTTCAAGCAGTAACTGTGTTCTGTCCTTCCCTGTGCAATGCTGATGGATTACACATCATTAATTTCCTACTTCAGGGAAAAAAAAAAAAGCTGCCAGGCTGTGACTGATTGCTGGACCCCCACTTTTTCCCCAGAAATATTTGCATCATTATTTTTAATTCCTAGTGGTCCCTAAGTTAGTCTTCCACACTGAAGATAGCTCTGTTGCTGACGTGGGGTTGAATAATTTATTCAGCTCATTTGACAACATTCTAGAATGACTCAATCTATTCATTAAATTAAGGTTTATTATAACTTTGAAATACTTCGTTCAATATTTAAAATTACATCTTGCTGGATTACTCTCTGCTGAAAGAATTAGTGCTTTAAAGTGAGGCTGCTCCAGTCCTTCTCCTCATAAAACTACACAGTTCTGCTGAATGACAGGGAGGATTGACCTGGTTCTTTATAATTCATAAATAAAAAGTATTTATGTGGTGTAATTTCCATGATGATCAATCTTGTCACACTAAAGGAAAGTGCTACAGGGCTCTTCGTAACTCTTGAGGTTACCTCAGTGTCAGGTGTTGTGAAGTTTCTACAGCAGGATGGGACAAAAAACTAGAAAATGACACTAAAGTGCTGATGTCAATCTCAGAAAGGTGCCTGTGCATGGGATAGGAGGGTTTTGTACACAGCAAAGGAAATACAATGGATTTTCTAGAGCAGGTTCTGAGCTGACCTTGCCAGCCCAACTCTGTGATGTCTTATTTGCCAAAGTGGAGTCACCAGAGAGCAATGAGCACGTGGCACTGCTGAAACTGGTGACAAAGGCCTTTATCAGGCACCTGCTTTCCCCTCTGCTCCTTCCCTTGATCCTGCTAGGAGCAGCTCAAACCCAGAGTCACTTCCATCCTCTCTTTAAAATCCGAGCTGCCATGGAAAAATGCCTTTCCTGTGTTCCCAGTGGTGGCATTTGCAGTCCAGCTCTGCCCTGCTTTAGCAGAGGGATGTTTGTCTCTCTCTGAGGCTGGAAATCATGCTCATGAGACATTCATTACCTCTGATTTTGGAAGGACAAGTTACAAGGTGCTGTAGATGTGAAATCTGTGCCTAAAGAAGCAATTTCCAGCCTTTAAAGTGATTGCAGCTCCCTTTGTGCTCAGGGCTAATGCACAGCACTGTCCAGAATTTACCCTGATTAAAGCCACACTGCATCTTGTTTCCATTCCAGCCAGCCCAGGGCTTATGGAAATTTCATTCATATTTAGTTTCAGACCCCTCTGATGGTCTAAATCAAAGTTTCCTCTGAAGCCTTTGTATTTGTGAGGCAATGCAGGAGTAATGGCCTTTATTAATATAATTATCTTTCATTTCCAGAATTATAAGAGATCATGGCCTGATCAACCTCAGAAAATTTCAGAGTGAGTATCAGGTGTAACTGCTTCACTTCAAAGTGGCAAAACTTCACACTCTCACCATTTCCAGGTCACCAGTGTGGTTTATTCATACTGGAGCACATTGAGATGTTCTAAATTCCAGCACATTTCCTGCCCCAGCTGTTTCCAGCCGTCTGGTTCTAACTACTCCCAGTTCAGTTCTTTAGTTATTGCTTCAAAACTGCTCTTCAGAAGCACTTTGGGCTCTGCTGAGTGGGGAAAGGTGAAATCCAGGCCTTTTGAGTGCACCTCACTCTTGTGAGAAATGACCAAACAACATTTAAATATCACCCTTTATGCTTTCAGGTTTTTAAGAGCTGGATAATTGTGTTGCTTTTTACTCAGCAATTTGCAGTTGTGACACCAAAATGGCCAAGAATGCCCAAATGTGGATTTTCAGGCAGTCCCCAGGCTGGTGCTCAGTTCAGTCCCCACAGAGGTATTTTCTCCTGGCAGCAGGAGTGCTGACAGGTGGCACTTTCCCCCTGCAGTGCTGGAAAGGCGTTACCCCAAGGAGGTGCAGGAGCTGTACGAGACCATGAGGAGGTTTGCTCGCATCCTGGGGCCTGTGGAGCACGACAAGTTCATCGAGAGCCACGCGCGTGAGTACCGCAGGGGCTGCAGCTCACAGCCAGCCCTGCACCCTCTGCTGCCTAAATATAGCCCTCTCCCCCAGGGCAGGAGGTTGTTTTTCTCCTCCTCCCCCACGTAACTACCTCAGGAAAACAAATACATTTGTGGTTTGATACACTGAGGGAGCAGCGAGTGGGTTTTTTTCCACTAAACTCTTTGTTTGAGTTTGCAGTTGACTGAACATTCTGGTCATATGTTGGAGGTAATATTTTTTTATGTAAAGACCACTGCTTATTTACTGAGATTCTGTATCAGGGGAAGAATAAAATCCCTATATTAGATCTGTGTGGAGAGATTGGGAGCTGGCAGCAAAGTATGAATTCTTTGAAAGACCGACGTTGAACTATTAGATGTCACCTAATTATATAGTGCAGTGGTCATTATGTCCTTACCTTAGGGGAGAGGCATTGTTCCATCCCTGAATCATCCCATAGCCTGCATTTAGGCAGATTCCACTCCGAGTCATCACATCCTGCTTCATTCTGCGATTTAAACTGGGAGAACTGTTGCTCATTACAAAGAACAAAGCACTCACACAGTTGTGCCTGTGTTTTCAGGACACCCTGTGTGAAATACCAAAAGCATGATCCTGCAGAATCATGAGTCCCACACGGGAGTGCTGCTTCTGGAACCTGGTTTTGTTGTTGTAGTGGCAGCAGATCCTCAGGTGAACCTGACAGTCAGGTACAGGCACCACACAGATCCCCTGAGCAGCAGCAGGAAATGAATTCACAAGGAAACTTGCTCTCTGTAAAACTCAGCAGTGCTGGAAGGCAGCTGATGAAAGCAACAGACAGGAAATATCTCTGAGCAAAAGAAACGTTTAATAAGTTCATCTTACTGACTGCAGAAAAAAGTTGTCTGCGAGAAAAAATGTTGGAAGGTCCAGTTAGGAAAGTCATCATTCCAAGAGAATATTAGATGTGGAAGGAGCCTGGCTGGAGTAGTTCCTCAAACCTACTGAAATGCCTTCCAGAAATCCCATATTATTGTTGTTTGCCTTGTCCGGGGTATGGCAAAGGGACTAGCAAAGCATGAAGAGAAAATACCTTTTCTGAGCACACAAATACTAGAAACCAACTGAAATCTGTGACCAAGGAGCATTGGGACACAGAGAGTTTGAGATCTTGTGGAGGGAGGTTAACCCTGGCTGTGGTTTGTGTGTTCAGAGCTGACCTGTGTAGGCAAATAACAAACAGCCACATTCCCAGGCCACCCCACTGACCCAATTTTGCTTTTTGGTTTTGCCTCCTGCCAACTCGTGGGGTCCAACAGTGGAATTTGAGCTTCGGAGGGAAATAAAGAGACTCCAGGAATACAGAGCAGCAGGAATCACCAATTTCTGCAGTAAGTACCTGATGCATTATTCAGCCCATTGCCATCCATCAAGGAAGGGAGAGATGATTTTAAAACAGTCAGGATGTGTTGAATAAAAAGACACTTAGTTCCGAGAGGCATTTGCTTGGCTCTGGAACTGAGCAAGGCTTCAGCAATGATGCACAGTCCAGCTGGGCTGGTTTAGAGCTGATTTGAGCCATCAGCTTGGAGATCACAGTGTCTAACACAGCTCTGCTCTGGTCACCACTTTGCAAAGGCTTCAGAAAGAATATTGATGTCATGGCACAGGGGTCTCAGGGCTTTATCTCTGGACACTTGGACTGGCTGTCAACACATGTGATATCTGGAGAGAGTCCTAAGAGCTCCACATCAATGAAATGGGCTGTTTTATCCTGAAATTAAGCATGGAAGCCTTTTTTTATATGTTTTTGGCCTGAAATTAATGGGGGGAAGGATGCAGGGTGAAATCTAATCCCTTCTGGTGCCGAGTAGTCATCACGAGGGAGAGCAGCAGAGGTTGGGCCAGAGATAGAGAACTTCCCAATATTTCCTGAAGCAGAGAAAATCCAGTCTGGACTTTTTGGGTGAGGCGGGAGGTGAGAGCAGGGTGTGTGTGTCCCACAGGCGCTCGGACCTACGACCACCTGAAGAAGAGCCGCGACGAGGAGCGGCTGAAGCGCACGATGCTCTCCGAGGTGCTGCAGTACATCCAGGACAGCAGCGCCTGCCAGCAGTGGCTGAGCCGCCAGGCAGACATGTAAGCATCTCCAGAGAACCTGTCCCATCCCTGGGAGTGATCACAGCCAGCTTGGATGGGCTTTGGAGCAGCCTGCTCCAGTGGAAGTGTCCCTGCCTGTGGGACACGATGAGCGTCAAGGTGTCTTCCAACCCAAACCTTCCTGGGATTCTGGGGCTTAGTTTGGATCAAACACATTTTCCTGCATGATAATAACAAATTCATTTCAGATTTATTGTAGTGGGAACAGCCTGCAAAATTCAGAAGGGCAGGAAAGTGGGTGACAGCAATAGTGCGTGTTGAGTGCAGGCGAGGAGGGGACTCAAACCCCTCAATTTTATATTTCAGGAACTGAACTGCTATTGCTAAAGTCACAGAGGGAAATGAGCTCTTTATGGATATTAATGAGGGCACACATGATGCCTGTAATATTTCAGATTATTTTAGACGTAGCAGCATTATTAATGTGTCATCACCCTGCCTGAGCACTTGGATTTAAGTAGCAAGCAGCAACATAAAGGAAGTGCATCCTGTGTGCAGGAGATGGCTTGGAATTTCCCCACTCAGTCTCCGCTGTATTTTTAATTGTGTCACCTTCCACATTTCTTTGTTGGGTTTTTTAACAGGTTTCAGACATATTCTTCAATGTGGGAACACTAAATATTTATAAATCCTGTTGACTTCTAGTTAGGGCTTGGGTTATGCAAGTTGAATTGTATAATTATTGCAAGTTGTGGAAGAAACACTTTCAGGGCCAACACATGCAGTTACTCTTAAAAAACATGAAGGGAATTTGAAATTTTCCTTTCTTTTCAGTGATTCTGGCCTGACTCCCACGGTACCAGTTCCTTCAACTACAGGTAAGTGTGAGATGATGTCTAATAAAAACCCAGTAATATCTTTCTGACAGCTTTCTTCTGACTCTCTCTCAAGTGCCAAAGTGTCAATCCTCAAGCCTCATGGTTAAGCACTGCTTAAGTCAACATTACATCAATCTGCAAGCCATTCCACTTGCACATCCTGCAGGATTTTTTGCTGAATTTCTATATTTTTCTGACTAGAGGTCAAAACCCATCCTAAAGCTACATTAGCAAGGCAGGAAACAAAAGAATTTTCACATTCTGTAAGCACAAATTTTGGTTTTTTCCACCCAGAGGACCCCATCTTCTTTCAGTGCCCAGTAAGAACAGATTCAGGGGTCAGTCAAGGTCCTCGTAAACAGGACTTAAATAAATTCCCATCCCATTTGTTTAGGTCATGGGGTGACTGAGGCTGGGATAAAGTTTTACTACAAGGTTGTTAAATGTTGCCAGGGAAAACAGGCTTTAGCTCTGTCCCTACGCCCAGTGTTTGTGTGGATGCTGTTAAACCACTTGAATCAAACCTCTCAGAGGTGGACTACACTGGGTCTATATGTTCTTCCTCATGTTTCCAAGGAGCCTTGGAAATTTGGGTCAGGATACCAGGCAGTGAGTCAGAGCACTACAGGGTGTTCTAAAGCTATTTGGTGATTGCTAAGATCTGGTATTTCAGACAAAAAAACAGCATTGTGTATCTCAGGGCATCAGAGTCTGTGAAGGGAAGACAGTGCCTTCCAGCTGAAGGTCTGGAATGAGGGATGAACTTCCTTTTTTGTCAAGGATCCAGTGTCCCATGAAGGGCAAGAGCCCAGGAGCACAGGGACTGTGTTGCCTGTGATAGCACACAGTGTTTACAAGCAGCATCACATGTTGAACAAAACCCAAACAAAATACCATAGAGTTGCTAATTAAGCAAACATCCTGCCTTGGGAACGGCAGGATGCTGGGGAAGAGCTGCCACGTGGCTCTAATTAAAGGCTGCATCACTCTGAATATACAAGAGGGCAAATTAATGCTTCACTTCTAGATTCTAAGCTCTTGGCTTTGCAGCCTTAATATGTTTCCTTTAATGTAGTTTGTGTGTGTGTGGTATTTGCTGGGCTTATAAAAGAGTAAAACCGAATTCTGTCGTGTCTCATCTTAGCACAGTTGTCCCATGCCATAGGAAGAGGGAGCAGTGCTGGGAAATAACTTCCTTTACACCTCCCACAGACTCACACTGCAGCTTCTCTCCATTCCCTCAGCTCTCTCAGCTCAGGCTCCTCACACCCAGCCAGATCCCGTCTGTTCCTGCAGATGCCCAGGAGACACAGAGAGAGTTCCCAGTGCCAAGGGCAGGACCTGGACAGGGCAGGGTCTGGAGCAGCCATCAGAACAGTCCTTGGGAAAACACAAGGGCACATTTCCCAAGGTCTCATCACTTTGCCAAATTTGGGAAGTTATCCTGGGATAGAGACCTATCTAATGAACAGTGCTAAATACACCGGGGTGAGATATTTTTTACAATGGGAATGAATAACCCAAACTTTGTCCCAGGCTCTGGAAGTTACAAAGAAAATACTATTAGAAAAAAAGAAACCAAACCTGCAAGCAGACAGCCCTTGTGAAAGTGTGGGCTTGTGCCAGGTGAAGTCCAGCAAAGTTATAAACAATAATGAAAGTGAGAAATATCAGATGACCTTGTGATAAATACTCCTTTCAGTACTGTTTATCATAACAGACAAAAAATAAATCCCCAGACTGCATTTGCCTTGCAATATCTGCATCATATTTAAAGGCATTTAAAGAAAAGTCTGCCTTATGACGTTGTCAGTAATGCCAGAGAAATTGGGTGCTTAATCACACCAATAAATAATCTCAGCATCCTTACAAGGCTCTGGTTTCAGGACAGCTGGCACACCCTCCCTGGGCTGGGATAGTCATGCCCAGTGCCAGTCTGACACAAAGCTTTTGTCTTGCAGTTCCTCCCAAAAACCAACAGCTCAAGAGTCTCATGCAACATTCACAGAGCTTAAAATTGCAAAATCAAACCTTTTGTCGCATCAGCAGAGCTTTCTGCTGAGCCCTAAATAACCCTTTCTGTAAACACTTGGCTCAAACTAGGTTGAATTGCCTCCCTAGCACACCCCAGGAACAGCCACCTCCGAAATGCTCCAATTCCCCAGTGTTTCCTTTCTCATCCCACAGGCAGACGGAGTGCCCCACCACTGAACCTCACAGGCCTGCCAGGCACAGAGAAGCTCAACGAGAAGGAGAAGGAGGTGAGGAAAGGATGGAAAGATCATCTCCATAAAGTGTGTCTGCACAGCACGGGGCTGCCCACACCACGTCTGGGGAGCTGTGAACATCACCTCAGTTACAGGCCCTGACTACTCTTCCTTCCTTGCAGAAATCATTCAGGTTTTCCAGTTGGCTCCTTAATTTCCTGTGCTACACATGCAGCACAAACTGGCTTCTTTAGCCAAGAAAGGTGCAGAGCACCAGGGTGTTATTTGGTGCTCTTAAAACATTCATCTCCTTGCCTGTGTTGTGAGGCTGGGCTGAGCAGAGGGGTTAATTTTTCTTAATGAACACTGGTTGGTTTTCAGCCCAGTGTAGGCCTGTCTAATAGTGGAAAACTATTGAAATAAGAGATTATTATTTTTTAATAGAAGTCCTGACATCTTTAGACTGCCCAAGGCAGGTCACAGTGCCCATGAAGCACAGCTGGATCTCAGCCTCCCCTCTCCATGTGTGTTTCCTCTTGGCTGGAGCTGGCAGCATTGGGAATCAGCTCACAGCTCCATGTGGAACTGGCATTTCTGGCTTCATTCAGCACAGGAATAATGGTGGTAGGGCAACAGTGTGTGTGTGTGTGTGTAATCTGATTTCCTGGTCAGCTGAGACAGAAAGTCTGAGGTCTGAGGAATTCTGCAATTTCCTATCCGTGAGGAATGAGCATGAAGCATTTCCTTATTAAAGGGAGGAGACAGACAGTTTCTCCAGCAGGAGCAATGCTGTGCTCCGGGAAGGCAGCTGGGATTTGGGAGCTAAACAGGAGCTGTGCAGCCAAACAGCTCAGGGGCTGTGCAAAGCCATTCCTCACCAAACTTCCAAACACGGAATGCCTTCCCTGCACAGCTTCCATGCCAGACTTCTGGAAGGGGCTGGCAGAGCTGCTTTTGTAGAAGGTATTAGAGGCTGAGTCTGCAGGGGATTAGCAGCCAGATGCCCTCCCTGGCTCCCGGCCAGCGAGCCCAACTGCGGCTTCCAAGTCTGGCATGTGTGCTTCCCGGGCTTTGCAAGGAGCAACGCCCACACAGGACACACTCAGATCTGTGCTCCTGCGAGCCCAGGGCTTGCTTTCATCCTCCTCCTTTATTTTTCCATCAGCAATGTTTTTGAATGCAGCAGCCAGCAGGCTCCTCCTCTCCCTACCTGTGGATCCAAACAGCTCGTCATGGCATTCCCGTGTGCCTCCCCTGTGCAAAGAAACACACTGGAAGTGTTCTCAGGAAAATATTCCCCATGTTCCTCCCCCAGCAGGGCTCAGGGAATGGAAGAACATAACAAGTGTTGGTGTTTATTAACTTCACCTTTTGTCTTGCAGCTCTGTCAGATGGTGAGGCTGGTCCCTGGAGCCTATTTGGAATATAAAGCTGCTTTAGTGAACGAGTGCAACAAACAGGGAGGCCTGAGACTGGCGCAGGCTCGAGCCCTCATCAAGATCGATGTGAACAAAACCAGGAAAATCTATGACTTCCTGATCAGAGAAGGGTACATCACAAAGGCCTGAGGACAGGCAGCAGTGCTTGGCTGGAGCAGGCAGATGTGGAGAAGCTTTGAAGTCACTTTGACAGCGCTGAAAGATTTTACCAGTGTTGAATGAAGGACATTTCCTTTTGTTTAAAACCTTTCGGGGCTTTTTTTTTTTTTTTTTGTAAAAACAAGTAGGGAGCTTTGTTAAATTGTATGAATGCTGACATTTGTCTGGGTTCCTTTTGACTCTGCTGTTGTCAGAATTCCGCTGCCTCGGAGCGCTGGGAAGGATCACATGCCATATAAGCTAATCTTAAACGTGAATGGGCATTCATTCCTCACACCTCCTGTGACTACAGAGAGGATCACGGTACTTTTATGCTGATGGCGACACAGAATAAGGACAGAGTCACACTTTGTGCAGCACAGGGTGTAGAAGTGCAGTCCCTCCCTCCTTGTGTTCCTTCCTAAATCAGCAGCAGCTTTCAGAGGCGACAGCACGTGCCCGAGGCTGTAAAAATAGAGCTTGCAGTGGTCCAGTCTTTTTAACTTAATTGTGATAAAGGATGGGAAAGGACATGGCAGGGAAGCTCCTCAACAGTTGTTACTTGTATGTGGTATTAGCACATATCCCAGCAGGAGGGCTCTGCACAAACCAAGGAGCTTCAGCTGCTCCCCCGTGATTTGGGATTGTCAAATTATATATAATCCCTCAGTTTCAGTCTGCTGCTCGTTGGGAAGGCTGCAAGTTATAGCCACTGCAGCCTTAGGGAACAGGAATAAAAATGTTCTCGGGACCCTGATGTTCTCCCACAAAAAGTGAGTGAAGAGCATGAAGCTCCTATTTGTGGGATTTTATTCCCTCAGCATTACCAACAACACTGACCAAGAAACAATGAGGAGGTGCCACAAGTTACACACAACCCCACCACATCGGCTGATCTATGAGCTTCAGTACCACAAGTTTGGATTTGGCAATCAGTTGGATGATGAAGATGGTTTTCTGAAGATGCAGCTTGTGTGTTTATTGAACAGTCAGTTGTTTGTCAGACAGCTTCCTGCTAAGGTGTAATGCTGGAATAGTGTCCTCTAAGACAGCCAAAGCAGTTGGGGTGTTCGATGCTCCCAAATTTGGAATCTCATGGAAGAGCCTAACTGAGCTACAGCTACACCAATACCTATCTAAGGTGTTTAGGTTTGGTTTGTTGTTTGTTCCCCAAGAGTAATTATCCTGTGGACCTGAGGTGCCATTGAATGTGAAGTATTTTGGTTTGTAATAAAATCAAAATGACTTGAAACAATCTTACATCCACATCCCTGGACTCTGAGTGAGACTGTAAAGGTCACACAGCTGCCTGGATCTATATCCATCAGCTCCTCACCAAGAGAGAAGAGATAAATGCCCAGCAGTGGCTGTAGGGATGCGACAACTGCATTTCCTAGAAAATATTACTATTTAAAGAAAAGCAGCAGTAATAAACTACGTGTTGAAGATTAAAGTCTGTAGAAACTGAGACTGGGAATGCCAAGGGAAAGGGCACGGTAAGCTGTAAAACCTCGGGAATATTTTTCCCACTTGTTTTTTAACATTAAACAGCCAAACTGCCTTTCTTTCACCCAGAATTTGGGTGAGTTGCACCCAGAAGCAGGAACGGAGCCAAATGCACTGGAAGCATCCTGGGATGAGCTGGGGCTGGGATTGGTGGGCTGCTGCCTGCAGCTCAGGAACGCCAGCCCTGGCTGCAAACCGGGCTCAGAGCTGGGGGATGCAGTTGCCTTAATTAGAGACTCAGGTGGACATGAAACATTAAATATGGAACAAGGCTGGAGACAGGCAGGAGGCAGGCGCTTTGGGATTGAGGGAGCTGCAGAATTGGTGCCACCAGGGCCGGGGTGACGCCGGGAGGCTGCGGCTGCTCCAGCCCAGCGCAGGCTTAGTCACAGCGCTGAGGTATGCACGGTATGAGTCTTCCCGAGGCTGTGTTATCCGCCTGCCATTAAAGCATCAGTGCTGGGGTTTTTTTTGGGACTCACAGCTGCTGTCACCCCAGCAGTAAACGCACTGGGCCCGCGGGTGACTCAGCCCGGGAGGTGGGGGCTGCCTGGAGCAGATCCCGGGGGCTCCTGCCGCCCCAGCAGCAGCTCTAAGCTCCCCACAGCCACGCAGCGGAGCAGATAACGCCGATAACAGAGGCACACAAGGAGCCCTAGTTCTAGTGCCTGCTCAAATTCCCATCAGGTGGGGCCTGTGAAACCTAAACCGCCTCCTTGGGAGACGAACACCGCGCTGGAACAGCGGCTTTTCAGCTGTGGTTAGAGAAACCCCAGGGCTGCCATCCCGGTGCGACTTGGAAAAGGGAAAAATCCAACCCGTAGTGATCTCTGCCCTTCCAGCAAACTGGCTCTGTGACCTTCCAGGAAAAGCCAGCATGGATTTATTAGTAAATAATAAGCAGTGCTGGGTCAGGGCCATGTGGGAACCCAACAGATAACAAGGAGTAGGAAAGAGTGTGGGGAACCCAGAGATGGGGTCCAGCAGCAGCTCGGAGCACAGATGTCCAGCATTTTGGGTCTCATGGAGTGGGAGCTGTTGGGCAATGCCTGCCCCACTGCAGGCTCTCCATGGCCATGAGCAAGGATCACCCTTTGCTCCAGGGAATGCACCCTGGCATCTCCCTCATTTCTTTTGCAAAGCCTGTCTGGAAAGTCAACGTTTTATGACCCAGGTGCCAGCACTCCCTTCCTGTGAAAGGGGATGGGGAGGGGAGCTCAGAGCACCTCACGCAGTGCTGGAGGGGCAGGTGCTGCCAGAGCACCCTCCAGGCTGAGCTCCAGGGGATGTCTGGGGTCCCTGGGATGGGGAGAGCCCCCAGCTCAGCTGCCCAGGAGGCAGGCTGGGATGGGGGAAGGAGGGAGGCAGGGAGCAGCCGGTGCCTTGGGGAGGCTGAGCTGCCAGGCCACGTCAGCGCGGCAGCCTTGCTCCCCGGGCTGGCCACAGAGCCTGTCCCCGGGCAGTGGACAGAGGAGTCGGGGAAGGACGCGGAGCATCCCCCGCCGGCCGGGCCGGAGGCACTGGGCATGGCTGTGGCTCACGCGGCTGCTCAGCCCCTGACTCAGCGGGCGAGCACCCGATGAAACTCACCGCACCCTCCCGAGACCAACCCTGGCACCCCTCCGTGCCCAGCTGAGGGAGCTGCCAAAACATAACCCACGCCATGTGCACAACACATCATCCCTGCATCCCTCTGCCCAACGAAGGGATGCAATGCCACGAGGGGACCCCAAAGGCGACAAACACAAACAGCAGAACTGCTCCTCCTGACCCTGTGGAGCCCCACTGTCACGCACAGTCTGTCATAGGGAAAACTAGCCTTGGGGCACAGCACTTCCCTCCAGGAGGCACCGGGGTGGCCAGGAGCAGGCAGGGATCCTGGGATGCCGGGGCAGGGCGCAGGGATTGCCCTGGTGTGACTAAGGCTGTGGCACATGTGTGGCTCCCCACAGCCCAACACACCCGGGCTGTGGAAACACTTCCCACCTCACCCAGTGGCCCCACGGATCAGAGCAGCCCATGATTTGGAAATGGTCACACGCCCCCAGAGCCCACAGTGCCCTGGCTATGACCTGGGAGTCCTTCAGCCAAAATCCCCCTGCCCAGGAAACTTGGATAGGAACACGCTCCCCTTCTGCTCCCTGTGCCGCTGGAAAGCGAACAAACCCCTGCCGTGCTGAGCCTGCTCTGCAGTGCTCGACATCCCCGTGGAGCTGTGACATTCCTGCCTCCTCAGCGCGGCCTCCGCTGACCCACATTCGGCCACTGAAGCCCCACGTGGTGACCCAAGCTCGGGTTTTGTTGTCGCCTATTAAGGAGCTGCAGCCCGAGCGCCTGCTGGGGGATCTCTGCTCCGCGCTGTCACCTCGCATCGAGTGCCAGGCGGCCGATGGCCCCGCGCCTGCATTTATCCCCAGGAGATCATTCGCTGCCTCCCCGGGTCCCTGCTGCCGTCAGGGCGGCGAGGAGGGGAAGGCAGCACCCCAAACCAGCACCTGCAAGGCTCCCTTCGGCTGGGCTGTGGCTGCTGCGCCTGTCGCTCCGTGGTTCGACCACCCTGGATGCAGTTGTTGCTCCTATAGAACAGGAGGTCCCAGTCCCTGGGCTTTTTGCCTCACACAGGGACCTTTTTTACATCACGCCCGTGCAGGCGGTCGCAGGCGGGGAAGAGTAAACTCTGGCGTAGCCATGGAAACTGGCGAGGATGGATGGATGGATGGATGGATGGATGGCGGCTGAGGAAGGCAGCCACCTGCTCCCCTCTCGGGCGGCCTGCGTGACCCTGAGCACACCCCGAGCACACCCCGAGCACAGAGCGGGGGAACACCCGTGATAAAGATAATAGCCCTAATGACCAGCTAATGGCCCGTGGTCAGGCGCACCCTTCGGGAGTGTGCCCGGGACCCACGGCGCCGCGCTCACCCCAGCACAGCCAGCGGGCATCTGCCAGGCTGGGCTCGCTAACTAAGGTGGTTTCACAGAACCACAGAATATCCCGACCCACAAGGATCAGAGTCCAGGTTCTGACCCTTCCAAAGCCATCATCCCCAAAGGCACCACGGGGCGGGCTGGTCCCACTGCAAGCGTTTTCTCCCTACACAGTCTTCAAAACTTTTCCAACAGACGCACATTTCCTCTGGAAAGGGGGAAAACCTGCCCACAACATGATTCTGCCTTCCAGGAGAGCTGTTGCTGCCCCACAACCCCTGGGTCAAAGGCCTCCCTCTTGTGCATCCTCTGTCCCACACCGAACACAAAAAGCTCCCAGCAGAGGAAAGGTTAAAAGCAAAAGTTGCACCAGCACTAAAATCACCTTCGCAGTTGTGTGAGTAGTTAAAAACTGCCCAGGATGAGCAACTGGAGCTGTGCAAGAGCTTTTTTTTCATTCAGTGGCGGGGAGGGGTGATGAGGGGTTTAGATGCTTGTGGAGGGAATCCCACAGGCTGCCACTCAAAACCCATCCTCGTCTCTCCCCACGCTGCCCGTGGCCAACGCCACCCCAGGCTTGCGCTGCCAGGGCTCCCCAGCCCAGGGACCCCAGCTCCAGGGGACATCCCGGGGGGCTCAGCTGCCTCTCAGCTCCTCACAGACTTGTGATCACCCGGGGATTCGTCCGTGCCCCCGAAATGGTGCAGCTCCAAGGAAGGCAGCAGAACCGATGCAACGCGGAGGCAAAGCAAACCTTGAGCTCGGAGAGCCAAAACCCTCACATTTTCGTTTTTTGGCCTTTTGAGGTTTTCTTAATTTGTCTATTTTTGTTCCTCGCCCACCTCCGTGCTGAGTGTGACGCGAGCCCTCGCTGGAGAGGCAGGGTTTTAAGGGAGAGCTCTGGCTGTTACAAAGCAGCGAGGTTCTTGGAAAAACAGCCTCTGGAGCAATAAACAGATTTGGAGCTGAGGGCTGTGAGGGACGGCTCCATCTGGGCTGCTGAGTCATGAAACCTGCCCGAGCGAGATACCAGCCGAGGGCTCGGGCTGGGGGAAGCTTCCTATGAGGGGTTTGGGCTATTTCAGTCGGAGCGTGCGACAACAAAACCAGAAAGCGAACAAAAGCGGGCTGGGGCGGCCACGCTTTGCTCCAGCAGCCGCGGGGTTAAGGCAGAGGCTGCCCTCCTCCTCCACCTCCTCCTCCCACCTCCTCCTCCTCCTCTCCCAGTGCCAGCCTTGTCCCGTTCCATGGTGGTGAGGTGGAGGGAGCAGAGCCTTCACCTTAATCCCACACTTTCCAGCCAAAGATAAACTCTCTCTCCCCTTTGCTGTGTGCATCCCCAGCCTGTGGCATCCCTCCTTGGGGATCCCAGCCCATGGCATCCCTCCTTGGGAATCCCAGCCCATGGCATCCCTCCTTGGGGATCCCAGCCCATGGCATCTCTCCTTGGGAATCCCAGCCCATGGCATCTCTCCTTGAGGATCCCAGCCCATGGCATCCCTCCTTGGGGATCCCAGCCCATGACATCTCTCCACAGGGACCTGAGCCCACTCTGCCCTGGGCAGGGGTCCAGCCTGGCACCCAGCACAGTGCCATGAGGAGCCCCGGGAGCCTCAGGACCACCGGCCATTCCTTCACCGTGCTCCCAGCACCAGAGTCACAAAACCCAGGTTCCTGTCTCTGTCTCTCAGCGCTGGCCCCTTTCCCAGTGAGCACCCACCGAACCGAGGGACTCTGGCTCATCTCCATCCCCAAACAGACCCCTTCTTGTCCGCACACACGGGGACATGGCATGTCCCATCCCTGACAAGGGATGTCGTGGGCCCTGCCACATCCCCACACGCTGTTCTGTCCTCCTCAGGACCCTCCCCGTGCCCACCGGGACCACCTGTCCCTGCCACGTCCCTTCACTGACTTTGTCACATCCCATCCCCACAGGGCACCTGCCATGTTCCCACAGGGATTTTATTGTCTCCATCCCCACAGGGACCCCGTCACGTCCCATCGAAACCTTCGCTTGTTTCCATCCCCTCAGGGACCCCCACTTGTCCCCACACAGAGTCCCATCCCCACCGGGACCCTGATGTGTCCCCTCAGGGTGCCCCACACCTCCCCTTCCCCACAGAAACCCCAACTTTTCTCCACAGGGACGCTCAGTTGTCCCCATCCCCTGAGGGGTCCCTTCACGTCCCCACACTCGGCCATGTCCCCACACAGAGTCCCATCCCCACCGGGACCCTGATGTGTCCC
Source organism: Entomyzon cyanotis (assembly GCA_024500445.1). Classification (NCBI taxonomy): domain Eukaryota; kingdom Metazoa; phylum Chordata; class Aves; order Passeriformes; family Meliphagidae; genus Entomyzon; species Entomyzon cyanotis. Next base: position 4,583,708 of record JAKEPQ010000673.1, read on the forward strand.
CTCAGGGTGCCTCACTTCTCCCCTTCCCCACAGAGACCCCGAGTTTCCTCCCCAGGGACGCTCAGTTGTCCCCATCCCCTCAGGGGTCCCTTCACGTCCCCACACTCGGCCATGTCCCCACAGAGTCCCGTCCCCACCGGGACCCCGTCCCGCCCCGCAGGGATCCCCGCCGTGCCCACACTCGGTGCCGTTCCCGGCGCGGCGCCTTTAAGCGGCCCGTGTGGCGGAGCCCCCGCCCGGGGGCCGGGCCGGGCCGCCCCCCGTAGCCTGGTAACGGCGGCTCTGCGGGCGGGGGCGGCCCCGGCAGCCGCGGTCAGGTGGCACCGCCGAGACGGAGCCGGCCGAGCACGATAAAAGTCCCGGCCCGCCGCCGCCACGGCCGCGAGGGAGCGCGGAGCCGCCGCCCGGGAGCCATGGTAGGGACGGGCAGGGCAGGGGCGGCCGGGCGGGGAGGAGCGGGGCGCTCGGGGGGCGCGGGGCTGGGGGCCTCGCCGTTCCCCGCCGTTCTCCGCCGGCACCAGCCCGTCCCGCTCGCGTTCGGTGCTCTCGGGAAGGGCCGCCGGGCGCCCCCCGGAGCCCCCTGGTCAGGACGGGATGGGACGGGACGGGACGCGGGGAGATCCCGCCGCGCTGCTCCCCGTCGGGGCCGGGGTACCGGGGATACCGGGATACCGGGCTGTGCGGTGGGACGGATGCGGCCCCGCTGCGGGCACGGCCGGGGCTGCGCTGGCCGAGTGGGACGGGGCAGCGGCGGCTCTGCCGGGGGTGCCCAAGGAGCGGGACGCGACAAGATGCCGCTGGCCGGTGCTCAAAGCCCGGCGGGGGAGCGGGGGGTCACCTCGGAGCTGCGGCCGGTGGTTCCTCGACGTGGAACCAACCCCAGCACGGGCTGTGCCGTAACAGGGCTCCCATCCGTGGAACCTGCTCTCGGCACCCCCAGCTCAACACCCAGCCCTGCCTCCTGCCCTTGCCCTCGGCACCCATCCCTGGCTTGTGCCCTCGACACTGCCAGTTGAGCACCCATCCTTGGATCCTGCCCTCAGCACCCCTGGCTCGGCATCCCTGCCTGCCTCCTGCCCGTCAGTCTGCCGGAGTGGAGCACCCATCCCTGGCTCCTGCCCTCAGCAGCCCAGCTCAACACCCATCCCTGGCTCTTGCAGCCATCCCTGGCTCCTGCCCTGCACACCCCTGGCTCCCAGGGCACCCCGGTGCCACCAAAGCCTGGCGTGTGCCTGCGGCTGCCCGGCCTCACATCCAGGCTGGTTGCATGTGCGGCCCTTGACTCAGCTCGGAGCAGCTGCTTTGAGCAACACCAGTAATCAATGAGTGGCATTTGGCTGTAGGGAGATGGGGCAGGATTGTAACCTGTTCGACTGGGCAGCAAATGAGCCTTTTATTCTGGAGGTTTGAGTGCTGGCAGATGCCCTAATATCATGTTGCAAGTTCAGTTTATCCTTAATGCCCCTGCCACAGGAATGGTGGAGGATTAGCACTGACAAAACACTGTTTTCCCTTATGATACACCGGATCAGTTGCCCCTGCTCTGGCAGGGAGTGGATTCCTCCCCCAGGTCTCGCTGTAAACCTTGGGGTGTGCTGTGTTCCTGGTGGTTGGGATGGGCTCTGTGGCACTCTGCTTCCCAAGGAATGAGAAGGAAGGATCCCTAATTTGGGGGACACGTGCCGCTCCCCCCTGGCAGAGATCTCCTGCCACGACTTGGCTGACGTGACCCCAGTGAACGTCAGGGGAGCAGTAATGCAGCAGGCTTTAATCGATTTATGCCTGGAAGGTGTGAACGTGCAGCTCTGCCTGTCCTTCCTGCCCCTGAGGGCTCGCTTGGGTCCTGCACAGGGACACAGACATCCCAGTTTCCTCCAGGAACAAAGATGAAATCCCAGGGATTTCATCCGAGCCCTCGCTGTGCTGCAGGGTCTGCTCTGGGCTCTGGCACTGCTGCCTTGTTGGTCAGGGCAAGATGGAAATTTGCATGGCTTAATTCAATACTTGATCCCAGCTGGAATCTCAGAGCTGGAAAGCCGGAGAGCTCATGCTGCTCTAGTGCTAGAAACATACAAGGTTTGGGTGGAAATCTGCCTGAGCCAGGCTCATGGGAGGGAGGAAAGGGATGCAGAGCCGGCATAAAAAAGTCCTGGATCTCTGCTCTGGGAATCAGAACCAGCTTTGTCCCAGGGAAACAGCCACCTGCAGGCCTGGGTGTGCAGGAAGAGGTTGGGAATGAGGAAGGGGAAGAGGACCAGGGTTCACCACAGAAGCCTTCCAGGCTTCCTTCCACCGCTGCAGAACTCTCTACAACACTTCCAGGGTGGTTTTCCCTGGATGGTGGGGTAACCCCTCAAACCAGGCACGGGAGCTTCTCCCAGCCTCTCCTCACCACACAATCACCCATTTATCCCTTCAAAAAGGACACTCTCAGCAACCATAACGCAAAGGGAAACTTCTAGCAGAGAGGGCTCTGGCATTTGGAAATAGCTGAGGAATCTCTGAGCAGGAGCCCCAGCTCCCTGGATGCTTGGGAATAAAGCCAGAAACTGGGAGGCAAAGGCACTGCCCACCCTTCCCAGGGCACCTGTAGTGCAGGCAGTGCGTGGGCTCGGCTCACACAGCTACTCCCCTGCTTTAAAAATAGTATAAAATTATAATAATCAGGCAGGTTTGAGGTTCCCAGCAGGAAGGATTAACAGGTGCTGCCACAGTCACCCCATGGCCAGGTAGGTCAGGGTTTTCAGGCAAATGAGAATAAATTCTCCCTGTTTTCACCATCCCACCCTGCAGTGTGGGGGAATCTGCAGGTCCTTTCCTTCGGGGGCAGGAGTCCTTCATGGAGGAAATGTGAATTTTCACAGCATCCCTGAAAAGAGAATTCCTCCCAGCCTGGAGCAGCGGGAGTGACCTGCCGGGAGCCGAGGGGCGCTGGCCCTGCGCTCCTCACGGGGGAAGCTGCCACATGTAAACTCCATTTCCACCTAATTGATTAAAATTGGCCTCTCTTCCTGTTACCCTGTGCAACCCCATCGATGTGCTCAGAGGTGACCTCATTCCTTACAGCTGCTCTGGGCACATCCTGCTGCTCCCCTTCGGCTGCTCCCACCCTCGCCCAGCCCCTGCCCGGCCTTGGGAAGCTGGGAATTCCTCCGGAGGGGAGTGGATCACCCTCAGGTTCATCGGGGTGCCAGGCTCTGAGACCCCCTGAGAAGCCAGGCAGTCGAGGGCATGCAGCAGTTGGCACTGCCCCTGGAAAAGGCCCGGGTGAGCGCCAGCATGGAAGCACCAGAGCGTTTCCAGGACACGTTGCAGTGAATTTGCAGCTGCCTTCAATTTTCTGGGCTTTGGGGTGGGCTGGGGCAGAGCAGCCCTGCCACACGAGCAGCAGGCACAGCCCCGGGCCCGGCAGGGTCACACACGAGCAAACACACCAGGTCCCTGTGTTTTGTTCGGCTAACAGGGAAGAGATTGTGTCCCTCCTGTCAGCTGTGACTGCGCAGGGCACGGCTCCGGAAAAAACAAGGCTCCATCTTGCAGCACCCCGGGAGCCAGAGCCAGGAGTGGGTCTGCTTCCTGAATGTGCCCCCTGGCTCCCCATCCGTGTCCCCCAGGGTCACACTTGGGCACGGGGATGGAGCAGGGGAGCTTTCCTGAACTCCACCTGCGATCCAGATGCCATCAGCTGGTGCTGGAATAATCTGTAGTGCTCCAGAACAGGTGATATCTCCACTCGGGGCTGGAAAACAGCCCTCGGTGTTCAGCCGAGTAGGGAACTGATGCTGCACACAACTGTCAGATCCTGTTTGTGCCTCCTCAGGGCTTAATTCTGGTTTTTAAAGCATTTCATGCACCTAGCAAGAGTTTTGAAGCAGGATGCAGGTGGCCACACCACTGCTCTGTACTGGGGGAGCCCTGTGCCCCTGCTGTGCTCTCCCAGTGACCACACAGAGCGTGGCGTGCAGAGCCTGTGGCTCTGAGAGCACAGACGTGGCTTTGGAAAGAAGATGGTTTGTTTTTCTTGCATCAAATCCTCTTGCTGCTTGCCGAGGGAAGCTTGTCCTCAGAGCAGAGCAAGGATTTATAAATACCAGCTTGCTCCAGGTTGTGCCCGCTGCCCGTCTCGCTCTGTCCCTGCGGCCAGGAGCTCTCCCTGTGCCAGAGGTTTGGCTGGCAGCTGGCAGGATCCAGCTGCCGGCTGGAGAGGGAGCAGCTCTGCCTGCTCCCACTGTGGCTGTGTGGCAGGATGGCAGCATGGCAGGGATCACAGGGTGACAGGGATGGCAGCGTGGCCGTGGGCAGCTCCGCTGTCACGGGAGGTGGTGGCAGTGGGACTCGAGAGCCAGCGGAACCCGTGGGGCCGAGTGGAATCCTCGGATGGATCCTTCCAAAAAACCTCCCCACCCATTTTTCGTGCTGGGAGAACGGCAGATCGGGGAGCAAGGCTTTGGCTGGCTGAGCAGGGAGGGGCAGAGGGGCTGGCAGGGCACTGCTGCACTCATGTCTCAGGGTGGGACAGTCACCACCCCTAAGCCTGGTGCTGCCAGGTGGGAGCAGAGCCTGGCTGTGCAGCGAGGGTGGCTCATCCTCAGCACACAGGAGGCACAGCGTGAGCCTTGCCGAGCCCTGGCCTCACCCAGGGTGTCAGGCAGCACACTGGTGCCAGCGGGAGGGACACGAGCTGTGGCACAGCAATGTCAGCTGTCACCCCTCTGAAGGCAGCAGGCTGGGGCAGGCTCCTTAGGGAAGCTGCCTCGGCTCTGGGAGCAGCCTGGATTCCAGGCATGGGGGAGAGTCAGAACTCTGTGCTTGCAGTCTAAATTGCTTGATCTGGGGTCGTTGAGCTTCCCAGGAGAGCCCGGAACCGTTTGCAGGGTGTCTTGTTGTGCATTTTGGGCACGATTCCCCTTTTCATGGATCCTCTGGGAAGTTACTGGTGTGTTCTGGCAAGCGCAGGGACCCGGCTGTGCTGGGAGCTGCACAAGCAGCCAGGCCTGCTCAGAGCTCCGGGCAGACAGATTATTATCTTGATTTAACATCTGACAGCTCCCATCCTGCTCGGAGAGGCCAGCACAGGCTGCCAGCAGAATCAATCAGGGGTTGGTCGCAGCATCCTCTGTCTCAGCCCAGATCACCCCGCCTGCTCCCCTTCCTTCTCCATTCCAAACCATTCAACCTTTCCGTGGTGAGGATCTGCTGACGACTCTGACCCATGTGAGAGGAGCCTGTAATGGCTTCAGGAGCACAACCAGAGGCAGGAGAGCAAAGCCCCAGCAGAGCACAGGGCTGTGGGAGGGCCGGGAAGAGGAGTGAGAAGCCAGCAGCTCCCTCCAAGCTCTGCTTCGGACTCTCTTGGCCTCAGCACAAGCAAGCCCTGACCCGAGAATGGCTGCAGTTTGTGCTCTCTGCTGAAATTTATTTGAAACGCCACTCTCCAGGACCATTTCTGAAGCAATTTGCTGTTCAGCCTGGCTGGGAAGAGCCCTGAGCAGGCTCGTTCATTCAGCGCCCGCAATATTGACTCTTCTCTTTACTGCAGGATTAGAGAGCATTTGTCATCTCCAAAATGAATAACTTTTCCCCTCCTGGGAGGGGGGAGAAGCTTTGCCTCAGTACTGACATTTTGCACACCCAGCCCGTAAACCTGCTTCGAATCCCAGATGATGATCTGGGAATTAAACCAGGGGCTTCAGTGTCTCTGTTCCACCACCCTCCTGGGCCTCGCCCTGCACTAAACCCAGAGTCCAGAGGGAGAGGGGCCTGGAGGAGCTCTCAGCTGCCCAGGTAGCAGCCCTGTGGTTGTGTTACTGGCACACAGCCCTACAGAAACTCAAGTCTTACTCAGGTCCCTCAGGGACAAGCCACAGCCTCTTCTGCTCTCAAAACAGAGGCGCTGTTAAAAAAAAAAATTGAAAGAAAATAATAAAAAAACCCTTTAAAATCAGAGCAAACCACCCAGCAGCACTAGAATAAGAAGGCAGAAGCTCAGACTTGCCAACTCATTGTCTAGAGCCCGACCAGTTCTCCCTCCTGTCCTGGAGATCACAGTATTTAACTCACAAACTCACCCTGTTTGCCTCTGTCATTTGAGCTTCCGGAGGTGTTTTGAAGCCTTTCTCAGGAGGTCCAGGAACCAGCAATGCTTTCCCATGGGAACTTCAACCTTTGTTAACAGGACTGCGTTCCCAGGAATGAAAGCAAGAGAAACAAACTCCAGCTGTTGCAGGATTTGGGAGAGCAGAGCCACGAGCGTTGCCAGCAGCAACCTTTCCAGGGGGCTGCACCACCAAAACACAAACCACGGCATTGCTGCATTGCTTTGGAAACCCTCTTAACGGGAGAGGAGCTGCTCTGAGGCCATGAAATCCAGCCCAGGTGGGATACAACCAGCCTTCCATGGGCAGAGCTACCCTGTGCAAAGCACCTGCCCCTCCTCCTGAGACAGGTGAAGCCTCGAGGTGCAGCAGAAGGACCCACCTGAGCTGTGGAGCTGTGGAGAGCCGGTGGGTGCAGGATGAGATCCAGGCTGGATGGGTGCTGGAGAAGTGTGCCCTTGCCATAAACCTGAGGATGGTGCTGGCCAGGAGCGGTGGGAAAGGAGCTGGAGGCTTTGAAGAGCAGAGTGTTCTCCAGGCTGTAATTACCCACTGGCTTCCCCCACCCCTGATTATGCAGAGGAGGGAAATGGCAGAACCCACCAGTCTGCCGGGGAGGGAGGAGGCTGCTCTGGTCCTTCCCCCATGGCACCAGGGTCCCCAGGGACCCCCTGTACCCCCAGGGTCCCCAGGGACCCCCTGCCACTCTGGCGTCCCTGCCCTCGCCATGGGACACTGGCTGGGCTTTGTGCATGGGCAAGACCAAGGCAGTCTGGAAAGGCATTTTCTGTGGGTCAGGGCTGCGACAAGATTAATTAATTCATTAATTGGAGTCAGCTCAGAAAAAGGAGGATGTGGTGGTGGGAACACCTGGTTGGTACCAGCCCACTGCCAGCCAGGCTTTTCCTGAAGGACCATCTGCACCCTCTGGGAATATCAGCCCTTTGCAGACAACCCCGGTGACATTCCAGCTCCTTTGGAAGGCACTTTAGGGACGGTTCTGGATGCAAACCCTCGGCAGGACAGTCAGGACAGGCTCCAGCACCTGGGGACACCAGCTTGGGGCTGCTGTGGCTCCCCAGCTTAAGCCACCACTCAGAAACCCCAACCAAAGAGAAAAGGGAGAAGAGATGGGGTTTTTTTGGCCATGAGGTGCTGCACACTCCGCTGGCAGTGCAGAGGCTGAAGGAGGCAGCTGGTGCCTCTCCCTGAGCCCTGCCAGGAACCTGTTGTGCCTTCCCAGGCACAGCCACGCCGGGCTGTGTGTGTGCTTTGTTCCATCTTCAGCGATTTTCTTCTCTTTATCTGCCCTCAGCAACGGCTGGGAAGAGGCTTTTCCTTCCTTTTCTCTTTCTCTGCCCCAGCACAATGACGGGAATTGCTGCGTGAAGAGCAACAGTGTTGGATTACAGCGGGATAACGCGGATGTGCTGGGAAAGGCAAATGGAGTTCCACGGGAGCAAAACAGGGGACTTTGGGCCAGGCTGTGCCTGAGCTGGGGCAGGGCAGGAGGGATGCAGGGGTGCAGCCTGGGGACAGATGAAAGCTCCCACCTGCGAGCCTGGGGAGCTCCCGATCTCATCCGAAGGCACCGCACCCGGCAGGAGCTGCTGCCAGCCCAGGCAGACGAGGCCCCTTTCATTCCCAGCTCCCTGCACGCCAGCAGCTGCTCAGCCTGGTGTGTGTGGGCAGGAGCGTGGCTCTGTCACATGCCTGAGACAGCACGTCGCAGTCGGTGGCATCCCAGCCAGCTCCTGCTGCGAGCACCGCGCAACACGGCGAGGCACTGCCAGCCGCCCCTCTGCCTTGCTGGCTGTCCCCAGCGCCTGGGCAGCAGCAGCCCCCACGCACGTGGTCTGGGGGAGCAGCAGCCTTATCTCTCGCTTAAATGATGAGCTTCTCTCCAAAATATTCCCTCCTTGTGGCTGGGAGCTGCTGCGGGTCGGGTGGAAGCTGTGCCGCCTGGTGTCAGCCATTCGGAGCCCAGGGATGTCGGTGTCACTGGGGTCTAACAGGTTGTACAGAGCAGCTGCCCCTGGATCCCTGGAGGTGTCCAAGGCTGGGTTGGAGGGTTTGGAGCCACCTGGGATGGTGGAAGGTGTCCCTGCCATGGCAGGGGTGCGATGAGATGAGATGAGCAGGTGTTTGCCAGTGGCACAGCAGCCCGACTTTGCCGAGCGAGCCCAGCCTGTCGCATGCAAATCCCCGCATAAGTTCCTGCCTGCAAACAGGAACCACTTTATGGAAAGCAGCAGAGCCCTTCCCAAACGGGCTCAGGAGCACTCCGGGTCCCTGCAGGAGCAGCCGGAAGGTCTGCCTTGCTCACAGCTGCTTTGGGCAGGCACTGCTCTCGCTCTGCCGAGCTCCAGCAGCGTTTCCCAGTTGATTCACCTGCACTCTGGGGGCTTGTGGGAAAAGAAGGGGATGTTGGCCCCATCCTCGGCTTTTCAGGAGTAGGATGCTGTGCCTCTGGCATCAGCTCTGCCCCTTCCCGTTCACCCTGTACTTCCAACGGGAAGAGGGAACAGGAGCTTCCCAGTGGGTGGCTTTGGGTCCTGTCACAGACCTGCCCTGTCTGTCTGGGCCTGGGTGGATGCTAAAGGAGACATTAGAGGAAATTAATTACTTAAATGATTTAATTTTTTTTAAGCCACGACTTCCGTGCCAGCCTCAGATTCCTCTGGGCTCACCGTGGTTTTGAGTGCTGTTTTGGCAGGAATTGGTGACATTACAGTGTCAGCAGCAAGTGCCACCCTCACTCTCTCCTGGGGAAGCTGTGGTCCTCCCTTCCAGTTCTTGGACAACCACCTAATTGGAGTCCAGCACAGATCCCAGTAAAATCCGTGCTCTTTTGTCTCCCCAGCTCAGCGTTGGACACACTCTATGAGCCATCCCAGCCTCAGCAGCCCAGAGCGCCCAGCTGCCACTGCGTGATTTAGAGCAGGACTTCATTACCAAGTGTAAGTGTCCAAATCCTTTGCATTGTCAGTGAGGGCTGTTTGAGAGCAGGGATTTCCCCTGCTCAAAGAACTTTATTCCTTTGAACAAAACCACACCTTTCCTTGCTGCTCCAGCTGGGTGACTGCAGTGAGGGGAAGCCGAGTGCTTGCAGCTGCAGCAAAAACCTTGTTGGGGCAGGAACTTTTGCAGCTTTGGGTCCACAGCTTCAGGAGCTGCTCAAGTAGCTACTAGCAGGGAAGAGCCACAGAGGAGTCCACATTATGCTCATTAAGTTTCTGTACCACAGAGCCACAAATCCACTGGCAGCACCACCAGCCACTGCTGGGATCTGCTGGTGCTTCTCAGAGCACAGAATGAGGGCTGGGGAAGCCACAGTCGGGGCCTCTCAGCCCTTTAAGAGCCCTCTTAACCCAATTAAAAATTGCTGGAGGGACAGATCCCTCTCCCCAAGGTGCTGAGCATCCCCCAGGTCCCCTCAGCTCTGCCAGTGCCACTGGGGTGTGCTCAGAGGTACCTGGGCAGGGCAGGGACTCCCCAGCCTGCATGGACCAGAGCCTTTCCCATGGCCCTCCCAAACCGAGAACCCAGGCTGGCAAATTATTAACGCTCTGGGGCTCATTCCCTTGCCTGCAGCTTCTCCCTGGCTTTGGGGATGCCTCAGAGGAGCAGGGGGAATCAGAGCAGGGACCCTCCATGGCTCACACGGGCAATCCCAGGTTCTACATCTCATGTCTCTCTCCCAAGCATTAGTCAGGCATTAAAGCAGCACAAGAGCCTCCCCTGTCCCAGCCTCTGCTTGGGTTTTACTCGCAGCTTCTGACATAACCAGGTCACTCTTTCCACACTTCCCCTGCCTCCATGAGAGCCGATGACTGATGGGGATGGACGTGACTCACCGCCTTTCCTAATGGGTGACTTTCCTCTGTTTATGTGCTTTGGCGGGGCCTTTCCTACACCTAAAAAAGGAGAAGGGTGGCACTGGGGAGAGGGCAGGGTGCTGGAAATTGCTGGCATCTGCTGTTCCTCACCATCCCTTTGAACCCTGGCCAGCTGTGAAGCTGCTGTGTTTGAGCACGGAAAAGGTGTAGCTCATCTTCCACGTGCTGATCCAGGTGAGATGCTGTCCAGGCCCACAGGTAAACCCCTGGCAAGTAATTGGAGCTAATTAGGCTGGAAGATTTTTTTTGTTACTATCTGTCCAGGCAATGCCTGGGGGACAGTGGTAATGAGCACTGTGAAACCAGACCCACGTTCCCCACGGAGCTTTGCCAGGCCACAGCAGGGCGAGCTGGGGTTTTACTGTGTGCTTTCAGACAGTTCAGGGACAGCTCCCCGCTCATGTGGCCTCACTTGTGTTTTGCAGTGACTAAGCAGTGGGAGCTCTCGCTGTCCTGCCACCGCCAGGCCCAGACAATCCTTCCCTTGGCTGAAGATCCCGTTGGCTCTCTTCCCATAATGGAAGCGTGAGTGCCAAGATCCTCCATGACCTCCAGAAGCCACAACTCCCTCCCGAGAACTCTGATGGCTCCACGAATGCTCTCCGAAGGTGCCCTGGGCGGCATCGCCCAGATCACCCCCTCGCTGTACCTGAGCCGGGGCAGCGTCGCCTCCAACCGCCACCTGCTGCTGTCCCGGGGCATCACCTGCATCATCAACGCCACCATCGAGATCCCCAACTTCAACTGGCCCCAGTTTGAATACGTCAAAGTGCCTTTGGCTGACATGCCCAACGCCCCCATCTCGCTGTACTTCGACAGCGTGGCCGACAAGATCCACAGCGTGGCGCGGAAGCACGGGGCCACCCTGGTGCACTGTGCCGCTGGGGTCAGCAGGTCAGCCACGCTCTGCATCGCCTTCCTCATGAAGTACCACAAGGTCTCCCTCTTCGAGGCCTACAACTGGGTCAAGTCACGGCGCCCCGTGATCAGACCCAACGTGGGCTTCTGGAGGCAGCTGATAGACTACGAGAGGAAGCTCTTTGGGAAGACCACGGTTAAAATGGTACAGACGCCCTATGGCATCATCCCAGACGTTTACGAGAGAGAGAGGAGACCCCTGATGCCTTACTGGGGAATTTAATGGGACTGCAGACGGGAAGCACAACAGAAGGGACAAGCTGTTCCGAGTCGACCAGACTGGAGACATTCCCTTCTCCTTCTACAGCCAACTTTGGTTCTTTACCATACAGCAGAACCTCAATTCTCACCTCACTAACCTGCAAGGCCAACGATTCCCTTCAAAGCATTTTTCTCTATGGGGATTTCCCATCTGCATCTCTGATTTAGCAAAACCAAGGCTCATTATAAGTTTATTCCTTCCATAAAGCCTCCGTATTTTTGTTTTTTTTAGTCAGTTTATTAGGATCCTCCGAGGAAAGGCCTAAGAGGCATTGGGCAGAGTTGATGACCCAAGTGCGCTTCGTGACGCGGTAGTAGCCTGGATATTTTGTTATAGCTTGTTTGCTTCCTTGCAAAACCCTGTAGTGGCTCAGGAGCAGCACTAGCAAGGCTCTGCTCCACAGCAGCAAGTTTTCCAAGCACCAGGGGAGGCAGGAATACAGGGGCTGTGGTGCTAGTGCTGGTGTTTTCTTTTAACATCCGTAGTGACTCTCAGTATATAGTGTTTGAGATCTTTAGTCAGCTCTTAATCATATTCAAAGTTAGGGGGAAAAAAGGGAAAAAAAAGAAATAAAAAGAGTGAATCAGTCCATGTCGGCCACAAGTAAAATAAAATTTGAGTAATCCAAATCAACTAAATACAAGATCCGTTTTCACTCATTCCATGCCAGGGCAATAGTCCTGGAATACACTTCAACTAGTGGAAAATGCTGGTGTATTTTGTGGGTGGAAAAGCTGAGAGATCTTGTCCAGATGTGGCTCAAGACAGAAGCGAGAGGGTTGAAGCCGCTGGGCAGCCAAAGAGATGTTCAGGAATCTGCGTGGCCCCCTGGGCTGGGCTGTGTGTGCCAACATGCCAGCAGCCAGCCAGCCCCTCGGGAGTGGGGAAATCCACTCTGTTCCTCAGCTCCCTGACCTGCCTTAGCCCATTCCTGACTCCCTCCATTCCGTCCTCAAGGTTATGCTGCATTCTAGGATGGCTCTGATCTGTCCTCTCCTTACGGGTGGGTGACACCATGGCCTCGACTCCAGCCCCAGCCCTTCCCTGGGAGAAGCCTTCCCGTGGCTCCCATCCCAGCACTGGGACAGGGATTGTTTCCCTGGGGTGTGACTGGAGCCAGGGAGAGCCCCAGAGGTGTTTGCCTCTGCAGGAGGAGCAGGCAGATTGCTGCGATCGCTGTCTGATTTAAATGAGATTCTATACTTGTAAAAAAAAAATCAATAAAGATTGAACCAGAACACGTGTTGGTTTCCTGTTCCAAATGGTGCTGATGGAGCTCCTAAGGCCCAGCAGTGCCTTTGAGAAGTTCCTTCAGCCCGAGTTGTTCTGCTTTTCCAGATGAGTTTTGTCCCACTGAAATAAAGGTGAGGTTTGCCATCAGCTGCTCCCAGCTCAAGTTCCATGGTTGATCTCAGTTCCAGTGGCAGACAGACACAGGAGACTCATCTCCCTAATTTAGCAGGAGTTAAACTTCAGCCAGGGAAATGGTAAGTGAGGAACTAGAGAGTGAAAATCAAGATTAATCATTGGTCTGGAGATGTTCCAACACATGGCATTTTAAAAGGGGGGAAAAAAAAGCTAAAAACTGAAATTTGCTCACAAAATTAAACTTTACCTAGAAGTGGGCAAAGTAGGATTGAACAGCATTTTTTGTATAAAAACTGAAAGGTAAAAATTCTCCACTTTGAATTATTCCATAGACTTTGCAAACACACACTTGCTGAGGACTGAGGGGTGGGGAAGATGCTGGTGTTCAGCCAAGAAGGCACAAAAGGCTGACTTTTAAACAAGGGAAAGTTAGACCTATAAAAAGTGAAATTGCCTAATAAAGGACATCAAGAAACAAAGAATGCACCTGAAATCCCCATTCAGAGTTATATTATTCAAGGTTATATTACAGCGTTAGTGCTTCTGGGTATTTCATTGCAAAAACTCCTCTTGTGTTCACTCCAGCAAAAAATTTTATGCAAGTGTTTTCCCCCTAAAAATCCAGTTTTGTGTCCTTTCTCAAATCTATAGAAACCAAAGAACAGAGCCCTGGTTTAGCTTGGATTGCTGCAAGCACACCCTTTGGCTTTCACGGGAAACACCCTTTTTCCTGCTCTCCATGGGCTTTTCCAAATGGTAGCTTAATAGTTTGAAAAATATTTTATACCTTTCAATATTTGGTGAGACACCTTCCCCATCCCAGCCACAAAGCAGGTTTCACTTACATGATGATATAAATATTTCAGCTTCCCAGGCTGGTCAGATATGAAACGAGCTTTTTATTGAACACCAGGTTTGAATCTCAACACAGGATTTATAAATCATTGCAGGAATTAAGGGAGTAAACAAGGTACTAAAGTCAATTAATAACACTTATCAGATTTAAAGTATCAGCAGCAACTCCAGCACAGCACCAACCCAAACAGCTCCAACTAATAATCACAAAACCACTTCTGGAAGAAAAATAACATTTGCCCAGAGGGCAGGAGAAGAATCACAATAGAAAGAGAAGTTTTCTGATCACTTTTCTTCATAAAATTATGACATTCACATTTTAGCATTGAGAACTGGAATTAAATACAGGCCCGGAATTAAAAAGAAATTCAAAGCAGCAGTTTGTACAATAGCAGCTTTTTTATTGGAAAGACAGGTTTTGTTTCAAGTTTCTGATTCCCAATGTAGCTGACAGGACTCTGAGCATCCCATGGGTTTCCAGGCACCTCTGGAATTCTGCTCAGCCTGGGGCTGAACTTCACTCTCCCTCCCACACCCTGCAGGATTTCAGGGAAGGAGCTGCTCTGACCAAACCCAGGGAAGAGAAGCTGCTGGCAGGGAGGAGAAGTCCTTGGAATGAATGGTGAGTGCAGGAGGTGACAATTCCTAGGGCACAGGTGACCTCCGAGGGGCTGCAGGAACTCAGCCAAACACGGAGAGGGAGGGCAGGGAGGGGGCTGAGCAGCCCCAGCACCAGGGAAAAGCTGCCAGCCACGGCCACAGCACGGAAACACCAGGAATACAACGGGGTTAAGCCATAAATACATTAAATAACTGAGCAAATAATTGCTTACAACTCCAAATATACACAAATAGACCCCACGTCCCACAGGTCACGCTAAGGCAGCCACACATAGGTTAAAAAACAAAGAAAATCTCATTTCTGTTTTCCAGTGAGAGAATCCATGCAGGACAAGGAATCAGAGATCTGGAATTGGGCACAAGCAGGGGGAAGGCAGGGTGTCTGGGGGCCTGCAGCAGAGGCAGCGGGGGAAGGTGTGCTGTGACAATCCTGTCACCTTGGATACAGCTTGGAAGGACACTGGGCTTTGGCTGGCAACAACATCTGAGAGGATGCTGAATGCTCCAGTGAGTCACTGGGGTGACTGGGATCTGTGAGCTGCTCCTCCTTGTGCAATGCCTTTATCGAGGGGATCTCCATGCAAATGTTCCCCGTGTTCCCATGGCTGAAGCTGTTGGGAGCAGAATGCTTCCTGCTCCCCACAAAGACAGGCATGGTGCCTGCTGCTCTCCCTTCTGTGGGAGCAGGAGAGCAGCAGTGTCATCCTTCAGTGAGCTCTGCTGCAATTGGAATTGTAAATGTCCATTCCTTATTTTTATGGGCCAAAAGCCACGTTGGATGCAGCCAGAGAGGGGCTGACCTGGTAACAGGGACAGAAAAACCAGCACTGGAGGATGCTGCTATGACAATGCAGCTGGTGCTTTAAATTTCACTGTGGCCTCTTATTTGTGGCATTTTATTTTAATTAGGGAAAAATAATTCCTTTCTAGCAGAGTGCTGGGGAGCTGTGGTGGAAACCCAGCTGCCAGCAAACTCCCTTTTCCCAGTACAGCATTCCCCAAGCACCAGCCTCTCCCAGCCACTGGGGAATACCTGTCAGTGGCTCCCTGTCCCCAAATCCTGTGGGAACACTGCTGAGGGACACACAGCCCTGACTGTGCTGGAAAACAAGGGCTGTGGGCACAAGCTGTGGCGCTGGAGAGAAGCAATGGAGATAAATAATAATAAATTGAGATAAATAATAATGAAATCGAATAAATGGAGAGAAGCAATGAGTGGCTTCCCTGGTTTTTTGGTAATTCCTGGGCAGAATATGGGAAGCACAGCATGAGAAATCTGCCTCTGGATCAGCTGGAGCTGGAGGCACACGGTGCTTTACTTCATGAATGAGCTAATTTGAGGCAGCAAGGAGATTTATTGTAATTGGTGTAAGGAAGGAGCCAGACACCTCTGAGCCAAGATTCTTTCATTTGGGCTAATTAATAGTTTTGTATAACTAAGCCTGTTTGTTTTTTAAATACAAAGCATCGTTTTCCTCATTGTAACTTCTGTTTCAGCAAATAATCACAGGTCAGTGTCAGGTACTTTTAATGGGGGCAGGACTAACTCAGAGGAGCTTTTGAGATCTCTGGAGAAAAGGGACAGATCTGAGAGACTAAGAATTCAGTCTCTCAGATTTACACCCCACTTTAGTGAGAGTCTGCTGCCCAAACCTGTCCAGAGAGGCACCTACAAAAGCCACAAAGCAGCAGGGACAGCTTGCTGAGACCACCAACTTGCAGGCTGAAATCCCTTTGGGTGTCAAATCCCACTCCCTGTTGCAGGAGCCACCTCTGTGCTGCCAGCTCTGAGTCACAAACACGTTACTACAGGTAGCACCAGACTGCACAAGTCACACACAACCACCCCATCCCATCAGGAACAGCATCTCCACAGCCAAAAAAGGTAAAGTATCTACACAGGAGCAGATGTGCTGCATCAGCAGAGTCCAGCTTCCAGCAGAGCTGCAGCCACACAGCTCCCAATAGGTCGGGAGAGACAATCATACCTGGAGCTCAGCACAAATCCAGGGAAGTTTGTCTGTATTTACAACAAACACCACAAGTTTTAAACTCCAGCTGCCTGTACTACAGAATCCAGACAGCACAGGGGAAATTTCAGCAGTTTTCCAGTCCTTACCTCCCAGCACTAACCAGTTCTGCATCCAGCACAACTTCCACCACAGAGCAGTGGAAGTACAAACACACAGCAGCTTCTCCTTCTGAGTCAATAATTCATTCTGCCTCGGATGCTGCTGTGACTCATGTGCTGTGATATCACAGCAGCAAATACATAAAGAACATCAAGGTCCATGTCCCAAAAACGTTAAAGAAAAGATTTGCTTGCAAATACAGATTTCAAGTATTTAAGTGGTTGTTTCTATGCAAATCAGCCCAGCATTCCAGGTTCTCTGGGAAGCTCCATGCTGGCCTCTCCCAGGTTTATGCACATGGTTACCAGGCTGCTTTCACACAGAATAACATGTTTTCACCTTCAGAAAGACTGAAATGCCACTTTTTTTTTTCTGTGTAATATTACATATTTTCTGGTTATGTCTGAAACCTTGGCCATTACAAGTGAATTCTTCACCATCTGTAACAGCAGCTGTAATCCATTGATTTTTGGTCCAAAAATCAACCCCAAACGTTTCAAACCCTGACCCCAACTCCAGCCTCTCCACCACAGCAGTTACCCCAAGTCCTGCATGATAAGCCCCAAAGCTCCAGCTGCAGTGCAGCTGCTTTCAGAGCAGGTCTGGCAGGATGAGCCCTGGAGGTTTGGGCTCCACGCAGTTGATCCAGAAGTTTGCACAGCTGGCGTGGTACTGATGTCCTCCATACGCCAGCTTGAAGTTATCTGTCTCAGAATTGAAGGCCTGGAAGAATTGAAACAAGCGTGACAGTCTGATCCACTCCAGGGTGCAAACCTAGAGTGGAAAATGGCACAGAGCCCTCCCCCAGCACTCCACCCCATAAATGAGATTTGATTTTAGCTGCTGGTGGACAAAACCTTCATCCATCACACCTGAGCCAACCTAGACCTGCAGGAAGGGAGTCCTGACCTGACCCTGGCAGCTAACTCACCTTGTTCCCTGCATCCTCCACTTCTGTTCCATCTCCCTGCCCAGGGAAGAGCTTGTCCTGCTTGCCAGCACACAGCTCCTGCATTTATTTCCCTGCCTCCAGCCTGGCTGTGGGTTAGGCAGGTGCAACTCTTGCTATTAGTGTTATTTCAGGTTGAATTTGATCTTCTTCCTCCTGTTAATTGAAGCTGCTTTACAATAGGAGCCTCTGAGCATGTGAAGCCATGAACAGGCTGAAACCACCTCGCTGTTTGTTGCTAGGAGATACTTTTCCAATGCCTCACAGCTCCCTATTTTAAAAAATATCCCAGCCCTGGTCTCCACACCCTGGATTTCCTGCAGAGATTTCTAAAAATGCCACTGCCTGCTACACAAAGCCAAAAGTCAGTATTTTGAGCACAAAGCCCCTGAAATCCCCCCCTCTCCTGCCACAGACACACAGGCAGCACGGATTCAGAACTCAGGGATTTTCCAGCACACGACAGAAGGAGCACAAAACCAGAGAGCTGGGCACAAGGCACAGGCATGCAGACAGACAAGGGGAGGCTCTGGAGCATGTTAGTTGATCAGATCAGGAGTTAAGGGCCACAAAACATGACTGGAGAGGAGGATTAATGATTGGTACAATTGAGAATGACAGCTGAGAGCCCATTAGCAGCTCAGCCTTCCACACTCAAAAGGAATGAGTCTAGAAAGAATGTTTTTTACGGGTTCATACTTTTTTGGGAAGTTCTTCCACAGGTTTCTCTTCTTTCTGAAATAACGTTGAAACCAAAAAGTCAGGAAAAGTGCCTCTATTTTTAACTGGTTGGCACAACTCTGCACATGGCCTGGGAGTCCCTCCCAGCTCTGCTAATGGCAACAGTCCCCTCCGGTGAGCCATTTTATGGAGAAAAGTCATTAAAAGTTTTTATTTGTTAAAAAAAATGTACACTTTTTAAATCTCAATATCCCAGTTTTTTCCCCATTAGGAACAATTAAACTCAACCCTTTCTCCACAGCTGTGTCACACCAAAGCCCAAGGAGCACTGGACATTTGATTACATGATTTTATGGAGACTCATCTACAGGTCAGAGTTTGCCTCTGCCCTTTACAAATTACAAATTTTTTTTCAATCCACCCATCCCTGGAAGTGTCCAAAACCAGGCTGGACAACCTGGGACAGTGGAAGGTGTCCCTGCCCATGGCCCTGGGTGGCCCTGGATGAGCTTTCAGGTCCCTTCCAACCCAAACCATTCTGGGATTCTATAAATGAATGTCCAAACTGCAAATTTAAAAGGATTTAACCATCACACTTACTTTGCTCCTGGAATCCACGTTGAGGAGACAAACTCCACAGGCAAGATCCTGAGCATTTTTAATCCCTGGGCGCAGCATACAAGAAGAGAAATCCAGGGAGTTTTCATCTGGCTAAAGAGAGGAGAAAATAACATTTAGGCACTTTCAGTACCTGAGAAAGTTTCAGACATCATGATATAAATCAGTGAGCACCAGTGTGTCACACAGGCATGGCAGGGGTGACAGTCACCAAAGCTGTTAGGATGGATTTGCCATCTCCATCAGCACTAATTTATAACACTCAAAGCCTTAAAAAAAACTACAAAGGAAGGAATTCTTGAGCTGCACATTGCCACATCCAGAGGGGAAGGAGCACAGGGAACTGGGGCAAGGCAAACAGAGGAGCTGCAGGTGTTTGTGCAGCTGTGGGGAAAGAGCCCTGCAGAGGTGGCTGCAGCAGAATTCATTGTCCTGGACACTGCCTCAGTGAAAAAGGGCAGCTGGGATTCTCTTTTGGGGTTTTTTTTGAACCTACAATATGGCAGAGCAGTATAAAATGAGACATTAAGGTTAACCAAACCAAAGAACTCAGGCCACCAGCCATACACAAGCTCAGGTTAAAGGGAGGCAAAGGGTGGGAGAAAAAGCCTGTAAAAAATAAATTAGTATGGCCACTTTCCCAGCATTTAACCTCATATTTCAGCCACAGGATGAATGATCAATTAAAACATTGCATAAAGGTGATATAAAACCGTTCAAATTTTGCAGGAAAACGGTAGTGCAAATAAAAGGAATGACCAGAAATGCAAGAAGCTTAAAAAATGGTGTGAGCCCAGGCCATGTGTCTCTTAATCCACACTCTGGGTATGCTGCTCACGCTGCCCTGCTGAATGGCTGGAGAATAATTGGAATCCTGAAAAAAAACCACCCTTTAATCTCTAAGTAGATCAATCAAATTAATAAAGGCACTCTAATATTTGTTTACCAAATGCATCAGTGAAGCAAATGAGAAGGTCATCCTGCAATTTGCTGCGAGAAACCACAAGGCTGTGCATAAAATTACCTTGTAACAAAATCCTTTAAAAGATAAAATTAACCTTTCCCAGCACATGCCTGGGAGCTGGAATACTTCTCTGCAGTTAATTGGCACTTCTGCATCATTTAGGATCCGTGGCTGTAACACCAGAGGTGTGGGCTCCACCCTTTCCATGGAATCCCGTGGGGAAGAGAACCAAAAAGAGGGGTGATTTAGAGAATTACAGGAGTCATGAGCCCCTGGGTTTTTGGTAAGCTCAGCTGGGCTCAGTGTGCATGGGAGAAGTCACTGTTTGCCTCTCCTAATGTGCTTAAAATTTAGCCAGGAGCTGCTGTGGCTCGGAGAACACGTGGCCAAGCTTTGGACTTTCAGGTAATCCCTGTAATCTTCCAAGGAAAAGCACTTTAGGAACTATATTTTAATCCACCTGTTAAATTAGGAGAAGATCCTGACAGCTCTTGGGATTGTTCCTATCAATAATTCCAGGGTTCAAACGGGTAAGTCCAGGTCTGTCAACTCCCTCTGCCAAGCAGTAAAATACTGAGAACATAAATTCCTTAGGATGTCAGGCTGTGTGCATCACAGGACATCACCAAAATACCTGGGGAGGTTTAAAATGTGCAAAAGGTGTGTAAAAAGGGACTGATCATTTGTAACACCTGCCTTGCAGGGGATGACAGTGAGCTGGAGATGGGTATTTGGAGCAGAAACCAAGTATTCCAGGCCTTACTTATAAATGAGTGTTCATTGGGAAGGAAAAGCCTCTTGTGGCCACAGCTGCAGTGCAAGGAGGAAGCCACAGATTAAAATGCTCAGTGAAAACCTCCCCATGGTAATGATCTGCTCAGTGATGCTTGGTGGGATGTGCTGATCCTGAGAGCTGAGGGACTCCTTGGATGTGCACTGAGTTCAAGGGATCCACTGTGTAAGTCAACACAGATGGATGATTATCTAAAAATATGAGTTTTTCCATGGTCAAAGGAAGTAATTTTGCACATTGTTATCTCCTGCAACTCAAACACACAAAACCACAAGGTATTTAACAGCAGGGATTTTCCGGCCTTATATCTGTGTGTATTCTGTACTCCTCTTTTTTCCCAGCTCTAAAGGGTCACCCTTCACACCCCATCCCTGCCTGGACACCTCACCCAGCTCTGCCCAGAGCTCTCCAGCTCCTACCACGCTGTCTGGGAGCAATGGAAGCTTTTCCTGGCAGTCCAGAGCAGGAAAAGCTGTTTAGTCTGAGGCAGGAACCAAAACAAACTTGGGCATTTCCAAATGCAGAGAGAAGGAAAAACAGTTTAGTTATTCCTGTGTTGCTCTACTGTGTGGTTTTGGAACTGTGAGCATTAAAACCAATTGCAGGGATATTAAAAAACAAGACATGTCCATGTCCTTCTGGCTTTGTGAAATGGATTATTTGGATTTTATTAAATTTGCCTTACTGGAGACACACAGGATATCACCTAAATCATTAAGGTACTAAGTAAGACAACATCATGTTTGTGCATAAATATCAGTTTTCTTGGGGGGGTTTAAACTGCAGTTCACAAATAACTGCATTTCCATTTTCCAACAGAAAAAGCCCCAAACTGTCAGGTTAGGACACCCTGCAAAGTGTCTTTAAATATAATTATGACATTTGTTAGAGTAAGCAGGCAGCTTAGTTTGTTCTTACCGTCAGAGCAGCCAGGGACATGAAGCTGATCAGGTTGTTCCACACTTTATCAATATCCTTCAGCAGCTGCTGGAGCTTCTCACTGCAAACAGCAGTTGCTTTGATGCCCAATTCCACCCTCTTTGTTACTCTGTAGACTTCAACAACCCCTGTGGGGGTAAAACAGGGAGGATTGCAGAGAATTCACTGCATCCTGAGCCTTGAGCTCAGAAATGGCAAAACCAGACGTGGCACAGGAGGGGTGACCATGCAGGGTTAGTTCAAAGCTGGTGTTACATTTATTTGACAGAGAAGTTTTTGATTATTTAGGTGCAGACAAAGATTAAGCTAAGAAATAATGTCATTTGGGGAAGAGTGATTCTATATTCCCGATTTTAAGAGAAAAACTTTCAGTGTAAAACACGTGGAAAATGAAAACTTACCTAGTAAATATTCCATGCCTTGAGCAGACTGGATAACTTCAGTGCAAACAGATGAACTACTTATTCCATTTAAGGTGTCATTTGCTTTCTTTATGACCTGGTGGAAATGAATTTCATACAATGATGGGGTTTCTACCTTTAAACAATTATCACAAACAAGATTGCCCCCAGCAGAAACTGTTACTAAAAAACAAAGGCAAATTAAACAAGAGATGATTGCCACACTCCATTGCATGTTTTTATACACTCCAGTTTAAGTAGATCAGGGGAAAGTATGAACATTTAAAACCTTAACGCATTCTTCCCCAGTATTTTCATTACCAAAATAAGAGTTTTAAGAGCATGCATGCCTTGCTATCTAGTTCAATAAGAGCATTCACAGTCTGGGCTGCCTAATACTCAAATGCAAAGAGGAAATGTGAAGGAGCACTGATGTGGCTGTGAAATCTCAGACAGCAGCACAGGATGGTCCCTGGGCACTGCACATCAACAGCTCTGCTCCTCAGGAAGCCCTGAGCAGCCAGGCACAGGTCCCAGAGCCCTGAACACCACAGAACTGGGCACCAAACACAGGACAACCCCATTAACCAGAGAGCTGGAATACTTAGGGAAAAGCCAAACTAATCCCCAGTGACAGGGAGATTAGTGTAGGGTGTTTAGCTGAGGAGGTGGCAGCTTTTGGTTCAAAAACTGTAATTCCCAGGGCTCATTCCCACACTTTCTCTGCCTGCTGGTCTCAAACGCTGCGTGAGGTTCCTGCAGGGAGGAGGGAAGGATCTGGAGGAGGAGGAGGAGCCACACTCACCTGCAGGGCACTCTCCAGGCACCTCTGCCACTCATAGGCATACCTCTCGCTCTCCTAGTGCAAAGAAAAGGACAAGCTCAGTCTTGCTCCTACACACATTTCCCTCCCTTTCTCCTACACAACAGACAGGTATTTTAAAAGACTATTTGCAGATCACCCATGTGAACTTTTAACAGATCTATTCCTGATTTCCCCTCATTCTTTTAAGATTTTCTATGCACCTGAACTCAAATTTGATTTCTGGGAGCAAGAATGAGTTTCAAAAGGAAGAACATATAGGGTAAAAGGTTTCACTGCACACACCTCCTCCTCACATTTGTTACAGTCTGCTGTTCTAGCAGTGGGGATTAGCAGAATTTAATCTGAGTCTTCTTCCCATCTCTTCTCAGGACGAGCAAGAGAAATAACAACCATGCAGCCAAAAAGTGATGCCATTGCCCAAAGCAAATGGTCTCAGTGCCAAAGCTGGGATTAGATTTAAATTGTAACTAATTCCCAGTCATAAATTTAGGCTGCAAGGTCAAGTGATTCTGTGTGTCAGAAAACAGCTTTTTCCCACTTCCCCTTAAAGACACGAGAGGAGAAACTTCCAGGTTCCACTCACAACATCCGACTGCATCACCTCAGCCACACCCCTATGCAAATGGCTAAAACCCCGAAGAGTTGGATACAAAACACCTCTGATACCAGTGCCAGCTCGGAATTCCAGACAATTCCTTACCTCCACCTCCCCAGTCAGGTCCTTGTACTTGTCCCTGATCACAGGCAGTGCTGGCTTCTCGCTCAGGGTGTTGGAGCGATCCCTGAACGGCTGCTCCAGAGCTGCCAGAGGTGAGGAGCGACTGATTTCTCTGTCACCCAGGCTCAGGCTCCTCTTATGAGACCCTAAAAAAGCCAGGTTATAGAAAGTTATTCCTTTTCTCTACAGATGCAGGCTATTTAAAAATGAATTGCCCTGTTGTCCTGTTCCTCCTGAAGAACAAGTATTTCTCTTTGCTCAGTGACTGCTGAAAATTTCCCCAGTCCCTCAATTCTTACAGGTTTTTGGCACAACAAATATTTTTCTTGCAGGAAAAGACCCACTCCAAATGCCACAGAAATCAACGAGAAGATTCAGGTCGTTTCCAGCAGCCTTTGGAACAATCCCCATTAGCTAATTTATAATTCAATTAGGAAAACCAGCCTTTGATAAGCACGTGCACCATGAGGTTCCTTACCTTGCACAGACAGGTCGAAGGTTGCCAGCTCACTCCTGATCATCTCTTCACTGGATTTCACTTTCCCTTGGGAAGTTGCCACCAAGAAGTCGAACTTGCTGATTTTTGGTTTTTCACTTTGGAACTCCCCAAAGTCATCTGTGGCCTCTCTGTGCAGCTCAGAGGAGACTCCAGCGAGGAAATCAGCACCCAGGGCTGTGTCAGCTGCTGCTGCATCCTGAGCTTCTGAGGGAGGTCTGGCAAAATCACCAAAATCTCCAATGTCATCATCACTTGGAGCACCAGAGACCAACCCAGGGTCCTTAAAGTTTGCAAAGGCTGCGAAGGAAACATCCTGCAAAGCATCCTCGCTGGAAAAGGTTGTCACTTTGGAAACTGTTGTCATGGTGATGTTTTCCGAGCTGCCAAACAGGGTCTCCTTCTTCTGGAGGACAGAGGTGGCGGCGGAGGAGCAGCTGGCCGAGGGCTGGGCGAGGCAGGAGAGCTTCTTGGCCTGCTGGGCATCATCTCTGTCAGAGCTGGACCAGTCGTAGCTCGCCAGGCTGCTGACTGCAGAGCCACTGTGGCAGCTTCCAAAGGGGCCACACTTTATGTCATCCACATCTGAAACAAACCCCCACAGTTAGGAGCTGAAGTTTAAATCTCAAACTCTCCACGCCGCGTGAGAACGACTCGCTGAGAGTGGGGAGGAACTGCAAGAAGGAAGGCAGGGAATTGCTGTCACTTTAACTGGAGTTTGCACAAAAATAATCTGAAAAATACCTGAGCTTTTAATACAAGAATTTCCCTGGTCAATAAATGTAAGCCTTGACCTTCCAATGCCATCTTACATTCTAAGCTGAAAGTCACCATACCACTAAGGGTAGTGAAGAAACACTTTTTAAAAAATCAGTTTCTGGCCAGTCCAGGCTGCACAGATCACCAGTTGAGTTTTCTGGCTGCAGAATCTACAATCAAAATATAAATGTTACAATTCAAACACCTTTAACACGTCATTTCATCTTATCAAATCCAACCACACAGAAGACCAGGCTGACTTTTCCATTCCTCCGATAAAGTATTAATACACTTTAATTTTATATTCATGCTTTGATAGAAATAACATATAAAAATGTGCTGCAAGACTCTAAAAAAGCCTAGAAATCCTGTTGGAGCTTATCAGGGTTCCTGCAGCGCCGCACGGCCGACTCGTCAAACTTCCAGGTGCCAGCACTGACAGGGATACTGCAGAGATCATGTTGTAACTGAATAAATAGTTTGTAAGAGCTAAGTCTAGAGAAAATCCAATTATTTTGCAGAAAGCTCCAAACATTTATACCCACCTGGTGATTACATGGCCCAATAGGTTCTTCTCCCTGCCAGGGGCAGGTGTGAGAGCAGAGCTGCAGTGCCTGGGGCTCTGGCTGCTCCCACCCCACTGATCTTTCACCTCCACACTGATTGATCCCCAGTGAAGTCACACAGAGCTGGGCAGTTCTCATTAGAGCACAAACCACCCCCTCCCCAACAAACCAGCCCTCCTATCCTACATTTGGCATTTGTTTTCCAGCAGGAGCAGTTGTCAGTTTGGATTAGAGATGTAGCAGTGCCTGGGGTTCAGTGGCTCCAGAGAGCAAACCCAGACCACAAAATATTCCCTGAGCCTCACTGAGCTGAGCTGCTGGTGCTGAACACCATGGGCTGGACAGCCTGGCACACTGGGCTTTGACAGAGCCACGGTGGGAGCAAGCTGACTTCCCAGCTGTCCTCTTTATTCAATCCAGCCACAGCAGCCCGAGGATTAAACCATTCTAACAAACCATTTCTGCCTCAAGTTTATTCATTTCACCGAAAGGGGAGAGCAGGCCAAGCTCCAGGCTGCTTCCCAGGCATGACCCACATCCCTGGCTAATGAAAAACCTAACAAATACACAATGCACCGATGGAGTTTAATGGCCACTGCGATGGGTCAGCTGTGCCATCCATCAGCTCCTCCCCAGGGCTTTCCTGCAGCTGCCACTCTGCCCATGACAGCATCCCAAACATCCCAAATCCAGAGCTCAGCCCCTGCACACTGACAGGATTGCCAAGTGCCACTGGAAC
The DNA here is from genome assembly GCA_024500445.1 of Entomyzon cyanotis. Classification (NCBI taxonomy): domain Eukaryota; kingdom Metazoa; phylum Chordata; class Aves; order Passeriformes; family Meliphagidae; genus Entomyzon; species Entomyzon cyanotis. The sequence continues at coordinate 4,609,307 of JAKEPQ010000673.1, forward strand.
AGTGAGTGTGCAGAGGGTAAACAGAGAGAGATGAAATCACCTGCTCCCAGCACAAAAAGGCTCCGAGGTGAAAGGAGCTGCCTGGAGAGGGGTTGGTGATTTATCACCACAGACCACACCTTGTGCTCTCAAGCTTTTGTTTAAAGAAGGGAAATGAAAGCTTTGCATGAAAGAGAGAGACAGAACCACCTCGGACACGTGAGCCATTAGTTAATCCTGGGATCTCTGAAATCTTTGAAATTCCACCATGTACCAGGCAACCTCTGTTTTCCCTTCAATCTGTGTTGACTCCAAAACCCAGCAAAGATTTGAGCATCACTCTTGTTCTGACGTTCCCTGGGAGTGAAAGGGAAGAGTGATGATCTCACTCCAAGGATCTGCACACTCACATTCTGCTGGGAATTTTTCCTTTGATACCTGCTAAGATTTTGAGCTGCAAACATCCTAAAGGAGCAGGTCAGAGCACTGCTGATCTGATCCTGGCTCAGTGAGCTCCAGGGGGAATCCTGAACTCACCTGCAATCAATAGGGCAGGGCAGGGAAGGCAGAACAATAGTTAATTATTCATAAACTAAGATTCAAGATTCTCTATGTGTGAATTCAGGTAGACACAAAACCTCTGCAGAGGTGCAAGGGCTGAGGTGAAATGTAAGGGTTCGAATCTGTACATTTGATTTTTTTGATAATTCCAGAAGGATCACTCCAGTGAATAAACTTTTTCCTAGGAGTATTATATTACAGGAAAAACACTGTGTTCAGAGTCAGTGTTTACAGCTCAAGCAGTCCTGAAATGATTTAGTGAGAAGTATGAAAAATAAGAATGTGGAGCTGTCCATAATCCCAGGAAAACTCTCTTTGGGGAAGATTTTCCTGGAGAAAACCCCAACGCTTTGCTGTGCTGTGCACTGCACTTCAGAGAATCATTTGCCACAGGTTGGAGGTTTCTGGAGAGAGGAAGTAAAATCCTCACTTTGTCACAGCCACGGCAAAGCAAAAGGACTCTCTGAGCTCTTGGCACATTTGCTGCACAGTGAGGGGGAGTTTTGCCCCTGCTCACATGTGCACAGCACTTCCTGCTGACCCCAGAGAACCCTCTGGGCTGTGAGCACCTTCACTATTGGCACAAAGATTGGCTTATTAAGCACTGTTAAGAACTCTCCTCCAGCAGCTTTTTCCTTGCAGAGCACAGATCCATCAGGAATCCAACAGCTCTGCTCACAGTGCTGCAGTTTTAACCTCTGGTGGAATCACAGCTTTGTTTGGCTGGTATAAAAATTAAATATTTTTAGATGTGAATGTCTTATCAGTAATATTTTCTTTTCAAAGGAAGAAATTATTAACTGGGGAGGCTTTAATTACTTCTAACTAAGCATCACACCTGGCAAGGCAGAGGCTAAAGAGCAACCCCCATTTCCTCCTGGAGGACACTCTGAGTGAGAACAGGACCTGAACTGATGAGAAGCATCAAATATTATCCAAAAAAACGAGCAAAGACTAAATCAATTCAAATTCCTATGAGAATGCTTCATTTGTGGGAACGCACAGTGGTTAAAACCAAACCCAAATAGTACTTCTTGCAAACCAAAAAGGGTTGGAATATTTACCATTTATTTTCCATTTATCTGAACTCCCAAACCCAAAGTCCAAGCTGCCTGATCATCACCTGGGATGGTGAGCAGCTGCACCTCTGTGAGTCAACCAAGGCAAAGCAAGATGAAATACAATTAAAGTGCTGATTCCCTGTGTTATCTCATCTACAGGAAAACTTGCCACCCTGATCTGGGCCAACTAGAATAATTTATTTCAACTACCAAGGATTAAATTATGGCTGGAGGCAAATTACAAGCTGGAGCTTTCAATGTCAACAGTTTAATCATTTAAGGAAAACCCTTGACAGCATCAGTGATTGTCCAAAGAAAACTGAAAAAGACAATGCAGGGACATTGGAATAAATTTAGGGATTTCAGCCAGCATAGGAGACTTTCACGTTTTTGCATCTGAGTGGATTTAAATTCTGGTGAATAAATCTAACTCTGGTGTCACGTTTTGGTTGTTAAGGTGACACAGGGGTAGCTGTGGAGTTGTGCTGCCAGCAGAACAACATCACTGCTGTTTCCCTGGGAACATCCCCTGCAGGAACCCAGAGCTGTGTGGGGTCAGAACCACCTGCTCACTGCTTCCAGGGCCTCTCCAGCTGAAAAAGGAAATGAAACTGGAAGAATACAGAGTTTCCTGCATTGCTGCTATCAGTGTCATGCCTGTCAGCAAGCAGAAAAATCCGAAGCCCATTTCTCAGCTGGGGAAGTCTGGAACAGTTAATAAGAAGGGAATTATTCCCATTTGCTTTCCTGAAAGAATGGCTGTAGTTAAGGTGGAAACCATCGAGAATGCTGACTGTAAGATAAATAAAAATTAAGGAAATAGGATAGAAAAGCCTCCAGACCTTATGGAATTACAGGATTTGCCAATTATTTTGAAATCATCATGATAAACAATGTTTCACAGCAAAATTAAGCCCCACAGAGGCCCTGGGGAAGACCATGGCAAACACATCCACACCCTCCCTGTCAGAGGCTTTCCTGGGATAAACCAGGGTGGATAAACTCCTCTGTGTACAGAATTAACCCAAATGAGGGCAAGGCAGTGAATCTGACTGTCAAGTCTGGACAAAAATGTACTAAATACAGTGTGAATGTTCCTCTCTCTCCTGCAGGAATGACTGGCTGAACAAACACAAACAGCACGAGCCCTGCAGAATTAGGTCTCAGCTTTATGTTCAAAGCTTTGGTTTAAAAACCTTTAGGGCTGGGCACAACCTGCTGATCTCCAGATTCAAGGAGGGCTGTTGTGGTTTTCTCCCTTTCTTCTTTTTTTTTTTTCCTTTTAAAGTCTCTCCAGCTCGGTGTAAAGAAGAAAACCCACATTCTGCCACATCCCAGGCTGGGTTTTGCACTTGTGGCAACTCCAAAACCCCACAACATTTTAACTATTCCACATCTCAATTATTTTTAGCTTTTTACCTTGTCTGCTAATTTGATGCTAATCCCGAGGTGCCAGTGGCTCAGGATTTGGAGGAATTTGGAGTGACATAATTACATGCCACAAATTTGCAGCTGTCACTCATGTTTGAAAGTTTCAATATTTAGAAGGCAGAACTTCCCAAATGGAAAAAGGGAGCAGGGTATTTGCTTTGGGACTCTGATTAACTCACATTGCATTAGCTAAATAAATACCAGAATATTATTTAGTGGGCTTCTACTCATAAAAGTCTAGACAGCAACACAGTTTTTCAGTTCCAACTCACAGAAACAACTCTGCCACCACACATTCCCTCATCTTTATCCCTCTCAAACACAGATCTTTGGAAAAAGATTATTTAGGCTGACATGTAAAGATTCAGAAGGTCACAGGGAGTGAGGTGAAAGCGTTGGAAGAGGAGACAGAAGCTCACCCACACCCTGCTCTGCAAGAGAAAGGTGCCCACCACCTTAAGGGGATACCAGAACCTTAAATTTTGTATTTTTGAGGAAAAAATACATTGCTGGTTTGCAACAAATCACACACATCCCCACGTTTTCAAAATATGCCAAGATAATATTTATTAACACAGCAGGACTTACAGATCACAAAAGATAGTGATACAGAGGAGCTCAGAAGGGTGGTATCAGAGTAAAGCATGCAGGTCAATACTTGCAGAAGAGAGATATCAAAGCAGATCTGAAAAGGCACATTCACACAGGAAATGTTTAGTTGAAATCAGACATTAGAAAAAAGCAGCAAAAAAAACCTGAAGTTGATTAAAATATACAGAGATCTCCAGTAATGCCAAAGAAAAAGGTACTTTACAGGTGTGTCAGTGCAGCAGGTGGATAACCCTTTGAGGGCAGAGCTCCTCTCGCTGCAGCCTTTGGCAGGAAGAACAACTCAGGCTCACCCAACAGGAGCAAGGTGCTCATTCAAATGCTTCCAACTCAGAGTGAAACGGAAATTTGGTGTCAAAGAAGCAGCCTGGTTCAAACTAACAGCATGCAGCCAGTGCTCAAAGGGTTATACGGAATAATGCAAGAGAAAATCAGGCAACATTAGTATCATCTACCTTCCACACAGAGTTAGAGCCAAGTTTAAAGAGACTGTATCCCTTTGGAGAGAGCAAAACTGGAAAGCTTTCATCCCTCAGACACCACAGGGCCTGGCATGGGAAGCCAGCCAGGGATTTCTCTCTAATTCCCATTGTCAGCACCTACCTGCCCATACCTGGAAGTTACAAATGTCAATTCTCACAGCCAAGGGACAAACACCTCTGTGTGGGAACATCACAAAGTCAAATCATCTCTCAGCACCTCTGTCCTGCTGCTGTTCCACTGCAGATGTGACACAGATGTGCAGACAGATGTGCAGACATGCAGCTCCCCAGGACAGTCTCCCATTTCCCAGCAGGGAGGTGCCAAAGGGATTCTGTCCCTTTCTGACATTAGATTTACGGATTGAAGGAAATGATGAGGGGAGAAAAAAAATCTGTTTTTTAAATTCATGTAAACTGGGAAAAAAAATAAAAGGACTTGAGCATCAGCAGTTCACAGCTTGAAATGCATCAAACACACAGAAAGGAGCACATGAGCACAGAAGTGTTTGTAGCAGAGTGCCCAGAGCACGTTCTGCCACGAAATCCAAACAGTTAAATGGAGCAAAACTCTCCCTTTTGGAATAACATCTAACTTGGCACCATAGGAGAATACAGACTTGTATAAGTTTAATAAAAATAGCTTCTAATTAATACTTCAGAGTTCAAAAGTTTAGCAACAAGCACATGAAGGGCTAACCCCTTTAAACAAACAAAAAAAAAAGGCTTTCCTGCCACAAACAGCAATTATTCATCACGGATTGCTGTGGCAAAAGCACACGTCCTGTAAAGAGCTACGGAAGTCAAACTACCACCAAAAGAGGCTAGAAAAATATTAGGAAAAAGTGCTTTCAAACCCAAAGTAAACATTCAAGAATACACTGTAGGTGCTACGTTTTGACAGCTCACTCAACTTGGAATTTTCCCAAGCAGTAGTATGAAAATTAAATGTCTTTGCTAATAAATTATTCCTGATATTTTGTACCCTGTTAGAGAGTATCTTCCACGTCAAAGTTGCCAACTTAATTCTCTCCCCTACTTAAAAATATCATATAATGCAAAATTACAGTACTGTATATTTTTTCTCTACCTATATCTGCAAAAAATGGAAGAAATATTTCATGTGGAAATAACCAATTCTTGCAGTAAGAGCTTTTACGTTTACAGTTTGTATGTTCCCTTTGTTCAAAAAGCCTTTGACTGCATAAAACTTGTCCTAGAACACAGTAATGGTTCCCGTGTTGTTGAAGGCCACAGAACATTTAACTACAGCTTATCTGCTATGTATATATGAAAAGAAAAAGCAGGACACTTGGGAAATTTGTTTTATGATATGTGATCAGGTCAGAGATGGTCAGTTCACTCCCTCAGGAATGCTGTCATAAAGGGGAATTAAAGAAGGTGGAAACCTGATAAGGATAAAGTAAAAATCCCACGGTTTAAATTTAGGTCCAAGAGCTCCCAGTCATGAGACCAGAACTCACAGCCCCTTGGCACAATGATTCCCACGAGGGATTTAACACTGGAAGGTGTGTGAAATACTCTGAAACTGCAGTCCTGCAAAATCCTGGCTACCCCACTGGGAGGGGAATGCACTGGTGTTGGTGATTGGTCAGCTTCTCATTAACAGCCCCAATTAGTGACCCTTGGGAAGTGCCGAGCAGGGGAAATCCCCAAGCCAAATGCTTTGTGGAAAACAAGAGATTAAAGTGAGACTCTGCCATCATCTTGCTGATATAAATGGAATGACATTGTTTGCACTGGAATATTTTCCACTCGAGTCCCTTTAAGTGCCAATAGCGAACAGGTACCAGTGTGATGTTTAATCTCAAAAATAAACTGGCCTGGAGTTCAAACCGTTCCAGCTATTTATATTTATAGTCTTCTAAGACAAAAAACTAAGGAGTGCCCTGCTGAGGGGCCGTGGCTGGCGGGGACACACACTGAGGAGTCTTCCACTACTGAAAGACGAGTGCATAATACTGTAATTGAGCACAGAGAACACGAAATCTGCACCACCTACGTTACCAGAGCAATCTAACCAGTTCCTCACCTGCTGCTGGTGGATGCTGGCCACTAACTGTTGGCAAATCCAAAGAGCTATCAGACATGACATGCTTAAGATCTCCTCCCACATCAGCCAGTTTCATGTCAAACTGAACAGACAGCGCGTCTTCGGAGTCCTCCTTGCCCACGCTGCTGCCGCCGATGGAAGGCAGATCCAGGGATTTCACCGAAGCAGAGTCTTCTTTGGCCTGCTTGAAAGCTGCCACTTTGTCCACCAGCGACTTCTCGGCGCCGCTGGAAGAAAACTTGTTGGAGTGGAAGTCAGCAAAGTCATCATCGCTCTTCACCGAGGAGAGCGCGCTGTCCTTCGCCTCCTCAAAACCTCCGCCGGAGCCTTCCAGGGACAGCTGCTTGAAGATGTCATATTTGGTGGGTGTAGCAGTGGTGGCAGAGCCCTGCCCACCCTTCACCGTGCTGGCAGAGGTGCCAGCCTGAGCAGCAGGCCCGGCCTCCAGCTTGAGTGCATTGTATTTGTCATCAGGTTTTTGTTCGGAAAACCCCCCGCTGTTGTTGAATGCCATAAAATCTGCAAAGTCATCTTGTCCGCTGGCTGAGGCGCCGTTAGAAAATTCCCCAAAAAGGTTGAACTCTCCAAAGTCATCAGCTAAGCTTGAAGTTTTGCTGGGTGCTGGCTGGGCAGAGGCGGATGGGAGGGGTGGTGGGGGAAAGGAGCTCGGTTTTGAGGTGTTGAATGCAGGTGGAAAGGATGGCTGCTTGTTTTCTCCAGGAGAGGAGAAGAGCTCCAAGTCTGCCAGATTCAAAGGGGTCTTGGCTTGTGTTGGCTGTTTGGGCTGAGCAGGCAGAGGAGGGAAGGCTGCAGGGAAGGTTTTGTCTTTTGAGGGTGGCTCTAACGGGGAGATGCTGTCAGCGGTTTTGAAATCTGTGAAACCATCATCGGCTCCTGCGGGCTTGAACTCTGCAAGGTTATCTCCTGGGAATGCAAACAGGGAGAAAACAACAGTCAAACACTGCACAACAAACACTGCATACTCACACCGTGCAAGCAAGCACACTGTTTCATGCAATGTCAAAAGGTTTTATGCAAACTCTTTAAATTAAAGACCTCGGGATGCACACAGAACTGCAAACTCAACTTCCACGAACCACACAAGTGTCAAGGTCAGTGATTCTAATTTTCACTCCAGCACTTAATTCTCTCAAATAGCCTCAAAGTCATATTAAACTCCCTTTACACTGAGTTAATATCAAAATACACCATGACAAATAGATTCAAAAGGAGATCAATACTGCCTTATTCGGCCTCCACGCAAGCTCTTTTCCCCACCTCATCCTCCTCATGTTTGCCAAGCAATGAATGTAATTTTGAATTTCAGTTTTACCAATACAGTATTTGCTTTTTACGGAAGTAATTCCTCCCTTCCTCCCTCTGAAATATTGCAGCTTTTTTCAGGGGGGAACACCAAAGGGCTGAGACAAAACCAACATGAGGTAACAATGTTTTCATTGAATTTACATTAAATATTTTGGTGTACTAATTTTATAACTTTCTTCTTTTGAACATGAAAACATTGTTTAACCCATTCACCAGCATGTACATACCTGTACTACTTGTAATTTTAAAGTATTGATGCTTACTTTAAGACAAGTGTCCAATAAACAGATTTTTGCTATTTTAGTACACCACTAGCATTTCTTTCTTAAGATACCACACAGTGTCATATTTTAAATTAGTTTAACCAAGATGTAAAAGAATCCTCTTCATAATGGTAGTAAAGGACCACACCTACACCTGACCTATTATTCCATTCTCCTCCCCTCCAAACTAATTCATTTGGCTCAGCAACAACATAAAGTATTCCTGAAATTGCTACTCATTGATCAAAACTACAACAGCACAGCAAACTAAACTTACTGAAGAATTGCAAACTTTTCCATTAGAAATGTAAGCTGGTGAAAGGGTTAAGAGTGGTCAGACCTTGACAGCAGGCAAATACAGCAGCTTTCTATATTTTAGAACATGTACAGAAAGAGATCAAATGTTATTTCATTTTACTGCGAGCATTTAATCCCAAAGAGGTTCTGAGCATGAGAACCTCACAAAACACCACAGGGGTTTCACAAATGAATGACTCCTTACTTAAAACAAATTCCAACCACATCATTGCTTTAAAATAAAACTCAGGAGCACCCAGAAGAGATGCCAGTCTTCCATAAATACCATCAGTATATTGTTCCAGTGGGACAGTGCCCTGTTTTTTCAAGCTACTTCCTACCAAGTTTTTTTGAGAAGCAGCACCACCATTATTTTAGAACTGCAGTGATGGAAATTCTGCAGCTCACAGAGAAATGCTAAAAATTATAATGAAAATATGTTAAACTCCCAGTGCTTACCCAAGAATTTGCTCTCTGCTGGTTGCTCTAATTCCCGGAAAGCACTGTACTTGTCTCCTCCATCTGGAGAAGAGGAGAAAAGAAATACATTTACACAGAGATATTACGAATTCCTACAGTAAATGTTATATTAATTGCTCTGATTTTTAAATATTAATATCTTATCAATGCCAAAAAGAAGAGATATGAAATATTATAATAAATTGCTCATAGTGGTTGTGTATTTGTCCTTTTACCTCCAAAAGCAGCTGCACTCTCAGAAGGCTTCTCAGCTGCCATTCCTTTAAACACAGCATATTTATCAGCTGGTGAGAGCGGCTTATTGCCTGGGAGTGGCATTAGTAAAGAAGGAACACTAAAAACAAAAGAGATAAAAGCAAAGCTCCTTAATTTATCCATAAGAAATCTACATTTCCAGGTTTTACTCAAAGAAGCCTCTTCTTATGACTACAGAATTTGGTTCCTAAACCTAAGCTTATGCCTTAATGAGTGCTTAATCCAGCCCTTGATGTGAACGACCTCAGCTGGGTAAATTCCCACTTTATCTCACCTAATCATATTTCTTTACGTTAGAAGTCAATTTGCACCATTCTTGATTTTAATTTCTATCAAAACCATGAACAGAACACTCCAGAACTTCACACCAAGGAAGTCACAGTCCAGGAGAGAAGAAGCACACAGACACACCCCAGGAATCACTCCTGCTTAATTCATCCCTTTGAAAATTCCCTGATAGAACTAGATACAGTGAAGAGTTAAAACTGCATGAGATTTTGACAGCTCCATACTTTCAGCTTATCTAATTCTGATTATGTCTCATTACATATCACAAAATTAAGATAATACAGTGGAATCGCTTTTCAAAGGAAGGAAAGAGTAACTTTGAATTTCTGTCTGTGCCAGTCAGTGAGTTTAGGCAGGTATCTAGTCAGCAAAATAAGGATTAGTCCACAGTTACACAAGCAAGTCTTTCTGCATAAACACACTCTACTTCGTCCAGCAAAACTGCCACAACAACCTAACACCTTGTTAGCAAATGCTGGAAAGATTTAGGAGAGAGCTTTGCTTGCCCTCCACACAAGCCCTGTTATCTGACCTTGGCAGCTCCACACAACAACATCCTTTACATATGAATGATGCATTTTACCTCTAGTTTGTGTCATTCACATTGAAAACCTGAATGAATTTCTATTGCATTCTTCAGCCTGGAGCAAGAATCTTTCCAGAGCCATTTAAATCTCCTTATCAGCAGCCTACAAGCAACACACAAACGAAGCACTTGCACACATGTGCTGATGCTGGTCTGTGATGCTTGCAGACAGGCAGTGCAAAGGCAAAAAAAATAGAGCTTATGGTAATGTAATTAAATTTGCCATCCCTGCAAAGCAGGCTATTAGATATGCAATCTTGGCAAATGGAATGGTTAATCAGCTGTACTCCACAGATGGCTTTTTTTTAAATAAAGCTCCATAAGCAATTAGATTATAGCTCATTGTAACATTTTGTTCAAAACTGAACGCTTTCACAACTGAATAAAGAGAATTGCTGCAGTGAAAAAGAAACACCATTTTTGAAATATTTTTTTATGATCCTCTACTTCCCATTGTGCAATTTGCGAACAGTTTTCTGTCAAAACTTTCAGTAACAGATTAGCTTCAGCTGCAAAATGACATCTAACACAAGATATACTTAAATCAGCATCTTCAGATCCATCTTCAGTGGCATTGACTGACATCCCTGGAAGTGTCCAAGGCCAGGCTGGACAGGGCTTGGAGCAATATGGTCTAATGGAAGGTGTCTCTGCCCATGGCAGGGCGTGGAAGAGATGATCTTTAATGTCCCTTCCCATCCAAAACATTCTAGAACTCTATGATAGCAGCAAAATTAAATTTCTTACACAGAAGCCATTTGTGGTGGTGTAACAGAACAATTGGGCTGAGCATCCCCATTTGATGCCACTGCTGAGGAAGCACCTGGTAATCAGGGCTCACATGGAATTCAGAGCTCTGTTTGCCACTAAGAACAGCCAGCTCCTACTCAGAAAATGTGTCTGTCTACAATTAAGACACCTGGGAGGCGCATAAAGAGGAAAGAACATCGAAATTTTGCAGTCTTTATAGACCTTGAAAGGTTAATTGTAAACTATCAAAGGGAGGAAAACACACTTATTTATTGTGTTATACAAAACCTGCCTGATCTGGAATTACATCTTGTCTCCCAAAGGAAAAGCCAGGATTGCTGGAGTCTGAATGAGGTTTCTATTGAGATTTACAGTCATGAATCAAAAGTTTAGGCACTGGCCAGAGAAAGGACAGAAATAACAAAGATCTAGTACCTGCTCCGGTGCTGTGAACTGCCTGCCTTGGCTGCATCCCCCTGGAAATCAGTGAAAGAGTCATCCAGGGAGCCAGACTTTGAGGCATCCTGAAACTCCTGGAAGTCATCATCTTCTGGTTTTACTACCTGAGTTACAAACAACACGTAAATTGCTATGCTGTTGGCTCTTCAAATTGTCATACAGCATGAAAGCAGCTGGGAGCAGTGTGATTAAGAGGGAAAAAATAAGGAAAAGAACCTTTCAACATAAGTGTCATCAGCATTTCCACTCTGTCTCCACCTCACCCTACTCAAACACACACAGGATTACAGGGAGCAAGAATGAACAACAGGTGAGTAAGGAGCTCTATTCCTTTTACAGCAAATGTGTTATTGATCGTAGCCATGTCATCTTTTAATACAGGACAAGTACTAATAATTTAAATCAATGAATAATTTAAAATTAATAGCACCACAGGAAGTATTTTCTGAAGGACGAACCACATCTGCAAACAGCAAATTTATCCCCCACATGATTTACCTTTGTAAACTGAAGGTTTTCAGAGTTCTGAGGTTCTCCTGAAAACTCCTACTTTACCAGCTATTAGAGTCTGTTGTGCTGTTTAACCTAAAATTCCATTTCATGTGCATTACAAAATCCTAACTACAACTCAAATCCTCTTTGTAATACAGAACACTTTTTTTGCTCTTCTAATGCCACCAGAAAGAACTGAAAAAAATAAAAGAACTCCCTCGGTGCCACTTCACATTTTCACACATCCCGTGCTGTATTTCAGCTCTGGTTTTTTGGCATTTACTGAAAATGGCAAAAAAATCACTGTGTAGGTTTGGAAGTGGCAGGCTGATTCCCTTTGCAGAAGGAGGGTTTCCCAGGCAGGGGGGAGCAGCTCACCTGGCCAGGTGGATAGGAGGGCAGTAAGGCTCCAGAAGGCTGTGCTGCAGCTCCTCCCGCTGGAGCCGGGGCTGGAGCAGGGGGCTGGGGCTGGGGCTGGGGCTGGGGCTGGAGCCGGCATGCTCATGCCCATCACCGAGGGCCCCATGCCCAGCCCCACCGAGGCCGGGGGGCGGCGGGCAGCAGCGGGGGCTGGCTCACCCCGCCGGGCAGTGGCACAGGGAAGCCGGACAGGGTGGGGACAGGCGCGGCTGGAAACTGGTTCAGCACGTCAGGGCTCACGGAAGGGATCCCTCTCTGCAGAGACAACGAGCAGACAAACACACGTGCAGCATTGATAAAAGGCAGTGCTGTGCTCTTAATTCGTTTCCACCTCGTGGTACTGAAACCACAGCCAAGCCACTGGTCAAGCTCCCAGTAAACCCTCCACATCCAGTCATTCCTTAGACACCTCCAGGGATGGGGACTCCAGAACCTCCCAGAGTAGCCCCTTCTAGTGCTTAATAACTCCTTCCATGAATAAATTCTTCCTGATGTTCCAGCTGGAACTCCCCTGGCACAGCTTGAGGCTATGTATTCTTATCCTGTCGCTTGCTGCATTTGGTATTAAAAATGTATTTACAAAATGCATGCATATATATCTAACAACTTCAACTGACACTAAAGGAGTTGCTCAAATATAAGTGAAGAAATTGATAAAGTTATAATCCCACTGAAGTTCCTCCTCCAGCCAGGCACTGGCGCTGACACACAGCCCAGGGCAGGCTCCCAGGGAGCTGCCAGGTGAGAGGCATACCTGAGTCACTGCTATCATGGCCAGCACGGAGTAGAGCTCCTCCTTGGTGAGCTTCCCAGGGGTGGTGCGGTTGGCTAAAGCCCAGATCTGCCCCAGGGTCTCTCGGGGCAGTCCTGACGACATCAGGATGGGGTAGAGTTTAGCTGTGTCTATTCCAGCAGGAGTCAAAGTGGTTTCTAAGATTTTCTTATACAGATCTGTTGAGAGGAAGGCAGTGTTAGTGACAACTGCTATTTTCAAATAATATTGCTTTTCTACGTTGTCTCAAACTCAACACGATATCAAACCACTAACACTCTGTAAGGTAAAGCAATAGCATTCTGGCATTGTGTTGTATCATCATGTTTCATCTAAACGTGTTATTGGATAGTCTTCACGGACAAGTTTAGCACAAGCAGAGAAGTATTTTATATAAAATACACTTAGTGTTGCATTTCAAACCACGTTTCTTTAATGGAATTGCAGGATAACCCATATAAAAAGATAGTTCTAAGAGCTTTATGTATTTAAACCTCAGTGTAATCAATATTTACTACAGCATTTAATTTTCTATTCACTGTGTTATTTACATACAGAAGACAAATAGCCTTCAGAAATGAGCCTGCCTAATTACAAGACACGCCAAAAACCAGAATACCCATGAAAGCAGCATTATCAGCAATGCAACCTCTACTGGGATAAGCTGCTGCCATAAATGTTTAATCTAGAATTTGTTAACATGCTCAAATAAAACCCCTATTTCTTCAAATGCAGATAAAGCCACCATAAATATGTAACAAATCGAAGACCCAGGATTCATCTGATGATTGAATAAGGCTTTGATCAATAAATGGCCACGTGAGCACAGATACATTCACACCTTGCACTGCCCACCTGGCCAAATGCCCACTGCTTGCTTTACCTGGGACCAAGCTGTCGTTGTAAATCCAGGGAGGCATCATTTGCTGGATGGGGTCCTGGGGAGGGAACACTCCAACTCCTAAAGGTATTTCATTCAGTAAGAAAAACAGTTGTATTAGGATGTGGAGCTGGAGCACAATGATGTTAAGAGACTAGACCACAGCTGGTCAGCATCATTAAGCATTTCAGGCAAAGATTTCAGATAAGAATCACTGTGCTCAGAGGAAAAACAGATACTGCAGGGATATGAAATAATAATTAGAATGATTTGGCAGTAATATAAGATTATAGTTACATATGTAATGAAATAAGGAGCTCCTCACGTGCCTCCCTCTTAACGTCCACATGCACAGAACCTAAACTCTCTCACTGTCTTAAAGTTTCACAGCAGCAGTTCTGTGTCATAACAAATTCAGCTTCCCCTCAAGTCCCTGCTACTTGTGGAATAAATAAATCCATAGCTACCATAAACCCCACAATGTTTCCCCTCAGCAAGATCATATCCCACATCCACAAACCCACATCCATGGCTCCCAGTCTTCAGCTCCAGGGGACACCACAGCCACCTTCACTTCTACAGGCTTTCATACCATGATCTGCCACACTTCACTCCCTGCAAATTGGTTATTTCCTTCTCCACTGTGTGGACTCTTCCCCCCAGTCTCCCTCAGCAGATTTTATGCTCATCTTGGATGGAGCTCTGACCAAAGTCAGCATCATTTCAGATTCCATTGTCTTTCCCAGCGCCCTTGCATCTCCTCATCTTCCACATGGATTCCCTCCTGACTGCAGTCTAATTTCTAATCACCCCACACCTCCAAGCACATTTTAATATAAGCAATTCCTTCCATTTCATCAACCAAGTAAAACAAATTTGCTACTTCCTCAACTCTTATTATTCTTCAGTTTTAACCCCCTTCCCTACTCAGTCAACAGTTTTAAGAAAATCCAAACTGGAACAAAATCTTGCTTTAAGTTTTCCTCTAGACCATCTTTTGAATATTCACCCCTAAAGCACAAGTAGTTTTAGACACAACGTGTATGAGTAGCAAATACTTGAGAAACAAGTATTAACTTGTTAAGAGTTTTAACTTGGCAAGATTTTATCCCCTCAAGGTTAAAAGATTAAAACCCACCATGACATTGACCATCTTTAGTGGTAACTTTCCCTAAATAGTTTTTTAAAAAATATCTTTGGAGAGCACGACTTCTTTTTTCCCAAGACAGGACAGAATATTTTAAAACAGCAAACCTGATTAAACAAACGTGTTAAAGGTGATTGCAACAATAAACTCACATGGAGAAAGTTCAGAGCAAAATCATGGCAGTTACACTTTGAGCAAGGAGCAGGAGGCACTGACATATTATTCAAGCAGGCATTCAGAGCAAAATTACGCAGGGTTGGCCTTGGAATTAGTGAACAGAGCGTTAGCACCAAGCAGCATCTCACTAGATCGAAATTCTGTCAAATGTTTGGATTGCTCACCACACTCTTCAACTGCTCTGTTTTGTTCTGAAGCCTTGTGCACCTCTGCAGCAGCAGTGGGACCACTTTCATGTCCACCTACAACATCCCAGTCACTGCTGGTGAGACTGGGATGGGCTTGGCTTGCAGCCGAGGCTTTGTGCCCAACTTCAGACGTTTTAAGTTTGGTTTGCTCTTGTTCACATTCATCTGAGCCATTAGCTAAGGCTTTCTCCTCCAAGGAAGAGCCTGAATAAACAGTGGGAGGAATTATTTATACTTTGTTATGAACTGCCCAGACTGCAATTCCACACTTTCCAAAGGAAAAGTACTTTCGGTACCACTGGTGAGTTAGAGATCATCTGTCCCAGCTCAGACCAACAGCATCATCCTCTTGGAACACTTTCAGAGCCCAATTCTGCCCTTTACTTACCACAAACAAAACAAGCAAAAGACAAGTAAGAGGAAGAAGACATTAAACTGTTCCTGTAGTAGGATTACTGTTGCATAATCATCCAGGCATCAGGAGCAGAAGTGCCCAGCATCTACTTACAACTCCAAAATTCTTCATCTCACCAACATCCCTTCAGCCTCCAAGGGAGGAAGCACACAAGTGCTCCACAGCAGCATAATCATTATTTCTTATACCACCATCTCAACTGTGTCTTTTTCTACCACACAGACTTAGGAAGATGCTAAAACACAAGATTTAATTCACCTAAGATCAGGAATATGTGTATTTAGCAGTATTTGGATCCACACATGACTTGCTTTTGCAGGCAGTTCTAAGGAAAGGGAGAAGGGGACTTAAATCATCTTTTCCCATGGATCAGCAGGTTTCTGCTTAATTGCCTACATATTATTGCTTCCAGACAGACTGAAAAAAAACCCCAACAAAATAAGTAAAAACTCTGTGTAGCTCAGAAGGTGACATGTAAAAAAAAGATACTTTAGAGTTACCTGTTTTATGGGTATTGGATGAAGATGCAGAGGTAGGAAAATAAGGAACCTGCCCAGTTGTACCATGCAGGGTGGATAACACTGGAGCCTGGGCTGGAGGGAGAGGTTGGAGCACAGCCCTCTCTGAAAGCAGCTGCCCAGCCTCAGTGGCAGGATGGAAAGGCTGAGAGGTGGATTGAGGCACCAGTTTGGGGCTTTCAACAGGCCCTTGCATAAAGTCACTAAATTCTTCATCATTGAGAAAAGCAGAATGTGAAACAGATACAGCAGAATGGGATGGTGTGGGATGATCTGCAAATGGAATGAACACACAAGGCAAAGTGATGAGGAAAAAGGGTCATGAGTGGGAATGTGGGAAAAGTGGCAAACACTGGGAATACACGGCAAATAGGTGAGGAGGAGCAGCGTGGAATGTGTTTGGTGCCAGATGTGAAGGTTGTCATTGCCAGCGTAGCAAACACAAGGTAAAACTGAGCAGCCACTTCCAACCACGCATCTTCTCTCCCGGATTTTTAGGATATAAACACTTTGAAACTTGGTTCTCAACACTGGCTGTGAAAGTATTCTGTCTGTTTTAAACAGACAGGGTCAAAAAAAGTCCAGAGGTAATATTTCAGACTGGACATAATGGGGTCTGTCAGGGGGACATTCTCCCTCAAAGGAATGTTTTATCCACAGACACTCAGTAATAGACCATAAGACACAAAAGAAATGTCTGCTCATGTAGACAATTTTCTGCTTGATCCCTCCCAGTGTTACCCATTTTAACAGAACTGGTGAAGGACAGGCAAATCTACAGACAAAGGGAAGTTGTCAGAAACCACGTGTAACTGCAAAATTATCAAGGAGTGAGTAACTGTAAAATTATCAAGGAGTGAATCCACAGCAGAGACACAAATTTTATATAGGAAAAAGCTCGCCTAGATAAGCTTTGTTTCAGGCTAAACACTAAAAAAACTACACTACAGACCATAAGAAATCTTAAGTGGCAATTGTTGCAAGTGTAATTACTGAGAACAGAGGCTTGGTTTGACCATGCCCACATCAGTCAGCTGTGACACTCCACTCAAGTCTTTACAGAGTTTTGATCATTCTTAGCACTTAAATAGTACTTCTCATCTTCAAAAGCACTCTGCAAAATATTAATTAATGCTTTGACTAGAAAAGAACAAACGCTTTATCAATTTCCTTGATGTTTCACATTTAGCACAGCACATTAGGCTTTCTTTCAAAGATTTCAAGTCTTTTAATAAAGGCTGATATCTAATATTTCACCCTTATACCCTGACCAAGCAAACAGTTGCTAAAATAACATATGACTTACATAACAGTTAATCCACTGATTTTGTACCACCAAATAAAAATACTTGTTGCAATTAGTTCCCCCAGCTGAAGATTTCAAACATTGGAGTTTTATTTTCAGTTAGAAAACGAGGCAAATTACAAACCTGGCTTTTTTGGATGTGCTGCTGGTGTTGGGTGCATTTTAGCATCTCTAGAAAAGCCATCTAAGTTCCCTTTAATGGCTTCCAAAGCATCATCTCTGCTTTTTTCACCTGTCTGAAACAACACAGAAAACATTTTGAAAAATTCACAGAACAGCTCAGTTTTCTCTCAATCCTTCAATACCAGAATTAGCAATGCCTGCTGCTGGCAAGGTGTGTAAAGGACTGACTCTTCCAGAGGTTTTTCAAGACATAATCTGGTGTCTCATGCAATTCCCCACTGATTTGCTTGTTGAGCATAGAGACCCTCCCACTAAAAGCTATTAAAAAAACCTGAAGAATGAAAACACCTCACTCATTATCAGGCTATACCTTCGGTTTCACACTGCTCAGGAGTCTCAGCTTTTGTTTCTGCTCTTCAAACTGCCGCCGTTTTCTTTCTTCCTCTAAGAATTTCTGCTGGTGCTCAAACCTCTTCCTGAAGAAAGATTATTTTTAAAAAACTTTAAATCTATAAATCAATTTAATGAGAATTTTCATGGCATGTTTCTGCTTGATTTTTCCATTTGTACTGTCTCACATTCAGATTGGTGCACATATTCCTACTTCTTCCGAGATCTAGATAACCACTTCAAAGGCAATGGAACATCCAGCAATATTCCATTCAGCCCTAAGTGGATGGTGCTCCTGAGAAACCACATCTTCCCCTTCAGAAAGGATTCCCCAAGAGTCAGTAAAGTGTCACTTACTGCTGCTCCTCTGCAAACTGCTTCTGCATGTCGGGGGTGTACTGCGGGGCGGCGGGGCGCATCCCCAGGAACTGAGCCTGTCCCATGTAGGGCATTCCAGCCGTGGCCATCGGCCCTAAAGCCATGCCACCCTGCAACCAAACAAACCACACAGCTCCCAGGTTTCATTTCTCAACTCCAGGGGATGTTTTTTTCCATAGAAAAAGCCAAACCAGCAGCAATGGCAAGTGGGTTGATGCCGTAAAAGGCAGCATTAGGAAGTACTGGAGGAGCAGTGCCTGAGCAGAGCAGCTGCCCGCAGTAGATGGCACTCTTCCTCTCCACAAGGAATGACACTCCTCACAGCATTTGGGAAGTCATTGTCAAAAATCAGGCCTTCAAATCCATACCATCTGCCCCGAGAGCAGGAAGGCTGCAGCCATCCTACAGCGCTCAGTACGGGTTTTATTTGAATTTCTGTTTCCTATTCTAAGTGATTTCACAATACTTTTATATTCTCTGCTGGAGGGCACACACATGGATGCTGGAAAATGTGGTCTAGTCATTTCCCAAACACATCCAGGAAACCAACAGTATATGGCAACAGCCAAGAGGAACCTTGTCTGAATAAACTCCATCAGAAACATTTGCTGAGAAATATATTCTGGGACATTTAGAGCAGCAAAGCTGCCTAATATAGAAGGAGCCAGAAAATAATTTACTTTTCTTACCATTCATTTTGCATTTGGTCTCAGAACACGTAGGAAGAGAACAAAAGTTGTTTATTATTTTTAGAGCGGCTCTCATAAAAACATCTTCCTACTATAAATTTCACAAAAATAATGTAATAAATTCCAGGTGGGGGAGGGAAGGGAGTGTAAGGAGATGGCAAAACACAATAAATTCAATCTGTGACACAGCAATTTGGTTAAAATGTCATGCAAAAACATTAAATTTCAGCAAAGTGCAAGTTTGTACATCAGCACATATGGTGCTAAATAGAAAACAATAGATTAAAAGAGTGAAAACATAATATTAGCTGCTCATATTTCAACCTTATTCCTCAATTAGCAACAGCAGCACTAAAGACAAAGTTACTTTAAGGAAAAAGAAAAATTAGACAAATGCAGGAAGTTGGACAAATGGGAAAATTGCTCACATGAGAAAAAACAGCACCTTGAAGATATTCCCTCTCCCTAGAACAAGGTATTTAAGAGGAAAGTTTATGATTTGTCACCTACACTCAGGAAATTTAATTCTATTAATTCCAGCACCTGAGCTGCACAGGGATGAAACAATTCAGTGAAGTGGTCACAGTTCTGCACAGACTGCAGTCACAGCTCAGCAGCTCAGAAAGATCTCATTTTAAACAGCACATGATGCACCACCATAAAACCAAAGAAAAGAAGAAGAAGCACGAAGGAAAATTCAGAAGACAGGAGAGATCCACTGTGGGAGTTTTGAATTCTGAACAATTCCACACGAGGCTGATGCTGTTGTTTCCCTCCCTGCTCAGACCAGGGTGCTCTGATCACACTCGGGTGTCACAACATGTACAGTGACATCAAAGTTCACACTCTGACACCTTTGAGTGGGCTAAAACCTCTAAGTTACCTTAAATACTACTGATGCTGTCCTTGCACTACACCCTCATCTCTCCAACAGTGAGTAATGTGTGCCAAACTCCCCCACTCTCTATCCAGATCCCTGGGAAACCTGGAGAATTCTTTAAATCATCAGAAACATCTTCAAAGGGAATACTACGGAATAGATGTCCCACAACAGACTCACCCCCACAGTCTATCCCAGCCAGGTTCCACCCTCTTACCCCACTGCAGTTGTGAGAGAGCCATGGCCCCAGCTGTCCCCTCTCAGCCAAGCCCAAGGCATCTCATGCTCCTGGAGAGAGACTTTTCACAAGGGCATGGAGTGACAGGACACAGGGAATGGCTTGAACCTGAAGGAGGGCAGAAATTCTTCCCTGTGAGGGAAGCTGTGGCTGCCCCTGGATCCCTGGAAGCATTCAAGGCCAGGTTGGACAGGGCTTGGATCAACCTGGGACAGTGGAAGGTGTCCCTGCCCACTGCATGGGGTTGGACTGGATAAGCTTTGATGTCCCTTCCAACCCAAACCATTCTGGGATTCTGTGACTTCAGTCCACATTTCATTGCCACACACCTGCATGGCCATGGGTCCAGGAGGCATCTGAGAGCCATAATTCATTCCCATCATCCCTGGCATGTTGGTCTGCATGACAGGAACCATTGGAAATCCTTGCTGTTGCATAGGAATCATCCCTGCAATGAAACATTAAACAAGGTAAGTGCCCAGTTAATGTTAAAGCTTTTTTCCCCACCCCCTTCCCTAACCCTGCCTCCTCCATTTAATTATTCTTTTTGTTTACTAAACCAGCAAAGGAAAGTAAAAAACTCTGAGTTGTGCTGGAGTGTTTAAAAATAAAAATAATAAAATTCGCTGCCCTGCAGGCAGCCACAGAATTTCCTTAGTTTAGACACTGGTCAGTCTACAGGGAAAAATATTACAGGACTTTTCAGTAACTAAGCTAATGAATTCTCCCACCATCCTAAGGATTCTCTGTGGGTTTCTTCCCACATGATTTTTGGAAGGGTCATTTCCAATTAAAAAGATTTAATTAACCAGGTTGAAAAGAATTCCCATTTCTCTTAAAACCAGCAGCTTCTGCAAATAAATCTTGGGAACTAAAGTCAACCTTTCACAAGGCAACTTCACACTCTGACCTGGCCAGATAACTTGTCTGTAGGTTAATTAGCACACTTTAGGTTAATTAGCCCTCTACATGTGTTAGAATGGTAACAATATTTGTCAGTAAAAGCTAAACTTGAACAAAATTGGACGAATCAAGCTGGAAGTGTGAATTCACTGAATAAAGCAAGTGGATTATGTTTTAATATCTTCCTATCTCACATTTTGCTGTCTTGGGAGACAAACACTAACACACACTTGTTACCAGCACACCATGAGATAATTATGCAAAAACACTCCAGGAGGGCATGACACAGCCAGGAATAACCCATGAATCAGTGCCTGAGATTTTTATGAGAAAACTCTCCATTTTCCCCACAAGTTCCCTGCATATTTTCCCCTAATTAAACAAACAGCCCTGCATCAGGAATGAGAACAAAGGCAATTTAAGTCTCAGGCTCTCCTATTGTATTAATACTTTCCACACAGGTTGTGACTCTTGTCCCAGGGTCTTGCTGTGCTTTGTAAATATTTACCAGGTTTTGCAACACCCACACAATATGGGTATACACAGCTGGGAGATGAAGCAGAGAGAGGTGAAATACCACACTCAAAATAACACAAGAATCTAAAAGGCAAATTCAGGTTAAAAAGGGAGATGTAGTTTTCCTGGACTTTTAATCTAGATTCTGGTGATGCTGCTTCAACACCACACAGGAAGCTTTACCAGGGGCGCAAGAGTCAGCTTAGCAGAGCTGAATTCAAGGGTAAAACCAGCTTAATAATCACACTTCTGAGCATCACTGCAGAAGTGGTTTAGGTGTAATTTATCTAAACAAAGTAAAGAAGTTTATGCTCAAAATGTGAAGCTGATACTTACCTTGAGGGGGACCTAAACCACCTGCGACGGGAAACATGAAGCTGCAGGAGGAAAACAATGAAATTCTGTCATTTTAGTGCGAATATCCATGATGGAAAATCCACTTCAGCACCCTCACCAAGAGCCTCCCACCTTCTGCTCAGCACCTGCACTGCTCCTGCAGGTCTCTCAGAACCCAACCCCATCACAGGGAAAAATGTTATCCCTCAGAGGGATCCCCCAAAGCACCATCAGTGCTGTCACAGGCTGCAGAGCCAGGAAAAATAGATCTTCTTCTCCCAGCAGCCCTGAGATGGCTTTGACTCATCCACATCACCCACAAGAGAGTTTCGGCACCCACACAGGTTGGGAACAGGTCAGTTTGTTGTGTAGGCTAAGCACAGAATGAATAAACATCTCCTCCTGTAAATATCTGACTCAGCAGGACCATTAACTGTACCAGGCTTCTGTACTTCTGAGCTGCTTAGGAACAGTTTTTCTGGAGAAATATAAACTCTCTGCATCACTTTTTGCCCCTTTTGAAACATCAAGTATCACAAAATAATGGAGTTTTTATTTTCTCAGTTATCTAATTACAACAAAAATAGCACCTTGGAGAAAATATTCATTCACGTATTGAGGGTCAAGTGCACCTGGAGGAAGAACCATTAAAATTTCAATAAAATCCTAATGGAAATTGCTAGCCCTTGCTCTCAAACAGCTGCCAAACAGCAAAAAAGGACCTAGTTTAAAATTCTCATCTGCAAGCAACTTGCAGAAACCCACGTCAGCAGCAATTTCCTAAACAAGAACCTCACTCAGTGTCCCAGGCAGTTATTACATCAAACTGCTGTAGAAGAGAAATACACTTATAGATATTCAATGTTCAATTCTGAGGGTGGATGTAAAAGGAGTGGCCTTAGAGTGCAAGAGAAAATGCCATCAGAAATGGCTGCAGGAAGTCCTGAAAGCCAACCTGGTTTATAAATATAAAAGAGCTGTGTAATAGGAGCACCAAGATAAAATAAGGAATTTAAATTATGCATTTATCCAGGAGCAAATTGCACCTCCCCACTGCACAGACAGCAGGTCACACGGTCACCAAGACAACCCATTTGCTCTTCACTTCATCCTCTAATCAGGATCTTCATCATCCTGAAGCTGCTTCTTCAGCCCTGACCACTGTGTGCTGATTTCTCCTTCCACAGCTCTCACACATCTGTGTTTCCAATGGCTCCAGTCTTGCCATCCTCAATCCCCACCATTTGGGGTTCTCCTTTTGAAGCACCTCAGCCCCAAACATCTGCAGGGCTTAGCTCTCACCACAACTAACCCAATTCAGTCATTTTAATCCACTTCTTGGCATGCAATATCAACAACGTGAAGATAGGCTTAGTTTAGTCAGAATGATGAGATATTAAATGTAATTTTTTAAAAGCTCGTAAGTATGGAGAAGTGCTCTTCCCTTCCTGTTGGGGAATTCAGGTTTTCCCTTCTTGCTGGAGAACCTGGTCAACAAGAATTCTCCAACCCAGCAAATACAATGTAAATTGAACAAGCGTCGGGAGGTACCACTGCTCATTGGAAACAAGTAAAGGCCAAACTATTAAATATTTATCCCTTTCCACAGAGCTCCTGGTTTATTTATAAGTCCCTGTTGAAAAAATAAAAAGAAACAATCAAAAAAAACCCCTCAGCTAATTAGAGGGCAGTGGAAGATGAGCTAGTCCAAAGCAGCAAAGCGAGCTCTGGCAGCACAGCTCGGATTCACCACGGATTCACTCCAGGATTCAGCTGTGCAACTGCCAACACCAGCCACACTGGCACGGCCACAAACCATCCCAGCCTCATTCCAGCACTGGGAATTCGTTGCTGAGCTACTCTTCTGGAGATGCAAAAATGCCCAGAGCAATCAGGGAAAGCAGCTGGTTCTTGGGGCTGAGGGAACAGCAAAGGGATGATCCTGTGTGAGACCAGCTTGGGATACACTGCACAGGTACAATAAAGAAAAGGGAACAAAGTGATCACCCTACAACAGACCTCTTAAAGCACTACTGTAAATCTGTAAATTCCTACTAAATGAGCATTTTAAATATGGAGCTTAAAAAAAAAAAACAACAAAACCACCAAGAAGCCCCAAACCAACCAAGCAACAGCTTCAGCCAAGACGCAGGAGCGTGAGGAGAAGCAACTCCTTTTCTGAATTGAACTTCACTATAACAGCTCCAAACCACACACAACATTTTCCCATCTACAAGTGGATTTTTAAACCCCTTAATTCCCAAGCACCACAACTCCATCGCTGCAACAGACTGTCAGAGTATTTTTGAATGGCAGAAATGCATAAAAATTTAAGTGAGACAAGGCAAAGAACCCACACACAGAACAGAACTTTTCCTCTACCTCCAGAGTTTGTCCTCAAAGAAACCAAAATACTATCAATGGGAAATGGTGATTTTTAAATAATTTTATTTTTGAGAATCTTTCTTTCACTGACAACATCCCCAATAACCCCGACAAAACCGTGGGCTTTGGATATCCAAGCCACCTCAATGAATTTAATTGTCAAATGCCAAATTTCCTCAGCCCCCCTAGAAGTAGGACAAGAGATAAATAGCACACAAGAGCCTACGTTGAAAAAACATTACTAGAGCCTTCAAAGGTGGTGAAATCCAGTTCCCCAACCTTTCCTGAAACACAACGACATCCCTTCTAACACTGGGTTTTCTTCCTGAGAGGATTCCTTGTGGCCAAGGTGCCCTTTGTGAGACAGCAGGGAAAGGGAACTCCCCAGGGATGCTCTGTCCCAGGAGCATGCACAGAGCTGGCTGGCGGTGACAGCACATCTATCGCTGGTGACACTGAGGAGAGCTGGCAGAACCCCCAGCTCCTTCCCACCCCAACAGCTGAGATTACAGCTGTGCAGCCTGACGGCAAGCGGGGTGCAACCGCCCGAGCTGGACACACCGGGGGGACCAGCCAAAATGTGAATAAATCTCAGCAAAACGTAGAGCTACAGTGGCGGCATTGCCCACAACACACCTGGGACCCCCTGCCCCACTCAGGACCCCACGGATTCCGGCCAGGACCCCAGCACATCCTGCTGGCACCTTGATGTCCATCCAGGAGCACAGGGACTCCACTCGGGACCCACACACCCCACCAGGACCCCACAAAGCTCACCTGAGAGCCCACGAACCCCACTGGGACCCCCACACCTCACCTGAGAGCTCCTGTGCCACACCTGCGACCCCCACATCCCACCCGGCACCCCCCGTACCACACCTGACACCCCAGATACCCAGCCTGGGACCCCCACAGCCCCTCAGAAACCCCCCGAGCGCTCTGCCCTCACACCGCCCCGCGCCCCGAGCCCCAGCCCAGCCCGCCCATCGCCCCCATCTCCCGCCATCTCTGCCCCTCTAATCACTGCCTCCCCACCGTTCCCTTGCTCTCCGCAGCCCCTACCCCGCTGTCCCCCGTCACCACCGACCTGGCGGCCCCGGCCGCTCCGCCGCCCGCCCCGCCGGTGCCCCCCGCGCCGGGCCCGGGCCGCAGCGCCATCTTCGCGCTCGGCCCCGCCGTCTGTCAGCCGAGCGGCGGCGGCAGCTTCCGGGGCCGGCCCGGGCAAGCACCGCCCACGGGCCCGCCGGTCCACGGCCCTCCGTTCCTCCGGGGTGCAGCCCTACAGCTCCACGGCCCTCGGTTGAAGCTCACAGCCCAACACCCCTCGGTTCCTCCGCTCCACGGGCCCGCCGCTCCACGGCCCTCCGTTCCTCCGGGGTGCAGCCCTGCAGTCACAGCCCCACAGCCCTCGGTTCCGACTGCTCCACGGCCCGCAGCTCCACAGCCCAACAGCTCACAAGCCCTCGGTTCCTCCGGGGTACAGCCCAACAGCCTCATACGGCCCTCGGTTCCACAGCTGCACAGCCCAGCAGCTCCACATCGTGGTTCCTACCCTCCACAGCCCGACAGCCCCACAGCCCCTCAGTTCCTCCGGGGCCCTACAGCCCCACAGCTCCACAGCCCTCGGTTCCGCCACTCCACAGCCCAACAGCCTCACGAGCCCCTCGGTTCCTCCGCTCCACAGCCCGACAGCCCCACGGCCCCTCAGTTCCTCCGCTCCACAGCCCCACAATTCCTCTGCTCGGCGGACCTTAAGCCCCGCGGGCTGTCAGTTTCACAGCTCCTCAGTCCCTCCGCTCCACACCCACCCAGCGCTGGGCTCCCCGGCTCCGCACACACCCCGCACCGGCCCGGCAGGGATGAGCGGCCCCGGCTTCTCCCCAGGAGCGCCGGTTTCCTGCACCCAAACCACCCACTTTCCGTAAAAAGGAAAACAAAATGTGCCATCCTTCCGCCCGACCTCCTGCAGGGGCGAGCTGGGGACATGTCACAAGAGCCTGCAGCGACAGGGAATGGATTCCCACTGACACAGGGCAGGGATAGGTGGATATTGGAAGACATTCCTCCCTGGCAGGGTGGTGAAGTCCTGGCAAAGGTTGCCCAGAGAAGCTGTGCCTGCCCCATTCAAACTGGATTAAACCGAGACAATCCAGTCCAGGAATTCTTCCTTAAAGGATTGTAGTCGCAAAGGAGAAGCAATTCCTGCCTGACCAGAATTCTGACACAGCCAGGGTGGGCTGAGAACACGCCGGGCAGATGGAGAGAGGGAAAACACAGAGAGCTGGGTGGTTTTTGCCTGCAGACTTGTTCCACTGAGGCTGCACAGCCAGGCAGGTCTCTGCATTAGCATCTTGTGACCTTGTTTATTCTGGTTGCAGGTTCAACTATAAAACAGTACAAAATTACTGGACAGGTCAAGTATTAGTTATTTCAAAATGATTTGACAGAAGAAAAGCAATAGGAAGAGCAAGGCTTTACCTTCACATAGAAGTGGCTTTGTTTTGGCTTTTTTGAAGTGTCTAGGGAAGTCTCTGACAGCTGCATTTATAAATGCTATATCTAATATTTGTCAAATAAAAAGATCTGCGTGTTTTTTGTCTCTGAATCCCCTGAAAGCGTCTGACAGATGTATTAGGGGCAGTCTGAACACAGACAGTATTTTCAAGGAGCAATGCAAAACTGTGTGAAAGTAACACAGACTGATGCTGGTTTTGAACTCCTCTCAGAACCACATGGCATTCAGTGCACATGCACATGCTCCAGCTTCTATGAGAAGCATCCAGGAATTCTCTCCTGGCACTGCAGCAGAGACTTTCTAGCACGTAAACCTCCACCCTCACCCCAAAGGGAACATGAGAAATGTTTTTCTCCCTTCACCATCGCTGCCATCTTCATTCTTCTGCTCCAGCACAGACAGAAGTGTCAGCCCCAGCTCACCAGTCTGAATTCAGCTTTCTGAAACAGTCTGTAATTTGCTGCCCTTTTTGTCTTCTTTACCTTTCTTCTTTTCCTTAATATTTTCCTTTGTAGTTTTCCTACAAGAAACACATGGGAGATCAAGACACCTGATCATAACCAGTGGCTTAAACACATGGCACCACACAAGGCAAAACATTGTCACCACTCATCCAAACAAGTTATCTGTTACTTTGGTTAAATTTTCTGGGGCATTTCTGGATAAACAGCATCTCTTACCTCCTCTTCAGAAAAATGTACTTACATTTTTCTTTTGCCTTTCTTCAAGAAGCACTTTGGGGTGGTACAAATGGATTCTCTTGTCAAAGGTTTCTTAATGAATTTCTTTTTTTGTTTGCTGAGAACAACATTTAGTGAAGAAAGATTAAATTACTAGGGTTTCTAGTTCTGCAAACTACTGGAAGTTATTAAGCACTAATTAAAAAACTGGTAAACTGCTCAAATGGACATACCTTTGCAGTCTGGGCAAATGTTTTATGTATTCTGGCACAGGACAGCCAGCTCGCTGGATAACGTTGGCAATACTGGAAAGGAGAGAAGGGAAGAGATCAACTTCAGTGCCTGGACAAGTAATGAACATTTTCTGTGGAAAACAGAAAATCCCACAAACAAACTGGATGGTTTGTTGGTGGTGTCTTGTTGTGATTTTTTTTAAAACAAGAAATAAAGACATTATTAATAAAGACATATTACCTCCGTAATAAAGGTTTATCATCTTCTGTAAAGAAAGTGACTGCCTTTCCTCTGTGTCCTGCTCTTCCAGTACGACCTGTCAACCACAAATTTTGCAAAAAATAGAGATTTTACTTTAAACATTTCCCTTTATTCCTCCTCACATCCCCAGCCTCCTGATGCATGTTCACAGACTGAAGATATACCAAGCAGCCAATCCCCTAACATTGTTCCTATTGAATGAAAGCACAGCTATGTCTGAAACATCTGAATAAAGTTCACAGAATACTGACAAAAACAGGAGCATCTACGTTAAAGACCTCAGAAATGGGGAAAAGGAGGTGATTTGTGAGCCATCCCTCACCTATCCTGTGGATGTATTCCACTGCACTCGTTGGCAAATCGTAATTGATGACCATATTCACACCTTTGAAGTCAATCCCTCGAGCCAGTAATGCTGAGCAGATGAGCACCCAGATCTTTCCAGCTCTGAAACTCTGCACCACTTTATCTCTCTAAGAAAAGAACAGGAAAGATATTTGGAAACAGCCCAAATAACAATTCGAGAAAGGAGGTGAATCGTTTCCTTAAAGTTGTCATGATGTTAAAGAATAAAACTAAACCTCTGAACAAAAACCTCCAGGAATTTGCTGCCATGGTTATCTGGAGTTACGTTCCAACATTTTTGCTTTTACCTTTCTTTCTAAAGCATTTGCTGAAAAGAAATTAAATCCTCCTACCTGTTGCTGAGTCTTGTCTGCATGGATGACATCCACGTTGATGCCTTCGTAAATGAGCTCATGGAAAAGCTCTTTAGCCCTCTCAATAGACTGGACAAAAACAAGGACTGGAGGAGCAAAACCCTGCAAAAGAGTAAGTTTACCTCAGGTTCAAAAGTCCTTTTCCTTGCAGAAACTGAGACACAGCAGATTTGGGCAATGGTTTAATGTGTGTCTCAGAGAAGTGTTTGCCCTGGGAAATTGGGAGTCTGACAGAACACAGCTCAGTCCCTCCAAAATACCTTTTTAACAAGCTCTCTCATTGCTGTTAGTTTTCCTGTCTCAGATCCAACAAACAGCAGCTCTTGTTCTACTGTCTCTGCTGCAGAGTTTCTGAAACCAGAAATCCAACAGAAAGACTTTAGTGGTTTTTATATACATTAACAAATACATATTTTATATGCTAATAAATATGTAGACTATAAGCCCCATAAAAATATTTCCTGGTGACTGAGAAATTCTGCACAACAAAACTTACTTCACCAGTGCACACTCCCAAGATTAATGTTTATTTGATGATAATATAATTGGCAAAGGAAAAGAGCACTTTATTCAATGCACGAGAAAGATCTATGTGCCTACACAATTTTTTCTGGAGACAAACAACCTGCAGTGCAATGACTAACAACAGCCATAAAACCAAGCAGGCTGATGATGCAAAGAAAACAACCTCCCAGGAAATAAAAAACCCTGGAAAACACCTACCTTGCTCCAACAGACACCAGGACAACGCTGTCCAGGTTGAGCTTACACCACTCCTCCACGTCATGGGCAAAGGTAGCACTGAACAAAGCCCTCCTGACCAGGTGGGAGGTACATGCCAGGAAGATGGAAGCCAGCTGGTCCCGAAATCCTGACTTCCCATCCTCAAACAGCTTGTCCGACTCATCCACCACCAGCCACTCCACGCTAGAACAAGAGGTTTGCTTTTCAGGAGAGCCACTGGGGCAGAAGTGCCACTTTGGAGTGGCAAAGCACGTTTGAAACAGACTCTCCTACCTGCTCAAGTCTATTGCTGGAGGATCTTCTTTCAGCAAATAGATGAGTCTGTTGGGAGTAGTAACCAGTATATCTATTAGAAGAAAAGAAAAAAAGCAGAATGTCAAAAAAAGACACAAAATAAACCTGACAAACAGAGCCCTGAGAAACACCACTTCCAATCCACTCTGCCAGAGGTACAATTTGACAGAGTCCATGTCAGGCTCACTTCCCATTTCTTCCCTGCCACATTCTGAGCGTTGCACAGCAGACTGCACACCTTGAGTGGCATTAGCCATCTCTTCAAAACCACACAGCCCAGAGAAAGGTCAGTGACATTTTCAAAAATTCTAGGAGCACTTCAGTCATTAAAACAATTACCAAATTTCTTAGAGGACTTGGGCCCAAACTTCTTGGCTGCCTCAGCTGCCTTGTGGATCATGTGGATTCTGAAGCCTGTGCCCTCTGCCAGCTTCACCAGCTCCCGGTGGGTCTGAAAAGGCAGCAGAGATTGGATTTTCAAACTGAGCTGATGAGCTCTCACACCAATAAAACTGCCCAGTAATCACTTTTATTTCAGTTTAATAACACAGCTTTGTTATAAAGTTATTCCTTGAAATTCTGTGTTTGGGACAAACAGATAAACCTCTCGTAGCAATCTCAAGTAGGGAAGGAGGTTTTAAGAGCACCTGAGCATTGGGCAGTTTAAAATATGATCAAAAGGATCTCGAGCCTCTAATCTAATCATTTAGATTAGACTCAGATAATAGATATGTACCTACTTCACAGCAGTCCAAAGACTTAAAAGAAATATTTAAATCAGCTTTTACTGATATGTGAGAGCAATAAAGTAAAAAAATATTTACTAAGCTGCTATTTTGCTGATTCTGAGTGAAAACACTGAACTACATCAATGAGAGGTTCCCTCAACACACACCTGGCTGGCAAGTTCTCGGGTAGGTGATATGATCAGAGCCCTGAATCCTTTGTTCCTGGGTTGTTTCAGATGTGTTAAGAGAGGGATACAAAATGCCAGGGTTTTTCCAGACCCAGTAGGAGCTGAAGCCAGAAGCTCACGACCCTGTAAGAAAAAACAAGGTCTTATATGAGTAAAAACCCCATTCCCATAAATACCAATGCTGCAAACTGACCCACAATACCTTAGGATGAGGAAAATTGTAATGGCCAAGCTTTCAACTCTGCTGCAGTTGATCAGTCTTTAAAACTGCCACAAACACAGCCATGGCCCCAAATTCTGCCAGAAGCCCTGAAATCCCAGAGAACTTACATGCAGCATGACAGGAATTGCCTGCATCTGGATGGGTGTTGGGACATGGAAGCCTGCAGCTTGGATATTCTCCATGATTTTAGGGTGGACTTTGTACTCCTTTTGAAGCTGCTCAAAGGTGGCAATGGGGTCAGGGAGATCTGTTCCCTGAACGTTGATCCTGTGCTGATTCCTGAAGCGATTTACCTACAAGGCAAAAGACAAACTCCTCTTTTTTAACTCAACACCATAAAACCATGTATGGATTCATCTCCTGCTTCTTTCCCCCACACTCAGCCACCCTCCACCCAGGAGGAATAACTATAAATCTCAGTTTTCAGATCAAACACCCACACAACACCAGGAATCTGTTGCTGCATCAGAATTCCCTGGTCTCACCTTTTCTCTCCTCAAGCGTTCAAGCTTCTCTGCAGTAGGTTTTTTGTCTTTGGCATCTTCAAATTTTGCTTCCAGAGAGGACATCCACTTAATTCCATTGTCTTCTGAAAGCTCTGGCATTGATACTGCTCCTGGAAGTTTCAAGCAAATTGAAAATCTGTTAGTAAAATGCAGACAAAAATTATGTATTTTAATAAATAATTATATAAAAAAGCTTGTCTAATGGAAGGTGTCCCTGCCCATCACAGAGGGATGGCACTGGATGAGCTTTAAGGTCCCTCCCAACCCAAACCAGTCTAGGATTCTATGATTCTACCAGGGATACGTGTGTGTATACAAATACCTCGTGTCTTTTTCTTTTTTCTTTTCCCTTCACTGCTTTCCGCCGCTCTTTTCCTCTTCCCTGCCACCTCTCCATCTGCTCCATCCTTCTGCTGCTTCACCTCCTCTTCAGCCCCCGCGAGCTCCCAGCTCTCCTCGGCAGACCCCTGAGGGGCTCCCTCCTTGCTCCCGAAGAAGTCGAGGCTCTCCAGCGAGGCGCTGCCGCGGTTCCCTTTAACCACCTGCGGGAGAACAGGGAGAAGCTGAGACGCCACGGCCAGAGCGCCGCGGGCGGGGGCCAGGGGGCTCCGGAGGCTGAACCGCGCCGGTCCCGAGCCCTCCCCAGGCTCCTGTCGCTGTCCCGCACCCCGAATCGCCGCGCGTCCAGCCCGAAGCGCCGCACGTCGAAGCGAGCTCCTGCACCCAAGCGCCGGAACAGCTCCTGGGTCTCCATGCTGCCGCGCTCCCAGCACGCCCCGCGCCGCCGGAAATGGGGAGCACTTCCGGCGCGGAGCGGCGGGTTACCATGGCAACCTCCGCGCTGGGTGTCATGGCGACGCGTTGCCGTGGCAACGGCGCGGTCAGGCTGGCCTAGGCCGCGGGAGATGCTGCGGCGAGATGTCGCGACAGACGAGGGGAGCGAGGGAGGATTCCTTCCCCCCGTGGGGTGGTGGGTGCTTCCATCTGGTCCCTTACTGTTGCAGTCTCCCCCCGATATAAAAATTTTAAAATAAAAAAAAATACAGAACTCAGTATCAGGGGAGAGACTGCAACATCTTACAGCTCTTACAACATCTTCCTGTTCACTCCCTTCCAGACTCCCTTGCAGTCCTGGAGTCTGCAAGAGAACAGACAGGAGGATGTTGTTGCTGCCCTGTGCACAACCACTGTGCTTAATCCTTGATTTATACTAATACAATCCTCACAGGTGTGCCTTAAGAAAGAAATGCTTGAGGCCATGGCAGGAGCAACCCAGCAACTGGCTGAGCTCCTCGGGGCATTCGAGAAAGTTTGCCCAGATTAAGATCAGAATTTATTTAATTAATGTATTTATTCATTATCATAAACTGTGAGATCCAATAGTGCAGGTAAATCCAGTACTCTCTATCAGATCAAACGATACAGATTTTTCCTGGTTGTTCTTGAAGGAAAACAAACATAAATCCAATTAACAGCAACAAAAACTATTTAATGTAATAAAAGCCTCAAAGGCTAAAGGTTTACATTGCTGAAATCCAAGAGCTCTAAGACATAGATGCCATGTCTGTTCCTCTTGTAACATTCACTACTTTAATAACAAACCCTGAGATGAAAAATTGGGTAAACCTGATCCTCCCCTCCGCCCTTCTCTGCCTGATTAATAGCGCTTTTTCCTTGCCAGACTTTTAACTTCCCAGCAAATGGGTGGCAGCAGACCCAGGAACTTGAGTGCAGAGCACCAAAACAGTGACAATTCCCTTTTTTGTGTCCCCAGTGGTGAATTTACAGTGAATAAAGACTCAACTCCACATCCTTCTTGCAGTTCCCAGGCTGAGGCTCCTACTTTTCTGCGGAGTGCAGTGACTAATGGTTGCTGCGAGAGGATGGGGAAGAATGTGGAGGCATTTGTGTAACAAAGAACTATAAATCATCTCCAATATCCATCACTCACCAAGGGATGCTGTTGGCAGATTCAAGAGTGAGGAAACAGAATTTTCTCTTCATCGGTCAGCTGGGAAATCCCTTTGTGTCAGGAGTGAGGAGCTCTGCTTCCGAGGGCAGAAAGAGCTGTGCCAGGAGTGAGGAACCATGGAATATCCTGAGCTGGAAGAAACCACAGGATCATCCAGTTGAACTCCCAGCCCTGCACAGACACCCCAACAATCCCACCCTGTGCATCCCTGGGAGTGTTGTCCAAATGCTCCTGGCAGCCTTGGGGCTGTGACCATTCTCTGGGGAGCCTGTTCCAGTCCTGACCACCCTCTGGATCTACTGGGGCTCTTGTCACTGTGCTGCTCCTGCTCTGAGCAATGTGACCAAAAACCTCACAGAGAAGGATCACTCTCAGGCTGCAGAAACCCCACAAGGCAAAGGATGACTGCCTTTTTCCCCTGTCGTTGATCCAAACCTGTCAGGGAAAGCACAGAGCCTCCTCACAGGGCGTTCCCACTCCAGCTGCACAGCAGCAAACAGGAAACATCCACCTGTGCCAGGCTGAGGAGCATCAACCCCCAGCCACAGCCACACTCAGGGGGACAACAGCATTTATTGCAGCAGCTCGTGTCTCTCACTGAGCCCCTGCCCTGGCTGTACGTGCTGAGGAGCACGGCACTGCCAGCACAGCGGGGCTGGAGACAGCCATGGCACAGGAGGGAAGCACTGCCCTTTCTGCCTGGAGAGGCTGGCAGGATGCCCACGGGCTGGACTGGGGTGTGGGGGAGAGCCCAGGCTCCTGCTTCCATTTGTTATCCTTGCAGGGAGTCCCTGCAGGTACCTGTGGGTGGGGAAGAGCAGGGTGCACTGCTGACCTGATACAGCCCCATCCATCCATCCATCCATCCATCCATCCATCCATCCATCCATCCATCCCTCCAGGGCCTCAGGGATCTCTGCAGTGCTGCAGAGCAGCTCAGCTGAGGTGTGTCACTGGGCAGCTCACTGGGCCATGCTTGAGGTGTGGAGCTGAAATAAAACCCCAGAAGATGACATTTATTCCGTCACATGCACACCCAGGTCTGAGCTCCTTACCTGCAGCCGTGGGCTCCTGGAGAAATCCAGCTCAGATGGTATTTTCTGTGTGCCCATTTGTTGCACAGGTGTGAGGCAGGAATTACAGGACAGTGGGACTGTTGCACAAGTGCCCCCCGGCCCTGCCCTCCTGCTACATCATCATCATCACTAATATGCACATAACAGTCAATTAGCCCTCGGAGCGCTCTCGTGACCTCTGATCCCTGCTGTGTCCCCCGATCCATTAACAGGCCCTCAGCCCTTAGCTCTCAGTATGAATTGATGTAGCATCCATTCTCTTGCAGCAAAGAAACATGCGTCCTCATTCAGCTGTCCATTTCCACTTTCTGTTCCTTTGTCTTCCCCTTCTGTTCCCTGTGTTGCTAACCTGGTCACCACTTCTTGACCCCACATCCTTGTCCCTCCCAAGGGTGTTGTAATCCCAACCACTGCCAAAAAACTTTTACTTTTTTCCCCTTTACTCACATCTTATTTAGCAAAAAATGGTTTCCAGCAGTGTGGGAGCTTTGATCCCCTATTCAAGAAATCCTTGCAATGTGTTTTTAAAGGCTTTCTTTCTAAGGCAAATGAATTCTTCATAAAGGGGGAAATGGTGTGCTGGTTGGGCTCTGTTCATCTGAGGAAGACAAATGATCTGTTTTATTGCTTGAAAAGCATAACAGTCGAGTGTGTAGATTCGTGATTTATCTGTAATTAAGAATCCATTTGAACAGCATATTAATTACAGAGAGGAGAATTCATTTTGCTGAGTAGAAAAGTAAAACCAAAGTCCCTTGAATTAGAAAACAGTGTAAAACGCTTGAGGCTCATGTTTTGTGGGGCTCTGCATTACACCTACACTGGAACAGGACAACTCTAGGGCACATTTGAGTTTTTCCACTTCCAAGTTTTATCCCAGGGTCAGAGAAATAAAGTCCAGGGGCTCAGAGACCTTTCCCTGCTGGTGGCTCACATTGTGCAGCTCATGCTGCTCCTTTGCCTCAGGGCTGCAGCAGGACCCATCCCATCACCAGCAGCAGGGAAAAGGGAAATCCTCCAGGATTAAATGGTCCCTCGGCTGCTGGGGGGAGGCCAGTCCATGGCAGGAGGTGCAGGAACAATCAGAGATGCACTGGAGCAGGCAGAGAGATTTTCTCTGGATGCTGGGTGCGTTTTGAAGTGTTTGGGTGCATTGGTTCAGGACAGCAAGCTGTGACAGAGCCGTTCTGCTGGCTTTCCTGACTCACATCTCTGCCCCCACTGAACCTCTTCACGGGCTGGTGCCGATCTCCTGCGAGCACATCACGGACAGCGAGGGTCAGATGGGCTCAGCGCCACAGCGCCTGGCACAGGGACTGCCGTGGCTCCGTGTCCCTGCCCGCTAAAAGGGAGCTGGCACTGCCTGCCAACAGCCCTGCCTCGTCAGGCAAGCACTCTGCATTCCTCCGTGCGCTCCTCACACCCCACCACCAGCCCGGCCAAACCTCCGAGGCTTCCAGGGCAGATCTGTTTGCAGTCCGCAGGGAATGACAGTGCTGTCCCTTGTCACCTGTCCCGGCAGCACCAGGAGCACAGGGCAGCCGTGTACAGGCTGCTCCCGTGGGGAGCACAGCCCCACTGTGCTGCTGCTGCTGCTGGCTTTCCTGCTGACATTCCCTGCTGGTTCCTGCACATCCGGCCATCTGGCTGGACTGGCAGAACGAGTCTGGAAAGGAGCTGGTGCTCTTGTGCAACTGCACCTTACTGCATGCACTCTGAGAGACGTTTTTAGTCACTGCAATTGCTTGGTTACTTTTTGGTGTCCCTGGAGAGGCTGATCCTATATTTTCATAGCCAGCAGAACATCAGCTCCTTCACAGGGATGCCTCGGGGCTTCCTTAGCAATGCTTGCAGCCTCATCCATGCCCTGCTGTGAAGGAGGCTGCAGTTCACATGAAGAGACACTGCTAAAGCCTCGTGGCACCTGTGGATCCTCACGTGCAAGGAATTCCCTTACAAGCAGCTTTGAACTGTAAAATAATCACTCAGCCCAGTAAAACTGAATTGGTCATAAATGAACTTTGTCATGGTTCTGCTGGTTGCTTTGCTCCATAACAAGTCCATCACACACAAACACCACGTGCCTGACAGCAACAGGAGGGAAAAAAAGTATCTTCCAGGAGCTTCATTTGACATGACATCGCATTTTCCAGGAATTTAATGAGGCAGTCAGGGCACCTGGGGGAGCAAACACCCCACCCAGGGCTTCTCCAAGCAAGGTGAGGTCTGGCCAGGGACAGTCCCAGCCCCAGCCCAGCTGCTGCAGAGGCTGCTGTGAGAAGGTTTTGGATGGTATTTACCATCCAGAAAGGTATCCTCAGCCAGAGGTTAACTCAAAATCAGAGGAGGCTTTCTCCCCTCAAAGGTATGTGTAGCACCCATTACATTCTTAGCAACCCATCCTGCTTTCCCCCTTCCCAGATGCTGCTGCCCAGGGATGGGAAGTGACAGCACATGACACGCTGTTCAGCAACTTCATAAACTCACACCTCTGGGGAAAGTACCATCTGTTATTAATCATTTGTTCTACTCTCATTATTGACTTTCTTCTGTCTGCTCCATCACACTCTGCTCCATGGGAGTCACCTGCTCCATCTGTGTCTTCATTTGGATGTATCCTATGCCCTTTCCCCCGTTTTCTTTTTGGCTCAATCCCCTCTTCCTTCACCAGGTCCCTTTCTGGTGGGGTCAATTCTCAAAGCCTCCTTTTCCTGAGGTTTTCACTTACATTCTCTGCAGAGCTCTCTGGAGAGCAGCACTGACCCTGGACCACTTCACAAAGGGTTCTTCATACCCCAAGCTCCATCCCTACAGCCTGTGACTCTCTTACACCTGGTGCAGACACCAAGCCCCAAAAGGTATTGCCTCAGCTCAGCTGCAGCAGATCATCTAGTGCCCCTTGCTCCCTCCTGCTTCCCACTGGATTGTCCATTCCTCTGCAGGGCCAATTCAACCTGGTGCTGGATAACCCAGGGAAAGCTTAATCCATTAAGCAGGTCTAAATGGAGATGATCATTGCAAGGGACAGCAGGAGGGACATGCCACCAGCCTGGGTCCCTTTTGGCCTGACCTCTGCCAAAACACCACAGATAATCCCTGTGGAATTCACAGACCACACAGCAGCAAAGATTCAGAAGAAATGGTGTTTAATTATGGTATACATTAAATTAAATGTAATTCTGAATATTGGTCTCCAATTTCCTGATGACTTGTTCACCACAGGGCAACTCCCATCAGTCCCAGCAAGGGTGAGAGTCCCACTGTGCCACACAACTGGGTCAAAGAGCCTTTCTCAGCCCAGAGAAAGCCTCCAGTGCTCTC
Organism: Entomyzon cyanotis; assembly: GCA_024500445.1. Lineage (NCBI taxonomy): Eukaryota > Metazoa > Chordata > Aves > Passeriformes > Meliphagidae > Entomyzon > Entomyzon cyanotis. The sequence continues at coordinate 4,646,819 of JAKEPQ010000673.1, forward strand.
CTTAGCAGTGGTGATCTGTCCACGGGCACCTCTGCTGCTTTCCACCTCTTTAAATCCCTCTCAGCAGTTGGCAAATGCTGCAAAGTGAATGCAAAATCACCACAAGAGGGGAGCAGGTACGGAGGAGTTTGTGTCTCACAGAGGGCAGACGATGCCTTTAACAGCCTCCATGGCTTTGGGAGGTAGGATTTGGGCACCCAAACCCCAGCAGGGCTCTGGTGTGTTCTCAGCAGGTGACTGAGGGGCTGGATGTGCCCTCACCACAGAGCTGGGATCATTCAGCTGGAGATTTCACTGCAGACCTTTCCATCCAGGAGCTGCTGCCAGGTGAGACAGGGCAGCAGCTGCAGAGTTCACAGCACAGCCCACATCCCATCCATCATTCATCAGGGCACCACGAGGATGAGAGCACCAACAAGGGTCATCATCAGCTGCTGAAGGTGGAAAGCAGCCACTTGTACTGGCTGTTCACTGGACAGGAGATGAGGCAATAACCAGGCACCCAACCCCTTCGAGGGAGAAAAGAGAGTCTCTGAACCCCAGCTGGGGAGGGTCCCAGCAGAATTCCTTGCAGCCTCATTCCCTCTGCAGCAGCAAATGCTCCAGGCTCACCTGGAAGCTGCTGATGCTTCCCAGCAGCTGGATGTGTTCACCAGGCTGCCAAGTCCTTCCCCACCCCACCAGAGGCCACATTGGAGTCCCCAAAAGCAGGGAAGTCCACTGAGATTAATTTGTAGAGGCAGTTGTCCCCACATGGATCATCCAGGTCCTGCCAGGGCTCCACTCAGCTTGCCCTGTGCCCTTCCTTCACGTGGGATGTCACCCTGCAGTGGACACATGTCTGCCTGTCCTCCTGAGCCCAGTGCTGTCTGACCACTGTCCTTGCCAGGCCCAGGATTGGAATGAACTCATTTAAAGTAAAAAGAAAAATACAAAACCAAAACCATCCTCAGCTCTGACCTTTACCATAAAAAAAAAAGGAGAAAGAGAAGATATTCAGGACCAATATATACAGATGGGGGAATTGCACTTAATTACAGTAGTTTACATCCATTGGACAAAATTTACTTCTTTTTTATATAAATCTCTATGTATAGGAGTGGGGAGGGGGGAGGATGGAGCAGACTGTACCTATATTTACAGTTTAATTGGCTCAGTTCAACAACACATGCAATTCCTCCCTCCAAACGCCAAGTAACAGACCCCAGTCCCTCTCAGTCCGCCGAGTGGAGGAGTACAACTTAAATCTGATCCTTCTTCCCCTTCTGCCAGTTCCCAGCACAGCTCACTCCTCGTTCCTCGGGAGAGCCTCTTGGAAGGCAAACACTTCAGAAAAAAAATCCCCAAGACGCATCTTGGAAACACTGCACGGAGGGAAGGAGAGGCAGGTCCAGGATGTCCCCGGTGGCTCTGGGATGTCCCCGGTGGCTCTGGGATGTCCCCAGGAGGGTCACAGGGAGCCTCGAGCCCCAGCTCCGTGTTGAGCTCCTCGCTGCTGGGCTGTGCTCGGCCAGGCGACTCCCGGGCTGTGCGCGCGGCTCGCCGGCGGGATGGTGTGGAAAATAAGATCCCGGTGCTATGTGCAAAAGCAGCGAGGTGTGGAGCATCACCAGGCTTGCAGGGGACACTGGGGAGGGAGAGAGCAGCATGGTGAGTGCTGGGGAATGAGGCAGGAGGAGGAGGAGGCACTGCAAAGCGTTTGGAGGCATCACCTCCTGCATTCTCCGGGACCTTGGCGGTGCTGCACAAGCCCTGCTCGGCCCCAGGCTCTGCCCAGCACCCCCGAGGGGGAGGCAGTGGGAAAATACTTTCTGAGCCAGCTATTGCCACCCCCTCCCAAAAGCACTACTAATAAAAAAGGGCCTGTTTGTGCCCAGGCTGTTGCAGAGATTGTGCCACACAGCCCAGGAGCAGCCAGGCGTGAGGCTGAGCTCGGCTGGGGTGGCAGCAGGGCCAGGGGCTCATCGCTGTCCCCCAGCAGCTCTCATCTCCAGGGATGGAGCTGAGCAGCCCCACTGCCACATTCATCCCACTGCAAAGGCCCCTTCTCTATCCCTCTCCATCCCTAGGGTCCCCCCAGTGCCTGGTGGGCGGGGGACCAGGGGTGGGGGTGACCTTGCAGGCTGGAGCACACAGCAAACATCATCAGGCGGAGATAAGGAGACGCCAGGAGCCTCCCGTGACATGTCATTAGGGACTGGCTGTGGCTATCAGGTGTTTGCCAACGTAATAAACATGGTGGCTCGGCCTCAAGCGTTGTCAGAGGAACGGGGAGGTATTTGCCCCTTCCAGCTCTAGTAACAACATCTGATAAGAGACCCAGAGCAAGCGAGGGGAGAGCTGGGGGTGACCAGGGACCTCCCTCCAGCTCTGACCCCTGGCAGGATCCAGAGCAGCCACCTCCACCATGGAGCAGGTTTTGGGGTCTGGGTCTGGTGGGGGCTGCCTGCTTAATACTGAGGCAAAGGGTGGAGGAGTCAGGACACAGCCCCTGGTAGCCCCAGACAATGACAGAAACCCAAATCCCAAAAATTATTCAGGTATTTGAACAATGTGGGGAGTGAGCAGCATTTATGGGGCCCTCACGCTGCATCTGTCACACTTCATTCACCTCTGGCTAATGAAACCAGTGACCACCAAGAAAGAAATCCATGTCCAAAGATAAATTTTTCCAGCTTTAACTTGGGCATCGAATGGTTGGTAGGAAAAGAGACCCTGGGGTCCAGGAGGATTTGCTGTCAGGGACAGGGGTCAGATCCTGCCCTGGTGCTTGCAGGATGGATAACGGGGGGTGGGTTCCCCTTTGCTGCAGCAGGTGAAGGGTCCTGGCCCCATATCCCCCCTCCTGAGCTGTGACACCTCCTCCTGCTTTAATTAAAGTGCACAAACGTGATGGAGGCAGAGACCCCCGGGAGCCCCAGCGCTGGTCAGGGTAGGCTGATCAGGGATCAGCGGGGATGGCCGGGCGCTATCTCCCTGCCAGGGACATTTCCTGTGTCCCGAGGCTCCCCGGCCAGCCCGGCATCAAAGGCAGCCCAACTCGATTAATCAGGGGCAGTTCGGGCTGAGCGCGCAGCAGATGGGATGATAAAGCTGCACGGAGGAAATGGTGCTCGGAGGGGAGGCCGTGCCTGAATGGTCACCCTGAGACCTGCAAAGAGTGGGATCCCGGGGGGGTGGTGTTCATGACCCCTTCCCGAGCACCCCAAAACCCCCTTTGCAGCCCCAGCCCCTTCCTTCACCCTTGCCAGGGGTCTCACAGCAATCCCACCCCATGTTTACTCTGTGGTCATTGCAGACATTTTTTTTCCTGTCCCCTGTCAAACCTAGGGAAGAAAGTTTATCTGAATGCAAGTTCAAGGCTCTCTCTTATTTATCTAGCGATCAATAAGGGCCACATATTTCCCACAGTCCCCAGAGCTGGCTCTCAGAAAGGGACTATTGTCTAAGGAAAGCCTCACACACCTGATTTGAACCAGGATAAGTCCGGCCTGACACCTGCAGTGGGCAGGTGATAAAGGTTTATGGGCTGGGGGAAGCTGGGGAGCAGTGGACTCCTCTTGACTCCAACCAGGGTTGATCCCCCTGGACACTGGTTGGACCTTCTCACCCCAGCAGGATGCTCCCACTCTCATGGAGCTGCCCCAGGGATGAGCAGGGCCTGGCTGGTACCACCAAGTGTTAGACAAAATGCCCAAATCCCCACCATGCCAGCTGCCAGCAGTTTTGGAGCTCATGGAGAGGCTGGGATGGGATTCTCAGCTCTGGAGGGCTCATCCCCAGCTTCCCATGAGCGCAGGAAAGGCAGCAGGACAGAGTCTCTGCTACTCCCAGCTCCAGCCCCATATCCAGAGGGGCAAAAGCTCCACTCCACCTTCACACCCCCACCCTGTGCCCCCCCAGCACCCCTGTGGGGTCATTACCTGCTTACTGGAAGACATGTTGGTGAGTGTGCTGATGCTGCTGGTGTCTGTCACCACCATGGCCGAGGGGAAGCGGGACGTGTGGGAATACTGGGGAGGCTCCTGTTTGTGTGCATACACTGCGGAGAGGAGGGGACAGGTCAGGGAAAAGCCACCCCCAGCCCTCCCCTGGGGACAGCAGCTGAGAACTGCCCTATGGAAGATCCAGGGATGCTGTGTGGGAATGGGCAGCATGGAGACAGGGAGGAGATAAAACAAGCCATGGGAAGAAGCACTGCTTGGCTCCACAGCACTGTGTTCTCAGGCAGCAGCTCACCCACAGGAGCTCATGGGGACTGAGAGGCTACGGCTGAACCAGCCAGGTGGAGTGGGGGAAGGCAGGGACGAGGCTGGATGTGACCATCCCGCACCACTGAGCATCCCATGGGCTGGAACCACGGCAGAGAGGCAGCAGCCGAGGGCGCCAGCTTGGGCAGGGCAGAGCAGGAGGAGAGCACAAGCTGATCTCCCATCTGAATTCATTCCCAGGGCCCTCTGCAGCTCCCCCCGACCCTTACTGTGTGAGTTCTGCAGCTGGGTCACGGTGGCCATGAAGGGCTGCTGTGTCATATGGCCAGGGGATTGCTGCATCAGGGGCTGCTGGTGGGGGCTGTGCAGCTGCTGGGAGAACTGCACGGGCTGCAGGGCCGCCAGGCTGCCAGCCACGCTGTTGATGACAGGGACACTCTGAGCCTGCGACGTGTTCAGACCTGGGAGCAGGGAGAGAGCAGAGCAGGGATGTCAGCACCGGCAGCAGGCAGTGTCCCCTCCGTGTCCCAGGGCAGGGGACAGAGGTGAACTCGGGGCACACTTACTCTGGGCGATGGCCATGACTCCCGAGAGCGGCGTCATGATGAGGTTCTGGGACTGCTGCGGGTTGTGGTGGGACAGGCTGTGGATGTTGGTCAGGGTGCTCACCGGGGGCAGCCCACCCCCTGACACCGAGATCTGCGGGGAGCAAGGCACAGGCACCGTCAGAGCACAGCCACGGGGTGCTGCCAGCCCCCTCCTCCCCTTCGTGGGAAGACCAGGGGATCAGCAGAGCCCCCTCCTCAGAGGGGAGCAGCCTGCCGTGTCACTGGGGCTTCAGCACCAACAGCCCCAGGGTGACCCCAACCCCAGCACCTCAACTTGGCGTTAATATACAGCAAAGCAGCACTGGGGAAGGACTTGGCTGGCACTGGCTTCCAGCTCCACTGGAGCATGGCACCGGGACACAGCACATCCCAAGCCTTTGCCATTTTGTCCCCCAAGTCCAAGCTCCAGTCCTCGGGGACAGCTGAGGACTCTCAACATTCATTAACTTAGGGGAAAGTGGGACATATAAATTCAGGAAGGTGAGGAAAAATGACAGAATGCAGACTAAAAGGGCGTCATGGTGTTGATCTTAGTCACCAATCTGGCAGGATGCTGGTGAGACAGGGAGGGCGTGCACAGCTAGAGCAGTGCTCAGGGTTTTGGGCCAAAGTTTAGGGATCAGACAAAGGCAGTTGGCATGTGCTGTGAGGTCCCCAGGACACAAAAATGCTTTATTTCTTTAATTGCTGCACCTTCCCCTAATCTCTCTCAGTAGCCCTCTTGCACTGAGTGACCTCAATCCCAACCCAGAGCCATCCCTGTGGCACTTCAGGTGACATTTCTGGACACCAGCTCCGAGCACCTTGTTTATTTTGCACATGTGAGCTGCAGATAGCAATTGAAACAAATCCATCAATAAATTCCAAAGCCCGGGAGTGACTCACATTTCCTGATCCGGTATTTTCCACTTTCAAAGTCCCTTCAAGGCCGGGTTACACCACACTCGGCTGCACAAGTCAAACAGCTCCCGGCAAGCACACGCTGCTCGCCTGCAGCCCCAGCTCCTCTCACGGGCTGTTTAGCCCCAGAGTGCTGCACCTGGATTGTGCATGACTGGAAAAGACCCTCCAGGCTCTGGACCCTCAGGGTAGACCCTCTGGCACTAACACAGCTAAGGCAAACACTGGAGCATGAAAGAGTGAGCCACCAAAGGTTTCTGGAGCCTCAGTAATGCTCTTTCCTGAAAGACGCAGCAACTTCCTTGGCAGTTCCTTGTTTCATGTGGGGCATTAAAGGCACATGTTTACTTACTAGAAACCACAGCCTACAGCATATTTCTATTAAATCACTTGCAAGCACCAGCTAGCCCTGCCTGGAGATCAGAGATAAGCTGGCAGAGCCGCAGTCCCGTGCGCTCCCCACGGCGCTGGGCAGAGCGGAGAGCTCAGCAGGGCTCTTCTGCTGCACTTTCCCAAGTGGCTTTCCCCTGTTTAATCTGCTCCCTTTCCTTCTCCCGTGCTGCCCAGCCCCTTCCAGGGGTCTCTGCTGCTGGTCCCAGGGGCTGGCAGGGGGTGCTGGCATCACCTCGCCCTCGGGGACCCCTGCCAGGCTGCCACTGCCACTTTTATCCCTGACTCATTTTATGGCTTCCAGACTGAGGGTTATGAGGCTCAACACACCCATGGGGCAATCTGGGCGTGCTGGGGCAGAGGGATTGGGCTGGAGGGGCTGGGGTGTCACTCTGCAGTGTCCCCCCAGTTTGGCAGGGAACACTTGGCTTCGCAGGGTGAGCACCAGAGGCTGAGGGGCTGCACAGAGACTCTCTCCAAAAAAAAAGGAAAGGCACAGTGAAACGGTGCCACAGCTGAGGGAGGGGACAGGGAGCCCCTCCATGGCCACCCAGCTTCACCAGCAGACTGACAGCATGGCCCAGGAGGGACAACCCTCTGAAAATGGAAGTGAAAACCGGGGAAGAACCGGCTTGGCCCCGTCACCCAGTGCCATGTTTGACTTTCGATTTCAGCAGGAAAAAACTCCTCCCGGAAAAGCAGCAGCTGCACGCAAAGCTCTGCCAGCCTGCTCCAGGGACAGGCTGTGCTCTGCTATCACATCCCATCCCGTCCTGGCCCAAACCCCTGCCTCCTTGCCCTGCTCCTTCCCCCACTCCTCAAGGGCTTTGCACCAGGAAGGGTCACCCTGAGTGCTCAGCCCTGCCGTGGCCCTGCAGCACCAGCACGGGGAGGTGTGTGGCACCACAGGGATGCTGATGTCCCATCACCACTCCTGCCGTGCTGATGTTAGCAGCTCTGCCAGTAAAATGGCTCCATCAAAGTCCCAAAGGCATGGCAAAGGGGATGGGAAGAGGCAGGAGCTGAGCCAGCATGAGCAGCTTCAGTCCCCTGGGTGACACCCTGTGACAAGAAGGTCCCTTCTAGCAAGGAAAGCTCTTCCCCACCGAAACCCCAAACTTGGGAAAGCTCAGGGAAAAAGTAATGAATGAGTATTTTATCGATACCATGTCAAGAGAAAGCAAACAGTGATCCACCCAGCGCGTTCAGCCTGCGATCAATGAACCCCTGGGCTCTGCCAGCTCCATCTCGGAAAACACTCCGTGTCCCCCCGGGAGCGCCGCCTCGGAGGCGGGCGGTGGGGACAGTGGCACCCTCGTCCCCCACAATGCCCCATTGTTCAGCTGGGCCGCGTGTGAAACCCGGGGAAAGCGTGTTTGCTCTGCCCGCTGGGCCCTCTTATCTTATCAGCGCCGCCGCCACAATGGGCCAGGTGTACTCACCATCTTACCGTCGGGAGAGAGCAAACCGTGGCCCGGGTCCAGGCCGGCCGGGGAGACCTGCTGCAGGACAGCCTGGCTGGTGGTGACCATGGCAGCGCTGCCGTGGTGGCTGATGGCCCCCGAGGATGCTGCCTCGCCGCTGGGCGCCTGGCTGTAGCGCACTCCTGCAAAACACCGCGGCATTGGCGTCACCCACGGGCACCCGAGAGGGGACAAAGGGCTGTGCCACCCCCTCGGAAAGGTCCCTGCCAGGGGACCCTGCAGCCCTCCCACGGCGCGTGGCACAAGGGTGCAGATGTGGACCAGCTGTGCCCAGCTCAGATCCATGGCTCCCGCTGTGCTCTCAAGCCCTTCTGCATCCAATTCCCTCTGGACATCTTCTCCTCAAGTGTATGATTAACAGGGCAGCGAGGGACCAGACACACACCAACCCCAGAGCAGACCCCAGCCCTCCACTGCCCTGCAGGGAAATCTGGCTCCAGCACAGGTCTTCTATATAGATATATTTAATTTGGCTAGAGCACTCCGCACTGATAACCATATGATCAGCCATGTGTCATGGAAAGGCATCTACAGATCACAAATAATTAACTCAGGAAAACCCATGGGAAACAAAAGTGTCTTTTACGGGGCTGCCTTGACAGCTACGGTAAAAAGCCATTTATTAGGAGGAGTCCAGCCCTGTGCTCCCAGCCAAGTTCACTGAACTGCCCTGGGATCGAAGCAGTGGATGATGGACAGACAAATCACAGCTCTCCTGAGGAAGAAACCCATGGTGGTAAAGCCCACTTTGTCAGTCACCATGAGCAACAGCCACCCATCACCCCCAGCCCCTGCACGAGGACAGTGGGGACAGCTCCTCAAAATGACCATCACAGGGAGGTTCAGCCCATGGCTGGCCTGGTGAAGAATGCTCTAAGGACTATGCAAAAATTAATCTCTGAACCAAGGAAAAGCAAAGAAATTATAACTGGAGCTTTCCACCAGCTCCAAAATCATCTGCCCAGGCACAGAGGGCCACCCACACCCTCCACCAAACCACAACACAGTCACTCCGTAATCACCTCTGAATTTTCCCCATCAGCTGGTTAAACACATCCCACAGATAGGAATCTCCTCACCATGTCTGGTTCCTGATCATTTCCCAGCAAACCCCTTTATCCCTGATAATAAAAGAATGTCCTCTGGCAGGTGGATATTTGCCGGCCCGAGTGGACGTCCCTGCCGTGAACAGGGTAAACATTACTCAACCAGGGCACTGTCACACACATTCTTCCCGTGGCCCCAGCCCCGAGCAGAGGGTGCTTCACTCTGGGCCGGGATCCCAGCACTGCTTAAACAATGGGAGGGGAGATAAAATGAAGCCCTTTCTTCTGGGCGCGATCTGAAAGATAGGTGAGAGCGCAGACGTCTCCTCCCGGAGAGGAAATCAGAGTTTCTGCTGTCTTCAAACTCTTTTGGGTTGAGGCAGGACCAAAAAAAAGTCAATTTTAAATGCAAGATCATGCCCTATCCAGCTGAGGGGGTGGTAATGCATGAGCCAAGGCACCCAAAGCTGTGAAGTTGGCTTTAAAACACACAAGAGGTTAAATGCTGATTTTCAAGCTTTTCCTTGCAACCCCAAGGACAAGACTGTGATTGTTTGAGGAACAATAACCAGCGCCGAGATTCCGAGATAGGCTGGGGACTGAGATTTTGGGTCTCCAGATAAAACCACTGAAGACTCTGTGTCTTGATGAAGAGTCTTGATGAAGATTAACTCTCCTGAGGAGAGCAAGGTTGGGCTCTGGGGCTGGTGACAGTGGTGCCACTTTGCAGCCCCACCAAGGACCCTGCTGAGAAACCGTTTGCTGGGCAGGGAAAAACCTTCTGCCAGGGCTTCCTTTAGGAATCATCTATCCTCACTGGGTTCTCCCTCTTTCTAGAATAGGAGGGGTGTTGTTATTTATGTGTCCCCAGGGCTGGGCTGGATTTTGGCAGCTCAGATCATCAGTATCCGGAAGTCACCACAAGGCATTGTCGCTGTTGTCACTGCTGTGACACACGGAGCTCCCTGGTGATGGTGGTGCCTTTCCAGGCCTCCCTCAATCACTGAACCCTGGGATTCAGCCCTCCCCTGGCATCACAGCCACCAGGACCTCCCCACAAACCCCAAACCTGGGGGGAATGCACAGGTACAGCTCCAGCTGCTTGCACCAGGATCCTCCCAGAGCGAGCTGGGGGCTTTGGCATGCAGGGTTTGTGAGCTGGGGCTCAGACAGCCCTCAGAGCCTCACAGAACAGTTCTCCTGCTGCTCTCCTGTGCCTCCACAGCTGGAAGCAGCCCTTGTGCAAAGGGATTTATTCCCTCTCAGTCTGTTCCTGCGGCTGCTCAGGAGAGGAGCCTGGATGGGGATCACTGGGAATGGTCTGGCCATGGAGCCTTCCCTCCTCAAGGCTTTTTTTTTTTACTGGAGCTACAGCCATAATATAAAAGTCTGTTTATGGGATGGGCCATTGTGTGGCCCCTGAGCTGCACAGCCCATGAAATGTTTTACTGCTTTCCCCTGCCCCAGACGAGCAGCAGGGTCCAGCTCCCATAGCCTTAACCCTGTTCCAGCCAACGGATGGGGACAGCAGTGTGACAGCCCCAGGACAGGCAGGTCCTGTGCACCCACTGACAGTCCCAGCACCTCCTGACTTCTCTGGGGTGCCCAATCCATCTTCCTGACTCAGCTTTTGGGGTGGGGGGGTCAGTGGGGGGAGTTTAGGGCAACATTCAGTCTCTATTGCTTTCATTGCAGCCTCGTGCCATTTTCTCAGAACACACCAGTCCTGTGCCTTTGGCAAGCACAATGAAAAGCAGTTTGGTTCTGCTCTGCTTTAAGTCATGTTGATATAAATAAATTCCATTTAAAAGGAAAAAAGCTCACTGTACTTTTAACTGTCTTTCCCATGCCTTTCCCATGCTGCTGCTGACCCACAGCACATCCCCACCTCCAGGGTCTGCCACTTCCCCAGCTCCAGCCTGCACTTCTGCCCAGACCTTCACCGGTGTCCTGCACATCACCAACACGGCCAAACCCCAAAACAGACCCCAAAAAATCACTGGTGATCTTGTGGCAGGGGTGATTCAACTCTGGCTCTGTCTGACTCCCCAGGATGCAGCCACCAGTGTGGACCAGAGTGTGAAAGTGGGGTGAGAAAGGCAAAGTGTAATTTTTGGGGTCATGCTGGTCTCAGTGATGCTCCACCCATTGACACCGTGGACAGGCAGGTCGCTGATGGCATGGTTTCACCCTCCCAAAATTCAGGTCCAGGCAGCACCAAGGGCAGCTCTGATTTTTGGGCTGCCACTCAAATTGTCCCTAAAGTGTTAATCTTGCTCAGTTACAGAGGTGCATAGTTTATATCCATTATAAACCCGTTTATGGGGACTAGACCCTCCCATTTCGCTGCTGTCATAAAGTTCTAATTACCCCCATAAAACAGGGAAAAGCTCCTAACAGTGCACTGTACCCACCGAGCCCCACAATGCGCCCGACAGTAAAATATTACAACTGCTGGCACTGGGTCCCAGTCAGAACCAGCACCCCGAGGAACACCAGGAAGGATCCAGGTATAAACCAGGGTGCCCCAGAGAGAGGGTTTGCTGATGGGCTCCTCATTAAAGAAAAGTTAAAGCACTTAAATAGCCCCTTGGGTTTTAGGAGGAATCTCAGGGGTGGTGAGTGAAATAACCATGGGGTTATTTTTATGTTTATCTCCATCTGTAGAGATACCTAAATGTATGTATACACAAGTAATGCATTAAAAAATATATATATATACACATATATGTATATAAATGTGATTGCTGATATTTGCAGAGCAGGGATGGATGGATGGATGGATGGATGGATGGATGGATGATGGATGGATGGATGAATGGAAGGAGGGATGGATGGATGGATGGATGGATGGGTCACACCCTGACCCCACGGGTGTGGAGCCCCCCAGGCCAGGCTGGAGGGGATGCTGTGGGGTCACTTTGTGCCCTGGGGCGGCCCTTTGTATGCAGGGAGGAGCAGGGGGCAGGCGGTGCTTCCCCTAATCTCATCAATGCCCTGATTGTCTTCGGGGCTCTTGAAGATAAAAATGGCATAAGCCAGAGTCTACGGCATGGCACCAAGATAAAGCCCCGAGTGACCTTCAAATCAAACAGGGAGCCAAGATCGCTGATAAAACCCAGAGTAAGGGAAAAGTCCAGCCTCTGAGAGAAGCCTCTGAGATAGAAAGGCTTTGAGTATTTACCTCCAAATAGTTAAAAACTACAGCTCGAGGCTTGACAGATGAGTCCCCAAGAAGAGGCTGGAGGATGTTTGACTTTTACAGCTCTCATCCCTGCCCCGCTGTCATTCCGCCTTTTGCAAGACCCCATTGATGTCCCAAGGAGAGGTGATCCCTTTGTCCACGGGCACGGCAGAGGTTTGCAGCTGCCCCGCAGCTCCATCCAGCCCCATCGTTTCCTGCCGGGACGTCACGGGGCGGGCAGGGCAGGGACAGTGTCCCAGCGCCGTCATTAAGCTGTTAAGGCATTGAGCAGCCCAGACGCCGCCGTATCGGGGCAAGGACAGTTCAAATCCCAGCATGGACAGCCAGGATGGGGTCAGCCAGGCAGCGGGGCCAGCGCTGAGTGTGCCCCACCAGGAGTGGACCCCAAACAGCCCTTGGAGGAGGTTCCAGCAGCGATGGACCTGGGGATGTTTTAGGAGCTGGAAGCCTGTGGGTTTTGGGAGCTGGAAGCCTGCTGGATCCAGCTTGGTCCAAGCACCCTGAAGCAACCATGGCTGAGCTCCATCCCTGCCCGTTGCCCCCAAATCAGCCCTAAAACCCCGCAGCGATGTCCATCTCCTTCTCAGAAAGGCCAATGGATACGAGCACCGACAGCCAAGAAATTCCCGCATCCGAGCCCTCCTGACCTTTCCAGAGGGGCTCTTCTCCACAGCCATCACTCCTGCCCGCTCTAAAGCCCCTCGGAATGGGCTGTCATCGGCCCTATAGGCACGGCCGGCCCCTGCTGGCACCGCTCCGACGGCAAAATAAAGGTTTGGGCTTAACGGCCCTCCAGCCCCGAGATAAATGCCCGCGGTTACAGTAATTGCTGTCCCCTAAGAGAAGAAAACAAAGGCTCTCGGGGGTGTCCCATGTGCGCTGGCAGGCCGGGGGCACATCAAAGGCAGCGGGGTTCGTTCAAAGCCCCGGCTTAATTGTCAATTAAGCATGCACGGGGGACAACGCCGTGACAATGCGGGGCTGCATGCTGGTGGGGCATTGTAAAGCCCGCCGCGACACCGAAAACAGCTGATTCTGCTGACAATGTGCTTGTAGGGCACCTTGTAAGCAATCAGCCGCTGACAGGAGGGCAAATCCTCCCCGTCCCCGCCATTGTGCGGGGCATTCCTGGGGCAGGGTCACATTTTGGTCACCGCTGGCTGTCCCCGGGATGCTGCCGGTTCCTCCCAGGGCAGGGAGCTGCCCACCCACACCCCGCTACCCCTCGGGGGCTGCAATGGGCTGCTAACACCGAGATCTGCTGTCCAGCCACCTGCTGGCAGCGTCCCCAGCCCCGAGCCTCCTGTCCCCAGGCACCTTGCCCTTCCCGCAGGGACTCTCCGCCACACGGGCTCCTTTTGATTTGCCTTTGTAACGAGCTGGGTGTGTTACAGCCAGGCAGGGTCATTTCCAGGCGGTTCCAGCCTCCCCGGCCGGGCTGTGCCGGTGCCGGGCTTGTGTCCGAGAGGGACGTGGGGCAGGCAGGACACATCCCCCGCACTGACCACCCGCCACCGAGCCCCTTGTCTGTCCCCCCTGCCTGTCCCCCGCGTCTGTCCCTCCTGCCGGGGGCTGCAGAGGGCAGGTAAGGGACAATGGGGATTGTTCTCCCAACAATGCCTCTCACCCCTGCCTGCCCTGAAGAGCCCCCCGGGTGTGCAGCCCCCTCCCCGGGTGTTATCTCCCGGGAGTTTTTGGGGGTCTGCTCTGCGCAGCCCTCACTGGGCACGGCGGGGCTGGACTGTGGTGTGGAGAGGAGGAGGTTGGGGTGAGCCTGCACTCCCCAGCAGCTTTCTTCATCCACATCCCTCCACTCTGGCACGGGAATGGTGCAGTCATGCACCAGCCTGGGGTATCTGCAGCCCTGCAGTGAGGGCAGGACACACTGCCACACCTTCCCACGGGCATTGCCTCCAATGGGAATAATAAAAACTAAAACCAGTGCTCCCCAGCGGGCTGCATCCACAGCCCCGGCATGGTACAACATGGCAGCACAGGGCAGCTCCCCCTGCCCTGCTGGGCACAGCCTCTCCCAGCCCAGCCGAGCCCACACGGAACTCCCCTGAGTTAAACCAATCAAGCAAACACTGATTTATCCTCGGCATGACGGAAATCCAGCCCTCGCCATGTGGCTCTCCTGGCCACAACACTGCAGTGACAGCACGTGCTCCTCTCCATCACCATCCCTCCCTGAGGACCAGGCTGAGCATCCTCTCCCTCCACGCACAGCCCCGTGGGCTCAGCATCCCCATCCCCAGCCACGCTCTGCCATCACCCCCGAGCACCCTGGGCGAGGCTCACCTGGCATTTTGCTGGGCGGGGAGGCGCTGGGCTGGTTGTGGTGTGGGGAGCCGTGGGACAGCAGCAGGTTCATGCTGTGAGGGGGCTGCCCCGAGCTGTAGGCATCCATGGCCAGCTTCTGGCGGAAAGCCTCCTCCTTCCGCCGGTTGGCAAACCAGTTGTAGACACGGACCTCTGTGACCAGGTTGGAGCCCAGCCCGTGTGCCTTGGAGGGGGACACTCCTCGCTGCAGACACTCAGCCCTGTGTGTGCAAGGGGACACGTTGGAGCAAGGGTGCTGCTGGGGGCAAGCAGGGGCCTGGGGATGGCAGCAGATCTGGGGGAGTTTCAGCCCTTCCAACAATCCTACCTGCTCCCTTCAGCTACAGCCCTGCTGTAAAATCCATCCCCACTCCCTCTGATATTGCTGGAACACTGCAGCATCCCTGCCCTATCATCCCCATTGCACACCTGTATCACCCTGGCAGCATCCCCATCACATCCCTGCCCAAGCACGAAGCTCACTCTGCCCCAGACATCACCCAGATGGGGAAAACACGGCAAGAAGAGGCCTGGCAGCTCAGCAAAGCTGTGCCATGAGTGGCAAGCCGGGAGCCTGGCATCTCCAGCAGCTTTCGGAAGGAAGGCTGAGGCTGTGGGGCAGCACAGGCTGCGTGGGGCAGCTGTTACCTGTTGCACTCCTCCACCAGAGTCTCTCTCTCCTCCTTGCTGGGGTTCTTCTGGCGCTCGTAGGCTTGGTACAAGATTTGCTGGGAGGCCGGCCCCCACTTGAACCGATTGCGCCGCATCTTCTTGCTGGGCGTTTCGGAGCAGGCGTCGTCGAGCTGGGCAGCCCCCTGGTTCTGCTGATTGAACTCTGGAAAGAGAAACAGCAGCTGATCCTGACTGCCTTTGTCTGTCATATTTCCACAACCCTGGACTGTCTGGTTGAACTCTGAAAGAGAAAGGAGCAGACGTGAGCTGGCCTGTAGCCGCCGCTCGGAGTCACTGTCCCGCGCAGAGGTGTCCCCCGTGTCCCCTCCCGCAGCACCCCAAACCCACGGCAGGCTCTGGAGCAAGCCGGGTGCTCCCTGCCACCCATCCCAGCCCACTGCCACCCCTGTTTAATGGGGAGGCATGTGCAGGGCATGCGGATGGCCATGCATATTCATGGGCAGGGCCTCTGCCAGCCCGCACTTGTTTCGGGAGGATTTTTCCGAGCAAGGAGCTGGGCAGGAGGACTGCAAAGCCCCCCGAGAGGGTGCCCCTCTGTGCTGGCCCAGAGCTGCCCTCCCACTGCCATCCCAGCGTGGTGGGACGCCAGCCCTGTGCCCGGGGCGGGCAGCACCAGAGGTGACCTTCGGCGGCCGCCGCAGCCCCAGCGCTTGTCACCGCGGCAGTAAAGGGAGATTAATGGGAGGGTTTTATTATTCCCAGTTTTGCAGGGGAATTCTCCCTCTTTTTATAATGGCTTTTCCCCCCGTGACGGGGGGGAAACGCAGGGCAAGGCTGGAGCAGGCTCTGTTTGCTCTAACGTCTCAAGGTGTGTTTTCAGAGCAATGGTATTTGGTGCTGAACCTTTTTCTGCACTTCCCGTCTGCTGGATATTGCATCCTTTGGGAGGAGGGAGGCAGAGCCCTTTCTGGGGGGTGTCAATGCCACTCGGGGCTGCTGTGAGCAGTACAGGACAGACCCCAGGGCAGGGAAGGGCAGGAGAGGGGAGCAAAGGAACAGCCTGTGTGCTTGGTCAAAATCATCTGCATTTTAGACAGCACAGACTGCCCCAAACCCTGCTACAGACAGCTGCAATTCAGGGGTTTTTAATTTTCTCTCTCTACATTTTTTGCACTTAGTTGAAGAAAATGAGCAGCCTGAGAAATTACGAGGAGAAGGGGTAAAGGTGGGAAAGGCACCTAATTGTGAATCATTATTGATTCTTTCCCAGATCTCACAAATAGAAATACCCAGAAATTCAGCTGTGTGGCTGAGCTGGGGGGAGCCCTGTCACCAAGAGGGGCTCTCACCCAGTTTTGCTGAGCCTTAAATTCACTTTACTTGGAAAACTGTTCTGGGGAGATGCTACACAGCTGTAGTCTGGGGGGCTGTGGTGGCACCCACGGGCAGGACAGGGATTTAGGGACCTCCTGTCCCCCCTGCCATCCCCACAGGCGAGCACTGCCGCAGGTACTTACGCCGGAGGATCTCCCGCTGCTTGCGGACGTACCACGTGTACAGGGCAGCTCTCTTCTGGGTCTTCATGGGGGTGCCCTTGTTGAGGTGCTGGGACAGGTGGGACTGGTTGAGGCCGGTGACATCCACCACCTCCCGCTGCGGGATGTTGTGCTGCTGCATGTAGCACTTGATCATCTTCGCTGCCCGCCAAGGGTCCTCGCTGTGGGCAGGGAAACCAAGGGTTAATACCCACTGCCAGGGAAAAGCCCCCAGTATTTGCTTCTTCCCATGATGGAAACCCATCATTATTATTATTATTATTGTTGTTATTATTATTATTATTATTATTATTATAAGGAAGGACACAAGATCCTTTGAGCAGATTTTTTCCGCAGTCCCTCAGAACAGCCCTGTCCTACTCCAGGGCTCACACCCACCCCAGACTGTTCCCCCGGGAGGGGGAAGCAAAAAGGATCCTGATGGGACATGCCAGGGTCTCATTAATGCCAGTAAAGCACCTCCAGACCCTCCAGGAGAAGCACAGCCCATCCAGGAACTGCTGCCATTACGTTCACCCCGATTTCTCCCTCGGAAGATACGAACACACAGTGGGATGGATTTGGGATGCCCATCCTGGTCTCTTAATGAAGAAAGAGGAGCTCCTGACTTGGAGGATGGGGATGCTTTTCCTGCCCCTGCTCAGGGTGCAGCACCTGCACTGTGCCCTGTGTCCCCAGGATTGCCACTGGCTGGCAGGGACCCCTGCAAGGCCACCAAATGCCAGCCGCCGCGCTTGCCGTGCAGCTTCTCCCTTCCATTCCCACAGGGATAAAGATCTAAAAATCCCAATATTCACCTACAAGAGACCCTGTTCCCTCACTCCCACAGCTGTGCACAGCTGTATGCAAAAGGCTGAGAAGCCAAGGTCAAACCAGGCACACAAACCCCGATGAGTCCCCGAATGCAAAACCGAAACCAAAGCCCCCAAAATTTTTAAGTCATTTCTGATTATTATTAAACACTTGAATTTGGCTCCTGTAGGATCCATGTGTAAATGGCTCTTCGCTAAATCACACCACTGTACTATCCTTGAGGTAGCTGACACTGATTTAGGGAACAAATAAAATTACAGCTGAAAATCCAAATGCTGTCCGTGGTCTTTAGCTCTATCAAATGCCCAATGTGACAGCAGAGGAACAGAACACACCTGTGCTGCATCCCAGATCCCTGGATTTATTCTGGGCTAAAAGGCAGCATTTTAACACTGAAAAATCATTGTGAGCCCAGAGCTGGTCACAGTCCTGCACTCAAATAATGCGATATCCCAACGCCACTCTTGGAACAACCATCCGACTGCTTTCCCAATTCATTACTTATTTTGGATCCTTCAACTTGTCAAGTGGGGAAAAAAAAAATCCAACAAGTAGATTTCTTACTTTTTGTCCTGAATGCAGCTTGAAAACAAAGCTGGTTGGATCCACAGCAAAGGAAGCAGAGCAGAGCCAACCTGGCTTTGTCACCCGCCGGCCGCTGTGCCCAACTGAGGGGCTCAGGCAGACCTTTGTCACAAGCAGTTCATGTCACCTCACTGATCGCACTAATCACTGATTAATAATAAGTTAATGAAACAGAGCTCATTATCATTTCTAAGAGTGGTTTGGTTCACAACCGAGCCCAGGGCAGCGTTTTCTCAGAGTGAAACCATGAGCCAGTGGAACAGAGCACTCTTGGAAAATGTCAAACGAGTGACTCGGGGGCTACCGATGAGATTTTGGAATTCAAATAAAATTCGGCAGCATTTTGGCTGGAAAAATATCTGAGAATTAGTAAAAAAAATTCCCGGAATTTCCCTCCATTTAATTATTTTTAAAAAGGCTTCACCTTGACATTTCCAACGTGTTTCACACTTACACTTTCAAAACAATTATTCAGCTCTTAATTTCTGAGCAGTGATTTTTCCTTTACAAACCAACTTGACCGTATTCAAAAGGGTTAAACAACCTGAAACCAAACCCAAACATTTCGTTTCATGTTAAACAAAATGTTTGGACTTGAACCAAAATGAAACGTTTGGGTGTTTGTTTGGCCTCTTTTTTTCCTTTCTTTTTTGGTTAACCTAAAAAGCCAGAGAGGAAAACCTTTTAAGTCAACACCAGCCCTTTTTCTTTGATTCTGTCACCAAAATGAAATAAAACAAACACTAATTGTCCAATCTTCAACAGGACTTTACTTACAAACAAAACCAAAACCCCGACCCAACCCAGAAGTGTTTTCTAACACTGGAAAACCAGTTTATAGCCCTGGCTCCGCTGTCCTTCTCCACCAAAATCATGGAAAGGTGTGTTTTTCTTGCACGAAATAATCCCCACAAAGCCTGGCTGCCAACGCTGCCCGAGAAAGGTGAAATTTCCCCATTCAGCCTCACACGCAGGCAGGGGGCAAAGCCTGTTCCTCTTCCTAGGGACTCGCGGAGCAGCTCACCCATTTTGTCAGCCTCCAAACCAGGTAAATACACTCCACATCCTCGGAGAAATATGCCAAGAATTTATACAGATGGATTATAAACCCGGCTCCCTGCAGAAATGACGTCCCTGGTCAGCATCTCCCTGCACACCGAGGATTCGGCTGCACCCTCCACACCCCACATTTCGGGGTGGCCTTGCCTGGTCCCCAGGGCTGGTGGCTTTCCTGAGGTCCCCAGCCCACGGATGGGATCTGGGTGCTCCTGAGATATACCATTTGCCAGATGGGGTCTGGGTGAGCCCTGGCAGGTGGGATGGGGCAGGGAGGGAGCCATGGGGTGTCTCTCGCAGAGCTGGGCTCTCCGTGCCACCAGCCAGGGGGACACCGCGGGGACAGCAGCACCCACCACGCCATGGGTGGGCAGCACAGCCCAGACCACGGTCCTGGAAAGCTGCAGGGCTGAGCAAGGATGTGGGAATAACCTGAGAGTGAGCCTGCTGTGGGGTTGGGACAGCAGAGGAGCAGAAGAAGAGGGGTTCAGCCCCCAAGCATGGCTGCAGTCGGTGTCTCCCGGCTCCCCTACCCACTCCCTCTCCAAGTACAAAGGCCTCTCTCAGAGCAAACACGAGCTCTTTGCAAAGGCTCCTCAGGGACATGTGCCCGCTCTTGTTTGCACCAAAGGCAAACTTTGCACACAAACACCTGCGGGAGCACAGTGGTCCCGCGGCTCAGCCTGCTCGGCACCCCCGGCTACCCCGGGCATGGATGTGGCCAGCGAGGAGGGCGCAGGGGACAGCGGGAGCACCCCGGGGTGCAGAGGGGAAGGAACCCAGCGGGAAAGGCCTGCCATGGATCCTCCCTCACACGGAGCCCCTCTGGCACCCGAAGGGTCGCAGCCTGGGCAGGCACGGGTGACACTGTCTTGTCCCCAAAGGGCACCGTCTGCCCTGCCGCTGCCGGGGCAGGACTGCAGCACGGCCCGAGTGTCGGGGGACGAGCCGGGGCTGGCGTTGGGCTCTGCAGGGTGGCACAGGGCACAGGGCACAGGGCACAGGCACACACGGGCGACAGCGCTCGGGCTATCGCGACAGGCACCGGCACGGCGGCGCAAGGCGGGGGACACACGGACGGACCGGAGTCGCCCCCGCCGCACTCGGGGTGTCCCCTGGGCTCCCACCTGCTCACACCGCTTCCCCGGGGCAGCGCTGCCCGCCGAGCCCGGGGCTACCCCGTTCGGACCGGCCCGGAGCGGAGCCGCCGCCGTCGGGGGTTCCCTCCTCCTTCCCCGCTCCCGGTCCGCTTTACAACCCCTGCAATGAATAACCCGCCGGCCCGATCGCCCTGATCGCGGCCCTTTGTGTATCTTTCTGTTGATGATTTATAGAAATAAATTAATAACGCCCCGGGCTCCACGTGGTGCGGTTTATGTTTGAGCTGCCGGCGCGGAGGGACGGAGCCTGCGGCCGCTCCGAGCACCCCCGGCCCCGCCGCGACCGGCAACCGGGCAGCCCCGACGGGGCGGGGGGACGCGGCCGCCGGGCTCCGGCTTCCCCCTGCCCGCTGCCCTCCGCCGGGGGTCCCCGCCAGCGCCGGGCACGGCGGCACCGGGAGCCGCCAGCGGGACTGAGCGCGGGGCGGGCGGGGAGCACCGGGAGCCGCCAGCGGGTGGGACACCCCGAGCAGGGAGCGCCGGCACCGACCGCGGGAAGGGCAGGGAGCGCGGGGAGCCGCCACCGGGTGGGACACACCGGGAGCGCTCGGGCAGGGCGCTCGGGGCCGTCGGGGACGCGGCGGGGCGCGCCCGGTGCCGGTACCTGATCATCCTCTCCACCTCCGCCCGCTGCTCCACGGCCTCCTCCGTGTTGAGCGACTGCAGCTCGCGGAGGATCGGTGGCGTGTCAAAGTCGTCGCCGTCCTCGGAGCCCTCGTCGCCCGAGAGCTTGCCCTTGCCGTGCCCGTTGGCCAGCGGCGGGAGGGCGGCCCTGCCGTCGGTGTGCCCTCCGGGGGACAGCGGGAGGCTCTCCAGCTTGACGCCGAAGCCGGCGGCGGGCACCATGTCCTCCAGGGCGCGGATGAGTCCCTCCTTGGTGGCCCCGGAGCTGAGCAGGGCGCCCAGCAGCTCCCGTTGCAGGGCGCTCAGCTGGGACACCATCCTCCCGGGGCCGCGGCGCGCCCGCCGCTCGCCTCCCTCCTCCCCGCTCCGCCCCGGCCGCGGCTGCTGCGGGCCGCGGGCCGCGCTCTACCAAGCCATGACGGCCACCATAAGGCATTATACCTTATGCAAATCAGCGCCAAGGCCTCTCCTCCGGCCCCCGCCCCGGCCCGGCACGGCTCGGCCCGGCCCTTAGCGCCCGCCGGAGCGAACTTTGCCTCGCGGCCGGCGGGAGGCCCCGGGGGAGCGGCGGGGGCAGCGCCGGGCGGGACGGCGGGCACGGATCGGAGGCTTCGAGCGCTCGGCAGGCTGCCGTCGGGGGTCCCGGTGCCGGGCGCACCCCGGGAAGGGAGCACCTTCCTCTGCCCGCGCTCCCGGGGCCGGGCGGCGACCCCCGGTGGGTTCGGCTGCCTCGGGCGCTGTGCCCCGCGCTGGAACGGGGCCAGGCTGGGAACCCCTCCGCGTCTCACCGGGAGGTTTCTCCCGCTGTGTCCTGCACCGTGCGGGGTCCTGCTGTCCCCGGGAAGAGGCTGTGAGAAGCAGGAGAGCATCCCCGAGATGGGGGTTTCCCATAGGGGTCGTGGCCCCGCTGTGGGGCAGCTCTGGGGACAGACTCGCTGCCATTGAGCTTCAGCGAAGGGGACACTGAAGGGACAGGGGTCGCAGGGGGACACGAAGCCCACGTTGGCCCTTGGCGGCAGTCGGGGTGGGAGCAGGGAACAGGTTTGGGATCCAAGCACACCTGGACTCTGGGATGTGAACAAAACCTGCTTTTCCTATGGCTGTGAATGCACCAAGTCCCAAAGACCAACAAATTCACTTAAATCAAAGCAGGCACGAGACAAGAGGCAGCACCACACCCAGAGCCTGGCGCAGACGAGCCTGGGACCCTTCAGGGGAAGGCAGGCCTGAAATCTCCACTCATGACTGCCCAGTTGCCCAAAGCACTTCCAGTTTGGCAGCCCAGCTCCCGCTGCTCTTGGCTGGCACCTGAATGGCAGCCCTGGCAAAGGCCGGCAGCTTTAAAACCAGTGTTTCCAGCCCAGATTCGGACTTTTCCAGGGCACCCAGCGTTACCTGCCCATCTCAAAACACACAGAAAATCCTGCCAGCCACCAGCACCCACGGCAGACCCCAAATGCAACCCCAGAGCCACTCAGGAGCTCAGCTGCTGCTCCCTGACACCGCTGGCCATGGGTCCCCTCTCGGTTAAACACCCTGGGGAGCTGGTGGCAGTTTGGCTTCCTGCAGAGCCAGGCAGAGCGGAGGGAAGGGAAAAGCCCCGCGGCTAGGCAGGAAACAGCCTGTGCCCGCCGGTGGGAGCGAGTGTTGGGAGCTGCACGGGCTGAACGGGCTGGGCAGTCGGTAAAACCATTCCTGCTCCATGGAACAGGAGCAGCTAGGGGCCGGGATGGCAGCACAGCCCTGTCGGAGCCCTCCTGCCCTGTGGGCACAGCCTGAGCACAGCCTGGAGAAGAGAGGACTGAAAAATGCCCAAAAGCGCCTTCCTGGCTCCCAGCCTGGAGCTGTGAGCCCAGCAGAGCAGATTCCCACGTGCTGAGGCTGCACAGACAGGGAGGTGATGGCGGCACGGTGTGAATCCTCTGTGAGGGTGAGGAGCTCCCCAGCCCTGCTGTGCTCAGCACCCAGAGGTCTGTAGGGTGCAGGGACCAGGTTAGTGGGGAGTGTCACCCCTGTGCCCAGCTGTCCCACCCGTGAGGGGCATGAGCTCACCAGGTCGCTGCACCCAGAGGTGCTCACAGCCTTCCCACCACACTGTACTGTGATCATCCCAAAGCTCCCCTGATCCCGGGTGATGCAGGAGACACCAAACCACCCACCCTCGGGGCTGGGGGGCTGTGCAGAGCCTCTGCCACCCTCGAGCAGCCACTCAGTGCCCCCAGGATGTGTCTCACACCTCCTGTGCCCCCCAGGCTGCTCTCCCACCGCTGCCCCTTCACAGGCTCCTGCCCAGGGCGGTTTGTGGGAGGCTCTGCAGGTGCCAGGGGAGGGCAGGAGCCGGGCTGAGCGCCCAGACCCCCCGGCACGGGCTGTGACACCCCCACCCTGCCCAGCCTGGGAACAGCCTGGCTCCTGTTCCGAGAAGATCCCCTTTCCCTTTCAAGTGGGCTGGTGAGCTTTGACTTGGTCTTTGCACAGGCTTCATGGCATCGCATGATAATAATGTTCTGTCACAGTGGGTGACCTGGACCTTGTCCTGTTTCCACACATTTGGAACCACCTGGCTAATGAAGTGGATATCGTTTTCTGGTCCATCTCTCTCACCCCGGTGCTCTTCCCCCTTCCTCCACGCCCCGCTCCTCTCAGCGATGTCAGGAGCCTCACTGCAAGCGGCCTTTTCCCATCGTTGTCCGGCACAGCTCATTAACTCCTCTCAGCAGAAGAGTGTGGTCATTACGGCTCGGGGGCCGGTGGGTGCCCCGGGGGCTGGGAGCACATAGTTTCCCAGCACCAGCCTGGTGAGAGCATCAGCCCGAGCTTTCAGCGGGAGGTGACTGCGGCTGGGAATGCAGGGCTGCACCGGCAGGGCTTTTTCAAGCCGAGCATGCTCTGCTCTGCCCCTCAACGCTCCGAAGCCACCTGGTTTGCAGCCAGCCCACATTGGCCAGCAGCTCCCACTGGAGTGGCCTCACCTCCCGCTCCCCATCACCTCAGAGGCTCCAGGGACCAAACCAGCAGCCCATCCCTTCACACTGTCCACAAGCAGGGAATAACCATCCCGCTGCAACCGCCTCGTCCAGGCAATCCCTACCCGCGGCCACATCCTCCTCCACCACAGAGGGGCCGGCAGGGTTTGCCCTGAGCCAGACTGCAGCTCCCAGCTGGCAGCGCAGCCATCGGTGCCAACCATCCCCGCAGGGCCAGCGCGGGGTCAGCCTCGGGCACGGCTCACGGCACGGGGACTTTGCTCCTGGCACCGCACGGCTGCGTCCCCAGCACAGCACCAGGTGCCAGGCTGGGGTGGCCTCGTGCCCACCTCGCACCGGGCAGAGTGGGGACACGGCAGCCACGGGGCACCGGTGGGACTTCTCCCGCGAGGCAGCAGGGCGGGCACAGCGCCGGGGGATTTCTGCCACGGACACGCTTACGCATTTCGTATCTGCCTCTCATTTTTTCCTTACAGTTTCATTTAACGCCTGAGCGCGTGCAGACACCGCCTCTGACCTCGCGGGCAGTGGGCAAGAGAGTTCCCACCAAAACAGGCCCATTAAACCCCCTCATGGAGATTTTTTCTCCTCTGCCCCCACTTGCGCTGAGATTTTCGCATTCCCTGCCTGCCTCCGCCTCCCCCACACCGAGGTGATGTAATGTTTTGAAGGCTTCTCCATCCCCACCTTTATTAAATATGACCCGCGGTTGATCCCCGGCGGGGCGAGGGGAAGCTGTGGTTTCGGGAGGGACCAGACATGAAAGGAAGAGCTGCCCGCCCCGCGCAGGGCTCGCTCAGCAGGGCCATGGGGAGCTCTCACACCCCAGCACCCCAACATTCACAGCCTCCAACACCACAGAGGTGCCACTTTCACCCTGCAGGGCAGTCAGGTCTGCTGGCACTTTGGTTTGGGATGTAAATGACCTTTTTCTGTGTCCCAGATCATGGATAAGGCCATGGCTCTCCCTGTGCAGAGTTTCTCGCAGAGAGGTTCAGCTGTAGGGGTCTGGTGGCCCAGCTCTGGGCTGAGCCCTGCTGTCCCTGTCACCCACAGTCCCCAGGACAGAGACCCCACAGACACCCCACTGACACCCCAACACGGGCTGTGCTGCACAACCCGCTCAGCTCCCAGGGAAGGGACATGTCCAAGCTGTCACCGAGTGAGACTTCAGTGTGGAAATGACTCTTCTTACATCCACGTGTCCCCTGCTCCAAGTGCAGCAAACGTGAACCTGGGCATCATCTGGGAAGAGATGCTCTGGGGCTGTTCAGCCTTGCAGGGGATGGATTTATCCCCAGCTGGTGTCCACCATGTCCAGTCTCACCCCATAGGAGCACTCAGGCAGGACTGGCACAAGGTGGGCTGTGCTGGCACCAGTGTCAGCACTGGGGACACAATGGGGAACCCCCGTGTTGCCCTTGCAGCAATTTGGGTGCACGGATCTTGGGGACATCCATCATTTTGGGGACATCCATCAGCGCAGTGCCCTCACCCAGAGCCCTACAGATTCACCTGGCACAGGTGGAGGGGATGAGGCAGGAGCTGGGGCCAGGAGGGAGGGACAGGAGCCACCCTGGACTGGCTGGGCTGGGGCGCAGGGTGGGCAGGAGGACACCCAGCAGCAGCGTTTGTCTGTCATGCCGATAATTAATGTTTCTCCCTTACACTTTGCAAATAACTCGCAACTCTCTTTGTCTGGTGATAAATGGCCCCTTTGAAGTTCTCCTTTCTCAAAAGCAAAGCAAAGAAACACTTTCATAATCCGTCTTCACCTCCCGTCCTGTGCCGAGGCTCTGCTGCTCTGGGGGGCGCACAGGGGGGCTGGTGGCCCCTCAGCTACAGGTGGGACCCCTCTGGGGCTGCTTGGTGTCCTCTTACTCTGCCGGGGGGGCAGGCAGTGGGGCTCAGGACCACCTCAGCTTGTCCCCTGAGGTGACAATGGCCATGACATGGCCATGACAATGTGTCCTTCTGCACTGGTGGCCTGCCCACCACGTCCCCTCCCCAGCAGTATGTCCCCAGCCCACTCTGGAACTCCCCAAAACCCCAGACCTCCCATTTTCAGAGCTCCCTCGAGCTCCCCAGCTCTGGGGCTGGAGGGGAGCTCTGGATAGGGTGGCTGTGGGGAGCAGGGACTCTCTGTGGGGCGTTTGGGGCTGCAGGGGTGTGGACGTGACCCAGCACCCACCGTGAGCCACACACACGTCCCCCCGCAGCTCCCGCTCACACTCCGGTTCTGCTTCGCTGCCACAGCAAAACAAGTTCTGCTGGGCTATAAAAAGGCGCTGGAAGCAGGGCAGGCCGGGAGAGCGGTCAGAATCCATGCCAGAGCTCTTGCAGGTTGTCACTGGCTTACGTGTCAGGGCAAACAAAGCTATCTGCCCGTGGAATCGCGGCGCGAGGAACACCACAACAGCGGCCCAAACCCCAAACACGGGGTCACGGGGCACAGCGGGCAGGCAGCGGGTCCTGAGCGGGGCTGGGCTGCCATGGGGACAGCTGTGGGGACAGTGCCACGCGTGGCTGTGCCCGATGGCGAGTGTGGCACTGGCCAGACGGCTCCTCCTGTCTGGTCCCAGGCAGGGGTGGCCCCACTGGCCACCGTGTCCCCACAGGGGCAGGCATTGCACGGATGCCATTCTGCTTTGCCGCGCGTCCTCTGACTCTTTATTAATTTTAAGACAAAGAGGAGGGAAGCGAGCTGGAACCGGTGCGGAGGTGGGGTTGTTTTCTGGGAAAACAAAAGCAGTGTGGCCAGTGCCAAGGCCCAGGGGATGCTCAGGGCTGGAGGAGCTCCCCGAGGACAGGGGGTCCAAATTTGGGACAGCTTCAGTGCAAGTCCCAGCTGCACTACAGGGAGGCACCAACCCAAACCCTGGCCAGCCCCACGATCCCATATGTCACCCCATGGCCATGGGTATCTGTCTGTGTCACTCGCCCCTTCGTGTGACGATGGTGGCACCAGAAGTGCTCTGTGCAGGGGGACCCCACTGGTGGCTCCCCATGCTGAGGGCAAGAGCTGCCACAATGGAACCTGAGAAATTCCAAAAGTTCCAAGGAAAGTAAAATCCAGCTCTCCACAGGCAGCGCAGCAAGGCGCAGGTGGAAGAGGGGCTTTGGAGCAAGGAAATGCTGTTGGAGGTTGGCAACAACTTCCCACCTGTGGCAAGAGCCCCCCGTGGGCACAGCTCACCCCAGCCCCTGCCACAGGGGAGACCCCCACTCCGAGCACACTTCTCTGCACTGGCTGCCCTCCCTGGGAGGGTGCAGCCCTGCTCCCCAGCGGGGTCCCCGCCGGGCCGTGGGGGGAGCCGGGAGGGCAAAAATCAAAAGCAAATTGCGGGAGTCAATGGTGCGGAGCCGCAGGCGGCCTCAGCGGCTGCCGTGTGACTTTGATTCCCCTATCATAACCCCGAATTAAAAATTCAGGCAATTACTTGCATGGCTTCCCCCCGATTAGGCTGGGCCTCGCGTTCATTAATGCGGGCGCACAGAGAAAAGCCATTAGGGCGGGTGGTGGGGATGGTTTCGCTGAGAACAGTTCCGCTCCAGGAAGGAGCTGGGCCAAAGCCGAATTTCACACATCTCCCAGGCTGCCCAAGCACGGCCAGGGCCCTGAAAGCTGCCTTTGTCCCCCGGCAGTCCCTGGGATGGGTCCCCACGGGATGGGTGGCAGCAGAGGTGCACTGCCTGGGCAGGCAGGCTGGTAAAAGCACCAGGCCAGTGCTGGCAGCATCGAGGGGACTAACCCGAGTCACACTGATGTTTCCAGCAGCACCAAGCTGATCGCCCCCCAAAATATTCACCCAGCCCAGACCTGCCGGTGCAGGAGCTCACAGTGGGAATGGGGTGGCTGTGGAATCACCCAGCCCATCTCAGCCCTCTGCACGTGGGACAGAGCTCGAGCAAGATGCGGCAAGTCTCCCACCCGGCAAGCCCCGGTTTATGAGCAAATTTCAAGTTCCACACAGTTTTTCTTCCCATTCCAGTGCAAACGTTTCTCCTTCTGCTGGAGTGGGGATTGGGCATGTCACCTTCGGTGGGACTCCTGCCTGGCCTGTGCCCCCCAGGAACCCCCCACCCTGCAGCTGCCACCGTGCCAAGTATGCCCCTGCTCCACCGCTGGGCCATCAAGGAAATCTGCTGGACTGAAAAAATACCAGCACGTCTAGACTGAAATACCAGTCTGGGCTCCCGGGGAGCCAGAGGACCCCCCCCGGAGCAGCGTGGGCTCCCTTCTCCCGGGGGTGGCACAGGATGACCCAGGGACAATCCTGCTTCTCAGGGCTCTCCAAGCCCCTTTAGAATCTCTGTCTCCATCCCCGCCTGGCACTGCGGTGCCCGCGGTTTTCTTCCACACTCCTTGCTCACACCGGTTCTGCTGGGATCCCTCCTGCAATGGGCAAGAGTGGCGCGGAGGTCGGTGTGACAGCCAGGTCAGGCCACCGAGGGTCGGGCTGTGCCCAAATCCCCTCGCCGGCTGTCACCTCCTCCGTGCTGGCTCTGCCGGCTCCATCCATCAGCCGCGACCCCCGAGCCGCCCGAGGGGGAGCAAAGGAAAACAGACAGGATAAAAATCACCGAATTAGCGGGTCCCGGGGAGGGACGGCCTGCGAGATAGCGCGGGGCCATTTTTTATGGGAGAGACAGCAGGCATGAACCGAGCATCAGCCTCTTCCCTTTGACCCCGCCACTGGAAGTCACCCCTGCCTTCGCCACCCCATTGCTCACGGGCCGATGTCACTGACACCGCAGTCACCGCATCCCCGCCGCCAAAACCACCGGCGGCGGCAGGGAAAAGTTCATTTGCCAGCCGGGGGACGCGCTGTGTCCGCAGCCGCTCGGATCGCGGGGCTGCTCGGGCTGGTGGCACCCGTGTCCTGCCCCGAGGGGACAGCCAGGACCCCAGCAGGGGGACCCCGCGCTGTCGCCGCCCGCCGTGCCCGGGGACGTGGTGCCACCTCGTGGCCCGGTGACCGGGGCCGCTCCCGGGGCTGCCGCAGGATGCTCGGGGCTCAGCAGCCGCAGGGTCACCGGTAAATCGCTGTCTGCGCTCCCCGGCCAGAGAGGCAGTTGTTGGAGGGAAGGAAAAAATTAATTTAAAAATAAAAGTAATATCCAAATCGCTCGGTGCAGGCGAGCGGGGTGTTTAACAGCTGTGGGTGACCCACTGGGGTGGCTCCTTGCTGGGCTGCCCAGGGCAGAGCCCACCACGAGTGGTCCCAGGGAGCTCCAGGTGGGCACCTAGCCCAGGGAAAAGCTCCCTCGGGGGCTGCTCGGGGCAGGAGACATCCCGAGGCTGGGATCAGGCTGGGCACTAAAGCCCTTTTGTTTTCCCCACCCAGTGACCCCGCGGAAGAACAGGATTGTCTTTCAAACGGAGCCGATGTGGAGCTCCAATGTCCCTTGCCACCTTGGCTATAAATCATCCTGCATGTGATAAGGTAATTACCTTCTCCTTGGAACTATTCATAGGAAAAACCTATAAAGTGCCTGACTTGTAAACACAACAATAAAGAGGCAGTACAATAAAACCTTGGCCGGGGTGGGGGAAGGTGCTGCCTTTCTCCAGCCCTGAGCACCTCATGCCCCACCAGGCCCTGGGGACAGAGGCTGCACCCAATCATGTGGCTCCCACTGGCAGTGAGGGGTGGCACAGGGAACATGCTGCTCTGCCAGGCACCAAAAGAGCATCTGACACTGAAGGGATGTGTAAAATCATCACTTGTATCACACAGGAGGCAGCTGTGGAGGTGTCAGCAAATTTGGGAAAGAAATCCCGGCAGAGCTGTGCTTTCAGTGGCCATGGGACAGATTTGTCCCCGAGGCAATGCAGAAACACAGGCTCAGAGATGGTTCAGGTACAACTGCAGCAGCCAGAGAGAAAAGGAGCAAGTGAAGCTGAAGTGCAAATGTGTCACCTGAAGCAGAGCCAGGACAGGGCCCAGCAGGGATGCTCAGCTCTGCCTCCATCCCAGTGTTTCCCAAGCCTGACCACACACCAGGCTGGCACAGCAGCAGAAGTCATCCCTGGCAGGGAACTGGCTCCATCCATCCATTGAAAAACGCTCCATGACTGCAGGAAGTTTTGGATACTCTCAGCACTCGAGGCTGCTGAAACCAGCGGCGAGGGTGGAAGAACAAAGCAGATGAATTTTGTATCCCCCAGAGGTTTTACAACAGGCAGGGCTTGCCCTGAGCTCTGTTCAAACATCCAGCCCGGGGTTAGGACAGCAGGCACTTAACTCTGAGTGCCCCAGAGCTCTGCTCATTCCTGGAGCTGCTGATTTGTCCCCAGCAACATCAGAGAGCTCAGTGCTCCCCCAGCTATCAGCAGAGTAAGCACAGAGCAAACACAGAGTAAGGAACACCAGCAGGAAGGAATGGGAAGAGGACAGAACTCCATTCCAGAAACAAATCCATGTGCTGTTAGAACATCACTGCACCTCCCACAGAGGTACCTGAAGAGCCAAAATTCCAACCTTGGAGAACCTACTTTGAATTTTCTGGCTTAGGTAGCATGGTACCATCCTCCTGGAAATAAGGAATTATGTGTTTATTGGAAGACAGGATGAGTGGAGGCAGCAGTGAGGCACAGGCCAGGTGTAGGACACTGGGAACACAGACAGGTAAAGGCAAAGGGTGTTTGCTCTAAGCTATTCTTCAAATATTGGCAAATTTGGGTTTATTGCAGGAACACAAGAGTGACAACATTTGCAGTGCTCTGAAAAACAAAATTCTTCCAGCCCCCTGCTTTACAAACATGATTCTGGATCCTGCAGCAATAGGAACAAAATGCTTTGAGATAAGCTGAGGGAACAGGCAGCTTTATAAAACACACAGAGAAGGAAAAGGCGTTTGTTTTCCAAGTGGCGACGTTGCAACAGCAAAGTGCACAAACCAACCCCAGGGAGGGCAATGGCACAGCTCACCAAACACGACAATAAAAAATAATAATAATATAAAAATGAAGTCCTAGAAGTTTTGGGTTTTTTAATCAGGCATTATTAATAAAGTCTGAAATAAAATATTGAATATCAGCAGCAGGAAACTTTTCCTCTGGATGCCTTGTGCAAGGGAACACAAGGAATTTGTGCACGGAGTTTGGTGCTCCCTGTGGAAGTTTTGGTCACTGAAATGGGCATTTCCTTCAAGCCTCTGTTAGTTCTGTGGTGTTGATGTGCCTTGTCAGGACATCCTCCAGGTACAGGGACACTCTCACCCTCGCCTTGCCCTGCAGCTCTCTCTCTATCCCACTGAGGTGGTCGATGGCTCCCTGCAGTCCTCTCTCCCTCTCCCCCAAATCCGTGTGCATTCCTGCTTCACTCTCCTCCCCTGAGGACCTCAGGTACTGCAGGACGTAGGGTTTGATGGCCTCCCCGTGGTCCCTGAGGGTCCCCCAGATGAGGGGCAGGTCTGTGCTCCTCGCCAGCTGCAGCAAGTGCAGCAGAGCCTGGCAGATCTGAGTCCTGAGGCTGGAGCTGTACTTGAACTCCAGGAAGTCCTCGGTGTCCTCACTCCTCTGCAGGGCCACCACCAAGGCACTCCAGATTTGGCAGAACTGCTCCGTGGAGCCGTAGCATTCCCTCTTGCTGGGGATGGACAGAGCCATGGCTGACTTGATTCGCACTTTGAAGTTCTTGCAGGACTTCACTACAGAGGAAAGGGCACTGAAAGCTTGTGTGGCCCAAGGAGCCTCTCCTGAAAAAAATAAAAACCCCCGTTTTTAATCACCCAAAATATTCAAAACTATAAATGTCCCCTAAATATTTAATGGGCTGATACTTATTGAATTTATTGTGGTTTAAATGAGGGAATCAGGGGTTATGAAACGAATTATTAGTTAAAACAGTTAATCTTCTGGAGTTTTACAAGAGGACATCTGACATTTATAATCCCCATCCTCACACTCTTCTCTACCACAACAGATCCAGCTGAACACAGCAGTTACACCTGCACTGGCATTGGCAGCAGTGAGTCTGTTCCACTGGGAATAGCCCTGGGAACACTCTGACAGCAAGACTCAGCTCTGCTGGCTTCCCCCCTTCTCCTCCACCCCACCAGCCCCAGACACGATCTGCTGAGCCCCACAAGTGCAGAGGCAGCCCAGGGCAGGGCTCTCACCGAGAGGCAGGGCAGGGTTCTTGAACACGTTGCCCAGCGCGTAGCACGCGTTCCAGCGCACCTTCATGGTGGCCTCGCTGCCCACCGTGGCAATCAGCGCCTGCAGGGACTCCTCGATGGCCTCCCTGAACCTGGGGTTGGCCACGTGGCAGGGCTGCAGGAAATGGAGCACGTTGCCCAGGGCTCGCACAGCATTGCTCTTGACCTGCAACACACAAGAACCTCGCCAGTTTTCGGGTTATTGGCCCGTCTTGTCAAGCCTGCTGTGGAATCATCTCAGAGCCAGCGAGGAGCAGAGCTGGAATCACACTGTGTCTTCCTAAATGCCACCAGAAAGATCATTCTCTGCAAATGGTCACAAACCAAACCAAAAACCCTTGCACTGTGGACAAGCCCAGTGAGAGTCCCTGCAATTCAAACACTACAGGAAACCTCTGAACAGCAGCCCTGAGCTGCAGCTCCCCCCAGACGTTGGGGCAAAGAGACCCAAAGTAACTGCTGCCTTTTTCCTTTAATTATTTTTTTTAATGCAGGAGTTGACTCCACCAACTCCACCCTCCTTCCCCTCAGTCTTACCTTGTCTCTGTCCTTGGATGCTTCCGTCGCAGACCTCAACAATTTGAGCAGCAGGAGATCAGAAAGTTCCTCCTGGAAGCTTTGTCCCATGGTTTCCCTGGCAGGAGAATCATCCTGTGAACACCCAGCTCAGCTGCTCCATCCCCAAAGATGTGATACAACCCTTTATAAAGGCCCATGAACAATCAACCTTCAGTCTTTAGAAGGCTAATATGTAAGGCAGACCTTTCTGCATGTGACCACTATGTTTATTAATTTAAAACCAAACTATCAATGCAAGAAAGCTGGTTAGCAATGGTTAAGACTAATAAAAAACAGAGGGCAAGGAATTCCTCAGGGGCAATTCTGTAGCAGGAATATATGATAACTATTTTTCTGTTAAAAATATAACAGTAGGTTGGGCTTCCCTCAGTCTTTGGCTTGAGGAAGGGTTAAATATTTATTAATTTTACTTCTGTGTTATGTTGAAAACAAAGGAACCATGTAATTACACCAAGCAACACACAACAAATGGAAAAGTGTAAAGTTTTAGAGTCTCTCTTTAGAGTGACAGGACCTGGGGGAATGGCTTCAAACTGAGTAGGTTTAGATAAGATATTAGAAAAAAAACTCTGTGAGGGTGCCCAGCTTGAGGCTGTGTCCCCTGTGGGGAGGTGGCAGGGCAGGATGTCACATACATGTTGATGATCAGGGTGTCTGTCAGGTTGCCCAGGGACCAGGCTGCCTTGGCACGGACGTTGGGAGACTTGTCATGGAGGGAATTCAGAATGGCATTTGCTGTGTCTGCCACAAACATCACATCCTGTCAAAGGAAAAACGGCTGAAAAGTTACAAAGTTCTCAAAATCCTCAGTACCACATTTTGGCTTTCCCAGGGAAAATGAGAGAGACACCAGCTCTATTCATTTACTCTTCTTTTCTGGGTGACACCTTTTAATGAGCTCATGGTGCTCTCTGCAGCTTTGCCTGACCTTTAATTAAAAGCCCAAGCCTGAATGCTGGCCAAGTCCACCACTCTTGGGCAGCTGCTGCTGGAAAGCTCCAATGTATTATTTAATTCCAACTGGTGCTTTAGTTACTTTGGATTTTAACATAATTACATGGACTGCCAACCTTAAACTCATGAAATCCCACTCTCATAGTAATTGCTTCTCCAAACTCCCTGTTGAGCTGCCTGTCTAATCTTCTCTTCTATGGCACATTACATGTGCCTATGGTATTTTCTTTCAAAATATTTTGGAATTAAACTCCAAAATCAGCTACTGATTTTTTTTTTATTACATCATTCACTTAAGGTTACCTCGTAAAAACTAATCTTCCAATTCAGCCATGCTAAGATGATAATTTGTAGGAAAAAAAGAGCTTTTTTTCCCTCTAAATAAGCTTTATTTCTTAGTTTTAAGCAAAACTGAAGCCTTCACATTAACAGCTTGTTAAAATCAGAGTCCTGAAGGTTGGAAAAGACCTCAAAGATTGAGTCCAACATTAAACTCCACAGAGCACTGTACAGCTGTTCCCTTCATCTCAACTCTACCTCACCTCTGTGCCAACATAACCACTCCAGCTTCCATCCCTGAGAGTCTGGGAAGATCCTGACCTCTCTCCTTTTCCTCTCACTTCTGCTTCAACTCACTTAAAGCTGCACTGATTCTGCTCTCACATGAAAGCCAAGAGCAGGTCTGGAGCCAGTAAGGAAAACTATAAATACACTACAGACCAAAAGTAAATTAATTTCAAAAGAATCCATGTTCCCTGTCTCATGGCTCATCAAAGCCATTATAAAACAGCTCAGAAGAAGGGGATGGGTTGGCTCTGACCTGCCTGAGGCACGGGAAGAGGATGTAGACTCCCAGGGCACGAGCAGCAGCAGCTTTCACCAGGGGGTTCTCGCTGTGGTTCAGGCCAAGCAGCAATGTGACACACAGGATCTGCTGGTCACCCTGCAAAGAGGAGCAGCATGGCAACTGGGGACACTGAGGAGAGCTCTGTCCCACAGGGACACACAAATCCTCTGAAAGACTCTGGATCTGAAGGAGCTTCCACTCAGAGCATGCTCTGAGTGAAGTGAATTGTGTTTCAGAAGCTCACCCAGGACACAGGACTGCTTCCAGCACACAGATCTCACTGCTGCTAGGTGAGACCATGAAGGAAACCAAAATATGAACTCTCATCCAGAGCAGAAGGAATGGCCCATCAGAGGTAACTCACAGAGCATGGGCTGCTTTGCCTTCCTTCCCTCTCTGCCCTTCGTTAACCAGGACAGGCAGGCAGGGTGAGCTCAGCCTGGGCAGCTTGTCAGCTCACCAGCCCATGACAAAGGGTCAGAGTGGGCACTGACTTGACCCCACTTGGCCACAGGGACAGGAGAGTGGATGGGATCAAAGTACAGGGGGATGAAGTACATGCTGTACTTGGAGAATTCCAGAGATACTGCTGGACCAGCATTCCTGGGCAAATGAGATCTGGCAGAGCACTCCCCAGCAAGGGCACAGTGACACAGAAGGAGCTGCACAATGCAGGGGGGATCCACTGCCAAGGCTTTCATGTTTAAAAGCATATTTCATGCTGCAAAAGGAAAAAACATGCATGCAAATGGGTGCACAACATCAGGCCCTGGCTGTTGGCTCAGCTGGCTCTTCAAAGAATTAACCAGCAGAATAACAATCCCTCACCCACCCCTCCCTCACGCCATGAAATTCTTGTCCTCCATCTCCTGTGCATCATTGCCAAGGTTGGGTATTCATGGCAGGGCCAAACAGCTGCTGTGACCCACAGTTGAATTGCTCTGACAGGCTAATTACTCCCAGCATTGCCTTTTCCAGCCTTCAGTAGTCACAATGTTCAGAATGTAAAGAAAAGAAAAATTCTGTAAGGTTTCTTTACTCTCTCCTGGTAAGTTTTAAGAGGCTTTACGCTACTGTGATCTGGTGGGCAAGGACACAGCCTCAGAAGTAAAAACACCATATTTAAAGGTGAGTTCTCTTACCTGCAGAAGGCTGAAGGCCTCTGGTAAGATAGAGGACAGAGCATCACAGGCACTTGTCTGGAGAGTGGCATGGGGAGAGCTCTGCAGAGTGCCAGGTAAAGGCCCATTTAACATCATCGTCCAGAAAGTCACAACCTGCAGGAGGAGCAGCCTGATTTATCTTTTAAACTCAGCAGTTATGCCTAAGTTATTGTTTTAAAGATGATCACCTTTTAGAAATGCTTACAGCAGGGAGCATAATCACACATAGGTGTTACAATTGTTTGGAACCCAAATACTTGGCATTCAGAAACATTTAAAAGACATTTTAGTATTGCTATCAAGTAGCTGTTCACTGAGTTCTGTTTGTTTCCTTCTCAAGGCCAAACACCCTAAATTTAAACTGCATTAAACAGAATTGCAATCCCACTCCTGCATCCACACAGCTGAGTGTTTTCATTTGCCTGACAATTTACATTCACAGCAAATAACAGGAACCTGATGCTACTGAACACATTTCCTGTCTTGTAGGCTCAAAACTTAGCATGAGCCAAAGAAATTTTTAAGCTTGCCTTCTGTTCACAGAAGCAAGACATAAACAGGACTATACTGCTCAGCTTCTGCAAACTTAGCCAACAAACAGCTAATGAATTTTTCTGAATTCACATATATTGTGGTTCTGGCCACTCTCTCTGCACTTGTGAGCAGCCAGAAAATGTAGATTGGCTCTTCAACAATGCAAATCCACCAAATTCTAGAAGTTTCAAGCAGCAGTTATGACACACACAAATCAGTGCTGTTCTTCCAGCTCTCTGAGCTACAGCAGGCTGCAACAGTAGGGAAGAGGCGAGGCAAAGAGGTGGGTTAACATCAGGTAAAAGAAATAAAACCCAACACACCTGTCCACGACAAGAACAACTGCCAAATCAGTGCAGGAAGCCTACAAAACTGTCCATATTGGCATCCATAAAGCCGCAGTCTGAGTCCCTTCCTGCTTCCCTGCAATTATTTATCTGTGTCTGTGCCAGTGACTTTGCAGAGTCCAAGGAAGGAGCTCAGGGAGGTAGAATTCACACTTACCACACTGACAGGCACTCTCTGCTCAGGGGCAGTGGGGGAGTCAGGTTTGTGCTGCTGCAGGACACCTGTGCCCAGCTCCTCCAGAAGCTGCAAAGAACAAAAAGCAAGGAGGTCTTTCATCAGGGATGACTCAAGGAGCATGGAACTACAAAACCTTCACCTACAACTGCATCTACTCACCCAGGGAACAAAAAATAAAAGATTCAGTATGGGCTTGGACTGTTCTGTCCCTGCTAGTACTGAAATTATAGAAAAAGCTTTTCCCACATCAAGTCTCCAGCTAGAACAGCATAACAAATTACTGCACAAAGAGGAAATCTTTGGGTCACAGAGCACAGTCCCTGCACCAGCTGATGCTCAATCAGCAAAGGACCAGTGTTGTAGTCCTTGCATTTCCCAAGCTTCCTGGTGACTCAGCAGAGCAACAAAATTCTGCTGAGACGTCAAGACTGGAAGCTGAAGGTGCACTTCTCAAAGTGTCATGGTGCTGCATTTCTACATCACACACAATGCTCTGAATATTCATCACCACTCATCTGCATTTGCAGAGCACACAGACAGATAAAACTGACTTGGTAAAAATGTTGATGTGTCCTCCTGCTCTTACTTTGGCTCCATGAAGCTGAATAGATGGATCCATTTCTTCCATGCATCTGCAAGCCACTTCTCCAAGCTCTAGGAAATAGCTCTGAGCCATAGGGAAATAACCTTTCACAAGAAGAGCCAACACCTAAACACAGACAAAAGAAATCCCATTCAGCATTTTTTCCTTCTGTTTACCCAAAACACCCCAAATACACACTGAAAGGATGGTAAAGGGCTAATCAGTCCTGGCACCATATACTGAACTCTGATGTAACAGATACACCTTGCAGCACAACTTCTAGAATACTAGAGCTGATTAAAAGCCTCCCTGTTCCATTATCTTGTTCAAAGAAGAGCCACAGAAGCACTATCAGGTAGCAACACCATGAATTATTTACTGTGAGTGCTCCTGTAGCAAAAAAAAAAAGAAGAGCAAGACATTCTGTAGCTCCTGCAACACTGCTGCTGCCTTCTGTGGAGCTGGATTTAACAAATATTTTTTGTTCCAGAAAAAAAGTGAGACTTCTTAGGATGTATGTTACAAAATCTTACTTTGGGTACATGAATTAAAACAAGGCCAAGCCTCAACATCCACAGGTACTCCTTGAGTCACTCCACAGCTCCTTGCAGACTATTCTCTGACTGCAGGGTTCTTCCTCACTGCTTCCCACCAAAACTTTAATCTGGATTCCATCTGGAGTAGTTTTCATGGGGAAGACTCATAGTCTGCCAGCATACACCCCCAAATGATATTCAAAAATACTGAAGATAAAAATCACAGGCAGATGAACTTGCTGCAGCAGCTTTCCTGTGGGACAGTCATGCTGTGGCCATGGAATCAAAACGTTTGAGTCACAGCAGCTCAGCCTCACTGCACCAGGAAACACCTCAGCCTAAATCTCCCTGAGGGAGCAGGAAGCAAAGGGAATCCACAGCTGAGGGAGGCAGCTGGATATTAATCCAAGCTCCCTGTGCAGGGACTGGGCAAGCTCCCACCTGCAGGGACTCCAGGCGGAGGGGACACGGCTCGTAGATGCTGGACAAGGACGGGAAGTTGGCGTCACTGTCAGAGCAGGAATCCTCCCTGGGCAGGACGATGATGGAGACACACAGGCGGAGCAGCCAGCACGGCTCTGGAGGTGCACGTCCTGCTGGATTGTCCAGAGGGCTTTCCCCAGCCGACGGCAGGGCTTTCCTCCACTGCTCAGAGGAGTGGAAGCGCCGAGGGGTTGTGCTGCCACTGCTGCTCAGCCCTGAGGAGCTGGGCTGCTGCAGGAGCAGCTGCACCTCTGGCAAAGGTGCCTGCACAGAAACTATTGCCCCCAACAGCGTGAGGCTGGAAACTCGAACGTTAACATCTGCAAGAGACAATG
Organism: Entomyzon cyanotis; assembly: GCA_024500445.1. Taxonomy (NCBI): domain Eukaryota; kingdom Metazoa; phylum Chordata; class Aves; order Passeriformes; family Meliphagidae; genus Entomyzon; species Entomyzon cyanotis. Next base: position 4,685,104 of record JAKEPQ010000673.1, read on the forward strand.
AAGGGGGAAGAAAAAGCAAAAAAAAATCCTTTAGAATCTCAGACAAGATAGGTTATACCATATAAACAGCTATTGCTATTGAACTATGAATTTATGAAGCACAGAGGAGGGGAGGAATATAACAGAGAGGCAATGCAAACCTTTGTGGGAGATGTAGGGCTTGATCTGGTTCCACACCCTGGTGAGCAGCCCAGGTTTCAATCGGCTGTAGGGTGCATTGGAAACCAAGTTTGCAAGGCACTGAAACACAGGGAAAGGTGCTGGTTACAATGTCAGCCTGGCCTCCAACAGGTCTGATTTTACATTTGTAATTTAGGTCACTCAGACAGCTCATTATCTGAGGGCACCTGAAAAAAAACACCCCAATTATCTGCTGTGTGAACACTGGATACGAATTTGGCTCCTAAGAACAAGGATTTAACTACTGTTTAACTATTGTGGCATAAAGACCAAGGAATTTCAATAGCCCATGGAAAGATCTTTTTGTCAATTTGGATTCCAGTTTTAAAGTCAACGTGAGTCTTCAGAATCATTTTATAGGTTCATTCATCCCCAGAAAGACTAAAAAAATGCAGAACAAAGAAAACTGCTAGACAGAAAAGAAACCCTGGAATTCTGGATGGAGCTCTGAGGAACTTGGTCTAGTGGAAGGTGTCCCTGTCCACAGCAGGGGGTTGAAATGAGGTGATTTTTAAGGTCCCTTCCAACCCAAACCATTCTGTGATTCCATGACTCTGCAGGATGATTTAGTGAATGAAACCTTGTGAGATGACAAAGATCTGCTTCACCACCTCATTCCCCAACAGCAGTTCTGTGCAATCTTTCTTCAGGATTTAATCTAGAGACCAATGTCACCCCTTGGGAGCATGTGGCACATTTGCAGCGCAGTCACCTTGACTATTTGTGTCAGTGTCTGGGAAGAGGACTCTGCCACCAGGGCCAGCAGCAGGCAGCGGTGCAGCTCCCGGATGCTGGAAGCAATAGTGACAGAGAAGGGAGTAAAAGCTCTCTTGTGGTCATTGGCATCTTCAGCCACAGAGAGGAACTGCTTAGAACCTTCCAGGAAGGCTGAGAGGACTTGAAGAGCACAGGCACGTGTCTGAAATGATAAAACATTTCTGTTACCTTTTAACACCTCATTTGAGCAGATGGAGAATTTTAAAATGTATTAAATCCTCTCTAAAAAGAGAAAATTAAACTATCTTTTTTCCGTAACTTTATGCAGTACAGAACCAATCCTTTGTTTCCTTAGCCAATACTTCCTATTTATTTCTTGGAGTACAGTGACCAAGCAACACAGGTACAGTAGCCCAATACTTACTGAAGGCCAGAGAAGACAACTCCTAAGATTAATAGGGGAAAACACAACCATTTTTACACTCGGAAGTGCCTCACCTTTGGAGAAGGGTCCTTCAGAGCAATTGTCATCAGGGACACAGACTGGGGGCTGCCAATACCAGGGGCATCAGGAACAAAAGCTGACCAGTAACCATAAAGAACTCTCTTTTCTATTGACTTTATAGTGGAGAGGAAACAGGCCAGAGCCCCTTGGCGAACATTGGCTTGGTAAGACCTTAAACACAAACAAAAAGATTCATGAAAGCACCAGGGAGAAGGGATGGAATTCACCCTTTTCACCTGTATTAGTGGCTGGCTGTGAGAGGAAATCTTTTAGACCAAGAACAGGAAGAGGAAGAACAAATTTACTTCCAAGCCAATACAAGTGACTGCCTTCCAATTTTCCTGTATCATCTCATAAATCAAAAGGAAAAGTGATTTCCTCAGCAGTCTTGATTAAGAACTGAGAATCCCATGGAAGTGTTTTAGTGATCCCACATTTTATGTCTCTGTGCACAACAATCACCTCACTTTGCTCTGTATTCCACCTTCAGCATCGGAATATTCCGATTCACTGCTGCTGATCCTTTTCCAGCCCGTGGAATGTGAGGACAGAGGATCCTTCCCTGCACACACATCCGATGCACGAGGCCGACGATCTGCACAAGGGCTGTTCTGCACATCCCCCAAGTGCAATTTCAGCATGTCTGCTCCCAGGACTGACTCATTTCCTGCATCCCCTGAATCTTCTCTTCCTTCTTCCCCAAACTCTCCCTTCTTTTGTTTCCCTTTGGACTTTTTTCTTCGGTTCTAAGACAAAAAATTGTTAGTTTTTTTTTAGTCAACACTTAATAAATACATGTCTGTGCAATACTACATACACAGCAACAGTCACTCTTCAGTATCTGAGTTTTTAAATTCTGCTTATCAGTATCAACAGTCACAAAATTTCAGTAATACCTAAGTAAGCAGTTTATAACTGAGTAGACTCAAAAACTAAGCTTTGGCTTCTTCATCAGTAAAGCAAAATATATCCAAGAAAACTTTTAGTTCAAAATCATATTTCACACAAAAGTGATTAAAGAACAACACTAAATACTTCTGTAGTTCTTTTAGATTTACAGTAGATATCCAATACCTAAAAAGAAACAAGTCAGCATGACTAGATAAAATTATTTTCTCTAATGTCTTTCAGATAATCAGTAATCCAAAGCATTTACAGGGTTAAAAAATAACCTGTAGAAGGGTTAAGCAGAACAGATCAGGCAAGAAATCTGTCTTAAATGAACTTGACTTCCCTAAGAATGAGTCAAACAATTGTGCAAGTGTTAGGAGAGAAAATTTAACTTATAAAATCAAAAGCTTTGGCTAGTTTGCACGCATCAATCCCGTGCCTGCAGGCCAGGAATTCTTGGCTACGGATGAATAATTGTTGCACTGAGGAAAGCCAAGCTCTGCAGAGCCATTTGTTCATGTCACCTGAGCTCCCAAAGCAACTTTACTCAGTGCAGAATTTATAAACAACACCTTTAAAGCAAAGAATTAAACGTAGTCAAGGCTCAGGACATGAGAAGCCACCAATATCACGACAGGTAAGACACAAACATGCTGCAGAATCAGAAGCATCCCAGCTTACCCCTGTCTGCTTAGAGGTGGCTGCTTCTGACTGCTCCTGCTTGACAGGTGACCTTTTATCATACTGAGGTAGGGGAGCAGGGTACAGGGCTGTGGGCACCTCTATGCTCAGTCCTGGCAGCCCATGGAACATGCATTTCTGCAACAGGAACACAAATGTTAGAGTCCTGTCCCTTTTTCATACACAGATTTACTCTATATTCACTCCGGTGAATTCATCAATTTTCAGTTGTGCTCCTTCCCCCTGGTGTTGCCTCTCCCATATATAAAGCTGTGCAAAATCTGAAACACATCTACATCTAGAAGGACTTCAAGTAGGTCCAGAAAACCCCAAGCCTCCCATCTTCCTCTCACATTCTTCTGTGGGAAGTGCAGTTAAGATGCTGTGAGAGAAACTCAGTATATTTTTCTTCATATCTCACACTCCATTTCCCCCCACGCTCAGGCTTCTCTGCTCCCTCTTGCTCATCTTCAACTGTTTCTAACTTAACAGCATCTGGAACCTTCCAGTGTCTGCCTCTTTCTCCAGGTGGATTTAAGGGTTTACCTTTAACACTGCAAGAAGAGCTCCAATTTGGTCAGTTTGCATCAGTTTCATCTTCCCACCGTTGAGAAGTGACTGGACACCTTTCAGTGCACTTTGCAGTAACTGAAAACAAAGAATTGCTTACTTTTCCTTCCCAGAACGCTGCAGGTCCACATCTTTCAAGTAAATTTCTACGCAATTACAGTTTTGCTCAACTGGGATAGCAATATGATAGATTATTAAAGCAAAATCTCAATTGACAACATTCCAAATTCCATATATTCCAGCAGCCCAATCTCCTAATTAGGGTATTTTAGAAAATTAGACCCACACTTACCATGCAAAAAGTGATGTCATCCACATCAGAGGTTTTCGAAGACTGCAGAACACTTAGGAAAGTTTGAAAACAGACACTTCTGTAGGACTCATCCAGGTATGGCTGTCCAGGGACACTAAAAGTAGAGCAGGAAGAGACACAAGGCTGGTTTACAGATTCATAAAGTTACACAAAGTCCCATCCAAGCCCTCTGTTAGCCTGAAGAACCCCAGATGGATGGATGGCTGATTGAAAGGAACCAGCTCTACCACACAGAGAACAAAAGGAAACCTCCTGCATGAAAAATCAGACAATACAACACTTTTCTTCCCTAAACTAATACCTTTAACATTATTTCTGGAAGACTGAGAGTTTACGGTTTTATGCACAGATATCTTGGAACACTAAAGCTCTACATTTCAAATTCATGCACCAACACCTTGCTGGCCCTGTGCTGGCAGATGTACATTTTCTAAAGCACCTGAAAAGCACGGTACACACCTGAGACACAGGTTTGCCATGCTGCGCACAGCTGCCCTCCTGAGCTCCACATCTGGCTGGGCAGGGTCACTGAACTGCAGCAGGAGCCCAGCCTTGCCCAGCAAATCCGGCAGGTACTGAAAACAAACCACCAAAAGTCATTAGGGGTCAGTGCTCCTCCCTCAGCCTCCTGGGTCTTGTGTTTGGGGGCTAAACATCACGGGAGGTGGATGAAGCCTGGCTGGACACCAGGTGCCCACCAAGACTGCTCCATTGCTCCTCAGCAATAAAGAAACATAAAGAAAGACTCATGAGTTAAGAAACATAAAGAAACATAAGAAACATAAAGAAAGACTCATGAGTTAAGGACAGGGAGAGGTCACTCACCCATCACCATCACAGGCATAGCTACCTTGACTTAGAGAAATTAGTTGTGTTTATTACCAATCAAAATAAAAGCACGATAATGAGAAGTAAAATAAATCCTAAAAATTGTCAGCTGCAATTTCAGATTCCAGAGACAGATTATGTTTATAAAAAACAGCATGAAAATCTTAATTCCTTAGGTCCTCTTATTTTGCATTAAGAAAGGACGGAGTTGAGCACAGCTCAGCTCAGTCCCAGTTTATGCTCTCCTCCCAGACATGAAGCTAAGCTAGGAACAACTGCTGCACCAAACTGCTGCCACTACATGGGCTCCAAGCCCACACAAGCTGGCAGCTCCCAAACTGTGAGCATCACCACCCCATGCTCAGCCCAACAGCAGAGACTGCTTTGCAAGCTGCCATGAGCTGACAGCAGGAGGATTCAGCATTTCAAACACTGTCAGCTGCAGCAACAAGGAGCTTCACACAGGATTGATACCCGAGAGTCTCTGCTTTGAAACGGTGCACAGCTAAACCCCTGATCTGGTTACAGGATGAATTTCAGGATCCTCAATGGAGCCTGTGGAGTTATGTGCAATTTGAAGCTCCCTGTGTTCTTCCTGCCTGAGGCACAGGGTGGCTGGTCTGCAGACTAAGCCTGTCCCCTTCTTTAATGGTGATCCCTAAAGCTGCAGCCTGCAGGTACAGGAAATTCCACATGGGAATAATAATTATTAATACATACAACTGAAATTCAACTCTCCTGTAAATATCAGCCACTATTTAAATGGGATCTAATCTTAGCATGAAAAGCAACACAATTTGAGAACTTTTCTTTCTTTCAGTAAAAAAAAAATAAATACACTGAAAACAGCAGTGGTGCAAATATTTTTGTCATTACTTTCTCTTAGTTGGAAACTCACCTTCTGACACTTAGGCCCATTATTGTAAACAAGAGCTGCTAAGGCTTGCAGAATTTCAACATGTGTCCAGGAGCTGCACTGCCTCAGAGCAGAGATGCAGTAGGAGAGAAGGAAATTCAAGTTCTGCTCATCAACCATCACCTGTCATAACAGAAAAGGACCGTGATCAAGATAAGCATCATCATGTACTGCTGGAGTCAATAAATCCAGAGGAAATGGTCACAAATTCGAGTGATCTGGCTGTTAAAATCACACAACAGCACAGAATCAGATGACACTTAAGAAATGGATGAATCAGTACAAGTGTCTAAAACCAAGAATATTTCTGAGGGTGGATCACTTCTGACTGAAAGCTGATTTTATGAGGAACTATTCTAGAATGAGATCAGAGCCTCAGCTATGAATCAGTAAGTAATACAGTGAAAATCCAAGAAACTCTGCCTGAAGGTCACATCCACAGTCCTGGAAAAAGACAGAGCCCCCTGACTTAGTGGAGGACTAGGAGCCAGCAGCACACTGGGACAGGAAGGACAGAGCCAGACTTTTCCTACCTGGTATCTGTTGAGTAAGTGATGGATAAGCTGGCAGACTTTGCTGACAAGATGCTCCTGCTCCAGGGGAACCAGCTGACAGGCTTGGACAAGCACAGCACAAACATCCTAGAAGAGAAAGCCTCCGTTTATTATTTAGGGACTATAAAGACAGTAATAATGGCTCAAGAAAAATACGAAGTTAAATCAAGGAACTGAAGAGCATTGTCCAAAAATCAATTAATTCCAAAGCGCAAAGTAAGCCTGCTTTGGAAATAAAATGAAGCTAAACCGGTGTAATAATGACTGCGTGTTTCCAATGGAGTAGCATCCATGCTGCACAACTAGAGTGTTCAGCTTTGAAGTGCTTGCTTTAAAGCTTAAAAAAATTATTTTTTCAACATCAGACCATGAGAACTGCCGGGTGTCACCATCATCTGCACCCGGCAGTGCTTTGGCACAGGGCAGCATGGCTCAGAGCCGCCACGGAGCTGCAGAAGGGACCCGGGGCGGGCAGACGGGCGAGGAAGGAGTGCGGGAACATGCTGCCCGCAGCGCAGGGACCGCGGGGTGAGACCTTCCTGCGGGGGGACACTGGGGATGGGCACAGCGGGGGAAACACCCAGCCACGGTGTCCCCACAGCGGCACGGCTCACAGCCGCCATGTGCGCTCCGCGGCGGCACACCCGCCGCCAGGCCTCCTCCTCCTCCTCCTCCTCTTCCTTATCCTCCTCCTCCTCCCCGGGCGGGCACACCGGAGCCGCGCTGTCCCCATCCCCATCCCCGTACCTGCGGGCCGGGCGCGGCCGGGGGCTCGGGCCCGCAGCTCTCCGAGATGAGCTGATCGAAGAGCAGGTGCAGCTCCGTGCGGCGGCTGCCCTCAGGCCGAGCCCGCAGCGCGCCCAGCCGCGCCAGGCAGCGCCGCAGCGACCCGCCCGGGCTGGGCTCCGCCGGCTCCGCCGGCCCCGCCGCCGCCATGGCCGCCGCCCCGCCCGCGCCGCTATGGCAACCCGAGCCCTTCCGGGGCGGTGGCGGCTACGGCGGCCGGGCGGGCCGGGAGCGCTGGGCCGGGCGCGCTGGGCCGGGCGGGGATGGCATGGGATGGGATGGGCCCGCGGCAGGTGGCGGTGCCTGCCTGCTTGTGGGACACCACCGCCGGTGGGACACGGCCTGGGCGACACCACCGGCTGTGGGACACCGCCCGCGGAGTCACCAGGGTGCAATCGCCCCCCGAGACCGACCCAGCGCTGCCAAGGCCATCGCTGACCCATGTCCCCAAGTGCCACATTCACATGGCCTTTAAATCCCCCCGGGGATGGGGACTCCACCAGTGCCAGGGCTGGTCAGCCTGTTCCGTGACAAAGTATTCCCGATATTCAATCTGAAGCTCCCCTGGTGTGGAGGATGCGATGGCTGTAACCCAAAATCAGGGCTGCTGTGCTGTGACAGGCTGCTCCTGTCCCACATCCCTGTCCCAGCTCTGTACCCAGTTCAGGGCAGACACAGGACATTCTGCCATCGTACAGCACTGGGGACAGTGAGACCAGCAGCTGTGAACAGGAACCTGCTTCCCTGAAAGTCATTAATCCAGACGGGATCTGCATCTCACCAGCATTACCATCCCACTGACAGGGAACATCAAATTAACAGCTGGTCTAACACCATTCCCTGAGAACAGGATCCGGGGAGAGCAGCCAAGGACTGGAAAGCCCTGGTTGATGGGGACATTCACTCCAGTGGGGCCAAACCAAGTGTTCCTGCCTTGCTGTACCTGGACTGCTGCCAACACTAAATCCACATCACCCGGGAAGGAACAGGAGGGCTCCAGGGCCAGCACAGGGTGCCCTCTCCTTCCATGGCACATCCAGGCAAAGCCTTACCTCTGGTTTACCTTCCTTCCATTTCCTTATCACACTGACCACTTTGAGTAAGAAAAGTACATTCTGTGCCACCAGCGCCACAGCCTTCGCATCCTTCTGTGCCCTGGGCTGGCTGGTTATGGGTAATTGCTCTGCTGCTTCCCTTTATCATTCCATTTATTCTTTGCTGTTTGTTCCTCAAAAGTCCCTAAAGGCCTCTGAGGCAGGCACAGGGAGACAGCGCAGAGACAGCCCCAGGCATGTTATTATTGTGCAAGGATGATTTTCATAGAATGACAGAATATCCTGAGTTGGAAGGCATCCACAGGGATCATCAGAGTCCTGAGAGATTTTAGAAAGCTCTGTGCCAGCCCAGCCCGGACATTGCTCCAGGGAGAGCAGCTACTTGACATCCTGAGAGTGCTCTGGGAGGCAGCATAAAAAAGAGATGTGGCCACCTTCACTATTGATTTGAGATTTCAAACCCAGGAATGTCAGCTTTGCCTCCCCAACTTCTCTACTCTGCATGAATTCCTACCAAACCCCCACTCAGGAACCTTTTTCAGTTTTGTTTCTTTTGTCACTGTTTTATTTCATGATTTATTATTTTAAAAACTTCTTAATACATATTTAAAGCCCTTTTTTCTTTTCCTCTTTTTTTAAAATGGTGCTGAAATGTGCGTTGTGACAGCAGCCCCCACTTTGTGAGGCCCAAATAAATCCATGACTGACAGAGTCCCATGGGTTATAAAGCAACAAAACCAGCTGAGAGCTGGCTAAGGACACTGTGGGTTTGGGGAATAGCTCCACTGAAGCCAGTGATGTTACACCAAGACACATTTTGCCAGTGCTTGGCAATATTCTGGGTTTACTCACCCCTCCAAATCCCCCAACTGCAGCATTCAGCAGTGGCCAGGAGGGAAAATAGCACAAGTCCTCCACTGTTAAACGTGCTCTGCTACTATCATGCAAATCCATCTGGTTCAGCAGCTCTAAGCAGACTTCAAAGGACAGAGAAGTCATTAGAATCACAGTTCAAAGAAAAAAGTGAGCAGCTGGTCTAGGCCATCTGGTAGGGGACATAAAATGGTCTCTTTCTTCTCCATTCAGTCTATGAAATTTTCATTAATTGTAGGAACATCTTCCAACATTAACCAACATCATATTGTTAAAAATGTAAGTCTTAATAAATCATCAAAACTGGTGTCTTAGGGAAGCCAGGAAGCTGCAGTCTGCTGGGGTCTTCCCTCCCCGGTAAGACATCAGGCCATAATTACTATTTTAAGTTGGTGTGTTCAAAGAAAATTACTGGGAATTGGATTCCTCAGCTCCTTTGAAAGCCTCAGGGAAGAATGTGGACAGGGTGATTCCCTAGGCTGCAGAGGAATCTCCTTCTCTATTGATTTCAGGAGCCATTTCTGGCTTAAAAATGTGGAGAAAGTGTCCTCCCTGGGCTGCATTGCTTGGGCTGGATCCCAGTGTCCCCGGAAGCTCCTGGAAATTGATATTCCTGTTGAATATATGGATGACTTCCTTGAAATTCAGGCAGGTGGTTTGAAGCTGCAGGGATGGTGAAGGCAGCCATGGGGAAGCCAAACCTACCAGGAGCCACAGGAGAGCTCCAGGACATGGCAGGGCCCTGCTGAGCCTGAAAACATGGTGACCCAGAGCTGCTGCAGCTCTCCAGGCCTCCTCCTTGCCTCTCTCACTCACCAGCCTTGTCCTCTCCCCAAAACGCAAACTGGAGAGTTCATCTTAACCTGGTCACTCTGGGAGCACAACTGGCCCAAAACTCAGAGGGCAATTTCAGGGTTTCAAGCCCAGACCTTCCAAGATGCCTGTTTCCATTAATCCTGCCTTTGCTCCTCTTTCCTGTCACTGTCCAAATTTACTGACTTTTCACTTCCTACCATCAGCATTTCAAAGCAGATGGGAAACACCTGAATGCAGAAAAATCCCAGTCCTCTGGGGTGTCCCATGGAGCCCCAGGGGTACCACAAAGATGCACATGCAGGTACCCCATCCCTGGCAGGGCATTCAGCCAGTGCCCCACATTTCCCACTCTCCAAAGGTATGTGCAAATTCAGCCCCTGGTACTTAGCTGGGTGTCTCCCACTGCCTTCCTGGCTGTTTTCCCAAGCTTTGGGCCAGCTGACGGGACAAACAGCACTGGCTCCAGCCTTGTTTGCCACTGAACAACAGACACAAATACTTGAAATACTTTCCTAATCTCATTTTCTCATGCAAACAACTGCCGGGATGTCAGAGATGTTAATCCAAGGCAGCAGCAGAGAGATGGGATGTGCAGTTTGGTGAGGGAAGGACCTAGCCAGAGAATATTCACAGCCCCATCACAGGAAGGTGCTCTGTGCTCACACCCACCCCAATCTGGACCCAACACCTGGGTGCCCTGCTGATTTGGCCAGCGAGGATAATTCCCTCCTGCAATGAGGGCCATTGAAATTCCTTACACATGGAAACATCCATGGCCTGGGGTCATCAGCCCTCCAGGGAAGGGGGCTGAGGATTCCCAAGCAGTTTTTCCTGGAAGGATTACTGGCTTCACTTGACTGTGTGCTGGGATTGCAGTTGCGTCTGGTGAGAAGATTTTGGAAGCTCTGCTACTACTGCCTTCCCCTTGTGCTTCTCTCCTGGGCTTATCTCCCCAGAGCTGGCAGAGGCCGAGATGTTTCCATGCCCGCCTTCCCCAGGAGATGGTGGGGACCCAGGGGACACTGTTGAAGCGTAGTTGGTGGCAGCAGAGCCTGCAAACACCTCCCCCTCTGTACAAAATAGCGCAGACCTGCTTTTTTCGTTTACACCCAGTTTTCATCTATTGTGTTTACAAAAGAGAGGCATTCAATTAACACAGAAAAACTACTTGCCCAGCCCAAGAGGGGTGCAGGAGCAGGGGCTGCCATCGTTACCAGGGGGCTGGATCCCCAGGAAGCTCCGTGAGCCCTCGGGAAGCTGCTGCCAGCAGAGCAGGGACTGTGGGACCCAGAGCTGCAGTGACCTGCTGGGAGCTGGAGTGCGCTCTGCTAGCACCCTGCCAGGGATGCACACCAAACATGAGCTAATCCGGACAAAAATAGGAGTGAAATCATAATTCAGATGCATAATTCATGTGCATAATTTTTCTTGCTGTATATTCTCCCGGGATGTATTCTAGAAACTGCTTTCTTTCCCCTCCCCTCCCTGCTCCCGTCCTTCCAAAAAGTGCCGTAGATGCAAATCATTGGAGGCAGCAAGAGGTAGTAGCTTTGCTGGGTTACTAAATAAATGCTAAATTTGTCTGAGTTTCTAGCCTACATCTTGGCAAGTGATGCAGATTGAAGCTGGTGTAGAGACACGCAGCCTTGTGATAATCACAGGATTTTAATTGCTTACATTGTGAGCCCTGGCTACTGATTGTATCTGCACGGAAAACTGTAACAGTTTGCACTTGCAAATGCTAAAAATGTTAAACAATAATGGCAATTAAGAGATAATTATAGTTATTTTGAAGCAAGGATTGTAGTTAAGACTCCAAGAAGACATCCCAAACGAGCAGGAAGCAGTGCCCTGTTTACTGCACAGGCTTCAAGCTGCTTTTTCTATGATGTGAGATCCAGCAGATTTAATTGCTTAATGATTTTCTATAGAATATTTAAGTACCATGGTATCTTCAGCCAGTCCAAGCTCTGCCTGAACTGCATGTGTCAGTCTTGCTGGAGGTGTGAGGCAGTGTCAGAGCCCTGGTCTGGCACCCACTTGCTGAGTCACCCAAAGCTTTTCTTCTGCTAACGACAGCACTGAAAAGCTCCAGGGACTCCCCACCAACACCCCTGGGTGAGCATCCTCCTGGAAGGGACAACGTGAGTGCCATCCCTCAGTCCCCCTGCAAGCCGTGGTTTCTGAGGGAGCCCTTGCAGCATGGCTCAGGGTTTCCTCCATCCAGGCTGAGCAGATACTTTTGGCCAGGTCACTTTGAACCCTCTGAGAAAGCAGGGCTTTGAAACCCAGCTTTAGGAAGAGGTTGTGTCCTTGTCGGAGCATTCCGGGCTTTCCTCAACAACAACAAAGGCATTTATTTTTTCCAGAGCCATGTTCTGGGCCGGGCGCCAGCCGGCGGTGTGCAGGCTGCGGCGAGCTGAGCCTGGCTCCCTGGCAGCCCCGTCCTTCCCCGGCAGAGCAGCCGGGCAGGCAGCAGGCGAGCAGCGGGAATCTGCGCGGGATGGGTGCAAGATCACACCTCGAACCTGGAATCAAACCCTGCGGGGAGAGGCAGCCGTGTAAGAAGGGATTTCCATCCCTCTGACTCAGCTTAGGCAGCACGGGGCTAAAGCTGGGGTCACACACGCCTGGCTCGACCTGTCAGTAAACCCCGGGAAGGCCTTTCTCCAGTGCCGTGCTCACCCTGGCCAGGGTAAGACGTGGGAAAACCTCTTCCCGAGGGCCTCAGTGCAGCGTGGCAGGCAGTGGGAGCACACGTCCAGCTCTGCAGATTCCAGACCCGTTGGAGGGTGTGTGGGACTGTGCTGCAGGAACAAAGGGCGTCTTTCACTGGCTCACCCCGCACAGGGCCGCCGAGGCGAATTCCTGGGATGCTTTTAAGGGCTGCTACCAATGCACAGGCAGAGCTGGGCTCCCAACAATCTCCTCCCCCTGAAAGCACTTCATTCACAGGCGGGCTGGAAGGAGGTAAAAGAAAAGGCCACGCACATGGTTAAATGCAAGGGGGCCCGAATGCAGGGGGGTCAGAGCACTCCCCAAGAGCCTCCCTGCCCCGGGCTGGGAGCGAGGGCACAGAGCCCAGGGGAACTGGACAAGCAGCCGAGCTGCAGCCGGGCTGCTCCGCAACAGCCATAAATCATGGGAGAGGCGTAAGCAAGGGAGGGAACAAAGGACATGGAGAGATGCCATGGCATCTGGCAGGGAAGGACCGCGGCGGCCGTGCCGGAGGATGGCGTCTGAGGAAAGCCTCTGAGCCAGCCCAAGAGGGTCCCAGCCCCAGGGACAAGAGCTGGCTCTGCTCTGCCTCTGCCCAGCCCAGCCCTGTCAGCATGGGGCATGTGGGGATAAGCGGGATCATGACCTCCCACTTCACCCATGGCCCCACAGCACTCCTGGGATGCCTCTCCAGCACTGCCCTGGCCCACCGATGATTTCTCCATCGGGCCACAAGAAGCTCTGGCACACTGGCTCTGAGTCTCCAGCACCAGGACAGAATGACGTGGCCTGCAAAGACCACTACAGCAGCCTAGTTCCACAGGCAGTAGGGAACATGCTGCACCAGGGCTGGATCAAACTGTTCCTCAAGCTTAACCCAAAGCCAAACCCTGCTGAGCAGCACAGCAGAGCCTAGGCTGCCCCTGCTCAGGCTGCCACAGGGGAAGGGACAGGGATTGCAGTGGGTCTTCTTACCCCGTGTGCTGGGTGCTGAGCCCACCAGTGCTCAGAGCACCTGCCACCACTTCCAGAAGGGCTGGCAAAGGCACTGACCTGATCATAAGCAGTTATTTGTCTCGTTGGTAATGAGTTATTACTCAGCCTCAGCTAGACACTGCCTTAAGGAAGGAAACATCTGATCATCTTTTAATAAACACAGTTGGCTCCTGCGAGGCTCCTGCAGCTCCTGTATCTATAAAGTGCTCCAAGACACATGGCTTCTGCACAGACAGAGCTGCTGTGAGTCACCGTCTGGGAAAGGGTGTCAGGATCCTTGCTCAATAAATAGAACAAAGGAGGGAAACCTCGGGTGGGCAGAGATGGCACAGCCCTGCTTCCTTCACTGTGTGCCACCAGCCTCCTCAGGATTTACCCAGCAGAGGCTGAAAGTGAGATCAAAATGATTTCCATGTTCTCTCTCTTCATCACTAATCTCCTGCAAAAGCACTGGGAGAAGGAACAGGTCCACTGGGTACTGGGTTTTCCAGCGACAGGCTCTGCTTCCACATGCCTGGGGAATAACACTGCAATGGCAATGCTGCAGGCTGGTTGGGAGGGAAGGACAGCACTGATCTGCAACCTAGGTGTTCCCAGAGGAGCAACCTGCAACTCTCAGACCTGTGCTGCCACTTGTCTCTTCCGAGGGCCCCAGGTGGCCACAGAGAAGGGGAAGAACACTGTGCCAGGCAGGGAGCAAGGCTGCCTGCAGATGGACTGACACCTTTTCCCATGGCTTTTACACCTTGCTTACTCTGCAGAAGAGTGAATCCCAGGCAGTGACACCCACAGAGCACAGCTCCCCAGTCCCAGCCTCTGCTCCCCAGTGCCACACAGCCCTGCTTTTGTAAGGCACTTCCACATCTGGAAGAAATACTTGGCATGAGAGATTGAAAGACTTGGCTGGTAAGAGAGAAAACAATGTGACACTCTCGCCAGCCACAAACCACACCATTCCCCACAGCAAATGAACATCTGCAGGCACATCTGCACCCAGAGCTTGCCCACAGCAGCAGCCTCAGAGTCCACAGCAACCATGAGCACTTGTTAGGCAGGACAACATATACTGAGTTTACATTTTAATAGTATTTTTGCCCAATCACATCTGAAAGCAGTTTCTTTCTCTGATGTTCCCCCCACAGATACATACCTTCCACTCAGTGTCCCAAATCCAGATGTTTCCAAATAGCTTGAAACTGAGCAGCCATCCTGGGAACGCCCTTGGTCTCTCCAGCACAGAAACCGTTAAGGCTCCGAGGCATCATCCAGGACACCTGTGCCTGGTGGAAACTGGAGACAAAGTGGGGCCCAGCAATGGAAAAAGTCAAAGCCAAGAGTCTTGTCAGCTGCTGGGGAGCAGGAGGGGAGGACAGCAGGATACAGCTCCATGTTCAAACCTCCCCCTAGTCTCAGCTGTGTAGAAGGAAGCACTGCTCAAATTTAGGTAGTTTGTGTCTTCCAAGGTGCCAGTGGTACAAGGAAGATGGTTTAAAGAAAAAACTGCTGTTTCACTGCCTAGTTCCTGAAGATGTGAGCTTCTTTTCCTCAGTGTAAAGCAGGATTCCTGCTGCAGTGACACATCCAGGGAAGCAGCAAACCCACTCTACTTTGTACTTGTGTATGTCAGCTCCAGGACACACCACCCCTACAGCAGGGCCTCCTCATACCACCAGGGACTGATTTCCAGCAGTACCACAGCCCCTGTATACATGGCTGGAATGGGTTTTTCCCAGATGAAACTCAGGCTTGGGAAAGTGTTTCACCTGAGGTTTGGACCAGCAGTGTCCTGTGCTGCAGCTAAGGTTCAGGAGCCAGTTTCTCTGCCTCTTGCTCTGTCAAAGGGCCCTGTACATCGACAGGGCTTGACTAGCCCAGCCCCACATGGCTGCACATTCTCTCAGAGCCACAGTATTAACCCAGCCTGAACCAGGTCCGGAATGCAGAGCCCCAGCACAGCCCAGCTGGACCTCAAGCCCAGCAATTCCACTCCCAGCTAAAAGGCTGGGACTACTGAGAAAAGAGCATCACTGCCAGCTCCCCTAAAGTAGAAACCACCCCTGCTCTGGGGCACTGGCAGGTGCAGGTTGGAGCAGATGGCAGTGTGTAACAGCCGTGCTGCTGCCTGCAAGCACGCTCAGCCCATGTGGAGCTGCTCGCTCGGCGTGAGTCACGCTGCTCACGCTGGTGTTACTGTGCCACAGCAGAGCTGTTACACTGCTGTACTTGGGAAGAGCCCAGAGCTTTTCCAAAATATCACAGAGGCCACAACCCCAAACTGAGGTTACATCAGGAGCAAGATAACAAGCTGAGGGGGTTGCTTAAGGGTAAGCCCACAGCCCCCACACTGAGAGAGGCATTAAATACATCAGATTCAGCTCTCAGCTTTCTCTCCAGCACAGGGAGGAGGCCTGAAGGGAAAACCTGCTTTCCTGGGAAGCAGGGAGACACCTTCCTGTGCAGGAGCCAAGACCCCAGCTGCTGTACCACCCTTTGGCTGCCTAAAGCCATTAAGAGGTCAGCTCCAACCCATTCAGATCCAGGTTACGCGGCACAGAGCATCCCATCAGGGTGCAGCAGGACACAATTCCCTCAATCCCTCCCTCGGACTCAGCCTCTGAGCTGAGCTGGAGTTCAGCAGCAGCACAGAGGGGCCACCTAAGCTCCTCAGGTCATTTCTTCCTCCCTGACCTGCCTCCTTTGGGTCATCAGCATCTTCCACGGCAGAGAACTCGCTGCTCACCCTCTCTGGACAAGAGCAGGCTTTGCTCAGGACAGCTGGTAAGGAAGAAGAAACCAGAGGCTGTTTAAATGTGTCAATTCACCTTTAATGTTTGAAAAAAAAAATAAATGGTATTTGAGCAATTGCAGTTATGAAGGGAACAGATCTTGCTCCACGAGAGACCGTGAACAGATTCACATTAGACTCATGCTTGGAAAAAAACAAATCCAAAACATTCTCCTTTCAGACCCGGAGTGGAGTTCTGAAGAGACAAGACCACACAAGTGCCCCAGACAGTCCAAGGCACATTACCCCAGTGCAGACATTTCCATCAACATGAACTTATGACAGCTACATTCTTTCTAGTTACAACATTGTTCTATCCATAATACAAAATTAGGCATACTTTGGATTTTGCACAGAGACAAGAAGGACTTTTACTTCAGGAAGTCACCAACCTGGGTCACCAAATCATTTCACAAAGAGCTCCCTTCACTCTGCCCTTTCACCCCAGCAGTGATTTATTCCCAACACCAAATTCATCTCAGAGACACAAGCTGGCCTTACCAGCCCAGTGATATTGCCAATGCATTAGTCAGCAAACCAATAATTAGAGCTTATAACAAGCACCAGGGATTTACTTGCTATCACACAGCATTTCTCCATACCCAGATCAGAACTTCCTGCAGTGTAATCCCGAGTCAGTACGTACTAAGACAACATCACTGCTGAACCTATTGGAGACCAAGACATTTGTCTGCCTTTGAAGCAGATGTCACATGAGTTTCCTTCACACAAACATCACATGTAAATTTAACTTCTTGGTACTGTGCTTTAAGAACAAAAGCAGATATCAGAACATAGAGGACAATCCTCCAGAAATAGCTTATTAGCTACAGAAAACAAAATAAAATTTAAAAAAAGAAAAAAAAGACAGTGGCCACTTACAAGTCTTCCACATGACTAGCTTGCTTTAAGGAGAGCATCAAGTTAAGGCAGTGTTGAGACAACTGGCTACAAACATGCCGAATAGAGCTGTTGTCAGTAGTCACCAATTTGATATCCTACTCCGTTGCGGGGGCCGGGCCACGTGGCTTTAGAGCTCAGCATCAAGGTCTAAAGACTTCAGCCACAGGATGCTGCTTTCTGCAACAAGCAGGAACTCAGGGGCTGTTTTTGAAGCCTTCTAGACCAGGCTGAGTTGCTTACTCAAGTCTAGGTCAATGTTTCAGCAGAGCCAAAAATACAGCGAAGGGCACTGAGCAAGAACACCGAGGGGTGCCAGCTGCAAGCCTGTATCACAGTCAGAGGTGGAGTTCACCTTGGGTGTGGAAGCCACGTCACCCAGAGCCACCCCACCAGCTTTCAGGGAAGGTCTAAGACCTGCCCCGAGGGTACTGGGAGAGCCAGCTCTCTACAGTTTGCAGGGTGGGACAGAGGCTCACACTGGCTTTGCTCCTCTTTACAAGATTAACAGTCTAACAGGACTCAGTAAGGAAGTATGGGGCTTTTGGCCTACCCAAAGAAGTTTTCCCAGCCTCAAAGAAGGAGTTACCAGTGAGGGAGCTGTTGTGGAATAGTTTTATTTCTTCCCACGTAAAGGCCATTGTTTAAGCATTTACAGGTTTCCTAGTGCAATACAACCAAAAAAAGCAGTAACAAAAAAATGCCGCCTTCTTCCCAGGCAACTAAACAGAAGTAGATTTTTACTGCAACATATACACATTAAATATAGTATACAGTCCATGCAGCGGCATAGCCATGTTAGAGGGAGTCGTGGCTTCAGCCATCAGTGCATTACAGTCCAAATTTCAATCGCTCCTACTTCCTATCCAGACTTGAAGAGAAGAATTGCAACCTGACCCAAGTAAAAATAGATGAAGTGCTTTGTCTCGTGTGTTACATAGCTGCCAAAGTTTCTGCCAACAATGCAGTGCCAAGTTGGGTTGTATTTCTTGTCAAATTCCTGAAGAAAGAGAAGAGAGGCATTAAGGCCAAGAAAGCCCACATGAAAATAGTTCTAAGCACAAATTCTGAGCTGGTTCTGTTCACACACTATTGCCTCTCCTCCCACCTGCAGCATCTCGAGATTCCCCACTGCAAGACACTATTAAATTAAGCAACCGAACCTCTGCACTGGATTGTTTGAAGGATTCAACACAAGCAAAACATCTTCTGAGCCTTGGAGCACCATCAGCCCTGGGAAGGAAGAGCAAACACAAGGGCTCTCCTCAGTAGAGTCCTGTGTGTAGGCTAATCAGGGGAATAGCTCTCCTCTTCCATTCCAAACCCACTCACAAAAAATTAAAAAAGGGTTTGGCATGTGTGCTCCACAGCAAGGCATCTGAGCTTAAAGGTCATCTAAAAAAAAGGAAGAAGGAAAAGCCTGGCTTCTGCTATTTGGGACTCTTGCACGCAAAAGGGAGAAAATCCACGTTGCAAATGAGCAGGCAGATTCACAGGCCAGAGAGCACACGGAGACCCAAGAGGTCAGAGGTGAGCAAGCTGAATAAAGCCAAAGCTGGCTCCATAGTCTTCTCCCACTTAGCAGGCAGGATGGGGTTAAAGACCATTTTCCTCCCTCTAATTAACACACACTCCCAAGAACACCTCTCCCTCCCCTGAGACAGAGCCAGAAGAACAGACTCAACATCTGTTCAGATTAAAGCCAGTTCTAGTTCTCAGACAGCAGAAGAGTTTGAGCTCTTTGCAGGTAACCTTTGAAGTAAGGAAAAGGCTTTCTTGCCAGGGCACAAAGGTGCATCAAATTGCTTCCCTCCTCCCAACACACTCATGAAATAAAGGCCAACTTCTTTTTGGATGCCTTCTGTTGCACTCCCTCACTTTACAGGCTGCATTGCCCTGAGCACTTAAGAGCTAAGTCATGCCTCAAAGTGATCTGAGAAGTCAGGAGACACCTTTGAATCCTTTGCCTTCAAGCTCAGATTACAAGCAAGGCCCAAACACCAGCCCAGGTGCCAGGACTTCACTGCCTCTGAAGTCACATCACCCTCCTCCAAAAGCACTTTGCCTGACCATTCTGAGAAGCTACTACAGGGGGAACCAACAGCTCCCCAGATGCCATCAAACATGAGACTAAATTAACAAGCTCCCATAAATGGAGACACCCCTCTTCACCAGCCAGGGCAGCAGCTTGCGCTGTTTCTAATACAGCAGCTTCCACAGCCCCACCAGCCAGCACAAAGCCCATCCTCCTGCACCACACCCATCCCAGAACCACACATGCACTACTGCCCACCAAGTGAAACATCGGGGTGATCCCACCTGCGCCGACGCTGCAAGTCTGTGGAGCAAGTCCTAAGCAGAGGCAGCAGCCAGCCCTTTCCAGGACGGCAAATCCTGAGGGACAGCACTTGCAGTTTGCTCAGAGCTTGCCAGAGCTCTGCCATAGCCCTCCCCTGACCTTGGAGAAGTCACTCCATTCTCTTGAAAACAGCAGTAAAGCAGCCAAGAAGCCAAGTATCTTCTCCCTCCCAACACGCAAGCATGAAGCCTCAGCCATTCAGCTCCTGACAGACTCAGGAGCTTCGGGAAGTCGCAGCCAGCACAGCACCCTCATCCCGGAGTTACCTTCTTTATATATGCTGCAATGTCCTTTTCTATGTTGTACTTCTCCATGGCCTGTGTAGCACAGTCTACAGCATCCTGCTGCATGTCCTCGGACATGTCCGCATTCTTGATCACAGCCTTTCTGTCAGACATCGTGAACCTAAGGCAGAACATAGATTCCTTTAATCCCCTCCCAAACAGGAGATGCTTCCTGTGCATCAGAGGTTGTCCTTTCCGTGCAGGCTGCGTCACAAGCCGATACTACAAACCCCTGTTATGGCCAGAGTGAGTTTCTCAGGGCTGCCTACAGCAGTCCCAGGCCAAGGTGCCCCTTACAGCCAGAGCAGCAGCACTGCTTGGAGGTTAGATCAGAGACAGTCCAGCATCACCACCTGCATTAACCACACGCAGGAAAAGCTTATGTGTGGGAGGAGACGGGATCTGCAGAGAGCCACAGCCCTCCTGTACATCAATAGGCTACAGCCAAGTTTGCCTTCCAGGTGTGCCAGTGTTTCAGAACATCCTCTGCTCAGAGCCTTGCAAGCAACAGATCCCAGACTGCCTGTCACCGGCACAGGCTCAGGAAGCACATTCAGAACAGCAGTGTTTTTATTCCACCCCATCCCAGGTGTCACAGTTCCTGATGCTAGTTTAGCCTGGAAGCAGTGTTTGTTCCACATTCAGCCATCATCACCCGCTCACCTCCCTGCTGCTCTGCCATGAAACCCAGCCTTCAGCTGCTCCCCCGGGAGAGAGCCAGTCTGACAAGCCAGAAGCAGGTTAATACCACACTGCAGCCTGGAAACAGGGCAGGGGAAGCAAGTCCCACCATAGAGGCAGAGCCTGGCAAATGCCTCCTTTTCCTGCCCCCTCCTCACCTGGGAACCACAACACAGATGCCAAAACCAGCATGCCACTGCAGTCCAGGACTTCTAGGAAGCTGGGAAGTGCCATTCAGAAGTGAGGCGTGCAGCACCCTTCACTTTCAAAATTGAAGTGCTTTGTACTAGCCACTGCAGCCATTAGATCTGACATGGCCTTTCCAGGGAGGTGTTAAGCACTGGGAAGTATCCAGCACAGTTCGTATTATCCTAGAAAACTGACGATCCCAGCACTGCAGTCTTTCTTCAAGACCTAGAGGAGTACCATAAAGTCCAGCTCTGGGCACAACAGCCCTCATTCCCACTGTCTGCTCAAGGCCTGGGGAGGAACATGTTACCTGGGCATACAGGTGATTGCACCAAGAAGGACCACAGCTGCTCACCTTGCAGCGGCTCTTACCCCAGCACATTAAAACTTTGTGGGAATAAGCTTCTTAATGACAAGGAGTATCTCCAATTAAGCCTGCAGAGCACCATTAAGTTTCCCAAATCCTTTTACAGCATTGTAAGTCTTGAGTGATACTACTAAGCGTGTTTTGAAACAGTGAAACCACACATTTTTAGCTCTGCTGTGGAGTGAAAAAAATCTGCTGTAATGATCACTTCCTGGAAGAGTCCCAGAAAACTGAAGGAGTAGCTTTGTTACAGCAATTAAAGAAGCTTGCTACCCAGAAAGAAAGAGAATCCAGTTACATAATTGCAGCCCTCTGATTACAATACTTCAATTCTTTCCTCTGCCTGCACTTGAAGACTTCTATTTCCACCTTAATTTATACAATTTAGATATAATGTTTAATAGAGCACTGTTATTAACACACCTTAACAGCACTGGGAGGAATGACAGGAACTGAGCTCCAATGCCAACAGAGAGCACATGCCCCCACCACAGCCCTGGAAAAGCCACTTCCCAGCAGTTTGTTCCTTTCCATGCTGTGGTTTCAGCCAGTGGGGGTTTGCCCACAGCCCAGACACCGAGGGAAGCGAAGACACAGCTCAGAACAGCCCAAACTGCCTGTACTTTTGGATTCACCACCCAGGAATCTGACAATCCCTTGGAAAAGTCTTCTGGGTGTCCAGTGCACAGGAAGAGGGAAGCAGCAGAAATCCACTTGTGGGTCATTCTTCCAGAAAAGCTTCTTTAGGGAAAGAGGGCAAGCCAGCCCTCACACACACCAGACCTTCACACACCTGCACTACTCACAGAGTTCAGAGGGCACCTGCCATTGCATAACCAGACACAGAGTGACCTGCAAAAGGCACCCTCCCTCCTCATTGTTTAGGCAGGGAGCATCCCAGTGCAGGCCTGTGCTGCCGCGGGCAACAGCGCCAGAGGAAAAAATTATCCTTCAGAAGGGCTGCATGCGCTGGCCAGGAGGCCTTCCCCAGCACAGCACCCTCCCCAGCACAGCATCCCCCATGGCCAAGCACGGCACAGGCTGGCAGTGGCCATGCTGCTGGATAGAGGGTCCCCTGCACCTGCCATGGGAGTGTCACGCCCTGCAGCCACCTCAACACCACAGAGCAAGGCCCCAGTCTCTGATCATTCCCTGGTGGGCTATGGGGCCATCCTCCCCACGAGGCAGCCCAGCAGCACCACATACACATCACAGCCCTAAACCACAACATCACAGGTGGCCCTCGGGGTCTTGGCACCCAATCTGACCCTCTCTGAGGAAAACCACAAAGCCGTAGCACTCATCTCAGGGCAAGATGGGCCTAGGAGGGGGTAACAATACAGCTCCAGCAGCCACCCCTTCCCCCCAAGGGCAGGATGTGGTCTGTAAGGAGGAAGACCACAGCCCCAGCTGCCACTGCAGCGCAGAATGAGGCCTGGGGAGGAGGATTAGGCCCCAGCCAGCACCCAATCCTTTTCTTACCAAGGTAGGATGAGGTCTTAAAACGAGCATGAGTCCCAAGCCCAGTACTCCAGCAGGACAAGCTGGGGCTTTGGGAAGAGCATGAGACACAAGCCCACAAGCCCCCTGGCAACCACTCTTTCCCTCTCCGGGTAGAACGGAACCCTAAAAATGAAATGGGGCTGAAGCCCAGGATCCACCACTTCCCCCATGAGGACAGCATGGATTGCGAGGATGAAAGCACCCATCTCTTCCACACCAAGACAGCACAGATTCCACGGCTCGGAACGGGGCCCAAGCTCAGCACCCACCGCTCCCCCACCAGGACAGCATGGATTTCGCGACTGGGGACGAGGCCCAACCCCTGCATAAATCGCATCCCCCATCTTGGCCGAAGAGGGCCACGGAGGAGGTGCGGCACAGCCCCTTCCCCCGCAGGGCTGCGGGGGGCCCGGGAAGCCGCTCCCGAGAGCCGGAGCCCTGCGTGACCTTCACGGGGGGAGCTCCGGGGGCGCCCGAGGCCGCGGTGACCTTGCCTGGAGCGGGGCCGGCTCTGCAGCGGCGCGGACCCCTAGGGAGGGACGGGCTCCGATCGCTCCCAGGGGCCGGTCGCGGCCGGCCACGGCAGCGACCTCCGCCCTCGGGGCGGCCCCACCGCCACCCCGCACACGGAGCGACCAGTGCCGGGCGAGGCTCGGAGATCCCCCGGCCCAGCGGAGGTATCGCTCACCTTCACAGTGACAGGGCCACCCCGGGAGGGCGAGGCACGGCACCGAGGAAGAGGAGGTGTGAAGAGGCCCGGCCCTGCTGCCTCTGCCCGCTCCGCTCCGCTCGGCGCCCCGCGCGCTCTGCGCCCCGGCGCCGCGCCGCGCTCAAATACCGCCCCGCCCGCTGCGGCGCGCGGGCCGCCGCCACCCCATTGGCTGCGCCGCCCGCGCGCCGCGCCCCCATTGGCTGCGGCTCGGCGCGGCCCGCCGCGCCCGGCCCGTCCGCCCGCGCTGTTCTGCCTACATCCTGTTTCATCCCACAATGCCGCGGGGCGGCGCGCGGCGGGGAGGGGCGGGGCCGGGGAGGCGGGGGCGCCGTGAGGGGCCGGGGAGGGCCGCGGCCGGTGTGAGGGGCAGGTGGCACCCAGGGCTCCGGGGCGAGCCTGATCCCCTCTAAGAGGGACTCACTCGGTTGACTCACATTCCAAAGTGTTCTCGGTCAGAGGGCTCAACCTGAGTCAAACCCAGTCCTGTCTTGCTGACGAGTTGCAGCTTTGCACCTCAATGGCACTTTTCACCTGACATCTTCAATCTGAGATAGTCATGGATCTCCTGAGCCTTGAGATGTCCTCCCACAGTGGCACATATTTACCGCTGAAAGGCACTGAGGGGAGAGAGGGACCTGTGAAAGGTCCCTGAGGCTGTTAGCACCCTATTTGGAACAGATCCATGTACCCTCCCTCCACCATCCCCAGATGTTCAGGTTTTCAGGTCACAGCAGGCAGGTGCTCAGTGTCCCCCACAGGACTTGGCGTGTCCCCAAACACGTTTTCCCCTCCTGAACACATCAAAAGTGTTCCCGCATTTCTTGGGGTTGTCCTACAAGGAGCAAAGCATGAGGAATGCTCAGCAAAGTTTTGGGAATAACCAGCTTTCACTAAACTGCCAGCCCCACATCCTGTGGGAGTCACCGCTTTTCCCCTGGGATGTCTCAGGGCGTCCTGCCAGGTCCTTTTCCTGCCAGCCTTGTTTTGTGTGGGAAAGCTGATAAAATCCCAAACCTGGGTGCTGTGCCACTGAGAATTGTCCCAGCACACCCAAAGCCTGGGGGTGACGTGTGGCTGTTTGAGCTACTTCATCATACATTCACCCTGAGAACATCTGATGTTCCACAGACACGTGAAAGCCAAGAGGGGAGAACAACACCTCTCTGTTCACACACCTGCCCACAAGGTCTCAGGATCCTGTACCGGGGCTGGCAGTGAGGGATCACCTGGCCAGCAGGACCCTGGCACACAGGTGTGACCCCAGCACTTTGGACACTTGGCTTTCTCACACGGGGCTCCTGCCCTCGATAGCTGTGCTCCAGGTACACACCTGTCCCCCCGGCTGCCCCCACGCGCCCGTCTGCCAGGCTGGCCACCAGCCAGCTCCCGTTTTGGTTGCTCCATTTCACTCGAGCAGCAGTGCCAAGAAGCCCTTTGCAGAAGCTACCTGAAGAAGAGCCCAGCAAAACAAAAAATCCTGATTCCTGTGCTGTCCCCATTCCCACGCTGCGGTGCCTGAACAATAGCGAGATGGAGACAGCACTGCCCGGGCTCAGCTGCCTCTTAGTGAGACCAGTTTTAATTACCTGCATGGCCTTGAGAACCAAGAAAACCACTCCAGGTCCTGAAACCTCCCTGATTTGATTGCTGAATGAAGACAAGCTTACAGCTGGTAACAGCACCCAAGGGACAGACTCCACGAGCCAGCAGCCCCAGAACGGACTGATCCCATTTGCTAATGAAATGGATATTTCCTGGTGTGACCTTTGCAGCCTCTGAGATACTGGTCAAAACTCCCAACAGCAGATAAAATATTTAGTGTTCCTTAATGGGTCCAGACCTGAGCTCCTGCTTTAAGAGAGAAGTCAGCAGCAGAAAAGTAAGTGAGGATGAATGAACACTGCAGTGCCCAGCACTGAAGTTGTACGAGCACGGGGTGGGGGGACAAGGCCATGCCCAGGCAGGAGACACAGTCTTGGCCTGCCTGGCCAGAGTGGGCTAGCTCCCCGGGCCACGCTGCAGAGTGGCCAAGCTGGCCGCCCGCGCACGGCTCCCGGAGCGCCTGCCCACGAGGGCAGCCGGCTCCGCTCAGGTTCGCTGCACCACACTTGGCTGGGCTATTTATAGCTCTGCCGAGTCTCTGTTGAGGCAGCAGATCTGAGCCTTGTGGATCTGTTTTATGAGCATCCCAGACCAGGCGGCGCAGAGCCTTGGAACGGAGCCGCGGCTCGCTTCAGGGAGGTTTGTGCTCTACTCTCAGTGCTGAGCTGACGCTGGGCAGGTTTTAAGGCCACAGGCAGCTGCTGGGTGATGCTATCCTGTCTGTCCCACCCAGTGGGAGCCCCAGGCTTTCCCACGAGGACTCCCATCACAGAATACTCTGAGTTGGAAGGGATCCATGAGGAACATTGGGTCCAACTTTTAACCCTGCATAGGACATCTCCAAGACTCACACCATGTGGACCTCCTGGTGTTTTCCCAGCACTTGCCTCCCTCCTGTCCTGGAGAAGCCTGTGGGCACATTCAGCCCAGGGCAGGAGGCAGCTGCCCTGAGGAACAAAGGGACAAGGTATCAAAGAGTTGCCCTGAATCCAAATGGTGACAGTCTCCAGTCCCCAGAGCTCTGGCTCCAGAGCTGGTGGCTACTTCCATAATCCGAGTGTAACCCTATCCCAATTACATCCTGCCTTCTCCCAGAGCAGGGGAGCAGGAGGAGGTAGAGGAGCCCTGCTCCAGCCTGGCTCAGTCCTGCTCCTTGCACTGGAAGGAGCATGGCCTTGACAAAGAAAGTGCTTGAAACACTATGGAGAGAGATGCGTTCCTGAAGAATGACAAAAGGCATTTGTTTATAAATTCCTCAAAGTGGACTATATAAAGCACTTCACAGAGATTCACAGGAAAAGGGCCTGGCGTGAGGAGCAGTTTGCCATCTAAGGCTGTGCTCCTCCTGCCCCATGGCCACATGCTTCCCCCGAGACGTATTTCCAATCCCAGACGATTATAAGTAGAAAACCACAGACTTTGTGCCCATCTGCCACAAGAAATGCAGAGGTCTGAGATCCAAATGCAGGGCTGACAGTGTGAGTGTGTCTGCAGCATCCCTTCCACCAGCTTCACTTCCATGCTGTACCTCTGCAGGAACATCCCCCCTCAGGATATTTTTCTTGTTTAACCTAAACTCACTTTGGTATGACTCAGCCCATTATTTGTGCTCTGCCCCACCATGGATGTGGCACACTGACTTATTTTATAGCACAGATCCACAGCAAAAAACAGCTGAAATGTCACCTTCATCTCCTCTCCCTGCAGGAATTCCTTCCCTTTTTCCTCCTCTCACGTGTCTCCTGCACCTCTGCTCCCCTCCTTTCTCTAGACTCCACCATCAGTCACTCTCCTTGCCAATAATCAATAAAAATAATGGCAGCAATAAAGCACCTCCTATTAATTCCCCTCTGGAATAGAATGGAGGGTGTGGGCATCCTGGAGCAGGTCGATCCCAAGGGGAATTTGGACACTTCACCATATCCACAAAAGCCCTTGCTCATGGCTGCAGACCCCACCAGCATTCTGGCTGCTAGAGCTGGGTCCCTCTCCAGCACAGCCCCCCAGGGCAGCCCAATGTGTTATTTTTTACCAGGAGTCAATTGTTTTGGCAAGTGTTTTGCAAAGCGCATTCCGGAGGGTTTGCTCTCCATCCTGGGCTGCTTTGATCAATCTTGTTTGCGAAGCAGTTTCCACTGCCCTGGTTAATGTACGTTATTATCTCCCTGAATCCCTGCTATTGAACCTGGATAAATCCCGTGGAAAAAGAAAAGACCCTATAAAAGGAAAGGCTCTAAAACATCCCGCGGGAGCTGCCACCGCTGACGCGGAGGGTTTGGACACCATGAGTGGTCCTTTAACAGCAAGAGCAGCCCAAGTCCCCCTGGTTTATTGCCTGATCTGCAAAGGCTTTCATCCCGGAGTGGAATGGGAGTGCAGGAATACCAGACCTGGCACTGTCTCCCATGTTTCCCAGCTGGGAAGAGGGTGCGTCCCTGTAAGTGCTGTGGGAGCAGCCGGGTAGGAGGTGCAGCGCTTGAGGTGTCCCTGCCCAAGGAGATCTGCTCCTCTATAGGACCAGATCATGCACTTCCCAGCAGCATCACACACCGGGGCTCTGAAACCCCAGCGCCGTCCCCAAAGCCAGCACTGCCCTTCCCTGGCTCGGGCGTGCAGGGAGCCATCTCTCCTCATCTGCCCAGGTCTGTCCCGGAGCAGAGGCAGCTGCAGCGTGGCACCACGGCAGGGCAGCCTGGGCTTATCTCCAAGGCAAACGGGCTTAAAAATGTGACAGGCTATAGACGGCTTTTTGTCTAAACCCTGCGTGCCACAAGGCAGCGCGTTCCTGCCATCCCACAGGCATGAGAGAAAACACGACTTGTGAGCCTTATTAATATGGATTCAGGTCAGCTGCTCCCTGCAAGTTTTTGCGAGTGACTCGCGGTGTGCAGTTCATGCAGGATCCATAAATAAGGACGTCTCTCTGGAATCTCAGCGGGGTCGTATGAGCACAAGGATTTAAGAACTGCCTCGGTGCATGCAGGAGGACGAGGGGTGAGAAGTCACCCAACCCTCTGCTCCCAGCTCCCACCACCCTAGCCCAGGCTCCCAGACCAGCTGAATGCGCTAAAGGCTGGCAACTCCCTTTAATCTGATCTTTCCTGAACTGAAAAATTAGTTTGGAGACAAGATTAACAGCAAAGGAAAGGTCACATCAAAGCCACGTGCTCTGTGACCGTGTCTTGTGGCTTCACTCCCACAGTGGGCTGTGCAGGGAACCGAGTCAACCATGGGGCAGGGGTTGGGGACACAGGGCCAGGACGATGGGTAATTTCACTTTGAGTTTCTCCATTTTTCCTTTTGTGTGCTCCCTCTCCTTGGGCTGGTGCTCCAGCACAAGCCCTACACCCAACGTGGTTTATCTGCAAGGCGTCCTGCCTGCACTTCAAAGACTTCCTACATTTTTAAGGCTGGGAGGGCTGTTGTGATCATTTACTCCACCCTCCTGTGAGCCACAGCACTTGCCAAAGCTGGGTTCCTGTGGTCACGCAGAGCACGGTGCTGCCGTCAGAAGAGCTGGGAGGTGCCAAGACATGCCGGTGGCTTTGGGCTAGCTGCAGGGTGGGGGTTCCTCCTGCCCCACCTCAGCAGGAGGAACCACTCATCCACATCAGCCACGTCTCCGTGCCACACTCCCTCCACTCTGCCACGCTCCTTCTTCCAGCCATGGGCTGCAGTCCGCAGGGGTGTCCCTGCTCTGGGAACACACTGGGTGCTCACCAGTGAACCTACTGGGAAACCACGTGTCAACCACTTAGTGCTCATGCATGAAATGATTGAGCAGTCATGCACAGGCTAATTGGGCATTTGTATGCCGAATAACGGGCGCTCATGCATGAACTGCCCGGGTGCTCATGCATGCCCTGATCGGGGCTCATGGGCACGGGAATGAGCCATCCACGGATGTGCTGACCCGGCTTCCCTGCAGGACTCACCCTGCACTTGTGTGAGCTCTGAGTGGGAACCTGTGCGTGCTCATGCAGGGTCAGTTTAGATGCTGATGCGTGACCCAGACGGGTGCTCAAATGCAAATTATCTGGGTACTTCTGCATTCCCTGATTAGACACACATGCATTAATTTATTAGGCACTGGACTGGGTGTTCCCTGGGAACAAGGGGAGCCCGGCACAGCAACAGCCCCACACAAGGCAGGGAAACCTGCCAGCACCCAGCACGGGATGGTGTGGCACCAAAAACCCCCGCTGGCTCCCCCAGTGCCTGTGAGCTGGTGGCTTTGCCTCCCCAGCAGCCTTGCTGGCACATGCCAGCTGATCTCACACCTTCCCCCGAGCTCCCCAGGGCGTAGGAAGGAGCTACTGCTGTACAGACAACTTAAACCCTGTTCTGGCACAGCTTAAACACAAGAATCTCCAAAAGCAGGAGACAAGGTCTCCACTGTGTAGAATAATTTAGGTCAGTCTCACTTCTGCAATGATTTATTTAAGCTTTAGCAGCTCCTGGCCCAAGTGAGGGAAAAAATGAGGAAAAAAAATAGAATCCCCCATATTTACACCATTTTTCTGTAATATTTATCTTGTGGAAGCTACAGCCTCATCTGCCAGCGCCGCTTTAATCCAGGCCTGCAGACATTTCCACCACACACTCACACTTCTTGAGATTGTGCTTCAAATTGGAGCAACTTGCTGAGCACAAAATCTCAGCCTGCAAAAGCATTCGAGTGGTTCCTTCTCCCTGGAAAGTACGTCCTGTCCTTCGATCACTCCGAGGCTTTACCAGAAATGCTCTCGCCTTCCTGCAATTGCAAAACCAGCCATTTGAGTGGGCTCAGAAGCAAAGCAGCCAGAAACAACATCCTGTGGTACAACTCCACAAACCACAGCTGGGGAACGGGTGGTGATGGGAGCCCAGAGCCCAGTGGAAGCAGGGTGTACTGCACCAGTACCAGGACCAGCCTGCAAAAGCAGGACCGGGAGGGTGCTGGAGCTGGTGCCTAGCTGGGCAGCTGTGTATTTAAATGTATTTAAATGTATATCAATGTATCTATAGCAGGCGGGTACTCATAGGCTCACACAGGCATCACTGAAAGCTCTGGCCTGGTCATGTTGATGCTCTCACTGAACGGTACAGAAGAAGCTGCAACAGTTGATCTGATCAATAAATACACATTTTATACAACCCTTAAGTCTGTAATATCTCTGTATGTAAGAGACCATGAGGGATTTTGTTTTAATTAGAGGAATGCTTAAGGCTACTCTGCCTCCCGCTTAATCAGCCTTGGAAATGTAGTGGGAAGGGCTGTCCTTGCGCAGAGCACTGCTCCAAGCCAGCACAACCTAAAGGCTCAGTGAGGGGATGAGGGCAGGAGCAGCAAGAGAGGGGAGCACAGCCCATATCCACCTCCATCTGGCATCTCCAGAACGAGCCAGGAAAACTCATATCTGGAGCTGCAAATGCACCCCATCCTCTGCTTGACACCCCCAGGGTAGGAATTACTGGCCAGGGTCCAGCCCCATCCCTGGTCTGAGGAGATGGTTATCATGGATACACAGGGAGAGGTGTCAAGAATGCACTTCATGGCCAGAAAAGAGCAGAGGCTTCCAGCCAAACATTGCCAAAGTTTGCAAAGGTGGTGGTTTTCTTACGGGAATGTTACAACTGCTTAGGTCCCACGGCCCGGAAATATCCGTGGGAGGAGAGCACAGCTCTGCACAGACACGTGGCCTTGGGAACAGCCCTCGGTGCCCTGGGATGGTTCTGCCTCCGTGCTGGGATCCAGGTGAGCCTCTGTGCTGGGATCCAGGTGAGCCTCTGTGCTGGGATTCAGGTGAGCCTCTGTGCTAGGATCCGGGCCAGCCTGTGGTCACCGCACACCTCGTTTTGCTGTGCAGCACCAAGAAGAGTGGATGCCAGAGACATCCAAAGCTATGCTCTCAGCATAAACCACCAATGCAGGGGTCTGGAAGGTGTACTTCCAGCTCATTCCAGTCCCACCAGTGCTCAGGGGCACTTCAGTCCCAGTCCATCACAGCGCTCAGCTCATCTTTAACTCCAAGCAGGCATGCAATCAGTTTGGAGCAAAGCTGTCCTCTGTCTGGGAGGATAAGGAGCAATAAAGAGGGGAATAATAAACAAAAATGAGCCCTAGAGGAAAAAAAACTGCTCACTGACAGCGTTGATGCTCTCGGAGCAAACAGAATCAGAGGCTCTGCTTTGTGCTCACCCTCAGCCCGGCAGCACAGGTATTGTTTGCAGCTAACAGCAGTGCACTGGGATCAGCAAACTGCTCTGGACCTTGGCGGCTGCTCCCACCCTGGGCCTTTTGTAAACGTTGAGTTTATTTTTCCTCATTTATTTGCTTTTCATTGAGCTGCGACAGGAAAAATATAAGGTTCAGTGTCCCTCCCGCCCTGGTCTCCATGAGCTTTTGTTTCATGTGGTTATCGCAGTCCCGCGTCTCTCTCCAGTGTTTACCAAAAAGTTATAAAGTTACAGCATCCACAAAACAGCTCCAAAAACTTTATTTGTATTTTAAAATATTCTGCTTGAAGCCAATTTTAATGCATTTCTCTCTCATTGTGGTTCCTTGTGTTAAATAAGATCAGCAAACCCAAACTGATGCCACAGGGGCCACATGCTGCTGAAAGCCTCGAGCTGGGGAGGGAGCAGGGACGTCGGCAGCGCTGCCAGCGGCTCTCCAACAGAAAGCTAATGGAAAACCTCCTTTTAAAACCCACTCAGGCCTGGCAAATTGGGGTTATTTTTGGAGAACAAAGAGATCCAGCTCTATCCACGCTCTGGAGGCTTGGCTCAGTGACATGGCCCCCACAGAAACATCCCCAGGATGTGTCAGTGCAGAGCTCCTGCTGCCCGTGGCTGTGCCATGGCCCTGTGGTGTCCTGGCAGGGATGGTGACAGATGCCAGACAGCAGATAAGAAGCTATCAGTACCTCTAATGGACAAACACTGTTTCAGTTCCCTGTATCAGGATGGCACCGTTCACTCGGAGTCGGAGCACAAGTGGTGGGAAGGAAAGTGCCAGGAGGGACCGGTGAGCTCCCGGTGCCAGAGCTGTGCCACCGGTGCAGCTCGTCCTCACTGGATCCTTGTGAGGGTGGATCCCGGTGTGGATGGCTCAGCTGGCTCCGTGCCACACGCCTGGAGTGTGGGAATGCATCGACGGGAAAGGAGGTAACTCCAGGAGATGCACAGGGAAATAAGAACAGCAAAAGGAACATGAACAGCTGCAGGGAAACCCTCACTGTCCAGTCCCCGCCTAACCACGAGGATCCCTCTGGAATGAGCAACCCAAATGAATCTGCTCCTTTCTGCTTATTTATTCCTCAGCAGGAGGAATAAACCTTAGCAGGTTTATTTACATTGACAGTTTGCATTCATTTTCCTCCCTCTCCACGTCAGCCCTTGGAGCATCCCACCAGGCAGGGAGAGGGAAGAGCAAAGCAAGCAGCTGCCGCGATATTCGGTGACAGCAGGAGGCAGGGAGCAATGGCAGAGCTCGGGATGAACAGAAATGTTTTCCCAGGGAAATAAATTCATGAAAATGGATTGGGGGGGCTCATTGAAACTTTCTGGTCTGTGCTAACTGCTGCCCCTTTCCCTCCCAGCCCCAGCCATGGTGTGGTGGCATGTGGGAATTGCTGCAAATCCAAGTAACGTGAAAACAAGACAACAGAAATCACAGCAAACGCCTGATTTTTATTATTTTTTTAAATTAACCTTTTATTGTTACCAGCCAGAAAAATAACCACACACTGATTTAACTGATTCTGCTTCCCTTTACCCTGTCAGTCTGCTCCAGAGACTTTGGATCTGAGCACATTGTGGGGCCAGCTGTATGGTGTAGCTGTTGTCACAAAGGAAAAACAGCAGGGTTTTGGAAATTCTAAAAATGAGCATTCCCAATCCACCTGCAATGATCTGAATTCCGGTGATGTTACCTCTGCTCATCTGGCTTTTCTCCTTTGAGTCTCCACCTGTGTGTGTCCTTTTGGGCTGGCTTCCAGGAAAAATTCCCACTGGCAGCTTTCTGTGTTTTCCGTTTGCATCCAGACATGCCCCAGCATGTGCAGAGGAAATCTCTTTGCTTACAGATAAATCAGCATAAACAAAACAAGCTCTGTCACCATCCATTGCTATGGGAATTCTTTTCAAGCTTACACACATTTTCCTTGACTTATCTTAAACTCAGAGTTTCTCTGAAAAAAAACAGATTGGTATTTTTGCATCTTTTTTCCACATGCAAAACAGTTAGTTTGATAACTTTGAGGCACTACTTAAAATGGAACACCCCCACCCAAAAAAAAAAAAAAAAAAAAAAAATTAAGCTTTGTATTTCACCTCCAAAGACACAACCTGTATGGTTTCAAGTTACTGGTGAAATGCCAAGGAAACCTCTCCAGCAGCAGATTCCAAAGGACTGTTACAGGAGGGAAATGGCAAGTTTGGACAATTCATTGCTCAGTTCTCCAAAAAAAACGTTACGACTTCAGATGCCTCTTAAAAAACGACCATTTTCTCCCAAACAATCTGAGCTTTGACAAACTGTTATTTTGCAACACAGTAAGATTAGTCAGAACTAATCCCAGCTGGATCGCTCTGTAGCAAGGATTAGGAAAAACAGGTTCTCTGTGACAGAGCTGGGTGATGACAGGCCGTGGGCTGTGGCTCCAGCCCTGCAGCTCTGCTTGGGAAATGTCCTGCCTCCCAAGTTTCATCAGGAATAACAATAAGCAATGATGTTACATGGGTAATATTTGCATTATTCACCAATATTCTCCCTTGGAAAGCCCTGGTTTCCATTGCTCCCATTCTGAGAACAAAAACTTGCCATTTTACAGTAGTTAGCTTTTTTTCTTTTAGCAAGATTATTTGCCTTTGCATTCCCAGTAATTTATTTTCTACATAATTTATTGGTTCTCCACATATGTGTTTTGCTAAGAAGGCAAAAATGACTCTGAGAAATAACTATTCTGCAGCATATCCAACTAAACGCTCCACTGATAACACAGGGCTAGGGAAGGTAATGAGGAAGAAAACATCCAACACTTTTATAAAGAGACACTTCATTAAGGTAATTAAGAGAATCATTTAAAACAGTTATGAGGATTATTAAGACACAAAAGAAATTATGCAACAGGGTTTTCACCAACCAGGCAGACTTACCATTGGTTTATGATGCCTTTAAGAATAACTTTCAGTGGTTTTAATAAGTTTTTGAAAATAGAAACTCATTTCTTGGCAAAGGATGTAGTTTCCCTACACCTGGGAAAAGCATAATCCGGATCTTTGTGGGGCTTTTTGTCCAGAGGGGACTTGTTGGGTTTTTTTAATATCACAGAAAGGTTTGGGTTGGGAGGGGCCATAAAGCTCACCCAGTTCCACCCCCTGCCATGGACAGGACACTTTCCACTAGACCAGGTTGCTCCAAGCCCCATCCAGCCTGGCTTTGGATACTTGCAGGGATCACAGAATCCCCAAATCACGTAGGCTGGAAAAGACCTCCTAAGATTATCAAGTCAAATCTTTGACCTATCACCACCTTGGTCACCCAGACCAGAGCACTGAGTGCCATGTCCTGTCACTCCTTGCACACATCCAGGGCTGGGGACTCCACAAGTATCTCTAATGAGCTGGCAAATAGCTGAACAGCTTCTTAAATAATATCAAAACCCCATTATTTCCCCCAAAACACCCCCTGAAGTCACGTAGATCTGCGCTGGAACCGCAGGGGCCACAGTCACTGCTCACCACATCATGTTCCACTACAAAGAGAATTGTGAGACTCCAAAATGCTGTCACAGATGCAGAACATCCCCAGGCAGTTGAGAATTTACCCTTTGCCAACCAGCTCTCGTGCAGATGGGCTCTCTCACCCCATCTCTCTGCTGTTATTCAATCCCTTGGTGATCCAACAGGGACATTCCCCGTTAAACCCCCCCCCAGAGCAGAGCACGTTGCTGCACTTCCACCTCAGAGAGAGAAAACGAGCAGCATTTGTAACAGTCACACATGTCATGATGTTACACTGAAAATATTTCCCTGTCAGCCCCTGGATTGCTGTTTTTCCAGAGGAATATGCATTTTTTATTAACATGTGAAAAATGAGGGCAGCATGACAGGCTCCAAGGAAGAGGCAGGAGGCATTTTTCACAATCCCTTAATTAACTCACAAGCCTAAAAGGGTTTTCTCCACACTCCCAACACTGCTTTAACCCCTTATGGTGGTTTCAGTGACTGAACCTCTCTAGCACCACATGAACTCTCTTGTGCTGATATAAACAACATGCAGGGATCAATGAAAGACACCTACATCGCACAAGATCATTAATTCCATTTATTTCAATAATTTTTAGCACAGTCTCACCCACGTTTTTGAATTATCTTGTGGACTGGGGCTGAATTGGTTTCTCACTCTAAAGCTGCTTTGACAGATCTGTAAGAGCTTTGTGACAATGCAGAGTACTCCCCCGGTATTTTAAAGTGGATTTATTTAAATTATAGTTTTATAAGCATAACATATTTGGACATTATTGTCCTGTTCTTCCCCAGGAAATCCTCTTCTGCCCTCTTCTGTGCCTGTTTTTAATGTGACCCTACATTAAACCTTCACAAATTCACTATATAGAACATTCTTCTGAGGGAGCACACAGCCCTCAGCAGTGTCCTCAAATGCATCCTCTTGGGATGCGACTTTGTCTTAATTTCTAATGCTTTTTGTTCCTCCACTTAACTTTAACATAGACACCAAATCCAGCTCATTCTAAAAGTTTATTTTGCCCAAGCTCGTCGTGCTCAGCTGCAGAAGTGTTGGATGAAAGAACCCCCAAGAACCAACATATGGGTTCAGCAATGGCAAAACACACCGTGAGTGGGGGAAAACCCCAAACCCAACAGATTTAAACCGGATCTGTAGTTCCTGAGGGAGCTGTGCACCGCGGCTGCTGTGCACCGCGGCTGTCCCCCTCCCTGCGCGGGCCGGGGCTGCTCCCCTCACGGTGCCCCAGCAGCCATTTTGGGCCAGCCTGGCCTGCGCCCTCAGAGCGGGCACAGCCCTTTGCTCCGCTGCTGCGGGGCACGGCACTGCGGGACAGAGCACTGACCGCAGCCCTGCAGCCCCGGGCGGGGAACACCGGGGAGCACGGGGACACAGCGGTGACACACGGGCACACACCGGGGAACACCGGGACACACCGGGGACACACCGGGCACACACCGGGGACACACCGGGCACACACCGGGCGCACACCGGGCACACCGCGGCTGTCCCCACCAAGCGCTCCCGCCGCGCGCGCTCCCGCCGCCCCGCGGTGCATTGTGGGACGCGCCTCGCGCTTGGCGCCAAGCGCGCCCGCCGACCCGCGCGGTGCATTGTGGGCCCTCCCCGGCCGGGCCTAGAGGCGCGGGGCGCCGCACCGGACGTGACGTCACGGAGCAGCCGCCGTTAGAAGCGCTGCCGGGAGGTGCGTCCTTCCCCCGCCGCGGGTACCGGTGGCTCCCCACGGCGCAACCGAGCTGAGCGCAACCGAGCTGAGCGCACCCTCGCGCCCCACAGCTGCGCCACTCACGGGCTCGGCTTCTCCGAGGCGGAAAGAACCGAGGGACTACTTTGCGGTGATATCGCGCATGCGCAGGGCGGAGCGGTGAGGGCGCGGCGGAGGACGCGTGCGTCGCTGGTCCACCGTGAGCGCGGGCGGTGCTGCGGCGGTGCTGCGTCCCGGGGTGAGATCGGTGCGCGCAGAGGCAGCGCGAGCGGAGCCGCGGGCGCCATTTTGAAGCGGCGGTCGGGCGAGGTGACGAGCGCTCCGAGAGCCCGGCCCGGCCCCGCCACCGCCGCCCCGCGCCGCCCGCACCGCCCCGCGCCGCCGCAAACATTGCCGACCTCGCCATGTCCGGCGGCGGCGTCATCCGCGGCCCGGCCGGCAACAACGACTGCCGCATCTACGTGGGGAACCTGCCCCCCGACATCCGCACCAAGGACATCGAGGACGTGTTCTACAAGTACGGCGCCATCCGCGACATCGACCTGAAGAACCGCCGCGGGGGCCCGCCCTTCGCCTTCGTCGAGTTTGAGGACCCCAGGTGAGACCCCTCTGGCGCTGCCCCGGGTCCCCCGGCCCGGCGGAGCCGCCGCTGCCCGCCCGGAGCATCGCCCCGCGGCCCGGGCCGCGCTAACGGGGCTGCTGAGGCGGCGGGCGGGGAGAGGCGCGCGGGAAGCGGGAACAAAGGCGGGGGTGCGGCGGCCACGCTCACCGCCCGCCCCGTGCCGCCCGCAGGGACGCGGAGGACGCCGTCTACGGGCGGGACGGCTACGACTACGATGGGTATCGCCTCCGCGTGGAGTTCCCTCGGAGCGGCCGCGGCACCGGCAGAGGCGGCGGCGGCGGCGGAGGGGGAGGAGCCCCTCGGGGCAGGTACGGCCCCCCGTCCCGGCGCTCGGAGTACAGAGTGATCGTCTCGGGTGAGTCATTGCTCTCTCTCAGCCTAAGTGCTCCCCCGGGGTCCTGCAGGCGCGGTGCTGCCGCGAGGTGCTCCTTATAAAGCATCGGTCCGTATGCTTTGGGAGGGGAAGCGTGGCGTCCCCCGATGCTGAGCGCTCCTCTCCTTCGCTGCGCCTTTGCCGCTGCTGCCTTAACTACACGAGGCGAAGCTCTAATCCGGTTTTAAAGTCACGTCTTGGTTTTTCTGTAGGGCTGCCTCCAAGTGGAAGTTGGCAGGATTTAAAGGATCACATGCGTGAAGCAGGTGATGTATGTTATGCTGATGTTTTCCGAGATGGCACTGGTGTCGTGGAGTTTGTACGGAAGGAAGACATGACCTACGCTGTGCGAAAGCTGGATAACACTAAGTTTAGATCGCACGAGGTAGGTATCACACTTACTGTCTTTGGCCAGAATTGGATACAAGGGGCTTAACAGTAGGATGTGAAGGTAAGGAACGTGTGGCGTTCATTGTTTGGTTACAAAGCAGCTAGATAAGTGTGTGGTCAGGCTGGAGATAGACGTGTAAGCTCTGCTGTCTGTCCGGCCATAGTAACACTGTCTGCAGTCTGTCAGCATGCCTGAAACATGGCCCTGAAGCCTCGACGTTTCAATCGAAAGTTCTGTCTATTCAATAGGGAGAAACTGCCTACATCCGTGTTAAAGTTGATGGCCCAAGAAGCCCAAGCTATGGAAGATCTCGGTCCCGCAGCCGTAGTCGTAGCAGGAGCCGTAGTCGAAGCAACAGCAGAAGCCGCAGTTATTCCCCAAGAAGAAGCAGAGGATCTCCACGCTACTCTCCCCGCCACAGCAGATCCCGATCTCGTACATAAACATCACTAGCTCTGATCTTTTTGTAGAACCCCATGTTGTACACAGTTTTCCTTTACTTAGTACAGTCTTTCATTATTTTTTTTTTAAAAATTCCAACTGTTTTACTCGAATTGGCTGAAGTGTTGAATTGCATTCTTGTGTAAAATCCCTAGTGAGTATTTGCTCCTCGACACCGACATTCCCCTCCTGTCTTTGGTAAATTGTATTTTAATTGCTGTCAGTCAGGATTGTTCCGGTTTAGTTCTAGTTCAATACCAACATTCTTGGAGCTGTGGTATTGCTGTGTAAATGTCTCAGTGTTCCGCTGTGGTCGAGACGAGCTGGGGATGTTGGGATGTTTGTGGCTAACTTGTCTCTTCTGGGGGATCTTACATTTTATCTTGCCTTTTCGTGTGTCTTTCTGTAGACATATCTGAAGAGATGGATTAAGAATGCTTTGGATTAAAGGATTGTGGAGCACATGTCAATCATTTTAGGATTGTCAAAAGGAGGATTGAGGAGGATCAGATCAATAATGGAGGCAATGGTATGACTCCAAGTGCTATTGTCACAGATGAACTTGGCAGTATTGACCTTATACTGAGAGACAGGGGAATTGAGGCCGAGCACATACGTGTCCCCACGTGTCGCTTCAGGCATGTTCTCGTGACCGCAGGCTGCGATTGCTCTTCTCTTTTAAAACTTCTTTTCCTGGGGGAGCAATTGTGGCCAAATCCCTGCTTTTGTAATTCTCTATTCCATTCTAGTTTTTTAAAGGAATAACCGGGGCCGGGAGGGGGAGTATTGGTTTATTTGTCCTGCAGCGTTTGGTTACAAGTGTCCATGTCCGTAGTATCCGTACACTTGTAGTAGAACTTGCAATCAGAGTATAATATCAATACTGCTAAAATCTGCATGTCCTCTGTGTGACTGATACAGCGTGGCTGTTGCATTTTTATAAGTACCAGAATGAAATCAAAATAAAAATAGCAAACCTAGTGGGGAATAATTTAAGTCTCAGCCCTGCCCCCTCAGACTAATTCACGATTGACTCACGATCCGTGTGAAAACACCGATTGTTAACGTTCCCTCCAGCTGGGAGTGCAGCTGTAGTCCAGCCATTCCATAGTAGGTGGATAGACCGAGCAGTTAAAGCTTTTCCAGTTTAGTAGAACCATTTTTTACAACCACAAAACCTCGTACCCACCAATGCGCTGAGTATGTTGGCATTTCCAGTTGACATATTGTAAATATTTACAATGTTTCCTCCAAATAGTAATTAACATTTCTAAAGAAATTATCTGAGCATCAGCATTGGAAAGTTTGTTTTGGGGAATTGATAGTTATTACTGTACATCTGAATTAATTGATGGCAAACATAACTGATCATTCCCCAGAATCCTATTTTTTCATTACAGTATCTAACTTTTTGCCTCCTCTTTTTTGGTTTTGCTGGTTATAAAGGTTTGGATTGGAGAGGGCTCACTGGATCCCAATCCTTGGAGCTGGATCATTGGATTCAAATCATAATGTGGATAGGATAGGGAGGCTGAATTACAAGGATTCATGGAGCGGGATCAAATTACCAGGAACATAGGAGTGGATTCCTGCCCCAACCAAACCGCATTCGTGTGGATTTTTTTATTCAACTCAATTGGCTATTCCAAAGATATTTTTTTTCCTATTTTTGACGATTGGAGCCCTTAAGATGCACGATGGAGTTTTGCATTTTTTTGGTAAAAGGAGCAAAGCGAGGACCTGGAGAGGTACGCTGGAGCAATCTCCTTGGAAGGATTCAGCACGAGTAGATGGTAAACCTTAAAGGGGAAAAAGGGGGGTTTGTTTAAAAAAAAATAAAAAAGTAAATAAGTCATTTCTCTAAATTTAAAGACCAAAATTGGAGTTAAAGATGATGTAGGTTTCAATTGGCCATTGCTTTTTTTCTTTGACAAATAAAATTTTTACAAAAACACGCCCCGTGTCATCGTTGGTCGCGGAGTCTCGTCCTCACCCGCTGCCCTCGCCTTGGGGATCTGGACAAAAGCCTTTTGTGTGGAACAGAGCTGGAGTGTTCCACGGGAAGCATCCATATTTGAGCTTCTCCTCAACAAAGGATCAGTTCCCTGGGAAATCGGTGGAATTTAGTAGACGGGGAGGGGGAAAGAATGAACTCTCCGTGCTTAAAGTAGGGAACATTGATACAACTTGATAGGAGATCACCTGGGGAAAAGGGGAGATTTATGGGCTTGTCCTGAGGATAAATGGGGGCAGAACTGGTCTGTGTGACCATTAGTGGTGTGGGTGGATGAGGCAGTGAGCAGGAGCTGCGCTGTTGGTGTAATCCTTGAGCTGTGCGCACAGCAAATGCTCACCCCTGGCCCTGGGGCCAGGCTGGAAGGTGCATGGGTGCTCGGAGGAGGCTGTGGCCCTGTGGGAAAGTGGGGTGACTGTTGCCAGAGAAGTGTGTTGGGTTGTGGGAAATGAGGGCAGTGGAGGCTCCTTGGCGCACAAACCCCAACTCTTACGGGAATTGGTCTGTTCCATCACCGGCGGTGATGGAAGGTGAAAATGATTTCAGAGGCTACAGGCATGCCCAGGGTGTTTCGCAAAGGGAAACATGGAGAGTTTGGTTTGCCAGGACTGAAGTGGAATTTGGAGAGGATCACTCCTAAGTACCCACCAGAGGAGGAGTGAAGGATGCCAGCAGGCTGAGGGATCCCCATCCTCACTTCGAAAAACAAGTGTTAGTGCTGACCCATCGAGTCCAGCCAGAGCTGGTGGCTTTAAGCAGGTTCACCTGGAGCTCATCAGTGTGTTAAGCACCAATTTCAGGGGCAGTTCAGCCAGCTAAGACACGGAATTCCCTGTGCAAGGTGTGCGCTGGAGGTGCAGGAAGGCTGTAATTTGTCAAGCCTGGCTCTGGCATCAGGGAGCCAGTGGGTGCAGGATGTGCTCCTGGTCTTACCTGTGTGTGGATCAACTACTGGAGCGGGAAATACCACAGGATTGTTTGCTCCTGAGATTATCTCAGTGGTTTGGATCACCCTGTGGGAGTTCAGTGGCTCCCAGGCAGAGGAGGTTGGAACACAGTGTTCTCTACAGTGGGATTTGTGGAGTGTGTCACCTTCCTGGAAAGCTGCTGATGTCGAGTCCGACACCCGTTGGGCACCACACCTCTGCCAGAAGGCTGTGATTCTCCCTGGGGAGTGGAAAAGCTGCCTTTCCATTTCACCTGGACAATGGAAGGGAATGGAGCATTGCTGGGTTCTCATTTTGGCTTTCTGCTCTGAGGGGAGAGCTCGGCTCACTCCAGCAGGAGCTGCTAGTCCTGTTCCTGCCCCAGTGTCACCTACTCACTTTGTTCTCTGTGTCGAGCTGTGGCGTTTGTGAAGCACTTTGAGATTCTCTAATAAACCTGTTCCCAGTGTGCAGCTCTTGTGCATTCCACCTTTTTTCCCGTGAAATTGTTTCTGTCACCGTGCTGCGAACAGGCAGCGCTGGAGCAGGGAAGCCACAGGGTGAAGCAAGGCTTTCCCCAAGTGCCCTGTGTTTTAATTTTGGATTCTGATCCAGTGTGTTCCACATCCTCAGGGGGAATATTGTGTTCCCTGATTGACATAAAATAGAGGAATTAAATTAATATCTCAGAAATGTGCTCTGAACCAGGTTTGACAGCGTTAGGAAAAGTTAACTGGAGGAGGCTGTGCCTCCTGACACACTCTTAGTTTTTAATTATGCCACGTTATGAGTTCATTAACATTGTGACAGAGCTAGTGAGGAGTCGGTGAGTTTTGGGAGAAACACTCCTGCCTGGCGTGACCCGGGGAGCCTGGTGCCATCTCTTCTGCCCTTCAGCTTCTCCAGGGATGAAAGTGAATCTGAGTAAGTGCCTGCTTGACTCCCCCGTGGGGAATCTGCTTCCCGGCAGAGCCCTGGGAGCCATCGGCTCGCCTGGCTGGGGCTGGTGGGTAAAACTGGCATTGATTTTAATGTCCTCATACGTTAGTGGAACAGGCTGGCTGCAGGCAGCAGCTCGTGGTGGCTCTTCCACCCCGTCTGCTGAGAAGGTATTTGCTAGGATTTCAACAGATGCCAACCAAGGCGCCAGGTGTCTTCTATGAATGTGTTGTTCTTCCTGAAACTAAATGTTTTGAGAATCCATTCTCCTTGAAGAAGGTGGGAAGATGTAAGGAAATGGAATTGCCCTTGTTCAAGCAGAGGTGGCGACCAAATGCAGCCCCTTCTCCTAAATCATTTTTCCATCCCATTTTTCCATCAGAAGCAGGTGGGTCTCTGCTGCACAGCGAGCAGGCAGCATTCCCTTCCCGGTGCTTCTACCCTGCAGCACTGGATGAGCTGCGCCATTCCTGCAGGGACTCTGCCTGTTCCGATGCTCCTGCACTTCCGATAGTGCCGCTTTGTTGGGACAACTGAGGGCGATTGTGCGCCCCGGGGCTGGATGGCCCCTCTGTGCCGCCCTCGGCCGCGCAGCTGCCCGGCAGCCCGGCCCGATACTGCCTTCTTTGTGCGAACACTTCGGGAAGCGCCGTGCAGAGGGAGGGAATCTCTCCTCCTTGACTGCACATCGTCCTGATAGCCCCGGACTTAATAAACCCAACATTAGCTCCGAAATAGAAACGGTTAGAAAACTTGTGGTTTCTCCTAGAAACCACAGTTCGGGTTTTTTTTCTGTTGTTTGTTTGGGTTTTTCTTTTTTTTCCCCTAACAGAAACTTCTGCTTTAGAACAGGGGATTCTTTCATTGATCTGTGTGCGTTGGTTGTGCCGTGAGGTTTCTTGCTCCTGATAACAGCAGAGTTTTTAGCTGTGCAGCAAAATTAGAGTCATTTCTAGACTGGCTAAAAACAGCCCCAGCTTTGGTGAGAATCCCCCATGCCGAGTGCAGAATGATCCTCACTGCACCTGCACGGGAAGAGCAGTTTATCTGGAATTACAGCTGGAGCGGTTTCAAATAGCTGAATTATTAGGAAAAATGAAGATTCCAGGAAAAATGAAGTTCCCTGTGTAATAAATATTCCCTAAAATCCATCAGCCGCGCTCCTGAGGGTGTCAGTGATGTACTCACCCGCACTGCGTGGTCCTTGCAGTGCTTTGTCCTGCTCCGCCGGAGCTGCGGGATGGGATGGGCATGGAGCCTGGCAGAATCATGGGACAGAACGGGCATGGAGCCCGGCAGAGCCGCGGGATGGGCATGGAGCCTGGCAGAGCTGCACGATGGGCACGGAGCCCGGCAGAGCTGCAGGACAGGACGGGCATGGAGCAGGGCAGAGCCGCAGGATGGGATGGGCACAGAGCCTGGCAGGGCTGCGGGATGGTCATGGAGCCCGGCAGAGTCACAGGACGGGCACGGAGCCCAGCAGAGCCATGGGATGGACATAGAGCCTGGCAGAACTGCAGGACAGGCACGGAGCCTGGCAGACCCGCAGGATGGACATGGAGCCCAGCAGAGCCATGGGATGGGCACGGAGCTTGGCAGAACTGCAGGACAGGCATGGAGCCCAGCAGAGCCATGGGATGGGCACGGAGCCTGGCAGAGCCATGGCATGGACACAGAGCCTGGCAGAGCCGCAGGATGGACATGGAGCCCGGCAGAGCCGCAGGATGGGCTGCAGCCTCTCCTGGCATTCCCTCACCTTGTCCCTGGGTGCTGAGGGGGACCTGGCTCACCTCTGCGTCCCCTCCCGGCTGGGTGGATGTGCCGGTTGCAGAGCCATTAACATAATTTTATGCACTAATTTGTGTAATCATTAAAGAGTCGAGCAGGGCATTGTTCACATGAGTAATTACCGCTATATTCTAATAGCTCTAATTCATCCCTAACTCTCCCAGTGAGTTTCGTGTTTCAGTGACTCAGCCGCGATTCACGCTTCGGGTCTTGTATTTTTTTAAGAAATGCCCGTTTCTCGCATGACTTGGTTGCCCTCTGCGCAGCTGATGACGTGACAGATCCTGACGAGCTCAGACCACGCGGATGCCGACCTGGGAAGCTTTGCCAGCGTGGATCCGGGGCTCTGGGGCTGGCTGCATCCCACGGGATGTTTGACTGGCTGGGATGCTGCGGAGAGCAGCTGCCAGCGGAAATTTAAACATGAAAAACTTGGCAGTTTGCTGAACTCCGGGTATTTTCCTTCTGACAAAGGGCAGGGCTGTATTTTTGTAGTGATTTTTGATACCAGATGAAACATGGGGAAAAAATTCCGCTGTGCAGACTCTGGATCTATTGATTCTCCATCCTCACACGTGCGTGTCTTTGCAGTACACAGGGTCCAGGCAGGAGGGAAGACATGGGGAGCATAATTTTCTGCCTGATTTGCAGGATGATACAGGATATTTTCCCTATGGCACCGAAATTAATTTGAGGCAGAACAGCCTGCTACCACC
Organism: Entomyzon cyanotis; assembly: GCA_024500445.1. NCBI lineage: Eukaryota > Metazoa > Chordata > Aves > Passeriformes > Meliphagidae > Entomyzon > Entomyzon cyanotis. The sequence continues at coordinate 4,729,554 of JAKEPQ010000673.1, forward strand.
AAAGGTTTTGTTTCCCCCTTGGAAACGTGGAGCAAAGTTGGTTCCTTGGCCAGAGGGAGCAGGGATGCTCTGCCCGAGGCTCCAGCCAGCGCTGGATGCTCATCCCTGTGGGATCAGCTGAGCGATGCAGATGAATGCACAAACATTGATTATTTTGGAGACAATCCATAACTGCCAAATGAGATTAAACACCACCCAGGTCCCAGAAAAAAATAAAAGTAAATAGCAAAGAATAAAGAAAATGGGGCATGGTGTTGGCAAAGGGTCCTAGGGGACCATCTACCCGAGCATTAATCCCTGCTATCCCCATCCCTGAAGGATTTCGGAGCTCTCTGCTGCTATTAATCGCAGCAGCCCTGCAGGGAAGGTAATGCAGCATTATCCGTGTTTTCCAGCTGTGGCTGGGGAGGAGGGAAGCAGCCGGCTCGGCCGAGCTTTGCCGTGTGTCAGTGAAAGATCAGGGATTAGCGTTAGGATTTCCTCGCTGGCTCGGCTGCTCTAATTCAGTGGTCATGTTTTTCCCTAAATGCACTGACCTTATGTGCCTGCTGCTGTACATCCCGTGCCCGGGAGAAGCCGGGGCAGATGGTGGGAAGGGGAACAAGGCAGGAGCGGATGTTTCCCTGCAGTCCTTGGCCCTGCAGGAATTATTACTAAAAATGGTCACTGGTGATTAACCGGAGCAGTGCGCTGCTAAGTAATTGGTACAGGCTCTGGCTGGGGAAGTTTTTAAATCAAACTGGGAATGTTTTCCTGGAGAGCAGCAGAGTTCAGCAGGTTCACAGGCAGAGTGCTGAGGGCAGCGTGGGGCAGGGGGTGAGCAGGGGTCGGTGAGCACCTGCCAGGAGGGCTCTGAAATGTCCCGTGTGAGAAAGAAAAACTGGATCTCCTTGCCTCCGTGTAAACCAGGTAAATCACAGGGACACAGAGGAGCTGTGGCTGCCCCATCCATCCCTGGAAATGCTCAAGGATGGGGTTTGGAGCAGCCCGGTCCAGTGGAAGGGGAAATGGAACTGGATGATCTTCAGCACCCCTTCCAGCCCAAACCATTCCGCGATTCTAGGATTTGATATGAAACCATTAAATGTGGCAATCCCCACCATGTGACACCAGTGCCCAGCCCTGTGCACTCCCACTTATGGCTGTCCCGGGGTGTCCCCCACGTGTGGGCAGCAGCAGAGGGGAGCAGCCCCTTCTGGGGCACGGGCACTGCCCCTGCTGCACTGGCAATCGTGGGGCTCTTCCGCTCCGTCGGGGCACAGATGACAGCGGCCGTTTTTTGGGGGGAAAAAAAAAAAAATCGTGACGGAGATCACTAAAATAACACCAAAAAGCCGCTGGGTGCTGGTGGCGTGGGGCAGCTCCGGCTCAAGGTGCCAAGCAGAGATTAGCGCAGGCACGGCTGAGGACAAGGAGGTGGGAAGAGATAACAGCACTTCCCGGCGTGCGGCCGCAGGGCTAAACATAGCCCAGGGCTCGCTGGCCGCGGCCGGCAGGAAGCTCCGAGCGTCTCCCTCCCGGCCACGGCGTGCGCTGAGCCCTGGGGAGAGAACGAGCACCGGGGAGGGAGCGGGCGCTGTGCCCTGCCCCGGAGAGAACAGCTCAGGCTGTAGGACAGCGGGAATCCGCGGCACCCCGGCGAGAGGAGAGTGATGGATTCACAGGGATGGCAAAGATTAGGGAGGATGAGGAAATCCCAGGGAGGCGGGAAGGGTTTCCCGTGGCAGGTGGGGCAGCGTGGCCGAGAGGATACAGGGGGTGCAGCAGGGAAGAGAGAGTTCGGGAGCACTGCAGGAGAGGGAGTGACCATTGCAGGGCAGCTTGCCATTGGAATGCTTTCACCAGGGAATGCTTAAAGCATGGAGTAACCGCAAGGCTTTTCCTGCCTGGCGGGAGCACGGGCATCGCCCGGCGCTCGGGTGCCCTGAAATGGTGAGAGTGTGGCGGCAGGTGACACCAGCTCCGTACACTCCGTACAGCTCCGGAGGTCTCCCTCTGTCACAGCAGAGCGAATTCTGTGCCCTGGCAGCACAACCCCACTGCCCTGGGCATCACCCTGGCTTCCCCAGCTGCCCTCCCTCCCTCCTCCTCACACATCACTGCAGCAACACACCCCAGAGTTTGGTGCTAAAGCCAGGAAACCAGAGCAAGGAGCAGCGCTCGGCCATCCCAGCCGAGTCCCACTGACAACAGTCCTTCCCCTGGAGCAGCTCCTCGCTGCTTCCCCACTGATTGCCGTCCTGCCTCTCAGTGCTTCAGCCGAGCTGGCTGCTAATTTCCTGCATCCTATTTTCCTCTTTTGAAAAGTGGAGCGATCTTTCAGATGCACTCATTACGAGAAGGCTCTGGCGCTCTCGGCAGTGGCAGTGCTCCTGCCGAGCCCCGGGGCCGGCCGGCATGGTGACCCTGGCATGGCACGGGAAGGGCAGGGCATCACTGTCACCCCCGAGGGTGGGATGGAGACCGTGACTGTGGGCAGGCAAGACCTTTCCATTTGCCTTTTCCTTTCCTTTTTCCTTTTTCTTTTCCCTTTTTCATTTTTCCACTCCTTTTCTCTTTCTGTTCCCACCTTCCACCCACGTTTTGCTGCAGGTCAGGGATGTTCGTCCAGCAGGCGCTGGGCAGTGGGAGACCATGGGATGCTCTTCCGAGGATGCTGGATCATCCCGTGGCTCCTCCCTGCAGGCACACTCTGCTTCCACACCTGCTTCCCGCAGATGTAATTTGCTGTCTCTGTTTAGTGTCCCTGATCACTTTGAGAGGGAAACGAGGCTGCAAAAAGAGAAACCAGAGAAGACAGAACTTGGAAGCAGCTGAAGGAAAATTGCCTGCAGGGAGCACATTCTCAGTACCATCAGCACAGCTTATTTACACACTCGAGGGCTCTCCAGCCCCACAGAACTGCAAAATTCAAAGCCCGCTGTGTCACTCAGAGCACGAACAGAAAGGGGTTCCTCTAAAGCTGAAAGATTTGACCACAGTTCCTATTCCAAGCGATGCAAGCCCACGCTGGCACAGCAGAATCGGAGCAGGGACTTTCAGCAGGGGCTGGGGAACATGAGGTGCTGGCATTGGGCAGAGAATAGCTGTGGCACTGAGGGGCAGCTGGCCTGTCCCTGGGAGGCTCCCCACAGCCAGCCTCGGCACTGGCACTGGAGCCAGGAGACACCCAGCAGCATTCCCTTCCTTCCTAACGATGTGGGAAGTGCCAAGGAAGAAGGAGGGAAGATTTGAGTTTGAAAAGGCAGAGAAGCGCAGCCTCGGGATGGTGCTAAATGGGCCACAGGGTTCCCAGTGCCCTAGAAATTCCCTGTGCGCCGCACAGCAGGGTGGCTGCTGATGCTATCGCTGTCCCAGCTCCATGACTAAGGGAGCTGGAAGGTATAAATTAAATAACACAACACTTCAAGCCGGCTGTTATGTGGGTTTGTCCTAAGCAGTGCTGCTTTAATTAAGATGGAGAGTTTACAAATCTAACCTTTGTTTATTCTGCTTTGGGGCATATATAATGTAAATATGTGTTTTCAAACACTGTGGCTTTTTAGACTTCCAGTTATAATTCTGGGTAAAGGAAAGTTCGTCAGGTTTGGCACAGACTTGCCCTTTCTAAACAGAGCTGCTGCGAGTCCTTCCCCCCGGGGACTCCCAGCGCCTCGGCTCCTCTGCTCCCAGCCCTGCTCTCTCTGCGGGATGTGTCGGGGTGAAAGAGGGGCTGGGAGGGCCCAGCCGGGCACTGCCGAGAGGGAAGTGGGTTCCAACTCCATTTCCCTCTCGTCTGACTTAGCTGTGAGTCTCGCAGGTTTTGTTCCTGTATCTCCTCTCGGTCCTTTAGCTGAGAAAACAAGAACGGAGTTTAGCCGGCTACGTGCTCGTCGGGATTTCTCCGATGAGTCAGTGATACGCTTGGGTAGTTTTCTTAGCCTTTAATTGAAGTGAGTGTGAGCCCTTAACAAAGAGCTCTCCCAAGTCTTCCTTAATAAGCGTTAACAAAAATAACTGAGCGACCGGGAGGAAAATAACCAGGGGCGGCAGTGGTGTCCCCTCTCCTCAAAGAGGGGGTTCCTCCAGGCTCTCCTGGGGGCAGTGCCAGGGTCGGAACTCAGGGCAGCAGAGGGACATCCTCCGGCTCAGCACACGGGTGGAGTGGGGGTGATCCAGCTGCTCCTGCGCCACGGCTGGGAAAATCATCTTGGCTGAGCAGAGACCATCTCCAGGTCTGGTGGAGTGCTGCGCTGGCAAACCCCTTTGGCTCTTTTTTTGGGTCTGTTTTTCTCGATTGCTCCTCTGCAGAGCAAAGGCAATATTTTGCAGTTTGCAGTGCTGTTCATGGGCACAGAGCTCTGCTGTGGTGCAGACAGGCAGGTCAAAACCAAGCAGGCTCAGAACTCCCCAAGGCTGGCAGACCCTCGGAGCTGCAGGTGCTCCCAAGCAGGCTGAGCCACTCCAGGCAGCCGAGCCCCTGGGCACGTAGTCACAGACTTCCCTCTGAGGTCACAAGGCTGAGAAACTCTTTTTTGTTTCAAATGCAAACACATTTTGACATAACCACTTGACTGTGGCACTGGAGTTTCAAGGAAAAAAAGCCTGAGAGGCGTGAAAGAACCGCAGGCATCTCTCGGAACAGAACAACGACTGTTTTGCAATGCTCTCGGAAGGTGAAGAAATGCCTGGGGAGGGCCAAGGACCAGCATTGTCAGAGCCAGGTGACCTGCCCAACACTGAACAAAGCCACAGCTGAGCTGGCGGGCTGGGATCCCTGCTGAGTGTCCCCTGCTCCCTGCTCTGTCCCCACCGTCCCTCCTCCCTGCTGTGCCAGGGTTTCGCCGAGCTGTGGCTTCAGGACCGGCCTTTGCATTATCTGTAACAGGAGACAAGAGAAACCACCCGGGTGTCCGCACGGGAGGAAGTCAGGGGCCAAATTTAGCCCTTCACGCTACAGCCTGGGTGCATTGGCTGCTTCTTCACATGCCCAGTGCCACCAAGGCCTCGGATGCCCAGCAGGGATCCAGGCCTGAGCAAAGAGGATTGACCAGAGTTGGGGGAAAATAAATGATGAAGTGCTGTAAGCCTGTTCTCATCTCCGCAGTGGCAGGGAAGGCGAGGGCGAGGGGAGGTCAGGATTAACTCCCCCCTCCTGTGACAGTGCTGAACCTGCGGCACTCCGGTACCCAAGAAATGCTGGGTGTCTCTCAGATGCCACCCGAGGCGGGGTGCATGTGTCCCCTGCATCCTTCCTCGTCCTGGGAGAGCCAGGGAGGCGCAAGGAGCCATCCCAGGGCCCCATCCTGCTGCCAGTCAGGGACGTGCATGATGTATGTAAACACGTAATTAACGGTACGTATGTATTTAATTGCTCGTGGCTACAATTTACATGCATGCGCTGTGCCGAAGATGCCTCAGGTATGGGCGAATGCGCTCAGCCGGACCGGCGGAGGTGTGCGGGGAGCACAGGGGAGCACAGGGGAGCACAGGGGAGCACAGGGCACCGCACGGCCCGAACCCCGCGGGCTGCGGGGCTGAGGGACACGGCCGGGCCGGGGGAGGCTGGCGGGCCCGGGCTGCGGGACGGTGACGGGCCCGGCCCGCCTGGAGCCCCGCCAGGCGAGGTGCGAGGCAGGGCCGCCCCGGGGAGGCGGCAGCAGCCCCGGAGGGCTGAGGGCGAGCCCGGGTGGGCTGAGGGCGAGCCCGACCGTGCCGAGGCGCCGGGCGACCCCCGGGCGGCCCCGCGTTCACACCCCTCCGCCCCCGGCGCTGCCGCCCGCCCGCACCCGCGGGCGAAGCCGCCCCCCGCCGCCCCCGCGGCTCCCTCCCTCTCTCCCGGCGCGGCGGGCGGGGGCGGCGGGAGGGCGGGGAGGGGATAAGGGGCGGGCGGGCGGCTCGGCGGCCCCGGGGCCGGGCCGGGGCGGGCGGCGGCGGCCCCGGACACCTCGGCCGCTCCTCCATCTTCTCTCGCCACAGCTCGGCTTCCCCAGCCCGGGACCGGCCCATTGCCAGCCCCGCGGGGGGGCGGCCGGCCCGCCGCGCCGCCCCGGCCCCGCCGCCCGCGCCGCCGCCCCGCCGCGCCGCCCCGGGCCCGCCGCCCGCCCCGCGGCGAGGGGAGCGGCGGGGGCGGCGCCGCGGCCGCCCGGGCCATCGCCGCCCCGCCGGGGCGCCGCGCCGCCGCCTCCCCCTCTGGGCCGCAGTGGTGCAGCCCGAGGTTAGCGGAAGCGGCCGCTCGGCGCTGCCATGTTGAGCCGCCGCCGCCGCCGCCGCTTTGTTGTCGGCTCCATGTAGCTGCGGCCCGGGGGAGGGAGCGACGGGGGGACCGCCCGCCGCAGCCGCCGCCGCCGCCGCCCGGGGCCGCGCCGCCCCCGCCATGGAGGCCAACTGGACCGCGTTCCTCTTTCAGGTGAGGCCCCGCGGCGGCGGCGCTGCCCGCGCCCCCCTCTTTCCCTCCCTCCCTCACGGCCGCGGCCCCGCCGGTCCCCGCCGGGCCGGGCTGTCACTCAGCGCGGCCGCCCGGCCCCCGCCCGCCCCCGGCCCGGCCCGGCTCGGCCCGGCCCGGCCCGCCGGCAGCTCCTCAGGGCCCCGCGGCTCCGCTCTCCCTCCTTCCCTCCTGCACTTTCTCCCTCCGCCGCCGCCCCGCAGCGCGCTCCCTTCCCGCTTTCATTACAAACCACCAATATTCGTATTTAGATTTTATTTTTATTTTTCCCCTGCAAAACGTGAGATCGCTTTTTTTTTTTTTTTTTTTTGGTGTTTGGTTGTTTTTCTGTCTCTCCCCCCCCCCCCCGTCCAAAAAGAAAAACAACAACAACAGAAAAAAAAAACCTGAACAAAAAAAAGAAAAAACAACCCCAAGCTTCCACCGGGCTCCAACAAAACCCTGATGGAACAAACGCCGTGTCTGGGAGAATAAATTAATCCCTCTTTAAACAGCCTGACTCAGGGCCGGCTGACGAGGGAGCTTGTTTTCTTTTAAAATAGGACGCGAGCGGGCCGGATTTCTGTAAAAACTGGCGAAATCCTAACGGGAATGGGGAGGAATAGGGACGGTGGAGCGTGCAACCCCTCCCTTTGCCAACTGAGTCACAATTTTCCCCCTTTCTGTCGGTGAAAGACTGACTTGAAAACACCGCTGTTTATGTAATTCTGAAGAAAATCCAATGTACTAGAAAAAAACTCAAAAAAAAAAAAAATCCTCGCCTGGCTTTTGTGAGCCTCGCGAGCCCTTTCACAGCAGATTGTTTTCTCCTGCTTTTTTTTTGAGCTGGAAAACATAAAATGTGTGATTGCAGCAGCAGCAGCGGGGGAAAAAAAAAAAAAAAGCCCAGCACATCACCTTTCTCAAGGTAAAATAATCCTCTTTGCACATTCCCGGTGGCGGCCGCTCGCTTCCTCACTGTCCTCGTCGGAATTAAACCCAAACCCAACCCGTGACACGAGTTTGAAAACCTGAGTTGAATGAATAAATCCGCCAAGAGCGAGCACCATTCCTTTAGAGAGGAAAAATTCGTCCCTTGCAAGTACCAAGGGATGAGTCACTCGCTCGGGTTCTCTGCCTCCAAAAACACGCCGGGAATGTTCCGGGGAGCCGGTACCGGGAGCTGGGTTTTCCGCCTTTTCGTGATGGATGCGGGTGATGCCATCGAGTTTGGCTGAGGTCTGGTGAATTATTTCTCACTCTAGTGGGCAGTTGTGATTTGCACGTAGGAAACTTCACGCTAAGAAGTTAATCTCCTTAGTTTAGGGCCATCTCCCTCCGAGCCAGGGCTGGTTTAGTGCCTTGCTGCCTCCCAGCTGAGCGTTTTCCAGGGGAAATTTTTCCTAGGCTGGCAGGACTGTATTGCAGCAGGCTGAGAAATGCCAAGTAATGCTTTCAAGTACGTGTCCAGCTCCTCGCTGCTCGTCCGTGTTTTTTTGAAGGTGCTGAGTTTTGAAGTAGTGATGTCACACGCTGATTTAGGAGTCGGCTTCGCTGCTTTTAATTAAGGAGTCAGCAGTTCACTTTCCGAATGTGCGACTCGGAAGCATCTTCATAGAACTGTGACGTGGAAATTTTCCTCTTTTTTTTTTTTTCTTTTTTTTCGTTTCTCCCTAAATAATAAAGCTTTCAGAGCTCATAATAAATGCTGGATATTGTTTCTTGAGTGGTTTTGTTAAAATCAATGATTTGGGGTGTGAGCATGCCAATGCACCCGGCAGAAAGCAGCACTGAGGTAGTCCTGATGTGACTTTTGTTTTTCTTCTTCCCGTTCTCCCAGCAGCATATCAGCCCTGATCCAGCTGATTAGTTAAAACGAGTTTAAAAATGTGGATTTAAAAGCCTCTCCCCAGTGTCAGTTAAATAACAAATAGAAGTGACTGAATATTCACACTCGTTCTTCCTGGGGGGAGTGTTAAACCAAGTGTGTGTTCCAGCTGGGACAGGATTCCTCAGGGACAGCTTAATATGTGGAATATAAAGTTGTTATTTTTAGCCAAATGTTTTTAGAGGAGGTTTTGACGTTTTAATTTTAGTCCTGTAGCAGTGGGCTGTGCAACTGTAAATCGCTCCTTCCAAATAAAGTTGTTTGATTGTTTTTGGGTGGCATTTTGATGAATTGTATCCCTTTCTAAAGAGACAATCATGCTACTGAATAAGCAGTTCTTGTTTGGATCTTCTTAGTCCCCAAAATGCATAGTTTGAAAACCACTTTTAGTATCTTCTCGGGAAGCGAAAGTTGTATCTGTTAATGTGAGGAGGACTCATCCATCAGATGAAGTGTTCAAGATATGACTCATGCTAATTTGTTGCTCTCACATTAAGGCTGGAGCACAAAAATATTTTAGCCTCTGGCATTGGAAGTTCACAATGCCACATCCTACACTCCGGGTCACGAATTGCAGGGCTTTTTTGTTTACTGCATCCCCAGGAGAGAAGGAATTGGTGACAGAACACGGGGATTTTGCAGGAGAGCCTGTCCCAGGCCAGCAAAATAGCCCCAAAATGTTGACTTGACGTTAATGCTGGGTCAAGTAAAACCGTGGTCAGAGCCTGAATAACTGCGCCTGCCAGAGGCGTGCAGCAGGTGCTGGCTTCCCTTCTCCAACAGGGAGTTAAAAAAAAATGCTGCCTGATCCTTTTTTAAAAGGCTTTAAGGCAGGCAGCCCTTGGAAACTGAGGAACGCAGCTCGTGGCAGAGGGGCTGCGAGGAACACGACGCTGCGTGTAACGCCAACTCTGCGAACCAAGATAAGCAGACTTATATAAGCAGCAGCTCCATAGCCTGTAGCTTTATGAATATACATTGTTTTATGTCCACTGTCTCCATCGGATCTGTAGGAATAAGTGCATCATTACCTTGAAGTGCTGACGATTCTGTGGGGCTTAAAAATACCCATAAACTGCCTAAGTTTGAACCTTGTCCAAAGGATTTGGGCTCTCCATTATCCGATCTGCTAGCTCTGCCTTTGAAATTGTATCTCTGGAGCTATCATTAGGTGCTCTGCAGTGTCTTCTGGTGCAATTTAACAACATTGTTTAATGCTGATTTAAAGTTGTAAAACATTTCAGAATTTTTTAAAGTTAAAATTGTGTTGAAATGCGCAACTTGCTCAGTATTGTGCAGCTGGTGTGTATCATGCAAACTCTATTTTTCATGCAATATAGAAGTGTCAAAACCTTTTTAAAAATGTGGCAAATAAATGGTTGAAAATCCACAATTGTCACTGAAGTCAGGGAAAAGTTTAGTGGAGCTGCTGGAGCTTGTGCCGTGCCCTGATTTAGCAGCGTCGCCTCCAGGTCAGTTCTGGATCCAGCTCTTCTGCAATCACTCCCTAAAATAAACCAGCCCCTCGGGCTGTTGTTTGAGGTGGCTGCTGTGGCCAGGCAGGTGTGGTAATATCCAGCCTACCTGTTGCATCCCAAGCTTTGGCACAGACGGTTCTAAAATGCAGATACAGATGGACAGGCTGGCCTGGCTCCTAATGATTCCCACAAGTTTTGTCTCCTGTTAACATCCAAATCCACGCTTTCTCCTGTGAACTGTTTTCCTGTAAAATAGGCTTGGAGTGTTAGGGAGCTTGTATTCCCTCCCATGTGGATTAGAGTTGGTATCCACCCATGGCTTTTATCCAAAGATCACCAGCATCATGCTCCAAAAAAGTGAGGTTGGAGTGATGCGGGGCTTGTATGGGGCAGGAGATGCCCTACAGCTCTGGAAGGGCTGTAGTCCCTGCAAAGCATCCAGGATACAGCTAGGAAAAAGGCCCAAAGTGAGCTTCTAGAAATACTGGCTTGTCCAAAGGACGTGTTGAAATGGATTCCCATGGGAAGAGCATTAATCTCAGTGCACTTCCTAGCACTGTCCATCCTCAACAGATGTAAAAGTAGACGGGTCAGGGTCGTGCACCAACACAGTGTTTTATTCAGCTCTCACAGTTTTGAGTCATGTTTTTTTGTGAGGAAAGCCATAGGAAAGGAGTCCTGGAAGGCTGCAGTAGTGATCTAATGGGAATGCAAGTTTCCCCAAACTCAGCTTCAGGCCTGGCACGCTGCGTTAATAACGAGCCTGATTTAAAACTGGTCTGATGAGACTGAGGCACATCTTGAATACAGATGCACTTAAACTGGCTTAAGGTGCTGGAGTGATTTATTTTAATGCTCCATTAGGCTGAATTGGTCTGTGTGGTTTCTAAACCACATTAAAATTGTATCTGCCAGGGTTTTGTCCCAGTCTGACTGGATGAGTTTTAATAACAGCGTTTCTGCCTTAGAATAACCACGCGTGGTGCAGCACAGCTCGTGGCAGCACAGGCTGCAGCTCAGCTGAGCGGTGCTGGCTGCAGGCCCCCCTCCCTTCCCTGTAGCTTCTGCCACTGATTCTGTAGTTCAAAGTTAGTTGCTATTGGCTGCTTTCAAACACCTTTCAGGGTTTGTTCCCAACACCCCCAAACCATGTTCTCCAGCATCTCTAGATGTCTCCCAGTGTGTATCGATTAGCTTCTCTTCCCAGCACAAAGTAGCTGCTGACGAAGAGAAAAAGGCCGTGCCGCTATTCTTGTTAGTTCCAGACACAGGGAACACAGTGGTCAGTGGATAAATGCATCAGGAACCTGCTAAATATAGAGATGTGGCTTTAGACAGCTCCCGATTCCAGTTGCTTTGGTTTCAGTGCTGGCACAGGGGTATGAACACGCTGTTTAAATAAGACGCCTTATCGCATCCTGGCTCTCTGTGGCTGCTGTTCAATTCTCAGTGTGCACTGAGCTGGGCTTAAAGGTGGGGCTTTATTTTGCAACTCGTGTCAGTACCTTCATCCTCTCCAGAGATAGTCTTGAGGTGCCATCTGATATGATCATTAGCAAAACAAGTTATCTGTTATGTAAAGATCAAATGCTGTTACAAAAAGATCTGACAAGCTCCTAGTTGTCTTTCATAAAAAGTTGCCCTCCAGAAACTTAATAATTCTTTGGTTGTTGTGCTGTGTCCTACACTTACCACAGGATCTGCACAGCGAGGGCATTTACAGCATGAGCGGTTTATCTTGTCCAAAACCAGCATTATGTAACCTTCCCCTGTTGTTCCTTCCATGGCTTTTGGTCTAGAATGTGCTTCCCTGTCGTTTGTAAATGTTCTCACCGTGCCAGAGTGAGCACCCATCCAGAGAATTTAAGTGTGAATGTTTGGTTTTAGGCACATGAAGCCTCCCATCACCAACAGCAGGCAGCACAGAACAGTTTGTTGCCTCTCCTGAGCTCTGCTGTTGAGCCGCCCGATCAGAAGCCGATTCTGCCCTTACCAATAACGCAGAAACCTCAGCCTGCACCAGAAACGTTAAAGGATGCTATTGTTGGGATTAAAAAGGAAAAACCTAAAACCTCCTTTGTGTGCACTTACTGCAGCAAAGCTTTCAGGGACAGCTACCATTTGAGGCGTCACGAGTCCTGCCACACAGGGATAAAGTTAGTGTCACGGCCAAAGAAAACTCCCACCACAATGGTGCCCCTTATCTCGACCATCGCTGGTGACAACAGCCGGAGTTCACTGGTTTCGACTATCGCAGGCATCCTGTCCACAGTCACTACGTCTTCCTCTGCCACCAACCCCAGCAGCAGCGCCGGCGCCACGGCCATGGCAGTGACGCAGACGGTGAAGAAGCCCAGCAAGCCCGTGAAGAAGAACCACGCTTGTGAGATGTGTGGAAAGGCCTTCAGGGACGTCTACCACCTCAACAGACACAAGCTGTCCCACTCTGACGAGAAACCCTTCGAATGTCCCATTTGCAATCAGCGCTTCAAGAGAAAGGATCGCATGACCTACCACGTGAGGTCTCACGAAGGTGGCATCACGAAACCCTACACCTGTGGTGTTTGTGGAAAAGGCTTCTCAAGGTACCACATAGCAAATCCCAGGCATGCTCCAGTATTGGCTTTTCAGGAGCAAGAAGGGTTAAGCTGTCATAGTGAGGGGCTGGGAGAACCAAACCTCTGAGGAGATTGGTGAGGGAATAAAGAGCCTTGTCTGCCTTTAGACTGGGGGAGTCTCCATCTGAGCAAGGTTAGTAGTGGCCAGAAGTGGTCACTTTTTTAGGAGAGCGGTTTGAAATGGTTTCTTGACCTCATCCAGGTCCCCAAGACACATGTCTGTGTCACTGGGGGTGTGCATGCAGCCCCTTTACCAGCCCACAGTCTGTGACCGAATGTGGCAGGGCAGGTAAACTGTCACCTGCTCTTACAGCAGGGTGGAGGGCACTGCCAGAGCACAGGGGGGAGCTTGCATTGCTGCTGGCTCTGTTTGTACCTCTGCTTGCAACAGAGAAAACTTCAACCTTTAGAGCTGTTGCGCTCTCACCTTTACACAAGGTGTGACCAAACGTGCCATTTTTAGGTGTGTGAGGAGAACAGAACAGAGTTAAGTTTTAAACTGCAGGTTGGTTTTAAGCTATGAGGTGTTGCAGGTGAAGCCCCTGGTAGGTGAGGGGAAGGGATTTATCCTGGCTGTGTGAAGGAATGGGGGCTGCAGGGAGTGACCAGCGTGGTGTCGGCACTGCTAGCCAAGGTGTCCTGACTCTGTGTTTGTAACAATGTGCACTTTTCTCCTGTTCCTCTCTTTCTTGCAGGCCTGATCATTTAAGCTGTCACGTTAAACATGTTCACTCAACAGAGAGACCCTTCAAATGCCAAGTAAGGGCTAAAATGGTTTATTGAGAACAAAACGTTATTGTGTCAGTAAAGCTCAGGTGAATCTTTCCAGAACTGTATTTACTCCTGGACTTTTCTTTGAAAGGCAAGTTTAGGAGTAAAGCCACATCCGCCTGCACACCACAGCACTGGAATTCTGGTAGAACTTTAAAAAGATGCCGTGGCTGCTTTTTAAGGAAGATTAGAGGCTTTTTTCTTTCTTGGAGAACAGCGTAGTTGCTCTGTTATACCATATGCTTAACTTAGTAGTAGGATTGTAGCAGCATCCTCAGCTCAGTGCTCATTTCTGGGGTAATGTGTGCACTGTGTTTCTCAGCATGTTCAACTCAAATGTCTTTCTCAGCACATCTATTTAAAATGGGTGGGAATGGTTGATTCTGGATCTGTTATTTTGCTGGAAGGGGAAAGCAAGTTGTAAGTTGATGACTGAGCCTAAGAGAAATAATTTGATTGCCCTTGACAAATTAACTGTGTTAGTTGGAATAGCCATGCTTATTCCAACCTGTGTTCTACTGATTCATCTTATTAAATAAAAGTCTTGGGTAAAAAGAATAGCATTAGGAAAAGGTTTTGTTTCCTTGTTCTGGATGGCAACAGAAGTAATTGAGCAGTGTAAGGTACCAAGTTCATATTTGTATAGTAAAATTATTTTAGAAACCAACTTTGCCTGTTATAGGTGTTTTTTATAAGCTCCCTCTTCCTTTGCTGGGTAAGACATCCTGCTGTTTAAGAAAGTTCAAGTAGTATAGAGTATGATTTTTGTCCTGATTATCTCAGAAGCAAATTCTGTTCTCAGTCTCTGCTGAATAGTTTGATTTTTGTTTCTCTATAAATACAGGTAAAACTGAATGTTGTCAATACAGTTAAGGATACTGTTAGGACCTGCAGGTTACACGGGCTCCCAGGGGGTCTGTGGCTGATGCTGTAGTGCTCTGTGTGCACCTCAAGTGTAACTATTGTCCTTTATCTAGACGTGCACTGCTGCCTTTGCCACCAAAGACAGACTGCGGACACACATGGTGCGCCATGAAGGAAAGGTATCGTGTAATATCTGTGGTAAACTTCTGAGTGCAGCATATATCACCAGCCACTTAAAGACACACGGGCAGAGCCAAAGTATCAACTGTAATACCTGTAAACAAGGCATCAATAAAAGTAGGTGAACGTTTTACAAACATTTCTAATAACAATGTGTTTGCGGAGGGAATTGCCTTTGGTGACGTTAGAATTCAGCAATGTATCTTTCAGTCTGGATGGTCACACCTCTTAAAAGTGGATACTTAATAACAGAAACTGCTTCCGCTCAAGAATTGGCATGTGTGAAGTTGGTTTGCTGCTAGACTGTGCTCTTATCCCTTAGGAATGAATGCCCTGCAGTTCATGACAGTGACCCATCTCTTGAAGAAAAGAGTTCCCAAATTTTCTTACCTTTTAAGTTCAGTGCTACTTCATGAACTGTGCAGGCCTAAAAGTCCAACAGATAGTTTGGAGATTTTAGACTATTTAAGAACTGGTAAGATCTGCCGGGTTTCAGGTCTGAAGCGTCATCTAAAGCTCATCAAAATCAGGAGAAAGATTTCTCTGCTTTCTCTGAGCTTTGACCCTGGGGCTCAATGTTTCCTCCCTCAGGCAGTAGCTGACAAGAAAAGGATTTAAATCCAGCCCTGATATGTTTTTGGCATTAATGGCATCTGACTGGTGTTGTGCAGGAGGTCAGATGAGATGTTTGTAATAGTTCATTCTAGTCGTAAACTCTGGAAGTGCTGCAGTCTGGACCTGGGAGTGCCTAGCAAGCAAACGAAGACTTGACTTTCAAATTTTCCCTATTAAAATATCTGTAACTTAAGTTAACCCACAGGGTTAGTAATATAAAACGGGTTTTCAGAGGAATCAAGAGGCAGAAGTAAGGAATGTATTTGGAAACTTTGTCCTTAAAGCCTTTTAAACTGTATTAATTTACAACATCGTTGCAGTTCCTGTTACTCCTGGATAATTTGAAGGTACTGGGAATGTCTGAAATGCCTGATTGTTGAGCTTAGTAGGAAATTTGGATGTGAAGTATTTTTCAAGGTATAGGGTTACAACTCTGGCTTCCCAAGCCAGTTTGGTGGTGCTAAGCCAGCTCACATGAGGCATTTAGAGCAGTTGTTAGAGGTGGAAATGATGAGCTGTATTGTGGCCAGAGAGTAGTGACAGCCTGTTCTGTGATGTAAAGGTAAACTGAAGTTTTTAAGACATAGTTGCAATAAAAGGTAAAAGGCTTTTTAAAAATTTTTAAGCTGGAGCTAAAGTTTAGAAAAAGGAATTAGCTGGAGTTCTAGAGACTCATTGGAGTCTTTAATTTCATCCTTCTTAAATACAAACTAAATAATCAGAAAGGACATCCATTTTTGGCAGTTAAAGTAGATGTTCTTGACTTATATTTTGGTTTTTAGCTCTTGGAAAAGTAGTTTTATAAAGCACAGAATTAATTATAGGGTTTTAAACACTGGTGTGATTTTTTGTTCTTGGAATGCTGTGAGATTGCACATGCTCTTTGTAGAAGTTGCCTTTGTGATCTCAGCAGAAAACAGAGTAACTTTTCAAGGTGAATTTGTGTTTTTACTTGATTGACATAGCATGCATGAGTGAAGAGACCAGCAACCAGAAACAGCAACAGCAGCAGCAACAACAGCAACAGCAACAACAACAACAACAGCAGCAACAACAGCAACAACAACAGCAACAACAACAGCAACAACAGCAGCAGCAGCAGCAGCAGCAACACGTAACAAGTTGGCCTGGAAAGCAGGTAGAGACCCTGAGATTGTGGGAAGAGGCCGTCAAAGCGAGGAAGAAAGGTAAAACAAACCAATACTGATGCATTTGGGTTTGTGAGATAGTGGAGTTTACAGTCATACAGGGAGTTTAAGGTGTCAGGAAGGATGTCTTACATGACAGTTTCATTCTTAGAAGTCATAGCTATGAAAGAACAGGAGGAAACAAGCCCCAAATTAGGCTGTGTTAGATGACCTGCTCATGACTTGCTCCCTTGTGTCATGTCCCTCCATGCTTGCCTGTGTCCTTAGAGCCATCAGTTACAAAGGGGAGCTTGTGTCTGCTCCAAGGCAGGAGTGTGGGCTTTGACTTGCATGTGGCTTTTAGCAGTGTTTGTGCATGTTTACCCTTGTTCACTTGTGTGCACACCCATATATACACGCACCCTCTGTCCTTGCACCAGCACCAGTGTGCATGCGTGTGCTTTCTGTGTCCTGTTCATCTTCTCTGTTTGTTCCATCTGCTCTGTCATCATGTGAGATTGCATAAAGTCTTTGCATAAAGTTTTTTAGACCTCAGAGAACTTTCTTTCTCCCTCTGTTTGTTGCTTTTTCTCATTACAAAACGAGCTAATCAGTGATCCTGCTTCTCATCAGTGTTGGCTCACAGCTTACCTCTACTTCTACCTGCGCTGCTGTAATCGAAGTGGAATTGCTGTTGTTGATCATTGTGTCAGTTTGTAGAGAACAGATTGCTTTAGTGGTTTTAGGATATGGTAGTTTAAACTCTTCCATTACTGCTGCTTATTTGTTTCACAACAGTTTGATTACTAATGCCCATCATGTGACTTCATGGATTAGATGTTTTAGAAGTTCTTAGTGACCACTGCTTATTGTTTTTCACTGGCTGTTTTTAGGAATGTTTTTGACTCACCTTATTTTTTCTTTTCTCCTGACCTTCCTTTCAGTTTCTTCAATCTGTTTTTGTTTTCTGGGTTCTTGTTTGTATTTTAGGCTGCTTGCTTCCTTTCCCCTTGTTATGCCAGTAATTGAATTCTGTGATCAGACAGTACAGAAACAGCTTATTTACATTAAAATGTATTGATAACAGAAACATTACATATCATCAAGCCACTAAATAGATAAAGCAAATGGTGTCAAATTTAGAAAATCACTGAGAATTTTTTTCTGCTTGTTCTTTCCCGTGTCTTGTTCCCTTTTCCTTTCTTACTGAGAATGTTGAATGTGCTTTAACAGAACAGTGTTTTGGGGCAGGATGGGGGGTGAGGGAGGTGATGGGTAGGAGTGATGTCAGACTGGTGCTTTAAGCTCAACTGAACTGGGGAAGGGGCATGGGTGGGATGCTTGACGGTGAAGTTAGACCAGTCAGTGCCATGCCTGAGCTGCTCTTTCCATGCTGGTTCTCCTGTGCTAGTGCCACTTTGGTGCTTTTGCAACACTAGACGGGATTTTTTTCAGTCTACTACAATTTATTTTCACAACTTTTTTTTTTTTTTTTTTTTTTACTCTTTCCCTTCCTCTCCATCCCTCCTAGCTATGGACTTTGAAGAACCAACAGTAACCCTTGAATGGGGCTAATGTTGCTTTCAAAGTTACATTTGTATTGCCCAAGTGGCAAAGTGGACTCTTTGCTCCTGGCTTACCTCTGACACGTGGGTGTAACTGAGCTTGGGGTCCTGCCCTACAAATGTGGAATAAGACACGGCTTAGTAACGTTGATGTAGAGGGTATTTTCCCTGGTTTCCTTAGCAGCCAGCCCTTCCCTTTTCCCTGTTTCCGGAGCCTCCCGGTGTGGGTAGCCGGCAGGTGGTGCTGATGGATGTGGAGTGATTCTTGTCCCCCCCGCATCCCCCCGGCTGGCCCTGCTCCCTGGCCCTGGCCCCACTCCTCTGTCCCTGCCTCCTGGGTCTCCCTTGCTCTGCACTTCAGTCCTGCTTGCTGCAAACCCACCCCAAACCCCTCAAACCAACATGGTGTGGAGCTGTAGCTTACGGGAAAGTTGAGAAGCTGATGGGGGTTGAAGGATGTGCTGCTGGGGTAGCCTTGAAGTAGAGGTACTGTGAGCAGTGGAGCAGTTTAGTAGCGATAATTAAGACTGAAATAAGCAGGTAAATATTGAAATGAGCTTTGCTTATCAGTCCCTAATAATGACTTTTTAAAACCTTCACAGAATGTCAGTTCACCTTTGAGAAGGCTATAGAGTACGTACCATTCGGTATGTACACTCTCTCCTCTATTTCTACTGTTCCTCTTGGGAGGATTTTTTTGATTGTACGATACTGTTTTTTATGAACCTGGAAACCCTCTTGCTAAGACAACCTCACTTGACATCTCAGGAAAAAAAAAATACTGATTTGAAATTACCTGCATGAGAGTTTTGTATTTCCTGTAGGCTATAGAATGTTAACAGTTTTAACTTACTAATAATACCTAAAGAAAATTATTCCAGAATTTGTACCTGTTCTTGTTTGGTTTTTGGGTTTTTTGTTTTGTTTTGTTTTGTTTAAATCTTGTCTATGGTTTTTTTTATGTGTTAAAAACTTTTTGTCTTTTTTGTGTCTCATTTTTAGAAGCTGCTAACTTGTGCCAAACCTCCACTGCTGCTACTACGCCTGTGACTCTTACTACTCCATTCAATATAACGTCCTCTGTGGCTTCTGGGACTATCACAAACCCAGTCACAGTGGCAGCTGCAATGAGCATGAGAAGTCCAGTAAATGTATCAAGTGCAGTTAATATATCCAGTCCGATGAACTTAGGGCATCCTGTAACTATAACCAGTCCTCTGTCCATGACCTCTCCATTAACGCTCACCACCCCGGTGAACCTGCCCACCCCGGTAACAGCTCCAGTGAACATAGCGCACCCCGTCACCATCACGTCCCCCATGAACCTGCCCACCCCCATGACGCTGGCTGGTCCCCTCAACATAGCCATGAGACCAGTGGAGAGCATGCCTTTCCTGCCCCAGGCCTTGCCCACCTCTCCTCCCTGGTAAACAAGTTCTAAACAGTATTAAAAAGGATTAAAATGGAATCCTTACCAGCAGTTCTTTTTTGGGTTTTGTTTGGTTGGGTTTTTTTTTTTTTTGTTTTGTTTTGTTTTGTTCTGTTGGGTTTTTTGTTTTGTTTTGTTTTAGTTAATAATAAAATCAGACTAAGACACTGGGGCAACACCATCAGAGACCACAGTAGCATCTTCCCCTTGATTTGGCTCACATGGTTCAGGCTTGAGTTTCACTGGAGCACTTCATTTAAAGTAAGTTTTACCTTGTAGCTGACTGATGCTGAATTAGAGCAGATACTTATTTGCCAGAGTTTAAAAAAGAAAAAAAAAAAAGGTAATTAAAAAATCCAGTTTTATGTTTTATCCCCTCAAATTATAACTTAGAAAATTATTTTAATCTAAACACTAGCGAAGACCCCTCTGTATCTGTGACAGGGTGGATGGCTCATTTTAACCTGTCAGGCAAGTCCACTGTTTCTGAGCTAGTGTAGAACCTTTGTCTGTGTTGATGTTTGTTTTTTTTTTTTTTTAATGAGTAAATGCATTACAATGTTGTCATTTTAAAAAAATGCATTTTTGGATAAAATATGCATTTTACCTTTGGGAATATGGTAATTTCAGGCAGCATTCCCTATGGGAAAGGTGATACCAGCTCTGATATGCAAAGCATATGATAACTTATCATTCTAACTTCAACATATAATAGGGATTGTGACCTGATATTTGGAGATGTAAATATTACCCAACATATTACCCTAAGGGAATAGAGCATTGTAGTCAACATTTTTTTAAAAAAACCTGTTATTGTTTGGTGAGAAACAGCCATGGCTGACAGAAGAGGAGTCGAAATGTATGTAAACATGGTCTCTGAACAGTCAGACCCCCATGGGACTCTTATCTAGGAGCAAAAGGAGTGCTTGGAAACTTAAGAAAAATTGCTTTAAGCTGGAAGATTCTGGAGGCCCTGGGTGTGATTTTTATGCCCTCTGCCTCCCAATCAGAGCCTGCTGGTGTTTCAGCAGGGGACAGACGTGTTAGTTGTTCACTAGAAGTTTTGTCTTATATTAAATTGTATACAGTTTTTATTCTAACCACTAACTAGGTAGGATGCCCCTCCAGGACAAGCAGAGAGCGTCTTTTAATTTCTCCCCTATTTCTTAATCAAGTGTTGTGCAAATCTGTTCAACTTTGTAAATATTTGCAAACATCATCATTTTTACGTTATTCTTCTATTGTGTTAACACATTTCTATCAATTTGTGGGAGTTCTGGGGTGCTGAGCTGTCCAGCCCAGAACTGCTCATAAATGGTCACACATGTTTAAGCTACATGTGCTTTTTTTTCTTAACCTGTTTATCTGTACATAAAGTAGAAAGCAAAGTCTAGGGAAACAGATATACTTTTTAGACTATCATGTCACATATTCACATTTTTAAAACTTTGTTTAAAAAAAACAAACCACCCTAAACCCAAGACTCTACATTAAATAAAAAAATAAATTAAAAAAAGAGGAAAAAAAAAGAAATTACAGTTGAGATGTTTCTATCTTACTGAAGTTGAGAGCTCTGGAGATTAGCGTGTGCATTTTCACAGAGTGCTAGCAGGACTGACCAGTCACACTGGACTGCTTCCGTTCCTCCCCGGCCGTGTCCGTGCGAGCAGTGATTGCCAGGCTGCTGGCTCAGGTGACAGGTATCTGTATCCTTACGTGAAACTGTTCTAGGGGCTTGGACTACATAGTAAAACAAAAACAAACAAAAAAAAATAATAGAGCTTAGTGTAAAATAATTTTATAAATGATCTTTTGTACTTTAGGACATCAAATTGTACAACTTTTGTATATATAAAAGCTTAGGAACTTTCTGTTTAGCAGAAAGGAAACACATTCCTACACTTTTAATGTATATGTTTGTTATAATGTCCATGTAAACATATGCCCTATGTTTGTGCCTTTTAATTAGTTTGTCTCAATAAACAAAAATGTAGAGAAGAATATGTAGCTATGACTTTGTTACCACTGTTCTTACTCCAGGTGTGTAGAGGTCTTTGTTTCGGCCCTGTGTAGAGCCAGGCATGCACGGCCAGCCCGCCAGCGCATGTCCCCAAGCCCGCTGCCCCGGCCCCGCTGCCACCACCACACCGTCCTGCATGTTGGGACCTGTAGTTCCCCAGCCATCTCTGTCACCCCTGGCCACCACACCACCTTGCACCAGTTTCCCAAAGTAGGTATAGCCTTCTGGGTCTGGGTAACCACAGAGATGACCCTTAGATGAAGTTTGGGTATCCCTGAGCTTAAAACAAGAGGAGAACAAAAGCATCAAAAGCCAATATGAAAATGTGTACTAGAAGTGGTTATCTATGAATTACTTACAATAAACAGGTGTGAGACTTAATTGTATGTTGTCAATTACTGCAGTATTGACAGTGGGTCCTTTGTACAGCCAGCTGTTATTTTTATCCCAGCAGTGTAGCAGTAGAATAAACACATTAAACACTGGCAAGGAAATTTTTCACTGTGACAGAGGCTTCCCAAACCACTAACCACGGTGCTCTTAGTGTGGCGTAGGAAAAGGGCTGTTTCCTTTTTATTTTATGTTGGTTCTGCTCGACTGTACCTGGTTTATGTCCACAAAGCTGCATTAGCTAATTGTCGACCTGTTTCATTTGTACTTGGGTAAACATTTGCTTTGTACCGTGTATTAATGGGTCCGAGGTGTGCTCCTCCGCTGTCTCAGTGCGGACATTGACTTCGCTCTGTAATGCCATCCTTCCAAATACATTAAGCTGTTTTTCTGACAAACAAAAGCTACCTGGTCAAGTAGTTTATATGACGTGCATGCTCCCTGCTAATCGATGTCGGTGCCGGTGTGGCCGGGGATCCGCTGGCACCTCGCGCCGCAGCGCCGCCGAGTTAAAGCTCTAAGAAAATGGTGGATGTGAAGAACAGATGCTCCTGTTACACCGAGTTAGTTTCTATGCAGCTGATGCGCTTAGCCTAGTTTATTTCATGGAAACTTTTAAGCTGGATTGAATCCAACATCCAGGGAAGCCTATTGCTGCCGCTGGTTCGAGTGGGGTTTATATCGAGCCCATTCAGGTCTCCGATTGCAAGGAGTTCAATAGGGGGTTTATTTTTTTCCTTCTGAAGTTTCCGTAAGCATTCAGCGTGAGGTGAATGGCTTAGCACCGGCTGAGAGTTTGAAAGTTGAATTTTGCCTTGGAAGGATGTGTGCCGTGGAAGGTCAGAGCAGTCAGATGGAGGGCACAGAAAGGCGTCCTCTGGGCAAGGAGAGCCGCGGGGACGTAAGTATTCCAGCACAGCCACCCACGCTGCCACAAATGGTGTACATGGTATAAAGGGGCAGTGTTTCTCTTTATTTGGAACACCCCAACACTTCCAGAGAGTGTTTGGGGTGAAATTTGGGATTTGACCTTTTTTTGAAGAGTTACACCGGAGTGTTGTAAATGGGGAAGGTTCTGTTCAGTTAAGCTGGATCAGAGAGAAACACGTTTTATTCTCAGCATATGGGTTTAATTCTATTAGCCCTTGTTCACAAATAAAACATTTTTTTCCCCTCTTACAACAATTTTTTCCTTAGAGAGGCGGAAGAAAGAAGTATTTAATGTGTTTGCATTTGTCCACAAGAGGTTTAAAGAAAACCACCCAGACCCCAGTAAGCTGTTGAGCTGCAGCAATCCCAGGTTACATAAAGGGGCTGGGGCTGCCGAGGATTAGCAGGGGCATTCCGGGTGCTGATAAGCCTCCAAGTTCTGCTCGCTCTTTCCTCACTTTTATTTTAGAAACAGCCCTCTGAGCCGTATCCTGAAAACTGCCTGGGGTTCATTTTCAATGCTGTTGGGGTTAGATTGCCACCAAAGAGAGAAAATTGGGATTTAAAGGACACACAGGTTTTTAAAGCATCCAGCACTGTGGTGGTTTTTATCTCGGGGTCCCTGTACAGGAGCTGAGTTGTTGAGAAATGAACAACAGTTTCTTACTGCTGGGCCCTTCCAAAAACTCCTGCCCTTCCTCATGGGTAGCTGAGTTTATCCATCTCAAAAATAGATTTAACAGTATTTTCAAAAGGCAGCTATTAAAAGCACTTCAAGTTTTTAAATGCCATCAAGGTTTCAGTGTTTAAGTGGACCTTTTAACCACTGCTTTTTAGGAGTAAAAGTGTAAAAATAAATCTCTTTGTCTCCTAACTCTCAGAGAACAAAACAAATTAAACCTGATCCCCTTCTACATATATGTATAATTCAGCATGTTTATACTTCTTGTTTATCTTTGGATTGTTCACTCACAGCTCCCAGCGCAGCAGCCGAGGGATGACAGAGGAACTACGTGCTAATTTTTATGTCAAAAATAGCTTTCACCTTTCAAGGCACACGGCTCAGTGGCTGTTTTCTAATTACAAAAGGAATGCCAAAGCTTCTCCTGTGAATCCATTTTACAGCTGTGTTCAGATTGGACTGTCAGCCCCTGGTTAAAATTGAGTGCTGAGGTCCTGACCTAGAAACAAACCTTTTTTGGTATTGGTTTGGAAAGAGTATTTCAGTGCTGGAGGAGCTGAGCCAGGCTGTCCAGCCAGCTCCCTCCACACGTCTGGTGACAGCCGCAGCCTCACATCCTTTCATTGGACTCTGGCTCGCCCTGAAGCCCAGATCAGGACCACTGGGCAAGCCAGACTTATGATTCTTAAAAAGTAATAGATTTTTTTGTTGTTCTTCAAGTTTCTGGGCTACTGTAGTGGAATGTGTCCTTCCTCTTGGTGGGGGCTTGGAATGAGATGAGCTTTGAGGTTCCCTTCCAGCCCAAACTGTTTCTATGATTTTTAAAAGTCACAGCTTTAGGGAAACATCAGTGCTTTTTGAAAACCAGACATTTGGCATCTGTAGTCACTGGTTGTGTCAGACCTGTGCTTTCCTTGCAGAGCATTTACAATCACTGCCTCCCAAACTGACCCATTTAGTAAAAAATAGGGCATTTTCAGGATGTGTGAAACCTTTTGTTTTCCAGAGAAGTCAGAAACATTCCATTCACCTTTTCACCCAGTTGTTCTCACCAGCTGTCAAGATGAAACCATTTGTGTTCTGTGTTTTTTGTGCAAGGTTTGTTTTTCAGGGAATTACCAATTTCATTGGAATTGGCTGAATTAAATTCACTATTTTAATTCTTCATAGTCGTGTATTTCTATGCCCATTTCTTTTTACTTCCTAGCATCGTTAGCAGCTAAAACCCGTATCAAAGGGATGTAAAATTGCCTGTTTTCCCTGAAACAAGCCTGGATTAGGAAGAGATTGCAGCCACCAAAGCTCACTGCAAGGCGCTGTGCCTCGGAAGAGTCTGATCTGCGCTAACTTGGGGAAGAGAATGTTGTGGCACATGTTCGGTACGCGCTGAAAACCGAAGGTTTGCCAGTATTTCCACTCTGACTCTGTGTTCCCCATCAGAGCCTTCCAGATCTTTACCCAGGATCTCTCAGCTCCCAGACACAGATGAAACCATGGAGTGGGACAAATGTCAGCACGGAGAGCTGTCCTGTGAGAGCTCTGGACCATCCCACACATGTGCTTGGGCTCCAGCGCCCACAGCCGAGCATCGAGCAGTCTGTCTGGCTGTGGCAGGGTGCTGTGGGAGGCCGTGGTGCCCAGAGGTGTGGAGCTCTTCCCGCAGCGTGTCCAGAAGGTTTGGAGAGCCACGAGGGAAGTGCAGGCTCTGACCTGCTGCTGTTCGCAGTCTCGCTCTGGTCTCTGTGGAACGGGAAGTGTTTGCCCTGTGTAAACGGGCTCCTGTAATTTGTAAGAGGAGATCGCTTCCCGTCCTGAGCCGTCAGCCAGAGCGTGCGATACAGGGACGGCTGTTTTCTGTCTGCTCCAAGTGAAGTTTGGTTATAACCTGTCTGGGATGTTCAGCTGTGGGGCAGCAGTGGTGTTTCCCCTTCCTTACCACGGGACTGGAGATGCAGGCTCCAGGAGCCTGGGACACTCCAAATGTGTGGAAAAGGCTGAGAGCCAGCCTGGAGAGCTGGGATCCATCCATCCATCCATGGGATGCTGCTCCCTCCACACACTGCCCCAGGCCGCTCAGGGCCGGAGGTGCCGACCCCAGGCTGGAGGCGCCGGGGAGGCCTGGGCACAACGGGGGGACCCCGCAGGGCTGTGTCACCTCGGGCCGCCGCGGGGAGCGGGCGGTGCCGCCCCTCGGTGCCCCCGGCCGGGCCGAGCCGAGCTCCGCGCTCGCCGAGGAGGGACAGCAGTCCCGAGGGCCCCGCGCCCCCCGCCCCCTCAGGCTGCCGGCGCGGCCCCGCTCGGCCCCGCTCCCCGCGCCCCCCGGCCCGGCCCGGCCCCGGCCCCGGCCCCGCCGCGCCGCCCCCCGCTGCCGGGCACGGCCGCCCCCGCCCGCCCGCCACGTACGTCTCCCGTCCCGGCTCCTTTCCATGGTTCCCGGCGTGACTGGAGCCGCCCGCCGCCGCCCCCGCAGCGCGGCGCCGACCGCCGGTAAGGGGGGCGGGCCGGGCCGGGGCTCTTTGTGCGGCGGGCCGGGCCGGGCCGAGCGGAGCCGGGCTGGGCTGAGGCGGGCCGGGGCCGGGCTGGGGCGGGCGGTGCCGCTCGGCCTGCGCGGGTCGGGCCCGGAGCCGCGCGGGCCCCGCCGGGGCTGAGGGGGAGCGGGGGCGCCGCCGGCTCGGCCTCCACCGGGGCCCGGGCGGAGCGGCGGGGCCGGGCCCGGGGCCGCGCCTGTTGCGGCCGCTCGGCCGCTCCTCCGGAGCCGGGCCGGAGCCGAGCGCTGGGGGCCGCAGCCCCGGCACGGCCCCGCCGCTGCTCCGGCTGCTCGGCTCCGCCGCGGGCCTGCGCGGGGCTCCGCACCCGCCGGGCTCGGGAGGGTCCCGCGTGCGGAGCCCGCGGGGCGGCGGGGCTGGCCGAGCCCACCGGGCCGGCGTGGGGCGAACGGTGCCATCCCCGCGTGTGGCCGGGCGCGGGCCGGCACACCCGGCCTGGGGCTGCACCGCGTCCCGCTCAGCCCCGGAGCATCGCCGCTCCCCGGGCGTGACCCCTCCGTGCGCGGGGGTTTGGGTTTGGTGGCTTCCTGCCGCTCCTCCTCGACATCGTCCCTGTCCCCTGTGCCGCGTTCATGGAGCAGCACACCTCACACCCCGCCATCCCTGCCTGTGGGTCGTGGCTTGGTGCAGGAGCTGGCGGTGCCCTGGTGTGCCACAGCGGTGGCGGTCACCTCCTGGGTGACCAGGGTCATTTGTGAGCCCCCGGCTGGGTGCCCAGCTCGGCCACATCTCACATTCTCCGTAAGGATGGAGGGCACCATCCTGCCAGGCTGATCCTCACCTGGGGTTCCTGTCCAGCGCCAAAATTGCTGCCAGTGGGTTGTGGGCAGACAGCGATGGAGAAGAAGTGCAAGTCACCGCTCAAAGCAGTGCTCTCCTGCACCGTCTGTCTCTCAGGCGAGTTGGAAAGGCTCTTTTTTATTATTTTCTTAAAAAGCAGTGGAGTCGCACCTCCTCCTCACACCTCCTCCTGCTGCTACCACTGACAACAAACACGGGGGCTGGAGCCGTAAGGATTTCCACGGGAGAACCACCATCCTGGGCTGACCCCTGAGGCTGCCACTGGGGCTTTGCTGGTGGGACTGCCTTGCGGCTGGGAAAGCTGTGGTTTTCCTCACATCCTCCTCCTCCATCTCAAAGAACACAGGCTGAAGCGGCATCTGCTCCGCCGAGAAGCTTTTTGTGGTTTTCACAGAGGTTTTCCTGTGGAAGCACTTGGCGGGAGCACAGCTCTGGGGCAATGAGACCCCGGGGGAGCCCTCTGGGAGTGGAGATGAGCTGGCGCTGGCAATGGGGGTGGTGGGAAGCCTTTGGTGGTCATCATGGCAGAGGAGACCCGGCCATCACCTCCTGGTTGTTGTGCACCTGTGGCCTTTCCCACCGTGTTATCCACCCACCCTGTGGTGAGGATGTGCCTGATGCTGGCAGTGCCTTGTGCACCAATCCCTGGCTGTCCACAGCCCATTCCTGGTCAGAGCATCTGATAGCCAAAACTATTTCTGTCCAAGGTGCCCATCCTTTCCCCAGCCACAGCGTTCCTGGGGAAGCTTTGACTTTTCCCGCATTTTATCAAAAAGAGCTTTCAAATGAAAAAATACTGAACAAAACGCACTGACACCTGACCGTGTTGGTGGTGTGGCTGAGCAGCTTTGCCCTGGCACTGGTGCTGTGGTTCCCTGAGCCCCGGGAAGCAGCAGCATGATCGTGGGTACTGGTGCTTATCTGCCTGCACCAGCACCCCGTGTGGGGGCACAGATAATGGGGCATGCTGTGCATGCTGGCATTCGGAGTGGGATAGCCAGGAGGGGATCCAGAGGGTCATTCATGGCCAGGGTCTGTGCCATGAGGACAAAATCCTGGGATGGGACCTGTGCCGAGGGAGCTGCTGCCGTAACCCTGTGGGTACACTCGCTTGTGGGGTGCTTGTGGTCAGAGCTGGGAAGCTTTGGGGCAGCACAAGTTGATGATGATGATGATTGATAGCTATAAAATAAGAAAAAAGCTTGAAATAATAGCATAGGTGTGCGAGGCAGAGACAGGTCCCTCTCCTGTGGCGTGACTGTGGTGGCAACATCTCTGTCACCATGGCCAGGGTGGTGGAGGGACATTGGCTGGAGCCTCACCTCTGCTCGGTGGCACTGGGCTTGCAGCAATCGTGCGGGGACCAGGTTTTCCCAGGTCCCGGTTTTGGCTGTTCTCCCGGTTCCCTCGGGGCAGCACAGGAGCTGGATGGGCACAGCAGCGAGCGAGATGGTCCCTGAATGGAGAGGGAAGCTGGAAGGAGAAAGCAACCCACCCAGCCGGGTGGAAAGCTGGCTGAAAATAACAGGAAATGAGAACAGGGGGAACATCTGGGTCCAGCTCTTGCACCACTTCCGACGGGCGCGGAGCAGCTGCTGCCTCTGGGCGACAGCGCTTGTGACTCGGCTCCTCCGCCAGGCAGCCTCACCAGTGGCATCTCCCCACCGCTGGAACCGCCCGTGTCCCAGCGCGTCGGCCACCAGCCACCCTCTCTCCCTGCCCCGGGGGTCCCCGGTGCTGGCGGTGCTGGGGGGAACAGGCTGAGGTGTCCCGTCCGCGGTGCCCCCGGCCCGCCCCGCCGGCCGCCTTTGATGCGGGTGAGTGGCAGGTCCATTGTGGCCCCTTTGTGCCTCCCTCGGTTCTCCAGGTCTGCACAAAACCTGCCATGGAAACCAGAGCCAGCCGCTGCCCCAGGAAACCCGCAGGCGCAATTAGGAAATGCAAATAGGAATGCAAATTCCTGCCTCGCCTTCCAGGGCTCGGAAAGTTGTCCCTGGGCACCGATGTCCCCTGGCCACTGGAGTCCCCATCTGTGGGGATGGGGAAGGCGGCAGGGCACGGCAGACAGGCAGAGAGAGCTGGAGTGAGCTGCTTTTGGGGTGCCTCGGGCTCCTTTCCGGTCTCCCCGTGCTCGGTGGCAGCAGGACTGGGGCATCTCGACCCGTTCTGAGTGGTGACTCATAAGTGACAATATGACATTGATATTTTTTCCATCCTGCCTGTTGCCCAGCGACAAACAAACAAACAAGTGTGTCTTAAAACCCAGAGTAACTGCCTTGCTGGAGCTGTCCCCTGGCTGGGCCCAGGCATGTCCTGGTCCCTGGGGTCTGCCTGGATCTCTGGGGGTTGCTCCCCTGCTTGGCGGGTGTGAGCCTGGCAGAGGGAAGGCAGGCTGCTCGCTCAGCAGTGAGAACCCTCCTCACCAAAGCACACCAAGAATACATGGGAAAGGAGATAAAGTCCCCCCACAAATAACTCCAGGAAGTACAACCTCTTCAGGTCTTCCTTTCTAGGTGACATTTATGAGCACTGGAGGCTCTGGCTCTTCCTCGGGTCCCCAGAGCAGCCTGTGTGGGTGGAGCGGGGATAATGGTGCTAAGGAGGATGGAGAGTGGAGCAGTTAAGGGCGGATG
This sequence comes from Entomyzon cyanotis, assembly GCA_024500445.1. Classification (NCBI taxonomy): domain Eukaryota; kingdom Metazoa; phylum Chordata; class Aves; order Passeriformes; family Meliphagidae; genus Entomyzon; species Entomyzon cyanotis. The sequence goes on from JAKEPQ010000673.1 coordinate 4,758,494, forward strand.
CTGATTTGAGCGATTCCCCTCCCTGGAAGAAAGCAGTAGGGTTTTCTTTTCCATCTGCTGGAGGAGCTGTAACTGGGAGCCGGGAGCTGAGGTTGGCACGTGTATCCACAGCAATAATCCGTGTGGAATGGCACATGCCTTTATGCCCTGATCTGAGCCTGATCTACAGCTGTGCTGCTTAAAACCAAGCCTTGTTGATGGCTTTTATTTTTCTAAGCTACAGCCCCTGGGTGCTTTCCTATCGGCGGCTGGAGTGGTGTGGGATGTGCATCCCCATTAGTGGTACTTTTCTCCAGCCCCAGCCTGCTTTTATTGCTGGGAAATGAGCTCTGACTCCTGGAAGTGGTATTTCTTCCTTCTGCCTGACAGCTGGTCGATCCCTGCCCTCGCTCTCACTTCCCCAGGGAAGGCACACACAGATGGGCACACAACACTCCGGGATGGAGCCTGGCCGCTGTCCTTGGCGTAGGAAAGCAGGGCTGAGGCAAAGGGAAAACAGGGAGATCATCTCCAGAAAATGGAGAGAACAGTGGCTGGAGCTCTGGTGATGGAGATGGGTCAGTGGGAGCACATGCTGGGGCTGTTCAGCAGTGGTGAGCAGGGGGGACACTCTCTGGGGAGGACTTCCAGCTCCTGGAGCCTAATCTGTTGCTTCTGAAATTCTTGTGGCTTTTAATGTCCCTCATTGGTGATTGCCGTGATTAGGCCAGTGCAAATCAACTGGGATGAGATGTACCTGAATTAGTCATGGAAACTTAAAAATAATGAAAGAGAAGCAATATGGGATTTTGAAGAAGAATGTGACCTGTTGTGGTGGCTGGCCTCAGCACATGGCTGGTGGCAAAGGGGGCGATGAGCAGAGCCATTGCTGGGGTCTGGGTCCCTTTGCCACCCAGAAACAGGGCTGTGCTGGCACAGGAGTGACTCTGCTGCTGAGGAGACTGAGAGCTTCTCTGAGCCTTGGCCTGGCTTCAAATCCAGGTTAGCGTCCCATGTAATTTCTGTGATGTGCTGTGATGGAGCAAATTTAACATTCCTCCTTTCAGGGCTTTTCTCCACCCCACGATCCGGGCTGTGCCGGGATGGAGCAGCCTGTGCTGGTTGGCAGGAGGGGCCTGACGTAGGGCCTTAATTAAATACCTGTCCCTGGTGAGGTGTAGCCTTTCAAGCAGGTTGTCCTCTGCTGAGCAATGTCACCTGGCACGAGGGAGGACAAAAGCCCGGCGCAATTACAGTGTGACACTGTGTCCCAGGACAACGAGGGTACAGCAGCGCTGGATTGTTGGCTCGGCACTTTCCCGGGATAGCTTGCATCAGCCATATGGCTTAATGACTCATAAAAAACCCCTCCTCTGTTTGTGACTTAATTAGCCCCTTTCTTCCCCGGGCCTTGGCTCGCCGTGGTGAGAGGCACTGGTGGGATGAGCAGGGCTGTGGCTGGTCCTGCCCTCGCAGGCTCACCCTGGGTGCCAGGGATGGGTGACCACAGGGTGGCCAGTGCACGGCAGGTGGACATCAGGCAAGTGACACTTTGTGCCATGTATTAGTGCCGTGCTGTGGTGCTGGGAGTGGGGGAAGTGAGGGGGGAAGCCATCCTCTCCCTGGGGACCCCGGAGGCTGTGGTTATGGTGAGAGAGGTGCAGGACCTTCTCACCACACACACAGCATGGAAACCCAGGGCCTTTCGTCCTGCCCGGCTGTGGTTTGGTCCCTGAGGGAAGGGGAATCACAGCAGCCACTCTGTGATCACCTTAAAATCTTCTCAGCAGCCCCTCTGGCCAGGGGCCTGCCCTGGTGAATAATTCACCGTGTGCCGGCAGGGAGAGTTTTACTCCACTAATTTTGTTTCCATAGAAACTCGTGCGGTCTGTGCTCTGGAGCTTCGGGTGAATCAATACGGGATTTTTCCTTTGCACAGTGAGTGACGGCCCTTAAACCCCGATGGCAGGAGAGCAGCCACCGGAGATGCTGGAGGCTGGGCCTGGTCTGCATGGCCTGTCCCTGCCTGTCCCTGCCTGTCCCTGTCTGTCCCTGCCTGCCCCTGCCTTTGTGGGATGCCGAGGGCCAAATCCTGCAGAGATGCTCTGCACCAGCCTGGGGCAGGATCAGCCCAGTCTAATCCCAGTCCATTCCAGTATGTTCCTGCTGTGCAGAGAGATGGAGGAGTCTCAGGCTCTTTCTCCCTTTTTCCCCTCCCATCCCTTAATATCTGTGACCCTTGACCTATAATGGCAAATTAGCAATAGGAATCAGCCACACAAATTATCCAGGGAGAGGGGTCGGCCCTGCCCCCAGCCTGGGTTCACATTCCCCCAGTCCCCTTTATCACTCACTGCCCAAACCTAACCCAAAAATTGCCTGGCAGCAGCTCCTCCACACACCCTGCCCTGAGCCAAATCCCCAGGGAATACCACACACCTTTGTCTCCGCAGGAATTTTATTTTCTTTCACTCCCAGCTGCTTCCCAGTGCTTTTGTGCCGAGCTGGGAGCACAAAGAGAGAAGAGGGATAAGCAGTTAAAGATGGGTTTGTGTGACATATGGCGCGAGGGCTTTGCGCGGCGGCTGCGGCCGGCGCCGGGGGATGCCAGCGGGCACGGGGGTGCCTGGGCTTCCCTCCTGCCAGCCTTGGGATGGGCAAACTGAGGCAGGGAGTTTGGGATGGGCACGGGGCTGTCCCACGGGACAGAGGCAGCGCTGGCTGCCGGCCGTGCCGCGGTCGTGTGCGCCGTTCCAAAGCTCTGAGCTGATCGTTCAGCTGGGCTGTGTGTGTTTGATGTTGGCGGTGAAAGCCTGGGGAGGAAAGGTCACCGACACCAGCCACCTCCCGGAATAATCTTGTATCGGCCTCTCTGCTTTGGGCAACCTCTTGGATCTAATTTATTACACGTTGATGCAAGATAGAGTTGAACAGAGTAGCAGTTAAACCGTACAAAGGGATGCCGGGTCACTTTAATCGCTCACACTTGCTTGACCTATTTTTTTTTTAATCCCTTCCTGGAAACCTTATTTCATGTTTGAATTCCCTCAACTATTTTAGGAATGTCGTCCTACCAAGATCAAATTACCTTCAATGAAACCAGTGCAAGGCAGCCTCGCAAGGCAGGCGACTTTTGGATGAGGATCTAGTGCTACCTCATTAATATGGGCTTAGTTTGGGGCGGGGGCTGTGGTCCTGCCGTGGAAAACGTGTGAAAGCCAGGGATTAGCGCTGCACAATGCCGAGGGACAGGGGGGTGGCTTTGCCTCGATTGGCACAGAGGGCTGGGGGCAGCAGGACCCCCTGGCAGCCCTGCAGATCCCGCTGCATCCCGGCGCTGGCAGGGGGAAGGTGGATGCTCCGGGTGCTGCAGGCAGGGTCCCTGGTATAGTCCTGCCTGGCTCTCCTGTCCCAGCTGAGTGTGTCCCTCCAGGTTTTATCGGGGTGTTGTTGGTTTAGGAGCCAGCTGGGTGCTGGGGAGGGCTGACATCTGGTCGGCTCATGAAGGGCTCCCATAAATCTGTCCAGGAGGAGGGCATGGCTGGCCGTGGTGCGAGAGCAGTGGGTGCCCCTAAGCAGCAGCAGCCACTGCATCTCTGAAATGTGGATATTGAGTGTCCATGGGCTCCCCAGTAAAGCTGTCAGGTGAGACCACCTGGGCAGTAACGCTGACGGTGCCCAGTGGCAGGATTGGGATCACTCCATGGCTCTCCCGGTTCCTCTGCTCTCGCTCTCGGAGCCAAGAGGGGAATTTCCTGTTGCAGAGAGGTACGTGCTGTGCAGGTTCCCCAGCAGGGCTTACTTGTGCTCTCTTCCCTGATTGCTTTTGAAAAGGGCTTAAACACAGCCATTTTAATACGCGGTAGAACAAGTATTAAAGGAGATCCTCAGGTGCTTATTTGTTTCCATGAAAAAGGATTTGCTTGGAGCAATTTTCCCAGGCTGCAGCTCAGGAGGGGTGCACAGCATCCCCTGAGGCAGAGGGGAAGGTGATGAGGGGATTTAGGAGAGGCTGGTAGGGGCCCGTCCTGCACATCCTTGGCATGTTTGGTGGTAGAGAATAGTATAATTTCTGTTCCTGATCATTCACTTTTCATCCCAATTTCAGTCCTATTATAGTCACACCTGCAGCTGCTGAGCAGTCACATTCCCGGACTTCTCGTTCCCACATTGAGCAATCCCTTTGCAGGGGCCTGGCTGCAGCAGAGCTCAGCACATCTGCTCTGGCCAGAGCCATTACTTCTGGTTTAACATCCCTAAATTTTCAGACTTCCTCCAAGAGTCTTTCCTTCAGGAACTCGGGGCGGGCTGTCAGCCCTTGTCTCCAAATAATCCTGTGCATGGAAATGCTTCTGCACGTCTGCTCTGCATCCCCAGCTGAGGCACCACAGGCCTGGGCTTGCAGCCACCACGGGATGGGTGCCCTGGAGGGTTGGGGAGTGAGGGCTGGGGGGACCCAGCACTCGGTGGTGTCACCCCCATCCTGGCTGCAGATGTGGGTCACGCTTCCAGCGTGTTTTCAGGGGTGATCTACAAACACAGCGTGGCAATAGCAGGGGAGAAGGGGCTGGGCAGTGTTTGAGCAATCCCATCTGCTGTCTGAGCCACAGCAGACACTGGGGAAGGGAATATTCTCATTTGCACTTGGTGCCAAGGCTCTTCCCTGAGCAGAGAGGCTGCGAGCGATCAGTCCCAGTGCTGTTCCAGCTGCTGGCTCCTCCGCTCGGGCTGTGCTCCTTGCAGAGCCGAGCAACTGCTGCTTCCAGCACGACATTGCCGGTCTGAGCGACCCCCGGGATTATCCAGCTGCTCTTCCCATGCAGCTGATGGCTTCCACTCCACACTCCACGCCGTGCCTGCTCCCAGAGCTTCCCCTCGGCATCCTTCCATGGGAACAGCCCATTTCTGGGAGGTACTGAGTGCCTGCTCCCGGGGCTTGGTGAGTCCAGCTGTGCCCAGGCATGATGCCAGGGGCACAGGATGATGTGCCTCCCAGGCTGTGAGCTTTATGCCTCTCCAGGAGCTTGACTGAGGCTTTCTGCTGACTCTGGTCTCGTTCTTGGCTCTGGCAAGGGTGGATCTGAATTGTGCAAGTCATTGGCAACTTGGGTGGGAGAAGAGCAAGGTGAAGCCCTGGGCTGGGGAGCTGCCCCACAAGGCCAGCTTGTGTTTGGTTGTATTTTATGGCTTTGAGTGGTGAGCTAAGGGCAGGAGCTGCAGCCAAAGGTGTGCCAGTGCCTGAGCACAGTGCAGTGAGACAGCAGTTGTGGAGGTCTGTGGGAAAGTGTCCTGTGCTGTCCTGGCTGCATGGTGCCACCAAAACGTGTGGGTGTTTTCAGTGCCAGCCCTGCCCCAGAGCGTAGTGTCACTTGGATAAAAGCTGGTGTGGATGTGGCATCATGGCAGCCCTTGCTAACCTAGTGCTGGCTCTCTGCCTGGCACAGGGATGTCGCCTGGCACTGGGATATCACCTGGCACTTTCTCCATGGCACAGGCCAGTGACAGGACAGCCACCACCACTGGATGTGGAGGTGGCTCAGCTGGGGTGAGCCAGGACCAGGCACTGCCAGGACAGGAGGATTTATCCTGTGCTGCCAGGGCTGGTGGGGCATGGGAGCAATGCCAGCCACAGCAGTGTCCCTGCTGCCGACTGGCCTCTCTCTGCGACCTGTGTGACAGGGACACGTGGACCAGGAGCTTGCAAAGCCTTTAAGCTCCTCCTGTGATGGGCGCAGCAGAAGGGCAAAGGATTATGCCTGTGCCTGCCTGGGTTTGGTGAATGAATAACAGCATTCACGGTCCTTTTTGCAGGATAACAGGGCAGGAACTGTTGTCATTTGAGGAGAAAGTTGATCAGGCAGCAGCCAAACGAGTCATCACAGCCTCATTCTGCAGATGGGGGCAGGGGGGGAAGAGGAGCCCAGCCTGTGTCCCAAGTGTGCCTGTGCCCGCATGTGGGCTGCACTCAGACACCAACTTCTTTCCTTTTTGGGAAATCCAAAGGATTTTGCTTTTCCTGGCGTCTTCCCAGCCCCTCACTAACATCACAGAAATAAGGGCTGGTTATGCGCTGAGCCCCTTCCCCAGCTGGGGTCCCACTGCCCTCCCCACTGCTCACCTGAGCTGCTGCTGCAGACATGCAGGAACTGGGGAGAATCCTTGGAATACAGCTACCTGTTGGTTTTTTAAATCAACTCCTGCCAGGAGGGCCACTTGCTTTTCCCTGGATTTTAACTCCTGCTGGTGTAGTGGTTTGCAGTTCTGTGGATTAGCAGCAGGACTTTTTAAAATGGGTTTAAAAGCCTTCAGGGCACACGGAGCTGCCCTGGTCTGTGCCATGGCACAGGCTGCAACTTTGGCTGCACCTTCACAGGGATCATGTGTGTGTTTGCAGTGTATCAAATATAAGCTGTGTTCCCGTGGGTGTCCAGGCTCTTCCCCATCCTCTTGGAGTAGCCAAATCTTGTTAGGAGGTGTGTACCCTGTGAATGTGTTACAACTCAATTTAATACGTGACTAAACCAGCCATGCAATATTGCAATTAAAGTATAATTCCAGAGGTGTGAACAATGCCGGCTCTTTGCTGGGAATGAGTCAGGGGAGCGGAGGAGGAACCGAGCAGCAGTGTTTTATTAATTGACTCCAGCGGATTTATTTGTCCTCAGTGAATAGAGCCGGGCAGAGCTGTCGGAATTGTTCCTGCTCTGCTCGCACAGCGCTGCTCCATGCCTGGCTGCTCCTGGCAGGCTGGAGCAGATCCTGGGGACTGAGGGCAACTGCAGGATGGAGACAGTTCCTGGCTGAGTGACCAGTTAAATGGATATTATTAGTGAGCAGGAGTGAGCTGGGGGCTCCTGCTGCTGTTTGGAAATGGCCCCTTGTGCCTCGCAGTGATTCTCCTGCTTCTTTTCCATGGGTCCTGTCCTGTGTGGGAGCAAATGGCACGGAAAGGTGGCACTCGATGGCCCCTGGCACTGTGCTAAGCCCAGGGAACCTCAGCTGAAGTGCAGTGACTGGTTGGGTGCTGGAATTTGCACGGGGCTGCTCTTGTGGTGCATGCAAATGCAAATGATTCCAGGATTACAAAAAAGCCAGGGAAGGAGAGCAGAGCGTGCCTGGAGCAGGAATCATCCCCGTGATTCCTCTGGTGCCAAGCCAGAGCAGTGCTGTCCCTGGGGATGAAGGTGGGGGTTAAGCAGCATGGCAAAAAGTGAACTTCTTGCCGAGTTCCCATCAGTTCCCCATGTTTTGCAAGAGTGTTTCTCTCACAGCAGCCTTTGGAAGGCCCTGGAAACCCCCTGGAGCAGCTCAGGGCTGTGAGCTGGCACAGGGGCTGAGCACTGGGGACATGGCTGTCACACACAGTCTTGTTGGGCAGGGGAGAGCCCAGGTGACCTTCAGAGGTGACTGCTCCTCTTAATGGCTTGGAATCTGATTATACCATTTTGCTAAGAAATGTGCTTGGCACGTTCTTCTGCATTAAATACCATTTAGGGACAGTTATCCTGAACTCTCTGCTGCCGCTTAGAAAAAAGCCTTTGAAAATGATATTATGGATCAAAAGTGGTCCTGGGGTAATTCTGTTTCAACAGTGGAGTTAATCCAGAACTGAATTTGGCCCTGCATTTTCAAACGAGAAGCAGTAGCTGTATAATCTGTTTATGGTTTTAAAGTGAATGTTAATCTTGGATTTGGTGGCTTTTCCAAAGGGTCGATTTGCCGTGCTGCAGAGCATTTTAGCCCCCTGCTCTGACACTCTGTGAGCCGACTCCATGTTTTATTTTAAAGAGCAATTTTACTGTGTTTATAAATACATGTCAAACCTGGAAACGTTAAATCTGGGCAGCCCTCAGCAGTGGAAGTAATGCCATTTTTCTTGCCTTGCATTTTGTTGGTACAGCTCCCGGCACGGCATATCCACGCTCTGACGTGCTGGGCCTGCTGCAGGGATGGCACAGTCCCTCGAGAATGGGGTGGGATGGGTGGAATGGAACTGAATGTCCCTCATTGAGACGGGGGAGCCTGTGGGTGCTGACATTGTCCCATGTCCCCTCCGCAGGTGGGAGGATGCTGCCGTGCGCCGGGGGCTGACGCGCGGAGCCGCCGGCCGCGGGGAGCGGGAGCCCCGCCGCCCACCCATGGTCCTGGCTGGCAGCCAGGGCAGCCCCCCGTGAGGAGGGGGCACAGCTGGGACAGTGGGCACCGAGCCCCCGCAGCCGCCCCGCCATGACGAGCCTCTTCCGCCGGAGCAGCAGCAATGGTGGCTCCCGCGGCGGCTCCTCCGCCCAGGAGCTCAACAACAGCCGCCCCGCCAGGCAGGTGCGACGGCTGGAGTTCAACCAGGCCATGGAGGACTTCAAGACCATGTTCCCCAACATGGACTACGACATCATCGAGTGTGTCTTGAGAGCCAACAATGGTGCTGTGGATGCTACCATTGACCAGCTCCTGCAGATGAACCTGGATGGCAGCGGCTGTGATGACAGCTCGGACTCGGAGGACAGCATCCCCCCCGAGGTAACCTGTGTGGGGGTTCCCTGCTGGGCTCTGGCTTCCACAGCTGGGTAGCCACAAGTGGGCACAGTCTCATCCTGCCTCCTCCTGCCTGGGCATGGTGCTACTTGACTGCTGCAGGCAGGCAGAGGTTTGAGTGCCCGGTTCAGCTGGGCTGCTGCACCCAGGTCAGTCTGGGGCAGTGCTTGAGGCGCAAGCCAAAGTGCTCTCCCCACTCTCCCCTGCTCCAAAACCCAACAGAGACCCTTCTGCTGCTGTCAGAGAGACTCCCCAGGGCTGTGTGCACCCAAGGATAGGCTCACCCACCCTCTTCGCTTGAAAACAGCACCTCCAACTCCACCAAAACCCCCTTGGCTGCAGGAGGTGCAGTGCCAGGAGGTTGCCCCATCCTCTCTGCAGTGGCATTCAGCCCGTGCCATCCTCGCTTTGCTGCTACATGTGGGGCACTGGCCCACTGGGGAGCATTTCCCTGCCATGCCCTCACCCCATCCTCTCACCCTGCAGATCTTGGAGCGGACCCTGGAGCCGGACAGCTCGGACGAGGAGCCCCCTCCTGTGTACTCCCCTCCTGCCTACGAGAGCCAGACCTTGGGCAGCCGCTACCCCCGTGCCCCACCCACGCCCCCGCCCAGGTGAGCCCCAGCCCCGCACTGCTCCTGCTCCTGGGGCACCCTGTGCCAGCACACGGGGGTCAGGCTGCCGTCAGCTGGCCCTGGCACAGGCGTCTGGCTCCAGTTCAGTATAGGGTCGAGTGAGACAAAGCCAAGGGAGTTGAATGAAGCTCACAGCTGGCTCAAAAATCCCTGTGAGGGCCTAAAACACGAACAGCTGAGGGGCCGGAAAGCCGTTGTGGTGGCATGTGGAATGGCAAAAATCAGCTCCCGGGGGCGGGGAGTGCCTGCCTCTGCTGGAAAACACCAGGTGCTGGGCAGCCGGCCCCATGCGCTCCTCACCGCACACCTCGGCTGGCCTTCCTTTGTCCCCTGGCAGCAGCACTTTGGCTGTAGGTGTGGGGCTGTGGGACAGCGAGTGTGAGCCCTGGGCACCTCTGTGCCAGCCCCTGCCCTCTGTGCAGGCTGGGTGTGACGTCTGGTGAGAGACATTTGTCAGCTTTGTAGGCAAATCCCTGCAGTGCTGGGGCTCCGCCGGGCAGGTTTTTGGGAGTCTGACTGAAACAGGGAGGAGAAGGAAAACCCAGTGTGCAGAGTTGCAGGGCAAGGCTTGAACTGCAGCTCCCAAACGCTCTAGGAAAGCCTTTCACTCCCCAGAGCTGAAACTAATGCTGCAGGTTTGGGGATGTGCCCTGTTCCGGGTTCCCTGGTTCCCAGGACTGCTGGTGGAGCTGGGTAGGCCCTGCTGTGCCAGGCACTGCTGTGCCAGGCCCTGTGCCATGCTGCCATGGCAGATGTTGGTGGGTTTCTCCCTCGCCAAAGGTGCTGCCTTGCTTGCCCCGCAGGACGGACGTGCCAGGCCCTGGTGGCACCGCGGCACCCGCGCACTACAGGAACTGGAACCCACCGCTCCTGGGCAACCTCCCCGAGGACTTCCTGCGCATCCTGCCCCAGCAGACGGCTGCCACACAGGTGGGAAATCCAGTGCAGGCCCCTGGGAAATCAGAGTCCATGTGTGCTCTGTGGTTGTTTTCAGCCCCGAGGTTTGGGTGCCAGCAGCAGGGCAGGCAGCAGGCAGCATGCCGTGGGGAATGAGCAGCCCCAGCTCATGCTGGGCATCCAGCTCAGCCCCAGGCAAGCCACAATCCAGGGCATCCCTCAGTCCTTTGCTAACGCAGGAACCCCTAAATGGGTCCAGTACCCTCCTGGCATGGTGAGGGACTGGGGGACCTGCAAGCACCCTGTTCCTCCCTTCCTTTCCATCTCCAAAGGCAGCCTGCCACATTTTCATGAATGATTGCCCTGCAAGTTGAGCTTCACGGGCTCTATTACCTTTCTGGGAATAGGATTGTGCCAATTCATTTGGGCTCAGGGGGAGGAGAGGAGCAGCTGCCCTTTTCTTTCCCCAGTAATTGTGTGCTTTTGCTTTTTATTGCTCTCTGGGAGCAGCTACAAATCAGATAAATATTGTATGCAGGGATGAGGCTGTGCTGCAGCATGCGGCTGTGCTGCTCCCCAGGTGTGAGGCGTGACGTGCCTCGTGCAGGGACGTTTGTCAGCAGGACATTGCAGACTCTGCTCTTTGGAGATGGGAGATAAAGCAGCGATGCTGCTGAGACCCTTCTCTTCCCTCCACACCACGTTCTGTAGTGGCACAACCCCATGGTTTAAAGTTAAAAATCTGTGCCAGCCTGCGCTCTGCAAAAGGAGCTCCAGAAGGTTCCCATGTGGGATGTCTGTCCCCTCAGCCCTGTCCCCCTTCCCAAGGGGCAGAGGCAGTGATGCCCTGTCCCACTTTGTCCCTTTTGCAGCAGCACCATCCTGAGGGAGCAGCGCCCTGGGCTGCTGGACAGAGAAGGGAGACATCTCTCTGGGGATCAGCAGTCATCAGTGGCCATCAGGGCTGGGGGAGCTGCGGTGTAATAGAGGGTCTAAAGGCCAAGCTCAGCCTGAGGTGCTGCTGCAGGGACCCCCTGAGACCACCAGCCGATCTGGGCTGTGTTTTTCTCCCACAGGGCTCCCACAGCTGCCGGCAGCCCATGCCAAGGGGGCTCATCCCACGGGGCCAGGGCTCCCTGGAGCAGGAGCGGCGGTGGAAGCAGTACCTGGAGGACGAGCGGATCGCGCTTTTCCTGCAGAATGAAGAGTTCATGAAGGAGCTCCAGAGGAACCGGGATTTCCTCCTAGCCCTGGAGAGAGGTGAAAATGCCTTCAGAAACTTCTGCTTTTTGGGTGTGTGCCCTGCTGTGACTCTGGCTGCTGGCAGTGCTGCCCTGCCTGTGGGATCAGGCTTGTGCCAAAGCAGGATGTGGCCAGGCTGGGGTCTGGTGGTCTGAGCTACCCACAGTGGTGGGCTGCTCCCTGGACTCCTGCTCTCCTCCTCCTGCCCATCTCTCTGCAGCTTCTCTGGCAGAGCCCAGCAGAATCCACAACAATGAGCTTTGGAAATGCTTCCTGAGGCCTCTCCAGCTGTGCACCCTACCCAGGTGCTGGCAGGCCTGAACTGGAGAGGAGTCTTGCCATGATTGCTCCTTCCCTGTCACCACTCTCCTTCCCAGTGAGCTGGTTGCTTGTCCAATGCCATGGGCAGGACTTGAGGGTGTGGATGGTTTTACTGCCACTGAGCACAGAGCTGCCCTTCCCTCCTGAGCCCCCTGGCCAGGGGCCCAGCTCCCTCAGAGGTCTCGCTAGTGCTTTGCAAGGTCCTTCAGTGCAGGTGGCAGGAAAACCACGGATGTGCTTGTTGTGTGCTTGTGGTGGGTGGGCAGTTCCTCTGCTGCTGTGGGCTCCCACCAAAGGGTTTGTGGTTGCTCTGCTGAAGCAAAGCCCCAGCTCCCTCTGTTGCCACCAGCCTGCGAAGCCCCAGCTCCATCCCTTGCCACCAGCCTGTCCCTGGGCAGCCACGGGGCTGTGAGGGAAGAAGGGAGCAGAGCCATGTGCTCTGCCTCGAGGGTCTGATCGAGTGGGCGCTGCGCTTTTTGTTTTTCAGATCGATTGAAATATGAGTCAAAAAAATCCAAGTCGACCAGTGTTGCTGTCAGCAACGACTTTGGTTTCTCCTCTGTATTATCAGGTAACTTCCAAGACACACGTGAGCATTCTCTCTCCACAGCAAGCTCTCCCCACAGCCCCTGCATTCCCATCCCTCTGTCCAGCTGCCTCCAGAGTGCCTGTGAAGGGAGAAAACTGGCTGATCCCGCCCCTGCTGCCCTCCCAGTGGGGAGAGGAGCTGGTGGGTGACAGGAATGGGTGCTCCTGCCCTCCCCATGTGGAGGTGCTCCTGCATCCTGCCTCCATCCATCCCTGCCCTCCCGTGCCTGGGCCGGAGCAGAGGATTGTGCCTGGAGGCATAATGACTGTTCCCATAATCCTGATTAACCTCGGGAGCAGAGCAGCTGCCCAGAGTCAGAATTAGAGCTGGTGTCTGTCGATGGCCCCGCGCGGGGTCGGGCGAGTCGCTGCACCTGGGCAGCCTGGCAGGGCTCAGCTGGGCTCACAGATCTGGCCAACAGGGACAGGGCTCTGGGGGTCTCTGCTGCACCTGACCAAGTCACTGGGCTTGCTTCTGATGCAGTGTCCTGGGTAGCACAGTCCAGTACCCAGAGCACAGTCAGAGCCCGGGGAAATTCGGGGCTGCTGACCGTGGAGCAGCATGGAGGGAGGTGTCGGTGCTGAGACTGAGCACCCGTGAGGGTGTGCTGCCAGCCCACGTCTCTGCACCCCCAGTCCCGGGGCTTGTGTCCCCAGAGGGTCCCCCTCTGGAGCCAGCCCCACGTGCCAGCGCCCTCATCCCACCTGCTCTCGCCCAGCTCTGCCCTTTGCTGGTGCTGGAATTGGGTCACAGAAGAGATTTGTCCCAAGCCCCCCCCCACCATGCACGCACTCCTGGTGAGCAGATGTTTGCCTTCCAGGTGACGTAGCTCCCTCTGTAACCAGCGAGGCCGGCGGTGCCGTGTCCGACGATGCCTTATTCCGAGACAAATTGAAACACATGGGAAAATGTGAGTCGGTGTGCAGGCCCCGTGCTGGCAGTGGGATGCCTGGCAGGGCTGGAGGGGAGCTGGGAGCAGGGTGGGCAGGGGGAGATGGCAGCAGTACCTGGCACTCATCCAAACTCATCCTTTTCTCTGGGCAGTCACAGCCTGCTTTTCCCACCCCAAACTAGAGCGAGGTCCTTGGACAGCCTCAGCTGGGCTGTAGGCACTGGGGACACTGGGAGGGGTGGGTCAGTCTGGGTAAGGAAGGTCATGAAAACTCCAGCAAAAGGGTAAAACTGAGACTGAGGCTGAGACCCTCACCCAGCTTCTTCCTTCCAGCCACGCGCAAGAAGCTGTTTGAACTTGCCAGAGCCTTCTCCGAGAAGACGAAGATGAGGAAATCAAAAAGAAAACACTTGTTAAAGCATCAGGTGTATCCTGAAAGGGGCTGGGGAGCTGTGGGGCAGGGGGCTGTGAGAGTGGCCTCATTTGGGTGCTCCTGGGGGCTCCCCACGGCACCTCTGTGGTTGGACCGTGGGCTGGGAAGGGGATAGTGGTGCCATGGCCACATCTGGCCCCAGAGCTGATTTTCCTTAGCGGAGGGTGCAGCATGGGGACAGCGGCGTCCACGGCAAATCTTCTCGATGATGTGGAAGGACATGCATACGGTAAGGAGTGCTGTGCTGTGCCATGCTGTGCTGGGTGTGCTATGCTCAGCATGGCTGGGTCCCGGGGTGCCTGGCCCCAGCTCACCCCAGGGCTGGCTCAGGTGTGGCTGCCTGGCAGAAATACCCCTGTGGGCCAAAACCTCCTTCCAGTCTTCTCAGGCGTGTTCCGGTGGAAACTGCCCATGTCCCACTGGGGATTCTGTCTCTGAGCAAGGAAATCCCTGCCCTGGGGAAAGCCAAGCTGCCTCCCCCGTGGGCTCCTCCCTGGAGCTGGGACCGTGGTGCAGTGGTGTCCTGGTGTGGAAGTGGCTACAGCCCCTGCCTGCCTCTGCCTTTCAGATGAAGATTTCCAAGCACGGAGGCAGCAGCTCCGGGAGGAGGAGACGCTGAAGGAAGGGCAGTAAATGGTGAGAGGCACCTGGGGATGGATGAACACTTCCGTGTGAATGATCCAGCCTGGCTGGAGGAGGGGACACCTTCTTTGGGCTGTGTTCACAGTGTGTCTGGGTGGGGACAAGCCCCACCAGTGGCCATGGGTGCCATGGCTGGGACAGCCCCGGGTGCTGTCACAGTGTGGCTGAGGCTGAGCACGTGCTGTTCTCCTTCCCTCCCTTTCCCCTCCCTGCAGATCCCAGCGCTGGGGTTTCTTGCTGGCACAAGATGTGCATGAGGCTTCATCAGGAGATGGCTGAAAAAGGAAAAACCCACCCAACAAATCACCCAGATTTTGGCTGTTCCCCCTCTGCTGCTGTACTCTTCTGAAGGACAAGTATTGAAGTGAGGCACAATGTTTTCCTACCAGTGGTTTGAAAACAACTTTTCCTATCGAGCAAATCAGCCAAAAAGGAAAAAAAAAAGGAAAAAAAAGCGGGCAGCTGCTGTGAGCAGCTGCGGAGGAGCCCGCGGAGCTCAGGCTGGGGAGGAGCAGCCCCGCCTGCTCTCTCGGTCCGGGCGGCGGCGCAGCAGGAATGAAATCAGTCGTACTAACGAGGATCCATTCACACGTGGGGTCTGCTTGGCCGGAGCACTCCTGAACATATCTGTAGTGGTCTGATGTAACTTTACTCTGCGCACACCGGAACAAAAACCACGTGAGAAAGGCAAGCTAACAGCCGTTGTCTATTATTGCTAGGAGTAATGAGCAGAGATTCAGATCAGGTAATAGTCAAATAATATAAATTGTTTATAAAGGAAAGGCCTTCTTTTCCTAGGCGTTTCACTTTGAATTAAACCTTTGCCTTCGGCATTGCTACAACTGCCTTGAAGTTGGGACGCTTTGTGCTGCAGCGGGGCAGCACCAAGGGCTGGATTTCACACCTGTTTAACCCTCACTGATGGAGCAGGACACATCTCACGGGGTGTGGGGTGCTGGGAGTTGTCCTGGAGCCTGGGAGCTCCAGGGATGCCCCCACTGTAGGTAAGAGGCAAAGCCCAAGCTGGGGGTTTGCAGGGCTGGTGGAGGTGTTTTCAGCACGGAGACTGTACAAGGGCTTGGGGGCACTGCTGGGGTTGGTGCGGGGCAGGAGCAGAGCCCCTTCCTCGTGCCCGCAGCGCCGGGATCCTGCAGCTCTGGAGATGCTGTCAGGCTAAAAATAATTACATAAACAAATTCCTTCGCTGTGTAAGTAATGAGTGACGAGCGTAAAGTCAGAATTCGCTCCCGCCAGCACATTTTCTTCTCCTTTATCGGCACAACGCTCCTGCCAAATGCAGGAGGTGGCTCTAGACGTGCCTGTTTCACTCTCTGGCTCCCGCAAAGCAGCACAAATGTTGCAGGATTGGAGCTGCGAAGGCGGCAGACGCAGAAGCCCCAGCCATCAAACACTCACGCAACTGTGTTCCCTGCCTCTCGGCGGGGTTTGGTAACAAAAGTCCCCATTGCATCGCTGGCTCCCGACAGGCTCCTCTTCAATCCCAACGGAGCCCGCGTGCCTTTGAAGTGGACGCCAAGATTTCCTCCCCCGCCAGCAGTGCAGCTGCTGCACCTGTTGAGCGCTGCTGCTGTCCCCTCGCAGCCGTGCTGGGATCAGGGCCATCCCGTGAGCTCCACTTTCTCCTGGTGCCTGGCCAGGGGCAGGGCTGCTTCCAGGTGTCTGCGTGGTGTCTCAGTAGCACAAAGCTCTCCCGCAGCACCGTCGCTCAAATTCTGGGGTGCCGAGGGCTGGGGCAGGATGCACTGAGCTGGGAGCAGCAACCCTGGGACGCTATCAAGCTTTGGGTTCTTAAAATCAAAGCAGCAGAATTCCCACCCCACCCAGCCCATACCAGTTTTGGTGTCCACTCCTTTGATTTTGAAGAACTCAGGAGCATGTCCTGAGTTGTGGCAGCCCAGGGACAGGTTGTGGTCACCCCAAGCCACACTGGCTGTCCCACACCAGGGCAGCAGCCCTGCTCCTGGTGGTGTTCTTGGCTGCCAGGAGGTGCTGGAAGGGCACAGGATGCCCCAGGCTGCTCTGCCCTGTCCGGGGTAGGATGTGGGTCTGGAGCAGCACCTGGAACAGGCTGTGAGGGGCCAAGTGTGAATCAGAGAACGGAAAATCCCTCAGTCCCTGGGTGGGACTTTCATTCTGAGAGTGGTGAAGAGAAGGGGGGCTCCTTCCCTACCCTCTGCTGGCCCTGGGGGCTGCAGGACGCTGCCGTTACTCCTTCCCAGTCCAAAGCAGCTCTGCATATTTGGAAGAAAATCAAACTTGGAAGCGGATCAGCTTGTCACCGTTCCAGCGCCTCTTAGCTACCGAGGGCTTCGGTCCCAGCGAAGTTTCCATGAGCGCAGGAAGCACCGACGGGCGGGAAGGGAATTCTGCTCTCCCAGACAGGAGGTGCTGGTGGGAGGGCTGGGCTGGCCCGTCTCATTCCCTGTGCTCCCAGCAGCTCCCGTGCAGGGTTTGACGATGGGCTGGGTCGTGCCGTGGCTGCAGAGATGGGCTGAGCTTTCCTTGGGAGGCTGGCACAGAGCCACAGGTCAGTCCTGCTGCACTGCTGGCTTCAGCAGCAGTTAGGGCAGAGCGGGGGACACTGTCCCTCCTCTCAGTCTGCTCATTAGGTGACACGTCCCCAGTCACCTCTGCAACCCAGCCAAGGCTTGCTGGTGGAGCAGTCCCAGGCCAGCAGCTCTGCTTTCTGCCTGAGCACATCCCTGAGATGTCCAGCACCTCCTGCTCCCACTGAGCCCCGAGGAAGGGATGGCAAGGAAGGGTGTCCAGGGGCTGTGAGCTGGGGAGAGGTCTGTGCCCTGCACAGAGGGGTTGTGCTGGGGGTCCTGCACCAAAAGCACCGTGGGCACCCAGGCCTGGCACAGAGCCCTGGGCACCTCTTGGCCACCCCCACCCAAGAACTTGCCCTTGAGCCTCCCAGGCCAGGCACAGCCTCTGGATGATGTCACTCTGTAGCTGTGTCAAAAATATCTTGGAGGCACAGAGCATCATTTTAATGGAGATGGAGAGGGGTTATTTTTGTGTCCTGTAAAAAAACAAAAAGTCAGGTCTAGTGAGTGGAAAGGCCACAAACCCGGCTTGGGAGCCAAAATGCATTTCTTACATAAAATGTACAATTCTCAGTGATGTTTGTATCATTTCTCTACAAAAAGGTTTAAAAAGAACAAAACAAACCAATCTGTGACGTTTGTGAGTGTGGCTATTTTAGAATTTATTTCCATAAGTGATTTTTTTCTTAAATATGTTTAATAGTAATTCCTATAATAAAGTTCTGTTGTACTCTTAACACTGTATATTTTTTTAACACTGTGTATTTTTCTACTCCCTTCTCTTTACAGGGCTAAAGAAGAGAGAAAGGGGGCTGGGGAGGGAAGGGGCAGCTCTAGCCCAGCTCTAGCTGTGCCCTTCAGATACAAATGCCCAAAATCTGCCCTGGTTTGCTGCCTCCCTGCTCCTGACGGGGCTGAATTTGCATCCAGTGATTTCCTCAAGAATCCAGTGATCACTGGGGAAGCAATTCCTGCTGTGGGCAGCCCCTGGGGCAGTGGCAGGACCGGGGGGCACATGGAGCATCCCCCTCACTTGCAGGGATAGGACAGAGACTGCCTGCCCTGTGCCAGCTATCTGGGAGCAGCTTTCATAATTCCTGGCAGGATTGGAGCTTCCCAGCTTCACGTGTGGCTTGGAAACCTTCCCTGTGAAAGAAGAGCCTGGAAAAAGTCAAGGCGTTCTTGCCTTAAATGTCAAAAGCATGGAAATGCTGGAGGAACCCTGGCTGCTGCCTTCGTGCCGCGGGGAGCCAGGGCTTCCCAGAGAGCTGCAGACACCATCCAGGGCCTGCCCAGCCCTCGGGGCAGCTCAGATGCAGCCCTGGAGCAGTCCCAGCAACTCCCTAAGGAATTCCTCTCCTCCACAGCGACACGGGCTTTGCTTTCCAACCAGCAGTTTAAGGAAAGCAGCAGCTAAGCACAGCCCGGAGCTGGGAATTGGTCAGCTGGGGATGGAGCTGGAGACGTGTGAGCTCCTGGATACCTGCTGGCTGTCAGTCTGCCGTGGAAATTTACTGCCCCCTTCCTTCGCCAGGCTGGAAGATAGCAGCAGAGATGCGTTTTGCTTCCCCTCAGCTCATTCCCAAGCTAAGGGCTGCACCTAGTGACCAGGCGCTGCTCCCGGCCAGGAAAGGCTGACTGCAGGAAGGGTGTTTACACAGGGCCTGGGTGGAGCTGCTGGATTTTATAAACCGAGGTTAAAAACGCAGAGCAGGAGCCTGTGGTGAGCGGGCAGCGTGTGCTGCAGTGTGTGCTGCAGCCTCCTGAGCCCGGCGAGCAGGGCTGGGCTGCCCGGGTGGGATCAGAGCATGGATCAGACCATGGATCAGACAGGCCATGGATCAGGCTATGGAGCAACCATGGATCAGGCATGGAGCAACCATGGATCAGGCCATGGATCAGGCATGGAGCAACCATGGATCAGCCATGGATCAGGCCATGGAGCACCCCGGACAGTGCAGATCCCACTGTCCACTCTCCACCTGGGCGAGACCCAGAGCTAAAGGTGCTGGACTTGACCTTGGAGGTGTTTTCCAACCTTAATGATTCTGTGACAAGAATCGCCAGTGCTGCCAGAGCTGCAGGAGCGTTTGGCCAGCGCTCTGAGGGTGCACAGGTGGGACTGCTGGGTGTCTGCAGTGACAGTGACTGATGACCCTGAGGGTGCAGCTCGGGATGTTCCGCGATCCCGAGATCTGTGATATCCCACCAGCACCCAACGGGACACGAGGCTCCCACGAGCCCCGGGACTGCTGCTGCTGCCCGGGCTGCGGCTGAGGCTGCCGGGCACGCCCGGCCCGAGTCCCCTCTGTCGCGACAGCGCCGCGGCGACCTTCCAACGGAGCGGGGCGAGCCGCCTGTGCCGCCGCTCGGCCATCGACCAGCGCTGCCTGGGCGCTGCCTCCCGCCGCCGCTCGGCACTCGGCTGCGCGCCCTGGCGGCCGCTCCGCTCCCGGTTCCGTTTCCGGTTCCGGTTCCGCTGTGGGCAGCACCGGGCCGCACCGGGAGGCCTGTCCGGCGGGGGAGCCTGTCCGGCGGGGGGGCCTGTCCGGCGGGGGCCTGTCCGGCGGGAGGCCTGTCCGGCGGGAGAGCCTGTCCGGCGGGGCCGCCATGGCCGGGAGCCGCACGCAGAAGATCGGGAGCGTGTTCAGCCGGTGCGGGGGGTTCAGCCGGGGCATGCCGGGGGTCTCGGTTCCGCCGGGAGCGCGGCCCGCTGAGCCCCCCGCCGCCGCTTGTCCCCGCAGGGCGCGGAGCCTGGTGCGCATCGGGATGATGGAGAAGCCGCTGTGGCTGGACGTGTACGCCGCGTTCCCGCCGCTGCGGGAGCCCGTGCACCGAGTGCCGCGGCCGCGCTACGGCAAGGTCACCGACGTGATCCCGCCCGTCTTCTACCGGGAGGACTCAGTGCGAGCGTGAGTCCTGCCCTGCCCTGCCCTGCCCTGCCCTGCCCTGCCCCCCCGGGCTGCCCGCCGTGCCGCCGCAGGGACGTTCCGCGTTCCCTTGGCCGATATCCCTGCGGGAGTCGTTCCCGAGCCAGCCCAGCTTCTGCTTATGCTCTGTGTTGCTGATAACCAGCGCGGGGTGTTTGTGCTCTTGGCGGTGTTCACAGCGCTGTGGAGCTCCTGTGCAGGGGAGAGGCACGTCCCTGTCCAGCACAGAGCTCCAGGTGAGCTGAGCCCCCGGAGAGCTCCGGAGCTGCTCTGAACACTGGTGGTGACTCACTGCAGCTTATTAATGCGATTTAAAAAGCTGGAACGAACATCTCTGTAGAATCCCAAACCAGTTTGGGTTGGAAGGACCTTAAGGCTCACCCAGTCCACCCTGCCATGGCAGGGACACTTCCACCTTCCTCTGTCCCAGTTTGCTCCAAGCCCCAATGTCCAGCCTGGCCTTGGACATTCCAGGTGTTCATACAGGCTCATGGGAAAAGGTGAAATAATGGTGTGAATGCTCTAATTACACCCTGAATCAACTGACTCTGCTGTTGTCTGTTCATTATTGATTTAGCTTCAGAAATTAAATTGTTCCCTTCTCTGACCAGGAGATTTTACAAAGTTTATGGCACTGGCCCAATTCCTTTCAATCTGACACAGTTAAACTTCAAATCTACTTGCCAGAGGTAAGATGATAATTAAACCAGGAATATTTCTGAGGCTGTCCCTTTCTCCCGTTCAGTCAGTGAACCAGAGCATTATTTGTAAGAGTGAAAAAAGCAATCTTGCAATCCAGGTTTGTTGAGAAATATGATGAACTGAAGAAAGAAGGGAAAATTGAAGAGGAGAAATTGTTTGAAGAAACAGGAAAAGCCCTTTTAGCCAGTGGGATCATTTTACAGAGAAGAGGAGTAGATAAAGTGAGTATTAAATATTCACAGAGTTACTTGGCTGGTGGATTGAGAAAACTCCTCTCCCAGGCCCTTAATGTTGAGTTGGTCTGAATTAAATTCTCAGCAAAGCAGTCACACAACTGATGGACTTGAAATGTCTTTGCTGTGCAGAGAAAACTTTCCTCTTAGCCATGAAGGTGTCTGGCCAAGGTTTAGGGACTTGTGGGACAGAAAAGATTTTGTTCTGGTGATGAAAAACTGAATAATCTTTCCAACAGTCCATGGTGTATCTGTGTAAACATTTGGAACTTTGGATATGTGTTATTGTATCTTAAATTTTTCCATCTTTTAGCTCGAGGTCAGCAGCCTCTCAGGGAATGTCCTGCCCTGGTGACACCATGTTGTACCTTCAGCATGAATTAAACCTTTTTGGACACACAGAGAGCTGCTGCTCTCCTCAGTCACCCTTCAGAAGCTTTTTCCACCCTGTTTCAGTTCGTTTTCTGTCTTTCCTTGCAGGTAGCACAGCAGGAGCAGCAGGGTGCTGCATCCAGGGATCCTGCCATGCACCAGCAGCTCCAAACTGTGCTGGAGGAGCTGCAGGAGAGGAAGGATGGGGAGGAGCAGCCACCAGAGCTGGCAGGGACACAGAAGGACACACACAGCTCTCCCTCCTGACAGCCCTGCTGTCCTGTGTCACCTGCCAGGAGCCAGCTTGTTTTGGGACATTTCCCTGAGGGGACACACTTCAGGGTCCTGGTGCTTTCCAGGGTTGTGCATGTGACAGTCCCCTCTGTCCAGCTCCACGTTGATAAAGTCAGAGATAATCATATTTTTTTTAGGGTTCACAACTGCTTTCTCAAATCAAGTTGGAAAATACTGAGTGTAAAAGTGGAAAATTAAAACATTTTCTTTAAAACTTGGAGGTTCTGCCTGTTCAAGTGTTGTATTTGCAGTAGTAAAGATGTTTCCTGCTGTGGGAATGGCAGATCCTGTTCAATGTATTCCAGCAGCTGTCTGAAGTGTCATCTTTTTATAGCTGATTGAGGAAAGTTGCTATTTATAGAAATGCTATAATATGCTCTTCCAATTTGCTTAAATTCAGAGTGGGATGAAGTGTGGCAATAGCAGATAATTGGGAGCTTTGCAGTTTTTTGTGACTCCTGATGAAATTGGTCACCTTTGAAGTGTGAAAATGGGATGTTCCAGCTGTTTGCTGAGAGAAAGGTGATGCTGCTTAGGAAACAGCCACTGGAAATTTGGCATGGAAAAACATAAGGAAATACCAACCAATCTTCCTGGGATTAGAAGGGAGTTCTTCCCATGCCTGCAAATCCAGTGGCTGGCTGATCTTTTATTAAACATTTTGGCTTGGGCTGTATGGAAAACAAATACTACTTGTTGGTGTTCTTTTTATTTGTGATTTTTTTGGGTGTGTTTTCCTTTTTGTTATTCTTTAAAAAACCAAACTGCCACCACCACCACCACCACCAACTAGCAGGTGTAAATGATGTCTAATCTCTCCCTCCCTGCCCAGTTCAGTGCTGCTGCTGGATGTGATGCAAGAAAGCTCAGCCACACACCTGTGTTGTGTGGCAGTGAGAAGGAGGATGTAAAAATGCCCCTGGTTTGGTTTCTGTGCTTTGATTCACTCCTGGTGGTGATGTGATTACAGTGGAATTACTCAGTTACCCTTGGAAGGTCAAACCTTATTCCCAGTTCTGCTCTGTAGCTGGAGAGGAGTGCAGGGTTTTGCTGCAAAGAGCAAAAATCTCTGTTTTAGCACTGATCCATCTCCACACTGAGCAGTACCATCGAATTTGCAGCCCTCACAGAGCCTCGGGGTGTGCCCTGAACGAGCTGCTGTGCAGAGGAGGTGAGGAGAAAGCTGGAATTGGTTTTCTTTTGTGTTGAAAAAAGTCACAGGGGGTTCCTGGGGGGCAGATTCCTCCCGGCTGGAGGAGCCTTCCTCAGTGGGCTCGGCTGGGAGCTGATTTGCCCTCAGGTGCAGCTGTGCTCTGGGGGTGCAGTGAGACCCCTCAGGCGTTTTCCTCCCCTTTACCACCTGAGAACTCGATGGTGAGCAGCTGCAAGCAATTAATTTCCATGACTACAGGTGAGGCCGTTACAGGGTCATTGTCTGGTGTCCAGTTGGCCAAACCGCCGTTTGGAGAGTGCAGAAACGCTCGGTTTGGGGAGCAGCACCGTTCTGGGAGGCTGGAGGTTTGCTCCACACCTTCCCAGCCCTGCACGAACACTTGTGCACCTCGCTGGCCTGTGCAACCTGTTGTCCGAGTCAGGTATGTGGCTAAATGTGCGGGAGAACCTGGAAATCTGCGAGGGACCCTCTGTTCCAGCTGAGGGGAGAGACAGGGAGGGACAGAGGAGTCTTCCCACGGTGTGAGTGTGGGAATTCTCTGTTGGAAGCTGCCGGGGCAGAGCTGGCCATGGGCTGAGGCTGGGCAGGCTGGGGTTGATGGAGAAGTGCTTGGAATGCTCAGCGCCGTGGATTTGTTGTGTCTGGTGGCTGACGGAGGGGTGCAAGCCGGAGCTTTTGGTGCAATTATGATAAAGCCAAATTAAACCCAGCGAGTTTGGATAGCCCTTGATGGGCGCGTTTGCCGGGCTGGGCAGGAGGTGCCGATGGTCAGGACCTGCGGGAACTCAGCGCCGCTAATTGAGAGGTTTTGAGCAGCAGCCGGGGGTGATTTATTACTGATTGGAGCTTTACCCGGCAGCAGGGGGAAGTCTGGGGGTGTCGGTGTGCCGCCCGGCTATCCCGCACATTCCCGGCTGTCCCGCCCGGCCCCGCTATCCCGCCCGGCCCCGCTATCCCGCCCAGCCCCTATCCCGCACATTCCCGGCTATCCCGCCCGGCCCGGCTATCCCGCACATTCCCGGCTATCCCGCCCGGCCCGGCTATCCCGCCCGGCCCCGCTATCCCGCCCGGCCCCGCTATCCCGCCCGGCCCCGCTATCCCGCCCGGCCCCGCTATCCCGCCCGGCCCGGCTATCCCGCACATTCCCGGCTATCCCGCCCGGCCCCGCTATCCCGCCCGGCCCCGCTATCCCGCCCAGCCCGGCTATCCCGCCCGGCCCGGTGTCCCGCCCGGCCCCGCTATCCCGCCCAGCCCCTATCCCGCACATTCCCGGCTATCCCGCCCGGCCCCGCTATCCCGCCCGGCCCCGCTATCCCGCCCAGCCCCTATCCCGCACATCCCCGGTCCCCCGGCGCTCCCCGCTAGGTGGGAGCCGCGCTCCGCGCTCCCGGCGGTGGCTGAGCTCCTTCCCCCGCACCCTGCCCGGGAGGTGTGAGTACGGCAGCCTTGCCGGCTCCGGCAGGCACGGGAGGGTCCGAGCTTTCACCAGAAAATATTTGAAAAGGCATCGCAGCTTCCGCTGGGAGCCAGCGGGGGGATGCAGCGGGGGCATTGCGGTGCTGGAGAGCCGCGGGCTGCGGGATTCCTGCCCTGCGAAGGCAAAGGCTGCTCCCGGGGTTGGCAGCGCTGTGACCCTGTCACCTGCCCTCCGCAAGGACAGCTCTGCCCTCGGGAAAGGTCCCCCAGCCGGTCTGCCATCGAAACGCTCGTTCGCTGCTCGGAGAGAGGCGCTCGCCGCCTCGCCGTCCCGCAGCCCATCCCGGAGCAGTGCTGTGACCTTTCCTGGGCTCAGTGCCTGACCTTCCCGCCGCAGGGCGAGTGCTGCGGGTGGCAGTTCCTCTCGCCGATTGCCAGGCTATTTTCGGGGACAGTAAATGCCGAAGTATCGGTTGCACGGTGCCTTCATTCTCGAGGCACCGGAGACGAGACAGCCACGGGCAGTGACACCTTGCACAGCTCTGACTGCCGGGCTGAGGGTTTTCCAAGGCCAATTCCTAAAAATGTGGGCTTTGCCTGAAAGTTTTAGGATGAGCTGTGTGCTCTCTAGCAGACTGTAGAATGCAGGTGGGTTGGTGCAATGGATGATTGGAGGAATCTCCATGGGGTGCTGCTGCATTCCTTAAACTGATGTTTTCCCAAACAGTGCAGGATGTTTGCATGGAGCAAACACCTCGAGTCCCACAGCTCAGGGCTGCAGGGCTGGTCTCTGAGCTTGGGCACTGCTTTAGCCACAGGCAGCTGCCCCCAGAGCCCTGCTCAGCCCCTTCACGTGTTCCTGGGCCGTGGATTATCCCCTGGTATGTGTTGAGGGCAGGGGAACTAAGGATTTAATAGGATCAGGTCTAATGTCTGGAGCAGCCAAAATAATTCATCAGCTTTGCTGGAAAAACAGGTGATCTGACCTTGCCAATGCCAAGCTTCATCGAGGCAGATAATAAAGGATTTGATGTTTATAGAACGTAGCTCCAAGTAAGATATAAAATTGTTGGCTCTGTAGAATCCTCTGGGATTTGCCTCTGCCCAGCCCTGCCTGCACACACACATTTGGTCTTCAAACCTGTCCTAGTCTGAGCTTTGGAATGTTCTAGAAATCTGTGTCTGTTGGGAAAATGGATGTGGGATCAGAGCAGGGTGCTGGCTCTGATATTCTGTGTTCCCACACTGGAGAGGGGATGGCACAGAGCTGCCTCCTGCTTTGCCAGACCTGGGCAGTGTCAGTCCTGCCACCTGCCAGCTTCTGGTTCTAAATTAGGGCTTTTGAACGGATTGGGGTTTGCAGTGCTTTGCTCCTGCAGCAGCAGCAGTGTCCATGTCACTAATTCCTGGCCCAAGAGTTCTGGGATGTGTAAGATGCAGGAGGAAGGAGCAGCAGGAGGGTTGGAGCAAAGGAGTGAGAGCAGCAGGCTGAGCTCAGCAGGGGCTCGGGGTGGAAAAGCTGCTGCTGTTTTACCAGTGAATGTTAACTACTGGTGTGACCAGACCCGTTCGGTGGTCAGTTCTGACCCCCTGGTGGCAGCCACGGCCACTTTGGCTCCCCAGCCCACTTGTGGCTGAGTCCCTGAGGGATCCCAGCTCTGGGCTGAGGTCACTCTTGGGCACTGCAGTGCATTTAATGAACATTTTGACAATCATTCCAGGAAGGCCAGGCTGTGCAGGGCCTGCTGTGGAGTGGGAGGGTTCTGCAGGCAGAAAGGGATGTGCAGCCCCAAGAAAGTCCTGCAGCCCCATCCCCATGAGCTCTCCAGGGGTCACTGTCCCTCCCTGCAGCCAGTCACCCCCTGCCTGCTCCCCCGAGCCAGCAATTCCAAATCTCCCTGGACACAGCAGGCATTTGGGATGTCCCCCACTGCTGTGTGTCCTGGAGCATCAGCAATGCTGGAGGGGTCCCTGCAGGAGCCTGGTGGCTCAGCTGCCCTTGGCTCTGTCTGTCCCTGTGCTGCTGCTGCCTCTCTGCATATTGCAAGCTCATTCTGATGTGTGCTAATGCTATTATCCTCCAGAAATTGAAATCAAGTCTGAACCTATAATGTTTCACTGGGAGGGAATTGGGGTTATATATTCCTGTGTACAGCAGCATTCTATTTCAGTCATAGCATTTAATTATGATTGGTGTGTTAGTGCCCACCAGAGCATAACAAATTGTCATTATGTTATTCTGCTGAGTCTAATTTAATTGGCAAGTTGTCACAAAAGCAATTATCCATCATTTATTTTGTTGCCATAACCACATCTTGGAGAGCACCTGCTGTCTGAAGTGGAAAGGCTCTGCAGTCTCTTGGTCCTGGATTTCTTCCACTTGCCTGACACAAAGACACCATTTCCTCCTCTTATTTAAAAATATGTTCCTCATTTCCCAGCGTGGGCTTGTGTGCAGGGCTGGAAGTGCCAGAGGAAATGCTCTGTTGGGACATCCTGGGGTTGGTGTGACTGATGTTCCCTCTGGACACCTTGGAGCCAGCCCAGTGCAGGGTCTGGGAGTCTCTCCTCACTTCTGGAAAGCTGCTGTGAACTAAGGAGAGAAAGGAAAGTTTGCAATGAGACATTCCCTGCCTGCAGTAAATGAAACACTTGGCTTCTTGCAAGTCATTTTTGGGAAAAACAGGGAGGGGAAAAAGCCCCTGAGGTGCAGGTGGTTTATTTTGGTGTCTGCATGCACAGAGGTGGGCTGAGTGTGCACAGAGGTGTTTGGAGGAGCAGAAGGGCTGCAGGGGCTCAGCTCCTTGTGGAGCTGCTCAGCTGAGGAGCAAACGTGGTGCTGTGCATCCCCACTGCTCCCACGCTGGCTGTGTGCTCCTGGGGCAGCTCAGGGCACCCTGTGGCACCCTGTGGCACCCTGTGGCACCCTGTGGCACCCCAGCTCCCCTGCCAGCCCTGCCCTGGCTCCAGAGCCGCTGGAATCCATCCCACTGCCAGCCAACCTGGGCTGCTCTCCACTGAGCAACTTCCAGATAAGGCATCTGGGCTCCCAGAGAGATTAGGAGGCTGCCGAGGGAAGATTAGTGGTTTCTTATAATCCAACAGGCACAGCAATATCAGACTTCCCAAGACTAACCCCAAACTGCTGATTTTCTCCTTCCTGAGGTGGCACGTGGCTGTGACCTGTTCACTTTTGCGATTTTGGAGATTGCATCCCAAAATCCTGCAAGGCTAATGCAGACTCATGAACTCAAAGCCTGTGACTCACTGTGATAAATGAGTAAATAAATGAAAATCTGTTCTGATGTCTGTATTTCTGTGAGTTACTCCCCTCTCTGCCCTGTCTGTAATCTCTTCCCCTCTGGTAGTTCTGATTAGCTGCTAATGAGGAAAGATGATTTTGTAGTTAAAGCACAGAGAGAGGGTTTTGTTCCTGGTTCTGTTTTTGTTTTATTTTTATTTTTTATTTTCCTTTCCATGCCTTGATTTCCCAATCTGTGGGCCCAGATAGTGTTGATTTAAGATGGATGGTGTAAAGTTAAATTAATCCATATTTGCAAACCAATTTGTTTCAAAGGGAGGGTAGAGAGACTTGGAAAGGAAGAATCATAATTTTTCCCTCTCAGTGTTCCTGCTGGGTCTGAAGCTGTGCACTGCCCATGTCTCATTTCTCAGCAGTGACAACCTGGTGTTGGCCAAGCTCTTTGCTCACTGTCACCAGGAGAAGGTCTGGGGGTGCACAGGTGTCCCTCCTGTGCCTCTCTGGTCACTTCCCAGTGTTGGCTGTCCTTTAATCCAGAGGTGGCTCTCAGCAGAGCCTGGGAGCTGCTGGGGCAGGTGAAGGGTGCTGGGTGCAAGGTTAAATCTGCAGCGATGCCAGCAGATATTTGTGTGTCTGATTTATGGGTGAGATTCCTCGCGATGGAGGAGGCATCATGGAACTGCTGAGTGTGATAAATAACTCATTGTAATGTATTATTTAGCAAATTATAATGAAAAGCAGAAAATATACTGAGGGGAGCAGACAAATACATTCCCCAGTTGGCAACTTACTGATGGTTTAGAGCCAGGAAATGGATATTTCAGAGGGCTTGGGAATTTCCATGGCTTCCCCTGCAGATAAATCACCCTCCTGCAGATGTATTTATTGGGTGCCCTGCTGCTGGGTTTGCTCCTGGGGGATGAAATCACCCCAGAGCTGGGAAGAGGACAAGACCCGACTCCTTGTCTTGCCATAAGCAGCAGAGCTGCTACCCCTTGTTCCCAGGAGGGAAATCACCTCGATCCCCTCGATCCTAGAACCCCTGGACACTGGCAGGAGGGATGAGAACAGCCCCAAAGTAGTGTGTGTGCGCTCGGGAGGAGGCAGGCGAGCTGTGCTGCCCACAGCATCCCTCTGCGCTCTGCGGAGCATCCCTGCGCTCGGGTGAATCCCAGCTTCCCGGGCAGTTCTCCCGGCTCGGTGGCACCAGGTGGTGCTGCCTGATCGCGCTGGGCGCTGCCGGCAGCACAGCAGCGCCAAGGTGACTCGGCTTTACCTGCCCGTTGTTTTCTTCATCGTTGTTTGGATTCGGCTGCTCCCATCCTCTCCCCGCGCGGGGCAGTGCTGCTGGGATGCTCTCTCTGCTCCTTGCTGTTGAGATATTTGAAAATCTGCGGTTTGGTGGGGGGAACACATCCCTGTGTTGATGGGCTCAGGCTGGGACAGCGGCAGAGCTGCTGGTGGCACAGACCCTCCCCTGGGGACATCCCGGCTGCTCCAGCTGGGCTTTCCTGGCGGGGAGCAGCTGCCCCGTTATCCCTGAAGCCCCAGATACTTTCCCAGCCGACCTGGGGATGTCTTGGCAAAAACCAGCGCTGGGTTTGAGCGCTGAACTCCCAGCCTGGCCCCTCCGAGGTCTCCTTTGGGCTGGGGCTGCCGGATCAGCTCGATCTGTGGCTTGCCAGGGCCAGCTTTATCGGCAGCACAGATAGTGTTGGGGCCTTCAGCTGTACAGGGAGGAGAAGATAAGAGACTTGGAGAGAACTTGACTGGGTGACTAAGATAAATTTACTGTACTACAGGAAATCGAAATGTGAAATAAAGATCTCAAACAACTGAAATATTTAAAAAGATACAGAAGTTGGGTGTGCGTGAGATCCATTCTGAGCGAGCTGGCTCCCGCCGGGACTGTCCCTTATCAATCCATCACCGGCCTGCCTGGATTTTATAAAAGATAATAGGGTGGAGGGAGAATTGAAATAGAAACTATCCATTACCGGCAGCTGAATGACAGGTTCTCTGCGCAAAATAAGATCATAATTAACAGGAGGGAGACTGAAAGTTTTCTGCTTTGTGGTGCTGTTTGTTTTCCTTCCTGGCTCGGTGGGCGCATGGGGGGAATGTCCACAGTGCCACAGCCTCTTCTCCAGGTACTTTCCATGTGCCTTTATTGAGGGACACTCCACAACAGCAGCTTTCAAAAAATGTGCTTGATTTTGCAATTCCTTGGGATAAAAAGGTTACTTGGGCTTTACCTTCTGCTGCTGATGGCTCTTTATTTTCTCAATGCAGAACCCCCAAAAAACAGCCAAAATGACCAGCCCTGCTCCATGGGACGCTGGGATGATTGGAAAAGTGAAAAAAAAAATTTTCTTAATGTCATATCAGACTTCACCCCCTTTCCTTGCTCTGCTCCAAGCCCCTTTTGCTATTTCTCATGATTAAATCCTCCTGACCATCAGCAGGAGCCAGGTTATGTTCCCTGTCTTTAAAATGTCCTTCAAACCATGAACGCTCGGTTGAAAACGTTTCCGAATGTTTTTCCTCCTGGCTCATTTAATTTGGAAGCAGCGGCAGGAGCGCTGCTGCCATTACACCCAATATTTAGGAATGTGAAATTGCAACGTGAGGAAGGGAATTAGTGGAGCACTCGGAGTTGCAATAAGCATAGATTGGGTGGATTGGAATGCTGGGAAGCTGTGAGCATGCATGGGAAGCCTGACAGGGAAATCGTCTGTAAAGGCTAATGGAAGACCTGAGAGAGAGAATAGCAAACCTCAGGCTTGTGATGCTGGGAAAGAAATAATCCTAGTTTGCTTGTGTTTAGTAACCCAAGACATCATTAATGGCATAGGAAAAAATATATCTTATGGCTGTTTTGAAAGGGTCCATCTCTGCATGGGCTGCACACGGTGTTATCCTGCAGCTGGAGGCTCCAGAACAGCACCCTGAGCAAACCAAATCTCCATCTTCCCAGGGCTCTGCCTCCCCTCTGGTGCCACAGGAGTTCAGAGGATGTCAGGCAGATCAGTGGGAGAAAGCTGGGTTAACCCATGACCTTCATTCCTCCCCTCTAGGAAGGAATCCAGATAGTTCCAGAGGGTTGGAACTAGGTGATCTGTGAGGTCCCTTTCACCCCAAACCATTCTGTGATTCTGTGACCTTGAAACAGAACAGGGATTGGGGTCCCAGCCTGTCTGGTGCTCCAGGAGGTGATGTGTGAGCACAACTCTCCATCTGCCCATGGCTGAGAGGGCAAACAGGTTGTCACAAAAAAAGCTGGAATTGGCTCATTTCTGAGATGAGATGACTTAAAAACGCCCAAGGTAGAGGAAATGCATTCATCATTATTGTTATCTTCATTGCTGCCATCACCCCTGTGCTGGAATGTGCTCCAGGACTGAGGGATCAGTGCAGATGTGTGGGGGAGCTGCTGAGTGGCCTACAGGTTTGGAAATTAGGCAAACAGAGCTCGTGCTGCTCCTGCACGTTAATTGGGTGGTAACCTTTGCATAACCTTTACAAAACCTTTGGCTGTGTGAGTCCACAGCCTGGAGAATGTGTGCTCCTGGGAGAGCAGAGCATCCCTTGGGGTCAAGGTCCTGGGGCTGGGGGAGATGCAGGGGTCACCCTGTGCCACCCAAAAACTCGTGTGACCCCTAAACTGTGCTTCCCCATAATGGTTCACTTCTGCTTCCCAGCTGGGCAGGGCGATGTCCCTGCTGTGCTCACTGGGCTGAGCTCTGTGCTTTGCAGAGGGCAGAGATTGGGGGTGGCAGAGCCTTGTGTCCCCATGTCCCCCACATCCCCCCCCAGGCTGAGGATGCCCAGGGGTGCAGCTCCCTCCCTCCCTCCCTCCTCACTCTGGAATCAATCCCAGCGCCGCCAGATTGCCTTGTCCGTTCCAATGATCTTTAACTCCGTTTTTCCCCGAGCAATCAGAAGCATTTTCTCCTCGTCCAGGTGGTCTTTTCCCATTTTGCTCTCTGCAGTCCCAGCACCCAGGGCAGTCACATCTCATCACGCCTTTTCTCGAGCCATTTGTACCTCCAGCTTTTTCTGTTGCCATCAATTTAGCGGCAGCCTCTCCCCCTGCTCTGCTCCCCCTGTGCCAACCGCAGCTTTGTGGGGCTGAAACTCAACATGCAGAGCCTCAGCAGAGGCAAATGCAGATCCCATGCCATCCTGCTTTCATGCAGATGGGAGAGGGGCCCCCCAATTTCTTTGGGGAGAGAGTCAAACCCTTAAAAAAACCCTTTTCCTAGAGAGACTGTTAGAAAGCAGAGGCAAATGTGGATTATTAGTAGAGACTTAGTGGCTGCTGAGGAAGTAAAGACCCTGGACTAGAAATCATTCAGCAGCAGATTCCAAAACACAGGATTGTCAGTGCTGTGTATCAATAAAAAAGAAAAATATAAGGCTATGGGAATAAAAGATCACTTAATTGGGAGTGCATCCTGTCTCCCCGGCACTGAGCATCAACTCAGCAAAACGCTTTAAGTGTGTGATTAAATATAAACTCTCTCTTCAGCCCCTCGCTGTTCAGTGGAGCAGTTTAGCAAGTGCTGCAGTGTTTGCTGAGCAGGGCTTTGCTGTCTCCCTGTTTTTCCTTGGGCAGAAGAATTAAACACTCGTCGGTATCACCTATTAATAAGGCAGCAAGTAGCCACAGCAGCCCTTGTGCAGCGCAATTGAGCTCATCATTTTTCTATATAGGAGCAATTAAGCTGCACCAGGAGGCCTATGTCTTTATATCATCACCTAATGACAGTGCAAAAGTATTCCAGGGAAGGAGAGGGGGGAAAAATCGCATCCATATTTAATTGGCAAAGTTATCACCTTCGCTTCAGAGCCCCAACTTGCAGCCCTTCTGGCCAAGTTCCAAGTCAGATCTATTTCCCCCGGCTGGGAAGCGAGGAAAGTGTCCTTATATTATGCTTCTGCAACAAAATACCTTTTGAAAGCTCGTGAATGTGCTCCCAACTGCAGTAAATAACTGATAGGCTCTGTTCTTTGCAGCAAATGAAGATATCTTTGAGCCGTTAGATTCCTTTCGGGTTTTTTTAAGGAAATTATTTGTCTTATTATTATTCTCCAGCCCCACACTTGCCTGTCAGATTAAATTTTTTATTGCACTAAACCACAGAGCCATCTGGAGCCCCTCACGTCCTGCTCTCAGTACTGGAGTGTGGCAGTGTGGCTCTTCCCTTTCAGCATGCTGATTCCTCCCAAGGTGTTTATTTCATGGTCAGTTGTCCAGTCTGCTGTTTCCATCCCCGTGTCCCCTTGATGGTGGTCTCTGGGGCTCAGTGGTGTCCCACTCTGTCCCTGGGCTGTGAGGAGCAGCTGGGGAGATCCACTGCTATTCCAGGGGATTGGATTGATTTCTTCAGCCAAACACCTCCTTTTCCAGCTTCTTCATCTCACCCTGTGGGTGTGCAGAGCTTTGCTCAGGCCCTGAGGCTGAGCTGAAAACATTTATTATCTCTTTTTGCCCTTCTCTCCCCCTCCTCAGCCAGAGCTGAGCCCTGGCTGCATCCTCAGGTGCCACAGTGTCCCTGGGGACTCCTGAGCCACCCGAGAGTGCCAGCAGTGTCTGAAGGCTCCTTCCAGCAGTGACAGTGACAGACTCAGAGCCACGGTGGCAGAGCAGCTCTGGCCCTTGTTGGCTGACATTGGGAATAATTGGGGGGAAAATGTCACCAGGAAAGAGTGGCCTTGACCAGCTGCCCCTTCTTGGCTTGACCACCCAGCTGTTCTCAGCCTTGCAGTGCCCTGGGCAGGGGGATATTGCCTCACTGTGCTCTGAAGAGACAGAGAAAGAGGAAAAGGGAGAAAAAGGAGAGGAGAATATCGATGACTTCCATCTCCTCAAGCCCAGTAACTAGTTTTTGACACTTCTCTGCCACTCCAGCTTCACAAAGCCCCGGCTCTCTGAAGATTAATTGATGTAGGCCACTCAACCTATTTTCAAATCCCTTTCAGTTACCATTTAAAACCTTCTGATTTATTTTTTTTGATAAAGTCACCGAGGCTTTTTATGGATTCTCAAATGATTGTCCAGCTTGACAAATTGGATTCTTAAAGCTGGTTCTTTCAAGAAAAGGATGTGGTTTGACAAGACAAGAAACAGCTCATCTTTGAGACGGGGGGGATAAATAATAAAAAAAAAAAATCTCATTCTTTGAGTCAGGTGTAGCTCAATGGGTGTCTTGCTCATCACTGATAATCTTATCTGGCTGTGATGGGAAGGAACCCACACAAAGGGGCCCAGCCAGGCTCCAGGGCTGATATGGTGCTGATTAATAGGTCTGTCCAGGCGTGCAGAGCCTCAGGAAAGGTGATTAATGCCATGTGAGACGAGCTCTGACCCTCTCCCCTGCCAGCCCTGCTCCTGCTGCCGCTGCTGATGGATCAGAGCAGCTCCTGCTCCGTGCACAGGGCAGGGCAGGGGCAGCTGGGTTCTCACCCTGCTTGTGCTGGCCTTGCTGAGGTCATGTCACTGCCAGGGCTGCTGGTTCTGATGGGGTTTTTGCTGTCCAGCTCCTCGTGGTGGCTCTGTGAAGAGCAAAACACTTTCCCATGGGTGGTGGGGATGTGGCAGAGCAGCTGTGGTGCTGAGCAAGGTGTTCCTGGCTTTTTGAACCCAAACAGGGATGTCCCTGCACGGCGCTGGGTCTGCTGGAAGGTGTTCCTGTCCTTGGCAGGACAGCTGGGATTAGAGGAGCTTTATTGTCCCTCCCAGCCCAAACCATTCTCTGCTTCTGTGTTCCCTGTGAGTGTCCTCTGGAATGCAGGGCCACCATGGTGGCAATGTCACAGTGTCACTTTGTCACCCTGCTGGCCTCCTGACAAGGACAGCAGAGGAGCAGAGATCTCCTCAGGGCTGCA
Source organism: Entomyzon cyanotis (assembly GCA_024500445.1). NCBI lineage: Eukaryota > Metazoa > Chordata > Aves > Passeriformes > Meliphagidae > Entomyzon > Entomyzon cyanotis. The sequence goes on from JAKEPQ010000673.1 coordinate 4,792,500, forward strand.
GCCCCACCCGGAGCCCGTGATCATCACAGGCAGGATAAGATACAGTCCCTCTCTGCTTAAGTAATGCTTTTCATTTTTTAATTGACTGCCTTCACTTTGAACATTTCCCACCTGGCAGTTACTCTGAATAATGGAAATGCATCATAACTCCTACCCGCTCTCTGCATTGAATGACTCCAGGTGATACTTTATATCTTATTATGGTTATTTATTATGATGTCCAGTTTGGTTCTGTAGCAGAGGGAGATCATTAACCTCTCCAGCAGTAAAGAGAACTCTCCGTGTTGTTTTCAAAGCCATTAACGCTTTGAAAACTCCTCTTTTCTATTTTTTTTTAACAAAGAAACCTACAGGGCTGCATAATAAACTGCTGACACAGGTTGGTGAATGCAGGAGGAGCACAGACCCTCCCGCTGGGTCCCACGGAATTGCAGGCAGAGCTCAGAGTAAGGAAGGAGTTGTTTGCTTGTTAGAAAACACACAAGCAGTGCTGGGAACCTGGAGGGAGATCCTGATGGTGCTGAGAGAGGAGGAGGTGGTCAGGAATGCCACCTGGGGCTCCAAGGACTTGTGTCCCCATAAATCCCCCGTGGGCTGTGGACACCTCAGGGTGCTGCTGATTCCTGGTTTTTGGGGCTTCTTCTCCCTGTGCCTTGGTGAGAGTGAGGAGCCTCCTGCACAGATTGCTGCTCTCAGGCTGCATGTGGTCTCTTAATGTCTATTTTGGGTCCCTTAATGTCTATTCATGGCCACCTAACGCCGTGCCCAGATGTTGCTCCTGGTTGCGGGTGGTGGCTCTGTGTTTTCCATGGCTGAGGTCTCAGCTGATTGCTGGACAGCTCAGCTCGCTGGGAGCTTTCATCAGCCACAGGGGGAATTCATCTGGGCAGAAATAAAAGCAGATGCTGAGTCTCCCACCTGGGCAGGCAGCATGTCCCTGCTGGAGATGTGCATCCCCTCTGGAGGCTGTGTTTGCTCGGGACCCGGAGGGATCCTGATTAAAATCCTTTTTGCAGTGGGAGAGATGTTCACGTCCCACAAAGTCACCTTGTCCCCATCCACGCCGTGTTCCTTCACACCCAGGAGATCCTGAGATCAGATGTTCCCCATCTCCACGTAACCACAGGCTACTCCAGCCTGGTGGCTGATGGTGATAAAGCCTCCGTGGATGTCCCAGATTTTGGAAGCACATCGTGCTGGCCATATGGCTGGGGAATACAGAGGCTGCAGACATGATGGGATGCTAATGAATCAGTGGTGTTGTCTGGCCTGTCTGTGCCTCTCAGAACCAAGGAAATGCTGTTCATTAAGCTCTTGTTCAAGTGCCATCACAGACAGAAAAGCATCTCTGGATTGAAAAAAAAATGCAGCAATTCCTTGTTGTTCATTTCCCAGGTCTTCCAGGTGAAATTTGCTCTGTTGGAAAGCCAGGAGTTGGTTTTCCCAGTGGCTCCAAGTACATTGCTCATGCTCTGGCTGCACAAAGTTGCTCCTGTAGCTGTGATGCACCTCGGGGGAGGTGAGTGTTTGCTTTTCTGCTGCACACACTGTGACCTGAGGCAATATTGAGAATTAGGTGCTGTTTTCACCTCCCCCAGGCAGCTGTAGCTCCACATTCCTGCTTGTAGCACCTCCATCTCTGCATCCCAGGTGTTCTCTCCCGTGTCAAATGCTGCCTGAGAATGAGTCTCATCACAGGTTGGAAGGTCTTCATCCCATCCTGGGCATCCTTGGCTGCAGAAGCGTTTTTGGCTGATGCACCAGGTCAGTGTGGGTTTGCAGAGACCCCAGGCTGGACGATGTGGAAGCAGAATGATCCTTTTTCCCCAGGAGCCTCCAGCCTTGGGTGCTGGAGCAGGCTGGAGCAGCCTTGCCCAGCTGGGGAGGCTGGGCTGGCAGTGCTGCTGCAGGGACTCGGGGAGGGAAGGAACAGGAGTTGGAGATCAGAAAGGAAACTAGGCCAGAAAAGGCAGCAGATAGTTTGCAAAAGGATGATCCAAGCAGCTTTGATATGGATATGTTCCCTCGCAAAGACACAGCGCTGGAGAAGCTCTTTATCAGTGTCAGGAGATGACAAACGAGGCGGGGAAGTCACGGGGCTCTCTGCAGCTGCAGCACCTTGGAAATGATGCAGGTACTGGTGCTGCTCTGCTCCTCGGGCTGCTCCTGCCTTAATTAATCACGGGAAAAAGGATTGTCTTCCCTTTTGGGCTTTTTATAGCGCTATCAGTGAGGGAGGGAAGATGAGGAAGAGGAAAACTGAGTGTGGGCACATTTGGGGAGGATCATCCCCCACTGTACAGCAGGACAGCCCTGCTTGGCTGGCAGATCTGTTAGGGAAAGCAGGAGCTGCCCTTGGGTCAGAGCAGGGCGAGGGAGAGGAGGGGAAGCAGCAGCCACACAGGCACTGGGAGCTGCAATTGTCCCTGCAGTGCTGCTGGAGCCAAGCATGGCACAAACCAACGGGGCAGGTTAAAAAAGACATTTAAAATAGAAATTTAAAAAAGAGGAAAAATCAAACCAGAGTTTCTTACCGTTACCTCGTCCTCTTTTTTTTTTTTTTTTTTTTTTTTAAGAGTTCCCTTGAAGCCTTGTCTATATAAATGTTGAATTATGTGGTTCTTTGGCTCTTTACTAGAAATTGCTCTGAATTACTTTTTTTTATATAATCTGTTCCATTTCCAGCACTCTGCCATATCTTGCAGAGGAATATCTGGAGCTGTTGACTGGCTCATTCTCCTGCTGCCAGGCGGCCTCTAATAAAGTTGCCCTCTGTTCCACTGCAGGGCAGCAATCTGTAATGAAAATTTTATACGAGTGGTTGGGAAATGGAGTTGGAATCTGGGTTTCAAGTATGATTTCATAATACTCCAGGCATGTATATATACACACAGATGCACGGTGTTTGGGGATTTGGAAATAGGAGGGATCATTTCCCAAAAATCATGTTTTCCTTAAAGCCCTTCTCAATGGGATTGGTGAGAATTTGGTGGTTCAGACCTCCCCCTTGGAGCTCTCCTGTGGTGGTGGGAATTTGGGAAGCAGAACAACTGCCCTGATGCTGTAAGTTGAATTTCTTGGGCATTTGCTCATCGCTGCCATGGAAGGGATAAGGATGTGGTTGCAGTTGGTGCATTTGGAAGGGAAGCACCAGCTCTTGTCTCCTTCCTCCTCCCATGTCTGTGTTTAAATATTCCTTGTGGTGCTTAGGGCACTGCCCATCAGTGCCAGGCCACGCTGGGGAAGATCCTTGTCCTTCTCTGTGTTTCCATGTGCTGATTATCCAGGCAGCTGGTCCCTGGTGGGCTGGGGCAGCACCAAGACATGCCATCAGGGTCATCCATCCCCCTGGAGGTGTCACTCCCTCCTGGAGCACCGTGGATGCTGTGACAGTGTCTGTGGCCTGGGCTGGGATCTGGGCAAACTTTCCTTCCCAGCTGCTGCTGTTTGAATTTGGCACATCTATGCTAAACACGCAGCATCAGCCCTCTCTGGGGCTGATCAATATTTAATGTGGAATTTACAAAGATTGACTTGAGGATGCGTTTAAAATTGGAGCTTTAGCCGTGGGTGGCAATTTCCGAGTCGCAGCAGTGGAGTTTGATTATTTAGAGAGATGGCATTTTGCACATTTAAAATAATCCTCAGGACCGCAGGGCTGTCGCAGCCCCTCTTCCCCTAAACTGTTGACTTTTCAATTGTTTTGTTTGTTGATGTTCAATATTAATCACCCTGGCTGCTCGCTGGGCGCCGGGCTGGGCTGGTGCTGATGGGGTGCAGCTCTTTTGGGGTTTGGTGCTTTGCTGTGCTCCAGGAGCCCAAGTGTTTTGGGAAGGGAGACCTGTGGTGTGTCCAGTGTGTCCTGGCTGTCCCTGCCCCGTGCTCCAGGCTGGGGTCAACACCCTGCACAAACCCCTGCAGACCTGTTTAGGGACACTAATGCTGGAACTGGAAGTGCTCCAGGCCAGGCTGGATGGAGCTCTGAGCAACCTGGTCTAGTGGGAAGTATCCCTGTGAATGGCAGGGGGTGGAATGAGATGATCTTAAAGATTCCTTCTAACCCAAATCAGTCTGGGAGTCTTTGATATTCAAACTGGGTGAATTTCCCCAGAAGCTCTGCAGAACTTGTCAGTCCATGGGCTGGAGCTGTAAGTGATGGATCCATGGAAACTGAGTGTCCAGGGGTGCAGACAGAGTTCCCCTGCACTTGGCTGTGCAGAAAACAATTCAGGCTTTCTCCTGAGGCAGCCACAGAACTGACCCTGAATTCAGCCCATCTCTGCAGTCCTTGTGAGGAGAAGGAAACTCTTGTCATTGTTGATATGGAGGGCAGAAAATATTTCCCTTCCTCCCCTTTATCTAATTGTTTGCTCGATTCTAATTAAAAGGCTTGAGAGCAGCTTGTTTCATGTGTGGAAAAGGAACACAACTTACAGCAGTGACACAGTTGTTCATAAATATGAAAGCTTTTACATTAAAGAACAAAAGAGTGGAAATACATTGCTAAATCTATGGGTGAGGTGTTGGGAGGAGTTGGGGCACCCATAGGTGAGATCTCTGTGTCCCTGCAGCTGTGCCAAGAACCAGATGTTTTATTGAAAAATGTGATGTTGGTGATTTTCTGCTCAGCCCCAGAGCCCTCACTGGTTTTCTGCACACCCCAAACCCCGTGGGCAGCAGTGGGACAGGAGGGATCCAGCTGTGTGGCTCTGGTTTGCTGTGGCAGATCCCAGAAATCTGGTTATTTCACACCAGAAATAACATGTGCAAAACCCCAAGGCCTTATTTCCCCTCTCCTCCCCCTTCAAATTGAAGCACAAATATGACAAGTGTTATGATGAAGGCTGAGCACCCCGAACATCTCTCCCCTTGCAGATTACTATGTAAATCAGCCACTTAATATCTCTGCCTGCTTGTGCTGTGCTGTGTGCAGGGCTGGGGACACGCTGGGTGACAGCCCTGGCCCCTGGTGGGTCACACCCTGCTGGGGGGCTGTGTGTGCTGTGACAGAGCTGTTCCCATGGCCGAGACAAATCTGCACAAACAAGTCACTTTTTAACAGTAACTTCTGTTTTTTTCCAGCACCTCTTGCCTGAAAAAGGAGATGCTTTTCCCACTGCCCTCACTCCACAAAGCTCGTGTTTGCCAGGTAAGAGGGATGGTGGTGGCTCTGGGTGGCTGCAGGGCTGGGGACAGGCTGGGTGTTGTCCCTGCCCTGCCTGAGCTCTCTGTGCACACTCCAGGTCTGGAGATGGAGAAGGAGGTAGGGTTTGATGGATGAGCAGAGTGAAATGCAGACTTATTGTGTGTTTCCTCTGGAGGCTGGTCTGGAGCAGGAGCTGTCAGGGTTGGGGTTGCAGCACCAGGGGCTCAGCTCTGGGGTGCTCCAGGCAGCTCCCATGGGGACAGAGGGGTCTGCAGCCCCTCCTCCCAGCAGGAAGCCACCTCGGGCTGCCCAGGCTGTCGAATGTCACACCTGGAATGACCACCTGACCCAGCTGCTCTGGGAGGTCCCTGGGTGACCACAGGGCTGGCAGTGCTTCTGATGCCATCCTGGCACAGCCGGCTGGGATCCAGCCTGTCCCCCTGCCTGGAATCCTGGCATTAACACACCCCAAATTTAACACCCCCCTCACCACTCTGCCCGAGCGAAGGCCGTTTGTTTCTGTTGGGTTTTAATCTCCTTTATTTTGCTGCTTATTCCGTGTGAAGATTGAGGCAGCAGCAGGACACACTGAGCTGCGCTGGGGTCATCACTGCAAAGCCGTGATGATGGAAATGGTTTTGGAGTAAAGACATTATTAATGAAGATGATAAGCAGGGAAGGTACACCACGCTCGTGTACCTGAGCTCGCCCGGCTTGTACTTGGCCAGCACATCCATCTAGTGCTTGTATTCATCCATTTCTTTAAATGCCTTCACGGGTGATGTCAGCCTGCCTGGCAGCTCTGTGCCGTTTGAAGGAACTCAAACAAATTAACTCCAAAAAGTTCACGTCTGAAATGATGCTGCTTCCCAGCTCCTGGCTCTGAGCAAGGGGGAAAGCACTCCTGGATGACCAGTGGCCCCAGGGGTCCTGAGAGAGTTGTTCTGGTGGTTTAGCTGTGATGGGATGGAGCTGAGCTCCTGCTGCCATCCCAGGGCACATGGCATGGCCTTGTGCCCACCGTGGGGCCAGGATTGCTGCTTGTCCAAGAGAAATGCAAATATGGGACAATCAGCCTCTGCAGCAGCAGAGTGGGATGTGATGAAATCCAATCAGTTAATAACCCTTCACAGCACTGGGAGACTTGCAGATGAACGTGCTTTTAAACAACTTTTTTTCCTCACCAGAATTACTCCCCTGTGTTTTTTTCTGAAAAAACCCTCATTTTGGCTTGTGCCTGGCATAAAGGGCCACTGGGTTCAGAGCCAGGGCAACTTGGCAGAGCTCTTCCACTGCATCCTCCTGCACCATTCTGGCCCCTGAAAAGGCACCTCTGTCCTTAGGGGTGACCCCTGAGCCTCCAGCTGCTGCAGGGTGTCCCTTGGGGTTCCCAGCTAGATCCCTGGGGTGTTTCCCCATGGAATCTGCTGAGGTGGGAATGAACTCTGCAGGAGCAGAAGGGCTCTGCAGACAGAGCTGATGAGCCCGAGGAAGAGGAGGCTGTGAGACCCGGATAGTAATCAAGGCTAATTTGTTGATTTGCCATCCGGAGTAATTTCTGACATTATTTCTTTCCCCCTTCCCGATTTTCTCGGGGAGGGGCAGCGCCAGCTCTCCATCCTCCGCCGAGCTCCGTCTGCCTGATTAGGGCTGTCGGGATGATTGATGTGTTCTTGCCGGGGAAGGTGAGTCCCTGCCTGTGACAGCTGGGCTGGCAGCCCGGCAGAGACAGGGCAGTTATCCCCTTTTCCAGTAGGACAGTGCTGGGCTCTGGCTCCAGGGCTCCTGCCAAGGTCACAGCCTCCAAAACGCCACTGTCCTCCCCAGATGGCACCTTCAACCCCTGGGCAAGGATGGAGGAGGAGGAAGGGGCATTTCCTGGGCAGGTGTGGTTTGTGTGGAGCTGCTGGATGTTCCCCTGCTGTACTGTGGAGCTGCGATGCTGCCGGGAGAAAATACCATAGACTGGGGAAAAAATCTCACTTAAGTCTTTGCAAAGCCATAGATAATGCACTGCGAGAGTGAACAACCAGGATGAAAAATAATTGCACTCCTATTTTTCTCCAGCTTTTCTTATCAACGACTTTATCACCTTTGGTTTTATTTTACACCTTATTTAGACTTTACTGTAATCCCAGCTATTTCACCATTGACACCTCCTTAATACCTTGTCTAACACCTCTGACACCTCTGGCTAATGCCCAGGCCCTGCTCCAGCGCAGAGCAGGAACTGAAAAGAGCTGAAATGGAGAGAGGGAAAAATTATTTACTACCCAGGCTCTGTGAATAATAACCTCAGAGGAGGAGGTGGGGACCAGTCCTCCCTGTGCAGCTGAACTTTGCTATCTGCCACATCCGTCTCCTCTGTGCTGAGTTTTCCCTTTCCCCTTCTCTCCGAGCCTAAAGACCATGGCTACATTACCTAGATTTAACTACCCATTACACAAACTATATCTCTAAAGTGAGGGATATGGCAGCTTTATTATAAGTTTATTACATGCTAATTCAAGCAAATAAATTTGCTCCAGCTGTGGAGCAAAGGAGATTAATAACCTCGAAGATCACTTCGCTGCTTTGATGAGTTTCTTGAACAGAGTGGAGTATATTTAGGAAGAGCAACTAGATTAGTCAAAAAACCCCTTTAATTATTAGTGACACTGTGCAAACTGCTTCCTACGAGTGGAATACCAACTACTTAACTCCCTGACCTTATTATTCAAATAAACACTCCTTATTATAGCGACATGACTTGCTCATCAACACATCAGATCAGCTGCCAGGGTGGGGGTCTGGGGGTCCCCGCTGTGCTGGCAGCCACCAGCTGGGCTCTGTGAGGGATATAACGACCCAAAAGGGTTTAAAGAGCTTCACCTGCCACACAATGAGCACAGAAATGGCTTTGCTGGAATGTTCTTGACACTTGCCCCTTTCCCTGCTCAAGGTACTGAGTTTCATTCTTCAGTTAATCTATGGTTTTCTGGAAGTGTGTAAATCTGGATGTTCTGAGCTGCTTCAGTGTTGCTGATGGTTTGATGTGTGGTTTGTAGAACAGCCTTGGAGGAGACTGTGGGGTTGTTCTTGCTGCTGGTGCTCTCACAGTGCTCATTGCCTTCATGTTTGATGGACATTGAGGAAATTCTGCATTTACTAGTTCATCTCCATTGGTGGAATGCTGGAGCTGCATGAGGATTTTTCTGCCCCTTTCACAGATAGAAAGCAAGACTAGAATGGCTCCCAGAAGTTGTTACAGATGTCATGAAAATGTATATGAGTAGAGTAGGTAAAATTTTTTTTAAAAAGTAGGTAATTGTCAGAGAGACTTCCCAGTGCAAGGAGTTTAACCCTGAAAGTTTTTCTGGGAGCAAAGAGCCATCCTGGGATGGTTCAGGATTCTGGAAGTGGTGGTTGGGAGTGGAGCAGCTCTGCAGCACTCATGGAACTGCGGGGAGCTCATGATCCCGCTGGGAAATCGCCAATCCCACCCGTTTGGGTGGCACTGGGCAGCGGGACAGGAGTGTTTGTGACCCTGTGTAGGGCTGGGAGACAGGAGGGATCAAAAAAGCACCTTCTGCCTCCTCCCAAGGGGAAGCATCCCCGGCACCTCGTGCTGTGCCCTCCAAGCGCCGCAGCTGCCCTTGAGGCTGATGGATGGAGGCTCCGGCGGAGCAGAGAGGACACGGAGCAGCGATCCGCAGCACGAGTAGCTTCCTTCACCCTCTCTGGTCCTGTTTTAACCGCAGGCCAGCCGGATTCGCTGGATGCTCAGGGGACTCGGAGCCCAGGGGTGTCTCTCTGTGGGTCCCCAGGGTCTGTCAGCTGTCCGGGGGGACAGTGTGGGCCCAACCGCTCTTGCAAAAGCAGCAAATCCAGAATATTCCCCTGCTCCTGTGCTTCCCGCTCCCCCAGCCCCTCTGCCTTCAAACAGTTTCTATTCTATGTAGAGCAAGCAAAAATGATGTGTTAAATACAGCCCGGGCTGAAGCTCTGAATCAAATCAATTCCTTTTTGATTCTCCAAGCTTTTGAATCCTCAGCCCTGCTGGAGGATTGTTAGCACAAGAATGGGGCTGAAGGAGCAATCCTTTCGCAGCGCTATTGACTCAATTATTTTGCCTCTTGATTTTCTATGAGCGGCCGCGCCGATATTCTGATTGCTAATGGCAGAGCTTTGTTCCTGCGGCTCCCGAGGCTCGGCTGGAGCAGCGGCGGCTCGGCTTGGGGCACCTCCACCTCCCCCGAGCTCCGGGTGGCATCGGCGCTCCGTGCATTGTGATGGATGCGCAGCGCGGCGCGCAGGGATGTGCGGAGCTCGGCGTTTCCCCGCGGGGATCCTCCGTTCCACCGGGCTCGGGGCTGCAGGAACCCTCTGTGCTCCTAGGCTCGGGGCTGCGGGGATGTTCCGCCGAGGGTTCCTGCCCGGGATGCGCCGTGACCTTGCCGTGTCCGCGCCGCTGCCATCGCCGCTCCTGCCGGATCGATGGGCCAGCGCGGCTCGGAGCGGGGAGCTTGTTGCATTTACACAGTGTCACGGCTATCAGTATTGACAGCTTGTCCTTCGGGCCGCCGTGTGCGGGTCAGTGATGCTCCAGCCCCGGGAGGTGATGCTGAGCGCTGCTCTGGGCGCTGCTCCCCTCCAGGTGTTCACCTCCCTGTAGCATCTCAGGAGGGTTTGGAGCCTACAGCCCAGCCGGGCTCACTTTTTCAGGATTAAAAAAGAGGAATTCCCCACCCATCAAAAGGTTGTGACAGGACAGATAGGAAGCACTTTGGATCTCTGGATGAAAGGGATTGAGAGGAACAAACTGCTGCCTTGCTTTGAAGAGGCAAAGCCCTGTGAGAATCCTGAGCATCTCTATTGGTGGCCCAAACGTGTTGGAGGCTTAGAGAAGGCAAAATCAGGAACTTTCTCCTGCTTTTTATTCTTGCTGATCTGTCACATCAGAGCCCGTGCTGGATGCTCTGTAGGTGCAGGAGATGGCAGATCCCTGCTGGGTGTCACCAAGTGCTGATTCTGTACCCAGAGACACTGCAAGTGCTGTTTTTGTCTCCGCGGCTGGTGTGAGCTGGGGTCACCCGGTTAATGCACGATTCAGTCTTCATTGGCTTTTTAACTAGTTTTTAATCAGTAATTATTAGCGGGCAGGAGCTGTGCGAGGGCTCCTCTCACCGCTGCCGGGGCGAGTGCCACTCCATGTGTCACAGCAATTAGCACCCAGTGGCAGCAGCAGGCTGCGGGCTGGACATTGTCACCAGGACCTCGGCTGGTCCCCAAGCGGCCAGGAATGCAGCACAGGGTGGGAATGTGCCCAAGTTTCAGCAGCCCTGACCCTGTCAGGCTTGTTAATGTCGGGATGGTCAAGCTGGGGACCTGGGCTTGCTGCCACCGTGGGATACAGTGGCTTTGAGGACCAGCATCGTCCATTCATACTGGAAAGAGACTTTAAATTCACAAGGATGTGCAGTGATAGGACAAGGGGAATGTCTTCAAGCTGAAGGAAGGCAGATTTAGGTTGGATATTGGAAAAAGTGAGGGTGGGGAGGCCCTGGCACAGGGTGCCCAGAGAAGCTGTGGCTGCCCCTGGATCCCTGGAAGTGTCCAAGGCCAGGCTGGACAGGGCTTGGAGCAGCCTGGGACAGTGGAAGGTGTCCCTGCCATGGCAGGGGTGGCACTGGATGGTTTTTAAGGCCCCTTTGAACCCAACCCCATCCATGATTCTGTGCGAAGCTTTGTTTGCCCTGCAGAGCAGGAATGAGGAGCAGTGGATGCAGCCAGCCTGGCCCGGGGGAGCTGCTCCGTGCTAATTCCAGCCGTTGCCGTGGAGGTAAATAGCAGGAATCAGCCTCTGCCTAATGCACAAACGGAGTCAAGTACCTGTGCCCTTTGCAAAGCGCTAATGAATTACAAGTGTCTCTCCTTACCCAGGCGCTGCCACCACCTCGTGACCAGCTGAAAGCTGCAGCCCTGCGCCCTCGACATTTGGAGGTGCTGGAATTGCTCATTTCTGATGGTATTTAATATAATTGAATGCAGAATGTAGAAAGGGATGGGTTTTTTTGGGGTGGGTTTCAGAGCTCTCAGGCTGGGTGGCATCTGGGCTGTGCCACCACAGGGATTGGTACCCAGTGGAACAAATGAGCTTAAACCCCTCTATTTTATTATTCTTTTTTAATTATGAGGCGGCCCTTGTAAATAGCCGTGAAAGGGAGTGCTTAAGCTCATAATTAATAAATGCTGGCTTGGTTTCTGCTGCTGAACTGCAGCCTCGAGATGTCTGACGGGGGATATGTGGCTCTGCCGAGGAGCAGAGGGTGCTCAAGTCCTCCAAGCAGTCTAATAAACATGGAATTTACTGCGAGCCTCTGGGACAGCCAGGACAGCTACCTGTGGGACAGGACTGGGGGGTGCTGGGGTGCAGGATGGGGAACTGGGGCACAGGATGGGATGTACCACAGGGATGCAGCAGCTCACCTGCCCCACCGGTGCCCAAAGACCCCCAAGGGGGTGACACTGCACAACCCCAGTGGCCCCAGCAGCCTCCTGCAGCTCATCGTTACAGCTCGGCTGTAAATGGTTATGACAGGAGGGTGAGGAAGTAAATCACATTTATCTCCCTTGTTTTCTTTATCGGGGCACTAATTTGACAGGGAAGGGAAATTTTTGCTTATTTTACAACTCCGATTTCGGCTGCAATTTGATTTCAGTAGCTGGGAGGCGAACACAAAATCTTATTTTTATTCCAGAGCTGGTATAAAAATTTACATTTTGACACCGACCCCCGCTCCCATTCCAGTGCTGCTACAGCGGGCCCGCGGGCTTTGCACAAAACACATCACCCACATATAATACACTCATAATTCACTAATGTTTGCTGAATGACAGGGTTAAGTGGCTGCTATTCCCGGCCTCCCACCACACTAATGTACTCCAGACCCGTGCTCCTTTTCTTCTGGATTGCAGTCAAATCGTTTCCTGCAGCCCTCGCAGTGGAAGCTCCTTCCACCCCGAATAAACATGACTTCCGAAATTATTTTCATTTGTTTTTCTAATCTAATTTTCCCCTCGGTGCTCCACTAATCATCAATCCCATTAAGGGCTTGATGTGTTGACTGCTTTCCAGAGAGCTGTGCTGCATCCTGCTGAGCGCTGACCTTCACCAGCAGCATCCAGCTGAGACCCCCAGCGCTGCCCCCCGGGACCCCCAGCTCTGCTGGACCCAGAGGGGATGGATGCCTCTGGAAGGGGAAGGTTTGTTGATGCTGCTGGGCTGGAGCATCCCCTCCATCCCTGCCCACTCCCACAGCCTGATCTCCCCAGGAAAGCAACCTGTGTCATCCAGGCTGGAATAATGTGAGTATTTAAACCTAAGGGAGGGTTGGGGAAAGCTGGCTCAGCTCCAGCCAAGAGCCACAGGGAAACAGCCTCTGGTGGAATATCTGAGCTGAGACAGGGTGTGAAGCCAGAGTGTCACTGCAATGAGGAAAATGCACAGCAAGGGTGTGGGGGACTGGGAATTTATCCAGCGGGATTGGGAACACATGGCCACCCACAGCCCATCCTGGGAACAAGGGCAGGGATGGGAGCAGGAGGGGTGAGAGGGCAATGAGTTTTGGGGTGATGGGGCTGATCTCACCCCTCAGGAATAAATTCCCACCCTCCTCCAATGAAAGGGACTCCACGGATCTGTTCAAAACAGTTTATTGTATTTTTTCGTCAGACAAACACATTGATTTCTGGACCACAGTAGAGGATGGAAACCTTTCACAAACTTATTTATTTGAAAATACAAATATAAAATTATACTTTCCACATCTGTGATGTGAGAGACCCCCATCCACATAGTATTTTACAACAGGGCTTCAGAAAGCCATACACAGAGACCTGAAAGATGCTTGATATATATAGATACATATATATATGTATATATATAAAAAAAAAGTCACTACCAAAGTTCTCATCAGTTCATACTAAAGTATAAAAGGAAGGGCTAGGCCTGCCACTGTGCCATAGTTTATTTAGGTACATTTATGACCACCTGAAATGCTCACTTGCATCCTAGTACTGATGGGAGTTCAGACCTCGTACGACAGAGAATGACGGGGGGTTTGCTACCTACGACAGCCACAGGCAGACAGCCCAGCTGGGCTGCCCTGCTCTCCACACAACACAGTCGGACTGCTGGGGGGCCGACAACCGACCACGAGGATTTGCTTTCTCAAACTACTTTTTTTATTTTTTATTATTATTAGTAGTATTTATTATTTTTTTTTGTTTTTTTGGTAATTTTATTACAGTATTAAAGTATTGCTTTAGCTTACAGAATCTCCTCACGTAGTGTTCTCACGGCAGAGGGGTCGACTGGATTCTGTACGTAGGAAACTCTACAGTGTCTGTGTGCAGATCGGGATCTGCCGGTGTGTCTTCGATGCATCCTGTCTCTTCACCCTAACTAACCTCACTTCTCCCTCTCTCTGAACCATTTAGCTTTAAAAAAACAAACCAAACCACTAAAAAAAAGAATTCAGAAGATTCCACCCGAGAGACATCGCCATGGCATAAAAGACAGCTATGAGTTAGTGTTGGTTTTTTTGTTTTTTTGTAAACAGTTTCATATGCAATATCATACAGAACCATGGCTGGCCTTCAGTAAAAATGTAGTAAACTATATTGCTTTATTATTGATTATGTTGCATTGAGTGAATGGCAGAAACGAAACAGGAAGGGACGTGTGGCTGGAGTCACTAGCCCTCATTCACACTACGGATGAAAGCAGCATCCTAGGCTGCCGAGCAGGGAAGAAAAGAAATCCCAACACCTTTCAGGTCATTATCACCCACAATTACCCAATGGTTTAACTAAGCCTAGCAAGATGTGTGACATTCACCAGCAGACGCTGCTGTACAATGGAAAAAAAATCAACTTACAGCGAAGAGAGCCATGCTACCTTAAAGTCCAAGCTACAAATTCAACTCAAAATGAACGTTTATGAAGTATAAGAAGAAATAAAAACCCCAAAGGACAGATCAGGCTTCGCTTTAATCAAGCCGATCACAAAGGACTTGGATTATCTGAAGGGGGAAGAGTCCCCGAGCTCTTGTGGCTCCTCAGAAATGTCCCTGGTGTTTGGGACACAGCCTGTCCCACTCTGGGGTGGCCCTGCCAGTGCTCTGCGTGCCCAGCGTGGTGGGAATCCCTCGTTTTGGTCACCCCGGGGTAGCAGCTCTGTGCGAGAGATTTGGGAAGCAAAGGGCACTGTCCCTCCGAGTGAGGGATGGCTGTGACCTCTCTGTCCCTGCAGCGTCCAAGGCCAGGCTGGACAGGGCTTGGAGCCACCTGGGACAGTGGGAGGTGTCCCTGCCATGGCAGGGTGGAACTGGATGGCCTTTAGGGTCTCTTCCAACCCAAACCAGTCCATGATTCCATGATCCTTCGCTCGCTGCGCTTGAGTAAAACAAAGGTGGAGCTGAACCTTTGTGCTGAAAAATTTACAAAAGACCCCCAAACAAATGAAGAAAATGAAAAAAAAAATCCTTCAAAATGGATTTCTAGATGAGTGGGGGACTAACGTGAACCTTAGTCTAGGTAGCCACATCAAAACATCTTGGATTCCACGACATTTGTGCTATGGGCCACTGGGACTTCTCAAAAGGTATATAAACATCTAAAACATATTCACACAGATTAGCAATTTCTTCTGAGCATTCTTAAAAAAATATGTTTTTTTTTTCTCTTAGTAAAATCGTTTTAATATACCATGCCTCCCTCTTTTAAAAAATAAATTAAAAAAATCCAGTTTTGCATATCTAGCATTAGCATTTAAGGTAGTATGGCACATCCCCTTTCCAAAGTCAAGGGTGGGGATCTACAAATGCCTTAAGAGTTTGCCAGCATTTTTAACATTGTGAGACCTTTGGTTAGTTGAAACCGCATCAGATCAGCAAAAGAAAAAATAATAAACGAGAGAAAAAAAAAGCACAGAAAGAAAAAAGAAGAGAAAAAAACAAAAAAAGGAAAACCTTCCCAAAATTATTAGCATTTTTTTTTTCTTAAATAAGAGAAAGTTCTATCCTTACTGGTCCTAAATCTGAATAACTACATCTAAATTTTTAACCTTAATTACGATACACCTACCAATATGTACTAGAAGAGGAAGAGAGAAAGAGGGGGGAAAAATTCACTACACTACCATCAGGACAGCACTCTTACAAGATAAGCCATTTTATACACTATTAACATCAACAATGATCAACAAAGAATATTCTATGAGGTGACAGGGAATGGAGAGGAAAACCAACTGGTAGTACAGTACATCATCAACATTGACAAAATAGCAATAAAAAATTCCCTGACGGCACATTGAATCGCAGGGAATTTGGTTCGTCTTTTTTTTTTTTTTTTTACCTTTTTATTTTTTAAAGAATTCGGTTTTATTTCATTTATTACTTGATCAAGTCTCAATATTTAAAAAGCGTCCAGCATTTTGCTTAAACCTGGTTGTTCTGAAATAAGAAAAAAACCTAAAATATTACATAAAAAGCATGATTTTTTTTTAAAAACAAGAAAAACAAGGTTTTCTCCTTTCGGTTAGCAGTATGGTGCCTTGTTTTGTTAAAGATGCCTTGCTCTACCTTGTCTATTGAATGTCTACATTAGTCTACTTGTTAGTAAAATTTACAAAAATAGGAGTGCAGCAGCTCTTTTTAACAAATGTCGCATTCAGTGTCTTATACTGGCTGTACCTAAAGTACCAAATTTATAAACGTAACAATTTAAAAAAATATTAATAAAACTTGTCAATATTACGTTAAAAAAAGAAGAAATATATCCACACTACAGTATGTTCTTAATGCCACCTACCATGTTGTACTTCTAGTTTGCTGTTGCAGGCCTATTTACCAATATTAAAAAATTAAATTAAAAAATATCCTTCATAAGTTTCCTCCCCCAACAGAGGACCATATATATAACAGCCAAATATTAAACATGTGCAAATAGGAAACTGTCAGTTTTTCCCCTACCAGTCACAGTGCAATGATGTTTTATACTTTATTTCTTTTAAATTCTGTTTACAACTACAATAAATTAAAATCTTCCGTTGCTTCTAGGGTGAAACTTGTAGCACTGAGGTATTCCCAAAAAAAAAAAAAAAAAAAAGAAATCAAAACCAACCAAAGTTGCTTTCTAATTTGTTAATACAGAAAGTGATGGATAATAAAGGAAACCATGCAAGCTGGATGCTGCTCTGGGGTGCCCAGAGCAGCTGAAATGACTGGACAGCAAGTTGATCTAGTTTAAAACAATGACCAAAAAAAAACCAACCAAAAAAAGAACCAAAATAAAGGTGTGCTTTGAACCGTAAATGCGTTAAGTAGGAAAAATCGTAGCTTCTTGATCAGTTTTGGGAAAAGCAGGCTTTTAAATTAAAATAAAAATACCACTAGACTGTTCCTTTGTAAGCTGTGCACGTCTGAGAGCGAAGCTGCTGGTAAGAACTGGGCGAGCTGGGAGGATCCCAGAGCATCACAACCCCGGCCAGCTCCGGCAGTCGCTCCGAAAGGCTACAACTTCCTTGTCTTTTTTCATCCATTTCCATAGAGAAACTGCCTTAGGCTGACTCCATCACAAAAATAGGTTTGTATTTCTCTTTCTTAATAGTTTCTATGTAGTTAATGGAATTGTATTTACAGCATTTTATTTTTTTTTCTTTTTTTTTTTCAGAATTCACAATTTCAAAAAACCTTTATATCACCTCTTTCAACAAAAAAAAGCACTTATATAGAAAAAGGACGCGCAAAAAGTTTGTCGCCCTCGCCTTATTGCCGAAAATAGAGAGAATTAGAGTAACCAAGACGCCACAAAGGAAAAGAAGGGCCAGAGAACCTGTTGCTCCCCCCTCCCCGTGCCCTGCCAGCCCCCCGTGCTGCACCCACCGCCGGCTCTGCTCCCCCTGCCACCGAGCCGGACCGGCGGCCGAGGCTCCTGTCACCATCTCAGCATCCTTTAAGCAACAACAACTACGTAAAACAGAAGGGAGGAGGAGGAGGAGGAGGGGAGGTGGGAAAGAAAAGCAAAAGAAACCCCTTAATATAACAGTTACACTATGGTTAGGCTCTCGCTACATACACAAAGAATTCTGACTACGTGGCTACGAGACTATGTCAAAAACGCTACGAAAAAATGTGGGTTTGGAGAGGTTTAAAAAGGGGAGGGGGGAACCCATCGAGAAAATAAAACGAACAAGAAATGGGTTTTATATACATACTTTTAAAAGCTGTTGTTTTTATAGTACAGCAGATTCATGAGATGATGAGAGAGATTTTAAACAACCCAAGTCCTTCGAGTGCCACCTCCAGTTTGCGTTGGCGGTGATGATGATGATGATGATGATGTAGTGCTCAAAGTCTGATGAGATCACCCAACCGTGGGCCCCTTCAGAAACTTCGCCCCGTCTTGCCCGGACATCCAGAGAGACTCTGCGTGGGGAGAAGGTGGACACGGAGTGGGAGAGGGACAGTTAATTGAGGTAGGTTAGGATTTTTAACCAAACAAACCCTAAATGTTTGCAAACACTTTGCAGCCACAGCCTGCTCTGATCCACGAGGGACCAGCTGGAATGCTGAGGTGTTCCCAGGACAGCCCCCGTGGGAGAGGGGATCTCCTTATTCCCTGCTCTCATCTCCAGCTCCATCCCAGCTAAGCCTGGACTGGGGGCAGGCTGGGCTGGTTTAGGAACACTAAAATGCGACTTGATATATGGCCAGGACAAAAACTGCTCCTCAGGCATCTGTTACGGCAGGAATTTACATGGCTTGGGTAAAGTGAGTTTTCTCTGAAGTACTTTGAAGGTGACAAGCTTTACCTGGGCACATTATTTATTCTGTAACAGAGCTTCAGCCTCCAATGCTTCGTCCCTGCCCGTGCTTAAAGCTGAGATATATTGGATAAAAGAAGTATAAATATTTTGGGCACTGGTTCTGCAGGCAGCCCTGCTAGGCTAGGATGCTCCCTGGTCACGGCTTTGGGCTGACCTCCAAAACCTATCCCCAAATAGCCATGCAAGTTCGGGGTGAGGTGCCACCAGCACCCTGCAGGGATGTGGGAACTGATCCTTGCCCCAAGAACCTGCAGCTCAGCCCAATCCTGCCCTGGGAATGCCAGGACAGCCAGCACATGATATTTGGCACAGCCCGGAGCAGCCGCTGCTGCAAGAATTTCCAACTCGCTGTTCCTTGAGGAATTAATAATAAGGCTCATTTCCTCCTCTCAAAATCTATTTTAATTAGTAATGAGCAACATTAAAAGCACTTTGTTTTGAAGTCGTTAATGGTTTGAGTCGCGGCGCTGGCCAGCAGCCGATGGAAGTGCGGAGTGATTAGAGCCCATCAATCTGGCAGGGCTGCCGTCACCGCGCGTTATTAGCCTGAGTTATGATGTTCTGCTGGGGCTCCAGCTGGCCTGGGTACCACCTCACCATTCCAAGGGCTGACGGCCCAGGAAACGTGAAGGATTCTGACAAATTGATCGGCGAACAGACACCGATACGTGCGAGTAATAGCTGGGATTAAGCAAGAGCGCTTATGGCACTTTTTTTCTTTCCCATAAAAAACACTCCTTGGTGGAGCAAATCAATTGACAGAACAATTTCAGGTAATCTTGGGGGTGTGTGTGGAGATGGAGAGTAAATAGAAACCCCCTTTATCCACTAGTGTTTAGGTATAAATCTATTTTTATGTCGCTTAAAGCCTCCGAACATTTTCCACAGTTCCCAGCCCCTTGACTAACTTTAATTCTAATTCCACAGACTGATTTTTAAACATAAATGATGTGACATTGATCGTGTAGTGCAGGGCAAGAGGCAGGGAAATAAAATCTGTGGTATCCATTCTACCTGCCTGTCTGGGCTCGGAGCTCTGGAGGTAAACCCATGCCATTTAATTGGGATAACTTCTGTTTTTTATTGCATTTTCTAATCTATTCCATTCCGAGTGTTAAGAATATTTGTTTGCAAAGACGAATATGCCAAAGGCCAAATAATAATAAAAAATAAAAATTAAACATTTAATTAACTCGAGCTTAGTTCAAAGGGTAGGAAACTGGCAGCGATCCAGGGCTGCGGTGCTCAGGTAATGTCTTTAATTTAATTTGCTCAGGTTTAATTTTTTTTTAATCTTGATAATTGCTCTATGGTTACAAGTTACAATGTTATCTTTTAGCTGTAATATTTGGTACAGCACTTAATTAAGAATGATGGTTTCTCAGTAATAAAGCAGTGGGGCTCAGCTATTTTTAAACCAGTGCCTTGGGAGCAGATCTCTGATCCCAATGGGATTCTGGCTGCTGGCACTGGGGGTGATTCCCCACAGTTTTCTGGGTTTTCTGCCTCTTCAAATTATCGCATAAGGCATCATGAAGATGGAAAAGTGACTTTTGGGGGCTTAGCTTTGGATCTGTCTTCCAGTTTCCAACCCATGAGGTTGATTTGAGTAACACAAATCACAGAAAGGAATGATTAAAGGCCAAGGAAAGACGAAATGAAGATAAAAAATTGTTCACTTAAAGTAAATATAGGGGAGATGGCAGTTCAGCACAAAGTACAAATGGGATATACTGTAATACCTCCAAGTGAGATGGCAACCAACCATGTGTAACGTTTCAATGGTATCCATTTGTAAAAGCCGTTGCAATCAAAGGTCCCTAAAATTGTACAATTGTTAAGTTCATCAGTGCTCTATACATGGGAACAGCTGATTATTAATTTTGCCAAGAAATTATCAAAGGACTTGAGAGACTGTGTTGCCAGCATGAATAGGGATTTCCAAGAGCTGCTCTGGTCACCAGATGTGCTCAACCCTATGGTCACCTTTCCAAGACCATCATCTTTTCATTCCCCCAGGTGCAAAAATAAGCTTTGGGGTTTTCCCTTCTTTGTTTTTAAACCAGGGTTAGTAAATGGAGAGTGTTAAATCAATATATATGTAAAAAAAAGCTATGGGATTCTTCGCAGTTATTGGGGGAATTAAGAGGCTGCCAATCTGCAAGTCAATTATAAATTGGTTCTTTGGGAAGTGTTAGTGCAGACAAATCTGGATAGCCAGGCTTGGACCTGGTGTTCTATCGCTTGAAAAATCAGGATATTGCTGAGGCCAAAGTGCCCAGGTTTTCAAGCACAAACAGGGTCCTTTTCTTTAGGTGAAACATAAGGAAGTAAGAGGTGTTGTAAGTGGTGAGAGGTGGCAGTATGAACTGATGTAGCTCCTCGCAGAGCAGTAATATTCCAAGTTTGGCACTAGAATTGATCCACAGGGATTGTCAAGTCCATGGTGTGACCACGGGAGGAGCAGGCCAGGGATGGGAATTGAGCACAGGGGCACAAGGAGAGGCAGCAGGCTTGTTTGACATTTTGGGTACCAGCTGCAGTAAAAACAACAGTTCCAGGAACTTTGTCTGCACTACACTCCTGCTCCCCCCTGTCCAATTCCATCAGGGAGTGAAGTTCTCCTCTCAGTCTGAGGGACCTTCGGGGGAACCTCTGCACTTCCTCATCATCCAAGAGGAAAGAAACAGCTCCTGATTGTACTCCAACAGGGCAGGAGCCTCGGCTGCAGCCTGTGCTGGGGGTGCCAGCGGGGCGCAGGCCAGCCCCATTCATGCTCACACACAGGTGACACAGCCACGTGCAGCCTTGTTAAGCCAATCTGTGCCCTCATTAGTGCCATCGCAGACCCAACGCGGCGTTAGGAGGTGACCTGGTGACCCCACAGCCCAGCGCCAGCCACTCGCTCAACCTGCAGCTTCCAGGGACTGCCAGCCATGCCAGCAGCGGCTGGGGGTGACCCCGAGGGTCAGCAAACGGGACAAGAGGAGCAGGACACGGCTGTCCCCTTGCCAGGGTCCCACCAGCAAATAATTGAGGTAATTTTGTTTGTTCAGGTGGGAGCAGGGACTACTGCCCTGTCTGACAAATGGTGCATTAGCCAGGAGGGGTAGCTGGGCTGATGTAAAGCCCTTTTGGGTAAGCAGGGATTTAAATGCCATATTCATTAAATACTCCCCTTTGAGACGTGCCAGGTCTGGCTGCAGAAGGCTCCAGACAAGGGAGCTTCAGGTTGGATATCAGGAAAAAATTTCTTCACCAGAAGGGTGAATAATCTTTGGAACGAACCGCTCAGGGCAGCAGGGGAGTCACCATCCCTGGAAAGGTGGCAATTTGTGACAGGGCCTGGCTGACGAGGTGGTAACCAGTCAAAGGCTGGCCCTGATGATTGTGGAGGTGTTTTCCAACCCCAATGACCCCACAATTCCTGACTCCATGACTCCAGAGCGGTGTGCTGGGCGTTGCTCACAGGTCACAGGAGCGAGAGGCTGCGCTGGCCATCGGGTCACCCCATCCCACCCCACGCTGTCCCCCCAGCACCCAGCCCGACCCCAGCGGTACTTACGGCGATGCCGTGGCCGAAGCCCGAGCCCGGCTGCGGGCTGGCAGCACTTATGTAGTTACCCACGCCGGAGTCCTGGCTGGCCGTGCCGTAGAGATCCGCGACGGGCCCGGGGCTGTTGGCGCCGGGGGAAGCCGCCGGGCCGCGCTGGGTTGGAGCCTGCCGGGGAAGCGGGTGCGCCAAAATTCGGTTGAGCACTGTAGCTATTCAAGACTGGTGTGCAGAGAATAAAGCTGGGTATGAGGCCAGACGCCGGGCATGCACCGGTATTACAAAGCCAAACACCAGAATAAACAGCCTAGGCCCAATTCTAACACTTAACCAAGGCCATGCGAGAGGAGAGCAAGTACTGGAGAAGAGTCAGCCCGGACTACTACGAAGCTTAGAGCTCCAAAAATATATATATGGATATATATTAAAAAAAAAAAAGAACGATCATTCAACACACTACTGCAACCAGAGACTGGAGGTGCTCATTTTCACCAAATTATCACAAAATATAATAGGTATTTTTCAACATCTGACTTGATGCTCATGCAGTAGTAACAAGTTGTCTAGGTCTGGGCACGCCGAGACAGCATTCACATCCCATGCAAACTACAAAGGAACTAGTTTGAGACTACACATTGTGGTAATATTGATATTAAAATGTTGACAGCAAATAACTTGAATGACGTCTAGGAAAATAGGTTTTTGGATCCATTTGATACTTTTGGAAAAAACC
Source organism: Entomyzon cyanotis (assembly GCA_024500445.1). Taxonomy (NCBI): domain Eukaryota; kingdom Metazoa; phylum Chordata; class Aves; order Passeriformes; family Meliphagidae; genus Entomyzon; species Entomyzon cyanotis. The sequence goes on from JAKEPQ010000673.1 coordinate 4,814,803, forward strand.
CGCCCTTTTAGATCAATAAGCTGTAGAAATAGTTCAATAGCCGATTTTTTTTTTCTTTAAATGATATGGAATGGAACAGTTTGGATTTTTTTCTTTTAAATATGACCAAGGAGAGTGTTGTTTTATTTAGTTTGTTTTCCTTTTGATTTGGAGAGCGAAGACCTACCTTCGTCTCCAAAACCATGCTTGGGACATCAACCAAAATTAAACAAATAAATAAAGATCAAAAGCAAAAAGAATTCCAGAGGGTGGATGACAACTCACCTCCTAATGTGGAAGTAAAAGAAAATTTAATTTTTTTCCTCCCTTAATTTTTTTTTTTTTGAGAAAGAAAAACAATGTAAATAAGAATGATACTAAAGAAGAAATTTAGATATTAAAGCATGTTAGATGATCAGGCTTCTGGCATTTCTCACGGCTGCTCTTGGATGTAGAATTTATGAGGAAGAAGTTTCAATGTGAAAGAAAAGTCAGCGGACTGGGAGGAGCTGGATGGAGATGGCTGTGGGAAGCTGGAGCTACACCTGGGTGGTACCTGCAAGGTCCCTGGGGAGCACAGGGAGCCTGGTGTGCCCAGAGCCACTGGTGCCTCCCCAGGACACGATGGCCAGTTGGACACAATGGCCAGTTGGACACTGCCTGCCCCAGACCCCCCTGGACACAACCCCATCACCTCCATCGCCAGCCTTCCACGCTGCCCCAAGCCTGCTCCAGCCTTCTCCTCTGGCTGCAACTTCCCACACTCTTCATTAAACACTAGAATGGGGTATGAAGTCTGGTGGCCTGGAGTGACCCTTGCCAGCAGGTCAGAGTCGCATGGACTGACCGCAGGGTTCTGCGGGTGACCAGCCTGGAGCCAGCCCTGTGCTCTCACCAAGGCTCTGGCAGCGCCAAAGTGCTGTGGTGGGAGCAGTCTGGACCTCTCCTCCCTATCATCCCCTGCCCAAAGGGTCCCAGCTCTCAAAAGAATGAATGAACTGGTCAAGCAAAGTGCTCCTGGCAGCTGGTGGCTCTGTGGTGCCAGGGAAGTCAATTTTTGACAATAAATGATTCACCACAGCTCTGAAGCAGTAGCAGGGGAGGGTAAGTAGGACATCTAAGCTAGCAAGTTAAAAGAAATAAGGCATGAGAGAGTAAACAGATTTTGGACTTCGCTGGCAAACAAAGAGCCTTTTTTATTATTAAAGATTAAATGTCAAGATAACATTTGGCCTTCTCACTCGTGAAGAAAAATATCCAGCTGAGATGTTCCAAAGCCCTTTATTACTAGAAGCCAGCACTTTTCCCCTCTTTTCTTCCCTTTGGTTCAATAAAATGGATGTGAATTTTCCTGCCAAGTCACACAGAAAACCCAGTTGGCTGCTCTGAGCGACAGTGGCAGGGGGACAGGGCACGGCCAGGGGCATCCTGTCAGTAAAATACTCCTGCAAACCCCACAGCAGAGCCAGAAACCTCGGGAACAACAAACTGAGGAGCCAGAGAGACACTCTGTCCCCCCCACCCCACATCCCAACCAGGCCACTCTCATTTGCATCTCGTAAGACTGGAAGTAAGGCTTTCACACCTGCAGAAGAGCTGGCAATGGGTTATTCAGGTAGGGAATGAAAAAACAATTTTTCATCTACTGACCATGGGTTCAATACTCCACACTGCTCACAGGAGGGAAAATGGGCATGCTAAGGGCTGCTCCACTGCCTGGGAAGTGCTGTGGGGGAGGCTGGGATGCCCTGGCACCTCTCCATTTGGTGTCTGAAAACCTCTACAGAACGAGCTGGAAGCTTTTCCAGAGCCAACGCTTTGCTCCAGACCCAATAAATGTTCCATAATTAGCAGGAGGCTCAGCAGCCTCAGAAAGCAATATTTTAACGATTTGCTCAGCCATGGTTAGTTGCTAAGTATTTGTCTTTTTCCAGGAGCTCAGGTGAGCTCACCTGGAGCCAGAGGCACCTTTACCATCACAACAGCAAAGGGACCCTGAACAACTTCCCCAACACGCAAATCCTGATGTGTTCTGGCAAGAACTACCTGGAAACAAGTTTGTTTTACACAAACCAGGAATACCCGGAGACTTAAAGGAAGAAGGAAAAATGCCCGCAATCCTCTAGACTACTACATCAGTAAGAAAAATTAGTACTTTTTGAAAACGTGTTGTTATGACAGAACTCCTGATGTTGAAGGTGACAGAAATTGTCCAAGCTGCTGTGAACTGTGGGAATTGCAGAGCACTGACATTAATTCCGTGCAGGCTGGAAGGAACTGGAGACTTTCCCCCAACCACCAATGCCCCATGGCAAGAACAGGACCAGGATTCAGGGCAGATGTTTGGAAGCTGCTGCTGACAAACTGTCAGGGACTCCCACGGAGGGGAGGGAAGCATTGATTGTGTCCTGATGCCAGACCAGGAGCAAAGCCTGACCCACTGCCTGCTCCCAGCAGAGGCACTGCCTGAGTTGACCACGACTCCCCTAACTCTGGATCCACCAGACTGATTCAGCACTGCCTAGGGGTTGGCAGGGCCATCCTCTCCCCTTCCAGCACTCAGGAAGTCCTGGTGGCAAAGGACCCATTTCAGCTCCCATTTCCCAACCAATTGTACAGGAAACCATCCTGCACCAGGTGACTTCACAGCTGAGACTGTGCCTAAGTGCCTCCAGCTCAAAGGCTTCCTCTATGCAAAATCTGCAATCCCAAGTGTCCCCAGGAAGCCCTGTGATAGATCAAGGTCAGGAGAGATGTGGAAAAGATTAGATGTGCCTGTAAGTCACAGCCAACCACCTTTTATCTTCAGCCCCAGTGATCCTCCATCCTCTGGGCTACAGAAGCTCCTGTGCTGATGGAGATCAAGGGACAGCAGTTGGGAGCTCTGGCAGTGGTGGGAACAGGGCAGGTTAATGCTTTGCTTGCTTCACTTTGAATTTGCTGTGTTTTTTCTTATGGAAAAGACTCTGAGCCTGTGAATTTTGATCAGCAGGTGAAGGTTTGCCTGCAGGCCAGAGGGACAGGCTTTGGGGAGCCTCAGGCTTACTCTGCCCAGCATCACAGTGGCTTGGGGAGCACTGAAAAGCAGTGAGGGAAAGCGAGGTGGGACACAGGATGCTATAAAAAATGTGGGTTCATAAAGCAGCCCCAGAACAAGGTCTTTTTATTCCAAATGTTGGTGCTGGTGGAGTTGGGAGCTGCTGTGCAGGGCTGGCACAGCAAGAGCTGGACCTCTTCAGGCAGCGAGGCTGCTTTATTACCAACCCATCCTTGAGCAGAGCGCCCTTATCCCCATTTAACATGCGTGTGAGATGCTTCTCCACATTCAGCCAAGTGATTTGTGTCAAGGAGCCAAGAGCTGGAACCAGAACCAGCCTGGCAGCCCAGGCTGAGGCAGGGGCAGGAGGCTCTGGGCTGAGAGCAGGGATGTGCATCCAGAGCCTCCTCTTGCAAACTGCTATGCTCACACAGACCCTGCTAGCACGTTAATCCGTGTTCAACAAGAAAGGTCATCGCTCAAAGATAAACTCTCCCTCGATGAACTCCTGAGAAATTTCTACGTCAGGATTCCTGCTGACATTTGCCTTACGAGCAGCGTTACACTAACGAGGAGCTGAACACTGGAGAGCGTGGCTGGGCAAAGCACAACAAGCTAGATGCTGGAATCCCACCCAGATAAACTCAATTCAGCCATGAATGATGAAGGGAAAGAGGGAGGGAAAAGGAGAAGAAACATGAGGATTTTGACATTACTGTCCTACAAGGGGAACTAACACGGGACTGGGCTGACAGTCCTTAGGGACTAGTAAATGAGACCTGATGACAAAAAAACCACTTAGGCACCACTAAAATACATTGTATTTGAAAGGAAACAAACCAGGGGCAATATGGACAGAGGACTAAGACAGACACTGCATGGAAATCATTGTTCCCTGCCCACAGCCCACATGGAGCCTTGGTGACACCTTTCCCTCTCCTTCAGCATCAAAACCCAAAGACTTAAACACCACTGTGGGGGACTCATAACAAATACGAATATTTCAAAAGTTAAAAAAAACCAAACAGGTGAGGAACAGTGCAGAATGTGATTGGAGAAATGTGTGTCTGCCTTCCTTGCCACTGTGCACTGGAGAGGAAATCCTCATGTGGGAAAGAAACCACCACGACTCACTGGATTTCCTCTTTGAGCAGAGGCAGGATATTCCTTGTCCCTGGGCAGCCATGCATGCGGGTGAGCAGCTCTGCAGGGACAGGGGAGCTTGGCAGTGTGGGGTTAAAGTCAGACTCACTGATTTTACAGGTCTTTTCCAACATCAATGATTGCATGATTCTATGATTCTTACCAGAAATTCATTTTTCATCTCCTGTCAAGCATATCCTACAACCAGAGCTGGTCATCTCCAGCCCTTCTCTCCTCCAAGACCCTCCTTGCTCCTGCCTTGTCCCACTGCCCCCAGGGTGGATTCCTGTACAAACAGGTTTCTTCACCACTTGTTGATCCAGCGCTCTAATTTCTGGATGACTCTCTCATCTGCCATAAACAGCCACGCACAATTTGGCAGGCATTTCTACCATCAATGTTTATGATAATAACTAAACGTGCTTGAAAGCAGCAGGAAATTTTCAATATAACTATCATTAAGACAAAATGCTTTAAATCAAAGCCATTACCCACCACCAAGACTCAAAGCTCACAAGATTAGTCTGTTTTTCTATCTTTATGAAAAATTCATAGAACATGCTGCAAACATCGTCTTCCAGCTTGAAGGAGTAAATGATACAATAACATTAAATGCTGACAGGGAAGGGAGAAGGCAAGGCACTGGGCAGGGCACTCAGCAGCCCAGCTGGGACAGGGCACTGCCCCACAGCCTGGTGGCACTGAATTTCAAAGCCAGGTTGGAGCAACCTGGTCTAGTGGAAGGTGTCCCTGCCCATGACATGGGGTTGGACTAGATGGTCTTTAAGGTCCCTTCCAACCCAACCCGTTCTAGGATTCTATGAATCTATGAATTTGAGTCACTTGGGTTCGTTTACTGCTGGATTTTAGGAGAAGACTGTCACAGAAGGAATATCACCTGCTCCCAAGCACTGCAGCCTGCTGTGCTGCCTCTGCAACCACCCAAGCACAACCGCCGCAGAGGACACAGAGCAGAGCCACAGTGAGTGCTGTGGGGACAATCACACCTTCCTTGGGGACCCTGAGTGTCCCCGAGCGTGGCACTAACGGCCACACTGTCGCATGCATGACTAACAGACCAGCACTCACGGCGTGACGCTGATACTTTAAATAACCAGCACAACTTCAGCCCTGCATGCAAATCTTACATCATTAGTGCTTAGAGCCTTATAAATATAATTAGCAGCACTGCACCCATGTTGCAGATCGCTTGGCCAGAGCTAATTCTTTGTGCAGTCAGGGCTGAAGTTAATGGGAGTTTGTACCTTGCTTTTCAGAGCTGCTAACAACCAGAATGTCATTTACCCGGGACTGGATGTACAAATTAATGCCAGTCTGAAATAAGACATCGGTGCTCCTGGTTCTCAGTGGCCTATTCAGGCTGCAAGAGTGCACTGCCACAGCACTGAGAAATAAAAGCTCATATTCAGACTTTTTTTTCTATACCAATCACCTCACAGAGCTCCAAACCCCTTCCTTTGTGGTCAGGTTGAGCCACTGGAAGCATTGCTTCCCTGTGTCTGAGCTTTTACAGAGCATTGTTTCTGTCGGAGGCAGCATGTGGCACACCTCGAACTCGGATCAATGCTCCAGCTCACAAACGTCTCAGAAATAATGAGCTGGAAACACACAGATATTCTGGAGAATAACAAGGTACAAAACAGCTCCCAACTCGCTGAAAGAAGAAGTGGGAGACAAACCAGAAAAACAAATAACGCTGGCGTCACGATGAGAGGTGCCATGTTGTACATCTCTCACGGGGACCTGCATCCCTCTGCTTCTGCTCTTCCCAAGAACACTTGAAAAGCAAACTCTCATCTCTAAGAACCCTGTGGCAGACACGGCTCCTCTGCAAGTGTGAAGAGCTACAGATGACAGCTGGCTCAGTCCTGACTCTGGAAAATCAAACGCGAGTGCTGCACCTTCCCTGTCACCCCGACGTGCTCCGTAATGGGGAGCAGCCAGCTTGCCCCAGGTTATCCCTTCCCTGCAGCTACACTGGCCCTGCAGGGAAAAAGGAAAATAAAACAACTGTCGGGCTTATCAGCAAAATAAGTGGTGATGAGGCTGAGACACACCGAGATCTGCCCTAACAAGGTACTATTTGTACGTTATTTTCTAGCTGCAGTCACACTTTCAAAGGTTGTTCTGCCTCTGCAGCCCCTTCAGAAACGGCTTCACACATCAAAATATCGCAGGGTAATGACAGCAAGCAGTGGGTGGTGAGCTGGCTGTGCTCGGCAATTACTGCTGCAAGTGAGTGGGAACCAGGAAGGAGGGCTGAGTGCTGCCCACCCTCCTCGAGCTGGGCACAGAGGGGTGAGAAGACACCTGGGATATTGTGGCAACTGCTCCTGCTGCAGCCTCAATGTCCTCCCGCCACACTGCTCCTCCAGCCAGCTGCTCAACTGCCTGAGATCAGCCAGGAGCAAGAGCTGGGCAGCTTCCACAAGCTTGGGCAAGATAAAATTTCACCTGGTGCAGGTTTTACAAACCCTCTTCGTGCATGTGAGCCCCTGCTTCTGCTAAGTACTGCACTTAACACATCCAGGGCATCTGCCACATCTGGAAGCTGCTGATGTGCACCAATTTGTGGAAGAAAAGACACAAAATTCAGTGCATTCAAGCCCAGCTGTTCTAATTCCTCCAGTTATGCAGCAGGACAAATAACTGCACTTTGCAGCTCAGCTGTGATTTTTTTGCCAACGATCAATATTTATTGCCTAATCCCATTTTCCATACCGTGTGTTAGTGGTGTCACTCGCACTGGGCTGGGTGTGACACGGAGGCCACACAAAGCTTCGTTTGTAGGAGCTGCAGTCAGGGAGCCAGCTCTTGTCACAGCCTTACAAAAGGATTTCCTCTCGAGCGGCTCATCTTTAATCATTATAAAAGCACAGAAGTTTAATCCATTTTTGATGTAAGCGCTAATAGCTTTGTGTCCTTGAAGTTCAAAGTGGTCTTCGTGCATGTCGCTAATTAGCCGAGCAAGCAGCCATTCAGCTTCCTCTCATGTTTCTAATTAGATCCTTAACAACAAACAAATGTCGACCTTACAAAGGCTCTGCTACGATTCCCTCCATTAGTTAAACAGTTTGGGAGGGATGTGGTTCTGTGCATCCACAGCCCCCCTAGCAGGGGATTCAGGGTTCTGGGCTGGGGTATTTGCCCGCTGGAGAGGTTCTGCCTTCCTGACGGTGTTTTCCAGGGGTGCTGAGCACCCAGGGATGATGCAGGGAGCAGGTGACACTCCTCAGCCCCTGTCCTGGTCCCAGCTCTGCACTGCTCTGCTGTCCCTCCCCGCAGACACAGGATATTCACCAGCTGTGTTGGAACTCACAAACCAACCAAAGGGGCAGATAAACACTGTCCTGCTAAGTCATCTTTCTAACTGGTTTCTAGCAATTTAACTGGTTTTACAGTTAATTTAAAATCTGATGTGCTTCATGTTTACATACTTCACAGAATCACAGAATCACAGAATGGTTTGGGTTGGATGGGACCTTAAAGCCCATCCAGTGCCAATGCTGCCATGGGCAGGGACACCTTCCACTGTCCCAGGTTGCTCCAAGCCCTGTCCAACCTGCCCTTGGACATTTCCAGGGATTCAGGGACAGCCACAGATTCTCTGGACACCTGTGCCAGAGCCTCCCCCACCCTCACAGGGAACAATTCCTTCCCAATACCAAGGCTACATCTACTCTCATCCTTTTACTTCTCATCAAATACTTGGGACTGTTCCTTACACTCTTTTCTGTTGATCCACGTTTGAAACGTGCAGTGCTGGAGTCATTTCAGCAGCACCACGCGTGTCCTTGCCTGTGCTCAGGATTTTGGGCAAGTTTCTTGCTCCAGCCCTGGCATTGATCCAAGGGGGATGAATGAAGAGCTGTCTGCATCAGGAACTGATGCTGCTGGGTTTCTCTCAGAGCCCTCAGCAGGCTGCGGGCGCTCGCTGTGTCACAGGCGCCGACCCCAGCGCTGTTCCTGCTGCCTGCGCCTGCACATTGAGCTTTAACACTTATTACCACCCATCCAACTGGCAAATAAGAGCTAAAGCTCAGATGCTGGGATATCACAGACCCCTCTGTAACCATTTTGCCATTTAAAATGAAGCAAGAGCTGAGCCAGGTGACGCCGGCGCCTTCACCTCGCGCCGAGGAGCACGAAAGCTGCTGTTAATTTTACCGTGGGCAACCACATCTGCATTAATTGTTTACCACAGCCTGGACAGGTCTTTTATTAATATTAATGAGTAAGAGGGAACAAAAGGCCCCTTTATTTTTAGCCTACTCTAATTGCGTAGTAATTACTCATCTACAAAACAAATGAGCCGAACTCCATTGCCATGGCAACAGCAACTCCGGCCTCCCACTGTACCACATTAACTGGCTATCACTCCTGTAATTTGAAATTGAAGCCTTTTGTACAATAACAGACAATACAGGAGGAAAATTAAACCAAAACCGGGTCTTTGTTTTGCTGCATAATTTAAGTCATAGTGGCAGGAGGGCCTTGCCTGGGGGGCACCTTCCTGCCTCCAGTGGACGCCACGGGCTGGGGGGATGCTCAGGAGCACAGGGGGTTATCCAGGTAACAGAAGAGGAATCCAGCCTGAAAACCTCAGCACTGTGCAACCATCCTCTCCTGGGGGAGGGTCTGCACCAGGCAGCACCAAGCTGCTGCCCAGCACAGGGGGCCTGGGGGAGAGCTGGTGGCAGCAGCCACACTGTCTGCAGCTGACACCCCAACCCCTTGTCAGGGCACAGAGTTCTGGGCTCTTTCATCTATCAGGAAATGCTCGCTAAGGCCCCAGCTGTGTACGTTTATTATTTTTAAACAGCTCAGGTTTATATACCTGCAGACCCATTTTGCATTCTCTGGCAACTCCTAACCCACCGCGCTTCTTGAGCTCACATGGAGCCAGATGCACACTAACATCTGCTGCAAGGAAAAACTACTCTCCTCTATTTGCAGTTTTCTATTTCAGAAAGGAGAGAGGGAGAGAAAACATCACTGTAATTATGTATTTACTTTTAAAGCATTTGGGGAGAGAATCAGCATGAAAATACTGACAGTAGTGTGTCAGTCCAATGTGCTGCCTCACAGTTAGCAGTTGTTCCACTAATGGGCAACAGCCTGCAACTGCTGCTGGAGAGACAAGTTACCCTCAGCTCTGGCAGTATTTTACCTGTTTGGGGATTAAAATGCATGAGACACCACCCTGTGCTCAAAGATCTCATGCACTGGAGAGCAAGTGCTGAAACCCCACTTCAAACTCTGCAACAACTCATCTGCATCTTGCGGGGAGCAAAGTCTAATTACAACAGCCAACAGCTCTGTCACCTGGGTTCCGCTGGGAGAAGGGGAATAAAACATGGATAACTGGCTGTGGCAGAGCTTTTCAGGGTACCAAAGTTGTTCCACCTGCCTGCCATGGACACCTCCCACTATTCCGGGCTGTTCCAAGCCCCATCCAACTTGGCCTTGAACACTGCCAGGGATCCAGGGGCAGTCACAGCTTCTCTGGGCAACCTGTGCCTCCCCACCCTCACAGAGAAGAATTTCTTCCCAAATAAAACAGCTCTGGATAAGCATTCTCAGGAGCATTTTCCCGTGGAAAATAATTCCCCTGATGAAAAAGGCTATTAAAAGTTATCCACTAAATTCGCTACAGATTAACTTCAACTGCACTTCAGAGGTGGTCACTAATTGCACTGGAGATGATTTATCAAGTGCACAAGATTTTCTATTACAAAATTATTGATTAAAGCTGATGTATTTTAACCTCAATAGACTTCAGCCCAGTGCCCTGTCAAACACTGGCCACTGAGGCCAAGGTTGAGCAGCAGCAGTGCCACCAAATTGTTTCAGATCTACTGAATTTTCTCCCCAGCACTGCAGGAAGAAGCTCAGTCCCTCACGGATCAAAACAGATCCAGAAGTGACAGCCTACAGTAAAACAAGACACAGGGTTTCTTCTGCCTGGAGCCTGTGCTCTGAAAAGGACCTGTGGGATTCTCACCCTGGAGCAGCACAGCACTTCTGAACCAAACAAAAAAGACTCCCCTTGCATTATTTTTTTAATTTGGGGTACTAGACAGACAAGGAACTGTAGGGCTCCCAATACTGTCAGTAACAAGGCCAAAACCACCCATGGGAATGTGGAGTGGCTCCTCCAGAGTGCATTCACCACCGGGGCTGCTCCGTGCTGGGCCTGGCTGACAGAATTCCCGTTTAAACCAGGATGTTTGTCCTTGCTCCCACCCTCCCCGAAGCCCCCGCGGTGTGGGGTCCCTGCCTGGCCACCCGCCGTGCTCCCCAGCACACGCTGCCTCTGCCAGGGAGATAAGCAAAGGATGAAATCCAATGCAGCCATTAATTTCCCAATGCATCACCCGCCAGGCTCTGTCACATAATTACTGACGGTGCCAGTGGAGTGAGAAATTCTAGCCCTTGCTGCTCCCAAGTGGTCCACTTGTTAGGTTCTGGCTTTTGAGATTACATAGCTTGGATTAAACTTTATGTACTTTTATAGAGGGGAATAAAAAAGAGAGAGCAATTCCACCAGAGCTGCCATGCCACAAGGGAGTCCTCCCAGCGGGCTGTAGAAATTTCAAATTGGTTCATGGTTGGATTTTTGAAATGCTCCTCCTGACATCTCTCTGAGCCCGTGGTGGCTCCTCTCCCCCCACACACAGACCAACCACTGTCCCCCTTTCTATGGCCATAATTTGCTAAACTGTGAGTAGATGAGATTTTGGAGCACCTTCCTTAAGTGTCAAACAAGGCCTCCTGACCCCATGCAATTTGTTGCTCTGCTGCCTTTCAGACACATCCCTCACTTCATCATGTGCTGGGTGCATTAAACAGCAGGTCCCCGTTTCCCTGGAAGATTGAGATCCGAAGGGGACATTATCCCTGCCTCAACACACCAATGTTCAGCTCCCTGGCAGTACCAGGGGCAGCTCAGCTTGCCTTGCTCTCTGTCAGCCCCAGCACTTGCTTGCTTGATTTACTCCATGTTCTATTAAGAGGTGAGGAGCAAACACAAATCCTTAATTACACTGGAAAGCCCATTCTGGATATTTTATTTCCTCTGGAAGCCCTTGCTGCCGTAAGTGCATTAACGAGCACATGGCTCTGCGCAGCAGAGCAGGGAGATGCTCCCACCCAGCATTTTTGGTTTTGGGGATGGCTGGCGTGTGGGGTGTAGGGCAGGGGTGACCACAACACACAGGAGCTTTTCTGCTCCCATCAGGACGTTTTCTGACAAACAGCAAACTAAACAAATAAACCAAAGCCTAATTCAGGATCTCAATTACCATCTGTTGGATTTACTGACTGCAGCGCCGTCTCTGCATTTTCCAAGTTTAGCACAGAAACCCGGGCAGGAGAAGCAAAGCCACTGCTGGCTCATGGCAGAGAGGATGAACTCGCCTCGAACTCCTCGTGCTGATATTTATGAAATGCTAAATCTTCATTTAAAAATGTTCCCTTAAGCTGGGTGACATGACAATGAGTACAACCCATCACTAGCTCAGAGTCTCTGTTGCATAATAAGATTTAAGGTTTATGACCTACAAACAATCGCTTGGTGGCTCAGGACAGGCTGCAGGGAGTTGCCTTACACACAGAGAATTATTTGGATTCCCAAATGGAGTGATTTGCGTGTGGCACATCTGGTCTACGACCGCCAACGAATGAGTCTATGGGCTAATATGGACGAGTAACAGGCTGATGGAGAAACCATGATTGTAAAATGATTTGAAAAATACCTCAAGTTCTTTTGGATACAAAATAAAAATAAGAGAATACGGTTATAGTCGGTGTTTCAATTCCTGGGGGGGTTAATTTGAAAAAAAAATAACGTCAGTTTTACTATCAGCATAACAGCATGTGCGGGTTCTCGTACGGAGGGTCTAGGTTGCCTACAGCCGGCTTCAATTTAAACTTCCAGATAATGGGATTTAACAAATAGGGGTCTATGGATCCAAGCCGTTAGCAGCTCTCTGCTGTGTTATCCCTATGCTTTCAATCAGACCAAGGCTCTGCTTTTATCTGCCACGCTCGTTCGCGTTGGTGGTGCCTGTAATATCAACTCGACAATGCATGTTCTACAACTACATCTACTGCTACCAGTACGACTACTACAGTGCATGCATTTAGTTCAGTCCCACAGATACATACACTCTAAGAACAGGCAAGGGGAGATGTGAAATGTTTTACGGGACGACAGGTGTTTTGTTTTTTAAGTAAGGGAAATTAATAAAAAACATCGAAAGAAAGAAAGTGTACAAAAAAATAGAGACATTTCTCAAGAGTTGATATGAGTCGTTTCTTGAACCGTTTCGTCCGAACAAGCAAAAAACATGCAACCAGCTGCTACTAACAAGAAGCTGGACACTGAGAGAGGATTAATAGGTGTGGACAAACCTTCCCGCTGAGAGCGCTCAGAAGAGTGTTTGAGAGGAGGTGTGCACGTCCGAGTGTAAGAGAGGCCGGAAAGTTTGCCTCAGAGACACCCTCTCTCACAGCAGCCCCAACCAAGCAAGAGAGAAAACAACAAAACATAACTGCTCACACTCACCATCAAGGTCAGTAGCTCACGTTACGAGATTTGTTATAGCTGGCAAGTATAAAGTCCAGTAAGGGGTTGTTGGGGCGCAGGGCTCAAAGGCAGCACTGGCAAGCCAGGACTGGGGCCCAAAATCCAGATGTGCCAGGGGTTGGGATGGGAGCAGCCCCTGGTGCCGTGGCACTGCGCTGTCCCACTGCTCTGAGTGCTGCTGGCCAGCAAAGGCTGCCCGAGGGAGCTGGGACAGGGCTGCATTACGGGGGCCTTACGGGTTTTGTCTCCAGTCCTCAGGGAGGAATAGTTGGTAGCAACAGGTTGGGAACTGGAAAAATCTCAGGCTTGTCAATGAACCAAAGAGGAAGGAACGAAAACCCTCTCCTGACAAATTTTCCTCATCTCGCTCTCCTGCCAGATGAACCCCTCCCATGTCAAATGCAAGAGAAAAATGTGCCCCCACCCCATGACTGTATTTTAAAAAAAGCATTTACACGACAAAAATGTTTTACACGTAAAATATGTCAGGTGGATTCAAAAGAAACGTGACACTGATAGTGAAGTTGTCTAGGAGGAGTTTGCAGCATTCAGACTTTTAACTTAGCTCGTTTTCCGTGGCTCAGGTCCCAATTCATTAAAAAAATACGAGAATGGGTGAGGTTGTCAAAACCAGTGGAGGGATTCAGCACCACAGTCCCACCCAGAGCGAATGGATGTGGCCAGACCTGTGTCTGCTGGAAGGACCTCAGCTGTCACCTCATCACTGGGACGTTGACTGGGGATGTGATTTATGGCGAGCAGCACCGCCACGCTCACCCTGCCAGCACGCGAGCAGCGACGCGGGACGTGAATTTATGGTGGCACTGAGCATGAGGACAGGGACATGTCCCTTCCTGCTGGTTGTAGGACAGAGCTGCTGTGACACAGAGGAACCTGTTTATCTAGCAAGGTCAGCTGGTGACATGCTGCCATAGAAAAGGAAGGGGCGAGGGCAGCCAGGAGGCCCCAAGCAGGTACCTGACCCCAGGGGGCTCCTTCTGCTGACTCAGCAAATGTGCAGGTGTCCCAAGAGGAGGAATGTCACCCCAGGGACAAACCAAGGTGGTCAGAGCCCAGGGGCTTGGACTGAGAGGGCTGCAGCTTCCTGGGGAGACCAAGACATGCAGCTGAAGGTGGATGCTCTCTGCGGGTGCTCAGTCTCTGTGCTGGCACTGATGCCAGGAAGGTAGGGAAGAGCTGGCAGGACAGGGCTGGAGAACAGAGAAGGTCAATTTTGGGTGAGCTGTGGGGCTGCTGAAGAGGCAGCAGGGATGGGGACATTGATGACATACATGGATTGCCATCAATGCTCTCCAGGAACCTCCTGGACTGTTTGCTCTGTGCTGGGGCAGAGCTCTCCCCAGTGAGCCAGGGGTGGTGCGATGTGCCTGCCCAGGTGTTTCCCACCTCTTTCCCATTTCCTGGCACAAAGGGGCCAGTTTAGGGCCAGCTGTGCTGTGCTCTGGACCAGGCACACGTGAAGGAGGGCTGTGCAAATTTGTGATGGAAAAACAAAAACCCAACTGGAAAGGCAAGAAGGGAAAAACCCCAGCCGTTTTTCTTGTAATGAATCGGGCCGTACACTGCAGCGCAACATCGATCGACTCCACTGCTCCTGGATACAATTCACTACCATTGCTGATGGAGTGGCAAACCCAGGATGTCCCTTCCAAAACCAGCTTTGGATGGAGATGACTCTACGGAAACCCTCGCGTTCCCAGAGCACGGCTTGGTGCGGATGTGAGTGGGATGGGGACAAACCCATCTTCCTCCTTGAGACCTCGGGGCTGGGGCGGGACGGGGGCTCTTTGGATTCAGTTTTGGGGTTTTGCCAGTTTGGTGCACGCAGGCAATTTTGAGGCTTGAAAAGACATTTCCAAACACCATACTGCTCTTTAAACTTGCCAGAAAGGGTGTTGTTAATTTAGGGTTAGATTTAGTTTTGTATTGCAAGTTCAAATCAAAAACCAAAAAAAAAACCAAAAAACCAAACCGAAAAAACAAATCAGAAAACCCAACAAAAGAGAAACCAAAAAACACTCAAATTAAAGACAAATGATTTTCAGGCACAGAATTGATCAATGCTCAGTTCAGTTGTAATGGGCACCAAAAGCACTCCGATTAAAAAAAATAGTAACAATAATCAGGGAAGCAACGTTAATCCAGCCAAACCCTCTGTGCCTTGCTAAGGGGCAACTCACCAGGTCTGTTTGCACGTAAAACAAAACCTGAAGGGCAAAACATGAGGAAGAGGCAGAAACAATGAGGTCTGTTTTCCTGGAAGCATATGCAAAAGCAATCTTGGGTTTTGTTTGGGTTTGTTTTTTGTCTCTTTGGGTTTGCTTTCCCCCCTCCGTGCCGGGGCAGTAGGAGAAGCCGGGAGCTGGGGGATCCCCACAACCAGGCTGGCAAGTCACCCCTTAGGCTCTCTACATGCCACAGGATGGAACTGGAACAGAGAGTCCTTTGTAGCCTGCAAGCAGTGCCAGTTTGCATGGAACGGAGTTCTCCTGGTGTCTTTCTTTGGCCTCCATGGCATCAGGCTCTCACTCGAGACACACCTGGCCCTGCGCCCACCTCCTGCTCCCTCACGCAGTGGGGCTTTTCGGGAAGAGCCTCGATAAGCCAGCGGCACTGCCGGAAAAGCCACCGAGAGCCCCCAGCTCGGCCATGAGGGAGCTGGAAGGTGCTGCCAGCCCCATGTCCTCTGGGGACACGCTGGGACAGAGCACACGGGGCTGGCAGCAGCTCTGTCCCGGCAGTGGCTCCATCCCAGCCTGCTCTAGGAGCAGCTGCCGAGCCCATGGCTCGCTGAGGGCTCCTCTGAACTCTGCCACCTGAGCAAAGTGCTGATTCATGTGTTTAGCAGAATTTAAACCTAAGGCAGTAACGGCAACTGGCAATGATTTATTTATTTCCCTTAAGGGGAAAAAAAAAAAAAAAGAAGTAAAAAGTTTCCAGAAGGACAGAAGAAAAGCTTTGTCGTTCCTCATGGAAGCAGCGGGGTTGGAGCAGGCAGGGATGGTGAAATGCCAGCTGATGGCACGAGTGATGCCATCCCAAGGGACAGAGCCCCTCACCATGGGGATGCCCCAAGCTGGCCATGGTGGAGGAGGTGACAGCAGCTCCAGGCACAGTGGGAGCACCCAGAGCTGCTGTTCACTGCCTCAACCCAACCCCAGATTCCTGTGAGAAACCAAAACTTCTTTCCCAAAACCACAAATGAATCTTTTTTGGGGTGTCTTTTAGAGCCTCGAATTTAAACCAAACAAATAAAGAAACCAACGCAATAAAAGAATAAAGAAAGAAACAAATTGGAATATCTACCCTGGTTTTGGCAGTTCTCACACCAATCTCCTGCAGGTGCTCCAGCCCCCATGGCCTCTGCTTGTAGTTTGGGTTTGGGTTGGGATCGATCACTTTTTTTTTCTACAATTTTTTTGATTGATTGTTTTCAGGTCCCCAGGATAAGTGTGAGGAAAATCAGAGAAATGATGGAGAGCTGCAGCCACACAGAATACCGACAGAGCTTTTACCTGACCCTGCACTCTGAGGGTTTGCTCTTCCACGGGCCCCCCTACCTGATCCTCTTGCTGCCGCCACGGCTGCCGCTGCTACTGGTCCGTAAGCCGCTGCCGGAAAACCTGGCCGTGGAGAAAAGGAGAAGGGTGAAGAACGAAGCCAGCAGGTACAGAGAGTCTCTGTGGCTTCCAGAGCTTGCCATCCCGGCTCTGCATGCCACCAGCAGCCACCAGGCTTGGCAAGAGCCGAGCCCTTGCCAGGTGCCCACTGCCAGTGGTCCCTGCTGGCACAAATCCCCTTGGCACAGGAGGAATGGCACGCCGTGGAGCCAAGAGGGACAGGCTGGAGGCAGAGCCTGCAGCACTCGGCTCGTGCCTCCACACTCCCGCAGGAACGAGGTCAGCCTGCTCTGCCAACAACCAGGGAATTCTCTTCCGGGCTTATTTGCAAGTGATAATAACATGCTGGTCTATAGACAAAGCAGTAATGGGAAATATGAGGAGGTCCTCATGTCAAGATCACATATTTGCTGGGATCAAGCAGAAAAAATTCAATGGAATGTGGTTTAAGAAAGAAAGAAAGAAAGGAAAAAGCTCTTGAAAGCAAACCAGCCGCAGATCAAGGAGCTCTATGACATCCCCCCCTGCTCCAGGGAACTGAGCCCTTGCAGAGAAATGGAATGCTGCCAGTAAGATTGCAGATTTAATGTCTTTACTTAATTAATATTCAAAAGATCTGCCAGAGACTCTGACTTTCAATATATGTATTTTAAGAGGGCAATGGTAAAGTCCAGGGAATCAGCAAGAACCCCAAACCCCAAAGTCAACAACTCCCAGGAGGCTCCTGGTCTCTGGGAGCTCCGTCTGCTCCTGCCACCAGACAGGACAAGCCTGGGGTGGCCACCACAATGGAACCTGGCCCTTGAGAGGGCACCAGGACCATGATCAGAGCTGCTTTGCAAGGCTGAGGAACCACAGGAGAACAACTGAGGCACTGAGAAAGAGGAGAGTGAGTCTGAGAGCGAGAGAGAGAGAGCCCAGCACACTACAGCCCACTACCCTCAGCACTATGGCTCAGCTACAGCTCAGCTACCAGGGCAAGGAGCAGAGACCTAGGCTAAAGTGACTTGAAGCTACTTGAAACATCAATTAAAAAAAAGACATACTTGCATTTAAATATGGTAATAGGGCTGTTGGGGGGAAAAAAAATAGCACAGGTAAATGTACGCAGAGGATCCCCAGGCTGATACTCCCCGTGCACAGAGCCCAGAACGGCACAGCCAGCCCTGGTCCTCCTGCAGCCTGCTGGAAACTGCTACAGCCTCTGGGGAGTGGGATGGGGGGAAGCACGTCCAGACTGGGCGATGCCACAACCATTGTTGAACCTGAGTGTTAAATTCCCTCTCGCTGGTGATGCAGCCATCAACCCTGGGTGGGTTCCCCGACATGTGATTAGGGCTGGAGTGAGAAGACTTTGGTGTTAAGAGTCAAACCAACGTCCAAAGAGCAAGGAAAGCACCAGCAGGACAAGGGCTGAGGCTCTGGGGCTTCATTGCCATGCAGAGCCACGGCTGGGCCAAGCTCCGAGCCCTCCCACTGCGGCTCAGGCAGAGCAGAGCTGGCACTGTCCCTGTCCCTGTCCCTGTCCCTCCCGCAGCGCTCCCAGCCCACCACGCACGGCCCAAGAGCAGTGCCCTCAGCGTTCCCATGGCACCTCCACCACCAGCTGGCCACCCGCAAATCTCTCATTTGGAGGCTCCAGGGGCTCCCTAAACCATCCAGATGGGATCGGAGGAGCTGCGGATTTTCCATGGAATACAACGCCTCTGCCAAAACCAATCAAATACCCTTCAAATCACCAAGCATCCCCTGAGAACAGCACAAAAAACAGGGCTGGAAAGTTTGTTTCTCTTGTTCAGCTGCCAGGGACGCTCAGGATCTATTTGAAATGCAGGACAAAAAGTTTTGCCATGCAAAAGAAGAGCGAAATAACAAGGGTGGAGAAGGCGCTCCACGGAAAGAGCCTGAACAAAGGCTCCGTTATTGCATTCCAGTGGACAGATGTGTGAAAAATTAATCCCTCCACCCCCGAAGAAAGCTTTTATCCCAATTCTGAGATAAAAGCATCCCTGCGACATGGCACTCCAAACAGCTCAAGTGTGATTGCTGCTCACGCTCCGAGCGGGAACGCCGCAGGCGGCCGGAGGCGGAGCAGCCACAGCACAGCTCCGCGAGCGGGAGATGGAAACTGGGATTGATTATCAACATTGGCAAAACCCTGCTCGCTGATACACTCACAGGATGGCTTCATCGCTGGAGGATCCCCAAATCAATCCAACCTACTGAAAGCAATCGATCCCCCGCTAAAGTGCCCTTTGCCAGGCACCACATCCATCGGCTCGCTCAGCTGGGAACAGCTTCCCTGTCAGCGCTGTCGAGCCACTAATGCTGTGTGACCTCCCACCACTGTGCCAGCTCCCTGTGCCACCTCTGTGCCTCTCCTGACCCTTGGCAGGGATGGGCAGCTGACACCATCCTGCTCTGTGTGATGGGGATCCCAGCACGGGGCACTGGGAACACCCCGAGAGCTGCAGCAGGGGACAGAGAGAACTTGTAGCCAGCAGTGCCCAGAGGAAACAAACTCCCAGAGCCATTCCAAAGGCCAGCAGTGCCCACTTTAGGCACTTCAATTAGAAGGTATTTTACAATAAACGCTTTGCGCTGGGCTCACATGCTCTCCAGGAAAGCCCTGAGGATTCACAGCAATTTCATGCTCTCTCATTGCTTGCAACGAGCCAAAACCAGCGTTCCAAGTGCAATTTTTCACAGATAAATTTTCCTGCTTCCTGCATCAATAGTTTCACTTTAAATAGTGAAGCAGTGAGGGAAGATGGACAGATCTGGGTTAAATTCTTTGCCCTGGGGTCCCAGATTAATTCCATGGCTGGTGTGTCTCCAAGGCACAGGTGAGTTTGGGAGAAGGGAGATCACAGGATGGCAGAGCCCTGGAGCAGCAGGTTTGGGCTGGAGCACAGAGCCCTGCTGTCTTGCTCTGGGCACTGCACTGGGAGCCCAGGATTCAGCAGATTTTCCAGGGGCTTTGTGAACAAATCTGGCAAGAACGATGGTGCCTGAGCAGGGCCAGTCTTCACGTGGGCTCAAGGGGCTCACCAGGTCTCTGCCCTGCTCCATCTCCTGCTCTGGTGGGACCATTCCTCCTCAAATCACTGAGTTCTCCTGCCCTCCAGGCTGGGTTTGGCTACAAGGCAACCACAAGCAAAGAAATAACACAAGAACCCTCGTTGCCCTTCCTGCTGTCAGGTCTCTTTTCCTGCAGCCCTTGCTCTAAGAGAAATCACTGACTCCTTTAGCCCTGCTCTGCTCAGCCCTTGAAGACCCCAAACATTTTGCATCCATAAAGCACACATGACCCCATCCTTTACAACCAGACAAGAGGAATCAACCCCAAAAGAAGTCACAAAGATAATGAAATTAGTTCTTACATCAAAAAATATCATGCAAAGAATTTCCTCTGCTTTAATGGCCAAAGCACTTGGGCACCCAAGGTCGCATATTCAGACTTCAGCAATGAGCACAGGGATTTAAAATAAGAAAATGGAAGCTGAGATGCTCAAATCACCACCTGACTTTAGAAAATAGCCAAAATCATGGGACATGGATGGAGAATAAAATAAAAGCCACCGTGAAACTGCAACTAAGAAGCAATCCCCTGTGTCTGTGTTCACAGGGTGTTTGGAGTGATCATACACATGAACTGCAGACTGGTCTGTGCAGGGTGTTTTGGGGTCCCTGTGCTGAGGGGATCGAGCTCAGAGGCTCCTCCACCCTCAACAATTCATTTTTACACCCCTGGTGCTCCCCAGCACGCTGATCTGAACCCTGGCCCTTCAGGAGGGTCACTTGATCACCCAGCAAAAAAGTGCAAAAGCAGGAATATGAATTCATGTGCAGGCTGAGCAGGGAGAGGAGCTGGGGAGCTGATCCCCCATTTTCAAACAGCATTCCCAGGAGCTGATCCCCCCTTTTCAAGTGGTGTTCCCAGGAGCTGATCCCCCCTTTTCAAGCAGCATTCCCAGGAGCTGATCCCCCCTTTTCAAGCGGCATTCCCAGGAGCCGATCCCCCCTTTTCAAGCGGCATTCCCAGGAGCTGATCCCCCCTTTTCAGGCGGCGTTCCCAGCAGCTTTGATCAGCCCGAAAAGCTGCGCCAGGCTCACAGCTGTCATTTCAGATGGGTTCTCGCTTGCATTATTCTTTCCATTAGGCAGTGTTATCCTCTTTGGAGGATCTTTAGGCTTCATTTCAAAAGTATCAGAGACTCAAAACCATGAAGCAGAAGAGCCTGGTAGTTTTTTTTTGAAGGCAGGCAGGCGTGGGTCCAATTTACCGGGCAAAAATGTTGTCTTTAATGGTGAACACACACAAGGGAAAGCTCCATCCCAAAACAATCCCTTTATGTTTAAAACCTTCATCTTCCAGGCTCTCTGTCTCACACTCCCCCTCCCTTTCTATAAGGAAATAGGAATGAGAAAGAAAAAAAAACCTGCTACTACTCCAAGCTTTAGAGGAACAACTTGGTGCTGCATATTTAGAGAAGAACATACACCCAGAGAAATCAAATATTCCCTGGAATTGATCAAAGATCGGGGTTCTACCAAATCCTTCACAACTCATTACCGCAGTTTAGCAGCAATTAACTCCTTGGGATTTGATTGCAGACTCTATGAAGCTTTTTCAAGGTCCTCAGGAATGTGGGGCAGCAACAAGCCCTGCTTGGAAATGCCTTGTGCTTCCCACCAGTGATCCTGGTTAGTCTGTAAAGAGGTGGGACAGTGCCAACCACCCCACAGCGGATGAACAGGACCCAGCACAGCAGGGCAGAACTCCAAGGGAAACAGGGAAGTACTTTCCTAAGGTTTTGATCAATTCTATTAACACTTTTAACATCTCCAAGCCTGCTCCAAGTCCTCTACTGCAACAGCCCTGAAGTGCTTCCCTTTGTCTTTTTCCACTGTTACATCAACGTTGATAAAATCTATTTCAGAAGATGAGGGAATTTCAGCCAGACACACCTTCAGCCATCACAGACCTTCATCCCACAGCCCTGTCCAGGGCACAGCCACATGTGCAAGGTCTGTCCCATGTCTGATGCCTCCTGATGTCAGTTTGCAGATGGGTGTTATGATGAGCCAATATTCCCATCCTGGAATTCCAGCAAAACAATAAATCCCAAATACAGTTAATTTAAAATTTGGCACTTCCGCTTTATGTACAGTAAATGACCCATTTTTCAGCTGTTGGGACTCTCAGGCTGTGGGTTTTAGGATGAGAATGGTGCATTTCTGCCCAGTAATTACTTTATGCATCAGTGAGACAAAGCCTTGTTTGTCTCCAAATTATCATTCTGTGGCATTTCAAGTGCAATAACCCTTTTGCAGTTATTTCACTGTACTGAAAACTGGGAAACTTCTCAAAGGCAAACAGTTTGTTCTAAAAAAACCTATTTATTCAAAAACCCACAAACCAAAAAGCAAAAGCTGGCAGCTGATTTAGGTTATTTACCCTACTTAAAACCTGCTCCTACCCTACAGAAGCTTCAAGGCTCCACTTCTCCTATGGAAACTCCCACCATCCAATACTCAGACCCAGTATGTAATTGGTAATGCCCCTAATTAACAACTGGTGAAACCAGAGAATCATGAAAGAATCAAGCGAATGGATGAACTACCCAGGAGCTCACTGGCCCCATGCTGCCTCGCAGCACAGCAGCTCTGAATTTCTGCATTTCAGTACCTGCTGCTGGATGAACAAGGGCAGGTTAGATGGAACCACATTAAGGCACCTATTTAGAGTTCAGCAACATGGCACTGATTTGCTTCAAGCCTCATTTCCGCCGCTCTGATGGTAAAGAAAATGAGCTATTTGGTTAAGCTGCTTGTCTCAATTTTTATGAATGATCTAAACTATCTGGGTAAGTATTACTTAAAGACAGGTCCTTGATGATGAACAAAGGCATAAAAAGAACTTGTGTCTGGAGGCTGAAGCTGGAAAAATTGAACACAGAGACGCAACTTCATAAAAGAGAAGGCAGTAAATCACAGGACAAGGTTATCAGAGGGTGGGGAACTCTTCACCACTCCATGTGCAGCTCACCCAGCGTGGTCACCACTGGCAGACAGGGACCTTCCCAGTGCCCCACTGGGAACTCCACAATCCGTATTATGAAAGAGGTAAGAGGAAGACGACTGGAATGCTGAGCCCAGAAATCTTCAAGGCATTGCTGCAGTGACTGTGATCACTGCTCCTGGGCAAGGCAGGACTTGGAAGCTCCTCAATGACCAGCTGGAAATCCCACTACTAAAACATTCCCATTTCAATGTTTTTGTGCCATAAGGAGGCTGATCTTGTCCAGTTCTTTGCAAGCCCAGCTCCAATTTTTAACAGCTTTGGTTAAAAATTGTCTCTACTGAGGCACAGGGGCAGGAAAGCAGGGGAGCTGTCATGCTCTGGCTGCCTCAGACACGTAGAATTCCTTACAGCAGGATGGGCATTACTAGACCATGCTCCTCCTTCTGCAGGCTTATCCATGTTTTCCTCCACACCAGTGTTTGTGTTATGCCTCTTTACTCTTGTGAATAATTGCTCTCATTAACCCTCCTGGTCACTGCAGCTGTGCCCTGTTTGCAGCTGAAACCATCGCTCTGGAGCTTCAGCACCACCCCAGAACACAAATACCTCTAGAGACACCAGCAGGTTTGGACTCTTTTTCCTTTTCTCTCCTCTGCCCCTGATTCAGGATCACTCATTTTCAGGGCAATGAACCTGAAGTTTTAAAGCCTCAAATTCCAGGCACAGATCAGTGAGCAGCTGAGAACAGGACAATCAGTGTTCAACGTTCAAGACGTTCTTATTTCTCAGTTATTCAAGTTTATAAGTGGAGAAAAATCTAATGAAGGACCTGGGCAGTTTTGGGCCTCAGCCAGACATGATATTTAGGGAAACCTCCAGAGCAGCCTCACTCACATTGAGAGGATGGGGCAGGAAAACAGGGACAGATTCCATTTACACTGGCCACACTCTGCTGCCATTGACAGTGCTGGGAGCTGGACCATCAACACAGCTCCTCTCTGGGAAATCTCACCTTAAATCTAATAATAGTATTATTTCAAGGGCTGGGGAACAATGCCTTTTACACAATTCTCTGCAACATCAGAAAAAAAAAAACCAAACCAGTATTCCCCGGAAGAACTGTGCCTAAGAGGTAAAGGTGCTGCAGCTCTGCTCGGACTCAGAGAAGAGCTCTAGAGACCATTTTTTCCTGCATCAAAACACAAATCATCTAAGCAGAACTTGAAGGAGAACCTTCTGGCTGCAGATTTATGGGCTGTGCCGTATTAATTTCTCAGTTTGCTGTCTGCAGTTCCAGCTGCTCCTCCCTCCAGGGATGTGCCTGCAATGGGAATGGTTCCTCCTCAGCAAAAGAACACCCCAAATCCTTATTTTAAACCAGGTCCAGTCTATAGTCTGTGTTTGCAGTGATGGAGGCTGAAACAGAGAGGGGGCAAGAGGTAACTCAGGTGGTTCCAACAGATTCCAAATGTGAACCAGTGATGCCATGCAGATGCAGTGATGTGTTTAGGTGAAAACAAGGCATGCAGTGCAGCGGAGAGCAGAGCAGATTTCAGCAGTTAAGGAAGGGTTAGACAAAGGAGTGAGAAACATCTCCAGCTTCATTCCACATCTCTCGTTGTTACAAGGCTTAACTAACTGAACAATTCAAAACAGGTTTTACATTTCCTCCTCCTGTTTTGCAGCTGCCACCAGGTCCTCCTTTTCTGAGGGTTACGTTTGACCATTCCAGTATCACGGCCAGACAAACTTTGCTCCCATTAGTAAATGTTCTACAAGCTTTACACTTGTGTAACAGTGCTTGAAGGGTGTTTTACAGAGCTGACCCCTATTAATAGAGACTTCATCACTCCCTGTTGGTACAGAAGCCATGTGCAGGCAGCACTTCAAACTCCTTGACCTCCCCAGAGGAGGAAGTTGGGTGCTCCAGGACAGGGGAATGTGGCTCGGGGTCCATGAAGCACCACATGCCCCAGGCTGGGTGTTTCACACCACTGCACCATGGGTTGGCTTTCTGGGATGCTGCAACCACACCCTTTCACTCCCATCCCCACTGCACTCCTTTTTGAGGTTATTAACCAAGGGGGAGCCTGAGCAACAGATCTTCTGTCAGGGTGTCCTAAACCCAGACACAGGAACCTCCTCCTCCTCTCAGACACTACAACAAAAAAGCCTTAAGCATGACATTGTAATCCCCATTGTCTTTGGCACCAGTTCCTTCTCCTCACCTGGAAAATACCTATTTTCTATTCATTACCCTCTAGGTGAACACCACACATAACTTTTACACAGGATTTCTCCCTGCCCAGAGCTGATGAGTGAACACTGGGAACTGGCATCAGGAAAGAAACTAAATAAAGCTCAACAGAAAGTTGGATTAAATGCTCTCATAGGAACAAACCCCATCAGTCTGAGACTTTGAACCACCTTGTGTTGCATTTCCACTGCCCCAGGCACTGCAAGAGCATGACCCAAGGCTGAGCTCGTGGCCTTTGCAGCACCAGTATTAATAAGCAAATATATTTCCCTGAGCTCTGCAAAGTTTGTGAAAATATTTGTTTTTCTCACCTCTCACCATATACAAAGGTTTTAATAAGCTTTAACAAACATACAAGCAAACAAACCCTTAATTAAAATAAATAATTTAAATTCCTGACCTGAAGGCTTCTACAAAACTTCAACAACCCCCAAACACTCAGGTGATGATGGAAGAAATTATAACTGGGACAAAAACAGTGCAGGAACATCCCATCCCCCCACAGTGCTGGAGGATCAGTGGGGATGCTGCAATTTCCTCTCCCCCCAGTCACAAATGTATTTTGTCTTTTTTTTTGCTGTAATGTTTGCTGTAAACACACCTCGTATGTAACTGTTCCTCTGCAGGTTCTTCACACAGCGGGTCACATGCTCTGAGTGATGGTGGTTTTATTCTTTTATTCAACTGTCATTGGTACTGGTTATTTGGGGTGTCCAAACCAAAATATTAAAACTGCAAGCTAAGAGAGCAGCAACACAGCAGATCCGTTGTAAACAATTTATTATTATTTTCTACCTCAGTTACTTACAGGAAAAAAGTCATAAAAAAGAAAAAAAAAAAAAAAAAAAAAAAAAGAAAAGCACAGATGGACTATTTACAAAAAATGAGAAAATTCACAATAGCCGAAATGTTTGCAAATCATGCACACTAAGACAAGTTCACAAAAGCAAAGCAATTCATAGCAAAAAAACCCAAACAAAATAATAAGAAGCCATACAGATTAAAAAAAGCTATTGCCTGCAGAAAAGTCAAAAGAAAACTACCCAATTATTACATCAAGCATCTTTAATGAAATGAACAGCACAGCCGTGGATTGTAGAGCCTTTGACACCGACATTTTAAACAAGTGGATTAACAAACATTAAAATGCATTACAGTTCTACTGTAAGCATGCAACGTACTTCTCACAAACTTATCAAATGGGCAGAAGCACTTCAAGAACAGCAGAATTTAAAGAGAATGTGTGTTTTCTACCCAAAAGTCCAGAATCTGGTCTTGTTAAAGCCAATGGATGGAGGTATGCAGCTCTCCTGCGATTTGGGTGGAGATGAAGAGGTGCCATGCAGCTTAAGCAGGGAAAGCTTGGCCAGAATTTAGGAAATTTGCCCGTGATTTGCAAGCAAAGTTTGGAAGGAGAAGCAGCTGCAGGGAGTGTGTGGGACCATCGCTGGTCAGAGGTCGAGATCAAAGAATAAGAGAAACCCAGAATGGTTTGGGTGGGAAAGGACCTTAAAGCCCATCCAGTGCCACCCCTGCCATGGCAGGGACACCTTCCACTGTCCCAGGCTGCTCCAAACCCCACTGGCTCTGGGAGTGGGGCAGGAATTGCTGTGGGGGGCAGGAGCTGCCTCAGCCCCTCTCTTGGTGGCTCTCATGTGATGGTGGCAGCTCCCAAGGAGCCCCCCAGGCAGAGGGAAGGGGATGAGACACGTGTGGGCTGTGACACCATGGGGTCACACAGCTGGGGGAGCTCAGCCCTCAGTGGCACAGGGACAGGAGATCCCCATCTTGCTCCACCCTGGGTGACATTTGTGCTACTGCTGGACATCATCACTTTACAAAGCGCCAATCGCTCTCTTTGGGGCTGTTTGTGACACCAAAGCAACCCAATCATCCTTCCTACTTCGTTGATAAAATGATTTCTAAAAAAGTTTGTGAGAAGTCATGCCTTTGGAATGCCCCTGACCCCATCCTTGTGAGTTACATTCCAAGTGGGCATTAAAAACTCATAACAAAGCAGAGAAAAAAAAAAAAAAAAAAAAAAAAAAAAAGCAAACTCAAAGCAGTGAGGATATGGAGCCTTTAAAAAAATAAAAATAAAATAAAAAGTCCAGTCAATCAAACCAGCCAGTAAGAGCAGCAATTTTTCAGTGGACATTGATATTAAACATGGACCACCCAGGCTTTCTCTGTCTCTCTCTCATTAGCACTGTAGTAAACCCCGATTAATTTGTTATGCATCTTTAAGAACTAGTTGATAAAAATTATGTCTTGTGAAATCGGCAAATAGTCTGCAAAGTGAAATAAGAACAGAAATTAATAGATTAAACTGAAAAGATAAGTCCCAGAAATAAAAAAAAAAAGAAAAAAAAAGAAGAGACACAGAAAGGGAGTGATTGCAATTAAAATAAAAAAAAAAAGAGGCAACGTACTGCATGAGGAAGGGTTGGGAGGAGTAACGGGATGAGGGAAAATAGAGCAGTCGCCAGAGGGTTGCCAGGGGTTGTCCCATGCCACAGGAAACGGCGGAGATGTGGAGAGGATGTGGGAGAGGACATGGGACAGCCCAAAGGGGACCCTGCCCGCAGCTCTCACACACACATGGGATGGCAATGCAAACACGTGGGATGTGGTGGCACTTGTACCTCATGTCACTTGGACAACAGGAAATACTGTCAGCACAGTTCAATCAGAAGGGAATTTCTTTTTCTGGCTTTAGTTTACTAAAATAGTACCCAGGTGGCAAAAGCTGTGCAGACAGTGGCTGTGACAGCCCTGGGGGTCACCCCAGCCCAGCCAGCAGCCTGGCCAGCACAGAGCATGGAAACGTGCAGGAGGACACAACTGTGCTGTGCCGTGCCAAACACTGCCAGCACTCCTCTCCAAGCAGCCCAGCGTGGCACTGAACATTTCTCTGTGTGTGTATTTTCCTGAAGCTGCAGCAGCACAGCCTTCAGGGCTGCAGAGCTGGCAGGCAGAGGAAGCTCAGCCTCCCAGGATGCTCCTGCAGAAACAGCTGAGCACTGCTCCCTCCAAATCACCACACGGAGATTTTAAACCTGACAGCTTACTCAAAAAGCAGATTTCAGATTCCCTTCCATCAGTTTGCACTGCTTACACTCCAAGCCCTACCACAGCACCACTGAGCTTCTGCAAGTGCCAAAACACATGGAAGGAAGGGTTGGCACCTCCCTGTCCTCAGCTCCTGCCCTGCTCCTGAAAGGCTCCCTGGCACTGAGCTGTGCTCTGTGGCGCTGCTCTCTGCCCCAAGAGCTGCTCCAGCCAGGGGACACCCCATCATCTACTGGACCAGCCAGGAGGCTCCATGCCCCACGTGCTCCAGCAGGTTGTGATTCTGGAGACCAGAGCTCCAGATCACCTGAGAAACTCCCAACAACTCCGGAAAGGCTCTGATTGCTGCTAGGAGTAACTGATCCGAGCGGGAGGGGAGCAGGGGCAGAGCTTTGGGGCAGGGAAACTCAACAAGGTGAGACAGGGCCTTGAGCATCTCCTGGTGCTTCTCAGCTCCCCTGGGCACCACCATGACCCACAGCTTTCTGGTGGGGACAGTCCACCTGGGTTTTTTTTCCATATTCAATCTCTGCAGGAGACTGAAAACAACCAGGCAGTAACTGGAAGTCCTGCTTTGATAAAAACAGGCCCTTAATAAAAATCCACCTAAGGAGGGGTCGAGTCAAAAGGTGCCTTTGCTGTCAGTGAGCAGACACGTTCATTTTAGACATGTGTGGAATTAAACTCTTTTAAGCTCTGTCGATTTCCATCATTAAACCTATCAAAGGTATCTCTCCTTCAATGCCTTCATATGAATCAACTGGTACATGGAATTGTGAGGAGTCAGAGTGTGAGACAACACACAACACCTGCTGAAGCTTCCTCCTCACCTCCAACTCCTGGCTGCAATCCTGCCAGACCAAACTCTCCCACCGGTTCCTGTGGAACCAGAGGTGGTGTCACCTGCCTTGTCCCCACCAGCACTGTGCCACCCTGGCAGCTCCACTGTCTGCCTGACACCCTGGTTGTTTTGGATCTGGCCTGCTGTGGGAGGGTGTAGCACTGGTGGGAAGAGGTGGCTCAGTTTTGGCAGAGCCCTGGCATCTGTGAAATCAAATAAGCAAACCCTCACAGCGCTGTTCCCCTCGGTGCTGTCAGTCCTGCAAAAACCAGCTGCACGAAAACCTCATCACAAGGACACTGCTCATCCTACAGATGACAACAATCCATATTTTTCCAAAGCAGAGTCTCATCCTAATAACCTAGAGCTGAACACAAGGCTCCACTTTTGCAGAGCCAAGCATCTGTTCACATCCTCACCCATCCTGGAGAACCTTCCTGTGAGGTGCTGGCTGTCCTGCTGCCCCTCCCTGCTCACTGCAGGGTGTTCACTGGGTGTCCCCATGACCCCAAGCTCCCACCCCTGCACTGTGAGACCTGAGGAGCACGTGAGCCTCGTGACGAGGGTGCTCAGGAATTCAGGAGTCTCCTCACCAAGGTGGCCAGGTGGGATCCAGACACAAACACCACAGTGCTGCTTGGCTTGTTCCAGCTGCCTGGGAAAATTCTGGAGCAAAGGAAACTCCCTGTCCTATGTAGTGCCATCCCACTGTGGGATGTGCAGGAAGGGGCAAAGGGTTTGGATGGGGTTTGCTGGATGCCCCATCCCTGGAAGTGCTCAAGGCCAGGTCAGACAGGGCTCTGAGCAACCTGATCTAGTAGGGCTGGACCTCTGAAGGTCCCTTGCAGCCCAAACCATTCTATTCTGTGGTTCTGTGATCTGTTTTTCCCTGACCCTGCTGAGCCCCAGTCCCACCCCAGCTCCGCCGAGGGGAGGGGGAGCCGAACCGACGCCAAACCACAGCAGCACCACACGGCTGGAAACTCCTGCTGGGAAGGAAATCCCGAGAGCTCGGCACGGAACGCAGCAAGGTCGGACTTTGCACTCCAAAAGTGAATATTCACTTACCACAGGCCAGCACGGGAAGGGGTGTGTGGCTCTCTGAGTGTGTGTGAATGTCTGTGTGTAGCTCTACAATATCTATGAAAGGAAAAACCCATCAAAGGGAGGGTAACAGCTCTTCAATGATCTCTCTTGCTTTTATGGTTTAATTGAAGAAATTTGTTTTCAAATAACCAGTACCAATTTATACGTTAGGAAGAATGTATTTAAAATATGTCTCTGCAAATGTCTGTTTTTAAAATAGTTTAAAAAAAATTGCTGTTGTGTGAGATGCTCCCTGCAGACTTGCCTGTCTCAGCTTGCAGCTACGGACTTAAAAAAAGGAAAAAAACAAAAAAAAAAAAAGAAGGAAAGAGGGGAAATAAAGCAAATCTGCAAATGAAATGTACGTACCTGGGAACTGATAACTGTAACTTGGGGCAAATCCAGGATATCCTCGGCCATATGTTGCAACAAAATTCGGGTAACCTTGATCATAGGAAAAAAAAAAAAGAGAGAGAGAAGGAGAGAGAGAGAAGTTTGAGGATTAATGAAGGGGTTTTTTGAAGCTTGTTTTGTTGCTGTTTTTTAACACAACGCACAATGTCAGGGAGGATGGGTGAGACCTAATTTTACGGAAGGTATTAAAACATCAGATTTTATTCTGCTCATGCCAAACTGCAGAGAGGTTTCATCCTTATCCTGAATAGAAACATCTCGAGCTGCCGGCGCTGGCCCAGCTCCGAGCAGGAGCCCTGTCACTCTGGTAATTAACATGCACTTTGGTGTCTGGAGCCCAAGGACTGTGCATACTTGTTAGCTGGAAGAGTAAATGCCAAATGCTAAGGCTAAACACATAACACGGGTTTGCTCTGACATTTGGAGAGCTTACAATGAATGTACTTTGCTTCAGAGCTATTGACAGTTGGAGATTAAGGTAGTAGTAATTCTTTATCCCGGGAGTGTGAAGGACAACAGTTAACACATCAAAGAGTTGGAGGCAGCAGCAGCAACGAGCCAGGGAGTCAAAGAGCTTTTAATTTTTCAGGAAACTAGAAGGAAGCTGCATGAGGTGCTTCCAAAGGCCCTTTCTGAGGTAGAGCAGCAGCACAGCCGACCTCGGGCAGCTTTGGGAGGTTTATTAGGAGAAAAACCCACTTGAGAGCATTCTGTGAATAAAACCACCTCAGTGAAGGCATGAAGTGGCAACTCTGCTGGCTGGAATGAGCAGCTGGAATGAGAGGGAGCAGGGGCTTCACTCTCCTGTTGGGGATGTGCTGGATGTCCCAGTGGTCCCTGGCTGTGTCTGGGCTGGCAGCAGCCATGGAGTCACACACTGTGACCCTGGTTTAACTTCCCTGCCCTCACACAGCACAGCCCTTCTCTCTGCTCCCACGGTGGCTATTTGCTCTGACCTGCATGGCCAATGTCCCAAGGTGTCCTATACACTCAGGGTGTTCCCTAAAATTCCAACCTCACATTGATTCTCAACCTTTCCTTGCCCAGTTTTCATAAAAACAGGCACCACTCAGAACAATTCCAGTGCACTAAATGCTGCAGAACGTCCCCACTGAGCCTCAGCGTCAGCCCAGACCTCTCCAGACCAAGAAACATCAGGAAAGGTTTTCTTCCACTGTCTGAAGTCAGTGGGAATCTTGGCAGCAGCTGGTCTGGAGCCCGAGAACATGCTCAGCAGCCGAATGGCTCTTCTGGGGGGCTCCTATCTCTGCTTTTATTTATCCTTTAATACACTCATCCATCACACGGCTATTTTCCTGCTGCAGCAAGTCCCTCCATTTCCGATCAGATTTATACATACATTCAGCGTACTATTAATCATAATCTAAAAGTGGAAGATAAAAATGCTTGGATGAATTCTGATGATGGGATTAAGCAGTGCCAGGCGAAGGCAGCCCTGCGCCGCCAGGACAGCACGCGGCGCTCAGCGGTATGTACACACTGCTTAGCCCTGCTTTCACAGCTCAACAGCTGGATTCCCTTAGAAATTAATCACCTCTGTCATTAAATCAGATCTTTCAGAGTTAAGCTTTACAAACCTTTTTTCCTTTCTTTTTTTTTTTTTTTTAACAACACTATTGATAAATGGATTGTTTGCTAAGTAAGTAGTGCCATTAACACCACGGAAAAATCGCTTTGCGGTGTCCGACCGCAGCCCCTCTCTCCTTGCCAAGAGGAAGAATTCAGTTTATTCAGATTCAGACAGTTCTGGAGCAGATCTGTCAGCTCATGACTGTCAGGGCACAGGGGCCAATGTGCTGGGCAGCACCTGAGCTCTGCAGGTGTGCTACCTGTGGCCCGAGCTGGATCAGCACGGTGGGGATGGCAGCTGCCCACAGCGATTTTGGATGCCACCTCTTCTGCTGCCTGCCCTGGAATGGTCCTGCCTCTGCCCCCAGGGCAGCCCTGCTGTCCCGGGCCAAACCTGGCTGTGCCTGACAGCCACAGCACCAGCCAAGCTGCCTGGGGGCTCTGCTGGCATCGCCAGTGCTCAGCACTCTCGAAGTCAGGAGATGAAATCATAAATTTATAATACAACATTACTTCAATTTTCCTCTTCATTTACTGCTGCAGTGCCCAGCTCTGCTCTAACGACTCGAAGCCTGATCTGCGTGGGGACATTGCCTGGCTGAATATCAATGGTGTGGTAACACCGTGGCCACGTGGATGCTTCATCACACCACATTATGGCCCTGCACACCAACATTCCCATTAGGTGCCATCCTCATCCTCCACTGGGCACTGAGCAGTTGATTTGCCTTGGTAGTCCTGGGGAATGATCAATCCCTTGAATTATCCCTTGCTGCTAAACCAAAAATCCAAGTTTTGACTGGGTCACCTCCCTCAAAGCAAGACTCTCCTGTCCATGGAAGCAGAACTCAAACCAGCAACCAAACCACTTGCTACCACCCAGCTCCTGTCCAGGCTATAGAAATGTCTTCATTTTAAAATTTGGTGATGGGGTGGACAAAATTCATGGTCAATATGTGGGAACACTGAGCACGTAGGGGCCAGGAGACCTCTGCAAAATTAGTTCAAATGCTCCAGAAAATGCAAGAAAGTTGTTGTCTCCAAGTGTTGCTCTGAGTTGCAGCTGCTACTCCACTGAACAGTGTGTGGTGGAAAAAGGAATGACTTTCTTTGAAGGGCACAAGCTTCTTCTATGCATGAGCTCAGCCTACCTAGACTGAGCGTGTGCAGAAACACAGCCCTGCCAGAGACCTCCCAAAGTCTGTGTTCCAGAGGTGTGAGCTTTGGGGGCTGAGTGATCCCACCTCTGGACGGGTTTGCAAGCTAAAAGGAGCCAAATTTTAACACTGAACACCAGGAAGATGCCCATCACCAGGAGAAATGAGTGCTGTGGGCCCAGCTCAGGGTCATCTCCAGAGCCAGGTGGCACCACTGTGATTGCTCTGGTGTCCCAGACACAGAGAGCAGCTTCAGGTGGGAGGGGAGATCATCTCCTAATGCTGCTCCTCTGTTGCTCTCTTCTTTCCCAGTTTTCAGGCACAGATCTGAACAGAGGGCAAAAAGCTCTGCTGCAAAAAGCAATGCTGTGACACCCACACACTCCTGGGTGACAAGGCTCCTGATCTGCACACCAGGGCCAGATGCCAGCACAAGGATCCAGGCACAGGGCGAGTTTCTTGGTCACCAAACTGCTGCCACTCAGCCAGAGATGTGCAGTGGGGCACATGGGGTCTCTTCATGAGCATCCACAGGGCTGGGGAGCAGTTCCCCCTGCTGGGTGGGCTGACAGGGAGAGGGAGATCAGCGAAACTGGATCCACTCTGACCACTCCTGATGCAGAGAGCTCATTAATGCTCCTGCTCTCCTTGAGACTGGCATGTCCCACCAGCAGCCCCAGCCCCAGCCAGCCCAGCAGCCGTCCTGGCAGAGGGCTCAGCCTGCCCGCGCTCTCCGAGTCAAAAAATCCTTTCAGAAGAACACTTTAATTTTGCTCCAATCAACCAAATCATCACAGAAGTGGCTGCCTGCGCACCTTTAGACCCTGGCTGCTGTAGGCTCCTTGGGGAGGCTGTGATTAATGAAAAAGACCAACTTCCTTAATAGCTTTGGAGGGAGTCGCTCCCCACTCCTTCCTTTGGGTTGTCTGGTGCGTTCGTTCCCCCGATTCCCTCCTCTACCCATGAACAGCAGCTGGAGAAGGTGACCTTGAACGTGGGCTTCTGGAAACAGGTATGAAAATCCTTTCTGAGCAGCCCCAGTTGCTCTGGTTCAGTCCAGTTGGGCACAGAACAGAAGGAACAGGATAGACCTGACCCAGCCTCGTGAGACCCCATGGAACACTCAGCAGCAGCAGCGATGGAACTCTGTGTCTGATCATTTGATGGGTTAATTATGCCTCTCTTCCTGCAGGGATGAGCCCTGCAGCCTTGAAAACCAGGGGTTTCTGACGGCCATCCAGCAGCTCTGCTCTCCTGTGCTGCAATTTCCTTGTTTAGCACTTAATTATTTAACAGGTGCCACTGTAGCAAGCAGGAACTTGGAAGATGAAAAACCAGCTTGAGTGGATAATGAAGCATCTGGCCTTCAACACGGATCAATCACTAATGCTCAGCAAGTCCCCCACGATCTGAAATGCAGGGAGGGCAGTGTGGGATTGGCTGGAGCAGCACCACTCGGGGTGATTCAGCCCCACACTGCAGGACCAACAGGTGCCCCAACCCTTCCTCTGTGCAGTTCCACTCACTGAGGGCTTCTTTCCTTGGTTCTCACAGCTTGAAATGATCCTTTCCCAGAGAGACAGCCCTGGTGGGAATGGACTCACGCTGCACCCGGGGGCTGAATTTTCCCTTCAGGACACTGGGGTGGATCCAGCTGCAAGGAAAGGGGCTGAGGCTGCATGGGGGAGGATGATGGTGCTGTGGATTTTCTTGGCTTCCCAGGGTGACCTGGACTCTCTCCTCCTGCAGCCAGCAGGACTGGCTGGCACGGTGGCACACAGACATCCACACTCCACCTCCACCACCCCAGCCTCGGGCAGGCCAGGTGGGAAAGGAAGAGAAACAGCAGAAATCAAGTACATTGGCTTGGGCACACTGGGAACACACAGGTAACGAAATCACAGACTGACTAGAGCAAGATAAATATTTTAAGCATAAAATGTGATTTCCAAACACTGTGGGGCAGGGTGGTGGTGGAGTGTGGGGACAGCAAAACAGATGATCAGCTGAAATAACCTGATTACACATCCCAGAAATGGATCGCTCCAGCCACACGAACAGAAGTACTATTAATTCAGAGATAAAGCAAACATGGCAGGAAGCTTTTCCTATCAAATCAGGCAGTGCCTGGTGTCAGACACCTCACTGTAACAGCCTGATCCTTGCAGGAACCGAGTCCTCTGACCTGACGCCCACCCCAGGGGCTTTGGGGTCCTCCAGCAGCTCAACCAGCCCCTGAATCTGCTTGGCAGAGCTCAGGGCAAACCCAGATTCCAAGGTTTTGTGCTCAGTTTCTGGGATCACCTAAACCCAGGACAGGAAAGTCAAAGCATGCTGAAGGGGGATACTGCCTGGAAAAGGCTCATGCTGCCTGGGGACACCTCCAGATTGCCCTACCATTTCCACATGCTTCATGGACACAGGAGGTGACAGCTGAGAGAAAGTCCAGGGATACAAAGGGAGCAGAAAGTTTAAAATATGTGGTGTTTTACAAAAAAACCATTGGCAATGGATTAGCAGCATTTTGGCTGAGGACAGAGTATCCAGAGGTTGTCACATTGTATAGAAAGAATTATCTAGGCAGAAACAAATGAGAACCAATTATAACTAAATAGACCTCGTGCACAAATAGAATTTTGCCATTAAATATCATTTATCCCATTTAATTAGTATTTTCTGGACACAATACTCAGGACTAAAATACCATTCCATCTCCTTGAAACTTGTAATTATTGTTGCGACCTGTCCTGTTATGCATCTCCCCGCTTCCTCCATCCACGCCATTTAAGAACCAGCAAGATTTTCAATTATCTATGCTGAACTGTCAAAGCTACCTTTAAAAGAAGGGGAATAATGTGTGACTCAATTCCTCTAAAAAAGGGGAGAGATCATTTTTAGTCAGAATGAACACACTGCATCTTTCATCATTCTATTTTTGCGAGTAAGAGTAAAACAGGCTATTTAAAACATCCATTTAAATGCAAATTTTTTATATTCCAGGCTGGGGGGGGGGGGAGTTAATCATTTACCACAGACAGGATTATTTTCCTCACTCCACCCCTGCTAAAGTTTCAGCCTGGCACCCACACAGGTGCAGGGATTTGCTCACCCCTGTGGCTTAAGGGTTTGGAAATGAGGGAGACAACAGAGGCTCTGGAGTGGTGGCTGCAGCACTTACCCAACATTCCCATCCCTAGCATAAAAGCGTCCATGGTATACGGCAATCCACGTGCCCTTCCTCTCGTCCCTGGTGGAAACATCACTTCTTTAGGTTGTGCTTTCTTACATTCTACCTATTGAGCAGAAACATGTACAAATGAGATGCAAATGAATTCCATGTAAATGTCAAATGCAGAACTGATCTACTTAAGGGGGGAGGTTTATTTTTAGCATCTGCCTCCCCACACCTCCTCCCGCTCAAAGGTGAACTTCCAGAATAGCGTAACCAGATTTAAAAGAGCAAACGTGTGTGTCTCTTTAACCACCCACTGCAACCCCCCAAAGATGACAGAAATGCTGATTTAAGAAGTTCCGTGCTCCTGAAAGGGAAACCAGCACTTGTGGGAGAGGGATGAATGGAGGGAGGGCTCCAGCACGGCTCCATTGCAATCGATAACAGAAAACGACTCCCAGTGATCATTACAAAAAGCTCCTTTTAAAATAGGAATAAAGAATCAATATTTCTACCCAGCAGAAAATTTCTGTAAACCCTATTAATAAAGGATCTGCATTCTTTCACTTTCCGTTACTGCTGCTGCCGCCTTTGGAAGTTGCTCAATGCCACTGGAACCACGTGCTGCTTCCACCAACGCCCTGTGAGACAGCAACCCAGCCCTGCTGCCAGTGGGACATGTTCATCAACAGCAAAAGCAGAAATAAAGGGGCCTGGCTGCTGCTCTGTCAGAATCCAGTCCTGTCTTTATGGGATGGAAATGGCCATAACCACTCCCTAGCCAAGGGGACAACCCGGGAGGCAGCAGGGATGTCACACATGTGACAGGACATGCAGTGGGGCTTCTCCAAGAGGGAATGTATATGGATTTATGAGTCAGGGCTCAGCTCCAATCTGAATTGTCCCTGAGAGCTGCCCGTTGAGGGTCTTTGTACACACATCTGGATCTCACTCAAACTTTCAGTACAGCGTTTCTGGGCATCTTAATAATTTCCAGATTTTTTCCACCTCCCCGTACGAGGATGTGCTGCACTTTCAGCAGCCCAACAAAGAAAGGTTTAACTCTAAGGCTAAAAAAAAGAAGAAAAAAAAGGCAGGGAAACTAAAATTCAGTATTTTTGTTTAGTCTAGTTTGGAGAATTAACCTTACACTGGGGTACTCCTGGGTCAAGCAGAGCAGTCTCAGCCACGGGAACCCAGGAGGGCTGAGCTGGGGAGTGAAAAGCCTCTTATACCCAGCACAACAAAACAGGCTGTCAGCCCTCAGCCAGGGATGTCTCACAAACCCCTGGTTAACAGCTTTCCAGGGAAACCAGGGCTATTTTGAGGAAAGCAGAATGCGTGATACCCACAATGCACAAACCCCCATTGAGCCACCCAAAGACAAGGAGACTTTGTCGTGCCAGCAACGTGTGATTCGCAGCCTGGTGGGCTCCAGTCACCTTGGGGACAACGTGTCACTCACACCATGGCAAGCTACACTGGGCAGCAGCAAAGAGGTTTTAAATCTTATTTTAAAAAATGCACTGGGTCGTGGGTCTGTTGATCTCTCAGATTATGTCAGTGGCTGGGGCTTGGAACTCAAGGATCTGGAACAGGCACTGGCACAGGTTGCCCAGAGAAGCTGTGGCTGCCCCATCCCTGAAGTGTCCAAGGCCCACAAAACCTGAGAGGGAGGAGGAGCCCCAGGTGCTGGGCAGTGTCACAGTCTGCTCTAGAACAGCCCAACATTTCTGTCAGCTGCTCGAGAGCCTGGCACGACACCTTGACTGCAGGCTCAGCTCATCACCCCTCTGGCCAGCACTGCACCCAGGATGTGGATGACTCCACCCCAGTGGGATCTATGAGAGAAGAATTACTCCATCACGTTTCTTTCCCAGCTACTTTTGCAGCCCTTAGAAAAACAGGTGTCTCTCTGCAAAACAGCCTGCTCCTGTCAAAAGAACAATAATCCGAGGACAGCTCGTTTGGGTTTATTGTCCCCCTGCAATGTTTGGAGCATCTTTGGCCTCCCACGTAAATTCTACCTTCCATTTATTAAATACCTCGCTGGCATTTTCTTTTCACTGTCCCACTGCTCGTTTAATATTACATTTGACATTCTAAGCTTTACGGATGGCAACAGAAGCAGAATGGATGAGCTAAAAATAGCCTGCCAGGGAGACTGGAGCTGGAAATAGGCTGGGGAGAGCCAGAGCCACCCCTCTGCCCTTTGCTTGCCCTGGGTTTGGGGAAACGATGGCCTTCAGGAGATGAGGAAAAGTGAGCTCAGGGTGAGCCAGAGCCCATGGACCTGTGGATATCCCAGCTGGGGATGGGACAGGGATGTGGGGAAGGATGGGGACAGGGATGGGGTGTCCCAGTCCCAGCTCACTGAGCTGCTGCAAACCCCCTTCACCTCAGGCTGGGGCTGAGAGAACCTGTCCCCTCCACGGCTCAGGGACAGAGGGGAACAGGATCCAAGTGTGACATGACCCCAGCACTGCCCCCAGCCAGCTGTGTGTCATCCCAGCTCCCCACCACATGCACACACAGCTCCCTGGCCCCCGCAGGGGCTGCGAATTCATCTGCAGACACATCAGCCAGGCGATGACTCAGTCCCAAGACAGGATCATGTCTCATCCCCTTGCTCGTGGGCTGCTTTCACAATCAGTGCTCAAGAAGTGACAAGAAGGGAACACTCAGAGATGGTGGCACCTGGAGGGGGCACTGAGTGGGCACAGGAGTGGGAGGGGTGTATTTTAATTATCCAGCAACCAACACCAACACCCCAAACTGTTTCTCTTTGTAGTGTTCCTCGAGTGTTTTCACCCTGTCCCATTCTCCATGCTCTCTGTTACCTTGCTGTGCAGCCTTTCACCTGGGAAGGAATAATCTAACAGCTCTCCCCCATTCCTCCCCTCCCAGGGGATGCCCAGAGCCAGGTGAGGCTTTTGCAGCCCATGGATGAAGCACAAACACTGTCCCTGCCTGCGGCACAGCTGCTGCTCCATCCAGCTCCCTCCTCAGGGCAATCCTGAGCCCTGCTCCAGAGAAAAGCCTGCTGTGGGGAATAACTAAACCTTTGGAGTGTTATCCTGCTGTGGATAGGAGAATCCTGGCAGGGAGCTCTTCCCTCCCACCTGCCAATCCTAAATTTACATCCCAAGCATTTCCGATTTGTCTGTCGTGTGGGAGTGACTGAGGTTTGTTCTGTTCTTCTGTTTTAAGGCAGATTAACAGCATTTAGTCACGACAGAAAGGCAATGAGCCTCCCCCCACCCCACAGGCACTCAGTGAGGCACTGTGGGGACAGGCAGGAGACCCCAGGGCAGGAGGGGCTGGGGGACAACAGGACAGGGCAGGGCAAAGTCCACAGCATCCATCTGCAGTGGAGCAAGAGACTTCCCACAGGACAAGGAGCACTGCCCCAACATCCCACCCCACATTTGGCCAAGGGGACCCTCACTTTTACTTCTGATGCGTATTGCAGGGAGGAACAATATGAGGAATATTATTTCAGTGCCCTGGGAAAAATTAGCAAGTCAAATATTGAATCAGGCCTCCAGCATATGCCAAGGAGATTGCTTTGATCTTATCCACACTAAAAGCTCTATTATTGAATCTAAAGTCTGTGAACACATATCAGACCAATATACAATGCATATCTGAATACACATTTGAGAAGCAAAGAATGTTTTGACAAAGGGAAAAAGAATATTTTAGCTGAAAATATCAAAGTTACTGCAGCAATTGAAATACAAATGCCCCTTTTCATCTGGCTCAGGGCAACCCACAACCTGGGACCTGCCTGTCATTGAGGAGGAACTTCACCCGGGTTTGGCTGCTGGGCTGGGCCTGGGTGGGAGGTGACTGTGGCTTCATGGCAGAGAGCCACAGCTCCCTGGGACACAGGGACAGCCACAGCAGAGCAGGAGCAGACCCAGGAGTGACCCAGAGCAGCATTCCTGGGAGCACATGGGGTGCAAGAGCCACCCCAGGGCACTGCCCTCCCCAAACCCCAAACCCCAAACTCCAGCAGGGAGCAGGGCAGGATGAAAAGAGCTTCTCCAGGGATGCTCCAGAAGCTCAACAGGTTGACTCACACCTTCCTCAAGCCCTTTGGCTTCACACACCAAACCTGCTCTGGGGCAGCTCCTGAGGCTGTGCCCATCAGGGACAGAGCTGGGGCTGGATCAGCTGTCCCCAGGCTGAGCCTCCTGTCCCCAGCGGCCTCCAGCACCCACGGTGTGCCCAGTGTCCCCAGAGGGCTGTCCCAGCACCCTGGGCATGGCACATGTGTGTGACACAGGCTCAGAGCTCCCTGCCACCCACCCACCACCATGCACCAACACTCACCATTTTATTATTGATTTCGTGGAAATGAATTTCACAGACTTTTTCCACCACGTCTTCGTTTTCAAAGGTTACGAAGCCAAATCCTATTTAATAAAGATACAAAAAGGGGAGGGGAAAGGAAAATATTAGTTAAGTGTAACAATTTCATTTCAATAAAGCATTATTTAGCCATTGGGACTTTGGAAAACTTCCATAACAACACGTATGTGTGACTACACCTGCTGCCTGTGGAGCTGTTCCTGAGCTTATTGCAGCCTAATGGAGGGAAGAAGCATTGTCTCAGGGAAAATTAATACGGTTCTGTTCCAGCTCTTCCATAGGATTTAATGGAGAATTAAAACCTCCTTATGGATTTTTTGATCCATCCTGCAGAATTTAATGGATAGTTACACCCCAGTTACATGATGGCTCAGAAACTACAATAAGGCTGTATTTTCTTTTACACCTTATAGGTTTTTAAGAGCAATCTCTACAAAACCCAATTATATTTCTATGGAACCATATTGATTTCATCTCTTGTTTAATTCCATGGGACTTCTCCATTAGAGCTGACTCATTACACGACCCGAAAACCATAAAAATCCGGGAAGACAGAAGATGATTCCTCATTTATCCCTGGCAAGGAGAAAAACCCCAATGCTTCCCAAACACAGGGCAGCACTGTGTGTTTCCATGCTCTCTGTGCTGCTGCTCGCCGGGTCAGCCCCGCTCCGGAGGTGGTTATTTGTCCCTTTCTTCCTGAATTACTTCCTCTAATACCTCATCAGGACATCCTGAGGCCTCCAGGAACCCATTACGTTTAAGGCCTCTGATCTAATCGTTCCTCTCTTCTCCACTGCTGCTTCAAAGAGCCCAGGATTGGGGCTGGCTTAGGCTGTTTGATGCCTGCTGCCTGCCTGTAGCTGTGCACTGAGTCTGCTCTGCTGGGGCTGCACTGAAGGATCTGCCAGCCCACCACAGCTACACAGTGTTCCCTGCTCCTTCCTCGACAAAAAAAACTCCATCTCATCTGCTGGAGAAGGCTTGATGAGTCAACATTGATGCCAATTATGCTAATGAAATCTTAAGAAGCTAATAACAGGATGAACTGCATCCCCCAAACTGGAAACTGCTGGACTCTACACTGTTCCTGGACAGCTTGTTTGGGCATGCACAGTATGTGTAGCCATGGGGAATATTCCCCTCCCACTTCAGACCCTCTTCCTGGGGGAAACCCACCAGGAATGGTTTCTAGCCCTTCTCCAAGGTGTGACACATCACCCAACAGCACACTAGGCTCACACCAGGCTCTCCTTTGCACTTAGAGCAGGCAGCAGCTTGAATTTCTTTACATAACTCAAGTCTTTCATTCGCCTTCTAAATTACTCCATTTAAATCTACCTTAAACAGACCTGCAGTTAAACCTAAAATTTTTGTGGTTAACTGCCTGAATGTGGCATCCCAGGAATCCCAGAGCTGGGAGCAAAGCATGGCCAGGACTGCCCAGTGCCATGAGATGGCCAGGCTGGGGCTACAAGTCATTAATTGTTTGAGCAACAGCAACATCTTCATCATTAGCAGCTCATTAGTGAGTGCTGCAGTTGAGGATTTCTCTTTTAACTTGAGTCAGGTCTTGGTGCCAGGATGGAGGGGAGAGGGAATTTAGGAGATTAGCCCTAATATGCTGAACACCACGAGGAAGCCACTGCAGTCATTACACGTCTGGACTCGGAAACTAATTTCCCATTCTCATCCCACTCCATATGGCTTAAGCACAGGTTTATAAAGAAATTATTTGTCTGATTAAATCAGATAGCCACCCAGCTTGCTGCATTCCATAACAATAAAATATCAATCTGTAGGCGTCAGCAGGCATTTGCAGGTTTCTGGAAGATTTGTGGCACTTGGTCAGACTGGCCTGGAGAGGAAGACCAGAGGTGATCTCTGCAAATGAAATGAGCTTTATGGTTCCTTCCAACCCAAACCATTCTATGATTCTTTTCTTGTTTCACTTGTTGGATATCAAATTCCAAGTTTTAATAACTGCACCCACACAAAGATCCCCCTGCACACATGTTCTGATTAGTTCCCATAATGAATACATGCTCATTTTTAAATTACCAAAACTCTCAGAAACCTTCCTGGACTAAATAGACAATTATTTCTTCTGAGAGGTACTAAGAGTCAACAAAAAAATGGTTCTCGGAAAGTGTATGGAAAAGATTAACCCAAAACAAAGGCGGCTGTTGAAAACGGTGACAGAAATAGGATTCCGGTTGTCAAGGAGCACACGTTTTAAAATGAAATTATACTGCATCCTTCTGAATGAAGCTATTATTGGAAGCTAACAAGCTCTATTTAAGAGATAAGCATTTAACAGAGTCAAACGGTTGGGTTTTTTATTCAAATGAATAAAACTGAATATTCATTTGAATAATCTTTTCTGTAAAAGAAAAGACAAAGAAGAGGGAAAAAATAAAGTAAGAGGCAAACAGATGCCCCAAACGAGAGGCTCTGAGCCAAGCACCAGCACTAAAGGAAGCTGAGACATTTATCCATGACCTTCAGGTGAAAAACCCTCCTCTGCTATCTGCTGGGGAAAAGGAATTATTCCACTCCTTTCATCTGCTGAAAAAGGAGTCAGACCACTCCATTCATCTGCTGGTTAATGAGCACCACAATGACGCCAGCCCGACACCTGACATCTGATGGGTCAGGACACATCCTCCAACACACCTCCGTGACACCAGAACAAGGAAATCAGGAAGAATTTCTCCATGGCAAGGGTGGTCAGGCCTTGGCAGGAGCTGCCCTGGGAGGTCTGGAGTCTCCATCCCTGGAGGTGTGCAAGGAAAGCCTGGATGTGACACTCAGTGATCTGGGCTGGGGACAAGGTGGGCACTGGGCACAGGCTGGACTCAATGACCTCTGAGGT
Source organism: Entomyzon cyanotis (assembly GCA_024500445.1). Classification (NCBI taxonomy): domain Eukaryota; kingdom Metazoa; phylum Chordata; class Aves; order Passeriformes; family Meliphagidae; genus Entomyzon; species Entomyzon cyanotis. The sequence goes on from JAKEPQ010000673.1 coordinate 4,858,083, forward strand.
CTTTTCCAACCTCAATGATTTTGTGAAAAGCCTCCTTTGATCCTGGCTTTGCTCAGCCACAGAAGCTGCCCAGGCCTCTTGGGCAGGCAGCTCTGTGCAGCTCCACAGGGGCAGCTCAGCAAATTCTGCCAGAGTATTCCAGAAATAAGAGAAACATTGTTCAGAGAAAGTGACTGAAACCACAAAAAGATTAAAATACTGGAGAAGAATAGGCAGAAGCCATAAATACTATTAGGAAGCCAGACTGAAGATACCAAATGTCAGTGCTCCCGTGTTCTGTATTTTGGTTTTTTCCACATTTGAAACAACTATATTTCACACTTTTGTCATCACTTGAGAGTTTTTACGTCAACCTCGGTAAAATATAGCTGAGATGACGACACCACTGCTATGAAATCCATCTCCCTTCCCTGGCTGGCAGCACCATTCCCAGCCCCAGGTCTGGCTGTGCAGTGACCTATGTCACAGCTGTGGCTGCACACGCCGAGGACGTCACTGGCTGGTAGAGTTACACAAAAGCAGCTTACCCGGGTAAAGGTCTCTCTCTCCAACCTGTGCTCGCCTTGCAACAAGGGAGACAAGGGATTGCATCCCACAGCACAGAGGTTAAAGCCAGGTTAAGGCTGGGGTTAGCCCTGGAGGGCTCTGATGGGCAGACCAGGACCTGAGCAAACTGCCTGTGCCTGAGCCAAAGCACCTCCAGCAGGCAGGCACAGCTCTGAAGGGCTCTCCAGCCACCCCAAAGATGTTCTGGTGGGTGAAGACACTGCAGCTAGAGCTGGAGGAGCCTGTTTGAAGTCACCTGATGATGTGGAGCAAGGCGCTCCATCTCATCTGCTGTGCTGCCTCTGCCCGAGCTGTGCCCACACTGCTGGTGAGGCTGTGGGGTCTCTGCAGCTGGGATGGCCTCATCCTGCACTTACAGCAACCAGAGCTCCTGAAAATATTCTGGGAACCAGGGGATCACCGAGGCTCCTTTGTCCTCCACCGCAATCTCAAAGAACAAGCGCAGGAGACAAGAGCAGGGAGAGCACAAAGGAGATATTCACACCAACAGGGCTCTGCCTAAACCTCACTCCTGCTGCTCAGCAAGTGCTATATCACCCCAGTGTCACTTGTTAGTGCAGGATCAGTCCCCCCTCACCCCCAGTGTGCCCCACAGAGCCATCCTGCTCCTCCTCCCCTCTGGGACAGGACAGGCAGGGCTGGGGGTCTCTGGGCTCCCTGATCCCTGGCGTGGGAGCTGCCCGAGGAGTGGCTGTGCTGACAGCTGGGAACATCCAGCCTGACACCCACGGCAGCTCCCAGCATGGGAATGAGGAAATATTAGTTCAGGCTGTGCTCCCTCTTTGTGTCAGGGCTGCAGACCTGAGCCGCTCGCTGGCGTCTGCTCTGCTCCTCAGATCTGAGTTACTTAAGCTCTCAAACAGAGAAAGGTCCAGTCCTGCTGTGGTATTATTTATGCACCTGCTTTCTTGTTTATACCCATAGTTTTGGCAGCTGGTCTTGTGAAAGGTAATAAAATGCCTTTCAAAAGTAAAAAAAAAAAATTAAAAATGAAGAAATGTGACCAGACAAGCCAGGCATAATAACATTAAAGCCCGTGTCAATTAATTTTTCCTCTTCTTGATAAACGAGCCCCATTCCATCCATTAATAATGAGGGAAGAAACAAGAAAAGTTGACACTAGTTTAATTTATTTTCTCAACTTGCCTGGTCATATTTCTCCCTGTTGCAAAGCTTTCCGGTGCTGCTGGGAATTGCAAGTGGCTCCCACACAGTCGATGCATAGATTGGTGTGAATCAATACCATTCTACTTTATTCACACTTCCCTTGTAATCAGAGAGGAAAAAGTTCCTTAGTAAGCTCCCAGCCTGCCAAGCTGCCGTATAAAAATAAAAATAATAATAATGATGATAAACTTGCAGGAGGGGTGGAGAGGGGGATGTGAAACCAAGTCCTGTGATCACTGTCACCAAATCCTGTCTTTGTAGATGAACTGAACACACCGAGCAGAGGGGACAGGACATTTTAATTACCCACACAGTCAGCCATGGATGTTTCTAACTTCTGTCTGCAAAGGTACTGCAAGTCTTTATCCCCAGAGTCTGGCAATGGGGAGCTGGGGGTTTAATCCTGTCTCAGGGAAAAGCTATTCATTCCTCAGCCCCAGAACCTGACAGCCACGACTTGAAAACTCAGCCCTGACTTTGCCACCTCCTTATGCTGTGTCTTTGGAGAAGTCAAATATTCCCTGTGATCTGCATCCCCACGTTTCTTCCCCCTCACTTCCTTGTCCCTTCCTCTGAGTTTTCATACTGCAACTCAGCTTGTTAGAGCCAGAAACTGTCTAGGACAAGAGCTGACAAAAGCTGTTATTTCCTATTATTCCAATTTCCTGTGCTGCAAACACACAGAAGGTTTTGGTTTCCAGAGGAGCAACTCTGCACTTTCAGGGAAAACAGCCAAAGCCTGAGACACATGTGTTAGATTTTACCTCCTTATCTCCAAGGAGGGGTTTGCTGGGAAGAGTGGTGACCACACCTGAAGGAACCACCTGCTCCAAGGTGAACAGGATCTCATCCCAACCTCATGTTAACCAGACCAGGAGAAGGAGGGGGAAGGAGGAGGTTAAAACCTGTGGTTGAGGGTGGAAAATATCCTCATTTAACTGTAGCATGTGCTCTCCAGCCCTGCTGCTGTGGCTGACACCCACCAAGACATGATCTGCCTGCACATCCACCGGGTGTTCATGTACACCTTGGGTATGAACAGTCAGGTTCTCCTGGCAGCACAGGCAGCTATTAAAGTGTCAGTATAATCCCCATGACAGGAGAGGAAATTCTCAAAATCAAATCAGCAGCCAGGTGCCCAAGCCCAGCCCTGCTCTGTTTCCATCCCAGCACAGCAGTCAGCACTCAGCTGGACAAAGGGCACCAGGCAAGATCCTCCTCTGCTTTTCCTCTGCAAAGCTGCAAGGCTCAGGCTCCTTGTTCCGTGGCATTTCCAAAGTGAGAATTGCTCAGAAACAGGGAAAGGCACCTAGGGGTGCACAGGGCAGCTGTCCTTCCAAAGGGGCCAAAATCCACCCAAACCAGCCCTGCAGAGGGATCTTCCTGAAGGGACAAGGAAGAGGACATGGGTTTGTCCCCTCTCAAACATTCTGGCCAAAGGTTTCCAGGTTCAGAGGGCAGTCAGGGCAGGATGGTGTCCCAGCCAAGCCCTCACGTGGCAGGAGCACCCAGGGACCCCAGGAGCCCCACATGTGTCACAGACCAAGCTCCTGTCTGAACTCCTGCTAATCACCTGAACTCCTGGTAATACATTTTTCATAACAACAAATCTTCATTAAAATTTTATTTTATTAACGTTCTGAAATCAAACCAAAGCGCTGAGTACATAATGACTGAGACGCACACTACGCGGAGCTTACTAAATGCCACTTTTATCATATTGTTAATTAACAGAAACGATTAATGAGTTCGCAGATCATTTAGAAGCATTAGCGGTGACCTAAGAAAAATTGCAGGTACGTGTGACACATCTGCACTTTTTCATTGGAATTTTCTACACAGGAGGCCCCAAAGTTTGTTCCTAACTCAGCTTCCCTCTGTTGGGGACATTCCTGTCTCAATGGGCACAGATTTGTCAGCAGCTTGGGAATTAAAGCAGCAGGCTGGAATGTGAGATACTGCAGGAGAAAATTATTTCCACTGTTTTCTTTTTGCTCAGTATTTGGGAGCAGCCTCATCCTGCTCTGTGTTACTCAGGCACAGACTGCCCGGCTCTGTAAGGACTCAGTGCTACAGAAATGCTGGGAATGCTGCTGGGTAGGAGAAGCATGGCAGACTCTAACAGGTTTCTTCTTGCTATCAGAGAAAAAAACCCCAAATATCTGTAAAATCCAATTAATCCATCTACAACCAGAATGGGAATCTCATACTTCTGTCTATTCATTAGTGAGACCTACAGATTTTGGCAGCCAGGCAGGGACAAAGGCCACCACCCTGGATGTCAGTCAGCCCAGTCAGGCTCCCATCAGAAAATCAAGCTCCTGATGCTGCACTGCCTCAGCCACCAAGTGCCACATCCTGCCATCTTTATCTGTTTGCCCACAGGCGTCAGATACTCTCTGCCTGTCAATTCTTCCACAGTTTATTACCAAATTTCTAAAATATTACATTTTTTATTATATCCAAATTCACTTTATTGCATTTGACAATACAGATAATCACATACCATATGCTCTAATGTTTCGAACCCAATGCATGTTGACAGCAGTTTTTATTCATGATGCATAATTCCATCCAGGGCTGACAAAGGCGGCGCAGAACCCAGCCTGGTGTCAGGGTTTGGAGGGGGGGGAATCCTTTTTTTCCATTTCCTTTTCTTCTTTTTAACAACAGATTTACAAAACTGGGAGGAAAGATGCTTTGCTTTCGGGAGAAATAGGAAATTGGCTGGAAAGATGGGCTTATCAAAGAGATGCCTTCAAAATATTAATAACGCGTGGGGGTTGGTTGGTGTAATTATTTGTATGTGAAACTTGCTGCTAACGGGGTGAGGGAAGCACAAGGGCTCACCAGGAGTGAGCAGAGGCTGGGGCAGTGTGGGAGCACCAGGCTGGACTCCATCCTGCCCGTCCTCCTGCCTGGCTGTGGTCACTCCATGCTGACACCATGTCCTCTTCCCCAGGCTGGGAAGGACATCCACCTTGGGTGTCCTGGGGTGGCTGGGGGAGGTTCCCTCAGGAAAACCCCAGCAATCCCATATCCCAACCTCCTTATCCAGGCAATAGATCCAACAAATTGAGAGATGGCCACGCTGTGCAAACCAAACAGGATGCTACGTCTAAATTAAGCTGCAATGACCCGCTCTGAGCTCTTTATTAGCCAGGTAATGATCATTTAAGAGGAGGTTACTATCTTGAGCCAAGGGCACCTAATACCATTACTGAACTTGTTAAAACCTGCCAAGCAAGTCATTATTTCCAACACTATTTCTTTTTCTCTTAACGCAGCTTTCTGCCTCTCCCCTTGTGCTGCTTGGCCATAAATCCTGGGATCACAGAGGCTTGGCCACCCTTCCCCAGGAGGCTGAATTTAGCTCCCACTTGCCACAAGCAGGCTGGACACAAGAAAAACGCTGCACAAAAAGCAAGCACCGAAAAACTCTCGCTGCTTGAGCTTTAAGGTCCCTTCTATCCCAAACCGTTCTGTGATTCCATGGTAACAAGACACTGAGATGTTCTCCTATTTGTCCCAGGAAAACAACACTTAATCCCCCCACATCCCTCACCAACCTAGAGTCTTGCAAAGGTTCATATAAAGAAGAGAAAAAAAAAAAAAAAAAAAAAAAGAGGGGAAGAAAAAAAAAAAGCCCAAAGCACACAGGCAGCTGGCTCTACAACTTCATGAAAAACTCCACTGGGTGTTGGCACATCTGATGTGCTCACTGAGCCATTGCCACTGCCGAGGCACTGAGCATCCATGCCCAGGGAGGATCCAGCACCATATCCCAGCCACCCTGCTTGGGCAGGAGCAGAGCTGGCTGCCTCTCACAGCATCCCAGCGTGGACAATATTATGAATGACACCAGCAAGCTGCCAGCTCAGGAACTCATTACTGTCAAGGTAGAGCGTGGCTGGCTGCCAGGCCCCCAGCCCTCCCGCTCGCTATGCCAGAACATCCACACACAATTTAATTGCATTATAATTTCAAAAGTGCTTTTCAAACTGGAAAAAGGCATTCACTGATTAACCAGCGAAGAGCAAAATTGTTTATGAAATTGAATACAAAAAGCTACAGAAATGTAATTGGGTTGTTCTAGCACCTAATTTTCAAGCCATTTTCCCACTTATTTAATCACGAGATACAAAAGGAACTAGTGAATTGACTTCATACTAATTAGATTACTCCCTGCGATACTCCAAGCCTATATTCCAACTGGTTGATAGTGCTGCTTTAAACAGAACAAAAAATGGAGCAACAGCTTGTCTGGGGCCATAACGCATTTGTTTCCCATCAACCCTCTTCTACTGGAGGGCCATAAAACCCAGGCCAACTTCCCCCTAACCTGCCATTCCCAGTCACCCAGAAAGCACTAACTTTCCCAAAAAAGGAATGACAATCCTTTGCCAAATGATCCTGGCTGCTTCCAGGAGCTTGGGACTCCCCATCACAGTGATCACCAGCAGCCACCCAGGTGGGGAGTCCCTCTGGAGCAGTGAGTGCCAGCATGTTAACATGTCACACGTGACACAGGAACTGGCTGTCCCCAGCGATGGACACTCGGGTTGCCCAAGCAGGGAAGAGCTCTGGTTCCCACTGGTGGGTGCAGGAAAACCCTCACAGGCAGAGCTGAGCTCTGGTCTGCCCAGGGGGCTAAAATCACCATAGAATTACTGCCAACATCACAAGGGCTGTTCTGAACACGCAGTGCAAGGTCATCTCTTGATAGAAAATATTCATCCCTTTGCCAGCAGCAAACCAGGGGAGCTGCAGACACCTTATTTGAGTCTAAATCAAGTCACTAAATTAACAGAAATTTTATCAAGTCTCTGCTTTCCTAAAGAACAGCATTTGAAGATCCAGCTACGCCTGTTCCTTCGCAGCATACCCTGGCAGAAGTTTTTCTAAAGCTGCCCAAGATCCACTTTGCACCTGATACAATCTGCTCACAGCTTTTCCACTAATTTTAAATGTTATTAGGTGCAACATAATTGATTATATAATCAAATGTGGAATGTACATTATCAAGATATTGTAGCACTTCACAGGCCATTTAATCAGCATATCTGGGACTGTGCCAAAATGAATTAGCCTGCATTAAATTTCAAGTACATATTATTGGTTGTATTTGTCTCCATGTTTAAGCAGGCACTTGCTCTTACAAAAGAAATCTGAAATCCTTCAATTATAGAAATAGGTTATTAAAAAAGTGCAAGATTCTTTCCCAGAGTTGTCTCTTCTGCAACCAAAAGCCCAGAGCTGTCTTTTCTGTGACAAGGAGAGGGGACAGTGTGTGCCCACCTGTGCTGGGGCATTTGTTGGTGCCCTGTGGGGAGGCCAGGAGGGGCAGACCCCCAGCTTGACCCATCCAGGCCCATTTGTACCACATCTCAGCAATGGTCCAGTTTCAGACTCTGAAAAAAAAGCTGCCACCAAAAGGCAGGGTGAGTCAGTGTCCCCTGCTTGGTGACAGAGCCACAGTTCACCCCTGCCCCGGTGAGCTGGTGCTTCCACAGCCTCTTGTCCCTGGAGCCAACCACTGCATCCAAACTAAAAAGGGATTTTAAGGAAATCAGGGATTTCTGCTTGATTTCAGCAAGTGCAGGAGAAGCACGAGGCAGCTCTGTGGTGGAGGAACAAGGCCAAAACCTGCCAGTGCTGCTGCTCCTCCTCTCCAAGCACCTGCCAAGCCCAGAACCTCCCCCTTGTTTGTGCTGCCGAAATTCAACTCCCCCACTGTGGATTCCAGGGTGCAGCAGCTGCCAGAGGTGCCCCCAGAGAAATGATGTGAATCCAGAACTGCCTTTGCAGGGGGAAATGTTTCCAGCAGCTGAAATGCTGTGCTCAAGGTGACTCCTGCCTACCTGGATGCTGCAGCAGCAGCAGCAGGCAGACAGCTCAGGGCTGGGGGGGACAGAGGCAGTGAGACAGTGAACACCCCAAACACACACTGCCCCAGGCTCCCTGGCTGCCAGCAGAGCTTACAGAGTCCTCCCTGCAAACTGCAGAGCAGGGAAGGCACAGTGAAGGGCACTTTGCTGGGAGTGTGCAGAGGTTGCTCTCTCGTTCACACAGAGCACCAGCCAAGGTGAATGGGCAGGTGAGAGGCCATGCTCTCCCAAGGTGGCTCTGGTGACACTGCTGGCAGCTGTCACTGCAGCCCCCAGGCAGAGCAGCCAGCATGAGGCTCAATCCAGCAGAGACACCTCCTCCCCAGAGGTGCAGCTATGGGAGGAACGGGACAGCCAGTGTAACACTGGTGCAGCCCCAGCATTGTCACCTGGAACACCATGGGAGCCACCAACACAGAGCTCAGGTGAACAGGGACACCTGAGGGGTTCTACAGGTGTAACCCCCATGGAGTGCAGAAAGCCCCCCATCTTCATTACTGTTCCTCCTCACTGTGCTTCAGCTGGTGGATGTGCACCTCACCCAGGTGAAATGCTGCTGCATCAAAACCCAGCACCACGCTTTCCTGCAGCTCTGCAGCCTGCATGGATCTCACCCTCCTGGGCTGCATTCCAAGGCACTGCTGGCCCTGGCTGGGAAGGAGAGCACAGACTCTCCACTGCCCTGCTGACTCCATATATCACAATGCAAAGGAATAACAAACCAGGCACCAAACAACAAAAAACTATTCAAGGAATTGAAATAATTGACTAGGGTCAAGGGAAATACCAGCAAAAATGAGCAGCTTAGCCTCAGGTTAAGCTAATCCCTTTGAGCCGTGCAGTATGACCCCTCCAGGCGAAAACTTCAGGCAGCACACAACATTCCTGGACATTATTAATATCCTTGGCCAGGACTCCATCCCTGCTGCTCACGCACCGTATCAGTATTTGCCTAAGCAAACAACGCAGACTGCTGAGAGAGAGAGAGCCTGGCCAGGACAGATGCTTTGAATGCACGCACCACTTGTTCCTCTGGATACACATGTAAAGAGCAAAGTATTTGCTCAGCTATTCCTGGAAACCAGCTCCCACCACCAGCGAGGGGTGAGATACAGCATCAAACACCCTGCAAATGCAGACCCAGCTCCCCCCTGTGCATGGGCTGAGAGCAAGGAAAAGGTTCAAACTGCTTGGGTGTGTGCTCACAGTGTCTCTTCACTAACACCAGAGATGCTCCTGGGCCCAGCATCCATCCCAAGCTCCACACTCCTCCCCTGAAACAGGGCAAACAGCTTTGCTTCCACAGTAATAGCTCCAGATAGTCAGCAGCCATCAGATTTTACATATATCCAGAGGCGAAGGCTGACAGCGGCCGTTAAAATGCATAAATCAAATTTTTAATACGGCATCATTTTTATTTTACACGGCAGACACACTTATCCCAACACCTGTTCACATGGAAAACCCAGCATGGAGACATTCTGGGAAGCTCAGCTCACACACTGGAGCAGCTCCATGTCTGTGCTGTCCCTCCCTGTCCCCCTCGGAGGAGCTGCAGTGGCTGTGTGAGCAACAACCACGCACATCCAGCCCTCCCCATCACCCTCCCTGACCCAACACGAGCCCAGTGCCTGCAGCTCTGCCCAGCCCTCCCTTAAACTGTGGATGTTTCTGCTTCTCCAGCTGCCTGTCTCGCCAAAAGAGTACGGGCAGGGCAGGAGCACAGAGCCTCAGCCCTGCTGGAGCAGAGGAGATAATCTGTTTATGGAGTCGTTTGTTGATATTACCAATCTCCCGTTGAAGTGACCAGAGTAAACCCAGCAGATCTTAATCATTTTTTCCACTGTTAGAAGCCAGCAATAAAAAAAAAAAAAAAAAAAAAAGCCGTGAGTGTATTTTGGGAGCACAGTTGGAGAAATCCCATTGTTCTTTGCTGCATCAATAAAAGCAGTTTTGCTGTTTGATAGTATAAAGTGTTCAAGAATCAGATGCAACAAAGGACCAGAATCACCCTGGGAAAGGAAACTTTTAATAGGGACCACAGAGAGCAGAGCAGCTCTGTAAAAAGGATCTGCTGGGAAAGGAGAAGCAAAACAAGGCTCAGACAAGCACAAAACCCAGAGCCCTTTGCTAATAATGACATCTAAATTTTAAAGCATCACATCTAAAATATGCTTCCCAATGCTCCTCAGGTACAGCAGGTGTGTCCCATCATCTGCAGCCAGTTTTCAAAACCACGCACAGATGGATGAGGTAAAAAGAGAGGGACTTTCTCTGCTGAGCCATCCAAAATCCATCATTTGTCACCACTGAGTGCCTTACCACTGCCTTCGGACTTCCCGTGACAGCTACAGCCGAGTCACCCCTGCTGCGAATGGATCCCCTGGAATTTTCTCCCCTCCATCTACCCCTATCCCACCCAAGCACAAGCACCTTCCCCAGCTCTGTCCAGCCCCAGGATGCCAGGGAATCACCTGCTGGAGGATGGGATGAACAAACACCTACAGACCGATGGGTTCCTGCCAAAGCTCCCCAGAAGCCCAGCCACGCTGCTGTCATCTGCCACCTTCAGAGGTGACCTTCTCCAGTGCCTCCTTCCCTTCGAATCCATCCCAGCCTGATTCCCAGCTGCACAAGCCTGGCAAAGCTTTATTAAAGCTTCCCTCTCCTCCCTGTGTTTTGGTGACATTGTTTTATGGATTTCCCCCCGCGCTCAACCTTTCTTCAAACCATTGGGGAAAACGCTGAAATCTTTATCCTTAAAAACAAAAGCGCCAGAAGCAGCAGTCAGAGGCAGAGGAAAGGGGAAACTAATTACACACCTGGAGCATTCCCTGGGGTGTTCTCACAGTGCCCAGGCCCCTGGTTCCATCCCTGTCTCATCCCCAGCTCCCAGCAAACCCACAGCTCCGAAAAGCAGCCAAAACCCACAGATCCAGCACGGGCCAGCTCCTGACCTGAGCATGGGCTGGAACCAGGAACATGTGGGACAGGCCGGGGGGGAGGCATTCCATGAGAATCCCCTTCGCTTCCCGGCTTTCAAAGCAGACAAAGCGCTCTCTGTGGAGGAGCAGTGCTCATGCGATGACCTTTTCCCGTGGTCCCTGCAGGCTCTGGAGAACAAAGCTGTGGCAGTCTCACCGCAGCCCTGGGCAGCGAAACGCGGCTCTTCCATCGCCGCAGCAAAGTTCAGCAGTCAGCTCAGGGTTTCGGGAGCTTCTGGCATTATTTTGCTGGGATAGTCAGCAGTGCTGCTGACTAGAAAGGCTCTGGAGCTCAGCCTGGTGTCCCAGCCCAGCCTCACACGCTGCTTCCAGCGCTCAGCCCAGCGTGGCTGCGGCACTCCGAGCTTTTAAGTGCCACTCTCAGACTTCTTGGCTGGTTCAAATTCCATTTTGTAAAGGGTAAAGCAACCTACAGGGATCTGTGCACTCCCAGGGAGTAGGAACTGCTCGTGATGCAGCCTGAGCACAGAGAAATGCCTTGGCCAGGCTTCCTGCAGACAATTCCCCTCAGCAGATTTACACTTGCTCAGGGATTTACTGGGTCAGAGCAGGGCACTGCCAGGACAAGGCACCTTTGGACCAAGTCTTTCTTGTTTCAGGCTCCTGGGCTGCAGCTGCCACCAAACTCAGTCCGATCTCCAAACTCTCCTCCACGAATCTAGTTGTATTTAATTGCAGAGAGGGCAAAGGAAACTTCTGGGGCACAGCATATACGAAAGCTGCCTGCCTTGCCAGGAAACTAAGACCTGGCCATTCCCAGAAGATTATCCAGTGGCACAGGAGAGCTGGGGAGCCCCAGAGGAGCCAGTCTGGTCCATGGTGGGGGGCAAGAGTCAAAAGACCAGAGGATGAAGCTGCCAGACTCCCACACCTCATCCACAACCTTTGGCAAATTCCTGCTTGGCAGGACCTTCACTTCCCAACCCAGAAAGAGTCTATTTATCCTGTTTGTAAAGCATTTGGGTGGAAGGACCTACAGCATCTATGGAAGGAGAAAAGAAAACCCAACAAACTACAGTGCCGTGCAGCTCAGCACAAACCTCAGTGCCAGTCACTGGGAACAGGCTATTTATAGCTGAGGATCATTAACTGCATTAAAAAAGTTTGATGTTCTCTAACAATCTGTGTCATTTCGAAGCGCTGGCCTTCCCCCTGACGCCGGCTGATAAGTGGAGCAGTGGTGCTGAATAGAGGTAATTATACACCAGTTCAATAGGCTGAGCCCTGCGCCGAATGTGAGCGTGTCCTTTCCCCAGGGCTCTTATTTAAATCTTATTCCAGCTCCCACAGCCAACCACACGGAGCACACTGCTATGGATACTCTCATAAACCTGCATAATTATGAATAATGCTTTGGTTTTTAACAAAATAAATCACCACACACTAAAAAAGTGCTTATTCCAACCTAGTGTTGGAAGAGATTAGAATGCCAAGTGAAGCCAGGCATCCCACTCCTGAAACACCAATGATCTCTGGTATTTATCTGTTTCTGCTGGCCACACTGGCTACCTGGCTATGGAGCAAAGGCAAGGCTGGCAGGATCACTGCAGCACCTGGAGAGAGGAGCTGGAGCAGAGGTGCTGAGGATCACCTGAACAGCAGATCCTCTTATCACCCCATCATCAACCCCCAGGCAGGCCATTCCAGCCCTGCTCCAGACATTCCCAATGTGGCACACTTGGTTCTCATCCAGCTCAAAGTTTATCAGCTTGTAAGAAATGTATGGGTGAGAAAGCACAGATAACGCGGGGCTGATCGTTATCAGCAGGGATATAAAGCTCTTGTGATATGACACATGGAACATATGGTTTTAAAGACTTAATGTTTTGATCTGCTTCATGATGTCATCGTGGTTTCACAGCCTGCTGAGGCTGACGCCTGCCTGACACCACGTTCCATCCATCTGTCCTGGGATGGATGATTTATCCTTTGCCATAGAGCGTAAAGGGACTGGGAAAGAATAATAAAAATAACAAATAAATAATGCAGCCACCCCCGAGGTCACTGCTCTGACCAGGCACATCATGGCAAGTGCCAAAATCATCTCTGATCAGCTGCGTGAGCGAGGGAACTGGTATGAAACCAACTGGTGACTGTTTGGATGACTCCAACTTCCATCCTCCCCAGCTGATGTCACCATCCAGCCACACCCCACCTTGTCCCACCAGCCACCCCCAGTCTGGTCAATCTGAGGGCTCAGTGGTCAGCTGGGGACAGAGCACTGGTGTGAGGGCTGGGGTGGCACAGTGCAAACCAGGGATTTCATGGCAGAAATCCCACTGGAGTGAGCACCACCCGAGCCCAGGGGTTTTGCTGGGTGCTGCTGTGCTCTCCCAGAGAGGGTGGACACCCGTAACCCCATGCAGCCACACTGCAACCCTGGGTGCAGCCAGGCTGCTCTCCCTGCCAAGCCTCGCTGTGCTTTTGAACACCTTCCCTTTAACCTCTCAAGAGTAAGGGCTCTCCTTCCCAACCCTCCACACAGCTCCTTTTTCTCGAGTTGCCATCACGACAGAGTGCTGGTCACAGTCCCACTCTGCCCTGTCCCAGAGGAGGAGGAGGGAGCAGGTCTGGGAAGGGCTGTGCTGGCTTTGGCTGCCCTGCCCGAGTTGGGAAAGAGCCTTCAGTACTCTCAGAGCCTCTGCAATCCCCACATCTGCTCTGAGGGGATTTTTGGGACACATTTTCCTGGCAGATCCTCCCATCCCTGCTCCCTGTGCAGAGCAAGTTTCTGGTCATCCATCGCCTTGGCTCCTGCCTCCCACCTTGCTCTCTCCAGATAAACCTGGTGCTTTTTAAAGTTATCTTTTGCCCACAGGAGACACACACCAGAGCAGCCTTTCTGCTGGTCACTGATGGGAACCTTCAATAGATCAGAAACAGAGATATTTCCACATTTAAAATCAAGTTCAGAAAGACAGGTGGGGAAAACATTCAGACAGTTGGAGGTTTTCTGACATTCTGGTAATTTTCCCATCTTCAATGCAAGAATAAAAGGTTTGGGTGGTTTTTTTAACAAATTTCAGCTTTAAATTCTATATTTTTTTCCTCCCAAAAAAGCTTTTTCGTAAGGAAGAATTAAATCTGACCAGAAAATGCAGGGAAATTGCTGTTACCTGTTTTTTGGAGGTCTGCACCTTGTTCCCATGTACCAAATACATCCACCCCAACACCATGCTCAGGAGATAACCTGATGCTCAAGGCCAAGGTGAGCAATGCCTGTCCTCAACTAATCGGGAGGTAATTAGCTGGAAGAATTCAGAATGAAACTACAGATGAAGAGTAAACCTTCAGCCACTAAATTCCATCCTCAAATAATGAGACTTTATTTTAATTTCACAGTAATAATATTGCCCAGCATCCCCTCCTCTTATTTACCTCCAGGAAGGAACATTAGCATAAAAAACATAATAAAAAATATCCAGCAAGCAGCTTTCACAAATTCCTGTGTATCACTCATCATTAAATTTGAGAATTAAGCCCTGTTAATGGACACAAACCATCATTTTGAGCGTGCAGGCAGTGTTAATATTTGAATAAGCCAACAACAACAACAACAACACAGAGGACTAATACATGCACGGTCATTCTTTCAAGCAGGAAGGATTCAGTTTTCATTTTCACAGAATATTAAACCAAATTTTAATTAGGTTATGCCAGAGCCTCTCCAGTAAGTGCTTGCAGGGGGAACTCCATTGGGCAGAAACACACTCTGCAGTGAAGGGAAGAACTTGCCAGTTAAATGGCTTAATCATTGAAGAGCTTTGAGGTGCCTCCTTGTTTTTTTCACTGTGGCCACCTCACACTTTGCCAAGAGGCTGTCAGAGATATTTAGCAATAATAACTTCTCTGGAGCATAAGAAGGGAGCTTGACAAACAGGAGTGAGATCAGAAAGAAAAGAGAAGGAACAAAAACCTGTCAATATGTGAAAGACATCTTGTTCCTTCCCAGTGACCCAAAACGCCCAGTTTTGCTACTTCAAAACACCACAGAGGGAACAGTCCCAAGAACAGCTCATCCATGGTGGCACTGGTGCTGTCACCACTGGGTGCCTCCTGAACGCCTCATGGAGCTGCTCACACTTGTGCCTTGGAGGAGAACTTAAACCAGCCAAGGAAAGCAAAGAAGGTTAAATTGCAGATGCAGCACCTCCCTGACGTGAGGGCACATCTGACCTGAAGATCAGAGCTCTGGTGGCACTTGGCAGGGCTGAGCTGCACCAACACCACCCCAACAGCCCTCCTTGCTCTGCCCTCACCCTGCCCTCCTGCCAGCCTGTCCTCCAGCTTTTACTGAAGCCAAAGACTCCCACCAGGGACCCCCTGCTGCTGCTCAACTCCCCTGGGCTGCTGTACAAGTCCCAGTGTGTGTCCCAGGCTCCCTATGGGATGCAGGATTACTTAATCCCTGTGGTTCTTCTGAGAACCAAGGTACCTTCACACCCAAATGCCTCAAGTCTGACACTTCAGCTCTTGACTGCAGTTGAGAAACACCACAGAAACTGCCAACCCACTTGGCAGAGGGCTGGAGCGATGAGGAGATGGAAGAGATGGACAAACAGCTCCCTTTGCAGTGCCCCAACTCGAGCATCCCAAAGGCACTGTGGCCCTGCAGCCCTCACAGCTGCTGGGGTGGTGGCTCTGTGTCCCCAGACGTGCAGGGACAGCAGCTGGGCAGGATGGCACCAAACACATGGCACAGCCCCAGATTTCCACGTTCTCCTCTGCTTAAAACTGAACACCACCACAGCCTGGCTGACATGAGGTTTTCCAGCAGCAGAGGCCACACGCTGGACCATGGTGACTTGGAGGGACCCAGACAGGACAGGACTGAGCTTTGGCACTGCCCAAGTTGGCCATGGGTGACACAGCACAATCAGCTCCAGCTTCATGCACTGAGTACAGGCTGCCCTAAATAAAGCACATCCCCCCTCCATCAGCTGCACTTATGACCAGTGGCCTTTTTAATATATTTTTCTTCCTTTATTTTTTTTCCCTTTCCACTTTTTACTCAACTGGCCCCCGTGTTTACAGCTCGCTGCAGCACAAATCCTGATTTCATGTCACCCACTGGCCCAAGCTGTCCCCACTCACTGTTTCTCCTAGACAAGTTAATAAGATGGAAGGCTCCCCGGAGGCCTCGAGCCAGCGAACATTATCACTTGGAAGCAAGGCAGAAATACTGACACATCGGAAATGACTTCAAGCCTATTAATTACCCTTTCTTCTCTGGCAGATCTTTGAGAGAGAGCTTGACAAATTGAAAGGCAGGAGAGAGCATCCTCCCTGTCCCAGGAGCCTCTACCCACGCCAACAACAGCAAAACACACATGCTCCCCCAAAAAATTATTTGTTTTGTTATCAATTAAATCATCAAAAATTAGCTGAGACAGAGGCTGCCTGTCAGTGCCAGATCTCCCCTTTCTGTCTGTGTTCCTATTTCCAGAGGCAGGACACAAGGCAGGGAACAAGGGCTCGTGGAGCACTGGCACAGCTCTCCCACCCATCAGGGGATGTGGAAAATGCTGCTGAACTGGGAAAGTTTGGAGCTTCCCATTACTCAGTGCCAATGATCTCCATCCATACAATCCAACCCCAGTTCCTGATGCACTGTAAAACCCCCGTGAATAAACCTCAGCCCCTCCCTCAAAATGTATTTTCAAATCCTCGCTGGCATAATTGATCCTAATTATTATAAGCATTAGATATTAAATGCATTCCTACATGCAATGTGGCTTCAACTGTGGGCTTTCAGCGAAGTCTATTGTATAAATAAATGACTGGATTTCTTATTCAAGAGCTTCAGATGTGACGGTATTAATTCTGATGCAAAGTAGCCACGCAAGTCGAGATAAAGTCACTACCTGCCACTACAGCTTTATTTTTAAGGTGATTTTCATAATTTCTGGTTTAAAAAAGAAAAAAAACAAAAACCCCCAAAAAACTTCCAAAATAACTGGAACAAAAATCTTCAGGCTGCTACCTAGAAAACTATCATTAAATCATTTGTTCAGTTTTTATTAGTATCACTGTAATTAAAGGGAATCATATTTCAAAAACATCTCTTCAACAGCACTTATCAAACCCCATCCCTGCAGCCTATCAATTAGGATTACAATAACCTTGCTCCCTTGTTGCCTTTGCCATTAGCATTTTGATTGAATGGCTGTTGAGAAGTGACTGGTACCAGCAGATTGTGTTCACAAAGTAACATTTCTTTATTCGCTTCCATTGAAGCTTGTCTAGTTGTCTCCAGTTCCTACTCAAAAGAGACAAGACAGTTCCAAAAGCAGTAATTTTGATGCAGGATTATTTTTTTTTTCCTCCTCAGCAAGGTGAGATAGATTGGGTTAGGCTGGACACAATTGCTATTAAATCACCTGACAGCAGATTTGGGGGCTGCTCTTGGCTCTGACCTCAACACCTCCAACCCCACAAACTCCCAGAGAGGTGTCAGGGCAGGAATGGCCACAGCCACATCCCCAAAACCTGGGAAATGCCCACGGGCCTCTGCAAACCCCCTTTAGAGAGTCATTAATAATAATAACAATTTATAATGCACGAACCACTTGGGCAAGTTTTTGGCTACGTTTATTGCTAATAGTATTGAATGTAAAAGGCAACAATTTGTCAGCCAACTCTCGGCACTTTGGGAATATAAGGGAGAGAGCAGAGTTCTCCAGCCATAACAGCAGCACTAACGAAGGACAGAGCAGCAACAATGTCAGCAGGAGGGGGATGGATGCATTCCACCACTGCCATGAATTATAACAACCAGAGTTCATTAAATCTACCACATTAAAATAAAAATGACCTGCCATGTCAGACAGTTCTATTTACTGATATTCCCACTGCTGATGCCTCCCCTGATAAATCACATTCTGCGGCACAACCAACAGTTATCCAAAAACATTTCAATTATTGGACGTGCTGGAAACTCCAGCGATGCTGAGTTACCCTGCCAAAGCATCACAACCCCAAAGTTGGGTCTGACAGCTTCCAGGGGAAAATGAAGTGACCCCTGTGGGCTCCCAGGGTGGCTGTGAGGACAGACATTGGATTAATGCAGAACTGAGAAGGGAGAGACAGAGGGGAATGTTCTCCTTCTGGAATGGGCTGGTCCTGACCTCTGCCAGCACATCCATCCTCTGCAAGGTGTGCTTCTCCCCAGCCACAGCATTCCCAGTGCCAATGCAGGGCAGGGGTCAGTCCTGCCATGCTTCCTGCCCTTCCTCATCCTCCTCCATCCCAACCCAGCTCCTGCACTCCACTCTCCACAGCCTCTCTCCTCTCCTCCGGCAGCTCTGTCTCTGCTGGCAGGCAGCCAGGAGTGTGTAATGGTGCCAGGTAGCAATTTCATTTTTAAAATGCTCTTATCAAAGATTTAAGGTGAAAGATAAGAAGAGCACACTACATCATCATAAAGGAAACATTGTATAAGGCATAGTATTTTACAAATCAAAACAGTTATCAAAATGAAAAGGTATGAATATAAAAACAAATGGAGCCTGTGCTGTGGAGAGGAGGGGAGGGAGCTCTGGGTTCGGGGAATTGATCAAATTTCAGGTTTTCTTGACAAGTCTCAAAGCCTGTGAAGAACGGGAGCAGTGACACTTCCACTGTCATTTTAAACCAGAAATAAAATGTCAGGTACATTTACAGAGAGCATATACACACACGCTTATTTATATGCCTTTTCATATAAATAGATCTATAAATATAGATACATATTTTTCATACCATTACCCATGGCTGTTGGGTGCCTTTATCAAAGTCATCTGACCTGGAAAGCATCTGTTGTTAATACCACTGTTTTATTATTTATCAAATCCATTTCTTCATAGAATGACTAATTTCATACCCACAGCTGCTCCCATCTTCCCTCTGCAGCTGCTCCTTCCCTGGGCAGCCAGGCAGGTTTGCAGCTCATCTCCACCTCCCACCACCCTCCTGCTGCTCCCAAACGCCCCAAACCAGGTATGGAACTGGCTCTGAGCTCCTGCCCTGTCAGGGATGGAGAAGAATGAAGCCAAAGGGCCAGGAGGAAACCTGTGGGATACCACCAGCAGTGGGGGAATAAGAAAAAAATGCCACACTTCTCTAATTTGATTTTTTTGTTTTCTGCAATTACATCCAGACATCAGAAAAGCAAATATTTTTACCTCTTTATTAGTTTGGGTTTAGGGTGAAGCGCAACAGAGCTGCTAGAACAGGAACAGAAATGGCAAAAGCCAAGCTCCCACCAAGACTTAAAGTGGTTTTAGCTCATCCCAACTTCCTGGGAGCTGACAGGGGAATATTTGTCACCACAACAAAGCAAATTCTGCCAGGCTTCTCCCTATGGATGCTGCCCTAATTTCCAGTGCTCTGTGGGACATGTGTGTTCACGTGTGACTCCTGCAATGGATAAGGAGGAAGATTTCCATCACCAGGGCATTGCTGGGACTGAAGTCAACCTCACAACTCCCACCTGACTTACAGTGGGGCTGACAATGGTCCCAGTGAGAGTAAATATGGAGAGATGGCTCTGTGGTTCACTGGGACAGCACAGGGCTGCATTCCCTACCCAGCTGGAAAGGGGTTTGGAATCACTCACTGAGGGCTGAGGAGGGTTAATGGTACTGGATCTGTTCACTTCTGATCTCCTTCCACAGCAGAGAATTCAGGAAATTCTTAGCACTGGAAGGTGTTTTAAAATGGGGAGCAATCTGTGAATTACTGCTCTAGCTGAAGGTAGTTTTCTGGTCCAGAAAACACTCAATAAATTAAAAAGATAAAACCCACAACCCGAATGTGCCGACCTGCAGTTTTCTGAAAGAAGCAGTTTTTCAACTTATTCTATCGGATCCAGTGAAAAAAGTGCCAGATGTTCTTACTTCAGCTTATATGTACGAAAAAACATACAGGATAAGCAAAATCACTCCATGCCAGGACATATTAATCAAACTAATTAAAGAAATCTTCTATTTCCACCCCCTGACAAGCCCTTCTTCAGCAGCAGAGTCACTTGGAGCTTTTGCCTTGCAAAAACAACTCCGGGAGCAATTGCTGCTCCCCAGGGAGGGACAGACTCCAGCACGTGTTCAGCTACCTGCACAGGTGCACCTACAGCTCAGATCAGCATCCTCCCGAATTCCCAACACTTCAATGTCCAGAAACAGAACCACAGGCAGAGATGTGAGGATGGGGAGATCAAGTGGCAGAGCCTGCTCTGATGGAGGCTCAGGGGCATGAGCTTCGTTACCAGCATTATCTGTGTAACATCTGTTTCTGCTGAATCTCAAGATTTAGGGGATAGGGGATGTGTTATCTGTTCAAACAGATCTCCAGGAGGCTTTTACATATGGCAATGACCTTGTAGAGTTAAAGGCTTCAGCAGAACCTGGAGTCCGGGCAAGTGACGGAGGGGACACTGCAGGGTGACAAACCAGCCCCTCTCTGCAGCATCCTCCTCACCTTCACTGCAAGGGCTCTGAGATTCATTACTGAACTCAACCAACAGAAAGCACAGCTCTGTGAGAAACAAAAGCTCTCCCAGTGCACCTTGGAGAGGACTGGCCCAGGCTGCTCCGTGTGATCCACTGGGAAAAGGAGCCAAAGCACCAGGGAGCGAGTGAGACAGCGTCTCTCCGAGTTTCAGATCACATTTTTGGGCACGCCGCAAGGAGCTGCCTGCTTCCTCAAGGTCACCACGCTGATTTTAATTCTGCCTGTTGTATGCAGACTGCCCGTCTATGGAAATGTTGCATTTTGTTCTCCTCCCATTTCTGGCCTTTCCTCAATTAACATTTCCAAACAGTCCCACAAGGCTCAGAGTGCTCCCTGCTAATCACTTGGCTCTCGCATTCGGGGAAGCAAAAGGGGGTTGGGTTTCATCAGCTGGGTAGATTCATAAGCAAGAACTTATTTGTGGCTTTCAGGGGTTCTTTCTGCTCAGAGATCATCAGGATCTGTGCTAATTTCTCTGTCACTCAAGCTGGCTGCTCGGCAGTGGCAGTGAGATGGCAAACTGAGCTCGTATTCAATGACCTCACTGCTCAAGGCAGCCTCAGCCAGGCACACAACGTGGTGTCTCTAACACAAGCTCACCCCCTGCAAGTGTGACACAACTGTGATCAGCATTTACAAAAACTTCTGAAATATCTGCACAACCCTCACTTTATGCTTCTTGAAGAACCTGGCAGAGACCAGAGCGGCTCTGCTGATTTTCTCTGCCCTCTCCAGTAAGATTGTGGTTTAGCTGGATTGTTATTGATGCACTTCAGGACTAAGTGAATGAACATGTTTCTCTTCAACCATAAACCACAGTTCCAGGGGAAGGAAATGCCTTCTTCCTGCTCGTGGTCCTGCCCTAGACACCACAGACACCTGCAAGAGCAGCACTGCCTCTGCCATCTCTGTGCCTCTGGTTTCCCACCTCAGGCATCAGGATATCAGTCTCAGATCTGCAAAACCATCCCTTACTTCACCCCAGAAAGCTCAACCGGTATTTGAAAAGCTATTTAAGATCTCCTGTGAACAGGTGCCACAGAAGATGCTGCATTTCCCCCGACAGCTGTACACTCTGGCTCTGAGGCTCCTTCCTGAGCTGTTCCATCCTGGGGAGGGCAAGTGTCTGGACTGAGCCCTGCAGCCAACATCTCAACTTGCACAAGGGCTGATCCAAAGGGTGCTGGATAATCCAGGTCAGAAAGGTCTGGCTGCACAGGGCTCTCCTTCTGGGCACAGTGAATTAAGTGATTTCTTCACCCATGCTGGCCATGGAGACAAGATACAAATGAGTTTACAACCTGACTGTCCTTTACAATGTGCTTTTAAGTTGATATTTCATGTAAAGTCTCTGATACTGGAGGTTCCAAACTAATTGCCAAGCTGAGTTTGCAGCCTTTACTGGAGGTTGGAGAGATTTTTTTTCCTCATTAGTATAACTATTGTGTTTTGTTTGCTAAATAAGAAAATACAAACGTCAGCCCCTTCCCTGAATGCTGCTTCAAGTGGAGCCTCTCCCCTCCTTCAGAGAAAGCATCCACAGACATCTCTTCCTCGGGTGCATCCTGGCCAGGGCACCTGCTCACTCCATCTCCTCCTCTGGATGGAATTTCCATTACGGGTATAAAATTAAGCAATAAGGTCTGACAGACAGCACAGATCCGGGCAATTATTCCAAGCCTCAGGTGGCATTATCCAGCATGAGGCCAGGGGCAGAATGACTGTAACCACCCGAGACGTTCCATAATCGCCTGGAAAAGCGTGGCCAGGAGCCTGATTTGCTATTCCAAAGGGAGTCCTCTGGGATGTGGGGCTCACACCGGCCTGACTGGGTTTATTTTTACACTTCACGTCAGGTGCCCCAACACAGCACCGGCCAGGAAATTAAAAGACAAGGGAGACAGATCCAAGAATTGGCAGCTTTTCCTTTTTGTTTGTGTTTATTAACACCGAAGCAGGAGCAGGACAGAGGTGGGTGAGCCACGGGCATGGCACTGCTCTGAACAGCCACCACCCTGCTAGGGGGACACTCACAGTCCCCAACATCTTATGAGAGCCTCAGGGGGACAACCTGGTGCCAAATGGGAAACTTGGGAAGTGGCCCTGAGAGCAGAGCAGCTCTCCTCATGCTGCTGCCATCCCCAACATCTCTCCCGACTCCCACCTTGGATCCCCAGCCTGGAGGAGAACTGCTGATACAGAGCAGAGATGTCAGTGCTGCTCCGCAGCGCTGCAGCCATTAATGTGTTTAAGAAATGAATATTTATAAGCGGGGATGTAATATTAAAAACACACACATATAAAATATTAACATGGCATATGTCACCGCTGCAATCCAAACAGACAGGTGTGACTGATGGTGTTCACTGATGGGTGTGTAAATGGTAAATAATATTAACTAATGAATCTTTGCAGCCCTCACGTGAAGTTTGGAAGCAAATATTTGCTTAAAAATCGCTCCAAGCCCCCTGTGTGCAGCTACTGCTCCTCTGGTCCTGTCGAGAAGACGAACACCCCTCAGCTCTGTCAGCAAGGGTTAAATCTCTCCGTGGCCAGCCCCAGGTGCCTGGGATGGATTTCACGGGGAGGGAGCGGTGAGGAGCCAGCGCTTCCCGCAAAACAACCACACTCTCTGGAGTCCCATTTATGAAGTGATACAGCTGACAGGGGAATAAAAGCCCGTCTCATCTCAGAAAGCAATAACAATAACACTGCCTCCATTTATAGTTTATGTCACACTTTTCATCCAAAGCCCTTAAAGCACTTTATGTTTTAAAAAAACATCATCGCTGTGTCTGTGGATGCTTTCCCCAAATCTGTGGGTCAAACCTGCTGGAGCAGCTCTCCCTCAGCCCCATCCTCCTAAAAAGCACAATCTGTGAGCTGAGCAAAGTCTCCCTCCGAGCACTTCTAAGGATACTCGGTGCTATAGCCAGGCTGCTGCCAAGGAAAGCTATGCTCAAAATGACCAAATTAGGCAATTATTTCTATATATTTTAACTACTCTTTTCTCAAAACTGCCCGGGGATGTATTTTTAAATGCACATGACCTTGCCTGACTTGAGGGAGATGGCGATAAACAAATAATTGCAGTGACTTAATTATATTTATATCTCATCTATAAAAATGTCAATTATAACTTCAGAGATCAGCTCCAGAACTGAGGTTTTGGCAGCTGGACAGAACACAAAAGGGTATTTTTCTCCTCAGAAAAATTTCCTTCACCGAGGCACAGCCGATATCTCTCTAACAGCATCGCTCCTGTCTCTCCCAATAAACACAACCATTATGTCAGCTGCTTCCACCTGGACAATTACTTTCATGCACTGAAATCTGCTGGATGGACACAGTGCAGACATGAAGCTCGACCCTCACCCTCCTCCTCGAGCAGAGCCCGTGGGAAGGATGGCAGAGTCCCTGTGCTCTGGGGTGTGCTCCTGGTGGGATGGGAGGCATCAACCCTTCAGTCTGAGTTCTGTGGGCTGAGATCAACGCCAGCCTTGGGCACAGCAGTGTCCATGTGTCTGTGATGACACACCAGCAGTGTCCTGGTGGGACACTCATGGTGGGCATGGGAGCCAGAGGGTGCTCAGCCATCACCCAGCCTCTGCCTGAGCACTCTCCTTGCAGGGAAACAACTACTCTGCAACACCTGCAAACCCCAAGTGTCCGTAGAGCTCTGCTGCAATCAGCGTCCCTCTCTGGAGATGGTTTAACCCCTACCACGTGGGATGTTGTCTGGACCCTGCAGACAGCCTGCCTTGCTCTCATTTTGTTTAGTTTTAAGATTAAAGGAGTCCAAATCACACGCTGTCACTTCCCTCCTCTCTCCGCTGCCATCCTTAACTGTGCAAGAGGGTTAATTGATATAAAAATAACTCTGGGGGCTGGATGGCTTTGAAAAACATATAGTATTACATTCAATACCCGCAATTACAGCTTGGGGGATTCAGTCACTCAAAACCTTAGGCTTTTTGCGAGTCCAAGACGTGGGACTGTCATGATGCAGGTCCTGCACAGCTTCTGGGGTGGCTGAAGGCTGCAGGCACCCATGGAACAAGCACAGGCTGGCAGGGATCATGCAGGGCTGGGAGCAGGAGCATCCCACTGAGACATGGAACTCTGTAGCCATTTCTGCTGGCTTACCTCTGCCTCATGCTGTGATCACCTCAGGACAGCCCACTCCTGCACCCTCTGATTGATCTAAGTGTCCTTCCCTCCCTCTTCCTCCTCCAGCAGCCAAAGCTTTTTCTAAGCTTTGCTGGGAACAAGAAACCCTCCTCCAGGATTGGGATTGGGATCAGGATCAGGACTGCCCAGCACAGCAGAGCCCAAGGGCACAGCCCCCACCCCAGCACATTGAAATGCTTCCTGGAGCTCGTTGCCATAATGAAGTTAGAAGGACATCATCATCCTGCCAGGCTCCCTCCACCCCCAAAGATCAATAACTAATGCTGAACTCCAGATTTTATCTGCACTTTGCAAGGGTAACAAAATAACACCACCCTCTTTTTTTTTTCCTTTCTTTCCAATTACTGAATCCTTTCAAGTTTGACCCAGTAATTTTCAGCTCTATGAAATTTTAGGCAGTGAAGAAAGTGACAGAAGTGATCTGCCAGAATGTAGAGAAAACTTGTGTGTGTGGTTTTTAGAGAAGTACAGAAATACAGTAGTACAGAAAGAGAGGATCACCAATACTTTCTTTCCAAAAATAAATTGCACCATAACAGGCTGACCCAGGGGTATTTGTTTATCACGTGCTGGTTCTTTGTGTGCCCAGTGTCAGAGCCAGGAGATCCCTTGGAAGGAGACATGCCAGTGATTCTAGGGATTGTCTTGCCTACAATACTCCAAAAATTAACCATTCCAATTAAACTGTCAGATTTTGCAGCCTGCCTTTAATATAGCTAACCAGACCAGCATGAAATGCCAGAGCTGAGTCTTACTTTCCTCAGAGAACATCCAGGAATAGCTGGACATTAAAATACTCCAGCAGAGGCACAGCATGACTGGCCTGATGGCATTTTCAAGGTTATAGAATCATAGAATCAATAAAGTTGGAAAACACCTCCAAGATCAAGCCCACCACAGAGGCGAAGTGCTCCATGCAAGGCATGAAGGTTTATTTTGGGTGGGGCTTTCAAGCCAGGGTGAGCAGTTTTGAAAACCCCTCTTCCTCTGCCTGACTCAACCCCTGCATTCCCACCAAGCAGTGCTGGTGCAGGTGAGTTACACACTCCCCAAATAAACACACAGGAGCAACACACACGTGCCAGAATTATGTCAACAAACCCTCTCAATTTGCTCGCAAGGAAATTTATCTTGCCTTCTAGCAGTAGGGAGTGAATTTTAATCCTTTTCCCTTTCCGTGCCCACGATGATTATTCCAGGCATAGACTAACGACAGCAAACCACAGTGGATATTTTATCTGCCATTTCTCTTTCCCGTGGCTAATTTGAAGATACAGATTGCAACCCACAAGTGGTTTTAAGAATTGCCATTAACACTGTTGCTGCACACTACTGCATTTTAAACATGCTTCCAACACAATCAGAGTGTCACAATTTGTAAAATCTGGGGTGATTTTATCGGCAAAACTCACTTCATCACCACAGCCCTGAGCCAGTTCATTAGGCTGATTAGCTGTAGCTACCTGTACAGAGCAGGAAAAAAGTGCCACAAAAGGCTGGATAAATTCAAGTGTGAAGATGAAGAGGACTCTTACTCTGCCTTTTACACTTGATTTTTCTTTCCACCTGTACTTTGCAGGGGTAAGGACCCAGAGCTCAGCCCTCTCTCTCCTTAGTTCCTCCCCACTTAGATCTCATCCAGGAACTTACATTGGGATGCTAATGTGGAGCAAAATGTCATGGCTTGCATGTAGGAAAAACAAGCTATTAAAAAAATTAGTCAGAGAAATAAATTCACAGAATTCCCAGGAGAAAAAAAAAAAAGGATGACCTGTTGCCTCTCATCCTCAACACACATAGTGAGGAAAAAGCCCTTTGTGGAAAACCCAAAAGGTTTCATGGCAACTAAGGTGCCCCCCCAGACCTGCAGCCCTCATCTTTAGCAGACCTTTTCTGCAGGCAAGCCAGTGGAAAGATGCTTTTGGACAAGGAATCCATCCTGTGGGGCTCATTACCCAGGTTCAAAGCTGCAGGCTCCCCGAAGAGCACAGAAACGCTGAAGCAGGGCTGTTAGAGCAGAGCTCAGCACTAGCACAGCTCAGGCACCAACGCTTGCCCTGCCCTCCTGCCTGGGAAGTGCTTACAGCAGCACAGAGCCAGCAGCAGGGGACAGAGGAGAGGTCACCTTGAGGAGCACCAGAGCAGCATCCTGCAGGAGCTCAGCTAGGGCTCACACAGCACTGCTCTGCTCTGCTCTCATGTCCCTGCAGAGCCTCCTGGGCCAGGGCAGGCTCAAGGGATGAGACCACGGTGAGCCTGGTGGGCAAACAACTCACTGCAGCCACAGCCAGCTGAGAACCGTGCTGGTTTTCAGAGAGCTGTAAAGTTGTCTCTTGTGAACTCTGTGTAGGGAAATTCCTCTTCTGGAGATCCTGCTTGCTCAGAGCTACCAGCACCGGAGGCTCAGCAGTTCTCACTCAGCTTCACAACTCCAGCACACTTGCAAACCCAGTGGAGGGGCTTAGTACCCTCATTCCCTGGTATTTTGGCTTCACTGGCCTTACGCCCAGCTTAACTAATGCCAGACCCTCAGTACAAACCTGCTGCTTCCCAGCAGCCTCAGCTCAGCCAGCTCCATGGATTTACTCTCTCCAGGGAGCCTGACAATGGTCCTCCCAAAGAAAGGTCATTAGACCGACCAGGAAAGTCACTTCTAACAAGAAACTGATGGGGCACTCCATGCCAGCCACCTGCACACAAAGGGATTTAGCACCATGGATTTAGCCACCAGCTCATCCCACTGAATCTGGTTTTTGCCACACACTGTGAGCTCAGAGCTCCCAATCCCTCTTACCTCTATGCCTGTTGGTCGTCTTGTCAAACATTAGCATGGCATCCTCTACCTGCAAGACAAAGAGGGGAGAGTTGTGCTTTAACACACGCTGGCAGCTCAAACACACCACACACACCGGGCAGGGGGACACCGGCAGGAGCAGAACTCCCTGGTTTTGGCCAGAGGCAGCTCCTCATTCTGCAAAGCTGCTGCTTCCCCCTGCCCAGCCCACCCTGACATCTGATCCTGAAGCGGAAAAGTGACCACTGAAAGTGCTGCCCCTAAAGAGCCACATATCTCAGCAGCTCTTCCACTTCACATCAACCCCTGGCCGTGCCTCTCTTCCCTTCTGTAGGGAGATAAGGAAGGGCCAAGGGAGGAACTGTGGATGCAAATCAAGCCCATGACTTCTACAAATTAGAGTCACTGTCTTGGCTGAGAATTAGGTTAAAAGAGGAATGAGAAGGGTAAAATCTGGTCAGCCAAGAAAGGTATTCAGGGGTTTTCAAAAGGGCTTTTGAAAAGCTGGAGGAAAGAGGGGAGAGGGAGGAGGGAGAAAGTTTAATTCGCATCAGGCTCAGCATTTCCACTTCAGAAGAGAGATGACTGATGAAACGTATTGAAGTGCAACCAAATTGCTTTCAACTTTCATTGGGATTTGCATGATTTATTCCACCTCCATTTAATCTGTGCAGCCACACCTAAAATTTTGCACTTATTGCACAAGGATGTTGTGCTGGGGTTGATTTCCCAGCATTGTCACACCTTGAGCTGCTGCTCTGAGGCTGCAGGAGTGGGGACAGATGGGTCCTGTGTGCCACTGGACACATCCTGGGAAAGCTCTGAGATGAAATTACAGACTTGCAATTCCCTGTTGTAAACTCGGGGATGATAAAAACTTATAATACTGAATTACAGAAGGTGTTGCAGGAAGGGAGAACTTTAAAGAAAAGGTTTTATCCTCTAAAAGACTCCACTGCTTGTCTGGGGTGTGGCTTTGGGATTTTTTGTTTGAGGTTTTTGAATTTTTTTCCACCAGTAATTTTCCTGTATTTCCTTGTGCTTGTATTCTGGCTTTCTATAAACCATTTGTTTTAGCTAAGTGATTTACCACGCAGTTACACGCTCTCCTCACCTCACACAGTGCCACCAAAGGTCCTACCTGTCCCCAGCAATGACCTCTTAGACAGCAGACAGATATCCAGCCCATGTCTGTGAAAAATTACCATCTCAGCCTTGGCTGGGCAGAAAGAGTTTGGGAAGGTGATGAAAACACAGCCTGAACCTCATGAGGTTCTGAGAGACTGAAATACATTCCAGAAGATAGTAAAAAAAATATTGTCCAGCAAAACCTTATGTGATACCTAAAATTCATCTGAAAACCTTCCTCTGCTTAAGTTGTTCTTAACTTTTTTAGCCACAATAGTTTGCCAAAAGCGCTAGCAATGGCCTGAGACGGTGCAGAACTGCAGGTCTCCTGATACCCATCTTGCCTGAGCCCTAAAGACGCTGATGCACTGAAAAACCCAAACTGCATTAAGCACGGAGCCGTTTGTCCTGCTGTCTGTCTTCCCTCCGAGGGGGAAAACTCACCAGGATGAGCAATACCAGGAGGCAGATAAGGACCAGGCTGCCCTTCACCCTGCTTATCTCTGCTCCAGGGTTACGTTTGCTCAGCAATCTTTATTTTTCATTCCCACAGGTCTTGGCCTCACTAGAACCAAAAATTACACATTGCACCTGCGGCTGTTTCGTGGGGCAGCGCAGCTCCTGGTGCCTCCTCAGTCCCTGCACCAGCCACCCTCTGTCCCCACTCAGTCCCTGACTCTGCCCTCACTCCAGCATGGCCATGTCTCAGCCCTGAACCTCTTGTGCAGCCTCATCCTGCTCGTCCAAGAGCTGCCAGGGCAGAGGAGGGGCTGCTCCTGGCCAGACCGAGCACTGGAGGGGTGAGGGTGCAGCTCCTGCTCCCACTGGGCTCTGCAGTTCCCTTCCCTTCTCCCACCTGTCCAACACAACATTTCCCCCCTCCATTTGCTCCTCTGGGCAAACAGCATTTCGTGCCATGTGTAGCAAGCTGGAATGACGATCTTGGCAGAGATCTTTTTTATGCAAATACATCCCTATTAACGAGCGCAGGCTGCAGGGGCTAATCCAGGAGGGAGCTTTCCTGGGGCCCCGAGGAGCAGAGGCACCCCAGAGCGGGTGCTTCCCCCCTCCAACAGCACCAACTGCTGGGATCAGGGCTGGGCAGCAGCTCCTGGAAAAGGGTCAGCCCTGACAGTCCACATAGGAAACCTGCACGGGGGGAGCATCTCTGCAGCCGAGTTCAGACGTGGCCCAAGTATGCCTTGAAGAAAAAATAATCAGTGGGGTGTTCTGTGAGCCAGCTGGTGCCCTTTCAACAATGTCTAATTGGTTATCTTTTCTCTTTCCTAAGGTCAGAACATTTTATCTCTGTCTCTGCCCTTTCTGTGCTTACCCCACCCTGCGTTATTTTTTAGGGCAGGCATTGTAGCAGAAGAATAGCCTCTTTCCTCCATAGTCCGGTGACACAATGAGACTTCTTGAAACCTCCTGAATAGATAAAGTGCAGTGGCAAAAGGAAAATTCTATTAACGCTTTGCAAAATAAAACATCTAAGAGCTGGTGAGACAAGCAGGAGAAGAAAATCAATATGGAGAGGGCAGCGCGCTTAGAAAAACTTTTCACCAGTTGCAAAAAGGTGGCGAGGGTATGGGAGGGAGGGGGGAGAGAAACTTATTAATGCAGAAAACCCATCAATGGTATGGAAATCTGGCAGAACAGCAAGAACTCAAACTAGAAGAATTTGAATATACAAAGAGCTGAATAGAATGAGCAAACCACACTGCCTCACACACACAGCCCGTTTCTCACGGTTCTCTGTGAAGCAAACACAAGCGGCTTGTTCAAGTTTTCATCAAGGAGAAATAAGGGACACAGTCAAGGTAACCGGCAGTAAACCCTGTAGTAAGCAAATTGATCCCTATTTCAGGGGAAGGGAAAAAAACCAACCCAGAGGCGAAACTCAAGTACATTCAGGGGCTGTGACTGTCCGAGTTAACCCCCTCCTCCAGCCCCTCGCTCTCCTGGTGTTTTAAAGATGCACAACTGCAAGTTTTACATATCTCAGCTCAAAACATGCAGCTCACATTTTGCACACAAGAGACAAGGAAGGTTTTTCCAGGGTTAGAAGCAGGACTGGAAGATGGAATTGCCACCTGCAAGGCTTGGCCATCAGCCCCCTGCAAAGCCCTGGATGCCTCAGTAAGGAGTGGAAGGCTGAGCCACCTCCACCCAGGGCACTGAGAAACCACCAGGCAACCCAAACCCCCAGCCTCTCTCAGATGGAGTATGGCTCCATATATATTTATATATATATTAAAGGAGCTGATTAATCTGGATTCAATCTGAGTATCAAGCCAGTTACAAAATGAACAGTCTTAGGACTTGGGGTAGCTAAAAAAAGAGAAGAAAACAAAGATTTGCCAGTGAACATTGGTTACAAATAGACACTTAAGCCCCCCAGACTCCTCTGTCCCAGCACAGCCCATCCATACAGCCAATGCAGACCCAGTTTCTTACATAAAGCCTAACTAATGGGCTTCAGTTTATTTAACTTCTTTTTTTCCAATCCACTTGGGGCTCTGAGAAAAGGAAGGGCTCTACCACTTCATTACTCACTGCCTGGAAGGAGGAATAGGGGAGAATAGGAGGAAAGAAAAAAAACCTGGAGGAGCCAAAGGCTTTAATAATCCTAACAGTTCCCAGGGTTATTTAAAATATGCCCAACCAGTTCACAAAAGGCTCCACGGAGATAAATGTATTTGATTTTCTTCCACTTTAATGGAGGCATACATTTAAAGCAACAAAACCAGGGTGACCTAAATAAAATGACTATTAATTGTACTCAGAAAGGCTCTGAATTTAATGCAAGTGATCTAGCCCAGCACAAGAACACACAGTATTCTCCAGTCATTCCTCCTACTTTCCTCTTTGGGATTCTCAACTCCTCTTTTCCACAAGGCAGCAGGAGCTGATCAGACCCAGCACAGCCCATGGCCACTCACACCCTAACCAACAGGCTGAGTCCTCTGCAAAACCCAGCAATAGTTCCAGAAGAATCTGTAGGATGGTGCTCCACAAAGTGGAGCACAGTGCTGCCATTGAGAGCAGAAGGACCAAACCAGGATGTTTTTCTGGAAAACTTTAAACCTGATCCTGTATCTCTCCTACAGCACAATGCCCACGCAGACATGGACCCAGGAGGTGCCCATGGACACTCTCTGTGAAGCCAATGTTCCTTTACAAGGTTCCTGTGTGCACAGGAGCAGCACCAGCCACCATCCCACACCTCCATGTTCTGGTTTTTCCATTTGAATTGAGTTTATACTCCCTGAGTAAAACTTCCACAATGAAACCACCATAACTACACCAAAGGGACACACAGCAGCCTTTGTGCCTCCTCATCCAGCCCAGGAAGGCTTTTCCTGATCCAAACCCTGAGTTTCCAACATGTCCAGAGCCAGCTGAGATGTTTCTGTGCTTCCCCCAAGTGCCCCCCTGGGCTGGACGAGTTGTTTTCAACACTTCCAAGCAGATTTGGCACTATGCTCTCCATCCCTTCAAGGTAAATGAGAATTGGGGCAGACAAATGGAATTACACCTGCAATGGAACATGGTGGCAATTCCAACTGGGTCTGGGGAGGGAAGGAATTACTGAAGAACAACATTCAGCCCCACACAGCTGGGCTGTGCCTCTACTCCCTCAATCCCAGACTCGTAGATAGAACTTTACAGGTCTATCACCTCTTCTGCTCTCCCAAGAAAAGTGTGCTGGATATTCTGGTCTAATCCCTCAAATTATTTATCCACACTGCACAACTCCCCTGATATTTTGTTTTCTGAAGCAGAAAAACCTCTTAGCTGCCAGTGAACTGTCAGGTGCTGTTATTTGAAATGCGCATGTGAAATCCAAGCGTCGGCAGCGCTCCTGCAGATTTACAACCTCCCCCCACATAAATTAAGACAAATGCCTATTGCATGGCAGACAGTTTGAAATGGCTCCCCACACCAGGCCTCTGGGCTTGATTACAACAGAATTAAACAAAGAAACAAATTATCCCCCCTCTTTCTGTCACACACACTCTCCTCCTCCCAGCACAGCTCTGTCTCCTTCCCAAGGGCTCCCAGCCCTGCTGACCATCACCAGCTTCCTTCAGCCTTGTATCCCAGCAGGGATGACCACCCCACACCAACCCAGAGCGTGGCTGCTCCCTCTGCCACCACCCCACCATGCTGATCCCATCCTGGCCAGAGCTCCGGGGAGCACAGTGGGGACTTCCAGGCTGGGAGTGCTGCTCCAGCTTCCCGAGGTAGCCAGGCTGGGGATTCACCTCCTCTGAGCTCCAGGAACGATGTGGTTGTGCTCCCTGGGGTGCTGGAGGCACAGGCTGAGCTCCCTGGCTGAGTCCTCCCCAGTGTGCCATGCTGACAACTTCCCAACCGCGGGCTGACAGATTATGCACCACGATAACAATCAATGCCATACTGTGCAAGCACAAATTCCAGTGCTAGCAATTTTTCCCCCCAGCAGTCAAGGCTTTAAAAAGTCTTCTTCAGCAATTATAGCTAATAAAACTACAATTTTATTCAACACACACATATCATTGTAACTAATTTTGCTCCATCAGGGCTGAAATTAAAACAGTCATTCAATCACGTTAATCTCAGGGCTTGCTCACCAGCCGTGACATGGCAAAGAGCATCCCCAACGCTTGCCAAAAAGCACTGTGGCTACTGCTGGACTTCAAAATGCTCCTGCAAAACATGAATACGTTACTCAACGCTTACTCTACCAAGGGGGATGTAAGAATGACTAATGCTCTCCAGAAAAAAGAGCTTTCCACAGCAGGACAAATTAAACATGACTTCATAGGCGATTTCTCATTAATTCCTTCTCTGGCATTAATAACATGGAGTATTGATGAAGGCAAAGCTCACATCAAGTTACAAACTATGTGAGGACTCTTGGAATGTTCCTTTACCTGCTGTCTTGGCTGAGAGCTTCCCTTGTGCCCCCCAGATTTTCAGCACCTGTTAGCTAACACCACTGACCAGGAACACAGGTTCTTGCAAAAAATCCCACCAAACCAATGAACAACTCAAACATTAAAACAGTTCTTTCTTCAGCAGCAGGGGCTGCAGCAGAGAAGGTGATGAGAAAAGGAAGGGAAAGAAGGAAGGTCAGTGCCATAGGGTAATGACCTCTCCTGCAGCTCCAGGTATTCCAGGGATGCCTTTCACCATGGAAATCAAGCTGAAGACAATACAGGGAGCCAGAGCTGCCCTCTCCCAGCTGCAGGGCAGGCATTTACTGGCTGTGCTTTTAGGGAGCAGAAAAGCTGCCTCGTCAGAGCAGAGCCTGGGCGGGTGACTCTGCAATCAAGTCCCGCAGCCAGGTCTAATTGCCCAGAACGATCCCTGCCCGCAGCACAGGCAGCTCTCCCCTGGGTCTCCTTAGCTTGATAGGAAAATAGGTTCCAGTGCTGCATTTCTGAGATGGATTAGGAGAGTCAGGAGCCACACCGAGACCGTGGCTCAGAGAGCGCCGGAGCCAGAGGGACATCCCTGTCCTCCTGCCCTCCTGCCAGGCCAGCAGTGCTCAGGGATGAATGAATCAATGTCCAGCTGAGCTCTGGGATCCCCAGGGGATCATGGACAGGGGGTACCACGAGCACCCTGCAGCAAGGACCTGAGCCTCAACACCACGAGCTCACTGCAAACACACCGAGCACGGGCTGAGAACAACCTGCCCTGAAAGAGCTCTGGGTGGTGACACAGATGGCACACGTCATATAAGCAAATCAAGGGCTGCCACGACGACACATTTTGTACTCATCAGTGTAACACACACACTGACCTGGCCACAGACAGAGGTGCCACACCAGCTAAAACCAGTCATTCAACCTGAAACTGGGGTTAAATCCCAGAGCTCCTGCTGCTGCTCTTCCCCGGAGAGGCAAGAACAGAATCCTGTTCCAAACATTTGCTGGAGAGCATCCAGGCTCCCTCACAAGCACTCAATTCACCCTGCCTCAAAACATCCTTGTGTTTTACCCATCTAGCAGACAAGGAAGAGGGTGGGACTAGAGGGGAAATTGAGTTCCAGGCGTTTTAGTGACCCACACGTGGTCCCAGAGCCAAGCACCATCCTGGAACACTGCCTTGGGTTCCCTGCTGGCATCAGGGGACCCTCCTCCCACCCTCATCCTTCCCCATGTGCTCACTGAGGCCCCATCTCCCTGTACATGTGCACATACACACACCGTGCATTGTTTTCTACAACTTCCCCAACAACAGAACGACTTTTAGCAAGTGTTTTCTCGTGGGATCCACAGCTGAATGAAGAACCTAAGCTCCATCATCCTGCTCCATGTGTTCTCCCCTGAAGGAGCCACCACCAGACAAAAACCCAAGGCAAACTCACACATGGGCTACTTTTTAAATGCATGCACAATAATTTTTAACTGCTCTTTTGGGGCTCACGTTGGAGCTGTTGGGTTGCACAGGTTTAAGATTCTGACCCTGAAAGGCTGGAGAATTTCTGCTCTTTGGAAAGCAAAGGCTGTGAGCTCCCTGTAACTGCATCACTCAGCTGAAGCTTAAATACATCAAATATCACAAGCAAGAGTCGCCAACACCAAAGCTCCAAGGAGCTCAGCTCCTTTACTCCCCAGGTGCCCTCAGGCTGTCTCCCCAAGCAGGTAAATACCCGGGGGGTGCCGTGGGCAGGGCAGGACCCCTTCCTCCCCTCCAGCAGTGTGATGCCATCCCTGGAACATTGCTCCTTCAGCATTCCAGCCAGCCAGGTGCGAGGCGTTGGTGATTTTACTTTCACGGAACATTAGGCGCCGTCAGCAGAAATAATTCTTCCTCCCTTCGCAGTGTTCGTTTGCATATTAGCGCCGCAAAGTTGCAATCTGTTTTCTTTTCCAAACAATACTTGGGGGGTGCTGCGAACCAGGCCTGGATGGCATTAATTCTGGAAGTGCCAGGGATGTTTCAGCCTCCTCTCCTGAGGGGCTTTAGCCACACTGAGCAGTACCACTGCCTGGAAAGCTGAATTCAAACACAGATCCTCCTTTTTGGCTGCAGCAGGAGGGATGTTGTCATTTCATTTAATCACAGCACCAGTTCAGACTGTGGCTCTCCCCTGGCTTTGCTGCAGCCACAGCACCAGAGGAGGCCACCAAGATCATCAGAGTAGGTTCAGATTGTACATTAGAAAGAAATTCTTCCCTGAGAGGGTGCTGAGGCACAGGTTGCACAGAGAATCTCTGGCTGCCTCTGGATCCCTGGAAGGGTCCAAGGCCAGGTTGGACAGAGCTTGGAGCAGCCTGGGACAGTGGAAGGTGTCCCTGCCATGGCAAGGGGTGGAACAAGATGAGCTTTTAGGTTCCTTCCAACTGAGATCATTCTGGGATTCCATGAATAACCTGAGGGTTTTCACGGAGTGCCCTGAAGCCATACGCAGAAACCCAGCTCAGAGCCTTCCCTGCTACCGAGAATACTGAGAAAAACTCTATTCACAAGAAACCATGGGTGTTTTCACAGATGCCTTTGCAGCAGAGTCCCAGGGCAGGCCAGACTCAGGGACACAGATCTGATTAAGAGACATCCTGAGCAAAGTAACAGGATCGGGTTTAAAGAGCTTCCTGCTGCCCTTTTGTAAATACCTGCTGAATAAGTGTGAAGATAAGACAAGGATTGCATTACGAGGCTTCCTGATGCATGAAGGGCTTTTTTATTGCCCAGATTTGAAGGGAAGAAAAAAAGATGAACAATTGCCACAGCCAGCTCCAGCTAAAGGCTCAGCTGCAGAATCAAACTGCAGTTTATTAGCAAAGGAAAACTCATCTAAGTTCTCTTTGACTGTAATGAAAAAAAGTTTCATTTTATTTCCTGCTGGATCCTTTTTCCTTTTATTGTTCTTTCCATAGACTGACTTGCATATTAAGGAATACTTTTCCACGGCTGTTTGTTCTAAACAGAACTGCCCTCCCTCGTTTTTCCACCCCAAATCAAACACAGCTTATCTTCTCCACATTTAGGGATTTTTTAATTTGTGGGAAAACCATATGCAAACCAGACCCTTGCTGTGACAAGTGTTGATGGTGCTGCACTCAAGGTGTCATTTTTCAGCCTGGGGGTCCAAGGCCACCCTCCAGCCCTGGTTTTGCAGCAGGTGGAGCAGCTCTGCCTGTGCAGAACACTCCAAACCCTTCCCCCCGTGTAGGCTGCTGATAGGGTGAGTGGTCACAGAACTGTACTCACACCAAACTCATTCCAGGGATGATTTACCACTTTTTAAAAGTGACTTTCAGGCTGCTGGAGCAAAGCCCCCCACGCAGACACGCTGCCCGCTCCGGCAGCGCCCACGCACAGGAAGCTGAAGTGGTTTTTCCACTGCCAAAAATTAATGATAAGAACAGGAGAAGACAAGTCCCTGGCTTTGCTTTCAGAGCCTGCTTGCACAGACCAGAGCTGGGGATGTGGATCTCCCTGTGCTCACAGCCCCAGCACATCCCTGCACCACCTGAGGAGAAATAACCAACACGAAGCACTTGCTCTCATTTCTGCTGTTCAGGGGTTTGGACTCTTCTTTACCTCTTAAAATACCCCAGTGAGTCTTGATGAGAGGGCAGGAGCCCACAACACTTGAGGGAATGAGTCTTTTAAGCCTGTTCAGGGCAGAAATCATCATTACGGTAACTGCGGCGGCAATCGCCGCCGCTGCCCTGTGGTCCTGGCTTACAGCACAGGCAACACGGGATGTGAAATGCCACTTCCATCACTCAGGACCTCGGGACACTCACTGCAGCCTGGCCCTTCCACCTGAGCTCAATCAGGGCACTCAGCAACACCAGTTTGGGCTGCTGGGATGGGATTTTAATGTACCACCTTGATTCTGTTCCCTGCAGCTCCACCCCTTCCCACTCTCCGGTCAGGCTCCGGAGTGAGCCATAATAAATGCTGGGAAAGGCAATCCTCCAGGAGAGCAGGCTATTAAGGCTGAATATAATATGAAAAAGAAAGCAATTAGTGGTGCTGCTGTGCTGGGCACAGCTCCTCTCCCCCCAGCCCTTGGACACTGCCCATCCTGCTCTGCCCCAGTGTCATCCTGCCTGGAGAGGGGCTGAACGCCCAGCAACCATGGCTACTGCTGGCTAAATTGAGTTTTTACACGTGTCAACAACGCCAAAGCTCATCAGCTTGACAGAGCCTCACCCAGGCGTCTCCAACTAAGGTTCAGCTGCAATTTTTAATTACCCCTGGACGGCACGGGGATTACAGGGTAATCACCGAAGCCGGGATCCTGGAACCACATTACTATTCTTTTAAAGCCTACTGCAGAAAAAACAAGGTTTTCTCTCGTGAGAGGGTTTTTTGTTGTTGAAGTCAATTCAACCTCCTGCAGCTACTGACACCACTGAAGTGATTTCTGTGAGAAAGTAGTAATTTTCTTTAGTTTGTAAATGAAAATTAAAAAAATAATCCTACTCCCCCACGCTTATTATCTGTGTAACGAGGATTCAAGGCACA
Source organism: Entomyzon cyanotis (assembly GCA_024500445.1). Taxonomy (NCBI): domain Eukaryota; kingdom Metazoa; phylum Chordata; class Aves; order Passeriformes; family Meliphagidae; genus Entomyzon; species Entomyzon cyanotis. Next base: position 4,895,789 of record JAKEPQ010000673.1, read on the forward strand.
GGCAGAGGGAGAACTGTCCATACAAATGCAAGATGGTAAAATAATGCTTCACGCGTGAAAATGGCCCAAAGTTTTCCAAAGGTGCCATTTCCATCTGTGCTGAACCTGTGCTGGCCATATGCACAGGACATGTGTCTTTTCTCCTGTCTACTCCAGACTGCACATCCCCAGATTCCTCCTCCCTGCGCACTGTTCCCCAGGGAAGCTCCCACCTTTTCACTCCTTTTTCTCCCCAGGCCCTGCAGAACAATCCCGCCTTCCCTCCTCCCTCTCCACAGGGCCCAACAGCTGCCTTTGAACCGTTTGTTTGAAACCTCTTGGCTTCAAACACTTTTTATTTCTTGCCCAAAAGCTATTTGAATGGATTATGTCCCAGTGATGAATCTCTCCTAGAAACGCGACAAGAGCCTCTTGAATCACGGCAAACAGGCTCGGTAAATCAAACAAACGGCAAAAACGGGCAAAGAGAGGATTTGGGTGTTAAGAATGAGGTGACAGGTCCACACATCAATCCCTCCTGACTGACAAGATGTCTTTCCAAGATGGGAGAGAGATATTTCTTAACTTTGCTTCCCTGACTCCACATTATTTCACCGAAATAACGCCAGATACAATAATTAAGCTGCGATCTCGGTGGATTGTTCACAATGATAATTCCACCTTTGTAATTCAGCTTCAAATAAACCCCCTTTGTTCTGTCTTATTACACAGATTCTGGTATCATTCAAGTATATTAACTGTAGCCTATTACTGTCACACAAAAATGCTCCCTGAGCCATAGCAAAAGGCTCCCCAGACAAAACTTTATGTCATGTTAATCCAAGCTTTAATAACGATGAGGATATATAACTGTATTCTAATTGTGCTTTGTGTTTCAGCATACAAAACCCAGAAAATATCAAAAGTGACAGAGGCAGCCTTCCTCCAGCCCAGCACCAGCTCCTAGCTGGGATGGCTGTGCCTCCCTCCCTTCCCACTAAAAATGGGGCTAAAAGCAGTGGAGAGCAATTCCAGCCAAATCCCAGCTCATGCCAAACCCGAGCCTAAGGCACAGAGGGAAAACTGGGCTGCTGGTGCTAAGTGCTGCGGCTGCTACTGCAACAGAAATTAATACCCTCTAAAATAGCACTTAAACAGGGATAATCAGTATTATGGAAATTGTACATGTTTAATTCTTGAGTGTCTGCTGAAAACATTGCGTGATGAAGGACTGTGGGAAGCAGAGCGTTCATTTTGGAGCCAAGGCTTAAAATAGGCAAAGGGAAAAAAATAAAAGGGGGAAAAGAAAAGGAAAGGAAGAAAAATAACCTGGAAACAAGCAATGAAAGGACTCACAAATTTATAATTGGGCATTTCCAAGTGCTGGCTGCAAGCTGGGGAATGGATTTAAGGGAAAGTGGAAGGCTCTGTCGCACCAGACAAGGTTGAGGCAAATGTTCTCTACAGTATTTTGCTTGTGCTTTTGCTAACCCAGTTTTAAGTGCACTAGAAATTAGATTTATCCCCTCCCATAAGTAAGGCTACAGTGCTGATCTCACACCCAGATCCACGGCAGGCTGGAGCAGGCAGATTTTAATGCTGCTGTTCAGCTGCAGGACATCAGCCCTTTGGACTCCTCCTCATCTTCACACTCTGCTCATTTCCTACTGCAATCCCCCCCAGTTTATTCCTGTGACATTTACTTCAGTGCAGTAAATTCCAAGCTAACCCAGTGGTGTTACTGGGAGGTCAGAAGCAGCATCTGAAAGTAGTGAAGCTCCAAGGGAATATGAGAACAAGTCTGGTGGATTTACCCTGGAAAACACCATACACCAAACACCCTGAAAGTTACCTTCTGCCCGTTTCTCTTTCACTTGTGCTCTGATGTTCCTCAACTCACCATTTCCAAATCACAAGAGGCACTAAAAACCCACCAGATCTTCAATATAATACAGCAAAGGACTCATTAACCTGCTGACACTGCAGCTTCCTGGTTCCATATTTTGAGGGTGTTTCCTACAACATGTTTTAAAAATGAAAATGAACAGTCTTGTGTAAATCACAAGACTCCAGAAACTCAAGTATTCAGAAGAAAAAAAACCCCACTGAACAGCCTGAAACTCTTGATAAATCATGAAATTTGGCAGGACCCATCTGACAATGTTTATTTTCTTTCCCCCAAAGTTGTACTATGCTCAACATTAGATCAAAACAGTTTTCTTTGGCAGACACAGGTTCTGCTCTGCACTCCCCTTCTCCCTAGCACACCATATGGACTGTTCTTAATGAAATATATTTAGAGGGATAGTGAACCAGTTCAGCACTGGTGTAAGTGCTGCTTCTCTGCAAGTCAGGGACTGAAAAACATCATGCATTTTTGGAGCTATCACTTTTGATTTGTAAGTCCCTAAAAGTGCAGTCAGTAAACCCAGATTAAAATACCAAATAAAGCTTTACTGATAGCAAATACTCACACACATACATATATAAAGTAAAATTGCTGCTATTTTTACAAATTGCCTTTAAGTAGCACAATATAAAGAACCCAATGAAACGAGAAAAACTGGCGTGGACAGCTTCAATACAGAAAAGATAACAAGACAAGAATTTATTAAAAAGTGAGACGTATTTTCTTCTGCATGAGACAGGAAAGGCATTTCCAAGATTTCTAATATGCTCAGAGGATGAGTACAATGCAAATATATACCAAGCTGGAAAGCAAAGCTGTACCACGACAGAGAGGTTGATTTGGGGAGTGAACTGATGGGACATTTACTGTGGATGGTCAAGGGGAACTGAGGCCAAACCCCAGGACAGGTCAGTTCAGCCTCCCTCCAACCCCTCTGCCCCCAGCAAGGCACCCAAACACAGGAAGCTAAAGAAGTGTCTTTTTTTAGAGTGACCAAGTCATCTGCCCAGAGCCCAGCAACTACCTTGGGATTTCTGTGGACTTAAGGGAAATCTGCCAGTAATCCCATCAGCAGCAACAAGGGCAGAGCCTCTGCAGCACAACAAATCTTTTAAGCAGCAAAGTGCTTTTATTCTGGGGGAAAGATCTGCATCAAGTCACTTTCAGTTTTGCATTTCCTCTCTCCCTCTTCTTTCCTCCTCCTGGAGCAAGAGGCAGGATGGACAGGCATTATCTAAAAAAAATCTTGCAGCGTAATGTCAAGATCGATATGTTGACCTAACAAGTAATGCCAGCTTTAGTAGTGTCTTAATGATGTGATCATTATCTCCTTACCTGAGTGCAGCAGCACTTAGCACGTGGGCCAGCAGGAAGGCTGAGGACTTCCCAGTGCAAAACACCACAAACATTCCCCCATATGCAGAGATTCCTAGCATTTGGTGTTCCCAGGAAAAAAAAACAGTCCTGAACATCCACAGTGGGCTCAATTAACAGGCACAGCAGAACAGGTACCACTACTGTGGAAGAGCTGCTGTTTCCCTCTGGGAAACAAAGCCTCACAGGTCATTTGTACCAAAGTCTCCCAGATTTGCTTCAGTTGCTTAGGAGATGAATAGAACTTATTTGGAGCATGGAGGCAGGGAGAGGGAAGACACCAGCCTGGAGCCCTCATTCTCTGCCTGAACATACCTGGACTGGATGGCTGGGGGGTTTGCTCTCCTTCCTCCCATGTTTCTGGGAAACACTCAGTTAAGACACATTCACTTTATAAATCCTGTCTTCCCTGGCTGCTGTACCTAAGATTGCTCAGAAGACTCACATTTCCCAAAAACAAATGGGTCTGGAACAAAACACAGCCTTGGCCACACTTTACAGTGTTTTACTTTGTCCTCACGGACATCACAGAGCGGTCAGTACCTGCCTGGCCACACACCACTCCTGGTGCCACTCTGCCAGGAGAAAACTATGCTCCCCCTGGAAAAGAAGAGCTGGAAGAAAATCCATTTTCCACAGGCAGCTCTTGCTGCCCCAGCAATAGCAGAGGCAGGGATCACAGGATCATGGAATCATAGAGAGGTTTGGGGTGGAAGGGACCTTAAGGATCATCTTATTTCAGCCTTCCCCTAGAGCAGGGTGGCAGCCCCAAAGCTGGTGTTGAGGTGCTATGATCTGTCTGTCTCCAGGGAGAGGCTGAGCAGAGATGTCACCAAGACAAAGCACACTTAAACAAATTTCAAGACTGAAATGTGTGATTTTTGGTCTAATTCCAAGAAACGCTACCTGGTGTGAAACACCTCTTTCAGTCGCCTGCTCTGGCTCTCCCTGGACAACAGCAGGTAAAGAGGCAATTTATCATCCAGCTGAAGGCTGTGTGCCACACTGTCCTCCCCAAAGCTCCTCGCTTCGCAGGCTGACCTCCCTGCTCCACCCTGAGGTACCATAGCAACATGAAATTAGCACACACACAACTGCTAAATGAATAATTTACTGATTTCATAAGAACCTGACTTGCAATTTATAGTTCTATTATCTTTTATACCCATGTCTTAACTCCTTTTGTAAAAAGGCTGCAATCAAGCTAAATAACATTTGAAAATCTAATAAGCACATGCAGATTCCATGCTCTGGGGTGAGGATGTGCAGCCTGGTGTGCCACTCCCATGGTCACTGGCTGTCCCCTGTCCCCTGCAGTGCCATCACCTCCTTCCTCTCCCCCACAGGGACATGTTCCTCCCTTCCCAGTCATTCAGGCCCAATCAAGGAAGCTCCAAGCAGCATCCAGAAGTATCTCCATCTTCAATCTCCCAGCTGTCATTTTAAGACCTGCAGCCAGTGAAGGGCAGTGTGGTTCCTACAGCTGCAATGACAACCAGGTATAAAACAGATCTGAAAAGGCTCCTCCACCACTATCAGAGATGCCCTTCCAGTGACTCAACCACATCTTGTCACTCATCCTCAGTTTAAAAGCTATTTATAAAGGCAGTATGACAAGAGATTTATTTCCAGAGTTATTTACTCGGGTGGAATAGGTCTGGCTGCTGTTGTTGTGTGCAGCAGGATGGGTATCTCCACTGGAGACACATCACACACACAGAGGAGCTGCAGATGCAACTTCCCACCCTCCCACACTGCCGAGAGGCCTCGGTTTGGAGAACTTGGCTGAGCATCCCCCGAGACACTGCTAACCAAACATGCCCAGAGAGCAGGACAGCCTTCCTTTGATTGCTTTGTTTTCCAGGCTCTATTCCTACTGGAGAGCTACTCCTGAGGTTTAGAAATTAAGAGCAGTGCAGCTATTAAAAACAGCCTTTCTGAAGGAGGTGGAGATTTGCAAAGATAACTTCCCACAGGGCAGGTGGGCTTGAAGCCCAGAGAGGATGGGGGAGGCAAACCTTGCCTGGAGCCTGGCCTCACCTGCACCTCCCAAAAACTCCTCCCAGGTGCCTGGCAGCACAGCAGGGCACAAACCCTGGCACAAACAACATCCCCCAGGAGTCCACAGGCATCCAACAGGCAAATCATTTGGAGATTGGATTTTTAAAAAAAAAAGATGAAAGGAAGGGATTGCACAGTATTACTTACTTGGTATATTACTTGGTACTTATGATCTGAAAGAAAAACAGGCAGGAAATTCTCTTTCATTACCCAGGAGCCCTGGGTTTTTTATGTGAGTGAAGGGGGCAGAAGGATGGCTGCAATCCCTGGCCATTCCCACTGTGATCCCCAGGGATGCTCCAGAGTGCTCCCTGAATTGTGACCCCATGACAACCACTATGGTCCAAGGGACAACGGGGAATTATGGGGTAAACACATCAACATGAGGCAGGATAGTCAATAAATGTAATTGTTTCTTTTTCAGCACCTTCAGAACACGCAGATACCCTCCACAAACACACGCAGATGAAGATAAATGCATAAAAAATTAAGCAAAAACCAGAACTGTGCTGAGCTGCACCAAACATACCTTGCTTGTGTGTTATTTTTACTAATACAGTTGGGACTAAAAAGCAAAATGTGTCAGATTCCAGGAACACCGGAATAGGAAGAAAAGAAACAGTTCTGTTTAAAATCTCTCCTTCCTCTCCCTGTTTATTGTTCCCATCTCTGTTGCTGTCTCAAGCCCAGCTGGACAATAGCAAACAAAAGCTGGTTAAACCCTGTTCTTAGTGTTTTATTCCCCAAATGCCCATCACCTAGCAGAGAGCAGAGATAAAAGTGAGGAGTTTGACCTGACCACGCTCACAATGCAACTCCTTTCCCGTCTTCCGAACAACATAAAAAGGATGTCAGGAGAGCAGATGGATTGGAAGGAAATTTGGAAAACAACAATAACAACAACAGAATGAAACCTGAGACCTAAAAGCTGTCTCCATCCAACTAAAGCTCCAATCCCCCCGGATGGCAGAGGGACAGAGGGCTCAGGCTGTCAGAGACACCCCACTGCCAGCCAAAAACAGTCACACCAACTCACTGGGGTGATGGCAGCAGAGCATTCGCCACAGACACTGCAGAGCACTTCACAAACCGTAGGGCAGGGTTAGATTAAATACTGAGAAGAAATCCTTCCCTGTGAGGGTGGTGAGGCTCTGGCACAGGGTGCCCAGAGAAGTTGTGGCTGCCCCTGGATTGCTGGCAGTGCCCAGGGCCAGGCTGTGAAGGGCTGGGGGCTGCAGGAGGGGCTGCCCTGAGCTCTGTGGTGCCAATTACCCACCAGCCCCGTGCTGGCAGCATCGCTCTAATGAGCTCCTGCAGCATCCCTGCACTCCACGGCGGAAAAGGAATCCCCAGGAAAACAGAGACGTCTCGGCAATTACTCTGAGAAGGACTCTGCACACCCAGCGTGGAGGAGAGCAGACTGCCCTGAGAGTGCCCACTTGACCACTGCCCCTCTTCACCTCCCGTGCCTGAGCACTGCAGACCCTCAGGGCTGCCCAGATCCAGCTCCACCTGGAGACCTTACACACCTCCAGCACATCTGAGTGCATCCTTCACCATCAACACCTGCCCTTCCTGAGCATCACTGACCCACGGCATGGTCTGCAGAGCTGGGCAGCACCAGCTCCCAGCCAGGAGAAGGAACCCCAGAAAACACTCAGGAAACAGAAAACAAAGTTAATGAAATATGCTCCAGTAATGGCCCAAACCACTATGTTATACAAGGGATACACAGCAGAATTTAAAGGAATTACTGCATGGATTTAAAAAAATAATAAATTGCATAATGGAATTCTTTCATTTAAGAAGCTTCTTTGCAAAAACCAATTTCTTGCTGCTTTGATTCAATTCAAGATGCTCCAGAACATCCGCATGCTGATCGAAACAAGATCTGGGGGTTTATAATCTTCAGAGATGCAAGGGATGGGGAAAGGGAGGGACAAGCCACAGCCCTGGGCTGCCTTAACACAGAGGACATTCCAGTCTGGCCCATTCTGCCCCTGCTCCATGGACACCTTCCTGCCAAGTCAGCTCCTTCACCTGGCACCTAATGCAGCCACAACACACAGGGGTTAAATCTGCCTTCTCCAGTGCAGAAATAAGATTTCTGACAAGAAATCTATTTCTTGCAGGGGCAGCCATCAGCGTTGGAGAAGTGTCTTCATTAGAGGCTCATTTCATGCCAATGAAGTAACTTCCAGCACTATGTGATGTTTGAGAAGAAGATGCAAATCATGGCCTATTGCTCAGCATGTTTCTGAGTGCCAAACAATTCCAGCTTGTTTGACAACTCTTCCTTAAGATGAAGCTAAACTGCCCTTTTGTGCCAATTAAAGACTCACCAGAACACAGTCTGAACCTGCATTACTGTTTAATAAAAAAACGGAAGAAACCATTTTCTTCCCTTTTTAAAAAATACAAACGTTGTGCTAAGGACTCTTGTGACAGGAGGTCTTTTAGTTCATTAAGACTCCCCAGCAATAACCATGATAAAAGACAGTTGCTTCTCTAGGCAGATCAGAAAATGATCCTCCTTCCAAGGGCCCCACATGCACACTGCAAACATCTCTCACTGGACAAGGTTTCCCAAACCCAGGGTTTCAGAGGTACCACTACTCTGGAAACCAAAGCAAGACAAAGCCACCTACAGAGCCCAGTTCTTCCAACCGTTCAGCGAAAGAACACAACAGTGAAGTGAGAGGCTGCTGTGGGCTTTGGGGTTTTAATTATTGCTTCTTTACACCCAGCATTCTTTAAGAGGATGGATCAAAAGTCCAACAGATCTGAAACAATGATAAAATCCCAACCAGAACAATCCTGTGAGAAGCCAAACCAAAGCCAGGAGTCACCACAGCCCCTCTGTACCCCACCAGCAGCGGATGCACTGCAGTGCTGACTCCACCATGGGCTTCTCAGATGGAACAGATTTAAGTGTCTTTGACATGTTGAGATAGTTTGTGCCTCACCGTGAGCACAGCTGATGATGCCAAGAGTGGTTTTTCTCTGCCACTTTGTATGAGGTTATTTCCATTCCTTTTATTTTTCTAAATTGTTTCATTATGTTTGTCTAAAACACGTTCACTGCCTTGGAAAAACAAAAGCAAAAACAAAAACAAATCAAACCCCTCAATATGTTGTTCTGGAATTAAAACAAAAAATAAAAAAGTGGAAGAAAGGAGAGCAGCAGCACAAAGCAGCTGTCCAGCACTGAGCTTTGGCAGATGTGGAATTCACAAACCAGAGGAGATTCTCCTCAGCCTTCCCTTAGTTCTTGTCACCTCTAGGACGGTCCTGTCACAGGATGAGCTCCTCTGCCTGGAGCCACCAGGCTGGGCAGATCCTCCCTGCAGGGCCATGGCAGAGCAGAGCCCACAGTGCTGCCAGGGGACACATCTGAGCTGGGCTCTGCCCTGGAGCACCTGGCTTTGCTCAAGGTCAGCCAGAGCACAAAACAACATCTGGCAGATGAAAGGAAGGCTGTTCAGCCCTTTCCCCTGGTCTGGTTCAGGATGCTGTGAGCAAAGGCAGGATTGCAGGCACTGCCAGGGGAAGGGAAGCTGAACAAGCTCTTCCCATGCCCAAAGGGAAGGGAAAGAGAGGAACACAGCCTTGCATGAGAAGGACACAACTACCCAGGAGACTCCAGTTTGACTCAAATTGTGCTCCCCTGAGCTAAGGCAGCTGAAGAAACAAACAACTAAGCAACAAACAAACCCCACATCACCAAAAAACTACAAAGCCTCTTCCCAACCTGCTCTGTCCAGCAGGGCCCTGTGGGCAGCCACAGCCCCATCCAGCAGGAGGGAGGAATTCCTGCCCTTCCTCAGCTGCAAACCACACTGACCCAACGCACATTTATTTCCCCATTTCCCAACAAAGGTACTTGCCTGGCTCCCTGCAGCCAGCTGGGCTTTACATAACCTCCCCACACAGCCACAGCCCCAGGGCACTGCTTGGAATGTCTGTGTGTGCCATGAACACATATCTACCATATACTGACCCAAATATATAAAAATTCCTTCCCTCTAAAGCAGTGCCCCATCTTGGGGAATGTTTGTTTTGATTTTCGGTTTTTTACTGTCAATGAATTTTGCTCATAGCAATGGTTTAAAGCTGGACAGATTCCACACAGAAGCTAACCAGAAGCATTTGTTTCTCAAGAAAAGTCTCAATTGGGAACAGGCTATATAAAAAATAGTTTTAAAAGAAGAGGGGGGAAAGGAAAAAGAAAAAAGTCTTTACTTAGTCATGCAAGTCAAACAGGGTGGAAGATGAATGAAATGTGAGCGAGAAAGTCCTGGGAACACAGCACTGCAAGGGACATCCTGTGTCTCACAGACCTTGACTGTCTTAAGCAACAGTCTGTGCTATTCCTTTCACTTACTGATAGTCTTAAACTTAATTTCAACCTCCAGGCTAAATCTATTAATCTTACTTCCTTTGGTTCCCTTGTTGACTCTGATCCTCAGTCAAATAATCCTCTGCAGGGCTGAACCCCAAGACACTCAGAGAGGCATCACCCTCCTCCTGCCAGCCTAAATCACTCTTCCAGCTTCATCCCTTTTCCCTCAATCATCTTAAAAGCTGTAACTTCCCAATTAGAATCCATTTCTCCTAATGATCAAGTTGTGTAAAGGCACCAGCACTTCCCCTTCTCTCCCAGAAACACGGAGGCGTTTGGCAGAGCCAGTTCCCCTTCACACTCCGATCCTCCTCACAGCTTCTCCTAAAGCCATTTCTTCTAACGAGTCCCTTACGGTGTTTTAGTCCATTAATTTATCACACTTTCCTATTTCAGCCTTCACTGTCATTTCCAGCTGCTCCTGTGAGACAGCCACATCCTCCTGTGCACCAGCAGGGCTGTGCAGCTCGGAGCCACCAGAGCGCCCAGCCCCGAACCCAACCAGTGCCCCAGCGAGCCACGGCCACTGCCCAGCCCTGCCCAGCTGCCAAGGCACTGCTTCACTCAAATGCCTTTCAATAGAGGAAAGGTCATGAAATGAAACTAAGTTTTTGTGCTCAGGAAGCTCCAACGCAAGCGCTGCTCCCTGGCAGCGAAGTCTGAGCTGGGAAGCAAAATCCAACAGCGAAATGTGAATGAAATGCAAAACGTAAACAAACAGGCTCAATGACATAAAATAAAATTATTGAGTTTTTGGATGTGATCCAAACTTAATAGCACAGAAGGAAGTTTACATTGAACTTGGGGATTTTTAACCTCAAGTGTCTGTTTAATTTTAAAAAAACAGCTGCTGGCTACATATTTGTGCAGTACACTTTCACACAACACACACTAGCCTGCGAGTCTCCTGCATTTAAATAAAAGTCAGACAACCCTCAGGAGAATGAAGAATCACCTTCCTGATCCCAACTGCTCCCGAGCCAGCCAGGGAAGTCCTCCCAAGGGATCTCCTGTGCACACACTCTGTCCAGCTCCTCCAGGAAAGATTCTGACCCCAAGCAGTGCCAGGGCAGGTTTAGGTTTGGATATTAGGAAAAACTTCTGCACCAAGAGGGTTGTCAGGCATTGGCACAGACGTATGGATGTGGCACTTGGGGACACAGGGGAGCGACTGCACTTGCTGGTCTGGGAGGGCTTTTCCAACCCAAACAATTCCATGATTCTGAAGGGTGTGGGCAGCAGCTCCCACTGATGGAGAGAATGCCCAGGAACACCTTAACCCTTCCTTGCCCTACTCCAGGGACACAGCCACCACATGGAGAGACATCTGATCCAAAATGGGTCATTTATTCCATACCCTTGTTATTTGCAGCGAAGTATAATGGAAAAAATTGACTGTTTGCTTGGTGCAATAGGGCATGACTCTTTACACAGAAATAATAGCTAAACAGTGATGGATTCTAAATCTCCATTACAGTGAAAGATTTGAAGGAGTAAAGCAGTTAGAAAAATAATTGGTTTTCTTGTTTAGCTTTAAAAAGCCTTTACACACTGCCAAATGGAGAAGACTTCTTGCTTTATTTTGGCTTTTTCCTTTGGGGGGTGTTCCATTAACGAAGGGAATAAAAACAACCCCAACCTACTTAGGGGAAAAGAGAGGCCTTTGACCTTCTCTGGGAACCCTGAAGGTCAAGGGAAGCACAGCCCACACAGCCCCATCCATCCCAGCTGGGCAGAGGATGAACACAGCTTAGCACTCAGGCTTGAGCTTGTCTGGGGCTTTCTGGGTGAGACAAGGCATCCCTACACCAAAAACTAGAAAAGCTTTCAGTTTTCCAGGAAAGTACTCAGGCACTCTCGACCAGGCACCAAACCCAGACAAGGAAGCAAGTGTCTCTCTATCCTGTTGGAAAGGATAGAGCCTGAGACGTCAGGAGACAGAATGGGAAGAGATGACTTATGCAGCCAGGTCCAGCCTAAAAATTAAGCCTTCCAGCACCTCTCATTCTAAATCCAGGCTGGAAAACAAGCACCAGCTAACTGGAAATTACATAATAACGATGAAAACCACAGAGGGCTTTTCTTTAATGACAAAAAAGCAGGTGCTTATGGGTTCAGAGCCCTCCAGGATCCCTCTGAATATTTCAAACACCAAAATGAGAGACTTTTTAATGTTTTCTGAAGGCAGAGACCTTTCCCCTGTGCCCAGCTCCTCTGAGGCAACTCTTTCAATTATTCAGCAGCTCGCTGATGACGCTTGGTGCTGGATGGTGGCACCCAGGGAGCAGGGTGGGGACACAGCTGCCCTGACATTTGCAGCATCCTGGTGCAGCAGCTCTGAGACCACAGGCTGCAGTCAGGGTGACCGAGGGCTCCCCACTGCTCCAGGTCAGCTTCACACACAAAAGAGCAGCTGCTGGGAGCTGTTTGCCTGCAGGTTGTTCAGTGGGTGCCGGCAGCGGGGAGCAGCGGGTGCCAAGCACCTATTGAGGCCCCATTAATTTTTCAGGGATTCTCAGGCTTTGGCCTTTACAAAACACGGTAGGAGGAGGAAAGAGGAGAAAGAGACTCCAGGCAGGAGAAGAGTCTCCCCCCGGCAGCCCTCTCCTCATCAAACAACTCTGTCAAAACAGAGAAATGAATGGAAGCGGATCTGAACTCCTCACATTCCCTAATTAGAAGGGAAAAATCCTGGGCAGCGCTGGGAGGGGAGCAGTGGCCCCTCGCTGGCTTACCACACCACACACACAGAGGCAGAACTTTCTCTCCCTGGTCCAATTTCTGGAAATTTATTCCAGTTGTAAACCATTAGGTGCCAATTTTTCAAATCAACCTTAAGATTCCATAGCACTGGCTGCCTAATAGACTCTGAAAAATCTTTTGCCATCTCACAGCTGAGCAAACGTTATCTAAAAACATCTTAATAAGGCTCTGGCTATTCTTTCACCTCGCTGCTCACAGAAGGGGAGACAGGGAAAGGCAGCTCTGTGCAGGTGACTGAGGGGAGCAGCTCTGCTGTGGGTGATCCATGCCTGCCAGCTCCAGAGGGATGCAATCACCCCTTCATCACCCCCAGGATGCCTCTGGGCACCCCTGTTTGGCTCTCAGCAGATTCACGTGGTCACCGCTCAGCTGTGAGTTACAGCCATAAATTACAGCCCAGTGAATTACAGAAAACAAAAATCAGCATCGGTTTAATCTTAATAGTGCTGTCTGTGGATTTCAGCAGCTCAAGGTCACGCTGGGAGGGAGCAGAGCAGGGCTGTGGAGCTCAGCTCCAGCCAGAGGATGTCCCTCTCTCCAGTGTTCTCCTCCTGAAGTTTTCACTGGAGCTGTTGTTTAGGAAAGTTTTAGACCTGGTATATAAAAAAAAGTCCCATTATGCAGGCTGGAAAGCTGGCCAGCAATAACCTCGGCTAACTGAAAGGCTTGTGCTCAGGATGGAGGAAAAAGACCCAATATCCTATTCTCCAGCTATCTGAAAATTCAGATTATATGTCTAATGCTCCTCATGATTTTCTCTAGCTATCCCTGGGGCACCAGATAGCCTGTATCTTCTTTATTTATGTTGAAACGAAAGTAAATATTCCTATTGGATTCCTCTACAAATTCCTGCACACAACTTAAGGAAATAAATGCCTCATTCCAAAGCCCACCCTCAGGCTCAGCCTATCCTTCCTACTTTGCATGCCCTTTGTATTTAATTGCCTCAGAAAACAATGCCAGGTGGGCCAGGGAAGGGGTTCAGCTTTCTTTTGTGGCAAGTTCTCCTGGCTCTGCACACACACAAAGCTGCAGGAGCTCCTGTAGCAGCACCACGGCTGAGTGCTCTTTGAAGAACGCACGGAGAGCAGAGCGAGCACTCACTCAGCTCTGATCCAAGTTTTATAACCAGGATTCAAAGCCCCAAAAGGGGGGAAAAAAATTAGGCTTATAATGTTAATGCTGCCAGATTTACGTTGTGTGTTAATAGAACATCTCTGTGCTTAGGAGGAGCCGGAGCTGCGCGCGATAATCAACACTTGCACAATATCCACTTGACTGTGTGAATATCCCAACTCTGCCTATGAGCAGCTTACAGGAATTACAAAGGCTGAGCTAGCGAGGAGAGAAAGGATTACTGAGGGCCACAGTTCACTCTACTCCTGCATAAACAAAATATGACCTTGATTAAAGTAATAATCAAACTTAACACTCCCATTAAAGCGCTGCCGGAGAGCAGCGTGGCCGGAGAGATAACCACGCACACTGCTCCAGCCCCGCTGGACAAATGGACACCCTCAAGGCTTTCCATCTCCAAAACGCCTAAACAACCGCTTAGCAGGATTAATTTTTAATAACTCAGCACTTTGTTTTTATGTACTTATTAAAATTTAAGACACCGAGCCAGTGACCCCTGTAATTTTTCAATTGTTCCAACCATGGAGCCTGGGCTGGGTAATTACGCTGGAACAGCTGTTGGAGACGACCTTGCGATCAGTGGGGAAAAGTGATGCAATCCTATCGGTTTGCTAAGCTCCACAATGCCTACTCTCTTCCTCCCTACCCCGTTATCATTTTAAATAAGTTCATGAGTTAATTACAGAGAATAATTCAGAGGGTTATTTGGGAAAACAAACCCTCTTGATAGACTAATAAATGACAGCCGCAGCTATATGCAATGGGGTACTAGCAAACTTCACCTTCACCATGAAACATCCCTTATTCCTGTGCCAGCCCGCCTCTCCCTCTCCAGTACTGCTGGAGCAGAAGCGAGGAGTCAGTGGAACCCAGATTCAAACCCTTCCACAAGGAAAGGCAGCAGAACTGTGGCTGCTGGCAGCAACTCCCAGCATTTGGGGAGGGTCCTACAGAATTTTGTCAGGGTGAAAATAAAAGCTGGGCCTCCACAGCCCCAGCAGAAACCAAAGAACTCCCTGCAGCAACTGCTGCAGGGGCTGAAGTGTCTGGAAACAGCCACATGTTCTCTAGAGGTATCAGCCTCCAGCAGCTTCTGCACTGTCATCAGGAAGAGGGAGAAAACAATTCCTAGAAAAACAGCTAAGAGGAATTTTCATTTCCAGGCAAAGAGAACAAATCACTGAAACACAGTAAGAGCTGGAACATGGAAAAGCAAAAGAACAGGCAATTACTGAATGCATAAATAACAAGCTGTGTGTCTATTTAGCCTGGTCACCTGGGGAGAAGGAACAGCAGTGTGGGAGCCCTCCATGGAGCCTGCTGCCACCCAGCCCTGGCCAGCTGAATCCACAAAGACCACTGAGAAAGATGCTCCAAATACAACTGGGCAATGGGAACAGAGAACGTTTCCTGGGAGCAAACAGGAGCACAAGGCAGTGCCCAGTACCTGGCACCAAAACACTCAAATTACATCAAAGTTTCTTGCTCTCCACAAAAAAGCCTCATAAAAATCAAAAGTCCCCCACCAAGAGCTTGAAAGTGACGATTTCTAAAGCAATTAACAGCCAGGCATTAAACAGGCTGGTTCTGGGGACCAGCCTTGTGCAAGGTGTTGGAAGAAGGCAGAGAAGGAGGAGAAGACAGGTCTTGCTCAGACCTAGGACATGGAAGCATCCAGCCTGCCACATTCCCAGCTTCCTGCCTTCCCAGCACAGGCAGCCACTGACAAGAAAATAAACTGCATCTGTTGGAAATATGCACAGAACAATTGAAGGTAAATTGAGCTTCCTTTGAAAAACCAAACAAAACACTGTGCTTACAATCCCCAGTGCATTCCTGGACCCATTCCAAGACCAGTATTTCACTGTTAAACTTTTGGTGGAGAAGCACCCAAAAGCAGGGGGGTCTCTGCTTAAATCGCCCCACTCCCCATCTGTCCACTTGGGAGCTAAATGCACTTAAAAGATGAGGAGACCAAAAGGAAATTAATAGCCAACTAGTGCAATCACTAGTCCAAACCCCTGCCTTTTAAGTTTTCCATTATGTCAGAGAGAAGAGTCCCTTTCCTCACGGAGCTGCTGCAAACCCCACTTCCCTCTGCAGACAGCACTGTATAAACACTCAGCAGCACTGCAAGGGCCTCAGGGTTTGCTTCCACCAAAAATAGCAATTGTCAACACAGACACCATATTCCAGCATCATGAGCTGTTATGGATTTCTATTAAAAATTAATCTGCATATGCTACTATTACATAGAAGCCTTCACCATGTATAAACCCCAACATGCAGAGCCACGAGCACACTGTGGCTGGAGTGAGTGCTCCTGAACTTCTCACCGAGTTCAGCGGCAGCCAAGCGAGTGGCCCTTCCTCTGCAGCTTTTTTTTTTTTTTGAGCTGTGCATTAGCAGATGTTCTTTTCTCTTTCTTTTTTTGGTTTTTTGGGGATAGGGGTGGTAATAAAGCAGAACTAAGTACTTCCAGCAAGCACACGGTGGCTCAGCACAGCTCCTTGGCTGCCCCTGCTCAGCCCTGCAGCTGCTGGGGAGAACATGTGTGTTTGTGCTGGAACAAATGCACACAAATATTAGTGCATTTTTTTTGCTAATGTGCCTTGTTCAAAAGATGAAACCCTTCCAGGAAGGTGGGCTCCTCCTTTCTTCACTGTCCCTGCATATAAATATACAAATCAGAAACCCCTCATGTCCATTTGGTTCGCCTGATGCTGAGCACTCAACATCCATCAGTGCTACTCACAGCTGGGTCCCTCAAGAACTCACAGATATACGACGTGCATTTAAATTTTAGGGCACTGAATGTACAATTTGCAACATCGTGTGAGGTACGAGGGGCAGAGGGGAGATGAGGTGAAGCTATAGTCAGTTATTTTCAAGTACTTCCAAGTAACTCTCCTGCGATTTGCAGTGGGAAATCCTTTACCAGTAAACATGTGCCCAGTGTTCCCCACAGCTCAAGTGGCTGTTAAAGAGGAGATGAGAGAGAAAAAAAGGCCTTAGTCTGCCTCTGAAAATACAGCTGTGAAAGCCAGAGTGGACAGGCTGAAGTGTGAGCTCAGAGCTGATCCCAGAGCAAGGGGAGCCCATCCATCACAGGCAGCACTGACCCACCAGCCCCAGGTCCTGGTCACACCCCATGGCCAGAGTAGAGGTCTGGGCAGGCCAAAGCTCCTCTCAGACCCTCAATAGGTCCCTGCAGTGATGCCAAAGGCTGCCCTGCTCACCTCTGCTGTCCCTCAGCCCTATCAGTGCTGTCAGGACAGGCTTGGGCTGCAAGTCTGTGCTGCTGACATCGAGGCAAAACATGAACTAGGAGATAAGCAAAAAGCACCTAAAGGCACTTAAATCCAATCCCCAGCAAGGGGCTGAGTGACAGGGCAGTGCCAGGTGGGGACTGAGCCACATTCAGACTCTGCTGGACGTACGGACAGAATCTGGAATTTATTTAAGAGCATTAAACAGACAATTATCAACTCAAACACAGCTCTAATGAGGAGGAAAGGCCATATCTAAGAGATCTTGCTGCGTCCCATCCTACACCAAGGTTTTCCCAGGCAATACCTAATTGAAGGCAGGACTGTGTTGGAAACATTTAATTTTTTCTCCCAAGCATCCCACCTTCCTGGCACACAAGGTGTGAGCCTTTGGCCAGAGCTGCTCCCAGGCACAGCCAGGCCATCGCGGCAGGAGCCAAGCAGGGAACAGACCTGGGCACAGCGCTTGGCTCGGCAGCACCAAAAAAGCAGGAAAGCTTCCCTGTTTGCTTTAGGAAGACTAGACAGATGTGACTCAGAGGAAAGAGCAGCCAAATTCTGGCTGGTGGCTCACCCCACAGAGCCAGCAGACCTGCAGCCAGCAGCAGGAGCAGCGAGCACAGCACAGCCACTGGCTGCCCTCCAGGGAAATTCATGGAAAGGCAGACAGACAGGGAACATGGGGACACCACAGCACGAGCCCTTGGAGCAGCGAAAAACAATCCCCACCCTACCTGCACCTGAGTTACCTAGGCAAGGTGATTTATTTGGGGACCTGTTTAGACATCTCTAGGCTGAAATCTGTTGGTACACTCAGGATGCTGCTGGGTATCCTCTTTACCTGGATGCAGCTGCCTGGAAGAGGAGACATCCTTACCTGCCTCTGGAAATCAGGACCTGCTCAGTTATACTCAACAGCTCTACGTCTCAAAATACATGTCAAGACCCTCTCTCTACTCACAGTTCAGTCCTGCTCACACCCAAACACTTCATGATCTCCAACGCTTTGATACAGTGAGGGCAGTGACACTTCAGACAGATTCCACAGGTGGGAAACTGAGACAGAGAATAAGTGACTTGCTCAAAGTCCCAGAGTAAAATCTCTAACAGTGTTGAGACTTGAATCCAAATATTTTTTCTAACTGCCAGGCACTTCCAAGCTCTCAGCTGGCCCTTGGGACCATTCCTCTTGCCATCTGCACAAGTGAGGACAAACAAGCAAGTTCCTTTTTTGCTTTGAGGCTGTGTAACAATGATGCATTGCTCCCCAAAGAATGCTTCCCAACCTTGAAATGACCAAAAAGCTCCTCACCAGCTGCCTCACATGCTTGTTCTTGCCTCCATTTATTCTGCAAAAAAAGCTGTATTTAAAAGACTTTTTTTCCAAATGCACTTGGAGACGACAGCTTAACTGTCAAAGGGATCAAGAGCAAAAGCTCCTGTACCTCCATTAAACTGTAACTGCTCAACAATTCTGGCAATCTGCTCTGAGGGCTCCTGACAAGGGGCACATATAAAACACTCAATCCCATATGCTTTTAAATCACCCAGAAGCAGCATGTTTCTGTGACACTGCTCCTCCTCCTCTACTAACCAGATTTAAGTGGTAATTCCATAGGAAGGGTGATTATCACTAAAGTTTTAATGAGTTGCCATCTGCACCCTGCACTTCATAAAGGGAGAGCGTTCCACTACCATGCTGTCCAGGAACATAAAATGTGGCAACAAAGCATTACAAGGTGATCTAAAGTAATACTTCCCTTCCCTCAAAATTAATGGCTTGAACTTGGCACAGCAAAGGAAATGAGGACTGCATGTGCAGTCCTGGGAAACCATGAGAAGGCTTTATTTAGCATCACTGAGACTCATGGCTCTTGCTTGGCTGACGCTAAACTTCAAAATACAATTATTAAGCATTAAGCAACACGATAAATCTCGTATGCCATCAGAGATGGAAACTGTGTACTGAGTTATCAAAATATGCTCAGCAAACTGGCTACAGAAAATGCAATAATCCCATGGATAAGAGCCTCGCTCGGGTTTATGGCCAACCAAAGCCAACCCTTTTGTCCCTTTAAAGTTCACTAAGTCGTACATCACCCAGCCTGGCATGTTTGCTCCTGAAGTATCTGAACTGTTGCAGCTGTCTCGAAGGATTTAGAGAACCAGGAGCCAACAAGGAATTTTTCATTAACAACGTGGAGAGCAGAAATCAATGGTCCCCTGTGGCCGTGTCATTTCAATGGGGAAAGGGGGGAGATGGAGGGAGAAGAAATTCTGACAACCCAGGGACTGCAGGCAGGCTGCCAAGCCATGGCACACCAGCTTCTCCTGCTCGTTTCAGCTCACAGATGATGTGCAGAGTAATTGTTCCCAATCAATTCCCTAACTGGAACGGAGCACCACAACAGCTTTGTGTGTTTATCCACACTTGCACACTCCAACAGGAGGCACCAGTGGAAAAAGGGCAGTGCTGACATGTTCTTTCCAGGACAGCTGGCCAGAACTCAGTGTGGAAGAATCCCAGGAGGCTTTAAACCACCTTGTGTGCATCCCACTGCCAAATCCCTGGAGCTGGAAGTCACCTGGCCTGTCCCAAGGGCACATCCATCTGAACGGTGCCAGGTCCCCCACCAGCCACTGGTGAAGGGCAGGAGAGTCAGGGCAGTGGAGCAGCCAAAGGCAAATCTCTTCACAGCCCAAGCAGTATAAAACTGTCAATTATTGCAAGTAATTCCTGCCTTCAAGGAAAAAGGAAAGGCAGATAAAGGGCTGTTTCCCCTTCTGCACCAGGAGAAAGAGAAGGAAGAGAGGGGAGCACTAAGCTTGGAGAAAAGCTTAAAACTCATCCAAGTGAGCAAGAGTCAATCCTCTCTTAGGATTATATAAAACCTGTTGAGTGTTAATATATGCTGCCTCCATTCTCCAAACAGTTTATGAACACTATAATTTTCCTCACTAAAACACTGTCTAACAGCACCAATCCCCCCTTCTAATTATAGACGTCTCTTTATGCATGATAATCTTTATACAATTAAGCCCACTTAAAAGAATAAATGATTAAATTAAAAAAGTGTTTAAAGAACACATAAGGTTGCGATAAAAAAATGACAAAAGAGCAAGAGATTGAAAACTACAGCAGAAATTCCACCCTTAAGTGTGTACTACTGAGGGAAAGAGCAGCTCCAGCTTTCAAGTCTGAACTGGCAGCCCAGAGTTGAAACATTAAAATAGAATCAGTCTTCCATTAAAATAAAACCAAACCTGGAAAGAACCCACAACTGCCCTTACAGGCGTTGTGTACGGAGAGATATTAATCTCCCCTCAATATGCTCCTTGGAATAAAACCAGTTGGTTTCATTTCAAGTACAAGAAACTCCCTCACAAAGCCTTACTAAACTTCACGTCTAATTCAGGCAAAGGGGCCTTGAGGTACAAATTTACTGAGGTACAGTCAGGATTTGCTGGAAGGCTGGAGCAGCACCACACCAACATCCCAGTCCCAGAACAGCCACAGGAGCATTCTAAAACCACTGCTGTTCCCAGGGGTCTTGCCTTTTCTGGCCAACAGTGACATCCATCAAAGCTTATCTATTCTGCTGATTATTTCCACTGCAGAAACACCAGCTACAGGTCAGGCCCGAACATGCAACTGACTGTACAAGTAAAAACCAAAAATATCAACCCTGCCTGACAGGTCATGGAATTAAACTGAATATAAGCATGCAGACAACGAAGAGGAAAGTCCTCAGTGCTGGACAGACAATCTCAAAGGAAACAGTCCCTAGACACACTTCCTTCCCCTTTTTTTTTTTAATGTATATGAAAAAATCACAACTTTGTCCTGGGGCCCAATACAATTAAGATTTAATTTGATTAAGTTTCAGCTAGGGGCAGGTATTTTATGAGCAGGGGTTTGTAAAGGACGAGGCCACCCACCCATGAGCTGGGCATATCTCAACACAGGCAGGAAGAGAAAAGGCACCCAAATTGCTGCCAGGCTCCCTGACACCCTCAGGGTCCATACCAGCCCCAGGGCAGGCAGGGGCACATTTCTGCCCACAAATGTGCATGTATATGTGTGTGTATATAAATATATATATCTATCTCTGTCCATATGAGAGATGTGAGTGCAGACAGGCTGTAGCACTCGGGGGGGCACTGGGCTGCCAGGGCTATAAATAGATGGGTCTATTTTTAAGTTGACCATCGCTTAGCGCAGCTGAACTTCCTCCCCTCCTGCTCCCTCCGTCATTGCTCTGGTTCACGTCCTTGCTCAGCTGCAGTGCCAGGCTCCAGAGCCGGCAGCAAACACCTCCGAGTTAACTGCCTGAGCACCAGGGCTGCTTTGAAGCCCTCTGGAACCTCCTGCTGCCTCCACCAGCCTTTCACCCAACACCAGCACACAGCAGCCCAGCTCAGGGCACCAGGGCTGGCGCTGTTTCTGGAGGTCCCACAGCCTCACACAGCAGCAGGGAGGCTGAGATGAACTCAACAATTCCCTCCTCTGTAACCATGTCGCTGCCCTGCTGTACAACCCCTGACTAAAGAGAAGTTTGGATTTATTTTTTGGTAGAACTGCTCATAAGAGGGATTCCCCCCTCCACTCCATATTGTAGCGAACATTATATAAAACTTGAAAGGAATTCAACTCCAGCTTTTATTTACCACTGTGCATATGGGCCAATGGCTGTGGCAGGCGACCAAGTTTGCTGTCAGGCTGGCCAAGTTTGCTTTCATTACTTCAGCACTGCTGTGTCTCGCTGGGGAGCAGTGGCTGCTCTGCACTGAGGGCAGCAGTGGGGTGAGGGCTGTGCTGCTCTGCCTGTCCAGCTGGATGGCACCTCAGGAGGCCCAGGCACCGAGCTGGAGCCCTGCAAAGGATGGCACAGCATCCCTGCCCAGGCACTGCCCAGGAGGTGACAGTGTCACCCACGCCCTGCAGCACTCACCGGGGTAAGAGCTGTGTCAGGAACTGTTAGAGATCCTTCTGGAACAACACCCAGGGCTGGGACCCAGCTGATGGGCCTGGGATTTCTCTTGGGATGCTTGTAACAGATGAATGCAGCATCAGCAGCCGACCCAGGCGAATCCTGGGGAGTTAATCTCCTGGGACCACTGGAATTATAACAGAGCCCAAAAGCAGCAGGCATGGGGCTGTACAGAACCCACACAGCCCCTGCTCTGCAGAGCCAGCTCCCTAGGAAAAGGCAACACAAGAACACTGCCAACCCTCTGGGCTTCGTATGGAAGGGGTACAACTCAAACTGTAACAGACTCGAGGAGCAGCAGGGCCCCGTATTGCAAGGAGACTTACAGACTGCTCCGTTTCCAATTAAATCCTTCTGTTCTCGGAGCAGGACTGCACCACAGCAGGTAACTGGAGTCTCCCAGAGAGCTCTGGCACCACCCAGGCACCCTGCAGCTCAGCACTGAGATGCTCTGAAGCAAACAAATGCTCAGACACCACGTGCCATTCCAGACATTCACAGCCCAACGACGAGATGCCTTTTCCAGCAGCTCCCTCAAAAAAAGAGAGGGGGAGCATCAACATTCCTCCCTGACAGAGCTGATCCCACAGCTCTGTGGCAGCCCCAGCACTGAAGACCTCACACACCAACAAATGACCTCTCCCACCTTGCACAGCACAGTGTTCCCCACTGCCCAAGGTTGCCACGTTTCCTGGCCTGGGAAAGTTTAGAAAAAAACCCAAAAAAACCCAACCCAAAGAAAACCAGGACCAACGACCTATTGGTTGTATTTTTAAGCCAAGTTGTTGTTTGCTAAATTGTTATGACCTTCCTCCTTCCCTCTCTCCCCTCCCAGTCATGAGCAATAGGAATTAAATTGATTCAGTCTATCAGTGTTCTGCATCTAAGTGATTAAATTCAGCCACTAGAAAAATCTGTTTTGTGCTGCATCCGAGGAAGAGCAGAGCTGCCATTGGATCCAGCCGGGCCGCGGGAGGAAAGCACAGAAGGTAAAACACATTTGGTCATTGTGCTGGGATCGTTGGCATAATCTTTTTTTTCCCCCCTTTTTAAGCTGGATCAGTTATGAGACGTGGCACTGAAAGTGGCTGTGCAGCGGGAGGCTGGCAGGGCAGCCCTGGGCAGGAGGGGTGGCAGCTCTGCCACAGCCACGCTGTGACCTGCCGTGTCTGTGCTCAGCGAGTTATCGATTCCCCGGCAGATGCCAGAGGACAGCAGCACAGCCAGCCTCGCTGACATCCAGGGCTGCTCCCCATCCCCAGCACCACCTCCTGTCTCTCTCTCACACAGACCAGGGCTAGTCCTAATTTATCCAGCCTGACGGCCAGGCAGCATTCCTGGGAGACAGATGCCGTGCTCTCCGGGCTAGTTCCAGCCCTCACAACCGGCTGACCGGCTATTTTAAGCTGCTCAGCTGGGATTTTACTCTGGGACAGCCGAGCTGAGAGGAGCAGTCTTCCTCCTTCCCCTTCTTCCACATGGCAATTAGAGGAATTAAAGAGGCTGGAGGATTCACACATCTGCGCAGCCCCTTGTTGGGAGGAAGGAGGAGCTGGGGAGGCAGGGTTGCCATCTGCATCTGCTGAGTGCTCCCTGAGCGGGAGCAGAGGGAATCCAGCCCAGTGCTCGGCTGCTCCAGGCTCTCTCCCAGCCCTTGGGCGAGCACAGGGGCGTTTCGGCCTCTCTCTGCACTGCAGAGCACTCGTCCCTCTCTGTTCCAGCCATTCAGATGGAGAACAAATGCACACGCAGAGAGAGAACACACTGAAACAACTGCCTGTTCAACCCGCGGCCTCCAGAAGTTCCTGGCTTCCTGCATCTGTGGGATTTCTGGCACGGCCAGTGCTCTGACCTCACCTGACCTCCCCAACTGCATCAAAGGGCCTCATCTAAATAGGTCACTCCTGGCAGAGGGAGTAAAGTTCAGAGGAAGCTAAGAGACTTACCGGCTGCCTTAATCATCACACCCCCCTCCACCACCTCTGCTGGGAGAAAAGAGAAAAAAGAGAAAAAAGAAGAAAAAAAGAGAAAAAATTACATCCACGGTGGCAGAGACAAAATGCTACGGAAAAGAAAACTGGGATCTATGTACTGTGGTAGCTGAATTTTAAGCAGCACCAAGTCTGAGAACACATCTGGAAACACACATGCAAATTCTTCACAGCTAAAAATAAATGTCTCTGCTGTATATTACTCTCCAGAGTGAAAGTGATAATATTAATTGAAGGGTTTTGTTTCATTTGGTTTATTTTATTTTTGTTCAAGATCAGAGCTGACAAATCATTTCTTTAAAATCACATATATTAAATTATCCAGATAATTTCAAGCATTATACACTTAAATTAATATTACTTATCGCAAACTACCGATTTGCCCCAGGCAAACTACATTACCAACAGTTTCCCTTTGTTTTTGTAGTCGATATCCTTCACTTTGGAACCAAGTGTCCTTCACGTCACCTCTGCAGAACGCCACAGCCTCTTTCCCCGTGTGTTTTCCAGGTTTAGGACTAGCAAATATCAAATGAGCCACACTCACAGGCTGGAGCTCAATGCTGATTTACATCAGCAGAAGCTGTTGCCCTGTTTTCCCCAGCAGTTCCTCAGAGGAAAGCTTACAAACTTAATTCCCTCTTTACATTTGCTTATTCAAGTTCCAGCTGCATCTCCCCCTAACGTCCCATTAGGGCTTTCCTTTTAATTACTTTTTTCATGTCATCTGCGCTTTCCTTGCAAGGTCCTCTTTCGAGGAACTTGGCTCTCTCCCTGGCCCCTTTCAGCGAGGATATTTTCCTTGCTCCAGTCTCCCACAAGCCATCAGCCAGCCCTGTGCCTCCACATTCCCTATCCTGCCCGTGTCAGCCCTTGGCTCTGCTTGGTTCCCACCTGCCCCAGGTGACACTAGGAGGGGAAGCAGGGCTGGGTGTGGAGCACTTCACCCTCCAGCACTGTGCACTTGGCTGAGGACAATGCTGCATGGCACAGACTGTCCTTGCGACTGTCATAAACCATCCAGGGGAATAAAAACAAACTCCTTAATTGCAGGCAGGTGTGCAAACCTGTTCCCTCTACCCACACCTAACGCTCCCTGGAAAAACCCTTAAAGAACAGCAAACCCTTGGAGAGATTATGTAAGAGTTGCAATGGCCATCTGCGTGCCACAAGGCAGCCAGCTCATTCCCCAGGGAAAAACCACACTCCTTCTAGGGGTCTAAATTCATATACACATTATATAGGCTGAAGCATTTCTCTAAAGCTGTGCTCATCTTTTTTGCAGTGCAATAGCCAGAAAGACATCTTTCTTCTCTGCTCTGCTTAAAGATCATCTCCACTACCAAGATGAAAGACTGGAATTAATGTCATGATCCACAGGAAAAATGAGTTTACTCAGATGGTACAAAACCATCAGAAAAGTAAATTCACCCACAGATATATGGCTGATAAATGACTACAAATTCAGGCCCATATCCTTCAAGTTTAACTACACATCACTGCGGAAGACAAGACAGATCAGCTTTTTGGACAGCAGTCGGAATATGTAAAGTGCTATATAAGTATTATTATTACCACCAGGCTGCTGAGGAAGTCTCCTAGATTTACCATCTGGGAAAAATAACTGATTTAAACAGTCAGTCTGAGCAAGTCCCAAGAGCAGTTAACTTTTTCCAAGTACCCTCCCAATCACTCACAGATTATGCAAAAAGCAACGCTCCTTTTCTCAATTCACCTTAGTCCCTAGGAGCCCAGGGATGGATTAAGGACCCGAATTTCCAGCAGAGGACCAGGGTACTCCAGGCCCTCCTCCTGCCC
This sequence comes from Entomyzon cyanotis, assembly GCA_024500445.1. Classification (NCBI taxonomy): domain Eukaryota; kingdom Metazoa; phylum Chordata; class Aves; order Passeriformes; family Meliphagidae; genus Entomyzon; species Entomyzon cyanotis. The sequence continues at coordinate 4,921,483 of JAKEPQ010000673.1, forward strand.
ACCTGGCTCAGGCACTGTGCCAGGAGGATCCGGCAGCAGCAGAGGTACATTTCCCTGAACAAACCACGGTGAGCATCACACCCCACTGCTCCCTCCTCCGTCTGATGTTCGGTTTAAACCGGATGATTTGTTCTGCATTAATATTTCAGCAGCACTCTGAGCAAGGGAAGGGATTCCTGCCCGAGCTGTGGCACACAGACAACTGTACCTGGAGGCTGCACACACTGCTGGGGCTGTGGCAGCCAACACCAACACTGCAGCCCTGCCTGGGGAGCCCACAAGAGCCAGAGAACAGGACATGGAACAGCACAGGCAGAGCCTTCACTCAGTAGGGACAGAACCATGGAATGGTTTGGGCTGGAAGGGACCTTAAAGATCCAGTCCCACACCCCTCTGCCATGGGCAGGGACACCTTCCATTGCCCCAGACTGCTCCAAGCCCTGTCCAACCTGGCCTTCCAGGGATCCAAGGGCAGCCACAGCTTCTCTGGGCACCCTGTTCCAGGGTCTCAACACCCTCACAGGGAAGAATTCCTTCCTAAAGATGCTTTTCCCAGCCCACACTGTTCAGAACCAAGTGTCCAACTCACAGCTCGTGTAGATCAGCACAGCCCCAGTGCTGCTGACACTTAGACCACATTCATTCACACCCTGTGTGTGCAAACCAGCTCCAGTTACCTCTAGTTCTTTTATTTTTAGAGCCCTTCCCTGATCCCCAAAGGCCAAAGCAAAACTGCAGCAGGCAGTAGCATTTTTAGCCAGCATTATCACCGTGACAGGGCTGAATGGCCCCTGATGCACAAGCTGCCCTGCCTGTTTGCACAGCTCTACTCCACTTTGATTTACACCATGTAAACAGAGGGCAGAAGTGACCCTCCAGTCTCAAAAGATGCATAATCTCAGCCTACACCTTCTGTACCTTTTACAGAGCAAGTTTTTAGGTCAAGGAATAGTATATAAACCTCTCCACTTAAACAGAAAAGAAATGGAAAACATGACCTTCGAGTCAACCAAGCACAAAACTTACTTCCCACCAGGAACCCACATCCTAATTACTGATGAACACAAGTAGTTTTGCCATCAGAGGTTTCCAGTTATCCTCCTCAGCCCTTCTGAGGGTGGCAATAGCCAACATTTAGTGCTTATTTGCTTCAGAAGCATAACTGCAAACTGCTAAAGATGCATCTGCTGATGCCACCAAGGTGTTTAAGCCTGGATGGCACAGGGACCTGCCACAGCTCCAAGGCCACTGTCAGGGAGGCAGAGCACAAAGGTGGGACCTGTTTGTGTCCCTTCACTCACTTCTGCCATGCTGGCATTGAATCTCTGCAGCTCTTCTTTCTGACAGGATGGGCTCCTCTGGAGCCATCACAGCCCCAGGAGTCCATCAAGTCAATGACTCCACATTCCATCAGCAGCCAGCACAGCTCACTCCTGTGTCACCTGCCACTGAGAGCTCACTTCCCTTCTGACAGCCAGGCTCTGCGAGCTCCAAACAGGAGTAAGACATTTCAGGGTCCAGCAAGTAAATAAATACAGTAGAGGCACGAGCATGGCCTGTGAGGGAGCCCCATCCCCACGGTGGGGCTACTACAGCCCCAAGAACCCTTTGGCAGCAGGCAGGAGGTTTCCCTTTTTCTCACTCCTTTTCTTTTTCCCAGTTCAAGAATCTGTTGCTGGGCTCAGAACTGTTGCAACCCGCTCTTTACCAGATATTTCAACTTTCTTAAAATCAAAATACAGTCAGAAGGCCAAATGAAACTGTTATTCCAGAGTGCCTAAGGGACTTTGGGAACTCTGGAGCATAAATCTGACTGAAGAAGGTGGTGGGGGGGCAAAAAAAAAAAAAAGTCAATCAATAGACGTTACTTCTAGAATTTCACTGCAGTTCTCATTTTTGTTTGTTTTCTGAAAGAACAGGAGGAAGACAAGCAGAGTTTCAAACCATCCAAAAATGGTAGAATTTGTACTACACTTAAACAAACCTCTGGCTCGAGCTGCCTGGAACTCAGCATCAGGATATGCTCTGTATAATCGGACAATGTCTGATTTTTGTTCCTTCTCTTTTGTTTTCCTTTTCAGAGGTTTATTTTTGAAAGAGGACTGTAGCAGGGCCTCTTCCATTTCAGGGAAAGTAAACAGAACCCTTCGCAGGGAAGATCAGGGATGAAGGAACAAAGCCAGCTAGACTAAACTGTATGAAGGTGAATTTATTTGTCATCATTTGGTCTCACAGCAGCACTGTGACTTTGATCAAGGTCGTGGCAAGGTGCTGCATGCAGCCAGCTCACCCCCTCAGAACAGCCTGCAGTTACAGCAGCAAGAGGAAAGCCACACTATTAGTCCCAGATTTTGGACAGAGACCTGAATAAGACCAAAATAACACAGCAAATCAGTGCCACGTCCACAGCGCTGAACTCCTAAACCACGGCCCCAGCACAGGCATAACTCCATCCTTCTCTTTATCCCTGAGCTCATCTGATGGCCACAGCAGCTCAAAACATCATCTTCCCTCAGGACCAACCCACCTGAGCTCAGCTAAACCAGCGGCAGTGCCCAGCCCTGAAGGAGCCTTTCCAGGGCAAAAAGCAACCAAATCCCCACACACAGTCCATCAAGGCCTGAGCAATTTTAGCACCAACATCCAAGTGCAAAGAAACCACAGGCACAAAGGATTTGGAGGGATCTCTCTAGGACTTATTTGGCTCTCTCCTTTGGGATAGCTAAGGGCTGTGTGCTGCTTCCGAGACAAAGGTCCTTGCAAGAGTTTATGTGCTATCCCTGCACACAGACATGCTCTTAAACACAAGAAATACCAGGGAGAACTCCCAAAACCAGAGTTGAGAAAACCGAGGGGAGTCCTCTCAGCAAGAGAACCAGACCCTGCCAGAGCTGGGTTTGCCCAGAGCATTCAGGAATAGGAAATTAAAGGGGCAGAAGAGAGGCCAACCACTTCTTTAGCCCGGTGGGGATAAAAGGCAAGCACGATAAATATTGAAGTTCCTGCTTATTAGGAAATACTTGGCAAAACCTGTGAAGCCTGAAGGGGGTGTTCAAGAGAAGTGTATTTGGTGTTCTGGGAAAGTTAATGAGATGCTGTAACCATATCATATATGGAAAACTAGGTGAGGCCCCTGTGGGCCATTATATACTGCAGGAAACTTTATGGACACTATAATGCATTATTTTTAATTATTCCCTTGCCTGCTTAAGGCCCTGGACGCCAAGAAGAGCTTGCCTGGCTTCCTGGTGGTGTTTTAGCAATGACACCTTGCTTGTTGCTACATTTCTGGGTTACTTTAATGAGAAATAATTGGGTTACTTTCCGAGATTCCACAAACCCCAGGCACAGGGAGCCAACATGGAGAAAGTCACTGCTGTGTTGCAGTCTCTTCTCACCCTCTGCCTTCCCGAGGGTTACCTCCCCTGCTTAACCATTTATCTACAAATATGCCCACAAAAACATTGGCACTTGTGCAAGTTCAAGTTTGCACTGTCATCATCCATCTCCGGGGAGAGCCAGGCCATGGAAATAACCAGCTGCAACATCACAACGATTGCCCCTGCAGGAGATGTATATAATGAAAATTGAAAGCTGCAGGATGAACTTCTTACATACTTGTCCTTTTGGTTTATTCATCAGAAATAATTATCTGTGCTCGCATTCACAGGAGCACATACTTTATGATGTACATCAAAATTTAATGGGTTTTTAATAATACTGTAACTACAGCAGAAGCAGAAAAAAAGACAGCCATTAAACCATATGTGCTGTGTTGGTGGGTAAGTGGTGTTGAGCAAACATCAACAACATGGAACCACAGTTTAGCATCAACAATGGGAAAAAGGAACTGCAACTTCCAGGATCTGAAAATGGGAAAGAGCTCTGATCCTGAGTGTTTAGCTTAAAATCTCCTTAGCAATAGAAACAAACGAGCAAACCCAGTTTCTGAGTTTCAGGACCCTGCAGGTGATACCCTTGGCCTTTGACATGCACCCAAAACACACCAAAAATCAGTTTCTCCAACTCTGTAATGAGAGAATAAACACAAGTACACCCCTCAACAGCAACATGGAAACGTGCCTCAACTCTTCTGTTGTGCCAATTAAAGTACTCCCAGGATTTCACAAATCTATTGATGTTATTCCCTAAGCATCAGCAGAAATTGTTGCTCCAGCAGGAGAGACTAACACTCTAAACACTCTCCTCAGCAGCCAGGCTGAGCTAATGAGTCGGTGAGAAGCATCACCAGTACTTGGACTGGCATCTATTTATAGCCTAAGAAATTATATACGTGGTGTCCCCACCAACAGTGACACATCTTCATTCAGGCATGAGTCACCTATTCACAAGCATGTTTCCAAAAATAAATCCTATTTACCAGAATTAAATTCCACACGTTCGGGGAGAAATTGTCTCCTCAAGAAAAACAGGCATGTTAGAAAAGCAAACAAGCACTGGAGCCCTCAGCCTGCAGGTCCCCGTGCTCTGTAGGGTCAGGCTGAGGCTGGAAACGTTTAAGATCCAACAATGAAGACGGTCGTGCATTGTCATTACAAAGCCCCGCCAAGGTCACCAGAGCGCTGCCGTCCAAACGGAATATCCAGAATATTCTTGGCACCCCACGCTTTGCAGAAATAGTGAGTATATTGCAGTTATTAGAGAGAACAGACAGAGCGAGCGCCAAGTAATCCCAGAAAATGTAGTGTTAAATAGAGGGTTCAAACCACAAAGCTGTTGATGGGGAATGTTAAAAACGTCAGCGTGGCTGAAAGACATTTGCCAGCGGTGGGAGTCAAGTAGTGAGCTACTGTTCAGCAGATGCAATAAAAATCGTGAGGGTACTTGGGTAATGGGACCAACAGTACAGTTGTTGATACAAATTATATCCAGAAAGCAGAGAAATAAATGGCTAAATAAATAAATAATGCAAAAATGGAACAAGTTCAAACTTCTTTTATAGTAATAGTCTCCAGTTGAGCATAATCACCAAAGCTATAGTGATAAGATTGCCAAAACTAGACAAACATCTGTGAGATGAATTCATCTCAGAGGGGAAGCCAACAGCTTGTTATCATTAAAGAGGCAATGCTCTCTCTGCGTTTGAACTGCAGGCGCCTTGTTACTGCGTTTGCCGAGGCAATTGCACCAGATGTTGGCAGCTTTCTTCAGATGGATGACAAGCACCTGCTGCTGGGGAAATTAAATGCTCGTCGGCCTCCTCTCCTTCAGGGGAGGGTGGGCCAGCAGGGGAAGGGGGGAGTGGTGCCGGCTGACCCTCTGAAATAAACCTATTTATGCAAAGTGACAGTAAGTGCTGGTTTGCCAAGCGGTGAAACAGAGTGGAAATTCATTGGATCTCTTCCATTGCCCCCGGTGAAATCTGCTCCCACCCTCCCAGTCCTGACAATTAACATGGCACAGATCTGAACTCGCTAAACCACTCAACAGAGTGAGAGAGTCAACACAGGCACCTTCACCTGCAGAGCCACAGCTCACACGGTGGCTTCCCTGCCAAGGGGCATAGCCAGCAGGGTCTGGGCAGCCCCTGCCTCCCAAAAAACACCCTGCACAAGCAAACAGCCCCCCGCTGCAGGAACACACACCCACCACACCCTGACAGGCGAGCGTTAAAATAAAAGTATGCTCCAAGTGGAATCTTGTACACAATTGTTTTTGCTGGGATTTAAAATCGATTTCCTGGAACAGGGGTGCAAATGTGCCCCCCTTTCCCCACCACATTGGCCTGGAGCAGCTTCATGGTGCTGGGAGCAGCAGCAAATGGATTAAGGGCTAAATGGTCAAATAAAGTGGTTTTCAAACTGTTTTTTAAAAAGCAAACACACAGCAGCTTGTTCCCTGACAGACTTGTGAGTGCTTTCCACTTCCTGGGAAAGAAAACCTGCAAGATGTTAACTCCCCTTACACCAGCTATCATTTATTTATTTATGACATATCCAATACTCCTCCAAACTTCCACGGCGGTGACACCACAGCACAGAGGTTCATTCCATGCCACACTGCCAGCAGGAACCCTCAGAACCAGTTCAACACGACTGTGCCCAGGACAGTGGGGTGAACACACCATGTTCACTCCTATTCACCCCAAACCCCTCGTGGATGTCCCTGACACAGACAACACTTGTTTGATCTAAACTGGCCACATGCATTTTGGGTACCCTTCAGATTAAGAGGCAGTTAATCCTCATTCTGCTTAGATTATCTTAATTGGCTCTTCATTTGAGCTACTTTGCCCTTGTCCCCATTTCTGCAGTTATATTTATAAATACATTTACTGTACCACTCTCTCCTTCCCTGTGCTGCCAGCAGGTACCACCAGGACTCATGATTATTGACAGGACTGATGTGATTCATGCTTGGCCAACACTCCATTTCTATGTGCAGGCACTTTTTTCCCCAAGAAAATAGCATATTAAGTGTTCCTATAAGAGAGATAGACATACGATGGCTATCAAATGAATTTCATATTCTACCCCTGCAGAACTAAGTTTAATTAAACTGGTCTCAGTTCGATATTCCACGTGTGAGCAAAACTCAGATATTTCACCTCTAGGACTGGCCAATATGGCCATTCATTTCCATACGGAAAAAGCATTATTACACCTGCTCCCAGTAATGTGTGCTCTTCTCCCATTTGGAACAATTTCTGTGAAGTTCCTCCTGGGCACTTCTTTTAAAAGCCCTTTTCTCTGTGTCCCAGGCTCAGAGCTGTATTTAAAACACACTCACGTTTCCCAGCCCATCACTCAGTGCAGGGGCATCCATTCTGGGGGATGATGGCTCTGATCAAATGCTGACTCTCCAATCAATTATGTTTTAACCAGCTCACTTCGGCCGTCAGCCTCCCCCAAATCCACAGCAGCAAGGAGAGCGCCTGTTTCAATTACACCACACCAAGTTTTAAATAACTGTTGCTGTTTCTTCATTAGAGAAGCAGTGCTGAAGCAGGGGTTTTCCCCAAGCCAAGCTTTGGGCCCCTGAGCTGCAGCCCCTCAAAGCTCAGCAGTGCCCTGCAGGGGTGGCAGGAGCAGCACCTACACTTATAAATAACTTCTGGAGTGGCTGGAGGGCTGTGCTTCCAGACAAGTGCCAAAGTGAATCTGATGCAATTTCACAGCAGATATTGAAAATGTCCATCAGATATTTTACCTGGTTCTTAGTGCTGAGGATTAACACCACCATCTTCTGCTTCCAACCCAGATGCTGGGGCAGAGCTCCAGCCAGACCCAAACAGGGCTCGGAGATGCCACCACAGCACTGCAAACCCAAACCATCTCCTCCCAGGGAACTTCTGCATCTACAACCCCACTCACTGGGGCTGAATCCAAGAATGCTCCAGGGATAATGTAAAGATGTTACCAAACAGGATTAACTCTATTTGTTAGGGATTTTATATAGCCTATTGCATTTGTACGAAACAAAACCGGGGGTGAAAAACAAAACTGACTTCCTTGGGGTCTCAGAAAGGATATAGATAATTTCCACGGGTTTGGCTGAGCTGTAAAACTGACACAAAGACACACAAAAAAACATTCACACACGTGTTGGAGGAGGAAGCCCGGATATTTTAATGTAACTTTTCTCTCTCCAAACACAGCCCCTGAATAATGACTGATTTCACTCATCTCCCGCAGCACCTCATCAGCCAGAGGAGAAAAGGAAATAAAACTGTACTTCAAATTTCTGCTGGGCTCTGATACTGCCTCCGTGGCCACAAATCCCGCCTTAACATTTCCTCTTTTCATAAAACCCAGGTAGAAACCAACATCTAATTTATAACAAAACCACTTCCACAAAGCACATGGCTTATTACAGACCACCTAAAAACTGACTTCCTGTGTGTACAGCTTCTCACCGGCAGGATGAAAACAGTGGCTGCTTCTTAAGCAACGATCAAGTTTCTCAGCTTGTTCAAAAAAAAAAAAAAAAAAAAAAAAAAAGCATGTGTGGGAGGGAGAAGAAATAATAAAAAGTGCTTAGGCCATGAGGGACCCCTATATGCCAGATCCCTCGTCACATGCCAAAGCTAAAATTTAAAGGAACATTCATTATCCTTTGGCACATCGTGGACGTAACGGGTAAATAAAGAAATGTGGAAGCAGTGGAATTTTGAAGCATGAGCACAGGGCAGAGGCAGCAGTGTGTAGGAGGTGGATGCTGTTCCGTGCTCCTGTAACAAAACAGCCCCAAAAACTCTGCTTTTCCTCGTCCCAGACTTACCAGGAGCTGCATACAATGGCTTGTTTGTTTACTGCTGGTTCTGTTTTAAAGAGATGAGATGATTCAAACTAAGCAACTTTTGCCAGGGTGCACCCAGATAACTTAGAAACAAGAACAGGATGAGCTCTGAGCTGTTCCACACCAGGCCTAGAGCTTGGAGTTGCTCTGGAAGGGAACTGAGGGCAGCAGTAGGTAAAGAAAAGCCATCACATTCTCTGTTTTACTGCACATTACAAGTGTTTTGTGAACTCTGGCTATTACAGATTACAATGTAAATAAGAGTCCAAATTTGCCCCTTCATTTCATAAAACATAACCAATTCTCAAGTACTGAACTGGGAAATACAGTGCTGAATAACGTGAAAGGCTAACAATCTGTCAAACCAAAAAATTACTTTCCTGCAAAGCAAATGCTTTAAGGACAGCCCATCCATGTCTCCTATTGACCGTTGAATCTACATATCAATGTCCAACTGAGGTGACAATACAATTCAAACTCTCTGCCAAGGCTAAATTAACTAAGCTTTCGCTTTCATACAAGCAGAATTCCTTGCACCTCCTGACTCTGACCTTAGCTTCAGCTCCACACAGAATTCCAAATCCCCCCAAAATGAACCCATGGTGAGAAAACCACCTTTTCTCATGCTAACAACTTTATTGTAAAAACATCTTCAGAGGCCATACTCGAGGTCTCAGGGAAAAGTAAACCACTGGAGTGCTTAATACCACAGCAGTGCATTAACTCGTTCACACCCAGACAGGCTGGCCAAACAAGGAGGAGTTTCTCTCCTGTTTTCCTGATTTATATTTTCACAGCTGTCAGGGAGGAGAGCACGGAGGAAGCGATTTATGTAAACCACCCGATTAGGCTGAAATCCTCGGTGTGGATCCCACCTCCTTCCCTCCTGACACACTTACACAGAGAAAGCACAGGGACTTGATTACAAAGGGTATTTTCTCAAAGGTTAACTGGTTGTTATTTGCACCAGGGTCCATGTTATAATGCAGGGCACGGTACAACCAAAGGAAGAAATTCTCATTGTCACATCTTGCTGTTCACAGCTTCCAGCTTTAGCTCCTTGTGAAGCTGGGGAGGTGTGCCTGGAGCCAGGACAGGTGTGAGAAGATACCTTAACTGCCACTAGACACTAAGTCAGGCTACAGAAGGAAAGGATGAGAAAATCACACATTTTCAAAAGCTCAACAGTTTCATGGAAAAAAGCCCAACTCCGAATCCAGATATTATTATTATTCCACCGGTCTGTTCTGCATCTCACAGGAAATAACAAGTGACTGTACAAAACATTTCAGATCCACAGAGGTAATTCAGAAATCCTGTCTTGTCTCAAAATTTCCAAATCTTAAAAGCCATTTCAGGGGAAACAACATATTCCAAGTGAAACTAAAACATGCCTACAATTGGTCTGAGGAACCTCGTGGCAAGCCAGGACAGAAAACAAAATTAATGCATACTGGTCTGGTCCAATGTCATCTGGAAATTTAAAATAAAAAACAAGTGCCAGAGCCCCCTTCCCTGAAAGTCACTTTAGGATTACTGGGAAAGGAAAAATAAAGAGCCAATGTTCTCACATTGAAAGTAAAACATTTGGGGCCACCAGCACCAGCACTGCCTGCTCTTCCAGCTGTCTGAAACAGCAATATGTAAAAGTATTGCTTGTCTGCAAAACTATTTCACACATCTTCTTCAAACATCACCATTCTGATTAAAAAAAAGGATAAATTTAAATGTGTTCTCTCCCACACAAGAAAAGATGATTTTTCTACAAGAACAGTCCTACACGGGCTGATCTAATAGCTCGGGACAACTGGAACATACCTTCACCAGAACTCTGTTCCCACTGTGCTGGAAGGACACAGTGGCCTTTTCATTCCAAGGACTGTTCCCACCATGACTCATGACAGTAAAGGTTTTTACCCAGAACTCTGTTTCCATAATTGGGCCTGAAGGCATTACCTGAGCCCAACCCCATTATCCTATCAATTAATGGCTGCACGCAATCATTAGGATCCATGAGATCATCAGGGGTCCCACCAGCCCCATCTCCAGCCTGGCTCAGCCCCACCGAGGGGGAGCCAGCAGCTGGGGCAGCCAAAGGGTTAAAATCCCATGTCAAGCAGCAAGTCCTGGCTCTGGACCAGAAGGGACATGGGAACCAGGGCAGCTGAGTTATAAAGGCCTTATTGTAGCAGCCCACTGGATTGGAAATGACTTGTAGGCCTAATGAAACAAAACTTTGGCAGTAAAACAGAATGAAAGGAATGAGACAATAAAAGAGAGGAACAAAGGGAGCAGAGTTGTTTCAGCTTAGGAAAATAAGCTCACTTTGTTGTTGGGAAAAGCCAAAGCCGATTAGGATAAACCAATGACTAGGCATAAGTCTTCCAAACTAATTACACAGTTCGCCATGTGAAGTATAATTGCAAGTCGCAGCAAGGCCTGGGCTGCTCTCAGGAGCTCTGTGCAGGAGCAGCACCTGGCAAACACCAACCCTGCCAGCCCTCCTGCCACTGCCTGCAGCTCCCAGGGCACAGCATGTGGGTCAGAAGTGCAGCTCATGGCACCCAGAGCTTTCCTCTGCTGCTCACACCACTCCAGGTGAGGTTTCAGGAGTCTGTTGCATTTTTTCCCCTTTTTTAAACAATGCCTGGATGCCTTAGACACTCCAATATGTCTCGATCTCAGAGCTCCACACTTCCTACACTTCCAGAAAGCCAAAAACCAGGCAGATCTGCAGCCCCAGCACTGCCCATGGCTCAGGGCAGCACCGTGGCCTCTCCAGAAGGGAGGAATGCCAGCCCCACCAAGCCTCCCCTGCATCTCCTCAGCTCTGACACTTCTCATTTAAATTACTTTAAAGCCTGGTCTCAGCAGCTTTTCACACCCAGCACAAGAGCAGTGCTGCAAAGCCCAGATGGGTCAACATGGACAGTGAATTTATTTTGTTTGAAAGAACACTTGAAACATCTTTGACTGAAATAGGAGAGGATCCCACAAACAACTGCATTAGACTGTCAGGATCGAGGAGTAAAACAATGGCCCTTTTTTTTTTTCCCTTCTGATTGCAAATGCTTATGGCTTAGTTCAGTGTTTTCCCAGCTTAGCCTCCTCATGTCCTCAAAGGATTCTGCTTCCTGAAATAAGTGGAAGGAGAATCCTTCCCCTCCTCAGCACCCAGACCTCACCAAGCCTCTCTGGGAGCCCCACGACAACTGCAGGTGCCCAGGACCAGCCTCACCAGCTCTAAGCACTCACAAGGCTGCTCTTTGCACTGCTCCCTGCTCATTCTGGGATGTCTTTTGGCTTCACTCAGGCAACTTTTCCCAGTTTTCCTCCACAGCTTATAGCAGCTAAGGACACCATCGCAAAAGGAAACATGGGACTCCAGGGCTTTTTTGGAAACAAAAAATAATCACTATGAGAAATCCCACATGCCAAGTTTCAGGAATTATCACTACCACAAACTTTGGTGCTGTACCATCAGGCAAGTTCACTGGTGAAGAAGGGAAGAGGGTTTACTAAGGCTTTTCCTTTTCTTGGAGACAAAGGTTCTGCCACTGACTTTTCTAAAAGCTGCAGTTTCAAATTCAACACTTTATCCCTTTCCTGCCAACTCCGGTTACACAAGCAAGCCTGCCTGGCCCCAAAGCTCGTGGCTGCTGTCCCCACGTCCTGTGTTCTGAGAGCTACCTCCAGTTACCAAAACAACCTCCCCTGGCTGCAAAGCTCCTCTCCACAGCAAGTACAAACAGGATTTCAGGAATCGCAGCGGTCGGTAAGCAATTTTTTCCACGCCGATAAATAAGCTCAGCATTTCAAAGAGCAAATCACCTGAGATGCTCTTATCAAACAGGGGTGGCTCCTCGCACGTTAATTATGTAATGCAATTTGCTTTATTTTAAGAAAGCTCTGAGCAAAGGCAGAGCCAACTGATGTGGATCACTTGGTAATGGGCTGACTGGAGAGCCAGGCTGTGCTGAGCACAGGCCCTGCCTCAGAGGGTTGGGAATCTTGCAAGGAACCCATGGAGGGGCAGGGAAATGGGATGGAGAAGGATGTGACCCCTGCAAGGTCCTGCAGGACCAGTCCTGCTGTATCCAAATGCAGCATCCCACTGTCCACAGCGCATTAATAAGTTTTCTAACTTATCTGAACCACAGCTCCCCATTTTCAAGGGTCATTAACCAGCTCTGTATCTCCTAACAACCAGAGCCTTGAGGAGAATCACCTCGAAACACCCTGAAACCAAACTGTCCCAGCTGATAAAGAGCAGTGCCACGGGGAGAACCCAAACACCTGCACCAAGGTCGAGTCACGGTCACACAGCCAAGCAGCCTCTGCTCCAAACACCACCAGCTTCACCAAACTCTCCACAAGCTGAACAGTGGACTGTGAAACAGGAGAATTCACCTGGAATGACAGGGAGAAGCCCTGCAATCCTGAGTCCTGCAGGAGCTGAGCTGTAGTGCCTGGAGCACACAGACTCAGCAGGACATCCCCAGCTGTGCTGACATGGGAATGGGTTCCTGTCTTGATCCCAACTTGTACAATTTTCAGCTCCTTAAATTTTTAGCCTGCAAAATTAAGACACTTGAAAAAAACACTTGATTTTTTGAAAGTGCTGCCTGGGAAAGGCAAACCTCTGCTAAGCTGTCTCAAGAATGGCAGAGCATGAAAGCAGAACCAAAGCATCCTGAATCCCCAGTCACTCCCGAGACACAGCCTGGCTGCTGCATTCTCAGGGACTGTAAAATTGCAAGCATGAAACTACCAGATGGTGAAATTAAAAAGACTATATTAAGACAACATCCAGACAATATGCAAAGCACTTATATTGAAACTATTATTAACTTGAAAAATACAGGTTAGTGGAGTTCTGCAATTAGAAGTAACTACAGAAGAAACATCCAAAAGCTCATGTAATCCTTTAATAAAAGGCTCAGCAGGCTGTAAACATCCTGCCGGAATCGAAGATTATTATTGAAAATAAAATGACTGGTTTGCAAAACAACTATCAATCCAGCACAGGAACCATTTATAAACTCGCCTCCTCAGCCCTGAACAAAATCCTGCCTGGCTCAGGCTTTTCAGGGCAGATGAAAGAAACATAAACTAACTACAAGGAATGGGAGCTGCTTTGCTCTGGGATACCCTGCTGTGTCCTCATGCAATCTTGCATCTAAAACATCAATTGCTGCACTCCAAAAGACAGGAATCGAGCTGCTGGGCTGGAATCCATGGAGCTGGAATCCATGGAGCCCCATGGACAGGAGGCCTGGCAGGAATCCCCCTGGGAGGTGGTACCTCTCAGAGCAGGCAGCTCCATGAGCTCGTCACCCATGGCACTCCTGAACAAACGTCCAGGAGCTGTGGGGATCCAGGAAGCTCCATGAAGTCAGAGTCACTAAGCTGCAGCCAGAGCCTGGACAGGGGGGTTTGAGCTGTTACATCACAGCAAAGACTACTCTGGCAAGGTTCAGATCTCCTTCTCTGCATAAACTTGTTTGTTTCGGAGTTTTGGTATGGGTTTTTCTGGTGTATTTAGGTTTTTGGGTGGTTTTGGTTTTTTTTTTTTTGTTAATGATGCCAGGATTCCACATATACTTGCAGAAGGATTTTCTAATATGAAATTAAGTGGATATTCTAGTGACTTGCACATTACTCTTGCTTTTCACGTGGCTCCTTCAGGCATTTTCACAACTTAATGAGCTCTCCAATACGTCTATCTGCCCTTTTTGCCACTGGAATCGGGACAAACAGAAGGCTGATTTTATGGAGAAGACAACTGTGTAATCATTCAGCTAAGGGTCAAATTCTTCCTGAACAGACACAGATTCACCTCCCAATGATGCTTTTTTCTTTAATGGAAGTAAACAGTGTTGGCAATGTTGTACACACACAAGCAACAAACAGAAAAGAAATTCCAGAGACTTCAATAAATGACACGGAAAGGCAAAAACTTGGCCCTCCTTTGAGCTCAGTCCTCAATGCACTTTTGTTTTTCAAAACACACTTCAAAAAGAAAGGGAAGAAAGAAGAACTATGCAATGCTCACTTGGGCAGAACTTACCTTGCCAAACTGTTCAAAGTATTGCTTCACATCTTCCACTACTGTATTAGCCGATAATCCACCTACAAATATTTTCTTTGTTCTTGTGACCATCTGTAAGAAATTACAAGACAAGCATATGGTTTAACCAGATTATTTCAAACAATATGTGGAAAAAAGAAATATCCTTCAGATACCATCCCTAACCCAGATAATGAGAATACTTCTTTACAAAAGCAATTTCGATTCGATTTGATTAGATACTTCTTTCTCTGTCTTGTTTTGTTTTTATTTGAGAGATGGCTGAGTAAAGGCTCTCAATAACAACTCTAGCCCCCGGATATTTTTTTTTAATAAATAATTTTTATTGTGCTTCTCAATGCAAATATAAGTGGAAAAGGAATCTGAGTGTTTTATCTTCACAGAGAGGTGCCTTTGCGCCTCCCTTTCCTACAGACAGGCTGAACGCTCTTTGGCAGGAGAAAGGCAATTACATTGAATCGAAGCGATGTGTTATTAAGTTTCCATGGGTCAGTTTAAAAGGAACTTGCACAGTTACCTTTAAAATAATCAAATGATGAAAGACAGCCAGGGCTGCCAATGCAGCATCCTCCATCTACCACAGCCCATGCTCGTGGAACCACCACCCACCAGGGCTGGATCAGCCCCCCCCAGGAACCTGCTGTGCTCCCCAGAGCCCAGGAGAGCACCAGCTCTGCCTGCTGACCCACGTGTGCCTGGGTTTGGTCCAACAAGGGAAAAGGATGGTGCTGAATTCCCTATGGAGAACACACCACAGCACAACCCATCATCCATACCCTGCAGCCCCTGAGGATGGGCACGGTCAGCCCAGGGACACAAACCCTGAGGTGTCTTTGTTGGGCTGATCCCAAACCACCTGATCCCTGAGGGCCACCTTTACGCCAGGGAGATGCAGGACAATGCTGTCAGCTTTTCTGAAGGGGCTTGGGCAGAGCTCAGAGCACGACAGGAGACAGCTCAGCAGCCAACCCACCATGGAGAGGTGTTTGAGTCAACACAGCTAACTCAGAAACCAACAAACACCTCAGCAACAAAACCGGGCATTGAGACACATTTTCTCTGGAAACTGGGTGAAGCAGCCAACTTCCAGAGACTGAAGGGAAAAACACCCCTAACTCCAGAGCCAGGGCTCGCCTGGTTAAACACAGACCAGCAGACAGAGGCATCGCACAGGACAGACCCCGGCAGCTGGAAGCTTTATCACTTTCTTGTATTTTCACTAAAGACTCTGAGGATGCCTTTTATGAGGGCTACTGGGGTCATGAGGACAGCCCAGAGCCATGGGCAAAGCCTCCTTAGGGCTGAGGCACTGGACACAAAGCTTGGAGTGGCCCCAGGTCCTCCCAGCACAGAACAAATTGATCACCACTCCTGTCCCCACGGCCATGCACATCAACCAGGGCAGAGATTCCCCTCAATCAGCTCCAATCACACCTTACAGAGCCTCACTTTTTTTGTTTGGGATTTTTTTTTAAGTTAGAAAGAAAAAGAGAGGAGGGAAAAAAAGGAAGTGTAAAAATTCAATTATTTTTTTCCTGGCTGCAATCTAGGGCTCCGAAATTGAAGCCCAAGCATATATTTTTCTGTAGAAAATTGTCATTTACAAATAAAGAATTGGCTAAAGCCGACTTGTAACTAAAGGATTTTGCAGGGCTGTCAAGAGCCCTCTGCCTGCCAGCATCTGATTTAGGATCAGGCCAGGCTTCTGTTGTCATACAAAAGAGAGAGGAAAGCAATTATTCTAAAGCAGTATTTGAAATTATCATCATTTTTATATTTGACTAAGAAAGAAAGAAAAAGAGAGCTACTGCTTTTAGAAGCAAGATTGAAGGTTATAGGGAAAAAAAAAAAGTACCACTTTGTTTCAATAGCTTCAGTCAAAGAAAATATTGGTAATGACAAGCAAATTCACAACATTTTAATGCCTAGAGATGTGTTGCGAGCTGGGAAATAGTTTCAGAAATCAGCTCTTTGGTACCAAAGCGAAGCACAAAATTAAGTCTGCTTTTACAATCCACGTTTCCCTGAAGAGATGGTTGAATGGCTTTGTTACCACATTCCCCTCAGCCCAGAACAGAAAACACACAGCCCAGAGCGACGCTCCCATCCCAACGTGCCTCAGCAGGGTTGGCTGCTGAGCTTCCACCTGTGGCACCAGGGCAGGGGGACACGGAGGGACAGGGGCGACACAGAAGGGGCTGTCCCACACAGATGAGGGGAAGCTCACCACAGCTGCCCATCCTCAGCTGGGGTTCAGCCCAGGCCATCCCCACCCAGGAGCTGCAATCACCTTTCCTTCCCCGCTGTTCTCCACACCTGACATGTCTGTGCTCGTGTGGCCTCAGCACTTCCCCATCGTTAGACACCGTGGGACTGGGACCAGCTGGAAAGAGCCTCTGCCTCCTGCTCCAACCTGCTCGTCCTCCCGCAGCAGCCAGAGGGATGAGACGAGGCAAGGCTTCCTCGGGGCAAGGTGCAGAGCAAGGAGCAGGAGCACAGCAGGGCACTGACACACAGCTGGACACTGCCCAAACTGTGCCCCTCTGAAGTTCCTCCAGCGAAAGTCACTGAGGATCTTTATCTGTCCCTGGGAGCAAATTCAGGATCTGCTCACAACAGGGACACTCCCAACAGAAAGGGAGTCACAGAAGCACTGGTGGGTTTGGATCCTCTGGCAGCAGCTCCCTCTGCCCTCTCCTGGGGTGGAACAGCAGGGTTTGGGTAATAGGAAGCAATTTGTGTGAATCAATCACAAGTCCATGTTTTATTAACAACTCTGAGAGGTCTGGGTCACTCTGAAACCACAATACTGGCAGCTCTGTGTCTTTGGATTTCATTTGCAGTGTAACATATCCATCCCTGGCTGCTGCAGGGCTCTGCAAACTGTGGCTCTGAGCTGGTTTTGGAGGGTTTGTGTACTGAAGGTGTCTCTCTCTCGCTGCGGAAGGAGTTGCCAGGAGAGGCAGATCCGAGGCTGGTGCGAGGCCATTAATTGTGAGCATCACAGAATTGCTGTTTGTATACGGTGCTGGTGCTGACTTAATCAAAACACATGTGACTACTCCTGCGAGGAAGCATTCAAGGTTACATTCTCTTTATTGGCTTGGCTTTTGAAAAATATAATCACCTTTGTGCTCTGAAAATGAGCAAACACTTCAGGAGGTGCAGGAGCAGGAAGAAAACCTTCCCTGCTTTAGTCAGGCAAGTCTGCTGAATTTATGCCACTTTGTGCAAGGTTATGGTTGTAATTAGATCAGTTTGGGGCATATCAGGTAAATCTCCTCTAAACAACAGGCTGAAGATGCAGTCTCTGGGAACAAAAGCCTTGTCCCACTTGAACATGTCAATACAAATGTGAGCTTAACCCAGCTGACTCAGATGAAATGAAGGAATGAGGTTTTGCAGAGCTGGAGGTTCCAGCTCCAAGCCCGTGAACATCCCTCACACTGACATAGCAATGCTGCTCATCACCTTGTGGTTTTTTGTTCCCCATCCAAACTGCCTTATTATCCTGACTAGTAAAAATGAACAAAGGGGATTTTAAGCTCATGAAATATTTTGCAGAATTCCCAGAATTTCAAAATCTCAAGCAACAAGTATCCACCATTTCTTGTAGATGAGTTGAGGCCTTTTCTACATTCAACAAAGAAGTTATGTATTTGACTTCAGGGTAATGGCTTTTAGTATCATTTCCCAACCATTCTTTACACATTAGCTGTCGCTCTGCCTCCAGTTTTAGTGCAGAGCTCCTGGCTCAGGATGGTGAGGTTGGAAAGGATGAGTGCTGACACTCAGCTGGCACAGAGAGGAGCCCAAGTGCGCCACAGGCAGGTCTGGTTGGGAAGTAAAATCCATGTAAAATCCCAAAGCAGGAGACAGAGACACAAAACCAACACATGGGGCTAAAAGAACAACCTGGAAACCTGTGCCTGAACTCGGCTCTGGCACACTCCACTGTAGAATTCATCAAGGCTTTGCATCCTCAACTTCTCAATATGGTGGAAGTAGACTAGAGTACTAACAGTGAATATCTGCATCGCAAATTGCTGAAATTAGCTTTCATTTCAGATTAAACTAATTGTGCATATGTAACTGTTTTGCAGAGCACTCTTCTCTCTCTCTCGTACGACAGTGTGTGCAGGGGTGCACATGTATTCCAGCCTGCTCACCTCATCTGCGGTTTGGCATTTCATCATTTCTAGAGTATACACCTTCTAAACAGGTTTATAATTGGAAAAATCAGCTTTGCTATCTGTGCTGAACTGCATTTTATACCCCATTGTGCTGTACATTCAAACTACAGCATTACTTCTAATTAAAAACAACAATATTTCATGTAACAGGGAAAGTGATCTTTTTAACAGAACAGCCAGGCTTCTTTGGCAGAGCACAAACCGTAAGAATTCTCCAGGTTTTTTTTAGTTTTTTTGCCTCTGGGATCCTCCTAGGAAGTTCCAAAAAGCTATTAAAAACTCAACTGAAATGTGATGCAAAGACATGATGAACAAGGCAGTGTTTAGTGAAAGCTGCCAACCTCTCTCTGTTCACAGAGAGCTCCCCAGAACCACCCCTTCCCCAGGTGCTTCTGAACAACTGACAAGTGATGGAGGTGCTGTGCTCGGCGCTGTGTTCCATCGAAAAGCAAACATCCAACTCCAGGCTCCAGCAGAGCCAGAGGAGCTCAATCCCGTGCAAAGGCAGCACGGCTTTACGTGCCACGTACAACACGCTTAAGTATTCAAAATAGGATTTCAGCAGGACTTAAATGGTGCAAATACCTCGTGCCTGACCCCTGTGTAAGCTTATGTCATCCTGTGAGAACTGCTCGAGCTATAGAAGGTACGTGGGAATGAAAGAGCTCTTTAATCCAAACAACCGGCACAGATTCCCAGCGGGGTAAATCAGTTCCCCTGATTTCTGGGAAAACACAGATGGGTTATACTCTCTCGAACCACTTGGAAACTAAACTGTTAACCTGGTCCCCGCTGTATTCCCAGTTTTTGGCTGCCTTGGGTTGTGCTGTTACCGCTGGGAGGGTGGAGTTTTGGCAAGTGGAGCATTTCCCTCCCTCGATGGCTGTGGCATCAGCAGGAGGCAGAACACACAAACTGATTTTTCCAAGACAGATTGAACTGGCAGTGATTGCCAAAGCCATCCTTGGAGTTTCACAAGCAAAGCTGGCCAGGGGCCAGCAAAGCCCTTCCTGGTCCATCTTCCTGAGTGCTACTGGATTTCAGTCCCTCATTTGCTGCCCTGGCAGCACAGCCCCTCACTCACCCACAGGGACAGGGAAGTGACAGCAGCCTGCCATGGGCCACAGCCACCCCTGGGAAGGGACTCTTCCCAAAAGAAGGGTTTGCTGTCCAGGCAGCAGCATCCCCTGTGAGCCACCCTCAGCTCTCCAGGCACAGCAACACCTTTACCTGCCCCACCACAGAGCTCCCTGCATGGGAGATCCAAGCCTGAAAATTAGCCCCAGCTGTGAGAGCTCAGCAGGTTTTTTGAGCAAAATCTGGCTTCAAGCTTCATATCAAAAGATACAGTAAAATTCACCAGAGCCAGAGTTCCTCCCCTCCAGAGCCCAGGAATAGCTCCCAGCCCCACAGCCTCGCTATAAAACCAGTTATATCACATCCCTGAGGGCTGCTCCCACCTCCTGTGCTCCAGTTAACTCTTTTACAGGTTACAGAAGCACAAGCAAGAGGAGGGGAGCAGAGCAAACCTATTTAAATCCCCCCGGTTGCTTCACCTCCTCGTGCACGGTGTGGTAGGAAGGTAACTCTAAATAATCACTGAGCACAGACAACTTATCCAACCTGCCTGCCTGATTACTGTTCGGCAATGCTTAGAAACTGCATTAGTAAGTTTAAATGAAGATAATTATTTTTAAATTAATACATCTCAGGGCCACAAATGGAGAGCACTGCCCAATGTGACTGGGAGGGGGAATTTTTGCAGTGCCCAAGTAATGAGGGACAAAGGCCCCAGTGGGAAGCAATTAAGCTTCTAGTCCTAAATCTACAAGCTACTGGCAAAACTTCACCTTGTGCAGGCAGAGAGGGAGAAGAAGAGGGAGGGAAAGAAAGGGGGAGATGGCATTCTGCCCAGGGACCTCACTTTTAAAGCCATGCCAGCAATATTCAATGGGAACAATGATTACCTGACCACTACCACATTTATCAATTCCTCACCTATGTTATACCATCTTCTCAAAAGAAACATTGTGTGCCATGTCCAAAATACAACCAGAAAACCTTTGTACTCCAACAGGACATAAAATTGTGACAGGCCACATTTCCAAGGGCATGTTCAAGGTTGATTCACAGCACAGCTCTACAGGTGAAGCAGGATGGACTAAAGTGGGGAAGCAAGCCACACAGCTTCCCAAAACACAGCCCAGGTCCTTATTTTTTAACCTAGTACAACACAAGGAGAAGGCCCTTGGCTGTCCCTGCTCTCCCAAAGCCAGGAGGGGTGTGCAGGACAGCAGTGAGAGGCACATCCCTGTGCAGAGCAGTGGGAAGCTGGGCCAGACAGACCCACTGATGTCTCCAGTCCACCCCAGGGTGAGTGACAAAAGAGTCCTGGAAGCTCAGGCAAAGTCCTGTAATTCAGTGCTCAATGAAATCCAACAACACAGTCTGAACTGAACATGAAGAGGATTCTGCAAGAGTTTGTAAACTCTTCCAGCTCCAAACACTGAGGTCAGTCCAAAGAAGTTTATTGCCTCTACAGTGCAGAGAGCACGACATAATTTAAATGCTTTAAAGTTAGTATCAACTAATTTTTCATGATAACCCTGTCAAATCAGTGATGAGAGCTCTGTTAAGATTCTAGATAATCTGCTAAAACAAGAAAAATTCACAGGAAGGGATAAGAAATGTATAAAGCAATTTACCTCCTTCCCAACATACTCCAGATGATTTCTCTGAAAAGAACAAATGGAAACTTTAACCCTTAGCCTTGATTAATTTCATCTACATAATCTAGATGCACATGGCAATCAGTTACTGATGAGCAGGTTTGACTTCATCTGCTGAGTCAAGCCCATGGAGCTGCAATGCGCTGCCTGGCTTTGCACAAGGGTGAGCTTTTCCTCTGATGCGAGACCACTAAAATCTTGCAAAACGCTCAGATTTGCCTATTACTGCTGTTGAAATACTTTCACAGTTTTATGAAATGCTGTGTTTGCTTTTATCCTTTTCCCCCGCACACAAATGGGCTGGTGAATTACAGGAATTGCAGCACTCCCACCTCCAGCTCACAAAGGGGAGATGCTTCCCCTGCCAGGGAGGGAACCCACCAGCCATTAATAAAGCAACATCGCTGTCACTCCAAAGCAGATCCAATAACCCTTGACTGGGAATAAAAGGGCCCTTGAGGAGCTGCACCACGAATGAAGAGTGGAAGCAAGGCAAGAGAAAACATCCATACTTTTTCCAAAGGAAGGCAGCACCTCACAGCTACAAGAGCTTGTCTCCCTCGTGTGATGTTTACTCACTCAGTGACCACAGGGCAACTCATTTCAGTCTCCACAGCACTGATGTATCAAAGAGTCTTGGGAGAAGCTCAGCTGGAGACTGCAGGGCTCAGCATTTAAGTGCACATTTGAACTCACAGCGTTTGGGGAAGCCTCATTAGGTTGAGTACGTTGCACAATCGAGTGCTATGTGCCTTGATTTCCACAAAAAGAACAGAAATATATCCCCACAGCTCAATGGAGCCTGTGAGGTTTCACTCATTAAATGCTTAACCCGCTGAAAGTCTGATTTGAAGATGCTGGAATAGCACAAGACATTGTTACTGACATTATTGTTATTAAAGGAAGAATAAAAAAATATTGTTCCTAGCTAGGAAGGCCATATCAAACTACCAAGCAAGAGATAAATCAGCCAAGGTCTCCAAAAAAAAGACATTATTTCTCCTCTACTCCAACATCTTAATGTGCATGACTTTTTTTGTGCTAGAAATATATTTCTATAAATCCTCCTCTACAGAAAGCTTTGCTTTCAGAAGGGGAAAAGTAGCAGATAAAATACTACCCATCAAAATGAACTCAAGTCTCTAGTAACATAACTAAATGTGTAATGTTACAGATGTTTTATAGCCACGATGTCGGATCCATTTAGATCATTTTTACAAACCCGGCAAGAAATATCTCCCCAGCGCTGGAAACCACACCAACAGGTCTGGGACCAATTGTTTATTCCAACAGAGATGCCACCAGGGAACAACAGTATCTACCAACCAAAACCTGGAAGGCTCATTTCTCAGCCATGTCCCATCGGGACTGAGAGCCAGAGAGGGACGCTGGGCTGGAAGAGGAGCTGGATCAGACACAGCAGGTGAATTGTGACACACGGCCCTTCTCCTGCTCTCTAAAGCACACAGTTCCCTGCTTTCCACACCTGTGTGTCCTGCTGAGAGCAAGCTGTGCAGGCACACTGTGGAAGCACCATGTGAAGCACAGTCCAACATGCTGCCCACTCACCCACCAACACAGCAACAGGGCCAGGAGGGACATTGGCACTGCTGCCTCTTGCCCAACACAAGCCCATGGTCCACCTCCCACACACCTGGGTACACAAATGGAATCATTCACGTGTCATGTCAGTCGCTGTCACAGCTGCCACTGGCCCGTGCTGAAGACACACTTTGTCTGAAGTGGAGTTTTGCTCTCCAAGCCCATCAGCCAGTGACACCCAACATCAAAAGATTTATTACCCACAATGATAACTGCCTCACGCTGCTTTGTTTGTTAATTGTGACTAGCTTTGCCTTCAGAAGGGTAGGAGACTAATAAATCAGTTATCTCCAGGAAGAATTTATTTAAAGCTGTTAAGGTTGTAAAGCCGAGCACTTGGCAGGAGGCTCTGCGAGAACGGATATGTTTGTGCATCGTGTTCAGGAGCAGGACAGACACACTCAGCAGCCAGGCTCTAAGGAAACCAGCTCTGAGCAAGACCTTGATGGGTTCAGCTGAGCCTGCCCACCACAACAGGCCACCTCTCGTGCTCCTTTCCCATTTCCCACAGGAGCTGTGCCAGGGTGACCAGCACAGGCTTGGGCTCCCCACAGCAGCTCAGGGACTCACCAAAGCAGAGGGAACTAAGCCCATCCCAGCCTGAGGCACATGTGGGAGCCCAACCCCAGCCCTCAGCAGGCACAGACAGCTCTGTGCTCCCAACCAAGCTGCCAACACCAACAACTGATCCTCAGGATGCCCCACCACAGCTCCTGGTCAAGGTGAGCAGCTCAAAAGTGCTGTGCAGGTGCCAGACTGGCTCACAGGGCAGTAACAGCTACAACAGAGGGACTCACTCTTACCTGATCCGTAATACCAACAGGTCTCTAATAATGATGTTACTGAAAATAAACATTTGGCTGGATATACACTCCTTCCCTATCCTCCCCAGCACAAGAACTCTGCCAGTATCAAAGCCTATCACAGCTCAGTACACTCACAGACTTTCAAGTACCTAGATCATTACAACACTGCCAAAAATGTCACATAAAAAGGCCAAGTCGCTGAGATGACTGGATTTCCAGGTCTGGCAGGACATGAAAAGCTGGGACAACTTCCCATGAACAGCCACTTGTGTCGTGTGACTGAAGCCAAATGTGAGCCTGCTAACATCTGCCTCCTGCCCGAGACAGGGGCTGAGCTCCTGAGCCACACTCGGGGAGCAGCGCTGCAGGAGCAGCAGCACCTCTGCCAGCAGGGTCTGGCAGGAGCCAGAGGTGCTGCTGCCACTGCAGGGACAAACCCACCCCAGCCTGAACCCACAGCTGCACCCACACTGCACACCACCGCTGGCTAGATGGAGATTTTGCTCCTCCCAGGAGCTGCAATGTCTGTAGCTACACTGGAAATTTTAGTTTAAGGCTAGAAGCCCTATGCCTTTACTGGAACAGAGCAAGACTAAAATATTTGTACAAACCTATGAACCACAGGAGCATCTATAAACCACACACAGAGTGCTGTACATCAAAACAGCTCCTACAGGGTAACAACCAAACCTTTCATCCCACCTCTTCAGCCTCGTACCTTTAACATGATATAAAGCATGGAAGTGAGCTGTCCAGACTGAATTACACACAGGAAATGTTTTCCTTTTCCACGGAGACTGACATCACCAAAACAAGAAGCTCACCACAAGCTGTACCTGCAGCCACATGACGACAGCTGCAAGCCAAGACCAAACCCCATCACCCAAGAGCTGTATGACCACCAGACAACCTTCTTGCCTCTTTTTGATAGTGGTTTGCTACCCATTGTTATGAACCAGAGTCTGCCACTCTTTCCAGCTCCAAAGTTCTGCCCTGAAGGCAAACATGCTGCCAGCTGTGGCAAGGTTTTGATGGATCCTCTGCCGGAAGAAGGGGAGAGGGAAGAAGCTGAGGGGCTGCAGATTGGAAAATTTGAGGTTCTCCACAAAGCTGCAGTTCAGCAATCCTTCATCCACTGTTAAATCACAGACCACACGCTGAGAGTTAAAGACTTATACAGGACTCCAGGGACTAATCGAGGAATGATTTCAGCTTCTAACTGTGCTCTAACCAGGCACTTAGGATGCAAAGCACAAGTTTGTGATACTATTGTGCACTGCATCAAAATGACTTTTGGATACATTTTTGCAAATAACTAATAAGGAACAGAGAAAAAAACCACATCACCCTGGTATTTAACATAATTCTTCCCCTCTGTCCCCTATCCTTATATTCACATCCGTGACAAACAGCCTCTATCTTCAATTAGGCCTGCTTTATGCATGCATGAAGCCCCCAAAATATGAAAGAGCTTTTATGCAACACCAGATTATCTAATGTGCACATATTTTGCAAAAGAGCACTTTTTAAATACCTAGTCACAGAGAAGGGGGAAAAAACCCATTCCATTCAGGAAGAGAGAAAGGGAGAGGAGGGAAAAAAACCCCCCACATAAAAGCTGCAAAAAAAGAAAGTGAATGCATTTGTATATTAAGCAATCAAGTGCTGTCACACACTGAAAACACAAAGCACTGAAGTTTAAGTGGGCACACACCGAGGGCCTTACCATGGGACACACTTTTGAGCAGTACAGAAAGCACTCCCTTATCAACCCAGCACAGTATGAAGCAGGATCTCTGCCTATTTAAAAAAAAACTCAGAGAAATAACTTCTCTTGACAGCCTGACAGCTGACATTCTTAACTGAAAAAGCTATGTGCCAAGAATTATCAGGCCTGGCTTTTCTCTCCCTGATAGATGACAGAGCAAAAAACAACAACGGCCACACACATCTCATAAATCACAACTTTTATTGAATGCCTCGCCACATAATAGCAACAGTCAAACTGAATAAAGACGCTTTTCAGTGCGTGTCTGTAAAATACTGGGGGAGCACCGAGATCATTCCCAGCACCAAGAGCCTCTCCCAGGTCGAGCAGGTATTAATATCAGCGTCACGGTATTTCTTACAGAGCTACCTGCAGAGCTCGGAGGGATTTTCTCTTTCGTTGTTTCATTAAGAAGCACAAAAGAATGCAGAAAAGAAATTAAGTGCAGGGACAGAGGTAGAAGGAAAGGCCAAAAGCTCTGCAGAGCCAACAGCAGGGTCTGAACTGAGATCCAAGTGTGGCCTTTGGGATAAGCCACCTGCAGGGACACAGCCACTTGCTGCCATCACCTGTGCCCAGGGTTTTCCCTCTGGAGCACAAGGAATGTGCCTGCAGGCTTTCAGGAGCTGAGGACACAGGTGAACAGAGTATGGGCAGCAGGGTGGGAGGAAGCAAAGGTGGGAGCCCCCAGCAAGGGAAATTCCTGTGAACTCCCACTGTGACCACAGTGCCACCAGCACAGTCTGATCAGTCTGGATAGACAGCACTAACACACTCCTTTGTTCACTTTTCAGCAGTCACTGACTGCTTCCAGTAAGATAATAATAATAAAAATAACAGAAATAATAACAATGATATCATCTACTTTTATCTGAAATAGTGAAACATCAATAGTACCTTTCATCTAAATAGTTTAGGGGCACTTTACTTTTTGATTTCAAGACAGTCCTAAAAATGCATTTAAATCTCCCCTGTAATAGGAAAATTTCTAATACAATCTTTCCAGCACATAAACTGAAGAAAGCAGAAGACCATTTATATATTAAATCAATTACCAGAACTTCCCTTCCCTTCACCCAAGCTAATTAAAATTTCATGTGCTTCATACCAGTAACTGGTATATAGAGGACCACAGCTGGTGTTTTCAAAGTCAAATAAAACAAAAATACAAGGGGATCTTGGTCTGCAACCCTACTACTGCAAGACAAAAATAGACACTCTGCTCTTAGTGAAATCCAAGTCAGTGCAAATTTGACACCTAACTCCTTTGAAACTTTAAACTTGAGCATAATTTCAGAGTGCCTCAGCCCACTAGACCAGAGCCTAAAATTTTCACCAGAACAAGGAGTCTCCAAGGAGACCTGGCCAGGTCTGGGCAAGTCACCTGTGCTCCAGGGCTCTCAGTTTGGTTTCTTTCTCAAATCAGCACCAAAGCAAGTGCTAACACACAGGAGTCCAAAGTGTTTGCTAAGTGCAAGTCTGACAGAAGAGTCTGCTCATAGCTTTGCAGGAAACACAAGAATCAGCTCAGGCAGATCCCAGGTTCTGCTGCACCCCTGTAGCTGGTGTGTGCTCACCCCACAGAGACCCTACAGCCTTCCCAGAAAGTCAGGATGCTGAACAGGATCCGTGTGCTTCAAACTACAGGCCCTGACCTCAAATTTTACTAAGTGCAAAACCCTTCCTGCATCTGTTTCCAATATCGTCTTTTTGGGAAAACAGACTGAGCATATGTTGCTGAGGCTGTTGCCCACACGGTGGGTGGGTGCTACGATCAACTTCTGTGCACAGTGGCTCCCAAATGTGTCTGATTACCCACGGTGAGGCTCAGTTTGCTCATTCTGCTAAGTTCAGGATTACAGGAACAAAGCCACTACCAAAGTTAATGAAACAACATCCAAGCTAAGCCCGAGCCCAAGCTCCCAAGCGAGCTCATCCTCCCTCCGTCAGTCCCAAAGTCCCAAACAGTGACACTGTGCCCCACCACTGCCAGGGCAGCGCTGCCACCAGCACAGGGACCCCACTGCACCCCAGCCCTGCTGCTCCCCCTGCACAGCACCAGCAATCCACGCAGGAAAACCCACAAAGAGCTGTGCTCAGAAGGGCTGTTATTGCTTTCGGAAGGAGCGCAAGGAGGCAAAGGGAGGGGGTGGGGATTTTGTTTCCAATATCCATCTGCTCCTGCTGCTGTTCTGAATGTAAAATCACACTTCTGAATCTGTGACATCCTGCCTGGTTGCTGTGGCAATCGCTATGCCGTCACCAAAGGCCAGTCCCTTCGCTTTGGGAAGGAGCAGCAACAAAGATAATGTGCTCACTTAAGTGCTGCTCTCCAGCAACCAACCACCCAACAAGCCCAGATAAGGGGGGAAGAATTAAGAGGGAAAATGCCAACCAGAGCAGATCTGCCTCTAAACCAAATGTTGTCTAAGTTTCCCAGGAAGGCATTAGCATTTCTTTGATTTCCAGTGTTTTTCCTTTGTTCCATTAAAAACTACAAATCCACCATTAATGAAAATTCAGAAATGTCTGTGTTCACTGAGCGTGCAGCCATAAACACCAGCGTGGATTGTATTATTGTTAATCTGCTTCATGGGAAGAAGACATAGATTTGTCTGAAGTGCTGCATCATTCTTTCCATACAAGGGCCCCATTACCAGACTATACTTATTTGCAAGTCAAATGACAATCCCACTATTTGAATACATTTTCAAGCCCAAAAACCCAAGCCAGTAGCTCTGGGTCTCCACAGCTAACTCGTTCTGACAGCCATAGCATTGATGCCTGCCAGTGCTGATTGACTGGTGGGATATATTTAGGCACAGGAGGGGAGAAGGGGGGAAGGGAGCAGGCGAGTTCCTGAATCCAAGTATACTGTTAGTAACCAAAAATAACAAGCACTGATTCAGCTCCATCGCTCAGAACGGCCTCAGCTCTATCACGGAGAATCCAGCTAATGGAGAATTTACTACCACCAGGGCAATGCCAAAAAACACACATAAAAACCTCACAAGAGCAATTAGGGCATCTGTGCCCTGGGTTTACAACATATACAATGAAACGATCATTTCCCTCCTGCATCCATCTTCTAAAATTGCTTAAATAAAGGAGAAAATACTGAATTGGAAAGCCAACAATTTTCTTCCTTTTTCAGCAAAGGACAAACACGTATTGTGCACACAGGTGTGTGTATATCTCCATACTCCACACAGCTATTATGTGCTCTGATGCCCTTTAAACTCCCATCCTTGTTCAAAACACTACTCTTGGAGGGAAAGTGCCACTAGCTTAGGAAAAAAGACCCTCTCCAGCGTTAGAGGACAACATGCCAAGTGTATTTGAAGAGCTGGATTCAATCTTTCCTGCCCCTTCTCTGAAGTGCTATGCTAAACCCTGGAAAGTGAACTGTATTTACACATGGAAATCAAAAACACACAGAGACAAAATATCCCTGATCTATCTGCAGTTGAGAAAGTGGGAAAATAAAGGCTGTTTGTTTGTTTGTTTTGCTAAACTCTACAGGCATCCAGGACCTCACCTGGAGCTGTTCTCGGGCTGCTGCAGGACCTGGCAGAAACAATCTCACACCAAGTGCTGGGAGCTCTCACCAAACCCAGGCGAGGGGGAAACAGAAAAGCAGCTCAGAGCCCCTTCCAAGAGGGTGTGCAGTGTGACCCCAGCAATGACCTGTGAGCCACTGTCCTTCCAGGCCTGGTCCTCCAGGGTCACCAGCCTAGCGCTGCAGAGGACTTGTCAGACAATGGAGCTCTGAAGGGTTGGCATTTGCTGACAATGATGCCCAAAAGTCAAGAGACAGCTCCAAGGGGCAGCCAGGCACAGGGAAAAGCTTGGAAAAGCTGTGAGAGATTATTTGACTACCTGTCCCAGCACCTACAGGAGGTCTAAATACCTGAGACTGCAGGGAAGCACCTTAGCAGCAACACACATCTTCCCTGGAATGAAAGTCAGACAAGGAAAACAGAAGCCAAACACCTTCTCCATTTAACACAAAGTGTGCATTTCTCGAGCCAAAAAACCCAGCCCAGCTTGTTATGTTTTCAGAACAGTGATGCAGCCTTAAAATTTTAAGGTTTTGTTTAAGAAAAGAGAACCTTTAAGTGTAAGCGGAATCAGGCACCAGAACCTTAATTTATCAATTAGACGCCATCTGTGGATTGTGTTCCTTGGAATAATTGTTAGATTTGACAATGCACTGCTGCTTTACAAAGTTTCTGCCAGCCTTGCTACCATTTAATTAAATTTCTGCACTTAACTTTGATTGCACTGAAAGCACTGCTGGTTTCTGCCGATCGAGTCCCTTAGCCACCTGCTGTGTTAGAACTAACCATGTTTCCACAGTTGTATCAAAAATTATGGGTTTTATTTTTAGTCTTTGTCTTTTCTCAGTCTTCACCAGAAGGAAAAATAATAGTAATAAAAGCCCCAACGATTCTGGCATGCTGAAGCCATAATACCCAACGTGGAAAGCAGCAGCAACTTTCATGTCTCCCAACAAAAGCCAGACGCTTCCCTTTTTGTCTTCCAGCAGGAACAAGTGTCAGGGCATGACGGCTTAATGCGCCGCGATTTCTTAAACAAAATGAGCTTCCTGTACCTCCTCATTATATTTGTATACATCTCTTGTATTTATATGGAGGGATAAAGGCAAACACACCAGTCATTTACATACATAAATATTGCACACACAAGTAACGAGCAAGCTGTCATTCTCGCTTTAGCCCACAGCACAGTTGGGGAAATAGAACTTCAATAATGTCAAATTAGCAGAATGAAGAGCCCTAAAAGCCTACAAATATCATCAAGCATGGAGCTTGCTGCTGTGAGTAACCCCAGTGTGAAGAGGAGCCAGGCTGCCAGATCCCCCAAGTACCTCAGGCAGTACCTCCTCCCCATGCAGGGCCAGAGCTCCTGGAGATGCTGGCATGACCAGCACAGCCACGCTCCTTCCCAGGGCTGTGAACACACAGCTCACTGCTCACATGGCTCTGCTCTGGGGCTTCAGTCCCCCAGGCAGCCCTGGAGGACACTGCAGTCAGGCACTCCTTAGGGCCACTGCCTTTTCCAGGGGTAAAATGCCATTTACATGTATTAGACTGGTGAAGGTTCACAAAAAAAACTAGAATTGTAGGAAATCAGTGGTATGTACGCCCACTTTCTCAGCTATAATGATTGCTCTGTCAGACTCTCTCTTCTCCTAATTTCTGATTTGTTGTATGGGACAGATAAAAGTGGCAAGGATTGAGGCAGGTGGAAATGGGTTCTCCTCCCACCCTTCCAACTGTGAAATATTGAGAAGTGGTTCCTCAACCCTGATGGAGGAGTTCGTGCTAAATCAATGCATGTGAGATATTTTTAAATCCTTCACTCTAAGCGGTGTGGAAGTACAAAAATGTATTTTACCCACTAGAGCTAAAAGAAAATAAATCAGATTTAATGGCAAAAGAAATTCAAAGGCAGTGAGAACAGGATGGTGTTTATGTAGGGACTACAATTTTGGGCATTCTGATGGCACTCCAAGAGAGGTCAGATAAATGAACCAGAGCCTGCTTCTGAGCTCTGCTTAGGCCAAGGAGAGCCAGTCATTTAGATATTAAAATTATTTTCATAATCCTTCATAGAAGGTTTATGAAATATTTATTAGCAACCTGTGGGGCTGACTAGCACTGCTCCAAGAAAAATACAGATTTAGGCCATTTCCTAAAGTAGGCATTCTACAGCCGGTGAGGCTGGAGTAACTCTTCCATGGCAATATAAGGCATGAATAGGTTTTATGATGCATTTTATAGGAAATTACAATGGCATAATTAAGTCTCAGTTGCTACCTCTGATGAGGAACACTCAGCTGATTCAGTGCCAGGGATGTGGCTGTGCTGCCCCTCCATCCCTGGGCTCGGAGGATGCCTGGGGCTGCTTCAGGCTTGAAAAAGACTTCAGAGAGGTTCTACTTCACACAAAGCTGTATTTTGTCTTCTACAAGGCTGTGCCCAGCCTGGATCTCTCCCACCTGTATGTTTACACAAACCTGTTCTCCTGTTCTCTCAAGAGGAGAGCATATCACAAGAAATATCACAAGTTTGATTCCAGTTGGGCAAATTCCTCCTGCTGTGCTCACACTGTGCCCCTGGGCAGCTGGTTCCTTCTGTCTGACTGCCAGATCTTGCAGAGGTATTAGGGGTCAATTACATTACAAGGAGGTATAGGAAAAGAAAAGACACTTTTCTTGGTCTGCAGTTCTGCCCTAAATTAACTTTTAATACGGAACAGAATGTCACATTTGCTTCTCCCCATAATCTAAAAATTTCTCCTTATGCAGCAGCAATAAGGAGGGCTTTTAAAAATTAAAAAGACCTGAAAACCACACAGGGGTATATTTCATGGCTATAAAAAAGCATTTAAAACGTAGCGTTAAAAAGGTGTTTCAAGTGTCTTCATCAAAGGAGATTGAAAATGGAAGGAAAATAGGATTTTTTAAATGCCCACATTCTTTAAAATCAGCTTCATGAATCAGAGCACACAGAAACCTTTTTGCTGCTCTCAGGATCCTGAATGTGAATCCAGCCAGCACTCCAGCCAGTTTGTTTGTTGAGAGTAACAGGGCAATTATCAGTGACACACACAGCCTTTTTGCTATACTTTATGTGTATTTTGTGTATATTTCTGCTACATTCAGCCAGCACCTGCTGGCTGTCCCTGACACCCACCAGCTCTACAAGGGAAACCCCAAATGAAAAGCTAATCAGGGAACACTTTTTCAGGGGAGGCTTCAGAATCATTCACATCTAATGCAACCACAGAACACAGAGCTCACACCTGGCTGGCTCATGGAGCAGCTCCCAATCTCACAAAATTCCCAGAGCCTTCCAAAACTGCTGCTAAAAAGCTTTATGCTTGGACACTGCCCTGGTGGGTTCCCCTGCTCACAGGGGATTTTTATGCACACTTGCCCACGACAAGATTCAGTTACACCAATGCAGCTCTACTGCACAAATGACCCAAAACCCTTCGAGTTAAACAGGACTCCACTGTCTGCTAACAAGTAGCTGGGAAAGAGCAAACTGGAATTTATTCATCTCCCCTCCCAATATCTTTCTCCCTCCCATCTTGATTTCGTTAAAAACCACACAAGATTAACGAGCATGATCTGATAGCTGGGAACTTGCACCTTTTTCACCAAACCAAACCTGTGGAATCTGACCCTGTGCAGCAGAGTGCTGCACATGCACTGCTTGCTAAAGGCTGAAGCATCAATGACACGTCATGCTGCTACCCAGCAGTGCCCTGTAGTGCTTCTTCCCTTCCTTTATTATTGCCTGTTAGTGAACCACAAAGTTTGTTTTCCTAGGTTTTTGCAACAGCTCTTAAGTCACACCCTTCAGCTCCCTGAATTTCAATCACATCCTCCAAGCATCTCAGACCTTTACCACCAAACCTCAAATCAAGACTCCAGCAGCAGATCAAGCAGAACAAGCTCTGATTTACCTCTCACCTTAAACCAACAGGATATTACAACAAAAATATCCTGGTGTGGTTGCCAGAAGGAAGCAAAGCATCCATGTTACAATTAGCATATGCAAATCAGCATATGCTAGCGCCCAGCCCTTCCCTCCCTCAAACTGAGCAAAGTACAACTGAGCAGTGCTGAAATGCAAATTACCCAGAAGAGAGTTTGGGGACGTGGAAGAAACATAAGGACTTGGCGTCTGGATGCATTCCAACGCGAGTAGCTGCAAACTAAAACAACACTCAAGAACGCATATGAGGAAGCTTTTATTAAAAAAAGAATCCGCTCTCTTTAGTTAATAGCGGGAATGATGCAATTACAAGAAGGAGCCAGGATACCCTGAGGCCCCAAATTCTATTCTAACTACAGAGAAGGGAGAAGAGAGGAAGCAGAATTGTTCTCTCATTCCTGAAGCACCAGGTGGACCAAGGCCAGGAGTGACACTGGCACAGGCTGAAGGTGTGCTGCACACAGAGAGCTCAGCTGGGCTCTTTGCGCAGAGTCACCACCACACTGCCCTGCCCAGCACCCAGAGATCACACTAATGGCACTCCAAATGTCCCTCCACATGTCCCCACCACCAGTTCACTCATTAAAGCCACTACGCTATGGCTTCAGCACGTTCCACAGCCCAGATTTCACCACCAGCAATCAGCTTCCAAAATGCCATGGGAAGGTGGATTCAGAATAGGAGAGACTGATGAACTCTCTGCTGCTTTTGAAAGAAATCAGGTAAGACTCACAGTGGAAGGGCTGTCCAAGGAAATGGTGAATCCAGGATACTTGACGCATTAAATATAGTAATCATAATTTCTGACCTACACTGAAATGAATTTGCAAATTACTAGTAACACATGATATGGAAAGAGAGGACCTCAATGACTGCTAATCCTCACTAAATAATTACATTTACATATAAATGTAAACATACATACAAACCTACATCAGTAAAAAGCTGTTAACAATACAACTGTAAAGCTCTGTAATTTGTTTTAAGAAATTAAGTCCAATTCCATGTAAAAGGAAAGACTGAATGCTGTAGGATATGTAATACAAACAGTGCAGGGAGTATCACTCACTCAAGATTAACATATACTTTTTTCCCCCCTTTATAAATCATTTGTGTATTGAGACATGCAGCTAAATCAGCTAAAGCACAGATCTAATTAAAGAACCTGGAAACTGATTACTGCACTATGTAACACATCAAGGGGTTTTTCTTTTTTTTTTTTAAGAAAGATCTGGTCTGCAATCTTATCAGTCCCACACACGCCAGAATTAGTCTCTGCCTTTGTGTCAGATGGAGACTATCTAAAAATCGTCAAGCAGAACTCATGGTTGAGATGAACAGAATGCATCTGTCTTAATCTGCCAGATTATATTCTGTGCTTTCCACTATCAGCAGACAGACTGCAGGTGCAGAGCTCCTCAAAACGAGACACTAGGAACTAAAATACAAACACAAGTGGTTCAACTGAAAGAAGTTTCTGCCATTTGCCCAGGGCAGGTGTGAGAACGTGCAGCCTCTGTGCTGGCAGGAGCAGAGGGGACTGAAGCAGAGGTGAGCTGTGCCCACCTGCACTCTGTCCCTCCGATGCCCAAGGCTGCAGCTCCTGTCCCTGTGCTGCCACCCCCACGTCCCAGGTCCAGCCTCTGACACCAGGGCAAGCTCTAAATAAAGCTCCATTCACACTCGCCTCACCTTTAAAGACTTTGTTTTTTGACCTAAACTGCCCAGCTTCAGGACCCCTGATCCCCCCAGCACACAGAAGGGGAGGGATTTCATCAGGGCTGAGGATGCACAGCCCTGGGTGGTGCCAGGGCCAGCAGAGCAGTCACTGGTGGGGCACAGTGACAGGAGGTTTCCACTCTGGCTGACACCAACAACAGCTCCTTGAATGGCTCTCCAGGACAGTGACCCAGCAGCCCCCAGCCCTGCACATCCTCTACTGCAGAGCTCCTCCATCAGGCACCTTCCCAGCTCCCAGAGTGCTCAAACTGGGCCATGGCACCACGCTGGGGTGGGGGCAGAGCCCACGTCCTGCTGTCACCTGCTGTCACCCGCTTGGCAGGGTGAATCACCAAGCGCTGGTAACTTCTCAGCACCTTCACACAGCTCCCAGCCTGCACCAAGACAGGCTTTTTCCCTCTCATTCCCGGGAGCCAAAGAGCACCTCAGCCTCTCCCACAAGAGGAATGGTGGGATTTGCTGCCAAGGAGTCTCAGCTCCCCCAGAAGCCCAGCAGGCTCTGTCATTTAAGCCAGCAGTGTCAGCTCATCCCACGGAGACATGGCTCACCCAGGTACCAACCACCCCTTCTGTCTCTCAGCAGAGACACATTCCCAAAAGGAAAGCCCAGGACTGCTGGGGATACTCAAGGCATCACCAAGGACTCAAACTAAAGGCTCTGGGATGCTT
Source organism: Entomyzon cyanotis (assembly GCA_024500445.1). Taxonomy (NCBI): domain Eukaryota; kingdom Metazoa; phylum Chordata; class Aves; order Passeriformes; family Meliphagidae; genus Entomyzon; species Entomyzon cyanotis. The sequence goes on from JAKEPQ010000673.1 coordinate 4,956,872, forward strand.
TTACTTTATGAGTATTAACTACTGAATAATAAATCAATTTGCCATAGCACCAACTTGCTCTGAAGGACTGGAAATAAACATTAAAGAAACGCTTCTCTCACAGCTACACAGCCTGTTCCCACCTTCCCCTGCAGCCAAGCAGTGGTGACAGATGAGCTCCAGCAGCAGAGATCAATGGGATGCACAGCCCTGCCAGATAAAACCCCTCCTTCATCCTACCATTGCTCTCACCTACAGCACTGGGGCAAAGAACCTGTTTGTTCCTGATCAAGGGGAAAAATAAATGGGTTTAGGGCCCCTCATTCCTCAGATGCTTCTGATTCATCTGCTCTGACTGGCTTCACGCTAAAGCTGATGATGATGGTGGCCATTAGGTCAGACACACTGTAACACCATCTACTACTATTTTAAAACATGTTGATGCTGCTCTGAAATAACATTTTACTCTTACACCCTAATCATTGTTATGGCTTCTGACAGGTTTTAAATACAATAGCATTAACTGCAATTAATTCATTTGGAATTAATGTGGATATTGCAGGCACTTCAGCAGGATCTCTGCTGCAATTCACCACTCATTATTGCACCATTATTTTTTAAGTGTTATCCATAAAGCAGGCTGCCAGGGCATTTGCATTTAGGTGACAGAAGTAGGAATAGAGAGGAGCAATAAATTAGCACAAAAATTAAGCAGAAGGAGCAGGAGAATTACTACGGCCCATTGTCTGAAGTTTTAATATTCTTAGTGACTTTATGATTCCCAGTCTGGCAGATCCAGGGGAGCAGGCAGTGGCCTGTGCACCCCATCCCTCCCCACCCAGACCAAAGTAACGGCTTTGTAGAATCAAAATTCCACTTTTTACATGCTCACAATCCTGCCCCAGTGCCCTGCACCCCCCAGCTGGCTGCAAGATCAGTCCTCAGCAGACAGAAAATAAACAGGTTTTTTCCAACACAGCCATTAAAAACAGCCAGTATATCCGGAAGGTAGGGCAGAAATAAAGCATTATTAGACCATTAAAGGGGGTGCCCAGCAGCACTCCTCCCTGGGCAGGAAAAGCCTCTTTGGTGCAGTTAACAGCTGGTTTTAGAGCATTAATGACCTCAGGTGAAAACAAACTGGTCATTAAAACCACGCTTTAAGGGGATTAGCTATCACCAGAACATACAAGTTACTTAAACTGAAGTAGTTCCATATGGTTAATTTATAATTTCCAAGGTATTAATCAGTGAAATTCTGATGGTTCCTAGATAAAGTGTGCAAGGGGGAGATTCACCCAGCTTCCTCAGAGCAATCCGAACTGGAAGCAGTGCTGGCAGAACAGCTTCATTTCTCAATTTGCTGGCTAAACTGAAAACAAAACAGAACCAAAAAACCAGAAGGATGAATTTGCCTATGATTAAACAAACATGTTTTCAGTTTGTTGGCAAAACTTTAAAGGAAGACGAAAAAAAAAATTTCATTTTGAGTCAATCCACAACATCTTGTTTCAACTCTGAGCGGAAATACACTGCAGGTTTTTCAGTTTATTTAACCCCTTTTAAGCATTTGCCTTTCAGGGCCACTTTTAAACACGAAGAATGTGGGAAGAGAAAAAATGGAAGTTTGTTGTAGAAGAGATCAACACAAAGACAGGAGGGAGCAGAGGCTCAGCAGCATCCAACATCTTTGTGCCTGGGTTAGGAAAACCCTCCTGATGGCTCACTCCCAGCCCTGGGTCTCACTGGGACACAGTGGCCATCAGGCCCAACCCCCTGGGTGCTAAGAATTTTAACACTGTTTAGTGTCACTTACTGATAACTAAAGATAAGATATCTGAGACATTCAGATACCTAGGTATCTAAAGGTAAAGCCCTATGACACTAAAGGGCAAGGGAGCTGCAGTACAATAAACAGACCTTAAAGCAGGACCAAAAGTCGACACTGATTCACACACCCTGGTGAGCAGCCAAACCAAACCACTGAGGAAGGGCAGGCAGTGCCACCCACCATGGGAAGGGAGCAAAGACACACCTGGAAAGTGAAGGAAAGCAAGCTGATGCTCATTGCATGTCTGAATCCATTTAAATTACAAATACACTGCTAAACACATACTCCCCAGAACCCAAAGTCGTTTTTAAAACCGTTCTTTTTATCACTGAAACCTTGGGGGAAATTTTGGAAGTTCATTTCATCCTCGTAATACAATGACTCCTCCACAGTGCAATACTTTATTAAGATGATTGTATAGGGCTCTGCAGAGAACCAACAACAGGCTTGAGACTTCAGTTTGTTCCACAGAACAACAGCATTAGCAAATAAAACACTCTGAAGTTCTCTTTGGCTGAATCCTTACTGTTAAATGTGTCTCTCAGTCTAAGAAATGCAACTTTCTCTGAATTCCCTGGCACCTCCAACCCACCCCAAATCCACTGCCCACGCAAGGGATACCAATAAAAAGGCTTGTCCAAAGCAAGGCTCCCTCTTGCAACTCAAGAGATACAAAAAATGCTTCTGAATTTTCAAGTTTTCCCACTAAAGCAATTCCATTTCAGTATCCAAAGGAAGGATCTATGGAGGCAATCATCATCCCCCTGATGTCCTCACCACCAGAGCTGGGCTGCAGATGAGCACAAACACTCACCAAAGAAAGTCTCCTGCATGATTCCAGACCTGTCTTATTCCAGTTTGCTCAAGAACAACATTTGTTTTAATCTTTTTGTCCAAACAAAAATGAAACAAAAAGCCAACCAAACAAGCAACAACAACAAAACCTTTCCAAGAATGCAGAAGGGCAGAAATCCAAACCCAGTTCAGCTCAAATCTCTACTTTACTAAGAGTTGAACTATGCAGTTATTTGGGAAAAGAAGACTAAGCTTTTTCCAAGGTCATTTCAAGGTTTTCATACCAGTGAGGGAAGAATTATTTACATGTGACAATACATCCTGTGTGTTCAGTGGGGAAGGCAAATATGGGTTTAATAAATAAAATTTTAAAAAAGCAAACCAGAAGACAAAACCCTGTCTCGAGGTGCCCATTTCTGCAGCAAAATGGAAGTACAGGATGTCCCTGTCCCAAGAAGGTGTTGTGCCAACATCCCTTAGAGCTACATCAAATATAATTTTCAAACCAATTAGCTCAAAAAGCATCAACACCAAAGCAATGCCTTCCACATTCTAATTACTAGGCCATCCTATTCAATTCTTAATGAGAGGAGAGACAAAGGCAGTATATGTATTAGGGTCTACTTCAAGAATTCTTTTTCTTTTAGCAAACAGATCCTCTTTTGTTCTGGTTAAACACCAATTACTCCGTTCTCTCTAACATGCAAATCAGCTGAAAATAGGGCATGATGTATCTCGATCCTGCACCACTACAAGTTTGAATGAAGGGGGAAAATAAAGCAACCCTCTAGGGGCTTTCAATTCCAAGTACTTTGTACTCTGATAAAGCTCTTTTCAAAGAGCTTTTTGTATTATCTACGGCAGTTCCTATAAGCAGTGATTTTGCCATTATGCCAAAAGAAATAGCACATTTAAGGTGTACAATATCAGCAAGGAAAGGAAAAGTAGCCAACAAAGCTGTTTACATGTAGCTTTGAGTTGTTACGTCCCCACTGCAAACAGCAAAACTCGGGAGCATTATGAGCATCATCACAGCGAGGGAAGAGTTCCTGCAGGCAGGGAAGGAGCTGTGAGGAGCTGCAGGGTTTGTGTGGCTTTGGAGCACTCAGCACCCTGGGAAGAGCTCAGCCCTCACTCTGCCTCTGTCAACCACCCTGATTGCATCTGACCCTAAGAGGTTTAAGAGAAGCCTCTGCTATTTTCAGGGAGACCTTACAGCAGCCTTCTGGTACCTACACGGGGCTTACAACAAATTCTACACAAAAGGATGTATTTTTAAAACTGGGAATTTGTAGATCTCTGTAAGATGACCTGAGCCCTAAGTGTGCAGTTGTGTTTAGGAGTGCAAACTGTGCCACACAGCATCACTGACATGACCAAGGAGTGAGGATCCAAAAGGGAATCCATCCATGTAGCACATGTATTACAGGGCAGTGCTGGTACTGAATCTGGTACCAGATTCCCAGCAGGAGAAAGGACTGTAGAAACTTCAGACCTGAAACAAGCTAGATTAAAAGCCAACTAGCAGTGCCTGGAGGGTGACTGTCCTTGCTTGAAATGCCAGAAACATCCTCAGGATCGGCGGCAGAAGGCCAAGCACCGGAGGAGGAAGCAGCGGCTGTAACTGATCGTCCCACACCACGTCCTCTGCAACTCGGTTACACTGAGCACAACCACAGAACTCAACTTGAAAACCCATTGAAAGGGGAAGGAACATGTCATTAAAAGTTTACTGAAGAGCAAACACACACAAAGCCAACTCATTCAGACCCACCAGAGCTGAATGCTTCCATCCGGCTGCTCCGTGGCAAGAGGGGAACCTCAGCCACAGCCTCCCTCGAGTCCCTGGTGCACCTCAGAATGATCACAAAATAATTCTGCACACACACAGGAACACACCTGCTGTAAAGTCTGCAGATACCAGGATCTGAGCGAAATGAGTCTGCATTAAAAATTATGTATTGACAGCCCTGCAGTCAACAAGGATACAGAATTTGTTGGCTATGATCACAGTATCTAGTCAACGTTTGCACTACAGAAATAATTTTGTAATTGAATGTTCTATATCAAAGTGTAATTGAATTTATATAATGCATTAAATATACTTAACGTAAATCACAGACATGCTAATACTTACATCATATACACACAACCACCTCTGGTGTTGTTTTAATACACAGACAGATAAAATACATAAAAATAGCTCATTTCAAGGAGATGGACCCCAGAGTATTTCACATTTCTAAATTCAGCCAAAAACCACAGTGCGTTAGTCTCTTCTGCCAAACATTATATACAATCTTCCAAAAAAGTTTTCATCTGGTTTGTTGGCCTTTAATATATTTTTGATTTATGACATTTTGAAACATTTTCCCTTCTGTAGCTCAAGAGAAAAAAAGCATTCTTCTGATTCCAGATTCAGGATTTCTTTAAAGAGAAACCAAAAGTAATAAATCTGAAGTGTCATGCTGCTACTGTATCACACGAGCAAGAAGTATTACAGCATGTGTTGACTGTAGCCTCCAAGCAAAAACTGTATTAAGTAACAGTATTTTCTTACATTACACATTCTTTTTCTTGCCTGAAGCGTGTATTTCACACAGATGTTCTTCATACACCGAAATTATACATGTGCAGCAAGTTGCTATAGCTCGGGGTCTCTCCCCTCTCCTTCTGTCCACACAACAAAGTGGTAAAGACATGGTAACCTCGATTTGGGAAGCACTAACAGCTCCTGGCTGTGTTGCTGAGTCCACCAAACCAACCTCCCCAGTGAGCTCCTCTCTGCTCAGTTTCTTGCTACAAGCTCAAGAGCCCAAGGCAAAGCATGCAGGAGCAGCAGGGTACAAGCAGCACCTTTTCAATGGGACAGGATCAGGGAATCCCAGAATGGATCAGGCTGGAACGACCACAGTGGGTCACCTGGTGCCACCTCCCTGCTCAGCCAGGGCCATCCCAGAGCACAGGACTGCAGCCAGACAGTTCTGGAATATCTCCAGTGAGGGAGACTCCACACCCTCTCAGCTGTGTCAAACATCAGCTGCACTAAGTATAACACTCCTCTCTGGGGTCACTATTAAGGGGAAGGAGGGTAGCCTGAGAGAAGCCTGAAAATGGAAGGAAAAATGTGCAATAATCCATGCAATGTAATGAAAATGGCAGTTAGTCTAGCGAGTCCATAGACACCAGGCTTATTTCAGTTTACCACTGAGCACTAAGGATAACTGCAGGGCACTGTAAATGCTCATTCCTTTGCGTTAATTGCTGTTAGAGTCATGGTTTAGTATATTATACCAGTCTCAGCTTGCTCTAATTCCTTATCCTATTTGCTTTGGCCAGGATGCTTAAAAAGAGAGGTGGAAAAAAAATTGAGAAAATGCATTTAATGATTATTCAAGGGAGTATGTAAAAAAGCATTACCAAATGCTCTGCAAGGCACAAGGACAGTCCTAAAGGCATCCTAGTGCCACTGTGCAAGGCACAGCCACAGCCCAGCGCTCGCACGCAGCCAGGGAGGGAGGAGGGAGGGAGATCCATATCCCAGAGCCCAGGGCTAAGGACATCAGGCCAGGATGTGCAAAGCAGCCTCGTGGAGACACAGGCAGGCACATGTCCCACAGCAGTGCCAGGGGAGCAGAGCACAGAGCCCCCGGACACACTCCTGCATCCCCAGCTTCACTGCCCTTGGAAACACGCAGCGGCTTGTAGGTGCATCCCTGCAAACATGGGGAAGCAGCACGGGAGGCAGCCCAGGGTTTGCCATCCAGGAACAAGGAAAGCTGCAGCTGCCCAGCAGCAGGGCACAGCACAAGCCTGGCCATCCCTGTGCCTCCCTGTGCTGCAGAGAGAGCATTCCCCTGCTCAGAAAGGCTCAGCGGAGCTACCAAACTCCCTGACGCAGATCCAGAACACACAAAGAAACAATGGCAATTAGGCCCCAAAATGAGCACTTGGATTTAAAAACAACAAACAAACAGAAAAGCCCACACAACAACAAACCACACACTCGCACAAAACCATCCAGAAAATCAGATACAGACATAGCAGATCCTATCAGCCCTGGCTTCCTGCGAGATTGACACTGATCAAGTCTCGCCATGTTCAGAGAGAGGAAATACATGACCTCCAAAAGAGAAAAGGCAGGCACAAAAACACCAGGGAAACTGCTTTGAAAGAAACAAAGAAGAAGAAAGCAGAGGTGAGGGCCAGCTATATTCCACCCACAAGCCATGAACACCAACCCAATACATCAGAGCTGCCATGGCTGTGACAAATCCCTGTGCCACACGCTAGCAAGATTCTCATTACCAAAGAACTCAAAAGCAAAGCTTTGCCACCTTCTCCTCTTCCTGGGAGGTTGGCCCCTGGCACTCGCAGACCTGCCTCCCCAGAGGGTTTGGTGCAGGGCTTTATTTGCATGGGTTTTCAGCAGAACAGGAACCCTGTGACCACAGGTCAGGGCACACGTGGCATGGTGCCAGCGGGCAGCAGTGCAGCTCAGCACCTGCCTGCACTCAGCTCAGGGCAGAAAAAGAACTGAGGCTTTCAACACACTTCATACCTAGATTAATGTACATAATTATACAGATTACTTAATAACTGCATTATAAATATATTTACCTACACACAAATCATTAAGAATCAGAAAAGAGCTAAATAAAGGCAAGTAAAAGCTTTTACAAAGCCATAAGTTAAGTCACAACTCCAGAGACAAGTTTGCTACCTCGAGACTAGAATTACAATGCACATTCATTTTGTATCCTTTTATATGAATGATATCTCTAACCACTTTATGATGTTAAATAACACACAGCTGCAGGATTTAATGAGCTGCAGCAACAGGGAAAAGCTGTATAAGGAAGTAAAAAGAAAAGATAGGGAAGCATCTGATTTTCCAGTGAAAGTTAGTGAAATGAAACAGCAATGAAGTAAGCATTACACAGGGAAATTGTTCAAGATGGCAGGGTCTTCTGAGGTAAAAGCTCTGGGAAAACAGAGCCACAAAGGAAGCAGATTCACTCACTGGTAGTTAAAACCAAGAGGGTTTCTGGACTTCCAGTAAAGGATGACATCTTAGTTAAAGGACTGATAAGAGCTGCAGAACCCAGCTTCATCACAGATCTCCTGGGGGACCTTGGGCAAATTTCATCACCTTTCCCTGGATTTCACCTTCTCTCTTCCAAAGAAAGACAGCCTTGTTGACCCCTTTCCCTAAAATATTTCCTGCCCACTCTATTTACCTTCAAACTCTTTTCCCCTTTACAAGCTGACCTATGAACAGTGCCTATGCCAGGCAGCTGACCATACCAGGTAAAAAAGGGAATGAAAAGTCAACAAAATGGGTTAAAAACGATCCTCAGCTTTTATCTTAGGAAGTTTCTTTGACAAACAGACTGTCAACAGAATATTCTACATATAAATCAACAAGTTGTATCAGTGTTTGGCAGTACCACTGGACCAAATCCTCATCAATGGTCTCACTTCCAGTACCTCACTCCTGCACAGCTTAGGCCCTTGCAAGGAGCTGGAAACTCCAGCATCCACCCTCTAAAGTCATTATTCAACAACAAACGAGTACTATATTTAGAACTTTTTCCATGAAGTAGCAGTATCCAAGGGCCATTGAGCCGAGAGCACTCAAAGGTTAAACAAGCTGACCACACTCTGCTCCCACCCCAGCTCCTTGTGCAGGTTACACTCCAATTCTCTCACACAACCATCTTTGATCCGAGCAGTGAGATACTGAACCAAAATTATCCTCTCTGTTGCCTGTACCCAGGCAGTGACCCTACAATTACAGGAGCACATATACACAATTACTTTGACTTAATTTAAAAGGCTTTTGCTACAGAGATTAATTTAACGCATTAAACAATCTAGGAAAAAACCCCATAAACCCCCTACTTTGTTTCTTCTCAGCTTCAGTCAGTATTTCAGCTTCTCAAGCTGCTCTGAACAACACACATTCTTCATTCTTTGATTTTGTTCATATTTTAGGAAACTACTGTTAGATCACATAGAGATTTAGATTTCATTCTCTGCAAGCAAGAGCAGCGTAGCTACAGAAACAAGCAGAGAGCAACTTGTAGCTCCACTGGAGTTATATGTAGCCCTCAGGAAATTAAAACTACTGCTAGCACCAGGCATCAGCAGGGCTCGAAAACTGGGAGCTGCAGCTCCTTAACACAAAACCCCACCATGGAGCTAAAGGAGCAGCGTGGCTGTGGGAGGACAGTGCTGTCCTGACCAACCGAACACACTTCACCATGTGCTGCAAGGACAAATGCCCTGTGCATCATTCCTCTGCCTCCACAGGGATCAGGCCTTGCTGCTCCTCCTCCAGAGATGACACAGGGCTTGAACTGTGTGTGTAAAGCTCTTTTCCATCCTGCAATAACCAGCGTAAAGACATCTCAAAGCTCAAGATAAATGCACACAAGTGCCACAGCAGCTGTGGCCTGCTCAACAGAAGTGACAGATAAACCAGTCTGATCACATTAATAGAAAAATATCCACCTTGCAAAGCAGCCTGAGCTAGAAAAGCAGCCTGGACCAACCACTAACGTCAGTGTCTTGCACTGCTGTGCTTCCTCCCAAGCTCTTATGAAACATGACCAGCGGGGCTGGAAGACTCTGCGTCCAAGGACAAAGAATCAGCAGGCATGTAAGCACCAATATTTATGTAATGTATGTCATGTTCACAGCCACAATGAAATCATTGTCTTCCAAGGGGGTTGGTATGTTTGGAGCATTTGTTTGTTATTTCTGAAGATGCAGGAGGCAAAGCAGTTAAAAATAAAGAGGTCACTGCATGCAAAATTAATCTTTAACTGCCTACACCGCTTTAAATGACTTGTAAGGATTATGGTGCACTCCCCAAGCTGTGAGTACCTTTGTTAAACAAACAACTCCTCGAGAGGAGGCGGAGGGCAGACCAGCAACATAACTCAGCTGGCAAGTTTTATCCCTTTTCTTTACTCCTTCACTGGTTTCCTCTGGTGGGAGCTGTGCCCCCACACTGCAAAGAGCACAAGGACAGGTGGGCTCCAGGAGACCCTCGCAACACTGGCATGATAAGACAAGACAAAGCCTTACCAGTCTCACAGCCTTGCCTAAGCCCATCCTCAAAACAGAAGGAAAAGCCTTTAATTAATCTTACTGGTGTGAGGAGGCAACAGAGGATTCCTTCTAAAACACAACCTGTGGCACCTAGAGCTGTTAAACACTTAAGACCATGTTATGTGCAAGCTGACTTTAATGCTACACCCAATCCAGCCCCAAAGAAGGCACACAGCAGACATGTGGCTCCTTCCCCTTGCAGCAACAGATGCTTGTTTAGTACTTGGTTACTGGCAAAAAAGGAACTTCAGACTTAGTTACCAAGATACATCCTTAAACTCAAAAAAGAACTAAAAAACCCAAAAGAGGAGTCATCCAGCTCACATTTGTGGCCTGCAGTATAAATCCACAGCAGACAGCCTGGAGAAGCCTCTTAAAGTGAGGTATTCTAAACATACGTTATTATAAACACAGAAGCCTGTTTGAGTCTAAGAGATCCCTGGATGGCCCCTGGCAGCTCTGCCCAAGTCACAGTGCCACGGCTCAGTTTACCCATCTGAGAAGCTGGAACAGCACTTTCCCATCTCCCACAGCCTTCTGAAGATTCCTGTCTCTGAAAGCACTTCTAAACCAGGACAATCCTCTCCACGTCACCTCTGTGAGCAGAAAAGAGACACAGCAGACAACTGCTGCCAGATTCACCAATTCAGAGCAGCCTCATCACAGATGCAACAGTTGGAACCTGGTTTTTCTAAGACACAAGGACTATGGATAGATACAACCACCCATTTTGTTCACTAAGAAGTGCCTAAACCAAGTCAGAATTTGAAGAAAGCAACAGAAGTCTTTGAACTCCAAAGATTTTCAATTTTCAAGCTACACTCCTCTAGTATCAGCATAGCTTTAGCTGGCATGACATTAACTGCATTGACTTCCATCTAAAGAATGAAGGTTCAGCAACAGCCTGAAGCTGCCATTTCAAGGAGTAAGAGAGAAACTATTCCCTAAGTGATCCTGCCTAGGGCAAGCAGGGGAGTATCCATATTCACAGGATTAATGAACAAAATTAAGAACTTGCAGGAAGACTATTTGAGAAAGCAGAGACAGACACAACGTAGTGAAATGCACATTAGAGCCCACTCTGGTGACAGAGGCTGTCCCACCTTGGGCCCCAAAGGCACACAGTCAACAGGACAGGAGAAAGCTGCCTTAAGGGAGAGATTCTAATTCTCAGTGAAACAAACAGCAGTGAGACAGCACGGGGTTTGGTACCAAGTGAGGAGCACATGCAGAGTCGGTTTTCCTCAGGAATAACTGAGTTCAATCAAGAAATCAAGAGGCATCACTGTTCTCTGAAGGAGAGGCCACAGACTGCCAAAGCCAAGGAATGAGGCCAGCAGGACCTGCACCCACAACCTCTTGCAACCTCTTGGAAGTCATTCCAAGTTGGCTGGGCAGGAAGGGTCACAGCCACTGTACTGCTGTGTGTGAGGATGCACAGAACATCCTCTCCAGCTCCTTGAGACCCCTGCATGCCAGCAGAGGAGGAGAACACAGCAGACAATTCACCTGCTTGAAAGAATCAGGCTTAGTCATGGGTTTGCTGTACCAGCAGAGTTACTACAACTTCCTGTCAAGTCTGTCTCCCATCAGGCCCCTTAGACTGGCTGGAATGTTTAATTGTTGAAATCCATTTGCTAACTCCAGGTAACACAAACGCTGCAGCCCCTACCTGGCCCAGCCCAGCTCCCTTCCAGAGCCAGTGCCTGTCACACCTCATTAGAGTCACCCTAACGAGATCAGCAGCCTGGCTGCAGTGACCACAGCTTGGTCAAGCGCGCTGTCCTCACCCCAGGAGGAGCAGGCTTTGGATGTGGCACAAAATGGAGGCCTGAGAATACAAGCTGAGGCTCATTAACCTGGAATGCAGCAGAGCAACCATGGCACCAGAGCTGCCTGCCCAGGAGAGCCGCGTTTGCTCCAACCCTGCAGCACACACTGGTCAGCAGCCAGGCCAGGGAAGGAGGGAGGTGGAAAGCAGTCAAATAACATTAGGTATTACAGAAATATTTCAGAATAGAAATACCATGTTCAGTGGCTTCGCCGAGGTAGCACTTCACAAGAAACAGAGCCATTGCTCCTCCTAATCCTTTGTGACACATCACAAATCCACAGTAAGTATTAAATACATGCAAAGAAAAAGCATTTGCTTAGTGGAAACACACTGCAGTTCAGGCCCAGGAGAAGTCTGACTGGAGTATACTCACTTCATTTCTCCTCTCATTTCTGTTCCTCTTGGCTTACCCTTGAACATCAGCTTCTAAACAGCCAGGAATAGTTTCCATTGTATTTCCTCATAAATTCTACTTTGATCATTCAGATAAACATTTGTTGCCTTCCTCCTGAAACAAGCATAAACTTTTCCATTCCTGCTCATACCAAACCCAAATGTCTGACAAACGAAGACAAAAAATAGAAAATATTTATATACCCAGGAGTAGGTACGGCTCCTTGCAGCCACGGGCAATGCAGTAACAGGGGTTACATCAGAAGTTTAAGGAGGCAAGCTGTAGCTTGAAATGAGCATGGAAGCCCAACATAACTCAAGATGAAATGGAAATCACCCTTTGACTAAGAGGTTTAACCAAGATTAAAATGGCAAAATAAAAAAAAAGCATTGCTCAGCTAATCTGGCAACTCTCTTCAAGTCCTATCACATCTGCACTGGCACATCTGTGCAGACCAATCGAACCAGGGGAGCTGAGGCAAGATAAAAGCAGATGCAGGTGGAAAAGAAAGTCCATGTGTAAGAAGACTTGCTGTGTTGAGGTCAAGCACAGCTTGTATGCACAATGCTGGGAGGACCACTCTTCTTTCTGTAAAAGGGACATTTCCATAACTAACGTTTGACAAGGGTGCTTTGCTTGTTAGGAGATGACAAGAGGTTGGCTCCTTTTGATCCTTCCCTTCATCCTCCTCAACAGAATTCTGTAAGTAGTTTTCTTTGGTGAGCCACAGATCTGGCTGTGATCCACATTCCTAGATGTTAGTGCACAGACTCGTGTCCTCAATAGCACTCTGTAAGATCCCAGGTGGGTACAGAGGACACTGTACAATACACAGCACTTCTCATCAAGGTTGTAGGTAAAATAACAATAATAATAGATGTGTTTCCTGCTTCCTTCAAGCAACGTTTCCTATGGCTATTGGCAAGTTTAATAGCTTTGTTCTTCTGTGATTACCCACAAGTCCTCCTTCCAGCAGGCAGAGCTGGAGCCTGTAATCATTAACATCTAATCCAGCAGCCCATCTAATGAGAGATAATGGGGAAACTGAACCAAGGGAGGGCAGGTAAAGAGCAACAGCAGAGAGGAGGGCAAGTCTCCAAAACATTTGCTCAAAAAAGCTCCAGAGTAAACTCTGAGCAAATGGGTATCACTAAGCACCTCTATGCATGAGATGCTACTAAATGAAGGGTAAGAGACACGTTAATACACATTTCCTGCCTGCCTCCTCTGACAATTCAATAAACATCAGAAAATTCACATTTAACTAGTCAGCACCTAAATTTGAACCGGAACAGGTGTTCCAGCCCATAAACACCCTCTCAGAAGCCTTGCTCAAGTCTTAATCCTTCAAGTCTTGCTCTGGAGGTGACAGACACATCCGTGGATTCAGTATGTGGAGGTGTGGCTGCAGCAGGGGTTGGTTTAACAACCACAGCCCTGTGTGTGCATGTGCTCACCCCAATGGGGATGTGCTGCACCACATCAAGGCATCTCCATGCTGCCAGGAATTTATTCACATGACCAAACTCCTAATTTCTAAAGAGGCATCTCTCAAAAAAATTTAGTAACGACTCAGTTATTCTGAGGCTCCAAAAAGGGAGACCAACTAAAGCAGATAAGCCTATTTTGTTTATTTTTAAAAAGCTGCTTTCTCAACCTTGGATCCAAATGACTCCTGGAAAGTCTATGAAAGGAACAAACACACATCCCACCCCAACACCACAACCAGCTTAGAAGAGCAACAGCTACAACCAGGCCCCCTCTGGATGGAAAGCCAAAGCTTCTGAGTCACTGGTTCCTGCAAACCACTGCAGTTAACAACTGAAACACAGACATCATCATTGTCTCTGGATTCCTCACAGCATCAAAGACAGAGCCAGCCAAGTCCTCTGAGTCACAGAAATCTAATTAGCTAGACTAAAAATCAAAAAAAAAAAAAAAAAAGGCCCAAAATACTCCAGCAAAAGAACTTTAGAAGAACTGCGCTGAAATAAATGCTGTATAACCTTTTGGAGTCAAACTGTAGATCCAAAACTGGATTTATTTTTCTTTTTATTGATCATCCATTAGAGATCCAACATCCAAGGGTAGGTAACAGAAACATTTTCAGAATGTTACGAGAGTAAAAATTTTATTGTACATCTAATGAAGAACCTTCAAGTTATGAGGGTGCTGATAAAAGTCAGTGGGATGCATCTCTATAAAATCCCATTTCAGTGCAACATTCACAGCAAGCTGCAGACCCAGCCAAAATCTTTCCAGTCTTTGCTTTTTGGACAAACACTCAAGTTCTAGAACCACAGGAGGACAATTCCATCTCCAGCCCTTATCAAGGGCTTGGTGCTGGAGGAGATTTCCCAGCAACTGTTCCACCAGCCAAGCAACTGGCCAACATCCCCTTGCCATCTCCACACCCCATGGCAGTGGGAACATGACAGTTCTCAACTCCTGCCCCCAGGCTTTCTGTTCTTGTCCTACACAAGCAAACACAGAGGGAACAATCCCACAAGCCTGGGGGATGTGGGGCAGAGGGATCCCTGCCTGCTCCTCCTGCAGGCTGCTTTCCTTCTTCACAGCCACTGAAGAACTGAGCCTTGCCCCAAAATCAGTCATTCCTCAGGAGTTACTGCCCAGTGGCCACATCAGTGCTAACTGGTAATGGAACCAAGATGGTGGCAGTGCCTGAACATACCAGTTTAAGAGGTTTTGTTATTATTATTATTAAGTTCACCCAGGACTTTCCATTTCTTTGGAGACCCCAATACCCTTTCCAGGAGCCATAAAATCCCGTTCTACACCTCCTGCCCCATCACTCACACAAGCATGGGTTTATCTCCCCTGGTTTTGGAGAGCAAGCAAGCCAAGAAGGTTTCCAAGCACTCCCTGCCCATGCCAGGGCCTCCCAAGGCGTGAGCTGAGCACCAGCAGGGCTGCTCAAGGGGCTCAAGGTTATCACCACCCACCACAGCTAGTACAGCCTTCCGAGCTGGCAAAGCACTGCCTCAGATGTTCGTTACTTTACAGCCAATTAATGAACCAGGATTTATGGGAACGTAAAAAATTCAAACAAGGAAACTCAACAAATCTCAGACAGTGTTTAAATTTACATCCAATATGTTTGGAACATGTCAATAAAATATTTACCATTACATTGTGCCTCTCCCAACTGTTGTGTTTTGCTCTTGGCAGAGGTTAAAATGCCTCCCCCTCACCATCCTGTGTGTGTGTTATAGATACACTCTCAGAGCTGACTGCCAGTGGGGAGCAGCAAATTTGGATCAGGAGCATACTCTTTAAATTAAGCTTTCACAGAACAATTCAGATTAGGAGAGCAAGACTAAGTGTTTAATCTTCCCCTGCAATTCTTGACAACGTTCCTTTAGGGGGAAGAGAAGTGCACAGCAAATCACTTTTTCTAGTAAGCGTTTCCATCACCAAAACCAATTCAGGACATGGAAACCCGACTGCTGAAATCAGAATCCAGCTTAAGAGTAATGGAAATACCTATCAATACAAACCACCTGCACCTCTGAGCAGCATTCCAGGTTTGGCTGGTAACACTTAACCACAACAGCCTGCTGCTGGAATGCTAAACACCCCTTGGAGAAGGACCAGGGCAGACCTGCAGTGCACTCCCAACATCAGCCTCACCCTGCAAAATGCCCCTTAAAAAACCCTTGAGACCATCACGTATGCATGCTGAAAAAACAAAGTACAAAAATAGACCAGATTACACATAAAAGTATACACACATGCACAAAACCAGAAAATCCCATTCATTCATGCAGGCTTTTAATCCTAAAGGATCCCACTTGCTTTCCAGAGTGAATAAACGTATCGGATGCAGCATGATCAGAGCTACACAATCATCCCCAAAGCAAAACACAACCACTGCTTTAATGAGAAACCAAACAACCAGAAAGAAAACACACAGAGGAAGAATTTCAAGGAGGCAGATTGTTTCACTGAAAAAGTAAAGAGAAGAGAGGCAGCCTGAGTTTTCAGTGCCAGGGCCCCCTCATATCTTAGGCTCACACTTCAGTGGCACCAGAATTAATATTCTTCACTTATCTCCTCTGGCTAATGTCATCAGGAGATGTGCAAAAGGAAAAGGAGGACAAGTATCAACCTCTTTCACCATCACATCTCCCAGCCTCAGTGGGCTGTGGGAGGAGACAGATCTCCTGGATTGACTTCTCTTAAATAAGGCTTCTGCCTCTCTCCTTCCCCACAAGTGCCCCATTCAGAAGGGGGAATTCCCCTTACAGGCTTAGAAAAAAAAAATCTGCCTCATACGACTTGAGCTTCATTTTCTTTGGGCAATTTTCCTGCAAGAAAATAATAATAATATGGGAGTGTCCTGCTGAGGTTAACCACTAATGCGGGGAAATAAGACAGAAGGCAAATGGTGCAAACCCACTTTGAATTCCAATCAGAAGCCGGGGGAGTATTAGCTGTCACACAGCCCGTGTCTCTCACACTGCTCCCTCCCTTTTTTAACTGCTACCAGAAGAGAGCTACAAGCTTTTACTATTCTACATATGGCTTCAAATACATATGTAACAAAGCCTGAAAAATGAGAGGCAGATGAGCTGTCTTAGCCCAGAGGTAGGAGGTTAAAATGACCTCAAATCATAAAGTCTAGTACAACATTTAATCTTTGAAACTAGAAATGTTTTAAAAAAGTCGGTATCGATCAGTCCTTGCTGCCAGCTGCCCTCCTGCTGCAATGGAGGCACTTTGCTGAGAAGCAAAACCAATGATCAAAGGCTTATCTATGGCAGAGGAGGAGAGCACTGCTTGTGCAGACGTGATTTATAGAAGTCAACACAAGAGAAACATCACCCAGGTTCTCATGACAGAAAATAAAATACTCGTTTTATGGGGTAGGGAGGAAGATTTGATTCAGTCTCCTCCATTTCCCGCTGGGTAGGGCTGATCTCCTCGTTGTTAGCAAGACATGCAGAAGCCCTATTCTGGCAGTGCACCAGTTCTGCTGGGGAGACTTTGGTGCTGTGCAAACAAGGCTGGAGCAAGAGCAGGACAACCACACATTATTGAGGTTGGGAGGAAGATGGGGAGGGACAAGAGAGAGGAGACACTTTGCACTAAGGCCCCAAAGTATGTTCTCACTGGTGCTGCCACCCAGCTCTCCCTGCTAAAGAACACACTCAATCGCTCCTCACATTTCATTAAAACAAGATCAAGAGATTCCTTCCAGGAAGAACTTCCCTTCAAATTTCATTAACAAGACACAGCCTTTAGGCTGCAACTTGTTCAACGATATTCCCCTCCTGATCCAGGAGGCAAACTTTCCCTCTTTGGACTGCACAGCCTGTGTATCAAGGAACATCCATAGCAGCTGAGCAGGATCCCAGAGCTCTGGCAGAGCTTCCCTGCTGCACACTCGGCTATGCAGAGTCACAGGCAACATCTCAGCAGAGACCTTGTCCTTCCTGGATCCTTGCATAAGGGCTCCAAATCCCAAGGTCACTCGTGTTTAGATTTTGGCTAACATTCAGATCTCCCAGCAAAACAGGATTTCAGTAAACACGTAGCTCAAGCATCCATTCTTAAACAAGGGAAAAGCCATAAAAAACAGCGAGCAGAGGAGAAGTTATTTGCTTAACATCACTCACACACGGCAGCAGCTCTCGGAGCCCTGCAGGGCTGCCTACCCACAGCATTGCCCAGCCACAATCCCCTCTCTGGAAGATGCAACTCAGGCTCTGAACCTTCTCAACATCAGGGCACATTTGAAATTTCACTGGTTGAGCTTCCAAAATTCAGCCACTCAAATGTGCCGACAGTCTTCAGCAGCTCTGAAATGAGGGTCTACAAGGTACCCCCAGCCCCAGCAGCATCCAGGCAAAGCCCCTCAGCCTGCATCACCAGCATTCCTCCATGGAACTCGTCCATGAAGTCAAAATGCATCTTCCCCCTCACGGAGGGACTCTCCATAGTCAGCACTTGCCTCCTACATGGAGTACTCGGCTGTGCCAAAAGCACTACACAAGCAGAAGGGGCCTGGAACCACAAACACCACCTGAAGGGTCCCTGACCCTCAGCCACAGGGAAAGAGGAATTCTCTGTGCCTGGAAAAGGGAATGCATCATATTTTCCAACAGCAGTCCTGCTGGCTCAGGAAGCAAGTTTTTATCTGTAGGACAGCAGCTGCAAGCAACGTTTCAAGATGCAAAGGAATGACAGTGATGGCATTAAAGCTACTTTGCCTCACAAACTTTACACGCTGTCAGGGAGGAGACTGGAAGGACAGAAAACAACATCAACATGCGCTTCAGATTCATTTTTCAGGGAAAGCAAGCTTCCCTATCCCCTCAGTATCACCCAAATACATCAAAGTGATGGAAATCGTATTATGATGGATAGATCAGTCACTATGATATATATGTTTATCATGGAAGTAGCTAATTGCAAACATTCCCTTCTCTACCCTTAACTTCTACTCCTGGATCAACAAGGCTCTGCTAAACCTGAAATCACATCAGGAGATGTCCTAAACAACCCCCCAAAATAAACAAACAAAGCCCAAACAATCAAAAAATATGTGAATCAAAGTACATACAACTTCTCTCAATCCTAACGTCTCCATACACCAGCGGCCCTTCACTGCAATATTTTAAAACTCCCTGCCATTTTCCTGCATTATGGATTAAACTGCCTACAGTATTTTCCTCTGGGATAAGCAGAATATAATTTGTGTGCATGTCAAATGGCATTCAAGGACACTTCCATCAGCACTGTTACTCTCCTCATGTTATAGCAGCACCCATGGAGGTGCAGAGGAGATCAGGGCCCTTCCCTGGCTAAGGCACCTTGCAGAGACAGAGCAGGAGTCCCTCCTCTCATGCTCCAGGAAGCTCAGGGGAGAGCAGACAAGATAAACAGAGACAGGAAAGCACTGGAGTCACCGAGAGGACACACGACAAGCTCCCGCAGGAGGAGGAGCTGAGCACAGCCTGGATGCCCAGCACAGCAGGCTGACCACTGACTCCAGCTGCTTCTCAGTGTTTAGGCCCACCTTTGACAACCCAGTCTGCCCTGAAAAGCAGCCAACAATCCCACCCTGTGCCTGTGTGCTGTCCAAACACTCCTGGAGCTCTGGCAGCCCTGGGGCTGTGCCCATTCCCTGGGGAGCCTGGGCAGTGCCCCTGAACAGAACCCTCTGGGGGAAGAGCCTTTTCCTCCCTTTCCTGATATCCAGCCTGACCTTCCCCTGACACAGCTCCATAACTGAATACACACAAATCCCACAGCAGCGTTCAGAGTGAGAGGGAGAAGACGCCGCAGCTCCTTCACGAGCAGCGTTTCAGCACAACCCAAAGCTGTCACTACACTGCACTACCCCACACAGCTGTCACAGCCAAGTTTTCCCGAGGATATAAAAACACCTACCAAAATACAGAACTGCACAAACACGCTCCCATGCTGAATTTTTTCCTCCTACATGGCAACTTGCACACAGACGATATAAAATCTTGCATACAGGCAGCTGAAGGTAGCAGGCAGCAGGACATGAGTATTTTTTATTGTCTAAAATCCTGCACTGGTCAGTAGAAGCTTAAAATAACCCCTGTCTTCTGCCCTGCTCAGTGCCCTTGCAAATGGAGGCTGAATGACCTCATGTTTTCTCCCAAGGGATGGGTGAGGCTGGCCAGAAACACCAGCTGGATCCTTCAAAGACAGCAGAGACAAAACAGCTTGCAAAACATAATTTCTGCATCGACTTCAAGGCTCAGCCATTCCCTCAGCTATCAGACAGGAAAGTAAAGTCAACCTGGGGATGCCCAAGCTATTCTGCTGGCAATTGGAACATTTCAGCTTCAACTATCCATGCTGGAATTTTAGCGAAAAATTTTATGGACCATGAATTTATAGGTGAGGGGGAAGGAGAAAAGGTGTTTTTTTAAATTCAGCTACAGCACTGGTCTCAAACTCCAGCAGCAGCAACTTCCAGCTGCTCCCCCTGAGCAGAAAGCAGCTCTTTGGTTTCAATTTGACTATTCCTGAACTTTAAAGTATTGTCCTGCTGTCATAGTCAGTAACAGAGCCGAAAAGAAAACAAGAGGCCATTGGATGGTTTGCAGCAGGCCCCACCACAGCTCTGATTAGCTCAAGACATCATGATTAAGTCTATTTAACAGAACTTAGATTTCAAAACCAAGCACTCCTTTAAATACAGTTGCCACACGGACTGTGAGGCTTTCACCCATCTGTCCAGTTCTGTGCCTTCATTTCCTACATCTGTGGAACAGGTAGGGGTATTTCCCAGTGGAGGGAAATACCTGCTTTGGAAATTTAAGACACTGCAAGTGCAGCTGCCATCTCTTAATCCAACCCCCTGCAATTATTCTGGTCCTCACAGCATCCACCTCAGCAATAACCACCTTTCTGTGGGAGGTGCCCAAGGAACTAGCTGGGCTTTGAGGTCACTTCCAACCCAAATCATTCCAAGATTCTATCCCAACTCTGACTTCCCAGTCTGTGCTGTGCCTCTGTGGCAAGGCTCACACAACCCTTGTCTCCTAAAATAAAGCTTCTGACTCTAAACATTTATTTCCTTGTGCTTTTGTAATGACTCTGGGAGGTCGAGGCAGGCACCATCAGTGCACCAACATTCCCATGTTCGCTGGCACTTTTCTTCAGCAGCTTAACCACCACTGTCATATGTACATGGCTGCAACTCTGGCCTAGAAACTCCTTGTCAGAGCTGCCTTCCTCCACAGGCCTCAGTGAGCTAAGGGCTTACTATGGGAAAAAGCTGGAACAGACACCCCACACCACAGAGCACCAACCTCTAAAAGAGTAACAGCCACCTGAAGGTAAAACATATCAGCTCATACACCACCCATTATTTCCCCTGGCTGAGGTGACATCAGCCAGGCTACAGGGACACCACGAAAACCTGACCACACCTACCCAGCAGGACATCTCCTGATGGTTTAATTTACCAAATCCTCCAGAGAGTCCTCAGAGGTCTGAAACCAACTCCAGGTGAGCACGTTGCTATGGAAAACCACATGGCACCTGTATTTACCTAACAATAAGCATTATTCATGCCTTTCCCATGGAAGCTAGTAACAGCCCAAAAGCAAGAAATTAAGACTGGAGCATTCCTTGGACATGAGAGGCAACACCAAAAGCACGGGGAGAGAGAACAACAATGCAAGCTTAAAGCATCAAAAACTCTTACTGTAGCAACCGGGTAATACAAAAAACCCCAAACCTCATTGAAACATGTACGTACATTTTTAGAATCCCAGCCCTGGCTCCCTGTGCCCAGCCTGGCTGCCCAGCCCAGCGCTGACAGCCCGGGAGCGTGGCCAGCACCAGGGAGGCCACTGGAGCCCCAGAGCTCCCAGGAGGTGACCGGCAAGGAGCCAAGTGCCAGCCAGCCACCGAGCCCTCCGGCACAGCCCCACGCTGCTCTGCTTGCCTTGCTTTAATTTTTATTTTAAGAAGAAACATTTATGGTAAGTATATTGCTCTCAATCACAATGGGAACAGACTCCAGCTGGCAGGAAAGCAAAGCTGTGACTGAACACCATCACTGCCACTCGCTTTGGCAGCTCTGCACACCCACATCATGGGCTCCAGGAGGGGAATGTTTGACTGGGACTTGGGATCCCTCACACCCCTCTGTGCGTCTGTGCACACACTCCAGCCTGACTCCCCACAACAGGCCCTTACTTGACAGGGAAGCAGTAAAATCTGACTCTTGATAGTCAGGATTCAATAGGCAGCCTGAAAGAAAGGCACGTCATTCAGGTGGATCTGCTCCAAACGGCCGTTTTGAAGCTGTGGAAATAAAGAGGTATCTAGAAGAGCTGGTAATTGTCCCCAGAACTCAGAACACCACTACAGCTGAGACAAATTCAACCACAGCCACAGAATAATCACCAGCCCCAAGTCAAATTGTTATTCTCCACCCCCACAACATACAGGCTAAGTGCCCCCACAAGAGCATTTACCAGAGGCTTGTATTTGGCAAGTCAGCAAGCAGCCCTGCTCCAGCTCGATAGCTTCACTCTCCAGACGTGCTCCAAAGGCTCTCTCACTCATACTGTGCAGCCCACCTGGCCAAGCCCGGAGCTCCAGCAGGAAGAAGCTCCCCCTTCCATGGTGTGTTTCCCCACCCTAAGTTCACCCGCACATCGCCTTGAAAAAGGATTTGCACAACTTGCAAACAGCCATTTTTCAGGTAGTTTTCCCCTTGGAGGAAAAGCAAGAACTGGCAAGGGTGGGAGGAGAGCAGGTCCTCCATCCAAATTGCTGTAATTCTGTTCCCAACCCTGCAATCACCTCCCCCTGGGACACACAGAGCACATCCATAGGTTTCCTTCCAGAGGGATATGCACACCCAGCACCTTCCAGGTCACAGGCACTACAGCTGAGGGCTGTAATAATCCTGGCAGGAGCTCAACCAACTCCTGGCACCAGCCTTGGACAAAAGACAGACACTGCAGAAAATGTCTGTGACAAAGGTCCCAACCCAGCAGAGCAACCCAAGTTCAAGCACACGGCTAGACCAACTTCACTGGAACAGCTCAAGCGCTTGAATTCTGCACACACAAACCCTGGAAAAATGGGAATTGTTTGATATTTAGGGGGTGGGAGGGCGTAACAGCAGCTCCCATCTCGCTCCTAACAGAAGTTTTATTATTTCTGTCAATGTCATCAGATTTGAGTCAAATATCCAAAGGCATATTTACATGAAATGAATGGACTGGAAGAAGAATAATTCAAATGCTGTTTTAAATAAGCATGAGAAGTACCTGTGTAAAGATTTCAAGGCTCCATCATGACACTATCCAACAGAGACGAGGGAACAAATGTTAATCTAACACAAGATGTATGCACAGCATAAATCTCCACATTCATTGTGCAGAGACAATAACATCTTCCCACAGCTTATAACTGTATTTAAAATTCATTTATGTAAATTACAATAGCACACATATGATAAAATAGTTAAAGCAGAATGTGCCCTTTCCTCAAAACAAAAGGACTGACAAAAAAGGTATTTTTAATAGTAGTAAAAATATCTATTTCTCGTTTAACTTATTTTAAAGTATGTGCTCTCAATCATACACTATTAATTTCCCCAATTTATTATGAAGCCAAAGGCAGCAAAATACTGTTATGGAAGCAACAACCAAAACCACCGTGTCAGAAAAAAAAAAAAAAAAAAAGGAAAAAAGGCATTAAGCATAGGCAGTCAAGTTTGATTAACAACGAGAATGAAGTAAAAGCCTGTGATTATGTGAACTGGGAAGTGAGAGTTCCAGCACTGAAGACAGAGAGCAGAAAGAGCATTTAGAGCCTTCCCATAAGGACAGAGAGCATCTGGGCTAAGGGAAAAAAATCATTGAAAAACTAATGTATGGCTCACCTTGTGGTTAGGGCACAGGGCAGCAGAGCCCTGACACGAGCCAGAGAGGGAAGAAGGGACTTTATTGTGGGAGACTTCATTCAGCTGTGTTTAAAATGGAACATGCACAAAGCTCTGGAGATAATGCCAAGCTGAATCTGGTTCCAGCAAATCTCTGAACTCTCAAGTCAGGTATTAACTTACAACACACTTACCCACAAGTTAGGAAATAGCAGCATTACATAATTAGAACAGGTTACATTGGCCGAGGGTGTCTGAACAGGCAGGACACCAATTCCAGGGAAGCCCCAACTGAGCAGAGACCTTGAGTGTAATTTCTGATGGTTCTGGAGGCAGTGACAGCAAGGCAAAGCACCTCAGCCAAGCCCAGGCTCTCACTAACCTTTCTCCCAAGTCCCATCTCTGCAGAACACACCCAGTCATGCAGCACCTTCCCTTCCTCCCACCGCTGCTCCGAGGACAGACTGGCATGGGGCAGATTAATAATGACAATTACGCTCACCAGATGCTATGGAGATGTGTCTCTGAGTCACCAGACATGCTCAAAGACAAACACGTTTCCTGAAGTACCAGCTGAGGGAACATAATCAGAACTACAAGTACAAGAAGAGAATTAGTACAGCACAGAAGGGCAAATACTGGACTTACTCAGAACACAGTGTTATTTTTTTTCAAGGGAAATTAAAACATTAAGTTAGTATTCTCACTCTCAGAGAAAAGTTCAGACAATTCTCTCCCCTCTACCCAAACCATAAAATAAACTACAGGTTTCAAAAAATGCTCCAGTTTTGGTTCCAAGGTCTCAACTCCCTTCTACATCCTAAAACAGAAAGTGAGCCTGGAGAGGGAGCAATCTATTTCGCAATATTTTATCAAACATAATTTCGATTAAAAGTAGTTTTTATGGAAGCTCTCAAGCAGCCTTATCAAATGTGACATTTCAGGCCAGATTTCTCAAAAGCACTTCACAACAGAATCCTTGAGAAGTGAGATTAATTGTTACTCTATCCATTAAACAGATAAGAAACTGAGGCATGGAGATCCTCATCCAGAAAGTACCCACAGACAGATATGACTACTCAGAAAAAGAATTTTAAAAGAAGGAAAAAAAGAAATCCCAGATTTTCTTTTCGATAGGAGTTACCACATCAACTAACACAGGAGTTGGTTTCATTCTAGTTTTCTTTTGTTTAGGAATTCTATTTATTTTGGAAAAATAATTATAATAACTCATTTTACCAAACTGCAAAGCAGGTATCTGGGGCTTTTCTTCCTACTACACCTCAGTTCACAGACAACTCAATCTCTGCCAACACTGAGCACAGCCAGTGCCTCTACACCAAACCCTCTACAAGGTGGCTGCAGCTACTCAGGGTTATGTGGAATCACATGCTGTTCCCTTCCCAACCCCAGGATGCTCCTGCATCCCTGCAGGCTTCCTGACAACAAACACCTTTTCAAACCTCCAACCGGAAGCCCCAGCTGCGAATGACCAGAGTGCTGGGGCAGAGCAAATGCTCCGCCAAGATTTACGGCAGAGCTGCTGGCCTTCTTCCCAGTGCTGAGGGATAAAAAGGTCAAGTAGATGTTTGATTTGTGCTCTGAGATACCAAGCCTTGCACGCAGCCACGCCCAGTTGTGCCCAGGGACACTCCTCACACTCCCCAGTCGCTGCAACAGCAACTGCTTCAGAGCAGAGAAACTCCAGCACTGAAGGAGAAAACCACACCAAACTCACTCGTCTGCCTCCAGAAGCGCTGGGAGAGGTTTGTTTAGCACAGCGTGCAGCAGGATACATGTGCCCACATGAATGCCTGAATTAGAAAAAATTAAGCATTCATATGCATACCCATCTATTCTTAATGCATCTTCCTTCCCTGATTACATGCTCCAAATGAAGGCAACAGAGGGAAGAAAAACTTAGAGAAAAATTAATCAATCAGCTACTTGAGCCTTTTACGCCTTCACAAATAATCAAGTAATGGTGGCAAAGTATCATAGAGCATCTCCCCCATTATGCCAGGGCAGGGATTCAGCTCGGCATGGTGATGAGCTGAGGGAGGTGGCACTGCAGGGCAGGCAGCAGCCCTGCTCCGGGGAAATTACAGCAGCAGGGAGCACAGCGAGCAGCTCCGAGCCAGCCTAAAGGTGTGCTTTATGCATACACACACATATACCCACTGCAACTTCTGACTTGAAAAAAGGAGCAGAAGGGGATAAAAACCCCAGGAAAGTGAACATGCAGACAAGGTAAGCCAGAGTGCTGCCTGTGCTCACCTGTGTGATGGAGAGGGACCTTTTTATATAGGCAGCGACAGGACTTTAAACTGCCAGAGGGCAGGGGTAGATGGGATATTGGGAATGAGCTGTTCCCTGTGAGGGCGTGAGGCTCTGGCACAGGCTGCCCCATCCCTGGAAATGTTCCAGGCCAGGTTGGACAGGGTCCCGAGACAACCTGATGCAGTGAGTGGCATCCCTGCCCCTGGCAGAGGGTTGGAACTGGATGGTCTTTAACGCCCCTTCCATCCCAAGCCTTTTCAGGGTTCTATGATACACAAACTCCTCTACACGAGTTTCTTCCACCACAGTCCCCTTTTTCCCATCTCAGAAGAGGGACAAATAGCAGACAACCCACTAGCAAGGAGAGAGGCTCCAGGGAACCACAACTTGTTCTTTGTTCCCATCCCCACACCACCCAAGCCTCCACCCCTGCACAGCACCACTCTGCTGGCCAAGAAAGTAACAAGCTACATATGCTGGCTCACGGGAGCTGCTGTTCCATGATGAGGCAGAAATGGGATAGCTCACATCAGTACATGAAATTGGACTTTGTTACGGCATAAGTTGACTTAAAGTAGCTTTAATGGTTATGGAAAAACACTCCCTCCCTCAAACACACACGAGGCTGATCAGACCAATAGAGCTGTGCTTGTAATGCTGCTTATTTCACTTAAAGCCTTATTACAGCACCACAGTGCTGATTGGCTTTAGAGAGGGATGTCTTTACAGCATTTAAAAGGTCTTGTGTTTAATTAAATTAGCTGCACCTGTATATATTATGTGCAATAAATCAACTATAATTTGCTACCATAGGCAGCTATTACTCTTCCCTGTGTTATTTATTGCTCAGCATCATTAGGGTGAAGGCTTTTCTCGGATACACTAAGAAATGGCAGTTTAGGGACCAAAAGCTATAACTCATTTCGTTTTCCCTCTCCCTTTTCAGTGGTGCCAATCACATTTCTTGTACACTTGAACAAACACAAATATGTGAGAGATTCTGGTATCCATTATGTGTGTGTTCATACATATATTTATAGATAAAATAAAATTAATGTTCCCCACACATTTTGGTCTTGACTTTCATTTGCACATATCTACTAGCAAAATGACACAGCCCAAAAAGTACATAAATAAAAATAAACAAATAAAATTAAACAAACAAAATAAAACAATAGTACTGGATTCTTGCTCCTTGATGCTACACAGCAGGGATGCTGTGGTACTCCAGCTATGCCACACATCATCTCTGAATACAATTTAGAGACTTACTCACCCAAAGATCACAGACTGCAATCCACCCCTGTGGCAAACAGCAGCAGTGACTGTATTACCACCACTTTGTGATTTATTTTGGGCTTTTTTAGCCATTCAGACACGCTACTGGATTTTGCACAGTTTGGCTCACAGTCAAGACCATGATAGCATTATCACATGGTTTACTCACAGTAAGAGTTCAGGAAGTACCAGCTATGGGCATGCAAGGGGCCAGGGCAATGTTTGCTGAGGTTTGCAAAAGAAACAAAACAGATCCACCATGCCCCCCTCACCTTGCTCTTGCCTTCCTCCCAGCTAAGAAATCATTTTAAGCAGTAAAATTAGAATCAAAGGAGGAGAATAAAACACTCCAGGAGCTCAGAATCCTGCCTTGGTCAGAATCCTACCACACAGAGCAGTCTGGGAACTGCACTCTGCTCTTCAGGACTTTATTGCTCATTTTTTTAAACAGCTGCTACAACACACACGTGTTCACAGTGCATTAGGTATCTTCCCTGCAATATTTTTCAACTACTTTAACTGGCATGGAATGTCATGCAGGAGCTAATGCAAGAGAAGATGTCTCAAGGAATGCAGAAGTATTCCTAGGGCTTGATGTTGCTGCTAAACCATGTCCTCTCTAATCACACCTATTCTGTAGTTCCTATTTGGTTCCTAGACTCAGATCTCAAATAACATCTCAGTTGCTCCTCCCTTCTGCATCTATGTATGCATATTTTTAATTATGTTATTCTTTTAAATAATAAACAAACAATCAGTGTTAGGGCTTTCAGAGAAACACCAGCCGTCAGGGGACACACAGGGAATTAGCACCAATCCCAGCAGGAGTGAACAATACCTGCAGAGGCACCTACTTACGGAGCTAGGGATGAGGAAAAAAAGCACTGGTATTCTGAATCACACAACTCTTCAGCATCCAAAACCACTGCTGCTCTGTTTCCACAGAACTGCTGGTCTTTACTACATCCAAGTGACTGGAGAAAAACAGTGAAGAGCTTGAACTTTGTTTACAAAAAATAAAAACTCAATACAGAAACAAACCAGCTCATTTAGACATGAACAAGTTAAACCTTAAAAAAAAAAGTTAGTCCAGCTGACAGATCTATGCTTGTACAGAGCAGGAGCCCATCCAGGTGGAGCCAGAGTTTGTGGTCTCTTCTGTTTCACCTTCATCACTTCAGCACCACTGTCCTGGTCTGCTCCGACCAAGCTCTGTTCTCCCAGGCCTCACGAGCTTCATTCATCAATGAGAAGAGCCAAATCCAGCTGTGACCCTGGACAGTGCTCCTGCTTCCCTCCCAACAACACTTTTTTGAAAAATACATCTGGAACCAGCAAAGAAAACACATGGCAATAGCTCCAGGCTGGTGGAGGATGGCTGGGAGGGCAGAGCAGTGAACTCCCAGGCACGCACAGCACACAAAGCCAGGCAGAGGGAACACTACAGTAAGAGAACTATTAATAAAAATTAAAAGGACATTCAGGAGTATTACGAGCCAGATTGGGAGCTGGCACTGGATGGGGCTCAGGGAGGCCTGACATTAAACCCAAAAGAGATTATGTAACCTAAGCTGTCCAGTGATCATCTGTTCCTCTGGTGTGGCTTTAAAGCGGCAGCAGGGCTGACATTGGCTCCAGCAGCAACCCAGGCAGGGAGCACTCACTGTCCCCATGACTCCTGACACTCTGCACTACCATCCCCTCTGTGCACCACCTGCACACTGCGCTGCATTCCCTCCATCACACGACCCCAGGGCAGGGCTGAGGGCGGCTGGGCTCTGCCATCTGATGAACACCATCCCTGCTGCAAATCCCTGCAGCAGGCACTATGAAAGCAAACCTGTTTCTCCACCTCCGAGGCACGGACTGCCCTGTGCACAGCATCAGCTCCCAGCCAGATGGACAACGTGCAAAGTCTGCAGCACACAGAAAAACCCTCCCCAGCAGAACACAGAGGGGGAGGAAGCACATTTTAAAATACTAAATAAAGTAAGAAGCAACTATCACATATATTCAGAATAACTTTGGGAGGTCGGTGTCAACGGACACTGGTCAGGACTGCACTAACCGAGGTGAGCTAACAAAGCTGTGCCACCACAGCTCTCCGAACATCCCACATCCCCAACTCAGCCCCTCAGCTATGACCTCCACAGCTCCTTCTGGCCAGTGGTATCACAGCTCCTCATTTATCAAGCCCGAACACCAATAACTTCGTCACCTCTGAGAAGGAACAATGTGAGTGCTCCAAACCCACTCTGCTGGTTACGTCAAAGGCTGGAAGATGCTGCCCAAATCGTGGCAGAATGGCAGGAAACAAAAGTGGTCTCAGCATGAGCAGGGACTTGATTATCTGCAATTAGTGAATCGATGATTCTTCAAGATGCTGATTTAGGCCAGCACTTCTTATTAGCAACAGTCAAGGAAAGCACAAGGGCAAATTGCATCAGAGCCAAGCCCAGCTCCCAATACTGTCTCAATTAAAAATTAATATATAATCCTGCAGGAACTCAGATCCATACACACGACAGCATCGCTTCCATCAGGTACCAGCTGAACTCAACCAAGTCCCCACCACCATGAAAACAAGCAATGGTACTATTTTTTCCAAAGACATGGGTATCTGGTGTAGTCAGGTGTTAACAGCTCACTCCAGAGGGCACACACTCATTTAAGTGCCTTTGCTGGGGTTACAGGTCTGCACCCTCCCTGCAGGGTGGTAAAGCTCAGTGAAGTCCCTGGGAAGACACCCACTGGGTTTGGATGAGGCCCTTCTGTTTTTAAATACTTGGTCTAATTTTGTCTTGTAACATTACACAAGAACACAGCTGTATATTTACTCTCAGAGTTAAACCATTAATTTGCAACTTACAATTTAGTAACACTTCTCATTAATAATGCCATTACATGGGTTATGTTCACTTTCTATCTGAAAGTTTAAACACAACAGGTCTCGCTCAAACAGCTTAAAATTAAACCACTGCACCCATCTGAGATCAGTCACCAAGACAGGTATGGTATAAAATACACAACAGCAGACAGCTTCAATATACATTTTACTTTCATTTGTCTGAGATGTTTGTGCCAAGAATCCACTTGAGCCTGCTCTTCACTCAATTAGGGAGGAAAAATTTGTTTTTAAAATGATTAAAAGGATAACGCTGCCCAGTGTCATGTCCCCTCCAATAATCTTCAATTTGTGGGACTGCCTTTGAAACTGTAGCAGAGCACTTTTACCACTCGCAGCATGTATTTTTGGTTTAGTAATCCCTATACTTCCAGGGGGGTTACTGGAAGGCAAAAAACCCCCACTGTTAACCCATCGATTTTAAAAACAAAACCAACAAAAAAGCCCAACATTTAGCTGTTTTAAGTGCAAATCAGACAGGCTTGAACCCTAAAGAGGAGTTATGATTTATACACTAAAAAAAAAAAATTTAAAAGAGAAAACTAAAAAGGCTGAGTGTATTCAAACACCGTTCCTTCAGCTGTGCAAGAACACCTGAGGACACTGTGCCGATGCTCGGAGCAGCTCCAGGATGGATCCGATGGACACTGCTGTATTCAGGTGCTGAGTTATGCTTTTATGGAGACAACAGGATGGGCCCTGCGCTCCTTCCCTTCACAAACCCAGATAAATTCCAGCCCTGAAGTACAGGAAATTAAAACAGAGTAACAAACTAAGCAAAATGCTTCCACCAAGGACGGAAATCCCAATGCAGAGCTTGTGCCCTGCAAAGAGTTAAAGGCTCAGCCCCAGCCAGCCCTGCTGATCTTAGTGCAGCTGCTACCTGCAGCCTCGGCCCCTCAGTAGCAACACACAAGGGGAAAGTGCAATTTTGAGCTTCTCTTTTCATCTCTATGGTGACAAAAAGCTCTGCGGAGGGAAATCAGGGTGCCTTCCACTCAAAAGGTTTCTCATTTTCAATGACGGCCTTTCACAATATTTTAATTAAATCTCTGGTGGGGAAGCTTTAAAGAAAAAAAAAATTCAGATTGTGGGGCTCATTTACAACAACAGAGTAAAAAAAGGGGGGAAAATGTATTTTAAGCGTTTTTAAAATAGACAGATTCTCTGGTTGAAGACTTAAGAATAAATCTACCAGCTGCAAAGTTTTACAAAACCAGCATGTGAAGGGGCCAGGAAGTCTTTTGATAACAAAAACATTTTCTTGCATGTAACATGTCTCTAGAATTTTAGGAGAAGCTGAAGGAGCACACAGCATAGGGGCTTTCCCCCAGGGCTGAGCACAGCCCAGGAAATGCACCACAGGATTGAGAGAAGCCACTTTGCTCCCCTGCAGCAGCACCACCATCACACCCTGCCTGGCCGGCCAGGGATGCAGCAGCATTGAGGATGAAAGCAAGGCCGTGGTGTTTATCTTTGTTTTCACAAGTCTCACTTCACTGCTACCAACAAAACACAGCAACACCACAAGCTCCAAGGGGCAGCCCACCCCACAAACCTGCATGCACCCAGAGCCTTACTTCCTTCTAAAAACCACATTTCTCAGCAGCACCTGCTCCCAGCAGAGACACCGCAGGGGTGCCCATCCTCCCCAAACACAGCCCACTGCTGCCAGCAGCCCAGCAGTCCCTGCCACAGCAGCCTGCACCCCAAGGCACAGCAGGTCAGCACTCACAGCTCCACAGGAATAGCCTTCTGAAAAGCCCATCTGATGGAACCACCAAAGAGGCACCAGGAAGTTTGGATCAAAATCATGGAACACATCCAGAAAAGCAGCAAGTGGCTGGGCACAGGAAGATCAGCTGGGAGAGAGTTTGTGTTGCCCTCCCAAAGGTCAGCAGGAGCATCACAGCCACAGCACTTGCTCCACGATGCCTGTTTGACTCCAAGGCAGCAGCGCAGCTGGAGAGGTGCAGGGTGGGCAAATCATGACTCTGCAATTAAAGCCTCCACATGGCGCCAAGAGATTCAAGTGTGTTCATAAACATACAGCTCTGGACAAAGCACTTCGCCTCTCATCCAAGCTCTGTTATATAATGTGGGAATAATACCACCTCTTCATCTAATATAATTGCTAAAAGAACATATTCCTACAGCAAGGTGTGGTGAACTCCTTCGAAAGCAGTGCTGCAACAGCGCCAAGTTTTCAAGGCAAGCGTGTTGTTAATTTATCTTTAACAGGATACAGAAGTAAAAAGTCTGACTAGACATGGGAAAAGAAACGTTCTGATCCTCTTTTTAAATTAAAAATCGGGGAGAAGGGAGTTGCAATGACTCACGAGCCTAGATCACTGAATGCCAGAGCGATGCCTTTGTCACCACACTCAATGGAGAGCACAAGGGATTCAGCCAGGCTGGCCACTTATCCAGCATGCCCGCCCGCTGGCTGGAAATTGCTATTCTAGGAGCTCTCCAGTCTTTAACGACTTCTGGACTAGTCTGCATTTGATTTCAGGGCAAAGGCCATGCCAGGAGGGAGACCCCGCAAGGAACTCCTCCCTCCAGCTCCCGGGTCATTTTTAAGGCTGTCTGAACAAGACAACAAAATGGTTTAGTGCTTACACAGGCTAAATATCAAGAGCTCTAAAATGAAATACAACCTCTTTTCAAAGCCACCAACAGGCAGAAAGTCTGTTTTTGAAAATAAAACACTGGGGCAGGGGTGGGATCATTCAGGACCAAAGGTTTATTTTAAACTGATGCAAACAGAACTGCCTATTTTTCATGTAAATTATTAATTTCTCTAAAAACATAATCACTGCTGCAAGTCCAGCTACCTCTGTATGTAAAACCCTTTCCACATACATATTTTCCTAGGGGAAAAAAGGCTTATCCCCACAAAGGAGTATGAAATAAATTGCTTTACTGAAGGTTAATAATATCCTGTTGCCGTGGTAAAAGACTCAATTACAAAACCTTCAGAAGAGCTCCCAAGGAACTCATCTGCCTGCAGTGACAGAGGCTTAAATAGCCAAAATACACAGAAAGGCTAAGCACTTCCCAAAAGAGAGGAAAAGGGGAAAAAGATGGGGGGTTAAGTAAAAAACCTGGAAATTGGACACTCAAGGTTATAAAAAAAACCAAAACACACACAACCACAGTTCCTCTCTGCACACACAATTCTCTATCATCTCAGCAAGAATTATGGCCCAGGGAGACCAACACTAATTTTAGTATCAGATTTATTATGCAGCAGGGAGCAGAAATCAGTCAGGCCCGTCTCTCAGTCCTAATGGGCAGAACTGGCTCACGCTCCAGGAAGGCTCTGCTGAAGAATAGCTCAGGCCTGGTGAAAAACAAAGCCCCTGGGGCTCCCCGAAGCACAAACACGCTGCGTTCTTAGAAGCCACAATAAAACACAATGATACTCCTCATTTCTGCAGCGCTGCTGCCAGAGGATCCCCAAGCCCAGAGCCACCACAGCAGCAGGCACAGCGAGGGCTGCAGGGTCTGGCTGGGGCCATTCCTGCTGCCCACAGGGGCTAAGCACAGCTTTTGAAGCTCCAGGCAGGTGTCAGATGGGCACTGTGTTCAGTCTGTTCTTCTGGGCACTCTCCCCTCCATCCTAAACATTGACACCTTTCCCCTGCATCTGCCTGTGCCCCACTCAGGCTCAGAGCACCACCTGCACCATTCTTAAGATGCTTCAAATGCCCAGTAAAGCCAGGCCTATCCTCAACAACTGTTTCTAATAAGCCAGTACTAGTTACAAAAGCCTTTTGCAGAGGGTTTCATGACTGACTCATGCCCATCTCCAATGATGCAACACCCATTTCCACACGTGGCCTCATCACATCGTGGGGACTGCAGTTCCTCACCCAGCACACCTGAGCCCTGCAAACCTGCCTCTGCCCTCCTCCCCAGCACCTGGGCACACACAGCCAGCAGGTGCAGCCCCAACACACATCAGCTGTGCAACAACCCTCTGCCAAGGCACCAGCAATCCCCCATCTCAGTCAGTGCAGAACACGTGAGCAGCACTTCTGTTTTCCACATCCATAAAACAAGGACGATGACAATCACTTACCTCATCTCTGTGTGATAAGAACAAGGGCCACATTTAAACTAGTTTAAGTCATTTCAGCACACAAGTGTTTTGTGAAAGTAGGATGCTGATGCCTCCACAAATGTACATCCCACACTCTTTCAACTAACACTTTGAATAAAGCTTTTCCCAGAATCAGTTTTTCACTCACAACTCTGCTGAAGACCAGAAACATTCAAACCATGATTATTTCATTTTGCTTTCACAGAAAAGGCAGGCAGCACCTCCAAAACCTGTACTCCCAATTCTTTGTCTGTCTAGGCACTTTGCTAGCAGATTGCTGGTTTTGTTTTTAAAATGTCCTTGAGTGTATTAAGCAATTTAGAGGCTTTGCGTTGAGCTGCTCTAACAGAAGTTAGTGGATAACTGCTACTAACTCCAACAAAAATAAAGACAATCAGTACTAAGAAATGAAGAAAAGTCCATTAAAAACATATATGATCAGGTCTGGTTTTCACCTCATCCTAATTCAGTGCAAGAGT
Organism: Entomyzon cyanotis; assembly: GCA_024500445.1. NCBI lineage: Eukaryota > Metazoa > Chordata > Aves > Passeriformes > Meliphagidae > Entomyzon > Entomyzon cyanotis. The sequence goes on from JAKEPQ010000673.1 coordinate 4,991,287, forward strand.
AAGTAAAAAAGCAGGCTTAAAAGTTTTGGATTCCTCTGCCTCCATTTCTCTCCTTCAAAACAGCTATCTTTTGCCTCAAAATTTCAGAAAAAAAAGGAAAAAAAAAAATATCAATAACCAGTCTCCCATCCAACAAGCGCCTCCCCTACCCAAAACTAATCCCCAAAACAATTACCTTCTTATGGCTTAAACCAGCCCTGGACCATCCTGTACTGTTCGTGAGGAGACCTCAGGAGTTATGACTCCTTCCTCACCTCTTCCACTGACTACCTTCACCCAGAGCAGGTGATTGCAATCAAAATTAGGGGCCTGAAAATTGGCTTCAGGTGAGGAGCACACCTGAGTAATCATCATCACAGCAGGAGAGCAACGGACAGGAGAGAGCAGCAGAGCCTCCCAGCACTGGCCTGGCTCAGGTTAATTCAAATCACCTGTGCCCAATCTTGGCATCACCATGCAGAGTGCAGAATCCAGAGCTCAGCACACGATGCTCCTTCCACGGCTTTGGCTGCTCAGCCACCAAACCACCTCTTCCTCCCTGTGCCCCTTCACAGCTCAGAGCACATTTTCACCTTCACAGCACCAACAGTCATGCCAAGAAATTCAGGGCTTGCTCTCTGATCTCCGTTCCACCTCAAGAAGTGCTTGGCAGCATCCGTTTGTCTGCCTTGATCCAACAATCTCCAATTCTCAGGAATGCAAGACAAACAGGTGCTGCTGCCCTTCTCTCAGCTCGAGCCAATTTAGAGCATTTCAAGGCAACACACCAAGGCACTCTTTAACGATGAAGGGCTGCACCTGCCCAAGACCTCTTAGAACATTAAGAAACAGCAAAATTTCACCTGACCATGTCCATGTAAGAAGTTTACCCTGTTCCTATGTTCCCTCAGCTGCAACTGGGATGAAATAAGGTTGTGAACACTTGTGTCTCCTACCTTTTTCTCTCCCCATCACTTTCAAATGAATTGACACTTCATGTTACTTTCCACATACTGCAGGAGATCAGGATTACACAGCACCAGCTGAATAATGTTCTGCTCACACTATCATCAGCTTCATGCGTTCAGATGACAGTGATGGGGACTATAAAGGCACGAAGACAGATAATCACTGCTTATGTCTGCAATTATAGTTCCAATAAAGCTTCTTCATGGCTCTTTAGCACCAAGGCTTTTGGACTGGTAACTGAATTGTTTTATTATTTTTTTTCTATTCTGTATTTTGTTCTTTTCCTATTGCATACACATGCTTCTTCTTCGAGAGAAGACAAATGCCTCTACTAAAATATCCACTGGAAATTGCTACAAAAAGAGGTCCAGAAATCTAAACTGACTTCTTATGACTATCACAAAATCAAAGCCATGCTCACCAAACTTTGGGGGAATAACAACTATGGGAGACTTTCAACTATCATTGCATTTGATCTGGAAGATTAATGACAGAGTGGATGTGACCAGATGAAAGGTGGGGGGAATCACACAAGATGATCACAATTCCCTCCTCATACATAAACTGCCGTGCATGTCACACACAGATCCTGCTGCTTCAATCCCAGTTCCCAGGATTAGGTGAGGCAGGAGCTTAGAGCACAAAAGGTGCTGTGGCAGGAGATTCTCCAGGTGCTTTTCACTGCCACCCAACCCTGGGATCCCAGACAGGCTGGGGCAGGAAACATCCCCCTGGTAGGCAGTGTTGGGACGGAGGCTCGATCCCGGGACAGCCTGTTCCCAGAGCTGTGGAAGCACATCAGGACACACTCCCTGTCTGCACAGGACCGAGGAACCACGGCAGCCATCCCTGCCAGCTCCAACAGGCAGGAAGGACGGCCACGCAGAGAGGACTGGGCTGGCCATGTCGCACAGAGGAGGCAGGCAGCTCCCAGAGCTGGGCACGGGGCAGAGGAGCATCCAGCATGGCTGAGCACCTGGCGCCGCAGGGAACAGGAGCCAACGCTTATCTGGAGGCAGAGACCTCCAGGACACCTGCAGCTCAGCATGCTTCCCCCTCTCCTCCTCTTACTGAGGGCACCAGGAGCAGTCCTGCACCACAACGCACTGATGAGCCCCTGCAGCCCTCTGCCAGGCTCACCCTGGTCCCAGCACTCCAACTCCAGCCCCTGCGCTGTCAGTAGCCATGAGACCGGCCAGAGCCATAATTCACACCACCAACTCCCTTTCACATGGTGTAGCCTTGCACCCTTATCTTGCTTCGCCTCTCCAAAGCCTGGCTGCTGCCGTTGGGAAGCGCCGGTGTGAGTCAGGAACCTCAGCAGTTACAGCCCTGCCGCACACCGGAGTGCTGCCGCTCCAGCCAGGGCCTCCCTTATAAATCTTACCGTCAAAAGTCGTTAAAAACAACAAAAAAAAAGCCAGTTTAACCCCTCAAAGACAAGTCTCATGAAGAGCTGGCAGTGTACAATGCTGCTCTGCCTCCCACACTTCCTTCCCAGAGCCCAGGGATGCTGCCAACATCCCCTTCAGACAGAGGCGGCCGTTTACTGTGGTATCAAGCCCGGCTGTCAGGAAGTGGCTGCGCTCTCTGCCACACTGAGATCTTCGGATAATCCCCTGCTGCCCTTTTTTCTCTGACCCTTCATCTCCAGGCTCAATGGCAGCATCAGTACCAGGCCCCACCAGGGCCTTATTTGGGCTCCTACATGCTATGCCAAGACCAGAGTTCAAACCACAGTGACTCTGCTTCCTCAGTTCTCAACCCCAGCCAACAGTGGGCCTGGGACACTTTCACAGTAGGCTTTACGAGAGGTGTTTTCACTGGGTAATATTTGAAGAGGGTACAGTTCAAAGGTTTGGTGTGTGCTCAGCAGGTCATCTGTTCAGGACCAGAGTCTCAGAGCTGACCTACACAAAGTGAGCAGGGAGGAAGATGAGCTGTCTGGTGCAAACACATCAATCAGAACAACCCCAAACACTTTATAGTAGAGACTTTTTGAGGAGAGCGAGCTCCTGCTGCAAGAAGCCAACAGTTTTTGCTGTAGTTGTCTCAGGGCTTGCTCAGTACTCACAAGAGAGATCTCTCAGGGATCCTGAGGGCATGGCAGAGAACAGGACCTGACGCCACCCAACACAATGGCTGGCAGCAGCTGCAGACCAAAAGATAGGGGCAATAGCCCCCATTCTCCAAAAATTCCTATCCTATTTCCCATTTCAGCTTTACCTTTGGATTTCTTTTCAATGTTTTCTGTTTCCTCCCACAATTCACGGAGCACAGCATGTTGCTATAGGCTCTGTAGGTCTGCCAAATACAACAGCAGAAGTAGGCAAATTTCACCAGCAAAGGAACATCTTTACACTCCTTCACAGCACTTTACAAACCTTTGGCAAAAGGATAAATGCTCCATGTACATATCGGGCTCTGCACACAGCTCGGGCTCGGAGCAGGGAATCACACCAACGCGGCTCTGAACATAAATGATTGATAACACAGCCAAAAGGAAAACTAAACAGGAGCTTCACTCATTCAGCAAGCACAGCAGAAGAATCCCTGGCAATGTCCCCTTCAGCAACACCTTCCTCCAGCAGTGCAACAAACACCAAACCTGCCAGTGCTGAGGGCTTGCAGCTGGCAAGCATTTCCCACAAACCAGGGTTTGACTTGAGCGACATCTCCCAATCCAGTGGGATTCACGGATACTTAGGATGAATGCTCAGCTCCTTGCAACCTCTTTACACACCACACTACCCTTTGAGAAGATTCCTGAACAGTGTTTATTCAGCAATTGGTTAAAGCCTCCCCAGACTCTCTGTCTAGCAGGCATTCTCTTTCCACCAGCATTCAAGAAGCTGAAAGTCTTGTCGACACTTCACAGTCCCTATTTTAAATAAATCAAGACTTCAAAACACTTCTTCACCCTGTGCTACTCACCTTCTCTTTGATGCAAAACTGACCCACAGAATAACGTAAAGATGAGCTCTGAGTCAGGAATACTAAAATACTGATTAAAACAGCACAGCACAGGTTTGGGAACACCACAGAGGAATTCTGTGCCCTCTGGGCCACACCAGCACTCCCAGGGCCCGGCCCTGAGCCACGAGAACTGCAGCTGCACCAGGACCCACATCCTCAGCCAAGGAGTCTCCTTCAGCCACATCTCAGAGATGTGTGGCACACACCAAGGAAAATAAAACCAAGGGGACTTAACAGCTTCAAACCCTGGGAACTACTTAATTCACCAGATATTAGTTTCTTTCCCCCACCCCACCATTTTTCCCTCCCACCTGCCAGGCCACCTCATTACTGTCACTCTGCATCAGCTCTTGCTACAGTAGTTTTCTTGGACCTTTGCCCCTTCAGTCAGCTTGAAACCTCTTCCCTATTGTACATCAGAGTCAATGGGAAATTAATGCAAGTCTTTGCTGGGGGAGGGCAGGGCAGAGGCAGCGACGCTTTCTGCTGCTGTCAATACTTCTTTTCCTTCGCCCTTCCTGCCACGTACACTTCACCAACATATTAAGGAGCCTTGTCTGCATTTCACTGTGCTTGCTGAGGTCTCTGGGACTATTCCCCATGTGCAGAATTGCATAAGCCTTAGCAGGGTCCTTTTTTGTAATACAAAGTTCCCAAAGTACAATCTTAATTTAAGCCTACTCAGTCACAACAATACACCCAGCTGCAGATGTCCCAGCACAGGGAATGACTGAGCAGGGGAGAACTTCCCAACATTCTTCAGATTTTCTCTGCACTCAAAAAATAGAAAAAATACTTTCAACAGGAGAGTAGTAAAATGCCAAAGTTTAGAAGTAACTTATTAATACCGCATGCTGATCTGACTACAAAAATTCACAGTAACTTTCAAATTACTCAGCAAACCACAATTTCTACAGCAATAATATCATAAAAATCATAGGCCACGTTGAACACTACTCACATAGTTTACAGAATTATTCCAGTGACTAAGGCAAAGAGAATGTGTGATTTCAAGGCTAGAAACTAAATTAAGCTTCAACAATGATTTTTTTTTTAAAGTCTGATGCTACACTGACCTTGTAATCAGTTTTTTGAGGAAACAGAAGATTAGTATTTTCTTGTGAGAGAGATCCTCTGATGGAGGGGGGAACATGAGAGAGATGAAACTGCCTATCTCTGAAGGAGAAGTGATGGAACTGACCATATACAAAGTCCTGTCAAATACACAAAGTAATCTTTTAATCTTTTTCTGCTACAGGCTTCACAGCTCAACAAAGCATTTAATAACGTGCTTTGAGCCCATGCTGATTCAGCAAAGCACTTACCCACATGCTTATGCCAACTTAAGTATATGCTTAAGTGCTTTCACACAATAGGGGCAGAGAAGGTTCAGGCCCTGAGATGAACCATTTTCTGAAACAAGCCATTTTTCCCTAAGATGACTGACTGTTTACAGCTTCTCCTCCCTTTATAGCATGACCCAAAATATGTTTAAAGAGATCACTAAAATGCAATTGAAAAGTCAAATAACTATCAGGAACAGCAAAGACTCAAAGTACAACTTAATGAACTAGAATTATTATTTTTTCCTTCTGAGCACAACATACATCTTGATGCACACACCACCTTACCCTGTTTCAGTAGCTCTCCTCTAAAAATAAGTTCCAAGTTCCCTCAATGCTTTGGATTTCACAACATTTATGAGACTATCACCAGAGTCAACAGGCTAAAAAAAGAATCCATTAGCATTAACTGGCCTGTCACTGGCAGTGACAAATAAATGAATTTGATGGTTTTAGATCAGTCATTAGTAGACCTACCCGCAGGCTGATAAAGGCTCAGCACTTTGCAGAGGAGATGTACTCAATCTGGAAGCAGAGGGGGATGCACAAGGGTGTTAGCATGCTGCTCTCCTTCCATTTCCCTGACCTCACTACTTTGGAACCTTTCCTGGCATATTTGAGTGCACAAAAGTCACCAGGTAGATGCCATTAAAAATAATCCATCAACACAGAAAAACAAGGCAATGCAGAACCTCCTTTTAAAAAAATCCCATGTTAGACAGTGTTCAATTTTAATTTTTAGTTAGCAGTATGACAAGGGGAAGGAAAGTACATTAGGACTTCTCTTAACACGAAAGACGTCCTTAGGCAATGAGAATGGAAATACAGACATTTTAACAAGTACAAGACAGTCTGTGGGGATTCAGGACAACATGAACAATCTACCTGAGTGATTGGGGAAAAGAAATAAATGTTTACATCTCAAAAAAACCAACAAGAATTACAAAAATCCAGCTCAGCTCTTGTTTCTGACTGAACTCAGTGCACTCCACAGAAAGCCCTGCCATGGACCACCCAAAGAAATCCCTCACACCATCTGGGAAGGACTTCACACTGCTCTGCATACAGATGATACCATGATTATTATCAAGCTACACACCTATGCGTGATGCCAAGAGCAGGAAATGCTTCCTCTATTACTCCACCCTGACCTGCAAATGCAGGGGAATCTAAGAGGAAAAAAAAAATCATAGGGAAAAGGTCTGACCTTGCTGCTCTTTACAGCCTGATGGGGAAGGAAGGGTGGCAGTAAAGGAAGATTCCTAAGTTCTGCTACTGTGTCCAGCTCACATCCTTTTGGGGAAGAAAAAAAAAAATCTAAAGAAACTTCAAAGTCTACCTAATACCTAAAATAAGATGGGAAGTAGTAGGACTAACCTGGAGGAGTTTACAGGCAGAAGCAGGGGAGGAAACAAACAGAACTCTTGATTTTCAAGGTCCATCATTTGCTTTGGAATAAAATCTCTCCCTGCTACTCTGGCCGAGGCTTATCAGGCAGCCAAGGGACACAGACACCCCACCCACAGTTAACTTAATTGGAATCAGACATCCAAATCCACTGGTTAGCTTAAAAAAAAAAAATCCCAGGTTAGCCTGGGTGTTATTCCAAAAGGGCATGCCCTCCATTTGCTGCTCTGGAACAGGCAGCTTCACATGGCTTTAACCAGCAGCATCTCACATGAAAGGAGAGTTGTTGACACTGTTGCTTGCCCGAGAAGGAGGACCAGATGTGCACAACTGCTCAGAGCCCACGTGCCCAGCCAGACAGGAAACCAGCCTGGCCAGGGGCACGGCTGGCACAGTGCTCATACAGGGCCTGGCTGGGGCACAGAGGGGCCAGGACAGCCCTGCACCGACCTCTGTGAGAATAAAACACCTCATAAAGACATCAGTGTCCTGCAGCCCCATCCCATCATCAGACAAAACGCCTCCCCCCCCAAATCAACTCCTTCTGCTGTTTTGTGACCAGATGGCCACCAGCATTCTGCACCCCATCCGTGCAGACTAGACCCCAAATTAAAATATGCAGTGGCCACCTGCACCCAGGGTCACCACAGACAGGACACCAGACAGCCAGCACGCAGTGCCAGCCCAGCCAGTGACCCACAGGAGCAGCTCCAGCCACAGCAGTCACCCTGCCTTTTATACTGCAGCAAGGATCCACACCACAGCCAGCAGGGCACATCCACAGTGCTCGTGAATGCCACACACGTTACTGCAAGCAGCTCCAGCTTGTTGAACTGGGAGCAATTCCCAACCACATGCACTATGCCCCTGGAGTAAGTGCAGGAAGAACAAGCACCTGAGTCCCACCCTGGAGGAACCTGAGCACAAAATACACCTCCGTGGGCAGCCTCAGTAACTGTAAACTTTGACTGAAGTTTTACCTGCCTCTGTCTTACACGTGACTCTGCACAACAAAGCATCCAAATTCCTATACCAAAGATATTTTCGTGGCCAAGGAGCTACTTCATTGACCAAGGCTGCTGTCCTTTCGCTGCTCAGGTTTGTTTTGTTTTTTAAATAAATCTCTAAGGCACAGGCATGAGGGAGGAGATTGCTTACGTTTGAAAATATCTAATGAACACGCTAAATTGGATAAGGCTTCTCCAACCTAACAGAGCAGGTGACATCAGAAATGGCATGCTATGTATAGTAAAAAGTCAAATAATTGTAGTCTTCAATATTCAAAAGGGGGTACAAAATTATTGGCACCCCATCACTGCTGCTTTTTAAGGATTTTTTAAGTCAGCAGAGTTATAAATGATCTCCTGTTACAGAGTGCCTTCCAGCACTTGGAAACAAGACAGATTTTTATCAAGGAACAGCAGCCCCAAGGAAAGAGACATATATTCACCAGAACTCCAACGAGTTAAACCCTGCAGTAAATTTTCTAAAACAATAGCTTCAAGTCGTCCTGGCCTTCCCAAGGAGAGCAGGATTACACATCCTGGTAATCCACTGGAGGCAATCAGCGAGGATTTTCTTCGAGGGTCATTCTAAGGAAATCAGGGAAGAATGCTGGGCTGTTACAACCTGCCACTGCTTGCTCAGGAACCAATTTGCATCACCAGAGAGGTGTCAAACCATGGAGACGCAGTTTAAAAAGCCGGAAAGAAAGCGTTTTACTGGGCTGGGGTTTGAAAGGGGAGGGCTGGGCAATTCCCGTGGGTCAGGAGGGGAAGGAAGCAGTGAGGTGACCCAGCATGGGCACAGGGGCTGGCAAGGGCAGCGGGCAAAGGCAGTGGCAAAGCTCAGATTCACCCCTCAGGAGTGAATCGTGCTGAGAAGAGGCACAAGGGCTCCTCAGGGAAGGACAGGGATAGATGGGGAATGCACCCAGCCTTGCTGCCACCTCAGCTTCCACCTCATTCCCCATCACTGCCAGCAAAATCACAGGAGGAGAGAAACAAGAAAACAAATCCCCATCTTGCTAAACGTACCAGGAAGGAAGATTACCCAGGGAAAAAAAACCCAACAAAACAAAAAACAAATTCTCCCCCTGCACCTAGAGAGGGAGACAGAGACATTTCATTAAATGCCATTAATCTCCACAGACCCCAGCATTAGCTAATTAATTAGACTAAAGTACAGTCACATTTTAACGCTGAGCATTCACTATTCAACTGGGATAAATGAACAACTAAAGTCCAAAACCTTAATTCAGTATCTAATTAAAAAACAGAAAACAAAATATTCAGATTATGAAATGCTTGCCAGAATAATACATCATAATTGATGTAAAATCTGTTCTTTATTGCATCTGATTTTCTCCAGTCTCCAAATTAGGCTGTTTTCAATCTCCAGATTTTTTTCAAGTCCCCCACAGAAATCCCAACACTTTAGAAAGCACAAATGTGTAAAAAGCAGCAACAGACACTGCTGACCTCTCCAGAGAGAGCGAGTTCCTGCTAAGAGTGGAATTCAACATCCATTCCAGCACTTGCCCCATGCTTGAAAGATGTCTGTTACAGAAAACCAAGGGAAAAAAACCCCTACATGTAGAAAAACAAAATCCCCTTTTTCAATACGACCTGATTTTGCATTCTTTAACACAAAAATTTAACTCACTAATATCCTCGACATAAAACATGTCCCGTTTTTTTAATTGTTAGAGAAGAAATCACATGAGACAGCTTAACAGCTCTGTTGTAAGCATTACAGACTTCTCCAAGTAACACTACAGAAACAGATAACTAGCACTGAAGACAGTTTAAAATGTAAACTAACCTTTAAAAGGTATTGGGAAGAGGGAAAGGAACATCAAACACAAGATCAAAATTCTGGTAACTTTAAATTGTATATTACCGACAGCATCAATCCAACCATATAATCAAGAAGCCCCAAGCCCCACACACTATAACTCTTTGGGCAGTGCAGAAGCAAGCCAGGCACACTATTATTCACCAATTAGATATGTCTTACAAAGAAAAGAATCTCCAAACATTTGCCTACATTAGTCTGGTTTAAAATTCTGCAAGTAGGCTGTTGGGGTTTGCTCTCTTTTATTTCTTTTAAAGACCTCCGTAGTACCTCTCCTGTGCTACGCCTGGGGGTTTTAAATGACGCAGGGTTTCTTCCTAGATGCATATTTTGTGCAATATTTAACATCATGGTTCAACAAACACTGTTACACTGCTCGCTTTCATGAGGAGTTGCATGCAGTAACACAGTTCAGGCAGTTGGTCAGGTAGTTTCTCACCACCAACTTTTCCTTACCGACTTGCATCTGCAACTTTGCAGCCTTTTCCTCCCATTTTTACCACAAGACTGAAGTAACCCAAGATGACAAGTGTGTGCACAAGTGCCATACATCAGTTAAATTAAGGTTTTCCAATAGACTCTCAACAACAAATTTTTAAAAAGTCAATTGCAAAAGTTTTCTTTCAGCCTCTGGCTTTCAAAATTCACACTCTGCAAGTCTGGCTTTGAAACTGATTTGTTTTAATTAGGCACAACCTAAAGAGCAACAACCACTTCTATTCCATAAGCAGCTCCTGCAGGAGAAATGGCACCTGGTGGCATTTGGAGGGAGCTGTGCACAGACAGAAGTGTCTGTGTCCCTACACCATCCCCACAGCACCGTGCAGACCTGCCACACCATCACCAGGCCACTGCTCCGGCCAGCCTGACCGGCTGGACACTCACACCTCATTGTTCTCCTGCTCTTGCACAGCAACACCCTGTGGCCCCCAGAGCTCACAGCCTCATCAGAAACTTGCCACCCAAGGCTTGCACACAACTCCGCGCACATCTCTCGAGTCATACAAAAGAAAATTTGCAAACAATGAAGGCAGACAGATATCCCCATCCATCACAACCACAGAACTGAAAGCTCAGCTCAAAACAAGCCTGAAGCCTGCACTTGATCTGAACACTTCACGAACAGCAGGCACAACACAGTGCACAGAGCAGCGGGGCTGCGGCAGAGGCTCCGGCGGAACCACACCAGCCTGACTGCCCAGCCCTGCACGGACACAGAGCAGCCTCCAGTGCCACAGCCACTCACTGATCCCCCAGAGCAGCACTCGGCTTTAAAAGCTTTCATTGCCAATTCCCCGGCTGAAACCCGAACTGCCTGGCAACAATGACTCTCTGTGTGCCTAAAATCCTATTATCGATCCTCCTACTTACCTTGGGCTGTGCTCGTCGGGGAAACGCAACTTTAGGGTCAATCTGAGGAAAAAGAAAGGGGAAATCAACAGGATAGCTTTGGTTGTCATTTTTTATTATTTTACTTTAAATCACTGAATTATTAATCCCTCATTTCTCAGGCTTGTAATTCAGCACACCAGGTCATCCAGAGCTACTCTGGAAATAATAGGTCACCGTCTGGGTTGTTTGGGCGGTTTGGCAGGGGCAGGGAGATGGGAAGAGAGGAAGAAAACATCTCTTCTGCACTTCTCCTCCATCATCTTCTGGGCAGCAATCCCTGGGACTGCTCAGGGAGCTCTGGATCAGTCTCTGGGTGCTGCCTCTACCACCAAAACTTCGTGTTGAGGATTATCTGCATGCCCTGGAGGTTGCACAGAAAGAGGGCCAGCATTCCTGACCAACATTTTAACTTGGTGAGTTTAACACCTGCACCTTCCTGCAGTTGCGTTGGGGTTACTTTTTTTCTGCTTTTTTTTGTTAACAGGCAAGCAACATCACATAAAAAAGGAAAGTCAAAACCAAAGTCAAATTACTCACATTTCAATTATTCAAACTATAACATTCAAAGGACTAGAGTCTCCTCCATAATAATATGCCCAACTGATCTGGTTTGCTTATTCTCAAAGAAAATATATGAGCAATGGAAAACTAGAAAGGGGCATTTCGGGGATGGGGTGGGAAGGCAGCAGAGCAAGATGCAAAGGAGTGTATGTTTCATCTGTGTGAAATATACAGGCACTTAAACCAAAAGGAAACAACTTCTTAAAAAAGGTTTTCCTTTAAGGAGTTCCTTGAACTATCCATGAATGAAGCACAGCACCAGAGAAAAAAATAAAAGGGAAAAAAAAAACCCTTGCTTTCACCCCACTGCCCTGTTTTAAGATGCAGCGTTGGCTCCCCTCGCGCTGCATGAATTAGCGCATCTCCTCTGCCGTTCCAAAATGCTAATTCTGCAGCCTCACACACAAGTTCCTCATGGGTCAGCTCTAAAAAGGGACTCCTCTCTCCCATTCAAAAATTACTCAAAACCAAAAAGACACCACCGCAGATGCAAATAAATGGCACCCAGTGGTGTTTGGAGGGAGCAGGCAGGCAGAAGGCTGAATGTAAACAAAAACATCAGACCTTTTAACAACTGCCCCCCCTAAATCACAATAAAATGCCTCTATGCTGCTGGTTTCACTTCTGGTTCTCAGCAGCACCTGCACGCAGACATCTTCTAAATAAAAGGTCTGAAAAATGATGTTTTAAAGTACTAGATCCCACCTGATCTGTGCAACCTGTAACTGCTCAGTGTTGTCCTTGCCTGTATAACCAACTGACGCCACTAATGCTGATTGTGTTAAGCATATTCAGAACTAATGGTTTTCTTTTAGAGTTTGGGTTTGGCTTTTGTTGTGTTTTCAGCCCTCAAGCGAACCCTGATGAGGAAAAGGAGATGTTTCCATTTGGTATTGTTATTCCCGTGGTGATAAATATTCCTGTCACTGCTAAATAACCACGGGCCTCTCCTAAAAAGCAGTTTTACTCAATTAATTTGTCAAAATGGGAAGTATCACAGATGTTTGATGTGCAACTGATAAACTGATTTGCCTCCATCAGGTACAAATATTGTATCTTTTTTAGGACACACCTGAGAAATGAGCGATTACATGCCACTTTATTGTTCAAAAAGCATAAAAAGTAAAATTATTTATCTAGAAAGCTAACCTTTTCATAGAGATTAACATTATCTACAAATATATTCAGCACTGACTAGGCATTTGTCTACTGGGGAAATACAACAGGTACGGATTTTCCACAGCGATACCCAAAGGTGGAAGCAAATATGCACATTTCTATGTTTGCTCCGAAAGTACAAGTTTTCCCACCAAAGAACACCAGGCCCACCAGAGGGACATCACTGCAAATCCTGCTGGTAAAAAGCTGGGAGAGCCATTAAACTCCAAAGCAACACATTCATTTTTGAAGGTCAGTTCAAAGAGCATGGAGTCCTTTGCACCACAGCAACAGATTTTCTAAAAGAACTGAATTTTCCTTCCCAAAACCTTTTGGATAAACACCATCCTCCTTTGAAGACAAACACTAGCAATGAATGTGGCAAATCCATACCTTTTGCATAACCCTGTCAACTATTTAAACAACAAGAGAAAAAAAAAAAAACCAAAACAAACCAAAAAAATAAAAAACCAAAGTTCTACCAAAAAAAATTAGTTAGTTAGGTACAATTCTACTTACTGTATCTACAAGTCCTCTAGGAAATGACTATAATACTATTTCTGATATGAATGGCCATTACCTAAACAAAGCTTTTAACGTAACTGTAAACAAGAGCGACGTTTCCATGCCAATACCCAACCGATCTGCCTCCTGTGCTGAACGTTGAAACAGAGTCAAATGCCTTGTTACACTACACAACAGTTACTACAATGCTCTACAAATACACGCCTGAAAGGACCTGCCTGGATCTGTGCTTTACTTTTAAGTTGCCTTACTGATTCTAAGGTCAATTTTGTATTTGGATTGATTCGAGCATTATCACACAACCAAAACTGAGGCAGATTTGCCCTGGTGAAGCTCTTTACCCCTCCCCCAGAGAAGAGCAAATTAATACATTGCAGGGACTAGACTGTGATACAAGAAAAAAGCTGGGGGAGGACCTAATTATAGTCAGAAATATGACAGGGTGTCCTCCCATGATTTTTTTTAAACCCTCGTTCAAGATACTGTTTGCCTTTGTTCTTTTTATCTAAATTTATCTTTAAAAACACATAGAGAATATAGCTGTACATGAAAAGTCTGGTGAGTTTAATTTCAGGAGCACGGCTGAATCAGTTATCTTACCATATCTGATTAAACCTAAAATCAAATTATTAAGGCATGTGAAAGCATGGGCTTCGTGTTCAGGCAAGCCCAGCAGAATCTGTAGGTCGAATTAAAACACTAGATTCCACCTGCTTCTCCAAGAGCTTTGGGCTTTTTGTTTCCATATAAATTACATTTTTAAAAGATCATATCCTCACATTTGCTCCCTGCTTCTCCTATTCTTCATTTAACTATAATCCCACATACACAGGCACCCATGAGATGTTGCAGCACCGAGACAGGATTGCTCCTAACACCACGCTCAGGCTAAAACAAAACCCTTAAGCCCCAGAACACAGACTGTAAACCCCAGAGACAGTAAGGACCACACTCGATCTGTCCAGCAGAAGGTCTCTGCAGACAGTTCCACCAGCACGAGCCTTCCCTTCCCAAAACACAGCCCCCTCCAGAGCCAGCAGCACCAGAGCACTGATGACCTCTACCAGTGTCCTTCCCCCTCCCCTCCCAGCGTTGCCGAGGCTGAAAACCACAACAAAGTGGGAGGCACAAAACTTCATCTTTTTTGCACAGCCTTAATCACAGCGAGAAAACAGGGCCCAGAGCTGCACTTGCCCGATACCTTTTGTTTGACCCAACACTGAAAACACCACACTGGGGGCAGGCGGCAAACTCAGGTGTGGAATTTTTGTTTAAAAAATACCAAAGAAATGTAATATACGTTTAAAAAAAAATAGATCAGCTGAATCTCACAAGCACTTTTTTCCTTAGGTTATGCACTGGAGACTGAGCGCAGCAAAAAGCTCTGGAGAAACAACAACACATTAGACTTGTGCTTCTCTCCCACATCCACTCTCCAGCTCTTGCAGAGCTTCCCATAAATTACCGCGTGCATTTCACAGGAGCCCTGCCATCACAGGTGAGGGGACCTCTCCAAAAAAATGACTTTGGGAAATGACACGAGCAGCAGCTTTCACAGTTTGACAGTAAGTCACTCCCACCTTAAAACGCGCTCAACAATACATAAATAATCAATCAAAAGAAGCACGAAGTTCCCTGCAGAAAGCATTCCGCAGCCCAACACCAAAAAAAAGTTGGATTTTACTCCACGGCTTTTTCAATGTCACCGCTCAATAAAATATAAGGCCGGGGGAGGAGCCAGCGGTCGGAATGGGCGAATTCGGATTTCGGGGGGAAAAAAAAAAAAAAAAAAAAGAAAGTTACCGCTGTTGCTAAATTAAAAGGCAGAGCCTAGAAAAAAATATAAAAGAAAAGCCGAGCTGTGCAAGGTCCCGGTTCAATGACAGCCTGACACCGCCCGCGACAGCAGCCCGAGCGGGCTCGGAGCGCCCGGGTCGCGTCCCCGGGAAGGGCGCCGGCAGCCCCACGCAGCACCTACCGTCTTGGAGTCCAGCTCGTGGTGCGGCTGAGCCAGGACTTTGTCTACACTCGCCGGATCCGCGAACGTAACGAACCCGAAGCCTCTGCGAGAGACAAAGAGCGAGGGGATGGCGGGGGGGGGGTGGTGATGAGAATTAGAGCCAAAGGCAGAAGTCATAAAAATAAACCGCTGGGTCTCCCCCGCCTTCCCCTCCCCTCCCCCGAAGCCGCCGGGTGCAAGGGGCGGCCGGCCCGACCCCCGGCCCCTCTCCGGCTCACCGCCGCTTTGTTTCCTGCTCCGGGCTGGAGGGATGCGGCCGGGAGAGCCCTCCCGCAGCGCCCCACGCGCGGGGTGGGATGCGCGGTGGGATTGCGGGGTGGGATCGGGGGCCGCGGGTCCTCCCGCCCCGACGGCAACTCGCGAAGTTTGTCAGCCCGAGCGGGGTGGGCGGCGGTTTTACCTGGAGCGCTTGGTGGTGGGGTCCCGCATGACCATACACTCCCTAATTTCTCCGAATTTGCTAAAATAGTCTCTAAGGCTGTCTGCGGAGAGAGAGCGGAGAGGGAGAGGAGGGTCAGGCTGGGGGGCGCGGGCAGGGCCCGGCGCGGCGGGACGCGGCCCACGGAGCGGGGCGGGACACGCGTGGGGAGGGGGCGGCGGGCGGGGGTTACCTGGTGAGGTTTGCCAGCTGAGGCCGCCGATGAACATCTTGCTGGAGGGAGAGAGCAGAGCGGAGTTGAGCGCCGGTGCGGGATCGGCCATTTTGACGGGGCAGCTCCCGGCGGGGCGGAGGGGCGCGGAGCGGAGCGGCGCGGAGCGGGGCGGGCCCGCCTGACCGCCCCTCACCGCCGCGCTCCGCGCCCCCGCCGCCCCGCCGACTTACCCGGGGTCGTGCTGCGCCTCTCCGGGGCTCCCCGAGGTAGCCTGGCTCCCGTCCGCCTCCATGGCCGCGCCGAGCGAGAGCCCCTGAGAGAACCCCCCCCGCCCGCCCAACCCGCCCCCCCCGGCCCGGCTCCGGCTCGGTTCGCTCCGCTTGCTTTGCCCCTTTTTCCCTTCCCCCCCTCCTCCTCCTCCTCCTCCCTCCGCTACCGGAGGATCTCACTGGAGAGGCGCTGGGGCAGCAGCCAGATCCGTCACACGTGGGATCGGCTTAGCTCAGCGCCGCGCCGGCGCTCCCTCCCCCCGCCGCCATCCTCCCCTCCCTCCATCCCGCCCCTCCCTCACGGGGGTGGTGCCTCCGCCGGCGCGTGGCCCTGTGTGACGTCACCGTGACGTCACCGCGACCTCCTCGCGCAGCTCCCGCCCCCCTGCGCGTGGCCGTGCCTCGCGCGTGTCGGCGGCGCGCGGGGCTGTGCACGGCACTGCCCACCGGGACTGTCCGCCCGGCACTGCCCGCTCGGGGCCACCCGCCCGGCACTGCCCACCCGGCTCTTGCGCTGAAACTGGCTCTTCCCTGCCGGCCGCCTGCTCTGCTCCCCACCCCGCACACCCAGGCGGGCGTCAGGGAATAAGTCCAGGGGCTGGGAAGTGCTTGCTGGGTGTCCAGGGAAAGAAAACTAAATTTTAGGGACCCGGGAAGAATTCGGGCATTGCTGAGAGGTGTCGTTTATCCAGTCACCAAGCCTGGGCATCGCACCCACGCTGCCCTTGGCACCCCCCGGACCCTGCGGACACCCTGGGTTTACATTTCTAGGGTTTCTCAGAGAAAGAGGCTCGGTGCTCCCACATCCTGCAGCTCCTGCATCCCAGCGCATCCGTGTCCCTGTGTCACCATGTCTCGGGACTCCTCCACATCCCAGTGCTCCTGCATCCCCCTGTCCCTGTTTCCTGTTGTTCCCACGTCCCGGTGCTCCCATGTCCTGATGTCCCCACACCCCAAGGCTCCAGCAGCACCATTGCACCCTCGGCCCCTACAGGCACTGCCCAGACCAGAGCTTCGCAGCGTCAGGCAGGAGCGGGATGGGGCTGCCAGGTATTGGTGTAATTATCTAAGGTGAAAGCAATCAGGTTTGCCTAAATTGAGGAGCGCTGCCGGGAGCACGGGCCACCCGCCCAGCGGGACTGAGCCACGTTGCCCTACATTTGCAGAGACATCCATGGATTTTGAATTCCTCCGCTTGCCCAGCACCAAGTGCCTCCTAACCAAAGACCTCCCAGCTCAGCAGCCAAGCCTGCAAGAGCTATTTTGGGGTTGCCAACTATTTCCAGCTCAGGGATTATAATATTTTTACTGGGGCTGGGGGAAGTATGTGGATGTACTTTCCACTGGGGACTAATGAACAAGGTGGGAATGAGTGGACGTGCGCAGGGCTGGGAGGTCAGGCCCACTGGAGAAACTCTCCTCTTCATGCTCTGCTGCTGACCACTGTAAAATGAGATATAATTCCCATTCCTGGGTTTGTTTTGCCATGGAATGCTGAACTCTGGCTCAGAGGCTCTGGCCCTCGGCTGCTCCAGCCGGGAGAGGGGCTGACCTGGCCCTGTCCCAGTGGGGTGAGCAGCACCAATGTGCAAAGGAAACGGATGGGGGGATTAAAGAACAGTCTTTTTCTCCCCCCTCTAAGCCTCCTTTAGATCTTAGCTATTTCTCGTAATAATCAGCGGGAAATTACTAGTCAGGAGAGCGGTTCCTGGGGTTATATTACCCCTTTAATCTCTCTGGCAGCGGTGCAGAATTTTAAAGGGGTTCCAGAATGAACAAGCACAAGACAGATTTTGCTGATGGACAGAAGGAACTTCAGTGCAGCTGCTCATGGCTCAGAAAGAAATTTGGATTGCTATATATATTAAAAGAAATCTCCACTGTTATCCCTTCCATCAGCGAACGTTAGGGGTCAAATGGCTTTGGGAAGACTTTATCAGTACATTCTCTCCACCTCCCCCAGAGCCGACGCTGGGTTCAGGGGGTGACCACTTTCAATCTGTTCAGTCAGTTCTGCTCTTTCTCAGCACACTGCTGTCAGAGCAGAAGCCAAATCCACAGCACCAGGGATGCTCTGGGGACACATTCAGCACCTGAAGCCTATGGGTGACAAACCAGGACCCACTGTCCCACTCCTTTGGCAGCACTCGACAGCACCCATCCCCAAAGGTGCTGTTCCAACCCCAATCCCACATTTTTCTCCACCCCTGAGAGTTTGCAGGCTTGCCCTCTGCTTTCCTCCTCTCCAACCTCTAATGTTCATGCTAAAAATCCAAAGTCCCAGCGGAATTTGGGAAGTAGCTAATGAACTGCAAAGCTGACATCTGTAACTGCCGGCCAGGGATAACCTTCTCCCTAGCTGCACAATTAAAAGTTGGAGCATTTAGTCCAATAACAAGGAAAGTTACTGCTATTGATTCAAACCAGCCCAGATCCTCCACAGTGGCTCTGCAGGACAGACGAATTCGGGACAATCACATCTTTACTCACGTAGCACCTACTCTCATTAGCAGGATTTAGCCTCACCAATTTCCTTTTAATTTTTACAATTCCTGTTTCATATCAGAGACTGAGATGCAGACTTTGTTAAGATCAGCATTTATAAGGCAAAAGGGACATGAGACCCCAAATGTCCTTGAAGATCCATGGGTCCTGAGAGCCTGACTTCTGAAACCAAGAGATCTTGGGCTCCTAAACCAGCTGGAGGTGGATTGGGAATGCTGTGCCAGGTAAGGAAGGTGGCAGGTCCCAATCTCCCAGGCTGCAGCCATGTGCCTTGGACATCCCCTGCGGTGATGCTGAAGGGCTGCATCCACCTCACGCTGCCTGGAGAATGACTTCATCTATCTGGGGCTGTAGAAATCTGCATTTATGTTTTGCATGCTCTATAAATTCAGTGTCATAATAAAAAGGATCTAAATCTTTACTGAATAATTCATTTTCACGCAGAGGAAAGAAATAATGACCTATATTACATACCATCTATCATTTAGCAGGTTGTGGAGATTGATCGACCGGTGGGTTTTGGAGGTCCCCAGTGAGGAGCAGAGCCCTGCCTGCTGCCCAGCTGTGGCTTCACCTGACAAACATTATTTAGATAGAATTCTGGGGGCTAAGCAGCCAGGAAGTCAAAGATAATTTAAAATGCAGAATATGTCATTGCAAACAATTGGTCTTCTTGGTGCATCTCTGCGTTAGGCTTTGCCCCAGCGCTTGCAGAGCCCACAGAGCCACCCCAGGAGAGGGGCTGTGCCAGCCCTGCCTCAGAGGACACACAGCACACGGAAGGAGGAGATGTCTTTGGGGTCTGTGGTGTCAGGCTGGTCAGGTTTTTCTAGGTACCATCCACATCTCCAAAAAGCTGGGCAAAGACTTCCTCTGTGTCCCTGGGACTCTTAACAAAGGACAGGCTTTAAAGTGCACAGCATGCTGCAGCTTTGGTTGTGATGTTTGCAGACAGAATTTCAACAGAGTGCAGACTTAGTGGGTTGGATATTTTTGATTTCATTTTCGGCTGTCCATCCATTAACATCCACCTGTGTTTCCTCGTGGTGAGCTCTACACCTCCTCCATTTGCCAGTGCCTCTCTTTGTTTCCACCTGCTCCATCACCTGAAAGGAAACCACCAAACCCAACGCCCATGAGTGCTGCCCAGCCCTGGGGCTCGCAGCAGCGCAGGGCCAGGCAGGAAAACAAACAAAACCACTGAGTCTGGCTGCGCAGGAGGGAGTTACTTAAAAACACAGCAGCCAGTGCCTAAACCGGAATAGGTTATCCCAGAACCAGTAATTTTAGGGAAGCAGTACTGCTTCACACCTAGTGCCAATGTGGCTCTGCATTTTGGATAGACATTGGAGTTTTTGCTGGTCAAGTTGCAGATCTGCATCAAGTTATTTCAGCAGTTGCTAATGAAGACATTACACTGACCTTATTAAAAACACCCTGATTTTCATCTTAACTGAGAAAACAGCATTTTTTCAACTGTTTCTAAAGAAGAATAAAACCCAAATATTATCAGGCCCATCTTTCATATGATAAGGGAGGAGGGGGAAGCTCTGCAAGGAAAGATTTCAAAGCCTGCTTTGTTTTCATCAGCTTTGAAATCAACAGACAGCCCTGAGAATTTTGTTTTTCAGAACCACAGTGTTTAATTCTATTTACTACTTCCAGGCAATTCTATATATACACACAGCGAAAAACCCAAGCAGCTCACTTTAAACAAATCCTCCTGCTTTTTTCAGATGTGTCATTCCTCCTGCGGGTAGGATTGCAGGATACAGATCAATTAAGTTAAAGCCAAAAACAAAACGGGGAGGAGAGGCAGGGGAAGAGGAGGGTTTGTTCTGTCCTGAGCAGCTCTCCCTGCTGGATCTGGCTGGAGTGACTATCCTGGGGGTACCCTGGCTTCATCTGAAGGAGGGGGTTAGTGGGGAATTTTCCAAAGCTCTTTTCCCAGCTCTGTTGTCTGACAGAGCAGCTGGAAATCCAGCCTCTCACTCCTGTGCTTGAACATATCCAAGCACCCCAAGTTACCCCTGGTGTTCTCTCTCACTCCAGGATGGACAGAGTTACGCCAGAAATCCCATTTCCTTCCCTCTCCCAAAACCAGGCTGTCTACCTTATTTCTCTCCCAGATTAATTTTTACCAAAGGCCTTTAAGAGCCTCTGATAAACTGCTCCCAAAGTCCAAACTAATATTATTAACTATGAATCTTCTCCTATAAATAATTCCCAGAAGTAGATCAATGCTACCACTGAGTCAATGGATTCACTGGAATCATTTCTTCCTGTTACTCCTGGATTTTCTTTCCCTGTCGCCACGAATCAATTATGATGATAAAACTACCCTGGAACACCCCCAAAATAAAGATAAACAGTGTGTATTATCAGAGGCTGGGGCTGTGTGCCGCGTTGAAGATGCGTTACCTTCTCTGAGGCACATTTGTTTTCCTCTACAGACAGTTAAGGGGAAAAAAAAAACAGGAGGCCCAGTAAATGAATGGTCTGGTGTAACACAGCATTAATTCCCTGACCTTCCGCATTGAGTGACCAAGAATCTCAATCTCAATTATTCCTTTCATGACGGAATCTAAAATAGATACAGCAAGTCCTCACATTCTTGCTCAAAAGCAGGAGAGGTGGAATGAGACGAGTCAGCCCGATCGCACTGAAACCACATCCATTATCAGTTCCATGTCATTCAAAAAAATCGACTGTGGGAGAAAGCAAGAGCATCCAAGGAGAATTATTGCAAAACGTGCACTGGCAGGATCTGGATAAATACAGACACTCATTTATATATGCATATGCATTTAAAATTCACAAGTGTGGAGCTGAATCAGGGGTAGGAAAAACAAGTCACTCCCCAGAGGACACCATCGCTCTAAATTAAGAACAGGCAGATCAGAATTGATGAAAACACCCTGAGAGGCTGATAAGCAAAATTCCCTCTCTGTAGATGGTGGGGATCCCTCATATGTTGAAGTCTGGGCATTCCTGCACCTCTGGCACAATGGAAATGGCAAACCCATCATTTCCCAGTGTTTCCTGTCTGACTTTGGAGTTAACTAGTTAATTTGCTTCTTTCCAGTTAATCAAATGATTCTCATTGCTGATGCAGCAAATTCCATGACCATTAAGTTTACATCAAAGGAGACACAAGCAAGAAAGTTTCCACGAAGCTTTAGATTATCTCAGCACAGATCTTCAACGGGCACAAAAATCTCAGAGTCACACTACCACATCTATTGGCTAAAGATCACCCCGTCATCCACGTATCTTTGAAGGTATTTTCGTGCAGCTGGAAAACAAGGACAAACCCAGAGTCAGCTGTGGGACACTGGCCATGCCAGGGGCAGTTGTCCAGCCATACCTCTCCCTGCTCCTCCTCGCTCCCTGCACACAGGGCTGCCACCCCGGGGTTACCTTTAATGTAATTCTCTGGCTTTCCAAGTAATTCACTGATTTTCCAGCAGCAGATGTGGATTGAGCTCCTAAGTTTGCCGAAATTTCCAGCCAGGGTCTGGCACAGCACGTGGCAAGGCTGCACCAAGCCCGGGAGACAAGGAGTCACACACAGCCTCTGGCCACATCCTAAATTCCAGCATTGTATGTCAGGAAGAAATGTGCCTGGGAAATGTAGCTGTAACTACATTAAAGCACCATAATTCAATTCTAACCACATCATTACGGAGGTGCAGATCAGATAAGCTCGGGGAGTGAGGGAATGAGGGAGCTGGGCTTTGCTGGCTGTGGGAGCTCTGTCCCGCGGGGTCAGGCACATCCTGGGCTGGGAGAACATCACACTCCCCCTCATGGCATGCCTCACACCTTTAAACTGCAAACCCACCTCTCCAGGAGGCATCCTCTGCTCCCTCCCTCTGCTCTGACCCAGTGTGCAGTGAAACCCCTGCACCCCTCACCTGGAAGGGTATTTTGATCCCCATGCATCCTTACCCTGATCCCACATCATCCTTCCCACACCCGAGAGGCTTCACCAGGACAGTGCTTGCTGAGCAGGGGGAGCACTGCAGCCCCTGGCTGAGGTGCCCTGACACCCCTCCAGTGTCCAGCCCTTCCCTGCACTGCCCAGGGATCTCCAGCCTCCCCGGTGAGGGATGGCAGTGAGGAGGAGCTGCTGGGCCTCCTCTGGAATCATCCATGCTGCCATCCAATGTCATCCTCCCTGAGGGCATCAGTGCCTTGGCCAAAATCACACCACATCTGGCCATGGACTGAGAACCAGACTTTGAGTTATTACCCCCTACCAGGGAACGTGCTTTTCCCATATTTAAGCCATTCCTCAGCTTTAAGCACCCTCTCCCATTAGATTTAAAGCACTGATGTGCTGACTGTCAAGGCCCTGGATTCCTGGTCTGACTTTTGGGCAGCCATGAGATTTAACTCTTCTGCTCCAAATCATTTTAAGCAGAGGTTAATGCTGAACTTGTGCTTCTGCCTTTGCTGAATCAGGGCTTTGCCAACTTCCTGCTTTATTTATTTGGCTTTCTGTGATTGCTGAGCCGGGATGGCAAGGATCCTACCTTGAACCTCCCCTGGGACCTCTTGTGATGAAAAGCAAAGCCTGCAAACACTGTGGAGTCTCTGCTGCATTAGAAGAGGAGTTTCATGAAGATTCATGTCTTTCATATTGTTCTATGAAATTAAAGAGCAGAAGAAAATCACTTTCAAGGAAGTGAAGATCTACTGCAGCAATTTAGTTGTAAACATAATTAAGCAACTGGCACTGACATACCCGTCCTTCCTTGGCCAAAGTTCAGCTGGAGTTTCCACTGATGTCAAGATCAAGCTATGCAAATAATTAGAACAGGCTTTGTCAAGAGAGTAAGGTCCAAGAGAGATTTTGGGTGACAAGGTCTGTAACAATGCTCCCCTCACTCCTTCTCAGCTGGATCCAGATCTTTAGGTCTTTCATTTCCCTTCCAGCCTCATCCACCTGCTTAATGTTCACACTGAGACCTGTATGAAAACCTGTGAGAGGCCCAGCTGACAGCCCAGCAAGAGGGGCTTCCAGGCTGCAGACACTGAAGGAAGAAAGGCTGAGATCCAACAAGGAGCACTGCACTGTAATGAAGTCACTCTGCCACTTCAGACTTATCCAAATTACTTTGATGGGTTAATTTTGTACTGAAAGCTCTCAGCTGGGTCAGGCATCATGTCCCTCCCTTATACCTCCATGCCAGATTGGGCACCACATGTTGTCCTGGAGGTGGCACCCAGCCAGGTCAGACTGGCACCAATGCCTGTGTCTGCTCCTTGTGACTGCCACAGCCCTGAGGTGACATCCCTGATCCACCTGGAGCCTTTGTGTTCCCTGGGATGATGGAGAGGTGCAGAGCCTGGAGCTGGGGTGAGCAGGACCAGACATTTCACTGACTGAAATAAGAACTGGGCACTTAAAACTTGTTTCTCATAACTCGTTTATGACTGGGCACAATTAAAAATGTGCAATTTGTAAGTGTAAATACACTTACAGGCTGGTTATAGTTAAGCAAAATCAAACTGCTCTTAAACTGAGCTGAGAGCACTTGGCTTTGTCAGTGATATTTAGAGCTTTCCCAAGTCCCTGGGTGTAGAGGGGTTTTCTAAAATTGCTGGGTTTCTAGTTTTTGTTTAAAGTAAATGTATAGTCTTTGAAGCTCCAAGGAAAGAACTTGAAAAATGTGACCTTTACAGCTTTGATACTGGATGACAAATAGAAAGAATCCAAAGGACAATCCCCTTAAAAATATACATGGCTATCACTTAGCGAGCAGAGAAAGGAAACAAGGATGGCGTGTTTTGCTTGGAGGCCAGGATTGATAGCAGCCTCTTATGTTATCCTTAAAATATTGGTGGGATAACACAGTACCAGCAAACATCTCCTGCACGCACCATTGCTTGCCCAATTTTGCAGGAGCAGGTGCTGAGCTGGAGCTGTCTGGGCTGAGCCACCAGCCGTGCCCAGCCCACGGTCCAGCAGCGTCCAGGAGGTGACATTTGCCTCGCTGGCACTTGAGAGCACTTCAGCTTCACCTTTGCAAATGAAACTCTCTGCATCATTGGGGAGCCACGCCTGGAGGCCCACAGGAGCCTGGCAGCTATTCCTCATGCTATTTCTTATTAGGATGCTCTTTCAAGGAAAGGAAAAACTTGGGGAAACTGCAAAATACTTAGCTGGAGTGGGCAGACGCTCCTGGATTTGTTCTTCCTGGCCAAGGTCCTTTTGCATTGATGCAGCACTAAAACTATGTGGCTCTCGTGGGGTTTTGGTGTGATGCACCATCAGAGCAGCACTGCTCCAGTGAGGATGGAGTGTGTAACATTACTTACACTGCACATAACGTTTTGCAGCCATTCCCCCTCCCCTCTTTGCTCACCTCCTTGTGTGGCTGCAGTTCAGATGGAACTCTGCTGGTCTGAATCAGCTCAGGGACAGTGTTTTGCTGTTCTGTATCAACAACAACAAAAAAATAAAATTCAAACCAACACAAACTTAGCCGAGAAAGTAATAAGAGGGCAAACTCAATTACTGTTTCATCTGGTATTATTGTTGCTTTGCTGCTCTTTGTCAGGGACTTCTTCCAGGCAAAATTGGAGAGATTATCTTGTCTGGATATTATGAAGTAGCTAATCCCTTCCGCAAGTGGAGGAGAGCCAAACGCTTCGTGTTGGGCCAGTGGAAGTGTAAATATGGTGACAAAGTGCTGCCACTGCTCCCTGGCTCCAGGGGCTGCCTTTTCCCAAGGCTTTGCACACTCCACATCTGACAAGACACCAAGATTTCCCCAAGATCACCCAAAAGATTTCCTCTTTCCTGTCCCAAAAGCTGCTGGAGCAGGTGGATTTGGCACACCATCTCCTCTGCTGCTGTGCAGAACAAGAGGGAAAAGGTATTTTTAGAAGAGAGAAAGGCATCTATTTAATGTCACCATGCTGGTGAGCTCACTCCATCCCTCATCCCCACCCCAGCTCTTCCTGGTGTCACTGCTGGGCTGTGCAGCTGTGGGAGCCTGAGGTGTGACTGTGACCCCAGAGCTGCCCTGCCTGCCCCAGAGACCCCCTGTGGGTCCTGCTCCCTGCACAGCTCCTCCAGCAGAGCTGAGGATGAGGATGCTCCTGCCTTCCTCCAGCCACCCTGCTGCAGGGACCTCAGAGAGCAACAGCAAGAAAGAAAACACCCACCTGTCTTGTGTTCATTTGATTTTATATGGCACATAGGGAACACGCCAGGGCCATTATGTCAGTAAAGACAGTCTTGTTTTCATGTAAGAAAGGCTGCTCCTGGTCACATCAAGGTAAGCAGGGTGAGGTTGCCTTAAACAGAAATTCACAGAGGTCCAATCTTTACCCACACTGTACATTAACCCAGAGCAACACGTTCACAGAACAGCCCTGACACAACCAACACCTCTGGGCTCCGTGTGACATCTCTGTCGGAGCCCTGGGAACACAAAAATCAGCAACCCTCATGGAGCAGCACCTCTGGGATGAATCCCAGTGTCCTCCCCCTTCCATAACCACAACACAGAGACAACACAATACCCCGCCTGCCCATGGCCCCCCATCTCCCCCTAATCCAGCAGCTCAGGTAAAAGGTATTTGCAAAGCTGGGGAAATGCTGGGCTGGAAATGCAGAGCAGCCCCAGCCCGTGCGGGTGTGTCTGTGTACATCCAGCCAGGGGATATTTAATGATAATTGCTTCTTTTCAGCAGCAAGCAATGTGCCTGGTACAACCCAAAATGATTTTGCTATTTTGACGTTGGGAAATCTGCAAGTCAAAGGTGAGGGAACGACCGCGCAGAGCAGCCAATATTAAAAATCACAATCTGGCAGCGGCGGCACGGGCTGGCAGAGCTGGATTGCCAATCATTTTTATACCTCGGCGCTTTAAATAGCAATAATGTGTTGAATGTGAAATTGCCTGTGCTGATGGGGGTTGCTGCATGTTATTAAAATCCAAGCATTGGGACACACGTTACACATTTGTGATTCTTTAGAGGCGTTGTTGGGGGAAAAATACAAACTCCAGGAGAAATTTGAGGGAGGGGGACCCAGGAGGTAAAGGGTGAGGGAGAGGCAGATAATCAGGTCTCTGGAAGATCACCAGGAAAAAGGCAACAGGGAGAACACTTTAGCTCTTCTGGATATGCCCAGGAAACAGCCAATTATTTCAGAGTCATTGGAGCGTTAAGTGATGCAGATTATTCCCTATAACACTTATTCCCTGTGCAATTCCCATTTGTTTTGCTCTGCTTTGGCCCATTCCAGACCCACCCTTGGCCCAACACCTGAGCCCGTTTCGGAGCCAGGCTGCTGCTGTGCCTTGCTGTGCATCTCTCCCTGTGCAGGGGCAAAAGGCCAGTGAAGCTGTCCTGTTCTTGTCCCCAGGAATGGGAATTGCTGTTGTGATGCTCTGACAGCTCTGCCTGGCTGAGGGCACAGAGCTGAGTCCTCACCAGACCTGCTGCTTCCCATCTCCATGGGAGCATTTCTCCTCCCCAATCAGGTAGTCATTATCCACTCCAGCTGCCACATCACTCCTTTTGGATGACTAGAACCCTTAATCCATGATTTCACAGCCCTACTTAGGTACAAGCACCCACATGCAATGCAGATCTGTATAAAAATCAGCTCTGCATAAACACACCCCTGAAAGAGGAAAAACTGTGAGGTAAACATGGTGTTATTTCTATCCATCTACCAAGTTATTGTGTGATTCCTTATCTCCATCTGCTCCACTCTCCTCTGTCACAACCTCCCAGGTGTCAAACTTCTGTAAAGTCTTTCAAGAATGGGTCATTCTTAACTCACAAGTACACAGACCATGGGTTGAAGGTGACTAAAATAACAAAAATCCATGTGCCTTTAATATTCTTAGCATTAATATTGCAACAGCATCATGGAGTGCCCTGGGCCAGGCTGGGGTCCTGCCATGCACGCAGGTGAGACAGGAGTGGGAGGTGGAGAATTGGGATACACACTCTTCAGACAGGGAACAAAGCAGAGATTTAAGGTCTGTCATATCCCAGCATTTTATTAGTCCATTTGCAGCAGCAATAGGACTGATTTTTTTAATTACTATTTTTAAGAGAATAGGCATAAGAATGAAGTCCTAGTAATAAAAGGAGCCAGAACAGAATAAAACCTGAAGTATCTCTGTTCATCACTCTCATGGACCTGACGCTCTTTGAACAAGGTCACACAAATCCAGCAGCTGAGCCTGTATTTCTCCAGCCCCTCCACTGCCCCAGCAGTGCTCCTCTCCTTACACACTCCAACTTTGCTCAGTTTGTCACTAGAAAGCAGCAGTGACATCACCTCGAGTGGCAACATCATCCATCCATCCATCCCACAGCACGTCGCTGCTCAGGAGGAGCCGCAGCACCAACAAGCCTCAGACCCAGACAGCCAAAGAGTGCAACATAATCAAAATAAAAAGCCTGAGAAAATGGACTTTAAAATGTTAAATGAGAAAAGCAAAGACTCGAGGCAGGAGCTGGGGATGCATTGTGCTCAGAGGGAAAGCAGCCCAGCGGTGGGGGGCAAAGTGCCACATTCCCAGCGGCTGCGGCGCAGAGGCGACGGAGAGATATTGATTTGATAAGCAGATGAGCTGAAATTCCAAATGCATTGGAGATGCTGATAGGAAAAAAAGAGGTAGATGGAGAGACAGGGGAATGCGAGAGAAACAGCTGTGTACACTGAGATGTTATGGAAAATAGAAGGTCATCAGGATCCATGAAATTCTCCAAAGAAATAGGGGAAGTGGAGATTGCAGGGAGACAGCAGATGTTTTTGTGCCAAGACAATGATGGGACCATAATTACAGCGAGATGGAGCGTCCTGCACAGCCCCAGCAACACGGAAACAAAACAAACCCCAAGCAGCCACGTTTGATTGGCAACTGGAAAAGGCTACGAAAAGAGTAATAAGCATTTAGCCCTTTCATTACAGAGGAGTCAGGCAAGGGGAAGAACGAGGGCACCTCTTCACTGCAGAGACAGAACACTGCCCAAGAGGTCAAGCTGCTGACAAAAATCCCTGGATTTGTATGGGCCTCACACAGGAGAGAGCTGGGGGCTCACCAGTATTTTTCCCCCCTTTTCAATAACCCAGAACACTCAGCCTGGGGCTGGGGTGCTCAGCAGACACTGGGGCAAGAGCTTCCATCCCATTCCTGTGCAAACCCACCCTGGGGGGTCTTGCCCTGCTCAAGGGCAAAGAAAGGGCAATCAGCCTGCCACAGGCTGTGGCACCTTGGGGGCTTGTCCCATCTCAGCTGCCACTGGCAAGTGTCCCAGGGCTCCAGAGGAGAATGAGCAGGGTCTGAGTCTGGGGTCAGGGCTTGTGTGCTTGGAAGCTCAGCTGTGCCTGCAAACAGCCAGCCCTGGGATGTGACAGCCCTGCCAGGAGCAGCAGCCATGCTGGGACACCAAGGGGAGCCAGAGCTCCTCGCCCTGGGGAGCTCCCTGCATGTCCAGCACACCATGACCATCCCAACAGGAACACTTCTCCCTGACTCACTCATACCTCTCTGGCTGTTGCCTCTGTAACAGTCACGCTAAACTTTGCTTTTCACTTTCTGCACTTGCAAGTCCATTTCCAGTGTGAGGACAAGAAGTTCCCTTCGTTTTGGCTGGGGGGACAAAATGATCTTATTTGAGAAAAAAGATAATCTTGTTTCTGTGTTCTGAGGCAGCTCTGAGGGAAAGGCATGCCACAATCACAAAACACATCCAGGCAAATTAGGGGTCTGTCTGTGAGTGAAAAGTAACACTTCCCCTTTATCATCTCACATCCAGACACTGTGTAAGGACAAACCTGCACAAGCAGAGATACAATCTGGACCTGCGAGCAGAGAGGAACATCCCAAGCATGTAAATCAAGGTCCTATAGACGCAGCGTATAGCTGAGATGATACATCTCTCTTCAAGGACTGCGAGCCCGGGCGGCTGTGCTTCCCTGGCGCGGCTCAGCGCGGAGCAGAGAGGAGCAGCCAGGCTGGGCTGATGCTCGAGTGCCATCTGCTGCTCTCTCCTCGCCACCAGGACTCGCTGCCTCCTCCTCACCAGAACGCAAGGCTGGTGCTTTCCTGAGGAAGGGACGGGGTCGGGGCTGTGTGTGTGAACGGGACAGGGCAGATATAAAAAAGGCAAACCAACCTTTCCCCACTAGGACTCTCCTCTGGCCTCAAGAATTGTCTGGGCACCTGCAGAGTTCACTCTGTTGTCCCTTGCCCTGTCCTGCACATGACACACACTGGTTTATGCCACAGAGCAGCTGTGTCACTGTCCTGCAGAATTAGAGCTCTGGACTTGACAAGGCAGCTAAACATTTGCTCCTGCTCTGACAAAACCTTTCCAGTGATGAACAAGTGACTCCCTTAGGGCTGGGTTCCCCAGAATCCCCCTGAACATCCCCCCACACTGGGGACAGAGAGGCTGGGGGAGAAGGGGAGGCTGTGGGGCTAGAGACAGCTAGAGGCAGCAGGATGCCCCAGCAGCCACGCTGGGAGATCACGGAGCAGCCAGGGAATGTCCCTGCAGCAGGCAGAGCTCAGGGGGATGTGACAGAACAGGAGATGCTCATGCTGCCACTCATGGCTGTGAACAAGAACGGTACTTGAGGGCCAGAGAAGTACTTCAGGTGCACTTGGAGAGCGACACACAACACACAGGAGAGAAACCCAGAGCCACAGATTGCTTTGAGAGTGCTGCTATCCAGAAATGAGGGCACCTCACTTGAAACAGCATGAAATGTCTCTTCAGCGTTCTTGAATCCAAACTGCAGAGTCAGGGTACGAGAAAAGAATAACATCCCCCAGGCAACGTGTGCAGGGTTTTGAAGCTGGGACATGAAGTGCACAAACCAGAGTCCCTCTGATCCCTCTCCCAGGGGAAGGTTAAAACATCAGAGCAGTCACAGCTACAGCACTATTGCTTTCTCCTGCTCTCCACAAGGATAGAGAGTGTTGTCAGAAATATCCAACCCTGCTTTCAGACACCAAAACACACACCTGGGCATGTGCAGCAGCTTCTTTACAGCCTTGATTCAGCAAAAGGAAGAAAGCTTCCAGCACGTGTTCATTTCAGGAAGGGCTCTGCAGGGCCAGAAAGGGTCCAGGGTTCATGGTCTGCAGGAAGTCTGAATACACCTGCTCCCACCTGGGGAGCAAAACTCACCTCAGCAGCTTCAGCCCGAGCAGAGCCAAGACAGGAGAGCAGGCTGCAAACTCAGGGGCAGTGTGGACAAGCCAAAGCAGGGCCATTACTCACCTTGCCGGGCACTAGGATGATGGATGAGCCAGTGAGGCTTTCAGGCAATTTAGAAAACTAACAGGAAGCACTTTTTCCACTCACACATAATTAAGTTGTGGGACATACTGCCACAGGGAGCACTGAAGGTCAGAAGGACAAATGGCCTCAAAACACCCTTACACCAAGTCACAGGGGAGTTTCTCTGTGAAGCACAGGCTGTGGGAGGCACCAGGCTCAGCAGTGCTGAGGAATTGGAACCAGGGGTGTCAGGGCAAAACTGCTCTGGCATCTCCCCTGGCAAAGAGCCTCACATTTCTCCTCCTGCTGCCATCCTCAGGCTCCCTGTTTCCCTACACAGCCAGAATTTTTCCCCTATCATTGCTGGGGTTTTTTTCTGAATGGGGTGGGGAAAAAAGGGGGGAGGAGGAAGCAGAGGTGACTGAAGCCAAAACACAGGCCCTGAGGCAATGAACTAAATCCAAGACACATGTTCTCCAATTCTTGCTCAGCAGCCTCTGACACAACAGCTTCCCAGGGACAGCACCGAGCTGGGACCCCATGGATCTGTGTGATGCAGCAGAACGGAAGGGAAAATACAGCCTGCACCTTGTTTTTCTTTCTTTTTAGGAAAAGTCCTCTGCCAGTGAAGTTCCCACCCTGAGTATTTGGAGCCAGGCTCTGGGCTGCACCCGTGGCTGTGGGAGGTGAGGAGCTGAGCTGCTCCTCACATCAGTACTCCACGCACCAGTGTCAGACAGGGGCTCCCTTAGTCTCCATCTGCTCCAAAAACTCTTCCCTCCTCCCTCACTGAGGAGCTTTGCAGTCAATGTGCCAAAGGGAAATCAGCTCCAGGCTCTGCCAAAGGAGCAGCCCTGGCACTCCAGAGGACAGGAAAGTGCCACTTGCCCTGGGACAGGCTCCTGCTCCTGCACCCAGGGCAGGAGGACAAGGGGCAGCAGGCACAGGAAGGAGGCCTCATAGGAAGCACCTCTCATCCGTGGAAAGAGCCCAGAGAGGGGATCTGGGCATCCAGGGGCTGCTTGGCAGGGAGTGCTGGAGTGTGCCGTGCAGCCTGTGGAAGCTCTCCAGGAGGTTATAAATGAGGCATCTCCAGAGGCCTCATTCATTTTAGCCGTAATAAAATTACCACTTTCCAAAGGGAAAAGCCCCTTTGAAGGGCTTCAGTCAAAGCACCCCATGGGACAGCTCAGCTCCACATGTGTGTGTTCAGCCTCAGGCCTGAGCCAAGGATTACAGAACCACTCTGGGGCCACTGATGGATTTATGAGCAGCATGACCCACGCCAAACCCACCACAGCCTCATCCCTGAGGTCTGACAGGGCACAAGGCACCACTGCCACAACCTCCCCTGCACCTTTTTTGGCCCATGTCTTTTCCCCTGCTCTTTTCCAAGCAGTCCATATTCAACTACACCCTCCCCCAGCTCAGCAAATTCATTCACTTTTGTCCGTAGTATAAAAAAGCCCCAAACCCAAAATACCTCCCCCAACCTATTAATGTGCCTGCAGACTGAGAGTTGTGATTTTAAAGAAAAAAGAGCTGTGTATCTGTTACCTGCCAACACCTCCTTATTGCAGTTCCTCTCACCCTGCAATGTTCTATTTTACTGCATTTTAAAAACCAGGCAGCTCTCCACACAAATAGGGAACAGGATGTTCTTCCACAGCGCAGAGCCGGAGGAAAACAAGGGACACGGAGCTGATACTGTGTCCCCACTCCAGCTGTAGATTCCTGACACTGACACTTCTGAAAGAAGGGAAAACACCAACACTCAGACAAGTGAAACTTTGCCATGAACAAGGAGCAGCGACACATCCACCCCATGGGTGCAGAGCAAGGAGCCCAGGGCTGCTCTAATGGAGGCAGGAAATGAAGGCTCTTAAGTCATCACAGTTTCATTAAGACAGCTTAAAATTCGAGCTTTAATTGAAATGGAAAGAAACATTCCAAAAGGATATATTTTTTATAGATCTGAGTTGCCCAATTTAGTTTTCCTTGGATGTTACTGCAAACATGAACATGAAATCAAAGCGCCGAATAGGAGAGAACTCCAAGAAAGGATGTAACCATTCCCTAGCAGAGGGGATTGGACCAAAGTCTTGGGTGGGCCACTGTCCAAATGTGTGATGCCCTGTGTCAGCTCACAGGATGAGAGCACATCCTTGAATCACCTGAAGAAACTTCTGAGGACTGACTACATCAACAATTTCTGGCAAGTGTCTTCTCTGCCAGCAATAAATCCCAGCTCAATCCATATCTAAAATGATACACATTAGAGGGCATGTCTTTAAGAGCATTAAGTCAGCTTAAATTACTCGAGCAAAATTTTAAATATGTAATAGAAATCTAAAAAGGAGCAACAAAAAAAATTGAGAGAGAACACCACTGCAAGAGTAATGCCAAGTTGTTACTTTTTTTTTTTAAACAGATCTGTACAGCAACACAGCAAAGGATGCAGCGATCACAATTTCAACCAGACAGCAACCTAAGGGGACACTAATCCTCATAACAGCAGAGCTGAAACACTCCCAACATTCAGATGCTCCAAATAATTTGGCTACCCTAATGCACTCCATACCAGTTCTACCTAGATAGGACATTTTGGTGTGAAAAAGTTTCTGTAAAGTTCCCTTTGTTTCCAGTGTTTTTCTTGTACAAAATATTACAATGATTTTTTTTAATATATATTTACAGACTTGCACGGCTAGAAAAATATAAACTACAATTGGGCTTGGCAAGCAGTTTCTTTTCTTTAAATACATGATATTTCAGAGCAAAAATTGTAGTGGTAACATCCTGCACTCCAAGCCTCTGCAGGGAGAGCAGATCAAGCCTAAAATCCATTATTGCAGTGAGACACGGGGACGCAATTCCTCCACCTCCCGGCGCAAGGAAGACAAGATGGATGCTGTTTGTGCAGGTTACTGGCACAATACAGAGAAATCCATAACTGAACATTAAATTCCTTAATAACATTCATTAATTTCATAGGCAGGGCCTGTTAAAAAAAGGACAACAGATGTAACTTTTAGAAAAAGCAGACACCAAGTTCGTGGGGCACAACACGGCCGGAACCAAACCGCGGCTACCATTTTGGGGACCTTTGCCTCAAGCCAACCCCAAAGGCTTTAAGGTTTTTTCCATTTAAATTTTGAGCAGAGGCCAGGGAGGATTTTTTGCTTTAAAGCTACAGTATCTGTCATTATGGCTTTGAACACCCCCTTTCAGGAGATGAGGTATCTGTTCTAGTGAAATGGTAACAGTTGAGCAAAACGTGTTTCAATGGACCACAAAACTCCGCAGGCAGGTGTAAACGGGTCTCCTCGGGGGAAGTTGCCAAACCGAATTGTAACAGTGCAAAACAAGACTTTGTCTTTTGTTTTTTCTCTGCAGAAAGAGTTGTCAAGGCATCTAGGACATTGCTAGTAGTCGAGCCACCGAGCAAACCCTCTTTCCACCAGAGTCCTGTTTATTGACACCACCTAAAGGGAGGGGGAAAAAACCCAAAAAAGAGTAGATAAGTGAACAAGCCACAGCAAGAAACATGAGCTCTGCAAGTTCCTAACCAACAACAAAAAGCTTATGATTAAGGAATTTTCAACATATCAATATACCCACCTCATCTCCCATCAAGTTCCACAGCTGTATCAGTGGCAGCCCCGTGACACTGTCATAATTTGTGACCTGGAAACAGAAAAACGTGAGTGCGCAGCAATTCTGGTCCCAGTTCACTTACACAGACAGCTACAGCCACTCCCAGAAGCACTTCAGAAGAGGTGAAGACCTCTGGACTGCGATCAGGCTCTGCCTGCAGAAGCCTCTGGGACATCACCAGAAGTCCCAGTGCTGCCCCTTGCCAGCCAGAGCCAGATCCCACATGTCCATGGTGCAAAACCAGTGAGGGCTGGCAAAGAGTGCAGACCCAGGTGGACCCTGGATCCACTGGACAACAGGCCCCATTGTCCTCTGTAAAGCCATTCAGGCTCCCTTTGCCCTGTCTACAGCAGAAACAAAAGGGAATACTCATCCCTTCCCAGTCCCAAGAGGTGCTGATGGAAGTTCCCAGCCCCAGGATTTCCCAGGAGCCAGGCTGGCAGCCTCTGGCTTTGGGTTTTATGTAACACAGAGCGCAGGGCAGAGGACTCCAGCAGTGCCACCAGAAACAAGACTTCTCCAGACACGTCCTGTACCTGTGCCACAAGGACAGCACCTCTGGTCATCTCACTGACAGCAGCGTCGGCTTCCGGGGAAAAGTGATCCTCATCTGTGGACAACAGAGAGCAGAACAAACAAATGAGGTCTTTCACAGACTTTAAAGGCCGGGAAGGACTACTGAGCTAATATTCTCTGGCCTTCTAGAGACACTGGGCCAGAGATCCCTCACGGCCCAGCTGATCTCATCCCTGGAAATGCTGGTGCTGCAGGGAAAGCATGAAGAGCTTCCTACAGCCACCAGCCATGATCGTGTGAACACGAGTGGCTGATCAATCAAGAGGCTTCAAAGACAGCAAAGTACATTTCTGCAGCACCTTGGAGCTGCCATTGGTGTTTGATCCTGAATGAACTAAGCTCAGGTCCCTCAGGGCTGTGCTGACCCTGCACACAGGGCATCACTGGCACTGGGAACTCAAAGTGTCTGTACCACAGGGCACCTGAGCAGAGCCAAGGACAAAAAAAAGGAAACCAAAGCATTTCTAGGCAGCGATTGACATTCTCCCAGTGCTTGCAGGCTTGGCTTTTGAACACAGAACTTTACAAATCAGTCATTTCAGGAGGAAAATGTCAGGTATTTTGTCTGCAGATTAAAAACTAAGTTTGCATTTACAGCAGCTCTGTAACAGCAGAATTAGAGCAGTTACAGCTACTGCACCTACACCCTGCCAGTCCTGCCAACTTGCTGCTTAGCACAGTAATTCATTCTCTCCTCCAAGCAGGAAAAAGCCTGGACATTTATCATCCTTCCCCTAGATTCTGACAGGTTATGCCATGCTAGCACATTTAGAAGAATACAATACAATTTTTCCAATCCTTCCTCTTGTCACATCAGAGGCTGCACTGGCAATAGGAGGTAGAAGGTTTAGACAGAATCATGGCTTGGACACATCTGGCATCCATGGAAACCTGCAGAAGCACCAACAGTACATCAGGTCCTCCATTACCTGGAAGTGGTACCACATTGTCAAGCAAAACTTCTGCTCCTTGGAAAGGTAGTGTTAAAAAATCAGACCTTAAAGAAAAGAGGATCAGAGTAAGAACAGGGCTTTAAGGCACTCCTGCTTTCTTTAATGTGACATTGATTAATCAAATTGCTTTAATAGGAGTTCAGTTTTAAATTAATGACAGTCAAACAAACAAAACAAAAAAAAAAAAAAAAAAGTCAGACTATTCTCCCAGCAATCTAAGAGCAGCAATAAATTGTCTGATTAACATGCCAAGCTGGATCAGGCTCCAAGCAAAACCCACCTCCTCAGGGAGGCTGTGCTGCCTGTCTCCCACCTCTGGGGCACAATCAAGTATTTAATGGGTTTATGTAAGGATCCCCTGATCCAACACAGCTTTCCCAGCCAATGGGGCCAAGGCATCACGAGTCAGGAGCTTATTCCTGGCTCATCACTCAAAGTGTGAGGCCTCCTGAAGGCATCCTTTTCCTCAACTTCCACACTGAAATGGCAGAAGTTGCCATTTCCTCTCCCCTCCTTTCAAAAAAGCCTTGCAGGAGTTTTCAAAAAAGCCTTGCTGTGCTCCCAGGAACCCACACTCATTCCCAAGCTAAACTTTTCCACCATTTCCCACTTCAGCTGTGGAAAAACCTTTCAGAATTCAAATGATACAGACTCCTCTGATGAGGATTTGAGCCAGACATGGCCTCAGGCCATAGGAGAAGATCTACAGACCTGATTTGCCTGAGTGTGTCGACCTTCACTTTGTCGTATCCTCCATAGTCCACATATTTGAGCTCCACTTCATCGGTCTCCTCGAAGTAACTGATGACTTGAGCCCGGAGCCATGCCCCATCCAGGCCTGGAGCTGCACAGATAATACCAACTGCAAAATACCAGAGCACAGAGAAGAAAGGCTCAGGATAAGTGGATTTCCAAAAATCAGCACTTCAGGCAAGAGCAGTGGTGCTCAGTTATCTACAGAGAACCAACAGCATTCCTTAGGCTGCTTCCATCTTCCTCCAACACTTCCCAATAGACCAGGCCTGCAGTTGAGACACAGAACTGGTGGGTTTTACTCTCAGCTGTTTACCACAACCCAGCTGCCCTGCTCAGGTACCCAGTTCCCTTCCAGCCTTTGGGCAGTAACAGCAAGGTCTGTCTCCACAAAGGAATACAGAACCCCTTTCCATGTGATGCTCCCTTCACTTCACACCAGGTGCAGACACAGTAACAAACATGGACACAGTGACACTGTGAAGGTCTGGGAGTAGCTCCACATTCTGTCAGCAGAAATACCCCAGATGCCAGGTTGATTGGAAATGAGCTGAGACAGGCTTGATCTCACTCTGAATTTCAACATGCACCTACATGGTGCAGGAGGTACTCCAGGGATGAGCAGGGTGTGGGAGAGCAGAGCAACATCTGTACTCTGGCAGCAGCTTAAAGATGAGGTGACATGTGAGCCAGCACATCCTCATCCACTGGGGAGCTTCCCACGCTCGACTCAGGGACAACAGGTTTTCACAGGAGCCTAGAACTCTTTCAGTGTGTGAGCATCCATTACTTGCCTTCCACTGGAGTGGGCAGGGTTGGAATTTCGGGCTGAGAGTAGCAGGCGAACATCTGCTGGTCGAGGCTGCGCAGGACGTGGAACGTGGGGTGCGTGTGCTGCTGCAAGAACATGTGCCCTGCATCGACCTGGTGTGCCACCACCACCTCCACAGTGACTCCATCGGGGAGGAACAGCTGCCACGGGAAGGAAAAACTGTCATGAGTGTTCCTGGCAACACAAGCTCCATCCCCAGCACAGCCAGCACAGCCAGGACTCACCCAGGCAGACACAAGCAGGGAATGAAGTGGCAGTGGCATCGGCGGAGGGAGGGTGTAGATGTTGGTGAGACACAGCTCTTTGAACTTCTTGCCAATCAGGCTCAGGACTTTTTCTACTTGATGCGAGGTCCCTGGAAGACAAAAAATCCCATGGAAACCCTGTAGCATGGAAATGCTGAGGACAGCTCCAGTCCTGTCACTTGAAGAAATACAATTGCCAGGATCCTCCTCCATCAACAGTGTAAGTTTTAAGAGGTTGGCCAGGGAAGTTTTGAAAAGCACTGGCCTCACAAAGCCACTAAATCTATTTCAATTCCTTGCCCATCCAATTAAGGTCCCCATGATACACATTAGACCGTGAATAGAGACACATTCCACTCACCTTCGATGTGACAGACTTGGGAGTCACGGAAATAAGGTAGTGTTGAGACATAAATTTTGGCACCAGACGCTTGCCTCAAGTAGCTCATAAACCTCCCTTGTTTGCCAATCAAGCGGCCAACTAATTCCTTCAGGAAAGGGACAAGAAAGCAACAGTCAGGAAGAGAAACTTAGATCAACATCCCTGTTCTCTCTGGCTTACATCACCCACATTCTCTGCTCCTCTATTACATACAGGACACATATAAGGCAGTGCTGGATCAGTGCAGAGTTCAGCTGGTCCGGGATGAGTCCAGACCATTAAGCACAGCTCATTTTGATAGATCCCCTGCTCTTAATACCTGTGTACCCTCAAAGCCTCCTGGATGCTTTCAAGGCACAGGACCCCCAGAGTGAGTGGAAGATAATAGCGAATAACAGGTTCAACAAGCACCATTCCCCTGGGTGTAGCCCTGGAATGCTGCTTGTTTACAGTTGTGCACTGGCTCTTCACTCCTAACGGGAGCTAAGCACTCCAGTCCTCCTGGATTTGCTGCTGATGTCCCTGGGATGGCACTGAGCCAGTACCAGCCTGGGAGGACCAGGAGGTGGCTGTGTAGGGCAGGATGGTGAGCAGGCCAGCAGTTGGTTACCTTTGGAACCTCGATTTCCCAGATAACAAAGTCAGGCTTGCCGGATCCTCCTTCCAGCTTCGCATTCTGGCGAGCCACTGTCTTCCTCATAGCACTGCCACTGTCCACAAAATCCACACTATTTACATCTGAACCTACAAGACAGGCACAAGCATTCAGACAGCCCCCATGATCCACACCAACACTCCCACCCCAAAGGGAAGGGCTGCACAGTGACCCAGTGCCAGGTATGCCCACTATGAGGGGCAGCAGGGTGCTGCCTCTTGCCCAGATTTGCCCTATACTTGAAGAAACAAGGTGCAAGAGCTGAACTGTATTTTGTTCCCAAACTACCGGAACAAATACCTGGTACAATTCCTGATACCAGGAACATTTCTACTTGGGAAAGAGATAAACTCCAACAGCCCCCCCCTAATCAGACCCCAGATACAGGCAGTGTCACAGGAGCTGGATTCTTCCTCCATGTTAACAAGCAGAAGCATGAAGAGCCTCACTTGCTTGCAAGTATTCAGACCATCCAGTGAGAGACCAAAGCGTAAAATGAACCCAACAGCTGCTTCACATTTGCCACATCTTAATGGGTAACACAGCACAGAGCCTAAGAAAGGCCAAGGGTGCAGCTGTTGGCCATTGACTTTGTAGGCAAAGGGGAAGGAAGGTTTAAGACTCACAGCTCGGACATGAAGGTCAGCTGGGTGACTTGTTGTCCAACACCGCCACCTTATCAGCTCTACTTGCTGTTTTCCCCTCTCCCCACCCTCAGTGCCTCAGTGCCACCAGGCTCCACAACTCATTCCTGGACCTTCTTGTCACACCAGCATTCACAATAAGGCAACACCATTCTTCTCCTGGGGTTACTCTCACTAGTGAAAACGTTCTGTGAGTTCAATCCTTCATTGCTGGCAAACTTAATCCCCATGTCTTGCAACAAGCAACATTCCTACTGCTCTGTAGCAATTACAAGAGACCTCCTCTGTCATTAAGGGCTGTTGGCACCACAGGGTCCTACAAAGGATTTCAGCATCCATCCCCAAGGTCACACTGGCTAACGTTTGCTCAGACAGTTCTGCATGTACTGTGCCAGGCACACATCATCCAGCACCTACAAGGAAAAACCAGCACAGACAGATGGGGGAACTCCATGAATATGGCTCCCTGTTGGGATTTCTTGGCATGCACCTGCCCTTCTGAACAAAAAGGCTTCAGGGTAATTGCTCTGCAACCAGCTGATTTTATCACAATTCATCAGAGCTCTGCTCCGGCTCCTCCAGCAGTGCCTCAGAAGCTGCCTCACCTTCCTGTCAGCAGCAGCCCATAAACTGGGATAAGCACCCCGGGCTTCCTAGAGGTAACCAGAAACCACTGGTATGAGCAGGTCTCACACCTGCAAGGTGCTCCCCAGCAGTGCTTGTTCACTACATTTTTTGCAGGAGGATTTTCCAGTCCCTTACCTTCCGAGTGATCTCCATCCGTCCCTGGCGCACTGCTACACTCCTGACTCAGGTCTTGCCCATCCTCTTTCAGGATCCCATTGCTGTAGGGCACTGTGCAGCCCTCGGGCAGCCCCGGAGCAGGAGAGGTCTCCCCCGGTACCAAGCTGTGCTCAGCAGATGTGTCTGGGGCTGAGGATGTGCTCAGTGAGTCCGAGTGCTGGTCTGATGTGACAGACAGCACTGTGTTCTGCAGGGGGTCCTCTACACTCATCCCACCTCCGGGTGTGTGTGTGCTGTACCCGGAGTCCTCCATGACCAAAGGTGACTTTTCCAGAGAGTTCTCCACACGAGTCCGATCAACTCCTCGGGACTCCCTGCACACACGGCTCTTCACCCGACAGTCCTTTGTGTTTCCCTGAACAGGGCTGGCCGAACAGCCATGTGATGAACAGCTGGAATCTGTCACAGACTGACCCTGCTCCTCTGCACTGCTCCCCTCAGCCATGCTCTCATCGGCTGCTGTGGCTCCCTCCACAAGCACCTGAGCAGAGGCAGCAACGCTCTCCATCCCCAGAGGTGCCTCAGCTCGGCTGGCAGTGGCCTGGCAGAGCCAAGGGGATGCATCGCCTGCAGAACCTGACAGCACTTCCTCAGTTGCTGCCAAAATGACCTTGGAAATTATCTGTATTGCTACCTGCTCAATTTTCTCAACTTCTTTGTCCAAACTCACTCTTCCAATCTTCTCTCTTTCCAACTCATCTCCTTTTG
This sequence comes from Entomyzon cyanotis, assembly GCA_024500445.1. Lineage (NCBI taxonomy): Eukaryota > Metazoa > Chordata > Aves > Passeriformes > Meliphagidae > Entomyzon > Entomyzon cyanotis. The sequence goes on from JAKEPQ010000673.1 coordinate 5,032,322, forward strand.
GCTGTGTGTCCTTCTGACACACTGGTACAACACCAGCAGTTGACTTGGACAACTCTTCTTCCCTGGACTGCTTTGGACAGGCAGACTCCAAACTCCCTGGTAACACACTCACTGCAGAATCCTCGTGACCTGATACAACTTCAGCTTCATTGAGAAAGGCTTGTGGGGCACTGGCGTCTTTCTCCAATCCCAAGCAACTGGCTGTCACAGAGCCAGTATCCGACTGCACAATTCCTGGCATCTGCTTTTCCTTAGGGGGCTTAAACGAAGACTCATCTGACTGCTGTGTGGTGCTGATGTCCTCCCTGACTCCCCAAGACTCCTGTGTCGGGGATGGCTGCTGGCCTTGCTTTGCCCCCAAGCCTGGCCCTGGTGCATGGCTCAGCGCCGTGCTCTCTGAGAGCAGAACATGAGCAGGGACACAGCTTCCCTCTTGAGATCCTATCGATTCCAGCTTTTCACTGTCGTCCTCGCGGGTGCTGGGCCCAGCTGTCGGTGCTGACAGGTCTGGGAGGTCCCGTGAGAGATCCGGCCTCTCGTGAGCTGGGTGCAGGAGAGAGGGCGTCGTCGGCCCCGCGGACAGCAGGGAGGTCAGGGCTGCGCTCTCCAGGCACTCCTCTTCCGACGAGACAGGCAGTCTTCGAGGAACACATGCTTCTGGTGTGGGATGTGAATTGCTCTTTGATACTTCTTCCTGCTTCTCCCTTTCAACGGCTATTGCTTGTTTGTCGCGATAGCTTGAGTGCTTTTTTCTCCAGGAATAGATCCACCAGCAGCCAAGAAGTGCCAGCACTCCAGGAATGGCATATGGGACGAAATTGCGGAAGCGTAAAGCCATCTTACAGAGCTTCAGCAGTTATACCTAGAAGGAAAAACAGAAAACGTGTTAAAATAGTCACGGGAAGGCTGAAGTCCCATAAGTGCCTTGAGGTATTGCTATTAGCATGGCCAGGGTTGTTTTCCAGCTGCTCTAGAAATTTACATCTCTGCTATGCCAGCAGGCCACAAAACAAGATCCTTATCCAAGACTAGGGATATCTGAACATTTCTCACCGTTTTACTCCACAATTTCACCCTTCCTCACCTCTGCACTTAATTTCCCATTGTCTCTCCTGCCTCACACCTCTGCAGGTCAGTCCTGCACCCAGGACAGCTTCCAGCATGGCAGATTCCTCCACCACCAGGCTGGGCTCACAGCCCAGCTGGACCACAACATTCCACACACACAGGCTTGGCACACGGCAGGGCTCCCCAGCTCTCCCCTTGAAAGGCAACACCCCATTCCCAACAGTTCTGGAGTCTGACAACACACACTTCCATAAAGCCTTAGGAACCCAGCTCCAAAGTTTGTTCTACATCCAAATTCCATACACTGACAGCTGCCACTCCCCTGACCCAAAAGCTGACAGCTCTCCCTTTCTCTCTACAGGGCCTGTGACCTCTTCCCCACCCGGACACTGAGTTGTGCTCCTTCACTGACAAGCTTCACCTGGGTCACACGAGGCAGGGCTGCCATGCCTTTCCTTTTCCTTAAGGAAAGTCTGCAGCTGGCATGCAAAGCTAAACTGTTACCACATCCCAAACAGCCATGCTGCAAAGCACTTACAGTTTATATTTTCACTGCACAGGAATTAAAGCAAAACACCACGTGTCTGAGGGTGCTTACAGAGACAGGCTTTAATCCAAACAGCCCTCAAGACTCTTGCCAGCAAGCAACAAAAATAAAGATTCTTTTCAGGAGATAGCAAAGTCTTAGAAATGGGAGCCACCCACTGGAAAAGAGCATTATCTGGTTCCTCTTTAGAAGCATAATATTTCTATGACAAGACAGGACAACCAAGGCAGTTGGCCCCATGCTCAGTGTGTCTCAACCAAAATACCCCTTCTGTTATCAGGGCAAACGTCCCAACCACAGCTCCCAGTGCAACACTCCTTCAGGCTACAGTCTCCTTGAGGAGCTGATTAGTTCTAGCTGGGGGACAAAACCATGCCTCCCTCGGGCTCAAACCCAGAGCCTCAGATAATTTAGTTTTCACTCCAGATTTCTCACCTCCTCCAGCCACACTCTCCATTCTACAGGAGCATCCACACAACTGCATCCACACTAGCTCAGATCCTGCCTTGCTTCCCGCAGGGCCCAGACACTGAGGCACACAAATGAACGACTGAATGGCAAAGGCAGGGACTAGAAAATTGCTTGTTCAATCCCAAATTAAAGGTCAGTGCAGACATGATTTAAAGAGTTCAGTAATATCCCCAGTACATCACAAATAAGGCATTTATGTTGTTCTACATGGGAGACTTGTGCGTTCATCAGACATTTGTATCTGATTAAATAAACCAAGTAACTAAGAAATAACTAAATCCCAGTTACTTCCAGCTGGCTGTATGCAGTCAGGGAGCAGGGCTCACTGCTGAGGGTGAATCCTCTGTTAATGGCAACATCTGGGATCTTGGAATTAAAAAACCAACAAACCCATGCAGTACTGTGGCTGTTCAGCTTTTGGAACTTGGCAAACGGAAAGGGTGAAGCCTTGTACACTCCCAAGACAAAAGGTTCCCCTTTATGCTGCCCAGCACAATGGCACATTGTGAGCTGCGAGTGCTCATCTGCTGCGTGCCCAAGTTGCTGTAATTAATGCAGAACTACCCTACAAGCTGTCTCACAGGCATACTACAAACCCAAATTAAAGTAGCTCACATAAGTCCATTCCCAGCAAGCATTCCCAATTAAACAGACAGTCCTATTATTATCTGATTCCCTACTAAGTTGCACCAACTGTCCAAACAATAGTCCCACACAGCTCTGCAGCACAGGGAGACAGTCCCAGGATGCCCCACAGAGGGACAAGCCCGTCCCAAAGTCTGGCAGACAAAACAGTTCTATGAGTCATTCTGAACGCTATTATCATTTAGGATAAAGATCTTCACTCCTCTGTGATACCTGGATGAGTGGGGGCTACTGGATTAGCTGACAGCTCCTTGCAACGCTCATTTGACTTCATGTTTTTAATTTATTATTTTAGCCAGAGCTGCATCAGTACCAGTGATTTTGTTAAATGGGAATTCCACATCCTCCCATCAGTTAGAGGAGGCTCAAAGGCAGTGGCTCTGCACGAGATGCCAGCAGACATCCCAGAGTGCTGGGTTGGCTGGGGAACAGCTCAATACCAACAAACATCTCCTTCCACAGACGTGGCAGGAAGGCTCCGGCAGCCAGATCTTGCTATGCTGGTCACAGCCTGGGTGCGTGTGATGCCTGAGGATGGCAGACTGAACCTGCCCATCCCAAGGGCTCTTCCTCCACTTCCTCCCCAAGAGAGCTCCCAAAGCCCACAGCTGCTTCCCAACTCATCCCAGAGCAGCCAAGCCATCCCCCTGCTGCCGATCTGACAGCCAGCTCAGAACTGCAGTGGCAACGGGATCATTTTAACACGTTGGGGGAAGAAAGCCTGGGATTTTCCTGCCAGCAGCAGGACAGAAAATGGCAACTTGTCAAATCACATGCCCTCAAGCACAGCCAAGCGGGAGGGAGCCTGGCCCGGCAGGCCCCGCGCTCTCCGGGCAGGAGGAGCCAGCTGGGAAGCGCAGCAGCTCCAGAGGCTTTGGACAGGAGAGGAGCAGCCTGCAGGAGCCAGAACCCGCAGAAAACCCTGGATCTCCAGCACCATTCCCAAGAGGCAGGGCCCCATCAGTCCTGCACCAAAAATAGAGAGAAGCTCATGCACTGTATGCGCTCACCCCAGCACCAGCCACTTCCACTTCCCTCTGGCACGCCGGGAATCTGGCCTAAATGTCACACCTTGTATCATGGGGCCAGAGAGCTGCAGCTAGGGCATGAGACTGCTCCAACCCGATAAATAATTCCCACAGCACGCCAGGATGGGATTAAGACTAAGGGGAGAGTAGGGGTCAGTCAGCTCTCCAAATCTGTGTCCTGAATTGATTTATGGAAAACTGCTGGTAAAGAGCAGGGAGATGAAGACAAGAAAGAAGGCACACATTACCTACCTGAGAAAAAAAGCCAAGGGCAGCCAACTTACTCTACTCATTTGAATTAGGGTCCCAGAGCAGTTCTAAGCCACCTTGTTTCCTGGCCAGGACAAAGAGCCCTCAGCACTCACAGCCTTATAAGGTCAGAAATGTTCGAAGCACGAGGTTCCCCGGGATGCCAGATAATTCATTCTCCAGGTCCAAGAGGAGTTCAGCAAGCACTTGCTCAGAATCTCAGGGTTTTCTACACACAAGGAGGTCTGTTCTGAGGGCGAGCTGCGTCGAGTCTCCACCAGGAGAGAGGCCAGGATGACTCCCAAGTGACTGGGCCCCCATGCTCTGCAGGGAAGTACCCTCAGCCGGTCCTGGCTCCTCCGCTTCCCTCTGCCCCTGCACTTGAGAGCTTTCCAAACCCTGAAAGCTGTGGAAATCAAGGCTGGAATTAAAGCCCGTCCTAAAAGATCACAGAGCAAATTGGAAATGCAATTTCAACAGCAAGGCCAGGATGCCTCCTGACAAACCCTGCAGTTAGTGAAGCAGCACTCGGGAATAAATACTATCTGGGTGAAAGAGAACTGGACAGGCTGGCATGGTTCAAACTAAATGGGACCACGTGGGCTCTTAAAATTTTCCATGCTAAAAATAACTGGTAGCACATGCTCTGCCTTATAGGAGGCATAAGAACAGGAGTTAACAAAAACCTAAGGAACTGGAGGCCCTATCGTTAAGATTAAAATAAGAAAAATTGCTGCACTGAAACAGACGTAAGGACTTACATAACCCACCCTTGGCATGAAGCATATTTTCATCGAAAGCTGAACTGGCACGTGGCACTGCATTATCTAACTGCAGCTTCTTTGTGCTTCATACAAGGTGAAGGAGGCAGAACATCCACAATGAAGGGACCTTCTGCCAGGTCCTGCTGCAGCACGTGGTTTCACCTGTTCCAGCTGCAGAGTAAAGGGGTTTTTCTCCCATGCAGGTCAGCAGCATCCCCGGGGCTGAGTTTACAGGAGGGAACTGCGAAGCCACAGCAGCCTGGCAGCCCTTGCATCACACTCTGGATCACCAGGGTGTCACTCTGCCACCAGACTCCACAGTCTCCCCACTCCTCTCCCTGGCCAGCCTGGAGTACTCCCATCAAACCCAACACCACGCAGAGCCAGGAGCTCAGACAGAGTGACTCAGGAGCTACAAACACCAGAAACAGGTAGGAGCCAGGCCAGCAAGATCTCAAACTGTGAGCAGCACTTATTTCAAAAGAAGCCAACAGGGAAGTCTCTCTGTACTTAACTAATTAAAGGCCAGTGCTCAGCAGCAATTTCTGCTTCAAACAGCAGCACTGAAAGACTAGAGCAGCAAGAGATACCCCTTAAGCAACACCACCTTTTCACAGCCCAGTGAACACGGGCTACAAGCTCAAGAAACAGGCTCCTCTGCAAATGAAAACCACCAGTGAAGCCACTCCACAACCTTAGAATATTTAAGAACCAGCAGTCTCCTATTTGCAAAAGGATAAATTGTGACTTAAATAAAAGGCAGAAGAGCTGGTTGATGTAGAGCTAAACCAGTGCTCTGGAACAAGAAACACCACCAACACCAGGCTGTCTTTTATCTCTGAGATAAAAACTGCTTTCAGTGTAATCAGCATCAGTGCTGTTCCTACAAGAGCTCAGTCCCCCCTCGCAGCTGGAGCTGCCACACTGATTGTTGGTTCTGTGTGTTTTCTCCCACTCAGCAGCCCAACCCTGGCCCAGCACAGCTCCTGCAGCAGCCTTTGGACCAATGCAGGACTCAGAACAGTTCTTGTTTATTTCCACACTCAGAGCTTTATAAGAAAAGCATCAGCTTAGCCAACCTGTAGGGTTTTTTTTTTTTTTTAAATAGATGTTTTGGATGTTATCAAGAAGCTCACAGGGACACAAACACTGACCTTCAGCAACCCTCAGCACTGCTCTCATGGACTCAGGAAAGGCCATGAGTGCTCCTGCTCTGCAGTAATGAACAGTTTGTAATTAACATTAACCCTACCAGGTTATCGAGTGCCATACTGCACTTTATATCGTATTACCTCCCTGCTCCAGTTGTTTCATTATTTATAGTTTCCTCACCCAAGTTAGTGTCTCCCTGTGAATCCTCTACTGCAAAGGGAGGCAAGAGAGCTTTTACCCCACTTTCTCAGAAAAGTCTGATACTTCAGCAAACTTCAAAAACTGTTTCTGCACCACGTTACCCCCACAGTACAGGCAAAGCAGCTGTTCTTACCTTTACAACCTATCAACACATTAAAAAAATCTGGATTTGGGAAAAGTTTTATCATCTTTCATTCTTTCTGCATTTTCACTCAGGCTGGAGAATAGAACAAATTATATTCCCAAATTTCAGAAAAAAAATACATCCAATACTTAGCAAGGGCTTCCTTGTGTAGAAGCAAACACAAAATGCTATGGGCAACACAGTGTAGTGGCCACTACATGTACAGCTTTCAAATGAAAATTTAAAAGCAGCCACCTGAGTCAGATGCCTGGCATCTCTATCACAAATTTCCACAAAACAGAGACTAAACTAACCAAGGGCTTCCAGTATACTCTGCACAGGAGACAAAAAACAGGCTTGAATTTTCAAGGAGACAGAGCAGGGAGGTTTCCTTCAAACACTGATAGGGCTGCAGGAGCCAGGAGCAGCAAAGACCAAACAGGCCCCCAGGTATCTGGGCAGCAGCAGCAGCTCTGCCCATGGGATGTTTGCTGGGCACAGCCACAAGACCTTGACAAACAGCTTCCCAAAACAAGAGCTGGACTAGGCTCAGGCAGAAAAGCAAAAGGCAGTGGAGTCTGGCTGGAAGTCTCATGCCCAGGGCTTGGCTTGGGGGGAAACTGCAGAAGCACCCAGAGTGGGAGGACAGCAAATATCAGTGAGGAGGATGCTCTGTATCCACCTGTGCTGGGAGGGAACAGCAAAGGCTTCACTGAGAGTATTCACTCATGGTGAATGAGCAGGAAGACACTTGTGTGCATGAACAAGTGCTATGAGGAGTGGCACAGCACACTCCAACCTGATCAGAGAGATCACATCACTGTGATCCACACCACCCCAGCACCCCCAAGCCCCCACCTGAAACACTCTGAGGGCAGCTCTCACACACAACAGCTTCCCCCAGAACACAGGCTGCTCCTCTCCTCAGCTTTTCTTCAAAGGCAAAGCCAGGACACACATCAAGTGACCTTCCTACAGCCACCTGGAGCTGGAGTGAACACAAGGAATGGAAAACAGGTATTCCATATGGAGAGATGGGAGCCCACGCTCAACTTTAAGTACTTGATGGAACAGATACACTAATTTTTCCTGCAGTCCTGAGTACCAAAGAACTCTTCCTAACCCAGCATTTCAACAAGAAACTAAATACAAGTCCAAGTTCATGACAAAAGAGGCTCCTCTTTAACGAAGGGGAGAAAACAGGTCAGAGCCTTGAGATTTACAGGGACATACACTGCAGTCCTTGTCCCAGACACTTCAAATTCCCAATTCCCAGGTTCATCCCCATGCAAAGCTAAGGCCCCCAATACCAGAGGCACATGAAAATCATGAACTTTTGCCAGGAGCTGCTGCTATTTATACCCAGAGTCAAAAATCAGCCCCAGCACATGGCAAGTTTCTCATCCTCGGTGCCAGGTGGCAGCAGAGGTCAAAGGCAACCCCGACCCGGACAGGTCTGCAGCAGTGATTTATTTGCTCAGGAATGATTTTAAATGATCTTTTATTAACTATTCGTCTCTGCTAGCAGTAATGTACAGGACCCAAAAATCCAGTCAGCTTCCAGCTGACAAAATGCAGGAGCAGCAGAGTTGACCAGAATCTACACAGTGGACAATAAAAGAACCTACAGTGAACAGGCTGTAGACTTTGGGACATGCAAATATCTCCCCTTCTAGCAATCCCCACAAGAAACAAATGCAACAGCTTCAATTTCCAGGAAATGTTAAACACCTGCTGAATAAAATAGCTTTTTCTGAATATCTGAGCATGGCTGCCTGAAGTTAATCACCACTTCATGAAGTCTAACCAGCCATTTGCATTAAGAGCTCCACAGAATCACTGCAGTTAGAAATCAGGATTTTAAAAAGGCTAATCATTAGATCTGAAACATGAAACAATTATAAGTAATTAATGCTGCAATTAATGCTTTTTATTAGTTCTAGATGTTGCTAGGGGCAACTGGGATACCAGCCCTGATCCTATTACAGGCTCCTTGGACGCTAGAAATACCTTAAATCATTTTTTCACATCAGTTAAGTGCACATGAACGATGAGAGGCACAGATAAGTGGGCTATGTTGCTTTTAAAGCATTATGCTCTTCAGATAACTGCTCCTGCAGAAGTGCACTTGCTCTCCAATCCCCCTGCAGCCAGCCTGCAATGTTTTCAAAGTGAGGAGAGAGTCTCAGCCATCACAAATCAACTGCTGCTGGCTCTGAGAGCTTTGGCTACACTCCTGCAGCAAACTCCTGTCACAGTTAACTCCACAGGGAATCTGCACTGGGAACAGACAAACTGTGGTGGATCTGAGCTGCAGGTCCTGTCACCTCACACCCCAGGCAGTGAGGGAATTCCTGTTGCCTCATTTCGGGCACTGTGGAGTGTCTAGGTCAAAACCAAGGCTTTCTAGGCAGTTCATATTTTTTAGTATTGGTATCTCAAAGCATCTCCAGAGTTCTTTCAGAAGGAATCTGGTTCCTAGGATGGGTTTCTAAACCCAGGGTGAATACAGAGAGCACTCCCAAGTAAGAAACAACAACTAACGCACATTAACAACTGGGTTTCTGCAGCACCATCCACACAGACCCTCAGGCCCCAACATATAATTTGTTTTGTATCAGAGAGCAAACAGCCTGTTGTAGTAGACACTGCTACAATTGTGGCGAGAGACTGAACTGCCTAAATGCCACTAGAGCTTTTAAAAATGTTTCAAGTGTTCAATGAAACACTGAAGCAGAAGCTGAGGGACAGGCAGGTGAGCAAGACGAGGATGGGAAGTGATACATGAATGGATTCTATTCCACTTCAAGCACTGCTCAAACTCTACAGGCTTCTCTCTCCTTTTCACTTACTCGAGAGTTGTCATTTCCTCCCGTGCATTTGCACTGTGCAGCACGTGCAAGCAAACCAAGGAACTGAGAATGAGATACACACAATGAAGCTGTGCTGCCCTTTTTCAGAACCACGGGTCCATGAGCATCACCAGCAGACAGGTACAGCAGGTGCTTGGACAGTTCTTCACCCCTTACACATGCAGCTCATTAAAGAGTGAGGAGGTTAAATGACTTGGACGGGGTGACACAGTGATCCCAGCAGAGCAGCGAGCTCTGTCACTCTGGTCCTGTCCCTGGGGAGCTGTGCTGCACTCCCACACTCCCGGTGCTCCTGCCCTGCTGCTCCACTGCAAGCAGGGCTGTGCTCAGTAGATCATTCACAGCCACAAAGCCAACGGCAGGAAAGCAAAGCTACACCAGTGCTACACCTTCCCCAGCAACCAGGCACTTCCCTTCACCTGAGACAAAGTCCACAGCGCCCGATAACGCTCGGGTAGGTGCTGCACAACCCTGGCAACACAGAAAGGCCCGATTTCTGCCATCCTGCAGCCCCTGACTTTTCCCCAACAGATGGGCTGTGGCCAAATGCAGCTTTTGATGCTGTTTCTAGCTATTGTGGATAACATCCATGAAGAGGATGCTCTTGCTGAGATGCCTGTCCATTCTGTGATCCTCATGGAATTACTGGACTGCGATAAAGAGCTCGGACAGGCACAGATCAAGTTGCCCATTTCTGGAACAGGAGAAACTTAGATCTCCCTTGCTTCAATCAGGGGGAACCAGAAAAAGAAATAAAAGAAAGAGCAAACAACAAGGAAAAGAAGGCTACCAAAACTTCTCTTCCTCAGTAGCAATATCAATTCATTCCTTTGCTCTCGCCTGTATCCCATGCTGGCTTACAAACAAAAGGAGTCACTGCAGTACATTAAAAGTTTGCTAATAACAGTTTTTACGGCCATTACCATAACACAGGCAAGGCTCGCCGGACCAGACACACAGCAGACAGCACAGCGTGCCTTAATGTTCGCTGCCGACTCTGCACCGCCCGGGCCATCTCCGCCCTCAGCGCCCCGAGCGGGGAGACACGGCCGCGGCGCTCCCCTCGAACGGCGAGCCGACCGCCCGGGACACCACGAGCGGAACACACAGACCAGCGCAGGGCTCAGAAGGGCCGCTCGCCTCCCCGCACGCTGCCCCGCACAGCGCCCGGCCGCGGCCCCCCGCCCGCCACTCGCTGCGGCACCGCCGGCCTCAGCCCACGGCCCCGCCGGCCGCGGTCACCGCGGGGCCGCAGCGCTGACCTTGGGCCGCGCAGGAAAGCTCCCGCCTCGGCCCCCGGTGCGGGGGAAGCGCGGCCGGGGAGCACCGTCAGCGCCCCTCAGAGAGCCCCTCAGCGCACCGCGCAGCGCCGCCACTGACAGCCGCGGCCGCGGCCCCGCCGCTCCGCCAGCGGGCGGGCGGCGGCCCAGGGCGGTACTCACGGATGTTCCGGTGCGGCGGCAGAGCCCGGAGCGGTGCCGGGCCCGGTCCGGAGCGGTGCCGGTGCCGCCCCACGTGCCCCGGCCGGGCCGCCCGGCTCGGACATGCAGCGGCGCCGCCCCGCCCCGCCCCGCCCCTCTCGCGAGAGCGCCGCGTCCCGCGAGATCCCCGCGCGCGCGCAGCCCCGCCCGGTGCCCTGAGGGAGCGGAGCGGCGGCAGTGCACTGCGGGCAGTGTTAGTGCGGGCAGCGATCGGCGGCTGCTCCTGCCCGCTCCTGTCCGCTCCGGGCTGCTCCTGCCCGCTCCTGTCCCGCAGCGATCGGCGGCTGCTCCTGCCCGCTCCTGTCCCGCAGCGTTCGGCGGCCGAAGCTCGGGGAGAGTCCGGCTGCGCCGCCTCCCACCTCCCCTCGGTCTCTCCCGCGGTACTGCGGGAATGGCTCTTGTCACTGCTGCTCCAGGCTGCCGCAGCACCCTCCGCCTGCCCGGCCCTGTGCTGTGCTGTGCTGGGACCGTCGGGCTCCGTCCTGCAGCCAGAGCGCCTCACTGCTTGCTAACGCAGCCAGACACGCGAGCAGCTGAATCTGAGTTTTAGACAGGGTTTTACACAAGCTGGTGGTGACACGTTAGTGAGCAAACGTTAGCCAGAAGCTACACTAATGTGGGATTGAAAGTGCAAGGCTGAACCAGAACGAGAAATGCAAATCTGTGTTCAGGCAAGGTTTTTGCTTGGCTGCAGCAGCACCAAGTTGGAATTAATAGAGACTTTTCATGTCGTTTAAGACTTGTGACATTTCTCCCCAAGGCTTTTGGGATCCTTACAGAAAATCCAGTGTGTAAATGATTTCTGTGTCCCAAGGAACCTCTGAGGTTTTGGGGATACACAGTAGCAAGGCATGGCTGGTCAGTGCTGGCACTGCCATGCTCCTGGCGCTGTGTGACTGCAGATTCCAGGACAGCTGGGCAAGGCGCTTGCAGGATACTGTGGGAAATCGTTGATGCTGTTCTAAGGACGCTGGGAATTTCCAGAGGCGGCTGGTGAGAGAGGAAAAGGCCTCAGGGTGTGGCAGGAGCAGCCCAAGCAGCAGCTACATCTGGGGAAGAGTCTGTGCTGACCTTTGCGGAGCATCACTGGGAATTCCGTGTTACTGTGACACCTGGAGGGGTTTGGCCTCCACTTTCGAACTGCGTGGGAAGAGTTGTTTGGGAGTGGTGTATCATCCACAAATAATCCAGGGGAGTTGCATGGAAAGCCATGGAGTGGCAGGAGCCAGGTGGTGTGGGGGCTGCTTCTTCCTGTGCAGCCAGGCAGTCAGAGGGCACAGCATGCTGTGCTGCTTCAGGGCTTCTGAGGAGACTGCTCTTTGTCACTGGACCTGTCTTTGTGGGGACAGGTGGCTCTGGATTTCCCAGTGGAACAACTGAAGCTGCTTTTTTATCTTCTGGAACCTCAGCAGCAAAGTCAGAGGGAAGCAGTAGGCCAGGGAGAGGTGGTTCATGCTTTGGGGCAGGAGCAGGGAGCAGCCAAGCCTGAGTGAGTTATAAACCAGAGCAGTTCCTGGGGGTATCCAGTGGTGGCTGCAGCAGTGCAGGAAAGCATTTCAAGCCTCCTTCCAGCTTGAAAGCCTGGGCTTCCTGTTCGTCTGGCAGTCCCAGATTAGCCCAAATCAGCCTCCTTCCTTTGTAGTACCCAGAGCTCATCCTGCAGAGCCACTGCTGTTCCCACAGCTCACCTGGCTGTGAGCAGCACACTCTGCACCAGGTAATGCTGCACAAACCTCTTGAACATATCTTCACTGCAGGCACAGGGGGAGTTCAGTGCTGCATTGACCAGGCTGGCTGAGGCCAAACCTGCCCTTTGTTAATTGACACGTGCCTGCAGCAGGCAGTTGGTATGTGAGAGTGTAAATGAGCAACTTGGAGATACCACAGTCGTATATGAGCAGCATTGTCCTTCCTAAATCACTGATGTTGCTAAGTCTTTTTCTGTGAAAGGTTCCTGATTTGCCTCAATCTTTTTGTTTAGAGCAGTCCGGAATGAATAAAAAATACCCACTAAAAACCTACAAATTGTGCCACACATGAAGTGGAAAAATCCATCAGTGTTGAGACTTTGCCCTTTTGATGTCACTGATCTGAGGATCTTGGAAGTTTGTCCGTTAAGAATTCCCAACCAACAGCCACCCCTGGCTGTTACTGTTGGGCAATTCCAGCGTTTACAGTGCCTGGTGGTCAAACATTCAGGGATCTGTCAAGGTCACAGCCACAGCTTGTGTCAGACACACACAGGGACCAGAACTGGTGAAGCTCCTGGGACAAATCGGTGTCTTGCCCTGTGGCAGTGCCTGGCTGAGCTCTTACAGCAGCCAGAGGGCATGAGCTTTACTGTAGTGAACAGAAAAACATCTTGAGTAATGATCAAATTACATTGATTTTAAATACAGCAATCCCTGCTAACAGAACATTAACTGCTTCCACGTGTGACAGGTCACCTTCTTTTTACACAAACAGTTAATGTCTGGAGTTTTCATGAGTGGGAAAAGGCTTTCCAGGATCCAGAGGAGGAGGGCTGGATGAGCAGCTCTTCAGCATGTGTTGTGTCTTGCTGCACACCCAGCTCTCCTGGGCAGACCTTGCTCTCCCAGTACCTAATTGGGGGTGGAAGCAGCAGAACAGATATTTCCAGTTTGACTGAAGGACAATATGCAATGAGAAAAAAAATTACAATTTAATAGTTCAGGGGGGATTTCTGAAGCATATAGTTACTCCTGGCTATTTATAGCATTGTCATTTAAATATCCCAGAAGATCCTGTCAGAGGTTTTTTCACGATTCCTTTGAAGAACAAACCCATACTTGTTTGAACAAGTCACATCATGGGAGTTGTTTTTCTACACTCTCCACCCACACAAGCCTGGGAGTGATTTTCATTTGTGAGCTTATTAACCAGAGGAGCAGTCAACTGAAGAGTCCCTGTTCCAAGGCACAAAGGATTCACACCTGGAAATCATAACTCCAGTAGTGGAAAGGGTTTCACTGCTCTGAGAGGGATGTTGGTAGCACTGCCAGCTGCAAGAGGTTGGCTTCGGCCCTCAGTTCTGTGACACCAGGTGACTCATTCATGTTAGAGCTGTTTGAGTTTAGTTGTTCCAACACCTGTCCTTAGAGGGGCCTAAGGGGAGGACAGACACATAAAACACATTTGATAATGGCAGAAGTGACCAAGTAGAATCCAATCCTATCCAATCCTGGGAAACCTCATGCACGGTAAAGCAGAAACATCGGCATCATTACAGGTAGGTTATGCACTATTCAAGGAGCTAAGGGAACAGATATGAGCCATCTCAACTGGGACAGTGCTGGGGAATCTTCACCAACGGCTCTGAGACTCCATCCTGGGGTCAGCTGTGAACAACTTCCTTTCTTTTCCTTCTTGTGCAGTATTAATCTCTAAAACAGACTTCATATCCCAAGATCAAGAAAGTTCAGCATTTTTACTTCTTTTCCTTTGCAAAATATTTCAGCAGCATCAGCTGGGCAGGGATTTTGAAGCTATTTCCTTAGAATTGCCTGCTCCAATGGTGCAATTTCCCCCTAAGTATAGTTTTTCCAACTGCATAGAGGCATAACTAAGAACTTTCCTTTCATTCCCTCCCTGTGGCTACAGTGTATTTGTGATCTCAAGTAGCAGGGAGGCTCGACTGTCCAAAGAAGGAACTTTAGGAATGTTTTTGGCAGCAGTGATTGAGCAGGTGCTGCTTAGGAGCTGGCTCCTGCCTGGCTCCCACTCCAGGTCCAACTTAGAACTAAGGAACATTTCCTCTGAAGTAAAGAAAATTAAATTTAACAGTTCACACCCTGCTGCTCTTCCACTCGCGCAGACCCAGGTGACAGCAGGAGCAAGGCAGGAATCACCTTTCCAGGTGTCTGCAGGTCTGTCTGTTCACCATGCAGGAACAATAAGATGTCTCAGAAGAGGTCAGTGCAGTCACACTTTAATGTGTCTTTACATCCTTTTATGATTCACAAAGCCAGAATATAAGTATGTATACATTTTTAATGGGAAAGTAATGTATCCCCCTAAAAGAAAAATAGATGTGATTAATAATTTGTCAGAGAAGTTGCCTGACAGCTGAAACCTCAAGCTCCTAGGCTAAAAAATCTCAAATAGACAAATTATACTGAATTGTTATTTAAAGACCAAGCAGCTGTTTTATTACAATATTAAATTTACATTTAAAAAAGAAATACTCTGATTTATTATTCAGTTATGATAATCTTATTGAAGTGACATGAAATTCATTACAATGGGCTTTTTCTTCCTCAGTCACTGCAGGCAATCTTAGATCTGTGCAGGATCCCACACCCAGAGCAGCACCAGTCTGGGAAGACAAACACCAGACACTGGATTTTAACTGGAATCTTAATCTTGCCCAGAAAAAGTGGGGGTATGGGTCTGTGACGTGGCTGGATCCCTTGGCTCAGCCCCAAAGAACCCACCCAAACTTGTCTCCACAGAGAGAGACATCAGTGTCCACTACCTTTGCCCCGCAGCCCCTGGGAATGACCTTCAAACAACTGGGAGCAGGTTGAATTTACATTTTACTTCAAAAAAAAAGGGGGAAGTACATACATGAGGGGAGAACGGGGTGAACAATAATTATGTGAAACCAGGTTTCCACCATTTTGACCCACAGCTCCCCCGGCGCTGGGACCAGCGGGCTCTCCAGGCTCACACACTCTGTGTTACAGCATGGCTGGGATTGGGATCACAGAAACCCTTTGGAAATCGAGGCCAGATGGAAGCAGTGAGATCATACACAGGGTGAGTGTGTCGTACACAGCTTCTGGTTTAAATGATGTAACGCACCAGCAGGAGGGAGGAGTAGTAGTTAACAGTTACTAACACTAGAATAATCAAATTTGTATGTTATACATATACAGCAACTAACTGCTTTACAAAAAAAGCAAAATAATACAATATATTGTCACATGTATTTACAGTGTAGTAAATATACTTTTCTGTCAAATTTTACACAAAAACTATTTACAGGTGAATATACCGCATAAAAAAAAAAGGTGGGACCAACACTCTGAGTGACTGTCTGTGGTTTGTTGCATAACAATAGGACGTGCTTTGTGACATCGGAAAAAATTAACCTTAGAATGAAACAGAAAAAGCCCTAAAACCTACAACCCAGGTCAGAGCCAGCCCCAGCACGCGCTGGGGGCTCAGCCCACGAGACTCAGTGAAATGTTCCCTGTCCCGGGAAACCTCATGCACGGTAAAGCAGAAACATCGGCATCATTACAGGTAGGTTATGCACTATTCAAATACTACTGAGTTATCTTTAAGTCAGGGAAAATACAAACACAAACAGAATGTTAATTGCCTTTACAGTACTGAGCTGTGGTCAGTGCAGGGCTGGGAATGGGCTCTGAGCCAGGGGTGTCACACACACCCCCCCCGGGAGGGCATTACATGGTCCACGTGTTCCAATTGGATTTTTCTGAATTTTTAATTTTCATGTCAGCACAGGGACTCTGGGGCTGCAGCTCCAATCCTACAGCAGAGTCTGGAGCAGCAGCCACTGCCAGTGGCCCGCGGGCTGCCCGAGCGCGGTGGCAACTGTCGCCACCACGATGGGGCTGTCGCGTGTCAGGTCAGGGCTCACACCCACACTGTCACCAGCAACAACCTGCTGGTCACCAGAGAACAGAGCAGCAGGCGAGCAAGGATGGAGCAGCCCGGGATGGGAGCAGTGCTCCCAGGGATGGAATGGGCAGGATGGAGAGTGCTCAAACAGGGAAAGAACAAAGGAAGGAGGATGTGAGAAAGAAAAAGAGGCGAAGTCCCAGCAGCAGCTGCTGGAGGGAGCGGGAGAGTGATGCAGTGACAGTAAGGCACTCAACAACTAATTACTGATGGGAGTTTAATTATTACACAAAGGCCATGGTTCCCTAGGAGCCAAGCACGAGCTTCCCAAGCACCAGTACTAGGAGACAACGTTCCTGTCTATCAGGGCACACATAATTCCAAATTAAACCTTGGCCATCAGCAAACCTTACACCCTAATTCCACCCCCATTACCTGACACAGGTGTCTGACATCCCTGCTCTGCCAGAGTCCAGGCCCTCTCACTGAACCTCTCATACACGGAAAACTCCAACCGACTCCCTCCTTCCAGGAAAGAGGAAATTCAGTTTAGTTTACTGACTTTATGAAGTGACCAGTTTTTTCAGCTGGGACTGAGAGCCTGGAGTAGTTCTCACAAGGAAGGTCACTTTTATCCCTGTCCCCTCTGCTCTCACATCTCTGTGCTGCAGAGAACGCAGCAGTTCTGATGGAGGGACACTTCTGACATGGGCAATGCAGGACAGTGAAGGGCTCACTGTCTGCCCAAACAGAACCAGTTGGGCAGTTCCTCTGGAATTACTGCTCCTGTTTGAAGGAGACCTGCTCATACGAGAAACAACTGAAAAGAGCACACCACCTTTACAAGAGATTCTTGTTTTCCTCCTACCTACAAATCCTCAGGCTTCTACAATTCCTTGTCTCCAACAAAATGGGAAGGGCTGGAACCAGCTCAACCGGGCACAACCCAGTGCAAACCACAGTGACACCAGGGGTGGCTCCTCACAATCTGAGTTGTGGGATGATAATGGTTTCTAACTTGGGGACCCCAAACACAAGGCTCGAGCCCCTGCTCTGTCCCTGAGCCCAGCTCAGCCTCATGGCCTTGCTCATACCCCCGCTCTGTGTCACCAGTGATGAGGTTCCTGCTGCAGCACCTGCACCACCCGAGTGAGGGGATTTGGTTAATTGCACCAGTTCGTCTTTCTAACCTGTTTATTCCGTGACTGCTAATTCCAAGTTTTCCTCTTGTTTTGGCAAATTATTTGCATATGAAGTTTGTGTTCATAGTTTTTCCAGAACTGTAAACAAATCAAAGAAATTGTTATTTTATGAATCAATACAATAAAGGTATTTTTATTTACATAAATGTTACATTGTTACTGTGTGGATACATGGGAATTATGTGCTATAGCAATAAAATCGGAACCCTTAATTGTACCATTCTCTAATAATTTAGCCGTGGAGTTTGATTTACTGAAAGCCACTAACGATTGCACTGGAGGACTGGCTTTTACCTAATGGATATACTTCTTTTCCTTTAAAGCCACTGAAGGATTGTTAATTCCTACCACAGCACAGGGATCTGGAACTGGGATGCAGCTCTGTTTCTGAGCAGGAGCTGTGTGACCCCCAGGGACACAGCCCGTGCCTGAACTGCAGCTCGCTCCAATCAGACACCCCGTGGGGCACCGGGACCCACAGCAGTACCAGGACCCAGCAGCGGCACCCACGGCAGCACCGGCACTGCCTCCTCCCTGGCTGGCACAGCAGCACATGCTCATCCCCAGCTGCTGGTGCCCAACTGTCACCTGCAGCCCTGACAGTGACGGCAGCCTCAGGTTGGTGTGACCCCTCAGGACCCCCAAACCTGCGCCGGGAGGTTCCCCGGGAGGTGCTGGCAGCCCTGGGACTGTGCCGCCACTGCCGGACACCCTGGTGTTGGACACAGTGTCAGTTAATTTAAATTCTTGTACCTTGAGCAGATGTGGCTGTTTCTGTCCCTGCTCGGGCAGCACAGGGGCAGCTTTGCCACACACTGTTCCCCAGAGCTGGGAATGAATCCATCCCATTTCCCCTCCATTCCCCACTGGATATTCTGCCAGGAGCTCTCAAAGGTGCACGTTGTTGGGAAGGGCAGAACTAAAGTGGTGCTACAATGACAGCCCTAGGGTCAGTTCCCAGGGATTTCCCCCTGTACAACTTCCTCAGGGCAGATAAGGTACAGCAAGGAAAAAAAAAAAAGCTTTGGGAAATAAGCCAGTTTGTCCAGTCTGGTCCACGTACAGTCCAAGTGTGTGAAGCTTGGTCTGGGGAATTGAGGGATTCCTGCAGCCTCCTTTTCCTCTCCTCTTTATTGCTAATTACCTGAAATTTAACCTAATCCACCACTTCTGTTAAGCTTCTTGTACTGCAGCTATCATGAATTTCTTTTCAGTGTGGTAAAAAAAGCACACAGCTAAAATCTTACAGGTTTGGATTAAAACCAGGATTAGAGAAACTTCCCTGGCTCAGGATGCCACTACCCTGAGGCGTGCAAACAAGGTTAAGGATCAACACTTCCCTTAGCAGGAGCACCCGAGGCCAGAGCAGACACGCGGTGGGACTGGGAAATGGCTTTGGATTCGGACAAGATGCGGCTCTGCAGCACTACAGAACTCCAACCTCCCCCGGGGTACACATGTGGTTCTGAACACTGGCTTAAATCAAACGTGGGAGGGAGGAATGAAGGCGTTAACTCAGGCAGTGGGTCAGGAGTTGATCATCTGGCAACGCGGCTGACAGGATGGGAACTGTACAGATCAAGTGCAGCATCACACCCGGTGGAGGGCCCTGCGCGAGGGGCCGCGCGTCAGTCAGGTCCAAAAATAAAAAATAAAAGTAAAAAGCGACAATCACACGATCTTTTTGATGCTGTGACGCTTGAAGCTGCCGGCGCTTCGCTGCTTCTGCACTTGGCTGGCGGAGCCGTGGCGCATCCTCCCGCTGTTGGCGTGGCCGGCGGTGGGCGACAGCTCCACGTTCTCCTTGTCGATCCCTGCGGAGACACAAGGGCCGCGCTGAGCGCCGCTGCAGCCGCGGGGAGCCCGGAGGGGAGGGTCAACCCGGGAGACCGGCCCCGCCAAGCTCCGCCCGGCACCGCCGGGATGTGTGCAGAAACAATCTAACACGGTTCGTGGCAGCTAAGGGCTGCAGAGCCGCTCGCCCCTCCCCTCCAGCCTGTGGGGCTGCTGACGAGCAAAGGGAGAGTAAAACCAAGGAAACTTGGCTGTCCTGCTGAAAACAAACGTTTGCTAAGTGCGGGAAGGAGGAAAACGCAAAACAAACCATCAAATTGACCTTCAATGAGTAAAGAAACGGTTTCCTAAGGAGGTTATTGACAGGAAACAGGCACAGAGGAGGTGAAGCTGGGACTCCTCATAAGAACTGTGACTGCCGAGTTCAGCCCCACCAGTGGCAGGAAGAGGCTTGTTGGGGTCAGGATGAGCATGGCACCAGACAGGTTTGTGCCCACAAGCATAGACCCTTCTGAGAAGCTCTGCATGTTCTCTGCAGGACAAGGTCCTGCAGAGCAAAACTGTTACGCTTTGCTGAAAGTCTCGCATCAAACAAACTTCAAAACTGAAGTGTTTTAGTGAAGACTTCTCGCTGACACGACACCACCACCCAATGCCTGGAGTTAGAGCTGTCAGCAGTGGCTTTGGGCACTGTCACTGCAGACCCAAAAGCCCAGAGCTGAGCTTAGTGCAGTCGTGCTCCTGCTCAACTGTTGCTCTTTATGCTGACACTGCTATGAGTTCCCAGCCCTGCAGCAGCCTCTCCCTCTAGCTGCTACACCGTGTCTGTCTGATAAGTGTTTAACAACACCTCACACCCGCGGCACAGGTGCAGCACGGGAACGAAGAGCAGGAGGAGTGGTTTTATGCAAGAGGATTCAAGTAGCAAAAATAAGGATGCCTGACAGCAAGTACAAAGGTTAGAACTAAGTTATGTTACTGCAAGTGACATATCCACAATTATGTGCAAGAAATGGGTGGCTTTGGCATTAGTGAGAACAAAGAACACTCTCCACACTTGGCACAGGGACAACGTGAGGGCTCCAGCCAGAGGCTGCACCTTCCTCTCCTTGTGGGGACAGCAGCACAAAACCTCAAAACTATGCTGAGGACAGGGACAACCCGTGAGCATGAACAAAAACCCCTCTTCTGCAGCTTTCTCTTACTTCTCCACACAAAGCAGAAATGCAGAGGTGTGGAGATCCTGATTTACTGCACCTCTGTCTGCTGCAGTTTAGTGCAAAGAACTCATGTTTTTTTGCCTGTGTGTCCCTGCAGTCAGAGCTGACTCCCAGTGAATCTGAAGAGCTCACACCAAACAGTTCATTTTAGCTTCACACGTGCAGCAGAGTGATTACCAGTATTAGGCATCGACCTGTCTGTCACCAGATTTATTCTCAAGGCTGTGGGTGACTTTGTCTGCTCTACTGCCACACATTATTGGCATCCCCCAAGAAATGCACCAGCTTAGCACTTGCTGAAGCCATTCCCGTGTCAGAAACTGCTCCTCATGCCACAGCCCGGCCCTAACACAGCTCAAGCAGCATTTCGTGCAAATATGATGAAAGAAGAGAGTACCTGGATGAGGCAGCTGCATGAAAACTGCAGACTTAGAGCAAGGCAGAGAAGCTTCACAGACACCGAATGAAAGAAATAAACATAAGTGAATAATGTCCATGAGACAGGGAAGGGGAGGGAAAGAACAGAGATGGTGACAGACAAAACATTTATAAACAATGATCCTGCCTAGTTGTTTCCAGATGCAAGAAATGAAATTTTCACGTATCTGCAACTTCGTATTCGTAGCCATAATAGAAAAAAACCTCACTTGACTTTTAACTCAGTTTCTTTTAACTCAGTGTATGAGGGAATTCAGTGCTGCTGAACATGTGGCCTTCACACTGGTGTTTTAAATTTAATTTCCAAGCAAACAGTGCTCAGAGTGCCAGCAGTGTGTTGTTTCAGACCCACTATTCACCTGAACAAGTTCCCTAGTTCCCAACTCTGTTTGTGGAGACTCTTAACCAGCCTTTGACAAAAGCCATCTGTGTGCACAGCACTTGGAAGGAGTGTTTGACGAGCTGGATTAATTTCTTCCTCTCAGCTTGTAAAGGAAGAGGGAATGGAAAGTGGGGCAGAAGGAAGGAGGACATTTACAGAGCAAAATGCTTTTTTCCCTCGCAGAGAACCCAAGCCTGTTCCATCACCTCATCCTTGGAAACGAACTACTGGAGCTGCCCACCGAAGCTGTGCTCCGAATGGAAAGATGCTGCCCAGAATGTCCTTCCATACTGACATCAAGGTCTGTTCCCAAATAATTCCAACAGCCCTGTCTTACCCTGCTGCTCTGCACCCTGAACAAACCATCCCAGTGCCTGTGAACCAGGGATCTCCTGCAGGGCAGATTCCTCCTGCACAGAGCCAAGCCCAGCCCAGCAGGGCTCCATAACCAGGAAACACGAGAGGGAAAACAACTGGAACACCTCTGTAAAGGCTATCCCTCAACACGAGGGGGCTTTGGCCTTCCATCAAGGTTGGAAATTAAGCAGAAATACAAGGCTGGTTGATGTGAGTGCTCAGAAGTGCAAAAGTTAAAAATCATCTCTGAAGAAATATCCCACAGTATATTCTTTATGACAGAGTAAAGAATTTCCTCAATATATGAGCCAGCCCTCCAAAGCCACTTCATGAGTCTTCATGCAGATTTCTTTGATATCAATTCTATTTTCTTCCTGTATTTAATTTTCTCTGGCTTATGCTGCTGTACTGAATAGCAAGTTTTACTCATTGTCACCCTGCAAATTTTTGCTGTTTAATTTCACCTCTGCATTCCCCTGCAATTCCCTTATCCCATGCCAGGAGTTGAGTATTTTTATCCATTTACTGCCTTTGATGATTGTACTTTTTCTGCACACCCTTACTTCACCATCAGCATATTTTTGGCCATAGAACAGTCCAAAGGGACCCAGCACTCCTCATGTATCCACATGAACTCTTTTTTCCTGGAAGGCAGAGCTCAACCCCAGTGCAATGCCTGTGTGAGCACTGGCCTTGGATCACACAGGCAACCTGAGCAGTGTCAGCCCAGACCAGTCTGCTGGGCACTTAGGGATTATTCTTCCCAACATCTGCTACCTTGCAGCACCCAGATCAGCATTTTCTCCTAGCAAATTACCATGATTGTATGTTCATATTTATTAGTTTTCAAGCCCTCACTGCTGCACATGTTCCACATGAAAGTGCTGCTGTTCTCATGTCCTTAATGCTCTTCCCTTCACATGGAGTGACCTGGGAGACAGCTTTTGTGCTGGATAAAATCCAGGATCTGAACCAGCAGGGTAACAGCTCAGGAGCAGTTTAATGTTCATTTGGCTCCACAATGCACCAATGTTTGATGCATAAACACATCCTAAGAGACATCCAGGAAATTTCCGAAACCAGGAAATTCCCACATTTCCCCCACCCAGGTGGTACCAGAACAGGCACTGACCTGGGGAGTGCTGGGAAGTGGCAAGTGAGGTCATGGAGTTGGAGAGGTTGAGGTTTGCAGTGATGCTGAGCTGGCTCTGCACCGCTGGAGGATATGGAGATGTGGGGGTCAGGAGAGATTCTTCATTGGTTTCCTCATCAATTCCAGGCAAATATGTGTCAATCAAGGCATCAAGGAACTTCACTATGAGTTCAGCATAGTCTGGGATTTGGGTTTGCTGTGGGAGATGGGAAAAAAAAAATAGTTGTTCCTGTCTTTGTACTTTCCTGTCAGTCTGAGCTTTGCTCCACAGCTCACTCTGAAGTCCCACTGTTTTGCCTGCAATTTTTTAGGAGCATTTGATGTGTCTGTAAAAACTGATTTGTGAGTTTGTCCAGACCAATCTCAGTGTACACACTGAGAACCAGTGGTCAGTGTGATCTCAGTGTGAGGGAGCCCAGGGGCAGCAAGAGAGGCTGCAGAGCTGCTGCCCCACACCTGGGCCACTTCCCTTGGGATGGTTGGACACACAGACAGTGCTCCACTGGCTCTGCTCCAACACAAAATTTAGTCTTGTGGAATCATCACTCTTATCAAATTAATCCCTTACCCTGTAAGATACATGTACTAAAGTGACCCTGGGAGCAGGAAAAGCTGCATTTACACACTGGCTGCTTTTGCCCCACTTTGGTAACTTATCTGAGTCTATCTCAGCACCTGCTGCAGGCCCAGGGCTGCTTTTAGCCCTGAAGGGACCCCTGACACTCTCTGCTCACTCATAAGTGAGTGATGCTCCTCATGAGCAGCACCAAAGTGCCCCAGAAAGGCCAAACAGTACAGACCCCATGGAGCTCTTACCTTGGAGAAGGGGCCAGCAAACCTCCACAGCCCATTAAATCCAAAACCTGCAACAACAAATGGAACATCAGGATGAAAGCCCAGCTCTCACCTGACAGAGAACAACCACAGAGTGCTCCCAGTACAGCACTTAAAAAAAAAAAAAAAAAAGAAAAAAAGAAAAAAATATTTACTCTGTAGATAAGACGTTTGGTATTGGGGTGGAGACTCCTCATGGTAGACAACACTCTGCACAATCCCATGAATTGGATTCAACAAGTTTGGATCCTGGCACAGCGATAAAAGAGTATTGATCTTGGAATCCAATAAATTATGCCTGAAGAAAAGAGACGTGACTTAGTTTTTGGTCATTAAATAAAATAAACCTGCAGTTCCCAACTGACTTTAGCAGTTCAGGTGGGATTTTCACACCCCCAGTGATTTCAGAACACAATTCCCAATCTGTTCCATGAGGACTCTAATGATGTGCTCAGGTCAGTTTTAAACGTCTGCTCAACTTCTAAGAGCTGTGTTTCCTTTACACATATTTGCTCCAGCAGAACTACAACAAGTGTCTAAAGAAACACCCAACAAGCACCTGCACTAGGCTTTAAATCAGCTTTTAAACACTTTGGGGACAAATAAAGTCAACCAGCATGGACAGACTGCAGCTTGTAACCTCCACATGAGCAAGTGCCTTGTAGGTCCTGCCTGGTGCAGGGACCTCTAAAGAAGAGCCAGGTACAGAGTTATTGTAGAACTGCAGGTACTCACACAACAGGAAAGACCTTTGGGAAGACAACACTGGCTTCTGCTAAATACTCGTAGAGGATGCGCTGGTCGAACTCGTCCGTGGTGTATTTCACCAGAGTGGCCTGGCAGGGAAGGAGTCATTAGTTCATCTGAGTGGTTACAGCCTTTGCTTAAAGGTTTTAAGCTTTAAAGTTAAATGGTTTAAGATTTCTGACTAGCAGAAAGCAGCATTACAAAAGACTGATTTACGTCTCTATTGAGAAACAACAGAACCAGTTGGCGACAATTTGTATTTTGGTAATAAATGTATCTGGTCGGTTTTTTACACAACTGAGTCTTCCTGAATTGTACCTGGAGTGGGAACTGCAGTGGTACAGCTGAAGAAAGTGCTATCAGACTGCACCTCTGCTAGTAGTTAATGGCTTTTAAACTGACTTTTGCTGGGATTCCAACAATGCTAATTTAAAACTAAAATATATTAACAACCTTTTATTATACAAAGTAGTTTGTCATAAAACTCAGCCAGGAAACACTCCAAGGAACATGTTTGTTTTGCTGGGAGATAAAAGAACATCAGCAAATAGCAGACAACACAGAGAAGAAAGCTTACAAGAACTGTAAGCAGCAGTGCTTGAATTTTTGGGTCAGTCAGAACTTCTTCATCCAGGAGGACGTTTGACTCGGAAACGGAAACTTTCCGGAGGTGAGGGTGTTGCTGTGGTGATATTCTCTGGGTTTCTGCCAGATAAAAAAGAGCAACTCATCCAGAGCAAAATAAACCCAAAGCAAGACAGAATCAGGTTCTGCACAGCTGAGACAGTCATGTGCAAACCTCAGAGTTTACCAGCCTCGTCACAAAGGTCAAAGCAACGACTGCGCTGTAATGCAGCAGCACTGGACCACTACATGGGATGTGTTATCAGATGGCAAACAAAAACCCCAATTTCCTCTTCAGTGAAATACAGGCCCAGGGGTGTAAGTACCAAATTCGGGGTCAGGCAGATACAAGAGAAGAACCCTGGTCTTGCATTGCAATTGGGGGTGGGGGCACAGGAAGCAGATGGGGGAGAAGATGAAGAGAGGCATTCCAGGCATCAGCTCACATTCCATCTCCTGCAGCAATTTGCAGCTGGGGCTCAGTAACTTATAGAAAGCCAAATGCTATTTATTTCATTGCACTCCTGTATGCAGTCCTTCAGAGCTGCCCCTGATTCTGCACTGTAAACTGAGCAGCTCCAATGCAGCTGCCAATGATACGAAGGCTGCACCCTGCAGAAGCCAATGCTAAGAAAGGTGCTTCTCCCTTACCTTGAAGTAACCTCAGTAAATAAACACTGAATTTAGAAATGGTCCTTTGTATAGATATACAAAGCGGTTATAATTAGTATCATTCTTAAAATGTTAGTCCTGTGTCTCACCCATTTCATAATCATTTTCGGCTACTCTCCTCATTTTGGGAGGCGTTGTGATTCCAGATTCCATGTCTTGCCTTTTAGGAGCCTTTGTGTCCGATATCAAATGGTCAAAACTTTTCCTTGTACCTAAAAACAATTTATCAGGCAATTAAAAACATTAAACCTAAATCCATATTCTAACTTGTCCTGATTTTCTGGCCAAGCTACTCCCCTATCTACTATGTGTTGACAGGAATCTGGGGACCTTTTCACCATTTTCAGGGATGGGACAGAAAATACAATCACACCATGCCGCTCTCCATCACAGCTTCCAAAGTGCTTCACAATACACAGGAGGGAGCATGCAATTAGTCAGGGGTCATGCCATGGACTCCTGGCCCCCACATGGAATACACATGCCAGGATGTGGTTACTGAAAAGGAAGCAGGAAAGGGCTGCAATGAAGGAAATGCCCCTCTTCTTCCACCTGTGCAATGCCAAAGGGCTTCCACAAGTTCTGCAAAGCAACTCAGCTCGTTCCTCTGATACACGAGTTTGTTGTAAACATAATGTACTGAGAAGCCATGAGTACAAACCAGATTGTCTACACCATCTACCATATTCTGGGACCATCTCCTCCAGCCCCAACCAGAGCACTCAATGGAGCAGCTAAAGATCTCCTTCCTGGCTTTGCTGGAAAGGGCTGGGAGCAGAAAATGGGCTCTAGGAATCTTCAGTGTCTGGTATATTCTTTTTTCTCCACTTCAACATGCACATTTTGAGCATCACTCTCGCTCCCCCCTTTATAAATGTCATGGTTTTTTCGACAGGACATTGCCAGGAGGACGCACGAAAAGGAGGGCCCACGTTGGGCCAATCAAAACCACCACATTGACCAAAAGAACTGAGTCCTCTTTAACTGTCCAGTGTCCTGAAATTTGCATTTTGCAGAAACTGCACTTATTCCTCTGAATCAGGAATAAGCCCTAAAGTCAGAACTAATACAAGAATGATTATTCTCCAGTAACGCTTCCCAGGGTATTCTGTAGACAGACCAATAAATTAGTTATGTTAATAACCTAGAAGCTTTTTAGTGTTGGCTTGTGAAGGCTGCCCCATGTCCAAGCTCATGGATTTCCGGGTGCGAGGGCTGATCTGTCCCACTGTTGGGTAATTGGCAGCCAGGTGTCTGTCTGACCCCTTGGGGGATGACCAGGGCTGGTTTTCCTTTAGTGTCCTGCAAGTGCAGAGAAATTCAATTAAGAAAACCTTTAAAATGTGCTGTTTAGGCAGAGGTTTTTTAAGTAGTCAAACTATCCTTCTTAAAACCATTTTTCCTATCAGGTTAATCTCCCCAAAACACATATTAAGAAACAGTAATTACTTTGCTTGCAAAGATGTCTGAGCTAGTGAAAACGAACAATCTGATGTGAATGTGATGCTGAAGGGATACAAAATAAAGCAATGAAAAGAACACAAGCAAATCAGCCTATGGGGCAAGATGATACATATTTAGTAATCAGCTACTCCAATATCAATGCTAAAAAGAGAGATCCTGAGTGAAGTGTTCCCTGTTGAGAACCACAGGCTCTCCATGGCACTTCCAGTTGATTTCCTGGCTGATCTCTCTGGCTGCACACAGGCTGTAACAAGGTGTCAAGGCTTCCCAGTGACACAGACAAGTACGTGCCCTGCAGCTCTTAGAAGGACAAACAAAATGTTCTTCTAAAATATAAACGAGATTAAATCAGGTTTTGCAGAAGGATTTAGCAAAAGGTTTAACAGCCTCCAGAGCAGTTAAGCTCTGAAAATTAAATCTGTACGAGCTCCACATCCTAATGTCTCTGTGACTCTGATCCCAGCGCAAGGAGCAAATGGCTCAGTTGCCATCACAGCCATGGCCTCAGTGCTACCAGTGAGGTTCAGTTCTCAGCACACCACAGCTCCCTTACTACAGGAAACAGGCTTTGCAGTGTGGGTAACTTGTCTAAAAGTAAGACCACCAACCTATAGCTAGTGTCACTGTGATGGATGGGGTATGTATCCATAGGAACATTTTCCATTGAAACATCTGTCAGCAAGAGAGACTTCCTGTGCTTGAGGCTGCAGCGGCTCCTCACCTCCTCAGACACTGTCAGCAGGGCTGCAAACCAGACACAGGCAAGGGAAGTTTTCCACAGCAGGAACGCAGGGAACAATACAAAGACTATTCCAGCCATTTGCATTTTTTACATACATCAATACAGATTTACATCAAGACCACTGAGCTGCAATTACACCTTAAAAAATGTACAGATTAAAAGCAGG
This sequence comes from Entomyzon cyanotis, assembly GCA_024500445.1. Lineage (NCBI taxonomy): Eukaryota > Metazoa > Chordata > Aves > Passeriformes > Meliphagidae > Entomyzon > Entomyzon cyanotis. The sequence goes on from JAKEPQ010000673.1 coordinate 5,060,330, forward strand.
CTGTTTAAAAAGAATTATGTTCCCCATCCAGTTACAATGACAAGATTTACACATTTGCCCTCACATGGTCACAACTTCTATATTCAGACCACTAGAAACTTGAATGCTCTCAGGCACACATTGAGTATTTACACCAAGAAATCTCCACCCTCCCTGAAGAAGTCCCAAAGCTGCAGAGGAAGTGCTATGCTGGCAAAGCCCTCGGTCCTCAAAAAGCCTTCCCCTGATGTGCCCACCCTGCCCACACTCCTGTCCACCAGTTACAAGTTTTCTTTGTGCTGGAACAATTTGAACAACCTAAACCCGAAGGAATTCCCACAATAACCCACTGCTTTTCAGTCAGCCCACATTGGAAAGGAGGTTTGGTTCGTTACCTGCCAGGTAAGCCACGCTCTGGGTGTTCACCTCGAACTTGTCACAGTTCCTGTGTTTGTTAACCAGAGCAAGGAGTGTGTGCAAAATCCTCACTGTTCTTGCTACAGTGGTAGGGGAAGGATGCCTGTACCCTAAGAAACAAAGGATTCTATTTAACTTTTGAATCCATATTAATGAAGCACTAATATTTTGAAAGCATTTATAAATATTTTCCAGCATGTTCTCTGATATCCCATCTCAAGGGTAAGAGAGCACCAGAAATGGCACATTTAAGACTAATTCTTTCTGTCCTTCCCTTCAAAACCGCATCATTTCAAATGTCTGTGCACACATTATACCTGTTATCTCACAGATCAGTCTTTAAAAAAAAAAGTGGTGAGCCTGAGCACAGGCAAACAGAGAGGCATTCTTGGAAGAAGAAGTAAAAGACTGTAGCAAATGAAACTCAGCAACCTCTGACAGTTCAGAACTTTTATTATCAGCACTAAAGACCTCCACAAGAGATGTATAAAGAAAACCTGGCAAAGTCTTCTAACTAAAGAGTGTTTAATTCTGCATCTACTCTGTAACCCAAGTTACTTAAAATGCACCACCCCAGTTTGGCCCCTTTATCCCTTGACTTGTTTTTATTCCTGAAGTAAGAGTGTTCATCTCAAACAAAGAGCAGTATGCACTCTTACCTTTCAGGAGATGTCCCACTAGTGCAAAGTTAAAGTTGGAGTTGAAATTTAGTCCAACAAAATGATCCATCTGCTTGCAGTGCCATTCCAGGGGTCTCCTGATCTCCATGAACACTTCTTCTGGGCTCTGAGCCACAAAAAGAAAGTACAAAAGCACCTCACTGAAAGTTACTCAGCGCATCTCAAGTTTCTTGGTTTTTTTTGTTCAAGTGACAAAACAATTATTTTAGCAGGTTACAGGAAAACATTAAACACTTTCTCAAAGATCACATCTGGACATTTCTGTTCCAGTTTCGAACAGTAATGAAAGCTTCTCTCCACATCTTAGTTCATCTGTGGTTATCAGCCAAGGGAAACAATTTCTAATGCAAACTTCGGGTTCAGTTGTTAACAAGTGCTCACAAGGACAAAGGTGGGGTTTTCCCCTTTTCTGTCAGCTCTGAGCTGCTGCCCTGAGTGAAGGCTGCCAGCTCACCTTGTCGTTGAACACACGCAGGCTGTCCAGGGTGTGCAGGTTCTGCTCCAGCAGGGCTGTCCCTGCCGAGTACAGGTTCACCTCATCCAGCTGCAGCACAGCCATGGCCACCCAGAACAGAGCCTTGTGCATAGGGGAGTCCTGGGGGGACAGAAAGAGACATCATTTCACTTTCCATTCAGTGCCTGCAGGTGAAAGACAACCAGGACAGAGCTTGTCCTCCTCAGAGCAGGTTTTGTGCTGCCACATCCATTCCAAGGAAAGGTGCTCATATGGACCTGTTAATGCACTTCACAGGTGAACAGCAGAAAGGAAATTAAATTCAAGCCTTGTTTGCTTGTATTTCTGAGATTATACCCATAATTATAATTTTAATTTACAAAATACCTTCTCTGTTTATTCTAAAAAGGCCGTTATTTACCTTGTTAAGAAGAGGCTGCAGCTTGGTGAGGGCTATAACTGTGGCTTCTATTAGAACTTGGCTATTATAATTATCAGGGCCCTTTAAACAGCTCTCAAGTCCCTTTTTGAAAAAACAGAATAATTAAAAATACAACCATAATTACATTTTGCTTTGCAAAAAGAAGATCAAAGCTCTGCACAATAACTGTTTTTCGCAATTATTCACAAAGACTGAGCACATTTTAAACCAACTCTCAAGAACTTTTCCAAATGGAGATTTAGACAGCAGAAATAAATGTATGGCTGCACAATGTGTATCTAAACAGTCAGGCTGCAGGGGGTGGTGTAAGAGCTAGAGAAAAGCTCTTTTACCATTCAGACACTATTCAATTAAAGTTTGTGTCCATAAAGCTCTAATAAAATGCTTAAAGGACACATATTTAGTATACTATTCACTTGCTATGGAACAGAATCTGTTTTAGAATGATGGAACATCATTGTCTAGCCAAGCACCTGCTTCAAAGTTTTCTGATATAAATCAGCTCTTTACTATATTTACTTATAATACATGAGGTTATTCACTTCCTTTAAGAAGAAGGAAGCCATGAATCATGTGTATGCTGCTAAATGCCTAAACAGAAAATTTCTCATTTATTCAAATACTGACTGCTGGATCTACCTTTGTCAGGAATTTTAAACTCGATATTGAGACCTACTGATACTCTAGAAGTCACAGCAGTGATGGAATTTATTGCACCCAATCAATTTGAATTCAAAAGCCTGGCATACAGATAGTGTATTTCCAATCAGTTCTATATAAGAATGTGCTTGAAAAAATACTTATCCTCAAATTATGACAAGTTTTATATTTAATGGGAAGATAAAGCTAAAAACAGCTGCTTTATGAGTCACAAAGGTAAACAGACAGAGCCATATACCTTGCTGAGAATTCGAATTATTTGTTTTATTTGTCCATGAGACACTCGTTTACTTATACAGCCAAAGACAACCAGTGCTCTTGGCTGCAGGGAGGGGTTGTACTGGAATGCAAACCTGTGAAGAAAGAGAGTACACTGCATTAAACAACATACATACAACAAAAAAATATATATCAAAAAGTTGAGAATTCTGGGTGTACTGCACAGGCAGGGAGGGCTCAGGGTTTGAGATCTGTGACTTACTTTTGAGCTAGTTCAGTCCACTGGTCCAGCCACTTGCACGTTGGAATATCCCTCATACAAGCCTAAAAAGAATCAGAATATTTGAACAGATGTAACACGGGGAAAAATGCATTTGTACATGGGAATGGGCAGTAGTTTGGCTCTCAGAAACGAGCTGTTGACTGTCAGCAGGGAGGGCCACTCCCTGGCAGCACCCACCTCCATGATCTCGAGCAGAGCCTCGGTGACAGTCTCCAGCGAGGTGAGGGCGAAGGTCTCGCGCTCGTAGGAGCCTGGCGAGAAGGACCTGTCGCGGTAGCTGGAGCGGAACGCGATCACCGCCGCCGACTTCACTTTGCTGATCCCAAACAGCAAATAAAATTTGGGCAGAGAGAACTCAGTCAGGCTCAGCCTTAAAACTTGCTTGGTCTCCTCTGTTGAATAAAGTTGCAAATATTAGATTTACACCAGGGAAATTCAAATCTGTATTTTCCCCCAAGGCTCCTCCTCCCAGGGACACCAACAGCCAAGAGGCTGCTGTGGCCATTCCAACACTGCTCCCTCTGCTACTGCCCCAGTCAGGCAAAACAGCTCTGCTCTCCTGCACTGACCGCTAAACCAGGCACAAGAAATGGATTCTAAAGATTAGTACAGAGGAACTTGTTTAAAGATGTGGTTCTGTGAGTTCTCCTCACTGTGATTCAGAAAATGGAAATCTGGAGTGTTCCTGCTCTGAAACACCAAGGGAACTGGAAGTTCAAACTGCAGCAGACTCTGCTTTTGGCTCTGGCACTCACAAGAAGAAAGCCACTTAAAGCAGAAGATGATGGCCCTGCTCTGGCACTGAGTATTTTTACAGTTGTGACCTTTCAGTTGATTTCAGTGCACTTCAAACCCTCTGTGTGAGCAGGAGGCTCAGCAGCCCCACGCATCAGAGCACAGATACACAGACACCTCAGTGTGTGCACCCACTCACCCTGTGGTATGTACAGACATAAAATCAGACTTCAGATCCTTAAAAAAAGACAAGATCATGTAAATTTTGAATTCTTTTTCTGCACAAAATCCAGCCTGGTTTTACACAGTGCTTCTGGGGTAAGAAGTGCCTAATTGCTAATACCAATTATTTTAGGACTGCTAAAATGCAACAGTATATAAAATACCTGTTTTAACACTGTAACTTCACAATTCCCTTATGTAATTGATATTTTTGTTACCATATTATGCAACTCTTCACAAGATGCACATGAGCCAGTTTTAGCACAGATGCATTTTCTCCCTTGCCTTACCAGAATATCACTGGTACTTTCTTCTCTTTTTCTAAACCCCATTATAAAAACAATTTACATTATGCACCTGCTCTAAGTGAGATATTTTTTAATTCCATACTCATTTCTTGTTGATCATATCCTCATTCTGGTTTGTATTCATGCTCAACTACAACCCACTATTTTCAAACTCTCAGAATAGTTTGCAGGGAAAGACAACTCAAATATTTGTTAAACAAATTAAGGCGCAATCAGCTTCATTGAAAATCCAAAAAAACTCACCACTGAAGTGAAGCTGGGAACAAGTGCAAAGGGAGTGAATGATGTTGATGACGAGCCCATGAGTGGAAGCTCTGAGGGAAAGTGGCCCAGTGGCCACCAGCAGAGTCACCACGTGGAAGAGGTAGGGGAGATGTGCTGCCACGTCCAGGGAGTTGTTGAAGGAGAGCATCAGCATGTACCGAGCCAGAATGGCAATGTCATCCCACATCAGGTGCTGCTCCAGCGTGGGCGTGGGAGACAGACAGGTCTTGTCAATGATCTTGCACATCCTCCCAATCACCTGAAAAGAGAAAAACCATTTCATTCTGCTCAAATGGGGACCTCAGCTCAGAATTTCACTAAAAACCATCACCATTCAACACTGGAATTATTCTATCGCTTGGAACCTATTTCATCATGGGTTTTGCATTATTGCCTGTAAGGAGTTCTCAGAAAGCATCTCAGTGTCACATTAGTAAATAAGTTGAAATCATTCTATGAAAGGAAATGGAGGCAAAGAGGGAACTCACTTTGCTTGACACCAGTTTGACGTTGCCAGAAGCCAATGCTACAGCTGTGTCTGCCATCACCTCAGCTTTGATGGAGCCCAAGCCCCCGTGGCACTGGTTTTGATGAAACTGTCCAGCACTACATCCAAGAGATCCGTTATCTGATAGAGAAAAAAATCCTTTCTTACCAGGCAAATTAATTTTTCTTGTTCACAGTGAACCACTCTTTAAACAGAAATCATTAATTTCTTTTAGCTGAAGATGCACAACTACCACAAACTGAAGCATCAGTTTTAGTGACTTGTTACCCCTTTTGGCAAAAAGCCTCATGGAAATTTCAGAAACATAAAACTGAATTCCATTAGGTTTTACTCCCAGTGCTTCAGAACTAGAAACTCTAATTTCGTTAGCACTATTTTTATTTCATTTTCCACTTTAGAACTATTTATAAAATGCTGGCTTCAGTTACGAAGATTTTAAGTGAAAGAAAAACACGTGTTTATTTACAAATGAGGCAGATTTGTACCTGTCCCAGACTGCCCCATATCTTGGCCTGGATGGAAGGGTACATCTGTTTCTCGTTGATGGTCATGGTGATGAGCTTGTCCAGGATGGCAGTGACGCGCTGGCGCTTGGCGTCATCATTGTGCTTGCAGAAACGCACCAGGTTGGACAGCCAGGGCGTCATGTACTCCAGGCAAAGGTGCTTCAGCTCAATGCCTGCAACAACACTCAGCTCGTCACACACGGCCAGCACTGCCCTCTCTTCACAAATAACTCTTCCTCAGCGCTTTTCCTTTCAGTTTTAGTGCCTAAAATAATTACTGTCAGAGCTGAGCGAAGAACACTGGGCGAACAGAGATGCTTCAAAAAGAAACACCTCTGAATAATGGCAGCCAAGAAACACCTGTAGGGATCTGGCGAGGAGATGGTGACATTTTAATATCTTGTTATGGGAAGTGACACAAAAATGTGCTCATTCAGTGTTAGGCAGGAATACCTCAGTGATTTTCCTTTTAATCTTTAGGAAATATTCTGAACAGCTTCCAACAATAAAATCAGAGCTGTGTTACTAAGCTAGACAGCCACCAGCCTAAATATTTTCAAATTCATGGTTAGCACTAAGAAACACTAGAGTTACTTACTGGATTTGCTAAATCCTGAAATACACTCCTCCAAGAACTCCAAGGTGAGGTGTGGCTCGTTTGCTGCAAGAGTCTTACTGATAGATACAATAAATAATGTGTTGTTGGCAGGAATACACAGACCTGAAGTTTCCAGTAACTGGCCCTCAATCTTTAAATTAAAGGTACAGGTTAAGGCACATAGAAGATTATAGGCAGCAGACCTGAAACAAAGCAAACAATGTGATTTTTAAGAATTTTCTCATACATTTGAACATATGCATGTGTTATATACCACAGTACTGACATTTCAAAAATCAAATCAATGCTGCCGTAGTAGAAATTACATCTAATCTTAAACTTTTTCCCTGGACTAGTTATAATACAGAGAAAAAAAAATCCTTGGAGAAATAGAAGAAATTATTCCTCTACTTGCTCTGAACAATTTCTGATAAGGTTACAGAGTATGTTTGAAAGGCTTTGTACTGAACTTCTCAGAACAGCCTGGAGTTCCAGGAAATTCTAAATCCCTCCAGGTGTACCTGAGCTTCTAGGAGAGAGCCTGCCCACGGCCCAGGGGTGCCCCTGACACAAATTACAAGCTGCTCTAAAGGGTACAGCTCCCACATTATTAAACAAGAAGCTCAACACCACAGAAATCAAATGTACCCAACAAACACTGAGTGCAAAGCAGAAGTACTTTCTCCTTATAAAGAGAAATTAAGCTTCCTACATGCTTTCAGTTCCTCTGACAATGCGTGCCCTTCTTCACCTTTACAAACTCCATCTTTCTTTATGAAAAATCACATTTTATGGAGCTGTGGTGAACGAAAAATGGCTTTACTCAAGAGAGGATTTCTAGCAGTAAAGCAGCACCAGGGAGACTCCCCGTTTGTGAGCAGAGTGGTATGGATTTCAGAGCTCTGTACCGCAGGCTGGGGTCGGAGCTGCCCAGGTTGAGCAGGGCAATGTTGAGCAGCGTCCCAGGCACGTCCTTGGGGCGGATTTTGGTGTGCTGGGGGATGGAGTCGGGCTGGGAGAGCTCCCAGCGCGTGCGGATGTGGATGATGGACCTGACGATGGCTTCACACTCCTGATGCATGAAGGTGAGCGGGGTGCCCTGGTTGGCAATGGTCAGGGTGAACTGGTTCTCATCCACCAGGCAGATCTCCTCGATCTCTGAGGCGTAGTAGATGTCATTTAGAAACACAGTCTGGCCCAGGACCCGTGTGCGCTCTGCTGACGTCACCTGCACCGCGGTCGAGCCAACCTTGGGGAGAGGAGAAAAGTGGTTCAGCACCTACTGGGAAACACACTAAGACAGAAAAGCCTGACACTTCTACTTTCAGAAAAGACAACCATATGAAATTTTGTACTTCCTAAAGGGGCATACCAGAAAGTTGTGATTTCTCCTCGAGACGGGGGAGGAGAATTAAGAGACAGTAAAATCCTATTCTAACCCCTATACAAATATTCAAATATAACATCACAAGGAACAGCATTAAAAGCACTTACTTTAATAGAAACTTTGGTGTCTTTATGAGCCAGTTTGAGAGCATTATGAAACACTTTCAAGTCCTCCTCCAAAGCCAAGGTAGCTGCTGGGAGTTTCTGCTGGTCGTGTTCGATGTGCTCTGCCAGCTTCCCTGGAGACTCTATGAAAACAAGCCTTTTGCTCCCTTTCAAACCTGTCAAGAGCCTTTCATGGTATTTGGTGTATTCTCTGACCCAAGAGTTACAGTTATAAATAAAAACTGCTGCGACATTTTCATAAGCAAAGCCTGGAAAAACTACAAACCATTTAGAAAGAAAGTCTGTTTTAAAGCGATTACTGGGGCCAGCATGTGTGAGGTCCACCACGATTTCATATGGCTTTGCATAGTATGGCTTCAGGGTCAGCAGCACGTGGTAGATCAGCAAATCCCCATTGATCTGACCAGTCTTGAACCTGTAAGACATGACAGACATGGCTGGGTTATGTTTGAGGCCCACAGCACAAACACATGATTTCCAGGCACACCAGCAGCACCCACAGTCCTGTCCATGGGCCAGACCGACCCTGCTCGTGGTCCTGCAAACACCCTCAGGCCACAGCAGCCTTTTTGATGAAAAATACTGTCACTGTTCTGAGCTGTTATTAACTTAACTCTTCCAAGGCAAACAACAGGCTACAGAAGAGCTGAAAAATGCTGTTAGCACAGGGGCAGTTTTAAGGGTCTTGGGGCACATCTCTCAATAACACCTGAGTGCAGGACAACCCAGAACACAAAACATTCATCTGTCCAAAAGATTTTTTTTTCCCCGTTACTTCCTGTGGTTTTGAGTGCTAAGTTGGGCAAGTTGGGGCTTTTTCCCCTTAATGTGTCATGGTATAGCTGTTACCCAAAGGAAGTGTGTCATCACTGTGGTTTTAGTTCCCCACTTAGAGCCACATGTCATTGCAGTTACAGATTTGCCTAAAATACACCAGCATTGTCCAATATCTCCCTGCTGTACATTGATGGTTGTTTGCATCTTAGGAGCAAATATATGCACAAAGAGATCTTATCGTCAAAGGACTAAATATCTGAAACACCTACTTTCTGTTGACTACATCTTGGCAAGGTAAGTACACATTTTCCTTCTTCTGTTTTAAGTTGTACTTCAAAGTTTCTTGTGTTTTGTAGAAAATTATATGCAGAAGTATTTTTAAAGAAGTTTGAGTAACTCAAAAATAGTAACAAGCTGTAGAAATATTATCTCCAACTGAATCAGGGAAGCTGATAAACTGTATTTTTAGTCATGTTAAAGGTTATTCACAATCAGACGCCAAGGAATTAACAGTGACAGTCACTACTTAGCTCTGTTGTTCCTGCACTGCAGGAACACTGGGTACTGAGACCCTGTCAATACCCAGATACAAAGGGATGCACTAAAACCAGCTCTTTAAAGATTAGCTCCTTTGCTCTGTGATTTCAAGTGCAGCCCTTCACACCATCAGCCTGCTGATTTTTAAGAAAAGCACATCTGGTCTGGAAGCCTACAATGAACACTGGGCTCAGTGTGCCCAGGGCAGAGCAGGGAGCTGCACCCTGGGCAGGGACAGGAACACTGCAGTGTGGCTGTGCTGGCTCTGCCTCTTCTGCTCAAAATAGCTGAAATATTGTTTAAAAAAAACCCCAAGCTTTGATGGGTTTACTCTTCCTTTTCAAAGTATGCAACAAAGCATCATCCAGGTGACTTCTACTATACACAGACAAAACTTCTACCTGAGCTGTAGTTTATGACTAAGATGGTTTCTAGTTCAAACTGAACCAACAGGATTCAGCTCAGCATGGAGAATAATTTTATGTTATGGCTGAACTGCAAAATTAAAGATACGGATCTTTTGTTGCTCCCTTGTTGTTTAAGGAGAGATCTCCTTACACACCTGCTTTCCCCTCTCCTGATCACACACCAAGAACATCACTTCTCTCATTTTTCATATTTACACACACACACAAATATTCTTTATTAGCTTTACAACAAGCAGCAAATTTGTTCAAGAACAAACATAAAATTAATACTGTTACTTTTGGTCATTCTGTGCAGCATTTAAATTTGCACCAGACAGAGTGTGTAACATTCAGAGGAAACACTTTGATCTGTTCCTAGAGGCAGATAAAGGACACTGGTGAAACACCAGCCTTGCCCTGGGAAGGTCAGGAACAGCCTGGCCCAAGCAGCAGCAGGGGCTGGGTCACTGCTTGTCTGATTTGCCACTGTTAATTTGAAGTTATTATCTTAGTACCAGACCAACCCCACTCTCACATTGCCACCCTCCAGAAAAATTTGAGTACCACACAAATGTGAAACAGAACATACGAATGGTTACTCTCATTTGCATAATTAGCAGTGGAGTTTTAAAGAAAATGTCACAATCTGTAGCATGTTTGGGAGAAAGATACAGGAAGTACATTTGTGATAAAGAGCTTTTTGTACAAAAAAGCAGAAAAATTAGAGGACAAAGATTTGCCTGGGCATTTTGAAATACTCCAGACAGCTGAGCTAGGAACTAGCAACAATTCACATAAGTTACTGCTGTCACTTACAGGAACATTTTGGGTTCAAGTCTTTCCCTTGCCCACCCCAGGGGAATTCAGGGAGGTGAGAAGCAGTCAGTAATCTGTAACCTCGACAGGATTCTCCATTCCCTGTGTAAAAGCAGAAGTGATGACCGAGTGTAACACGGGCAGCTTCAGAGAGGAGGAACTCCCAGAATCTGCCCTGACATCACAAAGCACTCAGTAGGAAACACTTTTCTTTCTCTCTTTACTCCATGTTCTCTTTTGATGTTCCTATGTCTTCTTGTAACCGTAAACCTCAAACTGTCAGAAGTTTGAGACAATATTCTTTTATAATCTGGGTGCCTAAAGTCATCCTCCTATATCCCCCCCAAAATGAGGCCATGTGTTTTTCATCAAAAAGGCTGCTGCCTGCTATTCCCTAAGAAGTCCAATCCAAACCTACAAGAACCAGCATTTGCTAAACTAACACCGTAATTGGTATTTTTGCAGGGGACTAAACAGTAAGATGAAGACAAAGAGATGCAGTACCCCACACCTGGCCTTCCCTGTCATGATCATCTTCTCTCTGTGTCTGAAAACAACTGCGAACCACACAGGTTATCCTCAGCTCAGAGATGAAACCTGGAGTCCCAGCAGCCAAAACCTCAATGGGAGCCAGAATAGAACAGCACAAAGTACAAATTCTCCTCTGAGCCCCAATTTCAGCAGCCAAACGACTACTTTTGAAATGCAAAGTACCCTGCCATCCTTCTCCTCCACAATGGCCCAAAATTTAACACCTTCCCCTACCACAAGTACAGTTTCCACCACTGGAAGACCGGGGAGAAGCAGCAAACCCAAGAGTCCAACAAGCAAAGAAACCTGTGAAGACAATAAGTCTCTCATACTGACTTGCTTCATTGTCATTGCAGTTCTTGTGCTCATCTGCACCTGCCTGTTTCTGTCCACAGTCGTCGTAGCCAACAAAATGTCCTATCTCAAAAGAGCCCAGCAGGGAAAACGCAGGCCCAGAAGCAATGGTGACCTCCTGGCCACCAACAGCTTATGGCCCACAGCAGCAGGAACGTGGCAGAGGATGCCCAAGGAGACAACTGGAACCGAGCTGATAATGCAAGACCTGGTATCAGGGAGGGATGCTGTGAACCGAAGGAAAACCGAAGATGAAACTACTGAGAAAACCACCAAAGCATCAGATAATAAACAAGAAAGCCAAGAACCATCCCAGTCACACAAACCCATTTTAACCAATTTTGTAGTTGAGATATAATTCACACTCAGGTCAAAATTCAGCTTTTGCCTTTGTTACACCATGAACGTAAAGCAAAAACTCAGCTTTCAAGTAACAACAAGAAATTCCCCCAGGAAAGCTAAATCCAGATTTTAGAGTTTTTCCGTTTATGCCAGTGGGAATGCTGCAGCCATGTGTGGATCCATGTGTTAAATAGCTTTCTGTAAGTAGTGTCAAGACTGGTTTTACTCCTTCGAGCAGAAATCAGGGTGACAGGAGCTGAACAGGATAAACCAAAAGGACAGAATCTGCCCATGCTCAAGGACCACGAAGGGAACAGACTGTCAGTCTGATAAGCACATTGAACACTACGATGCTGCACAGGTATAACCAAGTTGCTTTTTTAAGAAAACCATACATTAGTCACAACTCTGATTCAACCACTGATTCAGAATCTAGTCCCTCTCAAAATGCCCTTTTGGATTTTCCATGAAGAACTTCTTAAATCAGCTTAATTACTTTTGAAGCAGACTGATTTGAGCCCTATTTATTGTGTTTCGCCATTGTATATGAGCAGATGAAGTTTGTAGAATTTGTTAGAATATAACCACTTGTTCAATTTGTTATCTTCAATAAACCTGCAATATCAGTTTTTAAATAGTTTGATTTATATGATACTATTTCTCTAAGTCAAAATGTTAGAAAAAAATATGAGCAGGGATTTTGGAATGTTATATTCCTGTAACACTGGTAAGCTCAGTAAAGGTCTCTGATGACTCGCTGTGATTTCTTGCATCATGGACACACACTCCATTTTCTCCTGACACCAAGTAGAACATGCCAAGAATTTCTTAAAACCACAACAACTTTTAGTTTCTTTATTCTTACAGACCTCACCTTCCCATAATTCCAGGGGGACGCCTGTGGCTGCTCTCCCTGCAGCAGAGCCTTGCTGTTTTAAGGAAATGTGAGAAGCTTTCCACAGGCTGCTCCTTGGGCTGAAGATCTGTTGCACTGCGGTTACAAGTGCTGAGACTGCACAGTGCCAGAGCGCCAAACATCCTGTGCAGCTGTACCCAACAGCTGTGACACATAAGATGTTTGTACGAGTTTGAGAGGACCAGGATGACTGAATCCCTACCCCAATTCCATTAGATCACCCACTAACCTGGCTGGCAAGGCAGCTACAGCAGTAGCAGAGGCAGGACCACGGTACTGTGGCAGCCAGGAGAGAGACAGAGCTCAGAAAATGCAACTGAGGATGTATTTGGTGTGGGTTTCTTTCTGCCAGGCAGCCCTTCCAGGCAAACATGCTCAAGGAGACCAAAGAGAGTACTTGAGTTACACTCCGTGGTATGGACAGGACAGCCAGGGGGAAGCAGCTGCTCAGAGCACAGCACTCCATCAGTGATGGCAGCAGGTCCCACTGCTGTCCACACAGAAAAATAACTGAGCCAGCAGGGACAGGCTGAGGGGGAAATCAGGTTTTACCCTCTGCCTCTCGATGCAACTGCACAACAGAGGATATGTGAACAGCCAGCATCCCATGACCACACAGCTTTCCATGACTCACCAAGGAGCCCAGGGTGGCTTCCCACCAATAATCCTGAAAGCACACCAAACCCACCACTGAATTACATCAGCAACTCAAATCCAGCCCAAACTTGCACAGTTTTTGACTCACACAGAACAAACTATCACTATTTTCTAAAGTGCAAAAAAGACAGGCTAACAGGTATTTAAGAATTTCCACATAAACACACATGGGTGTCTGATGTGGCAGAAGCTACAAACACATTTTTATAAAAGCCCAGTAGTGACAGCAGAGCAGAAATTTGCCCGTAGGACACACGATCTCTGAGATAAGAGCCCGTGAGCTCCCCGGCGCAGACACTTCCTGCCAGTGTTGGCAACTTCCTCTTTCTCAGCACAAACTTCAGCATGAGAAGAGCCATTTTACGCTGTTTGACTCTGAGCACACAGAGCCCTCCTGAGCCTTCACACAACAAAGTCAGACGGTCCTTGCTTGAGAGAAGATAAATGTACAGGTAAGGATCAACTTCAAGTATTGACTCTGTTTTGAAAAGAGGGAAGCAGGATAAAAAGTGAATTGAATAATTTTAACCCGTTACAAACCTGATGGAGTTTAGATCATGATGTTCTCGGGTCATTAACTTACTGCTCATGTGTGTTTACACTGTTGCATTTCAAATTTAATTTTGCGTATTTGTAAACCCACAAAGACTCATGCATATTAATTTCCCAGAAATAGCTTCACAGGAGTGGCACTATAGCAACTAATGAATTAACTCAAATTGCATGAAAGTGACTTCAGAAGGAAAAGAACTGTGTAGGAAATGGATTTTATATAATTTATTTCACATGAAGACATTTAGAGAGCTGAACTCCAATCAGTACAGGAAAAAAAAAATCTGTTTCATGTGAAAAACTCAACATTTGCACAATGTACATGCAGGAAATTTATTTATAAAACAGTTTACCACTAAAATGCTGTGTCATTACAGCGTAAGTACTTGGAAAACTTTTAAATATCTTGCTATGCTGAAGAGAGATGACAACAGGAAATAGAAGTTTAAGAGAACTGTAAAGAGCCTTTTGGTTCTTTCCTGGCTCATATCACAAGAAGCTATTTCTTAACTTCTGACAACCCTGTCTGTCAATGCTGCCAAGGACTGCTCTGCCTATGCCTTCTTCTGATAAGGTGAAAAAAGATGATAATAAGCCATTACCTCCAAACAAGCCACTTTATTAATATGATTAATAATGTTGAAAACCTGCTGTTATTTGTAAAGTCAGTGACAAACCTGCTGATCGTGCAGATGGGAACAGGTTTGAAATGAGAAATATTGGGTAGAGCACTATTTTTACTACTACGGTATTAACACAAAACTGTCTGGTGTCAATAAAGTGCAAAAATGCAGTTTGCAAGTCACCATGGTCTACTTCTTCCCTGCAATAGGAGAGGACACTTGTAAAGAGGCTGGAGGCAAATGGCCAGGAACCAGGTAATACTGCTTATCTTCTGTGGGGAAATCTGGAGATCCCTTTCTGCAGCAGCACCTCAGCACACTGCCATGACTGAAAGCCACACATTCACCACTGCCAGGAGTCCAGGAGCAGACAAATCCCTGCTCACCCAACCGCAAGCAACTGGCCCCAGTTTAAACCAGTCTGACAGATCCCTGGCTGTTACAGAGTCCCAGGCCTTCCCAGGACAGGAAGAAGCTGGGGATGGCAGCTGGGTAGCAGCCCTGCTAATTGGCATCATTTTGATTGGCATGATGATGGCAATTATTGTAATTCTCCTGTGGAAATGCTGCACGAGACCTGTTCTGGCCGACACCCACTGGGCAGGCCGCTCGCCCTTCGCCGATGGGGACACCCCAGATCTCCTCATGGACTCTGAGCAGGGCAACAAGCGCTCTTCAGTTCTATTTATGCTGCCTTGGAAACTGAAACAAGGCACAAACCCGCAGGAGGATACACTTGCCTCAGAGAACCCACCACCCAACACTAGCAGTACCGAGAACGGGCAGCTGCCTCCCCTGGCTGCAGGGAGCACCGGAGCCACCACAGACACAGCTCCAGCTCCAGCTCCAGCTCCAGCTCCAGCTCCAGCTCCAGCTCCAGCTCCAGCTCCAGAGCCAGCCAACAGCACTGCTGCCTGCTGTCCTCACCCAGACACTCCAGCCGAGTCCTCCGAGCTGCCACCTCCCCCCTGCCTGGCTCAGGGAACCCACTGAGGATCCCAGCATCTCGGCACTTCACTCGGAAACAGAGGAACCACTGCCCCCACCACCTGAGCTACTGCTCCAGGACATCCATGGATCACTGCCCCAGCCTGAACACCCTTTGTAGACTGCCAAAATTACCTTCCAGAACACTCCACACATTTTTCTTAAATCAAGTAATTTTCCAAAAAGTCAAAAAAGGAGAAGTTGATGCAGGCAAGAACAGCGAGGCCTCAGCATTTCCCTGGTGTTTCCCAACTTCGGCTTTCACAAGAGAGAACAACCTGCTTCTGCCTGAAGCAAGTAATTTCTGACTACAGTGCAAATTGTGCCCAGTTGTTACCTGTAATTACAGATTCCAGAAGCCAGAGTAGACAGCTGTGTGTGCCAGCACAGCCAGATACAGGTAACACACACATGGAGATGTCAGAGACAGCCCAGCTTCAGAGGGATTCAGCTTCTAACCAGGGTTGGCTCCACTGGGCTGTGTTAAGTGAATGCAATCAATTCTAGTGCATTTTAATAAAGCTTTCTAAGTCAAAGATGTTTGCATAAGCTGTATGATTGGGTATGCCTAAAGAACAGCATTACAATTATACAAAGATTTTTTCTAAGGCTCACTGCATTACACCCTGTTAAAATTAACAGCATTATAAACTAAACATTATAAACACTCTCCACCACACTGCTTTGAGAAAATCAGATAGAGAATTCTTGTAGAAATCTGTAAAATCCTACAAGCTGAGCTATATTTTTCCTGACAACACAGATGCGAGGAGTAGAAAACAGAGTATTTTAAAGTTATGAAAATATATTCTGGCAGTGTTGCTAGGAAGCCTAAATTGACATTAACCTCTATTACAGGAGGAGAGGTTAATCGAAGGCAAAAAGAACACAAGTTAAGCTGACTTTTCAAACAGCCCAGGCTGCCAGAGCCTGCAGGCGTGTCGGGGAGAGCTGTGTCTGCAGGCAGCCCGAGCTCTGGAGGCAGCAGGAGCAGCAGCAGGAGCAGCAGCAGGGCTGTGAGCAGGGCTGAGAGCAGGGCTGTGAGCAGGGCTGGCACTCCCTGCTCCCAGCCCAAAGCCCAGCCCAGCCCTGGCAGGTCCCTGGCTGAGCTCAGGCCGGCTCTGCAGTGCCCAGAGGATCAGGTGGTTGCGGAGCCGGGCGCAGCCGTACGATGCAGCTGAGACAAGCACAGCCCCCGGCAGCCTCTGGAGCTGCTCTCCAGAACAAGGCGACCTCTAAGCTCCAATCCATCACAGAAACGATGTGCTGATACTGCAAGACACCATGGTAAGTTTGTGCTTTTTGATTTTTACTCGCAAAATCCTACTACCGAATCGGAGATGGAAATGGGAATGCAATTAGTAGCTGATGACAGATGCTTGCACCAGAAATTTGCTGCAGTGTCAGAGATTTCTTACTAACGGTAACTCGGGTTCTAAACATGTGTTTCCAGCTTTGAGAGCACAATTAACACTGTAAGGAGGGAAAAATGCTACAGTGCACGTTAGCATGAACATGGGAATTTGGGTTTCAAGCTAAATTCCTATGATGTATTTTAACCAATTTACTTAAGCAAACAGCATGCCTGGATGGGGGGGACTGCTACATTACTGCAGAGATTTGTGAAGATCCAGTTGACAGCCATTTTTTCATCCTCTATAAATGAACACATTATTCCAAACATAATATAGGCTTGAAATCACTAAAAACAAGAAGCAGACATTGTATAACGTTTGGAAGAGACTTGCATTTTCGGAAGAAAGCCCTCATTTGAGCTGGAGGGGGAAAGGGAGATGAAAAAACAAGTCTCATTCTGCCAGACAACATGACAGGCTGAAGGGATGCTTTGTGAAGTCTCTCTTGAACAATTCTAAAAAGGACCGTGCCACAAAGGGGGTTATTGATATTTTTACTTAATTTCTCCTGCAAGTGGCCATTGCCAAGACAACCCTTATACAGAGACAAAATGTATTACATGGATTAAAAGGGTGTCATTTTGGTATATTTATTTCCAGGCAACAATGGAATACCAGATATTGAACACATCTACCTGTCTGCTGGTCCTTCTGGTTTTCATACCCACTGGTTTGGGTATCTGTCCTTCTAGCTGTAAGTGCTCAGGAAACGACAGGAATGTGGACTGTTCAGGCAGAAACTTAACTGTACTGCCCCAGGGACTTCAAGACAACCTTACATATTTAAATCTGTCCTTTAACCAGTTTGTAGATCTCGATCATCAGCTAACGAGGTTCACCAATCTGAGGACCCTTGATATTTCAAATAATTGGCTCAAGAATGTTCCTGCTCATCTGCCCAAGTCCTTATGGGAATTATATGCCACAAACAACAACATTAAAGTTCTTCAGAAACTTGATACAGCTTACCAGTGGAATCTTAGAGTGCTCGATGTTTCCAGGAATATGGTGGAAAGAGCTGTCCTGATCAACAACACACTGAGCAGTCTCAAGTTTCTCAATCTCAGCAGCAACAAACTTTGGACAGTTCCAACCAATATGCCCTACAACATAGAGACGGTGGATCTATCCAATAACTTCTTGTCCCAGATACTCCCAGGAACACTGGTGAGACTGCAACACCTCACAAGCCTCTACCTGCACAACAACAAGTTCTCATACATTCCTGACAAAGCTTTTGACCAGCTCTCCCAGCTGCAGGTAGTAACTCTATACAACAACCCCTGGTCCTGCGGCGATAACCAAAACATCCCTTACGTGCTGCAGTGGGTGCAGGGCACGGCTGCCCGTGTCATCGGGGCTCCCTGTGCCGAGCAGCCCTGGCCCTGGGCGAGCAGCACGGCAGCCCCAGAGGGGCCCACGGCCCTGGACTCCAGCCCCATGGTCAAAGGCACAAAGGCAGGGGACAGGGCCACTTCTGCCACAGCGCCCGAGCCCACCAAAGTGACCAAAACGCACAAACAATTCAAAGCCAAGGAGGTGAGTCCCTTGGTGACCCAAAGGCACCCGGCTCTGTTCACCGGCACAGAGCAGCCCCTGCTGCGCTTCCCCGACGGCCCCCAGGAGGCTGCAGCCACACGCACAATCCTCGTCCAGGACTCCACCGAGGGCAACTCCAGCCTGAGCCCTGCCACCGGATCCTCCACCACTCCCATGACTCTAAGCATCACCAGTGGAATGCCAACAAACTACTCCAAGATGCCTCAAAGCACAACTGCTACCTTAAGGAAAGAGGAGGTGACGCCGAGCGCTCCAGACGGCCGTGTCCCCTCCAGAGCCAGCAGCTGGCACCTGGGGCTGCTTCACCTCGCCCTGCTTCACGCCCTGGCCCTGGCTATGGACTGAGGGCTTGCACCTGGTGCAAACTACTGAATTTATTCCTGTGATAACAGCTGGAGCCAAGACATCCAGCTGATGCAATGAATCGGAACGAAAGAAATTCAAGTTCTGACTCTGATCTAAAGAAAGTAACAGTTCTTAAAGACGTGCACACTAATGTCTTGATACTAAGCTGCTACTTATTTTCATATGTCTTAATTGAGTACAATTAATCAATTATTTTGTTTTTAAAAATGTGCTTATTTTGTATTTAAATTTTTCATTTTACTTGCACAGAATAAACACATCAGAATTTTAAGTACTGATTTTATGTATGATTTTGTCATTGAACAACTGGAAAAAAACAGAAGGCCTGTAACATATCTGCATTGTCTTGCTTGACTTGCCAGTGAGCAATTCCTGTAATATAGCAGCACAGATTCTTTGTAAGTTATGATGACATGCAAAAGAAAGGGAAAAAAATAAAGGAACTAAACTGAGCTGTTTCACTAATCAGAAGTTATTCCTGAGCAAAATCGCTAGCATGTATATCTATGTTTGCTTTGTATGTATTAGAGTATTTTAAATATGAAGAACAACAGTTTTGAATTTAGGAATTAAATATGACAATGCCATGATGTCTGCCAAGAGGGTGTAAACTGAGAAGGCAACATGGTCTAACTTCAGCATGGGACAGTGGCAGGGGCTGGTATCCTTCTGCTCTAGCTTGACTTAGAGACTGCAGGCAAGTTATTGCTCTCTCCATATTAAAAAAAAAAAAAAGAAAAAAAAAAAAGTAGAGAAAAATGCCAGATGTTCAATGCCATGACACTGCCAAACACCAAGGAGTTATCTACCCAAATTAATGACCTGGAACTCCTTGACTTTATGTCAAGTGACATCCTGAAATGTTAATATGTTCTGCTTAAAAGAATACCACAAATCAGCCAGAATGTAGCAAACTCCTATCAGTAAAATGAAATATCTGCCAATTTCTAACACAAGTCATGTAACAGATCAATTAGGCAATTAGCTGGCAAGCTCTCATCGGAACAATCCTGACTCTTGTGACTTCAAAGAGACCCAAATTCAGTCCATGGCACTGAACATGCCCAAATCCCTGCTTTCTAAGGGCGAGCATGGATGCTCTTCTCCTCGACATCTGCACCATCAGCCAGTAGAAATAGCTGCACGCATGGTTCTGTCCACTCTAGGAAAATTATTTAAATTATGGCAAAGGTACTTGATATACTACAGATGAAGTTTTGCAAACAGCATGAAATGAAAACTGAAGAACAAGTTAATTGAAAAAGTATTATCCACTTAATATTACAGATCCTATACAATGTTTTCCATTCATTCCAGGCCATTTAATTTCCAGTTATTGTAGCATGAAGGTGCTGCAAAACCCAGAAAACCTCACAACTGAGACTGGAGTCCTCTACCTGTTCCTCCTAAGGTGTCAATGGGGGCTGTAGATCATTTACAACCACTGGTATCACAGAAATGACAACTTTCCAATTGTGAACAGTATTTCTATAACCGGAAATGTGTTTGTTTTAATTTCTAACAGTAAATGTTACACAATGGATTTGTACAGTTATTTCATTGGCATTTAAGTAAAAATAAAGTTATGTTTGTATTGAACTGAACTACTGACTGTGCTTCTTTTCAAACAAGCAGAGTAATACAAATAAATGGATAGCATTGTATTATACAAACCTGTTTCGAGACATTTGGCTCCATCTTCATGTCTTATGGGGGGAAAATATGGTTAAATTCAATTATGTTATTTAGCTACTGATTTATCTAATATTGTTTAGCAATAAGCTGATGAGATGATGGCAACATTGGGACTATCCTCCCCCCTCCTACCCTTTAAAACTTAGAAACACCGAAGAAGTCCCTGCTGCCACTCACTCTGGACAGTCCCTGTGTTTGTAACACAGCACCAACCTACTTACCGTGCTCAGAGCTCAGCAATTCCCAGAACTGTCTCATTCATATGGCCTCATCCCACACAGTGGGAGCAGCTGGGCTTGCAAGGCAGGACTGATCACAAAACGCCGTGCTGTGACTAAACGGCTTGATTTGAGGAAATTACATGAAATACTGCATGTGTCTTTGCTGCAGAGTCAGTACAGGATGCCAAACTCTACTGCATTAAAAAAAACCTACATGGAATCAACTTTAAAGGCTCTGAGAATGTTTCACCCATAATGAGACAGTCTGGTGACCAGCAATAGAAAACACTGTTCTCCAGAGGTTATTTGGGGCACAACACAAGCCTCCACCCTACAGGACTTGCTATCCAGACTTCCAACTCTTCAGCATGCTAATAAAAGCCTGGAAGTGGAAATGAGGCTGTGGGGTTTTCCAAATGCACGCGCAGGATTGGGAAGCTGGGATCCCAGACCTGCAGCTGGGTGTGGAAGAGCCAGCCCTGCCAGCCTCCAGGGCTGTGCTCCCCCCAAACCCTGCCTGTGCTGCTGCAGCACCAGGGCTTCTTGCTCAGGCTGCTTTCAATAAAGCAGACTGGAATTTAGGCTTCCTGGTATTTTTCTGGAATACGAATGAGTCGATAAGGCAGCAGGGAGGAGGCACAAGTGTGGGAGTTGAGCACTTGTTGCTGGGCAACTGCGCAGCCACTCTGAGCTAAACCCGAGGGCCTGGGTTTGTAAACACACTGTGCACTCAGACCTCCAGAAATACAAAATTATCTATTCTCAGTGAGATTGGTATCCAAAACAACTATTTAGCATTTCAGGGCAATATTCAAAATACCCAGAAAAGCTCTGGCACACCTTTAATAGCTATGTGCTCACTCTGGAAAGGGTAGAATTGCTGTGGGGATTGCTGCGGTCTGCAGCAGTAACTCAGAGGTTTGTATTCCTATTAATTAGTTTGGGATCAGCTGTAAAACCTAATGGCAGTAGTTCAGGATCAATATTTAGTGATTTATGGATCATTTTAGCAACAGGGTAGGGATTAAAAACAGAAGAGCACTGGCTGCAGAAGCTGGGTTGTTGCCCAGGAAACAAAATGTGAAGATAGATGACAGAAGGAATTAAATTTCACAGCACAAGAAGGACATAAACTGATCCAGATTTATCAGTAAAATGACTCAACAATGCCTTAGCAACAAGATCTCCAACTGAAAAAAAAAAAAAAGAAAAAGAAAAAAAAAAAAAAGAAAGGGAAAAGAACAACCCCAAAAAACCCCAGCCTGTTACAAGCCCTCAAACAGCCTGGCTGCTCCAATATCGACATTTTTTCCACATTTCACACATCTGGCTCAGACCCAGAACACGAACACCCCAAATAAGCACCACTTAGCCACATCCCTATGAGAAGAGAGGATGCCAGAGCATCATCCCAGAGCAAAGCCCTTCCTGCTGGTTTGAAAGGCAGCCCTGCCAGGGCAACTGAATTGTGCAGCTGCTCAAGAGAAAGATAATAACTCACCTAGCAGCAAGGCTCATGTCAAAGTACAACAATATTTTCATTAATATCCTGCACCTAGATAAAATGTTCAGAAATCTGCTCCTTCCCACCCCTCTCTGAAGGCAGGAACGCTTGATTGACTGGACCATGATGGTTTTGCCCAGGGAGGCAGCTTTGGATAAATTAATTTTTCTGCTTTGAAAGAAGAGGGAGGTGAGTTAAGCCTAGCAAATATGTGGTGCAAACTTCTGTCTTGATTTATGTCCAGCAAATCTTTCTTTGCAGATGAAATAACCATTTCTTGCTCTACAAATGAAGGAAACACTGCATGTCAGGTCTGCACAGAATACATAAGAATGCCTCGGATCACTGCCAGCCACAGTCACTTTTTAAGATGGGTTATCACTACTCGCTGCATTTGTATGCCTAATTTCTTGCCTGAACAAGGCAGGGAAACAATGCAAGCATTTTGTTTTACTTGACATGAAGTAAGACTGTGTCTAATGGAACAAAATGGAGAAGAAAAACGTGGCAAGCAGAGAGGTTTTTTTGGAGGATTCAAAAGACTGCCTTCGCTTCTAACTCTGTGTGTGTAAGGGGCTTAAACATTAGGGATCTTGCTAAAAAAAGGAATTCATTTTAAAGGGGGCAAAAAAGCATCCACCTCAGTGACTGGAGCCCCACAGGCACAACAAGCACCAGCAATGACCCAACCATGAACACCCCAGAGGCTGTGCCTGGTGACACCAGGACTCCAGAATTCCCATCCCTGGCAGCACTCCCATGGCCCCCTGAGCCAAACAAGCCTCCCCAGTGCTGCCTGCACACTCCCACAGCAGCAGCACCTCCAGCAGCTCATCCAACCCTCAGAGCTCACTCTGACCACCTGGGGTGAGCACAGGGATCTCCCTTTCCCTAAAAACACTAGGAGAGACTCCTGTCATGGGTGTCATCACTATAAAATGAATTTTGGTTTAGGAAACAACTCAAAAACACTGTCAGCAAACTTTAACAAATAAGCTGTTTTCAGACTCTTGTCTGACACCATGCTGGTGTCTCATACATACACTTGATACCTTTGATTTACAGGATCATTTTAGACTGGGAAAGTGAAAGGTTTCTTACCGCCGAGCGATGTAGTAGAAAACAGGATTGCCAACTTTGGATGTCCCAGCTTGGTAGAAAATATTTAATGTTTTCAGTGCTTTGAACTCCTCTTTTTCATGTACCTGATGCCTAAAAAACAACACATTGACATCAACTTTCACAACTGCCTTTCAAACAAATTTTTAAAAATCCCAAACCCTCTTAACTCCCATCTCTAAACAAAAGTATTAAATTCACACAATCTTGAGCCTTCCTTAAATCCTGTATGTTACCACCAGCTCTGGTTCTCAATTTTTTAAATTAAAATCTGTTCAGAAACCTAAAAGGTTTATGCAGACTCAGCTTTTTTAATTCCTCTTCAAAACAGAGAGTCTTGGTAGCAGTGACAGTGTTAAGAACTGCTGACACCTCCTCACAGGATAAAGTCTAGAAACCCACATTGTGTGTCCCCACGACAATCTCATTACCTTGTCATAAACTCTTCAAACTTGGAACTTGTGAGATTTAAGCTAGACCAATGTGTATCTGCCACAGGTTTGTGCTCAGGAGGCCCCAGGTAGGCAAGAAGTGTTGCCATCTTGTCAAAAGGTCGTCGTCCAACAGCCTTATGATCCCTACAAACAACATGCACCTTGTCAGGAAAGTCCTTCTTTACTCAGCAATTCCCACTTTTTTGCCCACCACCCTTCCTCACCTGGAACAAGCTGGATTTTCTTTTTTAAAGTAAGTATGAAAAGTCTTCAATGAAGACTCATACTCTTCTCAGTAATAACAGAAGCATTGGAGAGTATTTCCAAATATTAGCAGCTTTAAGCTGAGGGAGGGGAGATTCAGATTGGATATTAGGAAGAAATCCTTCCCTGTAAGGGTGGGGAGGCCCTGGCACAGGGTGCCCAGAGAAGCTGTGGCTGCCCCTGGATCCCTGGCAGTGTCCAAGGCCAGGCTGGACAGGGCTTGGAGCAACCTGCGATAGAGGGAGGTGTCCCTGCCATGGCAGAGGGGTGGGATGGGATGAGCTTTCAGTCCCTTCCAAGCCGAAGCACTGCAGGACTGATACACTCCCATCACACAGCCCTGCAGCCTCACCTGTTGCTGGACAGGTACTGTCCAATCTTCTCCTGGTTGTTCCAGAGCAGGCGGTGCAGTGCCAGCACGTTGCCGTCGCTGATGAACGACAGGCTGTGGTTGACAGTGTCACTGGCTGGGCAGTCGGATGCGATGTCAAGGAAAAACCTGCAATTCCACCCCAGAAATAGCCATCAGTGAGGGAGGGAGAGCACAGGGCTGTGAGGCACTCTGAGGTGACTGTGCACACACCATGAGCTCTGTGCTGACCCAGGCCCTACCTTCGCGCTGCGTCAAAATTGCTCTTCACAAAGTCATTAAAAGGCCGCATGTGCTCCTCCTTTGTAAACAGCACGTGGTTGGCAATACTCTGTAGGATCTAAAGGGAAAAAAGATGGTAAAGACACACAAAGGTTTAATGTATTAACTGTTATAGTAATTAACACAAGTATTTCTGCCACTGAAGTAAAACAGTTTATTTTCACTTGTTGTTTTGGGGTTTCACAACAAAAGGCCATTAAGTCAACTAATTTAAAACATTCACTTTCAAAGTCTTTTCTTTCACATGCTTATAAATACTAGCAAACCACTTCACTTGCTTATGAACTTCAAACTAGGAAAATAAATCATCTTCCAAACAACCATTAACTGTTTCTGCTGGAACTTAAGACAGATAAATAAAAACAGTAGCACACCCCCATTTAAAGAAAAATATAATTTCTCAGTGTTTACAACGGATAATATGCACAGGCCACAGAATCTGTATGCCATCATTAAATATTTTTACAAATTTTTTTACAAGAAATATGACCAAATGAGATTAAAGAAAGGAAAAATATCTTCTTTATGTGGGATGAACTGGATCAATGGTAGCTGCTGTTACCCTCACTGTGCTCACAGGAACTTTGCTCTGTTCGATCTCTTTGCTTGCTTTCAAATGAGAAGTTCAAGTGAAGGGCTGGAATTCAGCTCTCTTATCCATAATTTTGGCAAAATGTTTGTCCCCAACCTTACATTGCTGAGAGCCTGAACAATGCCACGATGCATAAACACAGCCCAGAAACTGCACTTTCCATAAATGTGACGGTTGTTACAAAAACCTCTGAGTTTCCCTACATTTTCTCATCCTGGTCAAAGAGCAGAACTAAAGCAGGCAGAATATAAAATACAGCCACATTAAACTCTTTCTGGCTTCACCTTGGACATGAGCTTGAGCCCCCTCTCGATGCGGGGCGGGGGTTTCTTGTCCAGGATGCCAGCCTCGTAGGGGGACACGATGGCAGGGTTGATGAAGCGCAGGAACATGGCGCTGCCCACGGCGCCGATGCTGTTCTGGGGGAAGCGCTGGCTCACCACCTGTGCACAGGACAGCCACACACAACAGAGCTGAGTTAGGGGAAGGCAAGGCAAGGGCTGCCAAAAGCCTCGCGTGGCAAGCCAAGCCGAAGCGCTCTTTGCACAGCGCTCATGCTCAGTGCAGTGCAGTGCGACTCTTGCATCCCGAGAATCAGAACAAGAGGGAAAGGACTGGGGTCTCACACACCAGCTGCTCTCCCTCTGCTGCTCACAGCTCCCCTGGCAGTGACACAGCCCAGAGCTCCTCAGAGCTGACCCCACACAGAACCCACGGGTGCCACACCTCTGCACTCAGGTGTGCACTGCCCCACCCCACGCTGGGGATGCCTTGACACCGCTGGGGCTTGGATCTGTGTATCTGTAATTGCACAGGTGAGCCAAGAGCCTCTCCAGCAGTAACACTTGTGCTGGAAAGTTTCAGGAGTGATTTTCCATTTGTGAGGAGCTATTTGTAGAAATACCCTTCAGAACCATCATCTGTCCACAGGAGGACAGAAAGAGGCAGAGCTGAGTGGTCAGTGCACGCCTCTGCCTACACATACACTGTGTAAAATCACTGAGCAGATTTAAAATATTGTCCTTTGCTGGCCAGGAAAAAAGATTAATTCTGAAAATGTAAGAAAAAAAAAATCTCTTTTCCTTTAGGAAATCAACTATGCATTACTAAGAGAACAGTTATCCTTTAGTTATCTTTCATTTGACTTTGAAATGTTAAAGACAAAGTTTCCTGACAAAAATAAAGCTCTTAAATATGCGACATGTAGTTCTATAAAACATCAATATTTGTATGTGTATTTTTTAACGAGTAACAATGGTTAATCAAAATGAGTCAGATTCTTCCTTTTCACAGAATAAAATTAGCAAGCTTGGTATTATCATGTATAGTTTAAAATAAAAAAAAAACCCAACCAAACAAACTCCAGTTTAGTAAGATACTCAAAACATAACTCTTGCAATCTCAAATCATGCTGCTTAAACCAGACAAAACCGTTAGTACAAAATACACCAAGGATCACTTTGGTTCAATAGCAACTCCAGTCAGTTACCTTGTGATGCAATTACTGATATTTTCTTGTAAAATACTGGCTTGCCCACAGCTTTTGCATTTTAAGCATGCTTACTATTCTGCTCAGTTACAGCAAAAATAAGAGTATTTTAATAAAAGTCTAAATTTCCATTCTGGTTGATTCATACTTTATAGTTTGAGATCACTGCCAAAAAAAAAGATTCAGCCTGAACTTCTAAGACAACACTCTAATGCAACCCACAGACCTAAACTCTATCACAGCAAGTTACTTAAAAGGGGAAATCTGCTTTTCTCAGGAAATAAATACAAGCGCTAAAGATGGGGTTTTCTTGCTTAATCACAAAGCAAACAAAAGAAAATGTGTCAGAAACAAGTCCCGTGAGCCTCTTTCCAGTATCCCACAAATATTAATTGTTCTTTGCCCAGGATGCAAGCTCAGGTTATCTGCCAGAGTGTTAAAGCAGCTCAACAGACCCAGATTTTTCTCAAAACCAAAGAAAACATTTTTCTTCCACGATTTTTTAATTTGAAGATGGTGGCAAGGGTAGAAGAGTCAGAATATTAAATACTAAGCAGTAATGTTAAAAATTTCTCATTTACTCAAATAGGCACACAGAGAATATTTTAAATCTAACTTAATTCCAGTGTTAATTGAAATGAAAGCTATTTTGTGCCAGAATTAGTAGAATGATTTTACAGTGAGGTCAAATAGACTGAAGTGAAGATACTTTGAACAAACAGCAAAAGATTTCTGTTGTGCTTTGAAAGAAATGGCTAATAAAAAGGTCTCCAAACTTACTGATTTTTTGTTTTCCTTTTTTTCTTTTACGGTAGCTTTATTCAGTAGAGAGTGGCAAGTTGCCTACAGAACAGAGATGAGCACAAACAAGTCACAGCACCAACTACATACAGCAACAAAAAAACCAATGTTGACTTGTACATAAATTACACAGTAAAATGTAACAAACATAACCAACAGAAAATGAAATATATAAACTAAAGACTGATGATGGAGTTTTTATTCCACAGTTTTATTACATCTTATTTACAAAGCACTAAATACAAAACAAGCAAATGTTGAATTTCAATCATTTCTACTATTTCTGGCTAGATTAAAAGTCAAACCACATCAATGTGCTCATGATATACAATCTTGGGCCTTAAATGGTATATTCAGCTTTCAAATATATTTTACCCATCCCCAAATAATTTTATAGTACAAATAGTGTTATACCTTTGAAATACATATTACTTTTTAAATTAAATTTAGAGTTTTAAATCTTCCCAATGTTTCTCTGTGTGTCCTTCAATTTGATTAGACCTGTGAACCATCAGGGTTATTACCACTGTGAGAGGTAACTCCGCAATAAAACACTCTCTGGACAAAGGAAGAAAAAAGCTACAGTTTGTGTTAATTATTATTATTAGAAATTTCCAAATTGAGAGGTCTGAATTGATTGCGTTTCACTGAGATGCAAAGGGACCCACCAAGAAGCATCCAATTCTGTCCTATTTCCAGCAGGATCTGAGCAAAGCCCCAGCCCCTCATGCCCTGCTGCCCAGCCAGAGGAGCATCAATGCTCCCAGGAGCTGGGATGGGGTTGGGAATCCCTGGGAAGCCTCCAGCAGCACTCAGCCACCTCCAGAGTGTCCCACTGGCACTGGCAGAGAGCTTCCACAAGTTAAGAATGGAACAGAATGACAAGCAAACTCCCCAACCCAAACCAGCCAGTAACACCCTCTGCACTAAGCAAGCAGAACTGAAACTTGTGCAGCACCTATCAACATTTGACCAGTGGCACCTCTGCCAACCTTCCCTGTGTAATTTCCACAAGTGGCTTTGAAGCAGTTGTACATACACTCTACTCACTGGGCTACTGCAGCTAGAGGAAAATTTCCACCTTGGTTTCATAAGAAAAATCATGTTTGTGGGGATTTTAGGAAAGAGCCAACACAAATTCTCTGTAGGAGTTACTGTGAGCATGCTTGTTGCTCACATCACACTCCTGAACATACATTACCTGTAAGGAGCCAGGTGAATCTGTCCCAGTAGCCAGTTATTGATATTTCCAAAGGAAAACACTCACTGGGCTCTGTTCCCAAAATAGAAACACCAGCCAGCAACGATCCCAATATTCAACTAAAGACACTGTTTCTGTGAGGTTGCTACAGTGATTAAAATTAGCTAGTAATCATTTACAGAACACACCTGGTGAGCATTCTTCACACGCACAGTTACTTTAAAACTCTAAGTATAAAAACACCACAAAATTCCATCTCATTTACTCTCACACTAGTGCTTGGAATGGAACCCATTCACCTTTTAAAAAGTGAAGTTATCTTATAAAAATCACCTATTCGTTTCTTATGATAAAAATGGATTAATGCCGCCACATCAGATCTTGATTGTACTTGCTTTCAGATAAAAGACCAGACTCTTCAAGACTCTGGGATTTTAAGTACAGAATTACTTACTAACACTACTTATGATGAACAAACACTTATACAGAAACTTAGATGTTACTAAGAGCAGTTAAAGTAGTAAACATTGAAGCTAAATATCAGTTAATGCCACTTATGTATCTGCAATTACCTTTATTACCACCCACAGTAAAGACAAGAATAAAGCCAAGAGACTTGGAAAGGCTTCCATGGAAGAATCTCTGGGAATGCCCGCTGGTGAGGACATTTTAGAAATTCCATTCCATGTAGGAATTACCAATGGTTTGCATAGAAATAATTTCTACCAATGTACCACTGAAATAGCAATAATCTGATACATCCTGGTAACAGCATATAAACCTAATTCCAGGATGAGGTGTGGGAGAATGTAACATCCAGTAACAGCAGGAACAACCAGGGCGGTTTGTGATATTTTCAGTAACACTCAAATATTCTTCTAGCTGGTGTCTGTGACACTGTGGCTATGAAGGAGACCAATCCACCCAACCCATTTCCTGATCACGACAACCAAACACATCAAAAAACCCCAAAAAACCCCAAAGTCACCAACCCAAACACAACCACTGTCAGAAAGAAAAACCAATGGCTTTCGAGGCCTTTTACAGAGCTGTCAGAGCAGGAACAGGGCTCAGCATTTGCACACCTGGTTCAGTGCAAGGGCTCACAGGAACAACCCCAGACCATGACAGTCACAACACACATTGCCTGCTCTCATCCCCAGGCTCTGGGGATTGCAGCAGCTGCCTGATCACCCCAGCACTCACTGTGCAAATGTGACTGGACAGGATTTTTGTTACTCATCACTAGTTCACACAGGTCAGAAAATTCATTTGCTTGGCTTAGCTTTAGACCTGAGATATAGACTATGGCTGAAAGGCCAAAAGCAGCTCTTCCAGAGCCCTTCACTGAGACCACAGCTCCAATATTCCACCAGGTACAGCATTTCTGTGACAATCCTCCAACTAGACTGGAAACTATTCCCAGTAAACCCCGAGGGAATTCCTACTCACATGTTTAGCAGCAGCTGAGTCCATCAGAAACACACAAAGAGACCCAGCAGGGCTCAGCAGCCATGGGACAGAGCAGAGGAGTTGGGGATGGAGGTCAGGGAACCTCCTGATTGCCAACCCAAGCCTTAAAACACCACGTAGCCCCTGCGTTCACACTTGTGCTATTTAACAAACTTCTGAGGAGAATCTTTAGAGACGCCCTGTGTCCAGCACCAAGCTCCAAACTGCTGGAATTTCACAAACCAACCCCAAAGTAGGGGCACGCAACCACTGCAGGCATACCTGGTATAAACAATGGCACACACTGCGCAGCTGGGGTGGGAACTCCGAGGAGGAATTAATGATTGCCTGAAAAAACTTGTCTGTCATTTGCAAGAGACTCCGCTGGTTCTCTTCAAGGCTTTCTGTGGGCTCCAGCCTGAAACAGACCCACACATGTATGACCAGCAATCCAACACGACACAAGCTGCACTTACATCCTTGGTAAGAACCTAATTTCTTCTTTTTCTTATGGAAATACTTATGAGCTTTTACATAAAATTTTCCATCATTATTTTAAACTGTGTAAAATAAAAATAAAAGGTCATGTAAAACTCAGTAATGAACAGACAGCTGTAGACGGGATTCTCTCAGACCATTTCATACAAACACATGCACACAGTGATAATTGCATTATCAGTTTCATGATGCTTTATCTGAAAGGAATTGTTGAGGTAGACAGAGATACTTGATAGTCAAAGTATTAATTAGAAGGCCTATCTTTGAGTAAGCTACTTAAGAGATGAATACTTGTAACTTTTCTAAGAGTTAGAGATAATTTAAAGCAACAGAGCAACAGGGCTGCAGAGACAATGTGTCTGGAAAAGTAAGAGGTACAACAGTATGGAAGCGTGAGAAGAATAACTGCAACGAGAAGAAAGGAATCCTATTATATACAATGAGTGAGCATCATGTTTACAGACAGATACATTTGGTGCTTGCCCTCAATCTCAAACCTTGTTGGATCCACCTCAAAGCTGACATGCTGCCACTCAGGGGATGTGATCACAGTCCGAAGCAAAGGTTCCAACAGCTTCTGCAAATATGTAGCACCATAAACCTGTGTGCAGGGGAAACAAAAATAGAGGCCAGATTGACACAGCAATTCACAGGAATGCTGCAAAGTTCTAGAAGCTTTCAAGAGCCTGAAAACACTTGATTGGTTTTGGCATAAGCCAAATTCCTGTAAAACTCGGGTTTCCATATTATAGTCTCACCTCTGGAACACAACTGAGATCAGTTTCAACAAGTATTTTAATTAATTTCCAATTTAGAGAAAACTAATAACTATGCTAACCAGCAGATATTCTTTCTTAGGGCACTGACTGCACACTTCACCTCTGTTTGTACACAACTTTTAAAACTGAAATGGCTGCACAAACTTCACCAGTCTTCCAGCTGGCACTGGCCCAGAATCACTCATATAACTGAATTGGTCAGAAAGGCAAAAGATTAGTGCCAGGGAGAGATGTATTTTTTAAGGGCCTGAGCATAAGTTACCTATAAGATTCAGTTCATGAAATGATAAAACACAAAAAGCAAAACTCCCTAAACTTTTCAGATGTGAGAACTCAGACTAACTTAAACTGAGACCCAAAGGCCACTCTGTATGGTTTTCATCTAAATCCCATTACTCCAGCGCTTAACCCCACACACTGGCAGCTTTGTATTTTCATATTACTAAACTTTTCCTGCTATTGAGATCCATAGCAGAGAAAAAAAATGGGATCACGTACCTTAAAACAGAAAGTCATTATTTTACTGGCTAAGCTGTTTCCTCGGAAGAGTGTCTGCATGGAATCTGCCAGCTCGACTTCCTTTGAGAACATATTCCAGAGGAGCTGGTAGAGCAGGTGCCGGGAATCAAAGAGTGTGACCAGGACACGAGCTAGCTCATCCTTCAAAGGAGGAAGAAGTGTTAATGTGACTTGCAGGGAGCCAAGGCAAGTATAAAAAACCAGTATTATGACAAAGCCACCAAGCAGTTTGCAATAAAGCTTTATGTCTGCTATGGGGTCTGGTAGGTAAATATCGTATTACACAAACACAATCTCTCTGCAAACATTTCCTGTGCTACTGCTTGTCCAAAACTCTGCCTCAGGGTATCCAGTCATACAAACTCATAATGGTTATCCAAACAGACACACAGTTATTCTGCTGTATAACAAAGCCCAACTCATCTTGCTAAAATCTAGAAGAGCAAATACAATTCTGTGTGTCTGCATTACAGCACACACCACCTGTAACAAATAACCAGCTCACATACATTTATTCTAAATGTATTTAAAATCATTCCTAGACATTAACTAAAAATTTACCATAAAAATGCAGTTTATTGTCAAGATTTGAACTTAGATACAAGACATTTCCTAAGAACACACTAAGAGAGTCTAGCTATCATCAGTAGTAGCTCTATTCTCTCTGCACCAGACCATTGTTGAACTGCTTTTTATTTCAAGTCTTACTATTTTAAAAAATGTTGGAAATAAAATGCATTAATCCACTTACCCACTGAGAACAAGGCACCACATTGGCTAAAGCCATAGCAATAGGAAGCTCCCCCTGATCACCCATCATCGTAACCAACTCCACCAATCTCTCAAACCGATCCGCTAGCACCGTTTCTGCTAAGGTATCAAACTCTGTCCCCTGCTGCAGGATTTTGGTCAGGACTTCCATAAACGTGGCTCTCGTCTGGAGGTCTTTATGATAGCCCAAGCCTGCTCAAGAGAAGGCAGAACTACTCAGGAAGATGTCAAAGCAGAGGAAACAGCGGTGCGTGTGGCAGGCGGCGCTGCACAGCCAGCCAGGTGCAGGCCTTACCGATGGAGTGCATGAGGCCGCTGTCCACGTTGGCGTTGAGCAGGTTGGACATGGCCAGCACGGTGCAGTGCCGCAGCGACGCCAGCCTGCGCGACATGCCGCGCTTGCGGCCGCCCGCCGCCGCCCCGTCCTCCTCGGCCTCGCTGCAGTCGTTTAGCAGGTTCATGAACAGTGTGAAGTACCTGGGCACGGGAAGGGCAGGGCAGGTCACGCTGTGGCAAACACGCAACAGATCCCCCCAGAACCTCAGCCCTGCCCCGAGGATCCTCCTCCAGCACAGCCCAAACCTCAACTGTGCTCCAACAACCTCACTGCATCCTAAACTTGGTGTGCACGTTGTCTCCAGCACAGGTGTGCCTTTACCAACAAAAGTCTTCAAGGACAGTTTAAGTTTCATGGATAATAATAAATAAAACTACAGTATCAAACAGAGCTAATCTCTGCCACAAATGAAACATACATCTGCGTTAAGCAGAAAGAAAGCCAAAGTTTCAAATTATTTTCTAAAATAAAATCTTTCCATAAACCTGCAAGGCAGAGATTTTGAAATGGGACATAGAAGAGGTAATTCCTTTTGGGATAATAAAATTATTTCTGCTGGAAGAAAAACACAGTTTGTAATAAAGGTCATATAGTGCTTCTCCTTAGAGTCATTGTATAGAGAAATAGTTAAAAGTCACTATTTACTTAAGAAATAATTGAGATTTTGCTTCCATCAACTCAACACCATCTCCTTCTTCAGGCTGGAGTGGAAGCCCAGCAAGAAGAGAGACCACTGCTTCCATACTCGCCTGGTCCAAATCTCTGAAAAACAAAAATTTAACAAAATAAAATACAAGTCACCTTTTCTTACAGCTCTAACTGCAGATGAAACGTAATCATGTCTTTAATAAAAAAAAAGTATTCTACTAAAGTTCTGTCCATCATGAAAACAGTTTCCAAATTAGAAAAAATATTAAAAGGAGCAAAGTCATTCAAGACTAAGCATTAAATATAATGAAATTAAATTTTAAATTTAATTCAATTATATATAATTCTGCTGTTGCTCACCAAAGCTTCAGCTTCAATTTTTGTCTTTTCTTTAACATTACTATTGTTACAGGAAGCCTAACATGCCAGCTCATCCAGGGATATCAAATGCCACCTGGAATACTGTTACAGGTGGAGAGTGCTCTTTCTTACCTTGTCAAGCATTTCACATCCTCGTCTGTTGCTTGATTAGATGTTCCCATAACCCAGTCTGTCAAATATTCCACCATTTTGTTCCTGTTACATAGAAACAGATTGCTTTAGCTTTGTTGGGATCTTTTAGTGTAGTTTTGTTTGGTTTTGGGGTGTTTTTTTAGACACACTTACTACTGCTACTTACTAATTATTACCTACTAATAATAATACCTAATCATTACAAACTCAGCATAAGAACTAATGTGAAGCACCACACACTGAAGATGAACTGAACTAATTTTATTAGACCAAGTAATACCCTAATCTGTATCACACATTAAATTGTTATATGTGATTAGTATCACTACAAACAAAACAAAACTTTAATGCAGCACCAGGCACTGAATCATTCTGAAGACAAAGACAAGGGAACTATCCCTGTACCAAGAATACTGGTGTGACAGGGCTTTTGGCTTCTTTTTTTAATCATGTTATTAAAGAAAACCACAGGAGAACACCCAGGAAGTTACACAATGCCATCCTTACCTAAATTTCATTTCTTGGCAAAATGAAAGGTCATCTCTCCTTTCCATCATTACTTCTACTAACTGACAGAGCTTTGTTTTGATTTGAATGGCATGTACCAAATTTCCAAGCACACGCACATACCTGAAGAAAAAAGCAAAAAGATTAATTAAATACTTCATGCTACTTCACTTCCTTCCAACCAGAAAGCCCCTGCATCAGTAACAAATTTCTTCTGGGCAAGGAAGTTTTCTGTCAGTGTAAAACTGAACAAAATCTGTCCTTCAGCTGGTTAACCACTAACTCAATGTACAGAAAAGAAACCATGAATGCCTATGGGAATAGGGCCAATGGTCAGTTCTTTAAAAAACGAAAGTCACTTTTCAGCAACGCACTTTATGCTATAAAAGCAACTTCCATGATTACTGAAGTTGTCAGAACCATAAGGAGGATCAGAAAATCAGCTTCTGCTTGTCCATGGACACAAGCAGAAAATATATAAATTGGAGATTCTAACTCACTTCTTAAACATAATCCCTGTGTATAGGAAGGTCAAGAGGATTCCTCACCTAACGAGATTCAGCATCATTGTCTCAATACTCGCTTGTCCGAGGTGTTCTGAGCTCCCTTCTGTGTGATTGTCAAGCAAATTCTTCATTATAGCAATGGTCTGCTCTACAAATTGTGTGTTGGTGTCAGTTAACAAGACCTACAGGAAGAAAATTTCTGGTCTTTATTTTTTACACATAAAAAAAAAAAAAAAAAAAAAAAGAGTATTTGCCAAATACACTGCAGCATTTCAAGAATCTCATGGACAAGCATTTTTCTAGTTACCACCAAGCCAGCAGAATTCCATGTTAACACACGTCAAGGTTCAGTATGTTAACACTGCC
Organism: Entomyzon cyanotis; assembly: GCA_024500445.1. NCBI lineage: Eukaryota > Metazoa > Chordata > Aves > Passeriformes > Meliphagidae > Entomyzon > Entomyzon cyanotis. The sequence goes on from JAKEPQ010000673.1 coordinate 5,095,825, forward strand.
AGCTCTAAGGATTCCACAAACAATCTCACAGATTCTGCACTCAAGAATTCACCAATTCAAGAATGTTAAATACAGCCTGGAATCATAACCACAATAATCATTAAGACATGCTGTGATGATCCCACTGCTCACAGGGGTGAGCACAGAACACAAACAGGGACCCATTTCAGTCACCTGGGGAAAAGACATGACTGACACAAATGTGAATGATGTCACGCAAATGTGAATCACCACTTTACCTGTCCTTGAGAATCAAAGAACTTGCTGATGGTATTCTTCAGTTTGTTGAAGAGCATTGGATAAAGTGCAGGACTCAGCTCCAGCCCCACCAGGTCTTTGATGTTGGTGCGTATCTGCAGCCCCACCTTCTCGTGGTTGCAGACCATCAGGGTGAGCAGGCGGTCGATGAACTTGCTCACAGGGGTCTCCGTGTTGCCCTCAGTGGAGACCATGGAGATCATGGAGCCCTTGCGCTCGTTGAGGGGCCCCATGGGAGGGCTGTAGGTGGCCAGCCCCGCGTTGCTGCGGTGCTGCAGGCACACCCCACCCAGGGCACACAGGAAGCCTGTCATGTTGATCCACTCCTGCAGGGACTCCGTGTCCGACAGGTCGATGGAGCCACCGCCGCTGACGTGCGACATTCGCCGCTTCACGATCGTCTTGTGCAGGCTCTCGGTCACCTGGGACACAACGGGCATTTGCCAAATTAGAATCCCAATTCCTTAAAATAAATAAAGACTTATTTTGAATTTCCAAAGGCCAAACTTATGGAAAAATTCATAGTCACCTGCCCATCTTCCATTTTGGTCTTTGGATAGTTAAGGATTAGTTTTGTAGCTTGTTCCCATTTTGCATGTGTATCCTCCCAGGCCTGAAAGAAGATATATCAAGATTTAACTTCAAAACTACTAGTAGCAACAATATTTCTATGTTTGTTTTTTTAATATGCATGCAGAGCATATAAAGTGAGAAGTTGGTTCACCTCTGTGTTGCCTGCAGTGGGGTGTTCGATGCGCCTCAGTAATGCCATCACTCTCTTCTGAAGAGCTGCTCTCCCTGCAAAAGGCACAAGACATTGAACCAAGGTTTTTGAAAACCAACCTACATCAACTTTGTGATCTTTGAAAGTAATTATTGAATTAAGAGGAACATATCCCCTTAAAGTCTTCAGAAAGGTAGCTTCTTGTTACACAATTGTAAAATCCTCCTCAGCTCAGTCACCCAAATTCCTTTTACCTTCTAGCAATTCTAATAATTAAAACATTCCAGAAAAAGCTAGAGCAGCATCAAATTAAGAACCTCAACCTGTTTAAAGAACTCAAACACAAGTAACAGTCTTCTATTCAGGTACAAAGTTACTTTAACTGTCTCATGACTCTTACCTGTTGACATCATGTTGCTCACAGATGCAAATTCCATGAAAGTGTTGTAGTTAGGCAAAAAATTATGCACTGACACCTCATCTACTCCACATCTGATATCGGCCTCCTCGCAGAGGTGACGGAAGCAGGACATAGCCACCAGGACTGCCTCAATATCTGGGCTCCACAGAAACATGTATAAGGCCACTTCCAACTTGGTCTGTGCTTGGCGACACATTGATGTTCCACTGCACCCCGCTGTGCTTTCCTGGGAAACACAGAATTCCCAGTTGGGCAATAGTGCTTATGAAGATGGCAATTTTATTAAAATTCAGCCCTGGACAAACTGTGTTTGAAACTGTTTTATTGCAGTCAGAATAAGCCATCCTAAACAGGATCAGAGATCTCACATGCTGTCACAAGGGAGGCTGTTTGCAATCCTAATCAAAAAATATTTGCCAGTATTTTGAAACATGAACATTTTTCACATGAAAAAATGTGACTTTGTAAAGTCTGAAACATCACTGTTAACTAGCATATTAAATACATACACTGTTTAGGATACATATGTCATTTCCTCCTCAGAAATAATTTTATTTTTAAAAATTACTCTAAAAGTAATTTTATTTCTACTTGACCAAAGTTTTATTGTCAGGTATTAAAATTAATTATTAGCATGTATTACTTACCATGGAAGAATTCCCTTTCCCTTTCCTGAGGGTAGCTCCTGGTGCACAGCGTATCATTTCTTCATGGTCAAGAGAAATTTGACTAGTTCCACTTCCAGAGACATCATAAAGGAACAGGAAGTGGCAGGAACTTCTATCTGATTGCTTTAAAGAGAGGGGAAGAAAAGAATATATATCAGCTGATATGTTAAAGGAGTAAAAGGCACAGATTTGAGGAAGGTAAAATGTTGGGGACTATTTCCCTGCATTAGGCAAATAGGCACAAGGCATAGGTTTCTGCGAAACATTCATTTTCCAGGCAAGTACAGCAACCTGTGCAGGTTAAAATAAAAATCCCAAAAATAAAATAAAAAAGGATAAAATAAAAATCCCAAACCTAACTTTGGTACCTATTCTAGCCAAGGTGCCTCACAAAGCAGAGAGGAAATCAGAGAACAGAACATGTAGGAGTAGCTATTAAATCTCTTCTAATCAAAAATAACCTGGTAAATAAAGGAAGTGACAAAACAAAGAACAATTCACGTTAATGATCCTAACAGGGAGATGGTAATGTTCACTTACTTTGTTTTTTAGCAGAAATTTATTCCTACAGATGAGAATCTCTCGCAGCCACTTGAGGATTTCTGTGCTGCTGAGCATCTGATGACTTGTGAGCTTCTTGCAGATATAATAAAGCATTTGTGAACTGCAGCAAAATGAAACTCAGCATCAGCCATCTGACCAAGCACCACCAGAGTGAAGGTGTTACACTACGTTTACACAGAAGTAGGCCATCAACATGAACATTTTTGTTAAATTCAGATAGTGCAAGAAGACACAACCTTTCCATGAATACACATAACAATTCTGACTGCAGATTCCTGCTGTTGTTGCAAAGCTTCCCCAAAATACTCACAGCTATTTCAAAAGAGAAGACAAATCAAAACAGCTACTTCTCTCATTTACAGAAGTTGATTTACATACCTGATCTCCCAGAATGTTTCTATAGGAGCATCAGGATTCCACAAGTCAATGCTGTCCAACTGGTGCAGAACCAGCAAGGCCTAAAGACAAAGAGAGTTTCACTTAAAGACAGAAATTTACAGAGTACTGTCGCTGTTGAGTGGCTAGCTGAGGAATGACCCAAGTTCTCAGACAAGGAAAGAGAGGAGAAGAGAGCTTTATTGTTTTGAATTCCATATATAGAGAGTTTACAGAGGTGCCCCAGATTGGTCAGCCCGAGACCTCCCCCTAGGCACAATTGGCCAAGCCCGAACTGACCCAATCCGGAGAAGTTGTTTGCAAAACATCCAAACTTTATCTTGTTTATGAAATATAGCAAAATGTTCCCACGGGAAGAACCTGTGCTAGCCACAGAGTACCTGAGCACAGGCAGAGAAATAGGTGCAGTCACATATTCATTACACTGTTTCAAGAACAGCAAAAGATACAAAAAGCATTTTCTAACAGAAGACCACGAGTACAGGAGTATTTCATTTTAGTCTTTACTCCATGTTCATAGTCCAGACCCGGAGGTCTTTCCTGGTATTTCTGTACAAAGGCACGCTGGACAGACACAAACACACACAGAGTTCTGAAAGGGGAGGCTGTGGCTTTGGCAGCACCAGTGCCCATCTGCAGAGCCCCAGGGCCCATGCTGCTCACCTCCATGGCCTCCTGGGCGATGTCAGGCATGCTGGACTGCGGCACCAGCTGCACCAGCCCCGTGATCAGCTCAGCCGTGCTGCCCGGCGAGTCAGAGCTCTGCTTCCTGGGGTTCTGCACGGAAACACCAACACAGGGTGAGCTGCACAACCTTCCCAGGCCTGACCACACTGCTGACAGCTACTGCTGCATTCCTGGCACTCAGCTAGGGGGACTTCGGGATCCTTAAGAGAATCTGTCATTTTATTTTTAATCTGTCACATGCCTTGCATATCATGTCTTTGACAGAACTGGAAAATTGTTATATTAAACTATCACAGGCCTGAGAAAATGGAAGATCTAAGACAGTACTCATTGAAATGATGACTAATTTCCAACCCCCTTGTTTTAATTTTCCTCTATTCCCCTCTCCTTCCCCCACCTTCCCCTTCAGAGTCACAGAATTTCATGCTCCCTCTCATTGTGTTGCTCTGATTCTGCAAAATCTCTTACAGTTTCTTTTTTGTTATTTTTCATTTAAAACCCCAGGAGCATCATAACCAGAGAAAAAGATGAGTAGGAATCGTCCTAGACGGCCAGATGTATGTTTTTAATTTTTATTCATTTGTAGCTTCAAAAGTAAATTGTGACTACGACTGAACAGCATAACAGTAGGATTTACTTACACACAGCAAAAGCTTTGGATCTGCATGGATCAGTTTCACCAAGGACAACAGCAAGAACTTGTAGCTTCTGGTTTCCAAATCAGTAGGCTTTTCTTTAAATTTAAGGCTTGTCATTTTCTCCTTAAATGTAAGGCTCTGATGGAAGGAAGAAAATCACAGTCCTTGTCAGGAAGGTAGTCAAACATAACAGTTATAATTAAACGTCTTATGAAATGTATTGCTTTTATCATCTATAATTCAAGAAAAAGTTTAAATATATACGAAACTCAAGTGTAGTCACATAGCCTTCTACTTCAAAATCCCCTGTCCCACAGGCAACCACTTTATTTTATCTTTAAAGTTCCCTTAACCATTATTTCAGTGAGCTGCATGTGGACATTAGAAAAATTTTTGTGTAGGAGACAAACTGTGGCAGAAGAAAAGGCTGAAATTCTCTTCAAGGTAACCAATGAGATATGACATCATATCATTAAATTCTACACAAAATTAGGACCTCATGTTATTTCAATAATGAGTTACCGTGCAAATATATAGAACAAAACCTACCACATAAAGCACCCAATCAAGAAATTGATAGCACAGTGGTAGAGGTAACTAACTCTGTGCTAAACCTCAGTTTGCCACAGTGCAAGGATTTCCAGGACAGGAACATGGTGAAAGGTGAGGTGTTTCTGTGAAGCTATTTATTGCCTTCACACAATCCAAACTGAAGATGGCCAGTAACAAAGGCAGGCTAAGGCTGCCTGTGCAATACACGAGGGGACTGACAGCGGCAGGACGCCAACAGACAGCACCGGACAAGGACAGACGTGGAGGAGATCAACATCAGTGAGTTTAGGCTGGAAATTAGAAACCAGTTCTAACAGCAGAGCAGGGAAATTGGGGAAGAGCATCGTGCTGGGCACAGAACCAACAGTGCCCTCCTGGGGGAAGGAGCTCCACTGGTGCCGCGAGGGCTCCCTGCAGCCCCGGCTCTGCGGGTAACTATGCACAGAAAAGTCAGCGCAACCAAGGGCTTTTCTGCGGTAGTTACAGGTCATACTTACAGCAGCAGAGGCCCAGGGCCATGCAAAGCAGGGGCTGGCAGGCGTCTGACCACGTGGGCGACAGCGGCCAGGCAGAGGGAAAGTGAGAAGCAGAAGACAAAGCACCACCAGTCAGAGCAGGGGTATTGTCAGGGCAACTATTCTCCAACAGATGAATACACACAGGTGAAAAGCAAGTTAAACATGGTGTAGCTTTCAACCAAAAGCATTGTGCTCATTTGCTCTCCTTTGAGAAGCCCAACAGGAATATTATTATGTCTCATTTTAGGCTTTCTAAACCAACCCACCAAGGCCACTTGCCACAGCACAAGTCCTCAAGGAACGTTCAGAAGAAGAATGCAGCAACACAGCTGTGTGTGGACTTACTGGAAGAATTTGGATGAACTACAGATCTGAATTTATTCAAGACTTTCTCCAGGACAGCCAAGAATATTGACTTTATTTCATAATGGTTGAGAAATCTTTTACTTTGTTGCTGTCACGAAGACCAAAGAGTCAACTTGCTCAACATAAAGCAAGACAAATGAACATGCCAATCATGGTAAAAGCATGGCAGTTTTCAGCAATTACCTCCACATACAGAATGCAGTTGTTTTTCACACTAAGCAAGGATAGGCATGTTAGCTAGCTATTCACAGAACCAGAAAGCTTAAAATGGACAGTAGCCACAGAAGACAGTTACAGGAGAAATACTTTATGTTGCCAGTTTAAAAGCAGCAGGAAAACTGACGAGACATCGAACTAACAGCCAATCCCCCAACAGCACAGGGTTACAGAGCACATGTGGCTCTCTGCTGCTCTGAGCATTACCATGATCTTCCCCCCTGGTTTCCAGTGTGAAGGTGATGAAGAGGAGGGCTGGGCTGGTCCAGGGGGAGCCTTACCGGGGTCATGCGGATGGCAGGGTGAGCCCCACAGCCCTGCATGGCGCGGTGCAGGGTGTCGCTGAACATGCTGCGCAGCTCCACGGCGTGGCAATACACGGCGTCGATCCGCGGCCACCAGTCCAGGGCTGACTGCAAGGGCAAGGGCAGTGCTGAGCCTGAGCCACAGCTCTGAGACAAGCAGCGCTGCAGTGTGACCAACCTGCACCCCAGAGGGCTCTACACACTGCTATCAGCACGTTCATCCTGCATGCTCATCATCAAACTCGTAACATTTAAATGAGCTGCAACTGAAGCAACAATTCTGACTTAGCTGCTCACTGCATCACTCCTCCTCAACAGGCACTAACTCTCAGATGTTCTGCACTCAAAAGTGCAGACCGGAGTGGTGGATTTCAGGATACTGGATGCTAGAAGGAATACCTCAAAACTATATGCACTCAATTCACTGTGATACACTAAACAAAATCCCTGAAGAAGACCACGGGGCCAGCTCTACCCCAGGTCAGTAGACTGCAGGCAGCAGAAAATGGTGCATGTCCCTGAGAGTGACTGCAGACATCAATACTGATCATAAACCCAGAGACCATAAGATTCATTTATCATGCTACATAAGAGTTACACTGGAACCCGGGCTCTCACACTGGGAATCCCCTGGTGGACAGCAGGAATGGATCTGAATGTCCTTATTAGCAAGCAACTCTTGCGTGGATAAGAGCAACAGGATTTGGTCTGCTATCCAAATTGTATTTACAAAGCAGATATTGATCTAAACAGAAGCCCCAGATCACTGGGCTGATGAAATACTGCCAGGACTTACATTTGTGATGATTCGGTGGAGCGAATTTACCAGCACATAATGAAATGTTGATGGGGAATTCTGTGCCAAACAGATCTACAATAAAAATACATAAAAGCCACTTAGCAACATCTTTGTCTTTGCCATCTTTCTTATCACCCTGAATAACATCCTGGAGCCTTTTTATTAAATTGACAAAGCTGTCAAATCTGAACAAGAGAAGCCTAATCAGCTGTGAAAAGATTTATCAAAACATGCAGGAATTTATTACAAAGGGATATTTATACAGTTGAACTCATTTATGAGCTCCAAGCTGCTATTAGCACAGCTTTTATAACTGACAGGTCGTCAATAGTATGTACAGAATGACTTACCATAAGCAATGTTCTTACCTTGAAGTGTTGGTTATTGTGAGGATTTATGCGGAAGCAGGAAACCAAGCAGTCAATCATCAGGTCTACATCTGCATTCTGATTGCCTCTTGAAAAAGGTTTGCTTGGGTTAAACAGCAAGTTCTATAGAATTCAGAAGAATATAAATATATAAATTGGATACCAAGATTATTCTTGCCTAATGTCAATACAAAACTTTCAACTGAAAAACACTGGTATTCAATTAAGAAGAAATTCAAAGTTTACTTCATTATTTTAAAATTCAAATTTCTTCACTGCAATTAGGAAACAGACATTTTTACCTTAAGATCTACTACCATGGACTGTACTAGCAGGAAAATGACGGAATTGTCTTCCCAGTTGATGTAGGTAGACGCTTTGCACAGTTTAACACAAGCAATAGCAGCACTTTCAGTCAGCTGCCTGCTCCCACTGTGTCCTGCAAGGGCCTTCCTGAGATTGTCCAGGAACAGCTTCTGCAGAATTGAAACCAGGAATAGTTAGAACCAGACACTGTGATGGCAAAAACCAACTTGACACAGCACTCTGAAGAAATGCTGTCACTATTAAAGACATTCCCTTTGATTGATCTGGGACAATCAGAATGGCACAAGAGGTGATTGTTCACTCTCAGCCATGATGTTTGCAGCCCCATCAAAGCCAGCATGTGCTGCAGGTGCTGTAAGCTCACAGCCCCCTGCAGACCCCAGGACCTCAGCACAGCCAAGCAGCAGCAAGGCTCAGTTTCCTGCTGGTGGAGGCAGAGGAAATCACAGCACAGAGATTCAAATCTCCAAGGAGATGGAAAAGTTCTGAAATAACATTGTTTGGGACATACTATCTGTATGAATTACTGACAGTGAAAGAACATATGTAAGGTGAGAACTTAAAAAGAGTGTATAAATTTACATATGGAATTGCAATGTGCTTTTTAAGGAGGAAAGGCAAAATCAAATATCCCTGAAATACAGAATCACCAAAACCAAGCACCCTCTAGAAACCAGAGGCAGAATTCAGATGCTTCTCTTACCTTGTTCATTTTAGTTTCCTCTACCACATCCTTTGCTATATCTTGGATTATCTCTGGACACAGGACCAGGAGGATGATCTGCAGTGGCCACACCGCTGCTTTACGTTTCGTGCTTTCAGCAAAGCCATCCACTAAATCAAACAACTTCTCGGCACAATCTGCATAAAACATAAGCCCAAGTTCAATACCAGTTTTAACTAAGAAGGGGTAAAGAATAAGTACAAAAGAGCAGAGGGACAGTTCCACCTACACAGAAGGAAAGTTCTGGTTTGCACATTACTGACATGCTACTGGGGATCAAATGGTCTCAACCCAGTTAAAGACATGGTTTACCTGAAAATATAAATTCTCCTCTCTTTTTCACTAGAGACAAGTAAAGGTGATGTTCTCTAAGTTTTTATCCTGTATCAAGATGAAAAATATACATTTAAAGAGACTCCATCTTTTGGGGTTTATTTCTTTGTGTTGTGAAGCACAAAATTAATCTCTTTTAAGAGGGGAGTCAGGAAAGAAAAGAGACAGGCACATACTCTTGCCTGCCCTGACAAAGGCTGACAGAAATTTGTTTATTTGCAGGCTGCACAAGGAGCAAAGAGGGCACAAAATCCACGTGAATGCATTTGGGGAATGTCTGAGAAACCAACCTTGAACACTGTCATGTGTTATGCCTTACCAGCCATATCAGTCTGGGGGGTTTGGTACAGCTTTGTGAATTCATCAGGATAGTTTTCCACCCAGTTCCAAAATGCCTGCAGATAATGGAAAACACCTTTGCATTCCAGAGCTTCAACAGTTTTACTGAATTACAAATTTAAATGAAGAGAGGCTTTATTCTTAATTCTAATAATTCAAAATTTCTTGCAAAACGTATTTGCATCAAAGGGAGGAAGCTACTTCTATTTTCTAGTAAATTACTGAATTGCACCTATTCTTAAACTAGGAAAAAGTCTGCAAATAAGCAGTGAAACAGATGTATTGAACACTTACCTTTTCAAGGCTGTTGATAACAGCTAACTGAGCTACTTTCTTAAGGGCTTTAAACTTGAATACAGTCTCTGTAAAGATAAAACATTCCTGCATTTAGAACAGAAACTTATTCTAAAAATTATAAACACATGTTAGAAGAGACATTTGAAGTGTAAAGCAATTTTCAAACCAATGTTTTTATACTACTTAACTATTTTTAAATACTTCAGTAAACACATGACTGTTTGGAGTAAAACAGGGAAATAAAACCCAGATATATCAATTGCACTGTGTCATCTCTGACTAACCAGATTCAAATAGAAATATTTCAAAACACAGGCTCAGATCATACCTTGCAAGAGTCGCTTGAGTTTTGAACAATCCACACTGATGTACTGTAGAAGTTCAATATCATGAACATCAGCATTATCTTCTGAACAAACAGTCAGTTCCTGCAACCTAAAAATACATAAAGTAAATAAACTTCTCCATCAGATCCTGTCAGACAGGTATGAACATTGAAGAGACTGTGAGTCTATACATTTCAATAGCAGGGGAATGTTCCATAATCTCAGATAAAACTTTTCCAGATTTAGCAATAAAAGACAGATCTTGCATGATTAGGAGTTAATATGTTAGTCTTAAGCCATCCTCATACTGAAAATGGAGCTAGAAAACCAGTGATGAGTCTTACAAGAAGCCTCCTGGGGATTGACTACGACCAAGATTTACCTAAATCCTCCCGATCCACCCTCTGTGGCAGTAATCTTGTCATCTTTTCAATTGAACATTGAAGTCATGGACTCATGACAACTACAGGCTACTGCTGCTTCCCAGCAGGTCTTGCCCCAGGTAAGGTCTCAAGAGTACAGCAGTGACTGATGGTACTGGATATCACTGGAGTGAGATACAACCATTCCTGGTCCACGTTTCTCTGGCCTGAGCACGCAGGATGAAGTTTAATCACATCAGTTTAAACACAATGGCACCTTTTCACACTTGTGTCTCAGACAATTTACTCAGCATCTCCCAGGCACCACACCACTAATCACCAAAGTGTATGTTCCCACAAACTTGGGACTGCCACGGTTCCTTCCAAGGCTACAGATGTGTTTCAGACACGGAATGTGATTTCTAGTACTAGACACAAGGGCAGTTCTTCATGTCTTCAGCGCCAGGGAAATTTAACGGCCCTCGCTGGGAATGGGAAGGTCCCCACTGCTGTGCTTTTCATGCCAAAAATCCCCCAGCTGCTGTGCAAGGCCCAGAAATATGCCTAAACAGGAAACCCAGGTCAGGGATCAGCAATGCTGACTGGCAGCAGGCTGACCCCTGTGGAGACCAGCAACAATTGGTCAAACATTTAACTATTGCTGTACAAGCCATTTGCAAGTGAAAACAGGTTAGAGGAAAAGCACTCTGCTCCAGCTCAAAGGGAGGGTGAAGGGGGACTTCGGAGTTTGGGGACAAACCCTGCTACAGACATAAAAATACACACAGATCCAGGGACTAGATTCAAAGATTCTCAAAAACTTTCAACAGACAAATGCTTCCTATAAAAGGAGCAAAAGGAATTGTTTCCATTTCCATAAGCAACAAAACACAATCAACCTACAGAGTAAAACCACATCCCCCATGCTAGCTGCCAAGTCTATGTTCTTGAAATAGAAGTTATTAAGGGCTCTGTAAAAACTCTGAAAATACTTTAAATTTCAAACTACTCAATAATTCTAGACTGATTTCTAAAATGCAAACATTTCCAATGAAATATATCAATATGTAAGGAAAATATAAATCTTTGCTGCAGTTGAATTGGCTCACTCACTGCTATGTGACCATGTAAGGCTGTCCAAGCTCCACTTCTAATAAATCAAGAAGGATGTCAACTGTAACACTGTGTGACAAGAGCTGAGCTACTTCAAGCACCTTTCAAAAAACATCAAAGTATTTCAGTAATAAAAGGCTTAACACACCACTCTAGTGGACTGACAAATGCCAAAGCATCAGAAGGATCTGGAACAGAGCAAAACCAGCAAAGAATAGATGGAAAATTTGGGCCTGTCTCCCTTCCTACTTAGAAAAGCAGAAAATCCAGTTATTTTTACAGTAAATGTGCTGTGAAACTCAAGTCAGTCTGAAGACAAATGGGTCTTTTCTAACAACCAACAAACAGCCCAGCTGTTTGTTCCCTTCAGGCATAAGACAGATTTAACATAAAAGCTTCCTAGCAGGAAAACAGCCGTGGGGCTCCAGCAGAGCTGTGGACAATCATCAATTTTCATTCAAAATTTATAAGCAAATGGATACAACCATTAGCTTCAGCATCATCCATTTTTTTTCCCAAGACACCTTGCACCCACAAGAACTTACTCAACTTTTTCAGCTGTACAATTTGCGTTCACTATTTTCACTCATACTTTTGAAAGCAGATTAAAAAAGCAGTAAATGCAGCCAGCATGGGGATGAAACAGGTTCATTTCATAACCCAAAACCCAAGTAAAACTGTGAAAGGTTGAGGGAGCTCCACTTTAACTACCCTGTTAAAGAGCATTGAAAGTGCTCGCTGCCCTGCACAGCCTGCAGCAGGTGCAGGTGCTGTCCCTCCCCAGCGGGTACCTGGTGGAGATGCGGCTGAAGACGGCGTTGAAGTTGTTGCAGCTGAGGGAGAAGAGCACCCCCGAGGCAGAGCTGCGCAGCTCGGCCGCATGCTGGTTGCCCTCGCGGTAGGTGTGGATGAAGTGGCAGATCTCGGGCAGCAGCTGCTTCACCAGCATCGTCTCATCCAGGCGCATGGTGTCCTTTGGTTGCTGCAAACGAACAGTGCTGCCCTGAATTCTGCTTGGGAGGCAAAGAGCCCCAAGCAGGGCCTGGATCCAAACTCCCACCTGCACAGACTGCACAGAACAGCTCCTTCCCCTCTGAGCAACATCCCACTGCAGCCAAACCACCCCACATCTTCAGCTGAAACATGTAGGACATGAGGCTGATCAATCTCAGCAAGTATCAAGCAAAACATCCAGCTAGTTTTTGAGGTAGCGCACACTTTGGTCTGATGAATGCACACCACTGCTCTGTGTCAAGGTTCAGGAAAACATTGACTATCTCAGCTTCCACTGAGGGCTAAAGGGCAAAACCCACCCTCACCTCTCTTTGGGTAGGGGCTTGGTCACTATATTCTGAGAGCAAGTATTACATTAAACAGTTATCCAAATAAAGAGGTGCTTCTCCCTTGCTCTTGCCAGGAATTGCTCTATACGAGTCAAAAATGGCTTAACTTCCCTGCAAAAGAAAAATCTAATTTTTGCCAGTTTGCACAGTGTGAGACATAAGGAAACTATTTACAAAAGAATTCAAAGTGAAACTTTGCTCTACTAAGAGCAAGTTTTAACAGAAGGGTCAGAACTAAAGCTTTCTAAAATTCTACCAATGAATTTTCCATAGGGAATTGGGAAGTTTCAGAGACTCCGACTTAGTTGACCTGCGTCCTGTTGCTATGAGAACTTAATGAAACATTGAGCAAGAAATCCATCTGAAGATACCACAGAACACAACACGCTTTGTACAGAGCTTTGGCTCATTCTGATTTAACATATTCTGCCTCAAACTGCTCTCATTTGAGGTGACAGAGCAAGAAACATTCAGCACAATTCAGGCTGTTTAAATATCATGACCTATCAGGAAAACCACTGTTTCAAACAATACGCATAGAAGTATTTAAAAATTAGTAAATTCTGAAGTTAAAACTTTTTTTTGACTCAGTGGATCAAAGACAGCAAGTGCCGAAAGTTTCCTCTGCTGCAAAAGCTGGAAGTGGAATACAGCTTAAAAATAAAATCCCCTTCTTGTTGCAAGAATAAACCATTGCAAATCTTGCTCTTGGTGAAGTTTGGCTTTGCAATTCCAGCTCAGCACAGTAAGTTGTACAACCAGCACCACTCTCCTCCCAAAGGGACCAACAAACTGCCTTGCAGCAGCTCTGACTGGAAACCTCAGGCCTGGACTCCCAGTGGACGTTTGGACATGGTTAACTAATGTAATCTAGGAAACACCTGCAAAAATCATCTCTAGAGTAGTGGCAGCAAAGTTTCTGCTGTACATAAAAGCACATGGAAAATCACTTCAACAAATCAAAGTTCTAAGACATTTAAAGAAAACTCAGCGCTGTACACAGAAAACTAAGTAGCATAAAATGAAGAATTTATACTTCATTATTTGCTACTTTTAAAATGAAAAAAGATCCCTAATTTTAGGCAATAAAAAGCACCCTCCAAATTATTACTTTATCAATTACATCAACTACTTGCATTTATAGGAAGTTTCAGTATTTTTAAATGGTATTAATTCTACTTTGCTCTAAATCTGATGAGTTTTAAGTTTAGTACCAGTAATAACAGATACACAAGCATTTGACTTGTACTCTCCCACCCATTTGACTCCAACTTAGCAATTGCTTATGCAAACCTACTCACCCCTGCCAGACATTTTTCCAGTGTATCCAAGATAATCAACTGAGATAGATACAAATTCTTTTCAGCAGTTTCTCCAAATATTCTCTAGAAGTAGAAGGGATATGGATTCATCTGAGACACAGATATTTGACTGGTAACACAAGAAAGTGAAGTAGCAAAGGGGCACAGTAAATTATGGCTCCATTACTGCTCTGGTTTGGAGTTTAGACATAAAGCCAGCAAAAATCAGATTAGAAAAGGAATTAAAACCTTATCAGTAAAGAAACATCTTTGTCTAGTCTACAATGCCAAACATAATAAGGAACAAACAGTCTCCGCAAGGTAAGACTGGAGGTGCCCTGCAGCCCCTCACCTCCACCAGGCCCATCAGCTGCTCAGAAATGCAAGTTCCACCTTTTCAGAACCTATTTTGGTATCAATTACTGCTGACTCTTTTCCAATTACGTATTTCACTGCCAACAGCTTAATAGAACAGATGTTGCAACGAATCCCTATCAACAAGCTTATTACTGTTGCAAAATTTAGCACAGACCACAGAAAGAAACACACGAGACCCTCCCAAAAGATGCCCCGGTGCAGGCAGACGGGGAGGAAGGCAGGATTCCCTCGGCTGTTTCAGCCAGCACCCAGTCCTGTGCCAAGAACAGGCACTGCTTCCAGCAATATTAAGACAGCAAAATAAAGCAGAAAAGATTCAGCCAAAAATACATTGGTACAGCTGCCCACAGACAGAGCACCTGTCGGAGCCACCAGAGAGGTTTATTTTACCCCACAGGAGAGGTGGCTCACCTAAGTCCAGGTTTCAGCTGAGACTTTTTCCAAAACCAAGACCATCGTGACTGACATTCTCTCGGACCAGTTCGTTTCAGCTACAGAAATCCTTCTGAATTCTTACTGATTCCCACAGAAGCTGTGACCATCACACATGACAAACATTCAGACTTGCTCCTCAGGGCAAACACTGACTTTTTAATTGACTTGACTTTTAGCTGGGTCTTTCCACTCCAAATCTATGTATCATACATGGAAACTTCTTTTAACCGTACAGTTTTCTTATTTATCAGCCAATCATCTTGCACATCAACATGTTCCCTCATGCCTGTAGAGTTTAATTAAAATAAATTCTCTCTCCAAAGGGATTACAGGTAGCTTTAAGCAGCCTAAAATCCCCAGCAGCAGGGCAACCTATTTTCTCATTTTATCAGTCCTCCGCAGCTCCAGCAGATGCACATCCCTGTACAACTGACAGCCAAGGGCTCTCTCCAAACCATCTTTATAAAACCATAAAAAGAAGTACTGCCAGAGCACGGCCAGTTCTGTTACCTGATTGGGGAGACTCCAGATGATCCCAAATTACCTGGATTCAAAACTCAATGAACTAATCTTTTCTCGTGACAAAGGTTCTGACTGAAAGTCATCTGGTTCTTAAAAAATACCTATCTTTTATATACACAGACACACACTAAAACACCCAAAGAGTCTGGAAAATTCAAACAGCCCGAGTTTTAAATCCTTTTCCTTTTTTCCCCCTCCTTTCTTCCCCAAAAGGATTCCTGGCAGGTCATGCTTTGGCAGGACACATGGAGGAGGAAAAAATCTCCCAGTGGTGCTGCTCAGCAGCTCCTTTGCCCTGCAGATGTTGCTCCCAGTGCTTCCCTGGATCCCTGCAGCACCTTTCAAGGGCAAACATCCTCCCACCTCCCACCCACGGGTTCCTGCACATTCCAGCGGTGTCTGGACACTGCTCCAAGCCCCAGAGCAGCGTTAGGTGCCTTTGCCCTCACTGCAAAAACCTCACACCTCCTAACAGAGAGCCCCCTTAACCACCACCTGCCTTTGGATTTTTCTGCCCCAAATGCCAATGCCTTTCTGTGGAACATGGCTCTGATGGATGTTGCTGGTGAACTTCAGAACAGAAAATAATTAAGTGTAAAAGGCAAGCAACAATTTTACTAAATTTCAAGTAATTCTCCGCAAATTGTACAACACAAATAAGTAACAACCATTTGCAAAAAATCACCAAACAATGCAAAATTAGAAAACTTACCATGTTATTAACATTTTTTAAGATAGTGGTGAGACCACTGATGACCAGGGAAAACTTGTACTTGGAAATGTTGATGAGACATTCCTTGTTGTGCTCTGTGCTGACTTTGGTGTGGGTATTCTGCTGGCAAGCCTTTATTGGAAGCTACAAGAGATAACTGTTATAAGCTTTTTCACATTGAAATTTACAGCTTTAAAGATAGGTTAAAAACTTGTGACACACCAGAAACCACCTTGAAAAACATTCTACAAGAGACAATGGCAAAGACATTCTTTCATCTTTTCTACATTCATCTTTCCATTAGTTATCCATAAAACAAAGGGCTTAAGTTCACCTGCTCCATTTTCTGAATTGAAATTAAACCTCTATTTTGTGACAATTTTTCTACAAACTGAATGTCAAAGCAATCAAAAGCAGCAGAAAAATGTAAGACAGAATTCTAAGAAAAGATTCTTTATTTTAAAAATGGTCTCACTAAAGACCAAAAATCCTCCAAGGCTGATACCTGCAAGAAAAAAATGCCTCTTGGGAGCTGAGGGGAGTCAAAATTGCAGTAGCCCCTAGAGCAGGTGAGCTGGAAGGTGGCAGCAGCTCTTCCAATCATGTTCCCTGCTCTGTCACAGGACAGGACTGGCCAAGGAGGAACCAGCACCGACTGTGTGGCCCCAAGGGATACGGGTAACTTTGGGGAACCCCCACAAACACCCCCAGGGATGAACCTCAGCTTCAAATATGCTTGAAGCACCTGTGAGCCCCGCGTTACCTGTCCCTGTCCCACATCCAGTGGTAAAAACTAGACCTGAAATTCATCTTTTCCCAGAAAGAGAAGATTCAGAGTGACTGCACAAACCCAAGATGCTCCTGCTGCTGTGTGAACACTGGGCACTTTATTTCCTGCTGTACCCAAATTCTTCAGGGGTCACGAATGAGCCACTTCCCAGGCACACACCCACTCCCCCTGCCCGCTCTGAACCACCACATCTGGGACACCACTCTTCAGAAAACAATCGTTTTACTCAGTATTTGTATTTTTTAAAAGCAAACAAATATAGGAACATTTATGCCATTTGTATTTTGAAGTGTGACCTTGGAATTCCCTATCCATGGAAACTTGAATTGTTACTACAAGTTCTAACCAATTTTGACTAGAATTGTGGATAAAAGTGTATTCCGACAGACAGCAACAGCTCAATGGAAATGCCATGGTGTAATATCTGTGCATTAGAAAAGATTATCAGAGAGAGAGAATTTAAGAGAGAGTAAAGGAAGGATTCCAAGGAATCACAATCAGCTTTACAGCTGCAAAGTGCTTTTATGAGGCACCTGCCAACCTGGGGGCTCTGGGAGGACACCACCCCCACTGCCCCCCAGCCCCCTGCTCTCTGCAGCCACCTGACACCACTGTCTGCTGGGAGAAGTCCAAATGCCCAGATTTAAAATGCAATATAAATGGTATTGAAGAACCCCAACTTGGAACACTTTCGTCCAACAGTCCAACCACTGAATGCCGTCTCCTTAAGCCAGCCTGTCCCCTGGGAGGGAAGAGGGCCTCTGACACACTGTCCCGTTCTGATGCCATGGGGTGATTCCCTCTCTGTATAAGCTGTGCCCTGGTGTGGGTTCAAGGTCAATTCTTTTGCTACCATGGACCAAGATCCCATGCACACTGGCTGGGTTTCTCCTAAGAGCATGGCTGACTCTTAATGAATTTAACAAGACGGTGCTGGCACAGCAGATGAGACCAAAGACCGTGGAGCAGCAGCAAGTCCCTGAGGAGCACTGGCTCTGGATGCACCCATGAATGGCCCCTGCAGGACAAGGGTTGGGACTCTTTGCCTGCAAAGCCACCCACAGCAACAGGTTCCATGGGCAATCCAGGTAGTTTCCACTCGAATTTGTGATTCCCTGGCAGTTTGGACTGCAGCGCTTTACAACAGCGCGAGGCGCTTCAGTGTGCTCATTTTACCCCTGGAAAAGCAGAATAAACAGCATTTATGACTCAAGCTTTGTTTTCACTGTCAGATGTTATTTTTACAATACATTTTTGGAAGTCATTGGTGGATGACAGATACATTTAATTTAAAATTTCACTATTACCAGTACTTTTTATTTGAATTTTCAAGTCCCTGTGCTGACAGCAGCAGCAAAGCTTGATAACACTGAATGCTAAAACACTTGAGAAGAGCCTCTCAAAGAAACTGTGTCATAGATCTAGTTCTGTGTGCTCCCATGCCAGAGAAACATCACATTACACACTTCTGGAGCTTCCTGCCACAACAGCCATTACAACAAGGTCACCTAGAAGTAAAACTGCTTTTTATATTACCATTTAAAATAAGAAACTATACAAAAAGGAAATATTAGCACTGTTATTTTGGGGATTTTTATTTCTCAGCTCTTTTCTTTGTGCACTCTGACACGTTGGAACATTTTATTTCCCCTCACAGAATGAATGCAGTGCCAGTGCTGAGTGACTAAAGAGAATCCACTTCTCTACAAATATCCATTAATCTAAACATTCGGGGGGGTGGAAGTTGAAATTTTACTTTCATTGACTTTGATTTTACTTTAGAAAAAAGGGAATACTAACAAATGGTTTCCTGTAGAGCTATTTGAATTAGAAACAGAAATTATAGCACAAAGCTTAAATATAACTGGTGCTTCAAGCTCTGAACACATGCCCTGCTCTGAGCTCACCCCAGTGCAGTCACTGCCCCAACTCAGCTCCTGTCACCACTGACACAGGAAGCACCAGCCATCGAAGCTGTAACTGCACTGGGCACATACAGCCCACACCCAGGTGGGTTCCACACACCCTCCTGCGCCCTAATCCAGCCTGGCACCAAAAACGCTCCATTTAAGGAATCCTGCCTTGGTTATACATATTAATTCTTTTTAAAAATGGGTGTTTTTCATGGCTGTGAAGTGATTAGCATCTGTTTCAGGTATTCTCTAGTCTGAAGCAAGAAGGTCGAATCTCTTTTTAAATGAAAATGGACATTGGTTTGGAACTACCACCACTGACAGCCTGAGAGCCTGGAAGCTGTGCACTCAGGCTGTTGAGAAGGGCTACACTGAGCCATGGATTTTGCTCTATATCACTTGTAATTAATGAACACAAAGTTAAATCATCTCTATTTAGTCTGTATTTAACAGTCTGGAGAAACATGAAAAAGCCCCTAGTGCTATCCTTAACAGCCCCCAAATCCACCAAAGTTCATCCTTCCAACCAATTTCTTGGAACTTCTTCAGCAGATTGCAACACACGGATGAAGTGGTGACAGAAAATCCCCCCGTGTGCTCGCTGTCAGTGTGGGCTGCTCTCACAGGTACCAACAACAGTTCCTTCTGCAGCAGCTGAAGCCTGGGGCAGCCCCAGGACAGCCCTGAGCAGGTGAGGCTCACTGGAGCTCAGGGCAGGACTGGCAGGAACTCCAGGGATTTATTCTGTGAGCCAGGCACTGGTTAATTCACAAAACTCTGCTTGCCAGTCAGGCCAGGCCTGCAGAACTGTACACACAAAAGCAGATTTTGGTTAAAGCAGCATTTATAACAATAAACAAGAGCAGACCAGAGCAGACTGGTTTGCCCTGATTTCCCTTGTTTTCAATACAGATTAGCATCCTCTCAGCTTGCTGTTTCATCTTTCCTAAAATGAATTCAAGCACTCAGCAAATGAATGGAAAGCCTGTCTACATCTGTAAATTTAGGGGAAAGATGGTTACACTTCTTTGCAAAGAAAGGAAGAAACCCTGGAAAAGTTTGTCTTCTCCCACACAGAAAAACCAAAATGCAACAGACCTGAGCTGATCTTCTCCCCCTCCTCACTCAAACACACTCCTGACATGCCAAGCAGTGGCTCCTAGTGCTGAATTGAGAGGTCCTGCATTTAGGGCACACACAGGATGTGAACCCTCACATCTGCATTAATACCACTGAAATAATGTGCATATATTCAGTATATTTTGATACAATACCATGACTGTGACTGACAATAATGTATTTGATGCATATTATCACTATAACTCCAATAATTCAGCATCTCAAGAATCAGAACAGCTTCCTTCCTTATTCAGAGAGGATTCCTCCTCTACATAGATCTGTAATCATGCCATAAAAAGCACAGAAAAATAATCCTGTTCTAAGAAGTTTGTAACTCCTAACAGATGTTGGCAAGCCCAATTCCACAATATACATAACAAAGCAGAGGAGAAAGCCCAGGGCTTTTTAACACCAGCACATCAGGAGATATTGTCTTGCATTACTGGGAGGATAATCAATCCTATGTTTCCTAAGCTTATGCAAAAAATGATCTACGACTCAAGATAAGGGGGAGAATAAGGTAACTATGCAAATATCTCTATTGGAAAGACATACTGTATTATGGAAAGACATAAAGTATTGGAAAAATCTGCCTTGTTTTAATGTCAAAATACAAAGTTTGATATTTTCCTTTTCAAAATGAACTTCATATAAATGTAAAAAGGAACAGCTTGTTTTTCTTGCAGCAGGCCACATCTTTCTGCAGGGTGCTGAAGCCCAGCAGCACTGAGGGACAGATGCAACACAAGAACAAGGCTCAGTCTGGAGAAGCTGCTCCACGTTTTTGATGGATTTACACCAAGCAGGGTCTCACAGAGCTGGGCCTCCTGTGACACAAAGGCTGCACTCACAGTGTGTCAACATGAGACAGCCAGCACAGGAACTGATCACCGAGCCTCAAGGGAGCTCCCACACGTCAGGAATCCCTTGGGAGTAGGGATGGAGTGTAAGCACTGAGCTTAGCCCCAGTGAGAGTCACCCACCTAATCCCAGTAAGCAGCTCCTGCTGATGGATCAAAGAAATATAAAGTCTAAGGCCACCAAATCCCTCTTCCCTCCATTCAGAAAATCCTTCTCCAAACTACCAGCACTGACTTTTGCAAGAAGACGTAAATATCCACCCGTGTATCAGAAAGCAGAGGCTGGAAAGCCCTGCTCACGCCTCGGAGCCGCGCTGGGGCTGCACAGCGGCATCGCCCTTGCACGGGGGGCACGGCAGCACCGCCGCTGCAGCGCCTCGAGCCCTCCGTACCCTCGTCACGGCTCTCGCTCCCCTCTGGAGAGCCAGATGATGTAAAGCAAGGACGCGAATTTCACAGGAATGTCCACGGAAAGCAGACGCTTGGGCAGAGGCGGGGGAGCAGCGGCGAAGGGAGCCAGGCCCCTGCTCAGGGCCGCTGCCGGCACAAGGACGGATGCCGCACCTGGAGCCGCCGGGCCGGGCAGCACCGGACCCCGCGAGGCGGGAGCGCCGGGCTGCTGAGGGGCAGCGCCGGCCCCGCCCCGGGCCCGCCCGGCACAAAGGGCGCTGGGCTCCGGGGCCTCGGCCGCGCCACGGGCGGGGACGGCAGGCGCGGCGCTGCCAGG
The DNA here is from genome assembly GCA_024500445.1 of Entomyzon cyanotis. Lineage (NCBI taxonomy): Eukaryota > Metazoa > Chordata > Aves > Passeriformes > Meliphagidae > Entomyzon > Entomyzon cyanotis. The sequence continues at coordinate 5,117,226 of JAKEPQ010000673.1, forward strand.
GTAACCCCGCCCGGGAGCGGGGCCGCTTCCCCGCCGCGCGCCCCCGGCCCTCCCCGCCGCCCGGGGAGGGGGACGCGCCGCCGCCCCCGCTACCTGCTCGTCGAAGCGGTTCACCACGGCCTGCACCCACTCCACGGGCTTGTGCGCCGCCATGTCCCGCCGCCGCCCGCCCGGGGAGCGGCGGGAGCGCGCGGGCGGTGTCGGTGTCGCGGGCCCTCAGCGCGCGGGGCCCGCCATGACACCTCACCGGAAGCGGGAGCGCGCGCCGCCCCCGCCGCCGCGCCCGCCGCGCCAGGGGCACACCGAGCCTCGCACTGCGCCTGCGCGCCGCCCCCGCCCGCGCGCTCCTACGCATGCGCGGCGCCTGCGCCGAGGGAGGGGCCGGGCGGGAGCGGGGCGGGGCCAGCGGAGGGCGGGGCTGTGTGGGCGGTGCCTGCGAGGGGCGGGGCCTGAGGGTCCCTGAGGGACAGGGCAGTCCGTGCCGAGCCGCCGGGGCTGCACTGGCACAGAGCGCCCTTCCCAGTAACGCGGACTACAAAAACCGCCCCGAGCTGAGGTACCGCAGAGCTGCTGGCGGCCCTGCCCCTCGCCTGGCCGCAGGTGTCAGGGAATGTTCCCCCTGCCCACCCCGCGGTGTCCAAGGTGTCTGCAGCAGTTCACACATCTCCGCTCCCCGTGGCACACCGGGCCTTCGGCTGATGCTTTATTGCACCTCCAACCACCGGGACTGATCACCCACAGCTTTGCTGTCTCAGACGGAATGCACAGCTGCATTTTACCTTTTAAATATAAACGCGGTTATTGTTATAAATTAACTTATTCTGTTCCATCCCAAGTCTGCCCTGCAGAGCTCTGACAGTAAGTACAGATCCCAGTGCGGCACCTTCATCCCAGCCCGGCCACGCCAGCCCGGCCGTCTGTTTATCGGTGACTCAGAAGAGTAGGATACACACAAATAAACAGCCACTTCCACTTTCCTTCTTGGGAATGTTAATTTGTTTTCCTTCTGGGTAGACAGAAGCACAAAATAATGTTCTTTCATGCTAGAGTCACGTTGAAATTCCGATGATATAAATAAAGATGCAGCTTGAGGTGAGGGCTCTGGAACACTGGATTTAAAATTGGCAGAAGAACTGGAGAATCAAGTGGACTTTCTGTCCCTCCACTCAGTCAGGGCCTCGATGTGACTCAGAGACTCTTGCTGTTATCACAGCACATATGAATTATTACCAGCGATAGCAATATCTAATTTATCCTGAGTTAACTTCCCTTGTAAATAATGAGCAATAAAAATCCTGTGATTTGGATTTATGGGATGAACAATTCCGTTGCATTCTAGCATCAAATCCAGGAACTTGGGTGACAGCAAATATTTGAAGAGCAGTTGTTTCACAAAAAGATGAAAATCAATTGCAAATATTTTATCTAAGGAAAAAAAAAATTTTAACTCACAATTATTAGCACTCACAATTAAACCTGAGGGCTGGGTCTACCTGCTGGAGGCAGAGCCAACCCTGCTGGGCCCTCCTTGTCTTGTCTACTTTTTCAACTGTTTATGTATTTGACCCCTCAGTGTCCCACAGCAATCAGGCAGGAATAATCTCCACTGAAGGCAATCCAGCCACAATCTTCACAGGGATCTCAACGTTCTGCCAAAATCTAAACAATAATAATTCATGTAGGGGCAGGAAAGGGCTTCAGCTGACTGATACGGTTATGAAAAACATGTCCCAAAATGCCAGAAAGAAATCAGGGTGATAAGATTAGATCAGAGAGAAGCATCCTGGGAACTCCTGACTGAGGTAGGAAAGGACAGGCTATTTCTTCCCTTCAAAATGTACTAAACAAAACAAACAGTGCTTCCTGCTTCTGGCAATGATTTTCCCAAAGCAAATCTGTTTCCTAAAAGCAAACACAATCTGCTGTAGTATTCCCAGATTTTAGATGCAGGAGTTGAATGGAAATGGTGGAAATTCTCACAGTGTTTCCCCAAACTCCTTGAAAAATTTCAGCCAGTATTTAAACTGGAGGCCCATTTTCCCTCTGCTTCCCCCCCAAAACCCCCACAATATCTCTATTAATTTCTGTGCCATGGATCCTGTGGATCCATGAGAAGCCACCTGATTCTGCCCTCCCCCAGGTGGAGACAGGACAATCTGTAACAGCCAGTTGGGTATCGTGCAGGATAAGCCATTCCAAGTTCCCTGGCTCCTAATAACTCCCAGTTGTGGCACCGTTCCTTTAGGAGCTCTTGACAACCTCCTGCTTGTGGATTTTTAAAGACACTTTAGCAAGAGCTTTTCAGTGCACTTCCTTAAGCTTCCACATAAACTAAAATAAGAAATTGTAGCCCAAGGCATCCACAGAGTGTTGTCAGGTCTTGGTGTGAATGCCAATGACTTTTCCTCACTAAAAATTTCCCATTGTGGCACTAGTGGTAGGAGTCACACAGCGCAGGGAAGTCCCTGCCATGTCACTATTCCTTCTCAGCAGAGGTTTAGAACCTGAACAGCCAAGCCATAAAGTGCAAGTTGGAAATTTATCTACGTGGGAAGTGTTCCCCTTCCCACATTCCTAATCCATTCCTCATCTAGCCAAAATCCAGCTGCAGACATTCCTAATCCAGCCAAAAATGCCCCTTGAATCACTTCCTTGGTGGTATTCTGGCACTTCTAGCTTTTGCCTGAGTTAGAGGACGAGGAAGCAGATGAGAGGGTCAAGGCACACAGAGGAAACAACCTGGCCTGGTCTGCAGGAAAACCTCTGGGAATTCTCAGCTCCCACTTTGTCCTTTGCTCCGGAGGGAAGGTGTTCATCCTGTGTCATAGACACCATCAGTCAACAGCGCCACCTCCAATAAAGTCCCCTTCAAAGGTAGAAGCCCTGTGGCATTTCCTTTCTTTCTGATGCATTTTACCCTTTCAGATTCAGTTAATTTCTGAACATCATCTCCACCGTACCCAGGAGATCTGGGCTGCTCTGGCATTACACCTGAACTGGCTCTCAGAGGTGACACTTCTCTTGGCTTCTTGCCAGAGAATATGGATTTTTTTTTCCCTCTCACATCTTCTGCTTTCCTTGACTTTGTGTTTTCAACTCAAATTATTTATTTATTGACCTGTCTTTTTTTTTTTCTGACTCCCTGAAGCTTCTCTTTCATCCTTTGATTTTTTCTCTCCATTCCTCCCATCTCAGTTTCTCATCTTCACCAGCATTTGTCAAACACTCCAGCAGTGACTCAAATATGCTGAGTGATACTTTTCAATTTCTATTTATCAGCTTTGGTCCAGAAACCTCCCATCCCTTCTGGAAGCCCTCCTTTGTAAGGCACAGGTTTGATCCCAATTGCTGATGGAAGAGGTGTTATTCTGGGGGAACTGTGCCAAATCTGCCATCAGGATCAAAAATATTTCCCTCCTGTTTTTAAGAGAAGCTAAACAAACGGACGATCGGAAGGAAGGAAAGAAGGAAAGAAGGAAAGAAGGAAGGAAGGAAGGAAGGAAGGAAGGAAGGAAGGAAGGAAGGAAGGAAGGAAGGAAGGAAGGAAGGAAGGAAGGAAGGAAGGAAGGAAGGAAGGAAGGAAAAGATCTGCCAAGTTTTAATAAGAGGTTCTTACACTTCTCAGCTACAAACCCCCTAAACGCGGGGTTTAATCCAGAGCAGGCAGCCTCAGGAAAGCCCGGGGCCTCCCTGGCACTGCTGCAGCTCTTCCTCCACAGAGATATTTCAGTGTTTCCCTGAAATACCCTGCTCTCCGCGGGCTCCGAGGACGCCGCTCCGATGCATTTGTCCATCAGAGGGCATTAGAGGCCGCTAAAACCCCTCGAGTTCGGGCTGAGTACAGAAAACAGCCCGATTGCTCGATGAACGATTGGTGGGTTTGTGTTCTTTCCCTGATGTGTTTTACTGACTTACCCGGCACGTGCTGGATACATTGCAAAATAATAAGAAACCTCTTCTTAAGAGTAAACCATGGGTTTTCCTTTGTGTTCTCTGCTTCCCAGTTCCTCCCTGACTGCAACAGGATCGGTTAAACTAGAACCAAATGATCTCACTAGACTAATGGTAAGCACAGAAGGGTGGATTATGCTCCACAGAAATTAGAGATTCTGTAGAAGATGCTCACATTGGAACTTCTATCCCAGAAAGTCCACTCATCAAAGGATCATTCAAATTGTAGCATGATGTTTCACACAATCAATTCTAAATGCAAATATTTCTGTTCCAGTAGAAATCTCATTTGGATGCAAACCACCAGGAGTTTAATCCCTGATACTTGATCTGATAAAAGAAATAGTCCATTATCAAGGCCTCATAAGAGCTCAGATAGTCTAATTGCACTTAATGGAACAGAGTATTTTCTGAAATGGAGGCTGATGCTGAGCACGGGAAAGGGACACAGCCCTATTAGTGTCTGCCTGTTTGCCTTGGAGCCATAAACAAGCTCTTTGTCGAGTCCCAGTTGAAGTTTGTTTGATCACAATCACTCCCAGTGTATGTGTTCATGTTCTAAAGACTTCAGCAGAATGAGATCATTTTGTCTATCTACTTTTCCCTTCCCCAGTGAGCAATGCCTTCCCCACATATGACAGTCACTGCAGAGGTTAAGTTACTTAAATATTACAAAGCAATATTTTAATTGTTCTGGATGACTAATCAGTTCAGCCTAGATTAGAACATTGCCCAAAAGGATAATTCAAGGTTATCACTTCCTCTTGCTGACATTTTGTTTCCTTTCTTGTTTCTCACACAACAGAGTCAGCGAGAGGAGCTTTCAGCTTGTTCCCAGTGCCCATCTCCTCTGCATCCTGCAGTGTTTCCACTGTAAGTAATGCAGGATTCTCCATAAAGTCACATTCAACTTGTCTGAGTGCTTGTCTCCATAAAGCCTTTAAGGGCCTTGTGATCAGCTCCCAAAGGCTACTCACACCCAAACAGACAAGAGTCCTGGGGAATGCCCATCACTCAGGGGACCCATGGAATTAAAACCATCTCAATGTGCACAATACAGGACTGGGCCTGATACTTTTCCCCTGACACTATGTAAAACCCTGTGCAATTCCCATTCAGTTCAGTGGCATTATTCCTCAGTTAGATCAGCTGATTTTAGATTATAATCACATAGTCTGGGAGCCAGGATTTGGGTTCAGTACCATCAGCACATCCATCAAGGGCGGCCTTTGGTCAGCACCATGTGTCTGAGCCCTGCTGGCACCACAGCACTCCTCCTGCCAGTTCAGCACTGACCAAAGTGTTTGGGACAGAAATGGGATTTACTGTCACAGGCAGGAGTCAGTGCTTAGCAAAGACCTGCAGCATTCACACGTGGGGCCCCTGCACTTTATTTGAACTTACTTTAAACACGAGTGGTGTGCACTGGGGAGAAAAGCCACAGTGTTCATCAGAGATTCACATTCCTTCCTCCTCTGTCTTCTTAAGTATTCAGGTGTAGGGGAGGGACTGAGGAGGGAAAGGGAATTGTCTGATGGAAAGGTAAGTCTTTAAGAATTGGGTGAATGTCAAGACCAGAACTGAGTTTTCTGCTTCTTAAACAACCTCTGTGTAAGCCTGTATGAATTTATGAATATAAAGACTCTTTGTTACTGAACAGTTTTCCCCAGCTGCTGCTCAGTTTCCTCCCCATGACTCATGCCATTAGCTGATGCTGCCCTATTTAATTGCAACTGCTGCTTAAGCCCACACAAGCTTTTCTAAAAAAAAACTTTGAAAAAGCTTATTTGCAGTAGATATCCAGCAGTTTGGATGGATGGTACGTGGCAACATCCTTTGGATAAAATATGTGCTGCTTTGCTGGGCTTCCAAATAATGCAGAGCAGCACAGAGGCGTTGGTCGTGGTGTCTTTGAGCAGCTAAATTGGGGATGAAGCTTACCCCAGAGATGTGACCCTCTTGTGAACACCATGGTTACATTTGCACTTTCCTGGTGAGCTCCCAGCTGGTATCCAAACACAGATCCAGTCTTTGTATTTATTTTTTTTTAATTATCTGGCCACATGGGCAATGACAATGTTGGAGAATTAAACTGCTAGCCACTAATAACTCTCCTTCACAACAAACCTGAACCTGACCCTTTAAGGACTCATTAACCTGCTTTGCATTTTTGGACTCATTTTTCATTGTGGGTGTAATTTTGCAGTGCTGCAGGTCCACATATTCCCCAAATATCATCATGTGACTTAAAACCAGCAGCGAAACAAAGACACCACCTCTGCCTTACTTGCAGTCATAACAGGGATTAAGAAATAGCAAGAAAGCATTCCAGAGCTGCAGAGGGCAGGGAGAGATGCCAAGCTCTCTCGGAGTATGCAGTATGACAGGAAAAGCCAGCTCCAACAGAAAGAAGGTGAGAGGGCAACGCTTCCAGGCTCAGTAAGGAAGGAAAGGAAAAGGTTACAGCTGCATAGCACACGAGCTTCCTCCAGCTTCATCATGTAATGGAATTGCACTTAAAGTATTTTCTTGTGTTAAACTGGCAGGATTCAAGTGGTCAATTCATCTTTTCCTTCCATATATGGATCTCAATTTAAATTTTAAAAAAAGAAAATTTGCCCATTTTTTGACACAGTCATGGCCGAACAGCCTTCAAATGCAGCCAAAAAAAGGCCTTGACTGAGCCATGTGGAAGCTGGAAGGCTTTAACTCAGGAGCATGGAAGAGACTACAACTGTAGTTTAAAGATTAGAAGCTGCACGTAGATTGAGTGTGAGTAAGTCTGCCTGATCTCCATGTGGTGGCTTTATCACCTTCCCCAAGTTGTGTAACTCAGCCTTTACTACACGACGTGCAGGCTCCCACTGCATCCCAGGCCATTGGATCAGCACTGCACAAGCACAGATGAAAAAGCAATCCCATCCCTGCGACCTGGAAAATTCAAACAGGCAACATTCTGGGCAGCCTCTCTGCATGGCTGCATATTGGCTTACAGGTCAGGTCTGTCAGGAATGTGCTCTCTGTCCTGTCTGTAGTTCTCAGCAGTCTTTTCCTGGTGACCAGAGCATTCCCAAGCCATTCCCAGTGTTCAGCTGCCTTGACACCCCATGTTCAGCCATGAGTCCCTTTGCTCTGCAGGTGATCCATAGGACTGAGCACATCCAGCTCATCTCCCATTTAGGGCATCTGGCAGAAAGGTAAACTAGGCTCCCCCAAATCCTGCTTTGCTTTAGTGGGGAACCTATTAATCTTATTTGTTACACATTTTGTGTGCAATCTGCCTTCAAGAGAGCTATAATGACAGTATAACTAGAAATCTCATCAGCCTGTTTTGGGAAACATTTATAAACAAAGCAGTGAACTTGGGTCCTACCTGTGTACACACTTCCCACACACTGCTTGCACAAGGGACTTATTAGCTACCAACTGCTGTATTCTCAGTGCTAGTGGCAACACCGAGCTTTTACTTTCCGTGCTACAGAGGCTGCTGGGATAATGGAGCCCATAATTACATCCAGCCACTCGTTAGGGCTCAAATTACAAAACCGGATTTCTGTGCCAGACCTTCAGGAAGTAAGCCATGGAAGGAATCTCACAAATAACCTGCAATTATGTTAATGCAGAGGGCAGGGCCTTCCCTTAAGAGCTCTCAGACTCACTGCAGTGACCGTGGCTGGCTGATCAGAGCCAGACGTGCAGTTAGAGGAAGGTGATGAGGAGGTGAATTCCACAGGCACAGCTCTGGTGCCCCTGTACTGAGGGCTGTCTAGGAAAAGTCCTAAAGAAACAAAGCCTGTGTTGTGAGGCAGCCGAACAGTGGGGTCTGTATGGCTTATTCCTTTACCCTGTGCAATGGGCTGTGCTCACACAAGGCATATGCACATGATCACAGCTCCATTTGCACTATGAGTTTAACTGTGGTTCTTCCCAGAGTGTTCTGTGTTCTCCCCTCACTCTTATACCTATTTCCAACATTTTCACAACCCAAAAATGGGGGCTAGGAGCAATTTGCTTGTTCAACCTTCACCTTCAAAGAATGTCCATTTTTCTCAGATTCTTCACCTCCTCCATAGCCCTCTGCACGTGTTCCCTGTAGCAACAGGGCTGGACACAAGCCACCCAAATATTTTCAAACTCAGACCCATACCAGCTCAGGCCCATCTCGAGCTGTTTGATCTGTGAGCAAACATTCTTTATCAATAGGCAAACTGCTCTTTCCCAACGCCCTGCAGCAGGAATGCAGCCTCGGCTGTTTCCAGGCAGAAGCTGTCACACACAGCCCTGCAATTCCCCAACATGCTGATTTCTTCTTCCTGATTATTTTATTGATCTGCTCTGGAGAATGTAGGGAGTCTATTCCATTTGTTTTTCCTATAAACTCAAATTGATTTTTTATAAATTGAATTTATAGACGATTTATTGATATTTACATTGACACACTTCGGGCCACTCATTTTCCCTTTCTTGCACAATCCTGATAGTCCAATATCAAAACACAGATTAAAAATAAATAAATAAAATTCTTCCCATTGTGAACATGTTCAGCAGTTTGTTACTGCCTGCACCCCAGCTTAGCAGCAACCACTATAAAGTTCTGCCTTGGGGCAGATATTTTTAAAAAAAGGTAAATATTTCATATTAACACAAAAGCCTTCAGTTTGGGAAGAATTCAGAACATTCTCTGCTGTTTTGTGATCTGTACACTCAGAGCTGGCCAGGACACAGCCCTTTTTCTGACTTGTTATGTGATTCTTTGAATTCCTCTGCTCTTACACCAGGTTCCCAATCCCAGCCTGTTTTGGCCAATGCATGACGGCACCAGGAGAATCGAGCACTTGGCTCCTCAGCACTTGCACAGGCAGCATTTTTGCTCTGAAAGGCACAACTTGTTACCCACTGGGACATTCAGCTCTTCTGGCTCTGCTGTACTGATCAGGAGCAGGGAATGCAAAGCAGGACAGGAGGATAAGCAGTCCAAGAAAGGTTATTTTACATCTGGCAGACAAAGCTTGTTGCAGTTCAAATTCACCCAGAAGGCAGGTAGGAAGTGAGGAAGAGAGGCTTAGTGCTTCTGATTCTGCCTCCCTTGCCTTGGCCACGAGGCTGCATGGTCCCTTTGGTTTTACTGGACCAGGCAGAAAATTTTTAACCCTGGTTAAAGTGACAGACTTGGGGCTTTGCACCATCGAAAATATTCAGATGTAACTAGAGAGCAGAGTGAGGGAATTGAAGCCAAAGAACACCAAACAGCTCAGTAACGTTTTTCACTGCAGAGTGGAAAAGAATGTCCCCCACATGGCAGGGAACAGCAGATCCTGCGCCTGCCCAGCACTGTGCTGCTCCTCCCCGGCCCAGACAGCCACCCTGCCAGCTGAGCTCACAGCAAACACAGCCTGCAGAGGAACACACAAACCCAGCATGTTTCACACAGGATTTTTAAGGAAGAAGTGAAATAGCTCTGTGGTAGAGGCAGGGATATTGGAGGTTGTGCTGACACGCGAGGGTGTGGGTACAGTGAGCCCAAGGCAGGCTGACCTGCTTCCTCTGAAACTCAGGGAACCTTCTCCCCTGCCCTCGTTTAGGACAGCTCAAAACTCTCAGTGTCACCTTCAGCCATGTGAGATAAGACCTCTTGTACCCTCAGAGGGTAAATTTAGCACAGATGTTTCTGAAAGCAGCTCCCTTACAAGGCACCCATGGCTGGCTCACAGAGAAGAGATGGTTTGAATCTAAAAGGAATAACCCCAAACTTCTGTCTCCGTAATTTCAGTGCAGCTACTCATCATGGAAGCACTGAATTCCCCACATACACTGAGCCATCTGCTCTATTTATTATACCCAAAGATATGCTCCAAAAATTATAAAATCCCAACGAGACTGAAAGAACGCAGAGAAAATATTCCCATAGTCTGATATTCCATCTGCGCAGCTTTTCCACTGCACACTCTTTCAGCAGACTTTTACAAATTAACCCCTTAAGTACCAGATGCACATCAATTTAGAATCACCTAAATTTTTTCGCAAGAAGCAATGGTAAATAAGTCACAGGGCAATGGAGAAAAGGGGAGAGAGAAATGACAGCCCAGAATTCCAGGAAGGGAGGCAGCCTTATCTGGTGTGTGAGGTGCCTGTGGGAAAATCACACAGGTATGGTCCTGGCTGCTCCATGATGACCCTGAGAAAGTGGCCTCATCCCCCTGTTCCTTCTCCCAACTGTTTGCCTTGTCTATTTAGCCTGCAAACTCTCCAGGGCCACGGTGGTGTCAATATTGCTCATAACCACCAGGAAAACAACAACACATGAAGTAACAGCTGAGAGGGTGCCAGGCCCAGCAGCACCTCATGGCAGGAACAACTGCAGCAAGGCAGGCACAAGACACTCAGGGAAAAGGCTGATGAGAGTTTTGAAAATGTATTTACAGACTGAGAGCTGGCAAAGCCCCAGATGCAAGATCTCATTGACTCTAACAGCTCCTTGCAGGGCTGGGCTGGTGCTTTATATGTATGTTGAGTTTTTTTAACCCTTCAGCATGGGGTGGGCTGTCACTTGGACCTCCTTAGGATCACAGAATGTCCTGAATTGGAAGGAACCCACACAGATCATTGAAGTCCAGCTCCCGATAGCACTTTCCTGTCTAATTCCTCTGCTGCTCACCATTCATTTCACTGTGACCCCTTTTCCTCTTCAACCTTTTTTGTCCTCTCCTTCTTTCTTCCATTCTGCTTTTTCCTTTCACCTTCTCTTTTGCCTCCACAAACTGAGGCTGAACTTTCTCCATCCCCAGGAGGTTCTCAAAACAAACAGGAGCTTGTGAATTATTAACAGTGTAGACTATAAATAGCATAATTTTTAATGGCAGGCACTGTTGCACAGATGAGCTACCTTAAGTGTGACTGGCCCTAAGTGTTCCTAATTTGCCAGGAGTGCTTTGCAGAATGACAACTGTGAGGAGAAGGAGGAGGAACATAACCTGTGGGCCTTAAAAAGAGAAGACAAAGCAAATGAAATGGGTAGAAGTGAATTCACCGTGTCAGAATACAGGAATGTGAAATCAGCAGATCCTGGTGCTCCAGCAGCCTGGGGAAAAGTTCCATAGCCTGGATCCTGGAAAGTATTTCCAAGACAGGCAAAAAGGAAAAAAGCCCTTTCACTTGTGCAAACTTATTGCACTGTGTAAAGACTTGATGGAGAAAGATGGCACCAAGTTTGTGAGCTTCCCAGCTTAGCAGCCCTGTGCAGGCTTGGCAGCTGCATCCGTAAAGGAAGATAATGGAAAACCCATAAATCAGCCTGAGTCAACCGCTGCAGGCTCTGGCAGCGTGTGACAGCCTGGGGCATGACAGCCTGGGGCGTGACAGCCTGGATCCCACAGCTACACCTCACCCAAAACAAGCGGCAAAGGCAGCACCGTGGTAACACCCCTGGGAAGCTGAATAACCCAAAGCTGCAGTTTCCTGGCTGTAGGAGCCCCCAGGGTCACCAAACAGAACCCTCTGAGTGTGAGGCTCAGAGCCTCTGGAGAACCCTTACATGAGTCAGCTCAGCTCAAATATTCTCAGCCCACAAGCAGCTCCAAGCAGCATTTCACAATATTCACTGGCTACAAGTCTGCCTTGTTCCAAGGAGTTGTCCAGGGATTAGCTGCAGAGAGCTGCTCAGGGCTCTTCCCTCTGCTGGCAGTGGGGGGATGGACAGAGCAGGAACAGGATTATGCTCTATCAAAGAAATGCTATGATGTGCTAGGGGAGTTTATACAGACCAGAGCTAATCCATGCTAGTGTTCACATCACCAAAAACATTCCAAACTTCTTCCTGCTCCTTTCTTTGACATTGTGTCACTACATGATTTAAAAAATGCTTCGCTGGCCTTGCTCACCCTGAGATAATTCCTGGCTGTTGCTACAGCTGAATAGCTGATCTCATGGCTATTGCAGTGCATCTGCCAGCAAGGCCACCGCTCTGGAATGAAATCACAGTTATTATCTGCAGTTAATTATTCTGCTGGGTGCTTCTCTGAAGTCCACAGACAGAGCAAGCAAGAGTCACTTGGTTTAGAAAAGGGGAACTTAGATATGCAAAAGGAGAAAAGAGGAAATGGAAGGAGAGGAGTGTACAGAGATGTTAGTACAAAGTCAACAGAGAATGAGGTACTGTCAGAGCTTCACTCTCCAAGTTGTTTTAACAGCAAATTTAAAATTTTATCATAAAAGAAATACCGCTGGATTTAAATGCTGAACTATAAACGTTTAGAAAGAAACCCTAAAGAGTAGGAGACTCCTCCAGCCCTTGAACCAGGGACGTGCACTGCGGGAGGACGGGGCTGACAGGTTCAGGATGCGAGCCGGACCAGGACAGCCGCACGGCCGGGCACCGGAGCGGGGCTGGGAGCACCAAGGGCTGCGGACGGGCAGGGCAGGGCAGGGCAGGGCAGGGCAGGGCAGGGCAGGGCAGGGAGGACGGAGAGAACGGACAAAGCCGCTGTCCGCTGAGCCCATCCCATCCCATCCCATCCCGGCCCGGCCCCGCCCCGCCCCGCCCCGCCCGGCCCAGCCCAGCCCAGTCCGGCCCCGCCCGGCCCAGCACATCCCAGCCCGGCCCAGCCCATCCCAGCCCGGCCCCGCGCCGAGCGCTCCCCGCCCCGCCCCGCCGCCCGCCGCCGCCATCTTGCCCAGCCCGCGCCCGCCGCTCCCGCTCCGTGGCAGCCCCGTCGCTCTTCAGGCCGCCCGTCCATGGCCAGCTTTCCCCCGAGTGTCAACGAGAAGCTCATCGGTGAGCGGGGGCGGGCGGGCGCGGCGGGGGCAGCTCGGCTGGGCCCTGGCTCGGCCCGGGCTCGGGCGGGGGCGGCGGGCGCTCAGCCCATCCCGCAGAACGGCAGCGCAGCGCTCGGGGCTGCCTGCGGGTAATCGGGCGGGACTCCGGGCACACGGAGCCTCTCCCGGCAAACGGAGCCTTTCCGGGCACACGGAGCCTCTCCCGGCACACGGAGCCTTTCCGGGCACACGGAGCCTCTCCCGGCTCCCGGCCCGTTCTCCCGGCCGCGGGCAGGCGCGGGCCCGGCGGTATCTCCGTACCGGGTGCGGTATCGCCCGCAGTTGGTTCAGCACGGCGTGTTTCCCTGCCGGGGCTCGTCCCCGCTCGGTTATGCGGTGACCCCGGGCCCCTGTCCCAATGGCGTTAAAAGCCGTGAAACAAAAGCAGGGTGACGCGGCGGGTGCCGGGTAGGCTGTGCGAGGCGCTGCGCGGCTCCCCGTCCCTCTCACTCGCTCTCCTCTGTCCCGCAGCTCGGTCGCGCACGGTCGGAGAGCTCCTGGCCCCCACGTCTCCGTTCGACAAGAAGTGCGGCCGGGAGAACTGGACGGTCGCGTTCGCTCCCGATGGCTCGTACCTGGCGTGGTCACAGGGACATCGCATAGTGAAGCTGGTCCCCTGGACACAGTGCCTCAACAACTTGTAAGACGAACCGCTATGGCTTTCAGTGCGCTTTAAAAACAGGAGATAGCTTCAAATCGATTAAAGCGCGTGTATTGGTCTTTTAGGCTTTGAACCTTGGGGAAGAACTAATTCCTTAAAATAACAGCTGTTTCATCTCTTCCTCAGCGGCCAGCAGGAGGAACAACTATTGCAACCTCACAAAGCCTGTGGAGGAGGGACTTATAAATTGATTCAGATGCTCTAAAATAAGAGGAAGTTAGAATGAAAAAGGAATTTAGAGACATGGGCAGATCTGTCCCTTTAAATTTCCTATCACGATGCTGTTTGGCTTTACCTTTTAGGAATTTACTTAAAGGCAGACTTCTTTCCTTACCATCGTTGTTAGGAATGCAAGTAGAGTTCCAAAACACATTTTATTGGCACTTGCAGGTGGCATTTTAGCGAGGTTGGTAGCCAGCCACTGCAATTCTGTAGCTGGTTATATTTCTCAGACACATTTTTTCTTCCTTTTGGGGGCGGTTAATTGTCTTCCATGTGCTGGACACTCAGTATCTCTTTCCAGGGTTTAACATATGTAAGGGAATTGCAGGGAACTTCTCACTCATTTAGCAGGAAGTCCTAGAAATTGTTGTGACTCATTTTTCTGTAAATGCTTTAAAACTGTTGGTTTTTGCAGTTGGTTAAGTTAGTGTCTTGCTTTCTACAGAGGTAAAACTGTATACAGAATGTTAGTATTATATTATGTTGGAAGGTTTCCAGATGCTGGTAATTTTTCACGATTACAAGAAAATACTGCTTTTATAATTTTAAAGTAAAAATGCAGCTCAGAGATGTACATTTGACAACTCCCAGATTTCATTACACCTTAAAGAAATTTCAGTTTTTTGAGTTAACTTGCGCTGTGTTTCCGTGCTTTGTTTGCTTTGCAGCCTGCTGCACGGCACGAAGAATGGTGCAAACACCGTCAGCACGAGGCTGCCGAGGCAGAGCAGTGAGAGCAGCCCGAAGAACAAGCCCTGCGAGCACATCATCGACTGCGGGGACATCGTGTGGAGCTTGGCCTTCGGCTCCTCGGTGCCCGAGAAGCAGAGCCGCTGCGTCAACATCGAGTGGCACCGCTTCAAGTTCGGGCAGGACCAGCTGCTGCTCGCCACCGGCCTCAACAACGGCCGCATCAAGATCTGGGATGTCTACACAGGTGGGTGTGCAAGGGGCTCACAGCACACTGTGTCCCTGGGAGTGTTGTCCTAACGCTGCTCATCACGCTCAAGCACCAACTCATGCTTTATGCAGTAACAGTATCCATAGTGTGCAGCAGGAATTGGGTATAGAATTGGAACTGGGAACTGAACCTTGAATACTAACTAAAAAATACTAAAAGAGCATGAGCTCCTGCAATCAGAAGTAACGAAAAACTGCCAAAGGAGCAAGAGAGGCAGGTCATGCTTTGAGATGTGAGAGATGGAAGATGCAAAATAATTAAATGTGCGTGTATGTACAATGGTTTTTTACTCAAAAGACTTCTTAGTTTTCTACTTTAAAAGCATGAAGTTGCTGGTTTATGTTGATGAGGACCCTTTATTTTTTTTAAATGAAAAATGACTCAAAAGGACTGAATCTGAACCTATGGACTGTCAGTTTTGCTGGTAGCACAGCTGCTAGGTTGGAGAGAACTCAGTTAAAAAAAAAGTAATGACTATGAAGTAGTTTGTCCTTGTAAATTGAAGCTTAGAACAGGGATGTCTGTCTAAAGACCAGTCTTGCCTTATTCTGAGGTTCTAGTATATATATTTTCTAGCTTTTCAGAGAGTTGTCTCTTGATACAGGAGAGTGAAAGGATCCATGTGCTGCTCACTGTGAGGAGCATTTCTACAAAAAAAATTGTCTTTACGTGCTGTAATTTTATATTCAGTATTTGTGTCCATAAAGCATTTGATGTAAGTACAGTCCTTCATGTTAAATTGTGGTGTTCTCATGCAACAGGAAAACTCCTCCTTAACCTGATGGACCACACAGAAGTTGTCAGAGATTTAACCTTTGCCCCCGATGGCAGCCTGATCCTTGTGTCTGCATCCAGAGACAAAACACTGCGAGTGTGGGACCTGAAAGATGATGGTACATGTCTGGAGTTTGTCTGCCCTAATACCTGAGAGAAGTATCCATGTACTTGCCTCTTTTATTGCTCTAGACCCAGTTTGGTCAGGATTGCTTAAACACTCTGTTCTATTAGTCACTCACTCTGCACTCCCTCGGAGTTCTTTATCTGTCTGAGCCTGGAGGCAGAAGCAGGTATTGGGCCAAGAGTGACCTTTCAGAATAGGGACATGGGAGTAGAGCTGCATCCCAGGGTTTTTATTTCTGTGTAGAATGACTCTGCGAGATGTTTTGGAAAATAATACAAAATTTTGAAAAGGAATAACTAATTTGAAAAAGCTTTTCAATCTGAATTTAGTCACGTTTAACCAATTCTTACAGCAATGTCTTTATTTTAGGAAACATGATGAAGGTGTTGAGAGGCCATCCGAACTGGGTGTATGGCTGTGCATTCTCTCCAGACTCCTCCATCCTCTGTTCTGTTGGAGCGAGTAAAGCAGTATGTGTCAGAGTTTCTTGTTCCTTAATTTTCCTGAATTGTGTGCATAATCATTTTAAATCTAAGTAACATTAAGCTTGTGCTCGGTGTCATGAACTTCTAATGTTTGATGATGTAAAAGTGCATGAAATTAAACTGGCAAATGGTGCATTGAGACCCTGATTGGTGAATGGAACTTGCACTGCTTTTAGTTGAAGAGGCTGTAAGTGTTGAGAAATAGGTCTGCACAGGGTCATGGCATAAAACAAAGACCACTAATGCTGCCAGTGTTAAAAGATACTTAGATTAATGCATAAAACTATTTTGGTTTTGATTTTGTCCTTCCTATTTCCGGCTCAATGAGAAAGATTTTACGAAGTCTGAGCCAGTCAGGGTTTCTCCTGCTGAACAAAAACGTTTCTCCCTGTTTTCCCACACCAATGGCAATGGTGCTTAAGAGTTAGAAGGAAGAGGAGCAGACTGTTTTTGCTTCCATCCTGTCCTAATGCCCTGCTAGAGAACTGAAAGCAGTGCAGGTAACGCACGTAGGCCATAAGCTACTCCTGGCACTAAAGAATTAGGGCAAACCAAAAAGGGGAATTCAGCCTGGTTCCAGGGACTCTGTAGGCAGTGTAGTGGAGCCTTGAAAGGCCCAGTTCAGTTTCTGGCCGTCACTTCTGTGGGAGTGCTCAGACGCACTGTCCACCTCACTGGAGAGCGGCCAAGGTGTGGGGTTTGGCTCTGTGGTGGAGCAGAGGGGGATGTGTACATTGCTGTCTGGAGGCTGTGTGTTTTCCATAAGCTTCTTGCTTTCCCTGTCACAGGTGGTGGCAGCAATATTGGTGTGATTGAGTTAAGCTGGCACCACTCTGAGGAGCACAGTGGTGTTGGCGGGCAGAGTGGCACTCTGGCCGCCAGCCCGGCGAGCTGTACCGTCTGTACCGTAGGACGAAGTCACCTTGCCCTCGGCTGCAAGGGGTCCTGTCCTGTACGTACGCAGGTGCCGCTCCATGTCCACTGTCTGCTTGCTTGCTTGCTTTTTTTTTTTTTGTTGTTTTTTTAATAATTTTCACAGCAGGGAAACACACTGACAGACTCCTCAAACGTAGTGGGGTGTCCTTGGAAAAATTAGTGAACGTGTTTATAACCGATTGTAAAATGGTTCAGAGTTAGGCAGTATGGGAGGCACTAAGGTTGAGTTTGTTTGGGTCAAACATAAATTTATCCAAGATGTCAGAATTTAACCTGTGCA
Source organism: Entomyzon cyanotis (assembly GCA_024500445.1). Lineage (NCBI taxonomy): Eukaryota > Metazoa > Chordata > Aves > Passeriformes > Meliphagidae > Entomyzon > Entomyzon cyanotis. Next base: position 5,134,434 of record JAKEPQ010000673.1, read on the forward strand.
GTAGAACTGTCAAGGGAAAAATTAAGGCTGCTAATGAGCTCTTTGAAGGACGTAACAGCTTTTGCTAAAGACTTATATAGTCCTATAAAACTATGCTGCAGTACATGGATAGTTCCTATTAAGTAATTCTGCACAGTCCTTATTTTGATTGTATATAATGTACAACTGCATGTAAAATACTGTAATATTCTATCAATTCTTATAATACGCTGCAATTAGCTGGTAAATTGTAATATTAATGTTGTTTGTTATGTTGACTTGATTTTAAATGCCTAAATTCTTTCTAATAATGTGGTTAGAGTTCCCTGTTGTTTTGCCAAAAACGTAACTTTTGGCTGTGAAAATTCTTTTTGCTTGCAGTATCTGTTTCTCTTCCTAGGCTGACGTTGGTGATCCAAGCAATTGTAAACAAGTGATCTTAAAGGGATGCCACTGGAGTAACAATATGTTAACCTTACATTTTCTGTCTGTATATTTCTTAAAATTTTGGTAGTTACTGAAAAGAGGGGACTGTAGAGTTTAACCCTATTTATTTATGAATATTTTAATAAAATAGTTTTGTAATACATGAATTTCAGTAAGCTACATGGTTAAATTGTGTTGCCTTTATCTTATATTTTGGCTTATTTTGTTAATAACATTTAACAAATTTGAGTTAGAACTTGCATGTCTGCTTTAATTATTTTTTTAAAAAAAATTGATTTTAATCTGAGTATGACACTGAGCATATTTCTTAATTGTAGTAATTCATAATACCTGATTTTAATATAATCCTAAATAAGACTAGCTATACTTTAAAAAACAAATTAAATGCTTCATTGCCTCTCTGAGCAGAGCTATAACATCAGCTTATTTATTGCAGGTTTTCCTCTGGGATATGGATAAATACTCCATGTTACGGAAACTTGAAGGACATCACAATGATGTTGTAGCTTGTGAGTTCTCTCCTGATGGAGCATTACTGGCTACTGCATCTTATGATACTCGAGTCTATGTCTGGGATCCACATATTGGAGTAATTCTTAGGGAGTTTGGGTAAGTAAAGCAGTCAGATCTGGAAACTTTCTCCCAGAGTGGAGATGACTAGCTGTAATACAATGGTTTTGTGTATGCAGCTGATAATTGGACTTGGAAAAGAGCAGTGGCTGATGGAAACCCTAAAGTGGCAGAGACTGGAGGTTGTTCTTCTATCTGAGAGAGAATTTACAGCACTGCAATTTTATTGTGTATTAAGTTGTTCACCAAAGCTAAGTGCTCAGTGCTACAGAAGGCACAGTAGTAGTTCAGTCTCCACTGAACTGAATTCATGGTGAAATAGTTAAACATTCTATTTGTTTTTTAATTGCTGAGCTTTGCTGAGCTGGCTGAGGGAGCCCTTGCCCAGCTGCAGACGTGGCAGTGTCACTGAGTGTGTCTGTGTGTCCCCACAGGCACTTGTTCCCCCTCCCACGCCGATATTCGCGGGGGCGCGAATGACCGCTGGGTGCGTTCGGTGTGCTTCAGCCACGACGGGCTGCACGTCGCCAGCCTGGCCGATGACAAGTGAGTGCTTCTTACACCTCCTAGGACCTCTCAGTGCTGTCAGCTGGAGCTCCTGGGGCTCTTGGGAAAAGCAGGCTAGTTGTCTGGTATTATGTTAATGCTCGTTTTGAGTGTAGAAGTCATTTGTTGTGTACAGAGTAGATGATCTGAGTAACTCAAGTGTGTAACAGCTGGAAACAACAAAGAGGGATTGTAAATGGAGTTATTAATGCAGACAAGTCTTGTGGACAGAAGTAGATTCCAAAGCAAAGAGAAGAGTATCCTGTGACCTTGTATTCAGCTCCACTAACAGCAGCAGTGGTAGCTTGAAGAGCTGTATTTGAAGAGTGTGAAATGCTTTCTCAAGATGACAGTGATGGTATTCAGTTATCTACAGGAGGGTCTTAGTTTTTTTAATTCAGACAATTGCATTGTTGGGAATTCCTAACATAAGTGACACTTAAGAGAGATTGTCTAAATCTGTAATTCAGGTATTGCTTTCTGCTGTTGAAGGCAATTATTTTTTTAATTGAAGAATATAGATCAAGGAATTTATCAGGAAAGAAGTCTGAGCATTTCAGGCCAAACCCAAAACTTTGAATGCCTATTAAAATGTTCATATAAATTGCCTGAGCTATGCTTCAGATTAATTTCTTGTGCAGCACAGAGAAAACAACAAGCAGAATTATAAACCTACTCTGATGATTTCCTATGCTGTCCTTCCCCCTCAGAATGGTGAGGTTCTGGAGAATTGATGAAGAATACCCTGTACAAGTTGCACCTCTGAACAATGGGCTCTGCTGTACTTTCTCTACCGACGGCAGTGTTCTGGCTGCAGGGCAAGTACAGACTTCTTTTCCTTTCTAAGATATTAAGGGTAACACAAGAGATTGAAAACAATGGCTCAGTGTTCTAAAAATCTTCAATTGTGACTTGCAACGTGGTGCTTCTGACTGGTGCTATTTGCTTAAACATGCCTCAAATAGCAGTAAAATCAATCGGCTGATAAACTCATTTCTTATCTTTGAAAATAAATATGTGAGAGACCCAAAACATGTGGATTGGAAGAAGTCCATCAGATAGCAGAGGGCAGTTGCTCTGTTTCAGGTGGCACAGCAGTAGCTGCTGGGAGATCTGCTGCTGTTGCAGAGACAAGTAGTTTATTGTGCTGCTGTAGCTTAAAATAAGAACGGGAGTAAATCAGAATCTAGAGTAAATGAGCCTGGAGCAGCTGGAAATGAGCACCAGCAAGTTCCCTACCTAGTCATGTCCGTGTGGATTGGATTGGTAGCGGGCTGAGCTGTTCAAGTGGAATAACCTGGAGGGTTTGTGGGGTTTTGTGCAGGACCCAGGATGGCAGTGTGTACTTCTGGGCAACCCCCAGCCAGGTGTCCAGCCTGCAGCACCTGTGTCGCATGGCAATCCGCAGGGTGATGCCCACCAGCCAAGTCAAGAACTTGCCCATCCCGTGCAAAGTCATGGAGTTCCTTTGTTACCAGATTTGAGTTTTCTGAGAAGGAAAAATCCAAACCAACTGGGAGGTGGCCCAGCTGCTGAAACTGGCTACAAACACTTTACAGAATCCTCAAACTGTACAGCCTTTAAGCTTAAAACTCTACAGGTTTTCAAGAGCTATTTAAAGTGATAACCTAAATCCTATTTTATCAAAATGCCTGACTGGTAATTTTTTTACTATTTATAGAAAACACAGTAGAAGTATTCCTGGTGTTCTCAATTTTCTAAAATGTAACTGTGAAAACATGTACATATATAGACATAAGCTGCTACATGTTATCAATGTACCTTTAAAATTGCTTGTATGATTTTTCATGTGTCTCATGTATATATTGCTTTGGTAGAGCCATGATGCATCTGTGCTTTAAGTGGAAGGACAGCTGTTGTTCTGGCACACCGAGGTAGGAAAGCTATTGACTTACAGAGCAGTTAAGCTTCCCTCTGTACATTGGTTGGGTGCAGAAAGCTGCCCCCCAGGTGAGTTTGTGCTAGTTTATTTGTGAAGAGGTACAGTATGGCTTTGTTGAGAGCAGTGTGTGGAGAAGGGAAGGAGGTTAACGAGGGCTGGAGTGGATCTGAGGTAACCCAGGACAGTGCCTGAGTCAGCTGAAGGCCTTATGCTCCATAGCAGCAAACCAGGTGAAATTTCAGTATTGGGCAGTGTTAGAGAACTATTTCCTTACATTTCTGAAAATCTGACTACTGTATTATTGCCTGATACTGTGTCTGTAATGAGAGACATTTACAGACTCAGTTCATTATCCTTCAACCCTATAATATCTACCTGGGGGTGATTATTGGTTAATGGCCAAAGATAAGCAAAATACTTGGTTTTGCCTTCTGTTATTTATCTGTACCTGCAGATATAAAGAATGTATGCATTGCATAAAATGCCTGATTATATATATTTTTGTTGAATTTTTTATTAAAAACTTGCATAAAATTTTTCTGGTATCTCATCTGGTGACTTACTTATCAACACTGTCTGCCTTCCAGCATTCCAGGCTGAGCCGCTGAGGCTTGGTTTGTGCTTTCAGACAGATGCTTACAGAGCTCTCTCAAAAGCCATGACAGTGTTATAAGCTCGTGTGAGCTGCAAATCTGCTTATTTAAGCACCTTCATGAGCTAAGCTGAAAGCTGGGCTTGCCAAGGTCCTCTTTCTGCAAGATCACAGTTCCAGCAAGTAGGACTTAAATGTAGGGTCTTATAAGAGAGGCTTATTGAAGGGTCTCCTCAGGTGTGTTCACCAAAAGATCTGATTTATGGAGGTAGAGGAAGAGAACATCCCAGCTCCCCCTTGGTCACCAACTCTGAACACTGCTTTTCCCAGCTCTGCCTGCAGCAGCTCCTCTGTTTGCTCTAACCTTTCTCCCAGGACACAAATGACAGTGTTAGACCAAATACACAATCTTTCCTCATTATCGAGGCTGTTTATAATCATGTAACACATTTACAAGCCTCTTCCTGCCACAGTGGGACACCATAAGGTGAGGCCTGATCCCCAACGTCCCCAGGAGTTCCAGTTGTGACCACAGCACAAACCTGGGCCATTCAGCTCCTCCCAGAGACACAGAAAGAGCTTCCCAGGTCACACAGAGCTAGTGTTCCTTGTAGCACCACAAGACTCAGGGGGCTTTGGGTGAGAACTGCTTACACACTGCAGAGAGGGACCTAGTGCTCTTCTGGGAATCTAACAGCTAAGGACTCATTTCTGATCAGTGAATATCCTCCCTTTTGCTCACAGCAGCACGTTCTGACAGACCTGAATCTCTGAGCAGCCTAACATTGATACTAACATTTCCAGAAACACAAGAAACCCACAAATTACTTGCAGAAGAGGAGTTGTGGCAGGCAGCAGAGAAGCAGAAGCAGCACTGAAGAGAAGCAGTACTCACACAGGACATAAATCTGGGTATTCCTCAGGAAATCCCTTCTCTAAAGAAAGGTGGGAGGGAGAAACTGAAGGATTAAAGGCATAGGGAAAAAGCTTCCTCAGGAGAGCAGAGCTTGGGCTTAATTGCAATTAAATATATTCCAGGCTGATACCACTTTCCTCCCAGCTAGTCTTCCGTAACAGCTGTCAAGGGAGAGACAAAGTTAAGAAAGGGACAGGGAACAAGCAAAGGCCAATAGTATGGAGCTAAGCAAGAGCTCCATCCCCACGAGGCCATCCAGGCTGGCCCTGAGGTGAGGGGCAGGGGGAAGGAGGGCTCAGGATGCAGGGACAGAGTGGCCTGTGCCGAGGCACTGCCTGCAGTGACTGTCTGAAATGGCGTCAGAGAAAACTAGAGCTTCAGCCAGAAGGAAGTTTCTCTGGAATGCTCTGAAAACTCTTAATTTTCCACATTCATATATGGCATTTTAGTTGAGTCACGCCTGAATAAAACTGCTAAGTATTGTGTGGGGTTTATTGTTTCAATGCTAAATGAGGTCTTCCACTGGAGCAATTTAGAAATAGGGTGAATGAATCCCATGACCTTTTGCTTATATATTACAACAGTCTCATAAAGGACAGAAGTTATGTAAGATCCTATGGGAAATCGGGTAGAGGTGTCAGGCAGAAACTGTTTATCCAAGTAATTATTTCAGATTAGAAGCACCTGAGTAAGGCAGGCAGGGTTTCTGTGGGATGCTGGCTTGTGCACAAGGACAAGTTTGTTTTATAAACACTACTCTGCACCCAAATCCCGCTGCAATGAGCTGGTTCAGAACAGCCCTAATTATTGATGTACTAGAACCAAAAGAAAGCCAGAGTAAACTTAGTTAAGTCACGATAACACTGTTAGTTATCAGCAAGGTTATGCCTTGTGTAACCAGCTAATTCCAGACAGAAGTTCAGGGGCAGATATGATTTATTTCTAACATGAGATTAGAAGCTCCTGAATGCTCGCTTTCATTCCAGCTGGCTGAGTTCTTTGTTGCATCAAGGAGAAAAATATTTATTTATGGGCTCTAGTAAGAGTGGCTAGACTGTGTATTAACAGTGTAAATTCACATGTTCTGGGGTACCTGCACAGGAGCCATTAGGGTGTTTTGATGATATTAATTATAACCAGCTCCTTGTGGTCACTGCAGAAGGAACAAGTCCAGAAGAAAGACTCAAAATATTGCTTCATCTTAATTGCATCAGAGGAAAGAAAAAAAAACCAAAAAACCTTCCAAGGTCCACTACAGATAACAGCAGCAAGAAGAGTTTGGGCAGAACTTTGATCCTGATGTGGCATGTCACAAGACTGAGATACGTGTTTGTTGCTGCCCAGGCCAGAGAGCTGTTCTAGTTTTTGTGAGGTCACTGGCACGTGAGGAAAAGGAGCAGCTGAGAAAGTCCCCTCCCTACCTTCCAACAGGTCTGTGACACAGCCCCAAGGCCACCTGGCCTCGGAGGGAGGCTTGAATGTGTCAAGTGGTTTCCTTCACACTGATCTCAAAGGTTCATGTAGTTCTGATACTCAACTGAAGCAGCTGCAATTACCACTCTCAGGGAACAAACAGGAACTAGGGGTGGCATGATTTTTCTGTAGTTGTATAAATCAGTGCTAAATCTTGCAGTTTGCCATTTCTCTGCTGCCTAGAGAATCCTCTCCTGACTCTCCAGCACAACATTACAAATAGAAATCTAATTAAACAGAGTCCATCATGGCAGTAATTTGAGCAACAACTGACCAGGCTCTAATGAAGCATATTTATAGTGAAGACTTGCAATAAAGCAAGGGAAGTTTGAGATCTATATCTAGGTATCTATGTATCTATCTATCTATCATCTATCTCTCTGTAGCTCTGTGGGGTGATGTGGGGGTGAGTGCCTCAATCCATGTGTGTCTGTGTGCAACTCACACGTGGTGGTGCCCAACTCCCTGCCAGGGGTTACTCTGGAGCCTGGGAAAAGCTCAGTGTTTGCACTGGGACAATACTGCACTGGCACAATAACCTTTTTTCTGGAAAGGCAGCAACTGTGAGGCCATTTACCTCCCAAGGGAAGGTACAAAGACCCCTTGGCTTCACCAGGTTTATTGACTGTGTCCACTGGATCACGAGGCATTAGAGAAGCTGGAAATGGACTGACCTGCTCACAGATTTGTGTTTGGTGAAGAGCTGCCAGGATGGCATTTAGCCGACACAAGTGTTGCAGCTCCTGCTACGACCCTCTTGTGATGGGGCTGGAACCCCTGGACACCAGCACAGCCCCTGCCGTGGCCAGTCCCCCGTGCAGGGGGGAATGAATCCCATGACCCTTGCCATGAGAGGATGGGGCTCTGTGCAGCTCAGCTGCATCATCAGACACAGAGGGCTTGATTCAAACAGAACTGCTACTGTCCATGTCATGGTACACAGGCCAGATCATGAGCTCTTTTGGCAGCAGATTGCAATAGAAATGAATTCAAGATGTCCATCTCTGTGGATGGAGAACTTCTGAAATCACACTTTTCCTATGGAGTTCTTTGCCCAAGGAAACTAAGCCAGCGCCACACCCCAGACTCTCCCAAACAGGAATCCTTATATATTGTCTGGGAAGACATTCTGTGCACTGTGGTGTGGTGAGAAGGGTTTCCTCTTTTTAGTATCACTTCTGTCTAGTAAGTCATAAGAAATGTGGCATTGAGGGCTTTTGTTTGTCTTATTTTTTCCTTGAATCTGTAATAGTTCTTGGCTTCAACAGCAGATACTATTAACTGCTTATTATTCAGAAACAAACCAGTATTCTGACTAACCAATTATCCTAAATCATACTTTAAACAAAACATAACTCAGTAGCATTTATGGAGAAATGTAACAATAATAGCATTTGGAATATTAATGGGAACCTGGAAATGTTTGAATTATCTTCATTTGTGCATTACAGTAGCATCCAAGCTTTTAATAAAGAAGCCTCTCTAATCCAAACAACTCTTTATATTAAACAGACAAGAGACAAAGCTGTGAACAGAAAACGTAATCCCACATTTAGAGGTAAATAAATGAGGCACAGAAAGGAACTCAAAAGAAAACTGTGGCCAGCCTCAGAATCTGGTTTTCCTCCCCGATGTGGTCAGGCAGTCCCTTTGGCACAGGCCTATCATGCTTTCCAAGCAAATGTCAAATGTATATACACTCAGTCTGCAGGGTCTGCTCCAGAGACTTCCTTTCATTCAGCACAGATACAGTTCTGCTGCTGCCTTGATTTTCTCTGCTCTTTCAAACACTGCTCTTGTGATTTCATACTGAGTACCAATGCTCTTTAACACAGTTTCCAGAGCAAAGTGATCTGAGCTGAATCCCATCTCAAAGCAACAGAAGCAAAATTCTGTTAAAATTCTAGAGAAATGTTTGAGAACATGATCCCTAGCTAGTTCTGTACCACAAATCAAAAGCTACATGGTACATCAAACATGTACCATGTTATTTTGAAGGCCACATGCTCTTAAAGGCTCAGCATCTTCTAGTGCTCAGGGAGGGGGGTGGCAGCCCTGCACTAGCTCTGGACCTGCGGGCATCCTGACGAATTTGCACTGTGCCAAATGATCTTGGCTATGCCCTGCGCAGCTCCTGCTGGAAAGCTGGGATTGGTTTGGATTGTTGCTGCACCCACGTGCCTGGAGAGAAAGGCCTGGGAGAGCAGGGAGAGGATGAAACCCAAACCCAGATCCCGGGAAAGGGCTGCGGGCGCGGGGCACCTGCCGGCTGTGCGGCGCCCTCTGCCGGGAACGCGCGGCTCCGCACACCTGGGCACGCGCGGCTCCGCACACCTTGGCCCGGGTTTGGAGGGGAGATTCCTGCAGCACCTCCACTCTGCAACCTGTCAGTCCCTTGCTTCCTGCTGCAGGTGGAATCTGTCAGCTTTGGAGAAAGAAAATGAGCTGGGTGGGATTTTCTGTCTCATCAGGGTGCTGTGCTCTTGTCAGTGGGGAGCTGCTTGTGTGCACTGCAAACAACACCACCGAGTAGGAAAGAGTGCTGCCAAGGCTGGGAGACAAACCCTGGACTTCTTTTGTTTCTCCTGCTTTAATTAGGAAAGAGCCAATGAAACACAAGGAGTGCCAGAAAACCAAATAAATGTAAGCCTTTGATGCTTTCTTTCCCTGAATACACACCTCTGTCAGCTCTTTAGTCTCTCATCCCTTCAGAGGCTAAAGGTCAGTGGGGCCCCCTGTGAACTGCTGCCCTGGGAGAGGAAGAGGAAGGAAATGACACATTAGTTCGGCTTTCTAGGCCTGCCTTGATGCACTTGTGTGAGTCACCAGAGCGCGATGACAGTGGCTGGAGACTGGCATCTATCAAGACTTGGTTTCCTCTTCTAAAGCTGCTCATATGACATCTGCAGTGTTTCCATGGTCCTGTGAACAATCCTGTGGCTCTTTGGTGGGGCTGCACTGAAGAGTCCTTTTACTGGGAAGTGCCAGGAGAGTTCCAGCTAAAGCTGATGTTTTTCATCATTTCTGGGAAGACCAGTCTGGCTCCCAGCTTAAGGAAGAGTGGAAAAATTGCTCTTCCAGCAAGTATTGAGGAATTGCTGTCTGAAATTGTCCCAAACACAATGAAGCCATCAGTCACCACTTTACAGGCTTCCAGCTTCATAACAACTTTGTCACACACAGATGACATTTTGTTGAAGAACTGAGGTTTTGTTGCAACTTCAACATCTCTAGGTTTTGCTTTGCTCCCCCATCCCCAACCCGAGCCTTGCAAATACCATCTCTCACTGCTCCAAAGCTAACAGCTCCTTTTCCAGCACAGCAGATGTAAGAAAGCTGGATTTAAGACACAGATAACTTGATTCCACTTCCATCTCTGCAGTCATCTTCCTGTTTCCCACAGCCTTAACCTCATGGTGCCTCAGTCCCCAGTATTGTCCCACTACCTTATATATGATCTGTTAAATACCTGCACGCTTCTTTTGGGTTTTTTTTTTTGAGTCAAGAAGAATTTATTGCTTTTTGTTATTAAAGTGAAATCTGAGGATTACATGAAACCACGTGACTCCTGGAAATGGGGCTTTTAAGTGAAAACACAGCAACACTGACTGCAAGATGCTGAGAGCAGGCAGGTGAGTGAGGGGCTGAGTTACTCAGGACCAGGCAAGGTGCAGAACTCATGACTGTATCTCCCATTCTGATACCACCCTTCCCTGGACCACTGAGGAAACTATCTAGTGGATGCTACAGGAACAATGGGTTTGTTTTGTTCCCTTTTAAGGGAAACCATCACTTAGATTCTGGTACCAAACACTTTCCAGGGATGGAAAGTTACTGGTCTGGTAGGAAAGGAGGAATAGGAAATGGTGGCAGTGTGAGGAGGCAGTGGTAGAGCTGGCAGGGTAGGAATGCAGGGTCTCTTGGCACACTGTACTGATAATGCTGTGTTTCACCCTGGGACTAGGAGCCTCATCCTTGCTGACAAAGTGATCTCAGGCTCACAACATCACAGCATCTATCTTTGAGAGGTCTCCTTGGGGGAGTGCATCTGGGAGAGGCTGTAGCTGGGCAGTGCTCACGGTCAGGAAAGCAGCTCCAGGAATAGCAGGTAGGAAATGGTGTTGTGAGCCCACACGCCACCCAAGGGCTATTCTTAGGAGGAAGCCTATACCGGAAATTAAACAGGCAGTGTTTCCAGACTTGTTTCTGTTACAGAGATGAAGACAGTTAAGTGAACACTGCCTGAGTTTACAGTGTCACCTCAAACACCTGAGGGTGCCAAAGAAGCCTTTTTGGTGCAGGACAGGAAAATGCATGAGCCAGGGAGGGGACCTTGGGTGACCTGCATAGTGTGCACTGAGAGTCAGGGCAAACAGCCTGAGCACCTGTGCCTTGGATATTCTCACTTTTCATTTACTCCTGCATGTCACGAATCTCATGGCCTCATTAATAACACATCTAAGCATCACCTGCTTTGACACCATGACACCTTTGGGAGGTGGGGAAGTTCTGGAATATATTTGAAACACAGAGGAGCTGGGGACCTTACCCAGAGTCACACACAGAGTGTCACACCAGAGGTGCAAGCACACCTTTGCTTGGCTAATACTGCATTACGGAGGTGTGCACTTTCTTTAAACCCAAAAGAAACGAGGCTGCCTGCTGGGAAGAGAAGGCAGAATTTTAATGATGCCTTGTTTCTAAGCAAACGTGCTGAGTATTTGGTAACCCTTACCTTATTAATTAGAAAAAGAATAAACAATGGTTAAACTACTTAATCTACTAATAAAATGTCAAGATCTGTGTAAGACACTGCTCTCCTGTACTCCTTGACCTTTTTATTGAGGCACAATAGTGGTCGCCACCATTGTTTTCTTTACTTAGAACTTTTGTTTCTGTACTTGTGCTCAGGACTTGCTTGCTGGGCAAGAGAGCCTTGCTGTGTCTGCTGGAGGTCAGTTTCTTTAAATAAAAAAGTAATCCAGATCAATGTGGGATTACAGGGTACAAAATCTCCTCATGGCTAAAGCAGGGTCAGTGTTCTTGGATGGCAAAACTGCCCTGAAGTTTCAGTTTGCAATAAAATACCTGGCTCCTTGCTAGCTGCTGCACTCCTGTCCCAGCAATGAGCTTTCCCAGCACTGTTTGGTGTTGAACTCACCAAAGACCATGGTCCAGCCAAAGCAATGTGCTCCACATCCCCCAGGATCCAGCAGGCACAGCCCAGGCAGGGCTTGCTCAGACTGAGCTCACAAGGAGATGCAGCCCTGGGTGCTCAGCCCAACAGAAAATCTGGGGTTTCCTTAGGTTCTGAAAGGTCAGCTGAGCACACAGGAAAATCCAACCCTGTCCACTTGGCACCAACACTGTCCTCACTGCTGTTTGGAGTTTAGTTAAAGGAGACAGCTTTTGGTGTTGTGGCAAAAAGGTTAGATCTTGTTACTGTTCAAAGAAATAGTGAAGGAATCCTCACTGTGTATGCAGGGCCAAATCCAGAGCCAAGCTGAGCCAGTGACTTCCAGGGGGAGGTAAATTTCATTCTGAAATTGCTTCAGCACACATAATAAACACCCCCAGTTTTAGGGTCACTGTTAGGATGCTTTGTCATCATAAAGCACCTTCCCTGTGTCTTATTTGTTTTTCTCAATTTATTTTTATCTGCCATGAAATTATCACTAACAAGAGGAGCTATTTTAATGGTCTGACAGAAGTAGGAACATTTTGCTCAGACTGAGGCTCAGCAGAGGCACTGTTGAAGCAAAGTGTTCAGAACACACTTCAGGAAGAATCCTCCCATCAGTATTCCCCAGCACTGACACAGAGGGGGTTTCACTGCTGGGTACCCAGGGTGCCACAGATCAGATCCCTGGCGCCTGGCATGCACTGACAGCTGGCCACTGAATGAAATGACTTCAAAGGGCTGAGCTGGGCCCAAGAGGTCCAACATCCTCTTCCTATGAGTTCGTACAACACCTGGGTTAAGCAGCAGCCACCCCCACGAGCTCCTTTTCCTGAACAGAGAAGCTCTGACCTACACATCAGGGACTCAAGACAAAGCTGCGCCAAGAACATCAAAGTCAACTTCTACTGGCAACTAAACCTTTTAGGAAAGTAGGATATTGCTATGCAGGACATTAGTAATGATTTTAGAATAGCTGTGTTTAAAATAAAAACAACAACCGGAAACAAGGAAGGGAAAGACCTGAAACCAAAGTTCTGCAACAGAGACTATGTTACTGCACAGGACTCCAGTGACAAGACCCAATTCTGTAAGACAGCCATCTGAAACATCAGGGGTTGTTACTGTGGGGTTGAGATGCTCTGAGGTCACCCCTCACATTTACCTCCCCATTTCAGCTCTGGGTAGGGGTGGACTGGATAGGTGGAGGGATAGGTCCTACTTGCTTCAGGTCGATCTAAATCACCTGGAATGTATTTAATTTCATTTCATCATGTCCACAACCAGAAACCATACATGCTCACAAGCAGTGCTGAGAGGAAGCAGGTTTGACAAAGATTTATGCAGTGAGTCTGTTACGACTGCTGTTTTATATATCTTTATTTTTATATATATATATTTATAAAAGTATACACACCTTTGCTATTTTACAACACACACACACACACACACAAGGATAAATTGTAAATATTTTGGGGCAAGAATACTTTTCTTATTCTGGATCTGTCCCTAACTATATTCCTTAGTGATTTGAACAATAGGGAGGCAGACCGCGACTGAGGCTCCCAGGGCATAGACATGAATAAAAGCATAGCACAATGAAGGGAAGAATATTTAGGTTCATAAATGGTAGGTCCACAAGAGATGCAAGAGGCTTGTGTAAGTGGGACTCCATGTGAGGAGAGCAGCTTGTATCTGCCCTCATTGTAAGTATTCCTTGTGCATGAAACAATCCCTGGACACAGGGGGCAAGAGGACAGGGAGCAGAAGGGGGTTGACTCTCAGCGTGGTTATGCTGCTGTTATTCTACAGGACTGCTCTTGATTTATGTGCATCAAAAGCAAGCAGGTCCCTTATCTGTGCTGCCCACGGCTCAGCTGAAGAGCAGAAGGATCTGTCTCTGGGTTGTGTTTTACAGAATCGCATCCGTCGCCGCACGACTCCCTGTCTCGAAGGCGACGGCTCGGACCCCGCAGCACCAGCGTGTGAAGTTAATCTGAGGAACATTAATCTAACGAAAACAGCTGTCTCCGGCAGGATTACCGATTTTCATTGCCCGCGATGCTGTACGGCTCCCGGGGAGCCCCAGCCCCGCTGCCCGGCCCGGCCCGGCGGCTGCAGAGGGCACCAGAGCGCCGGGCAGGTGCGCTGCAGCCCGGGCTGCGAGGGGACAAGGGACAGCCCAGCCCCGGCCGCAGCGTCCAGAGAGGGCTGGGCAGCCTTTGGGGACAGCCCCAGTGCTGTTACGGGGTACCCTGAGCCCTGCCGCGGGGAGACCAGACCCAGTGCTGTTACGAAACGCTGCTTCAGCCTCAGGACCATCTGGCACGACCGCTCTGTGGTACCAAAGCTGGTGCCACTGTGCCAGGAGGAGAGCAGGGATTTAGAGCCCCGGGGGACTGGCTTCGTCTGGGTAGTGGCTGCATGCCAAAACCATCAGCGATAAACACACTGGCCCAACCAGCTCCGTTTCTTACTTAAGTAATTTCCCGGACTGGGAGAAAAAGCAGGATTGCACAATGTTCTTGGGTAGCTGTTTTCTCCCTCTTGGGCGTCACATCAAGGCACAGAGGATGTCACTAAAAGTGACACGAAGTGCTGAGTTTGTGGTGTGACCATATCCTTTAGCTTCTGATGAATGCAGTGAGTGTGTGTCCTTCTCTGGCTCACCGGAGGACACTCTGCATGCAATAGTGGGAGAATGGCATAAAAACCATGCCTTGATTTGGGCACAAACAGCATTGGTTTAGAGACAAGTTAACTGGGAGCTTTTGCAAGACTTTATGAGACACTGGATGAAGTCCACAGGGAGCAGGAAATAAGCACTACTCTAACATCAGTGTTCCTTGTTTGCAGCCTTCATAGCAAGCTGGCATCTGTTCTGAAACTCCTATTGCAGCACAGAAGTGTTCACACACCTTTATCCCAGCACCTTTAAATATCCCCATTCTATGTGAAAATTGTTGGCTCTTTTACTGTGAGTTCCAAGCAGTAAGATTTCAGCCCTGTGCAATCCAAACATGTCAGTATTTTCACCTGAGTTTAGCAGACAAGATTCTTCATTCGCAGTGACAGAAAAGGACTGCATTTTCTCTATGACCTCATCATTTGCTCTCTTCCTGACATCACTGAAGAACAGTTATCTGAGTAACCCGATAAGCCCTCCAAGGCTGGGTTGATGGGGTTTATTTTTTCCACTTTTAAATTGGTAAGAACTCCATTGTTGCTACAGATAAGCAGCCATTTGGGGTTATTTGAGTGCAAACTGCAGATAAGACGAGTGTCTCCTGAAGGCTTTTGTTGTCTCTTTTGCCAGTGGCTTTTTGTTTCTCCTATCTTTATGTATAAGTTCTCTGAGGTTATTCTGTGTGTGAGGGAAAGTACAGTGATCACAACTGCTTCCACAAGTGGTCGGGGAATCTGTACTGCCCTTGGGACTCCCGGCCTCAATTTGCAAGTCTCACTTCCATGTGTGAACTGACACAACCCTCCCACTGCAGTAACTCAGCCTTTCCCAGAACTCCTGCAGAGAGGGCTGAAGGCTGGGCAGGTTCTTAACTGGCAAAAGCTTCTCTGCTAAAGATGTCTGGGAACCAGGATACTTCCACGAGGAAAAAGAGTCAAACTTAGTCTAAGAGCCCTGGAAAACACTGCTTCTATGAGCTTACAGTAAGATCCATGGGAAGAGAGCCCTTCACCTTCTGTGTGCTGAAGTAAATAGATAGTCTGGGATTTGGCAAAGATAAAAGGGATTCAATTTCAGTTATAAGAATGAAGCTGGAGAGGAAGTTTTAGCCAGCCAGCCAGGATTGATCCAGCCAGTTCTGATTCCTAGGATTCAGCCTTGTGTCAGTCACTGCACTCATGAGTGCCAAAGGCCATTAGAACTTATCAACTGAATCATATCTTCCAAAGCCCAGGTCAGGAGGACTTAATGTGTCTAATAACTTGTTTTTTTCCTCTTTGCCAAATAATTTCAATCACAAAACCGGTATGAAGAGCTGACCTACAAACACTGTTTCCATGTGCAGGTAAGCTTCTGTTGGAGTTGCTACTCTTCCTTTCATCTCAGTTTTTGCAGCTCTCAAGAACAGCAGGGAGGTCCTGACCATCCAGCACCCACTGGAGAGCCCAGGTCAGAGACTTCCCCTGTGACACCCTGACTGCATTCCTCTTCTTTGCTATCACAGCCCCAGGTAATAATCAGAAGGGAGTGCCCAGTCATGTGAGGGATGAGCCAGCCCAGCCCGTTTCCTGATTTTCAGGGTCAACAATTTCTTATATCATTCCACGTTTACAGAGCATTTCCCAGATGGAACAGCTGCAGTTCACTTTTCAGCTCTGCCAGTAGCCCACAGCTTCAGGCAGACACTTTCTCTTTTTGGCAGCAGAGCCTCATTCTCCTCAGAGCCCTCTCTTGTCTTCACCTTTCTACACTGTAAATTTTGCTTCTTTAAAACATGCAGGAAGAGGCACCTGAGCTGCACAGGTCTCTGAGGGGCCCACTCTTGTCCCAGATTACTGCACCACTTACTAACCCTGCCTTGCATCTTGGTGGGACTGTCTTAATTCTTCTATAATGATCACTTCATCCTAGAAAATAGATACCCCGGGGGAAAAAATTCCAAATGTAGAAAGTGTTTATTATTTCTGCATCTCCTGGTAGTCTTACTATTTCTTCTTGTGGTATTTTTCTGATTTCTCTGCATGTAACTACCTCAATCCATATACCTTATAAGCACCTATTAAAAAGAAAGGGTTAAATACAAACACTGTGTGCAGCAGATGTGCATTGGGATGACTTTGCTCAGTGTTATCCCTCTCCATTATTCACAAGCTCCTACCAGTCTGCTCTCAGCAGGGATGCCGTATGTGGGATTAAAGGAAGCAAGGAAACAAGAACCAAAGTCAGGTTTCCCTGGCAGCACAGTTTATGTGCCTTTCTAATGTACTGCTTTATCTGTCTAACAGAATAGCAATAGCTGTTGCAGAGGAGAAAAATAAATTATGCCTCAATTAAGCACTTTTTAGTTGCTTTTCTTGTGCCCCCAGTGATACAAGGCTGTGTCATTCTAACTCCATCCATTTAGGGAAAAAGCCCATGTACACTTAGAACCTTAGACCCTCGGGAATATTCCGTAAGGCAGAAAAGCCTCAGGCACACCCAGCGCATTGCAGTCCATGCGGGGATTTTTCACTTGCCCAAGGTGCAACCCCCTGTGTTCTTTTCTCAGCTCAGCTGCTAATGCATAACACTTTACATTTCCTTCCCCTCTGAAATTCCCAGTTGGTTCCCTGGGAGCAAAGATACTTTGTTTGGGAATGTCAGATTGTGCTGACTGCAAGAGCCTGGATAACCTGATTGAGGAAACAAGCAAGCTCCAAACAAAGCATTTCTAATGGCAAAGACATTGCTGAGAACCTTTCTTTGGTGTCTAATCAGCAATGAGTTCATGCTACAGCTTGGCACTTCCATCATAAGATTTTTTCTCCAATCAGGTAGGGATTTAATTACTGCTAATACCTTTACCCTTCTATGACATTTGTTTGAAATAAATAAATACTCTATTAGGGAGTCACACAAGCTGCCTTGATGTACCCAGCATCTTCCTACAGGCAGGCAGCACAGTATGTGGAGCAGAACTCAGTGTGCCCCAGCTCTGTGTTGGGAGCACAGCCCACCCCTACCCTCCTGCACTGAGGCAGTCACTGGTTTAGACTGGGAGCTGTCTGTGGGATGACTAATGCAATCAGAAGCCAATCTGGATTAGTCCCTCTACACACCACTGCGTGGAAAAAGAAGTGCATTAAGCCTGGCTTGCTAAAAGCTGGGTTGAAATGCTTTGACCGCATCACAGTGACAACACTTAACAAGGCAAAATGTCTCCTGTCAGAGGCTATTCCCAGCCTTCCCTCACTGCTGCACTAAGCAAAGCAGCCGGTTTGCTTTCCTAGCACAAGCTGACCTTCTGTGCAGCCAGTATCTAAAACACATTGTCTGAGGAGAGGGAGTTCACAGCACTGAATGATGCAATCCTGTGAGTGCACCAGAGCGTTAGCAAAGCCGACTGCACCAGGTCCTGCTGAGCTGGGATCCTCGGGGGCACTGGCACGTTTGGGATGGGAAATCGTTGCAGACGGCTGTGTCTGCTGGGCAGAGGGCAGTAGGTAAACTCCACTTGGATACTCCCTGTGGCAGAGGGGGAATGTGAGCAGAAAGGCACCTGCAGCCCTGGGGCTGCTGTTTGCCAGATGGGCCAAGGCTGAGGAGCAGAGCTGGGCAAATTCCTGTAACAATTACTGTAACAACTGGTAATGGTGGAATTTTCCCACCATTTCTGGTATTTGAAGGATACCAGAGGAGTCAGGATGTGGAGGGAGTACAGGGAGCATCGCTGAGCTAAAATTCCCAGCCTTGCCGCACAGGTGAACAGCACATTATTTTGAAGATATCTAGGACAGCCAACAACTGCTGAAATTCTACTGACATATAATTTTTAACAGAAATGCAGAATGGAAAAGGACCACATGGATTCTTTCATAGCTTGAACATCTACATAAAATTATTAGCAACTCTAACATCCTGATTATCCTTCTTGAAAATACTTGGCTGCTTGTGGGTTTGATTTTTCTGATTTCCTAATTTAAATGTGAATTGTTTGGGGTAAATCACAGTGTTTATGATTTGAGGAAAGATGTTTTGTTTCATGTTTTGGTAGAAGACGGCAATACAATTGAACAAGGCTCTTGAATTTGGAGGAGTTTGCAAAGGGGGTTCACGGATGGATGGGAGCTGGAGGCATTCTATCAAATAGCTCTGACCACAGTCTCGTTAAAGGAGAGCCACGTGAAGCATGGAAATCCAGTATTCTAAGTTCTGACTTCACTAAGCTTAACGAATATGTGGAGTAACTCCACTAAACCAATGGATTCATGTTTTATTATGCCCATTGTAATGGGTGTAATCTGACCTTTTGGAAAGGGTTCTGGGAAGCACAGATGTGGATCACATCTACCCCTTTCATCTTCTAAGTTTAAGTCCTAAGCGCTCTCTACAGTTTAAAAAGACATGTCAGACAGAGGAAACATTCTCATCCCTGGTTCATGGGGGAGGCAGACAGATGAGATGATTTGCCCATGGCTATAATTTCTAAAAGAGCCAGGAACTGAACCAGACTGGTCCAGTCTCAATGTCTCAACCACACGGTCATCATTCCCTGACCTGAAATCACGCAGTGAAGTATGGATATGGATTTCAGATTAATTCTGTGCTCATGCAACATTCTGAATACAACCACTTTCCTCACTGAGCCCTCTGTCGTCATTACGATCAAGCACTCTGGTCTTGTCAGGTAATACTCACCCTCAGAACCAACAGGACCTGCACCCTGTGCAAGCAGCAGCAAGGGCAAGCTGCCTATTCCTCAGCTGCAGAATTCTCCCATTTTTCACAGAGAGCAGGGGTAAAACATACAAGCTGCTGGATCAGAGAAAACTAAAGTATGAGGGAAAGTGGTAAGGGTTTACTTTGTCTTTTCCTGTCCATTTGTCTGCCATGAATGCAGAGGGTTTCCTATTTGGTGCTGTGGGGTGAGAGCCAGAATTTTCAAAACTTTGGCTCAGCTCCTGCCAGCATTCATGTTCTCTTATCTCGCTTCCGGTGCAAACTATTTCCAGAGATGGTGTTATTGAGAAAGTCAATGACTGTGATGGAAACTGAGGAAGAAGAGTGAGCAGAAAACCAAGAGAGTGAATTCAAATCCTGACAAGAACTGGCCAAGAACATTCTTCGCCCAGACACTCTCAGCAAGATCAGAGTGTGCACTTGCGCAGAACTGGGGCAGCTGAGCCCCACCACACTGGCAGCTCCTGACAGAAATAGGGTAGTGAGACAGGCTGTGCTTTCTAGCATTTTCTGTCTAAGGAGTCATGATTCCATGTTTAGGAATATCATACACTATAACTGCAGAACCCAAAAGGAGAGTATTTCTACCATGGTATGCTTTCAAAATGAGAAACTGAAGTCAACAGTTAATGTACAAATTATGCTCATTGGATTTTATAAAGACTTTTACAGTGTTTGAGTAGACTGCAGAATGTGTGGCTCACTATTTTCTCTATCATCATCAGAAAAAGGTTTATGTGCTTGTGCATTTGTTCTTGGTGAGTAATTTGGGCAGCATCTATCTGCTGTGTGAGAAGTTAAGCATATGCATGAAGCCCTGGCTCTTTACACTGCCTGAGAAAAATGTCTCCATTTAAAGGAAGCTTTGCACAGTCTTGCACAGAAAGTCTGGGCTACCATACTACCCCTCACACTCATGCTATGTATGCTATTAGCTGGTTAATTAATGGGTGCACTACGTAGCTCATATATTGTATGAGTGCCACAATCCACACACAGAGTTCAAGTAGGGATTAGGACAGTGCATGCCCTTAAAGGTGACTTTCAAGAGAAAAAGAAGTTAGAAATATGTATTTGCTGAGAACCAAGGTGTACAGAAACCGTCTAAAGGTATTTTAAGGACATCTCTTTTTATGTCTCTTTCACCTGACAAATTCCAGCTGGACCAAAATCGTTTGCTATTTATGATACTATCAAGTGAAGACTCCTGGTACAAATGTCTAGTGACTGTCCACACCCTAATGGGACAGGAGCATCAATCTGTGAATACAAACAGGACCCTGCTGGCATCTCTTCATGCCACCACAGTCAAGGCAGCAAAAATCTGCAACCCTCAAAAGCTCACAAGTCAAGACACAAAACTCCTTTACGTCACGAATTGGGCCTACAAGTTGTCACAGAATAAAAGAAGTAGTTCTTTACTTTGTCTTTGACTTCAGAGCTAAGACTGCAGATTCTTCCTGCTGCTTTTGTTTTCATTGTAGTCTGATTTGCCCTCTCCCTCCAGGCTTTGTTTTAAAAAATTGCAGTTGTCCAACGGATGCTCTGTCACAGCTTGTCTGTGCCCTTCGATATTCTCCTCCTAAACCTGAATCTCAAGTCATTGGCTACCTTGAGACCTGACCCAGTTTTACACAGTGTGGCACACAGAACCCTTGTTCCCCAGGACTGACATTGTCTTGAACAGAGCTCTGCACACAGCTTGTCTTGCAGCTGTGGCCTCTGGAATACAGAATGAAAGGAAAGGGTTAAGTTTTTTAGCTAGTTCTGAAAAATAGGGTGCCACTGTGAGGCAGAATTAAAATGAGACTGCAGTTCTTCAGGACCCACAGTATTTTCTATAGATCTCCTTTTGCATTTTCCCTTCAAAATCCAACTCTGTTTTTAACATAAATTACAAGTATTATACTGTTCTACAGAATTCTCATTAAGCATAATTAAGTAATATCATGAAATCTAGTAGATCAGAAACCAAGATTCTCCCTTTAAATATGTTTCTCTCCTAAACAACTTAGCACTACTGTAATCATTGTGAACAAAGAAAAACTGCCAGACCTTAACAAGCACGCAGCAGGGATGGGTCATGGACACATTTATCTTTCTTCTCACAAGCCTCCCCTGGATAAAGGAAATGCCCTAATACTCAAGGCATCTTGGACACCAGATGGCTGATTATTAGACATTTTATGAAGAGGAAGGAAGTAAAGAGAAACAGCCTGAATTTTCATGGTACTGTAGGGATAGGGGAAAGGAAGGCGGAACAAGGACTTAATCCAAAACTTACTGACCGGGAAGACACTAATTTCAAAGGACTTTGAATTGGAAGGAACAAAAGATCTGTGTTTGCTTTTCCTTCTGTAGATTAATTCTCAACTCATCAAGAGCTAGAATGATTGATAGTTGAATAATATATCCTTTCTATTATC
This sequence comes from Entomyzon cyanotis, assembly GCA_024500445.1. Classification (NCBI taxonomy): domain Eukaryota; kingdom Metazoa; phylum Chordata; class Aves; order Passeriformes; family Meliphagidae; genus Entomyzon; species Entomyzon cyanotis. The sequence goes on from JAKEPQ010000673.1 coordinate 5,155,870, forward strand.
ATCACTCTAAGGACTTCCCGCTGGGCCATTTCTTTGCAGGGGACAGGTTTAAGCGTCTAAATATTCTTCGTAATGTTGCAAGCTTTCTTTAGACTATCTGCAGGCTTTTCACAGACCTGGTTTCCAAGAGCCTGACTCAGCAGAGCAGGAGCAGGCTGTAAGGCCAGGAGGAACAGCAGAACACACAGGCAGTTGCATGCGGAGTTCCACTGCCAATGCAGGAACAGCACAAGCAATGCCCATCAGAGGTGTCAGGGCAGTCCCTCCACTCATATCATTTGGCCCAGCCTTTCACAGTGCCTCGATGTTTAGAAACCTGTGAAAGTCAGCTCCTTACATTTTGCCCTCAGCAGAGTTCTTGCAGCTCTTCTAAAACAGAGCTGTCAGTCTGTGCAGGCTCTCCCCAAGGACCACTACATGACTGAGAGTGACAAGAGATGCACCAGAATGCTTCAGAGACAGATTTCATAGATGTTTCACTATGAAGAGGGCAACAGCTCCTCCCAGGTCCCACCATACGCAGCAAAGGGACACAGCTACATCAAACATGCAGATGGATCTTGGGAAGAATGCAGATATTGGATCTAGTGGTCTTGGTGGTGCTGCTCCTCCTGTGGAAAGGGATGTGGACTACCCAGAAGGCCCTTTTGATCCCAGGACAGCCTTCTTGCTAGGTATGTAACGAGACACATAATGTACTGCTTGAGAAATGGCTGTGGTCACCCCACTTGTGAGGCACTGCACACACAGACATGGAGGAAGGGTTGCAGAACTGGAAAGGAGGCCTCCCACAGAACAGGACAAGAGCTGGTGGTAAATCTTCACACAGAAGTGGCTGTATTAGGAGAAGTTTGGCTTAGTGTTTTTTTTTCCCTTTGCCAGAAAAACTGGCATTGATTCAGAGTTGCTGACAGACAACGTAGGGCACATGGGTGGGAGGAGTTTGTTCTCATTTTGCTAATCAACATAACTCCATTGGCAAAAGCCCGAGCACAGGACAAGCCTCACACAGGGCATGCACAGCAGAGCCTGGACCCGGGGCCTTTCCAAAGGGCTGTCACATCAAACGGATCTGAGCACGGGAATAATGGGAGCAGATGATTAACCCGCCCAGCTCCTTTCCTTTATTTAAACACCAAGAAAGGGCTCGGGGGAATAAAGCTAATAGCCATGTGGAGTCCCAGCTCCAGAAACATAATGACGGACCTGCCTTTTCTCACCCAGATGAAAGAGGGGCTGTTGTGCTGCAGTTCACGGTGTGCTAATGACAAACAAAACTAAAACCTTCAGCCTGTTTCAGACTCAGGCCTGTAATCTCCTTATGCAATACACTTGACAAAGCTCTCTTGTGGAATATGAGCCTGCTTTTTCCACCACAGCATATACCCCCTCCCTCACCAGACTGTGCACTACTGGACTTGATTAATTTAATTATTTATTAATTATTTTTACTCTGATAGCACTTAACAAAATAAACTGGTTATTTTGCTGCAAATAAAACAAATATCAGGAAGCTCTGCTTGCAGGGATATGCCTGTCTGAGGGGAAGAGCAGCGGCTCACCTGCTGCAGTGTTCTGAGAGGTAAAGCTGCCTAATTATTTTTTATTATCCCCGTGTTGCTTTGTTAACCAAATATTTGTCTTTTTGCCTCACACACATATCTAATGCCAATATACAAATTGCACAAGGGGATTTTGCCAGCATGAGTCAATCTAGGGTGTGTTTATCCTTGGAGAGACATAAGCCTCTGTTTCTAAAGGCGGGTGTTTCTTATCCTTGTTAGACCTATGAATATCTTTCGCCAACAGAATTTGTCACTTTTCACTGTTGGCACGTCTGCTGCTAGAACAAACCCCACGGGCTGGCAGGGCTCCAAGTGGGGTGGGGGCTAAGGCCTCCGGGACTGTCATTATTGAGTATTTACATTGCAGCAGAGCTTAGAGGCTTCTCACTGAGATTCAGGCGTTGCCGTGCAAGCAGAGAGTATAAGACACTTCCTGCCCCAAACAGTTTATAGTCTAAACAGAAGTCACTAGTGATAAATAGCAGACAAAAAGGCAGCACTATTGCAACACAGCTAATGCTAAAGAAAGACTGCAAACCCCATGAGATTACTCTAAAAATAAATGCTGAGGTTTTTATTTGTTTTATAGACAACTAAAATTCTTATGTTCTTAAAGCTAGAAAGTTTCTGGTTGCTGTAACAGCTGCAATTCTTGCTTACTCACGTGACTCCAGAAGGTGAGCTAAGATGAACACATCGCTGCAGTACTCCTCCTCTCAGTCCCATCAAAGTTCCTTTCTGTTGAAGGCAAAGTGAGCAGGCGGCTGGTGGTGCTCAGTTGCCAGCTGGGGTTAAACCACAACACCTGTCCACAGAAAACACTGAGTGAAGCTACACAGCAGTTTCTTGTGCCCTCCACTTGTGGGACATAAATTCTCTTAAGATTGCACAACTGTTTTCCCCACCCATGAAAATTATTTTTAAGAACAAGAGTAGTGTTTAATTTTCACATCTCTTCCTTCATTGTCAGCACACAGTTCAGTTTCCTATATCTATCCCTGACTCACTGGGATCCACCACTGCCAGACCTGTGGATTTGCTGGTCCATCCCTTGCATTTGACTGTGCCATTTGACACAGACAGCTGAGCTGGAAAAAACCCATGGAAGAAGTGGACCTACACTAAATTTTTTTTAAAGGTGCAGGTCAGTCTTACACTGGTTTGGTCCAGTTTTAGGCAATGGAGATATCTGAACTGGGGACATGGTGAGGATTTGTTCTGGGAACACCATCTCACCATGCTCACTTTCTCTGTATATCCTAACAAGAATATCCAGCAGCATGTCTAAAAATAGGACTTAAGTTTCTCAACTTCCCAGCAGAGGAGCATGCCAGAGCTACTGTGTATTCCTGTGCTGTGCCGGGGAGAGGAATACTCCTATGGCTGTGTAGGAGGAAGCCTTTGAGGGGAAAATCACTGATAATAAAGGCCTCTTTTATCTGAAATACCTAACATTTCAGCTCTTCAAATCCCAGCACTGCATTTTCTTAAAACAGGTTTCTATTATGTGTTAAACACATCAAATAGAGTAATTCTGTCTCATCATCTAAATTCAGTGTTGTGATAGCTGAATGAAATTGGGGCAAGCTAGCTAAAAAGGTAATAGAGGCTTTGCATACAGGCAGCATGTGAAGTGCATCAGTGCTTTTCTTTCTTCAGAAATATAAAAAGGTCTTTTTTCCCTGCTGAGCTTATGTTACTGAGTCCAAGACCATTGCTATTGTCTACAGGCTGGGGCTTCCAGGGGTGATTAGCAAGGTTAGGGCTTTATTGGGGTAGCTAGAACTTGATCTGTGTGGGCAAGAGAGATGGAGGGCAGTGGGGAAGAGAAATCCTTTCAGTTCTTAGGCCAGAGATTTAACCAAGGATTTAACAGTTTTCTCTGATCCAGTTCAGGCATTCCATATTTCACTGTTGTTTTCAAAACTATTGGTTTTTTATGCAGTGGCAAAAAGGGCCACTGTACAATTCACATTGCAATAAAGTTGACAATGTGTGTATGGTTCACTCAATTCAAGAAAAAAGCAGTTGTTTTCCTCTAGAGAGTGCAGTTCTCATGTCCACCCCACATTAACTGTATATTAAAGGAAAAATCCTAAAAAGTGCAGCATGTAAGCACAGCATGAAAAATGTCACTTCCTGAAATCTCTGGGAAAGCAGTATATTCAGTGTGCTCACATGGTCCTTCTAGCATGGTCCAGCCATGGTACTTCTCTCTTCAAACCCTCTGATAAGCAGTGCTTTTACCCCCTTTCCTTCCAGACAGAGAGCTGTGGCTCTGGACAACTTAAACTCCCAAGACTGCACACAGAATCTGTGGTGGCACAGCAGCTGAGCTCCTGGGAAGGCGCCAGCCCCCAACCTGCGCGGCAGCAGCGATGCTGAGCGGGACGGAGCACAGGCAGTGTTTAGTCAGCACATTTTTCCTGCAGGCCCAAGGGCAGCCCTGAGCGCTGGGACTGGAATGCTGCCCACGGATGGCAGCCGGGTAATGAGGCCGGCACTCCCAACACACAAACACTGCAGGGAATGCCAAGCATCTTGTGATGCACGGCCCACAATTTTCCTAGGTTGCTTTCTTATGCAATGCACTCGGCCTTCTGTCTATAAGCAAGAGGGTATTCTCAGGTGGGTGTGCAGAGAATGTCTACGAGAACAATATCCTGTTAATAACATTGGCGAGTTCCACAGTCACCTGTATTTGAAGATTTCAACCTATCAGATTTCTACAGACTAGAATTTCCAGTGCTAAACTTCCAGTGCTCCTCAGAGCAGAGAGGGCAGATAAAGGCTTTTTCACAAGGTCAGAAATATGGAGGTAATAAGCAAAGTTACTTTCCCAAAACCACAGGACTCATCAGATGGCAAACTAATTAAACCCTAATCCAGCAGAGCCCTTACTGCGTATGAAATTTACAGCATGTGAATAATGACAATGAAATCAAATACTTAACCTGACCCACATTCTTAAGAAAATTACTAAACAGCATATGTCACACTACTTGATGCAAATCCACACAAACTAATGTGGATACCAGTATTTACCTAACCATGAGAAAAACAGCTCAGTGTCAGCTGCTTTGCCCTGCTCCACTGCCTCATGTCCTAAATTCACAGGGTTTTTTTTTTTTTGTTTGGCAGAAAACTCCCTTCTGTGCTGACACACGGGGCTCAGATGTCATTTTAGCTTTTAAAACCTGGTATCAATTTAGTGCAAATTAAGGAGGCTGTCTTCTTCTGTCAAAAAGGTACAACCAAAGTGCCTCTCTGGATCCCTCATGTCAGATGAACAGTCCCGATTCCAATAACTGGGAGATGAGTGGTTCATGCACTGACAGCTCAGCTCTGTGCAAGCCCATCACACAGGCTGGTTTGAAACCAAAGCTAATGCAGTTACCTGGACTGTGAAAGCTGAAACCACAGCGATTCCACAAGGCCATCATAAAACTCCCTCCTACTCATTATATGGGTGAACCCACACAACTGTGGCACTCAAATGCTTATATTGACTAAAATATGTTTTATATATGCTTCCTCCAGGGGCGCAAAGCCGGCTGAGAGCTCCTCGGGGCAAGCGGCAAGCCCTGACGTACCTGAGGGGAGCTGCAGGGCGCGGGCAGGGGCAGGGGGACAGCGAGGCGGGCGCTGAGGGGCGAGGCGGGAAACGAGGGGTGAGGCGGGAAACGAGGGGTGAGGCGGGAAACGAGGCTGAGGGAGATGCTGAGGGAAGCGCCCCGCGGCCGCGGCGGGCGCTGAGGGCGGTGGCGGAGGCGGGGGCGGAGCGGGCGCGCTGGAGGAGCCCGGCGGCCGCGCATGTACCGCGCGGTGATTGCCCGGCGACCGCGGCGGGGCGGGCCGGGCCGCCTCCCGCCCGTCTCCCTCCCTCCCTCCCTCCCTCCTTCGCTCCCTCCCTCCTCCCTCCCTCCGCCGCTCCCCCGCCGCCGCCTCGCCTCCCGGCCTCCCTGATGCCGAGGGATGGATAGAGCGGCTGCCCTGCGAGCCGCCGGCATGCTGGAGAAGAAGGAGCGGAGTGGCGGCGAGGCGGCGGGGCCGCGGGGCTTGCCGGCCGTGCGGAGCACGCTGCAGCAGTGCGGGCTGCTGCAGGACCTCATCGACATCTCGCTCTCCAACCTGCGCGGGCTCCGCACCAAGTGCGCCGCGTCCAACGACCTCACGCAGCAGGAGATCCGCACGCTGGAGGTACGGACGGACCGGCAGCCACGGGCGCTGCAGCGGAGCCGCGCTGCCGCCCCTGCCCCGCACGGCCGGGGCCTGCCGCTGCCCGCCGCCCTGTCCCCTCGGCACCGGGGCCGCGCCGCGCCCGCCGCTTCTCCCGCGGGCCGAGCGGTGCTGGCGGGTCCAGCGGCGCCCCGGCCCCGCCGCGGAGCTGTCAGCGGCTCCGTGCTCCCGGCGCGGGCGGCTCCCGGGCGGGGAAGGCGCGGAGCGCGGCGCGGTGCCGGCGGAGCGCGGACAGGTGCGGAGCAGCCCCGCGGGTGCCCCGGGCTGTCGGGAGGTGCGCGGGAGCTCCGTGAGGCCGTGCTCGGCCGCCCCGGGCCTGTGCCGGGCTCCCGGTCGCTGTGGAGCGGCGTGCGGTGTGAGGCGCGGGGCAGAGGTGACTCGAGGCTCCCTGGCGGGAGGTGCATCCCCACACCGCTGTCCTGGGAAGCTGGGGAGACTCCCCTTTGCCTCACGTCCTTCGTGTTTGCTCCTGACGGTTCCTGCCCTCTGCTCCAGGCCTGTTTCTCTATCCCTGGCTCAGTTTCACTGATCTAATCTGATCCTCCTTTTCCCTCTGTTGCTGTGGCTCAAACAGCATCATGGATTGGGCTGGAGAGATGTTTTGCTGATCAGAAATACTATATGAAACTATTCAAGCACAAAACATGTGCTGTTGTGATGCTCTCAAAGAAGAGCTGCATCTGTACGTAAGTCTACATAAGTACTTAGAAAGGGAAAGTAGATGTATTTTTCCTTAGTTCATTTGACCTTTAGATACTTAACATTTCCTTTTACCTTCTGTGCAGGTAGTTTTGCTCTAAGCAAACAATCCCCTCCTGCCCCTTTTTTGATACAAGTTTCATGTAAATGCTAATACTCCTCTTCTTTACCTGGTGCTGGGGACTGTGGAGCTGAATAGAGTGTTGGGCTTTTATAGGAAAAAGGATCATCACTACACTGTAACTGTAACAAACCTACATGCTGAAAAATCCATCACATGAGAAATGAAGGTTGGGAAAAAAAACAGTGAAACAATAGGTAGCTTTTGGCACAACCTGGTGGAAATCTATCCTTTTTCCTTTATTCTTCCTCTGCCTTTTTTTGTGGTTTTGTTTGTTTGGTTTGTTTTGTAGGATGTTTTGTTTTGGCTTGTTCTTTTTTTCACCTGAAATTTATAGCGCTGTTCTTCCTCCTGTCACCTCCAAATAGCATTCAAAAAGCTATTCTTTATGAAACAATATTTGTATAGCCTCTTGGCAGCCCTACTGACGGCCTTTTTGATGCCCAAACAATGTCAATCAGCATTATTTCGGAAAATGATCATCACTATTTTTCTAGTGGACCTGTTCTAAAACAAAACCTTTATTCACAAAGTGTAAAGGCCTTCTATTATCTTGAGGCTCTTCTTAAAGCAACAAAAGCTGTTTCTAGCAATAGTTGTTGAGTGTGTGCATGCAATCCTCTTCAGTATTTATCTGTTTAAACAAATGGGTGCCACATTCACTGATGATCATAAAATTTATGATCAGAAGAAAATCTCTTTGATGTTCAGTCCAGTATGTGATTTCTCTGGGACTTCAACCAAGTGCTGGATCTCTGCCCACATGTGGAGCTGTGGGCACGGGTACAGACTGTGTGCTCTTTGCACTGTTCGGTTGCCTGTACCAAAATACATGTCAGCCACAGCCTGAGTCTTGTGCTTGCCTGTGCCAGGCTGTGGTCACAGAGGCACACTGCAGGAGCTCGGGGTCTGTGTTTGCTTCCCCAGGCTGTGCTCCATTGCTCGGTGCACCCGAGGGAGGTGGGCCCAGAGCTGTCTCAGGTACCAGGTGGGGCTGTGTCAGTGCAGACATGAGCTCTGCTCCTGCAGGGGGATGGCTACTGTGGGTGGACTGTGTAGGTGGATCCTGAAGGGTCCAGAGTGGAGCTGCCACCTGGGAGCTCAGAGATCTCCAGGGCCTGCTGTGCTTCCCTGGTGGCCTCGACGTGTCACCAATTGGCTCTGTGGGTCGTGATTAGTGGCTACTCATGGTGCAGTGCTGTGAGCCACATTTGTACTGTACACCTGTCCTGAGCTCAGGGCTTGTCTGTGCTGCGGCTGAACCTTCATGGGGTTTTTCTTCAGTGCAAAGACTTCAATGGAAAAAGAATTTTGAAAAGTTAGTTGCATTAATAAAGCTGGTAAATTGTGTAGTGAAGCTACAAGGAAACGGTAAGATTTGAGATCAGTAAAAGCAGCAGACTGGAAGGAGAAAGCACTAGTTTGGAAAGGGAGGAGATTTGTCTGGAAGTTAAAGAAGTAGCTCCAGAGGCTGAATTCAAGGCTGCACTGTGTGATTTGAAGACAGTCCAATATACTAAGTAAAAAAGCAAATATATTGATTTCACTTACTTTTGTTCAGAGTGATGAAAAGGCAGGCAAGCTTCCACAATGTGATTTGTACATAGCTCATACATCTCTGGAAGTTGTGTTATGTCTAGTTTTGGTGTCAGAACCATGAACATACCAGGTGAGGGGATGTCTCCTAGAGCACAGCCTTGTGTGTCAGTGAACTCAGACACTCCCAGCACCGTGCCTGGACTGGCTGCTGCCAGGTGGACATGGCTGTCTCTGTGGCAGTTCAGGTCAGACAGCAGTGCATGCTCATGGCTGTTTCTGATCCCAAGGTGAGCACAGCTCTGAAGTAAGTAGTTGTAAGGTGAATGGGATCCACAGCCTAACACAGCAGCGCAAACTCATCTAAATGCCTTTGTTATTTTTTACATAGACACACACTGGTGGTCCTTCTGGTAGCATTTCCCTCTGTGCCTGTTCCCCGCTCACGTATGGCACATGATTGATCATGTGTGTGTCACCAAGAACACCAGCCTAACTAACCCGAGGCACTTGGGCTCATGCTTAGCTCCCTCCTCATTTACTGAAATGCTTTAAGTCCTTCCTCATTCCTCTTGCGTGTAAGGTGTTCTCAAAATAAAGCACATGGTAGATAAGGATTTCAAACTGGACCTTGGCAGGTGCAGATAAGCACTCACGGTGGCTCAGATGAGTGCAGAGAGAACTGAGATACAGGAGGAAGGGGAAAGAAAGGGCTGTGGGAATTGCTCGCAAAGGATGTGAAGAGTGTAATGTGTTATGTGAGCTGACCCTGTTTCACATGTAGGAAGGCTGTTTCTTAGAAGGGCAGGGATTTTCCCTGTAGTGGAAAGTAGGTTCTGTTAGTTTGGTTATTAGCAGACTGGGGTCTCTGATGCCACAAGGTTTGGGGTTTTTTTTTAAGTTTTATATGTTCTGCCCAGTAAGTGCTTGAGTGTTTTTCTTTTTACCCAGTGCTGGTCTGTGCTTTCAGTTCTGTCGTAGCAGGTTTACTCATTTCTCAAGTTGACTACAAAACTGAAAGGAAAAATAATGGTAATTTTAACCCATATGTAAGAGAGCAAAAAATGTCTTGCCATGTAGTGAGCATCCAGTGTTGTTCCAAGCATCCTTGGAAAGAAATAGCTCTGTCAGTCTCTACCTCTGTCCTTACACTAATCCACAGTGTTACTCGTAAATTGATTTTAAGTTAGAAGCATATTATTTTTAGCTATATTTATTTGTGAAAGCAGTATCTTTCTGAATTCATTTCCCTGGTTGGGAAGCTACTGGTGGGACTAGATGTCTGTAGTGAAGCACATCCAACTTCCAACTGCAGCTCAAGCCAGTCTGTTGGAGGTGAGGAGGAGAACACAGTCCCAGGTGCTGGCAGCAGGGAAGGTTCCTGTGGTTTCTCAGCTGGAAACAGCTGCTTTGGTGAGCTGTGGGAATCCCCAGACTAAATGGGACACCTTCCCCCAGCCCCCCCACTTTTGACTGCAGCAAAGATGAGGCAGGAAGGCTGAACTGCAAGACCTAGAGTGGATTTAGATTGCAGATGTATTTTCTTTCTAGCTGGGTTCTTGCCTCAGAAGAGCTGGCTGCAGTGGCTCTGGCATGTCAGCTGCCTCCAAACTGGTTATGGTGGGAGTGTCAGGGTGAGGCAGCAGCACACGTTCTAAGTTCTGCCTGCTCTTTGGGAAAACGGTCCTCCTGGCTCTCTGGCCAGACTAGATCTGTGATAGAGATGCTGCTGGCCCTGTGTGCAAAGATTAGTTTGGCTTCTTCCTTGGGAATGCCTTCTGTTCAGCACCTTCAGCAAACAGAGCACCAGATCAGAACGCCTGACTCCAACTGGGATGTGTCACAAATAAGTCAGTCTGCTCTCCACAAATCAGTCGTTCACAGTGGCTGAATGGTACCTGTGGATTAAATCTGTTTGAACTTGCTTTGGCATTATCTCAATTCATTTGGCAATTTGTCTAGAAAAGGCTTATCTTACTAAGCAATCTCTGAGCAGAAACAAACGCTTTGAAAATGGGGGGAGGCATGAGAGGAGAGGAAGAGGGATTATAATAGTCCACACTTGCTGATTGGAAGTTGGGCATGTGACATGCATAAGGGAAGGGCCACTGTGTTTGTAAATTGGAAGTAGTGGGAGTAGTGAATTTTTCAGGCCAAACTGCAACCTGTACCCACACGTTATGAGCTTTGTTCAGCTGAAAATGCTTCCTTTCCCAGCAGGTCTTATGTAAGAGAAGAAGAAAGTCTCTTACTTCATCTTACTTTCTGCATATATGCAACACATTTGTTTTTTTGAAAGTGTCTTGTGTTTTTGTAGGACTCTAACTTTTCTTAAATTTGTGCACTTCCTGTACCAGAAAGTCTTCAACAGAGATTCTGTTTGACTTGGAAGGAGAGAAGACCATGTATTATTATCTAGTCTGCAGACATCATCTTTCCTTTGTGACAGTTAGGATCAGAATTTCCACATCATAATGGAATTTAGCACATCTCCTACCACTGATTTTATGTAAATGTTGACACAAAAACTCAGCAGCAGTGTTTTCACTTACCTAGAGTTCCCAGGACAAGCTCTGGTGAGCAAGTTATCAGTATGAAGATAGGACAAGGGACTCCTGATTTTTCTGTCAAGCTCTGTGTACTTCTTGCCTTGGGTTGGATACTGTGATGCACTGATTGGGAAGGAAGAAAGGAAGTGTCAGAGTAAGGCTCTGTGCTGCCTTTGCCTTTTTAAGGCTACCTGTGTGGTCACTGGATTCTGGTAAAACAGCATTATTGCTTCTCATGCTGCTGCAGCCAGCTTGGAGACTCCTCTCAGCCCCAGAGCTGCAGTGAAGGAGCTCAGCAGAGCTGGGAGCTCTGTCTGTCTGTGCCTTCACACAGTGACAGCAACCCACAGTGCCTCACAAACCTCATCTCTGCACACGACTTCTGACCTTTGTTGTGTGCACAGAATTGATCTAATCAGGGAAGTAGCCAACGTGAGCCCCAGCTGTGTCCAGCTGAACTCCTGGCTGTGACCAAGCTTGCCCAGATCCCACCTGCACAGAACTTGGGCTGCTACTCCAGTTCAAATGCTGTGAACTGCATTTTACCCGAGGAAAGTCCCAATCGGTGTTCCAGCTGCATGCTAGAGGCAGATGTACAGCTATGAGTCAGCAAGGGGTACCCAAATTTATCACCTGGTTTGGTCACAAATAGGAACACTCAAGGAACAAAGAAGTCATGTGACATACCAAATTATTTAGGGAATAGTTTCGCTTACAATGATATTTCCAGTTGAGACAGTGTAACCCATCACATGCTTGGGGGATAAACCCTCACCTTTCCTTTAAGGTTCATATTTCTTATCCTTATTTTCAGCTTAAAGGTTTTTTTTTTTAATGAAAGGAAAATGGTACTGAAAGCAAGCCTCTCTCCTACTGTTTGGGGGCTTGGAGAATGTATTGGCTGGATTACTGCTGTGGTGAAAGGCACAGAGTGATGTATGGATGATCCTGACTCAGCCAGCTCTCAGGCTTCCCTCCCTGCTCATTTCTCAGTCCTATGGAGCAATCCCACACAGTCGACACTACCAGCAGCACAGAGCTGCCACAGCAGGTGAATCGGGGGGACAGGGGCTCTCTGAATCTGGAAACACACCTGCTCCAAAAGAAACAGGGAGTCTTCCAACACATGACGTGGGAGCAGTTGTGCATGGAAGTGTCATGGACATTCCTGCTTCTTGGTGAGAGTCTGCACCTAGTCAGACTAGCACATGATTAGGAAACAGTTTGGCATTCTGGCTTGGCTTTTCCTGCAGCCAGTCCTCATAGAATAGCCCCCAGAATCTAGGGCAGGATCAGTCCCCAGTTAAACTAGATAAACTCTGCCTTGCTTGTAAGGTGACAGCTGGGAAGCACCAAAGTTTGCAGGTGGTCAGAGAGGCCTTTTGCCTTAACCAGAGCTGCACAGAGGTCCTGTGCCACTTATGGATCCCAGAGCTGAGTCCCAGCCAGCTGTACTCCCACTGCACACCTCCAGGGACATGAAGTAATCACTGCTGCAGCTGTGCTGTTCACTCGCACCTGTGCTAGGTGACAGTCACTTGTTCTGTGGCTCAGCTCCCTGTCCTTGTTGTAAACCTGTTTTTTGCACGACCTGTTCAAAATAACCCTGGAGCATTCCTGAGGTGGAAACTCAAACCTCAAAATCTGGCTTCAAAGGTAAAATATAGTTGTTGTTTCTGTATGTATTCTAAAGTGAGCAGAGGCCAGGTCTCTCATTCCTTTTCTGTCTAGTGAGGAAATCCAGTTGGTTCTGTGTGCCTCTTGGGGAAGCAGGGAAGATCACAGGACACTTAGGCAGCCGAGTAAGGAATCACGCTTTGGTTGGGGCTACAGAGTGCCCCTGATAGGATGATTAGTAGTTATCCCACATGGAAGAGCTCTAATAGCAGGGGCTGTGAGCTCCTCTTTAGAACAGTAATTAACATGGCACTGAGGAATGCTGCTGGGATGCAGCAGATCCAGGCTCTGATCTGGTCTGATCTGATGCTGCCAGAACAGGTCATTGACCCGAGCGTTCAGCATGCAGCCAGGAGCCTCAGGGCTGGGGCCTTGGAAATCTTCAGGAGCCTTTTGCAATAAGTTCAGCACCTTCCTGCCCAGTTCTACTCTCCTTACGTGCTTCTAAAATATGCATTTGTTGATTTATCAAAGAACTTTCACTTCTGTTTGTAGCAATCTAAATTTGGAAAGGAAGTCTTGAGCTCCTCATTGTTACTGTGTGTGGGTTACTGTTGAGGCCTGCAGGTTCCAGTGTAAGGTTTTATTTTTACTTATTAATGATGTTGAATAAAATGAAGAGAAGAAATAATTAGTAAGTTTTACAGGTTGAGAACTTTGGCCATCACCACTAAAAGACATTGCTGGGGGAGGTGCTGGGTTTGTCAGTAAGTGCAGTCATGGGCAGATGTGTGTCCATGCCCCTCATGGTGCCTACAGTGCTCTTGGAGATCCTCTCCACGCCTGGTTCCTACCCGTTTTCTAGCAACATTTTTCTTCTTCCAGAGCATTTTTTCCATTTACTTCTAGAGTAAGCTAGAGGACTAAATCCTGCTTTAAAATACAGTTACGTAGCTCCTCTGAAATAAGCTGAAGTCGGGAGATTTTGTTTTTTAAAGCTTCCTGACTTTTTTAGATGTCTTCTTAAAAACTGTTCTTTATCTGCCAAGCAAAACATTTCAGGCCTTTTGTCTTTATGAGCAAAACTAAAACTTTCCAGAAAGTAAAACATTTCTTACAGTCTTGTAACTTTAATTTCCCATAATTTCTATAGAGACAGGTCTGAGTGCCTCAGGCCAGCATCAGCTAGTATTATGAAACTCTCTGAGTGCAGATCAGATGCAGTGTTTTTCCCCCTCATTTGAGTGAATTCTGGAAGCTATGCCCTTGTCTATCCTCCCTTGTTTTAAGGAAACAATTGACTGAATCCCACAGGTATTGTTCTAAGGAGACTGATCTGTTTGGGAGCTCTGCACAGGCCTTCAGCCTTCTCCCTTTGGAAGAAGAAAGGTTTCAGGTTTTTCTTTCCCTTTTCCTGTGAAACAGAAGGGTGTCTGGAATAGCTCTGGAGGAGCCAATGTGAGCACAAACACCGAAGACTTAGCATTTGTTCACACAACTAAGCTGAGAGAAACCCCAGAGTAGATCTCAAAGGGCTTGTCAGCCCCATTTATACTCAGACAGGATATTATGTGTGTTGAAGCTGGTTTGGTCTTGCTTTGTGGGTCAAGTGTGGTATTTGTAGAACCACTGGCTGACTGCTAGAGGCCTGATTTAAGCACTGCTGTATCGGTAGCATTTTGTCTGGGTATAACGAGGCAGAGTTTCTGTGGGATGCCTCTCCATGCAGCCTACATTTCTGAGCCTTTTGCAGTCATGGCTTGGGACTTGAGTGGAATCTGTGGAAACTCAGGTTTGGAAGGAGAAAGGAAAGCTACTGTGATCTGGGTCTTTAGCTATTGCACTGAAACACTGTCTGGGTTTGTGCTGAGACTGCATTTGCAGGAGATGGAATCCTACTTCGGGAGAAGATGTTTTCTGTAGTGATGTTGAATTCAATTCTGTAGCAGTAATTACCTATTTATCTCTAACTAAGTGGGCCTTATCAGTTCTCACCTGCCAGTCTGTAACTGGAGGGGTAGCTAACTTAGCAAGAGCTAGCTGAATACTTCTGCTAGGGTGACACTAATGTTTAGTTTTTGATTCTTGTGGAAACTAAATCTACAACACCACTGTGCTGCCAAGGCAGGTTCCAGTTCCAATGATGTGTTCTTTCCTTATTTTTTCTACTGTGCTATTCAAATTGCCTCAGATGCCAAGAATAACTAGTTTGGGGTTTGAGACAAAGAGCTTTGCATTGAATGGACAGCTGGCAACATAAGATTTCAAACTGAAGGCAGTGGCAGCCCTGCTGTCAGTGCAGTGAGCAGGGAGAGGCAGTGGTGGTGCTGCCCTGCTCTGAGCTGGAGTCCCTGGAGTCCCTGGGGCTTCCGTGCAGCTCCTCTATGCAGTCAGTCCAGCTGCTCTTCTAATGAAGAGCATTTTATTAACAGATTTTTCAGTGTCCGTTTGAACCGTTGTGCCAAAGCAGGACATGCTGTCAGAGACTACTGCTGTACATCAGAAGAGCTCTTATCCTGCAGGGACACCCATGCTCCTTTCTGGCCTTCTTCATTATGCTCACTTAGCCAGGACTAGCTAAATCCTGTTAGGCTTAACCTGCATCCTCTCTCCATTTCTCGTAATGCAAAATGCTTCTGGTTCTTCACCTTTGCTAGGCAGGGCTCCATGATGTCCCTGCAGCCCAGTGCCTCCTGCCTGTGCCTGCAGTGGCTGTGTCCTGCCGTCCCCACCCTGCAGTGTCTCTCCAGCTGCTCAGCTCTGCCTCAGCACAAGGCTTTGTCCTCTGGCCCCAGCGCTGTGGCAACCTCTCTGAGGCCCCACAGACATGGCCTGACTCAGCAGTTTTCACAGTTCTGGCTTGATCTTTCCTGCAGCTGTAAAACGAAGGTGCAGGGGGGAAGGGGAAACACATGAGGAAACGCATGGTCTGATCCCTGCCTCTCCCTTTCACTCCTCCTGGATCCTCTGCATAAATAGGCTGGCTCAGCCCTTTTGGTCTTCCTGTGTTCCTGACAGGAGGAGCCTGGTGTGAGGGCTCTTCCACTGCAGGCATGGCCCCTTTATACTGCAAAGAATAAAGCCTCCACATTCAGGCTGTGTTTTGCAGAGTGGGTTAGTAGCATGGTCTATGGCAGCTTCCCTGACAGAGCCTCAGTGGTGTGGGAACAGCATCAGTGAGCTCTGCAAGTCTCTGCATTGCTAGAATTCTTTGGAGTTCTTCTAAGTGCTGAGCCTTCAGCCTCTTTGTGCAAGTAGCAGCGTGATTGCTACCAGCAGTCTCCTCTCAGCCCTTATGAACAAGGCTGCCAGTTCCAGGAGTCCCCTACCTGCTGTCCTCACTAAAACACACAGCCACCTCCACAAAACCTCTGCCTAAGACAGGTGCCCAAGTGCTACCTGTGAGGACAGCCAGTGTTCTTGCAGTGACTGCAGTGCCCAAAGGCAGGATGAGGGAATAACCTCCAGAGCACCCAGCATCATACGGATGGAGATCACCACTGCCCAGTACAGATAAAGGTACCTTCCTCTAAATTATTCTCATGTTCTGATGAGCTTCTGCTTGCCATCTGCCCTTCACACAGTTGTCATATCATGTCTGTTCTTTAAGAGACAATTTAATTAGATCTTCTTTCAGTAGGTTTTAATCAAGTGTTATGGGGTTGCTGGTAAATTATTCACAGCCGTATCACTTGATGGAACACTTGGTCTGCTGAAGGTATCATGTAAGTGACATCTGTAGCAAAGAGTAGAGCTAGCTGGCTTTGACTGAGGACCCCACTTGTGTTCCTTGGGGTTGTCCAGTTGACGTCAGAAGAGTGTCAGGTTATGTGAGCCCACTTTCCTTTACAGGAGTAGCAATTGAATGTGACTGTACTGAAAACAAAGGAGTTGAGGTAGTTTAAAACTAGGGTAAGAGCTGAATTTAGCTCTAGTCTCTGCTGGCTCAGTTCTTTTATAAGTGCCTTTCAAGGCTGAATACCTTAAACAGCATGGCCTTGACCCTCTCTTAAAGCTGCAGCTATTTAAACACAAGTACTGTTGTACTGTCTTCAGACTTGGTCTGATGTTAAAGTGAGTTTTGAGTGAGCAAGGGAGTAAAAAACAACACTCATATAACAAAGGATAACAAATGGAGAAAGCAGATATTTTTAGAATGCAGGATTCTTTCTCTGCCTTACTTCACCTGTCCCTTAAGTTGGTTGAAATTTTACAGTTATAAGAGATCCTTTCTTTTTTCATGTTGTTGAATGCATGTTTCAGCAACATTGTTCTTTTCCCAGTTCAGCTCCCATTCTGTGTGGAGAACCCCAGCTTGAGGCTGCCATCCACCCAACTATACCTGGAAGTATACAGCAATAACTGTTCCGTTCTTTCGTAGCATCCAGAACCAGCACTTACTTGTTTTTCTCCCTTTTGAGCCGTTTTTGTGGCAAGAAATGTATTTTATGATGATCTTAGCCATAACATGCTACCCATGGTCTAAATAATATTCACTGTGTGTACAAAGATTTAATTCACTCACACCTATTTCTGAAATCTCTGCCACTGAAATGATTACAGGTATGCTTCAAAGTCCAATTACACTTAAACTCTTTCTCTGAATTTTTAAGTGCTTGAGCCCTTTCCTGAGTCTGATAGTGAACTATTGGTACAGTTGGGAATCAAGAATTGGATGTAGGATAAGCGACCCTACCATTGCCCAACCCATGCATTCTTTCAGTAGGTAAGTGCAGTTATTTGACTTTAGGAAATGATGTACAGGGAGGTCCTGGAAACCCCCCAAGAGACCAATAGAGAATTTAGCAGGTCATTGTATCTCGTTGGAGATCATTGTGTGTCATGAGCCTTTTGTGAAGGACAAGACTAATTTACAATTTAATTGTTGAAATACTGGATGTGTCAGCATGCTTCACAGGCTCCTCAGAAGGGACAATGGGGAGAGAAGTTGTGTACCCTACAGTTCCCCTTGCAATAAGAGGGATGACTGCCTACACTCAACCCATGCTTTGATCCTTCCTCATTCTCCAGAATGACCAAAGACAAGAAGGGACTTTTAATGTTTGCAAGTGAAAGCTGAGTACATTACAGTCTCACTGAGAGGAACTGAAAGCAGTCGGCCAATTCATGAGAAGCTTTTCTAACTTCTCTTGGCAAGTAGCTAGGGTAGACACATTTCAGAGAAAGTGCTTCTAGCCCTGATTTTTTTATTTAGTGTTTGGGACAGGACAATGTGGAAGTTGGGATAAGAAGGGAATTAACTGCACCTTTATTGCACTGTAATTCTCACATTGCTGTTGCAGCTGGCCTGGCTGGGAGACAAAGGGAGCCTTAGCATTGCTTATCTGGGTTGGATATCTGGAGCACACTCCAGACAGGTTACCTGTTAAACAGTCTCAAAGTTCAAGTTCAAGTGACACTATACAGCAGTTGGCTTTATAGTGGTCCCTCTCAGCTGCTGTGGAACCCACAGGTGTTTGCCTCTCTCCATCTGCCACTGCTGTTTGTTGGTTCTGTATGGATCATCCCTGGTCCCAAGCTTTGTGCAGCTGCTGGGAGAGTTTTTGCCTTTTTAGCAGAAGGTGCTGCTCCATGTCACTGAGAGCCTTCCCCTCCCCCAGGCTGGGATATTCCTTGTGCAACGTGATCTAACCCAGAGTGGCTGGGAACCGACGGTCCAGAGTTCATTTCCAGTTATTATTGTAGTAGGGAGTCAGACTGGATCGAGGTACTCATTTCCAGCACAGAACATATACCCTTTGAAAGCATAAACAACCTCCAGGTCAGTTTTACTTAGCTTCATGCACAAGGATTTCAGCTAAACAGGAAGAGCAAGCGGGAGCTGTAGCACTGCAAGAAGCTGGTTCAGCACTCATCCATACTGAGCTAAGTAAGGTCCCTTTCAGTAGGAAAAGATACACATGGAGGACTAAGCTCTAAAGCAGCAGTGGAAGCTCCCTGTTTTTGTCTTTTGAGCTGGTCATCTTAACTGCATTGCCTTTTTTCTCATTACCTAGGATCCTACCAAAAGCCCTTCATAGACAGGATCACCCAAGGCCCTGGCTTTGAAGGCAGGTGCATTCAGAAGTTGTGGTCTCCTAGAGAGACTGGAGATTAAAGAGGCTGAACTAGGTGAATCATTACCCTCAGAGTATGAACTTGTAGTGTTGGGGGACCATGTCTGGTATTTGTACAGACCCAAACATGGATTTGTAGACACACAATCCATGTGTGTCTACAGCCAGGATGGGAGCACCAAGTTAGTAGCAGTAAAGCCTCTCTCAGCTGTACTTTGCTGCATGCTAATACAACCTTCTGTTAAGACTTGGGGCTGCAAAGACACTGTGCAGCTAAGTGTCTGTATCTGGAGATGAGACTAACTTGTGGTAGCTGACTGTTATTGCCCGTTCCAGCTGGAATCTGTGCTGCCCTGGGAAACCGGGTTCAGGCAGCTCATGGAGCAAACTAGGGTCAGAGATTCTTAAATTCAGAGTGCACAGAGCAGCACAGCCAGTGGAGAAGGGGAACCTCTGAGCTGGACAAACAGGTCACACAGGTTTCCAGACACTCTGTCCTACCCGAGCAGAGCTCCAAGGCTGCCGGAGCTGGATGCTTTCAGGTAGGAGCAGCACCAGCAGTTTGTAAGATCAAGGTTTAGCAAAGCTGAAGCTCCATCAATTACTAGAGTGTTTGAGCTTAGTTTAGCAAGAATCCATCAGAGTAGTCAATAATTTGACTTCTTTGCAGTTAATAATTAAGTTCCTCCTACAAAGCACCACTGATGTAATTAAATGTAGTTTCTAACTCAAGGTTAACTTCGGTCCTTGCTATAGCCTTTCCTTTAGGGAGACACTAGCTTGGATATGAGGATCTGACCATTTGTGCCCTTTTTAGGGAACAGAGGTCACATCCTGCTCTGCCTCTGTAGAGGTGACTCCTACACTCCTGCTCTTCCTGTTGCCTCGCTCGCTCTGCTCGTGGCCCTGCAGAGTGGCAGGGGAGTAGCAAGGAAGAACTAGTCCAGTACAAAACCTCACTGAACAGTCAAAGACACCCAGCAACTGACCAGCTGCTTTAGAGCAGAGTAAAAGACAGAGCTCATCTCAGTAACTTCAAAACAAAATCAGGGGAAAGGTCGTAACTAAAGCCTTTCTGCAACACCATCTTCTGTTTCACAGCCTTTCCCCACACTGCACATTTAACCCAAACTTCTTCAACTGGTCCTTCATTGTCACTGCCATAATACTGACTCCCTCAGTAGGATGGTCCTGGGCTTTCAGAGAGGTTTGCCTGTGACTGTGGTGTTCCTGATCTTGAGAGAGCAGGAAGGCTAACCAAGGATGTGGGACTGCAGAGGGAGGGGGCGTTGGACAGGTGCTGGTGGGAACATGTTTGTTTGCTGAGAAGGAAAGAGAGCTGACCAAGGAAGCAAACTCACTGACAAATGGCTTCACCAGTCCTGGAGAAAAGATAAAGCTCATACAATCCATTGACACCATTTTACTTTTTAACTGTTTTAGGAGTCTCTCCTAGAGCTGAGCTGTGGGGGACCCACTTTACTTAGCAGCTGAATCTCACTTAAACTTACAGCTTTTCCAGTCCTATATTTCGTGCCTCAGTGCCTGTACACACTACTCTAGGGGCATTCTCGAAAATTGGAGTGCACACTGAAAATCTCTGATACCACTGCATGACAGAGTGTACCAAAGCTTTTCTTTTTCCCTCTTAAAGTCTTGCATTATAGGTTCAAAGCATTTTGAACAGAGTAGGGTTTAGTGTATTTTGTTCTTCCTGACAATCCCAAAATACAATCTCATAGCAGCTTGTTAAAATAAAGCTGTTTTGCTGTTTTAAAAGAGAGAATGTGGCAAGTTGCCACATTCCAGTTAAGCAATTTCCTATAGTTGACTTTTTTTTAATACATGTTTTTTTCAGCCCTGTCCCTACTCTGTTTTCCCTGCAAGAAGCCAAAAAAACCCCAGACAAGACAGAAGCCCCCACCTCTGTATTAATACTTGAAGCAAACTCCCCTTCCTGAGTCTCATAATGAGAACAGAACAAGGAGCCTGGCACTGCGGACTATAGTGTATGTAGCAGACTGGAATTTTTAAGAACTGTGGCTTTTTTTGGAAGTACCATTTTCCTTCATGGGGGTAGATTTGCCCTTTTTAATTGCAGCAGACCTCAGAAGCAACTCAGCAATAGAATGGTTGGGAATCCTCCCTACAGATTGCAGGCTGTGCTGAGGAATGAACAGGCACTGGCTCAGCCCATGTGAGGCTCACTCCTCGTTCCTCCTCACTGCAGGAGGGGAGCAGGATGTGCTGAATTCAGTGGGTGGATGCGTGTCCTGCAGAACTGGGGTTTGGCAGGTGCATGTAAAAACTGAGTAACTGATTTAAGAACATCTGCTGAGTAATTGAAAAAGAAGAGCAGGCAAGTCCTCAAGGTAGTGAGTAATGCTACAGCTTCCTATTTCTGGGTGGCTGTGCTCAGTCCTCTCCCTTTCTCTTTCCAGCTGACGAAAATGATTGGCAGTGGCAGTGCTGGAGAGGCAAGACCGGACATGCAGGGTTTTTGCAGACAGGCCATGGAAAAGGGCTCCAGGCTGGAACAGGACGCTGAGGAGCAGCCTGGGCAGCCAGAGTGCTTCTGTTGAGCTCCCAAATGCCTGTGTTCAAAACCTAAACAAGCACAAGGCTCAGCTGTACTGTTGGGGTAACAGGCAACATGGGCAGGACCTCATCCAGCATTCTGGGAAATCAGATCATCTGGAAGTTTCAGATAACTTCAGTGTTCTTTGAATGAGATCATGGCTGGAAAGCTAATAATAATCTGCTGCTGATTATTTGTACTTTCAAGATTATACTGTAAGCAATCTGGTTGAATTTATAAATTTCCTTTGCCAATACACAAAAGAGGAATTACTCTGGAGGAGTCTTAAAAAGAATTGCTCCTGGTAGTGTTTTGTATCACACCTGGCAGGAGGTGTAGTGGAGCAGCAATGGCATTTAGAGTCTTCCATGTACGGGTGTGGCATTGCAGCTCTCAACAGCATCCTCAGAATCCAGGATTTTCAGTGATGTCTAATTCATCCACGTTCCCTTTGGAAAGATCAAGATGAAGTACTGTAAATGAAAGGAGTGAGACAAACCCATGAGTGATCTGTGTATAACAACGCAGAGCTGGTTTTCTGCAGTGAAAAATCTCAACTCTTGTGGCATGAATTTGTATCCAGCACTCAGAGCTGTCCGCTGGCAGGCAGAGAAACACAACATAGAATCCCTTTGTGTTTCCCCTGCTCCTTAGGAGGGGAGTATTTCCATGACAGAGTAGCACACAAGCTGTTACAATGGCTTTTTCTTTTCTCCTCAGCAGTTAGGTTTTTGTGTGGCTGAGCACAGTGAGTCCCTCCTCTGATCTGAGCAGGGGCAGCTGAAACCCTGAGCCCAGAGCCTGCTCAGCTTCTCTCCAGCACATAATTGGAGGAGATGCTTAAGACAAAAGGGATCTAACTCAGCACAAGGAATGCAAAGGGATGATGAACTTTTCTGGAGAGTATTTCCTAAGGAGCCTGTAGAGCATGAAAAGCAAAAAGAGAAATGGAGTGAAAGCAAGCATGTATAAATTACTCTGTAGATATGTTTCTTACAGGCTGATGCTCTGGGCTTGTTTTCTGAATTGTGGAAGTGTTGGCAAATTGGAAAACTTTGTTGCTCTAAAGGCCACTTTGGAGTCCCCAGCTGGAGAAAAAAAGTCAGGCTCAGATTTTTCACAAATTCTGTATTAAATAATTTTTGGACACACAAGCAAAATGCTTAACTTCTGATCCTGAACTGGCACATTTCCTTCCATTGTACATTTATGCAGCTTTTTATTAGAAGAATGTTTCAAGAACTTTAATTTGCTTCCATAGAATGCTTTGAAAATGAGAAACTTGATTTTAGCAAACTGTCACAATACACTTCTCTTAAATGAACAAAACCAAAGGAAAACCAGGCCCAACCCCAACCTCCTGTTCTGCGTAGGTACAGAGAGACAAATGTGCTGGGTGAAGTTTCTGTGGAAATTCACGAAAGCAATGGATATTGTATCTGCCTGAAAGATGCTGAGCTTGGAGCTTGTTATCTTTGTGATCTTTTTGCAAGTGTTGATTAAAATCTTTCAGGCTGCTGTATGGTGCCAAGGTAACTGTTGCAGAACTGTCTGGTGTATGGCCAATTGCAGCTTATCAGTCCCCTCTGTATTTTTCCTCATACAGCTGTTCCTGGGTCAGCAACTGTATTTTCCTCTGCTTTCTAAGTGGGCACAACATGGTTTAGGTGAAAGTCTTAGAGTCACAAGAAAAAATGTTCTTCTGTGGGATGAGAATCTGGGTTCAGGTGTCTGCACTCTAAATTGTGTATTTGTATTTAATAATAGAAATGCCACATGGTTGCTACAGGCAAATGTGAACCAGTAAGAGAGAGACCCAAAGAGATTTTTGGAAAAACAAAATGTGAGCAGTGAGCCATGGCAGCTTTCTCACGCAGTGTCTGTGAAAAGAGAAATGTGACCCCAGTCCTTGCCAAAATAGCTCCATTCTTTCTAGCAGAAAGCTAATAATTTGGAGCATTTCACAGAATACAGTTTCTTAGCTGAGATTTCCCAGGGTGCAGAGAGAGAACATCTTCAGCTCCAAGACCTGCAACCTGCTCCTACAGAGACTTGACACTTTCCTGTATAAGCCTCTTCCCCAAAGACAGCAGTCTAGGGAACTGTGAATGCCAGGGAGGAGGGGAAGGTGGAACTTTTGAAGTGCTCAAATAATTGACTCAAGCAAGCAGAGGATTTGGTTTTGTTGTGTTTTGTTTCCTTCCCTTGGTCTGCTAATAAGCCTGAGAACAAGCTGCTAATCTGTCTCATTCCCGAGCCAGTACGTGAGGGAATGGAAGAGACTGGAGGTTTGTGCTTGTATTTTATTGAGGCTACAGAAATAGAAATGTGTAAGACAAAAGGGAGATGGTTGGGAAGGCAAGGGGAAGAAAAATGGGAAAAACCCTTTGGGATTAGGGACAGGATCCTGGGCAGTAAAATGCTCCATTGAAGGAGGTTGAGTTCTGTCCTGGGGAGTGTTCAGGCCTCATCCAAGGTATTCCCCTTGGAGCTCAGTGTGAGAGCTTGGGGTACTCAGGACCTGGCAGAATGAGGGTTGCAATGAGGAAAGGGAAGTGCAGGAATATGACGAGGACCTGCAATTAGTCATTCTCTTCCTGACCTTGCCGAAGGAAATGTCTGGCTTTATATTGGCTGCTGTAAACTCTCCTTTATTTAGGCTCTAAGTTTACACATGCACAGCTTGTTGGTGTCTTTATTTCCACTTCCTGCACCGTCAGTCAAATACACCTGAGAGCTCTTTAGAGATGTGTGAGAATGAGTAGTGCAATCATAAATTCTATGGAGGCTATTCTCTTTAAAGGCATTTTAAGTTTTGAATTTCACAGAGAGATCCATGAGCTGTAACACAGCTCGTATGCCCAGAGCATGGCCTGGTGCTTCTTTTCAGATTCTGAGCCTTCCATAGTCTTTCTCCCTGTCACTTGCTGCCTGCTGCTGCATTTGCTGGGAAGCCCACAGGGTGTGGGGGGCAGTTGTTTTCTTTGTGGGAGGAGAGATCCAGTGGGTTTGCCAAGATACTGAATAATTATAATTACAGAGGCATAGTATTAGTGCTATGTTTGGGCTGCATTTGCCTCTGTAGGACTTTACAGAGTTGGACAGGTAATTGTTTACCTGCAGTACTTTGAGAAGCCTGTGTGGTGTTTTTCACAGCAGGGAAAATCCATCGGCCTGCTGAATGGCCATGCACTAACTCCACGAGGGATGGGAAACCTGAACGGGTCTGTAGGGCAGCTTGGAGTAACAATATCCTTCAGCAGAGGCTTGGGGCAAGAGGAGGTTGCTGTGCTCCATATGGAAACACAGCTAAGCCTAATGAAGCGTGGCTGAGGTGAAGCTCTCTGGGTGCTGGAGAGCTGTGAGCTGAGAGGAGCAGATCTGCAGATCTCATGTGGCAGCAGCAGGGCTGTGCTCAGCAAATGGCAAGTACAGTTCTTAGTCTTGCAGAATGCTCCCAGTCATTCTGTTACACTTGTGTGTCCTCGGCTTGCAAAGGAAGGGGGAGGGCTTTCATTTTTAGTATTCACTGGGTGTGAAATCTCTGATCTTTGAGCTGAGGACTGTTCCTGTAGCTGATGCCTCGCTGGGATGAAATCTTTGAAGAGAATCATGTTATGAGGCACTGGGAACTACTTGATTGTGTGGTTTTATCCTCCCACTCTTAACTGGGAAGGCCTCAACTGAGTGTTTACAGCCTCAGTCGCTGGGATTGTGAAAAAGAGAGGAGGGGAGAAGAAAAAAAAGGAGTGGTATGTGGCCTCCAAGTGACCCAGAAATGATGCTGTCTGCATCATCTGACAAAGCAGAAATAACATACTGTAGTGTTTGGGCAGTGGCTATTGTGTCAGCCTCAGGCATGACTGAGGGTTCAAAGGAAAATCCATCCATCTGGTGTTCCATCTCCCCCTACCTCCCCATCTCCCTCTCTCTGCTTGTATTTACCAATTTCTCCTCAGGCTTCCCCCTGCCCCAGCACACCTTGCCTGCACACTTTTCTGCTGGCTTGTGCTGGGTCCTGTTTTGCAGCATTTGTTTAGCAATGCATTGAGAAACTATTTCCTTTTCTGTTACAAGCAAGCCCAAAGTCCCTCAGCAGCACAGCCGAGTCCTGCAGGAGCAGCAGGACTGGCACTGAGGCTCCATGGTGGAACTGCCATCCGGGGGCTTGTTCCCATCCTTGGCATCCTTCTGACATCTTCTGCTTTTCAGAGTCCCTGCTGCTGTCAGCCACTGATTGGAGCAGAACACTGGAAGAGCTTTCATGGCCTGTTTTCAGTGCTGCTCCTTCACTTTGTGCAAATTATTTTTAATCCTTCTTCCTCTTTCTTATTTTTAACATGATAACACATGGGGTCCTGTGAGTATACGGATGTTCCTGAGGTGTTTGTGGCACTGCTCCACAGCCTGTCTTGTTCTGGGGACCCGTGGCAGTCACCTACAGACCTGGTGCCTGTGACTGCACCTGTATGATAAGTGCACAGGTGGGTAGGAAATGCACCCAAGGGAAAAAGAACTCTGGCTACCCTTCTAGCACAGCCAAAAAGCCAGAAACCAGGCCTTACATTCTGGACAGGTGTCCTGCTCACTGCTGAGCTTCTTGCTGAATGAGTCAGCTGGGTCCAAGTGGAGAATGTGAATTCCACAGGCAGCAGGTCAGCGTCTGATGGGTAAGTGAGCCCCTTTTCTCAGATGCCACCTCAAATAAACAAATGACTTTGCTGCCAGATATTTCTCTATAATATTTTATCTGACACCTATTTTACCATGTATGGTTGGTGAAAATACAGGTCACAATATCATCCTTTAGTAGCTTCAGTTGTGTTGGTTTTGAGGGCAAAGCCATGTGGGTGACAAACTGAATGACCTAATTTTTTAGGATACAAATAATTCCTTGAAATGGAATGTGTTTTGCTTCTCTTCCTACTTTGGGCTGTGAATTTTGCTCCTGTGCAGATCCCGTGCTTGCCTTGAAAAGAGCTGTTTGAATTTCGTGCTGATCTCAAGGTAGCTTGGAAGTTTGTGAGCTTGTGAGACTCTCCAGCTGAATCCTGCATTATCTGTCTGTTTCTAATGGAAGCACAGATGGGAAGGATGGTTTTCTGTGTGGCTGAACGAAGTGTTCTGTGAAAAGGTTTGGATCAGATTTCACTGCAAATTGAGCATATGTCATGTGAAAAGGGTACAGACCCACTCTTTCAGTTTAACCAAGCAGATTTGGTTCTAAAGCTGTCAAAACCAGGCAGTGGTTCAATTCTCCCTATACTGGAAAGGGAACAGTTCACACTGATGTCAGGTATCTTTATACCTACAGGCACAGTGAGCAAGATCTCTGACCACAGCGGGAAATGAGAATTTCTGAGGCTGCAGTTGGTGCTGGTGATGCTGTGATCAGATGCTGATAACAATCCAGATAGCCAGGGGCACTCAGATGAGTCAGCTGCTGAGAGCCTGAGTTCACAGAGGAGCAGCTCAGTGCTGTGTGGGGCAGAGCTGCAGACACGGCTGGGTTATTGTTAGCTGAAGGGTCCTGCAGACCCTCATGCTGGAGCAGAACTGGTTTGGATGGTTGGCTGCTCAGCACAGAGAGTCCTGTCCTGTGCCTGCATATCCCTGGCAGAGTGTCCTAGACCCTAGAGCTGTGTCCTGTGGTCCCCCAGCTGCCTGCTCCTGGACACACCAGGAAAACCTCAGCAGTATTTCACTGCAGTGATTCCTTGGCCTTACTCTGGTCTCCTCCAGTTGGGAGATTTGTGGCTAGCACAGGTTCTTCCCGTGGGAACATTTTGCTATATTTCATAAACAAGATAAAGTTTGGATGTTTTGCAAACAGTTTCTCCGGATTGAGTGAGTTCGGGCTTGGCCAATTGTGCCTAGGGGGAGGTCTCGGGCTGACCAATCTGGGGCACTTCTGTAGACTCTATATATATGGAATTCAAAACAATAAAGTGCTTTTTCTCCTCTCTTCGCTTGTCTGAGAACTTGGGTCAGTCCTCAGCTAGCCGCTCAACAGCGACAGAGATTGGTCCTGATGTGTTCCTTGGAGACTCCTCTGGCCCCAGATCAGTGTTCAGGTTCAACAGCACTCTGATCACACCTGAGAATGCCTTGATTCCTGCTTTCTGGAGTAAGTTCTGCTCAGGACATGCTCAGTATTGCTGCATTTCAGTCCCCACTGGAGAGCCCAGCCAGCCCTTCTACTACTTTGGTGTTTGCTATTTCCTCCAGTTTGGCATTCCCACCCAGTTAGTGCAGGATCCAGGGGACTTGTTAGCTCTGTTGTGCTCCTCTCTCCAAAGCCCACAAGGGCAGGGCTGCTTTTGAGGCCATTTCTGAGAGGGACCCTGAGGCAGAGCAGGCACTGACCCTGGATTTGGAGTGACCATGGTGAGTGCCTCGCATAGGGAGGGTTTTGTTCCTTGTGTGGGCACCTGCACAGGGGCTTTCTGAGCTCTCCAGTGCTGTATAAAAGTGACATCTGAGGTCTTTCCCTTGCATGGATCAACCTGGCTGCACCGTTTTTTCACTTTACACTGGATGACTTTGAGAAGGTGTCCTGAAGTACCCTCACCTCATACGCTGCAGCTCTCCCAGTGGCTGTGAGATCTTTATCAGTTTCTCACGTGGTTGCCAAGCATGACTTCAGAGGCAAATCTGGCAAGTCCAATTCTGACCTTTTTATGTTCTCTTCAGTGCTCAGGTGGCCTAGGAGGTTATTTTGGTCTGACATAGGGTTCGTGTATACGATGGCAGTGGGGAGAATAGATAAGAGTCAGCTAAAGGTGTGAAGTGAATCCACTTTCACTGGACGCCTTCAGATGACTCATCTGACTTTCCCCAGTGCCCCATGCAGATAAACTCCAGAAGTTTGGCCTTGTGTTCAGGAGGCAGAAATGCAGAACCTCCCTCACGCTTTGATCCTGATCTGGCCAGTGCAGTGTCCTGCTGCACCAGGAGCTGCTGGGATGCTTGAGAGAGGAGTGCTCCCTGCCCTCTGGGCTGGTTCTTGGCAGGAGGTTAATAGAGGAGTTCCTTCCTGATTAATTCCTGTCTGAGGCAAGATAGATGATTTGCATTTCTCTTAGCCACATGCAAGAGCTGGGCCATACATTGATCTGATCCTTTCAAAGCCTCAGCCACCAGCTCAGTAAATTGCAGGGCAGGACGTGGTTGTAGCCTTGGAAGTTTCGGTGTAAGCTCATATTTACTGTCTCCTCCAGTGTTGCCAGGCTCCCTGAGATTTCATCTCACAGGAGCAATAGGATCTGCTTTTGACCATGTGCTTGATTTGTTGATTAAATCATGACACTTGTTTGTTTTGGGTATTGCAAAACTCCTCTTCTAAACATTGCATATGTTTCAAGTCAACAAGAGAAGTTGCAGGCTTTACTGAGCAGATTTTAAGTTTTGTGAAAGTGTGAAAACACGGCATTTGGTTGTGGAACGTATGATTGAATCAAACTTGGTCTCCAACTGTTGATATTCTGAAGAAATCTTGGCTGGCGCTTTGGTATAGTAGAGTCCCTCTGCATGTCCCCAAGTTGTTTAATTTATAATTTCTATTCTGTGCCTTGGTTTCCCTTTTTTTTTTGTGAATTGAATTTTTTTTTTCTGAATTTATGGGGTATTTTAAGGAATGTCTCAAAGCATGAGACTCAGCCATGGAAGACTTCAGGAAATATGCAGACTCTTCTAGCCTTTGTTCTTTTCTCCATTTTTATTTGGATCAAATGCATTGAATTCCGACTGACTGGGTTTTGACCAAGTGCAGAAGCTGCAGTAGGTTTAATGTCAGTGATCTGGTTTTACACATGCTTTCCTGTGCCATGTCTGCAGAAGTGCAGCTGAAAAACTTCTGGGCATTTGCTGTTTGTTTATCATCCTCTCAAGTCCCAACTGTTGGCTTGAGGTCATGGATGCGGGCAGACTTGTATCTCAAGAGATCTGCTGTTTATTTTATAGAAATAAATTAAAAAGTACAAGCTTGGCAGTTTTCTCCTAAACTTCTTGGACCTGCTTCTCATCTGTGCTGTAAACAGATTTTTTTAAAGGCACTGTAAGAAGATGAACATGCATCCAGGAGCACCTGGCAGCATGTGCTTTTCTCAGAGCAATGAGAAGTGATGTCCTGGCTGCACCAGGCAGAGCAGGAGGGCTCTGCCCTGCAATCAGTGATTTACTCCAGCTGCTCAGTATCCTGTCTCTGTTCTTGTCCTTTCCCATCTTTGTGGGTTCAAGGCAGTTGGAGTGTTGCTGCTTCTGGTGTGGGGTTTGCCATTTGTTATGAGTAGGACGTGCCATTTAGCAAGCAGGCAGTGAGTAGCTACTATTGGCTTTATCTCCCGGTCTAGTTTGTGGTTGGAGACCTGTGTGCTGGTTGTGGGTTTTTATGTGCGTCACTGAACCCAGAATTTTTATTATATTCTCAGAAAAGGGTTTTGCAACAGCTCAGCTATTAAAGCCAAACCATGTAGTTTAGTTAAAAGTCTGGGCAGGAAACAACAAAATGAAATTCATCCTGGGGGAGAAGCGTGGTGCATGTAGGCTGGGAAGAGAATGCAAATACACTATTTATAGGACTAGAGGAAAACAAATTTGGACTTGAGGAGTAAATGCGAAGGAGTTATCTGGGGAAAACCAGCCTTGGCCATCTGAGACACTCAGACCTGTGCTGCCAGACTGCTGGTCCATTTTGGAGACCTTGTTACAACCCAACAAGGAAGAGATATTTATCATTGAAATCTGTGCTGCATAGTCACTCACAGCAGTGAGTGATAAACTCTTTGGGAGTTTATGCTATGGGTGACACTTGGGAAGGGGAAATACTTGAACGAGTATTTTTTTAAGCACTATGAAAACAGCTGAAGCCAGTGCCTGCTTCAGGGAGTTCCTGCAGGATGGGCAGGCAGAGCTGCATGCAGGGAGGGAGAGATGAGTGCATTTGCTGCTGATCAGACAGATCAGGTCAGTGGCAGAGCTAGGAGTGCAGCCCAGCTCTGTTCTCTGACTCATGTGATGCTTCTGGTGTTACACTGAAGTTGGCCAGGAGAACTTCTGTGAGGAGTGCAGAAGCAGTGAGTGTACCTCAGCAATATCCTGCCTCAGAGCAGCGTGCTGTCCTCGTGACACTGCAGCCTGGAATTGGATAGCGTGGGGCGCACAGTTTCTGTATACTTTCTTTTACATAATTTGTGATCTTTCATTTATAAATAGATGCTAAGCCCTTCTTGCCTTCCACTGTGCTTTTTGGAACATACTCTGACACCTTCATTGCCTGCAGTTCACTGCTTTATTCTGGATCATGTACTACTTTTAGGGCATTTGCTTGTAATTAGTGTTCCACATAACTAAGCCTGGAGCTCTGGCTTTACAGAGTATGCTGATAGCTCATCCTTCTTCCAGGAAAAATAAATCTTGCCTGATGGGAGATCCTACACTAAAATAACAGATTATAGTCAGACTGCAGAGCCGAACTGCTGCTTTACACACAGGCCCGCCAGGGCTGGCTGTACCAGTTCCAAAATTACTGTGCAATCTTGCCTCTGTCCCTAGGTGCTCCACAGCCCTGAGGCGTGCCCAGGAATGGGGACGGGTGAGGTGAGCCAGGGGCAGCAGCAGGAACATCCCGCAGTGCCCTGGGAATTCCACTATGGGCTTCCAAACACGCGCTGAGCTGTTTCCCTCGGGCTGGATGTTGTGGTTGCAGTTTGTATATCAAAACATGTGTTGTCATTGACCCTTCCCTCCAGTGGCCTCTGGAAAAAGACAGGGCTTGGGTGATTTCTGTCTTCCTTCTCTTTTCCATGACATAGCTATTGCACAGTTGGGAAGCTGTTTTTCATTTGTGTAGGCTGATTTTTGGCATTCTGGGGGCTGGTGAGTCTTCCAACTTCCTGCAGCCTCTTATTTCTGTCTTTCCTGAGGGGCCCTTGCCCATCTACTCATCCCAGCCTGCCCAGTGTCCATACAGGGGGCAACCACACTGAGAAGAAGGAAGATTTAAACCAAGCCCTGAGCAGGAA
Source organism: Entomyzon cyanotis (assembly GCA_024500445.1). NCBI lineage: Eukaryota > Metazoa > Chordata > Aves > Passeriformes > Meliphagidae > Entomyzon > Entomyzon cyanotis. The sequence goes on from JAKEPQ010000673.1 coordinate 5,186,873, forward strand.
ACTACTTGGAGCAGCATCTCCAAGCTCCTTTCTGACGTGGCTGTGAACAGGAGCGCTCTGTGGACAGGCTGTTGTGGGAAAGGCCATGTGACAGTGGGAAAGCAGAAGGTCATGACTGAGGCAGCTGGTGACACGTGTGTGCCCCTGCCTTTGGGGCTGACTGAAGGATCTGAGCTGCTGTGCTCCAGAGCCAGGGGAGCTCAGGGTAGGGCATAGCCAGAGGGGACAGCCAGCAGCAGGTTGGGGTCCTGGCACAGCCAGCAGCAGTGTGGCTCTGTCACACAGGGCCTGGCACATGGCACAAGTGGCTGGGACAGAGCCCCTGGCTGGGCTGTGCCTGGCACAGAGCAGTAACAGCAGCGTGGCAGCTGCTGAGGCCCAGGCACTGCTGAGCCCAGGGCCAGTCCCTGCCCTGCCCTGCTCTGCTCTGCTCTGCAGGGGTCTGGCCAGAGGAAGCAGACAAGGAGTGGAAAAAAGGAAGTGCTGTCAGCCCCTTTATGTAAAAAGAGGTACTGAAAATGAGTGATTGGGATTTCCAGTTTCTTGTAGGTCTTGCACTCCAAAGCCATGCTGGGAAGCTGTGGTAAAAAGGTTCCTCTGGTTTCAGCAGGGTGGTCAGAGAGTGAATGCTAAGGGATGGCTGAGTTTCTGGGACATGGCAGTCCTGGATTGCCTCTCCTGGGAATGGCATTGCTGGAAGACTTTGAATCACTTTGGTATTCACACACTTTCTGATAAATCTCAAACTGCGTGGCACTGCTGTCAGAATTCAGTGTGTGGGCACAGACAACTTGTTATACCTGATGGTTGTAAGGAATCAGATTGCTCATAAAACATACCCTCAACTAACTTAATAGGAAAGCACTTAACAGTAAGAGGAGAGACATTACAATGGTCAAAGAATCCATGTTTGTTTTTTCCATTACATTTTCAGTCTGATCTTGTCCTAAGTGCTAAAATTTGTTGACTAAGAACATGTTTTGATTTATAAACCATGGATCAACTAACTTGCTTTGAGGAATTGTTTTCATAGGAAGGTTTTGAAGCTTAAGCCTGCCCCATGGGAATGTGTGATACAGTGAGAAATCTTTGGAGAGCATTATCTTTCTGATAAGCAAACATAAGGCACAAATAATATTAATTTTTGCTGTTTTATTCATCTGTGCCTAAAGTGAAGAATTCTGTGTAGTGCGTTTGCCATGAGATGGTCAGGTGATGAAAGCTTTGTAATAAAACTTTAGAATACAATAAAAGATGTGCAGCACTGCCTGAATTTTTGTTCTTTCAAGTTAGCTGCTTTTAATGTTGATTTTGTAATAGAAATGCCCATCTAATAATGGGCCTCAGAATCTTTGAGTACTTTGGCTATTCCTATCTCAGTGACCTTCTAACCCAAATGAAGACCAGGTGTAGTAGAATTCAGCAAACATGCAGGACCAGTGGATGAGCAGGCAGACAGTCCTGCAGGCTGGACTAGTGGTGCCCACAGCATCTCAGAAGAGGTTACAAGTACATGTGCAGTGCCTGCAAACTGACTGTAATTATTGTTTCAAATAGTTTGGATCCCCTTCATATTTTGGAGTGGCACCCAGCCTCTGCACAGAACTGTTGTTGATGGGGTTTAGAGCATAGTGCTGCAGGGAAGGGCCCTGCAAGGTCCTTCCTTCTGCTGAAATGCTGAAGGGCAAAGACGCTCAGTGTGAGGGAAATGCACTGCATGCATTTCCTTGAGATCTCCTAGGAGGATGTCACCTGTATGTAATGAAAGAGCCCCACTCACAAAGCAGCATCCCCCTTGTACAAGCACGGCCTGGAAAGGGTCAGCACACCCCAAGGAGCCTCACTCACTGTTTGCTTTCTGGATCCCCCAGGTGAAGCTGATTGACTACATCCACAGGCAGCGGCAGTGCAAGCTGAGTGTTCCCCTGAGCGACAGGACAGCAGAGCTCAACAGCTACCCTCGCTTCAATGACTGGCTGGACATTGTCAACGTGAGGAAAGAGGTGGTGCAGGTAAGGAAGGGGGAGGCAGCCCTCAGCACAGCACTTTCCAGTCTCTTAAGTCCATTCCCAGCTGCCTGCTGGGTCTGAGAGCCACAGCAGAACTTAATCGCTTACTACATTGTAGATATTAATAGTACTGTGCTATGCTACATTCTGTGTCCAGCATTAGCCAAAACAAGACCATTGTTACATATACACACTCACACACAGAGCTCAGTCCACTGACAGCTAAACAAGGTAGAAAAGGATTTTTCTATTCTTTTTCCCATCTTTGCCTCTGCAGGCCAGGTCACAATGTTCTCATTCAGTTTCCTTTGATCAGTAAATAACCAAAAATTTTCTTTGACCTCAGCAGGAATCTGCCTGGCTGAAAAATTCGACAAATTTCCATGGAAGTTATGCCAGCTTGCTTCTGATGTAACTAAGTGGTCTCTGGTGAAGCAGGATGAGTTCAGGACCATGTTGTTCCTTTTATTTCCTACTGTTCATTTTAAATGTGATGCTGGTGTTGCCTTCCAGCCCAGCAAGGTTTTGGGTGGCACAGCCAAAGGTGCAGCAGTGACAATGAGAGGACAAAAGCAGCCTGTTGCTGTGGCCAAACTGCCAGGCTCCCAGCTAGTGTTGGTTTCTAAGGTTACTGGAATTGCCTGAGTCTAAAAGGATGTCTTTGTAGCTCTTTTATAAATCCTTTGTGATGCCTGCAGAACTGGGGGCAGGGAAGAGGTGAAGAAAAGGGGGAGGGAGGTGGACAGTTCAAATCTGCCACATCCTGCTAATTCAGGGAGCAGAGAGGGTTGAGGCTGCCTTTCTGTATGTGTGGTCACTAAAAGGGGTGAACAAATTCAGGTTTGGCCTCAGGCAGAAGGAATTTTCCAGCTCTATTATTTTGATTCATGCTTTCTTGCTGCCCTCTCCCAAGCAGTGTCCAGTGAAATGAACTCTGTTCCATCTGTTCTCTGCGACAGAAGTGTAAGAAATGTACAAAGCACTGAAATTCCTCTGTGATTCCAAATGTATGGTTATTTTTTAAGAGTTCTGCATCCATTTCATGCAGGTGCAGACAGCTTCTCTAGCACTCATATTAGCTGGACAACAGAACTGCAACACCCCATGGGTCATTAAAATAATTTCTGAGTAGGCATGCTGGAACAGGCTGTGAGCTGGGGGGTGTAAATAGCTGCGCTAATAAACTAAGTGCTGTGTTCTTGCTGTGATGTTTTTGTTTTTTTTTTTGTTCTGTTATTTCACTGGTCAGAAAATAGCAATGCAGCCACTGTTGGTGTTTGACACTGACATCAGCACAGTGCAGAGGGCTGTCTGGGATGAGTTACCTTTCAGAAATGTCTCAGGTGTCATGGGATCATTCCTGCTGTTGTTTAGTTTTCATACAGGATGTTGAAGTGCATTTCAGCTGAAAGCTTTCAAAATGGAAATCACTGACAGAAGGAGCTTTAATAGGTTAATTATTACAAAATCTAGAGTGGTTTCCCGCTTTGTGCACACTGCCTGTGACAGGACTGGGGGGAGGTGGGGAGGAAGCCTTTGCAGACAGGGCTGAGTAGGTCACACTGTGAAAATGGGGACCTTCGAGTGGCTCTGGTTCTGAGCCTGCTGCACAGGGAGCACTGGGAACAGCTTCCCATCTCTCAGATACTGTTAGCTCACTGTAAAATGGAAATAGCCATGCTGGGTTTCCTTCTTAAGGCTTCCAAAAAATGGTGCAGAGAGAAGGAAAACTGCACAAGTGTCACAGTGTGATCACATAGGCACATAGCCCTCTCTTCTTGTGCTTTTTAGGCTCTGAAACTAGTTGGAGAAGTTGCCAAGTACCTGTGGAGTCTCAGAAGAGCTGCTCCAGAGCCCTGCCCTGGGCACCTCTGAGAGCTGAACAGAACAGCAGGTCTGGCACAGGAGGAGGTGCAGTGGAGGGCTCTCTGTGCCTGCTGCTTGTAAGGGACAAATCAGAAGAAAGGCCTGAGTTCATGGGGTTTTTGCTTTTTTAAATGGTTTTGATTCCCTTTGCATTTCTAGTGTTACTGGAGGGAGTATTTTCAAGACTGTGCTAATCTGTGACATAACACCGTTGAAAAGCAGCCTAATTGCAGGAGTTCTTTAGCTCAGCGGTGAGAGGAACAATGCTCTGTTTCTCTGTCTCCCCTCCCCTCCCCTTGCTCCCCCCAGTCCTCTCCCAAATAAAGCTGCCATGCAGGGAAGCACAGAAGCTCCCAGGCTCTCCTGTCAGAAATAGAGCAGCAGCTCCAAATTAGAATATCTGCTGACTCCTCTACTCCAGAGTGAAGACTATTTTTGCTCAGTGACTTGCTCTAGACATTGTGAAGCTCGAAAGCTCTGGTGATTATAATTGTTGGGGTCCTTTATTTCTTTGAAAACCTACATTTAAAACAAGAATAATGACTGCTTATAAAATCCTTTAGCTCTGGAAGAGATTATAGTAATAACAATGCACTGTTTATGGCGTTGGGCAACAGCTAAAGCTGCCGAGAGCGTGGACAGCAGCGAGATGGTGACGCTGCGCCGAGTGCGAGGGCTGGGCTGTGCCGACCTCGCCGGCCTGCAGGTAGGTGGGCAGTGCCAGTCTCCACTTGGGGATCCTCTGTGCTCCCTGGGAATACACAATTCCGAGGGGTAAGGAAACTTGGAGCCCCCACCCCAACCTATGCTATTTCTGTTGCTTTGTTATTGTTCCTCTAATCAGCTGCCAGATAGATTTTTATTGTAGAAAGTGGTAGCAGGCTCTGCTTTGGAGCTGGGCTAATGCTGTGCTGTAACTTGCTTTTTAAGTATTTTCCTAGGAAATGCTGGAGTCCTTGTTTTTGGCTAGAGTTCTAGAAGTTGATTAGTTCTAGAGATTGATTAATTCTAGAGACTGTGTGTGTAGTTTAATACCAAAAATAATGTATAAATGGTTAAATATGACAGATTGAAACTGAGCAAAGAGGTACTTGTAATGAGACCTAGAAAAGACAGGACAATGAACCTTACAGACAGAAGGTATGTTTATGCTATGTAGTTGTCTCAAGTGGGTAAGAGTTGCTCTGAAAATGGTCCTAGAGAAATACATTGATCTGAATTGTCCTGCTTGCCTTGGGTGTTGGAGTCAGGAATTGAGAGGGGAGTGGGAGGGAAGGAGGATGAGAACAGAACGTGGTTCCCTCTCTTAAGCTGATGGAAGAAGTCTCTTGCAGAGCTCTTTACTGGTTTCTGGGCTTGGGGCATGTCTACCAAATAGAAGAGACTAAAAAAAAAATCTGTTGGCTTATTTTCTTCAGTGTAGAAAGTGATTCTCTCCGCCTTTATCACTGTGCTTCCCAGAAACATAACTATTATATTTGTTCCCACATGTAATGTCACTGTCTTAAAAAGTAATTTACGAACAGAGTCATCTTATCATCTTCTGAAGCATGTCTGGGCCAGGCCTGCAGGCTGTGGAGCAGGGGTGCCAGTCAGTCAAGCTTGGAAAGCTGTTTTTAGAGTGGATAACTGTCATGCACGGGGAGGAGCACATCCTGCCCCAGGGACTGCTGGCCATGAGCAGAGCTGTGCCACCAGGGAGATGTGGGGGCAGATGGAGCAGGGCTGTGGTTGGGGCTGCTTTGTGGCTGTTCCATTTGGGAATGTGTTTGAGTCCCAGTGTGTACCCTTTTCTGTGATACCTGCTGCCTGTGAAGCCCATCTCAGCGTTGATTCCCCAGTCAGCGTTGGTGCCAAAGACCTGCAGAGCTGAGCAAGGCAGGGGCAGTGCTGGGCACACCAGGAGCAGAGCTTGTGACTTGAGAAGGCATTGTCGCCAAGAGCCTCCTGCTGCCCTGTGCAATGCCCTGTGGAGGGTGAGGCACTGGCCTGGAGTTGCTGCTACAAGCTCGTGGCAGAGGGTTCTGTTTGCACAGAGTGGCCCAGCTTGGAGCAGATCCGTTGTTGGAGGAGTTGTGAGGGGATTTTGTGTGTGCATCCTTTGGGTGGGGGATAGAGGAGGCAGATCTGCCGAAGCCTATCAGGTTTCCACAGCTATATCCTCTCATCTTTTTCTGTCAGCATATCTGCATGAACAGGCCATGAGGACTGTGGCTGTTTGCTGGGGATTTCCATGGGTCTGGCAGCTGGAGCTCTGGCTGGACTGTGAGATAGCAGAGGTCCTGGACGTGCTAATTGTGTGTATGCAAATTAACTCTGTCCTGCAGGCTTCCTTGAGCTAAAACTCCATCACTGTGTTCCAGCTGAAGGCCACTCCCAGTGTAAACAGCACTTGTAAAATCGTCTCTACCACTGCCAGGGCTCCCCTTTCCTGCCAAGGGATCCAAGTGCCCCTTGCAGCCTTGGGCACTGTGAGCCCTTCATGGCTTGACGTGAGCCCAAGGGATCTTCAACTGCTGCATCTGTCTGCCACAGAAGAGTAGTGACAGCAGCTCTCCTGTCCCCAGAGAGCCAGCTGGACAGAATACCCCTGTCAGCTCCTGTCCAACCTCTGCTGTGAGGTGGAACAGTGAGGAGGGTGATGTTAGGTGAAACCATGGCCTTTTTATGCTCACAGCTTAATGCAAGCTGGAAATTTCAAGTGAGAGGCTTTCCAGAATGCCCATAAAATCTCCAGGAATTTAATAATACAACAATTTTTCAGTACCTTTATCGCTGGGCACCAGCAAACCAGTGCAAAATAACAACTAGCAGGCACAAGATGTTCTTAAGAGCATCTTTACATGCTTTGCTTAGAGCTATCAGTGCGAATTTAAGCACCTTATGTAATGGGCTTTCTCTTCTAGCATCTGCTGCTTCACAGGAGGATGATTGGAGGGGGAATGTATTGATTTAAGAGGAGGCATTTGGGGCCTTGACAACTGTCCAGCTTTACAGGAAGAGCTGTGGCTACTGGGTCGAGGAGGAGGTCAGGCTGATTTTGCAGAGTGCCTGCAGCAGCATTAGCTACATAGGCTTATCTGCAGGGTGGAATCTTTACCAAAAATAACCCGTCCACTGTGTTAGATACCAGCATTTTTGCCATGTTTCAGGGATTTAAGTTAGACACCAGACAAGATTAAAGACTGTTGTGAACTCTTCACCCTGACTAATTGAGACTAACCCTTGGATAGCTCCTTGGATGCACTGGTACTCACTTTCCTCTCTTTAGACGTGTACCATGAAGTGCAGTCTGTGTCTGATAAGCAGGAGGGCTGTATAAAAAAGTCCTCTTACCTGTTATAGGGAGGGATAATTTCCTGCTTTGGGCTTTTTAGCATCCCTTCTGCTGAGCAATGCATGGTTAGGCTTTAGATTTTGCTGGCACTTATGAGGTGCTGAGGATTGAAAGCAGATTCTGTGTTCTCCTGCTTTTTCTCTCCTTTTTTAAATCGGACCTTATTAGTAGAGTACTGTGTGAGTATCTTGCAGCTTCCCCTGTCAGGACAAGGTGTGCCCAGGGAGGTGGTATTGAGCTTGGCCCTAATGCAAGCCTTTAATCTGCATTTTTTAAAGCTGGTTTTTTTTAAAGCCTCAGCACCCACTGAAGATGCAGGTAAAGGGAGGTCAGCTGAACCCACATTTCTCACCCTCAGTGGTGAGGAGTAGGAGTAACTGCTGTGCAAAGCCCCAGAGCTGCACTGAGGGCATGGAGCCCCCTGAGCAGGACTCTTCTCCCCCACAGCAGCTGAACCTGTTTGAGAGCCATGCTGAACTAGTGACCCTCTTCACTGTCACACTGTCTGGGGGGTGACACACAGCCAAGGCAGAGCAGGCCAATCTTACAGGGATCAGGTTGACCAGTTTTATATTAAGCCACCACATATGTGCAGCACATGAGTGGCTGTTTAAAGAAAGCCTCTTACTTCCCCTCCCTCCCCCTCTTTGAAGGCTTATTTCTTTTGTCGCGTGTCATGGGGGCTGGCAGCAGGTTCAGAAAGTCTGAGCTCTCCCAGCTCAAGGTCACTGGAATTGTTTAAATATAATCTCCTTTTCTGTACTTTCTACTTTCCTACAACTTGCTGTTCTGTCCTTCTAAAATTAAACTATTGAGCAGAAGAGGAGTTTGGACGTTGTGTGTGGGTGCAGGTGCCTCGGGCAGGGTCTGTGTGAGAGTGCTGGGGCTGCAGAGCTGAGCTGAGGCTGCAGGACCACCACAGACCAGTCAGCTCTGGGCAGAGACTGTGCCCTGAAAAGGGATGAGGCAAAGGAAGAATGCCCTGACACTTATAAAGAACTCAATAGCTTGGTGTCTTTAAAAAACTGTTTTCAAGTATTTTCTCTGCAACCAGGAAGGCTTGAATCCTTGATCCAGGTGGAAGGTGGGTTCTGCCACAGAACAGGCATTGGAGAAACCAGATCCCCAGCAGTGCTGCCACCAGTCCCACTCCAGCTGGCCCTGCATTCCAGCTGCCCCTGGCTGTGGTGGGAAAGTTCTCCCAAGGAAACCTTTGATTCTTCCACTTTACCAACTAACTTACTACCAACTCTGATAAGTTCCTGGTTACATGCTCATTTAAATTCCTGGCCTCCCCTTGAGTCAGCTGTGTTTTGTGTTTCATCCAGTTCAGGGCATGTGACAGAAGTTGCAGGATGCATTTCCTAGACTTCTGCCCTTTCTTAATTTATTCTTTTTCTTTGCTCCATGCCACAGTTACTAAAAATGGAAACTCTTTGTGTTGCCACCTACAAAGCTCCAAAGGTTGGGGGCTGTTCAGTACTGTCACAGCTGAAAGTCCTGCATCAGCTCTCAAAAGCAAGAGTCTGGGTTAAGAAAGATGCAATTGTTAAAGGACATTCAACACATTCACGTTTGCTTTTAGAGTTGGAAGTGGGGTTTAAGGACTTGAGGATTTCAAGCTTTTTGTTTCTCCAAGCAGTGAGACACACTTCTGAGTTTCCCCTTCAAATAAAAATTCAAAGACTTCAATATAGCTTGATTCCAGGAGTTGAAACTTTAGGATAGAGGCCAAATATTGTGAAATTTGTGATGTCATTGTAAGAATAGGCAACAGAGAGGTTTGTTTAGGCAGAACTTTTCAGGGAAATTCCTGGGTATCTGGGCTAAGTATCCTGGTTTTGTTTATTAACCACAATTGCTGCAGACTTACACTGGAAACATTTGAATGGGGGAAGAGAGAGAGACACAGCTCAGTTCTGTGTCAGGAAATACCAGATCATTTTGTGCTTTCCAGACTCTTGTATCTTTTGTGTCTGCCTGATCTGAACCTTACCACTGTGGGGCTTTGGTGTATTAAGAAGTAGAAGGGGTTCTGCAGAGATATCTCTTCAGGCAGGATACGGGTAAGGCTGGTCCTCTGATGAAGGAAAAACTGCATGAGGAGGAGGCCACTATCTTTGTTAAAACATTTCTTTTTTGTTCAAAAGAAGAAGTAATTTTCCTCACTGCTTCTGCTTTTCACTTCACTACTGAAAAGCCAAACATCCTTATCTGACACTTTTTCAGGCTTTTGACCTGTTTTATTTCTGACTCTGAAAAGTTAAGTTTCACATTAGTAGCTTTGCAAAAAATTTCCCTAAGGGGAGAAGAATATTTCCATCACCTCTAATCCTCAGTGGAATAGCAGTGGATGAGCAGTCCTGGAGGTGCAGAGCACATTCACACACGAGGCAGGGCAAGATAGCAGCTGTGGGCACTGCCAGAGAGGGCACTGCCAAAATGAGTAAACCATGAGTCAGCCCAGGCAGTGAGGCAGTGGCACTGCTGAAAGCACACAACAGGTGACACTCTTATTTATATATGGAGAGTAACAACAAAGGTCTCATCTTGTTTTTTCAGAGAATACCGGAGGAGCTGACCCTGGATGCCTTACTAGAAATGAATGAGTCAAAGGTGAAAGAAACAATGAAGAGATGTGGAGCCAGAGATGAGGAGTGCTCCAGGCTCAATGGGGCCCTGAGCTGCCTGCGGAAGGTGACAGAGTCAGGTACAGACTGCCTTGGTCTCCTATGAAATTGGGGTCCCAGCAGCCCAGCCCCATCTAGGGGATATTCTGTCCTTGGGGTTGTTCTGTGACCACTGTCAGGTTGTGGCTCTTGGGTGTATGTGAAGGTGCAGTGATCAAACATATCTAGAGCTGTGAATTGGGTTTGGTTTTGACATCAAGTCAGATAAATAAATGGAAATAAATGTATGTAGAGATATCCTCTCCTACACAGTAGACTATATCCTTATTAACCCTTTTTGCTCAGAGTTGTGTTTAATGCTCTAGTTCATTCTCCATGGGTCACTGCACTTGACTTAAATACAACCAGATTCCTTGTAGGTGATGCCCTCCCCAAATATTGCCAGCTAAGATAGAAACTCTGTCACCTTCCCCAGTTACTTCCAAAGGCACTGTTAAATCTGTTTGTTCAGGAGCCTCTCCCAGCAGACTGGTACTCACATGCATCACATCTTTCTTTGTAACAGTGATCAATCTGTCACTGAAAGGTGATGTTTCCTGTTGGTTCATCCATTTGCAAATCACAGAGATTAGTTCATGGAAAAAGTCAGCAAACAGCCCAGTTTCGTATTTCCTTTTTCCTAATCTTTCTTGTCCCAGGCTGTCAAATATTTCCCATCCACAGTGTGTCAAACCAGCCATTGCTCAGGAGTCATGGCATTCACCTCTTAGAAAGAAATGGCATTTTTAAAAGTCCAGGTCTCTGAAAAGCTCAAATCAAGCCTTGTGCTGAGTTTTCCCAGGGGGGATCACTGCCAGGTGAAACAGCCCTGCAGAGCACCCGCGGGGCTGGGTGCACACAGTGCCCTCCCTGCCGGGCTGTCACTAACGCTGCTCCCTCGGACAGGGGGGAGCTGAAGGACGAAGTGCCGCTGGCTCTCCCCGAGCGCCGGGACAGCTCCTGCTCGCAGCCCGACACGCCCGGCCCCGCCTGGTCCCCGAGCACCCCTGCCAAGGGCAGCCAGCAGCAGCCACGCTCCGTGTCCGTGGGCACAGCCCCGCCCTGCGAGCCCCCGAGCCACTGTCCCCACACAGAGACCCTGCTGGAGCCGCTGGTGCTGGCGGCGGCAGGCAGGCCCAGGACTCCGCACAGCATCACCGTCACCCCGCCGGCCACGCCGCAGCCCAAGCGCCGCCACCGCCTGAAGCCACCGCGCACTCCTCCTCCCCCCTGCCGCAAGGTGTTCCAGCTGCTGCCCAACTTCCCCACCCTCACCAGGAGCAAGTCCCACGAGTCTCAGCTGGGCAACAGGATAGACGAAGTTCCTCCCATCAAGTAAGTTCCCTCCTCGACTGGAGCTGGGGCTCTCCCCAGCAAAGACTGCCCTGCGTGGGCAGGAGAATATTGGCAGTGCAGTAACTTGGGAGCCTATGCAGAGCCAGAGTGTTTGTAAACCTGACTGCACATGCTGCAGGCAGCAGTTCCTGCTCTAGCAGAGTGTGTGCCTGTCACAGGAATAGCAGTGCCTAAAAAAATGTATCTTTTTTTTTCTTTCTAGGTTCGGTAAGCAATTCTTATGAGGTGTCTGCAGTGCCTTGCTGAGAGAGAAGAACCTGCTCTTGTCAGCTCCCTGTTGGCCATCCCTGGGCAGCCCCTGGAGGTTCTCCACAGGCCCTCCTACCCCAGAGTTTCTGTTAACTGAGCAGGAGCTTGGCCTGCCACAGAACTGCAGGGTTTTACTTGGTCATTGTTGCACCTGGTGTTTTCTAATATGACACAAGCAAGGCAAAGGAATACTAATGTTTCAATAGTTAAAGCGAGAGGTTTGGGTGTGAGTGCTTATCTGTGACCTCAGACAGCTGGTACTGATGCCTCTTGGTACAGGAAATGTTATATCTAACCATTTAGTGGCTTTGGATATGCATTGTCCAGTATCTCTGCAATGAAATTGGACAGTTGTGTGCAGCCTTCTGAGGAAGCTTCAGCGTGTGTAATGTGGGGTGTTGCTCTGGTGCTGAGGAGTTTGTTCATGTGGGTAATGGCTGGCAGGAGCAAGGCTGGGTTTACCCAGGGCCATTTGGAGTTCTTGCCATCCTGAGGCGTGTCCCAGACACAACCTGTAACCTTGGAAGCTAATAGAGAGAGATCGAAGCAGCTTAGAAAGCACCCAAAAATATCAAAGTATTAAAAAAAAAAAGTATGGAAGTCCAAATAAGGATATTATAGCACTGCACATGTAGGTAATGCCCTTTAAAACAAAAATCCCAGGAAATACTTTGAGAAATAGAAAGATTGTAAAATGAAAATGCCAGCAGCAATCTGAGCATTTCCCTGTGGAGAGTAAGATAATTGATGCAACAAATGAAAAAGGCATTAGAATAAATTAAATCAGAAATGAAGAATTTTGGTGGTTCCCTTCATATAGACCTCGTGGCTGAGTTAAGTTTCTGCTGTGGGCTCTGGTGAGTCCCAGACAATCCCAGACTGGTTGATACTCATTTGAACTCCTCAGTGATGATTTAACCATCTGACCTGATGTTAACAGCCATCTTTTCTGCTGTGTTGGGATTGTTTGGATGGCCACACTGGACCAGCAACATTCCTTGGGAAAGCAGCTAGCCATTCCGGCCTGTTCCAGGAGGCTGAGGATCACAGATGCCTTTAGAAGTTCACTGGACTAATGATAAAAAAGACTGTGGTGCCATCTATGGTCAAATGAGGAGACTGGCTCTGAGCCAGCCCTTGCTGTGCTGACACTTGCACATTGGAGTTTGCCTCAGATTTGCAATATTTCTGTAGATTTACTTCTGGAAATATGCCAGAATCTGAGTATTTTAGAGTTTTCAGGAAATTACATGCTCTCATCACTGGCATGCTGGATTGTCATTTTGAAATCTAGCTCTCCCTGTCTGCACTTAGCAGCTAGTTAAGTGAGCTCACATGTATCCTTTTATTCTTCTGGGCCATGCTGGCCCTTTCTAGAAAATGGAGATAATTTTCATTGAAATAGAATATTCTGAAATCTACTGACACTGCAGGAAAACTGGGTGATGGTATTTGTGGTAAACCAATTGGAAGTAAACCAATTAGGAGTGAAGTCTGACTTTCCACTTTAAGAATGGCTTAGACCTGATCAGATGGACTTCTGTAATCCCTAAATGTAAAACATCATGATTTATCCAATCCTATGGAAACAAATACAAGAGCAGTATGTGGTTGCAGCTTTACAGGAGGCAAAGCAGTCTAAGCTGTGCTCCTGTGACACCTCATGGCTGGAAATGCTGACCTGGGGCAGTGACTGCTTGGTTTGTGTGCAGAGTGCTGAGCACATGTGAGTAATGCTGCCCTAAACCCTCCTCTTGTTCTCCATCAGAGCTCTCCCAGGGATCCCCCCAGACGGTACGAAGAGACTTTGGCCTGGCTGTGACTCACAGGTGAGCAGCCCAAGGACACAGCAAAGTGAGAATTCTTCACCACAGCACCACTTGCCCTTTTCAGAAAGAGCTGAAGTACAGCCTGTAGCTACCTACAAATGTTCATTTTCCCTTGGGCACCAGTTAACATCAGTTTTCCCCCTCTTGCCTCTGTTAGGTTCTCTACAAAGTCCTGGTTATCTCAGATTTGCCAAGTCTGCCAGAAAAGCATGATGTTCGGGGTGAAGTGTAAGTACTGCAGGTGAGCACACAGGGATGATCTCCTTCAGAACAGCCTGGAACTGACTCCTTACAGCCTGCAGGAACTCGTGTCTCTTGATGTGATGCACTTTTAGCAGTGGCATCACTTCTTCAGTCCTTCTGACCTGGCAAAGGGATATTTTGGCACAACTCACACCCTAAGTGGGCAACCTGATGGATCAGTGAACCAAATTTGTTTCCCTGCCACAACCTTCCTACCTCATCCTGGGCCAATCTTGTAGTGAGATCCCGAAATAACAGCCAGGATATTAATGTTTGATTCTCTCTCAGGCTTGTTAGTCCAGAGCACTGAGATTTTACTACTTCACTGTTGCTGGATGAGAATCACTAAAAGTAACTCTAGTAAAAATAAATCAGATGCTAAGATATGTGTGTGGCTTTCATTAGCCTAATGACACACATAATGGGATTCTCCATACGAATGCCTGCTGCTCTAGGGCTGAGCATTCCAGAACTCCTTCTGAGATTAGCATAAGAATTACAAATTAAGGGTAGGCTTCGTCTTTTTGGGAAAGAACAAGTTGCTATTTAACATGTAATGGTTATCTTTCAGATTAAAATGTCACAACAAATGTACTAAAGAGGCACCTGCATGTAGAATATCCTTTCTTCCCAGTAAGTAATTTTCTACAAATTCTTGGCATTTCAATATAATTGATGGTATTATGAGAATAAAAAGCCTCATTAAAGCTGTTTTTCTCCCTTCTCCAACCTGTTTTTCAGTAACAAAAATAAGAAGAACAGAGTCTGTCCCGTCTGATATCAATAATCCAGTAGACAGACCCACAGAACCCCAGTTTGGAACCCTCCCCAAAGCACTAACTAAAAAGGTACAAGCTGCCTGAAATCTGTCCCAAGGCCCTGGGGAGCTGCAGTAGGGAGAGGTTGAATCTTGCTGGTTGGAGCCAAAATGGCACCTTGAGCTTTCCATTTGCAAGACTTGGATATGTGGCATTTTCTCCCTGTAAAACGTGGGTTGTGCAGAGCTCCAGGTGCTTTGCTTACTCAGAAAAGCAACGCCATGAACAGCTTCCCTCTCTCTGATGTCCAGCAGACACCGAGAGGAATTCCTCCTCTTTATTGTTTTCTCACGAGTCACTTCCCTTGCCTTGCAGGAGCATCCACCAGCAATAAACCACCTGGACTCCAGCAGTAATCCTTCCTCTACAACCTCATCCACTCCATCTTCTCCAGCACCTTTCCAGTCTTCCAACCCTCCGAGTGCGACGCCTCCCCCTAACCCCTCTCCCATGGGCCAGAGGGATGGCCGATTTAACTTCCCAGGTAAACTCCTCTCTGGCAGGAGACTCTGCAAGAAGAGGCTGACCAGGAATTCATAGGGAGTTGTAGGTTTCTGAATACATGGTTGTGCCTAGAGCAAGGTGTGAAAGTGTATATTGTTGCCTGATAAAATGAAAAGATCTGTTCTTACAAGTTTTCAAAAGGTATCAGCAAGATACCTGTGCAAGAAACAGATTACTGAGGAATGTTGGCACCTTTCTTAGATGATTTGATCTTTCTAGTTTCTAATTTTTGGAAAAGGACTGAAAAAAAAAGCTATTTTTAATTCTCCCTTCTCCCTTGTGTTGTACAGTGCATGCTGCCTGCAGTGTGTGCTCACCAGGGCTTTCAGTCAGAAGGGAGGTGCTTGCTGAAGCAGGCTGTAAAAATGAGAACTGGAATGAATTACTTTACCAGACCCTTCTGAAATACAACCCACAATCATACAACCCATTTTTAAACCACTGACACACATGACTGGTGGAGAAGAGTTTACCCTTTGTGTCCTATGGATGAGAGCCCCAATGTGCAGCTTTTACCAGAGCAGAGAGGGGCAAGAGTCTCTGACAAGGGCAAAGATCTAAATAGTGAGGATAAATGTAATTCCTTTGACCTGGAACTGAAGTCATATGCTGCTCAGTAGCTGCTACATCTGGCCTTCAACATTGCTGAATTTTGCATCAGCTTCTGAACTGTGAACTCAAGTTGCTGTTTGATCCTGCTCAAAAGGAGCAGAGGCAGCTTAGTGTGAGGATTCCACTGCAGCTACTTTGTATTGGGATAAACTGCTCAGATTCACTGAAAAAAAATAAAAAGGTAGATGGTTTGTGAGCTTTACCTTCTTGGGGGGACCTCTGCAAAGATGAGATAGCAGAGCACATCACGTCACACCTTATGTGGGCTTGCCTTGCAGATCCTTGGGCTCTCCCTTTGCTTTTGCCACTGAGGATCCAAACCTGCTCTTTGCCCATCAGGCTGTTTGACAGTGGTGGCACAGCTTGTGTTTGACACCTGTCATGTGTCAGGGCCTTCCCAAAATGCATGTGCTGAAATTCTCCCCAGCAGGCTGATAATCCACTAATCTGTTCCCAGCAGTGACCTGGGACTAATTCATTGAATGCACATGGGGCACTCACTGATGATCCTCTAACCTGTTTGTGTTGTTTTGGTTTTTTTTCTCTCCTGGTTTTTTTTTTTTTTTTTTGCTGGTTTGGTTTTTTTTCTCTTAATTTTTTTTTTTTTTTTACAAAACCCCAATTAATTAAAAAGCTGCCTACTACCTCCAGCATAGACAACAGTTTATCTTCCCAGGTGAGTTGTTTGTTTTAATTCTACTAACCAACTGCTACTGCCAAAACGTAACTTTTGTGTAAACCTCTGCATGCTGCCCAGGAACAATCATTCTGCTTTAAAAACCTGTCTGAAATTCAGACTTTCTCTTATCTCAGTGTGTACTCAGGCCTCTCCCCCCTAATCTGAGGTAGTGACATGCTTTATGTACTCAGATGGAACTTTGAGTATTTAGCTGTAGAGTATTTGTTTTCTGCTGTGGGATGCCATCCACATCCATGTTCTTCCTTTCTAAAGATTCAGGGCTCTGTGCCTGGCCAGAAAGACTTTACAGATAAGTAGGGGAAGTGGAAGAGAACTGGGCTTAGCCAAAATGCAGGCACGGGAGAAATGAGCAGTTTTAAATGACTAGAAGTATAAAATCACTTTGTCTGTGGTTGAGTTTATAATTCCTGAATAAGAAGCAAAGAGTTGCTATTGCAGTGTTAAAATTTGCAGTCTGTAGGAGATTGAAGTGTAAAAGATGTATCATAACTCTTTCTACTTTCCCAGAAATTCCCAGTCCTGCACAAACAGCACAGCCTCCAGAAACTGCTGCAGACACTAAGTAAGTAGAGTTTTAAATGCTATCATTTGCACAGTGTTCACCTGGTAATCCACTGGTCAGCTCAGAAGTGCTGTGTTACGGCAAAACCAGATTTAACACCCAAGAGCTCCCAGGGTAACTTCAGTCAGCAAAGGAGGGTGATGCTGGTATTCCCAGTTTTATAAAGCTGAATATGGCACAACTCTAAATTGCACACTAAGGAGTCCAAGCCTTTAATACCCAGTTCTGATTGTGTGAAGGGTCAGGTGAAACAATTTGGAGTTTTGTAACTCAAAGGCAAGGCACACTGAGCTACAAGCAAACAGCTCTTTCAGGATCCCAAATGCAGGGCATGGAAAAGCTTCCAGCCTGCATTCCCAGCTGCTCCACTGCAGGCATTTCAGGGGCAGGAATGGGAGTATCTATTCCTGGAACACAGTGTAATAACAGAGCCATGCCACTGCCAAATCAATTCCTGACACAATTATCAAGAATCACTTCCAGCTCTTTGTCCCTCATTTGCCAAAGTGAGCTCAGAGTCCTCTGTTACATGGAGCAGGAATTGCTGTATTTTTCTCTGACCTTCTGTAACTCTGTCGGGATCTGTTCTGTATTGGGTTCTTGCCGCTCCCCTAATGGCAGCACAGCCAGCAATTTCCCAAGGATCTCAAACGTTGTTTTCCCTGCTTCTGTTGCAGTGCTGCCCAGCAGCCAGGCACGGGAGGAGGCGCACGGGAAGCACAGGTGGGTTTGCTGCTTTGCCCCGCAGGTCTCTGGAGCAGCCTGTGCTGCTGGGCTGCTCTGCCCCCACGTGGGACCCTGAGCACACCTTTCCCTTCCCTCCTGGACAGGTGGAGGAACCAGAGGTGAACAAGTCGGAGCCTGAGGACGATGAGGATGAGGTGGAAGATTTGCCCAACCGGCGGCCACACCTGCAGGGGATGATCTACCGCAAACCCAGCCAGACCAGCGTGTACCTGCAGGAGTGGGACATCCCCTTCGAGCAGATCCAGCTGGGGGATCCCATCGGCCAGGGCCGCTGGGGCAAGGTCTACAAGGGCAAGTGGCACGGCGAGGTGGCCATCAGGCTGCTGGAGATCGACGGCAACAACCAGGATCATCTCAAGCTCTTCAAGAAGGAGGTGATGAATTACAGGCAGACCCGGCATGAGAACGTGGTGCTGTTCATGGGAGCCTGCATGAACCCCCCTCACTTAGCAATCATCACCAGGTAAGGAGAGAGCATCTTACTCTGAGTTCTGCTAGATATGCATTGCAGAACTAGCTAATACTGGTCTTGTCTATAAACATTTTCTGTAGCTTCTGCAAAGGAAGGACGCTGCACTCCTTTGTGAGGGACCCCAAGATCTCCCTGGACATTAACAAAACCAGGCAGATAGCACAGGAGATCATTAAGGTAAGGGGTTGTTACACCAAGGGAGCCATCGGGCAGGGCCTGTGCCAGAGCTCAGAGGCTGCACACAGGACTGGGAGCTGCTCCCTCAGCCGCTCCCCACAGGGGATCTGCCTCCAGTTACAACTAATCCCTGACACTGGGGTTAGGAGAGGAAATGCGTTAGAAAGCAGAGTGTGCTTGGAAACAATAAAAAACAAAAAAACATTTCCATCTCTGCTGTGTTTCCCAGGGCATGGGGTATCTCCACGCAAAGGGGATTGTACATAAGGATCTGAAATCCAAAAATGTCTTCTATGACAATGGGAAAGTTGTGATCACCGACTTTGGATTATTTGGAATCTCGGGTGTGGTTCAGGAAGGAAGGTAAGTGGAAGTTTCAGTGCTTGGTTCCACCTCTAGAATGACAAATGATCAAATAGGGAAACATTTCCTGCAGTACATGAGGAATGTCAGTTGCTGTAGTACACGCTCAGTTTGCATTGTGCACGTTTGCTTTGTTTTCCTTTTGAGCAGAGTTCTTCCTACAGTCCCAGTAGCACAGCCAGAGAGTTTGGATTAAGACTCAGAGCACAGAACAAAGACCTTAAGCCCAGGAAGGAGCTGTGAGAGTCTGGCTGATGTGCTTATTTGTTAACATGGCAAGAAAATTAGAAACATTAGCAAAAACATTGGAGTAAATAAAGTCAAAGCATCAGGTGAAGCACAGATAAGGCCTCCACACCAATGGTTGGTCCTGCTTCTTTCTTTTGAACTCAGGAGGGAGAATGAACTGAAGCTGCCTCATGACTGGTTGTGCTACCTGGCCCCTGAGATTGTCCGTGAGATGGCCCCAGGGAAAGATGAAGACAAGTTGCCTTTTTCCAAAGCTGCAGATATCTATGCCTTTGGGTAAGGAAGGAACACCCAGGAGTACCACGGGAGCTTGCAAAATGAGACTGGTCACAGGCCTGAGCCTCCCAGTCAGTGCTCCCCTGCTCCCCTTCTCTCACACTCAGGATTCCAGTTGGTACACGTTTTTGTCACCAAAAGTCAGGGGTGGAAGGGGTTTGCTGCACAGCCTTAGGCAGCTCCCAGAGCTCAGCTGGAGCTGGAGCAGTGCCAGGGTTTGGTATTGTGTCTCTCAGGAGCAGGCAGAGGGCTGATGTGTGTGTTGGCGTTGCAGGACTGTGTGGTACGAGCTGCAGGCACGGGAATGGCCCTTTAAGACACAGCCTGCAGAGGCTCTCATCTGGCAGATCGGCAGCGGCGAGGGAGTCAGACAAGTCCTTGCCACTGTCAGTCTGGGGAAGGAAGTCAATGTAAGTACCTCAGCTGCAGGAATCACTCCATGCAGCTGTTTATCAGGGAGGGAGGGGGCTCCTTCAAGAGATTGATTTTACTCATAACTCTAAAGGGCAGGAAAGAGCACAGATTAAAGGAAACCAGGTTAGAGGCTTAGCCTGTGCCCGTAACTGTGGTGCAGAAGTGAACATCCCCCAGCACAGGACTTGATTGGATTCTGACAGTGTCCAGGCTTTCTGTGAGCAGTATCTGCCTGGACTCACACACATCCCGGTGCTCAGACAGTTTTCTGGTCTGCACAGTTGACCCATGAACTGAGATAATGAGGCACCACTGTCCTCTGCAGGAAATCCTCTCGGCCTGCTGGGCCTTCGACCTCAGCGAGAGGCCCAGCTTCACTGTCCTCATGGAAATGCTTGAAAAACTGCCAAAACTGAACCGCCGGCTCTCCCACCCAGGGCACTTCTGGAAGTCTGCTGAGTGAGTACTGCTGCTGCTCACAACACTGATGCCTGGTGCAATTTGTTAACTGATCATTTCTGAGCTGTATTTGCTTCCCTGGGGCTGTCAGACCTGACAGAGCAGGAACACTGCTCCTCTGCTCCTCCAGTTCCTGGGAAATGACGCAACTGAGCCATGAGCCTCAGACAGTTCATTTCCTATTCACCTCCCTCAGCAGCTGACTGATGCAGCTGTGTGGTGTCAGTGAATATCCACAACAGCATTGGGAAGGGCCCACACTGACCCCAGTGTGGTCAGACCTTCCCCTGTGATGGTAGTGGCAGGTACTGCCTGAGCAAGGGAAGGCCCCAAGAACATGCCTCTGTTTTGGTCTCAAGCAGTTCAGACTGAATGAGTTTGAAGACAGAGACACATTTGTGCCCATTCACCATGTCCTTGGCTGTGTTTATTTTCATCTCCTGAACTGCCCATATTTACTTCTTTTTTCTGGCGTTTAACCCACCCCCTTCCTTTCCTATAATCCTTCACCATCTTCCTGCAATACCTGATCATAACTAGCCAAACTCTTGAGACAGGGACTATCTTGGCAGTTTGGTCTCTGCTGGATGTGGAGGCTTTGGAGTCTTGTTTGTCAATTTTGCTACTTCTGTGCAATTTCCCCCGTTTGTGCCGGATCACTGACACACCAATGATGTCCAACAACCTTAAACTGCTTCTCCCACACTCTGGACTCACACAAACACATGCTGAGCAGTGGAACTCCCCCCACCTCAGACAGATCCTTTCACACACTGCACTAACCCCTGCTCCAGCCTGGTTGAAGCTGTACAGTGTGTAATTCTCAAGGGCTTGCTTTAAATAACTGAAAACTAACTCTCATGGTGTCTTTTTCCCTTCCCTCCCATATTTCTTTGTAGGTTGTAGCTACTGGTGCAATAACGGGCTCCACCTTGCATGCTTCCATGTGTCGTATCCTAACCGGCAACTTGGACAATCACCTTCCATTAAAAAAGCAAAACCAAACCACGAAATTAACCCATGGACATAATCAACACTTTATCCGAGTTCTCCTCTCTGCCTTTCGCTTGGTGTGGGCTGTAGCTTCAATAACCACTCCTGTCTGCGAGACCTTCCTGGCTAACCCCGGGCTCTGCCTCTGGAGCGTTCCAGCAGCTGTGACTCCTCCTGGGAAGGGCGCAGGGAGCTGCTCTGACTGACCAGGTGCACAGACAGCCAGGGTTGGGTGTCCTGCCTGCAGCTCAGGGCTGTCCCCGAGCTGCTGCCCCTTGTGCGTGTCCTGCTAGTCCCCCGAGGCAGAGGCTGCAGCTCCCCAGCCCCTCTGGGGAGTCCTTAGTGCTGGAGCTCTGTGACTGAAGGTGACAGGCACATTGCCACAGCACTTGCACTGCAATCCAGCAGGAGCTGAGGGCCAGGTCGGGCCGCTTCTCCCTCAGGCCCAGAGGCAGCACTCGAGCAGTTTTGTCAGGGCCAGTTCTGGGGTGGAAAGGAGGATGGTCCTTGCTCCACGTGGAGCAGCTGATGGTCCTTTGCCCACGGAGAGCCAGGCCGGGGGCAGTGTCCAGAGCAGGCCCATGTGGGTCAGCTGGGATCAGCTACAAAGCCTTGAAAAAGGAGGAAAGGAAGACCATCCTTCAGCTCCTCCTCCCCTCACAGATGTAGTGCTTGGAATGTTGTTTTGCTTCTGTTTACATCCCCTGGTAGAGTTACAGGTACCACAGCAAACATGTGCCTTCTAGAAAAGGTCTTTTTTCACTGGTTTGGAGGGGAGAGGACAGGGACAGAGGAGAACAAAACCAAAGGGGTTTCTGCTGTCTGATGACAAGCTCCCACATCCATTCCCTGAGCCTCCTCAGGAACGCTCTGAGCTGAAAGTGCTTTTGGCAAATCAGATTGTGCTGTTTCTTCCCACTGATGAGGTTTGTATGAATAACTTCATGTGTTTGCTGCTGACTTACTAGAGCATCTCTTGGGTGATCTGAAGTGGTACAAGAGCAGAACCAAACTAATTTCAGCTCCTTTGATAGGGCAGTAGCTTTGTAAGATTTATTATCAGTAACTGTTTCCCCCTCCCTTCTCCTCTCCCTCCCTACTCTTTGCAGCATTAACAGTAGCAAAGTTGTCCTGCGTTTTGAAAGATTTGGCTTGGGAATCCTGGAACCGAGTAACCCAAAGCTCTAGCCCGGTGTCATTGTGACCATGTTGGCTGCCTGCTCCCACACAGCACCAGAAACTCCCTGGCTCCTCCACCCGAGGCTGGTGCAGCCCCACTGAAGACCATCAGCTCAGCCCTGTGTCCTGCCTGAGCACCAGCAGTTATTTAAACAATGTTTACATGATACTTCTGTGTGAACTATATTTTTTTAAACATAATAAACAGTGAATCAAGTTGAACTACAGCCATTCTCAAATAGCAGTGAAAAAGAGAAGAGCTGTTCCTGGTTCCTCCTTGTGTCCACGGTCAGTAGGAGCCACTCTGCCTTCAGAGCAGGGTCCCCTCTCAGTGGCACCACTCGGTGCAGAACAGCAATGTGGTTCATGCAAGGCATTGGCCTTCCAGAGGGAGTTCTTCTTTCCTGAGGGTAGAACCTAGTCTGCTGCACCGGGACTCCCCAAACCAGGCAGGGCTGGTCCAGCTCTGGGTCATCCTGAATTTGGCTACACCAAAACAGATCTGCAGGGAGAGTGTCTGGCCGGGGGGGCTGGGGCTCAGTTAATGACTCAAGTGCTCTTCTCCACAGAACTCACACTAAAACTGCTCCTTCTCATGCAATCCCAAGCTCTTTGCTTGCTTTTTGCAAGCTCTTTGTTTGAAAAACGTAGAACTAAAGCAGTTACTTTGGGGAAGAAATCCCTTAAGAACAACAGAAATCTTGCAACCACGAAGGCAATATCTGGGCCTAGAGGCTCTGCCTCACCCTAACAGCTGACAGTTGTTCCAGAGGTTTGTTTGAAGACCAAAACCCACCATGCTCCCTCCAGTGCATAGTGTGGAGGTTATGGAGGTGACAGCCAGTGACCAAGTTGAGATGACAGATGCATCATCCCCCTTGGAAATCAACTGCAGGCCCTGTTACCAGAGGCTCCCCTTTCCCCACCATCAGCCTGGGGCTCAGGGGGAGCTCCCCACTCCTCTGTGAGCAGGCAAAGCAGCAGCCCTGTTTGGCTGCCTTGTGTGAAGAGCTAAGTGGCACAAAACCTGAGTTCTGTTGAGCAGAGAGCTTCACTCCTGTGTGCAACTCAGTTGTAGCCTCCTAGAGGTGTTGACAAAGACTTTTTAAATGTCTCAGATATAAAAGAGAAAAAGGGTTTGGCATGGCCAGGCACTGTAGTGCTGTGATCTCCTCTCCCCTCCCATGTTAAAGGCACGGCTACTGCACCCTTGGGTTCCACAGGACTCTGCTGTTTGTTCTCACTAATGGTGTGGCAGCAGCTTTAAGCAGAAGTTGTTTTCCCCCAAGTGCTGCTTATGTAAGAGCAGCACAACACAAACCCAAAGCAGAGAAAAAAGGTGCTGCCCCTTGTCTGGAACCCTGCGTGGGCTTCTGCCTTAGGGAAAGGCAGGAGCTGCTGCCAGATGCAGGCTGGCATCGGTGTCGGCTCAGTCCACGGCGGAGGGCGACAGCAGCCTCGGGGTGTTCCTCACTCAGTTTTTGGGTGCATAAACCAGGCCCTGAGAGCTGGGACAGCCAGAACAATCTGTGTGGGATCAGTGGCTCAGCTGTGCATGGGCTGTGGTTCCTTGCCACAACAGACTTGCCCTTGGTCCCTCCTGCAGCTGCTCTCCCATGCAGGTCAGGCCCTGGCTGTGGAGCCCTTTCTGTCCTGCCATACCCCAGGTCAGGGTGTTGGACACTTGGGAACACAGCCTGCTCCCGGCCTGGCACAGGGGGTTCATATCCTGCCTTTTACAGGGAGACTGGGATTCAAATCCAGTCTGCCCCGGGTGGTGTGTGGGACACCCATAAATCACCTTTGAATACAGAGCTCATCCTGTGCCCTGTGCAGCCCAGAGGAGAGACCAACACCATCTCGGGGTCATTTTTGTGTCACCAGCCAGGGGCACTGGGCTGAGCCCTGCAGGGCTGTGGGGGCACAGGGATGTGGGGGCACGGAGCTCTCCCACCCCCCACACCAAGCAACAGTCCCTGGTTGTGTTTGTGTCACATGTCCTGCGCCGAGCCCTTCCCGTTGGAGTTGTCAATGTGACAATGCTGTGCAATGCTGCTATAGGAGCCACACGTCAGTAGTGAATGTAAATGGTCGTAACATGGTGAACATGGACACGTTTTCTTTTCAAATGTGATGTAAACTTTGTACAGTACAAATTTTTTTTTATATTTTCTATGAACTGAGTGTCTTCCAGAATTGCTATTAAATTAATTACAAATTGTTAGGATTAACAACAGTTTCTGTATTAGTTTATGCAACCAGAAAGAAAAAAAAAAAAAGAAAAAAAGAGTGCACTCTACGCTACTGGAATTCTGGATATGTAGGAATCTTTTCAGTGAATAAATCTTCGGTCTGGATAAAGCAAGTGTTACCGAGTCCTGGTTTGACCTTTCCCTCCCATTGACTTGTAGCCAAACTAGAACAGGAGCAAACTCCCTGAGAGACCCCCTAGCACAGCAGCTCCTCCTCCCTGCTCCAAAAAAATATGCTCATATAGCCCTGGTAATTTCAGAGGAGGAACTAGCTCTGACATAACTGCAAGGCCTAGGAAGAGCCCAAGTCCAAACACAATGAGAGCAGTTGCAAGCCAGTCTCACTCCCTGGTGCAAACTCACACTTGCCCAGCAGTAACAAAAATGCAAAACTGATCCTAGGCAGACTGTAACCCCTGGAGATGGCCCTGTCCTCAGGGAGGAGCGTTGGCTGGAGCCCAAACCCACCTCACTGGGAGCTGAGTTAGTTACCTCTGCCTTTGCAGGCTGGAGCCAAGAGCAAGAAGTGGTTCACTGATCCACACTTTGTCTCAGTACAAAGGCAGATTTTATTACAAACAAATCAAGTAAACCAGAGAATAGAATTTAAATGTACAAAGTGCTTTGGAATTTCTGGAACCTTCCTGCCACTGAGGTTCATGTACCTGAGTGCCACCAGGCAGAATTCACCTCTGCTCCCTGCTGAGCATAGTCTGAGGTGGATGCAGCAGGTGTTTCCACTTGGGGATCAGCACATTATTTTCTCATTTACAAACTGCTCCACATCCAGGCATGTAGCCAGGCAACTCCCAGCAACACAACCATCCACTTGCTTTCAAGTGAAGATAATATGCAAGTAAACCAATCTGATATAAATCAGGTCACAAAGATAAACAGTACTTTTCAAAAAAAGATTTCAGCTCTCGTTAACTTAGTACAAAACTCTACATTATCCTTGTATTTACAAAAACCACCCGATTTATACTAGCATAGACAATATTAAAAAAATAATTTGCACTTTCACTATTAAGATAATGTATTAAAAGCATGTCAGAATAAATAGCAACAAAAGTTAAATTTATTATTTTACTTAATTAAGGCTGAGGTTTAAGAGTCAAATCCTAGAATCCTATACACATGCATGATTGAACACGTATAAGAAAGAGGATTCGACTCCTTTAAAAATAATGAATGTGCAAGTATTGTCTAAAACACAAGTGGATTTGTTTTTCAGCTGGTGGGTTGCAAAGCTTTTTTGACTTCATGTGGCAACAAAGCTGCAAATATATCTTCATGGTATCGCTTTTGGTCCTGCAAAAAGAAGAAAGGGCACCCAAGAGATGAATTAGGTGCTGCCAGCTACTCCTTATCCATCAGTTCAGTAACTAAAAGGCCTTTTGCATTTGCAGGACTGATTCTGTGATTGTAGACTTTTGTTACTGCCAGTGAAAGGGAGCTCTCTGAATCCCAGGCACAAATGCTCCAGGATGAGTTCTGATAACAAGAGAGTCCTAAAAAGCAGCAGCTTCAGTTCTCAGCACTGTGTTCTCAGCAATGAGCCCACTAAATTCCTAAACTCACTTCTCCTTTTGGTACACTAAAATGTCAAACTGCTGATGTTGCCAATGCACTGCGAAGTTGATCCCCAGGACCCCCAGGGAGACCCTGGAAAGAGGGTCTGTGCAAGAGCAGAGCAGCAGAGTCCCTGTCACCCCCAACTGAGCAGAAGCTGCGTTTGCAGTCCCGGTGGGAGGACCAAGCCGCTCCCTCAGAGCTTCTTTCCTGTGTGTGCACACAAAGAGCTCACAGCAGCCACGGGACCCTGAGCTTGGCTGTGCAGCCTGCTGTGCCCCACAGGTGCAGGGAATGGCCTGTGAGGAGAGCTTACCTTGAGCTGCAGGAAGTACTCATCTGCCTGCTGCGGGGTGAGGCACAGGGCCCTGGCCAGCAGCTCCCGCAGCACCTTAGCCACGTCCCGCGCCATGCGCACATCGCCGCACACGAACACATGGCCCTGCTGCCCCTGCAGCATCTCACACACTCGGGCCTCCAGCTGCCTCTGCAGGATGTCCTGAACATAGACCTGAGGAACACAAAAACCATCATCACACGAGGCTTCTTACATGTTGCTTTGCCTGTTGGTTCTCAATTCAATGTGGGTGTGTGCACTGCACTAAGGCTCAAAATGCCCCAACTGTTCCAGCTCTGTGCTGCACCTCAGCAAAGGTGAAAAAGCCCCACATTTGGAAGCTGGGCCTGTCTCTTGATTAAACTTCAGTAGACAAAAACTCTTCTATCTGCCAAAGTCTCCTAACTGCTCGGAGAGCAGGAGAGCTAAAAAGAGGATAACTTGAGTGCTGTTTTGTCCAGTCAGAATTTCTTCTATGTAAAATTACTTTCCATGGTCACTGTGTCATTGAAATGGGGACAAATGGCCAGAGCCAACTAATTTCTAACTCATGGGCTAATCAAATCCTGCAAAATCTAAGCTTTCTGAAAATGTTCCAGTTCTAGTTTCAAAGGCTGTTTGCACTGGACATGCCTCTCTGTGGCAGTGAGGAGTTGTATTTATGTAGCTTGCTTGTGCTGGAGTGAACAGGGAGATATTCCTTCATTTGAAGGGTGGGGCCTTTTGTCACCTGCTCACAATACACTGAAGCAAAATGCTAACATTTTTTAAAGAACAGAGTCCTGATGTTAACTTGAAGGATGATTCTGGAGGAGTTAACCCTTAAAGAACAAAGAAACCAGCCTTACTTTTTCTTGACCAGGCAGTCTGGAGTAAGCCGTGTAGATGTCTTTCAGGACTCCCTTCCTCTTCATTTCCTCAGTTTCCTCTCTGTAGATGTGATCCAGGTCTGGCTGCCGGCAGCCGAACAGTAATATCATGTCCCCACCTCTGAGCCCTGCAACCAGCATGGGACAGTGTTTGTCTGAGAGCCTGGGCAGTCACTGACACACAGGGCTGACACACAGGCTGTGCTGCCCAAGTCCCCAAAGGCCCCATGCCCACCAGAATGGTCTCTGGGGGGATGGATTGGCTGTGTCAGCACAGTGTCCCATCAGCCTGGGGGTGACAATCTCTGCAGAGGCTCTTGGCTGACATTTGTGGGTGTCTCTGGCTGCAGAGCCCTGGTCTGCAGGACTGGGGGTGTCCCTCTGCCAGCCATCCTGGGCCCCTGCCCAGTCCTGCCCATGGCAGTCCCCACAGGTACCTCTCTGCTCCAGGTCATAGAGGCGCTGCAGCCAGAAGCTCCTGAAGGGAGCAATCCCAGTGCCTGCGCCGATCAGAATGCAGGGCTTGGCTGGATCCTCGGGGAGATGGAACTCATTAGCTCTAAAATGCAAAAATATGTTAATTAGTTAACTGGTTTCTGACTGATGTCTCACTTGCCTGAATGACTCTGAGCAGCACAGCCCAAGTCCCGAGTTTGAAAGCAGCAATGGGACTTGAACTGAGTGCTCCTTGTTCCCTCGCCTTTCCTTGCTCTGCAGTGGAAAAGCTGACAGTGGGGATAGCATCATAGGAATAGAATTATTTCAGAATTTTCTAATGATTTGTGATTTTACTCAACGTAAGGCATGGTAAAGGATCTCATCTCTGGAAGACAGGGAATTCCCTCTCTTCTCAGACCCAACTATTCCAACTTGCATTCACCAGTCACTTGAAAATATCCCAAGAAAGGAAAACCCACTGAAGAAGCTGAACTAAGAACTACTCTTGTTTGGGTTGTTTAATTTTCTTTACCTGCGGATGAAGCAGGGAATGTTTTCATTGAGCTCTATTGTGTTCAGCCATGTGCTGCACACTCCATGGTGCAAAGGCCCTTCTCCATCTAAAAGCAGAGCAAGGCAGAACACTGTCAGCATTCAAATGCCCTCTGTTTTGAAAAAAGCACAGTTTATACTTAAAATTATAGCTTTTAAATACATTTATGTCTAGTAATGATTTATGAAACAAGGATACACTGATGATGGTGCAGGATTTTAGCAAATCTTGGTCCAGTATGAACACCTGTACTGCAGGTACAATTCTGCAGATATGACGACACACATTTTTTATTACAGATACGCTTCATGTTGTATGGTAGACACGTTTTTTTTCTGAACCACAATGTAGCCTAAATACTGTTTAATTAAGAGAGAAATGAAAACAACAGTTCATTACCTCTTGTCCTGTAGTTTACAACTGCAACTGTCAGATGAATCTCTCTGGGTGTCATGTCACAGGAGGAGCTGACAGAATAGTACCTGGGCTTCAGAAATGGCAGCTGAGTCAGCAAGAAAGCTGTGGACACCTCAGCAGAGGGAAACTCCTCCAGGACCTCCAGGATATTTGGGCTGCTGTAAAACTTCCATTTATTGTATTCTTCTGTGCTCTAAAAGCAAAAGGGCATCACCACAATGTTACCAGGTCATGCTGAGTTCAGGAGGGCAGGGATATTTGAAATGTCACTTATAAATAAGATTCCTGCTTTACATTCAATTAAATATGTAGGCAAGTCAACAAAGATTTCTCAAAACTTTTCCAAGACCAGTCTGGGGCTTCCTAAGAAATAATTTAAATTTGAACACAGAAGTTCAGCACCCCCACTACACTGTTCTCAGACAGCAGCTCTCTCAGTGAGGATGCAGAAACTGAAATGGAATCTGTTTCTCAGCTCCCTGTCATGGGACAGCCACAAAACTGTGCAGTCCCAGGTCTGGACCCCTCGCTGAACCTGGTGGGAGGAGCCAGCATTACCACAGCTGTGAGTCATTGGCTACTTAAAGCCACATCTCTCTGACTCTCAGGGTAGCAAATTCTCTGACAAAAACATCTACCAGATCCCCTCCAGCTCCTCCACCTGCAAACTGTCAGGTCTTTAAGGGTGTCTCATCAGAAACCATGAGGCAACAGAACCAGGCAGGCAAATGACCCACCCAGAACCACACAGGAAACACCAGATCTTGGTTCCCACGCCCAAGCTGAGCCTCAAGACCACTCTTTCTCTCACTATGGTTGGCTTTCCAAGAATATGTAGCAGAGGCATAAAAATTCATCACTACAAAAAATTCTTAAGCTTCTGCTACAGAGTCAAAGGGCATCCAGGCGCAGTGCACAGCACTGCAAACAAATCTCCTGCCCTAGGGCTCACCTGACACAGCACTTCCAGCCTCTGCTTGTCTCCTTCCCCTGTCACCAGCTGGGAGAGTTTCTTTAGCAGTTGTTGGGAGGGTGGAGTAGTGATATCAAGCAAGTATGTCAAAGCCTCAGTGAGTGTGCAGGCTGGAATCTTTTTGTGACTTGTCCAGTAGCCACCTGGAAATGAGGGAAATAAAAGGACACTTGGCAACCCACAACATTTGACAGCTAAGACCTTTGCAAAACTCAGTGTTCTTCAAAATACCCTTTCAGGTGAGGGTGAAGCAGGTCTAGACCACAGGGCCCTTCTGAAAGAGGTTAATGTGGGGGTTTGAATGTTTTGTAAGAGGAGGATCTGATGCAGAAAACTTCATGACAACAAAACACCATTTGGGAAGTCAGAATCTTTCACTTGAGGAAACTATCTTTCTGTGTGCCAGGATCCTAAGGTTGTTTCTATTAAGATGGGAAAGATGGGCAGGACATGTAAGTCTATTTTAGGACTCTTACATGTAGCAATAATAAGCAAACTTTTGATTAATTTAATTGCAGTCAATGGCCAATTCAGCAACTGAATTACAAACAGTGTCACTTCAGGTACCTCTGCAAACCCTGGTGATGTCACTATGGACTGCCAGAATGGGCAAAATTAGAAGCAAAATTTATAACACTAACTAAAAAGTAGCAACAAAATCCCACTGAAACTTAAGAAAAGGATCATAGAATCAAATTCAGTCAATAAAAATTCTTAGGAATTTTAATGAAATCTGTCCAACATCCTCTGTTATTTTGTCTAAAGACACCCAACTTACCATCAATGCAGGTTTCAAGCCTGATAGTCTGATCAGCTGGAGGGGCATCCTTGACACGTGCAACAATGCCCTGGACTAATTCTGGCTGATTGCCTGGGAAAATCCCGATGTGCTCTCCAGGAAGGTAGTGCACTTCCTGATTAGTCTCAGAGTAAAGTTTAACCAGAATGGTAACACGACTGGATAGTGAAGAGAGAGAAATGAGACAGATCTTGGTTACATTTAACAGGATTTCCCTTGGATTGCACAGGAAAGGAATAAATCTACAGTGGCAGTTGGCAAAGACTCCCTTGTGTTCATTACCAAATACCAGACCAGCTTAAGACTTCACAGAGGCTTAAACAAATCAGAGTCCAGGTATGTGAAGTACTTGTATCCAAATAAATTGCGTGCTGAAGTTCTGCCTGGTCTGTCCAATACAGAATAAACATGCCTGGAATCAGCTAGTGAAAGTGCAGCCCCACTGCAGACTGCACAGCTCACATGCTTCTGCTAATGACAGTACAAAATTCCTATATCTCCTGTAATAACTGCAGGGAGAAGATGTTTATAACCAAGCATTTTAGATGTTTAAGATTTTAGTAAAATGCAGTATTGCAATATTCATAAGAATGAGGTGGCATACCTGGACTTCGAACTTTGAAGATTCTGCCTGAATTTCAGCTTCATGGGAATTACATCTTTGGCATGAATACTTCCAAGAGCTGTTGAGAAAAGAGGATATGAGTCTTGGTAAGTCTGTGATTAGGTTTGTTTAGAATGTCTTCAAATATTACGCAGAGAAGAACTGAACCACACTTGCCCTAGAAGGTGACTGCCCATCAGTCAGTTGTGTGTGCCCTATTCCCTGACTAAAAGCAGTTCATCTCAGCTTTTGCTCCTCTGGTGCTGCCTGAATGTGTGATGGTTCCAGTGTTATTGTACTGTAAAAAAAAACTTATGCAATGTAAACCAGTGTATTTTAAAATCTGACCACTGTACTTCATTATATGCATTCTACCATCTAGCAGGGCCAAAAGCACTTCTGAGAAACCTTCACAGTTCAGCCCCATCTGAAGCAGCAAAGGCAGAGGGAGAAGTGGGAGCAATACCTTTAGCCAGGTCCATGGGCTGAGAGTCAGGCACTATCCTGTAACTGGTAGGGTCCCAGCTTTCCTCAGAGGTGTAGACCTCGGGCAACTGAATACTGTGTCTCCCACGGACATTAAAAATGTCACAGGCAGTCTAGATAAAAAACACAAAAAAATAAGGCTATTCACAGTAAAAAAAAAAATATTCTTAGTGTTGTCATAATCCTAGGAGCTATCAGTTCCACAGATTGCCATTTTTTACTGCTTCTGGTGTGTGTGTTCAGTGAATTCAGAAAGGTTCCACTTGTGTATCAGCATAGCTCTAAAAAGATCTGCTGCAAAAAATGCTGATGTTTGATGCTACCCTTGCTCATACTGAGCCATTCCATTATCCAAAAGGGTTCATGCAACTTTATGTGAATATTAAAAAACAATACAAAAGGGACACCCAGTTCCCTCTCCAGCTTAGGCAAGCAGTAGAGAAGAGGGGAGTTCCAAGTTCAGATATAAATTCAGATGCTTGGTTTCCTTCACTTCCCCTCATTTTTATGGGAACTTAACTAAAATGAATGGATGAATGACTGGAATATGAGCTGTATTTCTATATTCACCTTGAAAGCACTGACTGCCCAGCTGCGGAAGGCTTCTTCTTGCCCACTGAGTTCATCCCCTTCACCCACTGGAGTGAGCTGGGAAGCTCCAAGTTGGGCCAGTTTTTGGTCAATTGTATGAGCAAAGGCACAGAACTCTGGGTACATGCTGGACCCCAGCCCAAACACAGCATATCTGCAGAAGGGAATAAAAGGAAGATTGCTGTGTTATGCTACATGGAGTGCAAAAGGACTCAATCACATGCAAACCAAACAACAAACTATTTTTACCTAATTTTCTTTTTCAGCAGTTTCAGTCTGAGCAAGGAGTCCTTGAAGGCCTGCATAAAAATTCATAAAATATTTAAGTTTAGAAGAATACCCCGATTTAAAGCAGAAAAGAAACTTGATCCGTATCTTACTCAAGGACATGAGACAAATGAAAGGTTTGTCTTTGGTCTCTGAGCTGAGTCTCATACATGTTTTTGAGGTGAACATTACCTTTCCGTTACCTGGAGAATCTCCATTTCCAAAAGTGCTAGTAACCACTAAAAGAAGTGTTTCATTTTCCAGGTCACAAATATTGTACTCATCCATGCACATAATCTGGAAGGAATAAAGCTCATGAGACATTGCTAGCAGACATAAGAACTAGCCTTAGATATCTCAGATGACTCTGATCAAACTTACAAGGCATTATATTAAATGAATACAAAATCAAAGTTCTAGTCCAACTTATATTTACTGGATATTCAAAACACGGGTTTGGAGAATGGAAAAGCTTGCAGAAGCCAAACTGCTGTCTCCACGAGGTGTGGCTGACTTGTGCCCCTCACCTTAGTGCTGAAGGCACAGCTGAACAGGCTGCACAGGTCGTTGGCAAGCGTCTCAGACTTGCCCGTCTCTGTCGCGTAGATCACAGTGACCTTGGCCCTGGTGGCCACTGCTCCTCGCATGAGTGAGGCTGCAAAGAGTGCAGTCCTGGGGAAAGAACAATCACACACAGCTGTTAATGTAGCTACACTAATTCTGATTGATTTGCAAACAAGCTAGGAAAGACTGAGCTAGAGCATGGCTTTTCCTTGGAAGATGGCTCAGAAGCATCTCTAGAGGGCCCTGAGCAAGAACCTTAGATAGGAATGTTACCTCAGTGTGTGTGGCTAGCACAGGTCCTTCCCGTGGGAACATTTTGCTATATTTCATAAACAAGATAAAGTTTGGATGTTTTGCAAACAGTTTCTCCGGATTGGGTCAGTTTGGGCTTGGCCAATTGGGCCTAGGGGGAGGTCTCGGGCTGACCAATCTGGGGGACCTCTGTAAACTCTATATATATGGAATTCAAAACAATAAAGCTCTCTTCTCCTCTCTTTCCTTGTCTGAGACCTTGGGTCATTCCTCAGCTAGCCGCTCAACAGCGACAAGTGTGGACAGTAAGGCTATGATTCAAACCACTCGTGGTCCCTACTGTAAAAAATTTTTTTAAAGAACAGAAACATCGCAAGAATAGAATAGTTGGACAAAGCATAAAGAATCTTGTTTCAACAACTTACTTTGCCAAGACGCTAAACTTTATTTCTTTTTTCTTTGGCCTCCGGGTCTCATCATGCCACACATGTGTTTTCCATGCATCTACCTTAAAAAAAAAAAAAAAAGTTAAGCTTTAAGTAAGAAATGCAAAATAGTAAATAAACAATTTATGTACATTTAAAGGGCCAGATCGAATAAAATCTGTACATACAATCCACAGAGTACAACTATGGGATCAGTCTCTGGTGCATTAAACTGCATTTTACTTAAAGCCAGAGAATTCAACAGAACTAACAGCACCTCCCACATAAAATAGCTCCTGTCTGCTCCTTCTGATCCTGTCTAGTGAACTTTCATGAACCAGGGCATGTCACCCAGACTCCCTCAGGTTCCGTATTGTATCTGCACTGCTAAAGTTGTCTGCTAGAGTCGTTTTTTCTTTTTGATGATTTGTACCTGGTAGTAATAGAAGGGAGTGAGGACATAGTTCAGCATTTCTTGGTGGAACACAGGGGTTATGCTGCCTGACATGGGAGGCACAATCCACACCCAGTCTGCTGGGCAGCCTCCCCGTGTGCGGTACTCGTTCTGCATGTACTTCATGAAGGACTCCGAGGCCGAGTGGTGATCCATGATGGTTACATTTTGTTTCTAGAACAATGGCAAAAAGAAAAACATACATTAAAAACCCTATTCTGCCCTTCTACCTGCTGTAGCTAAAGTAATCCTCTTGCTTCGGTCAATATTTCACAGACTTTACTGAGGGCTGGGAAATAAATATTATCAACAGTTACTGTAAAGATAGAGATTGACGCACATGCCTTTGATTAAGAACTCTTAGATCTTTTCTTTAACATCAGCATTTTACCTCTGCAGCACTGGGAGTGCATGCCACAAAGCCTCTGATTCACTTTTACCCACTTCTCATATTGTCATGATATGTTAAATAAACTGGAATTGAAAATAAAATGTATTAATCGGATAGCTTTTCATAGGTTTCATAGGTTTACATAACACATAGATAAATGTGTTAAAAGGATGAAAAATCTTGCCTTTAACTTCCTTTTCTTTTTCCTCTTCCTTCTGCCTTTACCTGTGAGGAAATATGGATTCCTCTACTTTCCCAGGTGTAAATCAAGAATAACTCTACTGGAACCATCATGCCATCTCCACTGAGTGAGAGGAAAAAGGGACAGTGAATGTTCAGTGTTTGTCCAGATCCACGCTCAGTGACTCACCTGGTAGCTGTGAAGCACAGCCACATTGATCTCTACAACAGCTTGGTCTTTCCACAATGATGACAGTTTGTTTGTTTCCAGTCCCATTCTCCTCCCTACCTCCTACATGTGAAAAAGAGAGAGAAAAGGGAAAAGTAAATTTACTATATGGAACTTAGACCCCATGATTTCTCAACCTCATCACCTTTGTATCAGGAAAAAGTTATGCAGGAGGGGAAAGAGTCTCATGCTGGGGAAAGTGATGGCAGCAGAAGCACCTGAGATGAAAGGTAAACTGGAATTTTGGAGTTCTGGTTCTAGAGGATGTTCCAGTTTCATAAAGCAGGGAGTGGTTCTCTCCCATCCCAGAGAGTCTCTTTTCCAAGACTGATAGAGTCTCTTTTCCAAAACTGTTCCTGCAACAAGCTGAGTCCCTTTGCAGCCCAGCCCAGCTGCCCCTGAGCAGGTTACCTTCAGGATGTTGTAGCGCTGCACGTCACAGAAGTCCCGCACTCCAACCTCTGTCCCCATGTACCAACCATTGAAAGGACAGGCCGTGAACTCCAGCCCTCCCACCTCCAGCAGCATGTTGGCCACAGCAGGCAGCGCATACCACTTCAGGTCCAACTCCTTAAACCACTCATACCTGCCAGACAAGCAGTCTGAGTTATTATTTGTGTGTGTTTTCCTCCTTTAGGCGATAACCAGAAAAGCCCAGGAAGATAAAAAGAACCAATTCCAAGAGGAACCCCTGGGGCAGGGTCTGCAGAAACTCACAGCAGCTTTCAGTGCAGTAATTGGGAATCACCAGCTACAGAAACTGTAGAATCGTATTACAGAGTTCTGCAATCTGCAGGCCAGTCCCAAAGCAAACAAGAAGAAAAAAACAATGAGAGAAAGGCCATTAACCTTTTGTTGTGAGTGCAGCCATATTTTACATGTGTATTATACTGGCATAAAAAATTATGATTTCTAAAATTCTGAATGTAATTGAAATGTAGATTGGGAAAGAAGATTTCCAACAAAACTGCCATTTGCTTCCTTAATTTAAATCCCATTTCATTGTTCTAACAGGCATTTCATCTTTCAGGATAATTTACCGTCATTTCATCCTGACAAAGAACTCATAAAACAACTGCCACAGGCACAGCCCAATAAACTGCCAAGGTGAGGCAGAGGCAAAAATGCAATTATCTAAATCTTGTGTGCTTACTTTGGATGCTCCATTGGCACTTGGAGGACAATTTCTGGAGGTATTTCAAATACTTCTGGGTCTTGGCCGTTTGCTTGAAGAACAAGTGGAAGTACATCAAAGCGGCCATATTTCGGTTTCCACCCAAGGTCAATGCACAACTGTAAATACAGAAAGCACATTCTGTGGTTTTTATCAGGTTTCCCCTCCAGATCTGAAGACAAAAGAATTTTAGCTCTCTGAAACCAGTGGAAGTAAATTCTAAGTTAAAAAGGTTCTCTTTTCCATTCAAACAATGTTAAGACATGTTGATGCAGTACTGGTTGTGTCGCTGGTTGTGTCCCCTGACAGCATTAGCTCACCCTGTTCTGAAATGGAGGGCAGCACTTCTGTATCTGGACTGTGGGAAATTATTGTTCCAGTCTGCACCTAGACCCTGTGGGGCAGAACATCCCATTCACTCCTCACCTCCCTACCACTCTGCATAAACATGCAAGGAAAAAGCCCCAGGGAGATGGGTTGGCCAAGCTGGGAAGCAGCTGTGGTGGTGAGTTTGGAGCTGTACCTGTGTGAACTCCACATTGCCAGGGTCCCCAAGCACGGAGCCATCTGGCATTTGGTAGCCAGCATAGCGGATCAGCTGGCTGTTCCACACACGGAAATCGTGCTTCCCGTCTGTCCTCTGAGGGAACACTGTGATGGCTGATCTGCCCAGGGACAAAGCACACACCTTACACCACAGCAGCACATCAAACACGTCTTCACTATTCAGACATAGATTGTTACCAACAGAAAGTATTTTACATTTCTAAAATGAACATCAGCAGAAATAAAATCATTCATGTTCTTTATCCACTTCCCTGAATCTTCAAATCATCACTTTTGCCCAGGAACTTAAAAGGGTTTTGCAACATCAGCCATGAAAGTTATAAAATTTCAAGATGGTTGATGAAACACACGAGAGGAACATGTAAGTACCAGGAAAATTAAGAGCAGAGACAGGTCATCAAAATATTTAGATAGACCATTTAATGTGTTTTTGATGCCTGATCTGGATCTGGTTTTTGTTGTTTACAATTAAAGAGACCTACCTTATATTCCCATTGTTTGTGGCATACTGAATGTGATTACAGAGATGCTCAAACATTTCCTTGGCTGTTTTACAGTCCCGTGCATCAAATACCTGCATGTTTCCAACAGAAGTGAAGAGAAGAAGACTAATTTTGAAACAGTAATGCAAGCTTGTTATTTTGCCTATGCACTTAAGGAACAGAAAGATTGTAGCTCCACTAGGAAAGGTTCATTTTTATAGTCCATACATGCATCATTTTCACACATGAAAGTCCACCAAGAACCAAAAAATGCACCTGGTTCCATGACACACCTGCTTCCTACACTCACACTGCTACACATTTTCATTCAGCTATGAAGCAGAGAACTACAGAAAGAGATCTCGTGATATGAACAGGAGGGAGCCCTCCTCAGTGGAAGCAGTGGCATGTTCTACCAACGGAAAGGACATTCTTCTGAGTCACAGCAGAGGACCATTTGGCCATAGCTTAGGTGCAGATCCACAGCTCACCTGCAGGTTGGACCACTGGATTCTCCCGATGCACCTGGGCGCGTTCCTCCAGGCCATCTTGGTAGCAAAGATCAGCTCATCCTTTGTCAGGTGGTAGGTTCCTGTTGTTTCTATCTCCTTGGTCACTGTTTCCAGTCGGCCCAGCTGTTCTTGGACTTTTGGCCTTTTGAACAGGAAACAGCCATGAAAAGAAACAACGTGAATTTCATTCAAAGTGCAGACGTTCTCTTTATATTTTGGCTTCAGAATTTAAGATTTGTCCTTGGCCTCATGAAGAAACTAACACACTAGGAATTTAAGTAGTGACACCATCCTTTCACCACCCAATACATGCATGGATTGGTCACAAACTGTTCTGTGTAAGTTTTCAGTTTAAATTTGGATTTTCTAGATTAATTTGGAAAAAATCACCAGCAAATGGAAACTAGAGTACAGGTGAGTTTCAGGGTAAATGGAGGCTGAGAATGACTGTCTTCTCAAAGTTACATTCTTTTCACATGGCAACATCTCTTCTGAGTAAAGTAAGTAGGATTTTCATTCCTAAAAGGAAGTGCTGAGCAATTCATTTGTCAGGGAAATCAACTCTAAAATTCTTGAGTCTGGAAACAAAGAGTGGAGTCAAAACATTAGAAAATATTTATCTCAGCACAGACAAAAATTGTTTTGTTGTCTTACAGACAGAATGAAAATAGCCTGCACTGTCTGAGAGATTTCACATTTTCAGCAAGATGAAAGATCAAGGGCAAGCATGTGAGATAGTGTAAATCAATGTGATCAAACAGCCATGAGCAGACACACAGATGTGCAAATGCAATAGGCTGGTGAGGACAGTCTGTGTGTGAGACAGGGACTTTCAGAAAGATTCAGAGGGAAGAAAGATTTGTAAAGAGCTCAAAGTGTCTAAAGAAGTGGCCATTATGTGGCTGAGTCCCTTTGAAAGTTTGATTATGTTTTCTAATGGGATGAGCAAACACTGAACTTGCTTGAAAGCTCATCATGTGGAATGTCAGTGCAAGCCCTTGGACATCAACCAGCTTTTCTAGCATTTTCTGCAGCAAGATGGCTCTGCACCATGGCCATTTTTGTGAGAACACAAACCACTCTCTGAATGCTCAGTGAGCTTATGTTGATAGCACAGAGCAAGGGTGAGAAGCAACACTGGCCTTCCAATCTTTGGCTAAAACCTTGAGAGGAACACAAAGAAAAGATACTTGGAACAGCACAAACAAAACACATTATCCACATTATTCATGTCTGAGACTGATCCAAGTGCAGCTAATCCCACCAATGCCAAGAAAACAGAAGGGAACGCTCTGGCAGAGTCCTCAATGTACTGGAATGTACACTCCAAAGGGATGGGGCTGAGGAGTGCATGGTCCAGAGTCCTTCCCTGTGTTCCCAAGATCTTGGATTGCCAGATGGAGCACATGAGGTGCAATGACAGTTTTATTAAGCTTTTCCAATAGTCCTTATGTATTTTTGAATGCCTGCTATGTAACAGGATAGTTACCAAGAGCTGTGAAGAAACCAAACCTTCCTGGAGGCTCACAGACAGACTGGTAGGTAGAGAACTTTTATACCAAACCTTAAGTTGGCTTACTCTTTAAATGAACTGTAGTATTGTTTGAGGAAGTCTATTGCCTGAGGTAAAAGATCTTCCAGTGGAACTGGCCCATCTCTGGTACCTCTCACCAGGCCCTTTGGGGTCATGAGTGACCCTTGGCAGGCTTTGGTCCGGCAGTTGATAACCTGAAAAACAATAACATGTCAAAAACCAATGTTGCACTCTGTATCCTTTCAAATTTCACAAAAGTCCTTGTTCAGATTTCCATATTTTACCTCTTTTGCTGTCAGGTGTAGTGTGTCAAGAAAGCTGGATCCATTTTCCAAGTTTCTTACCCTTACATGTCTTGGACATCCTGATATTTGGTTTGAAACTTGGATGCCATTTGGAGGGAAATTCTGGACAGAGAACAGATGAAAATGTATGTGTCTTCAGACCTATTGAGTATCTTTCGGTTTCATTTTAGATTTTATGTTAACATCAAAATATTTCAGATTAAATTCAAGAAACTAGATATAAATGTGATCTACTCCAACATGAGTATTTACTTGACTACAAAACTATCGAGCTAATCTACAGTTTTATATGAAATGGGGGGAAAAATGTATTTTTATACTAATCAGTGTCTGCCACTGAAAACACCTTTGTAATTTTAATATGCCCTCATCTCTGAGCATAAGTCACAGTCTCAGAAAAACAGTGAACCAATTTTAGAGACAGGACAGGTTTGTTTCTAAAGGTTTGCAAGGGTGAATAAAGGAATCAGGCATCCCAGTCCTCACAGGGTCACATCCTCCCTTAAGTCTTACCAACACCCCTTTTTGGTCAGAAAAGAACTTTCCAAAGATCTCCCAGCAGTCCTGACCTCCTGCAGCCACAGTCAGACCTCACAGGAGAACTTGGAGTAGTTTTGAGCAGTAAACACCACTGATGTGAGCTGTTATTATCAAATAATGATGCTGGGAACAGACCTCTCCTCCCTCACAGGCCTTTGCTGAAGTTACGGTAGGTGGCATCTCCATCTGCTTCTTGCTTGGATCGTGCAATTTGGCATCATCCTTTTCTGAGCTTCAATAGAGAGAAAGAAAATTCAGTATGAGGCAGTGTGCTCTGTTTCTGTTAGCTTTGCTTTCAGCATCAGTAGGAGATGCTCAGTGCTGTCTCTGAAATATGTATGAGCCCAAAACCCAGCAGTGGCAGTGCCATTGTATTCCCCTTCCCAGAGCACTGTGTGGAAAGAAAGGAAGGAAAACAGGATATGAACCATGAAATAAGTAACACCCTGAAGACGGAGAAATTTAAGATGCATGTGCAACTTACTTTATACAGCGTCTTGTATGAATTGCATCACAGAAATACTTCAACTTAATTACACCATAAATAATCACTTTGCTATTTTTAGAGCATACATGCCTCCTGAGCCTTAAAATATATGAAACCATTATAATACACCAAATAAATTTAAGACTATGAAAGAGAAACCAAGATGATTTATATCCTCAATGAATGTGTAACTATACAAAAGAGTTTAATGTTCATTACCAAGTTACACCACCCAGGGACCCCCAGTTCCTTGATTAATATCAGCATTTTGGAAACACATTTCAGGTTTCTCCAGAACCCAAACTACTTAATATCTTCCCTTTCAAAGATTATGCCAATCAAAGATAAACTATGAAACCATAAAAATCAGGATCTTACCCATGGATCTCCCTAATTTTCTCCACGTTGTTGTTGATGTCTTTCTCTTTGGGGTACTGGCTCTTGGCAGCACGAGATTTGAACACATAATGCCACGGGCACAGCATTTTGTATGCTTCTTTTGTGGTTTTAGTTCACTGTTCTGAACCTTGTTTTGTGTGATGTGGCAACACTTCTAAGGACAGAAAAAAACCAACAAGGTCAGTTTTTACCCAAAAGGGCAACTCCCTTTAATACTACTTAGAAACTCACCAGCCTAACTGATCTGATCTAACTAAAATCCTGTGTTTAAAATGAAAGTTGCTTGACTCTTAGAGTAGTGATACTAAAACTAGCACTTTGTCAGTGTAATGTGCAGCCATGTATTAATCTAAAATACTGGCAAGAGAATTTCAAATGTTCCCAGTCATGTAAAGCAGCAAATATTGGTGTCTGAGCAGACTGCAAGCTTAGAAAAGGGATGGGAAATGTTGTTGTGTTTTTCACGCACTAATGAAAAAATAATTTGTGAATTAACCAAAACATTTTGCAATGTATGCACCTGCCAGAGACACACAGAATTCTGAGAGGCTGAAGTCTGTGGTTTCTAAGATCTGCAGCACTTATTTGAATGCAACACATAGCATTTAGACAAGAATGTACAAAGTTTATGCTATTCATTTTAATATACATTTTCTGCTAATTTCTGAACCTAAGATGGATTTTGTGCCTGGGAAGGTGTGACAGAAGAGAAAAACCAAGCCAGTAAATTGCAGAGTTAGAGAGAATTAGCCCCAGTGTTTGAATCTGGTTTATAACAGAAATCAAAACCTGATGTTCCCTAAAAGTTAGAGACAAAGGAAGAAAATATATTGTCACATATTCCTGATGTAAACCGTATCTTATTTTGATATTTATATTACTTTTACAGTAAAAGTTAAATTTATGAAGAAAGAAAGAGAAAGAAAGAAAGAAAACTCCACACAAACATAATACACAAGGAGAAAAAGGAGAAAAAGGAAGAAAAGGAGAGAGAGGAGGAAAAGGAATAAAAATGTGACTAATAATAATAAAAAGAAAAAATAAGAAAAAAAGAAAGAGAGCAGACTCACATTTCCCTTCCCTGGCACTCAGAGCAAGAAGCTGCTTTGTGTCCTGCACTGTGGGGTTCTGTGGATAACATTGACAGTGTTACCTGTTATATGCACAAACCTTTAAATCAGCAGAAAGGAGGGACAAAGTTTTCAGAGCAGCTGGACAGCTTGGAACTAGAGCAGGAGACTTGAGTCTGACGCTTTGCTCCTAACACAGAAATAAAGACACAATTTGCCATATAATTACCCATGAGCTGCAGTAAATGAATGACAAAATGAACATCTGGACATGGTGATTCTTACCAATCTTTTGTGAGAGATGCTCCCAACCCTGCCAGGATAGACTCCTCTCTGTCAAAATTTCTTGCCTTTAACCTCTCAGGCTCTGTATCCCTCCTGGGAGGCAAAAGCATTTTATAGTCCATGTATGCAAAATAGCTCTGAGTAAGGGGGATTCCCCAAAGGTCCTGTACTGCTTGGAGAAGTGGAAGGTGCGTGGCTGCTGCGTGAGCAGCATTACATAACCTGTGGGAGGGAGGCAATTCCTGATGCTATCATCATCCCTGCCTTCCCTCAGCCTGCTGCAGCCTTGACTTCTGCTTGTGCACCTAGAAAGGGCAGGTTATCACACTGAACACTGACCTTGCACACAGGGTTAAAATTAAAAATAAAAATATAAAAAAAAAAAAAAAAAAGCCCTGAAAGGCTTCTTATGGCTTTTATCACTGTGTGGCACTCTCCTGTACATCACCTAAGGCTGTAGGAAGAGAGTGAGCAACTTCAAGAGAAATGTTATAGAGCTGTAGAGCTATACAATGCAGGCCAAGAAAGCATTTAACCAGTGCTTATAACTAAGGACAGGCAGTTTTAAGTTTCACATAAACATACTTCCTTACTTTTGATCACGTTTTAAAGCATCTTTCTCAATACGGTATTTGTAGAATTCCTTGCTCTCCAGAGTTTCCAAGGAAACTCCAACTCCGTGAAGTACAAACCATTCCCACTGTGCTGTATGTGGGAATATCAGGAGGACAGCTGGATGAGGAAGATGGGATTGCTGAGCTGATTTTCCATGTCAGACAACGCGTGGACACAAACCTTTTACAAAACCAGGCTTCTCCCTGCAGTCTGGAAGGCAGAACCCCACTGGGCCAGGGCTGGCAGCAGAGCCCAGTGCTATCAGGCACCTGCAGCCCACAAGTGAGGTGCCAGACCAGTGCACCAGCAAGGATTTTGACCTGCCTTATTTGTTCCTTCATATCATATATGGCTATTTTAAGGAAACTATTTACAAATAAAGGTGATTCACAAATCTGCTGACTAATATGAGTCAAATAAGGTACAGTGATAACTAGAGAAAGATTTACAGGTGCTGATCAAAGATCTACAGAAATGAGGCATGAGGCAGCCAGAGAAATGAGGAAATGCATGTTCTTTTCTCATCTGTCCCACTTTTACTGGACAAGCTTGGGCAAGGTGTTTTCTTCTCTCTGTGTCTAGTTTCTCTGTTTGAAAGTGAACATTAAGTGTTTGTGTAAAGCATTTCTAGAGGCAAAGCATGTGCTGTGCACACGTGTTCATGCATGAGATCCCCTGTATGCATCCCATCCATGAATCTCTTGATAAACAGACCTGAGTTTTCTGAGCATTCATCTGCTTGGCTTTATCAAGCCTGTGCTGCTTTGCATCCACTGCTCATGAATTTTCACAGTTGGATTTTTTCTTTCCAATGTGGTGCCTTTTCTCTCACTGTAATTAGCAGGTGACATCCCTTTCTTTAAAATATTCCAGTCATCAGGCAGATGTAATCAGCAAGCAGAAAGTGCATGAGCTCTGTAACTGAATGCCATTGCATCCTTTCCTTTCTTATCAACCTCTTTTTTTCTATAGAACATGGGGAATCTTAAGAAAAAACACATCTTAGCAGAAATTTAATTGAATTCAATGGGTTCTAAGCTTTTAGCAATCACCCTCCTTCTTCCCCTCTACTTGGGACTGCTGAAATCCAGGAAAGGTTATGTAGGGATTGAATATGAAAAATCAGATTTGGGATAACCAGAGGAGGAGAAATACCTTTCCTTAGGAGAATTGTTAAAAGGATTGGCTGAGGTACAGCCATTCAGGGAACTGCCTAATCACTCCAGTTGCTCAAACAGGACCTGTTTTTTCACTCACTCAAATCGATAATAAAACTCCCTCTGTACAATAAGAACGAG
The DNA here is from genome assembly GCA_024500445.1 of Entomyzon cyanotis. NCBI lineage: Eukaryota > Metazoa > Chordata > Aves > Passeriformes > Meliphagidae > Entomyzon > Entomyzon cyanotis. Next base: position 5,230,877 of record JAKEPQ010000673.1, read on the forward strand.
AGAACCATTCATTCCTCAGGTGGACCAGAGATTAACTAAATCAGCTCACTGTGCACTCCTTCTACAAATATTCTACTGTGCTTGGAAGGTTTTTCCTTCAGAAAACCAATTCTGCACATATTTCCTATTTTTGCACAGCCACTTCTGCCTCTGCTATATCAGAGTGCAAGAACTGGTTGCTTTCCTTGCATTAACTTTGATGAAAGAGGTGCCCTTTCAGAGCAGACTTTGACCTATTCAATGGCATGCTGACCATGCTGTTATCTTGAGTCAAATTTTATTGTGTTTCTGAATGTCTGATGGCCTGTTGCCTCAGCAATCAGCTCTCTGCAATAGAGCCACTGGTTTTATTGGAAGCATCTGACAAAGATACAGTTAATAACAATTACTATTGTTTAAAAAGCTATTCCCAAATATTTCCTCTCGTTGTGTACCGTCAGTCATCTTTTACACCCAGTTTGGTTTTTCATTTCCCAAAGAAAATTTGTTTGAAACTTCCCCCAAACTTTGTAAGATGGCAACTCCGGGTTTTTTTGGTTAGTGTTCTGATTGCTGACTATTCCTTTATGGGCTTTAAGATATTCACTATTAACTGTAGCCCCTTCTTCACTTTATTATTTCAAAATGTTCCTGATAAAGTGGGGATAACAACTCTACCAAAAGCAAAATAAAAGATCCAGGCCTTGGCACTTGAAAATATGCAAATAAAAGTAGAATCCCAGCCTTGTCTGCAGATTCAAGGTACATTTAAAGCAGCAGTTTAGGGTGGAAAGGGCAATGTTTTGTTTGCCATGTCCTGCTCTCCAGTGGAAGACTGCATGTCAAACGATGGCAGGGCAGGGTGGAAAATTTCCCAATGTGACCATCGGAGGGCAAAAATGAAAGTTAAAGAGTCCTAAATTTACAGAGACGTGACCGTAAACCCATCCCTTCCTGTCTGCTTGCTGTCAATTAGGCCAGACTGAGACATGCAGAAATAACAGAATTCCCTCATCAGTCACCCTCTCCAAAATTCCCAGGGATGAGGAAATGAGGGAGGGCAAAGCCATCTGGCAATCAATGGCCAGACTTCGTTGTGCCTGGCTGCACGTTGGCTCAGGCAGAAGCGATTGCTGACACCTCCTGACTCACCCCTGGGATCCTCGGCCACAGCTGCAGCAGCAAAGCCAAAACCAAAGCAAAAAAGGAGGAAAACAGCAACTAGCAGTTGACTGGGCCTAAGCCCCAGAGCCCTGCTCGTGGCTGTCACAGGCTGGGCTCTGTGTCCTGCACTCCTGGACCTCATTTCACTACACTGAAGATGGTCCTGTGTGAACCATGAGGAAAAGCTGGCATGTGGATAGGGAAAAGGTATATAGAGCAGTGTTTGGTACCTCTGGTCCTGCAATCCATGCTTGTCACAGCAGAATAGGAAGAAAAACGTCTGGGGGATTAGTGCTTGCATAAAGAGTTTTATGCTTGAAAAAGAACAGTGAACTACAGAGCTGCAAATGTTTTCTTCAGTAAATGCAAGAAGAAACTCCAATTCCAGTAACAGAGCACTGACTGAGGCCAGTAGAACCTCCACCAAGGACAGGTAACAGAAGAGATTTGAATACTGGTTTTCAAAAAATAACCCATAAATTTATGGGCCAGAATGAAGAACAGAGTATTGAAGTATAGAAGTAACTTCAGTTCTGAATTTTAAAACTTTGGAGTTTTTACTCCAGAACACACAGCGCTGCTGAAACAATTTCAGTAAAACGTATGTGCTTCTCTTTATTACTGACCTCTGAGTCTCTTGTCCTTACATCAGCCTTTATCTACTCAGTTGTTGCTTCCTGCACATTCAGGTGTCACACCTTGAACAGCGTACCTTAGTCTACACAAAACCAAAGCATGCTAACCCTCTTTCCACATTTCCCAGATGGAGACAGAGGTTTTCTCAGATAATTTTATGGCTCTGCTTTATCTTTATGCACCTTTTACTACGTAAATTGTTTTCAAGGACTCCTTGCTAAGCACTACAGTTAGGCCAGCCTTGCTTATGTCTGCACAACTTTCAGCTCTGTGTAAATTACATAACATTTTCAAAACTTTCTGTGAGAGTGAAATTGCCTTCTGCCCCTCTTGTTAGGGAAATGGTGCCAGAGGGTGTGGGGTATGAGCTTACTTATTATGAGTTGCTTCTCTAGCAACTATCTAGTTTCCCCTATAAAAAAAGATAATTTCCATGGCATATTCTTCAGTATCTTCAGAGTATCTTTAGTCAGACAATACTTACAACACATTGAAATATACACAATTCTCCCTTTCAGCCTCTGTGGAGCATCCCAGAACACATCTCTGCCACTCTGCTGCCACTTCCAATTCATGGAGTGAATCTTTGAACTAACTCAGGAAATTTTGTATCCTATCACAAATCTAAATAAAGACTTCAGTCTGAACAGATCTTCTCACTACACCTTCTACTTTTTAAAATTTGCTTGTTGATAATCCAATGATTGTATAACTGGAGAAACATTCATCCTACCTTGTCAGTCAGCAGGGAACGAGCAGTCTTTTCCATGCAAGCTCACTGCAGGCAGTGCTGCTTACACCTGGGGCTTACCTGTGTCCCTGGTGCTATGGCTGTCACCTACACAAGGTGTGCTTTGGGAATACAGTCACACACACTCTGATTAATCTTCCATTATAGGGTACACTGAATACTGTTGGGATTTGTGGAATATAACAAACATAACCCAAACATAACTCCTGTAACTATTCTGTCAGCTGGGAGCAGGATTTGCAGATCTCTATATTTTTAAACCATGTTTCTGAAATAGTTGTAAAATTATCCTTACCATTTCAGTACCTCCTAACTCCGAGCCATGCTAGTGGGGAATAACCAATTTCCTGCTGGTTGTCCTGAGTCCTAACCTACCAGAAAGCTGCTCTGTGCCCTCAAATCACCTGGCTAAAGGACAATGCTGGGCACAACACTGGGGCTGGGAGCCAAGGAGTAAGACAGAGAGAAGGTGGGTAAGAACTCTCACCAGCTCTTCAGCAACCCCCAGCACTGAGACATCCACAAGCTGCTGTGTTCTCTTGCCTTGCCAAGGACTGCACTTACAGGTCTGCACCTCCATGCAGACAGTGAACCAAAGGGACAGGACAGCACACAAAGCAGCAGAAGTGCCCTTATTTCCCAACGTTAAATGGCCAACAGTGAAATGTGTAAGATTATCACCAAGCAGAATTTTGGAGGTCTCTTAAACTGAGCACCTAAGAAGCAATCTGAGAATTACTTTTGAAACCTTGGCCATAAAGCTGTACTCTGTGAGATACTTCCAGCTAGGAAGAGGACAAACCCAATAGAGCTCCTGGGGGAGAGAAAGCTCCAAGACTCAACAGGTGTTTACATTCTGTACAGTAAACTGTGGTTAAACACACCATTTCTGTGAAATCTAAAAATAGAAGGGAAAACAGAAAATAAAAGAGAAAGCAGCCCTTGCAATTGCACAATTGTGGAAACCAAAATAATCTCTTGTTAAGCATGAAAAGTCAGCCCTCAGATTGCCTCAACCATCAGGAAGGTGGCTCCAAAATATACGCTTGCCTGTGCCCACCATCGTGATATAATATTTTCCAGACTAACTTCTGTTTTCTTTTAAAACAGTTTTCCTTGTTCCTTGTTTCAGACTAGCTGAGACACAGCTGACTTTCTGTAGATGAAATGACTGCTAAGAAATTGAGGAAAGACTGAGAAAATCCCAGATCCTGTGTGATTTTACTTAATGCAGAACTTGAGTCAACCTCATCAGCTACAAGAATTCATTGTAAATTTTGCATCTTTTAAAGTCCATTCTGTGGAAGGGGAGTAAATGCAAGCAGTTTTAAAGTTCTCTCAACAAGAATATCAGAGATGGTGCAAAAAATAAGCTGTAACTCTAAAAAGACATAAAGTGTGATGTTTTTTAAACAGATGAAGCTGAACCCCAGCAGAAGGAGGGGTAATGAGGCCATTCAGTCTGAAGTTGTGCAGCTGCAGCTGAAAGTAAGTATTTTACATGGAGTAGTGATACAGCCTCAAGCTGTGCTAGGGGAGGTTCAGGCTGGACATCAAGAGGAATTTCTTCACAGAAAGGGTGGTCAGGCCTTGGCAGGGGCTGCCCAGGGAGGTGCTGGAGTCTCTATACCTGCAGGTGTCCAAGGAAGGCCTGGATGTGGCACTCAGTTCTCTGCGCTGCTGACAAGGTGGGGATTTGGCACAGCTTGGACTTGATGGTCTGGGAAGTCTTTTGCCTGAATGATTCTGTGAAACACCCAAACCAACCTGGCTCAGAAACTGCTGATTAGAAAAATCAAGAAATCAAGTTAATCCTCTTCAAAATGGATTCATGCAGAATATGAAGGCAGATTCTTCTGGGGGAAAAGTCACACAGGTTAACAGTTAGAGAATGGGTAAGTTCACTGCTCACAGGTGAGGACAGCAAACAGCAGTCCCTAAACTTTCCTCTTCAGACTCTGCAAGTGAAGTGAGCAATGCCAGGGACCTCTCCCGCAGTAACAAACACAAACATTGTTAAGTTCTTACGTGCAAGTGACAGATGCCTCCCTCTGCTTCTAAACTTTTAAAAACTATTTTAAATATCAAACACAATTATGAAGAAAACAGAAAATAGTCTTCAAAGAGCAGGGGTTTTTGAAAGTTAATGTGTCTGCCCCGCTTAATCACAAGCTGAAAGGAGTACTTGATGACTAGTGTACACTTCAGTTAACACTATTTCATAAAAGCTGGCTTGACAGAAGTAGAAGATAAATTAACCAAATAATACAAAAGTTGAAAGATGCACCAGCTGGTTCATGCTTCAGCAGAGGTACATCAGCTGTGAGCAGCAGGCAAGGCTGCAGGAAAGGGACAGGCAAAGTGGGCAGTGCATTGTCCTGTGTCAGGGACTTGCTTTAGACTGCTCTGATCTAGACACTGCTCACCTCAATCCACCCCTGCTCCTTGGGGTGACACAGAGGGACACAACACTGTGGAGGATAAAGCTCTAAAAACTCATTCTTACAGTTTAAGGTCAAGGACTCTCACAATGAATAAATATTATGATATTGAATATTTAAGACTCACAGATGTTGAGCTGCCTGTTCAGTTTGCAGCTTATCAGAGCTTTATAAAGCCTAGTTAAAAGCTATTACAAAGAAGAAACTGTTTCCTTTGAAAAATATGTGAGTGAGTATTATTTGTTTCTCCCAGAAATAGTGTGTATCCCTCTTCTTTATAGCATCACAGTAAAGATCACTTCCTTATGACATTTGAAAACAAGCCAAACACCATGGAGGAGAAATTTTTGTTTAGCATCAAATCCTCATGCTCAAGTGTCCCTAAACAAAAAGCAATGCCTGTGACATAACCCACCACGTGAGAAAGTTTACAAAGTACTAAAGAATGATTTAAAGAATATTTCATTACTGACAAATGGTCCTAACCAAGGCCTGCCTGGGTTGGAAATATTCTATTCAGTCCCTGCAGGGCTCAAATGACTTTTGGTGGCAAGCATGAATGGAAATCAGTAACACTTCTGACACAAGAATGTGATCAGAAGTGTATTTGTCTCTGGCCACGTGAAGGGCAGAATGCTATCCTGGATATTACATAAACCCTGAATTTACAATCTTGTTCATACCAAAACTTGACATGAATAAATAAATTTAAAAAAATAAATAAAAGGGAAAGATTTCCACTACATGGGAAGCTTCTGCATGAGGATGGTAATAACCAAAGTGGTCTTTGCTATTTCTCTGTGGGCTGAAGAGCAGGAATCTAACCACTAAACAAAATATACTGACCAACCCACTGCCACTGCTCTACCTTTTGACATGTTACTTCCATATTTGTAATGTACAGATTATTTCCACAAAATTTCAGCTGTAGGTTTCCAAGGCCATGCATACAAAACAGAAAGTATAGCACCAGTGCTCGTTCTGGCCTTGGACTGCATGTTGATAAGTCTGTAATGTGATTTAAATGATTCATTTGTCCATACTCCAACAAAATAAAGCATGATATCAACTTATTAATCAGACATCTCCCTACTGTCTTTCCTTGTTCTAATGTTTGTCTTGCTCTTGCATAACAAGACTCCAGTGAAACCTCACTACCTTAATCAAGAGTTGCCCATACACAGCCTTTGAACTGTTAACTTCAATCAGCTCCTAATTGTGGAGTACCTAGGAAAAGTTATTGACTCAAGATCTTACTGGAACCAGCTGCAGAAGTGTTGTTGGCAGAATGTTGCCATTACATTTGCGTCAACACAATGAAAACTCTGGGCTAGCCAATAGCACAGGATACTCTTCCACACTGAAACTCATGGTGGCAACTGAATGCTCACTGCAGGAGTGGCTGTTAGTGAGGCCTGACTGACCCTTGATCATTCAGTAACTGTAATCACTTATCAACAGCACATCACTTACCAGAACTGGTGCAGAAAGGCGTTCCTTGTTGCGGTAAAACTGATTCCCATGAATTCATCAGTCTCCTTTCAGTGACATTAGCCCTTGCTCTGTCAGCAGCCTCGTGAGCATCCTGGGTGTTTTCAAATTCTTCAGCAGTAATTACAGAATACAACACAGCCTCTTTTACCCACCATCTTTATGTTCAGATATTCTGGAGGACTGAAAATGGGAACACAGATGCACCATTCTATTTGAGGTTGCTATTTTCGTCCCAATTGCCATGGAAGAACCTGGAAGGACACTGCCTGTGACTGTGTCTTTCTCATTGTGGGCAGCAATTGGCAGCACAGTGGCACCAAGGGAACAGGGACCAGCTCTTCAGATTCAGCAGGGCCGGGTTGCAAAGAGGCAGAGAGCTGCTCAAACACAGGTGAAGACAACTCAATTCACTGTGTAACCCTCAGGTCAGACTGGTCAGTAAGGGGTAAATCTGGGCAACTCCAGGATTAAACGACTTCTAAGCTGAAGTTTCTGAAATAATAATTTTGGTCAAAGGTACTGAAGCTCTGCCCAAAATTCCTTTGAGTGTTCAGGTTCTCATATATATCTGAGCTAATATAATATCTTTGGTCTGAAATTATGCTGCTGGAAAATGGAATTTGTATAATGTCTTGAAAACATAAAAGCTCAGCTCTGCAGCTGAATGACTCTTCAGTCCAGTCATTAGAGAAAAATGTGTGAGCCACTGGGGTTACTTTCACTATTACAAGGAAGTAAACAGTTGTTAGCAACATCTCTTCACCAGCAGGAAAATTATTTGTACATTGAGTAAATAAATTTATCTTCACATTTTGACTCTATTAAACGGTTTGTTACTTTGAAAACCAGATTATGTTTGTATAAAACCCCCCAACAAAAATCCCCTCAGACATCTCATGGCCTCCAGTTGAACCACTACTATTAAAATATTTAGTCACAATGTCTCCTGCCTCACCAACCATATTCCCAGTCTGCACCATACTGAGAACTGAATGCTCTACCGCTTTCCAAAACCTAAAATTCACAGATCCTGGTCCTCCATATCAGTTATATCTATCATACCTTTGGTCTGATGTTTCCATATCTCAGCTGGCATTTGGAGCTGCAGATATGCCATGGCTGCACCTTCCAGCTCCTCGGTCCTTGCCCTCTCGAACTAGCCATAAATTAAATAACAGGCATATAAGAATTATTTAAACACATGCAATTATCCTATTTTGTAACTGAATAAAATATGATGTCTCACACTACCAGAAGTCTGTCAATTAAAGCCATAGAGGGTTTTGAGCACTCCACATTTAAAGTTCAGGAAACCGTCATGCTTCCATACACTGTTAATCCCACTAAATCTTAGAGTTTTCACTATTTCAGGGATAGAAAGTTCAGTGCATCTCCATGCTACAGGCCACACAAACAGAATAGACCTGGAGAACAGCATGGGTCACCTGATTGCTGCTCTCAATCAGAAACAGCACATTCAGAGAGCTTCTATCAAAAATGCTTGAGCTTTTTTATTAGTGTTCAGCATCCTACTGGATATTCCTTGTCAACTGCCAAGGTTGAAGCTTTCTGTGCTCTACCTCGAACCAAATTATTTTGGAAGTTTAAAACAGAATGGTTGCATTTTCAAAAAAATGGACCTAAACAGAAAGACAAGTAGCTTTCCTTGCATGGAGAGGAAAAGTAGAGAAAGTCTATTACCTTCCAGCTTTATCTGAAATTAAGCAGAAGGCTGGCTCCAGCATAATACTGAGTATCTGGTACAGAAAAAGATTCGAGGAGGAGAAATAAGTGGGGTAGAGAGAGAAGATGAGAACAGCATTAAGGAGTAGGTAAAACAGACAACAGAAGTTCAGGGTGTATAAGGTGAAGTGAAAGACATGGGAGCAAAGAGAGGAACAGTGGCGATGGCAGAGGGAAGAACAGCGCAGGAGTTCTTGGACAGGAGGGTTAGCAAGAGAAAAGGAAGTTTTCTGATACAATACTTTATAAACTTCACCTAGAGCCTCATTTCTTTACAGCACTGAGCAACTCTTCCCGACCGTTCCGAGCAAGGATTTCTCCTCGCCGCCTGCACGAGGAGCCCGCGGGGCAGCGGGCCGGGCGCGCACCGCCACCTGCAGGCCGCCCGCCGCAACTGCAGCCCGCGGGAACGGCGCCCCGGGCGGGGCCGGCAGGGAGCTTCCCTCGGGAAAACCCACCCTGGCACCGGCAACGCGGCCTCTGGAAAAGGACATGGACTCCTGTTTTTAAAGGACATTTATTGTGTGCTCCAAAGCGTTGTGAAGCCTCTGAGCTGCAGGTAGTGACTGTGCTGCCCGGGGCACAGACCCCGCTCAGTGGGCACTCTGAAAACACCGACAGTCCCAGCAGAGGCTGATGTGACCCAACAGAGTGATTGCCATAACCAGTGTCACACACGCAGCATGAAACGCTCAGTCCCAAAATCCATGGTGACTGATGCAAGGGAACCTCGTCCCCAAAGAACCTGCACAACAAGAGTATCACACACTGCTAGGGTTTCTCCAGGCCTAATAGTATAATGGAATAAGTTACTCAAATCTTGGACAAGCTTGGGCTTTAACTTAAAGGTTTGTGGTTATACAAGGCAATAGTTTTAACCCAGATCATGCCAGTTCTTTTTACAAAATTAAATACCTTCAGAAATATTAATTTAGCTTCATGACATCCCAGCGAAATATAAATTATTGTATTTACATTATCCAAGAAAAAACTTCATGCAATTATTCTAATATAGTACTAGGCTTGACTGCAAGTCCTCTAAGGATGTTTACCAATGTCCTTCTTGACTTCATCCTTCCTCTTCTACTTCTGGTTTTTATACTGAAAGAAAAAAATATTTTTTTTTGGTGGGAAAGAGCACATAACTAATTAACAATTCATACCAACAAGGATATACAACTCTTCTTCATGAGCCACATAAATTTATGTCCATTTTCTTTAAGTTAGAGTGAAATTTGGTAGGCTTTCCCTCTGCAATATAAAATAATGCTCCTCCTCTCATACCCGTCCATTACCAGATTTCCACAGAACCACACTAGGGCCTCCATGGCAGGAGCAGAATGAGCCTTTTCATAATTGTAGAAGACTAAAATAAGATTCAGGCACAGTTATTGACTAGATTGTACCTGCTGCAGTTTGGTTACTGCTAAAATGTCATAATCTGTGACTAATCTGTGCTTTCTCCTGTAACAATTCTCATTTGGATTTCATGGACTGGCAGAGACAATGACTTAACAGTCACTTAGTAAATGGAATTTATATTGACAAAGAGAATTTTTAAACAAGAACTGTCATAATCATAATCCTCATGGCTGGGTATTTCCTTTTGCCCAGACACTTCAGCATCCAGGACAGCAATTTGGTATTCAGAACTTGCTTTCCAATGTTTTCTCCTTTGTTCTGAACTGAAACTAAAATGCAGACAATCCAACACTTACTTTATTCATCACCCAGTCAGCATCTTCAATGGCTCTCTTAATGATCTGCTGGATTCGCTCAGGATCATCTTCATCAGCATGAACTTTGAAACTCTGCAACATTACAAGTGTCACTGACCAGTCAACACAGCAGTTGTCCAAATAAAAATTGCTTTTAAATCTCAGAAAAATATTTGTTGCAAATAAACTGTTGGTCTGAGAAAGTAAAATTACACATTGTAGCACCTGGCCGTACTCTTTCCATAACGAATCTGGTCACATGGAATTTCATGTTAAGTATTCTACTCCTTTCATATATCAACAACAAAAAACCCAGAGAACTTCAGAACAACAACTGAAATTGTCTGGTATGTCAAAACTAGGAAGACACAGGACAACAGGTATGATCAAAAGCATGAAATTACTTCCATATGAAGTATGGTATACGAACAGTCAGATGAGAGTTACACAGATTGGAGGGGATATATAAATGACTGACAAGGAACCAGTAGGTTTCACTATAAAAGAGGTATTTATGGAGTAAGTAATGATTGTTCACTCTCTTGACTAACACAAGAATTAGAGAATGAAAGCCAAGAAAAATAGGTTTCAGATTCAAAGCAAACAAAAATAAATGGTCCTTCACAATCCTTCAAATCCACTAACGCCCCAAACTTGCAGGAGAGTAGTTTTTAGGTGCCAGGAGTTTTGCAGGCTCAAACAGCAGCAGGAGCAAACCCAAGCCCGGCGCTGGAGCCCCGCCGTGTCCCTGACCTGGCGGATGGCGTGTCGGTAGTGCTGCTGGATGTGTCCCGGCGGCAGGCGGCGGCAGCAGCGCAGCAGGTAGCGGTAGAGCTGCACCGAGCTCCGCACCAGCTCTGCCTCCGGCAGCGGCGGCATGGCCCGGCCGGCTCTGCAAAGCACACAGACCAAACAGTGAGTTTTACCAACAACACGGAAATAAAAGCTCAAAGTAATAGCAAACAACGAGAACGGTACCGGCAAACTGAGGTTCAGCAGCATAACCTGCAGAAACTTTAGAAGAAACCCCAAAAGGAAATGAATGAGAACTGGCTGAGTTTATGGACAGACAGGGGTTGGTTGTCATTGATCAACGCAGTAAAACACAAAGTGTGGAGCTCACTCCAGATGATTACTTTGTGATGGGAATAGCCACGTGTGTCACAGTATCTTACAAACAGAATCCCACTGTATTCCTGTAAGTACCCAAAGCTGTATCACAGCCCCAGGGAGTTTTCTACTTGCTAAGCCATAATCCTTAGAGTCCTTCAAATTTCCACTGCTTTCCTTGAGCATCCCTAAGAGTTCATCCACATGGTGCCTTTCTAGAATGAGGATGCTCATAATGGCTACAAATGGTGCTGGAATTTAACAATATTTCCTATTATTGTCATTCTGTCAAGAATTTCAAGGCTTCAGCTAGAAACAACATGGATAAATATAGAAGACAGGAAAAAGCATAGTTAGGTTTGAAATTTTCCATCTTTTGGTAACAGCAACAGGAAAAGAACAAATCTACCAAGTTTCACTTCCATAACTATACTTACATATTGTAACAGTAAGTCCATCCAAGTCCTATAAAGTGCTAATCAAAGACTGTAAATGCCTTGTCATTTAACAGATGGTTGCCATCTGCAGAGAACTAAATTAACATTTGGAAAAAAACACTTTTACATCATTACTCTTAAGAATAAAGATAATAAATAAGCAACTGAATAATGAACTAGGTGCATGTCATTATTTTAGAACACATTATGATGCCTACTCATTTTTTTGAATATTTTTTCCCTTTTTCTTAAGTAATTTAAGTCCTTTAGCCAAATGTATTTCAGAGTACACCACCAACACCACCACAGTTATTACATGCCTGGGCTGTATATTTGCACAGACTAGATCTTGTTGCAATGGGGAAAATCTCCTCTCTATGCACCTATAAATACCCATCATAGTGGGATAGGTACCGCTGTAATCTCTATTTTCAGTAAAACAAAATTCCATGTCTATAACTAAGTAGGCAGAAACCTCTGAAGAACATACATCAGAATCCCTGTCCAGCTCATTTCTACTGAATCTTCCTTTACATCTGAAATGGGCTCTGTGCAGTTCATTTGTGACTTCTAAAAATCACTTTAACAACACTTTGAACGAGCAAAGCCCTTTCCCAAAGTATCAGAATGCACAAGCCCTTCCAAGGTGAGTGATATGCCAGAAAAGCCCCCTCACCCAGGGGTGTCAGGCCCACCTTGCTCTAGGACCTGCACCTGACCAGTGCTCTTCTGCACTTGGAGCTTCGTGGGTTGTTCTGCTTTGGAATACTCAAGATAACTTCCTATACTTCCTACCAGGAAGGTATAAGAGATGAGGCAAGACTCCACAAAGATCCCTCCTGAGAGTTATTCACAGCCAAAATATTATTTCCATTAGCTTTTGTGAACAATTAGCAAACCATTTTTCCATCACAAGGGCAATAAGTTGGCTCTGTGCTGCTGCTGCAATATTCTCATTCTGCTTGTTTGATTCCAGTTCTGGCTTTCCTTACTTGTTTAATAAAAGCCATTTGGCCTCAGGAATTGAATACTGTTCAAAAAGAAACCCCCCATAATGTAGGGCAGAAAGATACTACAAAAATCAGGAAATATAGACCAGAGCTGACTTTTCAAAATGGCTTCAGTCTGACTGGTTTAATGCTCACTCACTTTCCAATCACACAAGATGTGCCAACTGTGGCTTTAGCTAAAAAGTTCAGCTTAGAATGCAGATCAAAATATCCCCAGGCTTCAACATGTTCATCTCTTGTTTTCTTCCAATGTTATTTTCTGTAAAGTATCATTTTCTCTTTGCAATGAAACCTATGCTGGGCATCAGCTCCATGCATTTTTGGTTTGGATTCATTTGACTTTGGCATTCAAGTATGGGAAGTGATTACATGCCCAACAGTCAGCTGAGAGATCCCTGCATTCCCCTCCAAGCAGCAGAAAGATAAGCAACTCCAAAATGTGACTCATAACATATAGACTGAATTATTCCTTGCCCTTCTCTCCATGAGGGAGAGAAGATTTTATCATCCAATACAGAAATCTGGAATATGTAGTTGGATTCAAGTTAATCTGAACCCAAATTTAACTTCACACTCAGTTTTTTTGGGCTATATCCTTGGCTGGTAAGAATTGGTATAATTGCACTGACCCTAAGAACCTGACCCCCTGCATTTCACATACTCCCACTAAATACAGTGAAACATCCCAAAATTCAATATAGATCCCAAAATACACTGTGGGACCAGAGCCAATTTGTGGAGTCGTTTCTAGGCTTTGATGTGTAAACTCATCATATGTCACTGTGCTCTAATTAAACCTAAGTGGTGCCATAGATTTCCTGTCACAAACGCAAAGATCCCTCATGTGCTGGGACTGTCCAGGACAGTTTGCTCCAGCACAAAGAAACGCAGCTCTGGGAGAGAGGAAGGAAACAGTCATGGAAACATATGGATATGGAAAGATGAAACTGATCAATGGAATTGAAAATGTTTCACTTTACATAATTAGGAATTTTCCACTGCTGTAATTTTTCGTAGGAAAATGATGAGCTGTTGAATCCAAACTGTGTGACAAATACATTTGCACTGGTGAATTTTTTTGGAAAAAACCATTCTTCACCTTTCCATAAATACTGGACTTTCTGACAGATTTGAAGATGGAAATTCTTACCACAGCTATTATCATGGACAAGCTTCATAGGGAAGTTTATCACCAAAGATCTACATTTTTCTTAGGATGTAACTTAATCCAGTGAAAACTTCACATGGAAAACTTGATGGCTATTTTGGTAAAGTGGCTGTTTAATAAGAAATAATCTCATGACCTGTCCATTGCTAAATTATAAGATACTGGTGCCCTGTATGAGCACACCTCAAGAGGGACTGGATCCTGACAACAGGTAATGTCACACTCTGCCCTTGTGCACCCCAGCACACTGCAGAACTTGCACAGCTACTACTGTGATTTGCCCCTTCCTCGGCACAAAAAGGACAATGAAGTACAGTAAGAATCTGCACTGTTGCCTTTTGTTCTAAAAACATCTCAAATCCTACAAATGTTACCAGTTTTATCTGCCACGCAAAAACTCTTGACTTCAAAAAATCTGGTCATAATCCTGACTAATAATGTAAATATCCCTCTGATAACTTAAATATCATGCATAGCACAACAAACAAACTATCTAAACCAAGAACTGTTGAGTCAGAAATAAAATAATCCGCTAATTGTGCTTTTCTGGAATGGATGACTGTATAATGTCCTAATCAGAAGGCTGAAATCACATTTGCATTTAGATAAAGCCCTGTTCACAAAGAGGCAAGTATAAAAGGAGACACTGAGACTATTGTGGCATTTCTCTGCATTGCATAATCATTTACATTCCTGATAATGATATTCAGATAGTGAAGCAAAGGCTGACCAAAGCCAATTAATCTTCACTCTGCATTAGCAGGTTTGGCAATTGACCCTGTGCACAGCAGAACCCTGATGAAGCTGAGATGACACTGTGCTCTCAGTTTATTTTTTTCTTCTGCTATTGTGAGTGTTTTTCAAGCAAATCCCCACAGTTCAACAGTTAGGATCCCAATCCCTCTGAACTAGTTAAACAGCCACCAAAGCTGGGCTCCAGAGACTGGAAGTGTTAATTAAAGGACTGCAAGAGTTACCTGAGCTGCTGCCGTTTACAGGTTGGCTCTCCCTTCCTCCTCTGCCCTTTCTTCCCCCACTATACAGGCCGGAGATGTGTTTGATTACTTCCAAGTACTACACTCTCAGAAGTTTAACTCGGGAATTTATGATTCCCCATCCTAGTCAAACCTCATGATCTCAGGAAAAATAAGAATGCCAAAATAGGAATGAAATTGGAAGCTTTTTGAAACCTCTTTAACCACAAAACATCTTAGTTCATGTTTTGACATCAGTCCAGGAAGGCACCCAAGTGAACTGCTGCCACTCAAAAGGTTCTTACTCTTTGGTGGCATCCATCCTCCCTTCCCTGTTTCCCAGATTCCCAGCTGGCAAATGCAGTACAGGCCTATGAGTCCAGCCCCGAGCACCTGCAGCAGGGCAGAACTCCTGGGACACTGCTGCCCTACCTGCTCATGACACTGACAGATTCACAGCTCCAAACCTGTGCCCACTGACAGTCACACCTCCCCTCAGCCCCTAGTGGGTCACAGGAGTGCCTGGCACATCCAGGGCAGCGCGAGGGGCTGTGCTGCCCCAGGCAACACCCAACGTCCATCTGTCCATCCCTGCCCGCCCACAGCCACTTAGAGCCTCGGAACCCTTGGCAGCTCCAGGCCATGGCTGCCCTGCAGCCCCATCCCTGCTGTGTGGGTGAGCACGGACAATGCTGCAGTCACTTCCCAGCAGCCACATCTCGCCAGCACGCCGGGCTTTTATTGAGATCTGCTGGTTTGATGTGATCGCTTCTGACGAGCTGGGGCCGGGCATTGTTGGGATTTTGTCCTTTCTAAATATGAGCTGCAAAGTCCCACTGCATGAGTGATGATAGCCAGTCCTGTTCTGTTCACTTCTATTTCTGTTCCTCTCCCCTTTATGCTCTGATTGATGCAGGAGGCAGAAGTAGTATCAGGTGACAATGCCGAAAAATCTGGGGGCACAGCCCTGCAGTGTAAAATTTGCTTTACGCAATATTTGTAGAGCACACGGGGGATTAAGAACTGGCTGATGACAGAACCCAAAGATCTGTTTGTTGACATGGAATCACCACTCCTTGGACACCCTTCATGCAGTTCTACAGCATCAGCATCAGGCCCAATGCTATTCAACAATGTCACCAGTTTGCAAATATAAAATGTAATGGATAAACTATAAATATAATATAAATACAAAATATAGAATTGTAATTGGTAAAACTTGAGGATGACAAAGAGTGCTAGAACTGGGCACAATGACCACTTGTATGAATTACCAAAGCCACAGGGCAGACGTCTTACCTTACACCACCCTGGCTTGATATCACACAGCAGAGACATGCAATACTGCATATAAAACACTCAGGCTTTTGCAATCCTACACCAGTGAGGAAACATGCTGCCCACGCTGAGGCCAGATTACTTTCTTCTGTATAATTAATAAGCATGATCAGACTAATTAGAGTAATATTCTTTGGAGCATGCTCACTAGTGAGGAGAGGAACCTCCCTAGTTTAGGTGCAATTCAAACTTCGTTACCTTTTTGTCCTGACAATGACTTCTCCTGGCTTAAAGAAAACTCTGAAAGGCACAGTCTCAAAAGAATTTTCTTCCCAGCTCTGAACTGCTCAGTTCAACTGCTGTTGAAATGAATTTTGTTCTCAGTGGCCAAATCTGTAAGTATTTACCTTTGGGATCATGCCTGAATAGGAATTGAGTTATCAACTTTAAACCAAAACTGCCTGTTCATTCCTTCCTTTCTTGTAAATCTTGTAAATGTTTCAGTGTTTAGTTCCAGTTTAGCAATTGTGATTCTCCCTACTACTTACGCCAGTTAGTGCAACAACTTTCTGGCTGAGCTTGTATCACCTTCTAAAACATCCAACTGGGCACAAAATAAGCTGGCACAACTTTGGTTGAAGGACAGATAGCCAGTTGGCAGCATAAAGCACTGAAGTGCCTTTGAAGGGCAAAACCACACTGTCTGATTAATGAACCCATCAGCTCTATGGACTATGGGTCAGACAAGCATGGGAAGAATAGTTAAGTCTTACATAAGGTTTTGTAGTGGTTCCTCACTGTTCAGGAAGCACTGAAACTGGTTAAAGTTTATTTTACCATTATTCTTTAACACGGGCTCATTTTGCTCATGCGATCTTTATAATTTTTTTTTTTTTTAAAGTCAAGAGGGTAAAACCAGGAGTTGTCAGTGCAGAAAGGGTTCTGCTTAGGAAAGTACAAGAGCTCAACAGAAGGACAAACTCACATGAAGGTGGATGGAGAGTCAGAAAACAGCAAAAGTCACTGTGATCCACACTATTGACTAAAGTTTAATTAAAAAATATTGGTTTTTCTAAGCCAAAAATGCCTAACATACTCCTATGAACCTTCCCTTAGTGCAAACATCACAGCCAGCCTACAAGGGAATAAACCCTGTGCACTGTGACCTCTCCTTTTCCTGCTTCCCCCAGCACATCCCTTCCAGCCCTGACTGTGCCCATAATCCCTGGATGGTGATGATGGGGTTGGTGCCGTGCCCTGGGATCTACAGCTCAGCCTGGAGCTGTCCTTCCCAACTCACATTGTCCTTCACAGCAGCATCAGGAACAACCCAATGTCTATTATTCCAAATCCACAGCTGCTGAAATTTAGCATTTTCCAATCCTGCCCTTCAATCACAGTAATAATCTGAGCCAACCCCTTCCCTGGCATAAACCCTGTCTGTGGTGGAATTAAACTATGGATGAATTTGACCCACCACATCCTGAGTAAAATCCACGTTCCTGGGAGCAATGTTTATAAGCAGCAGTATTACAGGGCATGTAAGTCTGGGTGCCTTTAGCCTCTTAGGGGGATTGTAACTGGCCCAGCTCACTAATCAGGGATTGTTTCCATAACAACAGCTAATCAGGGGCAGATCCCACCGTGTCTTAGGGACACTTCCGAGGTCTTAAAGCCACAGCTCAAGTTTTCCCAAAAACTTCCCTGTCACTCTCCAAGGCCTAGTCTAGTTCACAGGCAATCTGCTTCCAAAGAAAGATGTGAGCAGCAACAAGCTCTTGCAGATACAGTCATCCCCCAGAACTCCACAGGAGTTCTGTTCTTGGTGGTACAGGGCTTGCTCTTAAATGATTACACACAACACACCAACTCTGTTGAGTAACTAAACTAATTTAGAGCTCTGGCTGAGATGAAGTTGGGGTGGGAAAGTTCATGTTTTGTTGTCTGTAGAGTGAAGTGCAAGCCATATTTCCTGTTGGTCCCAGTGTCCAGCTCAGAGCTATTGCTATAATAGATCAAAATAAACAACATTGCACAAGCAGAAAGAGCTCTTGGATCTCCAAGAGAAAAAATACCTGAGAAAAGAAACTGTGCTCCAGAAAATTAAGCAGCTTGTGCAAAGTCACACAATAGCAGAGCTGGGAATAGGAACCTTCCAGTTCTCAAACTGCCATGTTAGACAAGGAATTGTGCTGTTGATTATATCTTGCAGTGATGTACAATAGCATCCCTGTTCAGAAAGCCATCCTCTGAATCTTTGCAACCAATGTCTTAATGTATGTCAGCTAAACCAGGTTCAATATCCTCTCTACATAAGAATTTTTATTAATGATTATTCTACATTTTTGGTTTTGACTGAATGCCTCTGGGACAATTAAAATATTTCCTTTGTTTCTAAAGTACTTGGACATTGATACAGAATGCCCAAGTACTCTTTTCCCTTTATCAACACCCATCTGAGTGAGTGAGTCTGGCAGGACAATTCTGAGTGGCAAAAGCACTCAATGGAAATGGAGCTGCCTTAGGTTGCACCCATGATTCTGGTTTGTTTACATTTGGTGAAAACTCAGGAAAAGGGGGATAAAAGCTTTGGTTCAACTGAAGTCATGGTGGTAAGCTCCAGTGCTAATAATTAACTCCACTATGCTGAATTAATTTTATATAATTATTGGTGATGAAGCAAAGACAGCGACCCAGAGAAAGTTTGAAAGACAGGAAGAACAGAAGTCTTAACAATATAAAATACCCTATAAATAGCATGGGGTTTTTTTCCCAGAATGAGTCAAAGACACAAAATGAGTTCATTACAGTCATCTGGCTTCACTCAACCCCCCAAATTACCCCTGTACCCAGACAAATAGCTGTGAAATCCAGCAAGTGCACTAGAATTACAGCAGGCCCTGACGAATTTGACACAGCACTCAGCAAAAGTGTCTGTCCCCATCCAATTATCTAAACAATGCAGATTTAATAATATATCCACAATGCTTTAACTGAAGATGTTAATTAAGAATACTTTCCTGTTGTACTGTTGTCAGTTGGGTGGTTTTTTGAGGAACAATCTGGAGGATGCTTATGGAGTCTTTTCATTTGATCTGCAGTTTTTATCTAGTATTTTCAGACTTAGTTCAAAACAAACAAACCCCAGCTATAAAAAAAAAGCATCTTTTTCCTTCCCCATATAATATTTATGTGATTTGCTTTAAAAAAGTATTACAGAAATGCCTTCCTTACTATGACAATACACACATTTTACTGAGGCTTTTAAAATGCTTATGTATTAAAAAAATGTCAGTGGGAGTCAAAACTCAGATGTGGTTAAGTCTTGGGTTAAATGGCAGTGAAATATAAGGAATTGTATGCAAATTAATGCTGGAAGTAGTACCAGAATGTCTCAGGACTCTGCCCTGTTGCCTCCACCCCAGAGGAAGCACCCATGGCTGTTACGGGGTCAGACGATGCCTTCAGCACCCAACAGCCCAGCCAGGCCACATCCCCCAGGCTCCCCGTGCTGCTGGGCAGCAGGGTGTCCCTGCCCCACATGCAGCCCCACACACTGCAGGTGGGCCTCGAAAGCCCCAGGGTAATCTTTCCTTGCATTCTTCCCAGCCAGCTGCACTGTGTGCATGGATTGAGCACTACGGTTGGTATTTGCCTGTTGTAAGGAATTTAACAACTGACAGCATCACCATATTTAATGTTTTACAGTCCTGCAGGACCAGTGACATCCAGCCACGCAGACTTGGGAGCCTTTGCTCTCTGGCTTCAGCCTGAAATGCTGCTTGACTTACGCCTGCCACAATGCTGTAAATACACAAGTTTCTAACCTTCTACTGCATTTTTATTATCCTTGGTGACAAGAATAAAAATATTACCTCTATCATCACGAATTGCTTCTGAGGAGAGATTCCAAGTGCTTAGATGTAAGAAATGAATAGTATTTTTCCAATTTGCTAAGTAGGTGCTGCTCACACGCCCCCAGATCACTTCCTCCCTGAGTTCTGCTGGTTCTCAAACACAGCTGAGCTTTCAGAACTCTGTTTAATTGCCACCAGCCTCTGATCAGACTCATCAGTTCAAAGCAAGCTCCAGTACATCCGTAATTTAGGCATTGGATTTCAACAGATCATTTTGTGCCCAATACTGAGGGGGCAAAAAATGTTTTCCATGGGGAAGCTGCTAACATTTTCTGAAGAACAAGTTTTAAAAAATATTATTTCTATAGAGACACTACATTTTAAAGTGGTGTGAGGGATTGTTTGAGGTCTCCCACAGTAATCTGGACAGCTACTCAAATTTTGTCTCTGCCTATTTCCCACAATCTCCTTAGTTTAGAGAGCTGAGTTATTGCTGCAAGGGGAGACAAGGGGAGACATCCTCAGGAAAAGGGCAGGCACAGGCTGGAGGGAAGCACAGCTCCCACGTCCTTCAGCCAGCACAGAGGAACGAGGTGTGGGCTAACATATCCCAAATGCACTTCCCACCCATCTGACAGCACAAGGGTGTCTGCGTAAATGAGGAGTTCAGCAGCCCCTCCTTGCCACCACCCTGCCTCCCCCAGAACTCCCTCTGCTCACCCCCAGCCCTGCTCTGCCGTCACAGCCTTGATTTTCCCTTTCATGGATTTTTGCTTGAAAAAGCATCACTGCCTCGACTGTCTATTTTCAGCCTATATTTAAGAAAACCCTTTGGTTCCATTTGTAGCCACATCCTGTCTCAGCCTCCCCCTCTTTTTGTTCCTAAATATAAGGCTGATGCAATTTGATGTGACATGACAAAATAGCACATTTGCATTGGCAGAAACTTTCTCTCAGCAGCAGTAATTAAAGGGAGTAGATGAGACATTGCTGAAATTGGTGTTTATTTAGCCTGGAAATAAAAGGCTTCAAGATGTCTTGAGAGGGATGTTCAAGTGTGTCACGACCATGAAACTCATCAATGAGTACTGCCTTCTACTACAGGCTTCCTTGCTGACAAAGAAATGGTCACTCAAACACTGTCATTGATTTAAAGAGAGTGAAAAAAAGAAATCAACGTTCTGCAGACTATATTCCTAACCAGTGAAAATTATTTAATGTGTTTCTTGGGATTATAAATAGTACCAGGACACTTGTGGTTACACATAAGACAAGGTCAGTCAATCTCTGACTTTAGAGCACAGGCTCTCTCAAAATGAAAAGAAAACTAAGATCTTATTGACTACAGGGAGAAATAGATGCTGAAATATCTGAATTTTTGATCTGAGATGCAACAGCAGAGGACAGGTACTCACCTTCACCTACAACACAGATTTTTGTTAACTGTCAAAGACAGAAATCCAGAAACAGCAGCCTGAATCCTGTGAGTTCAACAGGATTCACACTATAGATTGAAACTCATCTACAAAACTCATGAAATAGTTTACTGTGCCCTGTTTTGCTGAACAGATGCACTGCAAATACCTGACAGGATCAGATAATGTCAGCTTCCTGTACTCTATTCCATTATTGATGACAGCAGCAGAAAGCAGTGGTGGAAGAAGAGCAATATTTGAAAGTTGTGGGGTTTTTCTTGATATTTAGAAGATAAATTTAGTTTACTTAATCCATGTGAAGAATTCAGGGAAAGGTCTGGTGGCTGTTCCATAGGCCACCAGATTTAGCAGACATAATATGGTTTCAAGTGAAACTTCCTGCTCAGGATCATCTTCCCTCTACTTGTGCACACAAGGCTATTCTTTAAAACCCATCTGTGATCAGCTCAAAACCGGCAGCCCACGTTTTGAGCAGGCTCGTTTCCATCCTAACACAGATGGCACCAAGAACAGGGCAGGCCAGAAAAAAATCAGTTTGCATATTATGCTTCAGTTTTTATGGGTCAGATTACCATTCAAAGCCATCAAAATGGCAACCCATATGTGATGTGTCTGCCATCGGAACTGAAGTGATACACCATCAAAATCTTAACGGGGTTGGTTAGAAAAGGTTTAATTAACCATTGACTAACCTCTGATATTTAAAAGTACAGACATTTTCTGTCCCAAATTTTTTTTTTACTTTGACAGATCGATAAAATAGCTTGGTGAGTCAAAAAGGAAAAGACATTATGCCGTCTTCATCCCTGAACAACTGCATCGGCATGGCTCTCTTGGCAGAAAGGAGCTCAGCTTCTATGCCAAATACTCACTTCCTCAGTGAGCCAGGTGCAGATGTTGGCTATGTCATCTGTTCCAACTTCTTTGTTCTACAAGCCAGAAAATTGTTCCCACAGCTTTGGGGGGGAAATGGGGCTATGAAGAGCTCTTTGCATGCTTTCTTTGGTGGAAGAATGTCAGCTGTTTTAAAGACACTCTCACAGAAATAAGAATGCCATTACCCCCACTTGTGACTTAAGCAGCGGAGAGTTGTGTCCTACATATCCTGAAGGGATGCTGCAACAAGGTCAAAGCCATGGCATTCTGTTTCCAGTCCCCTACACAGACTCTGCCTTCCTGCAGTGCCAGCTACAGCTGATTCCCTGTTCTAGGGGAGCATTATCCCAGATGCTCCAGAAGCTCTGCTGCCTCAGGGACAGGCTTTAAAGTGGGCATGTCTCTTCTGGGAGAAGTCTGTTGAATAATAAAAGGTGTTTTAAATGTCCTGCTGTGTTATCATGGCACCTGGAACTCAAACAACTGCCATGCTAACTGAAAGCCAGGGCCACCACTCTTTGTGCTGCCAAAGTGTATAAAGAGTACTGATGTAAATGGGAATTACACTCCTAACATGGTTACTAGCTAGTATAAGTTAGTTAAAGCCAAAAATCTCCAACTTGCTGCCCTATTTTTATCTGCTAAAAGCCCAGGACCTTCTCATGCTCCTACAGTGCAAAGCTGACCTGCACTCAATCCCTTCTGTGCATCAGATTGGTGACAAGATTTTTGCTTGCTCCTACACCATTGCCAAACAGCTGCAGCCTGGAACAATGTCTGCATGGTACTGTTGATTTTAGTATAGAACCTTTAAAAACAAAACATAAATTTCTAGTGTGCCCCCAAAACATGTTTGAGAAAAACAGGCTTACTTTCCATGCACAGACATACTTCCAAGCAAAATCTGGAGCCCATGTTCATTCCTGTCTACGATGAAGCAACAACACTGCTGTTCAATTTCTTTTTTATCCTGTCTTACACATGCTCACCCTATCCAAAAGGAATACAAAAATGCTATCTGTAAAGTCTTTACACTTTAATAAAGTGATTGATAGTAATTTACTACAGGTAAACAGGTATAAATCTGCTGTTCCTGACATGCCCAAACTTATTTATCAGTTTGTCTTTATGGGAAATTGTTTCAGTGGGCAGACAAAGATCAAAGCCACAAACACATTTTTTTTCAGAGGGTTGCCAGTGTTTGTGCAATGATGAATCCCATTTATTGCACTATATCCCTGTCTCTGTATGCCACAACTCTGCTTCTCACTGGTGTGAGGAGCAGAATTAATTGACCTGCTCACACCTTTCTTCCCCAGCACAAACTGGTCAGCTTTTACTGGGAGAAACATTTCCACAGCAATCTGACCAGACTTCTCCCTCATTTGTTTGCAAAGAAAGAGTTAATATCTGTGACCCAAATATGGAGACCCATTTAAAACTTGCTGAAAATTGCTTTTTAATCCTAGCTCTCGAGGATTTCCTTTGAAACCATCTGCCATGCACGCTGGGTACTCTTTCCCTGTATATATGCAGGATTACTATAACATGGATTCTTTTGTGTAACTTAATACATTTCAGCATATTAAAAAATTAGTTGAAATTTCCATTTTTTTCTGATTTCAACTGCCATAAAAATGCAGGAGTCAAAACCACAGACAAGTTCAAGGCAAAGCCAGCACCCATATTTATCTTATTTACTGCAGTATTTACCCTGCAATTCTAATATTTAGTCAGTCTGAGACTGGCCGGGTTTAAGGAATCATTATGAGTTACTAATATAACTTATGCACATGCTTCAAATCAAGCTCAAGAATTTTGCTGGATAGGAATGGATTTAATCATGTGCTTTACCATGCTTAAATTTCCCATGCTTACTTTCAAGACTGGAAGACACAACATCATAATAATTAGACATCAGAAAAGATTTCCCAATATTATTTCAAATCCATTGCCCAGCTTTTTCTATTTTCTCACTATGAACCTTTATGCAGTTGCATTTTTTATACTGCAAATACTGAAGAGAAAGGAAAACATCACTTGTAAATAAACTGAATTTTAAGATTGGCACATGCAATCACATATGTTTTAGCAAATACCCAAAACTTAAACCAAAGAAAGTATATTGCTTACTATCACAATAATCACAGCCAGAGTGATTGAAATAGCAAACATTCAGCAAGCTAGATTTATAATCAATTTACTGGATCAGCCTATAACGAAAAGAAAAAAAAATCTAAATTCCAGTACAATTATTGAGCATCTTCAGAGTGAAATACGTTTAAAAAAAATGTGATTTCCCTGCAAATATTCTGAGACCAGAAAATATGGACAATTATTTGCATGGGTTTAATCACATAATGTGACACTGATATTTCAGGAGATAGCTTGTGAACTTCTTTGTTCCACATAAACACACCTCAGAGCACCAAACCTGTGCCTGGGCTTCCTGAGCAGCCCTCGCTCACGATTCATTTCACAGCCAGTCACCCAAGATCTAATACAAGTGAGCAGCAATGCAGAATTCCCCTCCAAACCAGAGGCAGGATCCCACTCCCTCTGATGCCTTTTCTCTGGAAAGGAGCTGCATTAGAGGTGACTAATATACAGGATAGATCTACACATGCAGATGTTGGAAGAATGTAGAGAGGAAAAAACAAGCAAATAATTTTGTTTTAGCGGTAACAGATGTTGAAGCATCATCCTGCAGACATGTTACTTTTAATACAATACTGCTCATAAAGTGAGGGGGGAGGACAGAATCAATGCCCAATTACCCAGTTTTTTCAGGGTTTCCATTTAAATGAGCTTCCTGAATGATTCTGTCCTTTTAATTTTCCTCCTCTAATAGTCCTATCAAATTAGTTTTGTCTAAAACATCAGCAAAAAGAAAATCAGCTGTCTAAAAAAATCCTAAACTGCTGGTAGCAGGTTCTTAAAAATGACACATTATATGTCATTTACTTCTGTAGAAATGCAGAGCAATTCCCAAGATCCTACAGCACTGCTGGGATTAGACCTGAGTGACTGAAAACAGCTTCATGTCCTGACACATCTGCTAATGGCAAATGGATAGAAACAGACTAACAGTGCAGTGGCATTTGCAGATAGATCAGTACTGAAAAAACAATCAAATGCAGAATAAATAGATTAAAGCCACCTTTCTCTGGCTAAGGGAGGGATTAGGCGAAGCCTGGCCTGCATTCCAGCTGCAGACTAACCTGCTTTCCTGCTAGACTGCATCTGCCACTCACGTAGTCAACAATGCCAGTGACTTCCCACCTGCCACCTGGCCAGCCATGTGAGGAGCTGGTGACAACAGCGATGGCAGCAGGGCCACTGCTGTGGCCACACAGCACACAGAGCTCAGCCCTCCCCAAATGTGCCAGGCAGCACAAGGCCAAAACAGCCCTGCACACCCTCTGCAGTGCCAGGCCTCACAGGCAAGGACAGGGCAATGACTGGAGCAGGAGTTCCAGTGATGGCACCCATGGCCTCTAGACAAAAAAAGAGTAAAGGCAAACCCCCAACAGCCATAACTGTTTACAGAACAGCTTTCTTACAACTCACTGGTCCCCCAATACCACAGAAATTAGTGATGTGGAACTAATTGATACAAATCTCCTGAGGGGAGAGTTGCTGCTGGTTATCTCGAGATGAGAAATTTAGTCCAGAAGGATAAATTGGACAGACAGCTGAAAAGCTTTAGTTCTCCTGGTAGAAAAGGAATTGATCTAGTAAAGAAAGCCCTTAAAGAGATATTATCACATCAAAAAAACAGGGCTAGGAAAAACATTAACAGACTTAAAACAACAGGGAGACCTCTGAAAACTTTGTGTTTATATCAGTACAGCTAATTATTTCCACCTTCAGAAAAAGACGAAAAACTGAAGATGTCAAAATTTTAACATTTCTCCCAGTTAAACTTACGTTATGAACATAACTGTGAAACTGCTATAAAAATCCCTGTTCTTCAATTAGTGATTTCATTCCTTCATCTATTATTTTTACTTATCAGTTCCCCTTTCCAACAAGTCGAAGCAAAATAAAAGTATTCAGATATTCACAGGCATGTAAAAGATAGTATTAATGATTCTGGCAAAATGTATCAGACTTTTCAGGTTAATTTTGCTGCCCAATTCCCCAATTCCATTCATTACAATAATTTTTTGATAAACAAAGTAACAACAGTTCATGTGCATGTCACATGTACAGCCTGCATTTTTTGCTCCAAAGTGCACATATGCAAAATTTACTTTCTTCAAGAACATCAGATTTCAAGGACAGGATTAGGAAGCATCAACACAAGAACAAATTCTCAAAAGGCACAATCTGTGAAGTACTGGCTCATCTGCATGTCTTGTGCCAAACACACTGAAGCTGTGGGACTCCAGGAGCTGAGCACTGTACTTGGGGACAGTGGGATGTCACAGCCCAGCAGCTCATGCCATCCTCCCTGCTGTTTCTGCTGCTGGGCCCAATGCTCTCCTGAGGCCGTCAAGGAATCAAACACCCCAAACTAGCTGAGGGTGGAAAAATCTCAGCAAAAGCTCTCAAACAAATGAAATCCGCCATGGACAACCAAAGCCTGTTGTCTGTCTGACCACAGAAACAGAGCTTCCATCACCAGTGACTCCAAAGTTACATGGAAATGAAGATTTCCAAACCCATTATCCTCCTTGAACAAGTAGGTCTGAATCAGGAGAGGAATTGAACTGCATGATCTGAACTCAGTGCTGAGTTAAGCCTATCCAGGCTGTGGCATACCCCACCAGCTGAGAATCTCTGCTCTCCAGAGGCCACAGCCACCCTGATCCTTAGGATAATTCAGGGCACCTCTACCCAGCTTGAGGCCTGGCACTACTTTTAGCTACCAGTTTACTCCCAAAACAGTGGATCGTGGAGAACAAGGTCACTCAGCACATGACATATTTAAACAAGCAGCAAACAGCGATGCAACTCTTGGAAAAAACATAAATGTACCATCACACACAGATTAAAATCATGCAGTGCTTTTTGCCTGGAGAGGAGGAAAAGGAAGTAACCTGCTTCTCGCACCACTCCTAAACCCATCATTTAGGGATGTTGCTCGCACAAGGACAAGTGCCTTGTGGTGATGCTTTCAATTCTCCACCTTCAAGGGAAGATAACACACTGTGGAGCTATTTTAAGAACATCTCATTCACAAAGGTCTCCAATTCAGTCTTCAGAGACAGAGATGATTTTCTTGCTGCTTCAACATCTTTACTGGCATGACATTTGCTTCAGAGGGAATTCATTTGCTGTTCCAACATCAGAATGGAGCAAGAGCAGCTGCCAGGAGAGGGATAAAAGGAAACACTGTCGACAAAGAGCAGCAGGGTCATTTCTGGTGCAAAGAAATATAGAACAGAGAGAACCGCAGAACTGACACTTTCTCCAGAAAGCAGCAGGGGATAAAGACATCCCCTCTGCCTCCTGCAAGTGGTGTTTAGCAGGAAGGAGGAAAATGAGACAGAAAGACTAAACAATCAGGCTGAAGTTTTAAAATTACTAATTATTACAAACCAACTGTAAGTACCTGAGATTCCCACTTAAAGCCAAGCTCATAGTTAAGTGCTGCAGTCAGCAAAGAATTCAGTAAGTCCTTCAGAAGTCTCAAATGAAAACACTTCTGGCTAGAAACCTCTGCAGAGCACTAGCTCAGTGTTTTGGAGGTGACATCTCTGGGATGATTTCAAGTTGCAGTGCTAATCCTGACCATCCTATCTGTATATGGAGCACACTGGACAGACTTGGGGCAGGACATCCCACCACAAAAAACTGCTCCGCAAGAGCCAGAGAGGGCTGACGGGCCAGGGAAGCAACACAGGAGCCTGTAGAGTCTGATGTCCAACATCAGAGAGAAGCACCATCTCAGACAACACCATCTGTCACTCACACCAGTTGTCCCCTGCCCCATCCCAGGCACATCGGTGCTGCCCTGCTGCAGGCAGCACCATTCCATTATTTAACTGCTGTCCAAGGCAGTGCCACATTCCCACCATGCTGCTCTAAAGAGCCAACCTGCTTTTTGGCCTGACTGACAACCTCACCAGAGGTCACCCACTTGGTTGGATTACTCGATTCTTTTCCCTCTATCTTATTAAAACATTTCCCTGGGCAGGGCAGGGATTTGTCCCTCATTCCACAAGACAAGCAGATCCTGCCCTCCTTCTAGATGAAGGAATATTGCCATCCTTGCAAATGTCAAGACAGAAATCTTTATACATAACCAAAGCTAAACCAAAATATTCTCTCCCCTGCACCTCACTGTATGTAATTGATGGAGTAATTTATTCTTTTCCAGTTTCATAGAGAAAAGGTTTTAAAGACAAAAACTCTGGAAAATTATTCTTTGCAAAGAAATGGGCTAACATACTCAAACAGCAGTTTTAATGTCATGATATTTTGTGTCTGTGTTTATTCTGTTGCACGTTAGGATCACAGTTTATTTAGAGCGTGGTATTTATCTGACTAACCAACCTGCTCAGATTCACAGGCATTAGCACCATGTTTATGACACCTTAAGGGCTTCGGCATCAGGATTTATGAATTAAATATTTCCAGGGCATTACAGAACACTGAGGACTGTATCTGCAGAGTGTTATATCAGGGTATGTGTGGGCTTGTCAAACACCCACATGACAAATTATCAATAGTGCAGCTCAGAGCACCCCTTTTGTGGATCAGAGACAAATCAGTGCATTTTATTATGCTTTGTTCCACTTAATGTTATTTCTTTCTGCATTAAAGGATCACAAAAACCTTACATGCCTAAATGCTGAAGGGCATTCATACACAACACACAATCAAAAGACTTACTCTAATATTTCGAGTCCTGTTTTCACAGCCAGTTCATGTGGGACAAGAAGAAAAAGCTGACAAATTACTGGTCTGGACTATTACATTTTATACTGTTCAAGATGATACAATCTTTTGTGGAGAATTTTAAGGTTAAAACACTGCTGAGGAGCATGAAATAAACAGGACTAGCTGATTAAAAATTGTCTTCCATCCCTTGCCCGTATGCAGAGCACTGTCAAAGAGATTATATCCCTGCAAAGCAAGTGTCAAATCTGAGGGGAAAATAACATTCTCAAGAGTCAGAAGAGACTAAACTTGAAGCTGTGGATTTTCAGAAAGGAACAACAGTGAGCCCTGTGTTTCTGATGCACAGTATTGATTTTATATGCAGTTTTTACATAAGTTTAGCACAGACAACCCCATCTACACCAGCATTCATTTCCAGACAGCAGACCTGTACTGCATTACAGCATTCTTATAGTGAGTGCAATGGTAAGACACAGATGCATGTCCCCATGGGTAACTGTCTTCACCAGCAAGGCATTAGAATTGATCTGCCATGTTTCAGTAGCAGCAGTCACCAATTGTATCTCCAGGCCTCAGAGGGGATGACAAATGAGCTGCCCTCAAACTGGGCTTTGGCAGGACCCCATGCAGAGTCTCTGCCTGCCCAGTTCCAACTGGCACTGCTGGATTTTGCCAAGTTGCTCATCAAGCAGCCCAGGCTCACTGAACTACTCACACAACACTCTTGCTCCAAGTTCCATAACCCTGCTCAGGGATGAACCCCCTCAACAGCCTTATGCTTCTTTAGGGGGCAGGACACTATGAGGAAGTTGTGTCTTGGAAGTTGACTTAGACCAGCACACCAGTAATTCATTGTGCTCCACCTGGGAGTGGTTCATCTAAGTCATAGGGAACACTTTCAAGTAACAGATCTCTACTGAGGAAATAAAGGGTCTATGAGGTGAGCACTTTGCAAGTTTAACGTTTTCCTTACTATCTTCTTCTCCTTACACATACTTCCATATCAATCAATTGGATCTTGTCCTCCTTAAATTTCATAGCATGAAGAGCCTAAAAAGCAGTTGAACTGAGAGCTCTTAAGCTTCACAGTGTGACACAGGCCAGGGACACCAATTAAAAGTGTTTCTGAAACCAGTGTGGAAGGAAGATACACTCATTTGGGCGGGCCACCCAGCACTGGCACCTGACAGAACTCCATATGGACACCAAGATAAGCACATCCCTCACCAGGCTTCACCTCACTGAGCAGGGCTGCTGCAGCTTCAAAGAGCAAATAAAATTGCTGTAGCATTTAGTGCATCTAAAATTAATAAAGTGGGTCCTAGATTTTACTAACACTTTCCAGATGGAAGCTGGAGAGCATGATTTGGAGAGATCTGGTCAAGAGCTGTCAGGAAAACAGGTGCCAATGCCAGGACTGCAAACCCTGCAGCTCCTCTGCTCCTGCTGCCGAGAATCCACCAAGATAGTGTCTAACAGCACTTTCAGGGCACTTCTAAGACAAGACACTTATTTACCCAGTACGGTACCTAACTAAAACAACCAGAAAATGTTCGGTCGTGGTTAACACGTACCTCGCACTGAGCCCCCGAGCGTGCTCTGAGCACGCTGCAGGGAGCCTCGCAGAGCCTGCCTCGGGCAATAGGCCACGGCCGTGCTGCTGAGGGCATCTAAACCCTCTCATTAGCGGCTTATTTCCCCTTCCTGCCAACAGAGCTCACGTGCGGCGGGACACGGTGCCACCAGCTGCTGCCGCAGCCCAGGGCCCGCTGCCATCCCCGCACTCCGCCGCTCTCCGGCTCTCAGAAACTCGAAAAACAGGCCCCAAAACCCCACAGACCCCCACGCCCTTCGCGGGCAGCCCTCGCCGGCTCCCTGTGCTGCGGGAGCGGCCCCGGCGGGATGGAGCGGGGTCAGCCGCAGCCAGCGAGACCCGAGGGCACCGTGACCTCGGCGGGACGAGAGCGGGCACGGGGGGAGCCGCCGGCGGGCACCGGGCCCGGGCAGTGGAGCCCGGGAGGGCACAAGGACACGGGCACAGGACCGGGCGCACCGGGACGCGGCGCGGCCCACACACCGCCCTCACCGCAGCTCCCGCTCCGCTTCCCGCCGCCCCCTCAGCGCCCACAGTGACCCCGCGCGCGCCGCGTCCTCACCTCACCCCGCCCCGGGCCGCTATTGGTCCTGTCGGCCGCCCGTCAGCAGCTCCCCTCGGCCCATTGGTCTTTTGCCGCCCGTGGGAGGGCGCACCGGCCACTTCCTTATCCGTCGCGCACTGTGATTTGTGGAGCGGCGGCTCCCTCACCGCCCACCGGCTCCGACCGCTGGCGAGGAGAGCTGTCAGTCACGTCGCCACCCCGCCTCCCAGTGCCATTGGCCCAGTAACCCCTTTTCGGGCTTTCGTTTCTCTTCATTGGCTAATTGGATTGGATGGGCGGCTGCGATTGGGCGAAAAGCGGGTCTCGGGGGCGGGACTTGGCTCAGGAGCAGAGTCCATTGGTCAGCCCGCCGATGTGATTGGCAGGAAGGTGAGGGAGGCGGGGCCGCCCGGGGTGAGGGTTGTGTGAGGTGAGGGAATCTCGCGGGGTCTCGGCGGCTCCGGGCGCGGCGGCGCGCGGTGATTGGCCGGTGGGGTCACGGGGGCGGGGCCGCGCCGGGGAGGGACTCCGCACGGCCGCGCGCGGTGGGCGGGGCGCGCCGGGCGCCGCGCGGCGATTGGTCGGGGGCGGCTCTCGCGCAGCCCAGCGGGCCGGGTGCGATTGGCTGCGGGCGGCGTCGGGCGCGCGCCCCGCAGGGGGGAGCGCGTGCCCGCGGCGCGGCGCGGGGCGGCGGGACCAGGTGAGCGCGGGGCCGGGGCCGGGCGGGGCGGGGACCCGGGGCCGCCCCCAGACCCTCCCGCCGCCCGCACCGCGGGCCCCCTGCCCTCCACCCCCGGCCCGACCCCCCCGGCCCGGCCGGCCCCGCCCCGCCGCGGGTCGCGCTGTCAGGGGCCGCCGCGTCCTGCCCCGCGCCCCTTCCCCGGCCCCGCGCCGCCCCGTCATTCATTTGCCACTTTTCCCCCTCCTGCGCCCCCCCCCGCGATCCCTGTCCTGCCCCGGCCCTTCCCTTCCTCTTTCTGTTTTTATCTTGTTTTAGCCCCCCTCGCCCCCCTCTCCTCGCCCTGCGCCCCCCTTCACTTTCTCCGGGTCCTTGTGTGTGTTTCAGGCCTTCGGGGAAAAGTTGCAAACTCCCGAGTTGTTGCTGCTGTGAGGGAGCAGGTGCCTGGAAGGAGGGAGCAGGTGTCTGGAAGGAGGGAGCGATGTAGGAGGTGCCCGGGCTCAGGGAGGTTCGGGGGACACATGGAGAGGGTGTGGGAATGGCAGGGCTAGGCTGGCCAGCCCTCGCGGGGTGTTCAGGGCAGAGGCTCCGAGCCCTCCCTCCGGAGGGAAGGGGGATTGACCACGGTGTTTAATTTTTATAACAAGAAAAACAACAAAAAAACCAAAAGTGAAGGAAAAAACCCACCCCAGCCCCACCCCAGCTGCCCAAGGATGGAGTTGGAGTAGCCAAGCCCGGCTGGATGCTGGGGAAGGGGTTGGCGCCCGCACACATGAAGAGACTCCCCGAGTTGTTTGGCTTCGCGAGGAGATAAGGCCAGTGGAGCTCCATGTTTTTAAAGGTGGGCCGTGTATGATGAAACCCAACTTCTTTTAAAGTGTAGCAGATTTAATTTTTATGGCCAAATGACAGCTTGACCCAGTTGTTATCCAATCAAAGGGCATTTTTTTGAATGTCTCTTTGTGGCACAACAGCCAACGCAAAAATGATGGCGGCTTACAATGGCGGTACGTCTGCGGCAGCAGCAGGTCACCACCACCACCATCACCACCACCTTCCTCACCTCCCTCCTCCTCACCTCCATCACCACCACCACGCTCAGCACCACCTGCACGCCGGCTCGGCGGCCGCAGTGCACCCCGTGCAGCAGCATGCCTCCTCGGCCGCCGCGGCCGCCGCAGCCGCGGCCGCCGCCGCCGCGATGTTGAACCCAGGGCAGCAGCAGCCGTACTTCCCATCCCCGGCCCCAGGCCAGGCTCCTGGACCGGCTGCAGCAGCCCCAGCTCAGGTACAGGCTGCAGCAGCTGCTGCAGTCAAAGCGCACCATCATCAGCACTCACAACATCCACAGCAGCAACTGGACATTGAGCCGGACAGACCCATCGGATACGGAGCCTTTGGTGTTGTCTGGTGAGTAAAGACAAAAATGAACCGATTTCTCCTTGTCATTCTTTACCTGATCATAACTCATCCTTGTTTTTGTCATTTGAATCAGAACACAAGAGAGCTGCTCACTATGAGTTCTTTCGCTGGTTCTTCTCTGTTCTTAGAAAGTTGCTTCGCTTGTTTGCGTTGGCAGAACGAGGTTCCCAGTGGTGAGGAGCCACCTCTGACTAACAGCCCACCCTGCCGTTCTCCTCTGAGACAATGCAGCTTGTTTATGCCCTCTCTGTACCTTTAATTAGACTGCATTTGTGCAGCTAAGCTGTGCTTCCTAAAATTTCAAGTTAACAAATGAGCATTAGAATATTCATTTTGACCTGGCTTAAGAGTCAGAAATGAAAAGCGTATGAAAATGTCTTCCTTGTGCAGTCACCTGTCAAGATCTTTGTCTGGCGGCGGTTTGACCCGCGGTGGTGCTGCGTGCTACCTAAAACAGCACAGCTGAACTTTGCTCCCCTCTCAAAAATGGAAATGGGATTTCCTGCCTCGCTGTAGCACTGCCTCCGGCCCTTTTATCCCCCAGCCGTGTTTCAGAGGAGTCTGTCAGCGGAGTGGAATCTCTTCTAATGCATTTTGTGCCTACCTTAGAGCCATCTGTGGAATCACTGCCCTTCAGGAGCACCGACACAAAGCTGGCAGCAGTATATATATATATATATATATATTTGGGTATAAACGTTTGTCAGTGTGCCCTGTTCCGAGCTGTGCCTGGGAAGCACGAAGGCTGGCAGGGGGTGTTCTGGAGAGCAGGCGTGTTGCAGTGCACTTCCTGCAGCACAGATGCAAAGTTTGCAGCGTGCAGCTGTGTGTGGTGTCCCAGCCCTCTGCAGCGTTCGGAGCTGAGCCTCAGGGATGCCCCAGGAGCTTTGCTCTAAGCACTGGCCAAGCTGCAGCTTCAGAGAGGAGGGGCTGGATCACAGTCTGTGCCAGCGTAGGGAGGCAGAGGGCTCAGCAGGGCAGGCCTCAGGAGAGCAAAAGCCCTTCTCCCTGCAGCCCAGCCCTTCAGGTTGGCCATGCGTTACCAGCCCAGTGTTGGTATCAAAATGGTGCTTTCTTCGAAGGCCGAGGGAGCTGCTGGAGCGAGGTGCAGGTCAGTGTTGTGGCTGCTCTCGTGTCCCTTCCCTCAGAGCTGGGGTGTTAATTTAAACGCTGAGGTCTCCCAGTCGGAGGGGAGCTGTTGTGCAGTCAGCGCTGCTGTGCTCTGGCTTTGGTACAGCATTTAAAAGTGGGTGTAAAAGAATGAAAACTGACAAGGAATGTGCTGTAAAAGATTATCTAAAGATATTTCCATCATTTTTTATATTTTTTGAAGTGTGGCGTTTTTATAACTTAATTTGTCACAGTCTTTGCTTAAATTTATGTTGTTATGTAAGATCAGCCCTTCTTACCAGTGTTTTGTTTGCCTGTGCGTTTCCCAGGTCTTTATTTTCCCACTTCTATTCGCCGAAAAACAAGGTGCAGAGAGAGATCTGCTTCCATAATATTCAGTAGAATGAAAGGTCACACTTGCATATTTAAATATAATATCATTTAGAGTGTTGAGGGGAAAAAGGAAGTGTAGAGGGAAGGGTCTGAGTGACGTCAGGTAGGAAAGACAGTGCCCAAAGCGTCGCCCATCCCAAACCCTGAGCTGCGCACCTGCGGCCGCCCGGCAGGAACTGCCCCGGGGACTGTGCCTGCAGAGCTGCGACTACAGCTTTGCTTTGAGGTAACAACAGCTTAGGAAAAAGAAAACAGCAAAGGGGGAGGGTGTTAGCCAAATGCAGAAGCTGGGATCCCTCCGGCAGAGCTGGGGCTGCGCTGGCTGGAGATGTCATTGGTGGGAGTGAGTTCCTCTTTGCTCACGTGTGTTTGAATTCAGGGGTCACTGCTCGGCTTTTGGTATTTCATAGTAACTTCTGCCAGTGAGTGCAGGCTGAATTTAGGAGTCTGTAAGGAATAATTCAACTAAATTTTAGTTTCATTCAAAATGTGGAAGAATGCCCACGTAATTGAATTTTAGCTATGTGAGATATGTAAATGCTGACTTGGTTTATAATCAGTTATATTTATAGTTTGAGGTGACTTGGACATGAGCAATGTGCATTTGGGTCAAGTGTGACACGGAATTCACGAAGCCCGAGTGACTTTGGAAGGAGGATTATGTTGTTTCTCGGTATCTTGTCTGAGCATTATTTGCACTAATAGATAACTGAAAAGTTTCTGTCAGTGCTTCTGAGGGAAATGGATGTTATTCCATAGACAGCTGGAGTATTTGCAGAAGTCTTTCATCTTCTGCTCTGATGTGTCGTTGCTTTGTTTGGAAGGTACAGCTGACCTGCAGCTCAGTTCAGTGCATCAGATGAGCGATCAGTGTGTGGTGTTGCACTTCCCGTTACCTCACCGAGAGAGATTTTCTCTTGGCAGTTGAATTAGCATTTGTCATTAGTTCGTTTGTCTGGTACTCGATGATGTTTCGAGGTAGCTAATGTGCTGCTGGAGGTTTTCACTCGTGAAGAGCCAAAGCCTCGTGCTTCAGCACTTTCATTATTAACTCCTGCGGTTGGGTGCTGCTGCTGCTGGTGTCTGTGCACACAGGCCGTGTCCTCGCTCAGCTGGGCACCATTTGTGGGGACAGCAGCTGTCCCTGGCACAGATCTGCTCTGCCTGCTGAGCTGGGATGGGGGGTGTTGCTGAAGCAGGGACCTTCCCCAGCTCCTGCAGGTTTGCTTCCCCACGCTCTGGTTTGGGGAATTGCCACAAAAGCAGTCACGTTCCTCATTTGCCAAAACCAGAGCGATTTGCTCTTGGAGTGTTCCCTGCTCATGCGTTCCTAAAGTGCTGAAAATGTCCATATTTAATTTCAGTGACAAGCTCTCTCTGTGCCCTGTGGTTCAGACTGAGTAGGGCTGAGTTTTGGAAGTCTTGTGTCTGTTCCAGGAATAAGGAGCTGTCCTTTGGAGAAGTGCTCCCAGTTTTGCTGGGGAGACATGCTGCTGCCATCTGGTGGGATTCCTAAAAAAATAATAATAATGATAATAAAAGAATATATCGGTTGAACCTGCCAAGGCTGATAGGTTTGGAGTGAGGGGTAAAGCCTCAGTAGCTCTGCAAGAGGTCCTTGAGCTGTTTCCACACAGGATTCCTGCAGCTATGGGAAGGAGATAGGGAATAATGACTGTTGTTGTGGGTTTGAGATGGTAACAGTGCTTCTGAAATGTTGTGGAAATGTCCTGTTGTCTGGGATATATCCACTCCAGTGTGATAGGATGCTATGACTGGGCCTGTAAGGTGTGGGGGAGTTCTATTTGTCTTACGTGTGTCTCTTAATTTTGAAAAGTTATTGTTTTCATCAAAGATTGTGGAATCAAGCAGTATGTCTTAGTAATGTCAAATCCATGTTGAAAGGCATCTCTATGGAAAAGCTGTTAGAAGTGACAACAGAAAAAAAATATTTGAATTAACATTTTAAAAAAATTCCTGATTTACTCCATTTTAAATTGAGGGGTTTAATGTACTTGCTTCTAGTCCTTTTTGTTTAGGAGGTCACATGACAGTACAATGTTCCAAACAGTTTGGCTGTTGGTGATGAGAAACACATCATGTTCAGGCTGCCATAACTTTAAGGGCAGAAATAACTTCACCTAAATCTACTGTTCATTCCTGGCCTGCAGAGGCCTGAAAACACCAAAGTCATTGCTCCATAAAACTCAAAAGAATATTGCATACAATGGATTGTTGCCTGGACCCTGGAACTATTTTAAGAGGGTTTTATCCCGGCACTGATACTAAGCACAGCAGCAGGAAAGATGTTTCCAGGATAAACCGATAATCTCCTGTTCCTTTAAAGGAATGTGTTCTGCTGAGCAAGGATGCAATGGGGATAATGTGTTTGGGACAAAATTGCTGGTGTATATATTAAGGAAGAAAAGGTGTTACAGGTTTAGAAAAGTCTGAAAAGTGGCAGAAGTTCCCCTTCTGCTGTCTGATATTGCTGAAAACCACAATGGTGTTTTGCGTAGTTAATACTAAAAATGATGCCTAGGCTGGTCAGCAAGAAAAGTTAGCAAAAGCTGAACTATGCAAATTTGTTTTATGAAATCCATTAAAGACTTTTTGGAGGGAGAGGATTTTTCCAAAGTTAAAGCTGCCTGAATCAT
The DNA here is from genome assembly GCA_024500445.1 of Entomyzon cyanotis. Classification (NCBI taxonomy): domain Eukaryota; kingdom Metazoa; phylum Chordata; class Aves; order Passeriformes; family Meliphagidae; genus Entomyzon; species Entomyzon cyanotis. The sequence continues at coordinate 5,268,200 of JAKEPQ010000673.1, forward strand.
CTTTTTCCAGTCCCTCAAACCCCACCTGCTAGCAGAACACAGTACTTGACCATTGGGAACTATCCTCTGTTAATCAACATTTAGGTGGACAATTGTTTGCTTTAAACTATTTAATGTGACATTTGTGTTAGTCTACAGTGACTTTTTTGTTATTGCTGAGCAGTGCTGATGCTGTTGTGCTCCTCAGCCCACCCCACAGTGAAGGGCTGGGGTTGCACAGGGAGTGGGGACAGGAGGGGATCAATCCCAAGGGGTGTTCCAGACCCTGTGGAATCATGCCCAGAGAGTAGAGCTGGGGGAAGGAGGAGGAAGGGGCTGTTTGGCTCCCCAAGTCGCCCTGGTGCAGCTCTGTGGGGCTAGGCTTAAACCACGACAGATTTCCACTCTTGGTGTTCTACTTCAGTGAGTTTTGCTGTTATCTGGGGCCCCTGATGCAGACAGACAAGGATTTCATAAGAAAGAGGCCGAGTCATTTTCATGCAGTTATTGGAGGGAACCATGAGGATGCCTAAGGCAAAGGAGGCAGCACTGGCCATGGGCACAGAGCAGAGTGGGGATTGGATTTCACATTCACCGTCACTGTGGAAGGAGCTGCAGGTGATGATCTTGGAGCCTTATGCCATTGTTTTTTGTAGGATTGCTTTATCTAAAGTGGATTTTGATTCTGTTTGTGAAGAAATGTAGTAAAACAATGACCGTATTCAGGTTTTTCTGTGTGGGAAATTTTGCAAAGGTTTTTGTGTTTAAGTTCGGTAGTTGATTTTTTTTTTTTTTTTTTTTAGATTTCCTGAAGAGAAAAATTCTGTTAATATTTAAATGACTGTTTCCCAAATGGAGTGAATTAGATGAAATGGATATAATTACTCCTTGCATTGAAATTAGATGTTGGGATTTGGTGAAATTCTATCCAAGTAATACACGAGATTGTTCATTATTGTCTTGAAAGATGATGCAAGAAGGGAGGAATGTGAATAATATTTTTTTTTCCCTCAAAGTTGGGTGAGGACCATTTGGGATAAATTAGTTCACTGTAAATTATGCCAAGGTCAGCGTTTCACAGGTCACTTGAAATGCAAGTTGATTTGCAGCACCTGCAGACCTTGATGTTGTTTGTATCCACACAGGGCTGGGTGCTGATAATCCAGTTAGATCCTGGTAGCGTTCAGTGTTTTTTTCTTTTTTCCTCTGAATTCTGCAAATGTTACAGCTTGTGACTGGATCTGCAGTCTAATATTGATTTTCCAAAAGATATATTTCAGATGTTCTTTTCCTCTCTCCTACCAGCTCTTTCATCTCTTTTTAAGAGGGTATTTAAGTTGTTGAATTCCCTTTTCCAAACCAGAAGCTCTTGGTGTTTGTGAGGGTGCAGCCCAAGGTGTGGGATCCCCCAGAGCAGGAGATAAAGGCCATCCCAGGGTCTGGATGTGCCTGGGCTGCTTCATTTCTCTGGGAACAATGGGATTGAAAGATAGCTTTGGGCAGGTAAAGTAGAGGAAGCCTTTGGGATATGTTTGAAGTGTTTTTTGATGACTTGTAGTGGTTGTATCTGGGTCTCATGTATCTTTAATCCTCTGGAAAGTTCTGCCTTCTGGTCTGGGGTAGGTAATGTGCAGCTGTTCATATGAGAAAAGCTGGCTCAAAGGTGTGTAGAGTTTGCTTAAATGGAATTTGTGTTCATTAATGTAATTGGTGATGTTTTTTCAAAGGTACGTTAAAAATCCACAAAGAACTTTAAATGCTAGAAAATCTCATAGTGGATGCTCTAAGTTTTGCTTTATTGGTAACTAGAGTAGCTACTGCACCCTCTTTTGTAAAAGTAGACCCCTGAGTAAGGTAGGAGATGCTTAAGTCAAAGTGGCATATGGCAAGCAGTACAAACATGTATGGAAAGGATAGAAGCTTCTGGAATTAATGCTTTTATTTATTGATGATAGTATTTGTTCCTAATCAGCAGTAACAAGGGGAAAGTGGATGGGATGGGCAGGGAATGGGTGGCAGTTACAAGTGGTACAAACCATAGCAATTACCTATCTCAGAGGGGTTATAAAAGTTAATGTTGTTGTAGCAGTATTTTTTTTTAAATAGCATAGGTAATATATTTACTTTTTATTTCCCCCCAGTGTTCTGACTGTCCTTTCCATCACTTCTGCCCGTTTTTCTTATTTTCTGCTATTATCTGTGGTACTTGGTAAGTGCAGCTTATCAACAGCTTGTTTAAATGTAGACAGTAGTGTTTGGAGATGAGGGGTAAATTGTAGAAAATAAATAACGCTTCCTCGTGGAAATCACTGGAGCTCCATCCACAGTGCATTGTAGGAAGAACCTGGGAAAGAGCAAAGTCATCTCCTCTGTGGAAACACATGGCCTTCCTTGGTGTGTCCTGTGGGCACATGGATGGGCTGCAGCCTGGGGGTGCAAACTGTGGGAATATTTGTGATTCACCTGTAGATCACAGAGTCTCTTCTGGGGAAATCCCCAACTTGCCCACGGTCGCAAACGCCCTAAAATCATTAAGGTGCTGATACTTGTAAGGTTCAGTTTTGTATTGTAAGTCTGCTGAGAGCCTTGATCTATGAAATGTCAGCTCAGTTTTCTATGTTCACAGTTCCCTAATTTTGCTGCAGATTGCCTGGGGGAGTTTCAGTAATTGTGGAGAAGTGGCAGTTGTGTTCAGGTGAGCTCAGGTGTGCCATGTGGGTGCACAGCACGTGGAGCAGCTCAGGCTGGTGGGTACAGCCCTGAGAGGGGACAGCAGGGCAGAAAGCTGCTGGGGAGGAGGACAGCCAGCTACCCAAATGCTGCTCCAAGCCCACCAGAACAATACACCAAACTCACCAGAATAATCTGGGTTTCATTTCAGTATTTAAAGCTGCATCATCTTTTCTTATGCAAGTGCGATGGATAAATGAAGGCAGACTTACACCAGCCTTGATACGAAACAACTTCCATGGCTACAGCTCTGGAACATGGCCATGTACAGTCTTTAAAAGTGCTTAGTAAGAATTTGAGCTTTAATCTTGAGGGCTGTGGCAGAATCAGTGTGTCCTGGTAGTATCATTCTTTAATTTCCTGATGTTGTGTTTTTCTATAAAGGCTTGGAAACGTTTGTGTGTGAGTGGAATCTTTATGCTCTTTATGCTGTTGGATGTAACATCAGAATGGTTACAGCAGAATCATTCTATAGAATACATATTCTCTTATTTCTTTAATTTTCTTAGAACATGGTATCATGGTATTTATGTGTAATTTGAAAAAAGAAAAGGTAAAAAATCAGAGCTTTCTGTTCAGGAAAGTTTCTCACAGGAAGTTTTGTGGAAAAGTGAAATATATTGGGAACTGTAGGATTCCTTGGACTCTTGAGGAAGATTTTCTTTTCCCCATTCTCTTTCATATGAAAGTACATTTTAATAGTTGCAAAAAAAAAAAAAAAAAAAAAAAGCCTCACCAGAGAAACTGGTGTTTTAGTTTCCTTGTCCTTTTGGAATTGTGCTGTTCCAAATTTTAACCCTCAGTCTGTTCCTGGTTCGTGGCAGTTTGTCTCCATTATCCGGGTACCACCAGGCGGTGCTCTTAGGGTTTTCTTAATTGGCAACCTAAGTGGTGTCAGGAGAGAGCCTTTGCCTAATGGGGCCAGTGAAGCTGGGGATGGTATTGAGCTAGTGCCCAGATAGTTATTCTGGCTTTGATCTATGTTATGATTTTTTTTCTGAAGAATGACTGACTCTGTCTTCTCCCTTAGCAGTGTGTGTGGGGTATGCTATTGCAGACCATGCATTTTATTGTTTTATCTAATATAAATTTATGTAACTGGTGAAGATTATTTGTCTGTGAATAGCAAAACTTACTGCATAAAGGCAGCAGCAGCTTTCAGCAGTGAGCAGTGCTGTTCCTGGGCACAGTTGCTGAGGTGTGTGCTGGCACTGGTGTGGCTGAGGGAGGGGAGCCTGGCATGTGCTCTGGCTTTCACTGAAAACAGTTCTGTTCAGCCTTTGCTGTTTTGGTTCCTAATTAATGGGTTAAGGTATACTGCAGGAAATGGGGAAAAAATTCTCTCCCAGTCCATTCTGAGCCCCTTGATTGATGCAGGGCGCTCCTGTCTGGAGTGGAGCTTGCAGGTCACTGGCTTCTGAGCACAAGTGTGTCTCTGCCTTTTAGCTGGAGACCTGTTTGGCTTCCTCCTGCCTTCGTTTTTAAAGGCCCTTGGCAGCCCGTGTGGAGACTATTTGAAAGCCCTCAATTAGAGCGTTTTCCCCCCAGAGATTGCATAGTGACAGGACAAAAGCATTGTTTATAGGGTGTTCTCATCTTGCAGTATAACTTCTCTTTGGATGTTTCTGTAAGTTCTGGTTGGCTCATTCAGAGCACATCTTTGGAAGGGGGATTTCTTTTCAGGACAAGGAAGAGAAGGCATTATTATTTCCGGGCTGCTTGCAATCCATCTTTCTTGATTTTATCAATTCCTAGGCTAGCGTTTTTGGTAAAATGAAGAAAAGAATTTCCTGAGTCTCTCAGTGCTTTCTGGGTCTCCTGTGATCTCCCTGATGCGTTTGAAGTCCTCTAGACCAAACCTCCTTGATGTTGATTTGTAGCTCGTGGGTATGATGATGAAGCAAAATTACACTTTCTGTTATTGTTGTGGCTGAGGGAAGGGCTGTGGATCAAATAGGTCATGGAGAGCCGTGCAGTTCTCACAGGAACGTGCACAGGGCAGCTCTGCCCAAGGTCACACATGGGCTGTGCTGCAGGGCACCTCAAACCTGCCCTTGGCTCTGCACGTACATTTAACAAAATAGAGTAAAGACAGTCAAAACAATGCAAGAGGAATTGAGATGGTATTTCTGTTTTTTAACAAAAGTGGGGAGTCTCCTGATCAGTTCACATTTTTCAAGTCATGGCTCCTATTTCAATTGCAAGGATGTATCAGAGCAGATAGGAATGGACCCAAAAAATAAGATCTGCCAGTAGTTTTATTAAGGGCATGTGTCTTCTAGGTCAGTGTTCTTAGAGCTGCTGTTGTTAACATGATGTACAGGTAAAGAACAGTGGGGTTTAGTGCTTTGTGTTTTCCTGTAGTTCAGCGTATGGAAATGAAGAAAAACCCAACTACCAAACATGGAACCAACCAAGCCTTGTATAAAAATAATATCCAGCTTTTAATGTGAAATAACAGTGAGTAATGACTAGCATCTACCTTATTTATATGTCTAAATTCAAATTGTTGGGGGCAGAAGCTCCCACATAATAATTGCTGTTAATTTAAAGGGACAGTGTCCTGCATCATTAGTTCTCTGTCTAGTGCTGCTTCACCAGTGAATATTCACATCATGAACTGGAACAAAAGGCTTTGAAATTAAGTTCTGCTAGAATCCTCTTCAGGTTTAAATCTAAAAGCCATTAAAAGTTGCCATTTATGATTTGGCAGAGAAAGAATTTTATCTTCTCCTTGTAGATCTGAGCTGTTTGTGGAGAGGGGAGAGTCTGCGTGCTGGAGAATCCTTTTGTGTCAGTGACTAGAGCAAGACCAGCCCAGATTCTGCATTCTGCCAGTCTGTGTGCACCACTGTTCTAGGGGAGAATGTCCTACAGCCACACTGAGAGGCAAAAATGTATTTAAAACGTCTGTTTTACCATGGATCACTTGATTTAATTGAACAGAGTAAGAGTTATACCTAGGAGCTTAACTAAAAGCAGTTTTTAATTATGAAGTGGAAAGTACCTTTTATTTGTTTTTTCAATTATTATAGATACCTCAAGGTATCAAAATGCTTTTATGAGCGTATTTGCTCATTGATTGCACTTGAAAAGTCAGGATTAAGGACTTCCACTGTGCTTTTGCTGGCAGGGCATTCACATCCTCACCCAAACCCGTAAGCTGAGCTGCAGCTTCCCTTCTGCTCCTGCTGAAGAAGCAAAGCATTTATGTTCTCTGGGTTTGGATTGCTTATTGTTTTCTGAAGCAGTTGAGGAAAAGTAGGTGAATGTTGACAGAATCAGGACCGGCTTTGACCTACTTGTGGCTTTTTTTCTGATCTCTGTCTTGGGCATGTCACCTTATCATTTTTAAACTACTGTTTACTCATCTGAAACCTCATCTAAAACATTGAGAACTGACAGGTGTTTGGTAATTTGAATATTAAATGTATATATCATCACTCCCACAGTTGTTCCCAAGGAGATTTTGTCACTTACCATATAACCCAGTAAAGGGAATTCTTCTGTAATAATTTTATTTTGTCCTGAACTATTGTTAAAACTTTCGGTTTGAAGTATTTTAGAGTCATTAATTTCATTACCCTGGAATTGCACCCATGGTAGTGATCCCATCTGTTATCACAAGGTTTTTGACAGACTCAGAAGAGAGAAACATATATTTGGAATTTTGTGTCAGTTCATGGAGATCACTTGAAGCTAAATACAGCTGTGTAATGAGGAGGTCAGAAGGGAGTCCTGCAGGTCAGACCTTGACGTTTCTGTGGATGGAGATGTGAAATCAAACCAACTGTGTTATAGAATGTCATTTAGTTAGGTTTATAACAATTCAGGCTGATTTTCTTTTGGTGGGAAGAGGAAGAGACATACTTTCCTTGAAGATCTTGTAATATTTTAAACAGTTCCCTGGGATGACATTTTGTGGGTGAGTTTTAGAAGGGGGAAAGGCTGAGGATCACTGGAGCTGTGCTGCCTCCAGTACCTGCTGCAGGTCACCTGGCCCTGACACCAAGACATGAACAGGGTTGGCTGGCTTACCTGAAAATTCAGATTCTGCAAATTTTACAGTATTTCAGACATTTGAGTGGTTACCAAACGACCTCTCATAGAAATTCATTGGTTACATGTTCTGCTGTTGCAGACACGAAGGGATTTTAAGCAGTCTCGTCCCACTCTCGGCAGGCTGTTCACTCAAAGGTGCTGTTCACCTCTCCACTTTAGTGTGTCGCTCTAATGTCTCCAGATTTCTGAAATTGCCTTTTGAATCTATTGAAAAGGAGTGGTTATGGCTCCAGTGTAATTGAGACTGTCAAGGAAATAGGTGGAATTTTTACAGCACTGTGAGACTTGATGGTATTTGACAGGATCATTCACTTCACTGGTCCATGGGAATGGGAGACTGATGTGTCTTTAAACGCCCTAGTAATAAATAGAAGACTGATTTTTTTTTTTTCCTCCTTCTTTTTTGAGAGGCTGTGGGTCTTTCCTATATCTTCATTACCATGTACTAAAATATAAAGCACTTCTTTCATGTTTCAGAAATATCCCATACCCTGAGACATCTAGACTTTTGGGCTGTAGAGGTTATGAATTTATTTATTTCAAAAGTGTGTTTTGACGTGTCACTTCTGTTCCTACAGTAATTCAGAGAAGAAATGACTGGGCAGGGTTGAGCACGTAGAAATCTTTACATAGAAAAAGAAATTGCAGCAGTTTGCAATAATTTATATGAGTAAAAAATGTGCAGAGGAAGCCTTAGAAAAGCTGATGTGAAATGCCTTGTGCACAGCTACAAGGCCACAGCTGTTAATGTGGTTGGGCCTTTTACCACTATTGTCAAATAACCTGAAGGATGATCCTGAATTGCCATTCTGGGGAAAGCTGCGTTGCCTGGGAAGGAGGCGGCGCTGAAAGAACTCGTGTCAGATGTGCTCCTTTGGCTCTCAGCTCTTGCTCTGGTTTGTTCAGTGGCACACTAATTGAGACATCTCTGCTTGGTGTTTACTTTGGCCATTGTGAAGTGTTGGGATTTGGAATTACAGCATCTTACCGGCTTAGTGTATATTTTAAGTAGTGTTTTAAAGTTCTGTGATTCTAATATCCATGCCTGTGCAAGACAAAGTACTATTATCTAAAATAATTTCTGGTAGAGGGAAAGGAAGAGAAAGTGTCAACTGTGGAGCATTCTGAGTTTCAATTCTGTTTTCTGTATTATTGTAGAATACAGAATCCCTTAGAATAAGGAACAGGCAGAGTGAGTTGAAACTTGAAAGGTCAGTAAATAAGATTTGTGTCTTCCAGCCAAAAACCTTGATGAATGTTCATGGATTTATCATCACTATGGAATTTGGGGAGACGAATATAAATAGTGGTTATTCATAAAATTAAAAGGTACCCTACGCCTCATACATGCATGCATATTTATTTGTGTATATGTAAACAAATACATCAAAGTCCTGAGGCTTAATCCTTAACCAACAGATACAAATATCTTCCTTGGTGGAAGCAGGGAACACTGGAGTATAATTACTTTGGAGTACTGAGTTTCAAATACATTGTAGACTTTGGTTTGAATCCTCTTCTGATTTTCTCCTATATCGGGAAACAGCCAAACATGATTGTGGTGAAAAAAGGAGTGCCTGAAATAGGACAGATTTCCCCTGGAAGGGGAAATGTTGAGTTATTGTTTGGGATGAGGTGCCGAGCTGCTTCACAGGGATTACTGTGTGACTTCACCAGAGGGATGAGGCAAAGAGGAGTTTAGTCACTATTTTGTGTTGTTTTGCTCGGTCCTTGCCCTGGCGAGAGAAGGTGGGAAGATGGGAGTGCTGTTGGTGAGACAGAGGTGCTGGATGGTTATTGCAGGAAATGAGGTATCAGCCGAGGATATGACCAGAGACCTTATTAACCTACTTTGCTCTGGAGGTGCAGAAATACTCCAGGAACTGTGCCAAGGCCTGGAGGCTTGTTGGACGTGGAGAAGGAGGTTTCTCATCTGGGCTTTTCTTGGTTGGCTGGTGGGAATGGGAATAGAGGTCAGTGAATTGGGGCAGGAATGTGCATGCAATAGTGGTATATGCTTTAAAAACGAAGAAGAAAGGACTGCAAAGATACATGGAGCTTTATGTGTTTATTTGGCTTGTTACTTATTTATGAACATCACAGACCTTACAGAGCTATGCCATTGGCTGAAAAAAAGAATTAAAAATGGAATTTAAAATGTATCGAATAAATGGCATGTGTAGTGTAATAACTTACTGTAGCTGTGGTTCATACAGGCAGTTGAGAAGTGAATAAAAAGGTTTCAAGCATAGTCAGAAAATTTTGTGCAAATGGGGAAATAAATTTGATTTGGAAAGCAGTTTCAGTTTTAAGCTCCCATGAAGGAAGACAAATTAAACATTTTTAAAGATATTAACCATAACAGTATCCCTTTAATTTTCACTCTTTTCTTTTAAGTAAGATATTCTGAATCCATTTTTGTTCAAGGAGACAGATTTCTTGCAGTAATCAGTTTTGCTTTTAGCTCTGATTTGTAAAGAATAGGTGATAATGGCACACATGCTGGAGGGTGTGATTAGAACCAACGTTAAAAGGCTTTTTTAGGACATCAGTGGTTGGAAAAGGAGCACTGGAGAGGTCTGCACTTAGTAGGAGGGAATGAAGCACACCTTTGAAGTTGCTTAACCCTTTCCCATAAAATACCTGTTAGTGCAAATTAAATCTGGATGTTTTCTTCAGGCTCATGTGAAAGTTCTACGTGAGCTCTGTTAGCTTGCATTCAGTCAGTTCTTTCCCTGCACAGGTCCTGTACCAAATAAAAAGACCAGCTCTCAAGGATATGTGTTGGAAAGACTTGGCTGTTTGCAGTAACTTACAGGTTTTTTGAAGTGCCTTTGGGTATTTTTTGATTACTTTACAGTATTCTGTGGAGTGTTTTGAGCAAATGTAATGAAATGCTGAGAATGCACATTGGTAGTAAGTTAATTAAATTGTCTTTTTGTGTAATCTTCTCAAGTAACTTATTTTCTGTTCAGTGCCTTTCCAACACACGCAGACTGTTGTTCACATGCAGATTCCTGCATGCAAAACCTACTTTACTTGCCTGCATATTAAGAAAACATTTAGCAGGTGGAGTATATTTATATAGGTCCCATCTGTCTAAAAGTGCAAGAAGTTGGTTTTTTTTGTCTGTGAACACCTTCACCCAACTTTTATCCATCCATTTCAGCCTGCCCATGACTTCTTGTCAAGTGATCGGTTGTGTGAATGAGCACTGCAATCCTGCAGCTGATCCCCAGGGATGGGTGAAAGAGGGAACTTTCTGTGGCAGAGTTAAATCCAAGTGAAATCAAAGTTTTGCTCAGTAGTATCTCCTTAGCTATCTTTTTTCAGTTTGCTTTCATATCATATCTCTCAAAATAAAGATTTTTTTTTTTTTACCCACTGTTAATATTTCATTTTAGGACCTTTGAAGTGTTGCCAGCTGGAGGCTGCTGCAGAGCAATAGTGACCTGAAAATCATTAACAGCACATCCAGTGCTTAAATAGCTCGAAAAATAACAGCTGTTCTTTTTGATAATGTCTCTTAACAATGAAACCTTCTTTTTCTGTGCTTGTGTGCTAAAAATTCTGCTGTCGCTAACAACTCTGCCCCAGTGATTCAAACTTTTCTGTGGTGCAGCTACTGAGGCTTTTTGTAGGCAGTGATTTGCTGCAGGTTTTGGAGTTTTTTGTAAGTCCCTTGCTGGTGTGAGTAGGTGGCCACATGTGTGTTTGTGTTATGTGTGTCCTCTTGGGCCCTGGTGAGTTCCTTGGGGTAAGCAGGTGTTTAACGTAGCTCACAGGTAAGATAACAAGAAGTGATGTGATTTATCTCCAAGTTGTGTCTCTGGCCAGTGGGTGGCTGCAGGATCCTCCCCTGGTCAGTGCTGTTCCTCACTCCGTGGGGAATCATCCTGTGATTCCTTGTGCTTCCCTGACTTCTGCTCCTCCTTCAGCCTCTGTGCTGTGACTGTCAGCTCTCCTGATTTCCATTTGTATTCCTCCTTAGTGGGGACAGGCCTCATGCTGTAAGTTTAGAGCAGCCTTTCAGAGAGTTCTCGTTGTGGCAATAAAGTTAAGAGGGCTGAGCACTGATCTGCTGTAATATTTTCCTCCTTTTCCTAACGAATCTGTGGGTGGCTTTTCCTTTAAAAATTATAGCTGAAATGACTATGAATATCTCCTTTAAACGAGATTGTATCAGCTTTTGCATCTCTCAGACAATGTGTGTACAGCCAGAGGGTAAAACCCATTATAATGCCATGCTAATTGCATGAGTGTGCGTGCTAAAACTCTCTTGTTGCGAGAAATCCAACCAAAACAAAACCTTGCTCCTGGTGATCCCACTGCCATGGCTGCTGGAGGGGAGCCCAGGTCACCCCGCTGGCAGGACAGGGTGCAGTGTGCTCTGTGACACACAGGGAGAAAAGAAAGGCTCATACAAAATTAAAAACTGGGGTCCTCAAATCAGGAATCTGGTTATTTACCAGGAGGCTCTGCTGTTCTCTGCACTCACTGCCGGGGCGAGAAACAGTTCATGTGTTACCCAAGAGCTCTCAAAAAGAGATTAATCCCACCTCTCCCTCTCCTTATTCACTTGGCAGAGCCAGTGTGACTGACTGAGATGCTCTCTGACATATGCTCAGGCTGCCATTGTTCCCGAACAAGTGTGTGTCTGTGTTCCCTTTGTCTGGGCTGTCCCTGCCCCTTGTCCTGTGCCAGCACAGCTGGCTGGGGCCAGCAGAGCTGCAGAGCCTCTCTCTCCCTGGTCAGCAGCGCCACGCTGGAGCTTTGGGCTGCAAAACTGACTTTCAGGCTCCTAAAGTTAGACAAAACCATTTAGCGTTTGAATAATTCAGCTTCCATTAGGAATTGTCACAGAGCTTTAAAATGTTTTATGTGCACTGGCGAACACCGGCGGGTCAGGAGCAGCGTGGGACATGGACTGCCAGCCTGTGGTGGAAGAAAATCCTGCTGGCAGTAGGCAAGGTCGCTGGAGAGCCTGGAACATTACCTCTGTCCTGTCTCCCTGGTGTGTGAATCTTTATAATGGTATACTGCTAAAGCACCTGCTTTACTTTCCTTAAAGACTCAGCTTGTGTATGTGCATTTCCTTTTTTCCCTTCAGTAAGAAATCTGTTGCTAAATCCACACATGTTTATATGTTTTCTTAAGGATTTCACACTTACGTGCTTTCTTTCCTCACTTTTCCTGTCCGCTACCCAACAGTCCATTAAATGTTGTAGGTGAGTTTTTGTCATATTTTGGTAGGGCTCAGTGCCTGGCAGGGATTCTACAGAGAGCAGAGACTGGTCTCATGGCCTGTGCCTGTGTGCAAATTTTATATACCCAATCAAGCATTTCCCAGATAAGAGATTTGATAAGTACACAGCCTCTCCCTGCCCTTACGCTTCAGTTCTGGGAATCTTTTGGGCTTACGAACTTTTCTAAGGGATTTTTAATACTATCCCATGCTCAAGTATATTTTCAGATATGCCAAGATGTGATGGATTGCGATACCATGTACTGAAAATTGGCATATTGGTATCACATGCCCTTGAGTGAGAGCAGTGCTGTTTGTTTTAAAGTGGTATATCAAACATGCCTGAGTGAGCAGCTGAAATGCTTGTGGGACCAGGTCACTTACGTTTCTCAGAATAAGGCTTGCTGGAAAAGCCTGTGTGATTAAGAGTCAAGCAACTGAGGAAAAAAGTTCACTGACTAATAAGAAAAACTTGCAGAGTAATCCTATTAAATTCCCCTCCTTCTGGTAAGTCGTGATATAAATTTATAGATATTGTCTATAAGTGTGATGGAAGGTTTGTTTCCCTGGGAGAACAAACTCCACCAGCAGTTTCCCACACCACCCCAAGAGCATTCTTTCATTATCTTGCTTCTGTGTAATAATTGCACCGAGCAGTCACAAACTTGTTTTTGTACCAGTTGAAACTACTGAACAATGTGTATGCCTTGACCTGGATTCAGGGAGAGAAAAAGTCACTGTTGGCGTAGACTCTACCTTGAAAATTTGCCATCAACATGGCAGAGAGTTCCTAAAGGCTTATAATGCGTAATTGAAACGGCTGAATGCCTGCAAGGATTCTTTGAGATAAGGATTGTCTTTGAAAACGTTTTAACTAGAGGTCTGGATTGTGTCATTAATCTCTTCTGTAGTCCTATTACTTTTAAAAATTGTATTATTTCTGGTGTGATTAGCTTGCAATGTAAATAGAAGGTGCAGGTTTTGTAAAGTATCTTTTTTCTTGATGTATTTTTTGTCAGACTGTTTTAAAAGCTTTTTATGTGGTTCTTAAATATAACAAGACATGCATGCATTATGTTTAATCAGAAAAAAAGGAGAGGTTTGTGATGGCAGGAGTAGCCCTGCAGGGCACTTACTGCAGCTGGGGGTATGCAGTCCCATTCCTGTGCTGGCTGCAGCTCCCAGAGGACCCAGGGCTGCTGTGCTGCTGTCCCTCAGCTGCTGTGATTGTCACTGCTCCCCAAAACATCCTTGCCTGTTGCCCCAGCTGTGTGCTGGCCCTGCTCCCCCCTCTGTCACTTGGGGGATGGAGCTTGGGATGACTGCACTCAGTTCAGTGCTGATCTGCCAGCTCAGGGTCACTGTTCCCAGTGTCATTCCTAAAGCCTTGCTTAGACCTGAGCTATCTACCTTCATACAAGATTTATTAACTTATTTTTTGCCCCATACCTATATATAAATTTTTGCTCAGTTATTTTTGGTTTGAGTCTTGGTCTCTGATCTCTTTATCCGCAGCTACAGTTGGTGCTTAATAAGTGGAGCCTTTGAGGCTTCAGTAGTGTTGAAAGCACAGCGCTGTGCTTTGAGTGAGTGATGGATGGGTGGATGGATGGATAGATGGATGGATGGATGACTCCTGCCTGCTGGGCTCTTTGCTGTGGGATTCACCCGCGCTGGAATGGCCTCACAAAGCAGGGCAGGGAATTGAAATGTGTTCTTCTGAGAGCAGCAGTAAGTAAAGCTGCCTTTCTAGCTGTTCTCTCAATTAGCTCCTAGGAGATTTTCCTGCTTTTCTAGTTTCTCCTGGGGATATGTGACCTGATAGCATATTGCTATAAATAATTATTTTACTAGTATCAAAGTAGGTACTGTACACAAACACAAAGCAACATTTTCAGCATCTTTTTCTGGATGCTGTAAATACCAGGTTTTCAGACAGGCTGTTTCCTTTCTTCCTTTCTTGTTTCTGTTCTTTGGAACGCAGGCCTGACAGTTGTGATCCTCAGAACCTGGATTGTTAGTTTTGTGCTGCTGGTGAGTGGTGCAGAGCTCCCAACCCAAGGCAGGGAGGTGAGGGGCAGGCTGGCATTGCTGTTGCTGTGGGGGAATTTTTCACTCTGCCTTCAGTCCACAAGAAAAAGATGGGCATCCATTCATAATTCTAGGGGTAGTGGTTGAAAGGATTTTCAGGTGTCCAGCAACTGCTTTCCTGTATGTATAATCTCTCTTAAGATAATGTTTACTGTAAAATGTTTTCCTTCTTAAAATTTTGATAAATGAATTAGGAGTTAGATTAGGGGTTAGACAAAGTTAAGGCTTAATATCAATAGGAAAAAAAAAGTTACGCAGATTGTATTACTGTTCATGTGTAATTAACATTGATATGGGAACTTTAATTAAGGCAACTGGGAACTGCCTCATGGCTCTCTGCAGAGCAGGTATGAACTTACTCAACTGTAGGTGGCCAACATCCATGTCCCAAAATTTAGTTTCAGTCTGAACTGGTTTTGGTAAAAGCTGACTGTTGATTTCTGTGTCATATGCAGCCACTGTTTTGCAGTAGAACAGCTGCAGAAAACGAGTGTTCCAAAGCCATCAAAAGTCCAATTTTAGGTACCTTTTTGGAGTGACTTTGACTTCAAACTTTGTGGTTCTGTATTTTAACATTTCCCTCAGCTTGGGCAGTAGGAGAGGAGTACTTCTGGTCTTGTAAAATAATTTATCAAGTTTCAGACTTTGCCTGGAAATGTTTTGGGTTACTATTCTGAAGCTGAATTCTCTTTTTCTATTTTAATATTTTATTAGAAATTGGGAATGACCATTTTAATCTAGAATTCAATTAAAAGGACACCTTTTGAGGTCATCTGGTAATTCTGTGTGAAGGTATGGCACTATCTGAGCAGTATATGTAAGTATAGGTTATAGTTTTATTAGCTTGATTTTTAGACTAGTAAAATGAAAATGTTTATAGACATTTGTAAAATGAACGTAAGCAGTTCTTACATTTTAGTTCCTTGGATAGGAATTATATAAGTCCATGTTTTGCTGTAAAAAACAGATGTTTTATTAAAATATGGACTCCAAGCACTCTGTACAGAACATTTAAATAATTCCTGTGGAGTTTGCTGTGACAAGGAGCTGGTTGAGGAGCTGGACACTGAGCAGGGACATCCCCAGTGGGGATGGTGGGAGCTGCTTTGGAGCTCTTTGTCATCCTTGCTTCATCACCTCCTGGGCATGGATGACCCTGGGCTGGGCAGTTTATGAAATCATAGTATATCAAAACCACCTAAAATTTCACAGCTGATTCTGCTATCCTGAGGAGTTGCTTGTTACTGTGCACAAACGGGTTATTCCTCTGTGACTAACCAGAGTGGTGCCTTTCTGGTGTGGTAGGACTCTGCTTTGGAAGCTGATTGCTATAGATACAGCCTAAATTTACTAGCAGGAGATGAGAAGGCTGTTCAGGCCCTGCTGTGTGTCTGTGCTGTTCATACTCTGCCTTTGCTCGATGCCACAGTCCGAGATGTGCCAAATGGTGATGAATAATACCTTGGTTTGCAGGTATTTTGCCCCCATGCCCTGTGTGGAGCTGTGGGAGATGAGATTTGCTGTGCTGGAGCTCTGCAGCTCTCCTGCCCTTTCTCGCCACTTTTGGCAAGAGGCAAAATCCTGGAGAAAATAGGAAACGTATTGAGGATTAAAAGACCTTCTCAGATTCTCTTCAACTGTGTTTCCCACAATAGAAATAGTGTGATATCACCTTGTCCCTTGTTTAAAATACAAACAGGCAGGGCTGTTAACAGGGTCTCGCCAAGATGTTGGGACTGACTGGGTTGGTTGAATTGGTTTGTGTTTTGCAATCAGATGTGGTACTTGGGAGTGAGGTAGATAGCCTAACACTCCAGTCTCATTTTTTATTTAGATATTTAAAACATGGACCTGAGACAGAAGAGGCTGCCTTGCTTGTTTGCTATAGTCACATGAGAGAGAGAAAAGCCAGCAATTTTTTAGGGATAAATGTAGTTATCAGGGTGCACAGCTGGATGTAGATTCTTCTGTGGGTTCACCACTGCACTGAGATTGAAGTTATTTTGGTCATCCCAGTAAAAATATGCATATACTCTGTTCTGTAGTGAGGTTTGAGAAGCTCACCTTAAAAACTGGGATTGGGAATTGAGGCACCATAATCTCCTTGCTCTAGTTTTATGGTTCTCATTATAAAATTCTATTTTCAGAATCTAATTATTTTAAATTAAAATACTTGCCATGTGCAAAGCACCTTATCATTTCTGAGCTACTATACTTGCATTCCATAAGTTGTGTGGGAGAAAGACCAGTATCATGCCTGTTTCACATTTGTGGAGACTTAGATACTGTGTGCTGTTGCTTCTCCAGATGTGATTTGGTGATAGAGCAATAAATAGTCTTACACCTGCCAGTGTTCTGAATGGGATTATTACATGTTTTGTCCTCCCAAGGAATGGGCTCATCCATGTGACACAGGCTCTGCAGGAAAATGTTTAATGCCCTCACATTAATGCTTTTTTCCCCTAGAAATGTCTTCACCTTGTTTTAGCTCACTGAGTTGAGAATGATAAGAAACTTTAAAATATTCTGTTCTTCTTGGGAAAAACTGTCTAACAGGAGTATGTGATGTTCTCAATCTTCTGTTCTGTAGGTCAGTAACAGATCCACGAGATGGAAAGAGAGTTGCACTCAAAAAGATGCCCAACGTCTTCCAAAATTTGGTCTCTTGTAAAAGAGTCTTCCGGGGAGTTGAAGATGTTGTGTTTTTTTAAGCATGACAATGTAAGTAAATTCAAAGTAATTTTGAAATTTTTGAGAAAGCCTAAATGTAAAATGGAGCTCTCTGTAACAGAAGTGGGTTTCCTTTTAAGTTGTAGAATATCTAAAATGCTTTAAGAGCTTTCTAATTTTACAGTGATTAGATTTTGTGGAAGCTCAGATATTACTGTTACAAACACTATAAAAATGGAATTATCAAGAATCTAAAGATATTAATATTTTCCCTTCCAAAGTGTTTGCAAGCAGTCAGTACACTTCTGCCCAGTCTTTATTCCAGGCTTTGGATAAGTGTCAGGCAGCACAGACCTGTGTCAGCTGGACACTGTTCCTTTCTACCATTGAGCTGCCTATTCAGAGTGGGAACAACTTTGGGGTTTGCAATTCCCATGTGGAAGCAGTGAATCACAAAACTCAGGAAGACTAAAGGCAGAACCAAGTGTAGTATCTTCTGCTTTTACACTTCTTTGCTGGAATTACTCCTTTCAAAGATTTTATGATTGTATATATTTTAAAGAAACCACTTTTTGTTGGATAGATAAATTTGTGCTTTCAAACTAGTACTTGAACAGCTGGAAAAAATTCTTGAGTTGAAAAGGAGAGAGAGACACTGAATGTACAGAATATATTACATGGTTGGTTATTAAATTTACATACCTTGTTGGACAGAACATTGGTCTGTCTGTGGGGTAGAATAAAATGAAGCCATGTAAGAAATGTGCAGTCTGACGTTTTGAAAGGGACTTGTTTTTGTTTGACTGGGAAAGGCCTTGACCTTGTGTGGTGTTTCCTAGGTACTCTCTGCCCTTGACATCCTCCAGCCTCCACACATTGACTATTTTGAAGAAATGTATCCTAAATATAAAAATAGAACATCTTAATCTTAATTGAGGTACGTGTGATTTTCATTAGCTTAGGAACTGCCAGTATTTGGTGTAGTGTTTGAAATGGAACTGCAAAAAGCCTATATGTGGACAGTTTTATTTCAAGAAGGGAACCTGTAGGATCCAAACTGCAAGGTGATGTTGGAGGTGAGATGGTGCAGGACTGAGCTCAAAGCTTTGACTCCATACAAGGCAGTACCTGCAGGGAGTGTGGGATTGACCAGCAGCTCCTGCGGCTGCTCATGGGGATTCCCCAGAACATTTTTTTTGAGGACTCTATCCACTAGTTGATCTCCTCTCAGTCATTAGTACTTCAAAGTACTTTGTGGTGGTTTCAGAGAATTCTACCTTCACAGACTTTGAAACCCTGATTTGTCAGAGAGGATTCAGTGGGCTGGCAGGGCTGTGACTGTCCTTGGTCAGCTCTGTCCTGGTCAAGACCACATTGCCCAGGGCTGTGTCCCCGCTTGGTGCTGTGTAACTGATGCACAGGGACAAGCTGCCTATGGGGAACTGCATTCTAACAGTGAATTTGAGTGAAAAACTTGATGTGAGAATGTCATGTTTTGGTTTGGTTTTTTCCTTTGTCAGACTTGGCTTGGGCTGTCTTGTATTTGTGAAGTTGGGAATTTCTGCTTTCTGAAATACTGAAAAGTGAATCCCTGAGCTGGGAGGGCTTTGACTCTCACAGGAAGAGAAGTTCTCTGCCACTCCTGTGGTTAGATTTGGTCAGGTTGGGTTTCCTTACTGGTGGGTCTTAGCTGCTTTTTTTGTATGACCCACTTTACAGTTAATGGGTGGGAAATGGTCATTATTTTTAGATAACCTGAACTTTTGAAATGTAGTTTGATCTATTTATATAATACCTTGAATTGATTGGCAAAGAAAGTAGGTGTAATCAGTGTGGTGATTTTAACCAAAGTATAGCACAGTTTGCTGGTGAAGAAACACATTTTTTGGTTGAAAAATTGCTGTGCTGTACTGGGGCTTTTTCATATGAATTTAGGTAAAGCTTTTTACATTTTGCTTTGCTATTTCTTTCATGTGAAGAGCATATAAGTAGTTTTCAAAAACTGGATTTTGGTTATGTGCACTAGTTCAGTGCCCTCATTTAGAACAAGTCATATGAGTTATAAATCAGATCTAGGTTAAGGATTACTCCTTCCGTGTAACTGTACAATCAAGAATATTTAAATGGGATAAGCTTATTTTTATGAGCTTAGCTACTGCCAAGTTTTGACTATAAAACCAAAATGTTAGTTTCCTTCATGGCTAACTGACTTTAAGTCATTCTGAGTAGTGTTCTGTAGGGCTGTCTATTTTTACATTTGTGTTAATTTCTTGACTCTAATATTGATAATAAAAGACTATTTCTCTGTGTAGTCTTCTTCCTCCTTTCTTTTGAAAGTATTGCAGTAAGTGCACTTAGTACCCTTAAACTCCTTAAAAGAATGAATTAGATGTTTCAATTTATATGCTCATTTTTAATTGCATGTGTTTCTGCTTACTGTAGTATAAGGAGAACTTACTTGAGATTGGTTTGAAGAAGATCAGGTAAAGATGTTCTGTATTTGGGGGGTGTAGCTGTCAAAACTTCTTTTGTTGATCCACTAGTAGAGTTCCTAAAGATACCACAGGGTTGTTCCATTTTTACAGTAAAACATACTGAAGAGTGGTAAAAGTGTAAAGGGATGGAGTTGGTAATGAGTGATTTCCTTTGTTCTTTCTAAGGAGTTGTAGTGCCCTTTTTGGGGAAAGAAATGTAATAAAAGAATGACTAACATTATATGAATGATGTGTTGCAAATGAGCTGGTAGAGTTCATTTCAATTATTCAGTGTTTCGTAGGTACCAGCAGGAATTTCAGAGTGTATTTTTTAAAGAGAACTAATTATAAAACCACCTTAAAAATTTAATGATAAATTAAAAGATTTCTTAGGAAACTGGTGATGAATAAAGGAATTTTAATCTAGTGAGATTTTTGGTTTAGAATGAAAATTCGTTGCAAACACTCAGGTTGAGATATAATTTGAATTAATAATGACATTTTTTGGTTGACAATCTTTGTGGCTGTTTTGAATCTTGCAGGTATTAATATTTTTGCCAATATCACCTAGTGCAAAATGAATGATTTATAGCCCTTTTTTCCAGTTACGAAATCTTCCACGCTTGATTGTAATACTGAATCCAGCAACTGCAGATTCACGGATGTTCTTCATTAAGAACTATCCAAAGTTTCTGTAGTAACTTCTGGAAAACTTTGCCTGTTAAAGTGAATGTCAGAAGCAGCTGAAAAGTCACCACTTTTATCAATGTGTTACATATCTGGGAAAGATTTGAGTAGCAGTAAAAGCGAAAGTGTGCAGTAAATTTCACAAAGAGGTGAAAGAACTGTTTTCTGATGGATTATGGAGTAAATCCCTGTACTGTGGGGTGGAGGAGGGCAGAGAGGAGCAAGGTAAGTGTGGTGACTGCAGGCAGTGAGAGTGCTCTGACAGCCCTGCTGGTCCCTGGGCCACAGAATTGAGTTTTGAGGGGTGCAGATTCCAAATAAAGGAGAGTCCAAGCCATGATGAGAGGCCACATCACCAAGGGCGCTTCATCCCATTCTAGCATTTATCTGTCGCTTTATAAAATTTACCAACTCAGCAGGTCCCAGCCAGCAGAGCAAGTCAAGTTCTTTTGTGCCACACATTTGCTTTGATAATTACTCTGAAGCAAATTGGTACATTTGTAGTTCTAATTTTATACAGCTACTTAACTAATTACTGCTGTCAGGAGCAATTTCTCTCTGGTAGTGGCTGGGTGTGCTCAGTGCTGGCGGCCGCCCTGCAGCCAGGGCTGCTGGAAAAATCAAACTGCAGCTACCTGTGTGAGCAGGGACTGGAATCCCTGGGGTTTGGGGCGTTTGTTTTGCCTAATGTCCCCAGCAGTGGCTGTGCAGTCAGGGTCCTGCCAGGTCCTGGGCTGGAGGGACAGCCCTGTTTGTCACAGCAGAACATCCACAGGCACTGCTGCTGCTCCTCTTCAGAGCCCTCATTAAATTATCCAGAGACAATAATCAGATCGCTGCTGCTGGGGTTAATGGCACCTCTGAGCCCTGTCAAGAGCTTTATTTAATGCGCCCCAGACCTGGAGTGGTGCAGGTGCCATTTCAGGCCCTCATTTAATTTAAGCTGCTTTAGTTGGCATGGCAACTAGTTGAGACATCTGGGAGACATTATGCTTGGGATTGAGATTTAGGAGGATTTGTGGCGTAGCAAAACAAAAATCTTATCAAAATAAAGTGCAGAGTAATGCTTTTGGGTTTTTAAAAAATATTTTGCATTAAATTGTATGTAAAGATTTATTGCAGGTATAAGGTAAACCTCATATTTTAAAAGTCTGGTATAAATATTTAAAAGGATCTTTGCTAAAGGAAAAGAAAAATTAGAGGACTACAAATTATGGTGCTGCAGGGTTGGGTTTTTTCTTTATGAATTCTTTATGAATGCAATTTTAATGTTTTTGTCCTCAAAAAGTTGGAAATATTTAATTTATAAAATGAGTTTTTCTGTGGTGCTCTGTTGGCAGATGAACTTTTTGGCCAACAGGGATTTGGGTGGAGAGAGTTTGCAAAGCAACAGATGAAAGCAGAGCATTGACTGGGTAGAGATGAAAGAAAATGTGCATTCAATACCTGGCTGTATCAGTTAACATGGGGCAAATGTGTTTTGCCTCCTTCAGCCACAAATGTAATCACAGTCGAGACTTTTATTTTAAATGTGACTGCCAAACCAAGCTTTTAAAGCAGTAACATTTTTTAATTAGTGCCTGTAGTGCCCGCAGTATATATTGTGATGATTTCTGTGTGTGTTATTCTTGTCCCACACCCAGGACATTGTCATGATGATCTCCATCCCTGGCTTAGGGGTTCAGCTTGTCACCCTATTCCAGTGACACCCCAGAACACTCACAGTCCCCTCGGGGAGCCACCTGCCTCAGTCTCAGTTGCAATTTGCCTTTGAGTAACTTTGTGCAACTACCTTAATGCAAACTGCAATGGACTAATCTGTTTTCTTTCACAAGCCGTTTTTTATTTTCATTCCTGTAAGAACTTGGACACTTGACCTCTGAAGCAGCTTTATTCTCTTTAACTCAATAGTTCTGACCTGTAAGAGCTCACAGAAGTAGGAGTTAGTAAATGTTTCAAGAGATTCTGTGCCTGTTCTGCTTTTCCTTAACCAATGAACTGAAGATATGTTGTCACTGAGTTGATGCAGAGTGACCTCCATAAGATTATCGTCTCTCCTCAGCCACTCAGCTCGGATCATGTCAAAGTTTTTCTTTACCAGATTTTAAGAGGTAATTTTTCTTCTTGTAAATTTAACGAAAATTATGTAGTAGAAATATTTCTTAATGCTTATTCTCAAGACATCCTGATCTTGAACAAACTTCCTGTAGAAACTTCTTTTAATTTCATATTTGAAAGAATACCAAGCATGAATTATTGTAGCTACAGGGCTCAAGCTAAGACAACTCTGCTGCCTTAAAGCATTGTCAGGGAAAAAAAAAGTCATGCTTTTGGAATCAAGGAACAGAAAGGACACCTAGACTGAGCCAGATTGTGAAATACGTGTAACTATACGGACTTAAGGTAAAAATTGTTACTGAAAAACAGAGCAGTAAGAAGTGTATGAAAATTCCAGTATGGGGATTAGCAGAGTATCCATGCCATAATCAGGAAGATGATGTTTTGCTTTTGATTTGTTGTTTGTTGGATTTTTAGGGGGAGGGGGGTTTCATTTTTTTAAAAATTACTTGAATTCTTTTTTCTGCCTATTTTATATACTCCATAATTTACTCTGTCATTGAGTACCAGAGTGTGCATTAGTGACTGGGAGTTACTCATAAAAAAAATGAGGCACAGACCAAGTCTTTGCCAATCAGGAGTTGACAAACCTTCCAGGAAAATTTGTCAGCCTTAAACTTCTTTTAAAGGAAAAAAATTTATTTTAATTTCCTTTAATATTTCAGGTCTGAAATATCTACATTCTGCTGGCATTTTACATCGAGACATTAAACCAGGGAACCTACTCGTGAACAGCAACTGTGTCCTTAAGGTGCTACTTACATTTATTGAAGATGTTCATGTGTGTATATTGTTAATTCTTAACCAAAAAAAATTCAATGTAA
The DNA here is from genome assembly GCA_024500445.1 of Entomyzon cyanotis. Lineage (NCBI taxonomy): Eukaryota > Metazoa > Chordata > Aves > Passeriformes > Meliphagidae > Entomyzon > Entomyzon cyanotis. The sequence continues at coordinate 5,291,080 of JAKEPQ010000673.1, forward strand.
ACACTCTCCCTAAAAGTCCATGTAAATGGAAGAAAATCCCACAGATTCTTAAAAATTGATAAATGAAGCAAACATCTCCTTTCCCTTTTTCTTCCTGCACTTCCATTTACCTTGGGTATATGGAATTTTGGAGGGCTTAGGTGTGTTACACAGCTGTGCCAAACACAAAAATTCAGTGTTGATTATAGAGATTTGCTAAGAGTTCTAATTGGGAAAGTTTGGTCTCTTTTCTTAACCCTGCTGCTTCAAGACATTTTTAACAATTCTCCAAGCCCAAATGAGTAGAAGGCTTAATCTTTAATATTTTGAGACATGTCATGAACAAAAGTAGTTTGTTTGAGTTGAAATACTATGTACCCGGAGGTTGGGTTTTTTGTAGTGCAAAGCTTTTTAATCTTTCAGATTATAAATATTGTAACACCAACCTAAAATGTGCTGTGATTCCACATCAAATTGCAGGAAGTTTAGATGGCTGTGGAACAGAGTAACATAATTTCCTCCTATCCCCTCTCCCCTGGCTTATGCAGTTACAGCAGATTACCTGATGTATTTAAATGCTGGTTGGGGATTCCCTTCCTGGTTCCCAGAGGGTTGCCTATTTGAAATGCAGAAAGTGTTTTGGTTATTTTAATTTTTTTATTTACCTTCTCAATTTAGATTTGTGATTTTGGATTGGCCAGGGTGGAAGAATTAGACGAATCCCGGCACATGACTCAGGAAGTTGTCACTCAGTATTACCGCGCTCCGGAGATCCTGATGGGCAGCAGGCACTACAGCAATGCCATCGACATCTGGTCTGTTGGCTGCATCTTTGCAGAGTTGCTTGGCAGAAGGATCTTGTTCCAGGCACAGAGTCCCATCCAGCAGGTATCCTCACCTTCCCCTTCCTGAGCTTCCCCAGGCAGCTGGAGGCAGCTGGACTGGTGACCTTGGGGAGACATGGAGGGGCTGGAGTGACTCTGGGGAAGGGAATGGAGCTGGGAAGGGCTGGAGAACTCCTGAGGGAGCTGGGAAAGGAGCTGAGCCTGGAGAAAAGGAGGCTCAGGGGGACCTTGTGGCTCTGCACGACTGCTGACAGGAGGGTGCTGCTGGGGGGGTCGGGCTGTGCACTGAGGGAACAGGGACAGGATGTTAGTTCATGCTAGCTCAGAATTCACAGCAGAATGCATGCCCTGTGCTGAGCTGTGTCCATGTGCTCTGTCGTGCAGCTGGATCTGATCACAGACCTGCTGGGCACGCCGTCCCTGGAGGCCATGAGGACGGCTTGTGAAGGCGCCAAGGCACACATACTCAGGGGTCCTCATAAACAGGTACAGCCTCTGGGCACCCAGCCTCCCAGGCAGGGGTTCCTCTGGGCACCACTCAGGGTTTCACATCGTGATTCATTTCCCATCGCCTGTTGTTTGAAAATACTTGGCTTGGATGTTAGAGCTGTCTGTGTACACCTGAGCTGCTCGGGAAGGTCCAACAAGAGGCTGACAGCTGAGATACAGCATTCAACACAGCTGGAGGAAAAGTTTTAAAAAAGACACCAAACCAAAGGAAAAAGGCAGGATGGTGTCATTGTGCTGACTGGGCAAATCAATATAGTGTTAACAGATACAAATTAATGCTTGTGCAGCCATCTCTAGTGCAGGGATGATGCTCTGTGGCCATCCAATAGGGTCATTTTTATGATTGTTAAGAAAGTTAACAAAATTATTGACCTGTACATGTTCCAGCAGTTGTTTCCATCTTTATTTTCTGCATGTTGAAGTAATTTCTCATGTCTGCTCACCACAATAGGAGTTACCATAGAAATGAGCATTGCATGTATATGCTGTTTTATTATTGACATGTGGGAGTTCTGCCTCCTTGGCACTTTGGATCAGCTACATAGGTTGTCTCTGTTCCATTTCATGACAGGACGTTTTAATTTGAGCATTAATAATAGGAGGATTTCCTTCAGACTTTCTCTACCAGTTTTAAGTCAAGTGTATTTTTCTGCTATCATGTGCTAGAAGAGTTTTAACTCCTAACCCCAGTGTCTTATGGACCCACAGGATGGTGGGAATCTTAAAAAGCAAGTGAGGTGAAATGGCATAAGAAGTTTCCACTATGGATTTAATGTCCCGTAGCCACAAAATTGTAAGAAATACACTCTGATAGTTCTGTGTCTGTTGGGGAAAACAGTGTTCATTTTCCATGGAGTGCCATGGGAGCTGCTATGCTCATTGCACCTTAGAGCTAGGGGATACAGAGCATCTCGGTGATTAATGATAATTTTGTTTTCAACTCGAAGCACACTTCATGTTTGAATGCAAATTCCTGGCTTTTCGTATTCTGAAATGGAGCTTTTGCTGGTTCTAAATGGTTAAATGTTACTGGTTTCTTAATTAGACTAATAGGGAGAGGAACCAAGTTAGAAACGGGCGATTACTTTGTCACACCACCTATTTTTACTCGCCGTAGGTGAGCGCTGTGGGAGGGAGGGGTGAGGCATTTTCTGCTCCATGTAAAAATAGATTAATGCGAGCAGTTTCTGATTAAACCCCCCCCCCACCCCACTGTGTGCTGGCAAAGTGGGTATTTACATACTCTGTAGACTTCTTTGTCAGTTTGGTATTTAAAAGTTCAAGTGAGTTGTGTCTCTGGCAGCCCCAGGGTGAGTGAGCTGTCCCTGTTCCTGCTGACCCCCTTCCCAAAGGAGAAGGTGTGGAGTCCATCCAGCTGTGATCCCTGTGCTGTGGGAGAGTGAGCCAGGAGGAGGAGGAGGTTACCAAATATTACAGCTTTATGTTCTGTAGGCTGCCTGAGGAACCAAGGCTCAGAAGTGCTCAGGGCTGTGTGTGCTAGTTCAGGGTTAACTTAGACTGATGTCACTGTGGAGGTGTAATTCTTATTTATACTGGGAAATTTACAGCAACTGTGACATCCAGTACAGTCCTTCTGTCACTGTCAGTCAGCTGTGGTTTGTCTGGGCAAGGAAAAGCAAAGTAATCCGTAATTTGAGGGGGATTGAGATTAAAAAATGAACTACTGGAAATGGTGGAGCTAATCAAATCCCTGAGCAGCTACAGAGAGGAGTGCTGTCTGTTCAGAAAAATAAATTAATAAAAGCAGGTTTTTCTAGGGATTGCATCTAAACTAAGAGAAAAAGTGATCCATCAGACCTTTATTAGAATAGCTGAGTTCTGTAATGGTGATTCTTGTCGGGCTGGAAAGCATTAGGTACCACTTGTCCCCTTTAACAAGGAGTTTGTCCTTGGTGACTACGGAATAGCGCGTGAGGGAACAGGGTTTTCTTGCTGATGGATCTGACAGGACACTCTGTGCTTCTCTTCCTCCCATTCCCCCTACAGCCATCCCTTCCTGTCCTATATACACTCTCCAGTCAAGCTACACATGAAGCAGTTCATCTCCTTTGCAGGATGTTGGTCTTTGATCCAGTAAGTAGGACTGAAAATTACATTTAATACTTATGGTTTGAACAGTTTTTGTTGTCTGGTGCTTAAATGAGTGTTGTCAGTCAAGGACAGCTTTAACTGGTTTCCTTCTACATGGCATTGCAGTACTTTTGGTCTGTAAAAAATGTAAAAATACCGTATAATTGGCCAATTAATTCCCCCTGGAATGGGGGTTTCAGGTTTCAAACCAAGTGGTCCTGGGAAGGAAGCTCCGGCAGTGGGAAGATGAGGCTGTGCATGACTCATGCTCTTTTCCGAGCTGGGTGTAGGTAGCAGAACATCAGCTACTTTGATGCAGTTCTAATTAGGGACACGGGGGTGTTCCTGGTCTTGCAACACACAAAAAATTCCTCCTGCATCCCCAATCACAGAACAGGATCGTTTTTCCACTGAGCATCTGTTTTTCTAATAAAAATGTGCCGCTCTGGATTTTGGATTTTGTTTCTTGGGACATTGTAGAGAATTGTCACGAGAAAATCTGATACTGGAATTCATAATCTTAATTATTTCGTTCCCACAGAACCCCCCAACACTGCAAATGTAAAACAGAGTGACTGCAGTGCAAAGGAGGAGGCTGGGGGCTGATGAAGCACTCACAAGGCACTGCCTTTGCAGTGTATTTTTTTTAAACCTCAGGATTGCTTTGCTGAACAGAGCCATGGAAATGTTAAACCATAACTTCCACATTGAAAAAATAATTGAACTCTTCCTTTCTGACTCCCTCAACACCTAGAATGCTGTTATTCCCAGCCTGTTTTGATTTATTGTAGGAGTCATAATTGTAAGGTTATCTGGAGGAAAAAAGCCGTTGAAAAGCACGTTCCTAAAAGCTCCATTACTGTTGAAAAGCAGGTTCCTAAGAGCCCCATTAGCAGCGTTTGGCATGGTGGCTGTGAGCAGGGAGTTAAGGTCGCTGCCACCCAGCCAGGCTGCTTTGTGAGCCTCAGCTCCCCTCTAGTGGCAGCTCTGGCAGTGCCTGACTCCTCTAACGGGATTATGGTTTATAAAACAACTGAGGATTAATCAATAACTGATTTCAGTAGCTCTGGAAATATCCTAACTCTCATTCTCTTGCCTTTCCATGCTGTTCTCAGTCCAAAAGGATATCTGCTAAGGATGCCTTAGCTCACCCCTACCTGGACGAGGGGCGGTTGCGGTACCACACCTGTATGTGTAAATGTTGTTTCTCCACATCGACTGGCAGAGTTTATACCAGTGATTTTGAACCCGTCACTAATCCCAAATTTGATGACACTTTTGAGAAGAACCTCAGTTCTGTTCGGCAGGTTAAAGGTGAGTAGGAGTTAACCTTGCGAGTGCAGTTATCCTGCTGCTCCACCCTGCAGCAGTGGGGAGTTGTGATGGAGTTGGGATGTGTGCTCTGGATCCCTGCAGTGACCCCAGTGCAGGTTTCTTTTAGGTGTTTTTCCATGGTAGATACTGGAAATAATTTCTTTTCACTAGAAGAACAGTTTTAAGTGTTCTGAGATGAGGCAGTGGCACAAGCATGACCTGACCTGCAGAAACTGTGGGTTTCAAACCTCACCAGCATCCACCCCTAGTGCCCTGTTCCTCATTCTTTTGCTGAAGGGTGGCACTGGGGTAAGGTGAAATCACTTTGTAGTCTTGTGGGGCTGCAAGCTGTGACCTCCACAGCTGTCCTGCAGAAAGGGGCAGCAGCAGCCAGGAGCTAAGGCTGAGCAGTCAGATTTAGGGAAGCTGGAGCTCTTTTATTCTCACTAAAATGTACTCTCCATAAGGGAAGTTTATTTCCCTCCAGTTTACATTGCATTTTATTGAAGCCAGAAGTGTTAATCCTGTGGTGTTTTGTATTTTTCTCCTGTGTACAGAAATAATTCATCAGTTCATTTTGGAACAGCAGAAAGGAAACAGAGTGCCTCTCTGCATCAACCCTCAGTCTGCTGCTTTTAAGAGCTTTATTAGGTAACTGTATGTAATCACATCTGATATTAATTCCCATTTATTAGTAGTACAGAATTCACACATCCAGAATGATCTAGGTTTTCAGTTCCTGAGAGTAGGAAAGGCCCATAGATAAAACCCTTGTGAACTCTCTTTATGAATTCTTCTAGAATTTAAGTAAAACACGCAAAAGTTTCAGGTAACCTTTTTGTGCAAAAGAACAGAAATCAGACTGAAACTGAAAATGGGAGGGCTGACTGGTTGAGTTTTGGTTGTAGAATTGCAGCATAAAGGCATTGTAAGGCATGACTGATGGGGGGAAATGCGCAGATAAAGTGCAGTGGAATATTTGTCAGTGCTGGTGGCTGTTGGGTTGGGTTGTGGGGTTTTCTCTCCCTGGGGTGTTTGTCCCCACGTGAGCAGGGATGTTGTGGCCCCTGAGCCTGCCAGGGAGCACTGATGTCTCTGTCCCTGCAGCTCCACGGTCGCGCAGCCCTCCGAGATGCCACCGTCGCCGCTGGTGTGGGAGTGACCGGAGCACCACGTACTACTGAAGATGTAATGTAGCTTTCCACTGGAGTCTGGGATTTGCAATTCTGGAGGTTAATCATGCTTGTACTGTAATTTTACTAATGAAGTTTTAAATTAACAACCACTACTTGTACAATATGAATAATATTTAGAAATGTACTAGACTTTTAATCTTGTAAAGTGGTTGTGCTTTTAGAAGAAAATATTTTACCCAGAGTTGCACGTGTTTTATGAATTCTAGTGCAGCTGTGATGGCTCAGCTCAGAACAAACAGAATTGAACCAAATTCGGGGAGGTTTTTGGGTTTTTTTTCCTTTTTTTTTTCTTTTCTTTTTTTTTATTGAAGTGAGATTGTACAAACAGATAGACATACATTTTGATATTGAGCCATTCCTGAAGATTTTGGGTTTTCTAAAACTAAGGAATACAGAAAACTTGACTGCGACCAATCATGAAGTCCCTTTGGGTGGCTGTGGCCATGGGAAGTGGCCACATCCCCTGATGCCCAACCCTATAAATAGCTTCTCACTAGAGCTGTGATGGTGATGTGTGCTGTTCTAAAATCAAATGTTGTGAGTAGAGAGAATGAGTTTGTGACTAGGAGAGACTAAACTTCTGTTTCCTTACCCAGTATAAATATATATATATATTTAATCTATTTTTATTAGAAGTTTTTCTGCTCTTTCTTACATAAAACCCCCCAGCATGCATCTTCTATGTGTGTAAATAATTCCATTTATGGGCTAATTTCAGAGATCCCTGACATCATTGCTGTATAGAGAGAAACTAGCTTGCACATTTTAGGTCTGTGAAATTTTGTGAGAACTTTTTCCTGCACTGGACAGTTGAGAGAAAAAAAAAAGAAAAGGACAAAAAAAAAGCACATAGGGAATTCTGTTAATTGTGTTTGTGTCTTTAGGTAAAGCTGTGGAAGTCTTGAAATGTCACAGTAGTAAATAACTTTTATTACTTTTTGGCTAATTCTTTTTCTGTTGGAACACTGAATTCTGTGCATATGTATATATGAACACAAATTGAAGGCCTCTACCTCCTGGAGTATACAACTTGGTTTGTTTACCTCCACATGATTTTTTTTTTTTTAAGTTCAGTGTGGAGACTTGAAACTTGAATGTCCCTTCCAACTTTTGTATTTAAAACAAGACTAGAAAATTGAAGACTGTTTTTCACCTGTACAAAGGAATACTAAAAGGTGGTCTTAAAATCTGAGCCTTGGTCTGGAGAGAAACCGTGGTGTTTGTTATGGACAATTAACTGTTAAAGTTATTGTAAGTTATCTGTATTTAGCAGAGTATTTTCAACAAGAGTGATCTGAGCTGGAATTGGAGACTATTAGTAAGTTATGTTTGGAAGTTTTAACTTCAATGAAGTAATTATTTGCTGTGAAAGAGACAAACATTGATAACTGAACAAAGATGGTGCAATATCTTTGTTTTTTATGAGGCTCCTGAGAATAAAACCAACTGAAGCATTTCAATTCACTTGAATGAGAAACGTGTTTAATTATCGAGCCCCAGAAGACACTGGTATGAAAGGTAAAATCTCAGAGGTTGGTCAGTTAATGTGGCACACTTGCTGGTCACTTTGTAAAATGTAGATTTGGAGTACAGTGGTGAAAACATTAAATGTGACATTTGAAAACGCAGCGGTGGCATCGTTATTTCCTGCCTGCTCTGCCCGGGGCCGTTGGGTCTGTAAGGTTTCTCATTCTCCTGCCGGGTGTAACGGGGCTGGCGGTGCTGCTCCCTGCTCGGTGTGTCCGCAGCCGTGGCTGTGCTCAGTGCGGCACCGGCAGCGATCGCTGCTCACCGGCGGCGTACGGCGGCGTACGGTGCCGGAGAACCGGAGCTGCGCTGCCCGGCGGGGTGCGATGGGCAGCGAATGGACAGGAGCCTGGCCGGGGCAGCCGGGATGGCAGGGGCGCGGCTGCCGGCAGCGCCGGGAAAGGGAGAAGAACGGGAAAGGGAAAAGAAAAGAACGGGGAAAGAGAAAAGAAAAGAACGGGAAAAGGGAAAAGGCACCAGGGGCGTGGCCACGATCGGGCGGAGCCAGCGACGTGGGCGTGGCCAACCCCACGGGCGTGGCGAACCCTGATGGGCGTGGCTAACCCTGATGGGCGTGGCCGGCGCGCGGGACGTGTCGGGCGCCGCTGGGTGTGGCGGGCGGGGCGGGGCGGGGCCTGGCGCGCGGCGATGGCGGCGGCTCCGCGGTGGCGGGAGAGGCTCTTCGCTCTCTATTTCCTCTCGCACATTCCGATCACGGCGCTCATCGACCTGCAGCCTCTGCTGCCCTCCGGGATCGCGCCGCGGGCCGTGAGTGGGGCCGGGGGTCGCGGCGGGGCCGGGCCGGGGCTCGTTCCGCCGCTGCGTGCGGAGCATCCGCCGGTTCGGTGGGGCCGGGGGCGGCCTGCGCCGAGTGTCGTGTGCGGAGACATCGGGGGGGGAGAGGAACCGCAGTGAATGCGTGTGAGAGAGCGTTTGGAAGCGAAGCGGTGCTGGAGCCCACGGGATGAGTCACAGCCGGGTCATTCATTGGGGAGGAGCGGGAGCGGGAATGGGGATGGGAACGGGAACGGGATGCTCCATCCGCGCGTTGGGCGGCTGTGGCTGATGCTGTTTCGCAGAGCTGCACTGGGCTGTGCCGCTCCGTGCCGCCGGTCCGCGGGGAACTGCTGTGCGGTCCCTGCTCTCCCCGGGAATGGGCGCCGGGGATGTTCCTCTCCCCAGAGCGGGCTGCGGGTGTTTCACCACTGCCACAAGGACATCCTTGCCGTGGGAATGGCCTCGCTGTCCCGCTGTCGCCCTCGGCACCGTTGTCCCGAGGCTGCGGCAGCGCGGAGCAGCGCCACGTGCCCCGGACATGGCTGCTGCGGCCCCGGGCTAGCTGCGATCCCAGCTTCCCTCAAATTCCTGCCAAAAACGCAACAGGGAACTGTTGCCGCTGCAGGAGCACGCATGCCAGCGACCGAATTTATTAGTAAAAATCTCTGGTTTGCCGGGTTTTGAAAGGAATCACAGAAGACAATAAACATCATTTAAAAATCAATTAAAATAACAGTTGGATGCCAGATAATTAGTTCAGCCCTCATCGTCAGGGTGAGGTCGGCTGTCACCTCCTGTTTGAGTTTTACAATTGGCAATTTGGTTTTTGCCATCGGAATTGCCTGTAGGATTACACCAATATAGGATCCATTTTCAATTAATAGTTAACCAGCAGATCTCAATGCATATCTCTCCGTTCAAAGTCCAACGTAAAGCCATGCTGGAGTTTACATTTCTGTCGTGGAAACTAATTGCCGCTCACTGAGCCCCAGTCCTGGCACTGAGCTGTTCCCCTGCAGCAGCCTTGGGAAGGAGCCCCCAGCCCTGCTCTGGACCAGGGGCTCACACCCTGATGGCTTCATCCAGTAGAGAATTACAAGCTTTGCCCCACTGTGGTTGATGCTCAGTGACTGACTGTTGTTTTGGGTTTTTTTCAGCTGACAGACCTGTTGCAGCAGTATGCAACTGCCTTCAGGGACCCCATGATGCTGCAGCCTCCTGAGTGGTTCAAGGCATTCATCTACTGTGAAGCCTTTCTCCAGCTGCCATTCTTCCCTGTCGCTGCCTACGCCTTCCTGAAAGGTGGAGATGAAACCAGACTGATGGAGGGCATGTCCTGGGGGCATTTCTGCAGGACACCTCTGCTGGTGTAGCACAGAACGTTTCTGTATCAGGCTTAGGGGATTTGAGGGATGTACCGAGGAGGGCTGGGCTGCCATGGCCCACACAAGTGTTTTACCTGAGAAAGCAGCACAGAATATTTGGTCAGAAACAAAACCTACAGGCCCTTGTCAGGTGCAGCCATTTGTGTCACCACCATCAGTGTTTGACATATGGCAAATTTCCAGGGCAGATAAAGGTCTGGATCGAGCCTGTGTACTCGTTTTTGTTACTTTAAAGCTTTCAGGATCACCCCTTTGGTCTAAATTTCCATCAAGGGAGAGAAATTTCCTTGGTTCCTACTAGTACTGAGGATTTTTCTGCTCCCTATTCAATCTGACTGATGGCTTACCCTGGCAGAGAGGCAGCGGTCAATGTTGTTACAAGTCCTGGAATTCCTGGTTGTTTCAAAATACTTAAATACTGTTTCCTTTTTGCTTCTGTACAGGTGGCTGCAGATGGATCAGGACTCCTGCCATTATTTACTCCACCCATGTTGCCACCACTCTGTTTGCCATCCTGGCCCACATCCTGTTCCACGACTTCTCCAAGTCGGAGCATGCAGGTCCTCAGACGCTGCGCGAGCGCCTTGTCCTGCTCTCCATCTACCTGCCGTACCTGCTGATCCCGCTGCTGATCCTGTTCACCATGCTCTGCAACCCCCACTACAAACACGTGGAGAAGAGGAAAAGGAAGTAGCCGCCTCTGGAAGTCGTGCTCATCACACCTGTGCTGCGTTTGGTTCCGACCCTGAGCTGGCGGAGTCCTCTGGGACAGACATCTCCCTCGTGTTGGCTGCAGCAGCTCTTCCCAGAGCACTGGCTGCTGGAAGGAAAAATGGAATTGGTTTGAGTGCACAGCCATGCTTCGACCTCAAACAGCTCTGGCAGGGGCCTGGGCCAGCCTGGGGTCGGGTCTGTGTGGGGCCTCTCTACCAGGAAAATGGACTTCTAACCTTTTGATGTGTAACTGTGAGGGGACACACACACTCGCTCACTCACACTCTGCAGCTGATACTGTTCTTCCAAGTTCCCTTTGTCCAAGACAACGGTTTGGAAACCACTTAAGTAGGAAATTTGTCTTCCAGCAGCATATTCTGAAGAATCCCCAACCAATTACACACAGATTTGCAAAGCTATTCTTCTGAAGCATTTCAAATCATATCATGATTCTTAACTTTCTCACCCTTTCCTTTGAAATTTCCCCTGCCTTTGCTCTGCTTCATTTTGATTAATTATAAATGTCTGATCAGTGATAAATGTGCCAAAATCTGGATTTAGGAATGCTTAGTTACCTCTGAAAACTAGAAATACTGCCTAGAGGATTTTGAAGTACTTCAGGAATTGTAAACAAAGTTGAAAATTTCTTTATTCCCTAAAATCACTTCCAGTATGGAAATAAATAACTAAACGCATTAAACTGCATTTAATCTTCTTCAGGGAATGGCTGAAGGAATTTACAGTGACCACGAGATGGTAGAGAGTTCATGGAATAAATCCATGCATAAGTTACAACTACTGATAGAAGTTCTGTGGTTGGCGTTGGTTCTGTAAGTTCCAGTTGATCAGGAGCCTGGTGAGGTGACAGGCCCCATGAAGCTGCTCAGGCACTGCTGGTACCTTTTAGACTAAGCTGTGTAAAGTTGAAGCCTTCCTCAGGCTTTGGAAAGGGCAACATTTCCATACTGAAGTGCTAAATTCACAAAATGCATCTATTTGCACTTCAGCATGAGGCTTGAGTTCACACTTGTGTTTGTAGTTTATATATAATTTATGCTCTCCTGGTGTCACTGACACTTGGAATGGTTTCCCTCATCAGTCTGGTATTACATCCTAATAATGCCCATGAAAGGATTCAGCTCCCATATTATGACAGTCCTGAATGGACATTCCTCAGGAACAGTTCAAAGTTTTTAATTCCCACGCAGTTTCTGCTTTTTTGTGTCTGTAATTGATCCGTTCTGGAGATGATACATTTCTGTCTTTTTCTTCTAATTCTATAGAAAAAGTGACATAGGCAATATAGATCCAATACTGCTGGTTGTGTGTAAACCCTTACACTAAAAAATAACAGAGCAGGAGCAACTAATTCTGGTACAGCCAGACAGTCTGAGAACAATAATTTATTTTCTGATTCCTATGAAAGACCTGTAAAGTTCAAAAAGAGACACAACAAAGCACCAGCAGTATTAATTCAGCTGTAATTTGAATTAGAATTATTGACTGTACAAAACTGGTATAAAATCAAAGGCCAGAACAGTCTGTGCAGCTGTGAGCTGTCAGCCTCCTTATTGCCATGGTCCATTCACACAGAGGTACAGCCCCTCCATTGTACAAACCATCTGCACTCCTGCACAGTGGAAATTGCATATTTCTGAAATGCTCAAGATTCTGGAATGATGAAGTTTCCATGTGAGCTGGTTTTTATCTTAAAATCCTCTATTTCTGGAAAATGAACTGGTCGATGAATTCGTTCTGGTCCGCTTCGATTTTGCAGAGAGTCTCGTACTCGATTCGGTACCTGCAAGACAAAACAGGGGGTCCCAGGACCCCCGCCTGTGTGAGGTGGGTCAGGGCAGCCCCGGGATGAGGGAGGGGAGCTGGGCTACCTGTGTGTCACACTGGGCAGCTTTAAAGGGCCTTTAGCTAAAGACACGAGGCTGCTGCAGGTGTCTGAGTTCTGCGCTGCCCCAGCTCGTGCCGCCTCTGTTCAGCCCTAATGTCCTCAGGGATGAACCTCCTTTGGTTCACTGCAGAACCTGAAGGTAACTGCTGTGGCACTGTCCTCATGTGCTCTGGGCAGGACACATCTCTGCTGCAGGTGGGACTGTCTGAACCAGTGGAGAGTCCCACGGCCAGCACAGGTGGCCAGCCCTGTGGCCACCCTGAGCCTTCCCAGCCTGCACAGCAACCCAAAGCACTGAACACAACACTCACCTTTCCAGCTGCATCTTCTTCTCGGCTATCAAAGCCTGGAGCTGCTGCTCCTGAGCCTCCCTCTGCTTTGCGATCGACTTCAGCAGGTTCCGTGCCCCGATGGCCTGGCAGGAGAGGGCAGGGATGTGTGGAAGGTTTTTTGTCAACTCCTTTAGCCCCTGTCCCTGCCAGCAGGTTGATTACAAGGCTTTTCAGCCACGCCAGCAATAAGGCAGGGTGATGCTGTGCTCCTGAGGGGTTGGTGGGAATGGCCCACAGTCCCTGCGGGGCTGGGCAGGGTGAGCTCTGGGGCTTCCCTCAAACTCCAGCAACAAAGTGACTCCTCTGGACACACAAAGTGGGCACTGGTCCTACAGCCAGACAAGCTCTGGCTACCAGAGGCCTCTCCTGCCTCTAGGGGATAAACTTTTACCAGGAGAAGGTGTGATTAAAAAACACACGTTCTATTTATGTGCAGAAATATAAACAAGCAGGGAGAGTGGGACTGGTACTTGAGAGAGTAATGTGGCACTGTCACAGGCTTCATTAATTCATTAGTATCAATTAATTAATATTATCATTCACATCAGTTTAAAAGGCCCAGTTAGTCCCAGGAGAATGCCAGGGATGCTGGCAGTGAATCGCTGGGTCTGCTGCAAAGGGAGGGAGGGATGGAGAGATCCCGCACAGGACAGAGCACAGGAATTAACTGCACAGTACCTTCATCTTCTCACTTTCTGCAGCTTTGGCCAGCTGGTCAACGACTTCAATCAAGCTGCCCACTATTTTCTGGAACTCTGCTGTTTCTGTAAAGAAAAAAATTGCTAAGTGACGCCCAGAACTGCCCTAAAGAGATCTAATGCTCCTGCTGTGGCAGTTTTTAGATGCAGCTTTACGTTTAGAGTTTACTGCGAACAGCCACGTTTTAAGATTTCCCTTGGAATCAGGCGGAAAGGGCGGTACAAGAGCAAAGGCCTGAGGTGTCCGGGAGGCCGAGGTGTCCCTCCGGCCCGCGGCACTCACTGTCCACGAAGGCCCGGCACTCCTCGCGGAGCTGCGCCGTCTGCGCCGCCACCTCGGGCTCCAGCACCCGCAGCTTGTTCAGCTCGTCAAAGTGCAGCCCCGCCGCGCCCAGCGCCGCCTGCGCCATCGCCGGGCCGGGACCGGGGCAGCGAGCCGAGCCGAGCGGAACGGGGCTGCCGCCGACACCGCCGGGCTCCCTCCCGCACCGCCCGGCCCGGCCCAGCCCGGCCCAGCCCCGCCTCCGCTTCAGCGCGGGGCCCGCCGGGAGCCGGGGAAGCTCTTCCGGGCCGGCGCTGCCCGGGCGGGACGGGCGCTGGCCGGGCCGGGGCTGAGGGGCGGCCGCGGCGGTGAGTGAGTGAGTGAGGGAGCGGGTGAGGGAGCGAGCGCCGGGCGCTGTGCGGGGCCGTGAGCGGGGCCGTGAGCGGGGCCGGGCCGGGCCGGGGCGTGTGTGGGGCCGCGCTGTTCTCTTGCCCGGTGGCCGGGGCGGATGGAGCCTGTCCCGGGCCGTGCGGCTGTTCCCGGGTGCGCGGGGCTCGGGCGGAGCGGGGCGCGGCCCGGGCTGTGCCCGCCGTGCAGCCGGGACAGGGCCGGGATAGAGCCGGGACAGGCCCGCGGCCGCTCCGTGGCACCAGATGGGGCCGGGCGGCTGCCCGGGTGAGGGGCCGGGGCCGGTTCCCGGTCCCCCCGCGTTCCCCGGAGCCCTTCAGGTCGCTCCTTTTCCCGGCGGTGCTGAGCAGGGAACACTGAGCAGGTCCCAACGCGGGTGCCCTTGCGAGGCCATTGTTCCCAGCCTGTCCTGCCTCATACGCGGGGCAGGAAGGAAGGGACGGGAAGGGATGTGAGGAATTTTCTGTCCTGTCACAGGGGGCAATTAAAGGTTTCGTGGCTGTTTACAGCAGAAGCCTCACAGCTCCTCAGTGACCACTTACAGGGTTGGCGCTGGCTCCTGCCTACGCTGGCTGGGCAGGGGGTTCTGCTCGTCTTCAGCTTCGTCCTTCGGTCAGAACAGTGAGAAACTGCCTGGAGGGATGGAACTGACTGGGAGATGTTCTCAGGACAGGCTGGGTTTCTGTCTCCTCACAGGTTCGGTCTGGCTGCTGTTACAAACACGCTGCTGTTTTAAAAAGGAGGGTTTAAGTGTTTGAAGCAAGGCAGGACATCAGTGACAAACAGTGGTGCTTGTGGTGGGGAGTGTTGTTTATTTTCTTTTGAGATTAAAACTGTGTTGACTGGTCAGGGTTCCAGGATGGAAGAAGGAAAGTTTTGATTGAGAGGAGTTACCAGAAAATAGAACCTTGTGTTCAGCTTTTCGTTGTTGAGGTATTTGAAGAGACGTTTGTGTCTCCAGTTAGAAGTCAAACCAACGTCAACAAACCTCACTCAGGGGATGCACACGCACCTCAGCTGAAGGAGGGGCAGGGAGCTCTTCCAGGGTGTTTCAGCTGGGCTCAAAGAGAGTTGGGTTCTTTTGGGAAGCTGAGGAAGAGCTGGATTCCAGCAGCATTCGAGCCTGGCCTGCAGTGCTGTGTGATGTCTGCAGTGTTGGCTGGAGATACACCAACAGGAAGTCGGAAGAGTTTCACGTGCCTCAGAAATGCGACGCAGCGTTAACTTGGCTGCATAAATTATCTGAAAAATGGCTAAATCGTATTTTTTCAGGATATATGTAGTTATGTCCTTAGGGAGTGCCTCTTCCGCAGGGTGACATCCACGTCTGTGTGTGCAGTGGCCGTGCTGACCCCGCGCCGTGCTGACCCGAGGTGATGCTGTCCCCTGTCCTGCTGTCCTGGCCCGCTGAGGCGTGACCGCGGCACCACGGCGGGCCCAGCCCGGCCCACGTGCTGCAGGGTGGTCATCTACCTCCAGAAGGACATGTCGGGGGGACACGTGCCTGGGCAGCGCCCTGTGCCCGGCCGCGGGCCACAAGCCCAAGGCTGGCGGGCTCAAGGGCGGCAGCCTGGGGAACAAGTACGTGCGCCTCAACGTCGGGGGGCTCCCTGTACTACACCACCGTGCAGGTGCTCACCAGGCACGACACCATGCTCAAGGCCATGTTCAGCGGCAGGATGGAAGTGCTCACCGACAAGGAAGGTAAGGGAATGGCTTTTATTGTTCACGATTTTGTGAAAAAAACTGGGATTTCGTGGTGGTTTTACTCCATTAAGGATGTGGGGAAAGATATACGCCAAAAATAACTTGGAACATTAGGCAGCCCATTGGCGCTAGCAATCATTTGGATTTATGATAATGTGTTCTTTTGTTACGCAAATGAGCTAGTCCTCTTTCCTGCCCTCACAGCTGGTGAGCAGGATGCTGGTGGTGTTGTAAAGACTGAACAGACAGTCTGTGGGTTGTCGTTTCTGTCACATTGAGCAGTGGCATCATTCAAACTGCACATGTGGGGAGGGACATGCAGTTTTCGGCTTTAAGGCTCAGAATAGCCTGCCTTGGTTTGTTGAAAAATCTTGTTTTTTTCCTCCTCCCCAGCAGCATGTTTCACTCATGGCTCATGGTGATGTGATGGTGTTTAGGGATCAATCAGGCAGTGTGTCACCTCCAGCTGGACACAGGATATTTTAAATCCCTGATACACAAAACAGCCTGTTCTGCCCTCTGTAACGTAAGAGCTTCAGCGTGAATGGAAAAAGAGAGTAATTTTCTGATAGCTCCAGTTGGAGAGTCCAGCAGGGGTTTAGCTTATTTTCCTAGGTTGTTTTCTGTAGCTAGATTCCAAAATAACACTTTTTTTTTCCCGCCTTCCACGTTATGGAAAACAGTGCCTGCGTGCATCCTACGCTGCTATTGTTTGGTAGCAATTAGACATCCTGTTTCCTTAGGGAATGTTACTTCAGGGATATTGTAAAATTGCAAGAATTTGTCAATTTACTACTGTTTCCTCTGCTTCATGTCCTGTGTGCTTCCTCCTGATCTGTCTGTCCTGTTCTTTGCTCCTCTGGGGGCTAGAACAGCTTTTTTCCTACTCTGGGTTTTCTGGGCTGCCTTTTAGCATCTTCAGAACACTTCTCTCTCTTTAACTCCAAACAGCAGAAGATGTGTTTGGAGAACTGCCAAATCCTCCTTGTTAGGCTGCAGAACCTACCCAAATCTACCTGTTGCAAATGTTTGTGAATTCTCTCTTCTAGTCCTTCCTTGGCTCTCAGAAGTTTCTGACTGCCCAGCATCACAGTGTAGCACTGCAGTGGGGTCCCTGCAGCAATCTCTGTGTGTTGTGCTGGAAGCTGAGTGATTTTAGCTTGAGGCTTTGCTTCTGGAGTGCTGGAAAATAAATGTCAGAAGTGTTCTGTGCAGTTTCAGGAGACCTCAGCGCTGTTTAACCTCTCCAGGGAGCTTTTTCTGGCCTCTAGTGTTGAGGTGACTGAAATGTGTTGGTTATTTTTCAGGCTGGATCCTTATAGACCGTTGTGGGAAGCACTTTGGAACAATTTTAAACTATCTCAGAGATGACACAATTGCACTTCCAAAACACAGGCAGGAGATCAAAGAGCTGATGGCAGAAGCCAAATACTATCTCATCCAGGGCTTAGTGGACATGTGCCAAGCAGCCCTGCAGGTAAGAACAGAAGTAGCCTGTGAAGTGAACTTTTAAAATTTACCTAAGAAAATTTGAGAGATTATTTCACGGTTTTAGAGATAGCACCAAGTCTGAGGTGTACAAGGTATTTTTAAAAATATTATTTAGTAAATAGATAATGAGGGATCTGGGGACACGGCCTGTCCTGCCCATACTTGGTTGTTGCTTTGTGTCCCAAGTGCTGACTCGTTGGTGACATCCTGTTCTGCCAAGTGTTCAGTACACAGTGGCTGATGCTCTTCTATACAGTGGTTTGAGTTGATTAAAACTACTGAAAATTCATTCTGTCCTTTTCTTCAAGAAAGGATGAAATAATAAACCCACTTAAACCAAATATGACTAGACCTTGTCCTCGCTATAGCTGAGGACATCCACCTGCATCGCAATATTTCAATTACCGCTGCCTTCCGGGGATAAGAAATCTCTGCTGTGATACTAGGTTGCAGATCAAGGTAAGCTGTGTGGTTACTGTAGCAACCCAGAGCTTTTCCTGTTCATCACAGCGTTTGGGAACATGGCTGGAGGGGCTGAAGGAGACAGCAGCAGCAGTGTCGGCTTTAGCATTTCTCTCCCTTATTTCCTCTCTCTCTTCTTTCTTTAAAACAGGACAAGAAAGATTTGTATGAACCTGTCTGCAGCATCCCTATTATCACCTCTCCGAAAGAAGAGGAGAGACTGATAGAGTCATCAATGAAAGTAACTGCTTTTATCAACTGTGGATTTATGCTAAATGTATTGAAACACGGAACTTACCTTTTCTGCCTTTCTCTCACTCCCAACAGCCTGTTGTTAAACTGCTGTATAATAGAAGCAACAATAAATACTCCTACACCAGGTATGTCCCTTTTTTACCCCCACTTTAGTGGGAAAGATTCTCTTTGACTGTGGGAGTGGAAGAAGATGGTGAATGACCTAACTTGTCTTCTTTTGGTTTGTTGTGGGTTTTGACAGCTGTATCTTGCTTTGAAAGGTAATTAAGGTCCTACGTTGTATTAGCTGTCGATAAAACTTAGTTTCTTAAATAATGTATTCACCGTGGCAATGTGTCTGTGGTGTGCAGGGTGCAGAGCACGTGGCCCTTCCAACACACCAACTGTGGTCCTTTGCTGTCATCAAGCCAGAGAACTGCAGGGAAATGGGGTTTGATCATCTCAAGCATGGATAGTTGATTTAATGGTTTGAGACATTGTGCTGTCCTTATTAATTGTATAAGTTGACCTCTAAAGGCTGGTGTGTTTCCTCCTGGGGTCAGAGCAGTGTATTTGTATCTGAAATGGGCTATTACCCCTCTTTTCTTGGCAGCATGCGGCAATGAGTCACTACTTATTTGTATTCTGCAGTTGGATCAGTGCTGAAAGCTGGTGGAACAGGCAGAGATGGCTGCTTAAAAAACCCTGTTCCTGCTTTTGTTGCTGTGTTTCAGTAACTCAGATGACAACTTGCTGAAGAACATCGAGCTGTTTGACAAGCTGTCGCTGCGGTTCAACGGCAGAGTGCTGTTCATCAAGGATGTGATCGGGGACGAGATCTGCTGCTGGTCCTTCTACGGGCAGGGCCGCAAGCTGGCCGAGGTCTGCTGCACCTCCATCGTGTATGCCACGGAGAAGAAGCAAACCAAGGTAATGGAGCTTCACCCGCCTGTGCTACGGGTTAGAAATGGTCATGAGTAGCACGGTGAATTTACAGACTTTCTCTGACTTTAGGAGTTAACTTCTGTTTTGCAGTGGTGCAGGTAAGGTTACCAGGGTCCAACATTAAGAATCAGAGATACTGTATTCCCTTCTAGAGCAATCTAAAAGAAGAGGTGAGGGAGGTGACCTGGTGGTGGGAGTAATCCTCTACAGAAATTCATCTATTTTGCTCATTTACAATTTTTTAGTCTCTTTATAATGTGCTGTTTTATGGCTCAAGTACCTTTTCACACGTGGGTATGTTTTTTCCAGTCGTTATCCTGGATGGATCAGGAGCAGGACATATGCTGTCTTTCGTAGGTTGAATTCCCTGAGGCACGAATTTATGAGGAAACACTAAATGTTTTACTGTACGAGACCCCCCGGGTCCCTGATAACTCCCTGCTGGAGGCCACGAGCCGCAGCCGCAGCCAGGCGTCGCACAGCGAGGACGACGAGGGCTTTGAGCTGCGCGACCGCGTGCGCCGCATCCACGTCAAGAGATACAGCACCTACGATGACCGCCAGCTCGGCCACTAGTGTGTCACCGTGCACGAGGGCTTGCTCCAGCTTGTGTCCTTGTCCCTGGACAGCAGGGAGGGATCCCTGGAACTCTGGCTGTTGATCTTCATTGGGCATCTTGGCTCCCTAGAGAAGCAAACGGGGATTTGTGTGCGCAAAGCAACACTAAAGGCCAAGGGCTTGGAGAACTGAGGTGTGAGTTGTGCACCTTGTGCTTTCCCTGCAGACTGGCTCCTCTTCCTGCTGGGGAGGGGGGGATTTGGAACGCTGGTTCTCAGTTTGTGGTTGCTCTTTCCTATCTAACGACTTGCCAGTTGTCCCTGTCCCATGAGCAGCACTGCTCTTCCTGAGTGAGGTGGTGCGGTTTGAAAAGCTCTTTCCAGACACCTCCCCTTTCAGGGTTTTGTGTAGTGGAACTTGCAGTTATTAAATCAAGATACTGAATAGAGAACTTGAATGTGGCTGCTCTTGGCAGGCACTGCATGGGATAACCCCCAGGAGAAACGTTTGGCTGACCAGTCAGCTGCACCTGTGCTCTCCCACCCCTGTCCCCAGAACACCAAAGGTTTGTGTTCCCCATAGTGTCTTTAAAACTCATTGATTCCAAGGCAAGAATCAAATCATCAAACAACCTTCCCACATGAAAAATGAGAAATCTCTGAAAATATAAATGTGTAGGTAATGACTTGTCCTGGGAGAGGGAAAAATGGTTATGGTGAGGGAAGAAACTTGAAGTAAGCAACCTTGAGCAGATCGTGGCAGTGTTGCCCTGACTGAGGCTTGTGACAGTGAAATCCTGTTTATATAAATAAGGGCAATCTAGGGAATTTGTTTTACATTAGTTTCCTCCTTTGGCCCAAAAGTGCTATTTAATGTTAAAGTTCTCAAGCAGCAGAGGAAAAATTGCAGTGGCTGGGGAAGTACAGTCTAAACAGTGTTTTATAAGGCTAAAACATGTGAATTCAAGTTCTGTGTCCTAAATCCCTTGTAGAGTGTAGAAGTTGAAAAACAGCCACAAAAATCTTGTTCTAGCATGTAACCGCGAGAGGGTTTGGGCACAGGAGAGAGGTGGCTTATACTGGATTTTAAACTGAAATAATCACTTTTTTCCAAATGCTCGGCTGGATGCTAATTGTACAGGGCGCTTCAGGAGGTGCGAGTCAAGTCTGCTCTGCAAATTTGGTCTCTGGAAACAGTTTCAAGTTTAGTATGAAAAGCCATTATTGTGTTTTTAAAAGTTTGCTTGTATGTTTGAGCTGTAGGTTGCAGATTCCAATTTTGCCACTGTCATTTATGGTTATTCCTGCTGGCTGCCCACTGGGAGCCCTGGATATGTTGGATGTGGTCCACAGCTGCCTTTGTGTTCCCATATCATACTTGGTCATGAAGCTCCAGATGCCACGATGGTCAGTCCTGAACTGCTTTGATCAGTGCCAAATCTACCTGTAAGATTTAAAGAAAATTACTGCAAAAGCCTGACAAGAAAATAATCCCAAATTAATGCAGGGAGGTCATAAGGAGAATTGGGATATAGATGGTTTGGGGGTAATAGAAGCAGGGGAGGGAACAAAAATTTTTTGCACTCATTGAGGTTTTTGAAAATTAAATTGTTGAGGGTTTGTAAGAAAACACTAACAGACTTTCAGAATTTTCTTGCCTCTACATGTGGCAGGATTCACTTCATTCTCCTCACATTCAGGAAGCAGCATAGCACGGGGATGCACCTGCCTTGTTATGGAAGGCCTCTTGAAAACTCTAATAATCTTTAAAACCTCTTTTCTTTTATATTTCGTTCTGTAAGTTTTTGTTTTCCAGCTGGTTATTGGCTTTTGCCAGGGAAAATACAGCTGTTGAGATTAGTTTCAACAAAGATTTTTGTAGTATTTCTCTAATTCTACTAGAGTGTGATGTGGATTTTTAAATTTTTTTCCCTCCTCTGATGCTATTTAATTTGAAGGCACCAGCAGCGGCTGCAGTGATGGGGTCTTTGTGCTGCATTTAGTAGCTTCAAATTATTATCTTGTGCTTTTTCTATCTTGTAACAAAGACTGATGCCATTTAAAATCCACATGTGGCACTTCTGTTTCTTGTCAAATGATTTATAATACTTTATTCTTGTTACTATTGTAGTGAATGTTAACAGAGGAAGTAAGTGATCCTGATAGCCTTGCAAAACTGCATTTAAATGAAGTTATGAGCAGAAAAAGGTCATATTTGCTTTTTTTTTTTCTGGGGAAGACAGGTATGGGAAAGAGTGTGTGAAAGAGAATGTCAGATCCATGTGCTACTCCAGAGGATCCCCTCTGCTGGCTTTAAATAGCACAAATTAAGACAATACAGGTTTCTAATTATGTGCATTTGTCTGCAAGTTGAGACTTGTATTGGCTTCCACATAGACCATCAGCAATGGGTGCATTAACGATGTGCCCAGGAATTTGGAGTAGCCTTTGGGAGAAAGAGCTTTTTTGCCTCATTTGTAGGGTGTGAATTGTAACTACATTAGCTGGTATTCTCACAGGACTCGCTGTCCTCTTGACACCTAAATTTAGGCAACCCTTTGTGCATTCAGACACTGCACTGGCAGACTGAGGGGATGAGCAGGAACCTTTCCCTGCCATCTGTGCCCAGTCCTGTGCTAAAGGGCTGCCTGGTGTTTCCCAAACAGGGTCCTACTGCACTGCCAACAGCCTCGGTGTCTCAGTGAATGGCTCCTGGGAAAGAGCTTTCCAGGACTGGTGTTAATGGGGTGACAGTGTCAGAGGAGAGAGCTCTGCAGGGCTCACCTCCAGATGCGGGTCAACACCGAGACAAAACTCTGCTTAACCTCCACCTTGACATTTCGTTTTTGGAACAGGAGATATTTATCCTGCTGAAATGTTCTGCTCCAGTGACTTTTATATTTTGCACTTCTTGGTTAAAATAGAGAATAAATGATGGACAGGGAGGACGTTGGAGGGGCTGTGATGTCACTGAGAGCTGCGTTTGAATGGGCATTGCTTATTGTGGGCTTGGTTTGATTTTGTTCTTCTTGAGGGTTTTCGTTTTCAGACAGAATTTTCTCCAGGCAATACTGGTGAATATACCTGAGCACTGGTGAATATACCTGAACTGGATGGGTCTGCCCAGCAGTCCCTGCCTTACACCATTAGGTTGTGTCCTCTGACAATCCTTGGCCTTCAATCTTCACAGCCAGCTTCCCCCTGTGCCGTTGGGAGAGCTCAGGTGTTGCTGGGGGGTGAGTCCTGTTCCAGCTCTGTCCCTCCCGCAGGGACAGACAGCAGGCTCTGTTTTCTGTATGTGTCACTTCTCCTCATCTAATGGAGTAGTAGTAAGACCCTCCCCTACCTCACAGGGTGGTTGACAATTTGTTTAATAAGAGTAAAGGATTCTTTTGGATTTTTATGATATTTTATATCCAGAGGATAGCAAATATGATTGCTGATCTTGTTTAAACTGACATTCTGTGATCAAGTTATTTTCTTAGGGATGCAGTCTTTGTTTTATTTTTATGTCTAACTTTTAAGGGTCAGTCTTACAGATAAAGTACCTAGTTAATACAGTAATGAATCAATTATCTGTTGATTTAAGTGTTTCACCAGTGCATTAAATGGAAATAGAACACTAATTTTTAATAAAGCGTTATATTTTGTCTTCTGTGATTTTCCTCCAGCGTCATATCTTTTTACGGGTGGTGTTGGTCTCTGCACTTTTGTTACGCGTTGCCCTTGTGATCCCCACCGAGGATTTGGGATCACGGGCACGGTTCGTCCCCATGCCGCGCTCTGCGGGGCGGGCGCGGTGCCCGACCGGTGCTCGGGGCTGGGGCTGCCGGAGCGCTGTGCGGGCGGCTCGCTGTGTCCGTGTCCCGCTGTCCCGGAGCGGAGTATCGCTGTCCCGCTGTTCCCCGTCCCGCTGTCCCCCGTCCCGCTCTGTCCCTGTCCCGCTCTGTCCCTGTCCCTGTCCCGCTCTGTCCCTGTCCCGCTCTTTCTCTCTCTCTCTCTCTCTCTCGCTCCCGCCCCGCGAGCCGCGCGCGCCTCTGCCCGCACACGGCGCCCCCCGCGGCCGGGCGGCGCAGCGCGAGCCCGCCCCGCCCGCTGACGTCACGCCGCGGTGAAGATGGCGGCGGGCCCGGGTCGGGAGCTGTGAGCGCCCCGGGCCCGCCAACATGAGCTGCTCGGCGGACGCCGTGAAGGACAAGCTGCTCTGGAACGTGAAGAAGGAGGTGAGGGCGGGGGTGGGCGAGGGCCCAGGGCCGTGCGGCGGGCAGAGCCCCTCGTTGCGGGTGTTCCTCCTCGGGGGGCTGCGGGTCGGAGCGCGGCCGTGTGGGGAGCGCTCTGAGGCTCCGGGCGGGCGGACGGGCCGCTTCCCTCGGCAGGCAGCGGGGTTTGTCTGTGCGCGCCTGGCCGGGCTGTCGCCGAGGACGCGGATCTCCCCCGGCTCCGCTCTGCCGGGGCTGTCGGGGCGATGCTGCTCCGGGAGACCTCAGCGCTCTTTTTTCCCGGGCGCACCTGGAGCCGGGTGCCGCTGCCGGGGCTCCGCGGGGCTCCTGCTGCGGCAGGAGGCTGCCGGCGGCTCCCGCTCCCTTTCCCGGGGTTTGTGTTTCCCGTAGTGCTCGGTTTTTATGACTTTTTCTTAATTGTGAGCTCTAGAGGAGAAAGAGGGGAAATCGGGGATAAGAAAGGTATTCCTAAGGTGTCCTTGGATGAGCCGAGCTGGCTCCCAGGTGCCAGAGCCCTGGCAGAGGTGCCGCTGGCAGCTCCGCCCTGAGAAGGGTTAATTAGGGTGGCTGTTCTGCACACACCTGTGTGCAATTCTCGTGGCGGGGCAGTTAGAGCCATGTGTGCATAAGGAGCCCAATTAGCGCACCTGAGCGGCGCGGCGGAGCTTGGTCATGCTCGCGTTCGGGCTGCTGGCACAAAGCGCTCCTTGGCTGCAGGGAGGTGCTGGGCAGGTGCTCCTCACCTGGTGGGAGGTGCTCGGCAGGACGGAGGGAGTTCCCGCTGTGATGGCATCGCACTGAGCAGCTCCTGCTGCAGGAGAAGGCTCCTGCCGAGGGGCTGTGGGAGGAGGTGCCTGTGCTGTGCACAAGCACTGGCCCATGGACACCTCTGGAGTACGTTTCAGGTGGAACTCCTTGCGGTCACCTCTCCGGTGTATCCAAGTAGTGTGTTTTTGTGGCACTGGCTGTGTGACAGCTGCGTGTAGCTGCCTGTTGTTACACAGCAGTGAAGTGAAGGTGTAATGCTCATCCATCACAGCAGTAACGAATATTTAAACAGGTACCTGCCCTGCTGCTCCTTCCCCTCCCCAGGTCACAGCTGGGGAATCAGCAGCAGCCATCAAAGCTCAGATGAAAAGTTGTGGCTATGGCCAAGGTACCCGAGCCTGACTCTCAAATCCTGATATTCGTTAGTGTTGAAAGCAGAACACATGAGGTGTTTCAGTCAGCGTGGGGAGCGTGGACGGGGCAGAGCAGGGACAGACACGTCAAGGACGATCTGAACGTCCAGCAGCAGGGCTGTGTCCCAGGATGACCCAGCCAGCAGCTGGCTGTGGGCAGGTGGTACCTGCTGAATGTAGCCATGAACCTGCCACTTCGATTAGAAATTTTTGCTTAAATTAGAACCTTTGAGCCAAGGCAGTGTAAGGTTTTATTTAGAAGTGGTGCACTTGCTCTTCTGAGTAACATTTAAATATATAAATAAATCTGAGAAATGTTTTCCAAGTCTGAGCATTGCAATCTTGTACTAATGCATGAGATGGAAAGTAAAATGGATTTTTGTGATCCAAGCCAGCTCAAGCTGAAGGGAACAAGTGGTGTGTAATTAAAAAATCTGAGGCTAATTTGTTTTTAAAGTCTCTAAAATGTTTTTAATTGGACTATGGTTTTTAAATTACTTGAATAATGCTTGAAAGTGTTATTTGTACCTTCTGTGTCATCTGCATTTTGTTCTGTCTCTGATTGTTCTTTCCTTCTCCAAATCCTCACAAATGCTATTTTGGAGCATTTATGCTGGCTTGGCTTTTTAGGAGCTGGCCAGAGCTTTCCAGCCTAGAGTAGCCATGAGAGCTTTTGGTGATTATAAGCGAGTTGAGGTAACACCCCCCATCTGTGCCCTCACAGACCTGTCGAAGTGCCCCTGTCTCTGCTCAAAGTAATAAAATGGGCTTGGGGGCAGTTGGAGACACTGAGATGGAGATTTTATTTGTCTTAAATAATCAATTGACGGAGGCAGGAATTGAACACAAGCCACTAGTAACCACCCACCAGATGATGCTATCCTTAATGACTGTCGTTAACTTTTTCCAATAGAATTTTCAACCTCACTTTTTATCGTGTGTGACAGCCGCTCCTGCCTGCCTGCTGTGTTCTGGTGGGCTTGCTGGGAAAACCTGACTCCATGTCCATTCTCAGAGCCCCTGTTCCCTTCCCTTGTCCTGTAAACCCAGACTCTGCTTCCTGTTAAATGATTTTCCCATAACCTCAGTATCCAAAGGAGTTCAGAGGCAGCAGATTCTTTCTGTGTGCTGTTCCACCAAGCCTGTTAAAATTCACTTGTCTTTGCAAAGTATAAAACAGTCATCTCCAAAGTCACTTGGTGCAAAGTGTTTAGTTTATTTTGCCTCACTTTCTCAGCTAAAACTTCTGCATTTTTCCTTTGGGAAATTTGATGCTATTTGCTTTTCCTCAGATGGGCTTTCAGGCCCCATTGGTAGGCAGTGTATTTTGTTGGCTCTCACGGAAAGGAAGACATATAATGTGTTTAGAAAATGTAACTCTGCTGGGATTCATGCTGAGGCCGCTTGGAAGTTCACGTTTCAAGCATTTATCTCTCTCTGCAGGAAAATCTGTTGTGACAAGCAGACTCATAAAACAGGCTTTTCTCTGGCCATTTCCTTCTACCTCCTGAAATGGAGGGTTTTGCCATTTCTGGATTTAAACAGTACTCTCTAGCTGTGAAACAAACAGGATAACAATAACCTTAGCAGTTCTACCTGGAAAGATTTCAGAGCACTTCAGAAACTCAGTTGCTCAATTTGCAACTAAAATGCAATGACTTCTGAGGAGAAATGTGGTAGTTATTGAACAGCTTTTATTTACACCACCAGTCTCTCATCAGGAGTAAGAAGGAGTCAGTGCAGCAGGAGCTGTCAGTAAAGGAGGTGGGCAGTAGCTGCACAAGCTAAAGACATGGGTGCTGGACATTAGGTTTTCTCCTTTGAGGAAAAAATGCTGTGGGCTTTAACTGTGGTCCTGGTTATTCTAGTATGTTATGAGCATTACTTTTTGCCATCTTTAAAGTTTCTTTATAATAAAATTTTAAAAAATTAAACATAAAGGCATGTCCCTTCTATATTTCATGGGTGAAACTTAGTAAATAATCCATGTATTATGACATATGTTTGGTGTTTGATTGCTCCCACCTGCAGGCTTCTCTCCAGGCTCTGGGAGCAGCCCTGGCCCAGCTGGAGGTTGCAGCCCTCCACCCTTTGTACAAACACAGGTGTAGGCTGACGATTCCTTGCCAGTGTGGGTGGATGGGTGACTGTGGGGGCAGGTGGTGACGTTTCTGTTAATGAGATTGATTTGCAGTTTGGTCAGGTCTGCTGGTGGCTGCCAGTGGGTGTATGTGGAGGCTTGTGCTCACAAAGCTCCATTATCAAGTGCCTCCCCAGACCAGAGGCAAAGCAGCAGAATTCCCTATGAAGAGCTGTGCAAAATGGCAAGGGAATAAAAGAAACAAGCAAAAAAAAGGCTTGTGTTCCACTTGATCAGAAACACTTGCTTTAGCTCCTTGCCTGAAGCATCCACGAATTACGTGGCAGTGAAGGATGACGTGAGATCGAAGAACACTACATTCCAGCTTTTGAATCTTCTCATATCCTGTCTGTGCCTTGAAAATGTTTTCTAATAACATTCAGTCACTCTGCAGAAAATGCACGGAGCTTGCTTGGCATGTGGTGGCAGTTGGGAACATATAGAGTGCCTGCTCTGTGTCTTTAGCCCTGAAGTTCCAGGTTTGAAGTGTCCTGGGAGACACTGGATGGTGTTGCTGTAGAAAAGTAGGGTTGATCATTGCATCTGAAACCCTTTTCAGGGTTGACTGGGATCTAAATAACATATTGAGCTAATCCGGGTGTACCTGGGAAATGCATGGTAGCAATGAATCGGCTGCTGAGCACTTGAGCTTTTGCTCCTCAAAACGACTCTTCTTCCTCCCTGTGAATAAAACTGTGCCAAAGGGATTGCTGAATACACAGGATAATCCAGATGTGAGTACCCATTCATTCCTCCCACCTCTGCTTCTTTCTTGATACCCTCTTGCTCCTCCACCTTCAGCTGCTTCACTGTTAGGTCCTAAATTCCAACAGCTGTGTCAGAAACACCACAGGAAAGAAACAAATTGCCTGCTTCAGAGTTTGTATTATCAGGCCTCAGGTGTGAGCAGTGAGCCAGGTTTTATAAAGTGCAAAATACTTGCTTTGAATTTCTCAGCTATAAAACATGTTCCACTTTCAAAGCCTCTTACATGTTTGCTTTTTCCTCTCCAATGTTTTCTTTGCAACTCAGAGGGCTCCTGTTTGATAAGGAACAAAATTCTGGAGGATCCACTTGATCCAGAATTTGGAGTGAGGCAAATGCTATGTGTTGATGCCATGTGTTGAAAGGCTCGTGCAGCAAGTGCCAGAGCTGCAGCCTGCTGCCAGCCGGGCTGGGGGTGTAGGAGTGGGCACAGAGGCCTCAAGATGATTACTGGAGGAGGGGATGTTTAATTACAGCATCCAGAATTGGTCTTACAGATGGTCTTGCTGGAGGTGGAAGCCCTCCAAACCGGAGAAGACACCTCCAAAGGCAGCTGCAGAGCCCAGCTGGCGATGGAGCACTGCACCTGCAGCTTCTCCTGGTCCAGCACTGAGTGGCAAAGCTCAAAACCTTGGGACCTGTCCGTGCCATTCCTGTTGGCTCTAAACTTTGGAAGAAGAGAGTGTCTGATTAAATCTTCTGCTATGGTAGCACTGACTTTCATCTATTGAAAGTGAATTGGCATATGTTTAGTCAGAGTGTCATAACCCTGTAATTGTAGCTCACAAATGAGAGAAGTCAAAAATGATGGTTGATTTGGAAGAGAGCAAGCTCTCCCTGGCCAGGAAGAAGTGGGTGTCTGGTAAATGAGTTGGTGGAGGCAATGAGGTTTCATCTGGTGTCAGGCTGAGGAAGCCACTGGGGAGGAAACACTGGCAGATGAACAGAGGGTGCCTGCAGCCTCTCGCCAAGAGCCTCATTGTAAGAATTGTCTTTTTCTTCCTTAGTTTTTGAAAGTCAGTAATTTGCAATGATTTCCCTCTGGAGCTTGACACATCAGCCCTGAAACTGGGAAGGAACTTTGTTTTAAATCTTTAAAAAGTGCGATAAGTGTAATTTTATTTGCTATAATAGTTAAATCGTGTCTTGAAATGAAAACTGAAGGCACTGCCTTCCTGTAGGTACTATAATAATTTTTTTATACTGTCTGGTGCAGCAGAAGGCGTAATTTGAAGGCATAATTTGTAATTTCTGTGGCATGTGTAGTCCTCAGGCAGGGGGAAGGTGGCCCTAAACCTCTCTGGGGATGCATGCCTGTGGAGCTCAGGCATGCTTTGTGCTTGAAAAAGAGCAGAATGGCACAAGTGGAAATGGGACATAGCAACACAGTCTGTCTGCATGAGCAGAAGAGACTCTGAAAGCCAAGGATGAATTACATAAAGTCTTGCACAGCTCTTTGAAACTTACGCTGGAGAAGTTTTTTGGAGGGTACTGTGGGCATGCTGAAATAATTCAGACTTTTACTGGAGCACATCCCAAAGAGACCTGTCCTTGTTCTGCCGGAGGTTCCCTCATACCATGACAAGCCACTCAGGTTTGTTTGTGCTTTCCCTCCTTAAATCCGTTCTTCCCTACAACGTGCGACGTGGGGGAGTTGTTAGTCTGTTGTTGATAGGGAAGGGGCAGGCAATGGTTGAAACTGAAACTCCCAAGTGCTGTGCTGATTTTGTTGGGATCATACAATCGTTTCTCTCTGTTCGTTTTAGGTAAAGCAGATCATGGAAGAAGCTGTCACCCGGAAATTTGTACATGAAGACAGCAGTCACATCATCGCTTTATGTGGTAAATGTCGCGCGGAAGAGCTAATGCTACTTAACCTTACTTTAGCTCTAGACATTTATTTTCTCTGCTGTCAGAGGTAAATGCAGGGATTTAGATATTAGAAATCATGGTGTTCAGGCCCATTTCACCTCTTCTTTATATTTGCTATGTGTGTGTGCGCATTATAAATTGTAAAGTAACTCTTACTAAAATGTCATTATCCAAGTAACCAGCCAAGATGCCAGGTGCCCTTGCTGCAGGCTGGCTGTGTGATCCAGGGAGCTCCCAGTGCAGTCTGCCTGGTCTCTGTTCCTGGAATCCTGTCCTGGAAGCTGTGCTGGATTGTTGGTGTAAGAGGCAATGGGCTGGCAGTGGCAGCTATTTCTGTTAGACTCTGCTTGGCCAAAATTAGGAATATTTTAAAGTCTTCACAGTTCTCTCTCTTCCTCCTACTGTGATTCCAGTTGGTTTTGTGCCCTGAATTCTTCAAGGTCTGCAGAACTAATAGCTCTGCACTGAGCTGTCTCATTATTGCCCAGCAATCCTACCTGTCCTAAGGCAGGACTCCAGCCTGCTGCTCCTTTGAACAGAGGCCTCAATTAACTCTAAACCAGAAGGTGAAGCTGAATGTTCTGTTTTTACTTTGTCTGATTGAATGAGGAAATCTCTTCCAGCGGATTTGGCTAACAGCTCCTGGCTGGTGCTCTCCTCTATGTGCTGCTCTCTTCCCTCCCCCACTCCAGTTTCATGTGTCTTCAAGAGGTTTTTCCCTTCTATTTAAAATTAGATTGGTTCAGTACATGAGTCATTTTTGGTGAATCTTCATCATAAATATAGAATTCTTGGGAATCATTTTACTTTCTTGCTAGGCTGAGTTTAGCAAGAGTCTCATAAATACATGATAGCTGATTTCACGGTCTCTCTGCATCAGTAGCTGAACAGTTCATAGCTGCCCTAGGTCCCTAGATGGCTGAAGGTGCCAGTTAAATGTCATGTGCCACTTGGCCTGTAGAAAATGCTGTTCTCCAGCTCCGTGCCATCCTTGCTGGCCTGGTGCCTCCGTGCAGGTCAGTTCTGGTCATCCAGCAGGAGGGATTTGTAACCACAAGGACTCTGTTCCAGTCTGTGGTCTCTGCCTGGGTGCTCTGGGGGAAGGAAAGCAGTGCTGGTGTTTTCATCTTTGTGGGGAAGCAGTGAGTGCAGGGGGTTCTGTATTTGTTCTCAACCCGGTGTATAACTAACCTAAGTTACATCCCAGGGGCTCTGTCACCCCCTCTGATTTCTAGGAGATTTGGCTCTGTAGTTCAGAGCCACAGCAGCTCCATTTGGACTATGGCTGAGGTGTGCCACGATGGGACAAAAATTCCAAATTCCTTTGGGCTACTGGTTGCTGTGGAGTGAATTTCACTGATGTTGTGTGGCCAGTCAGGGGACAGTGCAATGATGCAAGTGTGTTTGGAGCATCTTCAGTGGCTGGTGCTGCTGCTGGAAGCTGGCTGTGGATGTTTGCAGCCTGGGTGATGTGGAGACGTTTCCTTGGGAACGGCAGCTGCCAGCTGACGTGAGGCTCTCAGCGACGCCATCTCTGCGGCAGGGCGAGCGCTGCGCTCTGCTCCCTCACCCTCCTGCTGCCGGCCTGCCGGAGCGCCCATGGCTGGAGCTGTAATCGCCAAAACCCCCAGCCCTTTGCCACTCCTACACTTCTGAGGGAAAGGGGCAAGAAAAAGGAAACATTGCTCTGTCTCTGCAGTTACCTGAAGTGTATTTACAGGGTTTCCAGTTCAGTGCGTTATACTTTGTTTGTCCAAAAGCTACCTGCAGTTTGCTAAACCTTTTCTGTGTGCTTGCCCATCTTTAGTCTAACAGTAATGTGCAGCTGCATTAACCTCAACTTTTTTTTTTTCATCCCCATTGTGCATAATGCTTTTCTTCTCTTATTAACTGATGAAAACAACTGTTTTTTTTCTGGGTAATGCTGTGTTTAAATATCACAGATCTTAAAAAATGAAGAACAAAAACCGTGTCACAATCTGTCCAGTCATGCACTAGGAAAGGTGACAGGGTTTGACTGCAGTGCTGGATCTGGATATTAACTGACGGTGTAGTCGTGTGTGCAGCCCTTCAAACAAAAGAAGGATGTGGTGGCTGCACGGGGGAGCTTGGGAGATAATGAATTCCCATTAGTAAGCAGTCCTTGGTGTTTTCTCTGTGTGAATAATACATCAGAGAGGTGGCCTGAGGCCTTTCAGCTGACATCTGCCGACCCAGAGAGAAGAGACACTTACCTGAGCACAGCCAAGTGCTGTCTTGCCCAGCTGCCAGTCCAGTCTTCTCTGAAAGCAGCTGAGCAGCCTGTGAACCCTTTGGTGGTTCTGGACGTGGGTGCGTGAGGAGGTCCATGTGCAAACAGGTCTATGCAGCAGCTGTGCAGTGCTGTGAGTGCCCCTGGCCAGCTCTGCAGGGTTCATCCTTTTTCTCTGTGGGTGACTTCCAGGTCTACATGCTCGATGTATGAGCTGGCATTTGTGTCTTACATTGGTGCTCCTGCTCTCAAGCTCCTGCAGTGCCTGTGTACATCAGAACTGCGAGAGCATTTCGTGTTCTCAGAAACAGAGGAAGGAGAACTATCACCCACAAGTGCTTCTGAGATGTCTGTGCTTCAGGCTGTAATTCCACACTGGAGACCTGATGTGTGTACCCTGTATTGCAGTTTCCTTCCACAGAGCCCTGGGGCACCTAGGCTTGGATAATCATTAGTGTGCTTCCTTCTTCAAAAATAAGTAGAGAGAATTTTTATTTGGAATAGCTCTGTGTCACTCGGTATTTGTTCACAGCAAGAGGACTGACCTGTTCTGAGAAACAGAGTGGCTCTTGGGTCTTCTTCACATTTTAGAGCCAATCCAGTGTATAACAGGATTGCAGTTAATGTGCAAAACACTAATATTGGACTTTATCAAACAGTTCCTTCCCAGCTTCCTAAAGCAGATAAGTACTCCATTCATTCTGGAGGTGCAAGGCAGTAGGAAAGCACTTGTGTGGCTGAATTTTCTGGAGTCATGTGCATAGTTGAGATCAGGTAACATCTGAAGTTTTTGGGCCTTACATGTCTGTAGGGACCTGCAGATCTCTCACAAACAAAACACAAGTCTCACTGTATTACTGCTCCTGTTTGGAGAACAAACATTTTCAATGATGAATAATGCTTAAAAAATAGTTCACAGAGATTCTACTTCACTCGATAAACACATTAGCCCAAAGAGAGTACCAGAGATGATTATAATTGGGGGGAGGCAAATATTTTTTCACACACATTTAGAAGGTTTTTGACTGTGCTCCAAAGATGATGCTTAAAGTAATGAGTGGTGTGCTGGAGAGGGGAGGAAAAAAACCAGAGTGAGTATTATCTCTGATGTGAAATGAAACAGTTTTTGAACTGCATGTGTTTTTAGCTTGAGAAGTGAAATAAAATCTCTTGTGCTTTTTAGAGAGGTCTGCTAAACATTTTGCTTTGATCCTGGGCCATCAAATTGGATAATTTTCAATATTTAGAGAAACTTCAGTAATTTTGATTTACCCTTGACAGTGTTTAATGAAAACACTTCTGTTTTCCAAAGGTTTCTGAGATCCTTGAAGCTTAATGATCACAATTTTGAAGAGAAGCAGTCACCAAATTTCAGACCTCAAGTTTCCCAGCCACTTCAGAGCTGGGGATTGTCTGTTCACATACTCTTTTGTATTTTCTAGGGAATTATTGAACATAGGATGTTCTGTGGCACAGCCCAGCACAAGCAGGTTAAGTGTGGGTGAACAAGGGCAGAGGAACATGTTTGGATGTCTCTGCAGTGCTTTGCTGTCAGTTGGCACACGACTGCCAGTGTCTTACCTGCTCAGCATGCACTTCCCAGTGACACAGCTGGCTGGAACTTGGCAATAAAACTGCCTTCAAACTGGGAGATCTGTGATTAGCTGGGTAAAGCAACAGCAGCTGGAGATCATGAGCATCTGATGGCCTCTTTATCATCCTCCTCTTTTCACTTGTTTTTAATTTCTTCCGCCTCGGGAATTCAATTCCCTGAGCACAGTTTCCATGAAAACAAGGTATTTAGCTGCAGTATTTCTTCCTGTCTAAGGAAAATCTCATCTGCTAAGTACACCCCATAAATAATCCTTCCAGAGGCCTTCTTTTCTCTGCTCACCACTCTTCCAACCCCAGAACTCTCATTTCACAGTCCACTAAGTCATGTCAGAATTTTCATAGAGGCAAAAAAGGACAAAACCAAACTTGTTCACCTGACCCTGAAAGAAGTAGCTGTGGTGAAGTCATAAAAAAGTGACATTTTTCAAAGCTTGGTGGGCACCGTGATTACTTGAACTGTAAATCAATAATGTATCTGCACTTAATTAAATTCAGCAGTGGATACTGCAGAGAATGTTCCTCAAAACTGTCTGGAGTTAATGAATTTTTAGATGGCTGCTGTCAACTGAACCATACAAGGGAATTACCTGAGCTGTGCTGATTTATTCCCAGTGCAGAGCTGCTCTTCCAGACTGTGTGTAATGAGTTGCTGCCTTTTTACCTGGTCAGTTTTTGTATGTGTTTGTTGTAGGTACAGTAACAGAAGGCAGGCTCAGGATCACGTTGGGCTGTGCAGTAGTTATTTACCTGTGTGCATACATACCTGTCGCCAAAAGCACATGTGTGTACAAACTACCTGTGTGTACACAAAACCACCTGTTGATTCCTTTCTTATGTTACCAGTTTGTCCAGAAACAGCTAAATCATCTATTTCTGGGTCTTCTTTGAGTGTCAGATTCCATAAAGGGAAAAATGGTTCATTTTCCTAGAAACAGCTAGATAACGCCATTTCCCTGTCCCAAAGGTTCTTGTCCTATAACCCCTAAAATAGTTTGTGTTGTCTCTTTAGGCAACAGTCTGAGCTGTGCAGTTTGTAACTCCACGCGATCACCTGATTTTAGTTTATCTAAAAGCACCGCTGCTGAGGTCCTCTCATGTCTTTTAAAAGATTCTGCAGCTTGAGGTGACTCTTCTGCCAGTTTGTTCAGGATGTGTTAAGTTTCCTTTCCGACTGAGCTTGGCTGTGGGCGATGCTGGCAAGGTGCAGTGAGATCAGTGCTTGCCTTGGACACAGAGCCAAAGGAAAGCCCTGTGAGGCTGTGCCAGGGACCTGATCCCTCACTGCTGTGCTGTGCCACTCTTGTGCCATGGTGGGAGGGATCCCTTCTTCTGTCCTGTGCCATCACCGGGTGGCATCCACAGGGTTGGAATGGGATGGCATCTGTGCTGCAAGATGTGCTGCCCTGCTTGAATGTTTTGTAGTTTAACTGGATAAAAGCCACGGTGTATTTGCAAGCAGTTTCAGTTCGAGTCAGATGTGAATGTAAAGTCAGCTGTTCTGGAATAGTTCTTGTAGAAAGGAGCCTGGAGACAAGAGTGCTGAGAGCCAGTGCTGTTAGTCTCAGCCTGGGGGTGAAGTGTAGGAGAACAATGGGACCTGAGGGTCACACAGACTAGGCTGTGATCTGCCCCCCAGTCTGAGGATGCCTTACACATAGAACTGGACGTGCATTTATCTCTTGTCCTGTGGAAAACACATTTTGAGGCAATCCAGCAGCAAATTCCAGTGTCTTGCCCCTTGCAAATGACCCCTACGTGTGTTGGGGCAACTCGGGATTGATGTTACCCAAGTTCTTGTGATGAGAGATGTCACAATGGAATAATTAAATATTGGGGCTCTAGG
Source organism: Entomyzon cyanotis (assembly GCA_024500445.1). Lineage (NCBI taxonomy): Eukaryota > Metazoa > Chordata > Aves > Passeriformes > Meliphagidae > Entomyzon > Entomyzon cyanotis. Next base: position 5,326,306 of record JAKEPQ010000673.1, read on the forward strand.
GACAGCCACTGGGGAAATTGCCCTCAGTGGCAGCTGCAGCATTTATTAATAATTAAAGCTGTGCCTGCTGTGCTTTTCACTAAATTTGTTTCATTAATATTTTATTGTTTTAAAGAAATTAAAAAAAGCAGCGAAGGTGGGAAGAGAGAGCTTGTTTCCTAAGCAACAGCAATGCACTTCTTTGCAATTACTTTTAAAGGCAGGTTGCTTCATTTAAGATTTGGAATCAAATTGCTGCATTGCTCCAGGCATCCGGAAAGCTGCTTTTCTTTTTTCTTTCTCTTTATTTCTAATTGAAAGACAGAGCAAAACAGTTGCTGCGTTAAGAGCTGTTGTGATGGTTGCTAGACAGGAGCTAGACCGTGCTGTGAGGAACATCCCCGTGCTGTCACCACTCCCTGTCCCCCCCGTGTCACTCTGTGGCTGCACAGCCCCCGTGGCTCTGCAGCATTCCCTGCACGGATGCTTCTTTGCCTGGGAGTGGAACCAGCCTGGCTTCGGAGATGTCAGTGCTGGCTCTGCTCCTGTTGGACTGCAGAGTGGTTCTGGCATCTCTGCTCTGTCTGGCTCTTGCTGCTCCTGGGGTGGGGCTCCTCAGGGTTCAGCAGGCAGGAGGTGTTCCTGAGTGCCCCCCAGTCTGGCCTGGGACTCAGGTTAGTTTTCAGGGCCTGAACAATGAGGTCTTTTTCAGATGCAGCCTTTCAGGTATGACAGGATTTGGAGTGTTCAGATACAGTAAGGAGAGGAGTCTTCAGGAAATGCTCAGCACCTGACAGCGTTGGGTGTAAAGTGCAACAAAATGTTGCTCTCTCAAAAGAGCTGCCACTCTGAGAGGCAGAGCATATTGGAGCAGATGGAGTGCCATTTGTTACTCGTAACCAGCATTTAGCATGGCACTGGGAGCTGCAGTGTCCCGAGGGGCTGCCTGCTGCCACCCAGCACAGGGGAGCCGTGCTCAGTGCTGCACTCAGAGCCCTATGAAGGCTGCCCTGCCTTGGGCACACACCTGGCGCGTAGAGCTGGGTCTTTTCCCTTCCCTGTGAATGAATTGATCTGTTCTCCTTCATCCCTCTGTATGGGCAGTGTTGACTGTGTGAGTCATCTGCAGTCTCCTTTTAGAAGCTGATACACAAGGAAGGCTTATTTTTTGTTTTGATTTTTTTTTTAATTTGTATTTCTCATTTCCCTTCCCTGCAGCAGGTTACATGAGAGCTGGATAGATTTCTGCTGCAGTCTTGCAAGGCTGGCATCATGCAGTGTTTTACTGGTGGCCATCAGGCCATGTTACAATGTGGTTCTGTGTGGCATGTGTAGAGTGGAGTGAAAATACTCAGAGAGATTCCAGTTCATTTATGTACTGCCATTATCTGTACTTTACAAGGTGCTTATAGTTGCAGATTGGACGCATGCTCACATTATCTGATTCTGAGTTTCTGTCTGCCTGCCTGTCTGTCCCGCCAGCTCTGTTCTTGTCCCACACCGGCCCAGCGGGAGTGTGCAGGTGGTGCTGGCTAAGGAGGAGGCTGAAGACAGCAGGACCCATAACGTTCTGTCCCTGTTCCCACAGGTGTGGTGGAGGCATGTCTCCTGCACATGCTGAAGCGCAGGGCTGCTGGATTCCTGCGCTCCGACAAGGTGGCCGCACTCTTCACCAAGGTGGGCAAGACCTGTGCCATAGCTGGAGATGTGTGCAAGAAGGTGCAGGAGCTGCAGCAGCAGGTAGAGAGCAGGTGAGGCTGAGCTCTGTTCATCAGCCAAGTTGGTGCAGTGTGTGTGCAGCATGGTGGGACACAGACTGCCCTGTGAGTGCACAGGAGCCTGTCTTGGCCACAGGCGATTCAGCTTTGTCTCATTAGTGGCTGTAAGGATAAGGCAGATGTTTGTGTTGGATCAAGCTGGCAGTGAGCAAAGGGACAGAGGTGGAGAACTGGGGCTTTGGTGTTTCATTTTGCTTCTGAGCACAGCAGAGCAGCACTTTCAGCCCACACACAGAGCAACAGAAGTGACTAATTACTCTGATTTCAGGGAGGCCTCACAGTTGGGGTTTGGTGGACCAGCTTGGACTGTTGGTGGGAAGGGAGGGGTGGAAGGAGGAACTCAAGAACAGACATACTGGAAAAGCTGTTTTGGCATGCTCCTGCCAAACCAGGAACAGATTTGTGGGTATCATAGCAGAAATAGTTAAATTAATGAATACAAAGAGTGATGGGAAGAAGGAAGTTACAGAAAAGCTGTTCAGTACATACTGGACTTAAGCACAACAGAATTCGCTGGTGTCAAGGACTTGAGATTACTGAAAGTCTTTAACTTGCTGGTGGTGAGTAGCGCAGTAAAAATTTTCCATGTGGTTCTGTTGATGGAATCACAGTGCATGAGTGTCTTGTCCTATAAGCTCAGGACAGTTTCCTGAAAGGGAGCCCAAGTGCTGGCAAGGAACTTGAAGATGTAAGGGTTTCTTTCTTCACTGAGGCCAAATGGGACCTTCTATTTCAAGGGGTACATTTTCTGGAGAAGACATTCAGGGTGTTACTGTTCCCCTCTCAGCCCAGTGTAGTGTATGGAGAGCCAAGGCAGTCTGCAGTGCTGAGCAGTAGGAAGCAGTCGCTGTGCTTTGTAGCCACCTTTCTCCTGCAGCTGCACTGTGCTACCTGATGCAGGAGGATGGACCCATCATGAGCTGCCATTGGACAGCTAGAATTCTGACTACTTTTATTTTATCACCTTTTGCAGGAAAAATCAGCCAAATGGGCAGGAACCCCTCAAAAGGCAGGGATCAACCACAAGCAAAACACCTGTCCTGACACCTCAGGCCATCAAACACATCTGGGTTCGAACAGCCTTGATTGAGAAGGTGCTGGACAAGATTGTGCAGTACATTGTTGATAATTGCAGGTGAGGAAGCAGCAGCAGAACACAAGGATTTGTTGGTCTGATGCATTTAGGTATCTGCAACAAGACATTTCGTCAGAAGTCTTCAGCAAATGCCAGTGATGCAGGCTTCTGGTAAGATGAAAACCAGTGACATAGGCATTTAGAGAAAAACCTAGTTTTGCATCGTTGACAGTGTTTCAGGCTTACAAAAAAGGGTTAACAGACATTCAGCTTTCCAGAAATCAGCTAAAAACCTAACTTCAAATATATCAGGTGCCCACAGTCTAATGGGACCTAGACCTTAGTGGAATTTAATAGGTCATGAGTTGAAAATAATCCTTTGGAACTTTAGGATGTCAGGGAGGAAAATGCTTTTTGGAGATGAAAGAAAGGAGAATTAGAACAAGAGGAGCTAATGACATAAAACCTTAGGGTTGTGAAAACAGGTTCTTTGAATCATGTTTCATTTTTAGAAAAATCAAGCTTTGTGTAAAGTGAGTTTTCCCTTGCAAAACCAGAAAAGAGCTTCAGTGCTTTATGGATGTATTTCACAGGGGCTCCTTCAGAGGAAGAGATGAGTCCACTCTGTTCTGTCATTGCTTCCCGCTGCCTAGCATCACCTGTGATTTGCCAAGGAGTGGCTTGTAACTCCTACCCTTCCTGCTCTCCTATAACCCATTATACAGAAGACTTAATGGGACACACTGAGGACAATCTCCCATAAAAAGTGAAAGGAAGGGACCCTAAAGCTTGGTGTGGTCCTAGAAAGGCACTTGGCTTGCCAGGGGTTCTTGTCATTCAGCACTGGCAGCACATTCTTGTCCATCCAAAGCCAATGGGTCTGAACAAGGATGAGAGCTAGGGCAGAGCAGCTTATTTTTACAGTATTTTCCAAGTTTGTGTTACTGTTTTCCTTGTCATCAGCTTTATTTTCGTGATGTATCTTGCCACTAAAACCAAGAGCGTGGAAGAAAGGTCTTTGTGCTGTTCAAACAAACTGTTGCTCTGGGATATGTAATGCCAGCTTGGATTTTATGAGCTGCGTGCAGAAGAGACAGAGGGTTGGCGGTGTCCCAGTTAATGAAAGCATTTTAGTCCACTGTCTCAATGTCTGCAGATACATGGCTACAAGGGGTTTTAATATCTTTTCCACATAATCTACAGGAAGCACATCAGGAAAGTTTGCTCTCAGTTGTTCCATCACTGTGTGTTGTAGATGTCAGATGCGTTAGGATCAGGTCCTTCATTTCAGGTGTGTGGTTTTGAGACCCTGACTTGGTGAATAAAACAAACTACTTCGTAAGGCTTGTTGCCATGCATTTTTGTGACATTACTGCTCAAATGCTCCATGTTCACATCCTTCAGCTGTGCTGTCCTGGAGGAGGAGCAGGTGCTTTAGAGTTTGAGCCCCATCTAGTGAACAGAGGACAGTGGCATTCAAGAAATGTGGGTATTTGTATTTTTTGGCCGTGGTGTTTTGGAAAGCAGCTTTGCCTGCTGCAATGACAAGAGTTTGGGGTCATTGCAAGAGCTACTATTTGTAGTAGTTTGTTGTTCTTCATGGTGTTTCAAGATGATTCCTCACAGATGGAAGAGATGTTTAAGAATGTGTGGATTGTTTTGTCTCTGTGGAAAACGGACAAAATTGCTTGCAGAGAACTATTGTTTGTCTCCATATTGCAGTTGTGCCCAAAGCCCCAAATCAAATATACTGGGTAAACACACTGAGCACAAGGCGAGCTCCTGCCTCTGCAGAGCTCAGTTGAAAAATAGATGAAACAGAATGAGCATATCCAGAGGAGGTGACTTGCCTGGGATTGCACAGCTGATCAGGGACAGAATGTACATCCAAAGGAGGGGTGCTGGTCAGCTGATTAAATGTAGAAGTCTGGAGTGTAGGTTTATTGCATTGATTGTTCCAGGCTCATTTTATGCTCCATGGAGACTAGTCAGTGCTATTGATATAGTTTAGGAAATTATCTATTCTAAAATAGATCCCTAAAATAGAGTAAATTAATTTCTCTGTAGCTTTCTTACAATATGTTTCAATGGTCTTTAAAAATACTTCAGGACACACCATGTTTTAAAAGCCTTTTTTATCTGCAAACCAAACACAACACTTCTTTACAGGGCCAGTGGATGGGCCAGTCAAGCTCCATTAGAACTTTTGGAGGAGATGCTCATATTGGTGATTTCTGGGTAATTGCAGTCACTGTTTTCCCTCTACCTCTCAAATTCAGGGGATATTTCGGATTTGGATCCCTTGGGTCCTGTCTCTGGCTGTTCAGATACACAGTTTTTTTACTGGCCCATTGTGTTAGACTTGTAGCTAAACCTAAGCTTTGAAATGGTTCATAGCAATGAATGTTTTTAACTGGGCTCTGATCTTTTATTCCTAGTAAATATTATGAAAAGGAAGCTTTACTGGCAGATCCTGTTTGTGGACCAATACTGGCTTCTCTGCTAGGTGAGTTCTTGCAAAGTTACTTCCTATGCTGAAGAAAATAAATTGTTTATTAAAGCATTTTGCATTATGACAGTGTTACAAGAGTTGAAATTTATATCTCCTGTGTAGTTAACTATTTATAATAGAGCAACATCAGATATGTTGTTTTGTTCCTTACAAGACCAGAAGAGACTGATCATCTGGTTTTATTAGTTGGTTGGATCAGAAGGCAGAATGGGAATGTATTTTTACTGAATGCTTGCTGGCAGATTGTAACTGCTAATGCTGCTGTGGCAGGGTATTGTGTTCTATAGGAATACTCTTAATAGGAGTGATACATTACAATATTGTTGTCTGTATTGTGGGCTGATCCCATAGGATCAGTGATCATTAATATTCACTTGGCTTGAGAAGGAAATCTCACCTTCAGTACTCAGCCAGCAGGGTAGGACTGGGTATGTTTGTGACCAGACTCAGAAGGTTTCTGCCTTCGTCTGTTTTCCTAGTTGGACCGTGTGCTCTGGAGTACACCAAGCTAAAGACAGCTGACCACTACTGGACAGACCCTTCGGCTGACGAGCTGGTGCAGCGGCACCGAATCCACGGCGCTTATGGCCGCCAGGACTCCCCGTCCAAGCGCCCAGCCCTGGGAGTAGGTATTTGCTCTGTACCTGTTTTGGAGTAAAGGCACAGGCTGATAATAAAAGCAGCCCTGTGAGGGAGAGATCTGAGTCTGGAACAGCCTTTCTTCTCTCTTCTGTAATGGAGCCTTTATCACAGATTAGGAGTCCATTTGGGCCACAATGTCTTCTTTATGTAGAAAAGTTTGAGATACAGCACTAAATTCTGTGGCTTTTGACAGTTGTGATCTGACCAGGTAGTTCACAAGAAATTCTGAGCTGCCATGGTCAGGGCTGAGTTAACTCTGCAAGCTGCCCTGGCTCCACAATAAGTTGCACTCCGTAGAGGCTGATCTGAATGGATGTGAATGGTGCAGTTGCTGTGTCACTGCCCTGCCTGACCTGCCCTGGCTGTGTTTTGTAGATCCGGAAGCGCCACTCCAGTGGCAGCACGTCGGAAGATCGCTTTGCTGCTTCGGCACGGGAGTACGTGGAGTCCTTGCACCAGAATTCCCGGACACACCTTCTCTATGGCAAAAACAATGTCCTGGTGCAGCCGGTGAGTGTGTGGAGTTTGGGGCTGGGGGTGTAGGTGGGGGTGTAGCTCAGACCTGTCAGTGCTCGCTGTATTCTTTTCTCAGCACAGAGCTGCCTTCTGCTTGGCTGGGGTAGATTTGACACATGACAAATGCTTTCCCTGCCTGACCACTGTCAGTGAGCACTGGGCCTGTGGGCAGGAGCAAACATGCTGGACTGTATTTCATAAACCAGCTGACTGTACTGGGGCTTTCCCCCTCTTTCTAGTGGCAGTATTAAATACTAGTACTTTTGCTGTTAGGGTTTCCCTCAGCAGTTCCCAGATAGTGCAGCTTTGGAACTTGTGTGGCATAGAAAGACCGGAACATGTATTTTATGCAGATATTTTGTGTACTTGAATGACCTGGGTTGTCTGTTCGTTGCTTCTGTGAACAGAAAGATGACTTGGAGGCAATTCCTGGGTATCTCTCCCTTCATCAATCAGCAGATAGTTTGACATTAAAATGGACTCCAAACCAGCTGATGAATGGTACCCTTGGAGATTCAGAGCTGGAGAAAAGGTACTCACTGTATTCAGGAAAGATGGGAAGCACTGTGTAACCTGCTGGGGGGCACCAGGAAAGGGGGAAGGGCAGGGGAAGAGGGAAGCAGAGGTTGTACAAACCTGGTGCCAGAGTATCCAATGTGGATAAACTAGTTTTCCTTTGCTGTTTACTTGACTAATAATTTACTTTAATTGACCCAATTTAATAAGCAGTTATTAACTTAGTATTTCTATCAGGTGCTTGGAACTGCAAGCATTCCTGAACATGGAAAAAACAATGTTTCCTGCACTTTCCTTCCCTTTTAGTGTTTACTGGGACTACGCATTGATAGTGCCACTGAGCCAGATTGTCTGCATCCACTGCCATCAGCAACGTAAGTAGAACCCTTCCTCTCCTGGGGCCCTGCCAGAGGCCCTTGCTGCCAGGGGAGTGTTAATGCCAGTTTCTGTGGTGCCTCTTAGGGGGTTGTTGTAAATGGAGACAAACACTGTTTTTTCTTCAGCTGCTTTCACTGGAGTGCTCTGTAAGGCTCCTCTGCCTGACTCTGCTCCAGGCGTCAGCTGCTTTCTGCAGACTTTGGTTTTTCTGTTAGTGCAGAACAGCACTCACAGGAAACTGTCAGAGGCAGGTATAAAACACAGAAACTTTGGCTTTGTAAGCACAGACCCCGTCCACTGATCATTACAAAAAAAAAAAGAGAGGGAGAAGCAGGTCTGTCAGCCATGTCTCTGGTGGGATCATCAGCCTGTAGAAGGGGTGTGTGTGTGTAACCAGGTCACCCTCTGTCACCTTCAGGCCACCCAGTTCTCAGGAGCACATTCTGCTCAATGCAGGAGAATCTGGAAGGAAACATCTCTCTCTCTGCTTTCCTGACCACAAGCCTTAACTCAAAATCACAGAGCAAAGACATAGAGCATCTAAAGATTTTATTTGGAGTCAGATTTGAGTGACAGTTGCAGTGAAGGTCATTTTGAATTAAGAACCTGTTTTAGAAGACAGTTTATATATATTCCTTTACAATACATGAGCAGCAGAGCCACTTGAATGATTGCTTTTCTTCCCTCAGTGTTGGGAACACCTCTGACTAGTTCTGGCCATGTGGGAATGAGTGTTAAAATCTCCAATCCCAGCTGACAGAGGATGACAACTGCATGAGGCTTTCATAGTTTGCTTGTGTCTTGAGTTTCTTTAGGACTGAAGGGTTGATACCATCCCTAGATCACACTTTGCCTGACAGAGGTTTATGTATCTACTTAGAGATGATCTCAAAATGTTCTTAGAAGGTAAGAGCAGAAGACTGAGGCTCTGATGTAACAGTGTGGACTGCCCTTGTCCTCCCTTGCAGCAGAAAGCAGATGGACATTAGTGCTGGTGAGTCAGGATGGGACTCAGAGGCCTCCACTGCACTTCCCCCAAGGAGGACACCTCCTGGCCTTCCTGTCCTGTCTGGAAAATGGGCTTCTGCCCCGCGGTCAGCTGGAGCCCCCGCTGTGGTCCCAGCAGGGCAAGGTACTGCTTTTCCTGGAGAGCTCTTGGGTGAGGCTGGTGCTGATGTCTCTGCTCCCCAGGGTCTGGGCAGTGACTTCCACCTGCTTTTTGGTAAAGCTAAATGTAATGGCTAAATGTATGGAATTACTATTTTCTCTAGGGCAAGGTGTTTCCAAAGCTTCGAAAACGGAACAGCAACAAATCAGTGGACCTGGAGGAGATGCCAGCTGAGGACACATCCACAGACTATGTGTTCAGAATTATTTATCCTGGACACAAGCACGATAACAGTAAGCGCCTTTCTTCTGCTTTGTTGAAAACAAACAAACAAACAACCCAAAACCAAAAAACCAAATCAAACATCTGAGGAAATCTTGAACTAATGTCCTGGGAAGTACCTGCAGGTGACAAGCCAGGTTTTTGTAGGAGGGTAAGAAAAACAAACCTCTCACAAAATTTCACTAAGAGATAATTGGGATCAACAGGTACAGCTTAGGTTTCCTTAATGCAGTGAGAAACTTAGTGGAAATGGAGTTGATGTGGGGTATCTTATATTTACTCTGTGTTTTGCAGAGGAAGTTTTCAAAATACTCCCCTGGGCTTGCAAACTGAGACTGAAACAAAAAAGATTGCTTGACTAGCCGAGAGCCATTTTGCTGCTGAAGTGAGGATATTTTTACTGGCCACACTGCTTGCTCATAATGTTGTTATTAGGAAAAATACCCAACCATAAACTCTTAAAAATACCCCAAGAACTCCCTGGGCTACGTTTTCCTGGCTTGGAAGCACAAACTTAACAGTGGATAAATAAAGGCCCTTCCAAGGAAACTAAATGAATTCCCAAGCACCAAACCACCTCATGTCATCAGTGAGTACAAATTCCTTACATGCAAGAAGGCATTTGAGCTAGTTCTCCAACAGCATGTTCAGTTTTATTCCCCTTGGCAAAGAAGCAAGAATTCCCTGGGCAGATCAGACCCTAAAGTTTACAGGGGATTTGGAGTTACTGCTCATAGTGGGACTTAGTGCAGCTGAGAAAGCAGGAATCTGCACTGCAGCCTCTGTGGCCTGGGCTGGGCTTTGTTAGTGCCTCTGGGCTGGCACAGGTAAGTCCATGCACACACCAGAAAACCACCTTGTGCCTTGGTCTGGGTGAAGGGGCTGCAGAGCTGGGGGCTCGTGGGGCAGGAGTTGCAGGTCCTCTGCCTGTCTGCAGGACCACACAGCTGGGAGCGAGGCTTTGCTGCCCACATGCCTCTGGCACAGGTTTCGGAGAAGAGGCCACAGCATTGCTAAGGGCATAGTGAGGAACAGAAGCTAGGTGGAGCCTAGAATTCCCATGTAGCTTTGCTCTAAAGCATGCTCAGCTGCTGCAGGCTGGCACTGGGATCTTTCTCCCTTGCCATAGTGTGCCACGTGTGCTCTCACAGCCTGGGCACACTCAAAGGCTGCCCTGAGTTTGGTGGAGCATGCTTTGTTTCTGTAAGAAACTTGGTTTTCACACCCGTTTTTAGGAGCTTGTGCCCTTGAGCAGTGTCTTTGCTGACCATGTCCTTTTGAGCTTTCCCACAGAATTGAGTTCTTTCTTCTTATGCTCCTCTTTCACTATTTTCTTTGAGCAGTAACTATTAACTACCACCACTTAGCTGCCAGCCGCTCTACCTCTGTTGACGATGATGAGGAGGAGGAAGATAAGCTACACGCAATGCTATCAATGATCTGCTCTCGGAACCTCACAGCTCCTAATAGGATGAAAGGTTTTTATCCTCCTCCCCCTGTGTCCCAGAGCTCTCTTGCAGCTCCTTCCACTGATGCATACAACAGTGTTGGCATTATTACAGGGAAAAGTATTTCACTGACACCATGAGATCTGGAGAGGGAGGTGACTGTGCAGAGAGGCTGGGATTGGGCTCACAGCCTGTGGGGAGTGGGAACAGCATCTTCCCTCTCCCCTGGGGCTTCCTGCCCCATCTTCACAAAGGCTGGACACTAGAGCAGGTTCTGAGGAGAGAAGGAGGGAGTGGAACAGCTTTGTGATCTCTGTGTAAGGTAGCAGAGTGTGCAGAAAGGCTATGAGGATGCAGTGCCTGTCTGTGGTTGGTGCTTTCATTCCACTTGCATCCATAGGATGGGTGGGCTTCACAGGGTCAGCTGTGACACTACAGCACCCTCCACAAATTTGGCATCTATTTATTTTCCTAAAAAAGTTTATATTATTTAAGTTGGTATTCTCAAGACATGCGTGCATTTGGGATCCAGTAGTTTAGTTCTCGTTTCTGAGAAGTCCTTGCTTTCTCTTATACTCTGGACTAGAGGGACTGAGTGCAGGAGACAGTAATTGCCCTGCATCTCTGTACAATGCCAAAGTGCTGGGTTAGGCAGGGTATGAACAGGTGTTCAAGGAGAGCTTCCTCAATTCTTCTAGACTCCCCACACACTGATCCCAAGGGAGCAGCCCCTGGAAACTGATAAAGCTCAGCCCAAGTTTATAATAAAGAGCTCTTGGAAGGCATGGATGGAAAGAAGTTTCAAAAATAGTGTTCCCCTTGAAAAAAAAAGCTGTTTTAGGAAGTTTCAGTCTGTCCTTACTGATGGTGCCTGGATATGGGCAATAATGGGAAAGAACATTTAACTGCCACATGCATGTTAAGCATAAGGAACACAATTTAGTCTTTAGTCAGTTGATAGAAAATGTAATTATCCCACTAGAAAAACAGTCATTTGGTGACAGGTGCCTACTTTTGCTTATTTAATCTTAAAGGGGATGGTGGAGTTAGGGATGTGTCTGGGAGTAGCCTGGCCCAGCTGCTGTCTCTCCAGCAGCCCCATCCTATAATGACAACACTGTTGTAGCAGGTTTGCCAGCCATCTGCTTTGACATTTTGCAACATGCTCGACTTTTGCATGTAGCTGAAGTTACAGATAACACCACTACAATTAAATAAAAGATGCTGTTCACTCTAATTCTTCACTAATTCAGGTACCTTTCATCTGAATCTTTAGGTTCTGTGGGGTTCTTTCCTTATTTCTCTAAAAAACAGAATAAAAAATTAAAACTGAAAAACCCACTTTTCCTGTCTGTAGAGGGGAGGCAAAAACTAATGATCTCAAAATGTTTATTCAGTGGTTTTTATTTGAACCCAATAAGAAGCTGCAATAAAGACTGGGTCGTTCAGCTCCTTCCTGAAGAATTAAGGTGAAGAGCATTTTTGCATCACACTTTGTTTTGTGAAATGAAACACACATGACTGCTTCCGCATGAGCCTGTGCTTTTTCTGTTAACAAATGGGTTTACTCCACTCCTCCCTCACCTCTGCCCACTTTCTAATAGGCACTCCTAAAATGCTTTGTGCTACCTTGATTTAAAATGCATGAGATGGTTTGGAATTGCCCCCCCCCCCCCCACCAAATGTCTGTTTTAAAAGCACGGCCCAGGGGACTGGATTTTGCTTATAACTGTTAATTTAGTGGCATACTTTATGACATGCATTATTGTATTTGCCTTAATTTTAATCATGGGTGAGCTGAAAGGCCAGTTATTTATTATAAAACAAAAACCCCACGAGCTCAAATGCCAGCTGGGAAGGCTGAAGAGCTGAAGCAAAGCTTTCTGAAGGGAACTGCTGATTTTTTGAGTTGCCTTTCTGAAGCTGTTTAAAAAGGCAAATAGATTTGGTAGAGCAGGGATAACTCAGGAAGCTGCATTGTACTGTTGGATCACATACTCCTGCAGAGTGTCCTTTTGTAAACATAGTGTGGACATTAACAGGACTGGAACTGTCCTTTTGTGCTAAATATTTTAGGCTCTGGTTCTGAGGGGGAAAGAAGCATCTTCTGAAAGTAACTGACTCGGTTTGTCTTAATTTCTTTCATGCTCCAGCTTTCACTCTGGCTAGACCAGCAGTTCCATGGCTGATTCCAGGAACTACAAAACGAAATTCTGAGGCCTGAATTAAATAGAAGGTTGGGCTAGATGATATCTTCTGGCCATAAATAACATTTCCATAGCATTGCAGAAGAATCAGTTTAGTTGTTACTGCAGCACCCTTTTCTCTGTTCTCTTGAAACATGAACTGGGATGTGCATGGGCAAGAGAGGGGCAAATGGTGAAGGGGTTTGGCTTCCTGGGAAGGGACCCTGCACAGCATGCAGCAGGTCCAGAGCAGTGATTCTGAGGATGCTGCTCTCCTGTTTCTGGAGTTGAGGTTCAGAGCCTGTTGAGAAGTGAGGCATGAAGCATCAGGATGCACAGAAGGAAGAGGGGGAGAGAAGGGAAAAGGCTGATGTGCTTCTGTCTCTTTTGGTTTTTCCACAGACACCAGTGAGATGATTGAGATGCAAGGCTTTGGGGCAAACTTGCTGTCGTGGCAGCTGGAGCACTGCAGCCAGGGCTCCTCCTGTATCTCCTGTTCCACAGGCAGCTCTCCCTACGACATTCCCAACTGCTGCAACTGCATCCATGACCGGTGAGCAAGCTGTGCTGAGAGCTTTCCTGGGGACTGTGTGCACACCACAGGGAAAAGCAGGGAGGTTTTAGTGGTTGCAGCACTCAAGACAAAGAGTAACCATTTTCAAGTAACAATTTTAAAGTCGTTTCTAACATAAAAAGATGAAGTTAGACAGCCAGAAATTTAGTTTATTAAAACTAACCTATTAAACTACTCTCAAGTCATATTTTGATAGAAAAATTGCATCAAGTTCTTTTGTCTAGTGTAAAATATTTCAGCTCTGGAAGGGTTATTTTTCACAACTCATTAACAAGTGAGTGAAGGACAACAGTTCAGTTTGACACAGACCTTTCCAGTATGGCTGTGTGTTCCAGGGGAGATCAGTCTGAGGCCAAAATGTTGGTGAGTGAAATGTTTTAATAAGTGTAGTTTGTTATTATTGTGTCCTTTAACTAAATAAATCTTGATGCAGAGAAAAAATTGCAATGTGTAGGATATAGGGATCAGCATGAAGTTCCTGATGCTCTCTGTCCTCACAACCTGCTGTTGTTCTGTTGACACCTCTCCACAGAACTCCACTGAAGATGTTGTGTGAAAGCATGAAGAAGCAGATAATTTCCAGAGCCTTTTATGGATGTAAGTGAAGCTTCTTTTATCTGGCCCATGTGGTACCCATATGCTTATCTAAACAACATGGGATGTTTGGCTTAGAAAGCAGTCCAACCCCAAATTTGGGGCAGTAGGGTCTATGTGACTCCAGTGTCACAGCTTCCTGCCAGTATCTGTGAGTTTTGCAGCTGGCAGTGGGAGAAGTGATGCACAGTGAAGACAGAAAGTAGTTTTACACGGCGGTGTAATACACGACTTGGATGTTACTGGTGCATGTCAGATGTGTTGAATCCTTGGCTCTGCTGTGGCTCCTCACTCTCCCAGGGCGCAGTACAAGCTCCATTCCCACAGGACTGCCGGGGGTTCCCTCAGCAGGGCTGTGCTGAGCGCTGCTCCCTCGCTGTCGCAGGGCTGGCGCACTGCCGCCACCTCTCCACTGTGCGCACTCACCTCTCGGCGCTCGTCAACCACAGCATCGTCCCTCCCGACAGACCTGCCAGCGCTGCCGCTGGCCTCACCAAGGAGGTGTGGAGCAAGTACCAGAAGGACAAGAAGGTCAGTAACACATCTCCTCCATGTCCCTGCATGGCCTCCACATGCTGCTGGGCAGGGAATCGCTTGGAATGGGCTGCAAGAAATGTAAAAGATGTTTGCTGGCCTCCACAAGCTCACTTCTCAACTAGTGAGAATGAGTCAGTTCTTACAATTTCTTCTCTCCTTTTCTTCTCTGATGATGGCAAAGATACAAATTAATATCGAAGCAACTGATCTATTCAAAATTATATTATTTTCAGGGAAGATATGACAGCCTGTACTAGACTGGATTTGAGCTAAGGCCCTAAAGACTTGAATCAAGCTGCGGAATTTATTTAGTGCTCTGCATGTATTTCACTGTCTCTGTACTTGGTGTCTAGTGTTTCTGAGTGTACCTGAGTTAAATACAGATATATTGCCTTCAACACCTCTTTCTCTTACGTGGCCACTGTAGAACTACAAGGAATTGGAATTACTAAGAAGAGTTTACTATGGTGGGGTCCAGCATGAGATTCGGAAGGAAGTGTGGCCGTTCTTGCTAGGCCACTACAAATTTGGCATGGCCAAGAAGGAGATGGACCAGGTAAGCCCAGCTTCCCTGGAATCTGAGTCACATTTGCAGAGTAGGCTTTGTTTTCTGAAAAACAACTGTTGAGCTTTATTACTGTTAATATTTGCAAGGGAAAAACACTGCTGAAAACATGAGTAACACATGCTAGCAGAGGGATTTTGATACCATGTTGTTATGTCTGAAAGTCACTAAATGGGAGTTCTTTCTTGAAGTCAGGGAGCCTGCATTCAGCTCTGCCTGTGGTATGCACTTGCCCTGAGCACATCCTGTGTGCACAAATTTGTCACTTATAAAATGGGGAGACATTGACATTTGGGTTGGAATTTTACTCATTGCTCTTTCATATGGTGTGTTTGCCAAATTACACTTCAGAGAAGAAACTGAAATAACTACATTGAAATAACTACCTTTTCTCCATCATACTGCATCTGCATGTGTGGACTTCTGTTGGAGCTGGGAACAGCCCAGATGGACCCTCTGGAGTTACTGTCCAGAGACCAAAAACACCCAGATGAAAGTTTGGTTTGTAAGTTCATTATGCTTTTGTTATATTTAAGTAAGATGTGCCCCTCCAAAACACAACATATGACTTCAAATGAGACACTCTTTTAAATATCTCCCATGGTGCTGGTAACACTGATGGTGAATAACTGCCCAGGTTATGTCACAGCCTTATTCAGCCATATGAAACCTGGCATTAAGGGTATTGTTTCCATTAATGAAATGACAATTTGCCCATCTCTTAGTTATACCATCTCCCCTTGCTAAACTGGTTATAGGTCCAGCCCATTTTTCCTTGCTTAGTGGTGTCATTGGTTGCACTTACTCCCTGACTGAGAGGAAGGGATGTTCTCTGCAGAGCCACAGGACTGCAGCAGGACCCTGCCCTGTGGGGATGGTCTGTATTGTGTGGTGGTAAAACATTGCTTTTCTGTGACATCACCCAAATGTTGGCTGAACTGGATAGAACAGTAATGAGGTTTGACCTGGAATATAATTAACACATTAATCTGCTTTTCAGTTAGTGTTATTACCAGGGAGGTAGCACTCACGCAGTAGCTGATTCTGTTCTGGATTAAATTGATAAGGAGCAGTTTATATATGAAAACATTTGGCATTTGCTAACTCCAATTACTTTATATGCCAAGGGGTAATTTATATCAGAAGGGCAGCCTGACCTCAAGCCTTGCCATGGACAAATCAGTGTCTTGCAAACAGGGGACACTTTATAAGCAGCTCTCTTCTTACTAAAGATTGCTATGGTAATTTGAGTTGTTTTCCTCCCAATAATCTTTATAAGCCAGTTCTGAACACAGATGGAGAAATAGAGCCCTTCACTGTTCAAACTGGGTCACAGTCCAGATTCTCTCCCCTGAATCCAGTCATCTTAGTAGATGTTTATTATCGATTTTCTGGTTTTAGTGTGTACATTAGGAATATTCTGCTGAGCACTGCTCCATTCTTTTTTTTTTTTTTTATCTCAGATTTTTCAAGAAAGTAAGGATATAGGAGGTTTCTTGCATATATTGTATTTTGTTGTGTCATGATCTTCACAGGTGTATGAACTACTGGATTTATGATCCAGGTGTAGAAAGTATGCCTGGAACGGAACAAAAGGACCCAAATGCTTAGTTTCTAGCATGGGAGATGTGAAGCATCTCATGGATGCTAACCCCAGCTGCAAAGGGCATGTGCATATCTAGAGCTAGAACATAGGAGATTCGGCAAGAAGAGATTAATACTGGAGTCTGTATAATAGGAGTTATAGTAAAACCATACAGAGATGTTACAAGATAGAAAAGATCTGATCTGCAGAACACAGGCTCCTATAGAAGATTTTTCTCCCTGAATTTGTACCCTCCTAACCCAGGGCTGCTCCAAACTTACCTGGAATTGTAGTGAGCTACTCAACACCAGTAATAAACAAAAGTAGTAACCAACTCCTCAAAGGAGCGGGCTGTTGGATACTGAAGCTTACACTGAATGTAAGAGTCTGTTAAATGAGTGACATGAAAACAGTCATAACACCTGCATGGACAGGAAACTCATTGTATCCTTAACTGAAGTCATTGCAGGTGATTTATCATCTTTGCCTTCTGGTGGTATTTTTACCTTCTCAAACGTGGCTGTCCTCCAGCCCTCCACTAACTGTGGTATTTTATGATTTATGACTCGACAGCTACCTCAAGTGACAAACAGCCTGCAGCTCTTAGCATGAACACTTGGGTAGCAGCTCAGCCAGTGGAGTCTGAAGCCTGGAGCCAGCTCACAGTTGTGGTTTCTCTTCAGCTCTTGACAAGTGACAGAGTAGTAAAATTGCTACATGTGCCTTAATAGCTTGAGGGGGGTTTCTGTGGCTGTCTTTCAACAGGGATGCAAAGATGTTTTATTCCTATGGGGCCCAGTGTGGGTGGATCTGGCCATGCACAGGGCTGTGTGAGTTGGGATTCCAGAGGCTCTCCCAGGGCCTGATTATACAGGCTTGTGTCTATAAACCTGTGACGTGGAATTCTTCACAAGGGCTACATTAGTCTTGGAAAAGAGGAGTTGGAAGGAGGTGTAATGAAGTTAGGGATGATGCAGTTAGAGGCAGTGCTTGCTCCATCAGATTGCATCTGACTTGTGTGTGAGGTTTCACAGCAAAGAGGTGACATCTATTGTTCTGTCCCATGTCACTGTCAGAGTGCTGTTGATAGTATATGGATCCTTGCTGGTGCCTACAGTGCTATTCATTCCCTGCAGTTAATACCCAACACCTGACTGCTCCTCTCTAGTTGCAGGGATGTGCTGTTGCAGCAAGAGGGCCTCGGCATCCTTTGGGCTTCCAGTCTGAGATCCTGCACTTAGACCCTGCCTTAGACCTCTCCCTCCTGTTTCCTCCCAGTGTCAGTGCCTTCTCGCAAGGAGGGCAGAGTCTCAGGACGTGTCTCTGTCTGCAGGTGGATGCAGACATTGCTCTGAGGTACCAGAAGGTGATGGCTGAGTGGAAGGCCTGCGAGGTCATCGTGAAGCAGCGAGAGAAGGAGTTGCATTCAGCCACGCTGGCCAAGTTTTCGTCGGGCAGCAGCATCGACAGCCACGTCCAGCGGCTCATCCACAGGGACTCCACCATCAGCAATGATGTAGGTACTCCCTTCCCACTCACCATCTGGGGTGGGCAGTGCTCAGCATTCACAGAGGCGCAGCCCCAGGAGGCAGAGATGGAGGTTAGCACATCTTCTAAATAGTGAGCAGAGACTGGAGCTGCAGTGCCTCCAGGACAGAGTGAAGAGCAAGTCTGAATTTGGGTAGTCTGTATCTTACGAAGGACATGCCTAAGGGGCTCTAAGGTTCACCTTCTAAGGAAGATCCCTTCTCAGCAGAGGAATAGCTCTCCAGATGTCTTCCTTGTAGGTCCTTTAGTCAGATCCAGCACAGGGCAAATGATCATTGCTATTAAAGTGTGTGTGTTTGGTTTTGCATGTCGCAGGTGTTTATCTCTGTAGATGAGACGGACTCAGCAGAGCAGGACCCCAGAGGGCAGGAGGACCCCATGCTGACAGCAGTGCCTGCCCCAGCAGCTGTGGAGTTCGACTCCCCCGACTCGGGGCTGCCATCTTCCAGGAACTACTCGGTGGCCTCGGGCATCCTGTCCAGCATTGACGACGGGCAGAGTGGCTCCTTTGAGGATGGGGCTGAGGAAGAAGGCAGCACTGAGGTGGGAAGGACTGAGCCAGGCACACCCCGTGTGCAGAGAGCCAAGCCAGGGGTGCTGCAGTCGCAGGACTCTGTCTCAGAAGAGCAGCTGTGTTCCCAGGTGGATTATTTAATGGACGTTGCTTCTGTCTGCGCTGCATCCTACACAGTAGGTCACAACTGAAGTACCATCATCTCTCTGCACAGCATTGCTTTTTTAGCAAGCACTTGCACTTTTTCAGATAGGATTTAATGAGAGACAGTCCTAAACTAGAACTACAGCTGGTGGGATGGTAACTGAGGATTTTTGCACCCAAATATTTTCATCTGGATTTTGTGCTAAATTGAAAATAAGGCAGCAAAGAGTTTGGGTGTTTTTTTAAGTGGGAGGGCAAGACAAACAATGTGGTACATTTCTAGCAGTTAGAACTCTCCAGGGCCTGGGGGTGTGGACAACACACTACTTGTAAGATTCTAGTCAAGCTACAACTCCCATCTAATCAAACTGAACCACAACTTAAATCTAGATTCAAGATGCTACTACCTCTGTTACTGTTGTTGTCAACAGATTAGCAGCATAGTTTTTGTTTCTCTCTGCTGAAGTAATTTAGCTGGAAATAGGACAGGCTTGGCACATTTCCCAGTGAAAACAAATGTATTTTACCTGGCATTTTTGACAGTGATTGAGTATTTTGATGCCCTTATCTGCTCAGGGTATAATTGTACTGTTTCTGGTTTGGTGATTCTCAGAGCAAATCTGCACAGAGTCTTGGGAATGCTGTAAACTTGGCTGATCTAACTAAAACTTCTCTGTTCTAGATAGAGTTATTGGACACTGTTGCCTTAAATTTGCACAGAATTGATAAAGATGTCCAGAGATGTGACCGGAATTATTGGTATTTTACTGCTGAGAACCTGGAGAAGCTCCGAAATGTCATGTGCAGGTAATGAGCTTGTAAACCCAACTATTTTCACATTTCTGTCACAATCCATAAACTAATGTATAAACTATAATAATATGCAAATAACAATCATTAAGAATTCTCAGTAATGAATTTTAAAAAACTTGCCAGGCAGGATGGCAGGTTAGAACATGGGTCCAAGTTTGGAATGCAGACTTGAGAAGATTCTCTCAAGAGACAGACCCTATTTTAGAGAACTGTTCTCTGAATGTACTCTGAGGTTTGGGTTTCTCCTGATCAGGATGATCCATCTGTGCTCTGAGGGCATGCTGTAAAGGTGGCAGTACCTGTGCCCAGGTGCAGTGCTGAGGGATGTGTGTAAGTGGACAGAAAGTCTGTAACTACAAATCCAACCCAAATCAAACCAATGTCTGACCACTGACAGCAGCTGGAAACAATACAAAGCTGTTTTTCTGTCTGGAATGCAAATTGCCACAGAGATGGTTCAGCTACACACACTTAAAGCAAAAAGTGTCATTGACTTTAACACTTAGAAAAGATAGCAAAATTCTACTTAGGGCAGAAAACAAAAGCCAAAAGCCTAGGTACCTTTAACAAAGTCAGTTTTTCCCATTGATCATTGGGCATTTGTCAGCTGTTTTTTCCAAACCACTGAGATGCAAGCCATGTGTGTGAGGGTTAGCTTCTTTATCCAGGCAGCAAACAGTAAAGGGCTGTGAAATACTCTGGGAAGTGTCAGAAGGTTCTGAGACTCACATGTTCAGGAGCTTGTTAGGATTTGGTCTCACATATGGAATCAGCCTTCAATACAAGGATTTCTTCTTTCCACAGCTATGTCTGGGAGCACCTAGAAGTTGGTTATGTCCAAGGCATGTGTGACCTCCTGGCTCCTTTGATGGTTATTCTTGACAATGGTAGGAAGGGTTTTCCTTTGGGACATGATGGTATCCTTAGTGAGGTCTTTCCTTAGAAATGCTGTTTCAGAAGGAGTTGTTTGCATTAACCAGGGCTGGGTCACCAGCAAAATCAAACCTGCAGCTCCTGATTCGTATTTTCTCCACCTGTGGCTGTTGTTGAGATAGATAACATTAGTGTCCTGGGGCTGCCCTATTCACTGGCTGACTTCCAGGATAAATTTTATCAAAGTTAGTAAAATTACTGTATTCTGACAGTTGCTGAATCTGGAAAGTCAACTGCAGGCTGGATTCTTTGAAACATAACTAATAAAAATGGTCAAGTCAGGTACACCAACCTGATTTCATCTAAATCCTGGGATTAAGAGAACAGCCAAGGGGAAGACCCTGTTTTCCTAAGCCTTGCAGTTCCATTATTTTGGTTCAAGAAGTCCCATAATTGCCAGCACTGACTGACTGCTCTGTCCTTGCAGATCAGCTGGCCTATAGCTGCTTCAGCCACCTGATGAAGAGGATGAGCCAGAACTTCCCTAATGGAGGTGCTATGGACACACACTTTGCCAACATGAGGTCCCTTATCCAGGTGAGTCCGGCTTGAGGGTATCTGAGAGAAGACACAGCTGTTGCTCAGCACTAAATCAGGGCAGTCAGGTCACAGCATGGCACACACAGTAAAGCTGTCCCTGTGCTGAGCAGCTCCTCTGACCATGGGACGAGGAGCAGAGTGGGAGTCCAGCACCTCTGACCTTGCCTGCTTTCAGAACACATCCTGACAGGTGATGTTTTCCATTCTAGATTCTGGACTCTGAGCTTTTTGAATTGATGCACCAGAATGGAGATTACACTCATTTTTACTTCTGCTATCGCTGGTTCCTGCTTGACTTTAAAAGAGGTAAATGTTCTGTGTCTGTAGTTTAGAGTTGTGTAGAATTTAACAGCTGTTTTGGTGTGAGTGTCTGTCAGGATGGTGAGTGGCAGCTGGGATCACTGGAGAGTTTGTAGCCAGGAAAGGTAATGCAGCTCTGAGATGAAACAGCACTGGAACAAGTCCAGGCTTAGAAAGGTGTGTTGCAAATTCCTGATGATGTGATTGGAGCCAAGTTTCTGCCCAGTGCAAATGCCTGTTTGCTCAAGAGGTGATCCCACTCCTCTGTAAGCTTTGATACATCCTAATCCCTCTGATAACATGGAGCAGCTCAGCAATAGCTCAGGAGCTGCTGTACTTTGAATGAGGTGCCTTGTACCCTGTGGGAGCACCCTGAAAGGCCGAGATACACCTAGACACACGTTCAGACCTGCACCCTGTCCTGTAGCCCTGTACAACAGCCAGGCCTCCTGTGCTGCTCTCACATGGTCAGTGTGGTTCAGGCACCTTCCTGAGCTTGGCTCTGCACCACCACACCTCCAGGCTCTGCTAATTGTCCTTTAAAGCCAGTTCTGTGCCTTATGTGCACAAGTGACAGGAGGTGGCTGGGGGAGAGGAAAAGGAGGAGTCATCAGGTTCTGTTCATATCTGAGTAAGGCCAGTAGACATTGGTGACAGAGGGGGATGTGGTCAGTTGAATAATCAGATGCTCTTGTAATGTTTATTCCCATTCAGAATTGTTGTACGAGGATGTATTTACAGTGTGGGAAGTTATTTGGGCAGCAAAGCACATCTCTTCAGAACATTTTGTCCTTTTCATTGCCTTAGCACTTGTGGAAGTTTATCGAGAGATTATCCGTGATAACAACATGGACTTCACTGATATCATCAAGTTTTTTAATGGTAAGAGCCATTTTGATAAAAAGTAACAAGACTTTGCTCCTTCTCTCTTCCTGAGACTGTCGTGGTGTGAGAGACTGTCGTGGTGCAGTTCTTGTGACAAGCCCATGTTTATTTTAAGCTCTGAGTCTCAGTGCCAGGACCTGCAGCACAAGGGATTCCTCCACTTCTTCTGTCTTTAATTCTCCGAAACCAACCCCCTGAGATTGCTGCTTGTTACATGAATTAATTAATGCTAATGCTAATGCTACATGAATATCAGCACCAGGGCAGGAAGGTTGTGCTGACAGTTACGATGTTTGTCTGTGTCTCTTAGAAATGGCTGAGCACCATGATGCTGCGGAGATCCTGAGGATAGCCAGAGATCTTGTCTACAAAGTGCAGACACTGATTGAGAACAAGTGACCAGGGACAGGCTGTCCCTGGGCCTCGCTGTGAGCCACTGGATGGAGCATTCCTTGCACTGTAATTCCAAATGGTGTTTTAATTGCATCTTCCATGTATTGTAATAAATAGCGAGGAGATTGGTAACAGACTTTTAAAACCTGAACCTTTCCTTCACCAGATGAGGTTGGTATTTGATAGTCCTTGTTACACTCACTTTGTATTTCTAGACAAAATTTTTTTGCATTCTCTATTTCCCTCTCTAGAAGACATCTGTCTACATCTTTGCGATGTTGAAAGGGGGAATTTGACCTACTGGAACATTTCTATTTTGACTTTCTGCACCTTTAAAGCCTGGATGCACGTTGTGTGCTCTGCCAGAAGCTGCTGTGGAGGCAAGGCTGGGTCCACTGTTGCAAGCATTAGATTTGGTCCTTGGAGGAGCACAGTCCTGGACTCACTGTCTTTGCCTTGAACATGGAAGAGAATGTCTGAGCTCGTATTGCTAGAACATTTGGGTTTGTATTTAGCAGTGATTAAAGCTGATAAGGTTCCTGCTTGGGAGAATGGCCTTAACCTAAGTGACACAGTTCATGGGAGCAGTGATGAGCTCATTAGCTAAAACACCAGTTTGGCCTTGGCTGAGTGGCTCACACTGCTCAGTCTTCATGGCCCACACAGACCTGCCCTTGTTTTGCTCTGCAAACTGACCCTGTGACCATTCTCAGCTGCCAGGACCTGCTCCATGTTGTTGAGGTGAGCAGGTTCAGCCCACAGACAGGGCCCTGCTGCTCATGCTGGCAGCTCCTGCTTCCTGTGCTGTGCAGAGCCATGGCTTCACATCCCATGGGACAGAGCAGATGGCAGTGCCCAGCCTCTCCAGATCACTCACTGCTCCAGGTGTGTCTGTCCACTTGAAAACTGGTAAAGTATTTTTTAAAAGAATGAGAAGAGTGATAAAAACCTCCAACTCCCAGAGCCCAGGGAGTGATGGATGTACAGATAATACTGCACTATTTTCCTTTGGTATGTTGGGAATGTTCTGTACAGCTGTTTCACACAAACCCAATCTGTGAACTTTGCTGTATTTGTTAGAACATTCTGTCTGATTGGATTTTATCAATATTGTGTACTATTTATTTTTGCTGGGAGCAGACTATTCTCTTTATTGCTCAATTATTTATGTTTAAATGTAACTTATGAATAAATACTTATCGTCAAGGCATCCCATGGAGCTCTTTGGGAGTGATTTCTCTTCCCCCTAAGGTGATTTCAGCAATGGAACAGGGATGAGGCTGTCTGGGAGGATAGGGCAAGATGTAATTAATGTTTCTGTGATGAGCTGCATGGGCTGTAGTGGTAAAGGCAGTAAATAGGTCACCATCAAGTAGACTCCTGAGGTCCTTTACATGACTTTAAAGGAGGCTTTAATGTACCTACTGGCTGAGCCTGAACCAGCCCAGGAACAGAAATAGGCTTATGACAAGTGTTAAAAAGTAAAAGTTTCATCCTGAAATTTTAGGCCTGATTGTGCTCCAGCTGCATTGAATTCAGCTGAGTTGCGGGACTTCCAGGAGAGATCCTCCTCCATCATTCCCTATTCAAACCCCTTAAACTCCTGTGGTTATGTCTCCTCTGCAGCAGGGATGGTCCCTGCTCAGTCTCACCTGGTTGCTTGGCTGCTACTCGCAGTTTTTGCAGCAATTTCCCAGGTTTTTAGGCCAAATAGGTCTGCCTGGAGATGGGTCCCTAGGAAGTTATGGAGCATTTCCCTATTCCACTGTAAAAAGGCCTAACAAATGCCTCTGTGTGCTGGGGTGGGCACAGCCATCCCTCAGCCACTGCTCATTACAACTGCTGATCAGGTACTTACCCCTGTCAACAAGGATCAGCCCTTTGTGATGTGCAGCCAAAGACATATTGGCCTAAATAATCTTCCAGTGTCCTTGTGTCCTGTGTGTCCTCTGTGTTCACCTGTCTGCATGGTGGGACTGAGGTGGGCAGGGCACCTGAACACCTCAGCAGAGCTCCCTTTGCCCTTCTCACACATCCCCCACATTGCCTTTGCCAAGTCTGGGTAATTTTTAACACATGGTGCTCCATGGTGCTCCCCTTGCAGCCCCTCTGCCTGAGCCCACCGGGGAGCCCAGCCCATCCCCCCTGACCTGCTGCCCCCAACACCACCATGAGGTCAGACTTGCCCTGCTCTGGCTGCCCAGGCGCTGTGTCCATGTCCTGGAGACAAAGGATGGGAAATCCTGGCACTGCAGCACCTGCAGGAGAGAGCAGTTACAGGTGAGGCAGGTCTGGCAAGGCCATACAGCACATCTCTCCCACCCTGCACAGCCCCAACCCACAGCAGAGAAAGGACACCCTAAGGGGGGGGCCTGGCTGCCAAACGGGTGTGGGAGTCCCACCAGGGTGATGGGTGCCCAGCACTGTCCCCCAGCAGGGAGGGAGACTCACCTGAGGGTCACAGGCATGATGCTGCTCTGAGGGGCCTCAGCCCCTGCAGCAGGGCTGGATGGGCTCTGGCCCAAGTCCTCCCAGCAAAGCAGAAGTGCGCAAGACAGGGCACAGTTTTCCAAGTTCTCACAGATTCCTGAAGCTGCAAAGGCTTTGCTTTCCCCCTGCACAGCATTGCCAGATCGAGACACACACAGAGCCCTCGTGGAGCTCTGTGCCTGGTCTGGGCAAGCTCCATCCCCACGGATCCGTGACACACCTGGAGTGGCTGCAATGGCTCCGGAGGGAGGAAAGGCATCACGCTTGGAACTAGGAAATCACAAAGTGAGGGATCTGCATGCAAAGCACAAGGAGGCAAATGCAGAAACCTGTTTCCGATTTCAGTGCATGTTTATTTCAGCTTTATATTTATTTCAGGCAAGTGCTTATTACATGGACATCATTCATGTTGGATACCTAAATTCTGGAGCATGAAGAGCCAGTATTGTACAGCTGAATAGTAAAAATACAATATGTACAAAATTAGTTGCTTTTTCACATAGCAGATGTATCCAAACACATAAAAATCTTTACAGTCTAGTTTGTCAATATTCAGTATTTCAGTAAATTGGTAACACAGTGACACGTCCTCACTGTAAACACAGACTGCACCTGCCCAGGTGAGTGTGATGCGGGAGCTCCTGTGAGGTGCAGGGGAGGGATGGGGGCTCCAGGCCAGCGATGGCAGCAACTGGGCTCACAGTCAGCAGCTCCAGTGACACATTGCTAACGCAGGGAGCACATCGAGATAAAATAAATAAATAAATGCTTTAGGCAGGGAGGAGGGCGGTCACATGCAGTGACAAAGCAGGGGGTCTCCGCTCCCACCACAGCTCCTCACCCAGCGATACCCAGGATGGGGCGTGACCAGAAGCCAATAAATCATTGGGTGGTTGCAGTCAGTCCCTGATTTCTCACTCTGTCACGCCCCCCCACTTTTGGCTCAGGTTGTTAAGGCGTATCCATAAGGCATTCGCACCGGGATCCCGCTGGCCGGAGCATTCCCGATGGCTGGCAGGAGCAGCACCACAGCCAGCACGGCCGCCTGTGCCTGCCACAGAACACAATCTCAGGAGGACATGCCTGCCTGCCAGCCAGAGAAAATCTCACAACAGAGACGCACTGGGAGTTTGGGGCATTTCCCTGGTGAGCTGTGGTGGCTTCTGCACCAGCACTCCCTCACACTCAAATTCCTATTCACAGCATGAGGAACAGGGTGAATCAATGGGCCTCATCCAGA
The DNA here is from genome assembly GCA_024500445.1 of Entomyzon cyanotis. Lineage (NCBI taxonomy): Eukaryota > Metazoa > Chordata > Aves > Passeriformes > Meliphagidae > Entomyzon > Entomyzon cyanotis. The sequence goes on from JAKEPQ010000673.1 coordinate 5,352,381, forward strand.
GCTAGAGCAGAACCAGCCATGCTGTCCTAATGGGGAGCACAATGACATCCCTCAGCCCATTCTCACCAAATCCCAGCAGAACAGCCCGATCCCCATGCTGGCAGTGCAGGGATGGAGACCAGCAGGGCCTTCCTTCGCTGTTCAGCAGCCCCAGGCAAGGAGCAAGTCAGCCTAGGAACAACCAAACACAACCTTTGCCAAGACTGCACCCATCCAGTGCTGGGCTCAGGCTGGTGCTTTAATAGTTCAAGTTTGGATTATCAAGTTCTGTATTACAGGGACAGAAAGAAGCTGTGACTGATTCCATCCACAGCCTATTTTCCTTAACACTAAATACCTGCTTTTAACAACTGATGTTTCACTCAGGAAGGAAATAACCTCAAGATAGTGTTATAAACCACTTTAATCTGCCCCAAATGATAACAAGGGATGGAAAACACGCCGTTAAGTAGGAGGGTTTTCCTCTTCTCATCCCCATAGCTTTTAGAATCAAAGCAAAATTGAAATGAACAACTGTTCAGAAAAAAGTCATGCCAAGTCTCAGAGGACCCTCACCTGTGAGTGCTCAGAGCTACCCACCTCCACGCCAGCTCCAAGAGCCCTGCAGCAGCCACGTATCTAATTAGGCTAATTAAGCAAGTGCCTGAATATTGAGACCGGCTGAGCCAAAGTCCTGCTCCGGTAAGCAGAGGTCAACTGGTTCATCTGGCCAAGGCTGCTCACCCAGCTGGGGACACTCCATACCCACCACAGAAAGCAAAGGTGCCAAACAAGCACCAACCACATCATCACATGGGGCAAAGGACACCTTCCTCCTGACCCCTTGGCACACAGGGGGGTCTCCCAGAGCCCCTTATACCCACCCAACCTGGAACAGTTCTCACTTTTTTTTTCTTTAAATGCAAAAAACGCCCTCAGGATGCAAACCAGTCCAAAAAGACACAGGCTACATACAAAAACCAGACACGATAAGCCTTGCATTGCATGTCTACAGGAATCTACCAGGCGTGCGCACAGACAACCACACCGACACCGACACAGCAGCGACACCTCACCTCCACCTAAACCATCCAAAGGCATTTTTTTTTGTTTCTTTTGTTCTTTTGTTACAGAAGGCCACTTTGAAATAAAACAAAGAAAAGAAAGACAAGGAGCCCAACAGCAGCAGCAGCAGCTGGCTCAGTGGGATGATGAACACTCTGGAGAAGCTGCGGGTGCCTGGAGAGCAGAGGCCTCTGTCCCCTCTGTCCAGCTCTGCTCAAGAAACCAAGACTCAGCAGTGCCAGTGGCCAGGGGTGGCACTGGAGCCCTCCTGGCCTTTGACACCCAGCACTCAGCCCCAGCACGGACAGAAAGAAAGACGGACGGATACACACTCACACTTGTGCTGAAAAACCCCGATGGCAGCAGTTTGGTTCCAGCCCCTATTTCCCCATGGGAGAGGTGGGTCACCAGCTGCCGCCACCAGGGACACACAACCCCCTGCCTCTCAGATCCCACTCAGGCAACTGCAGAGAACATGAGAAATCGGATCACTTCCCTTCCTAAGATAAACGATGCAGATCTGGCTAATTTTTACTGGTGAGGTCAGGAATACATTCCCGTATCTAAAGTGTCAGCGTTAAGAGCTCTTTTCAGGATCATTTTAAAGTAGCAGTTTGGGTTCTTTGCCCTCTGCCTACACTTCCTTGGCAGGCGAGCTGAAGTGGCTTTGGCACGTTCAGCCCAGCCAGGGCAGCATGAGCACTGCAGCATCCCCAGAGCTCTGCACCCACAGATCTGCTCAACTTCAAACACCGCAGCAGTGCTGGCTGAGCTCTAAGCACAGCTCCAGCTCCTGAGCATGATCTGGCTGTCAGCAGTGGGACAGGGGGTGCAGGGAGCGTGGGGGCTGCAAGGCAGAACTGCCCTCGGCAGAACCATCTCCATTAACACTAGCACCTGGCTCCAAGCCAGGCGTTACAGGACAGAAAATCTTCTCAAACTACTCCACAGAAACCCCATTTTCTATTGTTTCTGTGGTATGGTTACCAATAGCTAATATTATTCAACAACAGAGGAGGTTTCTTGTAAACTTCATATTTATTGATTTTTTGGGGGACAAATTAGATCTTAAGAATCCCCAAGTGTACATATATATTTATATATAGCTTTCTCCATAGGGAAAACATATATCAAAGGAGGAGAGACATTCCTAAAGTGCCCCTTGTCATACAGTACTGAATGGGATTTCTAAGAGCATCAGTGTAAATCCAAAGTTTCTGAGCAGAAATAACAGAGGTGGACAAGGAAGGGCTGTGGCTGCTCTTCTTCCCACAGAACAGAAATGTCTGCTGACTTTAGAAAACAAAAAGAAAAACCCCAAAGAAATGTTTCTGGTAGCCCTGAAAAAGGCAGATGAGAACAGGGGGACACAAGACACCCAGAGCAGCTCACAGGCTGGCCAAGGGGGATGCTCCTAATGGGGAGGCCAACACCCACAAAGGGGATCAGACACAGCATGGCACAACTCTAAGGGGAAAGAAAAAAAACAGCCAAGATACAGGACGGAGCAAGGCAGGATGCTCTAAACCACAAGGGAGTAGAAGATGAGGTTAGTAGCACTCCTGTCCATATAACAGCACAGGCCATTCAGTAACAAACCAGAAAGCTCATCTCCCTGGGGCTTGGCCAATGCTCCTGCACTGAGCTCATTCTCAACCTGGCTCCTTCTCCTTCAATAAGATTTTGTTATTTTATGAGTTGGAACAGTAAAAAAAAGAAAGGCAGAAAAACACATCCTCCCTCTCCTGACCCTGCTGTGGAAGGCAAAGCCACACAGTCCCACCTGAGAAGGGAGGTGACCCTGTTGCACTTACTCAACTTTGAGGATTTTCTGATGAGGAGCAACTGACCCAATACCCAAGGCTCTCTCTCAAAACTACTGGCACACAATGGCCTCCTTGGGAAAGCACCTGCAGGGACAAAGGACAATCAAGCCCTGGTGATTCTGGGAATCTCCCAGTGTAATGGTGCACCAGAATGAGAACAAACTATCTGCTTAAATATGGTTTTTGGATAAGAAATCCTTCAAGATTTGTCCATTCTGCAGGAGCTGTGCTGGTGGTACAGCCGAGAGTTTCCTGAACTCAAGGATGCATGAAAAAAATAAAACAAGTGGTAACTGGGGCCTTATAAACAGACTTCACACAATTCCCAGTGACACCTGCTCAAAAGGCACAACCACCCCTGACCTCTGCAGTACTTTCTCCTGCCTCCAGATCAGTTTTACTGGGGACAGTATGGAACAGGTAAATGTTCTCAATTAAACCCCTGACACTGTTCACACCAGTCCTCAACAGGCTGAAGTCCTGCTAGAATCAACAGGTCTTTTGGGCAGAGTATGATGCTGTTTTCCCCCACACTGGAAGCAGCCAGGTGGCGCAGGGAGGTGTGACAGCTCAGCTGCCCTGACCTCATCCTCTCCCAAAGCTTCTGGGCAGGTGCTGGGTCCATCCTCCCATCCTGCCCCAGAACAGCTGCTGGCTACAGCAGAATTCTGCCTGCAGTAAGGACTATGGAATACTTGTTTTAAAAAGAGAGGAAGACAGAATAGAGATCATTCACAGCAGTAACTACACACACAGTGCAAGGATGAGAACATTCAGCCAGCAGCACAACACACCCTAAGAAGCCTCCCGGGCAGGCTGGCAAGTACCAGCAGAGCCAAACAGCATTCCTCCTGTCCTGGCTGAGATTTGCCACTGACCGCAGACAGGTTTGTCCCAACCACTGGGAAGGGGGAATGGGAGGGTCCTGAGGGATGAGGGTTCTTTGGTGCACGTCTGTCAGACACAAGTTCTCACACTGATCTCCTGCAGCGACCCTTATCCTGCATAAGGAGAGACTGTTTCCCTGTCAAAGGGAACAAATCTGTTTGAACTCTGGAAGGGAACCACATCCCCACTTATCCCTTTCTGAACCCACTGGCTCCCACACCAAAGCATCGTCAGGTCAGAACTAACTAAGAAACATTAACCCATGCAGCAAATCTACCTCATTTCTCTCGGTCTTCTTGTCCCAGGTTCCACTCACCAGGCCACAGAAACGCCCTGCAAGCTGCCAGCACACAGTATGTGCCTCTGCCAAACAACAAACCCGAGAAACCTGGGGGGGCTTGGGCCGGCAGAAGGGACCCTGACTGGGGCTGTGCCACGCACAGATCTGCAAAATCAATTATTGCATCAGCAAACCAAGCCAGACGAAATACAAATTCCCCCCAAAACCATCACCAACCATTAAAATAATAAAAACCAGTATTTTTTTGACATAGCTATAAAAATCAAGTCATTTATAAAATGGCAACAAATCAAGTCTGGTTGTGTATTCTTTTTCCTTTTATTAGACAGGACAGAGAATTTCCTTAAAATGCCATAACAAGTCACAGTGATTTTAGATGGTTTTTGAAATGTAATATATCAATGAGAAATACCTTTAACACGGTTTGACTCGTGGTTTGTTGTTGGGGTTTTTTTTTGTCACTGTACTCTGGTCCACCAAACCATCTATCTTATAGTTTCTTGTTTAGAGAGGACACTCTGCCTTCTTCCTCCAAAAATGAATTTTGTTTCATAATCCTGCAAAATAATCAACCTTACAAAAGGCCTTCAAATGTTATATTTATATATATATGTATATACATATATATACACACACATACACACATATATATAAATATAGACTTCTATGATTTTTTTTCCCATTCTACGCAATGTCTCGATGAAGAGATCAGCAATTTTTATTCTACAAAGAAGCAACACATAAGAGGGCAAAATTAAAGTCTTAAGAACATCATATCCATAGTTCACTCATTACACATAAAAGGAAAAAAAATCACCATGAACAACTGTCTTTGAAGTTTCTCAGATCAGCGACTCCAAGTGCGGAGCAGCCCCATTGCAGCGCCGGCGGCAGGCTGGGCACTGGGCGGCTGAGGACAGCCCAGCCCGGCCCCTCCACTCTGGGCATTCCTGCGCTTCCCTCCCGCCGAGTCGGACGTGGTTGGAATGTATGGAGTTTCCTTAGGAAAGGTTCCCAACAAAGACCTTGCCGTCCCCTCTAGGCCAGCTTCAGCGTGCTCACCGGGAATGATGGCATGGTCACCATAGTCACCGGGTTTAGGACCGTCTGCCCGACCAGCTGCGGGTGATGGACAACTTGGGTTCCTACAGCCGGCTTGGCCATGACGGCCGGCTGGCCCAGGCTCGTGGTGCCGTTCACTTGCTGGTGCGAGATGGTGTGAGCGATGTGGCTCACAACGGGCTGGCTGACAGCCACGGGCTGAGGGTAGATGGGCAGCTGCGGGCCCAGATGAGCCATGTGGTTGATGGTGGCCGGGTGCACAGTGATGTGGCCGATGGGCTGAGCAGCAGTGGTGAGTTGCACGGGGCTGGATGTGGAAGGTGCAATGTGAGCAATGTGCTTGGTCTGTGGGCCCTGAATGACGTGGTTGACAGTCTGGATGACCGAGGCGTGGGTGGTGGCGGTGTGGGCGATAACAGTCGATTGCACGGTCGAGGCCGCCACGATGTGAGTCTGTGCAGGGACGATCGCCTGCGGCGGGACCAGTGCTTGTGTCTGCAGGGGGGGGCTGGGCATGAGGCTTCTGCTGGATGGACACGTGAGGGGGCAGGACGGCGGGGAGGGGGCAGCAGCGCTGGGGGGGACGGCTTTCAGCAGCTCTGGGTGCTGGCGCTGGCTGAGTTTTGGTAATGAGTTCACTGGCCTGTCATCTTCCATATCTTCATCCATGTTGTCTTCACCCTCTGGAAAACACGAAAGAAACTCCCATAAAAAAGCAAGCAGAGCATGAACTGGACCAAGGAGGCTCCCTAAAAGGCAGCAACAGCAGAAGAGAAGAGCAGGAGGTGTCACTGAGCTATAGGCTGATGGCACAATGGCACGGCATGACATTCTCCTTATTGCCTGTGGGCCAACGATCTGGAGCAGGTGTGACAGCTCCAAGACCCAGCTAGAGCAGGGTGCTCCCAGCAGGCTGAGAGGTCTCACAAGACAGGCGAGGGGAGCACCATGAGCAGAGGCTGACAGAAAGCACCTGGCTGAACTCTGTCTGGGCTGAAGTGAGCTCCTTCTGGGAAGAGGAACAGCTTCCTTCCCTGGCCAGTTTGTCCACTGATCGGCATCACCCCTTCTGCTCCCAGAGCACGAAGAGAACAGCCATGGAGAAACACAGAAGCAAGTCCCTTGTCTGATTCTGGAAAATGGACTCTTGTCCAGTACAGGAACTACGGAAGCAAAGCAGAAACATACTGGCCCTGAGATCAGGAAGACAAGTCCTGCACCCTGCACCGCCTGCTCTAGTAACAGCCATGCAGCAAAGAATAAAACTCTCAGAAGATACAGAAGCAGCAGGAACAACACTTCCCCTTCACAGGCTCTGGTTAGCAGCAGCTTGATGTGGTCACTTTTGGCAGAGGCCACTGCAGAGGGAACAGCCAGCACTTCTAATGACAAAGCACTGCTAATCCCAACTTCCATTAGCCTACACCTGGAGCCTCTGCTCCTACGGATCAGATGTGACGAGCCTAAACAAACTCAGATTTTCCCTTCCCAGAGCCTGTGGTATTGTCTGCCTGGAGTGCCAAGAGCAAATGCTGACTTGAAGGAACTGCTGTGAATGGTTATGCACTGCTACAGCCTCCATGTCTCTGGAAAGCTCTGCATCCACAGACTGCCTACTCTTCCTGCTGCAGATTCCTGGTGTGGAGGGACACATGCACTCTCCTATCTCACAGAAACTTCTCACGGGGAACTGCATGTCAGATATCCACCAGTGTCACTTCATCTTCACTGTGAATCCTTCTCACGCAATGTGAAGTCTCATTAAGTTGTTCAAATGCTCTGGTGATCCTCCCTGTACCAAATCCTTCTTCTGTGTGTGCAGAACACCCTCCCACATCCACACAAATACAACAGGATGCCTACTTCTAATGAGCAGGGCTGCAGAGCTGTGCAAGAAGAAAGCTAAGTTTGGAAAGCATGGACTTATCTCCACAATGAGGTTGGATGTGCAAACCTGCACCTTGTATCTACTTGACAGTGATGCACAAGTTTCAGTTTACTTCACAGGAACAGCAGTGTGTTATTAACATCAATCATTACAAACACTCCAAAACCTTTTGCTTTATTCTGAATGCAAAGAAACCTTGATGCTGCTAAATGAAGATCCCTACCACCCCAACATAACTGTGTCAATGACATTCCAAGATGATTACAAGAAAAAGAGAAAAACTATGGGTACCTGATGCTGTCGAGGTAGATGCCTGGTCATCCTCTGGCTGAACTGTCTGTCGAATAATTCTGTCGATCTCCAAGACATCCATCCACTGGCTCAACTCGTTCTTCAGTTCAGCCAGCCGCTGCTGGGTAGCGATCTTCTCTCTCGCCAGCCGCTCCATCTCATGCTCATATTCTTTTTCCTTCCTCTTTAAAGTCTAAAGTTGGAGAGAAGAAAAAGAAATACAATGAGAACAAAGACAAGAATAATTTACACTAACTTGGTCACTCCCATGTCCATGGCTCATTTTTCACATTGCCAGTTATGCTGGTGTGAAGTGTGTTCAACTATATTTACACCTGTCAAATTCAGGCAGAAAGGGAAGGACAAGAGCTGGCACAGAAAGTATTGCTCTGGTCGAATGCTTTCTGAGGGAAAACTGATGAGCCTCCAGAACTGAAATGCTTACAAGGAAAGAAAAAATTTAAGTACTGATGAGCTTCTGAGCAACAAACACTACACCAAGAGTTCCTAACCTAGAAGAGATGGTGAAGAACCAACAATCCCCTGCATCACAGGGAAATCCTGAGGTCAAACACAAAGGAGCAGTGTATGTTCTCCTCTCCTGCTAATGCCTGCTGGGAATCACCACATCCATTGGCAAGGTCAGGGCAGCTGCTTCATCAGTCAGCACAATAACAGAGAAATGCCTACACTGTCCAACACTACTGCTGGAAAACATATACCACAAACCTGAGGGGGATCAACCATTCCAAGTGCAGCAGAAAACAACAGTCCTGCTTTGTGAGTTTTTAAGCCAGCACTGTAGCACTGCACAGTCAGAGACCCGGTCCCAGCACCACATTTACTACATGCATAAAAGAGAAAAAATCAGGTGAAATCTCTAAAACCACATATAGACCATCCATTTTCTGAAGTTAGGTTTCACCACTGGGAATTTAAATCCCACACACACTTCTGAAAATGCCAGCCACACAGAGCCCACACGGGTGCTCCTATTCCCTCACTGCTGGCAAGCACTGAGCTCAAAAGCAGACCCCACACCTGGCAGAGGACCAGGCTCTTGGTCTTCAAAACACATGCTCTTTATTTCTCTCTCAGGTTCTCCAGGATGAGTACAATCAGAGCCTGACCTCATGCCTTTCAATAGTTCTTCTGGTGTTGTAGCTCACAAGTTTGGTGGGAAGGACCTTAAAGCCTGTTAATGCAGCCTGAGGCAACACAGATTAGGGCAGCTCCTGCCGCTATCTTTGTCCTGGTTATAACAATAAAGGAAGTATTTTTAAAAGAGCCAAACAATGTGTTAGCAGGGCACAACCACTGTAGGTGTGTCAATGGAGACAGTTCCTCTGCCTCTAGATCAGCTAAAAGGCCCTCAGAATAGAGGGGTTCTAGGCAAAGGGAGCAGCCCTTTCTCTCCTGTTGCTTTCCAAGCCAAGGCAGACAGCAGACAGGCCAACACCACAGTCCCACATTTCTGTCCTGGGCAAGCCCAGCAGACCTGCAGCCCTGCAGGGAGGTGGCCATGAGGACAGCCAGGAAGAGAGCATGGGGACTCCAGGAATCCTGGCTCCGCACCAGCCCTGACTTGTAGCCCGGAGATTCCCACATGGCTGAGGCCCAAATCCACAAGCCAGTTTTAAAGTCTCTTTTCCTATCGAGTGCAGCCAAAGCATTTTGCCTGACCCAGAAAAGAGTTGTGCGCGGCATGTGCTCTGATCCCCTCATAAAGGGGTGTGGGCGAGACCTGGAGGGATGGAGGGGAAGGTGAAGGTGATGAAGAAGGTGCACATTGCTGGATCAGGTTTAAACACGCAAGAAGATAATTTGTCTGAAAGTCTTCCCCTCACTATGTGATCAGGGAAGAGGCAAGTAGAAGAAAGGCTGAGGCTAAAGCTGCTGCGCAAACATGAGCCCAGCCCCTCTCTGCAGCATCTCCCCAAAGCTGCTCTCTACACAGGGCACGAGAGGACAGAATAGAACAGCACTCCAGGAGGAGCAAGCACAAAATCCACGCAGCCTCAGCACCCGCATCAGGCACAGCACACGCATATTCAAGCAGATTTGGCTTCATTCCCTGCTGTGAGAGGAGACTCCCAGCACAGGGGGAAAGCACTACTACGAGGTAGTATGAGCAGGGCAGCTGGTAATTAGTTACAAACTTTTAATTACTGGGGCGGCAGGCAAACCCTTAGCAAGCACCAGGAGTCTCCCAGCCAATAGAGCCAGGGAGTTCACTCTGTCACTGCAGGCACCCCACAGGCTCTGGGACATGGCACTGGTCCAAGCCCAGCCCTGTGGACTCTGCCTCCCTCAGTGCCAGCAGTCCAAGCCCTGGACTGGGTGCCAGCTCCCGGCAGCCCCTTGCTGGCTCTGCACCTCCTCCAGGGGCTCTGGCACGGCTGGGTGCTCTCCAAGGGGAGCTGCCGGGGAGGCTGGAGCAGCAGATGGGCTGGAGGCACTGGTAATCTTTCAAAAACTATTCTGGGATGCAATTCACTGGAGCTCACTTGGTAAAGACGGATCTCCAGGCTGAGCTGCTCTGGCCTAGTAACAAACTGGGTGTGATTAACTGGAGCCCTCCTCCCCCTCCTGCAGCTCCCTCCGAGCACTGCCCCACTCTCTGCAGATCCACGTGGGTGCAGCTCCTGCCCAGGCTCTGCAGTGATGGGAGTGTTCCCTGCACTGAGAGCTGAGCCTGGGAGCAAGAACGGCCCCAGCCCCACTGCAGAAATGAGCACTCGAGCAGGGGGAGCACATGGAGGGACAGGGAGCCTCTGCACTCCTTGCCACCGCAGCTGGTGTGGATGGGTGTGGCTGGGCCTTCCCGTGTGCCCTCTGACCGTGGCACTGGCAGCCCCGGGAACATACAGCTCTCTGGCATCTGCCTTCTGACAGATTATTTTCTGCAAATCATCCTGCCCACATCAGGTGCCAGGATTTCCCGTCAGCCAACAGAAAGCCCATAGTGATAGCCAAACCTTAGTCATTGGGACTGTGGGTCACTGACCTGCCCCTGCACATCAAATACCTTTAGAGACATCCACTGATCCCCAGGACGTTTTCCTATAGCAGGAACCTCTGTCAGCACTATCACCACAGATCTCATGCAATACATGTGCCCCTCGAGATCTGTTCTGTTTGCAGAGGGCAGCCCAAAGCTGGGGGTGGCACCTCACTGAGCACAGCCCATGTGCACCATGGCAGCACCAGGTCTGCTGGAGGAGCAGAGCCCAGCCCAGCCCAGCCCAGCCTGCTCTTTGCAAGCACCAGGCTCCAGCACAGACCCTCCTTCTTACATCTGTGCCTGCATCATTGCAGAGTTTCTTTTTTTCCTGTTAAGCAATTGGGAGCCCTCGTTGCCCAGGCAACTGTCACACTACAGTGTGAGGAACCTACAGACGCTACAACTTTAGAACTCTTTTATTTTTCACATCTGTGCACTTAAAAAAAATTCCATGAGCATCAATTAAAAAGTAGACCCTGGCTCTGACAAGGGGGAAGCTGAGCTACCCCAGGGAGAAATCACAGATTTCCTCATACTCATGTGAATCCATCCATGGCTTTTGATGCTTGGGAAGTTTTGCAAATCAGTTGCTGGCTCTGGAGAAAGCAGTTGATGTTCCACTCTGAACATTCTCGGTTCTGCTGAGCTGAAGCTGAGAGCTCCCTTTGCAGCAGAGCAAGGGCCTGACTCTCCCCTGCCAGGCACCATCACACTGGGCACAGCAGGGGCTGCTCCATGTGCAGGTGGAAGCAGTGACAAGGACACAGGGGCAGTGGTGAGTCCCTTCACCTTTTCTTTAAACACCAGCAACCAAATTAAAATCTGCATGTGGGTTTGCTTTTGCTCCCCTAGAGTACCTGATTCTCCTCCTGTACCTGTCAGCTCCTTCGCAGCCTTTATCCACCTGGATTGTTCAAGTAAGACCAGACGACTGCAGCGACAGCAAAGGCTTGACACAATTCCAGCAGTAACACTTGCCCATTTTATGCCCACTATCCTGGCTGTTTTGGAGCCACTATTTGGTCCTTGTGTGCACTTGGTAAACAAACCATACACCAACTCCCGCTCTCCTTCTGTAGCAACAGTCATTTGTCACTGCAAAGACTTTTCCATTTTATAGCTGTCTGTAATTAAACTGCTCACTCTCATGTCAAGACTGGAAATAATGCCCCCAACGCCTTCCCTGTGCCTGCCTCAGGAATGCTGCTGGCCCTGCGGTTGGCATTAGTGAGGCTTAAAAGGCCTTATTACACAGCTCCCCTCATAAACACTATATTAGCAATTTAAAAACACACTTTTAATTATGAGCTTGTCCAAAGCATATTTCAGCTGGTTTCTTCTCTTACATGGCATTTGCTGACTGCAAATACCTCATCAATGAGCAATCAGGAGACTGATTTGCAATTTCAAGCCAGATTCTGTAATTCTTTGCTCTGGGGATCAGAGCTGGTGTCACAGAGCGGGATCTCTTGGGCCAGTGGGGTCCCAAGCTGCCATTACACCAGCTGGACCTCCAGCATGGACCACACCCAGCTGGCCAGGCTCTCCACTGCTGCACACAGCTTTGATTCCTGTATGTAATGGAAAAAACCTTAAATCCTAAGAAAAGTCCTTGCTGGGACTGCCATGGTGCAGCAGATTCACAGCAGGAGCAAGCGTCCACCAGCCTGACTCCAAAAACATTCTAACCAGGGCTAGAGGGATGCTGGGGAACCAGCTGTTCCCACACAGCCCCAAACAGAACCCAAACAGCCCCAGCTGCCAAGACTCCACTGGCCAAGGCACCACACTCACCTGAAGGACTTGGGGATTTTCCATCACTTCTATCAATTGTGGGCATTCCTGCTCTAAATCATGCTAAATGACTTATGCTCCTCAGCTGCAATGGGCAGTTTGTTCACAGCCCAGCACCTACAACAAGCACCCTCCCTAATCCCACCCAACCCACTGCGATGGAGGGGAGCCCACAGAAGCAGGAAAACGAGGAGCTGGTTCCCCCAGCATCAGGGCAGTGTCCCCAACCTCTGCCTGCACTCGCCAAGGTGACAGCACTGCCCAGCCCTGCTCCTGCACCGCACACCCCCCAGGCCCCCTCTCCTGCCATGCCGAGCAGCCCCTCGGTCTTTGAGAAGCAGCTGTGTGGAACCCCGGCTGGTTGCCACGGGAACCAAAGCCATGGTTTCCATGGCAACTGCTTCATCCTGAGGGCTCCTGGCAATGAGATCCCGCAGCGATGCTGGATGTGCTGGCCTGGTACCACCGACAGGGAAATACGGGTCAGGCACAACCACACACTGACTGACGTCACCACCGTGCTGCAGCCACCCACAGCTACACCTGACTGCAGCCTGTGCCACAGCAGCCTCTGCTCAGCACACGATCAGTCTGGCTTTCCCCAAACACAAGGTAAAAATCACAACGGGCTTGACCCAAAGCCCTAAGACATTAACAGACCACACTCGGCACTGGGAGGATGTGGGGCGAGGGTCCTGCTGTGACCACTCCCCAGCCAACTGGGACAGGAGACAGCCTGTGTACTGATGGAGAGGAGGCGCAGAGCAAGGACTTCAGGCTCCCAGTGTTCGTGCCCCAGCTTCAGCTTGCCAAGATCTCAAACTCCACACCAGGACCAAAACCAAAATAAAGCCTTCAAGGTAATCCCCAGTCTGACCCCCTGCACCAACAGTCAGGCCATGGGTGTTTGCCAGCAGCCTCGTGACCCAGCTCTTCCACGTGTCCAACCCCTGGATGAGGACGGCAGCCCAGGAGGTATGTATTCTGGGAGGTGACCTCACCCTCACATAGCCAAGAGCACAGGGACTTGGGGGAAGGAGCACATCCTGGCTGCACAGCCTGCACCAGCATGGGCTGCACCCACTTTTCGGCAGCTCCCAGCAGGGTGGGGCTGGGCGGGGTGGGCACTACCCATCACTGCTCAACCTGGCTGCAAGGGCAGGGATGAACTTCTAGACAGAACACTTCCCAGGACAGGAAATCTGCCCGGAGCACAGCTATCACGGAAAATGAGAACATGCGTTGGTATTTACATTTATCATTTCACACTGATAAATGCACTTCAGGCTCCTAATGAAAAGAGACATCAGGCCATAATCTATGATCAAAGCTAGAGCTGGAACATGGCTGTTTGCAGCAACTTGTCAGAACCAGCCCCTGGAGCACCATGCTCTGGACAAAGTACAAACAGTCACTGGGGCAGAGAGGAGAAAGAATCCTAATCAGGAAGACAAAGAATAAATTCAGAAAAAAAAGGCAACAAAAATAAGGTAACAACCAACTGGAATCCACAGTAAAACAAAACAGGGAAAAGCAGAGCCATCCCCAGGCCAGTCACTGGACCCATGCTGGCTACCACTAGTTACGCAGATCTGATTTATTCCTTGATGTGACTTCCAAGGACACAAGAAATTCAATTTTAAAACAACTGAAGTACGACTTGCAATCACTTGGTGTTAAGTTTGGTCACGTGCTTTGCTTTTCCTATTTTTATTAACCAATCTCTGTAATTCCGAAAACAAACGAAACATTTTTAATGATTCCAACGGCTTCCAGATGCCCCAAAGATCCTGAAATACCATGGTATGTTTGTTACTTAGAAAAACCTAAACAAATTGAACCTAAACAAATTAAAATAACTGGGGAAATTAAAACTTTAGAATTTTTAATTTCAGATTTAATTCTGCAGCACTTAAATTTTGAAAAAAATTTAAAATGAAAAAAAACTGTAGGGAATATGCTTTTGAGATTAACTGTCATAATTTTCTGCAAACAGAAATGAAGCATGCTGCTTCTCAAGAAGGGATTATTATTCATGACACAACTGCTGGATGCAGGACCTATGCCTATCCCAAGCCTCTGTGATGACGCATAGACAGCAGCTCCAGAGGGCAACAGGCAGGCTTATGCCTTGGAGCCACAGCCAGAGCTGTCTCTGCCAGGGATGAGGAGATTTCTGAGCAGACACATTATCCCTACATCAACTTGCTGCAGTGCTTCCATATTTTCCTTGCAGGCATCTCTGAGCAGCTACTGCAGGATCCAAGGCAGAGGTTTGGATGTGCCCTGGGTGCAGCCCTCCCTTTGTTCCCATTCCTACACTTTGGCTCAGCCAACAGGCAGAAGGCACAGGTGAACTGCCCACCTGAACAGAACCTGCCCAGGACGCAGGGAGGTGAGGGCTTCTCTTGGGAGAGGACACCTCCCAAAACACAACTCTGGCAGGTGATGGCAGCCCCACAGCCACGGGCTCTGACAGAACCACACCCACACACCACGGCAGCAGGTCCGAGGTCCTGGTGACTCAGAGAATGGTGCCATCCTCCCGCACCACCTCTTCTTCCTGTTTCCCTATTCATCTAAGGAGGTCAGTGCCAGTTACTCACATCCCAGCAGCCCCACCCATGGCCCACAGAGCAGATCTGGGTCACCAAAGGACTTCTCTCCATCTACCTCTCTCATTGTCAGGACCATGGTGGCAGTGGGAGGACACAAAACCCAGCTGTTAGACACAAAACAACTCCAGCACCTGTGCAAGGCCATGAGGCAAAGCTGTGCCCAGGTGGAAACCTCTCTCTGTGCTGGAGGCTTGAGTCTGCACTGCTCCTGGCACAGTGGCCATGGTGCCCACTGTGCCCCACACCACAGCACTCACACTGCCACTGCTGCTCACTGAGCTGGGCCCAAGCCTGAAGCTCCTCTGCTGGGCTGAGGGGTTGCCTTAGAAGGGTAAGGTACCACAAAATTCCTAAACATGAAGAGACAGGAAGGTGCCAGCTTCTGGGGACAGAGAGCTCTGGTCACCATACAGCTCTGAAAGTGCAGCCCTGGTGAGCACAGATAAGTCAGTTCCTGAAAGGTTTCTACTCCTGGCAGGAAGTCAGGCATCAGCTCTGCTATTTACTGTTTGAGTTTGATGAACTCATTTTCTTAATGATCTTCTGATCATTCATGAACTTCTGTCCCTGCTTCAACTTCAATCCAAAACAGTTACATATGACAAAGGAAAATGCCATCGATCTGGACCCTTTTTTTAGCCAAACATTTCTCTTAGCTCCTGAGAAAAGCATCAGGCCATGGAAACTGTCAGGGGCTCATAGCCTGTGCTCCCTGGCAACCCCTTCCCCGACACAGGCAGAGTGCAGCAGGACTGTCCTACCTGCCCTCTGCTTGGGGACACTGCTCGGGAGCAAGCGAGGGGCAGGGCTCTGCTCTCTTGAAGCAAATAGCACTTCATTCCCATCATGGTTTTTTCCACATCACTCCATGCATCTTAGAAACTTCCCAGAGGTCGCCAGCATTTTCACTCAGGTTTTGGAGGCAGGAGAGTGAAGAACAAGGGCTGAGGCAGCCCATGTAACAAACGGACTTGGTTGGAGGTGTATGCAGGGGTGTGGAGCACACTCTGCTGCTGGACCCACTGAACACCCCCTCAGCCGAGAGCCGCAGCACAACAGCCCACACTGCCTCAAGCTGAATCACCAGCTAAAGGGATTATTAACTTCCAGCTGCGTTGGGCCTCATTTCCTTTGTGCAACAGTGTGCTTAATTGCAAATTCTAATTTACTGTTGCAGAGCACAAGCCCAGGTCCAAGGATAAATTGAAATGATGGCTCTATGGGAAGTTTGGAATTTAACTTTCTGACTTATCTGATTTGATGCAGATACAAATACTTAAATCCAGACAAGGAAACAAACAGCCTGTTTCTAAGAAGTTCCAGCTGGCAAGGAGGGAAGAAAGGATTTTGTAGGAAGAGAGGCTGCAACAATCAGTGTACTGTCACAGTGCCTGCGGGAGCAGAGCAGCCGCTGTGCAGAGAGAGCTTTGGCCGGCACTGTGCTCCTCCCCTGCGAGGTTCATTTGGGTTTGGGTTTTTTTCCCCTGTAGTGAAAAACTGCTTCACTATCCTGAGAGTAAGAGCTTTTACTTTTAAATCTCTTTTGTACAATTCACCTGTTCTCTTTTCAAGGGAAGCAACGAGCCTATGAGTGAAACACGCGGAGCACGGAGCATGATCAGTGCCCATCCTCACTGATGGGTGTTAGTTTTGTTGAAACACATCAAAGCTAAATTTAAACTGCAGTAAAAAAAACCCCATCTAAACGATTTTTGGTTTTGAATGCTGAAAATTCAAATCAGATTTCTAATAATCTGGGTTTTTGTCATGCAAATAAACGGTGCTCAAGTTTTTAGCACAACCGAATCCTTTTGACTGAGTCACAGACCCACAGCTTTGGCGCTGCCAAGGACAACAGCGCTCAGGATACTCCCTGAGCAGCTGCCAGAGACGCTCCCGCTGCCCGGCAAGAGGATGAGGAGGAGAAGGTGATGCAGAGAGGAGGTTACACAATGTCACAGGCCAAGCCATGTCACTGCCCATGGGGCAGCGAGCCAGCCCTGTGCCGGTGCTAGGTCAGCACCAGCTCACAGCCACCCCGGGCAGCCCCACCACAGCAGCAAGGCCTGGTGCTCGCCATGTGCTCCCCACACACGTGGAGGTGGATGCTGCTGTGGGCCCGAGGTCACCATGACCTTCTCTGCCACGCCAAGTGAGCACCCAGCCAACAGGCTGGCTGACCCGCCCTCCTCCCACCACTGGCCCAGTGCCACCACACCGGCTGACACACAGCCATGGACAGCCAGGCAGCTGGCCCTGTCCCAGGACTGCACACCCCACACCAGCCATCAGAGAGGTTCCTCCTGCAAAGCACATCTGTGGTGCACGGGCAGCACAGCTGGCAAACCACAGCCGTGCAGACAGAGCCCCTGTCAGCGTGAAGGTCCCAACACCGGAGGGGAAATACCGTGTCATTAACCCTGCCGATTTCTGCATTTTCACTGACTGAACACTGGTACCCCATCCACCTACAGCTTCATGCTGCAATTCCACATTCCAGGCTTTCCTTGCCTCCAAGCAAATGACCTGTACTCAACATCTCCCTCTAATCAAAATTTTGAGACACAGCAAATCTCCATGGAAAGCTGTATTTTGGTTAAGCAAACAAAAAATCTACCCAAAACATACAAATCAGAATTTACCTGAGCCCAAAAGGAGCAACTGAAGTTCACTCAGCCGGGATCTCTAAGACCATCTGAATTACCTGCTCCCTGCTACCACCACTGCAAGTAAGGACAATTTGTGGTTCATTTGGAACTTCCAGAACAAGGAGACTGCATAATGCAAGTGTTCCTGTAAGATCCAAATGTTCTGGAAACTTGGAGTTTACACATAACCATGCTTGCATGGGAGAAGGAGGAGGAAGGGGATTTTCTGTCCCGTTTTCCTTTGCACTCCAAAGTCAGCTCCAGTCTCTGTAAAACCCCAGCCCTCAGCCCCGCAAGCACTGCACGTACCTGGATGTATCGCAAGGCACTCCTGAGGACGCTGAGGTTTGAGGTCTTCTTGTCATCTACATTGGGGATGTTGCGCTTTAACGTCTCAAAGCACTCTTTCAAATGTGCACGTCTAAAGAAAGCACAGGTGTGTCATCAGCTCACATGACACACACCAGAAACCAATTCTGCAGAGGGGAGAGCTTAATTGGGGCCTTAATCCAGCAAAGCACCTACACCTGTGCATAGCAGCCCCCCCCCCCCCCCCCCCACCACCAGCACAGCATGCTCACAGATGAGCCAGCTCACCCCAGCAGATACTGTGCCTGGATTCTATCCCAGCTTTGCTAGGAACACTGCGCAGCCTTAAATGAAATATTTCATCTCCCTGTGCTGGTGCTTTCATTGTCACCATACTTCTAATTTAGCTAGTCAGGCTTGTAAGAGTTTTGGGTCAGAAACTGATGTTTATTCTGTATTCACACTGTACTCTGACCCTTGATTTTGGGTATTTTACTCCTTTTAAATTAAAACAGAGTCACACCGTTATGCACCGTTATTGCTTTGCGGGATCAGGGCCTTGCAGGGTGATTGGGACACAATGGTGCAGTTAAACAGAACATACTGGGAAGCAAGAAATGAACAGTTGAGCTATAAGAAAGCAAAGCAACACTGCAAGAGTCAGGAAAAGTCCCTGAGAATTTTGTTCAGGTTATTTGTCTAAAAAAACAAACAAACAAACAAAAACCCGCCAAAGCCAAACAAATATTGACAGACAATAGGTCAAAAAAAGCGGAGGGGAATTACAGTTAAAAAAACCAAACCCCTGGCTTTCTACGCACCTGTTCTTCTCCAATTTATTATGTACTTCCCTGGTCCCAACCCTGTAACCCAAACAGAACAAAGATCAGCTCAGTGTCAGGTTGAAAACTCCTGCATTGCACCTGTGCTTACAACAGTGTTTATGTCGAGGAGATACAGATCAAGATTCAAAAGCAGCAGAGGTGTTCAGATATCACTGGTTTAACATTAAGTACATATATATTTCTGCCTACAGTGTTTCAAGATAAACTCCCTACTTTACATGTGCATCAGATGAACAAAGCATTGTGCAGATAATGCACATAAGATACAAACAGGTGTGATATCTGTGTGTGTATACATGGCTACCACCAACTACAGGGAAAGACACAAAGTATGAATTTTAAGTATTTGTACAGTCCCAGAGAGCCCAGATTCTGACCTGGTTCTAATCTATGCCTACACTCCAGCAGGACAAGGTTTGTGCAGTTTCAAATTCAAGCACATGGGACTGGGCAGACACTTCCAATTGCTTTGGGTTTTTACTGTGGCTGAAACAACACAGCTGAGGATAAACATGGAATGAAGCAATACAGGAATCCTCCAGTCAGTGCTCAAGGAAGAACCAGAGCAAGTTTCTGGTTTTGGGGTTTGAGTCTACCCACTCTCCACACCAGCACAATATTTTTAGGAAAAGCCAAACAAATTCATGTTATCTCAGTTTTTCAGCTACAGGAGTGATAAGGTACATTAGCAGACATGGAGATTTCAAGTACCTTTCATACACTGTGCAAAGTAATTATTTGCTTTTGACTGAAAATACAGGACATTGAGGAAATCATATTTAATATAACTGTCACAAACATTTGACAGCATTTTCCCATGAAACATTTACAGGCTGAGAAAGACACCTTTTCAGCACCTTTGTGCTTATGTCTAATGGAGCAATTCTGGGGGGATGCAATGGTGATGCTGCACACCACCCTGGCACCACAGCCATCCCAACATTGGCACTACAGCCCCTGCCACCTCCCGGGGCAAAGCTCAGCCTGACAGCACAGGAGCAGCTTGTGGGTGGCACCTGCAGCCCCACCACTGCCCACTGCCCAGGCAGCCAAATTTGTGCAGCCTGCCCTGGTGCCCCATGCCAGGGGCTCCTCCACAGTGCCCTGAACCCACACAACATCAGTGACAGGGCCTCTAGATTAGTGCACAGACTGACAGACCTTTCCTGCAGCCATGTGTTTTACAGACAGGCTCTGAAGATCCCAATCTTCCTTAGAGGAATTACACTGGCATTTTACCAAAGCCTGTATCTTCACAAACTCCTATCTGCATTACTTTTGCTGTTTCCTTCTAAGGATTTTGGGATCTCGACATCCCAATCGACACTATGAACTCTTTTTCTGTCCACTACACATCTCTTCCAGCCCCCACAGGGTTTGCACATCACCTCCAACACCACTGCCAAGAGTCATTCCTGTGCTGCAGGCAGCCAGGAGAACAGTCAGAGGCCCAGACAGCACAGCCATGAGGGAAGACTGAACAGATACAGGTCACTTATCCTGCAGGAAAACTGAGGGGCCAAAGGAAACAGATGAAACTGCTGCAAAGAAGGGAATGGTTTGTTCTCTCAGTAATACCAGACTCCGTACTGGGATACTGTGGTCTGGAAAGAACCACCTTCAGAGAAGCCAGCGTCTCCACCAGCCAAAGTCCTTAAGAACATGTCAAGCAAACACTAACCTGGAGCAACATCAGAGCCACAAGTCCTGTCCGAGGGTGAGGCCGACTAAACAGCCTTCACCCCCTTCCAGCTGCAAGATTCTGAGCAAGCTGGAGGCCCTTAGCACTTACAGCACTGAGAAATTAAAACAGCAGCTAAGGTGATTTCTGTCCTCAGAGTAACATTTCCCAGATCACAACCCAGTTTTCAAGAAAGCTCCCACAAGCAGCAGTGCCCTTTGATTTCCCTGACCAGTACAAGCAGAGATCTTTTGCCAAATATAACACGAGATACCACTTGAGATCAGACAGGCAGGGCTGGGACTTGCTTCCTAAGACATCTCTGGCTTGAAAAAAAGAAATCCTTATACAGAATCTTACAGTGTGGAGTCAAGGAAGAAAATAGAAACCTGTGATGCTAAAAACCCCTGCTCTCAGCAATTCGAAGACATTAAGCATCCACCGGTCTTGGTATTTCTGATGTGACAACACTTTGCACAAGCAGGAGCTGCTCCAGAGTGATGCAGCTTTGCTTGGTCCTTCCTGGATGCGTACCCAACACAGTGCACTCACCCTCCAATTCTCTTCTTGAGCTCAATAGGTTTCATGTCGTCTGCCGGCGCCAGCTTGAGAGCACCAAGGGGTGCAGGTGCTCCCTGGTGCTGCAGGGGCTGGATGGGTTGCGGGACCACATGGTGCTGGGAGATGGCCAGGACTGGCGCTGCATAATGCTGGAGCTGCTTGGGGCTGCCCGACGGTGGGGTGGCAGCTTTCCCATCTGGCAGGTGGGGGCCTGGTGGCCTCTGGATCACGGGTGCCACCGACGAGGCTTCCTTAGGGACACCAGGAGTGCTTACGAGGGGCTGGTGGCGTTGCACAAGCGGCGGCGACAGGGTGGTCTGGGCTGCTTGCTGGGGGGAACTGGTGACAACAGGGATGGGAATGACTGAAATGGGGGCTGCCAGGGGCGGGGGCGGCGGGGGCACTGGGCCCGGGGGGGAAATGGGCACCAGCAGTTCGCTCCGGGGCTCCTCTGGGGATAGGGTGCTGTTGGCTCGTGGCACACTGGCCTTGCCTGCCTTCTTCTGCTCCTGCTCCCTCTCCAGGCAGAGCTTCTCATGCTTCTCATTCTCCTCTGAAAGAGAAACACCAACAGTGAGCAACGGCACTTCCTTTACCTCCCCTGGGCACAGCCTCTAACCAGCATGGGGTAGGATCCTTAAGTTAAAACACCCTGGGTTTTAGCTATCCTGAGCAAATCCCATCTCACTGGACACTGCACTGATACAAACACATCAGGGCACCTCTTTACTGCTGTGGATTTTAATCAAGCTCTTAAACTTGGCTTTGATGTGTGTATGTTCCTATATGTTTTTAGAGTACCAGACAAAGTAAATGAAATCTGTGTGGCCCAACTAGCAAAATAAACCTCACCAAACGCAGTCCCGGGCTCTGGCTGTAATTGCATGAACATGGCACAAACAAAATCTATTTATACAAGTCCTGTGGCGCCAGTGGCCCTGGCATCTAGACACTGCACAGCCTTAATCAAATATCTCCAAACCCACCACCTGTGAGGCTCAGCAGATCCCACTCCTGACAACCTCTGAGGAGCTGCAACAAAAAGTGGTACACCAACCTCTTCACAGTAATATACAAATATTTGGAAAACAAAACCTTATTGCATCAAGGGAAGGATTAGGGGAAGGACATGGATGGTTGGGTGTTCTTTCTAATACAATCACCAATATCAGGTAACTTAGCATAAGCTCTAAGCAACATCCCTACAGAGCCTCTCCCAGGAGAAGCTTGGGCTCGACTGAAACACTGAAGTCAGAACATGTATTTAGGAAATAAGAGAAAATAGCATGTAGACTGCCATCTGGAATTACCAGGTTATGTTCAACCCCCCAGTGATCTTCAAGAAGAATGTGTCTTGAACAAGTGCAACAAGGGGAAAAGGCAGCTCCCACCAAGCATGGAGCTGGCCAGCTGTTGTGACCCCTGAGGGGCCCTGCCACTACTGGGATACTTTCTAACCCACCTTTTGATTTTGAGGGGTGTAGTGCAAAATCGACAGAGAGCAACAAAGGCAACAAAACTCTTATTCCCGATTCTGAATGCCCTTTGGTACGTGTGACCGCACAGCGACACCGACCCAGATTCAATCGACACAATTTCCTGAAGTTCAGCTGCAGCAACAGCCCAAACACACTCCAACCTCCCTTAGGAGCTCACGAGCCAGGTCAAGCACCCAGCTGCCAGGGTAAACACTGTCCAGCACCCACACAGGGAGAAACCACCCCCTGGATCGAGCTCTAGCACTGGGCTGCAGCCCCAGACTCTGACCCTGCAGCACTCGCAAAAGCACTGCCTGAAATTTCATCATCAGGAAGGATTTCATATCCACACAGCATGCTTCCCAGGGCTGCCCAAGACTCATATCCAAAGTTTTAATTCAACTTCTGCAGCACAAGTAGGGAGTAAGTGAGCAAAAGATCTGACTCCAAAACAGGAGGGAGGTTGCTTAAGTAGCAGTGGAGACTGAAAGCTGCATTTCTCTGCACTTTCTCAAAATATTTCAGGATATTATCAACAGCTCCTTAAAGGAAGGAGCAAAGCCATGCAGGATAGCAAAAATCCCAGCAGGAATCCCCTGATGCAAACACAAATCTTAGCTACCAACAATTTCAGAGTGGTTCAGTTGAACAACATTAATAACTAATAAAGAAAAGCCCTTTGTCTGCAGATCTTTTGCTCCACTTTGCTGCTGGTTCACTGCCAGGGCCAATGCAATGGCCCTGGCACAGGGTGCATGAGGAAACCCAACCCCAAGGACCTGCTGACTCACGGTGTTCCCTGAGCGTGTCCAGCCATGCTGCCAGCACAGGCACTCAGCCTCGGGACAGAGAGAGCGGCTGGGGCTGACTGGCACCGCCTTCCCAGGCACACACCATCCCAAAAACCACACAACTTCCAGCCAGACTTAAAGCTGCACCGAGACTGGGAGGAGAGAGTTCATTAATGGGAGCCCTGGCAGTGCTGGGGTCTGGTGAGGACAGCAGAGCTGCCCAGGCTGCACTCACACCTGCACTGGCTGCTGGAGGTGGCACTGCCACAGCAGAGCAGAGGATCCAGCCAGGACACCCGAGATCTGCACTGCCAGCAGTGCTGCTGTGCGAGAGCAGGAGTCGGCATGGAATTCCTACAACCAGTAACGTTCAGCAGGGAAGAGAGAGAACAGGGAAGCAAGGTTAAAGCAGGCATTACTGATCAGAAATATTTATGTAAATGTCTCTGGAAGCAGGTGCAGCCCTCAGGCTGCTGACAACCTGCCAGCAAGGCTTTTGGTGTTGCAAATCTTTAGCTCCCTTGAGCTAAAGAGTTTATTTCAAAGATGTTTTTTAGCCAAAGTCTGACACCAATGAGCCACCGTCCTCTTGTGTCTGACTTATCCACAGCCAGAAAGGACCCATGTTCCCAACCTCAGCAAAAGGACTGGAGGGTCCCTGAGCCACCTCTTTGGACAGAAACCCTTCCACTGGTTGGTGAAGATCTCTCTCCCACTTGTTTTGTACTTGCACCTTGCACACAAACCAAAGATACCCTTTGAAAACAGCTCCTCCAAGCTCTACGTTTTCCCATATGAAGGAAGCTCACCCACATTTGGTCACAGATACAGTTCAGGGATGAGTGAGCACCACGCTGTGTGCTCAGATACATGCCAGACACATGCAAAGCTCATTCCTTCCCATGCAGCACACTCAGCACAGGAACTCCTGCAGGCCCAGACATAGAAAGCAACCAGGGCTCAGGGCATCCCCTTGGGCAAGAGGACAGCTGAATCCAAAGGTGCACCCCAAAATTACGTGTAAGTTCCACTCATTCTTCACACTCTTATCAATGGGACTGAGGATGCAACAAACCATGGGAGTGAACTAGTCCTGAGAACCTGCAGGGGTTCCACAGCCCAGGCATGAGGGGTCCTGGAATCCCACCCTGCCTATGCCACTCTGCTTGCCAGCAGGCTCCATGGTGAGAGCAGGCACCTCAGCTCCCTGCCCATGCCACCCAGGCAGCGACAGCAACACCAGCAGCCAGGGGACAGAACAGCAAATCCTGTCCCAGGAGGACATAGAAACAGGGTCAGCACCCCTGACCAGTGGCCTGATGCTATTTTAGGGCCTTGATGGTCCAGGAATACACAGTACCAGGCACTCTTAGTTACCTAATAATCTGCTGTGTTTAAATATATCTTGTCCCTTTTGCCTGCCCTGGAAATGCCACCCATCTGTCACAGCCACTGCCGCCAGTGCCGGCCAAGGAGCAGTGGGCAAAGCCGCACGTGATCCCGGGCCAGCAGTGTGGGCCTGCAGCAGCCAGGGCATGGCCCGAGCCTCCCAGAGCTAAGCTGGAGGAGCAGGTCTTAAGGAATATCAGTGCTCTTTGAATGCTCCTATTTTTCACTAGGGACACTATCAGTACCCAGAACTTATCAAGGGTGTGTGCCTTTGCATAGCTAAGCATCCTGCCTCTGTGTGTGCTCAACAGAGAACATCCCTAACTACAGAACAGTGAGGCAGTTCTGTGATGTCATTTTCTGAATGGTCTGAAGTGTTTACCTGAATCACTCAGTGCTTCTGGGAACCTATCCTGCACACCTCGAACTGCTACAGCCCTCGAGAGGAGTGCCCTGGGTGTCACTCATGCTGGATATGGAGCAGGGTCACCCACAGGAGTCACTCCAGGCTCCTACCAGCAAAGTTCTGGGCACAGAACTCTCCAGCTATTTACTACTCCTGAGGCTGCTCTGGAGCAGGACAGTCATGCCAAGAGGAAGAGCAGACTAAAGCCTGGAGGTTGGTTTCTGTTTCTGCAGGTCCATGGCTCTGCAGGGGAGAAGAAGGAAAGGGGAGATAAGAACAGTCAGCAGAACTGGTGCCCAGCAAAGCTCAGTCTCGGCCAAGCAAGCTTTGAGTCACAGCAAACGCTGCTGACACCAGAGGCTGCAGCAGACACCCCAGGGCCATCAGGCACACTGTCACAGCTGCAGCACTGCAGCTTGGTGGGCTGGAGGAATGTAAAACTCCTGCTGAACCTTTCTGTGGCATTTGGGATAATGCTCTGGAAAGTAGGAAAGCACTGGCTCTGACAGGTGAAGTAGGCACCAACAGCACATGCTGACTCTGCTCCACCATCTGAAGAGCTTCAACTCCAAGCAGGTAAGCTGCGCTACACAAGATGGGTCTCTGCTTTTCCATAGGGCATCAGCGTTCTTAAGAGACAGGGAGACAAAGCAACGCACTCTGATAAGAAGCATGTATTTTTGTCAGCTGAACAGCTTGTGTCACAGTTCAGAGCAAAAAGTGGCACTGATGACAGGCAGGACCCAACCCACCTGCTCCACACACATGAGGACGTGGCTGTCCCTGCTACTGGCCCAGGGACAGGGGCACACAGTGCAGGAACACAGTGAATAATGACGTGCCTTAAATGTACAGGTTGGAAAGAACAGTAAACATGAGCTGACTTAATAAACTATTATAAACAAACTATGTACTTTTAAAAAAGACAAAAAGCCCACAGATGTGCCCTCAGAATAAACTCCAAGACCCCATTTCATACACTGCTGGCAAGTGCTCTGCAGGCTCCTTTGAGTCAGCCAGCAAACACGTTGCTCATGTGTTACACAGCCAGCAAACACACTGTGCATGTTACACAGCCAGCACAGTGTGTGTGTGTTACACAGCCAGCAAAGGAGCACAGGCAGGTGAAATGAGTTCAGTGAGTCATGGCAAAACTGGATCTGGCAGATAACAGCTAGCCTGTTAGGTAAGCATGTTTGCTCCAGGTAACATTCCTCGATCCCAATCCCGTGAGGAGAACAAGGGCTCACTGCTGCACCTTCACCCTATGGCTGCGCCAGGGGGTGTTTCCTGCTCACACTAGCCAGCTTTCTTCACAAGGAAATGAATAGAATGTACAGAGTACCCTTTAGAATTCTATCTCCATACTTGAAAAAGAGGTAAGAATCAAGGGAATCTACCCATCAAAGTGGGGAGTCACCACCATCATCTGAATTGGCTGCACCAGGGCAGTTATCCCTGCAATCCCACAACCATTATCCTTGCCACCCCCAAATTCAGACACTGCTCTGTCACAGAGCAAGACTCTTCCTGAAGCCAAACTCTAATTCTCAGGGTAAGCATATCACTATGGCACCGTTGTCCTCAGAACTGCAGTGCAGCTCTCCTGTACCTGGAAGCCTCTGGAAATAGGTAACTCTGCACTGCATGCTGGAAGGTGCTTTAACTATCCCTGAAAGGAACCCAACTATCCCTGAAAGGAACCCGGGTGGATGTGCTGCCGGCAGCAGCCAGCAAGGCCAAGCACAAGGCCACACATTCCCGGAAACGCTGGGGACCTCTGTGTGCACCCCACTGCGAGACAGAGGCCAGTGGCGTACAAAAGCCCTGTGAGGTTTCTGGAAATGCATCCCAACATCATATTAATGAGATCTATTCGAAGACAACAGTGAGAGGCCAGCGCTGAGCCCGGCACTGAGCTACTGCCAAACCACAGACAGTGGGTCCAAACAGATTCTCCTCCTCGCCTCCTGGCACAAGGCAGGCAGCACCACAAAGGAAACCTTTCTGACCACCACACACCTTGTTATCACTCACAGGCAATTAAGCATGCCCAAATGGCAGGTACGTGAGATGGAAAAGCCCAGAACTGTGCCTGCTGCAGGGTCACTGCCTGTGCTGGTACTGCTCAGGAAAGGAATGGTGTGAATGAACTGCGCAGCATCGAGAGAGCAGCAAACCCAGAGTGGACAGTCACAGATGAGTATCTGTGGGAAAAACCCTAAGAAAACAAGTATCAGTTACTTGCAATTATAAAGAAATTTGTTTTTCTTAGATCATGAAACATTCTTGGATTAACCTAAATTCAAAGAAATCAACCACCCCCTAATTCAAGTCAAATGTTTCTGGATCTTGCACGTAACAGACAGAAGGCGGCTGTGGGTCTCTGCCCATGTAAATAAGTGTTTACGTGCCTGGGAGCCACGTGCTTACAGCAAGAGGGTTACAGCAGCAGCAGCTGTGGTGTTGAGAAGCATGAACACACAGGTGAGGACAAGTGCTCCAACATCCTGACCCCCAACAAGCTGGTGTGTGGCTCCCACAGTGTGTCTGTCACTCTCTGCATCCCCATGGTGTTCACGTTATAGAAATGCACAATATCAGCTGTTCCCTTCACCTCCCCACAGCTGTTGGCTTGTTTAAGAAAAAGCAAAGCCTACATGGTGTAATTTTCCACTGGAGGAAGAGGCTGAAGGGGCAAGAAAAGCCACATGGATACTTGCTATAAGGGACACAAAACTTGGCTATGGCCAGAGGGACAGGACGTCACCGCCTGGATGCCATGCGTATTCCCAGGTATGAAAAAGCAACAGTGTAGGTACTATGGGTGTGTTACCCTGGGGTTGATGCAGCCCCACGGACTGACTGCAGCCCACGCTCCCAGTCACATCACCAGGGACTCCTGGGCAGTCCCTGTCCTGCCCAAGGGAAGGCACTGCTGTCAGCTGCAGACCCAGCAGCCCTTAGATTAGTTTTGTTTACAGCTTTTAATGCTTTTCCCAAAATGGATTGATTTTCAAGCCAGACTGGACCTCTGGAGTTCCACAGTGTAACTGGGAGTGTAACACAGACCCCAACACTTCTCAGAACACCAGATTTCAAGGGGGAGGACAGGAAAAATGAGAGGGAAGGAAGCCAACTCAGAAGACTTCATTACTCCCCAGTCTTTCCCAGCTGTTCCTCTGCTTGTGCTCTCCCCTGACATCTTCCTGCCACCCAAAGGTCACATGCCGGGCTCCTCCCTCCTGTGCCACACATCTTCCTGGTGTTCAGATTTCCCTGAAGTGACCACGTTTGCACTGACGCTGCAGCTCCTGCAGCCAGCTCAGCCCTGACATGCCTGTGCAGCAGACACGGTGACTGTGTCCCCCCAGCAGCACCCAGGGCCCTGGGCATGCTCGCCACGGCACCTCCTGCCTGCAGCAGGCTTTGTGTAACACCACATCCCTACACACCCCTGTGAGCTGCTCCTGGACCTTGGAAACCTGCATGATGTCTTTTCTTTGGTGTGTTACCTTGCCCATGCCCTACTAAGCAAAAATTCCCGCCTCAGAAGTTGTCCAGCACAACACACCAGGTCCCTCCTGCTCCTCTGTATCCCAGACACGAACTTGTCCCACCCACTCACGAGATGCTCCCACAGTGCAGGGCAGCCAGATCGTAATGGAAGTATCTCCCGGCAGCGGGAGACAGACCCAACAGCCTGCAGAGCTCGAGCCCCGGGTGTTTTACTGCTGTACCCTGAGCACAGCTGCCACCTGCATGCCCGGAGCCGATAGCTGTCACTCGCCCAGCTGGGAGCGCGGACCGGGCGGACCCTGCCATCTCCAAATCCTGGGGCTCGTTACGGGCTCGGGAATCCTCCTGGCCCTGCGCGGCCCCACATCACCGCATCCCCCGTCTGCTGCGTGACTCATCACCCACACAATGGGCGGCGGCACAAAGCGCCGCTCCCGCAGGTCCAGCCGAGACCCCGAGCCGGGGCCGCCGCGGGAGCGGAGCCAGGCCTGCTGTCCTGCAGCCACGCGCGGGTGCCAGCCCTGCCGTGCAGCACGGCCCCCGGGGCACGGACCGCCGCTCCCGCAAGGTCCGGGCCGCCGCGCCGACAGAGCGGCGCGTGGAGCGGGCGGTGCGGCGGCTCGGCGCGGGCGGCACGGCGGGGTTTCCCCGAGCTGTCCCGGCGCCCCCGGGCGAGCCCTGCAGCCCCCGGAGGGGCCGCGCGGGGCGGGGCCGCGCGCACGTGGTGGCGGGCGGGGCCGAGCGAGTGACGCGCCAGGCCCCGCCCTCCCGCCGGCCGGGGACACGCAGCGCGCGGGGCGGGGGCGGCGGCGCCCCCGGCGGGAGCGGGGCCCGACCCGGGGCAGCCCCGCCCGCACGGAGCCCCCGCCGCGCCGTCGCCGAACCCTCCCCGTGCCCTGACACTGCCCCGCCCGTCCCCAGTTTCC
Organism: Entomyzon cyanotis; assembly: GCA_024500445.1. Lineage (NCBI taxonomy): Eukaryota > Metazoa > Chordata > Aves > Passeriformes > Meliphagidae > Entomyzon > Entomyzon cyanotis. The sequence goes on from JAKEPQ010000673.1 coordinate 5,381,650, forward strand.
CCCGGCCGGGTCCCGCCGACAGCGCAAAGCCCGCGCCGCTGCCCCCCGCCCCCGCGGTGCCAATGCCCGTGTAGTCCCGGCCGGCCGAGGCTGTCAGGCGCGGCCCCGCGCGGCGCGGGCGGGCTGCCCCTCACCACGTGCGGTCTGCTGCTGCTGCGCCTGCCACTCCAGGAACCGCGCCGCCTCCAGCAGCGTCTCGATGCTCATGGCGCGGGCCCGGCCGCCGCCGCCGTCGCCGCCGCCCGGAGCGCGGGCCCGCCCCGCCCGCGCCGCCCCGGGCTCGCCCCGCCGGCCGCAGCGCTGGCGACAAGATGGCGGGTGGCAACAGAAACACAACAGGCGGGCGCTGGCGCGGCCCCGCTACTACGCGGCGGGCGGCGCCAAGACGTGGAGCGGAGTCCGGGGCGCCGCCCGGACGGGACGGGGCGGGCCGGGACGCGGCGGCCGGCCAGGCCTGGGGACGCTGGCAGACGGCCCCGCAGCCCCGCCGGCCGCGCGGCGCGGGTGCCGCCCGAGCTGGCCCAGGGGCGGGCGCCGGGCGCGGGACGCGGCGGTGGCCGGGCCGCTCCGGCGGCGGTGTAATCCGTGCGCCGCGTTTTGCGAGCGGCACTCCCCCGCAGTGCGCTCGCGGCCCGGGGCGCGCTGTCAGCGCGCGCGAGCCAATGGGCGCGCAGCACAACACGCGTGCTGCCCTCCACATGGGCGCCCCGCGCCGCCGCGCGCCTTAAAGGGGCCGCGCCCGCCGCGCCCCGCGCACGTGCGGCCCGGCAGCTCCGGCGGGACTCCTCGGACACCCCGAGCCCGGGAATCGCACCGTCGTTTCAATCGCCCGTCCCCGGTGCAGCGCTCGGTGCGCGATCTGTGCCCCGCCCGCCACCGCGCACGGGGATGCCCGCGGGATGGGCTCGGCCCCGCTCTGCCCCCGCAGCGCTCCCAAATTCTGCCCCTTCCTACAGAACCTCCCTGAGCTGTCTCGGGTCTCGGGCTGTGCGTGCGTGTGACTGAAGGCACCCGCCGCCGGTGGGGTGGCTGCACGGAAGGGAAAAGCAGAACCCTTTTTATGGATAAAAGCAAGGAAAGGAGGGAGCCCGTTGGAAAGGGTCAGCACACGCAGTGCCTGCTTTGGAAACTCCTCACACTGCAGCTGCCTACGGTTAGCTTGAGAAACGTTTTCCTTTGTGCCGCCCTATTTTCGGTAGCTTGCAACACTAAATTTTCCATTCTAAGTATCCACCTCTGATTGACTTCTGTTTTTTGGCTGGGAAAAGATGCTGAATTAAAGGGAAAATAAACTGGATTAAAAAAACAGTGCTTCTCCCTAAAGGAATGGGATTGAAAAAAACCAGATTTTCACGTGAGAATTTTCATTCTACCTAAAAACATTAAGGTATTCACAAACCAAGAATTACCCTGTGGAATGGCCACTGAAGGTGGCAAACCCAAACCCTTATGAGATGGGCTGTAGTGCTTTGTGGAGCTTCGGGCTGACTAAAGGTGCTTCTGTTTCCCACCACCCGTGCTGGGTGGTCAGGGCGATGTCTCATCCTTGCTCAGCATGTGGCTTTTGGCCAGGAACTCATCCCTGTACTATCTGAATTCCTCACAACAGTAATGAGGGTATCATCATCACATGCGAGCCAAAGATGTAGGCAACAATTTGCAGAAGAGGTAGATAAAATATAGATGTAGATAAAGCCTGGCCAAAGAACTCACCTGGGGTACCCCCAGGCATGGAGGGACAAGTTTCATTTTCATGGAACTTTTCAGCCACTTTCCAATGATCTCTGCAAACTGCCTCACCAGCTCCTCCCAGCTTCTGCAATGAATGAAAGAGTTTTACCACCAGGAATGCCTTCCATCAGCCAGCCCAGTTCCCCAGAGCAGCAGGCTGGGCTGTGTGCTGAGCTGAGCCTGTGTGACAGCAGCGTGAGCACTGCTGAAAGTCACACAATGCACGTGGCCTTAGGGAGCTCACTAAGAGCTACTCCAGGGCAGAACGAATCTGACGTCTCCCAAGTTCTTCCCTTTGTAACCTCGACGTATTCAGGTGCATTTTGCATGTGTTGTGTGTGACTGTACATGTCAGTTTCAAAAACGGTTTTCTGATCCCAGCGGAGGAGCGAAGGACGGCAAATGCAGCTGGAGAGCAGCAGAGAGCCCCGGTGGGACACCCACAGTTTGGCTGGCTGTGCTGTGCATGCTGCAGGACTGTCACTCTGCAGGGCTTAGACTGCTCAGCTGGCATTTCAAAAAGCAGGACATCCCAACAAGAAGGTGACTTGGACTTCTGTGTGAGAGGAGCACACAGCCCCTCTCAGACAGAATTGGACAAACATTTTGCTGTCCAAGCTGATGATGTGGGCTGCGGTGTTGCTGACCAGATCTGTGTATGCAAGTGCAGTGACCGCAGATACCTTCTCCAATCACCTCTCTCTCTGTAATCCTACAAACCACTCGGGTTTACAGTGCTCTTCTTGATGTACTCAGTTTGAAGAAGAAATTACTATTCTGCCATCAAACCTGCTGTACAAACTGCACCTCTTACCCCAGGACCTGCCTGCAGTGTTGCAGCCCAGCCCAGAGACCTGCTGGCTCTGCACCCTCCAAGGGCCACAGACTCTGGGGTTTTAGTGGGTGAGACAAAAAATCCCAAGACAACAAAAATGAGTCATTAGAGGAGCTTATGGAGCATACAAGATGCAGTGCTCTGACTGACTGAGGGTGCTTGACTGAACATAGCTTTTGAAAGAAACCTTTTCAGGTACCATGCAGTCGTTTAGTTCTCTACTGGGTTAATGCTTTAGCAGGAGGCAAAACATTCCTTCTTCTGCCTGCTCGCATCTTTTGCAACACTAATCTCCAAGGAGAGTTGTTTGTTTTGAAACCTTGAGCTCTGTGGGCTCTTGACTGCTAAGCTGGCTCCTGCCTTTGGCAGCTGAAACTATAAATTGGTGTCATTAAACATTCATATCCGAGAGATATTTCCTGATTAAATTTATTTTTTACAAGTTTTTGGACCTGGCTGATGGAGCAGCTTGGGTACACATCTAAAATCCATCAACTGTGTATTCATCTACCTCTGAAGGGTTATTTGGAAGAGTTTTAGCTGAGTCATTTGACACTGTTACTGGGGACAGGGATACAGCAGTACACTTACATTATCGGGATTACCTTTACATTATCTGCGTTAACTTTCTGAACACTTTAGGGACAGTGTTTAAAACTTTGCATATGTGTTAGAAGTACCAAGAGGTCCAATTTCTATCCCATTATGCTCCACAGTCAGGAAGAGCAGGCACTGGGCTGCCTCCACAACCCTGCCAGACACAGACCTCAGGGGCTCAGGGCACCAAGAGGCAGAGTGGCTTAGTCTGAAGTCAGAGCTGTCCTTCCTGTCAGACTGCCCAGCCTCAGGACTCTACTTGGGATTATGCTGCTCTTCCTGAGCAACAGCCCTCTTTCTTCCCAGGAAGAGAAGACTTCTGTGGCTCCTGAGCAGGTGGCACTGCAGGTGGCACCACTGGAGCTGCCATGTCCAGCCCTGCACGAGCAGGACAGAAGCCTCTTTAGTTTCCATCTGTGCTTTTAAAACTTTCAGTCAAGTCCTTTGACTTATGTTTTTCTCATCTTCTCTAAAGATTAGATGTAACTTAGGAGAATTTAAACCTTTTGTCTCCTTCTAAGCATATATAGTTTCAGAGGCAAACCTTTTTGCCTGTTTTGAGGGAATGCATTTTATCTTATCTGTGTATTATTTCCTGTTTAGTCAGTCCTTTAGATCGCATTGGATGATGCTCAGGTGGCACAGATATTGATCTCTACTATGTTGTGGCTGTAGTTGAGCCTGAAGGAAATCACTCCAAAATATTCCGAGTGGTGAATTTGGATAACACCTTAATCATAAAGCTGGGTTGCTATAAATGCCGTTCTTTGTTTTGAGAGTTATTGATGGCATTATATAAAGTTTGAATGGGCTTAGATTTATTTAGATAAAATGATGATGATATTCATGTATGGACAGTGCAGGAAAAAGCAGCAGTGTTTATGGGGCTCATAATTTCTCCTTATATCCACCCTTCTCTCCCCCAAAAAACAGACAAGATTTGAAAGGAGATGAAAAATTTCCATTTGAAGGTGACACTGTCTTACAACAGCACAAGGCTCACCTAACACCCTACACAGATCCTGTACTTGGGACATGACGGATGCTAAAAAACCCCACTTCAGCTGTGCAGATGTGGAAGAATAACTGCAATAGAGCTGGAGATCTGACAATCTCCTTCTTGCTCTTCTGCTTGTTTCCTTTCTGGCTGTGCAGCAAACAGCTTCTCCGTGCTCAAACCATCCTCAGGATTTCTGCGTCCTATGACCTGCAGTGATTTTAGCTTTCTGGCAATATTCATCTCTGAGACTTTTCCCCTAGCTCAGAAATGACTCTCATTAATTTCCTGACTTTCCTGAGGTCACACAACTCCTGTGAGCCAGGGCATCGCCCCTGGTGTTGGTGGCCATGCAGGGACTGAGCTCCATGTTTGTGCCCTGTATTGAAAACTCTCAGCATCCGTCTGCCCCAGCTGGGCTCCACAACTCAGCCACCAGCACATGGGAATTCTGCTCTTCCCTTACTCTGAATACACAACTTTTCAGCTCAGGCCTCTGAATAATGTCTGGAGTCACTTGAATACATGACTGCCTAAAGTTTTATCTCCTGCTTAAATACTTTGTTGCTCAGGGCCTAAATTATGACTGAACATAAATTATTAAATGAGTGTTAATTCTCCCTTTTCAAGCTTCACACCAAATAAGAAATCCCCCCAACTGTGCTCACATGAAAGCAAGAGTTTATCTCAGTATTTTCATTTTGAAATTGAAGTATTGAATGCAGAAAAACCCACAAGGGTGAAAATAATTAGTGCTGTTTCCTACTGAACCATTCTGACTTTCTCTGTAATCCTTTTATTTAGTGTTTTAATGATGGATAAATTCTTATTGTAAATATTTAATCGTGGAGAGTGGTTAAGCAGGACGTGTGTGATGAACAGGTCTCACACAGATCTGCTGATATGGCTGAAAACTCGCCCATTCCTCCCACTGCAGCACCTGACATCCACCCTGGGGCAGCACCAGCAAGTGCTAGCACCAGATTCACGGGCTCTCAGACACTCTCCAGATTCCTCCTGGTTTTACCCAGTAATCCCTGTACTGGTCCAGGAACTTCAGCACCACAGAAGGACAGTTTATATTATGCCAATAATACATAATGCATAATATTTCTACTATAACAGCACATGCTGCTACAGATGAGCTCAAGGGAAGACCCAAACACTTGTAGGGCTCCTGGGGTTCACACCTGAGGCTGCCTTTTCCCTGCATGCTGCCACATCCTGTGGGCTTCACTTGGGCATTCTGAGCGGGTCCAGGTTTGAGCTACAGATGGGGCCAGTGTGGAACGAAACACAGGCAGTATCAGCTGTGGAGGTCTCTCAGCAGGTAAGAACCTGACCTTGTGTGGTTTGCAACAGTGCAGGGATACTCTGTGCAGCAGGAAAGGGCTGTGCACAACTGCACAACATGCTGCTGCAACTGCTGAGGAGCACGGGGAGGGAAAGGTCCATCCAAAGTCCATAGGCTGCATGCTGAGGTCTCCCAGGTCTGGAGCAATGGCTAATGGAGACATGAACACTGAACACATCATCACAGTGTGCTGCAAATATGCTGTGTGATTAAAATACCGCTTGGAATTATAGAATTTAATCGACAGAATACACGGAGAAACACAATTCTTCCCCCCTGAGAACTGGAATAGCCTCTGGGTGGCTTAGAGTCACCTTTTAACTGCATTAAAAGTCGTGCCAAGTGATGAACCCTGGAGACCTCAGCTACCGAGCGATTTTGACCCGACCGTGTTCTCCTGCGTAAATGAACCGCCGCCACAGCGCTGACACCCCCGGGGCAGCGCAGACACCCCCGGGGCAGCGCTGGGCCGCCGTTCCCAGTCAGCGTTTCGCGGCAGCTCCGCCACCGAGCCCCGCGCCGCCGGGCAGTTCCGACAGCCGCCGCCAGAGGGAGCCCCGCGCAGCCGCATCCCGCTCGGCGATCCCGCAGCGATCCCGCAGGATCATCCAGCCCAGGAATCATCTTTGATGCTATCCTGACCTTCCTGCAGGAATTCTTGTAGGGTTAGATTGGATAATGGGAAGAAATTCTTCCCTGTGGGGGTGAAGAATGAGGGGGAGACGCTGGCACAGGTTGTCCACAGGAGCTGTGGCTGCTCCATCCCTGGCGGTGTCCAAGGCCAGGTTGGATGAGGCTTGGAGCAACCTGGGATAGTGGAACGTGTCCCTGCCCGTGGCAGAGGTTTGGAACTGGATGAAGTTTGAGATCTCTTCTAATTCAAACCAGTCTGTGGCTCAGTGAATACAGGGGGAGCAGTTTCTACCGTGTACAGTATTTGTGAGATCTGTACACGTCACACCAGTTCTTGTCTTTAATTCAGTTCCACAAAGAGCTGTGTAAGTCTACAACCAAAATAAAAACAACCCTACCAAAACAGAACATGTTGGAGAAACAGCCAAGTCAGAAATGAGCACGTAATAGTTTGGATGGGTGAATCTCATCTGGCACATATGAGGGATGTGCAATGTAAAACAGGCCTGGATTTCCTGATCAAGGCATCTGCATGTAGGGCTTATGCTGCTGCTGGAAAGGACACCCTGTGTTTCCCCACGTAGCAAAGAGGCTGACCCTGCTCAAGGCCTTTCCCTGCAGAGCCATGGCCACAGTCTCAGCCCTCCAGAGCATCCCTGTCTCCATCTTTGTAGACCCAAGGGCAAGCAGGGGTGCTGGGGACAGGATGCAAAGTGCCACAAGCAGCCATCCATCCCCAGCCCTGGGCAATCCTTGTCAATACCCCACAACAAATGTCAGCCCCAGACACAGTGTCAATAACCGATGGTGTGAGGATAATGCACGGCTTTGGTGAAGGCACAGAGCAGTTTGGTACTAGCATTGTGTGATTCCAGTTCCTGAGGGTCAGCCATTTGATGGATGGGAGCTGGTGTATTTAAGGGAGATTATTACAGGGCTGCTGAATAACGGCATTTGGACTTGTCTGGAGCAGCGTTTCGCAGCTGTCAGGCTGTTCTCCAGGGAGGCTGTGACCTCCGAGGGACGCAGGAACTGGGCTACAGAAGATAGGAGGGAAAATATTTGCTGCTCCCTGCAAGTTCATTTAAATTGAGGACTCAGCAAAAGAACACTTAATAGATGTTTCTTTCCTTTGATGACTTAACCAAAGCTGACCCAGTGCAAGGGGAAAATGAACACATTCCACCCTGTTTGCTACAATCAGTAAAGATGCAGAATATTAAAAATAAAATGAAGTTGTTAGAAAAATTACAAACCTATCATCAATGTCTGAACCTGACTTAAACCTACACAGGAGTGCATTAAGCTCTTCAGAGAGAGTGCTCAAGGACAGTGCAAACACCAGCTAAATAACTTCAGTGCCAACATCCTTTTTTATTTTAAATGCATTCTACAATATACATGTAAAAAATAGAAGTGCTTGAATGGCACAAGCCAATTCAATTTGATAAAAGGTCTGAAAAAGGGTTTTATTTAGATTTATGATAAACAGCTGCATGGTTCATGAAAAGACAGTTCTCCTTTTGCTGTTTCTATGTACTCATGCTTGTATCAAACATTTGGATATCGTAATATACAGCCATATTAAAATGGAACGATAGCAAAAGCAGGTTTTAAGGAACAGCAGCTCTAAAAATCATGCTTTGTGCTTGCAGTGGGATAACACTCCTGGACACTTTAAAATAAAACCTCAGTAACAAAATTATATTAGGAATTACTTGCCTCTTTTAAAGCAGATACTAAAAAGTAAGAGAGGTGGAAGTTTGGCTGTATCCTACCACAGTTGTCTGCATCTGCTCTGGGAAAGGCCAGAGCCATCACAGAGCCACAGTCTGGTTTAGGAGGCAATGTGCACATAAATTATTCAGCATTCTCAAATCTAAAAATCAATGCTCTATGCTGTGTAATCCAGCTTAATGTAACAGCCAGAAAACCTATTTATGAGCAATTTTAGGATAGGTTTTCCCACAAAACCTCAAGGTTGCAGTAGTAACAGGGAACAAGAGGCAGGAGCCTCTGCCCCTCCACATTACACACAGGTACCCACGTGCCACTCTGCAGGTGACAGCAGACAGCTGGCTGCACCCTGACCTCTTGCAAGGTAATTAACGAGGAGCTCCCCGTCAAATGCTGACAAAGTCTTTTACACTATTCTTACTCCCTGCAGCCGTACTGTTGCTGCTCAAACCCTCACACACCTCGGAGTTGTTCTGAGGCTCAGGTGCTCACTGGTGGCTCACTGGTGGCTGCACCACCTCTAACAATGTATGTCACAGCTGTGCACCAACAAACACACACCAACAGTAAATTCATCTACATTCCCTCCAGCACCACACACACTATCAGGCCTTCAATAATTAATACTCTAGCTTATGATGTACCTTTCACCCCAGGATCTCAAAGCACTCTGTAGTGTGTGGGGATGGATTTTGATTTTGCTGGAGTAAATAGGGTAGGGAAGGATTAACTGATTGACCAAGGTCATGCTGCGTTAACGTTTTATTTCTGCTCTAGCATTTAACTGGATAGCTGCTGTGACCTTGGAAAGCTGGAAGAAGGCTTCATTTTAAAGCTAACAATGTAAGGATAATCTCCCTTAAAGTGTGCCATATGTTTGTGATTAGGCAAAAGAAAAAGCATCAGAAGAATTGCTGGTCATGCGGCTGTTCGCAGTGCTCTCTAGGGTATAATAGCTGGAAATTTCAGTGGAGCCTGAGAGAAGTGGATGCAAAGCTCCCCTCCATTTCAAGGAAAAATGGTTACTCAGCATCCCTGGGCTCTGCTGGAAAATAGAGCTTGGTTATCCAGGAAAGTTTCTCTATTAGAAAAGCTGAGGTGATGAGGTGCTCAGGAACCAACATGTTCTGTTCTGCTCTGCCTGGGTCCATGCTCTGCACATGCATCTACTCCTCCCACGAAGCTGTGCCTTCGTCAGCTCTGATTCCCTCTACAACAACCACCCTCAGCAACGTCTCCTTTGGGCCTCTCTGATCATTTTATCCCATCAGCACTCACAAGCTCACCCAGGGTGTGTGCTCTGGGCCACCCCATGACACTGCCACATGCTGGGAGTCACCACGCTGCCCTCCAGCACAGCTCTGTGCTGCCACCAGCACCAGCCTGACCATCCCAGGGTTCCAGCTGGACTGTCATCCTCTTGTAATGCAGATAAATTTAACTCAAGTGCCTATGTATTCTCAAGGGGATGGGGATGTTGTCACATTCGACTGTCTTTTCTTGTGGCCCTAAATTGATGCTGCAAAGTCACACCAGTCACAAACCCTGACCAGAAGCCCTCAGACAAGAGCTCTGGGCTGCAGGAAAGGAGCCACTTGACTTGGCACAGAAAGAAAACAATCTTTTTTCTCCACAGCTCCCCCAGAAGTGAGTCAGTAGGCCTGATGAACAGAAAACACAAGTTGCCATAGAAACTCGCATGCCTTCCACCAGGCGGAGAAAATAATGTAGGCCAATATTTCTGCTTAGCTGGCTCCTGCTCTGGCTGCTCCTGCCTGCTGCATCCCAGGGCTCGATCAGCAACTTGCAGTTATTTTGCCCCCGACTGCAAAAGGCCCTTTCCCCTTTCCTCAGGATGCTGCTGCTGTGCCCACGCACACACGGCCATGTGGGCATGCACAGGGACAGGGACATCACAGCACTGAGACAGCACCAGTGCTGTTGGTGGGGGACCCCAAACGAGGAGCCCACTGACCACAGTGGCAAAGGGAAGAGCTCCTGGCACAGCAGCCCAAGCCCACCCCAAGCAACATCTTCCTTGGCCTTCTGCTGTGAGCCTGGCAGGGAGGGCTGGAGGAGGAGTGGGAGTAATGGCTTTGAAATTGAGTATTTGTGCTGGATTATTTCAGCCACCTTTGATTTCAATAAACTCCTGTTTCTCATCTGTCAAAGGGTGAGCTCTCAGAGGCTACAAAGGCATGCAGGTCATCCATGTGTGCAAAGCCCTCTGGGATGCTTGAGGAGCAGTGGTTATGTGGCATGCACGATCTCTAGTGAACCAGCCTTTGGCTTATTGTGTTCCCCAAGCACATTTGGGGAACCTATTGTTGGAGTTCACTTTTAATTGTACCACAGGGCAGGTTGCTTTCCTTCTTCACTTGCTTTTTTGCTTGTGGATCGCATTTTTTTGTAGATTGCCCCGTGGCCTCCTGGATATTCAGCAAGCTGTTATGCTTTAACTGGACTGTAAAAAAACCAATCTAGCAAAAGGAAGAAAGTCCACTTTCACCCTATTTTTACTGTAATTTTTTATGGCTCGCTTCTAAAGGAAAAAAACCTTAAACACAATAGACCTTTGAAACTGCATTTGGGCTCAGACCAGTGTAAAGCCAGTACCCAGCTTTGCCCACTGGACAGAATCCCCCACCGAGTTCTTGAAGCCCAGGATAACACAGCCATGAGACAACAGACAGCTGGGCACATGGCAGCCCTATGTCCTGTGTCAAGTGCTGCTTCCATCAGGGGGGGTTAAAGGAATATGACCACAATGATGGAGAAAGCCTTTTCCTCCAGAGTACAGCCTATAACCCAGCCACCAGCATGGACAGGATATTTGTCAGTTCAACTCAATAGCCTCCTGAAAATGTACAATCAGGTGCATGATTTAAAAGAGCTGCCCGTGGTTAATGAACAGACTCAGGACCTTGACAGCTGGAGAGACAGGTGGTGGGTGGTAACACCTCTCCTCTGAAAGGGCTTTTGGTTTGAGGGCAGAAGGGAGCATCTCAGTTTGTAAGTGATCTATGTCATTTGGGCAGCAATGTGACTGCTTGGTTTAATATAATTTTCAAAACTCTCCAGGTAAAGACAGTTTAATGCAGTTATGTACTGACTGTGAATGAAGACATACCCATAAAACCCAAATTCCTACAACACATTTACTTTAAGACATCCTAGCAGGAAAAGGTTTCTTTTTGCTGTAAAATAATGAAAGAAAAATAAAGAGCAAATGTAACTGTTTTATTCTTTAAAAAATGGCAAAAGAGGGTGGTTCAGCTGTACTCCCCCCCCAGCTGCTAGACTCCAGCAGCCCCCCATGCCCCAGCAGCCCCTCGTACCCAGGCAGCCTCTCAGAGCTGCCAGGGCTTCTGCAGAGCTCCACAAGGCATGAGGAACCTGCTTCCAGAGCAGCACCCTGCTTTAATCCTGTGGTCTTGCAAAAGGGACTTCACACCCTTCTCTGTTTATCCTGACACCACTTGTTTGAGGCTGTTTGGTTTTTCCTACCTTGAAAACTTGTTTTCCATTACAAGATCTGCCTGTTTCAGTGGTGACACTAATCTCCCCCGTTTTTCAATAGTTACTCTAACATACCTAGCTAATAATCACTGGGTTTATTTTAGATATCTGCTTTGGGAGAGCAAGAGTCAGTAAAACTTATTTTACAGCTAAAAATCACTTCATGGGTTTAACAAAAGTAGAACAAAATTCAAGAGAAACTTTGCGATGTTTTCACAGGGGAAGTGAGAGTCTAATTCTGTGGCTGCCACTGCTGGATTCAGTATGTGGGGCAGTTCCCGCTGGGAAGGAATGAGTAAGACAGTGTAGAGTTAAGAAGAGTCCTAAACTTACTAGAAGATAACAACTTGAGACTGTGCTAAAACTCAACAATAGTTTCTAGAAAGTCAAAAATTTGCAAACACCAAACCTAACTCTGCAAACAGGATCACTTGGCAAGCTGCTGCCCCAGCTCACATCAAGGGGCAACTCACAACTGCCTTCAGTCCCTTGTGTGTTGGCTGAAGCCATGCTGACACAGCCTTACAAGTGGCGTTTGCCATTTGGAAAGTATCTGGAAATCATGCAGAATACAACTGAAAAATCCTTCATTCAAAAAGAAAGCAAATCTTTCTCTTTGTGGATCTAAAAACACAGGAGCAATGTGATCCCTGAGAGCATCAGCTCCAGCCCAGCACAGCTGGGACTGCGACCCCAAGAGCAAGGGCAGTGCTAAGCCAAGGCTGTGCCCACTCCCCAAGTTGAGCCAGACCTTGATAATTTTACTGCTTCCCACCATCTTCCAAAAAAAAAAAGAAGTTTAAGATAAGAAGTGAACCTCCTCTCTCCACCTCAATCTCTCTGCTTACAACAATGTATTACTTCTCACTGAAATAATCTATGAAGTTCAAAGATCCATGTTTGACTGGAAGATTTCAGTTTTTGTAAGAGCAGATGTAGAAAGTACCAGCGTTCACACACTGGATTTGTGCTTACATTGAAACAAACAGTCTAAAAGAAGAACCACAGAGGAAATTTTCTGTTCAGGAATAAGTAGCAGGTAACCAACTTCCCAATATGTTGAAATTAAATGTTTCTCTCCATACTGAGGTCACCAGAGCTCCCTTGTACAGAGCTTTACATGTTGAAAGGAAGTGAGTTAATTGGTGAGTGATCAAAGATTTCTGCCTCATAATTTACAATCATTCCAGGGCAGGATTCCTGTGGAGAAGAAAAGCAGGCATCAGTAGGATGCTAAATGATGAAAGGCTCCTATGGAGGTAGTTATATACGCACCCAAATCTCCTGTAAAAATGCAGCAATCTCCTAAGAATTATAAATCTACTTTTCTGCAAAGGAGCCCCAGGGTCAGCACTGTGCATCTTCTGTACCACAGAAAGGGAGAGTAACAAAGACATCTCCTTTCTGCATGTCCACTGCCAGCCATAGTGTCTTCTCTCCTTTCCATGCCTGGGTTTTCGAGCCTCTCTGCTTGCCAGCATCAGGTGAGTGATTTCAATAGCATGAGTTGCATGAGTGAAACTACTTGCATATAGCAACCTGCACAGAATCACCCCCAAGCCCACCACCATCGGAGCTCTCCATCCCCAGACACACACTGTCATCATCACAGCCTCGAAAATGTTGGAAACACTGCTCCTTGGAAAGTACTCAGAAAAGGCAATTTTAATCCTGCAGATGAGCATTACTCACCACAGTTACTTTTACAACATCAACAAAACTAGTGAAGATCGGTGAGTAACCTAAATTGTTCACATTTGAAGGATCGGATAAGCACTGCAAATATCAGTGTCCCTTGCTGGAAGGTGATTGTCCCCAAGCCAGGCTGGCATGGAGGGAGAGGAGGTGAGGCTGCCACCAGCAGCTGGTGAGCTGTGGGACTCAGGGGCCTCCGGGCAATTCTGCAGCCTGACCCTAAGGGTGAGCTTTTACATCCCATTCCACTTGGGACAAAAAGTGCTAGACGGCGTCTTCACAGCTCTAACTGTGACTCCACACGTTCATCTTTACATCAGGGAAAGCAGCAGCTGCTGCCTTCATTGAGCACGATGAGCTGGGTCATGCAAGCACGGCCAGTGGTGGGGTGTAACCACTAACGGAGCTCCCACTTCACTCAGCTGATGTAACAAAGGGCTGTGCACAGAAGCCACCTCTGCTCGCAGTGTCACAGTGTCACCCCGGGCTGCCCTTGGCTGAAAGGTGCTGGGCTCTCTCCTCTATCATTTCTCCCACAGCCTCTGCCAGGTCCCAGCCCACAGCCTGCTCAGAGCTGTCAGTCCTGCAGATCCCCACACAGAGCCCTGCCCCTGCTCAGAGCCCTGAGCATCCCAAACCTGGCTTTTCCTGCAATTGCCTCCCTGCATGGCCAGGCTCTGCTCTCTATTCCCACACCACACTGAAAACAGATGTCTCGTCTGCTGCATGTCTGCTGGATTTAACTGTCAGTGTTTTGTGTACCAAATTGACTTTACACTATTAAGAACTGAAAGGAAATGTTTTATACTAATAGAAGGTGTGCTGTGTTAGTGATTTCAACTGGTTTTAATAACCCTAGATAATTTTTTTCTCCCACTTTCTCCCAATTTGAAAGCTCAATTAATTTTGAGCTACAACTCTGTCTATCATTTCAACCACATGTGGCAGAGTGAGAATTCATGCGAGATAATGGTTAATTTTTGGTATCTTCTGCTGCCTAATGACAGGTGTGCTGTCCTAAATAATTAGCTTTCAAAAAGGGATCCCCTTAACCCTTCTCTGAAACTGGGTAGTGATCTCAGTTTTACTCCATTAAGCTCTTGACAGCTCAATGTACTCACATCTGTTACTGTTTGGTAGTTTGATTCCAAGAACACAAATCGCTTCAAGAACTGGCAACAAATTCATTCAGGCTCATGATGCAGATCAAAATCCATCTGTTTACTAATCAAAAGCCATATTTTAATCACAGTACAGCAGTGGTGTCAGCAATATCCTAACTTAGACCTTCTCTGTGCCCTAACATGATAGGTAGAACTCTTCCTGTAAGCTCCATTTATTTGAATTGGATCTTTTAAAGGCATCCAAGGATTCTAGAGTCTGATATTCCAGCCCTTGCCTACAGGATTTGATCAATCTGCTTGCCCTGGAACACGTTATCAGACACTTTGTACCTACAGGCTGAACCTGAAAGTCTTTTACATCAGCCACTTCTGATATGATTTTAAATTATAACAAGAGGGGACAACAATGTGATGAATAAAATTTTAACCTGAGTTTCCAATTATTTGTTTTATGGAGTAAAATCCTTTGCCTATCCCAACCAGGATAAAGCTGACTAAAGTCTATGGAAGTTTGCCTGTGGTCAGGTGTCCAGAAGGGATTAATGGAATTGCAGCTTCATCATTCCCAAAACTTGGACAATGGCCCATGCTGTATCTGGCCACACCCCACATGCTCCAGACTGGGGCAAACGAGAGAGAATCTCACATTTCAAGATGTTTGTCTTAGCCTGGGAGGACTGAAGGGAGACTTTGTGGATTATGATAAGGAAGGTCTGGGTAAATAACAATTAATTTGGGTTTGAAACAGGGAGGTTGTTTTTTGCTGTACAGACATCAGGACATCAGATCTCAGCAGGCACTACAGATGGTTTTATAGGTTCACTGAGATCTGTGAACTCAGGAGCTTTGCTCTCCCACAGTGTCCCAACAGAGTTTGGATACAGGGAATCTGGTCCTGGCTGTGTAGGCAGCATTGCTTGTGGAGGGAACTTCCAAGGTGACTGCAGCAGCCTATTATCCAGTTGTAGTCTGGTTTGCTACTACAGAATGGATGAAGTAAATAAAAAATTAAAAGTTTCTGTAAATAAAGATGCCAAGCAGAAACAAACATTAATTTTGTTTGGCAGCAAAAACTCTGTCACTAAAGCACCTGGCATTCAAAATGTTGATGTTTGTATCTTTCTCTCTGAATATTTTAAGCAGGAAGAACTGCTCTGGAGAAAGGATTATAGTAGGGAAGGAACTATAACCATCAAGTTCAGCCATATTAGAGATTAATTCATAATGTCACTTCCCTGAAAAAATACTAGTATTTCACCTCTCTTTTTCCAAAGGTCTTTAATTCTCCCTCTGCAAAGGAATGTTATTTTTGATGTTCAATTACATTTCAACCATTCAATCAGACTCAGCTCTATATAAACGTATGGATCCTTGTTTCAGATTCCCTTGCTCAGCTTTTACTTCATGAAGAGAAGAGCTGTGTGCCAAGGTCACAACTGATTAATCTTGACCCGTGAACCTTGAAAGAATAAAGTCTTACTATAAATGTATTACTCTACATAGTAAAGGCAAATGTACTCTGTATCCATGACAAATAATGAACTCATTTTTTCTGGCTTTACTCTTCAGTTGCTAATTAAGCACTTAAATACAAGATCTGTTGATTTCTTTTGATAAATAATGTGCCTATAAAAAGAGGGAAATCCTTTGGCCTTTGAGTGGGTGTGATGGAGGTGTCTTCTCATCAGGTATTTTGGGAAGGATGCTTTGCCAATGCTTGTGGATGCTCGGGGAGGAGCTGCCACAGCCACACTGTACTCCTGTGACATGGAGAGTATTTACAAGTGTATGTGTTTAAGGCATCCAGTGATATTGTGGCAATATTTCTGTATTACTGGTACTATGAATATTTTAACATATATTTCTGGTATATTTGTTAGAAATTAGGCCACAAGACAGAAGAAAGTGGAATTATTTTAAAAGAAAAATTTTTGCTAAATGGATACTGTCATGCAAATTCAATTATCCAGTAAATAAACAAACCCAAATAAATAAAACCAAATGTTTGAGGGGAAAACCAAGAAAAAAGATAGCATCTACATTCAGGTCAGCCTTACAAAGCACATCTCTCATCACGTGTGCAGTTCACTAGCAGGCTTTTAGAGGAAAATGAAGTATAGCACAGAACAGGCCTCATACCACCGGCACTTTTACATTAACCAGGAAGCAGCAAACTCTAAACAAATTTACCAGGTTCTTCTTGTTATTGCAACCAGTATGGGAATGTCTCCACTTGTGACAATGAAACTAGCTGTGCTCAATGGACACTGTGGAATCATTTCAGAGTACATTAGGGCAGGCTCACATGGGTGTTTGCAGCAGGTGATTCCGTATTGCTCACAGATCTGAGGCCCCATGCAAGTGAAAACATGATAAATCTATTTTTATCTTTAATCATTCATTTGGAAGCACTGACAGGCACATTAGGGACTCCTGTCTAAAATTAGTTCTGTTCATGCTGGAAGCAACCATTTATTCTATCAAGCTATTTGTACGCTTAATGTCAGAAGACTTCTGGGAGCTGTTCCTGGCTTGTGCAAGGTTTCCCTGAAATACCCGAGTTTGTTTCTAGAACATGGCATTGCTACCATAATTACCATCCTAAAGCTCTATGAATTGTATGTCATTAAGATCTCTGCTAACTGTTAGACCACAAACAAAACACAAATGTCTCTCTGGAAGCTGAGAAGTAAGAGAGAAGGATGGCCGCAGTTTGCCGTCAGGAGGGGTACAGGAGCCATCTCAAAGAGCAATGGATAATCCTCCACCTGTGACATGCCTGTGGCTGCAGTGGTCCAACTGCACCATGGTGGCTCCAGGGGCTGCCTTTGGGACCAAGGCCAGTAACAAATAACATCTCAGTAATAAAGAAACATTCTGATTTGCATGCACATGCCCTGATCAGACGCTTTAGGGATACAGAGAAACTCCAGGCCTGTTTACGAAACTGCACTACCAGTTCTAGTCACCTTTTCTGAATTTTTTTTCTTCTAAAGGCTTTGGAGGACTCAGGAGCACATGAAACAATCTTCCACATCTTAGACCAGCGCTGCTGCTGCTGCCCTGCTTGTTCCCCAATGCCCAGGCAGTTGTCAGAACAGCCATCAGCTTTGCTCATGCCTGAAGTGGTTACAGACTTAGTGAGATTTGTTCACAGGGATAAAAGGAGGTTTTTAAACCAGGAGTCAGTTTGTGCCCAAAGCGGCCACCACCACAGAAGACCTCACAATATTCCTTCTTGTAGACACTGCAGCTGCACTGCCATCTTTCCAAAAGAACAAGTGGGAAGGTGGAATGGGTTTGGCTGTCACACAAGTCTTGAGGATGGCATATTACATATTCACTATAAAGTCCATGTGATCTAAGTCACCATAACTGATCCCCTTGTCCGCTCCATCCACAGCGATTGTTCCCATGGTTGGGTTGCTCAGCCACTGGATGTCACTGTAAGTCTGAGCACATAAATGCAAACGGCATTTGTTTGGCATTA
This sequence comes from Entomyzon cyanotis, assembly GCA_024500445.1. Lineage (NCBI taxonomy): Eukaryota > Metazoa > Chordata > Aves > Passeriformes > Meliphagidae > Entomyzon > Entomyzon cyanotis. The sequence goes on from JAKEPQ010000673.1 coordinate 5,399,362, forward strand.
GAAAATGTTTAAAGACATGAAATGATGGCTTTAAACATCATCATGATGAAACCGAGTACACTGCAGAGGGATCATCTCTTCAGATGCTGAAAGCATTTGCTCAGGTCTCACACTCGTGATAAGTTAACAGTGTAAGAAGTGCCTGATTTAATAAGGTTTTTTTCTCTCTTTTGGTGACTCATTTATGAAGCTGATAGCAACTCGTGTGTTCTCAATTCCACTCTTCTCCTGGCAGAACACTGATGTCCTGAGCCATTCGGTAATTCCCAGGCAGAAGCAGTGTGCAGAGCTCAGCTCCTGCCCGGCGCTCCCTGGCCAGCCCTGGCCGCGTTTCCCGGGATGAAGAGCCCATCCTGGCCCGGCTCCCTGTCTCCCTCACATGGACAGCCCGGCAAAGGGCTCCAGAGCCAGCTGCCTCAAGCACAGACAGACACACCTTGAGAGCTTATTTTGCAAGTCTGGTTCCCTCTGATCAAACTGCCCACAGTCCCAGTGACACAAAACATCCAAAACAGGAGTTGTCACAATACCCTCTTGAGTTAGGAGAGGAGAAAGGGAAACTTTTATTATTTTTCTCCTAAAATCTTCAAGTTTTAAATAACGAAGTGCCAAAAGTTAAGATAATCTCGTGTTCTTCTTTGTAGGGTTAAAGTCCAGAAGATCCATTTCTCCAAAGGGTCAAAAAAGATGCTCTGGCCAAGTGACTTCAGGGTGTGAGCACAACCTGCCAGAACAAGCATAACATGAGGGAACAAGTACAAGGTAACGGAGAATCCATCCTTTGAGAAGGCAAGGAGTGTAAAACGAACATGGAAAATCCAGAAAATAACAGAAATATTAGCAATAATGATAATAAATAACCCAACTCTACGTTCAATGCTCCTTGTGCTCCAGGAAAGCCTGAGCATGCAGCAAACCCCTCACAGCAGCTCCACACTGTCGATTCCACCTCTGCTAAGCCCAATGTGCACAATGTTGTCATGACACTGCTGTGAGCCACATCTGGCTGCACCTGACAGTCACTGAGCGAGAACAAGAAGAGGCCTCGTAATATAAGTGTATCACAGAGGAGAAGTATTTGAAGAAAAGTCATTTGAAGCAATTTTACAAAAAAGGATGACTGATTTGTTACACAATTATTTTAAATAATTATTTAAAATAATGACATTGCTCTGAACCAATACTGTAATTTTAACACAGGTATAATCACTGTAAATGACATTAAGAGCTTGTCTACAGACAAATTGCATCGCTCTGGTTATAATGGGATTGTTGAAACTCAGCAAATCCCCAAATCCAGGTATGGCTGAAATCACAGAAACGGAAGAGAAAAAAGTTATACTCTAAACCTTTCTGGACTTACATCGACATGGCTTTTTCAGTCACAAGAACTCCTAACTAACCAAAAGGATTGAATTTGAATGGAAGCAAGTGATACACCATCCCGAAACACGGGACTGTGATGGCAGCAAAGCTGAAATTTTCATACATTTAAACTTGAACAGATCTAAAAGTCCTGGCCACTGAAGTTCATGGTGAAATTCCCCCTTACTTAAGTGGGAACAGCAGAGTTCAGATCAGTAACTACCTGTACCAGGTTCTGTCTCCAAAGCTGAAGACTAGAAATGAGAAGTGACCCAAATATTCAAAAATTACTTAGTGACTGTTAGTGAGTCTATTTTTGGGTGAGTAACTGCAGACTCCTCAAAGAAACTTGATCACCAGAGATGAAGCTTTAACAAGGCAGCACCTTTTAATGGATTTCAGTTTGAGGCACGCTGAACCACTAATCACTTCAGTGAAAAATTGGGTCAGAGTTAGCCCCATCTTCCCCAAAGTGCTGTAAAAGTAGATTTAAGTGTATATATATTTATATGTAATTTTGTATTCTGCTTAGGAGAGATGGCAAAGTATAGTGCTGAAACCCTTTTGGATGATATTCACTAAGGGACAACAGTAAAAACACCATCCACAGGGCCTTTTTTTGGTTAGTCGTATTCTCAAGAGATAAAACAATTCGGTATTTATTAGCAAATCCAAAATCCCCCCACAATTCTTAATGCACTAGGCAGAGACAGGGATAATTTGTACCTGCTAATTTTCAGGAGCAACATGAAGGAAGCAAACACACTGATCTGTTATTTATGGCTGCACAGACCTGTACATTACAAAATAGGGATAAATAAAGGTGTATTATTTTCCACTGGTATTTCCAAACTGCTTCATTGTATTTACCATAAGTTCATATGTGTAGTCTTAAACAAAGGACAGTTAGTGGATGCCTTTGGTGGTCAGCACGGCTCTGCGGGCAGTGCTGGCCATGGAGCTGGGAGTGTGAGCTGTGCCCTCGGACTGCTTAAGCTGCAGCCTGTCAAGGTTCCATTTTCAGATGTTGTTCATCACTAATGCCTAAAGGTGACACGCTCACTAAACAGGCCTGCTGCAAACAATACCAGATAAGACATAAAAGACTTACTGGATTACCCAGGCCACGTCTCCAAATGCAACAAAAATGAATGCCAAACGCTGTGGGGTTTGTCACTTGCAGCATGCAGCAGCCTTTCCATTGCCTGATCCTTTGCCAGATTTCTTCAGGAAAACCAAGTGCTAGGATGAATGGGAAAAGCTTGTCTGGAGGTCACATTGTGGGAGCTGGGAAGGAGGAGGCTGCTGTTCCACTCCTCACTCGCCCTAATGCCCTACCTGGCCCTTCCTGCCTTGTTCTACCCAGCTGTCAGTACAGGCAGTGAGGCTTCTCACCCATGCAAGTTTTACAGATAACAATGATATCACTGTTATTAAAATTATTAACTAACCTTAATGCTATAAGTAAATCCAGGACCCCAAAAATTGGTATTTCCCAGATGATGAGAACTATTAAAATTAGGAGGATTGTTGCCATTCCAGGACTGCTGCAGAAATCATTTGGTGCCAAGAAGGCATTCTGCAGTGGAGAAGAGCTGTTACAAATAATAGCTTCCCAATTCCCAGTACAAGTATGTTGGTAACAGCTCCACAGACAGTTGGGCTGGGAGAATGCTGAAGCAAGCCCAACTAGATGAGTTTAATTTCCTTTTGGTGAAGAATTACTCTTTGCAGTGCCACTACAGAAGTCCACGTGTTGGCTTTGAGCTGCCAGCTCCTCAGGGCAAGGTTTAAATTAAGTACTCTTCTGCTTTTTTCTTTCTTTTTCAAATCAGGAAACTGTTTATATTCATTTCAAGCTTTGTAATCTGCTCCAACCTACTGTTCAACAATAACAAACAAAAGAATACCCAAAGCTAAATTTTGACTCTACACCCCCTTTCCCAGCCTCCTATTTAATCAGCCTTGTGGCATATTGGAAAACAGAGCATTTAGTTCCACTTCATTATTATGGGGGTAAAAAAAACATCTTACAGTCAGGCTTAAAGCATTCAAATACCTAAAGCCATATCGTAATCTGCACAGCACATGGGTGTAAAACAGACAGGCAATTTTTGTTTCCTTGGGGCAACACTGTTCATGGTGTCTGGCAGGGACTCTCTGTGTTTCATCAGCCCTTTCCAAGCACACTGTCAGGCATGTCCATCAGGTAATGGGTATATGGCTGTCAAGGGGAGCAACAGAGCGACTGAAGCAAGGAACGTTGAAATAAGAAATACACAGATCTTACATCAAGTGTACACTGAAATTAGCATTAATTTAGCAGTGCTGCAGTGAAAGCTACCCACAATCAAAGCAAAAGTTTTACCTTTATTACATCTTGCAAAATCCTCCCTATTGCCTATCCAGGCTCCTGCCCACAGCATGATTTGGGATCCCTGGAGAAGAGAGGGCCAAGAAAGAGAAATTCTTTGAACCCGAAGAAGACTCTCTTGTGGTAAAAATCCCCACAAAACCCTGCAGTGTCACAGACATTTACGAACAGGATTCCATGACCCCTGGGATGGCAGCTGACACAGCTCAATTATAAACGGTCATTCCAATTGTCTGGTCCTTCAGCAGGTTTTCAACTGGCATCTGAGAATGTGAGGTCATTGATAAACCAGCCCCAAATTACATTAATGAGAGAATTATAGTATCTTTGAACTCATTTGGGTTTTCTTCTTTCACGTGTTGTTCTCCAACATTCTGATATAAAAAGAAACAAATGTAAATACTGCCTGATGATGCTGGTAAAAAACATCAATAGAGACTGAAGAATTAATTAAAATGGAAGAACATTATCTGGGGAAGGCCTTATCTGGAACTTTTGGTTTTGAAATACTTAAAGCTGACCATTCATTTCTCTCTTTTCTCTCTGATTGGGCACTGCCTTCATCAATATGACTACATTAATTCCTGCCCTTAGGAAGTGATGTGAAAACACCCTTCTGCTGCTCCAAAATGATAGAGTTATTCTAAAAGCATTCATGTTAGAATATAAGAAAGAGGCACAAAGTCATAATTTCTTAATGAAGATAATGAAGCATTTCTGAACCTAGTCACCAATCAAAAACTTGTTATTTTAAGTTGTTTTTCAAAATAAATCAATTTCAGGGACTGAAATGGCTCAGCACGTTCATTGTGTACTGGCCAGAGATTACAGACATCCTTGGGTTGCTGGTGCAGTTGTGAGCAGATTGCAGTGAAGGCAGAGCTGTGTGCATCGTAGGGCTTCTCTGTAGGCAGGTGACAGCGGCCAGCAGGGTCACTCGAGGACTGCCATGCCCGCTACTGGGCACCTGTCCTGCCACTGATAACCAAAATCTTGGCCTACTAAATAAAGCCTTTTCTGTGTCTCTCAAGTTCCCTGGAGAAGCTCTGCCTCCTCCCGTGCGGGCCGAAGGGCGGTGAGCAGGGAGGGGGCAGAGGCAGGGGTGTCGGCGGTCGGATCGCTGGGGAGGCTGCGGGCACTTGGCCAGCCACAAGTAGTTCTGGCTGCTGCAGCCCTGTGTGTGCAGGGAGGGCACAGAGGGGCACGCCGGCTGCACAGAAGCTACACAGGCACAGCCTGATTTAAAATACAGACACGTAAGCACGGCACAAACCCCACCTCCCTGGGATGGTCTGAGAGGGATCCAACGGGCAGAAATGCCACAGACACGCTCCTCCCAGAGTAATTGTGACTATCGCAGCTGTGGTGGAGAGAGGGGGAGGAGGGTGGATGATGCAAGGCTCTCGGCATCACGCTCAGCGATCGCCAAGACTGCAGCCTTCCGTGGGAGGCAGCGCTGGGATCCGCCCGGCAGCCCCGCTCCGCGTGCGATCTGCCCCGCGGAGCTCCGTGCGGCGCTGGGACCGCGGAGCTGTGCAGCATCGGCATCTGCTGCAGCCCCGGGCCTCCCGCCCTACCCACACGGTTTATCCAGCAGCTGTGAGATTTACTCCACCACCACCAGCTCTTAGTCACTTCTCTTCAGAGCTCATTACAAAGAGTAATTAAATGGTCGTAACGTCCCCAGCCTTAACCCTATTTGGTAGATAAAGTGGGTAATTAAGCACTGTTAGCTCCGTTTTGCCATGGAAACTGGTGAGAGAGGCTAACACAAGGTCACAGGGCCACTGAGTCAACTCAGGATCACAGTACATCAGTTACTGTCCCCTTTATCCAAAAATGCTGGGATATTTCATTGACTTTAAGGAGTTACGGATCAAAACTACTCTTCCTGTCTCATCACTGAGAAATCTAACACAGAGAAATATTACATGATTTAACAAATAGAGTATTTGAGAACTTAAAATGTGCACTGGTATGTTGTTTTCCATCTGCCAAAGGAGACTCTTTTGAACCCTCTGCTTGACATAGCTAATTGCATATCCTTAATAATATGCATATCCTTGTACTCATATATAACGAATCAGTGAGATGTGACCAATCTGATACCCAGCCAGTGAAAATGAGTTTTAAATGTCATTATTTGTAGCTGTCCAGGTGGAATCACAAGCCCCTGACAGTTGTTCTGTCAGTTTGTCACGTGTGTAACTGCAGTGACAGCTCGGAGATGCTGGTCAGGCCTCTCTCTCCCCTGAGAGCACCTTCCCGGTGCTGACCGTGAGTCATGGGGCTGTCACCAAACCACTGTATTCTGCAGGCTATAAATAGCTCCATTCCTGTAAACTATTATCGCACTTTCAGCCAGTCCATTTGCCTGATTCTGGAATGTTTATCTTGCCCTAACTGCCAGCCTAGAGGTGTAATGCTATTTTCATCCTATGAAAGGCTTAAAGAGAGAGAAATTTTAAAATACTCTCCTTTCCTTTATTTTTTAATACCTTAGTACTTATGCAAGATGGTACAAATGGAAGACCTCTATTTATTCTCAACATACAAATAAAACTGACAAATTTTCTCTACTTACATGTCACAACCTTGTTTCTAGAGAGTGGAAAAGACTTCAAACATTTTTGGTTTCACTCCTACAGCAGACCAGTAGGGCTTGAGAAGAAACCACATGCACTGCCTCCAGAGAGCCACCAGTGTGGACAATGACTGTCTCAACAAACAGGATCATTTGAACAACAACCTCACTGGGCTGTTCCATCTCCCAAATCCTGATTATCTTTCTCAGAAAATCCATGATTATACCCCCACAATCATAATAAACTTTGGATCTTATACTTCCATTTAAACCTATGGAAAATTTGTGACATATGTAAAGAGTGGGAAAAGCATACCTATTAAATAATGTGTAGATAATGAAGAGCATCTTGCATAACTCATTGAAGTGAAAAAGCCTTTAAAGGGCAATTACCTTTACTGAATGTTGAATGAGTGTGAAAAACAGAATTTGAAAACTGTCCTTCTATCTAAAATTCTTGATGAGAACTAAGTGGAGGGTTATTTCTTGCCAAGTAATTCAGGTATAATCAGGCGTGATCCACCCATGCAATGATCCCAGTACCAGACACGGACTAACATTCCCTAAATTGGATCAGTACTCCAATGCAGTTTGGAAGTTAAATGACCCGGGTAACTCCTTTCTTGTGCGGACAGACTGCCTGCTCACAGTGCAGCACAGCTCTGCTCTGAACCATGGAGAAAGTGCTGGGAAAGAACAACACTGGAGACACCCAAAAGATTTAGACAGTTTTACTGCTTAAAAACCACCCCAGAACCAACCAACCAAAACAACTCAAAGCGAAGTCTCAAAAAGCCCAAGCTTTCTAGAGAACTGGAAAGCAGCTGGACCCACCATAGGGACTGGACTGGTGGTGCAGCGATGGTCTTTCTCCCCATCGCAGAGCTGCCTTCTCACTTGGCTCCAAACCAGTGTCATTGTTAATTGGATGCAGAATGATGGATCTGGCCACCTGGCACTCTGTCTGGCTCCGAGCTCATGATCAACTCACTTGGCAGACTAAGTGGGGAAGTGGCCACCTGGCTAATATGGGGGCTACAGACTCTGCCGAGCTGATCACCGCCCTGCTCAGACATTCTTTGATTGTGAATACCAACAGCAACTTCTCTCTTTTGCTGTGTTCACCTCTCCCATCACAACTGGTATGCTCACAGCCAAACGTCCAACTCGTGACTCCCTCCTCTCTTTCCTTCCCTCTGTCTGCCATGATGGATAAAGACAGAATCCTGCCTTAATTGATAAATGGGAATAAAATGAGCTACTTGCCCTCTCTCCAATTTCTTTAAATTATTCCAAGTTCCCTACCCCCACTCCATCCTGTCTTGCTTCTCACCATCACTCTCAACACTCCAGATTAAAATGTATATTAGCTGTGGAGCTGCACAACAATTTTTTGAATGGTGCAGTTTGTTGAGTATTTTTCTAATTAGTGAAATACTGATGAATTAAGAATAACACCAAACCAATAAACTGGACAAAAATGCTGTGAAATCAGACTCATGCCTGAAGGCAAGATTCTCCACTTGCCTTGCACGCTGTTCTATTATTAGCACTTGCAAAATTATAGTGAGAAAGGCCACAATTTTGATTTTATTTTTTTACATTCATTTTGCATATATGTAAATTACTCCACAAGAAGCAAGGCAATAGAACATGAAGAATGAAGTGCACAAAAATAAATCAACACAGATCTAGAGTAATGTCTCTGTCACCCAGTGAAACAACCCAAGTTCTTCTATGAAAATTAATTTTACTACAAGATATTAAAAGACTTACTACAAGTCCTTAAATTTTCTACTCCATTTCCAACGTGCCATAAGGAGGTTCCCCAGTGGTTTTAAGCTGGTCTTGGGATACAGTAAGTAGCTAATGTCAAGCTCTTACATCCATTACGAATTATCTGAAAAGAATGTACTTTGCTAATCAAATCATTGCACAGAAATGCAATCACAATAAGCTGTGCTTATTGATGTTACTTCCTTTTTTAAACCAAAGATTCATTTGCACCTTGAAGGATCTGCTCCAGGTGACTTCAGCGGGGGCTTTCCATAAGCTTGTAGAGGGTGGAAGAAAGCATTTTAGATATTAAGGCAGGAAGGAATGTTAAACTAATCAAGTTGCTGTCTTCACATTATTTTTAACCTTTTTTCAGATGGACAACTTACTTTCCTGCATCCATGCGGGAAACTCTTACTGCTTTTTAGGGAGCCCCTACCAGCATAAGCACCATTTCTGACTACCCCTGTGCAGCCTGTACTCTCCTTTACCTGGTAAGCCTCTACCAATCAAACTACTGACAACCTTTACACAAATTTATGGGTGAGTCAGGAACACTAAACACACCAAACCACAACCACCACCAGCCACTGAAGGAACTTCCCTGCCCTCCAGAAGCCTCTTCCTGCAGACCAGCATCACTCCCTTCTGTAGTCACCACTCCACTTGTCTCTCAGGTCACTCCAATGCTCCCTTGGGACATGGGGGGCAAAAGGCATTGCCATGCCCCTGGAGCTTAGTGCACCTGCTCAATGCTGCCTGCATTTCCAGCACCTTCACTGTAGTGTTGATACCTGCTCCTGGCAACAGTGGCTCACCACTGCTAGTCTACATAGCCCTCACAGCTCAAGGCTGACACTAGAAATGTTCCTGCTTGCTTATTATTTGACCCCACTTCTCAATTTTGGCTTTACAACCATGTAAACTCCACTTTTGCTCCCCCTTATGTCTCAGAGCTCTCATAAACACTGGACTGCTAATATTAAAAGAAGAAAAAATTGAGTCATTTTAGTTGATTTTCAGTTTCAGGTCTCTAAATGGCAGGCTACAAGAGGCTCCCTTGTGCTCCCTGACTTCGTATCAGAGCTTGAATTACCAAGTTATTAGGTAACAGCTCACTGGCACAGGCTCCTGTCAGAGTGTTCAACAGGCTCTACTCTCTCTGAGCTCAGTGCTTTCCATTTTTCTGACGGGTGATGCATCCCCCCAGTAAGGACCCACAACAGTTTTTAATCTTCAGTGGCTAATGGGCTGCTGAACACGTACAATTGCCTTTTCCAAGCATGACATTTAGCACTGCTGGTGTTTTATTTTCCCCATCTTAGGTGTCAGTAGAACACTTGTTGCTGTTTGCTAACAGGCTTTGAGGACTTCCAGGTGGGGACAAGGATGATGGAAATTGTGGGGCAAGGGATTTACTGCAAAACCTCAGCATCTGGAATTACCTTAAGAAAGCATGTGCTCTCTCTCTGTTACAGCTGTCCCTGCTGACATTGACCCCAACTGGAGCTGAATGCCTGTAAGCAACTCAATTTTAGTGCCCTGTAAAACGCTGCTTTTCTGTATCTGGTCTGGCAGCCCCAGAACAGCTCTGTGCACTCTAATTCATACAGTATTGTCAGTAATGACAGATAATACCATCAAAGTCTGTTCCTACAACATAGGGATTAACTCACCTCATTAAAATGTACACATTCTGCACAGCATAATGCTACTTCAGGACAACTATTTTAGCTAGCCCAAAGATACTATGTTCTGTGAGAACTAGGATGATCCCTAGCTGTCCTCTACTTCCCTGTATTCAGGTTTGAATAATCTTTTTTTAGATGACTATATAGATATCATAGAACTGAGCATTTAAAAAACCCTAAAATAGACTACATTAGCTTAAAATTCTAGGTAGTAAAGAAACTTGAGAAGAGAGAAACATAATTAACTTGGAGCATGGAAAGATTCCCTTGCGGGAAAACCACCCTGAATTAAAACAGGTGGTTTGTACAAAGTACCTAATGGTGAACTCAAAACCTGGCAGCTTACACACTCTGAAGGCTGATCTCTCAGGTTGAAGGTGGGAATGTTTTTTGGTTTATTTTCCCCAGAGAATTCTTAGATATTTGAAATTGACTTGATTTCTTGGTTATTAAAATGCAATCATCAGCGTTTTCAGTGTTTGGTCTTTATCTGTCAAGAAAATGAAAATAAAAGCTGTGTTGCTGGATTTGCCTACAGGTATCTTTCTGCCTTCAAAGAATGCTTCTGAAAGCTCTGCTGGCATATGGAGCCCAGCTCTGCTCACATGAAAATAAAAGGTGAAGGTCTCCTGAGCATCAGCAGATGGACAAGGTTGGGGTAGGAGAATTACATCCCCCTCCACAAGTGTGGATGTGTTACATCCCCCTCCACAAGTCCTTAAGGGAGGCAAGTTGGTTGGTTGGTTGGTTTTTGAAAAATCACAGAGTAGCTCTGCAAATACAAATGTGTCGGAAGACTGTACAGATCAGATGTGTTAGACAGAGTTCATATCAAAAAATCTGCTTTATCAGTATGTCAAAAATGTTACGAGATACTTTGTATTGTCTTGTGCCATAAGATGACAAAACTGTTCTAATCCAATCTCTCCTTCTCAGACCCTGCTTAATAATGAAGAAGATGCCACAGGAGATAAAGCAGTGAATACAGATAACGCAATGAAGCCTGAAAATGGGGACAGAGAAAACTCTCCAGGCCAAATGGAAATCTACTGGGACTCTGTAAATGAAGCAAAGAGGAGTTCATTCCTATGTTTTTAAGAATTAGTATATCATTCTCCATTAGAAATCCTTCTCAATTCCAAATAAAGATTGTCATTATTTATTAACACCATTACTAACCAAGGATATCACTATGGATTAAAATGAGAACAAACTGAACCTCACAACCATAATTTTTATAATTCAAGTCTGACATGGTGTTCCTAGTTAGAACTGTGGATCATTCCTGGGTAAGTCAGAGGGAGTACTGGTGTAAAATAAAGGGTAAACACTGTGAAAATCATGTCCTGTCATCTTCTGAGCCCACTCTGCCCCATGTCTCTCCCAGTTACAGAAAATTTATTGAATTATGAAACTATTCACTAAAACATTCTATTACATAACTAGAATCTCCTTTCAGTGCAGCTATAACTGGCACCAGTGGAAGTCTTGCCTGCAAACTCTTATGTCACGGTTGGATGCTTATTTTTTACCTTGAGGAAAGGTTCTCCTTCCTTTTTCATACAGAGCTCTTAAAATGACAGAATTCAGTCTTTTATCAATTTTTTAGGTAATACACATTAGTTTAATGAAATTTGTTTAGAATTTACTGTTTGGAGTGAATACAGAAAATCCAGTGGAGAGTCAGGGACAACTGATTCTTTCTGAAGCAATTTTAATTAAGTGCATTTTTCAACCTGGCCAAAAAGTCACATCCTAAAACGTACCTTTTTCTAATTATATATATATAAACATAATGAGGTCACTGAGGGCACTAAATGATGCTTAGAACAAATAACAGAAGTACACCAAGTGTCTGAGAGAGCTTTTCAGCCAACAGAGCGTGGAGGCACATCTACTGTTTTCTATAAACATTGCAGACCGGTTGGATGATTAATTCCATCACAGTCACCAAGAGCTTTACCTCTGGTTTGAGAAAAGATTTTTTTTCCAATACTTGATAATATTATTTTTATGGTGACATTTACTGAAGCACGAATATAAACAGACTTCATAAACATGAATGAATAATGCTGGCATTGGAAATGTTTTAAGAAGTATTCAGGAGACATGAAATGATTTGCCCCAAAGAAGAAGAGTTCCTGAGAGGACAAAGCACAGGACATCACAGTGTATCAGTGTTAAGAATTTGTAACTTTTCCAAAAATGGACAGATATTCCTTCTTCCTTCCTTTCCCCTCCCTCTCCGGACTTACAGTTGCACCCAGAAGGGATTGACTGCAGCAGTGTTCATTTCATATACCACTGAACAGACCCTTTCACTGCCTCTGTCCTCTACAGCTCCCAAAGCTTCCCTGGGCAGTGGCTGCAGCCCCCCAAGAGCCACAAAAAGCTCTGTCCCATGCTGTGTCTCCATCTTTACCGTCTGACAAAAGTTTTAAATCTCAGATTTTTTCTTCCATTTACAATTTTCAGTACATTTACTAGAAAATACCTATTGCAACATGTGATGTCCCTAAGTTGTCCTTCTTCACAACCATTTAAGATAAAATAATATTAACTATAGCTGTTCTCCAGAGGGAAGCCAGTGGTATAAAGGCAAGCTAAGATTCCTGTTTCCTGATGCCATGTGCCATGAGGAGCAGCCCTGCACTGTTTCATCATCAGCCAGCACTGCACTGAATCACAGCATCACTAACGTGTGTAATTGCTTGCAGAAAGGTTCAGTTTAAAGAATGTGTCAAACATATAATTTGATCGGGGCGTGTGAGTATCCATGCATGGGCTGGTGGTGGTGCATTCTTATGGCCATGAATCACACAGCATTTGAGCCAACCACCTCCTGCTTGTAGGGCAGCTGCAATATTCCATCCTATTGGAAAGAAACCTGCACCAGCATTTTAGAAGTTGATGGGGCTCTCAGCACACATTTATTTCAACTTCTCAGCCTCTTAGTTAGACCAATAATATTCCTGATGTTGCTGAGAAACAATAGTTTCTAATCTAATAGAGAACTTCCATTTTCTGGTAATAACAAACATTCTAAAATGTAAAAAATAAAGCATCGGTATGGCATTTACGTTTCTGAACAGCTCTGTTTGTTGTAAAATGTTGCTGTTTTTAATGGGGGAATATACTGTTAGTTTATCAAAGCTGGAGCAGTTTGTCAGCTAAACACATTTTGTGTGAGGAAAAGAGCATTAATTTTGCTGTCAGAGGAAGTATTTCTGCTCAGGATTATATTGCTGTTCAGAAGACATGAGAGATTAAATGGTACTGATCAGGTTCCCTGCATACCTCATCCTGTAGCTGCAAACGTCCTGCGCAGGGTGTGCATAACTTCAGCAGTAAAGTCCATCATTCCGTGGGAGAAGCAGCTCCTCGGGCCAAGTCAGCTCTGCTCCTGCCGCACCTGCAGAGCACGGACAGAGGGTGTGCCATCACAACAGGACATGAGTGCAGTCATTCCTTTGGTACAGCCCCAGCTACAATCCCTGGATGGCTTTTCCCACTTCCCACATCTATAAAGGAATCACACAATGAATAACATCTTTCTCCAATATTCATGGATTGACTAAATAAAGATAATTTGTCCCATAAAGCTGTGTTTGGAATGCTGCAGCACCTGTGGGGAAGAAGCCACACTTCCCTGATGTTTTACAGCATCCCGGACAATAGATTTGTGCTGTAAAAGCAGAACTTTACAGAGTTTCTGGTGACTCTGCAATAACCAAGCAATACCTATGGCTGAAATGACTCAGAGGCAAGAACAAAGCAAATTCCAGATTTCTATGTGTTATATATAAAAAATTAAATTATAAAGCACAGAGAAAAACACAAGAACATCTTTTAACATTAGGCCGAGTGCAATAAAAACACCCTTTGAAGAAGACTATATAAAAAAATATATATACTCTCTATAGCCTATGATGATTCTATAAAATGCAAGCAATGTCACTTAGCATTGCTGGCAGTGCTTTATTATTGCAACTGAAAAGGAGTATAGTGAAAGGAATTTAGAAGGCGGGTGGATAGTGTCAGCAGTAACAACACACATGATTACACATTACTATAATTAGCAATGGAATTTGAAGAATTAAAAAAGCAACACATTTGCTTTGTTTTTAATGGTACTTTTGACTCAGCAGCACTGTCAGTGATACACAGGGTAAAAAAGTCTATCTTATCCCTTTCAAAATGTAAACCCATTAGAAGGAGAACTGTTGTGACAAAGGGTAAATGCCTCAATGCAAAAAGGGTCCTAGAAACCCCTTCAGAAACCAGTTTAATCCAAAACTGGGATAACAGTGGATTAAGAATACACCAATGTTTGTTTGTGCTCCCCTCTTTCAATACTCCTGCCTCACGGTCATTTGCTTTGGCCTGTTTTCCCCAACTCTTAGGTTATATCCATTTGTTTTACTTCAATACAAATTTGGGAGCCTTACATCACTGCCTCTGTCTAACAATGGTAGGTCCTTTTGTTTCACCTGAAGTGTGACTCCTACAGGTTACAAGTTTGAATGGATAAGGGATGCAGAGGTATGACAAAGCTTGTGCTGGAGTCCATCAAACTGCTGAATTGCAGCTGAACTGGAGCTGTGCAGCACATCTGGGAGAGCCAGGAGCAATGCATTCAATCCCAAATACCTGCACAGGTCTTTGCAGCAGTTTTCTATGCAAATCAGGTACTTATGCACAAATTATCCTGGTTAGCTACAGAAGCCTATGATAACCTAATCTGCCTGTTCAGCTGCAGCATTAGCATGAGAAATGTGTGCAGCTTTTGCAGGCAAAAGTGCATGCCCCAATTAGGTTAAAAGGTGGATGCTTTATTATCTTCATCATCCTTTTAACTGGAATGTGCATGTTACTGGCCTTCACTGTAACTCAGAAAAACATTCTGAAGATATACAGAATAATTTGCTGAAACTATTGAATAAAAATTTTAAAGTTTTAAAGCTCCAGGGTGAGCACTCAAGTTTAGATAAGGGCCTGGCAGGGGACACCAGTGAAAACACTGGTGTGTGAACTGATAGGTGGCTGAAATGCTACTTGTACCTGGACTTTCATCCTTTGGCTCTAGAAAAAGCAGATACTGAACTAACATGGGAGTTTAAAGAAGGAACCATGTGAAAGGAATATCCATTGGAATAGTATTGGATTATCAAAGACTATTGAATCAAGATATAGAAACACACTGTCATCAACAGTAGCATAAACTTTTTATAAGCTCTATGTGATAAGCAGTTCACGTGAGAAGCAGAATGGTATAAAAACAGGCATGGGAACTTTTCACGGTAAAACAGGAACACTTGCTGAAAATTCAATTTTCATTTCCTTCATACTAAATTAGAAAAGGGGCTCATTTCAGTGAAGAATTCTACTGCAATGGGGGAAGACTTTGCTCAAGGCCAAGGTCCCCAACACAGATACCTCAGAGACAGGCTTTGTTTCTCTTCTTTTTAATGCTATTGAGAATGCCAGGTGGAGAGGGGGACAAAGATTGCCCTCTTCCATCTGTTTATAATGCAGAGGAAAGGCCACATGAGTACTGGGAGTGGGATTTCTAAAACTTTTGCACCTATAAAAACAATAAAGTGGAAAATTTGTAGTTCTAGAGTCTTGCTTGAGCCACAGAGAAGTTACTATTCACCAGTGAACAAAAAGAAGAAAAAATGCTCATTTCTTGTGATTTATCCCAGTGACAGGGTTAATGACACAGGTAGACATGCCCATTGACTCATTAAATTGAATTGCGAGACACAGCTAGAAGTTAATTTTCCTTTGGTATGTGCTTAGGCACCTTGTAATGACAGTATTTGTGTCACTGGAATTCAGTCCCAACCCAAAACTGCACTGATCTTTCAGTTCAAATCTGTGGAGGCATTTTTGTGCAACTCTTTCTCTTCCAGAGCTCTGTGGCTGTAACAGCTCATGCCTTTTGTAGGTCAGGCACCGCGACGGACGTGAAACGTGTACATGAGTTGGTTGCAGTGGTACAGTCACTGCAGGTGCTTTGCTACACAAATATGTACACGCGTAGAATATTAATGACAACTTTCATTCAGAGGCAACATATGAATTATCAATGAATCCAGTTTCCGTGTTTAGCAGGAAGCGTGTGGCAAGGGCTGACGGAACGTTTGGAATCATAATCTCGGCTGTAGTAGCTATTGCTGTGTGTGCCACCCCAGATGGCAAAAACTCCCCTGAAGAAGCCTGGCTCATGCTGCTGCAGAGCTGTGCAAGCTGCAAACCCTGCCTTTAGGAATATTCTGAAGAAAAAGCTGAAGTTTGGACCAGAAGGAGCTGTGCAGTTTGGATCTGCCCGTCCCCACTGAGGCGCAGGGTCTGTGTTCCTATTATTGAGGTACATGGTGGCAAGCAAGGAAATTATCAAGAAAATTGGGCTCTGAGACTCCTCACGGTTCAGCTGTGCTGGCAGCTGGGACTTCTTTTCCATCCTAGTATCGAGCAATGATATTACAAAGAAGGCCAGCTGTAAAAGGAGAATAAAATGCCAGTGTCCTAAAAATCTTTGGAAAATTTATTAATCCCTGTGAATCAGATTTAATTTTTTGGGTAGGTGCTAATTATCACTGGAATATGCACCCTAAAATACTTGATATAATAGAATTTTGAGGCTGTCAAAGCAGTTTTCTCTGCTTTGCAAGCAAATGGAAGTAAAACCAAGGTAACTTGGGCAACCATTTGAAAATCTTCCCCTAAATTTCAGTCCCCTGTGTTTCTCATGTTGATGTGCCCATGAAATAACCCTGACAAGTGCCTGTATGGTGTATGGGGTTTGCACCGCCCTCTCATGTCTATTGCTGTATAAAATAAACAAGAGCAAGTGAGGGCCCAAGGCCCAGCACAGGTGACGCTAACACCAGCACCCTCAGGTGCCCTGGGTAAAAACACAGAGATTCATTATGTAACTGTTACATTAGTAATCTCCACTGCTACTCGCAAAGTAACAGATAAGAGCGTACAGCTTTTGATTACGAAATTTTCAGAGTCCCTTGAAGTTTCTTCCAGGTTTTGCTATCTAATTTTCCACGTGGAATTACCTTTTCCCTCGGGTCAGCACTTCAGACAGCTGCATGGCCTTGCTCTCGCTGCATTGCTGCTGTGCTGCCAGCACTGGAGGTGGCTGTGGTCACTGTCCCTGGGGCTGCAAGGCTGTGAGATTCCCGGCCAGCAGCAGGTTCCCTGCCTGGGGCTTCTGCCAGCGCAGCTTTGGTGCTCAGAACGGTGGGCTGTGCAGAGCCCCTGGGCTAGTACTGCTGTCCTTGACACTGGAACCACTGGAGATTACAGGGATTCAAAACAACAAACTGACAGAACTCTGCTGGACAGAGCCGCTTGGCTGGGTTGGTCAAACAGGAGCTGAGAGAGGCAGCACCAGGACTCTCCAGTGTCACCTCTTGTGAGCACGCTGGCTAAAGCAGCGTGTGTGCCTCAGTTTACCGTCAGGGACTACCATTTTGAGATATAAAACCGAGGACATTGTAAGATGTAACTGAATGGGTTTATAGATCAGTTCCCAGTGTAAAGTGTGACTCTCTCCATACTGACCCTGTAAAGGTGCACTGGAGATGCAAAGCAGAGCTCCCCTCACACGGAGCTGATGGACACAAAAGACGTGGACGTTTCTCTCAACTCTAGTGACTCCAGACCTGCGGGACAAGGTCACTTACTAAAACAACGCTGTCCCGGGAAGGGATTCCTGGGAAGGGACACGCGGAGGCAATACAGCACCCGGTGCCTGCGGGAGGCCGGGGTCAGTGTGGGTGTACCGGCTGTGCCTCGTCTTCCCAGTACTCGGTGACACCAGGCGTGCCCGGTGCCACTGTGCCACTGTGCCCGGTGTTTCCCCGGTGTGCCGGGTCCCCCTGGCACGTGCCCGGTGTTCCCGGTGCATGCCGGCGCGTTCCCGGTTCCGCCCGCTGCTCCCGGTTCTCCCGGATCGCCGAGCCTCCCCCTCAGCGGGCGGGTGCGCAGTGCACGCCGGGAGGCGCGCGCGGCACGCCGGGACACGCGCCCCGCGCCTCGGCCGCCCAAGATGGCGGCGGGCGGTCGTCCCCGCCCCCGGCCGCGCATGCGCAGCGCCGCGGCGGCCGCGCCGCTCCCGCCCTCCCTCCCGGCGGCCGCGGCGCCTCTGACAGCGCGGAGCGAGCGGAGCGTCCCCGAGCGCCGGGACCGCGCACCGGGACCCCCGCACCGGCACTCCGACCCCGCACCGGGACCCCGACCCCGCACCGGGACGCCGCGCCGGTGAGTGGGACGGACGGGCGGCGCCGGCCCCGCGCAGCGCAGCGAGGCGGCGGCGCTGACGGGGCTCGGTAAGGCCGGGGCCTGCCGCTCCCCCGGCCCGCGGGCTGTCCCGGCTCCGGGCCCGAGCGGCCGCCGCTCTCCTCTCCGCTCTCCCCCTCCTCTCCCGCTCCCCGCCCTCGCCCCGCTCCCCCCCTTCTCTGCTCGCTCTCAAAATGGCGGCCGCGCCCGTTGGTGAGGAGGGACCGGGCGGGGCGGGGGGCGGCGGGGGGCCGGCCCGGTGTCCTCCCGCCCGGCTCCCAGTGGGGGGGCTCTGGGCGCCGGGGCGCGGCTCCCCCGCTCCCCGCGGCCCCCGGCCCCGCTCTCGCGGTGACTCTGCAGGAAAACAGGGCCCGGCGGGAGCGGCGGGGCGGGCGCGGAGCCGCCGCCGGGCCCGTGTCCCCCCTCGCGGGCCGCGCCGTTCCGTCCGTGACTTAGCAAATACCGAGAGGAGGCGATGGGCCGGGGGAAATAGTGATTAGAAGCCGTCAGGGACGATGGGCCCGGTGTGTGCGCGGAGGGGACGCCGAGCATCCCTCCCCGGGTCCTGCCGGGCTTTCCCCCTGTCACCCTCTTCCCGGGCAGGGCCGGGCGATGGCCCAGATCGCCAGCGCGGCCGCGGCACCGAAAACAAGACGGGAATTAATAATCCAGGGAAAGGAGTAGGTGTTGTTTCAGAATTTGTCTCGCATCCCCAGTTTTCCTGCAGTGCTCAGCAGGGCAGCAGCAATAGGAGGTGGCTCAGACCTTCAGAACCAGCTGCAGTAAAACGGGGGAGGGAAGTCTAATCTCTCCTTCTGGGGGTCATATCGCTGCCTGGATGGCTGCAGGTGCACAGGCTTCCCTTGAAAACCTTATAATAGCAATCGAATCTGCTAAAATCCTGTATTTATTGCTCCTCCCGAGGTTTTGTTTCGGCAGGAGGTTATACCCAGGCAGGGCTTTTGATGGAAGTTGGGGGGTGGGAGTGGTGCCTCCCTTGTAAAGTTTGGGGTTTGTTCAGTTCTGTGGGTGTGAGATTTTTTTTTTGTTTGGTTGGGTTTTTTTCTGGGGTTTTTTGTTTCTTTTTGTTTAAGGTGGATGCAATTAAACTTGACCTTTAATACTAATAATAATGTGACACCTTCCCTTTCTTTGCCATGGTATCACTCAAACCGTGTCTTCGCCGGTAGTGCTGCAGTAGTGGGCTTGGTTGGTGCAGGTCAAGTCCTTTCATAATGAATTACCTAGTAGGCATGGGGGAAGGTTAATCTAAGCTATATTAAAAATCTTTAATAAACACTATTTTAATGTAATTAAATGTTTGGGCATATTGGCCTGGCTAAATCACGTATTTTTGTGGTGATTCTTTTAAGTGTATGTTTCTATGATAGTATTGTTCATGGCATTAGGTGGTGGTAGTTAAAGAACCTCCGTTCAGTGATGATCATTTTGTAAATGATTGTGCAGCATTTGGCTGGTTTTCGGGAGAGGGAGGGTCTGCTGTCAGAATGTTGTTTGCCCTAAGAGTCATTTTGTTAAATAGGAAAATTACGTTGGGGAACTAAACAAAGAAAATATTTTTAAACTGTGAGATGCATTGCAAATATCGGGCTTGTTCTCGGGCATCTCGTTTTTGTGTGTTTCTGTTGCTGTTCCCATGTTTGTGGATGCTGTGAGCAGCCATTGAGCAGGGAAGAGACTGGGTGGAGTAAGGAGGCAAAGCTGCGAAATGGCTCGATTACCCTTTCAGAGCTTTTTTTTTTTCCTCCCTTTGCCGGGGTGGAGGAATACTAATTGCCGTAACAATGAAGTCTCTTCTTTAGGGAAGAATCTAATGATGCAGGAAGCTTCGGAAATGAAACAAATCTCGCATTCTGTTTCGAGGCTGGTTTTTCTGCAGGGTGGATTTTGATTTGTCTGGCAGTGAGGAGTGACCAGTCACTGTTGCAAAGCCGGATTTTTTTTGTCTGATAACCGCTTCAATTTATCCACTTAGATACTCACTTGTTGAATTTGTTTTATTTACACTTTAGATAAGAATGACGATTTTTATGCCTGTGTTTGACACAGAAGATTCTCTGAAATCTAGAGAAGCCCCTGTATTGTGGCTTCATGCTGTTATTTGTTCATGCAACTTCTTGGTTAGACTGGATTATGGGTGGGCACGTAGAAAAAGACAGTCCCTGGTTTCTCTGGTGACCACAGTGGAGTGACTGCTGTCAGTATGCAGAGTGGATTGCACTGCCCTTCCTCATGTGCCAAGTTCTTGTAAAATAACATCTCAGGATTTTGGAAGCCCCTTTTGAGCACTGTTGCTCTGTAGGAACATTGCTGTGCCCCTTGGGTACTGCTGCTTAAAGTTGTGTGGGAAAGGCGTTAGAACAAAGGATTTGGGGAATACAATAGGGATTGGAGGAAGCACCTAGGAAGGGCTGCCTGTGGAAGTGGTCTCCTGTTCTACATGTACCTCATGGCATCCCCACCTGATTTCAGTGTTGACTGGAGCAAGTACAGCATGGGACACAGATGATTATGGAGCAGGCTGAGGTTTTGCTTTTTCTTGGGGGGGTCTCAGTTCTGGAGTGCAGTTTGTGATAGGAGATGGGCACAGAAGAGACTGTGTTTTGCTTAGTATGCCCAAAATTAAAATAAGGGGCAGTGGCTTCTGCATTATCTTTAGTTCATTCACTTGAAGTAGATGTTCCAGGATTCAGTGTCTGCTTGAGCTAAATACCTGAGTCTAATGCATATCCAGGCTAAGGCCAGTGAAGAACCCAGTAAAACACTTGCGTCCTTAACAGCTTTGGTTGATTTTTGCCCTTGAAATGGTGGCAGTCACTTCTTCTACAGGAGTAATTTGCTCATTTGGGTTCTACAGAAGCAGAAGGCATCAACAGTTCCTTTCTGGCTGCACGTGAGCTCTGTCTTGCCTGTCTTGCTGACTCCTGTGCCTGTCCTGGCTCCTGTGCTCCTCCCAGCCTAGGGGCTCAGGTTGTATCTTTGCTCTCAAATTGCTGTCTATCCAGCTTGCTATGGATGGGACAGCTCTAGACTCAACATCTGCAGACTGCCTTGTCCAGCACTCCAGCCTTGTCTTCCATGAAGAGCTCCACAGCCAATGTCCAGCATTAATTATAATGTATTTGTACCTTTTGTAGAATATTCTGGGCAAACAGTAGCTTGACCCCTCTGCCTCAGGGTAGCTCAGCTATAGACTGTGTATATTTGTAAGGTTTTTTATGAGCCTCTGTAGCTGCCCTTTATTCCTGAACTAGAGCGGTTGGAATTACCATAGTAGGAAGAAGAGCGGCGTTGGAATAGTTTGGTTTAGGTCAGTTCTCTCCTACTTTGGTGAACTTCAGGCCCATTTTCTAAACTAAAGGCAAAGACTGGGAGAGAGCAGCTGAGGTGTCCATGAAGTGGGCACTGAAATACTTGCCAGGCTGAAAATAAGAACTGTGTAGGCCTAAATTCAGGAGATCAAGAGGACAATAGAAATCAGTAATTATTATTAATAGATAATAATTTCAGATTTCCTGTAGGGTGTGGGGGAGTTCCTAGCCTCTAACATGTAATTTGTGATGGCAGTTGAAGATCTTTCCCAAGGATCAGAGCTGTATGTCTTGATAGAATGGTGCTGGGACTCTCCTGTGAGGTTTGTTACAGAGAAGTAGTAAGTTACGCACTGTCCATACTTGCAGATCTGTCAATGACATTAAAACTGGCTCCTCTTTCTGCCTTTTTTAAGAGCTTAAGTATCATTGGCAGAACAGCCTGGCTACTAAATATAAATTGCACTGGTGAAGCCTTGCCTGGGTTCAGGGGCTTTTTCAGGAGCTACTTTATTGCCTGACGGAAGGGAAATGGGGCTCCTGATGTGGATTTTGACAGTTTTATTAATGGGTGATGTTGCTTTGTCATTTGATCGGCCTGCCAGATTAGGCTACTCTTCAAGTTTTTAAAAATAAGCATTTACAGTAAGATACAATCCTGACCTGTTTGAAATTAATATTCAAGTACATCAAGTAGCTTCCCCAGAATTCTTGCTCTGAATGCTGTCCATGCTCTGTGGGCAGCATTGTGCCACCACTGGGGTGCAAAGGTGTGGTAGGAGCTGTAGCTGTCGTGTCAGTTTAACAGTGGGGTCCTGAGCCTAGGTTGGGTTAAATGTCCGGTTTTCATGTATTACAGTTATTTTAGAACAAAACTTTTCTTCATTCCTACCATGTTCTGAGACCTGCTGATGAATAGTACATATTAGAAACATTGTCAAGAACCAGGATTTTATCTGATGAAGAATAGAATTCCAGTTTTACCATGGAGATGCCAGCTGCTGTGGGTTAGCCCAACAGATGTGGATTGCTAACCTGTATCTTATCCCAGTTCTTTAAAGAGGAGCCTTTTCTTCTCAACTGAGGCAGGACCTGGATGGGGCAATGCCTGTCTCATTCATAACATTTAAAAGCTCATTCTGTTTTCCTTTTTTTTTTTAACATCCTGCTCTCTCCTTAAAGGATTAGATAGGTGTGACTTAGGCTCTCTTGTTTTTTATTCACTGTCTTGGAAGCCACCTATCATTTCACTTCCTGCTGGCATGTACTGTCAGGAAATTTCAAAGAAAAATGTTACTTACAAAATAAGTATATATGAACTCCATTTCCTTGGGACTATAAACATGCAGTCCTTTCAAAGCTGTTTGTGTGCACAGCGTTGTCACACTGAGCTGTACCAAGAGCACTGATGCATGTATAACTATATAAAAAAATCAGCATTATTAATTCAAAGTACCTGCTAGTTAATAAATTTGAAAGTATTTTTGCCATTTCCTCCTTAATGGTACTGCTTCTGAATGAGCCCTGCAGCTTGGCTTGGCTGCTTGTGGACTTTGGATAAGGATTGTGATTAAATAAACGTAGTAAATACATCTTTGTGGTTGTGATTCTGTTGATTCTGGAAGACTTACCTGATATATTTGACTAGTAACTACTTGCTGCAGCCTTGAGAAGATATTTCCAGAGATGGGACCATCTGTGGTTGAGGTTTGTAGATGGTGCGGCCTGCAGTGTCTGTCCTGTAATTTCCTTGGATCCGTTCTTAAGTAGGTTCCTGCTGAGGGAGTTGGTTGAGGGCTGTTCAGAGTCACCTCTTGTTCTGGGGCTGGTTGGTGACTCAGCTGTCACACCTCTTGTGAGGTAGGTGACAGGCTCTGTGGAGTGGTGCTGTGCTGGTTTGTATCTGGGATAGCACAGGGGCATTTATGACTGAGAGTATTTATACCTTTCTCTTGTATTCGTGTTAATTGTTCAGGTTGTGCTCCACAAACCTTAAGTTCTTTTGGTTTAATTAGACAACTGTTCCTTCCCCCTCACCTCCCCCCGAGATTGCTTCTGCCTTGTTTTTCTGCTTAATACTAAAGCAAAGGTGTTAAGTTTATCCTTCTTTAAGACTAGAGGAAAATCAGCTGGAAGCATCTAGGCTGTTTCCTGCAGATAAATTACTGTTTTATTCCATAAAGAAGCAACGTTGGCATCTTGTGCTGGATTCACCTGCCTTTTGGAGTGAAGAAAGAGATTGTTTAAACAATTTGGTTTGTTTAAATGCTGGTATCTTTGCAATCTATTAAGAGGATGATGTCATTAATGAGTGTGTGTATGTTTTTTAAACAGATAGTATCAATTAAATCAGGTAGAAGTTTCTGATTCTCTCTGTTTTAGAGGCAGGAGTGTAGTAGGGGAAGGTGGGGGATAAGAAGGATGAGACACCTTCCACCAGAACCCTGATTTCATTACTTTTGGTACTAGTGTCATGAATGGTTGAACACTGTTCCTGGTAACAGAGTAAGATGTTATAGATGACAATTACGATGAGCTTTTTGGTTTGGTTTTCTTTTTTCCCCCCTGGGCAAATGAAGCTGGTTTTGGTCAACGAGCTTTGAAAATAGCTAAAGGGCCAACAATGGTCTCATGACTGAAGAGTGGAAGTTCTTTCTAAGTTCTTGTTTGGATTTTATTGTGGTTTGACCTTCTCCTGTTTCTGAAGTGTTAATGTAGGTGTTTCTTCAAGTTTCCTTCCAGGTATTTTTCTATATAAATGTAATCAATCCACAGTTGTTTTTGTTAATATCACATTTCTAATATAACAGGCAATGTAATGATTGAATTATTTAAATTTGCATATAGTCCTATGACCTCCTTTACAGTTATAAATCTATTACTTAATTTTTCAAGCCGGAGAAGTATGGGAGGAAGAATTAAGAACAGCAAAGTTCAGATCCAGTGCATGGCTGCTGACAGACACGTCTGAGTGCAGCACTCTTCTCTTGGTGGTCTAGAATTTCTATCTCAAAATATGTATATGTTGTTTGACCTAGCAATAATGATACTGAAAAATACCCTGTTGAAGTCATCCAGCTGATCCTGATGTGCTTAGCTCTGAGCAAGTGTTGAGTAGCAGCATGTAATATCGAGCCCCATAACACTACCCTACTTGCTGTCCTACCACTGTCCTACACACTGAGAGCAATGTGGGGAGTGCCATGTCAAAAACCTTTTCACACATGTTAAAGCTTTATTTTTCTTCTGCAGCCTGCATTTTTCCAGGCTGTTCATTTATTGGTAGCTAAATTTACCTGCATTTTCACACAGAACTGAACAGGCAGGTTAGATGAAGGATGTTTTCCCTTGTTTTCCACCAAAGCCTACACAGACTGCAGGCTGGAGCTGTGACCTGGAGGAAACTCAGAGGCTCCAAAATGAGATGATGTGACAGTGCTCAAGATGTTTCTCCTAAGAATTACTTGTATCATGCTTCTATCAGAATTGCAAAACTGAAGTGATACGTGGAGAAAAAAATGTCAAGATTGAATTAAAGTCTTCTTTTAAAAAAAGACAGTTTCCAAGCAAATTTGGTCCAGATTCCTCAAAATCATTTTGCATTGGTGCCTGGGAAGGTAACAAGGCCAAAAATGTGTTTCATTGTTTTATAGTACTAAAGGTGGATAGTGTGTAGTGACTGCCAGTGATGTGTTAAAAACTGATTATAGCTTGAAATAATATGGAAAAGTAAGCGGGCATAGGAACTGATTTCAGAATGCACAGGCATTTCTTTCGGCAGCATGGAGCAGCCAACTTGCTTCTGGTTTGTAGCATCTTGATGACATTCCTTAGCTTTAGTTTTCAGATGTAATTGCAACCTGCATTCCAAGTCTTTGGAACATAGGTACTATATCTGATCTGCTGCAGATTGCTTTCTAGTTCCCCGTGGATTTTGTGTTGAATTATTTTCAGAGCTAAACTACTGTATCAGGCTTTTAGCAAAAGCTGTAAAAGTAGGTGAAATGGGGAAGAAAACAGGCATAAAATTTTTCACTTTTTTCATGTTAAAAATATATTTTCTTTGATAGACCTTTAGTGAAACTGAAATGGAAAATGTTTTTTGTGAATTATTACAAACACTGCACAGAATGCAGTACTCTGTGGATACTACATCAATATATCAAGCAAAGCGTTGACCTACGGGCATTTTGAGACTTCCCTTAATTGCAGAATAACAGGCTTACTGAACATACGAATTAAAAATAAGGCTCAGAGTTGTAATTCAAATCAGATTTGCTTCTTGTTTTGTTTTTTACCAAATCAGATAGTTGTTGGAGCTCACTTTGTCGTAATCCCTCAGCCAGCTTTACTGATGTAGGCTGAAAAGTGGAAAAAAGATTAACCCAGCTCATAAATGAGTAGCTTTCTTGTATTCTCCGACTCATCCCTGCCGGCTTAGCAGGTGATGGATTCCAACATTTTCTAGGATAAGGTCTGTTTGCTGCACTAAGAGCAACTGCATGGCTGGTCCTGGGTGTTTCTACTGTGGATGAGCTTTCCTGCAGCAAGGAGGGGGGCAAGAGGGAGGCAGGAGAGGAACTGGATTATTTTACTTGTTACTGTTTTTCTTTCTTATCAACAGATAGAGAAATACCTAGGGAGCCTTTTCAGGTCCTAATAATTATGCCCAGGAAACATGATATTACTTCACTTCTATGGAATCTGGTTTTGAGTACATTTTTGGAAAGAGTCGTCCTGTCCTGTGGTTTGAGTTTGATAAAGCAGCTTTTTGCTTGTCAGGTTTAAAACAAAATCAGACCCACTAAAAATTAAATTAAAAGGAAGTGTTCTTGGTAGAATTTAATAACATAATCCAGAGGTGTAAAAGAACAATTCATGCTGTCTAGTTCTTCCATAAGGACTGTAGCTAAAGCTTTGCTGAGCTTTCAGAGCTGCACTGTGCTGGTCTGTTCTGTATCTGCTGATGCTTTAGCTCTCTAATTGATGCCATGTATCTCTTCTAATTTCTAATATAATGAGCTAGAGTTACATGTTTACTGTACATAGCTTGTGTTTTCATGGGGAAGACTGTTTATGGAGCCTAAGCAACGGTCATAAAAACTGCAGAAATTGAATTAATTTACTGTTAAGTTCCTGGGGGAGCCATGGACTTATATTTTGGATGTGCACTACCAGATGAGGTTGCTGGACAGCAGCAACAGAGTGAACCCAGGGTTGTGATGCTGGTGTATGGAACAGTTCACTGCTGCTGCCAGTGTCATGAACCAAGGAATGAAGCTGAAGCTGATTTTCTTGGTTTAACTCATAAAAATTCAAAAAGTAAGAGATAAATCATAAAATACATGAGGGATGAATGTGCCTGTGGGAATTATGGGAGATAGGAAAAGAGCTTAAGAACATAATAAGGCTGAGTGACAGTTTCTTGTAGTATCTGGTAAGCAAATGTTTCTATAAGCTTGAGGACTGAAATTACCAGAATGATGAAGATTTTGAGCCAGGAGTTTTTGTGGTGAGATCGTCTCATTCTGGTGCTGATGAGGATTCCCTTGGTGAAAGGAGCCCTGGTTTAAGTGATCTAAGTAACTCAGGCCATGAGAAGCCTGGCAGATGGAGCTTCTTAGGCTTAAAAAGGCCATATAATGTAACACATCTTCACATTATTCTGCAGTTTTATTGAGGTGACCTTAAAACTCTGTTTGGAACCTGCACATGTCTGCAAGGAACACTGGTTCAGCATGAACTTGGAGTGGCTTGATGCTCTCTGTATGTCATTGCATGGTGCTTGTGTTGGTTTTCTTACACCTCTCTGCTGTGGTGGCAGAGCACTGCTGGTGACCGAGGCACTGACACAGCTGGGTTTGCTGTGCCATCACTGCCGGGAGGGGGGAGCGTAGATCTCACTCAGCTCAACTGGGATTGACTTCTACTAGGACTTCTTCTGTACAGCAGAAATGGGCATTGTAATCAGTTGAGCCATTTTAGGGGTTTGTTTATGATGCTGGTCCTTAAAAGTGTTTTTGACACATTTGATAAGAGCAAAGAAAGAGGTGGAGAACTTTGAACTGAACTTACTGACAAAATCCTGCAGAAGATGCTGAGGTTTATTGTGATGGTGGAGTTTGGTACCTCAAGATACATTTATGAAAACATGGATTTGGAAGGGCTTAGGTATTTAACCCAAATTTTAGTACTATGTAGCATCCAGTATACTCTGCTAAACAAAACCATACTGAACTCTGAAGAAATTTACAGACTAGATTTGTTTTATTTTTTTGTGTGTACAGAATGGGCACTTTTAGGAATTTTAATTCCAGTAACTTTGCTCTTGCTCGATGCTAGTTCTGGTAAATGAACAGGTATTCTTTGCAGGTTGAGACTAAAGTGCTGATGAATTAATTTGATTCCATAATCTGTTTCTCAGTTTTATTTGGAGAATACTTACAGAAAATATTAAAAGTGTCTTCTGAAGCAAGTATGAACACAGTCATAGAAATACCATCAAGCCAAGGTATATAATTTATTGGCATGACATATCATGAACTGAGGAGAATCTCTTGCCTGAGAGTGATTTTTTTTTTCCCTGCCTAGTTGCTGTGACTGTGTGTGTAGCTATTGTGCTTGGATACCTCCTGTAGAGCTGACTCTGCTAACAAATGGAGCTGAACATGTTTCATTTTGCTGTTGGTGCATTTATGAATCATTTGCAGGTCTCTCATTAAGTTATTGTGAAGTTTTCCAGGAATCTAGAAAGCACTTGAACCACAGTGTTACCCATCAGTGGAAGGACCCAGTGTTTGAAGCCAGGAAGCAGCAGCTGTCTGTTGAATCCTCTTAGTCACTCTGGAGCAGAGGGTGTTCCTGTCCGTAGCAGGTCGGTGGTGCCCGGTGCCAGCGTGGCGCGGCGCTGGCTGGCTGCCCTGCCCGCAGCCGGTTGTCCAAGGGGTGTGTGCTCTGCCGGTGGCACCAGCTGGGCTGCCAGGGCACGGCAGAGTCAGGGCCTCAGAGCCACTGCAGTGGCAGTGAGTGTGTCCTCAGTGCAGCAGGGACACACTTGAGACAAGGGCAGCTGGCTCCAGCGACAGGCTGGTGTGGTGAAGCTCAGGAATCTCTGAATCCCAGTTTAGGAAGAAGGGAGGCGATGGTCACATGTGAAGAGGGTCCCTTTTTTTTTTTTTTTTTTCAAATGAGAAGGTCGGAAAAACCTGCACCGTGTTGTTTCCACCTTCCCTTACAGGAAAATACTCTGCTTTTCAGGTATTTCTGCTCAGTTTGTTGCTCTTCGTCAGTAATTCTCTGTGCTTTAGAAGCTTGTGCAGGGAAAATTTCTGGCCCATCATGATTCTTGATTCTTGGCTGTCTCTTTTAACATTAATCTCTTTTTTAAAGATTATGCTTTATTATGCCACTCTTTAGTCCTGCAGCACTGAAGGATTGAAGTAGGTCTGCTATCCTTATTGCTCTGACATTTCTGCCAGTCCTAAGTATAAAAATTGATCTGTAGCTGAGTGGAAAGGTGGGCAGTTGGGATGAGGTGAATTGTCTGTTGACAGTCTGCTGTTAATGGAGCTGAGGAGTATGTTGTGTGTAGGTTATGAATGGTTTGTGTTGTTTGTGCAGGTCCTGTGCTGCCAGGAGGAGTGAGAGGTGACCATTGCATGTGTCCTACCTGTGCCAGTGCCAAGCGTTCTGCCAGCTCCCAATTTTAAAAGGATTACAAAGACAACTGATCTTGCTGAAAACACCTGTAGCCCTCTGTTATTACAAGATTGTCCCTATGCAGAGGTTTGCCACTTGGTGCTTTTGTATGTGCAGACTATTGATAGGGAATCAGATAGGTTTTAAGGTTTTAAGTTGGAAACTACAACTTGAGGAAGTGTAAGTGGGTCTATTAATAAAAGGCACATCCTGGTTCACACTTAATTAGTAGCTGTCAGTGTATGGATGACTCCCTAAGTTCAGTCTGTTTTTTCCTGTATTTAATAGAGAACAAAGTAAATTTTTCATGCAGACACACCTTTGCTTTCAGAAGATCTATTTTTGTCTTGTCTTGACACTGCTTTAGGCAGTGATCTGCTGATACAAAGTGACCAGTTTCGGACAAGATATAATGAACAGGTGGTGGTTCTTTGTGGGTTGTTTTTGTTCCCCAGGGTTCCCTGAGAGCCTTGGATGCCTCTCATGGCTGTGCTGTTTGTGGGTAACACGGTGGTGACTGATAGGTGATGGAGGAGGACTGGTTAGTCTTGCTTCCCTGGAGCCTGTATGTGACAGTCTGCTCCAGCAAAAAAAAAAAAAAAAAAAAAGCAGTGCACATGGTGGCACAGGTGTGTAGTTAGTGGTGGTGTTTTGGGCTTTGGACGTTTTTGCTTGAGTGCATTGTTCGGGAAGTTTTTTGTTTGTGGTGGGTTTTGTTTATTTTTGCTTTGTTTGTTCTGGTTTTGTGTAGGGAGCATATGAGGGAGGCAGCCCTAAAAATACTCTGCCCTCTGTTCAGGTGGCTTTGTAGTTAAAAAGTCAGGAATGCTGAGCTGGGTGCTTGGAACAGTCCCTTTCTGGAGAAGCGAGATACTGCAGATCAGTTGCTTGGTCTGTAATTTGCTAATAGCAGGAGCAGCCGCTTTGCCCTGTAGCTGTTGGAATTTATCTGGTACTAGAATCTATCTCTCACTAGCAATTCAGAGTTAGATCTTGGAGGAGCCCAGGTCTTGGGAAGTGGATATGGGATATGGTAGAATTTTGGGGTTACTTTGCATTTGAGAGTGAAAATGCATTTCTAAATAGGTGATGTGAAGGATGCCCTTACGAACACAGTCGCTGTTATTTTTAGACAAGTGCTAAAACTGCATCTCCCAGATGCCATGACAAAATTGATGGGATACTAGGATTTTTACTGGAGTTGGCGTGCTGGCACTGGATTTACCAGGCATTTGCTGCATAGTGGCAGTTCACAATACAAACACCACCTTCAGGTTTGTACTCTGGCAGTACTAGAGGCAGATTTTGGAGGCTGATGTCTTTGCGTGGTGCTGTTGGGTGCTTCCAGCAGTGCTGCTGTGTTCGAAGTGCCCGAGCCTGGTTCAGCATGGGGTGTCCCGCGGCAGCGCCTTCTGCAGGGCGCCTCTCAGCACTGCAGGACGTTATTTTTGATGTTAACTAAATTTCCGTTAATTTGTGTGTGATACTCTGACTGTGTATTGAGCACGGTACATCTCTTGAAAGTTGTCTCTTTACCTGGCATGAATTAGGTATGGGACAAGAGTAAGTGAAATGTTTGCTTCTGTTCTCTGTAAAGATGCAGTCTGTGCTATTAGTTTTCAGCTGAGTTGTTTCTGAAATAGCTATTGGGGAAGAGGTTAGACTAATTAAATGAGGTATTGCCTGTTCCGAGTGCTCCTGTCCCTAACTGGTTCTCAGGGCAGTATTAGGCTGTGCAGCATTTGACGTGGAAAATCCACCAGCTGGGTGGAATACAAGCAACTTGCAGCTTAAGCTCATTTTGAAGCAGACAGCAGGGCCTAGATAGGTTTAGAAAGAAGCCTCTGATCCCCTGTGATTAATAAGTAGCCATTAATGATACAAGCTTAGTATTTTCTTTACTTTTTTCATAGCAGGCTATTGTTCAAAAGAGGTTCCTTACTGTAATTGTTACTGAGCTGTGATACTGAACTTGGCATACCTGCATGTCGAGGGAGGGGCAGAGGTGAGAGGCAGCAGGAGCACACATGTCCTCAAGCAGTCAGTAACAAGTTTACAAACCCACCTGCTGTCTCTGAGCTTCTGTGTGTTGCCTCAGTTTATCTCAGTGCTGAAAACTGGTTGGTTGGTCAGACTTGCTGGACAGCTTGAGTGAATGATGAATTCTGTACAGAACCTGCCAGGTGTGCAAGAAGTGCCATTTCAGCACTTCCCACAGTCGTGGTGCTCACACAAGGTCCCTGCAGTGCAGAAAGCAAAGGCAGTGCTGCCAGCGTGGGAGTGGTGATGTCACTGTGGCAGAGGTTAAAGCTGCCCAGCTGAAGCAGGTTGTGTGCTGGGAAGGCTGCAGTTCATGTTACAGAATCGGAGCATACTAATGAATGTGAGTTTCGGACAGGCACAGCTCAACTGACTTGAATGGATTTCAGCCATATTCTGAATTGGCTGGTGTTGCCAGAGGTGTGATCACACCACTGCCTGAGCCCAACTGCAGTAACGGGCCTGTGGCAGCTCTCCCTTTGGTAATGGTGCCACTCTGATAAGATCGGAGAGCTGTTTAAAAATTTGCTGTGCCCTAAATATGGGTGAGATGAAATACTAACTATAGATAAATTATGTTAATACATGACTGAAAAGAAAGCAAGTATTGTCTCTTAGTCCATGGATCTTTGGAACTTCTTCAGGTGGTGTTACTGGAGTGGGAAAAGTCATTTGTGTGCTACAGTTGTGTAGCACTGTAGCTGCAAGGGCCTCATGCTGGATTAGAGCTGGAGTCTTTAAAGAAGCTGTTTGGATAAATCTGAGAGCTGCCTGAGGAATGCATGTTTCAAGGAAACAAATGATGACTCTCCTTCTTGCAGATGGATTGAATCTTCTGTATTGAATGCCTCTGGATTTCCTAGTGGATTTCACAGCTGGAGAAATACTTGTGATTTAAGCCACTGTGGCAGACGGAATTGTGGATCCTGGGTTCCCAAGACTTTAGCTCTTGAGGAGAAGCCACTGCTCGATCACGTTAACCTGACATCCTCAGCCACCATGGTGCTGTCACAAAGGCAACGAGATGAACTGTAAGGCATCATTGTTTTTAAGTTTGTTGCATTTCCATTAAACTTCAGTTATTAACAGTTGTTTCCAAATAGATTTTAGAGTGGTTGTGTCCACATGCCCATTAAGTACTGTGTATTGTGGTTTAGATCTCTCTACTCTTTATTTTTGATGGAACTGTTGGTATTTGAAACTAGAATTGGGAAATTATGAAAATATAATTTCAGAGTTACTGCTGGCATAAAAAATGGATTCTTTAGTTTGCAGTAAGTACATTGCAATATAAGATGTAATCTGTGAATTCTACATTTATCTTGAGTACATTCTGGCAATTTTTTGCTGTTTTACTTTGGGACATAGACAAGGATCTGATCAGAATGTGCTAAGATGACAATTTTTCTTTGACTCTTTAAATTGTATTTATAATGTTGTTTTGTAGAAATCGAGCGATAGCAGATTACCTCCGTTCCAATGGCTACGAGGAGGCATATTCGGTTTTTAAAAAGGAAGCTGAGTTAGATGTGGTGAGTTCAAACAAGATTCTTCATCTGTATTTTAATTTAGAAATCCTTCAGTTTTATGGCATTTGCATCTTTTCTGAACCTGTGTGTTCAGAACTTACCTGTTAGCTCAGGTAGTTTCAGAACTGGAGGCAATGAACTCATACAGCTAATTGTCTTGCCAGAAAAGGGAAGAATAATCATTGGGTGACTTGACCATTTCTGAGCAAATGGTTTTATAACCAGATTTGAGAAGGTCTGAGGCTGTACAGCTTTGGAGACTGACTTCACTGGGAATCTTTAGGAGACAGGAAGACAAAACGGGATTGTTTTTGTCCTCTTGCTTTATCATACAGAGCCAATGTTGGAAGTCTCTTTTGAGATTTGAGTTAGGTCAGGAGTTAGGTCACTGCCTGAGTCTGTTGCTTGCCCCTTGGGTAACTATGTAGTAGGAGTGCAGGCTGAAACTGTTCATAGAAGTTCATCATCCAATAAGGCCGGGTTGGACAGGGCTTGGAGCAGCCTGGTCTGGTGGAAGGTGTCCCTGCCCATGGCAGCGGGGTGGAACAAAATGGGATTCAAGGTCCCTTCCGACTCAGACCAGCTCTGGTAAGCAGCTCTGTTTGCTTAGACTGTGCAGATGACAATGTCTGACCAGTCATTTTTTGCAGCTTCATTCTGTGGATTTGCCTTTGTCACAAATGATTTGGTATGATTTTTAACTGACTCTAGATAAATCCTTGCCTTTCCTTTATTGCATACCTTGAATTGTTCTTTTTCCAAAATGTTTGGTTGAAGTTTGATTTAATTTCTCCATTTTACTACCAGTATCTAATAAATAAGTAGAAATGACAAATTGAAATAACATACTTATAATTGAAAACCCTAATATCATTCCCTATCTGCATTATCTATCAACCTAATTTAGTCTCCTCTTCCCAAAGCTTAGGAAAGCAATCTAAATAGGTTAGATGGTCCTGAGGGAGAGAGAAAATGCAGTTGCTAAAAGTTTCACGACTTTTATGCAAGAAAATCTGAATTGGAGTGGGCTATACTAAAATGGAAAAAAAAGGTAAAGGCTGAAATTTTTTGAGTAAATTGGAAGGATTCAAGTGTAGCTCTGCAAAGAGGGATTTAATTTTTGTATGGATTATTCATGCAGATAACTCCAGCTTTTACAAGTGCTCCTGTAGTAGTAGATTAGCATCTGTCTCTGACCAAGGTAGCCAGTCCTCAGAGCTTTTATCTTCCATGGAGTAATCCATGGCATTGCTATTTTCTGATGTCTCTGTTACCTGCATCTAAATTAGGATTATTATAGCATGAGATTGTAATTTTGTACATGGAAAGTGCAGCATTTCGTTACTCTTCTGTGTCTCTGATGATTGTTTTTCTGTGTTGCTTTTCTTCCTCTTTCTTCTAATGCTTCTCCTCAGAATGAAGAGTTAGATAAGAAGTATGCTGGACTTCTGGAAAAAAAATGGACATCTGTTATAAGATTACAAAAGAAGGTAAGTAGAGATCTGATGGATTTATATGTATAAATAGTCAGCACAGAAAGCATTCTGCACTGAATAGAACATTGCATATTTTCCTTGTTGGATGAATGCAAGGGTTAGTCAAGTTTGATGCCTCAAAAATGAATGTTGAGGGCTTGAGTAGGAAAGATAGCTAAATCCATGCTGTAGGAAGTGTTTTTTCTGTCCCAGTGTTGGCGCAGTCATCCCCTTGGTGTCTTTGTAAAAATTCCTGGGCTTCAGTTTATGGATTGCATGTGCTGTCCTGAAGCTAGAAAGGCAAGAAGTGCCTTGAGGCAGTTGGTGAGTGGGGAGATGGAATCACTGTGTGCAGAGGGTTAGGCTGGGTTAGAATGGAGGGAAAATCAGTGCTGCCTGTTGTCTTTGGCCATGGCCCTAGAGGGAAGGAGCTATTAGCTCCAGTGCATTAGAGTGGGGAATTGTGCTGCAAGTGGAGAGTACAAAACTCTTTTTAGTTGCGCTTCAATGGCTCAAGAGTGTATTAAAAGCAGAAGCCCCCTAAAATCAGTGTGTTAACAATGAAGACCTATCCCTTGTGCAGGTTAATACAGCAAGGCTTTATTAGCCCTCCAGTGCCTCTGTTGTTGGTTAATGTGTGTGCTAGCTCCAACAGGACACAGAATTCCTGCAGCAGTAGCATTCCTTTTTGTTAGCACAACTTTCTTCAGTAGTTGGGCACAATAGTAATTCATATGCATTTGTACAGTGTGTGAGTGAAGGGGATTTTGTAGAACACTTTTTTCCCTGTGAAAATATTTGAGAATTTGAAAATAATAAATGATTAATGATAAAATTTTTAAGAATTAACTATAAACTATTAAAGAATAAACTATAAATTATTACTTTCGGTTTGATTTTTAACACCAGTGCTACTGAACATTGGTTATCAGTTTGGGTCCATGCAGTCTCTGCTTTACTGTGTGTTTAGGAGTCAGTTGTTATTTGGATTACTAATGCAAGAAGGGCAATTAGATCTTGTATAAAGCCAGAAATGAAAGGTCTCTTTAAAATTCATACATTCAGGTAATGGAATTAGAATCGAAGCTGAATGAAGCTAAGGAAGAATTCACATCAGGTGGACCTCTTGGTCAGAAACGAGACCCTAAGGAGTGGATTCCTCGTCCTCCAGAGAAGTATGCGCTGAGTGGGCACAGAAGTCCTGTCACTCGAGTCATTTTCCATCCAGTTTTCAGTGTTATGGTCTCTGCTTCAGAGGATGCCACAATAAAGGTATGTGTGTGCTCCAGTCAGTTGGCTGTGGAATAGGTGACATCAGTGCTTCAGGCTGGACTGAAGTGGTGTAAGGTTGGTTCTTCCTAGTTCTGCTTCAGCTTCATGAGGGACAGTTCTTTCAAGTGTGATGCTCTGTATAATCTACAGATTTTAGTTTTATGCTGGTCCAATTAATGTCTTAACAAGTATTTTACTATCCTTTGGCTCGAGTTAAAAATAATGACGCTACTGTGGATTTAGAGACCTTTAAGCTGTTTCTGTTTCTGCAGCAGATAGACAGGGTCAGGTGAAACAGCAACAGCTCCAAGTGTGCTGGATGTTATGGAGGGACCCAGTCAGCTTTGTTGTCACTCTTACAGATACTCTGGATGAATTTCCTTATTCTTGAAGTCTAGCTCTGTAGCTCCATTTTTGACTATTGCCTTCCCAATGATTGCAATCTGATTGGACAATGGATTCTTTGTTGGGTGTTTTTTGGTTCTGTGTTTTTTGTTTAGAAAATAATTTAAAATTAAATGTCTAATTTTGTGCTTGAGAGAAACACAATAAAGTCTGTAGGAGCCTGTTGTGTTTTAAAGGCTTTGTGGTTAGATGATAGGAGACTGACTTAATTAGGAGGTGAGACCAGACTTGAAGCTATTCTGCAGTTGTTAACTGCAAATGTTTGTTTAACTTGAGCAGGTCTGTAATCTGTGAATGTCTGAATGTGTGTATATCAAACTCTTCAGAGGGGTTTGGATTATCAACCTTAACCCAAAGCATTCTCAGTATTGCTCTGTGGTATGCAGAATATTTGCTGGTTGGTTCTGAAGCAAGCAAGTAAATTCTGGACCCACAGTAAAGCTTGGGAAAGGTGAAGGGGATATTCAAGGGGATCCTTTCCCTGCACTTGAAAGTAGGCTGTATTGCTGGGGTTAGGCAGCTGGAACAGAAATAGAGGGAGAAAAATAGTCTGTA
Organism: Entomyzon cyanotis; assembly: GCA_024500445.1. Classification (NCBI taxonomy): domain Eukaryota; kingdom Metazoa; phylum Chordata; class Aves; order Passeriformes; family Meliphagidae; genus Entomyzon; species Entomyzon cyanotis. Next base: position 5,435,756 of record JAKEPQ010000673.1, read on the forward strand.
AGAAGTGGATTTGTTCTGTCAAGTATTTTCTGAATTGATCTTCCTTCTTTAAGGGTATTGGGTATTAAGACTTCCAAATACAATGGAACTTTTTCTCCTGCTGGGCTTATAATGCTTCAAGTTAGCTGAAAAGCAGTTGTCAAAATGCATGAATTCAGTTAATTTATAAGTAACAAAATTACATTAAAAGATACGTAGTTTTCTCTGCTGTTAATCTTTTTAGGGCTGTCTGTCTTTGTCTCTTGCTCAATTAATTATTGAACAAGGTGCCAGACTGGCCTGCAGAGTGCAAATGTGAGCGGGAGAATATAAAGAGTAATGGGTTGCAGCTAACGGATTGTCTGTTCACTTGTCAGGTGTGGGATTATGAGACAGGAGACTTTGAGCGAACTCTGAAGGGGCACACAGACTCTGTGCAAGATATTTCCTTTGACCACACTGGCAAACTCTTGGCCTCCTGTTCTGCTGATATGACCATTAAGCTATGGGATTTCCAGGGCTTTGAGTGCATCAGAACTATGCATGGTAAGCTATAAAGGGATTGATTTAGCAGTCTGTAAAGTGAAGAGGGTTATTTTTTTTGTTTTTGTGGTTTTTTTTTTAAATCCAGGAAAACTGCTGATGTGGAAAGATGTTATAGACCAGAGTATTTTCCAAAAGAAAAAGGGGAATAATTTGGTGCTTTGAGTGCTCTGTAAATAGGGGACGCATGTAGTGTCTATGGAATGAAATAGCATCTCACATCTACTATGCATGATGGTGTGGGAAGCATCCCGTAATAATACTGAAATAAAATGACAAAAGGATTTTTACTTTAAATGCTTGCTAGACAATAAAACTGCTTTCAAATCAGTGAAAGATTCCTTCCTTCCTTCAGCCCTCTGTGTTCCTGATGCAGGGCTGCAGGAAGGGGGCAATCAGCACCAGAGGAGTTGTGGCTGTACTGTGTGGGTTTGGGAGTGCTTGATCACACAGGAATGTTCCCTTTGCACTGGGCTTGAAAGCCATAGGAAAAATGAGAAGGTGCAACAACCACAGCTATAAGATTCTAGTATTGACAGCAGATATTTACTATGGTCTTATGTAAAAGCTTTTTCTTGCTTTTAGGATCATCTTGTAGAAGTGGCGAGTAGGAATGGAGAATATTTGATTCTTAAAAAAAGAAACACCCACCCATAGTATACTCAAGTAAACAGAAAACACCTGTAAGGATGCTCAGTGTCTGGACTGTGTGGGTTCTAAAATTACGGATGATTATTTCATAAAACCACAGTTTTACTTGTAAAGGTTATTCCATAAGACACGCACTGCTGTGGTAGCCAGTTGACCAAGATAAAAAAATGGCAAGTCCTGTGTGCTCTGTGAAAACTCTGCCAGTGCCACTTAATAAAGGTTTTATTTTGTTTTTAGGTCATGATCATAATGTTTCTTCAGTAGCCATCATGCCCAACGGAGATCATATAGTTTCTGCCTCAAGGGATAAAACTATCAAAATGTGGGAAGTCCAGACAGGGTAAGTGCACTTGTGAGAAAACAGCACCAGAACAAAGCGAGCAGAAACCACTGTGTATAGAAATGGGATGCAGGGATCTGAATGTCAGCAGGCACTATTTGAATTGAGAAATGATGTTGTGCCCTTTAGAGTAATTCACTGAAGGATTCTGCCTCAGTCATTTGGCATAGGGGTTTAGATGTTAATACTGACTAATTAAAACTAACTGGTTTTGTCTTTCTGGAAGCTATGAAGGTAGATCTCTAGCTCATGACTAATCAGGAAAACAAATTCACTGGTTAACCGTGAGTTTAAAGGGAGTATCTGTATCTTTCTTGACACAGACCAAGGTGTCTCCTGATTTTTTTTTTTTTTTTTTTTGTCTTCTCACTTGTTTTATTTATTAGTTATCGCTCTAATATCTAAATGACCTGTAAATCTCTACTTGTTCTTAAAATACCTATTTAATGCAAGTAGTCACATCAACCTAATTTTCCCCCAAGTTTCCTGCTTTTTGGCTTAACAAGTTTTTGCTTGCTCTTAGCTGTCACTGCTTTCTCATGTCAGTGTTCTTTCCATGAACTGTTTATGGCATGGTCTGTCACCTGCCAGGATGAACACATGTGTGCTAAAATACTTCATCTTAACCACTAAGAGTAGCTTAAGTGTCCTCAAATTTCCAGGGCATGTGTGGTGGGTTGTTGTGATGGCGGTTGAGTCACAGTGTGTTTTTTTGCACAGTTACTGCGTGAAGACTTTCACGGGGCACAGAGAATGGGTGCGCATGGTTCGGCCCAACCAGGATGGCACCTTGATTGCCAGCTGTTCCAACGACCAGACGGTGCGCGTGTGGGTGGTAGCGACAAAGGAATGCAAAGCCGAGCTCCGAGAGCACGAGCATGTGGTAGAGTGCATTTCCTGGGCTCCTGAGAGCTCCTACTCCACCATATCAGAAGCTACAGGATCAGAGGTAACCTTCCCCGGCTGTTAACAAGCATTCACAGGGAGATCTTTGTCTGTGCTCTGTTCAGCACTGACAGCGACTGAGCTTTGGGCTCAAGGGGCCTCTGCCTCCAAAGGCCATTGACATGCCAGGGGAGGAGTAGCTACACGGAACACAGGGACTTGTCTAGTGATGGCTTTTAGAGGTTGTTTCAGTCAAATTTTACTCGAATCCTGAAAAGATCCGTATAATATTTTAATTAATTAATACGAAATTCGGAGTGTCGCTTCCTGCGGCCGTGTGGGCTCTGCGGTGGTGCTTCCCCTGCCCCCTGCTGGTGGGATCAGGCACTGCCCGCACACCTGGGCAGGTGCAGCCCTGAGAGCTCCGTGTGTGGCACACACACTAATCACTTCAGAGAAGGAAGTTTTCAGGAATTCCTAACCCTGCTTCATTGCATTATATGAAGAATATGCACACAAAGGTATGTGTGAGCTGCATCTCATTTGTCCTGAGATGTGGCACTTGAGCTGTGTCTGCTGTTAACAGAGGATGTCTTGCTGTAGGCAAGTGTGTATTCAAAGTGTTATTTGGCTTGTGGCATCAGCAGGACAAGCAGCCATTTCTTTTAAGAGATTGTTTAGTTCTGCTAGCATTAGTACCAGTGGCTGTCACCCAGCTTTGGCAGTGTGGGTCTTTCCGCTGTAAGCTCTCATATGATCTGATTTTGGTACTAAGCAATAGCAGTGGGAAGGGATCTACTTCATTTGTCCTCTTCCTGCTTCCATCCTATGTATACCATAACTCAAACCCTGATTTTCTGTAGACTAAGAAGAGTGGCAAGCCTGGGCCTTTTCTGCTGTCTGGATCCAGAGACAAGACCATTAAGATGTGGGACATTAGCACTGGCATGTGCCTTATGACACTTGTAAGTCCATTGGTGTTTTTCTGGCAGTCATAGCTGTGTATGTACAACCACTTTTAATGAAATATGTTATCTTGCATGTCATGTTTTCAAGAGAAGCTAGATTTATCATAACACAAATGCTGGAAATAGAGTTTTCATGGCTTCTATAGTTCAGATCTTATTGTTGCTAAGAAATACTGAGAATCTCCAAAACCATAGTGTAAGTGCAGTACTGTGGTGTAGGTTATGTGATGAGTAGCTTGGTTTGTTTATAGAAGTGCTGGTAATGATCTGAATTTTGTGCTCTGTTAAATATCAAGTTTTCCCATGTGGGACTTCCCTTGGTCCATAGCCTGCTGTTCCCAGCTCAGATTCCAGCTGGACTGGGTGGTGGTGCTGGGGCTGGAGGGCAGAATTGGTGCAGATCACATGAGGACTGCTGTTTGTTTGCCTTCAAGGACAGGAACTTGCATTGTTGGGAGAACTGATAGAGGTGTAATAATAGAAACTGGAGATTAGCTGTGAGTTCTGACGGGTTCAGGAGCTCAGTGCTGTCCTTGTGGGGCCAGGCAGGGGTCCCCTCAGTATGCCATAGTGTGAGGTGTGGGATGCTCAGCTCACAGCCTGCACCTGCTCACTGATCTCTCCTTGTGCACAAGGTGGGCCATGATAACTGGGTACGTGGCGTCCTGTTCCATTCTGGGGGAAAGTTTATTTTGAGCTGTGCTGATGACAAGACTCTCCGTGTCTGGGACTTCAAAAACAAGCGATGCATGAAAACCCTCAATGCGCACGAACACTTTGTTACCTCTTTGGGTATGTATTGCTCCCCATGCCAGAGCTGCTGCTTCCTCACCAGCTGCAGCTGAGCACTAGGCTGGCATTCACCTTTGGGCACTAGTGGTGCCTTGTGCTCTCTGTGTAGAAGAAATGAACTAGAAATTGACCCTTCCTACAGTGAGACTGACTCCTCGTGGTTAAACTTCCCCATCCTGTCTCTGAGCCAGCCCCAAATTGATTAGTATATGCAAAACATTTGGGGATCTCCTGAGGAATGGTACACTGTACATTTTTAAGTACACATTCACAGAGTGTACTATCTACCGCAAAAAGTCAAGTTTCCTGATTTTTGAACACCTCTTAGTAAATACATGAAGTTCTGTTTCCTGGTAGGATGGAAGGGTTTTGTCGGTGTGAGTTTTGTACGTTTTCTTGATTTCTTTTCCATAAAAGCCCCATTATAGCTGAACTGAAAGAAGATTTTCATGCTTTACAAAATTACAGCATGAGGGAATTTGCTACAAAAGTACAGCCATGAGCTTTGGAATTTAGCCTTTGAGCTTGGTAGAATTGTTTTGAAAAAGCGGTGCCATTCAGTGAGAGTAGGAAGTGCTGAAGTTCTGGGTTCATTGGTAATGTGAGCTTTTGTCTCCTGGCAGATTTCCACAAGACAGCCCCGTACGTGGTGACTGGGAGTGTAGATCAAACAGTAAAAGTGTGGGAGTGCCGCTGATGGAGTTCACAGTGACCCCTTTTCCTCTGGATGCACTCAGATACCATGGTTACCCATTGAGCTCTGTTTAAATAAATATTGTCCTTTCATGTAAATTATTCTGGATGTAGATTGAGCTTATTAAATGTTACACACAAAGTATTCATGCATGGTGAATCCAAATTGTATACTGTAAATTTACATACGTTGTCTAGAAGTACCATAGGTTTAAGAACATGGGCTGGCATTGGTCACATCAGACCTGAGAAGGCAGAAGTGGGATGATTGGAATAGGGCACTTAACTGAATAGTTGACAGTGTCGTTATGTCGGATAATTATACCTGTTTTTCTTTCTGCTGTCTGTTGGTGCCTGAATTGGTGACCTCATTTGGGAAAAGTTTTGTAGGGCTCTTTCAGAAATGTGTATCTATGTAACATCACTTAAGTGTGCTTAATAAATCTTCTCTAAGAATACTAGATAATAAGGCTGCAATTCAGAATCTTCTGAACCTTATATGTAATTAATGGAAATTAATTAAACTCTGGAATATTTGTCATGAAACATTTGCCAAATCAACAGAAAACACTTGTTTTGGCCTCCTATCACGCAAGGGTTGGTATATTTATAGAACTGACTGTAAACCTGAAATAAGACAACAAATCTTAGTCGCAGCTGATGTGATAAATGTATTTATTTTTTATTTGGTCATTCAATGGTTAAGCTGTGCTGTTAAACTAAGTTTAAATGGTTTTTTTGTTTGGTTTTTTTTTATGCTAGACAAACTTCCAGGAGGAGTTGTCCATGCCACTAGAGTTTAGTGATCCAGTTTCCAGTAGAGCTTCCTCTCCCAAATGACTGCCATGGTCCAACTTGCTGTTTGCTTTCCATGTTTGTTAGAGATGTGCAATTCCTATTACACAGCAGGATCAAAGGACACTTCCCTCGTTCACTGGCAGGAAATTGGGGTATACAAAAGTTTCTTGGTTTCCTTAGTGCCTCCTTGGAAACCCTTTGACAATGAGGTGATCCTCACCTTGGCAATGTGGCTCCAATGAAAACATCCTGGGGTTTTGCAAGTGGAGAAATACCTTGGGCTGCAGCATTGAAATACTTTAAAGGAAGCACTAAATATCTTGAGAATCAGTTGACAATGGCAGGTCAGATCCATGCAGGTTTCTAAAAGAAAAATCGCCACGAACAAAACCTACTCCCATCTATGGGAGTGATGCTAAACATTAAAACCAAACCCAAATCCTATCAGCAAAACCAGCCCAGCTCAGTTATTAGTATTTGTTTGGTGTACACAATTTTTAATTTGCATATCCCTAAAGTTACATATTTTGATCTGAAATGAATGAAAATATTAGAAATTAATATTTTAATCAGCATTTTTGTGACAGATTCCATTGTAGATAACCAAGAACTACAATACTTATCAAACTAACCAGGTCTTTTTAAAAATCAACTTTGAAATTGACAACACAATGAAGTACCAGGCTGATGTTTTAACAGGTGAATTTGTGCTTTATTTTATTCCTTTGGTTTAATCCATGGCTTTTAAAATGTCCCTTTTAAAGCTGAGAGTCCCTGACCAGCATAGGGTGGGCTGGAGGGTGAACACACTGCACTGGTGAGTGGGAAACTTCCGCAGTCAGCCCAGAAGGACCTGTTGTTCTATGGGAGGAGCTGGGTTGGGGTGTGGGATCCTCGGGGAAGCGTGGAGGAAGCGGGGTTCTGGTGTGGAGGTTTTCAGAGCCAGTTTAATATCCAGGCTAATCTCTTAAATCCAGTGGTTTCTGTCATTCTCGGTGTGTGTTGCTGCAGTTAAGCATGCACGAATAAAGTCTGTTTTGTTCGTTAGCTGCTTGGACTGGAAAAATTTGCTGCTTTTTGTCTTATTGGAGAATTCCAGATACACAAGTAGTGCATCTTAAATCCCTCCATGCATCTGCAACTGTAAAGTAATAACATCTGTTTAATTTCTGGTAGGACCTAGAAACTTTATTTAAGTCTAAAGTAAACCACCCTCATGTACATAATTCAAACCTGAATGAAAAATTAAAGGTACCTGTGATGTGGAAATTGTCTACTGCATTTTTTCCCTGTAGCAAGGAAGCATTACCAGGACAACCGGCCCCAGTGCTGGCAGCAGCATCACTGCTGCTGTGCAGAGTGAGCCTTCTGGGGCAGCAGGGAATGATCTCAGGGATGGTCCCGACCAGACCAAAGCTGAAGCCCTGGTTGGAAGGGAGCCACACCACAGGTGTGGGAGTAAGTGGGACACTCCGGGATGTGCTGTGGAACTGTCCCCACCGTTTCTGTCAGCTCGTGCTGTGCCTTTGCTGTGATCAGAACTGCAACTGTGAGGCTACTGGGTCAATAATGAACTAAATGTATTGGAGGGGTTGAGAGGTTCACTGCTGCTTTGGCACTTCCTGACTAAACCTGGCAGCACTTGGCAGGATCCACCTCTGGCCTGTGTTACTAGAGAGCCACTGCAGGGCTTAGCCATCCCTGGGTTTAGCCTAGCCCGGGCTGTGCCACACGGGCCAGAAAGTGCAACATTTGTTGTGGTTTAGATAGGAGCTGGAAGTTGATGTTTTAGACCATCTTGCACTTTAGAAGGTGAAACAAACCCGTCCTGCTTTTGTGTGTGGTGTGACCAATGTGTGCCCGGGGCACTGAGGAAAGGAAAACAACCCCTGGGTGGTAGTGAGTGGGGGCTGTGGGCATGGGGGTCCCTGCCTCTCCTCTGCCTCTTCCTGTCCATGTGAACTGCCTGAGAAATCACTCTTAGACAGCTCCTGACTCCCCTGAGAGCTGTTTAAAAGGAAAAATACTTTGTTTTTGTAGACAGTGGTGGCTTGGTAATCCTTTAATGATTTGAATATTGCAAATGCTGAGTTGAGTGAAGGAAAAGCGCCCTTGGAGTGAGCTGTTGTGTCCAGCTGTACATAACGTCCGTGTATTAAATCAATACTGAGAGTCCTGTAGCAAGAGCACGTGCATAGAGGGGTGGGATGGACGGGGGGGAGCGGGGGGGTCGCGTTGGATTTGCAAGTCACAACTGGCGTTAACTGGCCTTTTTATCTTTCCACTGTGTCATGTAAGTAGCTGCTTTCCTGTCCTGCCTGTCCCTCAGGCTTCCCCGAGTTCATTCTGAAGAGAAATTAGCAAAATCCTCACGTTTTAGAGTCGATCCCGACATCGACATGAAGGCAAATGTCAGATGTTTGTTCGAGCGCTTAGAGGTTGCAATTGGAGAAAAGTCTCCAGGCTGTAGGAGTTAACTGAAGCTATTGACACAATTTAAACAAAATCGGTAAAGGAATGTATATAATACTGCTCTGTGTTTTACAGTAAGATTTGTTGCTCTCAGACTGTGTAAAACAAAATTTATTCATGTTTTCTGCATATTAAAAAAATCTTATTGTACCAATTGGTAAACTATTAAATGCATATAAAACTAGATGTGGTTTTGTTTCCTTGGATGCCAGAATTAAAACTATTTTGAAAAAAGCTATTGCTGTTTCACCCTCAAATTTTGCTCCCACCTGCTTTGCCCTTGCTGATTTTAATTTAATTGTGCTCACCTGAGGACACAGGAAGTGGTTTTGAGGTGGTTCATGACAGCTGTAGTAGTGAGAGGTTTTGTTGGTTGATCCGGTGCAGTGAGGTGCTGCAGGAAATGCTCTGTGTGGGTTAAGCTGGTCTCATAGGTGGGCAGGAGAACCTTGTCACCATGCCTGGCACAAGCCTTCCCTCATTGGGTTGGGTTTGGTTGGATTTTGCCCTTACCTTGACCCTCTCTTCACCACAGCCCTGACAGGAGCTGCCTTTTGCTGCTCCTCACTCAGTGTAGGAGCTGTTGAGGGTGGTGGTTGAGTGTGGCTGTGAATCCCCAGAGTTATTGCTCGTGGCTTTGAGGTAGCACATGGGAGGCGAGTACCTGGAAAGCCAAGGCACTGGGTGATTCTGGCAGCATTGTGAACGGAATGAGAACCTCCACAACTTGAAAGGGATAGAGAGGTACAGACATGTTGGTAAATGGCAGTTATTTACCAGCCTATGTTGCCCTTGGAGCTCTTTGGCTATGGAGCCTCAGCAGCCAGGACTTGTGTCCATCATTCCACATGGGTACAACATCCCCAGAGCCACTGTGTCTCTGCTCCCACATCTCCCCAGGACAAGAGGGCCAAGTGACTCCTCTCCCTGAGCATAAATGGATTCTGACAGCAGAGGTTGTGGGTCCTGCACTCTCTGGGCTGGGGTTGTGACTGGTACTGGTTTAGAGGTTTTAAAGCCTCCATGTCACCTGGCCCTGTCTCTCCCCCAGCTCCGGCTCAAAGGAACAGGAGTGGTGGCTCCAGTGCTGCCACCAACACCTTGCACAAACCGTAAAGAAACCAATAAAGTACCTGCAAGAGTTTAAAAAGCTTTTAATGGGCTGTAAGACACTAGTAAAAGAAAAATCTTGTAGGAAAGATGCACTGTAGTAATTTATTGATTGCTTTTCAGGAAATTCAAAATTTTTCTAATAGGAGCAAGTTCATTCGCAGTGAAGACTGCTTTGTTGCCTCCAACACTTCAGAAGCTGCTCCCTCTTTCCCCCGCCCAGCCCCGAGTTACAAATACCTGTAAGGTCAGACAGGAAACCAAGGGTACAGAGCACAGGGACAGCACTTGGCTTCAAGGGTCAGTAAAAGAAGCAGCGCAGATTAGCACGGGGCACGATCCATGACAGACAACGCGAGGGACGGAGAGAGAGAGAGGCTGGGCGCTGGCAGAGCTGGCTGCAGCCAGCCCGCCCTTCTTCTACAGCTTGATCTGCTTGGAAAACAGGACATTCAACTCTGTCGGCATCCCAGGGCCTGCAGCAGCCACATCTTACCTGCTTGAGGACAGTGACAACCCTACGGGATGTGCGTGTGAGGGGAGGGGACAAGAGGATTTCTTTAGTGGCACCTGCCATTCAGTACCATCCATTGCCAGCAATGGAAGCTCCTGGCGCCAGTCCCAAAACCAGTGTGCAAAAAGGCCAGAGAAGGTATTTGCCAGAGGTTTCAGTGCTGGGGGAACTTCAGTTTTTATTTAGACCTCCTCCCTACAACCTGGTACTTTCTGTTCATGATTCTGTCAGGTTCAGGGCCCTCAGCTCTGTCACAGCTGCTGTTGCAAATGAGACCTCTATTTCTGAATTTTCCTCCCCTCTCCCCCCCCTTTAATAGGGCTGTGATTCCCTCCTCACTCCCCTTTTGCTCAGCCCTCATTTGCTGCATTCCCACCTCTCAGAGGCACTGGGGTTTCCACTACAATGGAAGTTTGTGCGCTTTTTTAAACATCAATCCCTCACTCTTTGGATACAGTATCCCAAGTTACTCAGCTGCAAGCAGAGCAGAGGTGGAACAGTGAATATCATATATATATATATCTATATATATATCTATCTATATCTTTACCTTGAAAATTAGAATGTGAATGTTACAAAACCCCACTGAATTGCCAAACTGCCAACCAAACATAGAAAAAAATGGTTAAAGGAATCCCATGGCTATATCCTGATGTAGAAAATGCTGTACATCCCCCACTTCCACACATCACAGGCTTCAGTCATCTGAGTGACACAAATAACGGCTGTTCTTAGCACAGTCTTGGATAGTGACTGGGGGAAATCAATCTTTTGGCTTGGAATCCACGCTTTACAAGAACGTGGAGCAGTGATGGGGCTGGTTCTGTACTGGTTTAGCAAAGCAGTGTCCTTAGTCAACATAAAAATGACCTGAGAAATGTTACATCCCTCCAGACAGTTCATTTGGAATTCATATGTACAAAGTAGAAATAACTGCTGCGCACACACACGACACGGACACACACATGGCAGGAGGGCCCCGCGTGCCACCACGGGTCTGTGCTGCCTCCGGCCACTTCCCCTCGCGTGGCACACACAAGCTCGGGCACACAGATTACATTGCTCAGATTAGTTCTTTGCATTGTGTATTAATTGTACCAGTGCAATAACATTGTCAAAAAGGAGGAGCTGCTCCAAGGGCAGCCAGGGCCCTGGGCCAGATTCAGAAAAGGGTGTTTTAAACTTTTTTTTTTAAAGCGAGGTACACGTTAAGCAGAGCTCTGTGTTAAGGGGATGGCAGCGGAAGGCATGGTCGGCTCAGCCTCCTTCTCCTCCACAGCTTTGTCCTCTGCTTCCAGCTGTTCCCCACTTTTCATGCTTTCCTGGAGCTGCTGGCGTCGCTGCACCTCAGCTTTAAGGTTCTCCAAGTCTTTTTGGCTGAAGGGAAAGCAGGTCAGGAGCAGACATTAGACTGGCCATGGGACTGGTGAAGCAATGAGGTCATGTTCAGTGAGGAGGGAACACTCCTCACACCTCCCTCCCCCACTGCTCAGCCATGCCTGAGCATGGCCAGTACCCAGTTTGCTGCCTGGGTTTGAATGGAGAGGCACCAGGATCTGCTCCCTCAGGGGCTGGGGCAGAGCAGGGGCTTCATCTCCATGATGGCCAGGCAGCCTCCAGCTGCTGCTGCTGCTGCAGTTTTACTACCAATGATTATTTTTACAGCCTTAGAACAACACAGTCTTGGCTCAGATCATCTATTTCCACCATCCTTCCAATCAAATTTTCAACTAGAAGTTAAAAGACAATTCATAGTAATGAAAAAAAAATAAGAGTCCTGCTGTTTATAGTGGTCTTGATGATGCTAATCAGGGTCTGAATTGTGATCTTGGCTAAAACAAACAAATCCTGGGGAGCTGGTTTCTGCTCTCTCACAAACAAAGACAATACAGACTTGATTTCTAAAGACATAACCCAGAAGAATCACTGTACCTTAGTGGAATGAAGAGAATTCCATTGATAATGTTCAGCTGCTCCAGGACACTGGCCATACTGGGAGCTGTGAACTACATCACAAGGGAAAAGGTTTTAGGAGTCAGAACCTAGAGAAGACTCTGAATTGCTGAGCACATCCAGACACTATTTACCAACAGTTGAGGAAATGGCATCATTTACATTATCCACCACTGTATATCCATAAGCTGGCAAGCATCATCTAGAGCTCACCAGTTCCTGCAGGAACCTCCTGCTGAACCCTGCAGGACTTCAGTTAAATACAGTGCAGTGCCAGCTCCAAAATGTGTTGGGTTTTCTACCCTCCTTCAAGTATTCTAACAAGGGTAAATCCTTTAGTGCTGCTTTTATGGGTTTGAGCCTCTTCACTGTCCCCAGTTCCCAGGACTTTACTTTTACTTGATTCAAGGTCCTTGTGCTCCCTTCATGCCATGAACCCCTCAGGTCTCTTGCCAGTTCTCCATAGGGAGAACGCCCACCCACAGAGCACTGTGCCACTCTGTCCTCCCCGAAGCTGGAATTCTTTCCCAATCTGCTGGGGTGCAGCCTGGCAGGGAGAGCACCCACTGCCCAGGCTGGGTGCTTTGCCAGGTGTGCAGGCAGGCAGGAGCAGCTGGGTTGGGCCCAAGAGGGCTGGTTGTTCCTGCTCCATGTAAGGTAAGACAGCCCCTCTGTGCTCCCTGCCCAGCCTCCCCAACCACAACATCCCTGGAAGGAGAACAAAGCATCTGGTAAAAGATGACAGCATTTCTGAGGATGAGGAAACTGAAGTACTTCTGAGTTGAGCAACCTGCCCCCCGGCAGTGAGTCAGCAGCAGGGCAGGGTTGTGTGGAGGTGTGCCAGGCTCTCACCCCAGGAGCTGTCCCTGTACCCTGCTGCTTCCCTAGGCACCCTGCAATGCTGGCATCTGCACCCAACTGCCCGAGCTAGGGAGAAAGAGCCGGAGCCAGGAATGCTCTGCTCAGAAGGGACAGAGGCTCCATCCACACTGGTGACACCACACTGAGGCCACTGCCTTGGCAGGGACTTCTGCCAGGGAAGAGTCTGACGTGGCACAACCACTAACCCCTTGTGACACTGCACATCCCTCAGGAGCAGCTGGACACAACTCGCTGCTGGCACAGCATGCTCCCCAGTGCTCCAGGTTACCTTCAGTGGCATGATGTTGGCATTGGAGCCATTCTTGTAGATCTCATTCATTGTGCGCTGCAGAGCGACTGCTTGCTGTGTCAGATATTTCAAGTACTCTGAGCTCTCTTTGGTCTTTTCATGGTGTTCACCGAGCTGATGGGAAATGGGAAAAAAAAAGGCTCAATAACACAAGTGAGAGCAGGACCCAACCCAGGGCACACACCTGGGTACTGCCAGCTCAGCATCCCTACAGGAACTCAGCAAAATGGATTTTACCTGCCTTGGCATTCAAAAACCAATAAAATAGTTCCTCTAGGAGCCTTATTATCAACATTCCATATTTTCATGAATTGGGAGCACATTGCTGGGTGAGTGGCATTCCCTGCACTGGGCTCTTCTTCCAGGAGTGGCAGGGCAGAGCACAGCCCCCCAAGCTGGCTGTGCTTCCAGGACCAGTATTCCAGCATTTCCCGCACTGGGCTGTGCCTTCAGCCAGCTCAGCAGCGCTGAGTCACCGTGCAGCCACAGACGTGCTCAGACAGCCCCAGGCTGGGGCAGGAGTTTCGCTGAGCAGCAGCCAGGCTGCGAGCTCACTACCAAACCAGTTTGGAGCTGGTATTTGAAGACTAGTGGTGCAAAACATGGGAAGAACAGACCAGTTTTTTCCAAGCCCCACCAGAAATTGGGGCCATGCCATGACAGAAGGGCTTGTCCAGCCATGAGTAGAGCACAGACATACTTGCAGGAAGCTGGGCAAAGACTCCTGGCAGAGCAGTGGCAGTTACTGCACAAGGCAGCAATTTTGCCCTGGCCCTAGAAGGATTCTCTGGTGCCTGTTTGTAGGAGAGGCCTCCCCAAGGCCCAGGCTCAGCACTGGTTTGCAGAGGAACTGCTCGGTTCTGGCCCTACAGTGACAGGACACAAGTGTGCAGCACACAGCTCATCACCTGGTTCTTGTAGATGGTGTAGCCTTCCTTCTCATGCTGCAGAGCTGACCGGAATTCTGCTTTGCTCTCATACACTCGGGCAACCAAGTGGTGGCTGAGGGAAGGAAAAGGGTTGAGTCACTTCTGTGAAGAAGACATATTTCTGCGCTGCAGCAAGCGTGACTGTGACATCACTGTGTCTGGGCTGAAAGTGTTAACACGAGGGTGAAAGGAGACAATGCAGCACCCTGGGAGTTACTTCTTCCCAGCCTAGCTGGGGATTCAAATACTACATTGATTAGGGTTGGATTTTTGTTGGAATGCTGAGAAGCGACCTACAGAGGTAAAGGCTGAACTGGGGATCTTTCCTCCTGCATCCAGGAAAGCTGAAGGCCACAGCAGTGAGTCAAAGGGAGAGGCACATCCATGGGAATATCTTGGGGCTGGATTTATTAACTGGAGAGGAAGCCCTAAGCCCTCAGGCAGAGCCACACCTGAGTCCCCTGGGCTCTCTCCAGTTGGGAGACCTGCCTTGGCTTGGACTGTTGGCCTTGGTGCTTGTGGAACGAAAAAGAAATTGTGTTTGGCAGTGTTACTCTGTGGGAAAGGATGGGTCTCTCCAAGAATCCCAGTGTCACTGAGGGACAGCAGAACACTCTCTGCAGCCTGCACATCCATCAGCCACTGAAAAACAAGGCAGGCTCTTTCAGGTGCTTAATCAGGTTGATTTGCACCCTGACAGAGAGCAGATGGCTGTGATGTGGCAGCAAGAACTGGGAGTGGGCCATGGCTGGCTGATAGAACCAGTTAGTCACTTAAGGACAAAGCATCCAGCACTGCAGCAGTGGGCACTGGGAGCAATCCTACAGGTGTCATCACTCCCAGCTCCCTTGGGAACACACAGAAGCCACTTAAGGTTTTTATTCAAATACAGGACTTTATGGCAAAGGACAAAACCACATTAAATGATTCTCAAAGATCCCTCCCCGAGGGCTGGAACAATTAAACATGAGCATTTAATATGCTGTCCCTGGATCCCAGTGTAATTCCCTTACAGGCTCTCCAACCTTTACTCCCCACATATATTTTTCTACTGAGAGTCCACAGGGAGGGACTAGGGTAATCTTGACAGATTTTCTGAGCAAGCAGCATCACAGTAGATACTATAATTAATCTTAAGGGATGTCCATCTTTTGAAATAACAAACTTGCATACGGCACCATGACCTTGACTTCTGGGACAAGACTGAATCCCCAGTTCACAAGAGCAGACCCTCCCATGTGAGCACTTGGTGACTGTGCTCACTCTGACAGCAGTGACCCAGCCCAGTACCCCACCCTGCCTCACCTCAGTGCAACCTTCAAAGACTTGGAGCCGTGATACTTGGAGCTGATGGCCAACGCGTTCTCCAGGAACCGCAGGGATAGGTCATACTCCATGACCCCGTGGAGCACCAGGCCAATGTTGTTCTGTACAGAGAAGCCAAGCAGGCATTGGGAAAGACACATTGACAGTACAGTTCCTACCCAGTGAACAGTGGGCTCTCCCAGGTAGGTCACTGCCAAGGGGCTGCAGCCCCTGGTGATGTCCCTGCAGCAGTAACACGTGACAGGGACCATCGTCCCCTGAGGCAACTCAGCCCAAACGAGCCAGGCACATGGGAGGTAAGGAACTCTCCAGTTTATGCGAAGGCAACAAGAATGTAATAAACAAAGGAGCTTCCCTAAGGATTACAGGTGCTCAAACCCCATCTGCAGTATCCCAGGGCAGAGCTCAGCACAGAGGCTGACCTTCCCAGCTAAAGGGTGAAACTCCTTTTTTCCTTCATCTGATGGCACCAACCAGTAACAACCCAGGGAGGAAAAGCACTGCCTGAGCATTTGTTTTCAACAGCCATCATGTGGGTATCTTAAAGGCCAAGAGGTTTCTTTGAGATTAGGGACGTGAAGACTCTTAAACAGATTACTTACATCTAAGAGTGCCATTTCTGGGTGATCCTCCCCAAATACCAACAGCATGAGGTAGCGTGCACGGTACAGCAGGTTCAGCGCTGTCGAGAGTTGGCTGTTTGCAAAGCAGTACAGAGCCAGGTGCATCTAGAACAAGACGAAGAAAGTTGCAGAAGAGAGGAAAATGCAGCTGTTTTCCAGCTGCAGACACAAACTAAGGCTCACAGACTGCAGCCAGACCCCTGAGGTGCTGCTGCTCCCCCAGCTCCCTATACTCACATATTCTTGGATGGTGTTGGGGTGTTCAATGCCCAGGACCCTCTCGCTCATTAGCACCGCTTTCTGCTGATTGCTTAAGGCCTGAACAGAACAGAACCCAGAGCAAGTCACCATGCTGTGAGCTTGAACAAGCATGGGGAAGGAATGAGAGGACTGAGGAGATCCCCTTGGAGCCCCTGCTTACCTCTGAGTAATCTCCCATGATATAGTTGAGCCGAGCTAGCAGCCTCAGGCAGGCACAGATTTCTACATGCATAGCACCATACACATTGTTGAACAGGTTTAAGGCTTCGTTGATGAGCTCGCAGCCCTCCTTCAAGAAACCTGAAAAAAACATATATCCACATATATATATTTATATATATATTTATGTATGTTAAATAACCCCTAACACTGCTGGAGACATGCTGCATGTGAAGTGAGACCAGCAGTGGGATACACAAAGGTAACTCTTTGGGGTAAGGGTATCACTGCCCTGACCCATCCTTGCTCATCACAGGTGGCTTTATAGCAAGAGTGTTCCAGGTGGTCTTGGAGATCAGGATTCTCTACCAAAGTGGGGTGGGCAGGGGTGTCCTGGTGCCCATGCCCCACACACCCTGCTCCCCCCATTATCAGTGGTCATCCTGAGAGGCAGAGGCATGTGGGTTCTGTACCTTGCTGAACCTTTGCTTGCCCGCTCTGGAAGAAGTGGAAAGCATCGGAGGCTTTGGGGTTTACATGCTTCACTACAGGGAAGATGTTGAGAATATCCTCTTCTGTGAAGGTGGGCTTGTGCCTGTTGTCAAAGTTGTACTCCTTCAGCAGGATCTGGAGGGACCAAACAGAGTGGAGGGTACAGTCACCCCTTGCATAAGGCAAGAAAAGGGGTGAAATTCTGCACATGGATTCACAGTCAAAACACTTCCTGTACCATGACCTGGGACAGAATTCTCCAAGGTGGTCAGGCGTAGGTGTGCACTGCCACATGTACATGGCAAAACAGCACTGCAGTGACAACACTAAACCCTTGACAGGAGAGCTCATCCAGTTGTCCCAAAGCCCACAGAAGAGCAAGAAGGCAGTGCAATTATTCTGAAGCTGGCTGTTCTACCAAGGGTCATGTCATCAAGTTTACCCTAAGAGGGAACTAGATTACAGATCTCTTTCTCAGAGCTGGGACCTGTATTCCAACATGAACACCACAGAGACCTTTTGGGGCTCATGCTGTGCCTGCAAAACACATTGCACTTAACTCTTCATGTTCCTCAGTACAGAACATGATGGCAAGGGAAGGAGGATGTGGATCTTACCTGGACTCCAGTTTTGAGGGAGATTTCACGGAGCAGGGTGATTTTCTGTAGATTATACACTTCAGCTGCTTGGTCAACATTCTCACTGCAGAAAGCACACACAAGCTTCAGCTCTCAAGGGACTTTCTGCTCAAGGACATCCCTCCACTGTGGATACCTGAAGCACAGGTCCCTGTACAGCCAGGTGCTAACTCAAACCCAAGACTAACACTGCAGAGTTTGCCCATAGTCTGTGAAAGCCTACAGAGCACAGCAGTGCTTTTACAGAAATCCTACACACGCTCTCCTCAAAGCCCACTGCAGCATTTGGGCTGAATACCTTCAGCTCTTGCTGAGCAGTGAGCAGTCCCCGACACGAAGGGATTATCCCTGTCCAACTATCAAAAGCGTTGATCCAACTAGCCATGGCTTCTCTCTTGGGCCACTTCATTGGTGCTTCCAGTTTAACACTCACAATGTGCCCCTTCCTTATTCCCCACCTCTGCTCACATACAGGAGCAGCTGTCCTTTTTTTGGAACAGAAGCTCCCTTCACCCAAAATCACTGTTGATATAGACAAATATCTTTTGACTATACTTCTGCTTCTCACCTTCTGGTCCCCTCTGTATGCTTAGGAGAGCTTTCCCTTCATCCTCTGTTTTTCCTGGCTGCCTTTGCATCACAGGTTTCATCTGATTCAAAATTTCACTCCCCCCGCTACTCTTTGTGCAATTTCTTTCCATTAAAAATTAAAAGTCCCTCAAGGGTAAAAATTTTATTCAAACGGAAAACAAATCAAAAAAGGAGGTCCTGGTAAAGAACAAGAGCTACAGAAGTTTGGTGAGTCCAGGCACAAGCTGGGGTCACCTGCTCCACTTACCATTCAAGACTGAAATCAAAGTAGTTCTTTGCTTCTGAACAAATATTTTTCCATAGCTCCTGAGGGGTCATGCTGGCCCACGCAGTGTTATCAGCATTTCCAAGGTTCCTGTTTTTCCTTTTCTTATTCTTCTTCTTGGAGACCAGCTCATCAGCTGGAAGATGGGCAATGGGATTTGGGAAGGAGCTCAGAAAACAATTGAGGAAGTGGCTGATGGCGGCGGATAAACCCGACAGCTCCACACCCTACAGTGAGATACCAGAGTCAGTCAGAGACACACCTGCCATCACACAGCACTGCTCACACACATCCAGTCCTACAGAAACAGGTATCCTCCACAAGGAGAGGAAGGCAGTATTTGCAAGTGACACTAGCACAGAAAGAATTATGTCGATGTAGGAAGTAAGTATACACCTACACACACAAGTGTGGCGTTACATTTCGGGCTGCTACCTGGGACAGAGAAAGTAGCACAAAGAAGATTTTGGCACTGGAACCAAGCCAGGTGTATTGCTGTGCTGTGTGTGAACAGGTACAGGGATATGTTGTGTTGAGCCAATTATAAAGGCTTCTTAGAAGGGCAAAAGAAACATCGTTTAAGACGAAAAGGTATTACAAGGAAAACAAGCTGTGATTTCACTTTTAAAAGCCTCCAACATAATGAGTGAGGATCTGGGAAGGAAAAGCATGAATGATTGCTCTCTGGGAAAACTTTCTTCAAGTGGGAACTTGTATTCCCTTACATACAGGGCTGTACCTATTTCAGTGCTAATGAGCTTGTACTTCCCGTTGCCATGCAACCCCCAGGAACTGCCTAATGAGAGGAGAGCCCCAAACAGCTCTGTTTGTGGAAAAAAGTCATTAGGGAGGACACATGAAGCAAGAGGTCAGATTGCAGATCATACCTGGAGGTATGTCTTGAAGATGTGTTTGGCTGATCGAGTGATCAATTCGCTGATTCCAATTTTCTACCCAAAGGAATAAAGAACAGACTTAGTCAATTGGCAAGAAAATGGAAAAATACACTGGGCATTTGAAATGGTCTTTCATCAAGATCTGCAGAAGACACATACTATTCTCCCTGCAGCACAGAACTGCAAAAGCATTTGACAGCCCTCCTGGAGCCTGGTGACCACAAGCCACCAGTGTGGCTCAGCACAGCTCCACCAGTGCTTCAGGGGCTGCCACAGCCCAGCCCTCACCTGCTCCTGGGTGGCGACACTCACAACACTTCAGAATTTGATCCAAAGCCCAGATGCATCTTAAAGGCTTAAAAAAATGCATGGCTGAAAATCCAACTGTGTTAGCTACTATTACATTTGGGAATCCCTAAAGCAATACTCTACCCCAAAGGACACTCACAGTCCTTAATACTATGAAAGACATTAAGGATTTGGGAGAAAAAGCTCCCCAGCCACCACTTACAGGTCCTTCTCCCTCCTCCCCTATTTTTGAAGCTGTTTATTTTTACACAGAGAGAACAACTGGCCAAGTGGGAACCTCCTCGGGACAAGTAATGCCAGAGTGAACTGTCTGACGTTAAGCCTGATGCTCACATAGATGTGATCCAGCTGTGCACGGCCAGGGGTCTTGGTGATGAAGTTGATGACTTTGCCCAGGTAACGCATGTTGATGCCCCTCTGGTGCATGGCCTCAGCCAAGGTTGCCCCATCCATCGGGAGCACAGTGTGATCCAGGCAGTCCTTGACCTGCAGGGAATGTACTGACTTTGGTCACTGAGGACAACATAGAGGAGAGAACTTCCATTTAATTTTTTTTTTTTTTTTTAAAAACACACCAGGAGGCAGGACTGGTGTTAACCAATGGCACTGCAGACACCTCATTAGCTGGGACTGAGGGTCACCCTGAAGGCAGGCACTGACCCCAGAGAAGACTCTTTGGCTAGGTAACCTGCTCTAAAACCAGGGACCACCATGGCACACGGGCAGTACTGCAGTAGCCAGCCCAGTCTGGGCGAGTTCCTTGCCACTGGGGCCACTTTTACCCCTCTGTCTCAGTGGAAAAGGAGAAGCACTACACTCTCGTGAGAGGCAGAGTCAAAACAACTCCTACTTGTGCAACTAGCAGGCTAACCCTTCTTCAAGGGCCTCAGGGTCACTCCACATTTCCAATTAAAAGAGTACGTGGAGCTGTGCACACATAGCTGATAAGGAGAAATGGCACTTGCATTTTAAGCTGTGTTGCAGTGCTGATAAACAGTTGTTTAATTCACGTCATGGAGTAACACCAGCTCCTCTCTGATATGCATAGGACTACCCGCTACAGCAGCTGGTCTCACACAGGCCTGTGCAGTGTTCTGGGTTTATACACTGGAATATCAACTACCTTGAATCAACAATCACCAAGCCCTTTTCTGACTCATTCCCCTCCTTTTTTATTTAAAGGCTGAATAGCTGGTTCTGAAGGTTGTACTGACTACAAAAATAGTGGATTTAGAGTTCAGAAGAAACTTTCCAACAAGGAAAACTCTCCTACACCAGACCAACAACGCCTGGACCTCTTGGAACAGAACTCATGAGTTCTCCTCTGCCAGTTCCAGTGCCTGCTCTGGAATCGGCATTAGCCATCAGCTCAGCGAGTGTCCCAAGAAAGGAGAAATTGGGATTTCTTATATGGCCAGGTGCATGGGTAACATCCAAAATGCTTAGGGCTTACAGAAGGAGTTTTCATGACATCTATTAGTAAGAACAATTTCCTGGTTAACTTCAAATTATTAGTCACTGCTTGAGTCACAACCAGGGTCAGCTAAAACAATAAGCTGTGAAGGATGCCCAGGGCTAGGGAGGATGGCTTGTGTGGTCTCTATTGTCCCAAACTCTTAGCAATAGCTATTAATTACTAGTGCCAAAAATTGCTTGTTGAATGGAGGTGGAAAAATTGTGCCTTGATGTAAGATGGGAAATGGAAAACCCCTCGTGCCCTTGCACGCAATGCTC
The DNA here is from genome assembly GCA_024500445.1 of Entomyzon cyanotis. Classification (NCBI taxonomy): domain Eukaryota; kingdom Metazoa; phylum Chordata; class Aves; order Passeriformes; family Meliphagidae; genus Entomyzon; species Entomyzon cyanotis. The sequence continues at coordinate 5,456,848 of JAKEPQ010000673.1, forward strand.
ATGCTGTTCCTCGTGGTCCCCAGGGCCACTGCTTGCCCAGAGCAGCCAGGCTGGCCCTCAGTTCCTTACCAAGCCTGGGATCTGGCACGACAGCAGGAACGCAGCAGCATCCTTCAGCAGCTGCTTCTGATCCTGCACCTCCTCTTTGCTCGACTCAGGGAAGCGAACGCCTGGGAGAGGAAAAGAGAAAAACATCAACCACAGCAACTGACAGAAACAAGTCCTCTACACAAAGTACATAGTAAGAGCAGGTAAAAAGTTAAGAGTAATTGTCTCCATGGAATTAAAGATGCTTCAAAAACTTATCTCAAACTACACATGTTTTGATGGGAAGAGCACTGGCTGCTGTGTTCAGGCAGTGGCTAGGCTGTTCAAACTCAACGGTTTGGCCATTCCACTGCAATGTGCCTGCACACTGCCCAGAATTCACCCCCAGAAACAATCTGGAAATTTCTTCTCAATTTACCAATAAAAAAATACTGCTCCCAGCCATGGAAAGCCACATGTGATGCCTGTGCCTGTGGAAGGGCACTGTGACTGCTTACTGAAACGTTACTAAAACAAACCCTGCCCTTCACTGAGGGCCCAACATCAGTCATTCAACTAGAACTGTTATTTTTTGTGTAAACTACTAGATGAGGATCAAATTTGATTTTTTTCCTCCCTCTTCTTCTTTTCATGTGGTCTAGCAGCTGGGATGACAGAGAATCACAGGAAGATTCTTGGCAGCAACCTGCAGCCCTCCCCCGAGACACTCCCCGCCTGCACTTGGCAGCTCCAGCACTGCAATCCATTCTTCTCCTCTGTATATCTGTGCATCACAGAGAGCCCTGCACCATGCCCAGCAAAACAAAAGCCAGGAACAATCTTGGCTACAGAACAGTTTTTGTCTGCAGCTGGCTGGGCAGAGCACCCCCTGTAGGACTGAACCCAGCTCTGGGTACACATACCTGGTGAGAAAATATCCGGGTTAAACCGAATATCAAATGATGTGTCACTAATGGATCCTACAGCCTTGCAAGCATTCCGAATCACTTCTCTGCTTTTGGGATCCACTGGAGCAGGAAGAAAAACAGAATATAAATGAATCTGGAGTTCAGGAAGTGACAAACCTACCTATTAAATTAAAATAAAGTTTTGTTACTAAAACCAGCAATGATGGCACAGAGAATGGCAGCAAAGTCTGAATAACAGCACATAAGATGACACAAAAACCCTGTGGACCTCCCAGCCTCCGAGCACACTCAGAAATCCAAGCCTGGGGTTCCCACAGGTGCCTGTGCACCACTCACCTCCCGCCTGGCCCCAGCACTCTCCTGCACCCCACAGGCCATCCTGGCCTGCTCCCTGGCAGAGCTGAGGCACTGGTGGCCTTGCTGGCTTCAGACACTCACCCATGCAGCCCCCAGGGGTGAGCATTTCACCAGGGTGTGAGCAGCTCTAACAAGGAGGCCAAGCAATATTGACAGTGCTTGTCCTGTTTAACAACCATCAATCACCCCAACCACCCCCAGCCTGGCACTGCTCCCGCCACTGACAGCCCACCAGGCCTGTGCTGAGGATGAAATACCTGTTCCATCGTCAGATGCGATGGTCTCAGCGAGCTCCTTCACTTGATCAAGTCCAGTCACGCTATCCTCTATTTTCCCATCCTCTGACTCAGGCCTCTCACTGTCTGCGGCGCCATTCTCTGGAGAGGCACCATTTTCCACAGCAACTGAGCTCTGCTTGTTGGCTTTCTGCTGCATCAGCTGCAGCGCAGCCAGCTTCATGAATAAGAGATACCTGCAGCAAAGGGAAAGGGCAATTCAGCACAGCAGAATCCCAGAGGAATCCCTGCTCTGCAGGGAAAAATCTCACCAAATTAGCATTACAGACCATACAGCTTCCCTGTGGAAAGGCAGGGTATACATCAGCTTCCCAAAAATCCAAGGAGTGCGTTATTGGAAGAACCAAAACAGTGCGTTTGCATTACCCATCTCCTTGCAGCAGTTACAATTGCTTCCCATAGGCAGCATCTGCAGCCCTACCTCAGGAAGACTCACTGCCAGATGCACAGGATCAGTCGCACACAAAGCAGCAGCAGTTTGGCCAGGAGAGCTCAGCAGAAAGAGGCCCAGAATCTGCCAGGCTCAGAGCAGTGCCCTGAAGTCGCAGTCCTGCAGACTGCTGGGCTGGGAGCTCTCCCAGAGTGGCAGAGCCTTAGGGCAGGGGCAGAGCTATGCTGGTGCTGGCTGCAGAACTGGCTGCTCAGCAGGCAGGGCTCCTCCAGCAGCAGCAGGAGGGCTCATCTTCCAAGCAGGCAAAGCACAGGCTCTGGCCACCTGTGACAGCAGAGCAGCCCCACTGGGAGCACCACACAACTGCAACGTGTCCTGCTCTCCGAGCTCCCACTGCCTTGGAAGCACCAAGCAACCCAAACATCCCACCATAAACATGCCTACAGCAGTTCCAATATGATTTTTTTTAGCCTCTAGAAACAAAGGTAACATTCAGGACATTGGGAGAGCCTTAAAAAGAAGCATAAATCCTTCACATTCTCAGCCATCAAGTGGACAGGATACCTGCAGGGAAAGAAGAACTTCCAAATGTCTGGACAGGAATCAACAAAAACAGATCTGGAGACTAAAACACAAACCATCTCTTTCCCTGGCTCCTTGGGCCCCTGTCCAAAGACCTACTGTTCTCATCTCTTGTTCATTAAGTTTCTAAAATTACATTTGCACAGCCAAGCAATGGGGCAATTAGCTGCCCACTTCTGGGAGCTCTGCTGAGATGCTCCCAGGACAGTTCAGCAAAGTCCTGACTTGGACCATCACCAGCTGCAGATGGAAGAAGGGGGGACCTCTGCTCACCTGTGTTCGACAAAGGCATCAACAAGCTCTTGCCGCAGACAGCAAAGCTTGTGTCTGTGCTGTTTGGGGAACCCCATTTTCTTACATTCCTCTGGCATATCTTCCCCTTCAACAGGCAGAAAGTTTAGATCTGGAGGGAAAGTGCGTAGCAGGTCCAGGATGTAGTGACGCCCGTCATTGCCAATAATGCCTTTGCACTCCACCGAGGAGCACAGCTCCACCTCCTCGTTCTTGTCATTGAGAACTTTGTGCTTCTGGATCTTCAGTGGCCTGCTGGTCTTCTCCAGCAGCTCCAGGTACTTGGGGTGTGAGACAACTGTCTTGCCAAAGTCTATTGACCCATAGATGACACTCTGTTCCTGCTCCCGCTCCAAGATGCCAGGAATAATAGACTGAGCTGTCACCCTGTACCCTCTGTAATCCACCACGACAGTCCCCAGCGTGTACAGCCCTTCCACATCCACAGCATTGTAGGTCCGCACACCATTGAGGTCATTGGTAGGAGCTACATAAGCAGCAACGTCTCCACCGAAGTCCTTGTAGTGGTCACGGACGTCAAAGCCCAGGCTGAAGAAGATGTTGTTCCAGATGAACATCTGCATCTTGGTCTCCTCGCTGGGATTGATGGCCATGACATTGCCATCAATGACGGCCATAGCACCTCGTGTTGCTGCTGCAGTGAAGTCGCTGTGAACCTGGAGGTACGTGGAGAGAAAGCTGGGTCAAGATGGGCCCCCGCACTCCCAGCACCCTGCTCTCAAAGCTCTCTGCAAATTTTTCCTTTGCTCCTCTCCTCCCAATAGCGTTCCAGCAGGCAGGCAGGTCTGCTGGCTTTTACTCCTGTGAGCCTGGCTGGTGGCTTAGACACAAGCCCCAGGAGCCAGAACACAGGCAGCAGAGAAGGGGCTGTGTGAGGAGCTGCCTGCATATCCCAAAGTTACCTTGAAAATGGCTCGTTCTCTCAGCAGCCTCTCAGGCAGGTTCTTGCGTGGCAGCTCCCTTGTGGTCTGCAGCTCCTCGTTCCAGTCTCTGGTCTGAAAGAGAGAGGGAAAGCCTTGTAGGACACAATGCATTGTGTGGGAAGGGGCTAGAGAGGCAGCATTCCTGCTTCACAAGGCATTTTGGGAGAGAAGGGAGAGGAAGGGGCAATTAATTCACACAGCTCAGCTGGAGCTCAGAGGAAGTGACTTAGCAGCAAGAATGAACACACCTCAAGAGTGGATTTTATTCAACAGCAGTTTGGGACAGATGTTGCATCAGCCCAGCTAGTGCAGGGCAGTGTCACTGAAGGGGCAGCACGGTGCAGGTACCATTAGCCAGCACTGTGGTCACACTGCAGGCACCTGCTGCTCACAGCCAGCCATTCCTGCCCTGCACCACTTCGTGCTACAAAGCTGCAGCTGAAGCATTTGGAACAATCTGTTCAGAGACACAAGAGCCGTTTCAGACGTGACTGGCACAAGGGAGTGCTCTGCCTCCTGTGCAGTGGCACTCTTCACAGAAGGGACATGGAACTTATAAACACCTAGCAGAAGCTGCTCCTCTCAGTCGCTTCCATGCTCAAGGTGCTGCAGCCTGAGCAGCACAGCCCCTACAGTCAAGGGCCCTGTGAAGAACAAAGACTCCTGCAAGTTTTCCCTTGATGAGCAAAATCCTCCCACAAATACCAGAGGTTACTTGTTGAAAGTTAACTTGTTCCCGGCTCAGCTAGCAGCAAAACTCTTGCCAGTGTCGTCAGGCAAAGCAAGACCAGTACCTGTCCAGGTATGTGCTCCTCATAGCCCAGTCTAGAAGTGTAAGCGTCCTCTGCCCGGACACAGTCCATGGCATGCTCTGCTTGCGGAGCCGTCCAGCTGTACACTTGGAAAGGAGTGGCTATCCTCTCAAAAGGGTGTCTCTGAACCCTAGTTTGGGAGAACAACAATTACACATTTTTCAAAGGAAGAATCCTTTCTATTCCAAGAGAATTTTCCCTGTCCTTTCACACTGGTCCATACAGGCAGCCCGCAGTGGAAACCCAAGCACTGCCGAAGGCTCTCTCGTGTAATCTGTCTGCTCTCAGCAGGGGCTGGGGGCTCATCTGTAGTTACTTCTGGCCCAAGAAGCAATACAGTACAATAATTTTTAAATGGCCAGATAGTCCCAGTGGTGGCTGGAGGCTACTGCTAATTTCAGCCCTTTTCTAGTGTCACTTTCATCTCCTTAATGAAGCAGGAGCAGAGCTCCCAAAAGCCACACAATGTGCCTGTCAATCCACACCCTGCTGAGCCGAGGCAGTTCATTAAGTGACTCTGAAGAATGACAGGCTTTTGCACAGGACCCACTGTCCTGAAGCAGAACAAATGGTCCCTGCAGCAAGGACGGGAGAATCAAACAATGCCTTATTGTTGTGTTGTTATTATAGGAGCTAGAGGAAGTTACAGAAAATTAACATGCACAGACATGTTTAAATAACCAGCCTCTCTCCACTGTAAGCCTACACAAAGCCGTCATGTGTTACTTTCACTGATATTTATGCTTCAGTCTCTGTTGTGGATCAGGGGAAAGTACGGAGTGCTCAGGTAACCAGTGCTGCTGCAGTTCATGGCCATGCTGTGCATTAGCTCTGCTGCCCAGGGAGCCTCCCATGGCCATGTGGCCACCACAAAGCCTTGGTGAGGAGACCCACACCTCAGGAGCTCCCACAGTGTCCTTTGCACAAGCACTGGAGCCCAACTCTGGGCTCCTCTCCCACTGTGCAAATTGTCCTGCATGTTTATTTTGCCAGGAGGGACAGAGCACCTGAATTCCAAGCAATACCCATAACTGAGACTGCCATGGCAGCAGAATGCTGTTGTACCCCACCCTTTGCTTCTGGCAGAATTAAAACAGTAAATCTACATGCTGTAAGCAAGAGCCAGAAGCAGCCACACAGCTGAGCCTCCCCAGCTTCACTGCGCGAGGAACTAGAGAGGAAGAAGCACTGCTACCGTTTCTTCTGCAGGGCAGAGAAGTTTTTTTTGAAGGTAGGGCTGATCTGGTTAAGTAGTTCCACCAAGGAATGACTGAGAAAACTGGGGTTTGCAGGTTTGGGATTGAAGTTGTATGCAGTAGATCTGCAAGAGAAAAAAAGAAACAGTCACAACCCATTGTCATACCTGAGACTTCCCACACCCTAGGAAGGTGGAACATGACTGAGAGCTCTTCATACACACACAGTATCAAAGGCTGCACCATGTGCCCTTGCCCACAACATGGGAGGCCATGGGGCAGAGGCAGATGGGCAGCAAGGACCTTATCCAGCCTCCCCACATGAAACAGCCAGTAACCCTGTACCTGGCCCTGATGGTTTTTTAATTTAGACCTTCTTCAGCCATCCCCAGGATCAAGGGAGGCTTCTATTTTTATAGCAGGGAAGGACTGATTTCACTGAACTTCCCAAACACAGCAAAGGAGCCTTTGCTTACAGAGAACCCCCTCAGCACAGCCACTCCAACAAGCACAGCCACAACAGTCTCTCACAGTTAACATCAAAAAAAAAAAAATTATTTCTAGTCAAACCTGTGCCCAACTCAGGGAGTTCTGACAGGCTGTGCTTTTGCTTTAGGGCAAAATGAGATAGTTGCAATGGTCAGGAAGGAATTTCCTCTCAACTCAAAATGCTCTAATTAGCTGATGACATTATGGGATGCTTAAACTTTCCCTAAAGCATCAGGCATGTAGCCACTGTGGAGAAGTGGTACCAGGCATAACTGAACAGCCCAATCCAGTATAGCAACTCCCACAAACCCATGTGAGCAGCAAATTAAAATAGGCTGTTTCTGCAGAAGGAAAAAAAAAAGCTGCAACTGTTTGTTTGTGAGTTGTTTTCCAGTTGGCTGCTGCAGGGCAGGACAGGAAGAATCTCAGTTACTCACTGATTCAAGTAAAATCCCCGAGTGGAGGCAGTGATACTGACGTGCCGATCCTCCACCGTGATGACATACAAATACATGAGGTCTCCGTGCATCTTCCGGTTACCGGGTGGAGGGTTCCAGCCACTCATTGTCAATACCTTTAGGCACTGCAAAGGCTACAGTAGAACACAACAGAAGCAACTCCTGTCAGCAGGAATTAATTTCTTTGAGTTAGAGTCATTCAGTGTGCATGCCAGATCCCTTTTACCTGCTGCCCTTGCTTGATTCCAGAAACAGAGCTTACAAACACACCTGGTCTCCAGAGCACAGCTTCCCAAGCCCTCTGCAATCCACTAGCTTGCCCTTCACACCATGAGACATGGGTGAAAACAGACACCCTAGGCCTTTAGGCTGCACAGGGTATGGATTTCTTGCTGTACTTGTTTTTAAATGGCAGCTTCTAAACCAGAATCTGAGTGGGAGGGCATGGGAAAGCTAAGGGCAATCTGTAGTGATCTGCAGATCCTGTCTCCAGGACTTTGCAGAGAAACACTGCTTTCCCTTCTCTGCCACCCATCCCAGCAAGCCTGGCCCTTTCACACTCTGCAGATGTCCAGACTCCATCTCCATTGTTTTGCACACCAGCTCCTGGACTTTATTCTTTTGGCTAAGCAGTGCTATCCCAGCACTCATTAAGCACCAAGCAGAGCAAATCCCAAAGTCCACTTCAGCTCAGCTTTCAATCCCTGACCACCAGTTTGCTGTGAGGAATGTGCCAACAGCTGTTTCAATGACACAGGAGAACTCTACCTTCCAGTCTCTGTTCTGGGGCTGAAGGGCACACAGGGGCCTCTCTTTGCTACCTGGCAGGATATGTTCAGGAGGGGTGCAGTCAATTTGTTCCATTTCGGTACCTTTCTTCTTCCGTTTTCCACTATCTAAAATGGACAGAGACAAAGTCAGCTCTGAAAAGTGCAGCATTCCCTCCTCCAGTCATCATTCAAGGAGGGATGCAGAAGTGCTCCAAGTGTTCTCTGCACTCCCAAATGACACAGGACACATGATTGTTACTGTGTGTTTAACTAAGCAAGGAGTCAGGGAATGAAACCCCTGACCACACCAAAAATGTCTTTTTGACCCGTACCTCCCAGGTCTCCTTCAGTGAAGACACTCAGGAAGGACAGTGAGTTACAGTCCACACCATTGAAAGCATCTGATGGATCAAGACTCTTCAGAAGGTCCCGAATGTGGCGCACATGTATCCTGGCTTCTCGCACTGTGTATGGCTCTGGTGAGCAAAAAGAGAGGAAAGAAACTGCAATTACACAGTTGCTTATTACTTTGGCACACAGGTCTCAAAACGGAACCACAGGAAGGGGTGACAGGTGGCCAAAACCACTCCCTAAGAAAACCCTCACTCACTCCCCCCCAAGTCTGAAGGAGCTTGCCTTCCACCACTTTCAGCAGCGAACCCTCCTGCAGTCCTTCAATTGTCTTCAGCTCAGCAAAGTTATCAAGGACGTTGCCATCCAGCTGCAGGGAGAAGCAGGTCCGATGGCAGGTGTCCTCCCGGTCCATCAAAACTTGATGGATTTCTTGCACCATCTCTTGAGGAGAAACCTTAAGAAGGTAAGAACCCAGACAATTATTCTTTACCCTCACACATGTTCTTGCCAAACTTTGCCCCTCAGCTGCAATATCAAAAACCTCTCAGACTTCTCCAGGCTTGGAAAGGCAGACTCTATCTCCCTTCCCGAGAAGATGACTTCTGCTCCTGCTGGGAGGGCACTGTCACCTCCGGCAGGGTCAGCCACCTGAGTTCCACCCACGGAGCTTGGCAGCCAGAGATGTAACAGCACCAAGCACTCAGCATGGGACAGAGGTGACAGAGGGCAGTGAAAGAACAGAAGGTGGTGGGGGAAACAGGGGGTTCTTCCCCCATCTATTCACTCATTTGTGGTGAGGCCTTGAAAGATGCACGTGGAAAACAGCCCATTTCCTCCTCCTGACAGTGTGGTGTGTCTGTGCCAGTGCCACACCTCCACTCAGCTCCTGTGAGGCCAGACCCACCCCGGCTGGAGCACTGGGGCTGCTCCCCCTGCTCTGCTCCAGCACCACTGACACTGCTTGAAAACTCAGAGACTCAGGGTAGTTTACATAAGCTGCTGTAAACAACACAGCCTGCTATTATTAGCCTATTAAAACTAACAGCCAGGGGGATTTAAAGGAGACAAAAAGCCAGACTGAGACACAGCTACTTCCACAGGGAATGGGGTTTTACTGCACTCTCTGCCAGACTTGGGGAAATAAGAACTTCCCATTGGGTTTAGATTCCAGGTGCCTCTCCCCAGAATTAGAGATACTTCATTCAAATATTTTTTGGTGAAGTATCGAGCTACATGGGGCTATGAGCCAGGCCTGTCAGAGCCCATTCTGATCTGACAGCATGTCACTGGCCACCAGACGTGAGGCAGAGCTCTCCATGCAGAGGGAAGTGGAGACTGCATTGTTCCCTTGGTCTTCGGACTGGTGCTTGAGCTCCCTGAGGTGTGCTAGCACCTGTCACTGAAGCAGCATCATGTCATAACTGCTGAGCAAGCAAGGGATTTTCCCTTCCTTAGAGTCAGGCCCAGAAATCATGTTTTCACAACACTTCTTTAAAACAGCCCAGAAGTGGGAAGGCCATTTTCCCTGTGCTCAGCGCCACACCCAAGCCCCTCTGTGATGGACAAAGAGCTACACCTCAGTGACTTCTCCCTCCCCTTGCTCCACACCTGGGATCCAGAATGAAACACCCTCCCTGTCCTTGCAATGCCCAGGCAGGCCTGGGCTAGGCAGCCTCTTGCTCATGGCTCTTCTTCCTTTGTTTCTCTCAAAGGCAGTGGCCAGGCAGTCTCTCTCCTGCACCCTCCATCCCTTGCTGCCCAAGGGATTCCTGGTGCTTGGAACTTATTCCTGGTCAGAAGACAGGCAGGTCAGGGAGCTGTGAGCAGCCTGAAGCTACTGTCCAGACCATGGGGGCTAACAGGGGCCTTCCCAGGCACTGCCGCCTTCCCTGCCTGTCTGGCTGAAGCAATCTGGCTCAAATACTTCCCACTACCTCTGTTCCCTCCCCAGATGGCAAGGGTACCTGCAAGGAAAAGGGCTCTATCCCTGGTGCACAGATCTTGACAGTAAATCCTGTATCCTGTATGACGATGACCTCCTGGTCGTTCCCATCTTCTCCTGGGTCAGCCTCCTCATGGCCGTTCTGCCTGGCATCCTTCTCGCCCTTCAGGCTGTCATGCGGGCCGCTGCCATTCATCAGTGCCACGCCAGACGGGTGCTCTGGGCAAGAAGAGAGGGGTTAGACAAGGTCCTCTCTGAGGGGCTGCAGAGACTTTCTCGGACATTGGCCAGCCCCAGCCAGTGAGGGGTCGAAAGGCAGGAAGGGTTTTATTCTGCACTTGCTGTTTACTAGACAGAGGTGTGCCAGGCTCTTCCCTCACAGCATAATTAAGGTGCTCTCGCTCGCCTGCAGTGTTTGCATCTTCCACAAACCATATGCAGAGAGGGAAGGGAAGGAGAGCAGGAAGGATGGGTCAGTGTACACCACACTGAGCTGTCATAAGAAGCCTCTTAATTAAAAAGAAATGGGTGTGTGGTGCTTTGCGGCCTGAAGGCAGCTGTAACCTCTGCAGCAACACGTTAAAGAGCAGAGAGGGAGAGGGAGGCGAGCAGCTGCGTGGCACCGCTGTGTGTCACATGGCAGGCCGGTTACTCCACACGAACACAAACAGCTCCCACGCCCCTGCCCGCATTTGGTCACCCTCCGCATTTCCAAAATACTTTGCAGAGATCCCATGGTGCCAGGGCGAGGCTTTGCCTAAGCAGTTTTAGTCAAGAAAACGGTGACGACATTTTAAGTGCTTGTTTAGACAGATGCGTCACAGGGCTGGGGAGCTCTCTGCACCTACTTCACCGCTCCACAATAGTTTGTTTTCTTTTCCAATAAGGTGGATAGTGTCAGAGAGCTGATAAGATCTAGGAAACTGCCAGTCTCCTAGAGCAGCCTACATCCTCTGAACCAGGCTGGGGACCACACTAAAGAAGACTGAGGGGCTGCCACAAGTTGGAAGAGTGGAAAGAGCCACTGATGGCAACCCTGGGAGAGGGCAGAGTACCCCTTGCCCCCAGCCTGGCAGGCTGGTCCCCCAGGGGCACCCACCACCCCACCACCTCCCCAAGCAGTGGGTGCTGGAGAACAGCAGGCCTCGTGTCCCTCAGGGTGTGCTCCCAGCATGGCCAGCACACTCAGCTGGACCCCCAAGGTCACACACAGCAGTGCCAGCTGGGCACTCACAGGCACCCACTTGCAAGCAGCACAGATGGAGCAGGTGGGGTGCCTTCCCAGGCAGCAGAAACAGCCTTTCTGAAAGGCTGCACAGGGTCAGGACAGCTCCAAGTCAGGCTAATATCTCCAGGCTGCAGCCCTGCAGCCAGCTCCATCTGGCAGGTCTCTCTCCTTGTCCTCACGTCCCAGCAAGGCACCAGTCCCCACTCCAGGGGAAATGGCAGCTCAGCCTCCCTCACCTCACAGACTGCCATTGTGGCTTGAGGACCTCAAGCTGTCACAGCTAGTTTTTCCCCATCAGCCCCAACTGCTTCTGCAGCCCTGAGAAGTCATTCAGCCTTCACCACAACCCGGAACAGGGATGGCAATGCCATTATCCCCCTGCACACCTTTGGAGTACAACATGAGGCTGCAGCAACAGCGCCTGCAAAAGCATCCCTAGAGGGTCCTGCCCCTGCTCCAGACTATGACTGCCAACAGCAAACCCTCAGAGATGACTGTCAGGGCTGACTTAGGAAACGGTGAAAGAGCAAAAAATGCAACGAGAACACACCCATTCCAAAAGGGAGCAGGTAGCAGAGCTACCTCACACAGCCTCTGCTGCCTTCAGCAGCTCAGCAGCTGCTGCTCATGTTCCCTGTCACTGTGCATATGTCCCCAGCACTCGCTGCTCATTTCTTTGATAGATGAAGCCACAGGCGAGTCAGACAAGAGGCCTGGCTCTGGCTCCAGCAAGCTGCCGTCATGCTAGAAAGGAGGAAGAAAAGCTCCACTCAAGAGTGCCTCAAGAGATGTGGTTTCACAAAAACCACACCATGCCCAAAGGGCTGGGGAGAGCCCCTCGTCACACCCTACAGCCAGCACAGCCATACTCCTAGACTGCCTGAACACGTGGGGACCTGGAGGGAGTGCAGAAAAGCCACCACAGAAATGCCACACCTGGGGCTACCGGTACTGCAAACAGGATGACCCGCCAGGCACCCGAGCCAGGCTTGGCCCAGCCCCTGCCCACCCAAGCAGGGCAGGATCACTGAACTTCTGTTCCTGCTGTGGCAGCCAGAAAGGAGGCAGAATTTGGCTGAAAGGAGGGCTGGCACTACAACCCATGCACACGCTGGTCTGGAGCACAGCAAACACCTTCAGCAGCAAAGCAAAGCAAGACAGGAAAATCTGAATGCAGCAAGGGAAGGACCACTGCTTTTCACTGCTCAGTGGTGTCACATCCCCAAACTACCAAGTGCTTCAGAAATCAGTGTTTCAGAAGACTGTTCCTAGTCTGAAGAAATACAAGATGATCACACCTTCCATCCCTCTTTGCCTTATCTGAGTGAAGACAGGGCCAGCATAGCTCTGCACTTTGTGACAAGAGACATGTAGAGGCAACACCTTCATGTCTTCTTATGCCAGAGGATCCAGCTCCAGCCAGCACTGTCTTAAGTTTAGAAACCAAAGTCTGGACTGAGAAAGATTTGCTGTGCAGCAGGTTCACCCTCGGATGTGAGCCAGGCAAGGCTTTCCAGAGGGGTTCTATACAGAACGGGTACGTTTCAAGGAAGCACAAACCGGCCTGGAGGCTGTGCTGCCTGCTGACTCACCACATGTGCTCCCCGAGGGAAGCAGAGCTGCACCCACCTGCCTTAAAGTGGGTCACCGTTCCTCCCACCCACTGCAGCTTGACTGTGCCGCGGCCTCGGCAGTGCCGGCGCACAGAGGGAGGCACATCAAGGGGCACTCATGGATTTCATAGCACTTCAACCTACTCAAGATGGTAGGAGGTGGCACAGGAACACCTGAAGGACACCTGCAGAGACCTTTCTCCTGTTCCTTGCTCTCACTTCAAGCCCCCAATGAGCCAGTGGCTGTGTTTGGCTGCTGGCTCTCGCTGCCTGGCGCTGCACCCCAGATGGCTCACGAAGGTGTCTGAGTCATAGGGAAGCTGTTCCACCCGCTCCAGGGGCAAACCTGGCCGCTCCTGCCGCTTACCGCCCTGCTCGCTGCTGGAGACGGAGATCCCCGCCGGATCACATCAGCCTCAAGACACAGGTTTGTGGTCTCAACTGAAGGCTGTGACCTCTGGTCTCCCCTGTCATTCCAAGGGACGTTCCTGTGTCCCAGCAAGGACCCTCCTCCTCTCCTCGACCTGCAGTTTGTACCCACAGGTGTGGCAGTGGCTGCCGAGCTCCGGCCCGTGCTGGCTGGAGGCCGAGCTGTAACACGATGTTCCCATTGCTCCCCTGAGCACAGCGTGAGCAATCCCTGCGCACACGCAGAGCGGAGCAGGGCAGGAGGTGGCCAAGCACCACCTCACCAGGGCAGCGACCCGCGCTTGCCTGTCTGCGGTCGCACCTGGCACAAAGGATCAGACTGAGGATTAGGTTTCATCTCTGCACCTGGACAAGGAGTTCACACGCCAAGGTGACAGGCCCTGCTCTAATCACGCTTCCTATTTACAGCCAGAATGCAGTGGTGGCAGGCATCTGGTAAACCTGAGTGCTCAGGATCCTGGTGTGAGGGAGGGCACACACCTGAAACCAAAACCTGCTGGCTGCACACAGCGATAGACAGCACAGATCCTGGAAAGAGTTAGTTAATAACTAATTAATGTTCAAACAAATCTTCTAAACCAAAGTCAGTCACTAATCCTTTTGGAAGATTATCAGATCAAAAAGTCAGCAACATCATGTTGCTGTGAGTTAGCCTGGTCTGCAGGAACTGCTGTCAGTAAGGAGCTTCCTTCCCTACATTTGGTAACTGGAAAAGCTGTTAGAGGGACAAAACTAAAAATTAAACCCCTACCTGTTCCAGCACCAACATTTGGAATGCTTTTCTTATTCTCAACTCCAGTGCCATTCTGAGGGGCCAATTTCTGCCTTTCCCTCCTCAAAGGCATTTTGAATTCCGAGCAGCATAACACAGTTTCTGCAGTCGCCCAACCAGCTGCAGCCTGAACTTCTGCCACTGGCATGTCAGTGGGCACAGGGAAAGCAAACAGGGTGCAAACTAAGGCACTGGTCAGTCATACTACACATCCCCTCGTATCACCTCGTATAACTGCTGCAGACTGGGCTGGGCAGATCCACTCCCATCCTTTACAAGGACCATGTTTGCAGTCACAAATAACAAAGGGATTTGCCTTATGGATTGAGAAAAGATAAGCAAAACACCCTCAAGTTTGCTTTGCTGACATGGACAAGGCACAGACAAGTCCGTCTGTGGTACACACCCAGGTAGGATACCTCACAACCTTCCTCCTTCTCCTTCTGCTGTGAAGTTAAAACGTCACCTCTGCTCCCCTTCCCTCTGTACTGCCCCATCCCATGGGCACACACAGCCACCCACCCCATTAGGGGCATACAGTGTTTTGGCTCCATGCAGCAGGACAGAGCCCCTGGGACAGAGCTGAGCACCTGGCAGAGGGAGCTTCTTTTTCTTCCTCTTCTTCTTCTGCTGCTGCTTTGAGAGCAGAATCTGTACCTGGGAGTCAGGATCACAGCTTAACTTTCTGCTGGGGCAGGCAATAGGCTCTGTCACAAAACCAGCACTTGTGTCCCAAGCCTTAGGCGACACCTCACCAGAGGGAACAGGCAGCACAACTGCACTTTGAGCCAACAGGGTTTTCCCTGCACTTGCTGGCAGAAAGGAGGGCAGTGTCCCAGGGCTCCCTGGGGAGGGAGCAGGACCTCTGCACTTCAGCAGGCTGTCCAGAGTCACCAAGTCTGTGTCTGAGCTCACGGCCGCTTGCCCCTCGCTGTGGCCCTGGCCGGCGGAATGTGCTCCAGGGCCCGCATCACCATCAGCTGCTGCCACGTGCTCCTCCAGGCGGCAGGATCTGTGGGCTAAGCCGCTGTCCTCAAGTTTCACACAGCTCTGGCAGGCCTCAAGCGACTGAGCATGATCAACCAGCCCTGCCGGCCTGTCCCCAAGGTCGGCTGGAAGGACAGTCATCACACAGGATGCCTCTGTCTGCTGGAGCAGGCCAGCTGTGGCAATGCCAGATCTCAAGCCGCTCTTACCACAAACAGTCACCATTCCTTCTTTGTCCTTGGTCTCAGATAAGTCTTGGATGCATTCGGTGCCCTTCTGCAGGCTTCCAGTCACAGCCTCACTGGGGATGATGTCTGGAAACAGCCCAGCACACGGGGCAGCTTCTGGCATCTCCGGGAAGACAGAGCAGCTTGTGGGAGACTTTGGCAAGAGGGGTGACCTCTCGTCGGGTGAGCCAGAGCTGCGTGTCTGGAAGAGATCGGTGACTTGCCTACAGCAGTTTGCAAAAAGGCTGTTTCCCATGCCTGGCTCATGCAGCACCGGATCAGAACAGTCAGCCGTGTTTCACACATACACTGAAGTCCCCACAAGGCACACTCCCACGCGCAGCCCGTGCCCTCCGCTGCCTTCTCACAGCCAGATGCCTTCTCCAAAGAGAATTCCTACTTGGCCCCAGGGTGGCAGGACACAAGAGGACCAGCCGCTGACTCCACGCAGGATCCCACGTTCTGTGTGCGCTCACCAGAGCTGGATGCTGGGCTTGCAGCAGTTCCCACAAAGTGCTGCCCAGAGACCTTCATCCGCCACGCGCCTTCGCCTGTCCCCAGATGCCAGGACACCAGCCAGGCCCCAAGCAGCTCCCGCAGCTGCAGCTCTCCTCTCCTCTGCTGCTGTGCCGCAGCACAGCCTGGCTCTGACAGGTTCCCAGGCACTCACAGGGGGATGCTGGCCCAATCGTCCCGGCTGGGCTGGTTATAAATAGCCCGATCTCAAGTGCCACACCAGTGCAGCCTGGGACGAGTGCTGTGCCAAACCTGAGCAAGTGAGATGCATTGAATTACAAGGCGAGGGCAGTTACTATGGCACGCCTGGGCCCGGCACAGCCATCCATACTAAGCAGGCAAGCACAAAACATTCAGGCAGTGAGCCAGTAAGTAGTTTCTAGACGAATTTTCTCTCTTCTCATGCTGCTCTGCCATATCAAACACAAACAAACCACAAAACCACACACACAATCCCCTAACCTCTCCTCTCTCTGGGCTACTTTAAGAAAATCATGGCAACTGAAGCAGGGATTATGGAGCTGAAGCTTTCTCCAAGCACCAGATGCCCCAGGGAGGCTGCAGCCAAGCAGGCCACTGCTCACCTCCAGCGAGGCTGTGCCACAGCCACCGGCTCCTCACCCTCCACTGGCGCATCATCCAGGCATCACAGCCCCTCTGCACACCTGTGTGCATCCCGTGCTGACAGGCATGCTGCTCCACACTCAGCCACGTGGGGCCCTTTGGCGGTCCCTGCTTCATGGGATACATGCAACGAGACAGATCTTTCAAACATGTGATGTGATGCACAAGAGCTGCACACTAAACATGCCTGCCTTGGACCCGCCTGGGAAAGCTTTTGTGAGCACTCAGAGGGACACAACTCTGCATCAAACAGAAGAAATATACATGCCACATCCCTAGCACAAAAACGTCAGAACTAAAACAAAGTCAGGACCATACAGCTCAAGTGGTCCCTGTTTAAGGCCAACACAACACATGGAGGGAAAGAGCAATCCCCTCTCCAACAGCACCCCTGGAAAGGCCCAGGAGCAGCCCCTGGAGCATCCATGTCAGCCAGCCACCTTCCACGAGAAACTGTAAAACAGACCAGCAGCTCTCCACAGAAACCCTGGCCAGCTTCTGCTGTCCTTTAAAAGGAAAAAGGAATTGAAAGAGAAGTCTCTCCCGCTCCAACTCATTTGAACTCCTGTCCCAGTAAGCAAGGAACCCTCAGGACCACCATGGTCGCTCCTTAGGCACAGGATATGTCTTGGAGCCCTGGAGCCCCACGACTGGGTACCCCTCAGTCCCACGAGCCAGCACCAACTTTCAGATCACGTAAGTATTGTGTTTTTCTTGTGATTTGTTATTTTTAAAGCAGTTTAGATGTACTGACAGCTTCACCTCTTCCTCCTTACCAAGAGACCTCTGGGAAAAGGAGAAATCTCCAGAGAAGTGCCTGCTCAGGTCTCATGAAGCTGAGCCTCATTTCTTCAACTCCAGCCAAAGCAAGCTCAGAGTGGCATGTACATGTTAGCTTTAACATGCGAAGGCTGGTGTCAGTACAGCAAATGCAAATTAAATTTTAGCTGAATAATAAATGAAACAAAATACTTTAATGAATCCAAATAAATTGACTAAATGAACAGGCATTAACTCCAGAGATGGCCCTAATGAAAATGTTTCTGCAGGACATCCCGCCAGGGGAGGTGGGAGACGTGGAGGTGCCTCCCTCTGCCTCCCCTGTGGAAACCACAGCTCCGCAGGAACTTCCACCACTTAAGGTACAACAAGGACTTCTTTTAATAAGGGCCCACAGTGAAACATTAGAGCTGCTCTACTGCCATCATTAAACCCAAATTGGTTCTAAGCCACCTGTGGGCAGAGGTACAAGCTCTGCATTTATTTCTCAGCAGCTTCACACCACTGGGACCGACTTGCAGAGAGAGAGCAGAGCGTGGTGGGGCTGCAGCCTGCCGTGCTCTCAGCAGGGCCAAGCCTCAGGACATCCAAGGGATCTCACAGCTTCTGGCTCAGGCACTTACAGGTGCTGAAACGCCTTATGCCTTGTATCTGGTACCCTGAGTTACCTACCCTGCGTTCTCCACATCTGGGAGCTATATTTAAATCTATTTGTAAACTTTCTATCTGGACAAAACTTTTCAGGAACATAGCCCTGAAACTGGCCATCTCGGCAACCCTGCTACAATAACGCACAATTCAAACCTGACAGAATCAGGTGCAAAGAGTAGGACTAATGCAAAGTGCAAAGGTCAGCACCAACAAAAAAATTAACAGTGTCAGGGAAAAGCATGTTTCTCAAATTTCAAGAGAGCTGAAGGAAGGAATCATATTTCAGCCGATAATTCTCCAAGTCTCTGTGCCTTACTATTGTGGCATACCTTAGTTTCAGAAAGCTGCCGGGACAGCAAGAGTCCAAGGCAGGGAACAAACCTGTTGGTCTCTGGGTAGCGTTTGCAGGGGAGATCTGACAGCTGTGATGTCCTCAGCAGCTCGTGCTGCGCAGCTGTGCCGATTCACCCGCAGCCTCCCACCCGGCCACCCCGTGCTGGCAGCCCACAGCCGCCCTGAGCCCACTCAGGCCACACACAGCTCTGGGGACAGGACTGGGCGGCTGCTCCCTGCATCTCTGCAAGAGTGTGCTGCAAGCAGCAGCCTGGGAAACCTGCTCATCCCTTAGGAACCCCTCTGCCAGGGACATTGAGGGGTCCCACCCCACCTTGCACAGCACCCTAACCCGAGCTGGCACCACAGCCCAGCCCAACCTGCAGCTGAGCTTCCAGGCTGTGGAGACTCTGCAGGCTCCAGGGATGCTGACAGCAAAGACAGAGCATGCAGGGCACTCGGCTCGGCACAGCACAGCCGGCCAACAGCCAGGATTCACATTACCATTCCCAGTCTCATCCAATCCCAAGGGCAGGAGGGTGGCTAGCGGGGAGACTGGAAAGCAGGGCTGGTGTCAGGATAACCTGACCCACTGGAGCTCTGGGCAGGATTCGTGATCCCACAGTTTTATGCCATGGGACGTACAACTTCTCTGCATCTGCAGCCTCTTCAACAGCTTGCAGTAAAGATTTTCTCTTTAAAATGAAAGGCAAACTAAGGAAATGTTTTTTTAAAGTAATATGCCAGGAAAATAGTAGATAACTGCCCATCCCAGACTCGGTAACTTTAGAAAGGTAGAATGCAACAGAAAGCTCCACTGTATCAACCATGCACTTGCAGAAGGTGAGAACCAAAAGGTAATCCTGAGACAGCCTTGCTACTACAGCAAAAACCTGACGTGCTGCCAAAAGTGACAGCCACTGCCACCACGGGAGGAACCACACACTGGTTTTCATCTTTGGCACACTGTCCAAGTGTTACCCCAAGGACTGGCTTTGCTTCTCAATTGCAAATAAAAAAATGCATGAACTTTAGACCTGTAAAGCTAGAAATAACAACTTTCCAGCACAACCAATGGAGCAGAATGCAGGAAAATAAAGCAAGTGCTGGGAAGCTGCGCCAGGACAGGGGTGTGCTGCCAAGTTTAGTCATGTACAGACAATGAAGGTAAACACAGGACTCTGCAACATGGTGTTGGTTCTACTGTGCACGATGCAGTTCTGTGTCTGCAGGTGGATTTATCTCAGTGCATGTTCCTGACCTACTTACTTCCACTTTTCAGCTGGGAAACCTGCGAACAAGGCTGCTCAGGCAGAGCAGAGAGCTTCCAGTGGGAGCTCAGCTCTTATCCCATTGACTGAACCGCCCCAAACACGATCCACTTTGGTTCCCATTCCTCACTCTGCCACATAGATGCTGTATTATCACACTCCTTTCCTCTTCTTAACCTTGTAGCAGTGATCAGATTTCTCTTGCACAACTTTCCTCCAACTGTCCCCCCCAAGCCTGTCTAGAGCTGCATATTAAAAAACCTCGACTGCCAGCAATTCAACCTTTTCCAAAACACCAGCGAACCTCCAAGGTCGAGCAACAGACAGTGATAGCAGATCCCCAGATTAAGAATCAGCCTTCTGACCTTGTTGCTAATGCACAGCTACACTTGCCTCCACGGCAGTTTTCCATTAACATCTGCATTCTCCGCTGCTCTAACAGAAGATGTGGCTGAAAGCAAGGGTGGCTGGGGAGCTCAGGGACAGAGGGACTGAACTAGGAAAATTGACTGAGCAATCGTGCAGTGCCGAAACACACACAGGATTTTTAAACCTTCCCTCCTCCCTCAGCAATCAATTGTGTCTGGAGAGGCTGGGATTATACTGCACAACATTTTAACCCAGTTGCTGGCACCGCAGGCGTGATGCTTGCTTCAAAATCCAACACATGGGTGAGAGGGGGAGGCTCTCAGCACTGAGCTTCCCACTCTTGAACTGCATCCAACCTGCTCCACTACCAAATGCCAGTGAACTTTGCTTTAGGTGACAAACTTCAAAAATCCACCTCGACACCATAAAACAGGAGAGGGGGTGGAAGCAACCTGTGGGTCAATCAGGGGATTCACGTGCCTTAGGACGAAGGCCA
Organism: Entomyzon cyanotis; assembly: GCA_024500445.1. Taxonomy (NCBI): domain Eukaryota; kingdom Metazoa; phylum Chordata; class Aves; order Passeriformes; family Meliphagidae; genus Entomyzon; species Entomyzon cyanotis. Next base: position 5,476,982 of record JAKEPQ010000673.1, read on the forward strand.
GCCACAAACTGTGCTGCTTCTACCCCTTCTGCTTGTACTTTAGAGATCAGAGAAAAAAGCTGAGGCTGAGATGGGTGCTCAGGCTTCTAAGCTCTTGAAGATACAAAGCACCAAACTGAGCAACCCCAGCGCACGTGGGAGCATGGCAGGGTCTTCGCCGGCTGGGGAGCTGGCACTGAGAACAGTCAGGACATGGAGCTGCACCTTGTCCCTGGCCTGAGCCACTCAGCCTCCCATACAGAGCAAGAACAGCCAGCAAATAACTAGTTAAAAACTGCAATTATGTCGAACAAGCTTCTACCTTTCCTAGGAAAGCACTTGCTTCTGAGTGTTTAGTCAGATATCAGTAGAGCCAGCAGCCCGAACTTCCAGGCGGCCCAGCCCTCTGCTGCCCACCAGCCCCGGAAGAGCCGGGGAGAGCCATGTCTGTGCGTGGGCAGCACCACGCGGTGCCCGGACCAACTCCGCTCCCGCACCCCGCACCGGGAGCGCCCGCCGCCGCCCACCCGCTCCCGGGAGCGCCCCGCGGCCCACGGGCACGGAGCTGCTCCCCGCTGCCCGGGCACAGGCGCTCCCGGCCCGGGCCCCCCGCGGCCGCGCGGTGGAGCGGCCCCATGAAGGTGACCTTCACCGGGCCCGGGGCTCCCGCTCCGCCGGGACGGGCCCGCCCGGGCCTGGGGCGCCGCCTGACCCCGCGGCTCCCCGGGCCCCAGCCCCGGCTCGGTCCCGCTGCGGCACGGGCGAGCACCCGAAATCGCGCGGCCCGGCCCCGCTGCGGCCTCCGGCCCCGGCAGCCGGCGCAGCCTCGGGGCTGCGAGAAGCCTTCCCGAGGCACGGCGGGGGCGCCGGGCCCCAGCACGACTTCGCCACAGGAACGGAGCGTCCGGGCCGCGGGAGCACGACTCCGCGGCGGGGCGCGCCCGGGCCGCTCCGCCGGGCTGTCCCCAGCTGGGACGAACCGCCCGAGCTGTCAGAACCGTCCCGGGTCCCCACCGCGCTCCCAGCCCCGCTCCCGCAGATCCCCGCGACCTTTCCGGCGGGCCCCGAAAGCCCCGACACCGGAGAGGGCACGGTGGATTTGCACCGCCGGGTCGGGCACCCTCGGGACGGGCATCCCCGGTCCCACAGGGCCGGCCCGCGCTCCCGCCGCAGGCCCCGGCCCGGTCTCTTACCGGGGCGCTGCTGCGTCTCCGCGGGCCGGCTGGCGCGGGGTGCCGGGTGCTGCTGCTCGGCGCCCTGCGCGGCCGGCACGGCGGCCGGCGGCATCTCGCCCGCTCGGATGACCATGGGCCCGCCGAAGGACAGCGCCGTCCGCCCGCCCCACGTGGTGCGGCCCCGCCGCCGCTACGGCGCCCGCCACGGCCCAACCCCCGCGCGTCGGCAGCGCCTTAAAGGGGCCGCGCCGCGCCCGAGAGCACCGCCCGCCGTGCCGGGACCGCTCCGTACCGCACAGCCCCGCACCGCCCCGCACCGCCCCGCACCGCCCCGCACCGCCCCGCACCGCCCCGCACCGCACCTCTCCGCACAGCCCCTCGCCGCTCCGCTCCGCACAGCCTCGCACGGCTCCGCACAGATCCGCACGGCCCCGCGCCGCCCCCCAGGCCCGCCCAGCGCGGGGCACGGCCCACCGAGACCCCCAAGCCCCGGTGAAGGTCACCGGCTGCCTGCGTCCTTCCCGGAGGCCGCAAGGTCACCGTGCGGCGCCGGGGGCACCGGGGTGACAGCGCGGCCGGCCGTGCGCGGGGAGCCGCGGGGGCCGCGCTGGCAGAGCTGGGAGCGGCATGTGCCGGCCCGGTCTGCCCCGGAGCATCGGGACCAGCCGGGGCCCAGCGGGGACCGGCAGACATGGACAGATGCTCCGGGCTCGGGGCTGCCCCGCACTGCGGCCCGGGCGGTCACGGGGCACAAGAGAGCATGGCTTGGAAGGGATCCCCCAGTTCCACTCCCCCTGCCGTGGGCAGGACACCTTCCATTAGTGCAGGTTGCTCCCAGCCCCGTTGTGAACGAGCATATTTCTTTAAAAATGAGTCTATGCCGCCATGGGGGGGAAATGTTGGGAAAATCTTTAATTGTAACAAATAGTGCTTGGTAATATGTAAAAAAAACCACCAAAAACCCAAACCAAACAAACTTTTTAAGAAACAATGTTCTTTAATGTTTGATCGTTGTAACTTTCAAGCCTAATCAACAAGAAAGTGTATTTATTCCATGAAACAGGTAGCAGCTAACAAGCAAGCTCTAAGCGATGTCCGTGTGTGAGAAAAACGAGTTTAGGGCTTGACGTGATTCAGTGATCTAAGACCTGAGGGAGGAGGTTAACACAGCTTGGGAAGAAGGATGTATCACTAATAATGGACACAAAGAATGCAGAATTTATGGGCCACAAGGACATTTGGCAGGACTCCCAAGATAAGGAAGTAACTAATAAAAGCAACTCAGTAATTGCACTGAAATCAGCTCCAAATGGGTAATGGCAGGGGGGATCTGTGGCCATCAATCCACAGACCACTGACCCAAGAAATCGACCGACCCAAAAGAAGAGAAAGACTAATTAGCATGGGAAGTGAGAGAATGGTTAACCAATAGAAGAGAGAATACTAATTAAAAAGACAACTTTGTAACTTGTAACCAATCATCAGTAATTCCTTTGTTTGCTCAAATGTATACACTGTTAAAAGTTTAGATAACTCCCATACATATTAGATGGAACCATCCCCCATGTACCCAGTGCTGAATAATGTCAACTTTCTAAGCAAACAGACTGATTGGAGAATTTATTTCCTGTTTCTCGGTGTTACCGTCCTATCTGGCCTTGAACACTTCCAAGAATGGGGCAGCCACAGCTTCTCTGGGCAACCTGTGCCAGGGCCTCACCACCCTCACAGGGAAGAATCTTCCCAATATCCCATCTAACCCTGCCCCCTGGCAGCAGGAAGCCATTCCCTCTTGTCCTGGCACACCAGATCCTCATAGTGATCCCCCCATCTACCTGCAGACACCCTGCAAGGATTGGGGTGTCACTCTGAGGACTCCTCACGGCGGTGGAAGAGCTCTGGGGAGTGAGGTAGTAGGCAGTCCTGGGACAGAGGCAGAGATGGCTTATGGTTTGTGGCTGGAGGTCCTGGATTCTGGGGCAGGACAGTACAACCCTCTGCAGATTTCAATCTCTTTATTAAGAAAAAGGCATATTACAACAACTTCTAAAGTACAGCTCCATACTCTAGTCTCTATGTGTTAACACATTTTGAAAAGCACTTGGTTAAAAAGCAAAGTCAACATTAATATCATCCTGGCAAATAATGGTGACATGTAGCAAAATGAACATTCAAATAAAGCAGAGCAGTGTCAAACCTTTGGCATCTGTCCCTCCGCAGCGGCGCTCCCCAGCACGAGGCACAGGCGTTTATTGTTCTCACTACGCTTTGCAAACTCAGCCAAGGACAATATTTTTGCTCCAACGAAACCGCAGCTGCTCTGGGACCAGGGAAGCTGAGACCAGAAGTGCTGCTCTCCTCATCCCTCTGCCAGAGTCCTCCCCGGGGTCCCAGCACAGCTCTGGCCAGGCAGAGGTGAATACCCCACCCCACTGGGGTGAGAGTGACCTTGAAACATACAGACAGTGCTCAGCCCTGCAGGGCCGAGGGGCTGTGGCTCAGAGCCATACCCACAGCCCCCGGGTAGAAAGGGTCTGCTGCTTCAGACATGCAAAGATTTGGGGAATTCCCAGGGCCCGATAGTCTAATTCTTGCAATAATTGGAACAACAGGAAAGGGGAGCTTTTTTGGAAGCTGGAAGATCAGTGAAATCTATCGGGAAGAGCCAGGAGACATAACCACACCCTGGCCAGGGAGGACCAGACACTATCTGGGTGTGGGTTGGGTGCACCTCTCACACACCAGCAGCTTCACTCCGCTGCTCCTGCCCGAAGGTGTGAGGGGAGGGAGGGTGAGATGAAGGGATCGGATGTGGTTGCAGTACTGTGTGACACCCTCCATGTCCTCCTGCCCAGAAGAACCGTCCCTTCATGTGGCTGGGACAGCAGCGTCCCTGCAGGGCCAGAGCTGGCAAGGAGGACACAGCGGCAGAAATGGGGCCCTGGGGAGCAAAGGGCAGCTCTGACAGAGAGGGGACACGGAGCTTTGATCCTTGTGCTTTAACAGGCCGCGGTGTCTGGTGGCTCCTCTACAGCTGCCGTGCTCATCTATTCTGGGCTCCTCCCGCTCACCCAGCCCGGCACTCCAACACTGCTGATGTTATCCACAGATCTCAGATGCCTGCATGAGGCAACCCAGAGGTGTAAGGGAGTTCTCTCCCCTCCTGTTGCATTCCTTGTAGGAGTTGGCAGCCAGATGCCAACAGTGCAAGAGGGTGACAAGAACAGGCGTGCACGGAGGCAGCTGCAGCGTCACTACAGCGAGACTGGCTCATCAGGGCTGCTGAGGGCTGGTGTTCTAGGAAAAAGGCAGCATGGTGTGGCTTCATTGGGGCAGCAGGAGCCAGTTCACAAGGCTGTACACAAGAACTCTGAAAGGTTCACCTAAGTCCCAAAAATGAAAGTCCCTCGTTGTGCTGCTGATTTACCTTCCTGGTGTGGAGAGCTTGGGGAGAACTTCAGCAAAGCAAAGCAATCCCTGCACACTGCTGGCTCCAACCACTTCAGGCAGGATGTTTCTCGCTGTGTCATTGCCACCTTTCCTGGGCATCCAGGAGAAAGCTTCCCTCAGTCCCTCCAGAGCACCCATCAGCTGGGCCATGAGCCTAGCTTTGCTTGCCCTAAGGTGGTTCATAGAAAGTTTCCCCCTGGGCAGCCAGCAGGGCCTGGGACCAGTGCAGACTGTCTCAGCACAGAGCCATGCAGCAGTGGGAAGGCTGGGAGCCTAGTGGGGTTGGGAAGGACACGGCCGGGAGCGCTTAGATTAGCCCCAGCAAACACATTCAGAAAATATGGCTTTTTAGTTAACAGGGTCAAGAAGGAGTACTTCCTGACCGATCTGCCCAGGGTTAAAATAAGTCCAGGGGAATGCACACTCCATCGCCAGGGCTGGCTCTGCCACAGCAAGTGCAGCAGATGCATCTTCCCCCATCCACCACTCACCCCACACCTGCTGGAAGGTGCATTTGAGACATCGCTCTCTTAGATAGCATTAGGAGGAATAATAATAATAATAATAATAATAATAATAACAATAATAATAAGGAAAAAAGAGATTAGCAAATGCAACACATCAAATCCATGAGCCTCTGCAGAGCTACAGAGCGAAAGGGGGTGCAGAGGAGAGGAGCCCGGCTGTTAGTCTGTAGACAGCTCTCAGCACATGGTGGTTTACACACACAAGACGTTGTTTAACAACCGAGCGTTATTGCTATGCTTCCATATCCAGTCTAATCATTAAGCTTTACAAGTGAACATCAAACACTGCCCGTTCCACACAGAGCACGTAGGTGTCGGCGGTTAAACTCCTCAGTCTGTGCTTTCAGGCGCAGGTCGAAGCTGTATGCGCCTTTGGACTCCTGAGGAGTGCAGAGCACGGACTAAATGCACCTAAGATCCCTGTTACACCTTACAGGCTAAGGGCTAATTTACAGTGTGAGCAGGGAGTCTGTGAGAGCCCCCACCCCAAGGAGGGTAGGGCAGGCCCTGCCTGGGCCTCAGCGGCTCTCACACTCCTGGTAGCTCCAGCAGCCTTCTCAGTAAAAAATAGGAATACTGTCTTTTTAAATTTTTTTTATCATTTTGATCTCTTTGATCATTTTATATAAATACAAAGATTAAAATAATTTATCTCAACATCATTTCTATTACAATCATACAGTGTTTTCCCCTCAAAACAAGTGCATGTATGTGTGTGTATATATATATATATAAGAGTGTATATATAGTATCTCTAGAGCTTCCCTCCCCCCTCCTGAAAAGCAGCAGTGACTGAAGCAGGTACAGCACACAGGAGCTGATCCTTCCTGCTCCAAGGCAAATGTGCCCAAGGAAAAGCACAGGGCTTGCCCTGACAACTCATTTCCAAGCACATTACATTGGCATGAAGGGGGAACTGGGGTGCTCCCTCTCCGTCCCTTTGGGAACCCCCCTCGCTGCAGGAGGCTCCAGACCTGCCCGGCCGCCCGCCCACATTGGGAGCACCGGCAGGAGGGAGAGGCACGGGGGACTGGGAATGAGATCAACTCCTTGAGCAAGCTGCTAGTTAGTGGTGGAGAGGAAAGGACCCTGCAGCTCAGACAGGGTTGCTTCATTTACATACTAGGCACTACGGATGATGATTGCTAGGAAGGTATTTACACAGGAGAAGGATCATACCTCTCCCTCCCCTTTTCAGCGCTCAGGTCAGTCGTAAACGCCATGATCTCATGAAGGAGTTTGTCATAAAAATGCGACATACTGTGTCTATCGGGATTGTCTAGGAAGGACGGGAAACAGCTGTGCACACCACAGCTGCAGTAACAGCCAAACACGCAGGAACAGGCATTACCTCTTTCACCTTAACAGAGGAGAAACAAATCCACAGCAGAACCTCTCAGAACCTGAGAGAAACAGCTATTTCCAGAGGCCAACAGCACCTCACGGACACTCCAAAACTGCCACGCTGCAGCCCTGGGGCTGCTCATGCAACACTGGACAAACTTCCCCTCACTGTCCCCGTGGTGGGTGACAGCAGGTGGGTGTCACCTTGGTGGGTCACAGCAGGGCCCCAGCACACCCAGCTCACCCTGGAGCTGGGGCACGGCAGAGCCTGCCTGGATCACTGTGCAAAGGGATCAGGCGGGAAGCATTCTGCAGCCTTGCTGGGGAGCTCAGGGCTTTTCTCCCTCATGCAGCCTTTCCTGGTGCTCAGAGCCCAGCAGGCATTACCAGAGCCCACCATACTGTCCTGCACTCGCTGGCCCTGGGCTCTGCAGCCACAGCCTGTGAACACCCTGCCTGGGCTTCTTGCAGCCTCCCACAGCGGTGACAGTCTGGGAGGGCAGCTGGGGGCTGGTGGGGGCTTCGCATTGCCAAGGCAGCAGCACCAGGTACCTCAGGGGCTGCAAAAATTTCCCACTAGAGCTTTTGTGCCCCAGGAGCTGCACATCTCAGCCTGGCTGCTGCCTGGGTGCTGTGAGGGGAGCCCTGCCCAGTGTAGCTTTGCTGGGCTCTGTCCCAAGGCCAGAGGTGTGTTAGGGACCATGAGAGCAGCTGGGGAGTCCCAACCCTCAGGGGTGCCCTTGGGGGAGCAAGAGGGGCCTTGCCCTCCAAAGCCTTACTAGTCACATCACAGCCAAAGAAAAAGTACAAAAGCTGCTAATTTCTGCCCTGCTAGCGCAGCTTGTATGCTTCAGGGTTCATTTTTACCAAAGAGCTGGCTTGGCGACTGCTGCTGTGAATCTCATAAAAGCATTTTAATAGAGTATATAAATATTAAACTACAAAAATAGACAGCTCTGACTGCATGGGCACACTGAGGGTGAGTGCAGGCAGGCCAAGCCTCACTAGTCTATGAGGGTGATGCCTTTCAAGAGGTTTCAAACTGAATCAGAAGGAAATAGGGTCTGATCTCACCCTGCAGCTCCCTCCTGCCCACACCAGCCATGGAGGCAGCGAGGGTCCTGTGGGAGGCTGCTGCCCACCAGCCTGGCAGGGCGCTGGCTGCGGGGCAGGGGCTGAGTCCTGGCAGCCCACGTGCTGGGGTGAAACCTGCCCCTTGGATTGCCCTGAACAGCACAGGTCCAGCAGCACCGGAGAGCAGAGACCTTCACCCTGCCTGGCCGCCAGAGCCCTCCCCTCCTAATGGTGTTTCACAACACCCAGGGAATGCATTGTAAAGCTGACAGTTTGGCTGGAAACGGGGCAAGGCTGCCCCAGCGGGGCAAAGGCAGCTGTGTATGGCCGCTGTGCTGGGAAGAACAGGAGGAGATGGGGGAGGACCGGGAGGCTGCTCAGCCCTCAGCGACAAACCCAGACCTGGCTGTGGATGTGACTGAGAACAGAAACGCTGGTGCTGAGGAGAGCCCTGTGCAGTGGGCACAGGGTGCACAGCCTGCTCCAGCAGCACATGGAGCCTAGCTGCGGCGGGCCAGGAGCCACAGGGTGTCCAGCAGGACTACCGATCTCGGCTGTTGCCCAGCTGCCTTGTCTGAGTCCTGCGTGTGAATGTGATGAGGCAGAAATCCGTGCTGGAGACAGCCAAACCGCTGTATAGGGGAGCATGGGATGGGACCTGGCCAGCACAGCAACACTGGCCTTCTGGAAGGGGATGCCTCCGTCACCCAAAGGATCGACCTCGATCAGCTGCCTGCAACCTGAAGACCCTTCCTGGTGATGTCCTGGGCCCTCTCCAGTGCCCAGTGACGGCGATGACAGGGGTTGGAGGGCTGGCTGAGCTCATCCCGCTGTGCCAAGCCATGTGCTGCACAGCCTGTTTGCTGCACAGCCACCTCCAGCACTGCCGGCCAGGGAAAGCAACCTGGTGTCCACTCGGAGGGCAGCAGCAGCAGGAAGATCTCATTTCAGAAATGTTTCTTCTTTCTTTCTCTGTTTTTTCCCTTGAAAGCTCTGAACAGGCACTCAGACTTCTCCTCTTCACTGCCCGGGTGCCGGATGCTCCCCTGTCCTGCAGCATTGCCGGTAACATCCCTGGCTCAGACCTTTGGGGCAGAGAGGTCCTCCCTGGCTGCCGGTGGGTGGGAGGTGCGTGCAGGGCTCGGCTTTCGGCCGCTCCGTCCCCTCCAAGGGGATGGGGGAAAGAACCTCGGCCGGCGCCCGCTGCGGTGCCGCCGGGCTCAGGCCTTTCCGGCCGGTCGGGCCGTGCCGTCCCCTCGCCGCCTAGTCCTGGGCCCGGGGGGCACCGTGGGCCTCCTGCCTCTTGCTGGGCTCGCCCTTGGCCGACCTGGCCCTGGCCGCCGGTTCCTGCGGGGGCTGCCGGGGAGGCCTCTGCCCCCGGGGCGCCGCGGCGGCGCTGGCAGAGGCGCGGGGCTGGCCGGGGGGCTCCGGCGGGCGCTGCGGGGCGTGAGGCCGCGACGTGTAGAGGAACAGAGCGGGGTCGGGCATGGCATCGTGCTCCTCCTGCGCGGGGTCCCTGCCGCGGGCAGCATCCCCGGGCTGGCGCCGGGCGGGCGCTCTGTGGCGGCGCCGGGGCCGAGCCTCGGCCGGGGGCTGCTCGGGAGGCAGCCGCCCGCCTGCCCGGGGCCCCGGCAGCCGCTGGGCCGTGGCGTGCAGCTGCAGGGAGAGGTAGGCGGCCGCCTCCGTCTGCTTCTGCAGCTCGGTGTCGAGAATGGTGACGCGGTGGCTCCGACGCTTCAGCTCCTCCAGGAAACGGCGCTCCTTGCTGCGGAGGCTGGAGCGCAGCGCAGCCACCAGCGTCTCCTTGTGCTGCAGCTCCTTGCGCAGCTCCAGGTTGTCCTTCTCCTTCTCCTGCAGCTGGGCCTCCATTGCCCGGCACTTCTCCTCCAGCTCGCGGTCCAGGACATCTGTGGGTCAAGGCATCGAGAAGGGTCAGGAAGGGCATCGAGGGCTCAGCCTCACTGCTCCTGGCAGGTCCCAACATGCTGCCACCACGGACGTGGCTGCTGACCACTCCATGGTGCCAGTGTGTCCCAGCAGTGCCATTGAGGCTGCTCAGGTGCTTCTTGAAGCAGGGATCCAAAACTGCCTGTGAGCTCCCCGAGCACGGGCTCACTGCCAGCGCAGGCACAGGAACCCTGGCACAGGAACCCCGGCGTGCTGCCATGTGTAACACCCAAATGCGGGGTGAAAGCAAAAGGCAGTTTCAGTGGAAGATGTTGCTATGGAACCTGCTGCCTCTGCCTCAGCTGCAGTTTTAAGATTTCCCTAGGTAACTAGTTTTTCACCTTAAAAGTGACTTTGAATGTGTGCAGAGGGTGTGGGGGAGCACGTGGGCTGTGAGAGAAAAGGAAATGGTGCAAGGAAATCATCAGCCCAACTTTGGAGGGACTTTAGACCTCAAGCTCTGGGACTCCATAGCCTGATTAGTGAGGATGGAGATACTAATCCAATAGTGCAGAGGAGCTGGGGTGCGCTCAGCAGGGAAGGAGCCTCCATCCTGGGAGGAGGGAGTGGATTCTGGGGAACACTATCCTGGGGCAGGATGGCCAGGCAGCTCAGGGAATTCACAGCTTGGGGTGTTGGGACCAAGCCCAGCGGGCAGCGGGAGGGCTGGGCTGGACTCCTGACCCCAGCTCTGGCCGCCTGCTCCGGCACCCAGCCTTTGGCAGGGTGCAGGCTGGCACCTGCCTGCACTCCCTAGCCTGCCCAGGCCTGCTCCCATCCTCTGCAATAATCTGCTTTTTATGATGTGATTGGCAGCCCTTACAGCCTCAGCTCCTCAGTGTTTCTGCAGCTTTATAATGAGCTCTTAGGAAGGCAGTTGCAGGCAGTAATTATTGCATGAGTGGCATTAGAAGAGCAATCATTTGATGGCATCGTAAATGAGGTGCTGCCCCATAAACGTGGCAGACAGCTCTAAAAGGCTGAAGGATGGGCAGGCACTATGGGCAGGACTCGGGGCACTGTGGCTAGTGACACCCTGATGGCACTTGGTCTGTTGGGCACCAGGCCCTCTGCCAGCAAAGCCCACTGGTGCAGAGAAGGGATCCCTGACTCCATGGGAGGGGCTGGGAGTTAGGAATTCCCGTGGAGCCAGGTGCAGCACTGCATGAGGGTGCCAAGTGCAAGGACCTTGCTGGCCCCAGTGAGAGCAGCCTGCACCCACCCTGGCACCGGCAGCCCTGGCTCTGAGGACGCAGCACAGGCTGGGGCTTGGTGCCAGGGATCGTGCCCAGGCAGCACCAGGGAGGAGTTTCAGCTTCATCTCTGCGACAGAGGAGCGAGAGGAGCCAGACTGCTCACAGAGCATCCTCTGCCGGCCACGGGGCTCCCAGGCATCACCAGCATTTACTGGGCCGCCAGCAGGCTGTGCACCCTGCCTTCCCAGTCCTACCCTGAGCCCCACTGCCCCTTCAGGCAAGGTCCATGTCCCCTCCCTGAAGGCTGCAGGCTCTTCGGGTGGCCCCCGCATCCACACACGCTCCCCCTTGTCTCGTGCCCAAAGCTGTGCTCTTACCTTGCTGGCGGGCCTCCAGCTCTTTCATTTCCAGGTCATGGGTGAGCTCTGGAAGAGAAATCCAGCAGGACTGAGGAGGAGCATCCCACCCATTCTGCGCTCCCTGTATGCTCCTCTGCTCCCTTCGGGGCACTGGACATCACTGTGGCTGCAGTGCTATCTCATGCCCAGCCCACATGGGAATGTGGCCGTCTCAGAGCACCAGCCACAGGCTGAGCTAAAAATAGACAATTCTGGCAATTTATATGTTATTAAGCAGCCTCGTGGCCAAGACATTGTCCGCAGGAGGATCTGCTCCTCTGATAATGCCTTTTCTTTTTCTAAGAGAGTTGCTGAACCATTTTGAGTGCTTTAAATCAGGACAAAGAGCAGAGCAATGGATTGAAAATAGACCAAAGTGTAAGCTGCAACCCAAAGCATTTCATAATTTACTGCTCCAGGCTGATCCCTGCCTCTGCACGTGATGTAAGGAGGGATGGCCTCATCCCAGCACGATGTGCCTGCGGAAGGATGCTGCCCTGCTCCATGGCAATGTGGAGCTTTCAAATCCCGTTTAAATCCCAGGAGCTGCAGCACCTACCTGCTTGCTCAGCCCCAACACTCTACCTGCTTTCTGCTGCTCTTTGCCTGCTCGCTGTCTAGCCCCAGGCTACAGCATCAGCTCACAAAGGGCAGCTCAGGGACCTTCTGGAGTTCACTTTACCCTTCACACTCTTACAGACAGTCCCTTTTGAATTAATTATCACAGCCCACCCAACCACTAACAGCCCTGAGCAGAGGAAGAGAGGGACAGCAGCAGCATTCAGCTGTTTGGGGGCTATTTTTTCCCCTGAAAATCAGTTCAAATTGTTAATCTTTGCCCTACATTTTTCTTTTAATCTGCTTTCCTGTTGACTCTAATCCTCATCACTGCCATCCTCCTGAAACTGAACGCTTGGCTCAGGCTGCTCTGCCTGTCTGTCTTGGAAAACAAATCTGTAGTGAGAAGGCAGAAGTACCTGAGAATGTAATGCAGTTTCTGGAAAGCGTTCAGCACTCTCGACTGCCCTGGTGGGAATCAGTGGCCATTGTGCTATTTTTCTGAAGCTAAAATAATAGGTTTAGAGTCTCAGATATATTTCAAATGAAAACCAAAGCAGTTGCCTATTCCCAAAGACACTGCTCTGCTGAGCAAGTGCAGGGATGACGCACAGCCTGCAGTCCCAGCTTCTGTGCTGGAGCCAGAGGGGCTAGTGGGAACCTTCTTCTGTACCATCCCCATGACCCCTGAGGGCAGCCAAGAACCACCTCTGTGGAAGGGAGAGCCTTTCCCACAGGGATAGCTCAGAGAGACCAAGGGGATAGTGAAAAAGTCAGGAACAACAGTGCCAGGGCAGCAGGCAATGCTCCACAGGGCCACAGTGGGGAAAATTGACTTCTTGACTCTACTCTCCTGCAGCAAACAGCCCCCCAGATAATGGCATTCAAATGTCAGCGAAGTCTCTTTAAAACTACCCAGGGGTTACCCCCATCACTCCTGGCAGAACAGGCACTGCAGAACCACACACCTCACCCAGGAGGTCAGGACCCCTCTGGTCAGACAGGGCTGTCCTTGGGTCACACTGGGAAGGGGAGATCTCTGACAACCAGCTGTGCAGTGGGCTCATTTTGGCCCCTGGGCCAAAGCTTGATTTAGGCAGGAGAACCCCCCTGTCTTGCCTGTCTGAAGAGGCTGCAGATGAAACCATTAAAACAATGAAACAGAACAGCAAAAGCTCAGGAGAGATGGGGAAAAATAGCCAATTTTATCAGTGCAGACATGTCTTTCGTTTCCTAGGAATCTGGGAGGATGAGAAGCTGGAAGACAAGGAGTAATTGGCTATGGCTGAATTATTGATGAGAGCAACGGCACAAGTTGGAATGAGTTTCAGTGGTGGCAGGAGACTGGGCAACTGTCACTCCTGCAGGGGTGGCTGGAGGGGGAGGGTGACACTGCCACAGCAGGGCTGTGGGTGGGGTGGCAGCAGCTGTGCACCCCACAGTCACAGCCCAGCAGGGCCCCAAACTTTGAGCTGCAGCCTGGCATTTGTCTCCTCTGGGTCCTGCCGAGCACCTCTGAGAGCACCCGGGGAGCCAGCAGGAGCTTCCCTGCCCAAGGTGCTCTGTGAGCAGTCAGCTCCTACATGCCGTGGCCACCCCAACGCTCACCTGAGCAGTGCTTCTGCAAGCGGAGGATCTCCAGGTGCAGGTCGTGGAGGAGCTCCATCTGCTCCTTCTTCAGGAAAGCGATGTGGCGCTGCACGCTCTGGATCTGGTGCTCCAGGGACACGGTCTCCATCGCAACCAAATTCACGGTCCAGGCCTGTGGGGAGTGGAGATGGCTGGTGATCAAACGTGCAGCAGCCCTAGCCCCAGAGCCCTTGTGAGGGGCAGAGCCTGTGGGGCAGGGTGGTGCCTGCTCTCCTCTATCCTTTCCACAGGGATGTGGGCAAAGCAGCCCTGCTCAGCCAATCCCCAGGGAATGACCTCAGCCTTCTCACCTCCCAGCACCTCTGGGGCTCTTGTCCTGTCTGCTTTGAGACTGCACAGGCAGAAAATCCTTCTGTGTGAACCCTGGCACCACAACAGCCGTGCCTGTTCTGAATTTGGCCCTAGGAAATATTTTATCACGGAGTAGGATGCATCTGGGACAGGATTGCTCCCCGTCGTCCCCAGGTGGGAGTTGCACTAGAGACGATTTTGGCTCTCACTTGACAAGCCACATATTACGCAGCAGCAACTGCAGTGAGCGATCCAGCACATGAAAAATACAATATGCTCTGTCTAACCCAATCACCACTGCGTGGCTAGGAGAGTCATGTTGTCTTCCAGGAGAAGAAATGACTTCCCTGGTAATTTGCCTGGCAGACAAGAGCTGCTGGCAGGCTGTGCCAGGCAGCTGAGCTGGGCTGGGGGTTCATCAGCATATGTCATCAATGGCCTCAGCAAAGCAGCTGCAAAAGACACCCACCTGTGCACAGAGAGAGAAAATTAACCCCTGAAAGAATCCTTCATCCCAGGAAATACTATCCTGTGCTGTGTAGAATCTGCCCGCGCTCCCCACGCACAATCCAGGAGAAGGGAAGTTGCAGCAAATCGAGGTAACCTGGCAGTGCTGGGTGAGTGGCTGGACTCAGTGACCTGAGAGGTTTTTCCAGCCTGAACAAGTCTTACGGAGAGATATTGTGCCACAAGCCTGAGAGATGACGTGCACCATCCTCCCCCTGGGCAGCTGTTTCCCACATCTGACTCCAGTTTTCTTTCTACAGAAATTCCAGAACCAAACGAGCATGGTGGCTCACTGTCCCAGCACCCCTGGCATGGTCACATAGGGCATTTTGCAATTTCTGCGACCAAAATGCATTTAAGCTCAATCCCACAGTAAGTGATCTTGGCAGTGCCCCAAGGTCAAATCTTTGTTCCTGCCAAATGCTCTGCAGATTTGTGACAACCCTACAGTCAGGTCTCCATGTTCCTGTATTTGATGAGGTGGGGGGTGCAGGCTGACTGGGGACAGCTGAGCACCCAACCTGCAGGTAAAGAAATGATCCAAATTGCATTCTCCAGTAGTTGTCCTTATTGAAGGGGTGAGACTCAGCTGTGCCAGGGGGCAGGGGCTGGCCTGGCTATCCTCCTTGGAGGGCTGTATATCCTGGTGCAGTGCAACCATTATGGGAGTTATCTGGCATCTGCCAGAGACCAGGAACACAAACTACGCCATGGGTACACCCTCCTGCCAGCCCTGGCTGTGGTGGGCTGAGCTTCTTGATGGGAGTTGTGGTACCTCATCTCAAGAAACATCAGAAAGTAGGTTGGCCAAAGCCCAGGGGACTTGTAGTGCTATTTTCAAGCACTTTGTTCTGTCTAGTTGAAATGTCTTTAGTAGAAATGGCTGCAAATTTTCCATCGAACTTTCACTTCTCCCTTTAAGTAGGAAGTTACTCTTTTTTTTAACCAATGAACATGTCTTCCTTTAAAAATGAATAGTTGATAGATATCAAGCTGCAAAGAAAGTGAAAAAAAAATCTGGAATTGAGATCTCTTTGTTGTCTCTGATTTGGAAGCAAAGAGCCTTCATAATTTACAGGTCACACAGCAGGTGACGATGCAAGAGCCAGAGCTGTTGAGGAAGCTGAAATCTCATCCTGAGGCTTCAGTAGCATCAGTGTCAGAGTGTCCCTAACTTTACCAGAGGGCAGCAGATAAGCGTTTGAGTCACCAAGGCTGTGTCCACCTGTTACCCCAAAGGGGTTCAGAACCAAAGTCTCAACAACTGGCATCTTCCCTCTGTTACTTCTGAAGGCAAGTGGGGATTGCAGCACTATCCTGAGCCTTTAGTTTGATGTGTGCCTTCTGTCATTTCACACAGCTAGATCCTTGGGCAGTGTTGGGAATTAACAAGGATTAGCTGCTGCTGCTAGCTGATTTAACACTTATGGGCCACAGCAGCTCCCAGCTGGTAACACCAAAACTCCCCGTGCCGAGGGCTTCAGAGCACCCACAATGGTGATGACCATAAGTATGCAGTGAATCATGGCAGGAACTTTCACCCTGACACAAGAGACAAAGTATGGTGACTGGGCCTGTCCTTCCCACCAGCTCCTCCTGCCCCGGCTGGGTGAGTGTGGCTCCGAAAAGGATGGTTGTACTGCAGTGAGTAGGGACGGGGTTGGGTGCCCCACTCCGATCCCTCTCTCGCTGCTGTAGTTGTTACTTCTCCTTTCCAGATTAGTTCTAACATGCCAAGACAACTGGTGGTGGAAGCTCTCACAGTGACCATGTACTCTGTGATTTTGATGAGTTATGTATGAGGTTACATACTCTAGAAAACAATGTAAAGCATAATAAGAGCCAAGAGTGATAGTCCTCTTTAGCCTGAAGGATGCTCTTGTGCTTCTGAGAATGGTCCATGTGCACACACAGCAGCAAAGGAGCTTCGAAGCGACCAGCTGAGCAATGTGGTTTGAGAGACCTACAGTCTCAGCTGGCCCCTGCTCCCTTCAGAGCTCTGGCTGAACAGTTCTCTCCAGTTTTGGAGACTGGACATCCATGGGGTTTTTCTCCACCACTGACAGCTTTCCAGGAACAAGGTTTTCTTGCTGACCATCCAAGATTTTGAGCACAGAACTGATGAGGCAGCACTGGCATCAGCCCCCTTCAATTCCCCACATAGTGTGACTGTAGGCACAGTCTCGACTGCTGAGCCTTGCTCTGTCCCTGCCCCTGCCTCTAAACCACATTTTTTCCACACTCCTTGTCCTTTCACTATGCAACCATGACCTTTGGAACAAGCATATTGGGAGTCCTGATCCCAGCTGCTTTTTTCAAAGTGCTGTTGGAAAACCCCAGTGAAATTTACAATTTTATCCCAATACATAAAATTCTTATTTCACAAACCAAAATGACTGAAGCAGCCTTTTGGAGTAGTTACAATGACCAATTCAGTTGCAAGTCTACCAAGAGCTGATTTCCTTTGCACAGACAGGCTGGTTGAGAATTTGCTTCCAGAGCAAAACTCTACAAAAGTCTGCTGTTCAATGTAAATCAGAATCCCAAAACATTGACCCAAGAAAAGCCCTCCATCCCAATGATGGTACTGCGTGTTGACACACCTCCTCACACACAGAGTCACAGCACGGCCCGGCCCTTAACTGTGTGACTATTATTCCCCATAAATGGCAAATTAGCTGGGAGTCAGAAGGCATAAAAGAGGTTTGCAGGAACAGGTCGATAATTTGTCCTGCTGTGGTTGCCAGCAACCCCTTCTACATCACATTAAAACATACGCAGGAATAAACACTGATACGCATTAGAAATCCATAGTGCTTAGTGTTTACAGCTCAAAAAATATAAAAATAAACGTTGCAGCAATGCCACTAAGCCAGTGTATCTTTAAATGTAGGGAAATCAGGCAGCAGGAAGCTCAGAAACTTGCAGAAGGTCACAGAGGCAGTGGCAATGCCAGGAATAGAAACCAGAGGTGAAATGCTGGCCTTGGAATAGTCAGTGGGAAACCTTCCCCTATCTCAGCAGAGGCAGAATTACACTTGGAGTGCTGTTTGCTATTCATTATCTGTCAGTATCTATTTACAGATAAAATCAATACAGACGTTGATTATAAATTATTGTGTTTTCTTGCAATTTTCTGAGCACAACCGCCTGGGGAACAGCCCCAGTGAGGCTTGTCAGAGGGCTGCGGATGCTGAAGGCAAGGCCGTGCTTTCTCCTCCCGGCTCCGAGGGAATTCACTAGGGATCGAGCTCTGCACCGGGAGCGGAACCGGGCCCACCACCGCCGCTGCGGGCCAATCCTCCTCCCCGCGGGGGAAGCCGCGGTGCCGCCCGCACGCCGGGGGCTTGGGAGCGACACTGCCCGGTCCCGGCGCCGAGCTGCGCAGCGCCCGGCAGAGCCCGGCGGGGCTCGGCGGGGCAGCGGGGACAGACCGCCGGCGGGGCGGGCACGGGCGCTGCGGCGGGGGAAGCGACGGCTCCGGCGGGGTCACGTACCGGGAGAAGCAACTTCCAGAAGCGGCACAGCGGGGCTGCGGGCAACTTGTGCGGGGCCGGCCGGCAGCCCGGGAAGCTCCCCCGCCCCGCAGCCCGGCCCGCGCCCCCCGGCCCCGCTCCGCCGCCCCGCCCCGCCCGCGGCCCCCGGCCCGTCCTTACCTGCGGGGAGCGGCGAGGCCCCAAGGGGCGCCCGCTGGGCGTCATGGGGCGGCGGGGCCGGGCCGGGGCCGGGCCGGGGCCGCTCCGGCTCCCGCGCTGCCCGCGCTGCCTGCGGCGGCCCCGCCTCGCCCGGCCCGGCCCCGCCGCCCGTAAACAGGCGGCAACGTGACCGGAACTGGGGAGCTCCGCCGGGGCGGGCGGCGGCGGGCGCGGGGAGAGACCCCCGAGGCGGGGGCTGTGTCCCGGGACCGGGACGGGCGAGCCCCTGCCGGGGTAGCCGCATCAGGGCTGGGGCGCAGCTCCCCGCGACCCTCGGTGAAGCGGAGGCTCCGCTGCCCGGGACCCTCGGGGCCTCTCTCCCACTCCCCTGGACCCTCGGTGAGGCTGGGTCCCGCTCCTCGGGGTTCTCGGGGTCCCGCTCCCCGGGACCTTTAGCGAGGCGGGGGCTCAGCTCGCCGGGGACCCTTGTGTCCCCGCTCCCGCTCCCCGGGGACTCTCGGGTCGCCGCTCCCCGAGACGCTGCTGTCGCCGCTGCCCCGGACCCTGGGGGGCACGGCCGCCGCTCCCCGCCGCTCCCCGCCGCTGTCCGCGGTGCTGAAGCCGGAGGGCGGAGGGTCCCGCGGCTCCCCGCCCGTGCAGCCCCGGGCACGGGGAGCCCCCGAGCAGCCCCTCTGACCAGCAGGAGCTCAGAGCGGGGGGCTCGGGGTCTGAGGGGAAGGTAGCGGCGGTGTGTCCCTGGGGGGCTGCGGTGTCACTGCCACTCAGGGGGATGAAGGTAAAATGCGGGCCAGTACCGGCTGCAGCCAGGAAACCAGTGGTCAAACCAGCGAAGCTGTGGTTAGAGAGATGGTGAGAAAAGGTTGTTTACTCAAGTGGTTACTGATTTTTCATGCCTTTTGTTTGCGGTACCCAGACCAGCTGGGGCTCCACGTTCAGAGATGACTCAATCCTTTGCGCCTCTGTTCCGGCAGGGAGGCTGGGATGCGGTGGCCTGTTCCATGCTGCACGGCAGTGACGGCACAGAAAATGGTAGCTTCCTCCCCGTCAGCTGACAGTCTGCTGATTCCTGCTCCCTTAAACCCAAATGTGCCTAGAGAGTGCAGTGTTCCTGCTCTGGTGCTCAGCTGAACTGTGCTGCCTTCTTCACATTAAAACTGCTGTGATCCTGCACATCCCGGTGTGTAATCAGCACGCAGAGGAGTTGTAGAGGAGCCCACAGAGTATGGTCTGTGGTATCATTCTGCCATCCCACATCCTTCCCTCCCCTTGAATGCTTCCAGGCTCTGAGTGAGTGTCCATGCTCCACAGATCCACCGAGGGTGCGCTGTGCCTAATAGACTACTCTGTGCCTGCAGCAAAGCATATGCTCCAGGTGTGATATGGAAGATTTGTGACATCTCTGCGCAATAGTGAGGTCCAGCCTGGCCTGTTGTTTCTTGTAGCAGAGGAAGGTTGGGCTTGGTTTTAGGGCTCATCTATGGAGACTAAATTTAGTTCTCACACAGAGAGAAATTATTAAATCAGGAGAAAAGACGGGCACTGGCATCTGAAGGTTTGTACATGAACACATAAGAAGCTCATTTGCAGCGAGTTATTCAGACAGATCTGCTTGTGGCCCCAGCCAGCATAAGTGAGAACTTCAGGGCCTCCCAAATGCTCACCCAGTCATGCCAACTCCTGTGAGGGCCTCCTCTCAACTTGTTTTCCTGAAAAATGAGTTCTTCTTGAAACGAGAAGTTGTTAAGAGGTGACAGATGCCTGTGTGAATGGGGAGAGTACAGCCTTTCTTGTTCAGAGAAGTGCTGTCTCATTAGGAGTCCTTGTCACCCATTTTTGTGACCCTCAGGTTAAAGCTTGCCAAGGTGTCACTTGTTCCTCTCAGGGCAATGTGCCGTGTTTGGGGTATGTGGATGTTTTTAATGTCTGTGTCTTCCCCTAACTTGTGTGCCAGCTTAAGTAGTAATGAGGTACAGACGGGAAGGGGGAGAGAAGAGAGGGAGAATGTCTGAGTGCATCATGTTTCACAAGGTTTGTACAGTTTTCATTGATTTTCCACTGGATAAAAGACAAGCCTGCAAAACAGTCAAGGTCAGGCACTCAGGGACAGAGAGCTGCTCTGCAAATGAGGTCATCGCTCCGGGATGCAGCCTGACAGGCGGGACAGCAGAGTGCAGCGCATCCTCTGCACCCAGCATGGCACGGGAAAATGCCGGCTGCCTCCACAGCGATCACCTGGCAGCTTGGGGTCACTCTGGTGCACACAGGCTGTTCATGTTTCCCACCGTTTCCACAATGAGCTGGTTTCACTGACAGCTTTTTTGAGCACGACATGACCTGGCAGTCCCTTTGCTGAGGCTTCCAGCCACTGTGATGTCCTGCTCTGCAATTATGCTGCAACTTTTCCCCACTCCCCGCTTGCTCCGAGAGACAGGAGCTGCTTCTCAAACAAATCTAAGGTTGCAACATAATGAGGCAAAAATGGCAGGAATACCAATTCAGAAGGAATTGCTGCTGAATTCTGAATTCTGCTGCCGGCTCAGATGCATGACCGAGCTCCAGAGACTGTTGGGCAGAGGAAGACATCTCACTGCCTTGAGTGCTCTGTCCCAATGAGAGCACTGGCAGCCCCTGCTCACGGTGACCCCGGCGTGCAGCGGGGTGGCAGTGGGGGCAGCAGACGTGGGGAGACCCACGAAGTGCGTCAGCTCCAGGGTGTGCTGCAGCAACGCAGCTTTTCCCTTGGTTCGAGGCTGGTGGAGGTTGCAGGGATGCGAGATATGGGGATGAAGTGTGCGGGATGTGGAGATATGGGATAAGGGATGCAGGCACTGCGGATGGAGCTGCGGGCGGCAGCTCTTCCGAGCGGGGCTGAGCTCCGGCGCTGCCGCTGCTGCTGCTCCGTGCTGGCACTGACCTCTAGCGGCACCGGCACGGGCACCGGCACCGGCAGCGGCACCGGTGTGGACAGCGGTACCGACAGCGGTAAGGATCACCGGTACTGGCATCAGCACCGCTATCGGCAGCACCCGTGCTGCAGTGTGTGTTCGTGTCGGTGTATATGCGTGTGTGTGCGTGTGTTTATGTGTATGTGTGTTTGTGAGCAGGAGTGTTAGGGCTGCCGCAGGAGCTGAGGGATGGACCTGCCCGCAGCTCTGACTGTGGCCAAGGCCCTACACCGGGCAAGCCCAGATCCCTTCAGGGGTAACTGATTCCTGGACCAAAGAGCTGATTCCCAATGGGAGCTGCATCCCATGTGCACTGGAGTTATCCTGTATCCTGTGTCCTTCCGGGGTGACTACGGGAGCTCTTTGAGACCAGAGATTTCACCCCCCCATCCTCCAGTTAATTACTAGGGGGATTTTTGCATTTAACTTAAAAATGAGTTTAACTTTGCCTCAGATATTATTTTTCAACCTAATTGAAACGTAGTGTGTGTGTGTGTGCCTTCTAATTGCTTTGAAGAACCTAATAAGAAGCTTCTTAAAGTCTAAAGGCTAAAAGCTGGAGGGTTTTAATAAATTTAACATTAGCTTAACATTTCCACAGGGACTGGAAAATATCTACTCATAAGAATATTTGCTTGAGCTAAGCAATGCAATTTGTTCCTCTGCGTTAGTGTGTATGTGATACACAAACAGTCCAATTTTAAAATTTTCTCATGACTTTAGAACTTTTTTCAATAAAAGTTGCTTTTATTGTTAAATAGGTCTGTAAAACTTGTGCTGAAGTAGGAGTGGGTCGGCTCCTGGGCTCCAGAGGCAAGAAGGGCGTTTCAGCCTCTCCTGTGCCCCCTCCTTGGCCTCTCTCTCATTCCACAAGTCCATCCCATCATGAGCATCCCAGGCAAAGCAACTTCTGGTCCCCAGCTGCAAGGAAGCATCAATGTCCTTCAGATGTATTTGCACCCAACAACAGCAGGACTTCAGAATTACCAATAATGTGAATTTTCTTGAGTAGTGAGTGCTGTTTGCTTTAAATGGAGCTGTTGGATTGTGGATGCAGCACCTAGGTTTGCTGAGCTATGAAATTAAGTTCTCAAAGATTAGAAAAGTGAGAAATTAGTGCCAGAACATCACTTTTGATAAACAGCTTTTAGTGTGCTTTAAAGCTCCTTGAAGTAACGCCTGACTGCACGTGTGGTTTGCTTCCTGAGCCCCCCGCAGTGCCCACGGGCTCTGGGAGGGAAGCTCCGGCTCAGACAGGTTTTACTTTGAATTTATGGGAGAATAGTTGTGCCGGTTCTGCCGGGCGGGTTGGGTGGGTGCTCTTACAGCGAGCAAGGACCGTGACAGAACCAGGGGCAGAGTCCAGCCCCCAGCCTGTGCAGGTGTGGCCTCCACTCACCCCTGGCACTTGTGAGGGATTGGATGAGTGGGGGGCTTGGCGACGGCCAGGCTGCCAGGGCCCCGTTTTGGGGTTTCCTTCCCCCGCTGGCTGTTCCCAAGGCACTTTGGGATGCTCGGCGTGGACTTGCTGTAAGTGTTTAAAAGGCTGGAAAACGAACTTTCCCGTGGAGCCCCGGATGGGATCCAGCTGGTCGGTGGGAGACTCGGGGGTCGGCAGCGCGGTACGGGGGCATTGTGTACCCCTCCCGGCTGCCCTTTGGGGCTGCCCCGGTGGGGGGCATTGCATAACGCTTTACATAACCGGGCAGAGCGCTCGGCCCCCCGCACCTGCCCGGGCCAGGCTCCCCCCGCGGGTACCCCGGGCGCCGGAGGGGGCGGGAGCGCAGGAACGGACGCGCCGCCCCAGCCCCGGGGCCGCTGCAGAGGAACCTCCGCCGCCGCGGGCTCCGAGCGGGGTCTGCGGCCCCCCGCCCGGCGGGACCCCCGGCATGTCCTCGGGCAAGGCGGCGGGGGAGCGGCGGTGGGAGCTGGTGCGCTGGTGAGTGCGGCGGGGCCCGGCGGTCCCGGCTGTCTCGGGAAGGGGGACCCCAGAGGAAGCCCCGCAGGGGCTCAGTTTGCGGGGGAGTCTGGGCTTTGGCCTGGGGAAGAGGAGGAGAAACCGGGCTGGGGGAACCCCGGGTAGGGCCGAGGGGACGCGGGACCTCGTCCTGGATCTGGGACGCTGCGGGACGCTCCGAGGGGCGCCGCGTGGTCCCGGCTGTAGCAGGGGTTCTGTCTGTAGCGGGGGCTCTGTCTGTAGCGGGGACTCTGTCTGTAGCGGGCGTTCTGTCTGTAGCGGGGGTTCTGGCTGTAGCGGGGGTTCCGGCTGCCCCAGCCGGGGGGGCACATGGAGGTGCAGGGACCGGGTGGGTCCGCGCTCGGAGGGAGATCGCTGGCATTAGGGATCCAGTAGGGGTAGAAGAGTCGGATCCCAAAGACTTCTTGCGCTTGGGAAAGGGTCCTGCCCACTTAGGAGAAGCGTGGGAGCGGCAGCGTGCCGGGGATGCCGGGGTCCCCCGCTCCGGGGGAGTCCCCGGGACACGCATGGACTGCTGAGGCTGCTCCGAACTCTGGGGCTTGGAACAGGGCAGTGGCGGTGCCCGGAGCAGCCGGGACGAGCTGACATTGGGAACAAGCTTTCTCTGTGTTCTTTTATGTTGAATTGTGCAGTTTGTGACGTCCGAAGCTTGTGACTTTTGAGCAGGGCGCTGCGGCGATGCCAGGCTGTGGCTGGATGACTCCGTGGGGATGCTGATGGAAGCGCTGGGATGTGGCCCAGGCTGGCCCCGGCAGCCCCTGGGCAGGAGCAGAGCCCAAGCCAGGCCGGGGGCTCAGTGCCAGAGCCCCAGCTGGGGTGGGAGCCCCACAAACCCGGGCAAGTAGGCAGAGTGGGAGTCACTGAAGTTTTTTTTCCCGTCTCTCCCTCCCTTTTACCCCTTCCTTTCAGCCAAGGACACTTTTTTCCTCACTCGCTTAGACCCAGCCAGCAGCTGCTTAGCCTGGCTGTTCTGCATCCCCACTGCCTCAACCCCCCCCTTCCCAAGGGACATTCTGGCTTCCCTGCCTCTGCTCTGTGCAGGGTTATCATGTACCAGAGCTGCAGGGAGCACTGGGATTGCACCATGCTTGGTTGCTTTTAACTGGAAAATTGGCAGGTCACTCTGCGCTGGGGATGCTCAGGGAGCCTTTCAGGTTTCCTTTAGCTGCAGTGGGAAGTCACAGTTCCTGCACTGTCACTGGCCCATGCTCCACAGGACCCCACAGTGCTGGGCTGGGCTCAGTGGGCTCAGACAGGCAGCGAGAGCCCAGCAGCAGCTCACAGCACTGTGGTACATTCCCCTGGCCCCATCCAGTGTGGCCAGATCCCTGCAGTGAATGTTGGGAATGAACCTCCTGGAGGATCCATGTGCAGAGGAAGGGACATGAACTCTCCCCAGCCCTGGCCGAGGTTCATGGATGCTGCAGCCATGTGTGCGTGTGTCTCCAAGCACATTAACTTATTAATCACTTGCTGATGAAATTCCATGTTCAGGGGAGTGTGTGCGTAGTTCAGCTGGCTGCTGGGATGGAGGCAGGCTGCAGGATTTTGTTCCAAAAGATGGGAACAACTGTAGTTACCAGAGTTTTGCTCACTTAGCAGGGAACCCATACTCCTCTAATCAAATTAATAACCATCAATTCACTTGAATATTACTTAATAAGGCTCAACATCTGGTCTGACATTTGAAGTGATGCTAGAAAGGCATTAGCTTGGCCTTGGAGGCAGTGGTAGCCTGGGGACAGGGCTGGTATGGGGGGTGGGTGGGTGTTGGGGGCAGGCTGTGCCCCAGGATGGTGGTGCTGAGCAGCGGGTGCTGTACCTCTGTCCCCTGGTGCTGCTTTGGAAATGTTTGCTCTGCTTTTCTGAATATGGTGACTACTGGTGCCTGTGGGTCTGATCTGAGGGTCCTGCATGGGTCAGGGGCTGTACATGGGTTGCAGCTGGCAGCAGCCCCACAGATACCCATCTGGAGGGTGCAGGGATCCCTCTCTGGGGTCACTCTCAAGGGATGGCCTGCTCCAGACCTGGCCACGGGCACATTGGCTGGTGGGCACTGAGGAACCGGGGTGGCACAGGATGCAGGCAGATGGGCTGTAAAGTAATTTTCTGCTCCCACTGAGGAACGTGGTGGTTTGGATGTGCAGCTCTGAGTGGCACTGCCGAGGCAGCTGCTCCTGCGTCCTGCCGCTCCCTCCCCGCAATCCAGCGCTGATGAATATTTCAGTCTCTCTTGATGTTATTTTTAGGTATGTGCGAGAAGGCCGCTTTCGCATTGAGGAGAGGACACTGACAGCTTTCCAGTGGCTCTACTCACCCCACCAGCACCGCATCGTCAGCCGGGCAGACCTGAGCTCCCCCAGCAGGTAAGGGGGGCTGCTGGGTGCAGGGCTGGGGACTGTAGGGAGCACTGGCACATCCCCTACAACAGCTCTGTCACAAGCCCTTGTGGTTTTGACACAGGCCTCCTGAGCCCCAGCCTGTCTGGGAGCCCTGTGATACATAAATATCTTGGGCTTTGCTTTAAAATAAGTGCCAGGTGCAGCGGTTGCACCAGGAGTGGCAAACACCATGTAGGAGCTGTTTAGTTTGAAGAAGAGGAAAGGACAAATTACTGCCTGCCTGTCCAAACTTTTCTTGTAACCCCCTACATGCTTTTGGTTGAGGATCTGCTTTATGCATGCAGCACATGAGAGATTTACTTAAAAAACAGATGGGAGCCAGGGGCTGTGTTTCCCCCAGCCATCAGTGATCATTGGAAAATATCTGTTCTGATCCACTGATTTTGTTTGGTGCTTAAAGACTCCCCTTGGGAGTCACATCCCAGGCATGTGCTGTGGCTCTTCCTGCTGATGCATATGCATCACTGTTGGTTCCCATCCTGTGTTTGATGATAAAACACCATTAACATAAAAGCCTCGTGGGCCTCCAGACACACAGAGCACAGCATCTGTTCTCCGGCCTGCAAAGAGCTCTGGAACATGCCGAGTCCCTGAGTGGCTGTGATGCTAAAAGCTTTTCCCTCTCCATTTCAGCAGCAGTTTTGTTCCAAGAGCCCTTAAAACCCTGAAGTATTTATCTGCCTGGAATTGCATGGACAAGAATAACAGCAGAAGGGTGGCTGCAGGGGGGGGGGTACCCAAAAGGCCTGGGTTTCCCAGGACAGGAAGGGCTGTAGGTACTCTTCATGCAGAGCAAGCAGAGTGGGGATGGAGGGAGGTGACAATCATACCTGGAAGAGATTTCTAGGAGCGTGAGGAAGGTGCCAGCTGTTCTCGGCAGGAGCCATGGCGTACACCCCTACCACTGCCATTTGCTTCCTGCAATGGGAATTCCTCTGCCTGCCGCTGGAGAGGCTTTCCAGAAACTGGAATGACTGTTTATTGATTTTAACTAATTTTTGCAAATTGCTTTCAGAGATTGTGTTAACCTCACCCTGATGCACGTTTCATTTAGCACATGCAACTGAAATGCATGTAAACATCATTTATAATTAATGTTAAATGCTGTTTGGGTTAATTTCTCTGGATTCGTTTGATTTCCCCGAGGGAAAGTTACCTGGAAGTTTCCCCCTGGGAAGTTACCTGGAGCCATCTGGAGAGTCTGTGGGACGCTAGCGGCCAGTTATGAGCGGTGTCTGTCTGTCTCTTACTGGGACAAAATGTTTGTCTCCCAGGGCAGCCCAAGTGCAAACTCTGGCTCGGCAAGAGCAGCCGCTGTGGGGCACAGAGCCGCTGCGGGCTGCGCCTCCTGCCCCGTGGGATGGCAGTGAGGAGGGAGCCCCACCGCAGGTGTGTTACCGCCTGTCAGCCTCGCAGACCAGGCAGGGCACCGGGCAGGGCACCGGGCAGGGCACCGGGCAGGGCTGGCTCTGTCCCCCCAGCGCCGGTGCTCGCGCGCGCTGCGGGATCCCGGGGCGGCGGGCGGGGACCGCGCGCGGCTCCGCCCCGCTCCGATCCGATCCGCACAGATCCGATCCGCTCGGCCTCGCATCTCCCCGCACCGCTCCGCACCGCTCCGCTGCGCCCCGCATCGATCCGCCCCGCCCCGCCCGGCCTCGCATCTCCCCGCACCGCACCGCCCCGCACCGATCCGCTCCGCTCCGCCCCGCACCGCCCCGCGCTGGGCCGGCTCCGGCACCGCGGCGGGATCCGCAGGCAGCGAGCGGCGGCACAGCGCGGGGCTGCGGGCTCCATCCTCGGCGGTACGTACGTGCTCCTGGCTAGGGAGCCCAGCGGGACTCGCCCAGCGCGGGCAGACCCGCAGCGGAGCTGCCTTCGGGGCTCTCGGCTTCTCCGTCTGCGTTCGGAGCTGCGGTGCCAGGGCAGGGGCTTGGGGCCGGGACCGGGAACCGGGGGCTGTAAGGGGTCTCAGAGCTGTAAGGGGGCTCAGGGCTGGGGCCTGTGGAGCTGGACCCGTGTGTGGGAGGACGGCGAAGTGGTTGCCAGCGCCGCTCTTAAATATTGACCGTTCGAGGAGGCGATTTCCAGCAGTCCGTGAGGGGCTCTGCCTGCTGTCCCCGCGGGTCGGGGTGGTGCGGCCCGGTGGGATGCGGGGGGCTTTGTCCTGCCTCCGCCAGGTACCTCCTTGGCTGGGGAGCCCCAGGTGTCTGCACAGAAAAGGGACGTCTGAGCTTCCCTGCGCCCCACGCCAGTCTGCTGCTGTCCCTGTGGGAGGCTGCAACTCATCCCTGACAGGGAAGCACTGCAATGTCTGCTCACCAGACTGAGCATTTCCCGCCACCCTGCTCATTCCCACAGGCAGAGCCCCGGTGTGCCTGGTGTGGAGCTCCACGGAGCCTGTGAGAGCTGAGTGAGATGTCACCTGCGTCCCTGGTGAATGCAGGGTGTGAGATGGATCCTGCCAGGTTCTGCCGTTTTCTGCATGCTCTGGGCGCTGCTGTTTTGTTTAAAACTGCTTGTTATTTTAGTAGCAGAAGGGGCATAATATCTGTCCACACGGCACGTTTTATTGAGGGTTGGAATCATGCCAAGGAGTCTAAATTCAGATCCAACACGCAGTGTGATTGCAGGCAGCAGGCAATGCACACACCACATTTCACAGATACTGCGTTCTCCCTCTGCTGCTGGTTCGTCCCACTAGGGACAATAACCATAGCAGCAAAAATGCTTTTTTCTTTGCTTGTTTGTTTTATCATTCTTCCTTCCCTTCATCCCTAAGCATATCTGTATGGTAGCTGGGTCCTGGGAGCTGCTCAGAGAGGTCCTCTGCTGCTGCTGCCTGTTGTGTACCTGGTCAGATGCTCTGGTGGTTGTTAGTAGCTGCTGTGGAAACAGGAACAGGACTTCAGCAGCAACAGGAGGAGAGACATTTTTTCCAGGAGCTAAAACCAGCTCATTCTCCACAGACAGTTTTGCAGTTTTGTGGGGGTAGATGAATCCCTGCTTGGATTTAACATCTGCCTCCAAGCTGGATGTCAAACCAGAAAGACTGTTTCTTGACTCTGATTTGAGTGCAGCCCGGCTCTTGCAAAACCTGCCCAAAATGGTCGAAAAATACAAGTGATGTTGGCAAGAGGTGGCAGGATTTGGAAAAGCTCAAGTGCAAGCCCCGTGTTCCTTGTTTGCAATGTCCAGAGGGAACCACGCACAGGTTTGGCCTCGAAGCCAAGCCCAGGCTGCTGAGGTCTGACCTTGCGCCAGCACAGCTCAGCCTCAGGCAGCCACTGACTCCCCATATGCTGCCGAGGCTGCTGTGTAGGGCAGGGGATCTGGGAGGAACAGCCCTTGTCAGGGGAAGGTGCAAGGACAGGTGCTGTGTCAGTGAGCCCTGCTGAGCATCACGGAATCACAGAATGGTTTGAGTTGAAAAATCATCCAGTTCCACCCCCCTCCCGTGGACAAGGACACCTTCCACTAGATTTTTCCATCTTGTGTAACATCTTCACAAATATTCTGAGCCTCAGTTAGGGGTTTGGGGTTTTTTTTTTCTTTACTTCAGTTATTAGGAAATTGTTCCAGAGATTGTTTGTATTGAAGATTAGAAACCTCCTGATTTCCAGCCAAAGCATGTTCAGGTCTCTCTCATTCCCATGCTTTCATCCTACCCCCACATTTTCCCAGCCCTGGTTTTCAGTTTAAGCTGTTCTTTTTCTGTCTCTCCACAATTTCTTCATTGGCTGCAGTCACCTCCCTCCCCGCTCCTTGTTTGTTGTGTGAATTGGGCCAAACAGTCTCCAGTTCCTGGCGCAGCTGCCAGTGCCAACCTGCTACTGGGAACAGGTTTTTTGTGGGAAGTTTGCCCCAATGCATCCTCCCTCCACCAGCCCCTGCACTGGCTGGGCAAACGTGCGATGAGCTCCTGCTCCTCCATGCAGTGGGGACTGGGATCTGCGGTGTGGGATGCGCAGTGGATGTGCAGGTAGCCATGGTGACAGTGCCCAGGGACCTGGTGCTGGCATGGCAGCTGCTCGCCTGCCTGCAGCAGGGATGACACCAGGCACAGACAGGAGCACGATGGGGGCAGCGATGCCTGCCCTGTCTCCGGAGCATCCTGAGCAAGGCACCCACGTGGGCATTGTGTGGAGGCACAGAGAACCTTCCTGCTGGATCTTGGGGAGGCACAGTGCATGTGGATGTGAGCCTCTGCTGCTTCCCTGGAGCATCCTCCCTCAGGCTCCACTTGCATGGGAAGGGGGTCTTTGGAAGAGGTGGAGAAAATGGGCACAGAAAATCTGCTAGCAAGGTAGGACTCTAAAATGGGTGGACTTGAGAAAACAAGCAACAATGTACATCAAATTCACAGTGGGCTGAGAATCCAATGAGCCTGGGAGCCCATGTAATGAGTTTCTGCATACAGGGCTTCAGCAAGACATGATCTATGTTCCTCTGCAACCCTCTGCTGGTTCGTGTGATGGTGGGAGAGACCAGCGGGGCTTTGGGGGCACAGCCACCTGGCCAGCACAGGGGCCAGGTTGTCAACTAGCTCCTGTTGGTTTCCTGGGTTCGTCTCTGTACTGTGGTTCTCTCCTCTGTGCTGGGTGCTGGGAAAAGCTGGTGCTGCCATATCTGGGTGTAAGTATCCCTCTGTACCACTGTCTGAGAAGTGTTGTTTTGCAGGTCGAGTGGTGGCTTCCTCCAGGATCTGTTTTGTAGCCAATTCCACAGAACTGAGCAGGAGTGATCAGATCACTTTGGACATAGGGATGAGTCTGTGAGCCATCAGTGGCTCCTCGAGAATGTGGAAGAGGAGCTGGAGCATGGTTTGCAGCTTGGGCTGCGCATGGCCTTGGTCTCTGGAAGGTCTCTCTGGAAGCTTTCCTTTCCTCTCCTGTCCTTTATCCGAAGCTCTCCTCTCGGGTGACACACAGCCTCCCCTCCCCAGAGTGGTGGCCAAGGGAGCTCTCTCAGTGCTTCTGGCCTGAGGCTGTTGAGCAGTAAAGAGCCACCCCTGAGAGCAACCTGGGGTTTGTGGGAAGTTGCATTTAAGACATCTAGTTTCTCTTTTCACTTCAGCAGTACCATAAAGGGGAGAAAATAGTGTTAAAAATATTCCGTGAACTGAGTCAGAGGTAATTCAGACACTCTTTTTCTTTGCTCTGATGATGCGCACGGCATGTTCTTCCTGCCAGGATAAAATCTAATATTTCTGGGTGCCCACAACCTTCTTTAGAATCATAATAGGAAGCTGAATGCCCTCAGAGTGCTGCAGGCAATATTAAAGCACTAATGATGCAATCAGTCCCTTACCCCAGTAAGAAAGGGACGAATCACGCTGCCCTTGCTGGGCACAATCCTGCTCTGGGGTGTCAACAGCAGTGTGGCACCCTGTTCCCAGTAGGCAGGGGCTGCTCACCAGGTTGGGTCAGAGCAATAGGATTCTGGTTCTGGCAGAGGCCCCTGGGTGATGTTAATTTAGACTGGTGCAGATGGTACCAAGGAGCCATCCTCCCCCAGGGTTTTGTTCCCTAATTTTGGCTGCTCGGTTATGATTTGCCTGTGCCTGCTCTGAAAGGAGGAGTGTTTTTTTTCCCTTTTGTTTTTGAGCCCAACTGTGTGAAATACCTCAGGGGGAAGAGGGGAAGTGAGAAAATGTGATTGCAGAGACTATTTCTGGAGGCACTGCCATGCGGTGAGATGGTGCTGGGCAGGCGGTGCTGTGGTACCCGGGAGCTGGGGTTGGGTCCTTGGTGGATCTTTAACTTCTTGTGGTTCAAATGCAATTTGTCTCCTGCATCTCCTGGCTGATGTGGCCCTGGGGGGCTGCCAGATGTGTGGGGATGGGGAGCAGGCAGACCTCCATTTCCACCACTGCCAGACATGGGTATCGCTGGGTGCTGGTGTGGGGTGAGGTGGGCCTGTGCAGGGACTGCCCACACCTTCCTGGGCAGTGGGAAATGGAGATGTTTCTCTATGGCCATACCAGGGTCCTGCCCTCCTGTGCTCTGAAATCCTGGGGTCACTGTGTGCTGGGAAGGAAGAGCTGCTGGAGTGATTATGATCTACTGACTGGGGTGATCTCCCAGCAAAGAGCATTCAGGTCCTGCCTTGCTGCATGTCCCTGTCACCCTTCTGTGTCACCTGTGGCAGCTGTGAGTTCACGAAGCAGCAGAACAAGATGCAGTAGATGATGTGCAGGGGGAAAAGTCTAAACCTGGCCATTTCTCTGGGACTCTCCAAGCTGTTCCTGATGTGGTACCAGCTAAGGTCAGTGCTTCCCACAGCCACTATCACTCCCTGTCCCACACCTCTGCATGCAGGGCCATGCTGGGGCAGCTGCACCAGCTCTCATTCCAATGTGCAGCAGAGTCTGGAAGCTTTTATTTTCAGGCATGTTAATTGTGAGCAGCTCAGTTGAGCTGGGCAGAAATCAGCTGGGAGTGTAAGGAAGACATGACCTGGGGGAAGATGAAGTGAGAGGATAACGTCACACTGCTGTTGATGCAGAGCTTTGACATGGATCGTGAAGGCCAGGAACAAACGTGCTCCAAGCAAATGTCTGCTCCAGATATTTTGTAGTACCTGAATTATGGCTTCAAAGACTGCAGCATTTTTTCCTTTTCTTTTAAAATAATGTCCTTAAGAGCTCTAAAATTCAAAGAATTTCCATCATTTCATCCCTTTAAGGCTGTGGGCAGAAAAGTAGGAGTTGAAATAGATAGATTTCAATCCAAGTTTTTTCTCTGGAATGGAGTGATTTCTCTCTCCAGCTCCCTATACCCCCTCTCCCTCCACCTCTTTCTTTCACACATCAGACATAATTCAAATGTCTCTCAGTTTAAAGCTTTTGGGTGCTTGGATGAGAGTGCTGGGCTAAAGCTACCTCAGACCCAGGAGCCAGCACTGCCTGGAGTGCCAGCGCAAGGGAATGCTGTGTGTCTGCACCAGGCGTTGGCTTGGATCACCAGGGTAGGAGGTGGGCGTTCTGTAGCCAATCTGGCCTGACCTTGGCGGTCAGAGGTTTTTTGTGGCCTTTGCAGTGGCTCTGGGACAGAGGCTCCTGGATCCGTGGGCATGGCAGAGGCTGTGTGGCTGAGCAGCTCATCCCATCCTGGCTGCAGCACATGGCTCTGCTCTGCTGTTGCACTGTGGCCCCAGGATAGCAGAGCTCCCTCTCTCTGCCTCTCGATTGCCGAGGGCTGCTTGGCATTCTCACCCTTCCTGCTCAGTTTGACCGGTGGAGGGTGATCCCTGGGGAAGCCCAGCTCTGAGTGGGTGCAGGTGAGCACTGGTGGTTGGTTTGGGGAGGTGGAAGGGGTGAGGGCACCTGGGCACCAGGTGCAGCCTCTGGGCACCATGCCCAACCCTGAAACTGGGGTTCTACAATGTCCAAAGTGTGGAGCAGGGAACAACATCTATTTTCGTGGGATTTATGATGGATGGGAGCTCACACCGAGCTAGAGGTCAGCATTTCCATTTCCACGGGATTTCTGAAGCCTGGCTGTTAAAGGACAGGGGGAGTTTGGGTGGTGGTCAGGCTGCAGATGTCACTTCAGCATTACAGAGCTGCTGGAGAACTAAAGGAAGGAAAAGCCATGTGCCACAGGCAGCTGCATGGGAGCTGGTGGGAGATGCCTTGCCAGGCTCTGTGGTCATGGGATTTGTTTGCCATAAGAGGTGATGTGAGGGGGTTTTTGCTCACTGAGGTCTGATGCCTTTAGTGGGATGTCCCCTGAAGGACACTGGAGGGCTGGGTGGATGTTCCCGTAGCAGGGAGTCAGGCTGGTGCTGTGACTGCAGTGCTAGCATTTCAGGGACCGAGAGGAAGAGGCAGATCACCACGCTGCCACCAGTGACCCTCTGGATCAGGCCTTAGTGGCCAGGGCAGCCTCAGTGCACAATGTTTGTGGGCGACACTGTGCCCACGGCTCAGCCCCGCTGCCCCTGCACCGCAGGTGGTCCTGCCATTAGGAGAAATACGATATGTGTAGTGAGAGGTTGCGAAAAGCCTGTGGCCAAGAAAAGAAAAGGAAATGACTTTTTTGTGGTGTTTGTGTGTGCGCGTGTGCATGCGCTGCTGCGCTGGGGGGCTGACCGGGACGTGCTGGGGTCCCCCAGCCCAGCCCAGCGTTCCGACGCCAGCAGGAAGCACTGCTGCGGCTGTCCCCACACGGCTGCGACTGTCCCATCGCCGCTGTCCCCATGGCCACACCGCCCTGGCAGCACCGAGCCACCAGCATGTTCCAGAGGAAGCGCAGCGTCTCCTTCGGCGGCTACGGCTGGTGGGTGCCTTCCCCTTCCCTCCTTCCCTCGCTGCTGGGAGCCATGTGAGGAGCTTTCCTTCCCTCCGTGGCTTCAAAGCAGGAAGCAGCACGCACTGTGGCGCCGTGCCCTCCCGGCAGAGCCCTTCCCACTGCCCCGTGCCAATAGGAGCATGTGGGCGTCGGGAAGGACCTTCTTGCCCCTGTGCCCGCAGGAATCCTGGCACAACTCCACCTCAGCAAAGCCCCGTGAGCCCGCAGGTGCCGGACAGTGAGGGCACCTCCCTGGGGGCTCATGGTGGGCTCCTGTGGGCACGTTATCTCCAAGAGTGTCTGCCCCTGCTCCTTTCTCTCCCTACTGAGGCCCTGCTGCCTGCTCCTCCTGCACTCAGATAGCGATGTTTACAGCCTCCTTTGGCACCTAGGGGTGTGCAGCAAGCTCCCTCCTGGTCCAAGGCAGCTTCCCAGCACCACTGGCACCTCCATGAGTCATCCACGCTTTGTCTGTCCTCAGCAGAGCACCACGGCTGCTGCCTGCACCCCGAGTTCAGTGGGGCTGTTTGCTTCTGTCTCTTCCCTCTGAGAGGTATTGATCTGTAGGGGAACTGCTTAAGAAAACAACACTGTTCTCCCTCTGCCTTCCCTTCAGGTCTCCTCTCCGAGGTGTTTTATTCCTATTCCAAGTCCGTGCTGTGTGGTTGTGATGCTGTAGTGGTGTTGGGTGTTTGGGGCAGAAGGTTGCTCTGCCCCCTCCCCATTCCGCAGTGGCTGTAGGGGCTGCGATGGACCATGGCAGCCCCGGTGCTTTGAGGGGAATGTGGTGCTGTGGACTTGAAACTGCTTGAGACCGGCTGGGGGAAATGCTGAGTAACTGTGAGGGCTGTGGGAGGGCAGCTGGCGCGCCGAGGCTTTCGGCAGAGTCCCCTGGGATGGAGCGCACGCTTCGCTGAAGCCAACAGAGCTGCCTGGGCTGGATTGTGCTTTCTTTACATACAGATGGGAAGGGAGAACTTGGATAAACTTCTGTACAAATAAGTTCTGTGAATTGTGGGCTCCTTTTGTGCTGGCCAAATCGAAGTCCTTGGACAGCTCTGCCCCACAGTCGCTGTTGCGAGCAGCGGCTCTGCTGCCCTACTGCCCTGGGGGCTCACAGGAGCTTCCCGCTGCGGTGGAGTAGAGCCGTGACCCTCCTTGGCAGGGGCATTCAGGGCCAGCTGGGCTTTGCTCTGGTTTTTTTCTGCTATGCTTTGGCAGTTGCAGGGAAAGAAAACCATGAGCTGGAGAGTCACTCAGGAAAATGGGATCTGCCGGCTTTGTGGGGGCTGTGCCGGCTGTTGGGGGGCTGCGCTGGCTGTTGGGGACTGTGCCGGCTTTGGGGGGCTGTGCCACCGTTGCACTTGGGCTGGGGGAACAGGACATGGGCTTTCCTTTTAGACACCATGTTAGTGTCTGCATGGTGGGAGGTGCGGGGGGAGCCCCATTCTCCATGAGCTGTCCCGGTGCTCCCAAGGGGGTTGCTGCACTTCTCCCCTACTCTCTGGAAAGCCCTGTGCGCTGCCGGAAGAACCCTTCCCCTGGCGGCTGCTGGAAGAGAACGGACCTGCCCAGCCCCTGCCTGCACCTGCATCTTCTCACGGTCCCGGCCGACCCCACCCTTCCTGTGGGGCTGCGTGTGAGGTGCCTGGGCACACCCAGCCTCCGCCTCCTGCTGTGGCTGCACTCGCTATTTCCAGCGTCTGCTGGGCTGGAACTGGTTTTTGTTCTTCTCTCTCTGCCAGTTGCATTTGCTGCCAGCGAGGTCCTGGAGCAGTGTGTTTGTCCTGGGGGCAGATGTGGTCCCCACTTCGGCTGTAGGGATGCACATGGTGTGCAAAGCCATTGTGAGTGATGCCCCAGAGCTGGCGCTGACAGGGCCGGGGAGCCCCAGGGTTGTGGGGCGTGGGGTGTTTCACTTTGCATGCTCGGGAGCAGAGCAGGGCAGGGCGGACAAACGGCTCTAAAGTCACACTGCAACTGCGGTTTCCGCGCATGGGTTTCTTTCCTGTGTGGTGGTTTTTTTTTATTTGTTTGTTTCTTTTTTTTTTCTTCCCTTCTCACTCTAAGAGGCCAAATAACAACAACTGTTTTTCCTTCCCATGGTTCTGGATGGAGCCACTCGTGCAGCCCCTACTCGGGGTCAGGTCCCGTGGGAGCTGCCCCAGCCACCCGGTGTCCCTGAACTCCTTTGCATCTGCCACTGAGTTTGGAAACAGCTCTGCTCTCCAGCATGCTCTGATGTTCAACGTGATTTAATGATCAACAAGGTCTAGGCAGGCTTGTTATGTATTAAGTCACAATAGCAGGTGCCCTAGGTCTATTTTTAGGAACAGCAGCATGCTGGCTCTCCAGAGTGGAGCATGGAAGCTGATGTTTGGGGGAAATGCCTGGAACAGAGTTCCAGCGACTATGGGATTTTATGAGCGCAATGTTGGTGCAAGAGAGGGACACTGGGAAAGGTAATGGTGCTTCTGCCACGGTGCCTGCCAGGGACCTGGCCCTGCTGTGTCACCTGGGGATGCAGCCACCTCCTGACAGTGGAGCCCAGTCGGGGAGCGGAGAAGGTAGAGCTGGGAGTGGAGGGGAAGCTGTATTTCTGCGGCCATGCTGTGTCCTCTGTGATCACAGTACAAACCAAGAGGGATTTGGGGGTGTTATTTTGCTGTTTGGTCTTTTTTTGAGATGTAGAATTGATTCCGTGTGGCAGATAACAGAGCATTTTCAGTGACTGCCAAAAGGCATTGTTTTGCATTTTGAGACATTACTATGATTTGCATTAATTAATATTAATATGACTGTAACCGCAATGATTCTGAGGAGATGAGCACTCATTAACAGTGCCAGGAAAACGAGTGAAGCAACTGGGGCTCCTGGTCCCACATGAGCCATCTGAGGCTGGGAGTGATGGGGCTGCTCTGTGTTTTGTCTGCCTGGTGCCAGGTTGTGTTTGTGGTGTTTAGTGGGATCTTCCCAGCATGTCAGGGCTGTCACAGGTCCATTTTCTGTAAATACATGTTTTGTGGAAGCTGTGCTTTGGAGAGAGATGGGACACAGGCTATGCCCTCTTCTGCTGCCCAGCTCACCTCTAGCATTCCAGGCTGTGAGGCAGCAGTTCTGCACTGGTCACCACCAGGGAAGAACTAGGGGAATTGTTTCTTTCTTGCTGCCAGGCTTCATTTTGGGTTAAAATTTGGTTGATTTTATTTTGTGATGAATTCTTTCTGTGGTGATCATGGTGTCAGTCGGCGCACTGGCACCTCCAGAGGATATGCTGAGGTCGTGTTTGGCAGCAGCCCCCAATACCCAACCCCCTCCCGGCTACATCTGGAGCCCCTGCAGTAACACCCTCCTCTGCTCTCTCCCCAGGATCGACAAGACAATGCTGGCCAGCCTGAAGATCAAGTGAGTACCTGGCTGTTCTCTCAGTGATTTGCCGTGGGATGTGTGGTGCTGGGAGCTGGCTGTGTGTGGAGGATGCTATCCTGGGAGCTGAGCTCCAGCTGGTGCGGTGGAGTCCAGCCATGTCCGCCCACTCCAGGACAAGTGTTTGTGCAATGTCCCACAGTCTGTTCTGCTGAAAGCCTGGAGTGAATCAGGCACTGGGAGATTACAACACACACAGTGACTCGATCGCTGTGAGATCAGTGGGCTGAGGTGTGCATGGGGCGATTCACAGGGCACCAGCTCTGCCTTGGGGGTAACGGGGGTGGGAATCAGCATGTCAGGCCGGCACTGAGCTTCTGGGTGTAAATCCAGTGAAGTCTGGAGGTTTTGTATTTTGTTTTTCAATCTCAGTCTGGAGAGGTGGTGAATGTCAGTGGGAAAGTGAATGGCTGTGACCCAGCTCCTCCCCTGTGCTGCTGAGGGGCTCTGGGCACTGCTCTGGAAGGGGTGGAGATGCCACTGGGGCCCAGGAGGGTGTGTGGACTGGCAGTGTTACTCGGTGGGTCCATCCTGGATTTGCCACAGACTTCCTGGACACTGGTGGGTGGTGTGGTTTGTGCAGCTCTGGCAAGGCGGTTGTTGGGCCAGTTCCTGTGCTGCGATGGAGTGAGTTGTGTGATGTCACCATTCCTACTGGGATCTGTGCTCGGCTGGTGGTGAAGGTCAGGAAGCAGTGGCACCGATGCTGTCTGCTCCCTCAGCACTGGTGGCTGTCTGAGACCTGTCTTGTTCCCACCAGCCTTGTCCTCCCAGCTGCACATCCTGCTGGAAGGGTACTGATCTCTTCCCCTCCCACTGGGGTGCATCCTCCCCTCTCCTGGATTCCAGATAAACTCCCTGGGTCGGGGGTTCCCCGTTGTGAGCACACAGCTCCAGCAATGTCAGCTACTCTGTGCTGATACAGAAATACTCGGGCCAAGCCTCCCCTGGGCTCCAGGCAATGCATAGGGTGATGGCTCATGTGGTTTCCCTCTATAATCGTTGTGCAAATTATTCATTAATGGAAAAGTATCCGGAAAGCCTGGGGGAGCTGCTGCCTGAACGAGCCAGCAAATGCCCGTTGTAAATGGCACAGCAGAATCGCTGGTGCTACGCTCATTGCTCAGGTTGTGCTGAACTAATGAGAAGTTTAAATCAATGTTTACCACTTCAGGGAGTGGAGGGAATTCTCTGCAGACTTTCCTTTCCCCGTGAAGCTGAGGACTGAGCTGCTCCTTATACTCTGCCATACACAGTGGCCTGATTTTTTTCCAAGGTTGGTGCAGCAGTTCTGCAGCAGAACCCCCTGGTACTCTCCTCTCCCCACCGTGCCAGGCAGCTATACTTGGAATGCCGTGACAGTGCTGTGGGCATGCTGCCGTGTTCCTGCCTGGGTAGGGTGAGGGTGTGGGGCTATGATTCTCTCTCTCTCTCTCTGTCCCTCTTGCCCTGGCAAGAGGAAGGAGTTTCCTTGGAGCTTTTGATGAAAATCCACTGCTGTTTGCAGCTAATGCTTCCCACAGCCCCGTGGTGCTTCTGGTCTGTGGCTAGGCTGCTTCATTAAGTGGTTCTGTAATTGGGGTTCAGCCAGAGCCACGTTTTGTATTTGTAAAAGCTTATGAAATTATAAAAATATGATAAACCCAAACATTCGATTTTATAGCGCCCTCTTGTTATTGCTGCAGCCTCTGTCTGTGTGTCTGAGCCTCTGAGTGTCCTGGTTTAACCAATGGCACAGAGGAATGGGAAGTTTTCTTTCCCTGTATGAGTTATAACTGAAAATCTGAGCTGCTTTCCAGATGCCCTGGAGCACTTCAGGGAGCCTCGTGCTGCTGCAGACATCAACACTGCCTTGCAGAAAGCTGGCAGGGGGACAGCAGCACGTGGTGGTGGATGCGGTTCCTCAGAGGTGGTGTTGGGAGTGATGGAGCTGGGCAGTGGGAGGGCTGAGCCATGCAGGGCAATCCCTGCCTGTCCTC
This sequence comes from Entomyzon cyanotis, assembly GCA_024500445.1. Lineage (NCBI taxonomy): Eukaryota > Metazoa > Chordata > Aves > Passeriformes > Meliphagidae > Entomyzon > Entomyzon cyanotis. The sequence continues at coordinate 5,515,755 of JAKEPQ010000673.1, forward strand.
CACAGGGATAAACTCGGCTACACTGGGTCAGGATAAACTCACCCACGCAGGTGGCACCAGGGCATCAAAGCAGTTTTCCCGCTGCTTGTCTCTCGTTATTCTTCTTCAACTCGGGTTTCATCAGTTCCTATGGTAACCATGAATGTGTCTGAGGGACTGGAGAGCGTGAGCAGGCACTGCGGAGTGGGAGTGTCGGGAGAGGTGACGGGTGGGGATCCCTGGCATCACAGGCAGGGCTCTGCTGACCCCTCTGGTGACAGGTGCTGACAAAGGTGCCAGGGCAGGGAAAGTGTTGCACAGGACTGGAGCATTCCTGGGCAGCTGCTGCCAAACAGCCACACTCACTGCTCGGCCTCTGTGCCATGCCCAGGAAGCGCTGGTGAGTTTGGGTCTGGCTCTGCCCCGTGCCTGCCAGGCAGAGGAACCTGAGAGCGTCGGCGCCCAGCCAGGAGCTGGCATGCCTTGTCCCACCAGTTGGGCTTGAATGTGTCCTGGCCATGGCCAGCCCTGGCTCTGGAACCCATTGTCCTGGGTTCCAGAGCCAGGACCCATTCTTTTGTACTTAACAAACAAAACCAAAAAAAAAATCAGTAAAAAAAAGGCCCCTCCTTTAGGCAAAGAGCCACCTCTTATTTTAGCCTTACAAAGCAAAAATAGCACCAAAATAGTAATGTCACTGTGGAATGGAGGAGCCATGTACAACAATTACTGGGAGTCAGTGTGTGTGCAGCCAGAACTCACATGAAAGAGCATGTGATGCTCCTCTGCTGATGGGAGCAGGAGGATGAAGGTGGGAAGAGATGAAAGATTTACTTGACCTTCGTAAAAAGAGCTGTGTCCAGGCTTGAGGCTCTTTAATATTTGATGGGCTGGAGCTGAGTTAATGGGAAGATGTGGGAATGATTTAGCTTCTTGGCGGTGGCTGCACTGACTATTGCACTAATCTTGGAGGTTTGTGCTTGGGTCCTGTGAGGACAAGGTCTGGCGAGCAGATTGCATCTAAGTAAATTCCTTTGACTTATTAGCACTTCATAAATGGATAATTGCATGCAGATATATGTTTTGCAATTATATTTAGCTGGAGAAGCACATGCAAAGGAAACGCTGTCAAAACTACTGCAAAGCAGCCAGCTGCAGTGCATAGGGAGGCTTCCCATCTCCCTTGCTTTGGAGTTGCTCCTCTCCATGGCTGCTGAGCGTGGAGCCAGCCCAGTGTAAAACTCAGCAATGATCCCCCCCCAGCCAGCATGCCCAGGATGGTCATCCCACTTCTGGAGCCTGGTGGAACCCCTGGCAGTGACCCCTTTCGGCCACCGTGCCTGGGGATGGTTAGTCCAGCTCTGGTGCAGAAATGCCAGGGAAGGACTGAGTGTGCAGGGCCAGGGTGCCCTGGACTTGCAGAAAACTTTAAATTCAGTTCAAAGCAGTGCTGGGCTGGAGGGACAGAATGAGGCTGGGCTGAGTCTCTCAACGGGTCAGTGCTGGATGGGTGTTAGTTGTGCACCCAGCAGAGTGCAGGGCTGTGGCAGCTTGGAGAGGCATGGCTGGGCATGCCAGGCAGAAGGAGTCCTTGTGTGGGCAGTGAGTCTCCTGCTGGGTTCCTGCTGGGACGCAGCCCCTTGCAGTGCCAGGGAACTGCAGGTGTGTGGCCAGGGATGGTGACAGGTCCCTGCTGCTGGCAGAGGTGGTGGCTCTGCCGTCCTTGCTCACCATCAGCTGCTTGAGTGGCTTGCCAGGATGGTGGCAGGGCCATGGTCTGTCCTGCCCCAGCCAGCCCGACAGCTGGTGGGAGATTTACCAAATCCAGCCACTGCCAACGTCTCCCTGCTATCTCTGGTGAGCAGGCGGGCGTGCTTCCCTCTTCGTGGAAGGGCAGTTATCGCCCTGGCCGGCTGCCGCCACCCAGCCCTGCACCCACATAGCATCCTCCCAGCACGTCTCACAGCCTGCCTGGGACAGAGGAAGCTTTCACAGAAGGAGGAAGGTGCTGTCAGCTCTGAGGACTTGGAGTGTTTCAGCCATTTAATCTGGTAAGCCTCAGCTATATAAAATTTCAGAGTGGGGGAATGGGTACTGGCAGAGCTCCACTGGTGCTCCCCCTCGATATTTGACTCTACGCTTTCCTCTTCGTGGCCTGCTGTAGATATTTGGGCTTATGTGAGGGTTTATTCCTGCAGCAAGCCCAGCCATGGAGCGGAAGAGGTGGGTTGGGATCTGTGGATGCAAGCGCTGCTTCCCGGTGACGTTGGAGGTGGCGCAGCGGCGCGTTCTCGTGTGTGCCGCCCCGTCCATATGTTAAAATGTTGTTGTTGCTGTCAGACAGCCTTCCCATATTTAAAGCTAGATTATCCACAATTACATCTGCCCAGAGGACTGAGCAGCCCCACGTGGGTCTATTTTTAGCTCTGTTTCAGAACTAATAAACTGTGCTGGTTTTTCCTCCTGCCATATTTACAGCCTGCCAGGCTGGGAGCTGTTTGCAGTCAGAGGGCGGCTGCTCTGAGAACAACCACCTTGTGAGAGCAAATATTGTTGTGATGGGTGGAGGGAGCCGTGATGGCTGCGGTGATTGAGGCACCATCTGCCTGCGGGTTCACTCCCTGTCGGCAGGAGTCACAGAGATCACCCAGGCAGGGTTTGGAGGGGCTCTTGGCGTGGCTGCTAGCTTCCCCTGGGCCCTAGCCGTGTGTCCACTGGCCTCCCCTGGGCCATGGACTTGTGCTCACTCGCCACCAGGGTGGGTGTGATTTGTGGACCGTGAGCAGCCCCATCTCTGCCGAGCCAAGGACCGCAGAGCAGGGTAGGCAGTGCCGGCGTGGCAGTGCAGGCATTCTGCCAAAGCCTGTGGTTTGTTCCTGATGATAATTTTGTTAATTGCTGTGCCGCTCCTGCCGGCTGTCGCTTTTCCTGTGAATTGGCAGGGTCCTGGCCTCCTGCCGCCGGCCGGCGCTGCCGAGCCCCACGGTCCGGCAGGGATGGGCAGCCGCTGGCACCCCGTGGCATTCCTGTGCCATGCAAATGCTTGATACTGGCAGGGCCATGGTCCTGGACTGGAAATGGCCCTCTCCATCTCTGCCATTTTATTTCCAGTGAGCTTTATGATGCTGGGTTTGCTCTCAGTGACCCATACAATATCCAAGGAACTCACATCTTCCAAAGCCTGTTGTGAAAACACCGCTCCTCTCAGGCTCCCACCCAGAAGAGATATGTGGAGGCTTGACAGGTACTTGAATAGGTCAGAGCTATATTCTGAGTCTCTGTGAAGTCTCAAAGGTCAGTCCTTTCAGGCACTGTTCTGTCTCGTTCCTCTCAAATGTTACCGATGTCACACCAGGGACCATGACGGCTCCTTTCTCCTACAAGCAGTATAGTGTTAATCTTTTCCTGTTTGGAGTGCAAAGTCCACTTTCTAAAGCCCTGACAAGCTGATCCAGGTCTCTTGTTCATGATCATTGATGAGGTTGCACAGCATGAGATGATTTGAAGAGGAAGATGAGGCATTTGCAGCTAAAAACTGCTTCATTTTCCATCTCTTTTTATCTGGAGCAAGAGGCAAGGAAAAAGCTGTAGAGCAACAGAAACCCCTTTCTCGAAGTGATTGACTTCAGCACGTTCCCTGTAGTATGGATGTGTCAGAGATAATTCCCATGTTTTAGCTCCACAAATTATATGTCTTTTAACGCTCTCACATCAAACAAGGTGTGCGAGGGAGGCAGGTAATTGAGACAGTGTCATCTCTGGAGAGTCGCTGGGGCACAGGCGCTGCTGCTCGGGCTGCCACCCTCTGTGGCACCAGGACATGTTCCATGACCCCTGGCTGTGCACCACGATGAGCACAGTGCTGGGGCACAGGTCCCTCACGCGGTTTCTGGAGGTAGAAGGCACTCCAGACAGGATGCCACTGCAGCAGGGGGGGCTCAGGGGAGGGAGTGACAGCTAAGCTGTTGGGGAAGGGAGTTAGAGAGGCCCAGGCACATGTTCTGCTTGGCCGGGCTCCTCCTCACAGAATGTGATTAGTGCTTCCCTGGAGCAGGAGCAGCCCCTGGAGCCAGCTGTGTGTCCAGCATTGCCACCAGGACCTGCCTTTGCAGCCACCAGCTGTCCTGCTTGCTCTGCTCACTCTGGCTCAGGTGAGGAGCTGCTCCCAGCCTGGTGCAGCCCACCGTGCTGGACCCTTGCAGCACCTGCCTGCCCAGCAGTGCCATGGCCCCTGAGGCCAGACTAGCAAAACCCCAGCTTGTGTTTCGGCTGTGCAGTGTGGGATTGGTGCCACTGTGCTGCATCCTGTGCTGTCACTGAGTGCTTTGGGATGTTTATTCCGAGACTGGCTCTTGCAGAGGTGGGGCTAAGGTGGTGGCTTTCTGCAGCAGTGAGACACAGGTCAGCATGTCCTGTAGCTGCCGGCCCTGCACCTCCCCTGGCATTCCCCTGCCCGTGGCTGATAAGAGCCTGTGCAGGGTGAAGGGCAGCTCTCCCTGGAGCACTGGGCTCAGCAAGCAGTGCCTCCTGCTCCCGCCTCTGCCCGGGATCGCCCCCTCCTCCCACATCCCTTGCAGCATCCTCCTGAAGGGCATTGCTCGGTTGAGGTTAAAGTTTGGGCCAAATCCTGAACTTCTCGGCTGGATTCCAGTGGCGACTAAATGGAATAATGGCTTTAGGGATGGCTTTTGCTCTGCATGGGAAATAGAGGAAGGACCAGGGGCTGAGCAGGGTGCTGGTGGTGCTGGAAATGTTGGGTGAGTGGCACACGTTAGTGGCTGTGCATCCCAAATGTGGCTTTATTAGTGATGCTACTGAGGAATGGTGACATTTAGTTCACTGATTTGCTAGTAAAATTCAGAGGATCTGCTTGTGCTGTAAAGACTAATTTCCTGTGCTGATTTGATCCAATTTAATTGGATGCTGAAATCTTGGAGCTCATCTCTTCAGGAGGCCTGTGTTCACAGGGAGAAATACCCCAAATTATCAGGAATACAATTTCCATGTAATTGTGCTGCTGTCATGGCCATGACTACCTTGCTCTGTGCCAGCCGTGTTGCAGCTATTGCTGCCCCCGATCGCCACCACACAGCCACACTGCTGGGCAGAGAAAGCCCAAAGGTGACTCACTCCGGCTGTCACAATTACGGGATAGTGTTTGGCTCATAGCCAAATGGCACACGGTGGATGGGAGAGGTGTGCAAGAGACTCCTTGTACCCACAGCTTGCTTTGTTCCTTGATAAATGAGTCTTGGAGAACCACCCACCATTCATGTGTCGATTGCACGGTCATTGTTCCAGGCTCCTGTCGCTGATGCTCTCAGGTCAACACTGCTCCTTGGTGGTTTTCTCGGAGGAGTTCTTGGTCTGACCATGGCTCAGTGCTGGGGCACTGCTGTGCTGGGGGAGCCTTGCTGACGTGTGGGGTGGGAGCTGGGGGTGCCCCATGCCTTGGCACACATCGATCCAATCTCTCTCAACTGACGTGGTGTCGGGGTGGCTGGCATGTCACACCCATCTCACACCGTTTCTGGGGAGATAAGCTTACTGTGTTCTGTCTCTCATTGCCTGCGTGGAAGAGCTGTCTCTGTGCTTTCCTGGGATTTCCTTCATGTCTTTCTAACTGAAGCCATAAAATAAATTTCTAATCAGATTACTTGGGGCTGGATGTAATGTAATCTAAAGCTCTATTTCTTGTGATACTTCTGTAAAAGTGGATGCCCTCTTCTCCTCCTCCTGCAGCACTGATTGAAACGCTATAATCGCTTTCTCCCTCGTTTGCAAGCTCCCAAATCCATTTCTGCTACGCCAGGGAAATTGGGATGTGACTGCTCCTTTGCAGGGAACCGGTTACTATTTCTGGGTTTTGGGCCATGTTGCATTGTCTCCTTTTGTTCCTCTCTGGCTCCCAGTCCCCGGTGCTGGTGCAGCTGCCCCATCCCAGCTTTTCCACCTGGGCAGTGCAGGTGCCTGTGCTGGGGTGGGAGGCAGTGCCCAGAGGGGCTCTGGGTGAGAGCCTGGGGCAGGGTGGGGAAGGGCCCTGGGCAGATCCCTGTCAGGCACTGCAGCTCAGGCACAATGCTGGGGGATGAGCTGGCCGTGCCTCCAGCCCGGCTCTGGCAAATGCCTGGCATAGCTTGTGTATTTCTGGCACTGTCCCTCGTGAGCGAGGGAACCAGAAATATCTCCTGCCAGGGAGGCACAGGGGGTGACAGGGACATATCCTGTGCCGTCAGGTGAGGCAGCAGCGCGGCTCTGGATGGAGAAGCCCTGAGTCACCAGAGCTGGGCTCAGCTGTGCCTGCAGCTCAGGTGTGAGCATGGGGCTGAGTCCTCTGCAGGTGGAAAGGCCCCTGTGGGTGGCTGAGGAAGACTGATGGGCTGCTCACCCATGGGAGGTTTCATCTCACTGCAGCTTCAACACAAAAGCCGAGGTTATTACATAAATTAATGTCTTCATAATAATATTAATAATGTCATTCGTGGCAGATTTGGTACTCCTAGGGATAAAGGCTCAATCTTGTCCCAGTCTGGTGTTTTCAAGTCCTTCTTTCTTAGCAGAGTGTCCAGATGGCCACCAGGTGATGTATTAATCACGGTGTGCAATTGGCCTGACCTGTTGGGCGCTCCCTCCAGCCCCTCGGGCTTCCTACTTCACTGCCAAACTGCTTTCTCTGAAGCAAAAAATGTCAGGACATTTTTAGAGAGATACTTATTTCCTCATGAAACAGGGGCAGCTGCCTACCCTGGAGGTCATTTAGTCACTGAAGGGGTGGTACTGATGTTTTATAGGAATGATGGAGACTCGGAGTCCCTTGAACTGCAGCGTTCTGTCTTAGGAGATGTCTTTTGGGACATTTAGAGAGCTTCTGGGGGTGCTGGCCCTGACAGGGCACCCCTGTTGCAAACCTTCAGGAAGGGGATGGATATTTGGTGGAATCGCTGCAGGAATAGGAGGTTGGATGGAGCTGGAGGGAGCAAAACGTGGGGAAGGCAGGCAGGGAGAGGAGCTCTCAGATGCACCAGCCCTGCCACCTTGTTTGCCTCCCCAGGCATCCCTGCCATCCTGCCCTGGTCCATCCTGGAGCAGCTACCAGACAGCAGAGTCCAAGGCATACAGGGCAGGTTCTGCAGGACCATCACAGCCAGAGATGATGTCCTGTGAGGAGGAGGTTGATTCCATTTACCTGGGTGAACATCTAGCCCCCCAGCCCATCTCCAGTCCCTCGCCATCTGTTATCATGCCCTCAGCCTATAAATTACAAATCAGCTGCAATGAGTCCAGAATTACTTCCATTGTGTGCAGAGCCATGTTTGGGTGGAGAGGGAACCCGACTGAGTCTCTGCTCAAAGTGTTTCTCTATTTCCAAATAGGAGAGAATTGAACGTCTTTAAAAATCAATACAAAGCCACTTCAGCATAAACCAAGAGGAGATTAATACTTAACTTGTCTGGAAAAGGGAGGAGAGATGTGGAAAATGTCTCCAGAGAGGGAGACTCAATGAAATTCGAATCTGCCTGTTTAATGCAAGAGGTGAAAGGTTTAAAATTAACCCCCCCTCCCCCTCCATTAACTGGAAACTAATGAGGTGCTGGAGAATTGGTATAACTTGGCACAGAAATAGGATTTAATTATTTTTTTTTCCTGTGCCTGAGAAATTTGTCAGACTGATAGTGTCTGCTTAAAGGAAAGCATACAGGTATTTTCTGCAGGAGGAGATCTGTTGATCCACCAAAAACTTTACGGAAAGGTAGCACCCAGGTTTAGCAGGATTCATTCCTCTTACGTTCTCTCACCACCATTCACAGTTTGGCATCATCTGATATTGTTCTGAGGTGACAGAAATGCACTTAGGCATTTTTGGAGAATGAGTTGGGCTTTTTCCTCTGGGGTAATGGGGACCTTGACACTTATCTGCTGGAATTGCTGCTGCCTCAGTCTCCCCAGGGACCTTGAAATCTGGTGAAATACAAAAATACTGATCTTGGGTTTAAGTTTGGGTCTTTACTCTCTGGAGTGTTTTATGTGGACAGTATAGGTCAGTCAGTATAGGTCATAGTATAGGTCACAGGGTGTTGTGATGACACTGAAACGCTGTCTGGTTCATCTGGGGTGAATTAATGTGGTGTGTTGACAAAAATGACATCACACCTGTTTTTATCTGACTTACAGTAGGATACGGAAAGAGATTGTGGCAATGATAGGGTTTTTTTGTTGTTGAATTTAAAGAATCCATCTGATTAGAGATTCTGCTGAAACATTTAGATAGAGGATGCCTATTCTGTTTAGATAGAACAGAACTGAGGTTATGCTGATCTCCTTAAGGATGGTAGACAAGGGGGTGAAGGGCAGGGGAGGTGGCTGAGGCAGGACGAGGCAGCAGGAGCGGCTGGCTGTTCCCTGCCAGATGTGGTCTGTGGCCCCTGCAAGCTGTTTCTCCTGAGCAAACACATTTATTACAGGCTTTGCCAGGGGAGCCCCATGCATTGTTAATGATTGACTGCTCCAGCTGGGGGTTTCCAGGCAGCTCCTGTTCCATGCTGGGCTCTTGCTCTGCGGGTGGGGAGCAGGAGGCCTTTCTGCCCATCTTTCCCCAGGAGCTGCTCAGGTCCCACTTGAATGGATGGTGGATGTGGTTGCCTGGCAGGCTGTGTGTGCCCCCCAGCAGGCTCCTGTTGGTGGCAGGGTCCCCCCAAAACCCTGACCTGGCTGTGACACTTCATGGAGCAGCCTGCACCCCACTGCCAGAGGGGTTCTGCCCTCCCTGCTTGAGGCCAGGCTGGTTAAACCCAGCTAGGGCAGTGGGCTTGACCAGATGCAGGAGGATTGTTTCAACTGTTCCTAGGGGCTGCAGGGATATGGAGCACCAGTAGGTTTTGGGCAGATGCCTGTGTCCTGTCCTGTGCTGGGTGGGTATTCTTATATATGTTCCCACACCTGCTGGTGGCATGGATGGTGCTTTCATCCCTCGGACTAGGAACTTGCTCAAAGTGCTGTAGCTTGTCCTGTGTCTAATTACTGCGAAAATTAAACTGGCAGAGGAGAAAGGTGAGATAAGGGGGCAGAGGGACCTGGGTGTTTTATCACCATGGCAACAAGGACTTCCAGGGAAGGATGCTGAGGTGAAAAGTGGATAATTTACAGTTTACTTAATAAAAAAAAAAAAAAAATTCTGATTTCCTGGAGGGAGCTGTGTGTCAGCTCCCGGTGTGAGGGACAGGCTCGAGGGCCCCTGCTGTCCCGCTGCTGCAGCCTGGGCTCAGGGGGAAGGGATGTTCCGTCCTGGCAGAGGGATGGCAGGGCTAGGCTGGGACCAGCCGGGAGGTCCCGCGGGGGTTTGCTGCCGTAAGGGACCCATTTGTGGGGCAGGACCGAGCCGTCCTTCGGTGGGGCTTGAAGGGGCTGTGCTGGCACTTCACCCCTTCAGGCGCCCGGGCTGTGGCTGCCGGGAAAGCCTCGGTACCGGGGTGCCCGGGGGCTGTGCCGCCCACAGTCGGCTCCCCAGGCCCTTGCCGTGCTCAGAGCCCCGCGCTCCCGCAGCGCCGGGCCGGGGGTGTTGAGGGGGCTGCGGACACAGCCAGGGCCCGCGGGGCAGGGCACAGAGCTGCCGCCATTCGCAGCCGCTCCCCGCCGCGCTCCGTTACCGGGCCGCGCTCGTTACCGGCGGCGCGGCGAGCGCGCGGGGCGCGCGCGGGGCGGCGCGGGGCGGGGGCGGTCGCGGTCGCGGACGCGCTGCCGGTGCCGGCGCTCGGTCGGCGGCGGCGGCAGCGGCGATGTCCCGGGCGGGCGGCAGGACGCGGTCCCGGCGCGCCGGGGTGCGGGCGGCCGTGGTGCTGATCGGGCTGCTGCACCGCTCCCGGCAGAGCAGCGAGAGAAGGTGACGCCGCGGGCAGCCGGGGAGCGCTCGGTACCGTCGGCCGGGCAGAACCCGGGGGCTGCGGGGGGACTCGGGGCCGGCGGCGGGATGGAGCTGCTGGGCGGGGGGTGCCGGCGGGCGTACCGGGAGCTGGAGAACAGGTACCGGGATAGCCGTTGATCGCTCGCGGTGTGCGCTGCGCCGGTAGCGGTACCGGGACCAGACAGCGTGCGCTGGCATAACCGTGACCCGCTCGCGGTGCGCTCTGTGCCGGCAGCGGTACCGGGAGCCGAACACCGGAATAACGGCGTGTGTGTGCAGGGGCTGCACTCCCCGGGCCAGATGAGCCCCGACCACGCTGCTGCTGCACGCTCGGGAGCACCAGCGCGATCCTCGGGGCCGCTCGGGCTCCCGTGCGGGCAGAACTGCTGTAACTCGGCTCCGCAGCTTTGTCTGCGCCGAGAACAGCTGACAAACGGTTTCATCTTTCATTGCCGAAACCATGGGCTGTACTTGGTGTTCAACTTTGTGCCGTAGGAAATGGCCTGTTCGCAGTGCTGTGCGAGCTGCATCTGCTCGGCGGGCTCTGCTCCCCCCGCTCCGCACGGGAGCTGCTGCTGCCTTCAGAGATTGACCCCGCGCTGATCTGCACGGGCTGCCCCGGGCAGGGAGGTTTCTCCTGCAGGACTCTGCTACTCTCGCAACTTCAGTGTTAAAAATAGTCAGAAATATGCGCCCGAACCTCACAGCGTGTGTACCTCTGGTTCAGGGTGGAATCAACGTGGGCACTGCTGCAGACTGACAGGTTTTTTGTTTCTTTCTTTTTTCTTGGTTCAGTTTTTGATTTTGTATCAAGCTCGAGGGAATGAAGAATTGATTATTTGGAATTTTTATTGTAAAATATTCTCCCACTCTCTAATCTGTAAGCATGAAAAATCAGAGTGAGGCAACTGAGGATGAAGATTTTTGTCACCCACCAGTTGTGGATTGCAGGGTTTGTACCCCATTTTTCAGTGCTGCTGTCACAGGGACTTTGCCTTGGACGGCTGGTGCCATTGAGAGCAGGATTTCAGTGATGCACTAAAGACTGAACACTGGCATTCCTGGGGAGTTCATGTGTCACTGTTGTTGTTTCGGGATATTTTCTTCAAACTTGCTGGGGTTTTAGGTAGATCATCAAAGCTGAACAGTTAGAAAAAACCACCTTGCAGGTGCTGAATGAGCAGCAGTAATGGGTGCTCCCTGAGCTGAGCCGTGGCTGGGCCTCCTGTGCCACCCTCCCTGGCTGGAACACAGGGTGTGGGGACTGCATTGGGGCTCCTTGGTGGGCTTGACTGTTCCTGTCCCTGTTGTTGCTGCTTGGGTTTTTTCTTGTTTAACCCAGGCCTGTTCCAGCCATGGCTCTGCCCTTGGACCATGGGCTCCAGCCTGGCCAGCAAGTGTTGTGACCTGAAGTCTCTTCCCCTGCTTTCACGTATGGTAGAGGACTCCCCCACTAGTGGGGACTATGAGTGCAGAGTGGTGCTGGTGGGGGCCCAAATGATCCTCTGGATATTGTACCCACTGAAAAATCATTGGTCAATCCCACATTTCCCGCTAGTCACACCAAACAAAACTTCTCCCAAAGAGTTGTCTTTCCTCCAGGTACCAGGTTTCTATGAATGAGCTCAGCATGACACTGGAGTGCTGAGAAAAAAACTGGCTCTGAATTGCACAGAAATCTGCCCTGCGATGCGTGAGTCTGGTTTTCCTTTTTATTTTTTCCCCCAGCATCATGTTGTGCACAAAATGTCTCAGTGCGCCTCTTGCTGCGGGGTTTATTGAGTACAACAAGAGTCACACAGACTTCTCAAGGGGAGAACAAGACCCTGAGGAGGTTTTTTTCTGTCTGCTGTGGACTGAGGAGCCTCCATGGGAGTGATTGCAAGAATTCAAGCAGGGCTTTACGGTGGTTGTTTCATCTTATGCAAGCTGCCAGGGCCATCAAAGTGACATAATCTGCAGGAAAAGGAAGGGACTGCTAGCGGCGTCGTCAAAAGGGACTCTGTTCTTCCACCTGCTCCTATTTGCTTTTTTCCTCCTACATTTGGTCTTTGTTCTGCATTTGCAATTGAATTTTGCTTTCCATGAGCCATATGTAAGCCTGGCAGGATCAGTGGCAGCTGCAGAGTCCGTGGTGGCCCATGTCCCTTTCTTGTTAGCACCCCAGCAAAGTGCAGTGCAACACGCAGGCTCCCCTTGCAGAGCTAGGTGATGCTTACCTGCCCCTCCACCTGCAGCCTTCTCACCTGTGCCTCCCCTGCACTCTTGAGCTGGAGGGGAGGAGCAGGGAGGCCTGGGGGGTGGCTGCTGCTGGGGACTCCTCCTTGCTCCTGCCCTGCTCTGGGAGCCTGGGATTTGGAACTGTATTTATACCTAAATGAATTTTCTCAAATGTCCCACGTGTAAGTGAGGTGACACTATGGTGGCTGTCCTCTCTCAGGGGAGAGCTGGTAGGTTGGTGCTTTGGTGTGAGGCACCTCTCCCTTCACAGCCTCCCCTTCCCTTCAGCATCAGTCCCACTGTGATGGGAGACGCAGGTTTCTGGGAGCTGTTCTCTGCAATTTGCAAATTATTGAATCAGCTCAGAAACGGCTGCCCGAGGCTCCTGGCTCGGGTTTGGCAGGAATAGGATCAGACGAGCCTTCTGGTCTGAAAATGTCTGCAAGTGCCTTGGCTGATTTACCCAGATCTGCAGGAAATTGCCATTTTCTCTGTTCCTGCAAGGGAAAGCAGGCAGCACGTTTTGTAAAAGATAAAAACTTCTTTTCACCATTACTTGCATATTGTCCTGGCCTGGCCCAGCGGGAAGCCCTTGGCCAGTTGGAAAGATTCCAGTGTCTGTAGAGGTGCAGGCAAAGCAGGAATCAGCTCCTTTCTGGCCCCATCTCCCCGGGCAGGACAGGCAACGTGTGGTGCAGCTGGGACCCCTATGGCCAGCCCAGGCTTCAGGGACACCCACGGCCAGTGCAGGCTGCAGGGACCCCTATGGTCAGTGCAGGCTGCAAGGGACATCCATGGCCAGCACAGGCTGCAGGGATCCTGCCTGCTCAAGAGCAGGACGCTCTGAACTGTTTGACAATGTTTATTCCCTGTTCGGAGGGGTAATTAAAGGCAGCCCCACTGGCAGTTAAAGGTCACCTTGCTCTGAGCAGGGCTGCAGTCCCTCTCAGAGGACAGTGCACTGGTGATGCTGTGTGTGTGCAGGTGCAGGCTGGCAGTCTCCAAATACCGAATTTATTGCAAGAAATGTAGATGGGAAAATGCTGCACTTTTTATTTTTGCTGACTCTGAAGCTTTGATGTGAGAAGGTAACACTGCTGGGGAGTGTTAGGGTAGGGCCAGGCTGAGCCAGGACATAACAAGTTAAATCAGTTTTTAGGGAAGATGCTCCATGGTGGGGACTCTGCTCAGGGGTCTGGCAACTCTGCAGTGCTGAGTTATTTCTCAGACAGGCTGGACCCCATGTCTGGGGGAATCTGGAGCCCCACAGCTGTCTGACATAGGTGGGAGCCTGCAGCAGTGCGTGTCCTCTGCTGATGTCCTCCCTGGGATGAGTGATGATGCAGCGAGATCTTGCCTGCCTGGCATCCTGGGATTGGGTGGAGAGCTACTCAAAGTCAGGGCAAGGTGCTTCATTCAGGCACTCACTGCAGATTTCCAGGTGTAAACTCACAGCAAGGTGCCCTTGTCTGTGTTGCAAAAAACCCACAGTTTTGGTTGAGGTTTTTTTTTTTTTTTTTTGCAACTTGTGAGCAGCTGCCAAGGGCTCCTGGCCACTGCTGCTCTGCCTGGTGTGTGAACAAGTGCTTGTGTCCTGGTAGCCAGGGGTCAGTCCCAGCTGTGTGGGGGATGGAGAGATGGCCCCCAGAGGGAGGGCCAGCAGCCTGTGCCACACTCCTATCACCTGCTGTGGACAGGGCTGAGCTCGGGCAGGGGGAGGGTGGAAAGTGAAATGGAAGCACAGTCCCCTCTGAAAACTCATGAGACTGGGCATGGAATATTAAATAAATTAAAAAGGAAGCAGCTGGCAAGGTGATGCCCATCAAGGATAAAAAATTAGTCCAAAAATAGAGGCTGTTAATTTACAGGAGAGTCATTGCTGACCTTCTCAAGGATGCAGCATCTGACAGGCGGAACTTGTTGCTGCTGGAGTTTGGCATCTCCTTAGGCCAGGTTTGATCGGTGGAATTAGGCACAGGCATAAGGGTAGCCTGCGATGCTCCTATCTCACTTGCACATTGTGACAGAGGTAGAGCCAACCATGTGGTGTGGAGCACTTCACTGTGTCAGATAATATGTTGACATCTTCCTTTCCCACATGTGTTTTATCTGAATGCATTGTGTTGATTTAGAGCCTGTCTGGGAAATAAACCAGATGGACACAATGAGGAGATGGGAGGCATTAGGGGTTTTTCATTAGGCTTTGGGTTGAGAGAGTGTGGGAGAAGTGGGCACTCGGAGTCATGGTCTGGATGGGAACGCTCTGGGGGTCCAGGCAGCCTTGGCTCTGTGCTGAACAGGACCTTTTAATCAGAATTTCAGTATGTCAGTGGGGTTACCAAATACAAGATACGAATTTGAAGATGCGTTTAAGTTGTGCTCAGGGATGCTTTAAAGGGAAGGGTTGGACTTCACCTGCCCGTGCTGTGTTGGGAGCTCATCAGTGCCCATGCACCCAAAATGGGGGGAAAATCCCCATTTTCTCCCCCTTTGGAAGAAGCCAGGAGAGCAGCCCTTGCCTGGTGCCTCTGCCTCCCTGGGAGCTGGCAACATCTGGGTTTCCCCCTGAGCACAGTCCCAGGAAGGGGCTGGGATGGCAGGGGTGATCTCAGTCTCCATTCGGAAACCCTGCAGTCTGCCCTGCCATAACCACATTAAGGTATTTCCTTAATTAGATTTACTAAGTATGAAGGATTCTAATTCTTTCTTTTCCTTCTCTCTTAATTTGCCTAATGAGAAAAACAAAGAAATAAAATTACAAAGGCGATGCCCACGTTTCCTTCTGGAGCGGCTGGTGTCCGGCTGTGCAGCTCTGGAGATGCTCTCGCCCATCCTGTGCACTGGTGCCTGGCTGTGGCCGTGGCCGTGGCCGTGGCCAGGGTGGGCATGTGGGCATTAGGGACAGCAGAGCCCCCTGGAACCTGCCAGGTGTCCCCTCAGGGAGCGAACACAGCGCTGTGACCTTTGGTGATGCTGTTGATGCTGGAGCTGCGCATCTCCCGTGGTGCCAGGGAGAGGGGAGTGTGTGGGGAGCTGCACGGTGTCCCCAGGGCTCATCCTTGCTGGCACCTGCAACCTGTGCTGTGCCTTGGGCTTTGCAGAGACTACTGTGAGCCCTTGCTGGCTCTGGGCTGGCTTCAGGGGGCTTCCTGAGGGCTCCACCCCGATGCACAGACAGAGAGGTGCTAATCTTCCTCATGGCTCATTTAACATCCCATGAGGGTAATCTGTTTGGGAGATGGGCTGCTGGCCCTTGACCCTGGTGCTGGTGGCAGACTGAATCATCGGCATCTGTGGTTGGACTTTAGCATAACAGAATCCCAAGGCAGAGGCCTCTTCCAAGCTGTGGTTGGGGATGGGCTTGTTTTGCTCTCCCGGAACTGCAGGAGCAGTTCCAGCAGTTTGGCCCCAAAGAAGCAGTCAGCATGTGACAAAGGAACATGTTGTTAAGTTGGGTGATTTTATAATACTTAGAATATGATGCTATGGCAACCCACTACAAATCCCAGATCAAATCAAATTATTTGTGTGCATCCCTTTAACTTTAATCTTTTCAAAGTCGTATCCGTTTTATGCCTTTGAGGCCACTGTGCAACTGAGTGCAATCAGGCAGAGCTCAGGGTTCAAAGCAAGGAGACCAGAGGATGAGTGGTTTGCTCCAGATCAGGCTGTGCTTTAGTGTCCTAGAAAGTCAAGGAGCAAACAAGGAAAATCTGTCATCCTCGGCATTTTTCAGCAGTAGAGACAGTGAGGTTGTGGAGAGCAGAGAGAGAAGGAGCTTGATGAACAGTATGGGTGCCCATCAGTGTCCATCAGTGCCCATAAGTGCCTGTTGGTGCCCATGGGTATCCATTGGTGCCCACAGTGCCCATCAGTGCCCATCTCTGCCAGGCACACTGCGCTGTGCGGAGCCATCCCAGGGTGTGCTGCCATGGGAACCAAACCTTGTTATGGCGAGATAAACAGTTGGACATTTTGGCCTGGTTTCTGCAGGACTAACCTGGCAGGGACGAGAGGAAACTAAATTAAATCTCAGATTTTCTGACTCCCGGAGGAGCATCTGGCAGTGCTGCTGCGTGACAGCGTGGCTGCTTGCCCGGGAACCGCCTGGCGAAAGGGATGGGAATTTTGTTCAGTGGACATCTGAGGCCATGCTTTTCCAAGGCTTAGGGGACTTTTGTGGAGGGTTCTCTCAGCAGCTCCATGGTACAGGGTCTGCTTTCTGCTTTCCTGAGGTCTTGCATCTTCATGATGCCTCTTCCTGCTTCCAAATTCAGTGCCTGTGCCAGGTGCCGTGTTGGCAAAGGGCCCTCAGCTGGGTCCCTCCAAACCCGTGTTGGGGTGTCCCTGGGTGTCACCAAGCTGAGAGCCTCCTCTGCTGCCAGAAGGCTGCTCAGCTGCCAGTCCTGCCCGGTGGGGAGAGTCCCACAGGGGATGGGCTGTCACAGGAACCCAGCCCTGCCATCCCTGCACCACCAGCACCACATGATGCCTCGCAGCCTATCCTCGGAACAGGATCTACTGATGACTTTTATCACCTTCTCACACTATCCATTGGGTTTTTTCTCAGATTCCAGATATTACTGTGCAGCTGCACACCACAGCTTTGCCAAGGGAGATAACCCTTATCTCCTGCCTCGTGCGCTGGCTCAGGCCGGGGGAGCTGACATGCCTGTGTTTGGTTTTCCAGGAAGCAGGAGTTGCTGAACAGCACGGATGTGACTGTCCCGGAGCGGCCACTGTCACCCCCCCTGACGGCCCCGCCGACCATGAAGGTGAGTATGAGGGCGCCAGGCCAGGCCAAGGCCATGGTTTTGGACAGCCAGGTTGGTGGGGAGCGGCACTTCCAGCACAGTGGCTGCACAATTAAGGCTGTTCCTGCTGGAGCAGCAGTAGGTGGTTTCTGGAATTCAGCCGGCTGCCTGTTCCGATGCCATCCCTCTCTCCATCCCTGGTGGTGAGCCATGCGTGCTGCTGGCCCATCCGCGCTGACACTCGCATTGCGCAACCACGAGCAGCGATGCCAAGCAGGGCGCTGCGTCCTGGTGCTGCTTTCCTTCCAGTAACCCTCCCCAAGCAGGTGGCAGGGGGCTCTGTGCCAGCGTGAGGCCAGAAATTCCACCATGAGCCTTTACATCTTGCCTGTGGAGCTGTGCATCCCAGCTCCCTGTCCCCTGCAAACGTTCACCTGCTTCCTGCCCAACCTGTTCCGGGCACTTTGCCTCCCAGGGGAGCCACCCTTTGAAATAACAAGACAGCTGTCCTGCTGCTGTGCCTCTGGCTTGAGGAAACATTAATGGAGGGAGGTGTGGGGCTTGGCAGGGGTGACTGGGCTGGTGCTCAGCCACTCTTGTACTTGGAGATAAACAGAGTCCAAACCAAGCTCAAGCTAAGGAAAGGACTTTTTAAAGAGCATCCATCTGTGAGCACAGAGCTGTCTGAGCCTGGGGTTCTTTTTGACTCCTGCAGGGCCAGTAGGTAAGGACAGACAGTCTAAAGCTGGAAACACAGCCAGGGCTGTGTCCAAGCCACAGCTGCCTCACCTTGTGCTGGCAGCCTAGACTGCTCATGCTGTAAATCTGACCTTTGCTCACCACAATTATTAAAGGAAAAAATCTCTCTCAGATTTTTCTTTGTCCTTTGATTTTCACTTCTTCATCCTCTCTGGTTTTTTCCTCTTTTTTTTTATCTTTTGAGAAATTCAGTCTATTCCAAGAGCTCACTAAAAATCATCCCCTATCCCTTTCCCCTTGTAACCATGACCCCTTTTGCCCCAAATCACGCAGGTCTCTCATGCAGCTAGTAGGATGGGAGCTGCTAATCCTGCTTGTCACTCTCCACTCGGACTGGCAGCTCCTGCCATGGCACAGCTCCTCCTCGGCCGTGTGAGCCTGGAGCTGTGGCTGGAGTGGGCAGAAGGCCAGAGCCAGCCTGGGCTGGAGGAGCAGAGCAGTGACAGCAGGACGGGGCGGGTGCGTTACACCTCCAGACACACCACTTACAGGTTTGCTGGGAGTGCCACATTTACAGCCTAGTTTGACTGGGTAGTTTATTTGTGTGTACCTGAGAGCAGGAGAAGCTGGGCGAGGGATCAGGACTGTCCAGCCAGTCCAGCTTCAGCGGGTGCTGTGCTCAAGGGGTGGTCTCAGAGCAGCTCCACGGAGCACAGACTGCCACCAGGCCTGGGGCCCCACTGGGCAGCACAGGTAGATCAGGGTGGGAATTGGGTTGATGGACCAGGTTACCTGAAGTTCTTGTAGCAAAAGGACTGAGTGGCTGAGCGTGGTGTTGGCAGCTCTTTGGAGAGGTGATGGTGGGCTGTGCCTGCTCTGGATGGGTTCTTGTCCCTGAGCCCTCACTGCATGTCACCGAGGGCATGGGGCTGCACACCCTGTGTGTGTGGTGGCTGCAGGTCCTGTCCCTGGCACCTTGAGCCAGGCAGCAGGAAAACAGGGTTTCTAATTGGAGTAGCTCAGTAATCTCTTTAGTTCCTTTGGAAAGTGGGGATTAACCCTGCACTGGGCAACCCAGCACCACTGGCAGCAGCCTCAGCAATGCTGCTGTGATTAGGAAAAGAAATTACTCCAGACCCCTGATCACACTGTGCACAAAGCTGGGCATCTATGGGGGCTGAGGGCTGCTGGCAAGGGGAGCTGCAGCAGTGATGCTGACCTGAGTTGGGCTGGATGGGAGCTCCTGGTGTCACAGCTGCCTGGTCACTGCAGGGAGCTGGACAAGTGCTCCAGGGTGGGGGTCCAGTGTCCTTGCCGTGATGTGGCTTGGGCTGGCTTGCCTTGTGTCTGCTTTTATTGAATAGGAGATTTCCTTCTTTTCTTTTCAGTCGGCAGAATTCTTTGAAATGCTGGAAAAAATGCAGGTGAGCAGCAGTGTGCATGCCTGTAATGTAGAATGTTTCCCCTGGCAGGGCCCCTGAGGGCAGAGGCCCCACAGCACCTCCTTTGTTACTGTGCTGTGCCTGGAGCAGACCCTGCCTTCCAGCCACTTGGCTTGGGGTGATCTCCACGTAGCAAAGTACCCTCATGTTGGTGGACTGAGCCCCTGTGTTTGTGAGAGCATCTAAATTATTTAATGCATTCCTTTTGTTCCAAACAGGCACCAAAACTGGAAGAACAGAGGTCTGGAAGCCAAAAACATAAGGTTGGTTGATTTTTAATTCTTGTAGGGATCTCTTCAAGTGTCCCACCCTCATCTCAGTGGTTTAATGTGATCATCAAAGACAGTCACTCAAAGGGCTGGAAAGGATTTAGATGTTATCTAAAAACAAGGCACTGATTGAATTGCAGAGATGGGAGCATGGTGCCTGTAAATCCCTAATCCAGCTTTGTGTCCAGACTGGTGCATTTCAGCTTCCAGCTGTGCAAAAAGGATGGGGTTTGCCATAGTACTGGGAAATTGCACCCGTAGAGGAACTCCTTTAAGGCAGGACTTAGCCTGCATTGATGCCTTCTTGCAAGGAGCCAGCAGGTGCTGGAGGCACTCCCTGGGTTGGGTGTGCAGGGCTGGGGTGTTAAGTGACAGCTGGTGGGGAACAGATGGTAATTGATGGTGTTTTGGTTCCTTTTTCCAGGAAGACTACATTCCATACCCCAGCATTGATGAGGTGGGTGCCCTGAACCCCTCTGAATACCTCCTGGCAAATGCCTTTCCAAAATTGCTGATGGCAGGGAATTGGTGGAGATCCTGTTTCTGAGAGGAGCTGCACAAAGCATGTTCCCCCTCCCTACCATTCTGGTTTTTGGCTTTTCTTCGCTAGCACATGCCCTCTTCTGTGACAGAGAAGAGGTTTCAGAGAGGGGCTGGACTCATCCCCCCTGGTGCCAGGGCTGTGCTCTGCTGCAGTCGTGGGGGCAGAACATGGGGCAATGAGCTCCTCATCCCACATCCACGCCCTGTCCTACCTGACCCCTCATGGCATATGTTTCTGCAGATCCTAGAGAAGGGCAGTCCATACCCGCTGATCATCCTGCCCCAGTTTGGGGGGTACTGGATTGAAGACCCAGAAAACCTTGGCACGCCCACCTCATCTGACAGCAGCATCTGTGAGGAGGAGGAGGAGAACCTCAGCCCCAGCACCTACGGCTACAAGCTGGAGTGCAAGGGAGAGGCCAGAGCCTACCGCAAGCATTTCCTGGGGAAGGTGGGTTTCTCCGCCCCATGGGGCTGAAAATTGCACACTCTTGCCCAAGAAAAGCTCTCCAACTGTGAGCAAAATTGGCAAATTTTACAATTTCCCTCTTTGTGAGGAGCGGAGGCACTGGTGGATTCCCAGCATGGCAGTGGTGGCCACACATGCAGCCTTTGTTCCTGGCCTCACGGCCACAGGTCTCCTGTGACACCAGTGAGGACACTGGCTCTCAGCCTCCTGTCCCTGGGGACCCGTCAGCCAGACATGGGGGCCTGCATGGCAGCCCTGCCCTCTTGCTCACAGCCCTGTAATCCTCTTTGGCCCTCTGAGCACACCAAGACCTGGGTGCTAAAGTCTGTGGGCAGAGGGATTACAGCCCTAGTCCTGGCAAGGGGGTGAAAGTGTGTGAGGGATGGCAGGGAGTTGGGGTGGCAGGTGAGTGTCCAGGCAGTGTCCTTGCCGTTAGCAAGTTGCTTCCCAGCTGCTAACATGCTGTTTTCTATTTTTAGGATCATTTAAATTTCTACTGTACAGCCAGCAGCCTTGGAAATCTGATTCTTTCTGTTAAATGTGAGGAGGCAGATGGCACGGAATATTTAAGGGTTATACTCAGGTATGGAAAAAAAAGCTTTGTTTGACAAAATATTCTCTCTTTGGGAGTCCCTGGTTCTTTTTCTACAGCAAGTGCTTAAGCTGGACTGGCAGCATGTGGAGGGGGTCTGGATGGGATGGGAGGCAGTGGCAGCATCCTTGTGTGTCTATGTTGGGACTGCCCAAACCTGATAATGCATGTGAGAGTTTGATCTGTTGCTAAACCCGCTGGAACTGAATGTAAACCTCTGCGGGTTTAATCCTCTTTGGGATAACAGCAGTCACTTCTCTCTCCATCCCTCCATAAGCTGACAGGACTCAGCATGTCTGAACCATTGTGTCATTTCCCTCCAAATGAGGAGTATTTTAAGAGCTGCAGAGATGAGAAGACAAATTGAGCCTCTGCTCACTAACCAGGCCAACAAATGCAGCACAACAGTGTTTCCCAACAGCGGGTGATGCTTTGCTGTAGACACTCTGTGACGTCTGACTGCTCATTGTTGTTTCTTTGCTAGGTCAAAACTGAAGACATTGCATGAAAGGATCCCATTGGCAGAATTCAGCAAGCTCCCAAGCATCCCCCAGATTGCAAAGGTGAATTTCCTGGCTGGGCTGAAACATGTGCAGCAAAGCCTGTGCCAGTGCACATCAGGCAGTGTGGGGATGTGTTGGGCAGCACTGGGATGTGTTGGGCAGCACTGGACAGTGTTGAGCAGCCCTGCTTGGGCTCTCAGGTCAAGGGGCACTTGGATGGTGCTATGCACTGTCCCTGCAGTTGGTTTCCTTCTGATCCCAGGTGAGGAGAGAAAGTGGCACTCATTTGGCATAGAGAGAACTGGGACTTGTCTTGCTGCATCCTCAGCTGGGTGTCAGCCAGGCCATGGGGTGTCCCAATAAGAGGATGCAAAGTGGGGAGCTCCTGCAATCAGAGGCTGTATTTGGCTTCTTTATCAGACATTCATGGCCTGAAGTTTTGGCCAAGGACCTGGCCACTGACTGCTCTTTCTCCTTGTCCACAGGCCTTCTGTGACGACGCCTCTGGGCTGAAGTTTAACCCTGTTCTCTACCCCAAGGTGAGGTAACCTGCGCAGGTTGGCCATGTGTTCTGCAGGCATGCTGAGAACCACACCCAGGGCCATTGTTGAAAACTTCTAGCCTAATTATGTGGGAATTTGGCTTCTTTTCCCATTCCACTTCCCCCGTGCTGCCCAGCTGTTGCTGTACCCTTCTGCAGCTCCAGTGGGCTCTCCTCGCTGCTCACCATGGATCTTTTGGCCATCACATTTTGAACTATGAGATGAAACAATCACCGTTTTGCTTTCCTGCAGGCATCCCAGATGATAGTGTCTTATGATGAACATGAGGTCAACAACACGTTCAAGTTTGGTGTGATTTATCAGAAGTTCAGGCAGGTGAGTTGCCCCCATGCCACTCTCATGGAGCATGTCCCTGTGCACCAGAGATCCATGTGTCAGGAGACAGACTTGACTCTGACATTAACTCTGCCACATGCAGCACCTCATGTCACTGGGTGTCCTCACTGACTGTGTTTCACATTGCTTGGATGTTTTCCCCACTCATTAAAATATTGTATGACTGAAAATTCTCAGTATGGAAATCAGCCCACAAGCTGCTGTAGGGAAAAGCGGATGTGAAAATGGATTTTAGCAGGCATGGTATTTTAATCAGATACATGTTTAGACAGCGAAACAGCTACGTTTGTCTGGAGGGACTGTGGGCTCTGAAGACAGGCGCTTGCTGAAAATGCTGTCATTAGCTGGGGGACTCCGGATGGGGAGTGCAGAGGCAGCTCAGCCTCAGAACTCACCGAGAATTATTCTGACAGGCACTCTAATTATCTTACATACTGCATTTTGGGTTGGATTGAGTGACTCATGCAAGGCCATAATTAGGGTCTCATTGTTTTGAAATACAGCAAGCGGGGGATGATGAGGGCTTGGATTTTCCAACGGAGGATTCACTTGTGTTTTGGTATTTCCTGGCCATCATCCTACGGTCCTTGCTGGGACTCAGAAGTGGCTCTAAGTAGCTTTACCCTGGGCTGTCCTGGGCTCTGGGTGGGCTGTGACAGCACATGGATGGTGCTAGTGGCCAGTGGCAAGTGTGGTGGTGCCAGCTGGGGAGCAGAGGTGGGGAGAAGCTTGCAGCTGTGCAGGACACGATGGAACAAGGTGCTGGTCAGACCCTGGGAACCCCATGAATGGAGCTGGAGGTGGCAGGGATTGGACAGGTGGGGAGATCGGGTCTGTCAGCAGATGCACCCTGTATTTTGCAGACCCAAGAGGAGGAGCTGTTTGGCAATAATGAAGAGAGCCCTGCCTTCAAGAACTTCCTTAGTTTTCTGGGAGACACCATAACTCTTCAGGACTTCAAAGGGTAAGTAAGATAAAAAGGATGATTTTACAAATACATTAAGAAGAGACCATGTCATATGTAAAAATATCTACTTGTGAGAACAGAAGTCATCTCGCTCATGAGCGGGATGTGCAGAGCAGAAGCAAATATAGCTTTGGCTTGTTTTTCAAAGCTGGGGGAGTTTAAAAAAAAAAAAAATTGAGCTGCCAAGAGAGAAAAACTTCTTTTCCTGCAGATTTGAGGTTGTGATAAAGTCTGGCTATATTCAGCCATAGATGGAAGGAGGTCTGTGGAAATGTGTCATGCCCTGGGTGCCTCCAGGGTGGTCATTGCAGTGTCCACAGTGCTGGTGAGGGCTGGTGAGGCCACCAGTGCCATGGCTGGAGCCCACAGCTGTGGTCAGCCCTGGCTGATCAGCTCTGCTTTATGCACACCCTGTATTTCAGGCTAGTGACAGTGATGCTTGGTTACAACGCATGACGCACGGTTTGTTCTTTCCCATTTGCTCGCTGCTAGATAAAGATAAATGAGCTGGGCTGTTCCATCAGCCTGTCCCCTGACAGCCGCTGGTGCTCTCTGTGGAGCTTGCAATTAATATCTCTTCGTTTCTCTCCGCCTTTCCCTTGATCTCCAGTTTTCGAGGAGGCCTGGATGTCAGCCACGGGCAGACGGGATCGGAGTCTGTGTACACGGTGTTCAGGGACAGGGAGATAATGTTTCATGTCTCTACAAAGCTGCCTTTTACTGAAGGAGACACACAACAAGTAAGAGAGATGAGGCTGCTTGCACAGAAGGGTCTGAGTGGGGGTGCTCTGACACTGCCCAGTGCCGTGGGCACTGCCAAGCCCTGGAACCCTGGGATGTGGCCACTTGAGCCCCCAGCCCGGGGCTGGCGCTTCCTCCTGCAGGAGCAGGACCACCTTGTTTTACTGACCCGATGTTCTTCCTTCCTGCTTAGCTCCAGAGGAAGAGGCACATTGGCAATGACATCGTGGCGATTATCTTCCAAGAGGAGAACACACCATTTGTCCCAGACATGATCGCCTCCAACTTCCTGCACGCCTACATTGTGGTGCAGGTGGAAAACCCTGAGGCAGATAACACAGCATACAAGGTGGGAGCAGCCCCCATGTGCATGTGCCCATTTTTGCTTCAGCATCTTTTGACAAGGGCATGGAGCAACAGGAAGAGGGGGAATGGCTTCCCACTTGCAGAGTGTAGGGTTAGAGCAGAGACTAGGAGGAAATTCTAATTTCTAATTTGAGGGTGGTGAAGCCCTGGCATAGGGTGCCCAGAGCAGCTGTGGCTGCCCGTGGATCCCTGGAAGTGTCCAAGGCCAGGTTGGACAGGGCTTAGAGCAGCCTGGGATAGTGGGAGGTGTCCTGCCCATGGCAGGGGGGTATTACTAGAATGATCTTTAATGTCCCTTCCAACCTAAACCATTCCATAACTGGATGATCTCAAAGCGAGGTCTGGAGGCAGCTGCCCTGTGCTCAGTGATACAGTCAGTGTTAGGCCCAGTGGGGACACAAACCTGTGTGCTGAACTCACAGGTGTGTGCACACAGATGTGTTACATTTGCATTGTTACATAATGTGCCTATACAGACATCTCTGTATAAAATACGTGTTTGCACAACAGCTCCTATAACAGCTCATTTGTTAAGAGTTTTGATGGTCCTCAGTGTTTGAATGTGCCTTGTAACAGTTCACGCCCATCTGACATATCCCTGGGGTGTGGGTAGCTTAAACATTGTTATCCTGCTGTACCCAGGGGAATAACATCTCTCTTGACTCCTCAGGTATCAGTCACAGCCAGGGAAGATGTTCCCTCCTTTGGCCCACCCCTGCCGAGCCCACCAGTGTTCCAGAAGGTAGGAGCTGAGAGGGAAGCATGTTCCAAGACATAAAAAAATGTAGAAGTGCATGTCCGAAATGTTTCCGAGCACACCTGCTTGGGGAAAGTGTGACTTCTGGAACTGATCTGCACTGACATTGGTTTCCAGTGAGGTCCTTGGCATTTATGGTAGGGTGAGTGGCCATGCACCACTGCATGGCATTACATGTGCAAGGCAGCAGCAGCAGCTCTGGTGCTGAGGCATCTGTGTTGGTGCAGGAGGGCACTTCAAACCCATCTGGGGTTTTCCTCCAGTGGTTACCAATCTGGAGGGTCTGCAGGATGCTGTGAGATCAGCTTTTGGGTTGGTTTAGTTGTGGTTCCAGGGATAAAGAGAGTCTTAAAAGGGGGAGTGTTTTCCACCTTGGTTCTCTCCCTGCAGAGCCCTGAGTTCCGGGAGTTCCTGCTGACCAAGCTCATCAACGCTGAGAATGCCTGCTGCAAGTCTGACAAGTTTGCGAAGCTGGAGGTAATGCTGCCCCTGTGTCCCTGCCTGGAGCAGTGGCAGGTTTGGGAAGAGGCACTGCCCTTGAGGGGGGACAAGCTGGCTGTCATGTGGGTCGGTGCCACTGCTCCTCCCTTGGAGCCTCTGGCTGAGTCCCTTGTTCTCCTGCAGGACCGGACACGGGCTGCCCTGTTGGACAACCTTCATGACGAGCTCCACGGGCACACACAGACCATGCTGGGGCTGGGGCCTGAGGAGGACAAGCTGGAGAATGGGGGACATGGAGGCTTTCTGGAGTCTTTCAAGGTAAAGCCCTGCCCTTGCCAACAGCAGAGCTAAAATGCACCTGGGGCTGGCAAAGCTCGTGCTGGGGAATAAGAGGTGTCCCCTGAGGGTAGGGTGGCGAGAGGAGGTGGGAACTGCTGCCACCACTGCCTTCTCAGCCTGCCAAGTGCCCAGGCTGGTCCCAGTGAGAGCAGGCACAAGCTGGCACGGTCACGTTATTGGTGAGTGTTCCCACTGGGGTAATGTCTCCAGCGCTCCAGGGCACCTCTCCACCACTGTGCTGCAGCATTTTTTGTGTCCCCAGAGGGGTCTCAGTCCAGGGCCAGTCCCTTGTCATGGAGTATGCCTGCAACCGGGCTCTGCTGCAGCAGGACATGTCCTGCTCATGTCCTCAGTTGTGACTGGCTGGGCAGCCGGGATATCTCTTGAGATGGAGGGGCAGCACCTGGGTCTGGGGCTATGAGCCATTGCCAAATGTCTCTGGTGCAGCTGCTCTGTGGTGTGAAGGAGGCTGGCACTGAGTGGCTGTCACTGTCTGGGCAGGGGGGCTGTCCTGGCTGTGGCTGTACTGGGACAGCTCCTGCAGTTACCTCACAGACAGGGTTATTTCTAAAGCATAGAGATGTGGGCACTGGTGGATGAGAGGATGGGGCTGTGGAGGAGGGGGGCACAGCTCCCCAGACCCTGCTGCAGAGGTTCAGGTGTGTCCTGTTCCAGTGTGAGGTGTGTAGGAATAGAACTGCTGTGCAGTCTGTTGTACATCACAGCATTCATGTCAGGGTCTCAACGCTGAGGTTAAACAGTCATGCTTTGGCACACTTTGTGTGTGCAAGGAGACACACCGAGCTCTCTTGGCATTGCAGGGAGTGCTGGGGTGGGAGGTGAGCCCCATGGTCCATGCTGGGCTGCGCCTGCCTGGACGCCTTGGGCCGGCACTGCTGGGCTGCCTGCTGGCTTACATCCTGCACCGAGCACTGTCGGAGTGACGGGGGGGAGACACATGGTAAATGAAGGCTGGAAGGGCTGACACTTGGTCCCCACGGTCTTTTTGCCTGCTGCCTCCTACCTGCGACCAGCCTACAGCCCCATCCCCTTGGCCAGGCAGCTCTCAGAGGTGAGCAGAGCTCAGTTCTGCTGGGTTCTGGGTGAGTGAGAGGTGCCTGTGCCTCTTCTGTGGGGAGAGGAGCCACTCCCCAGGGCTGGGGTGTTGGAGAACCTTGCAGAGCTCTGCAGGGCAGGGCAGGAGCCTGCAGGGTGTGATGCCTGTGGGTGCTGCTCAGCAGCAAAGCAAATGGTCACTTCTACCTACAAACAACATTAAACTGTGTATGAATTGCTGCTGAAACAAATAAATCCAGTCTGATGGACTTTTGCTTGATATTTGTTATTGGATGGGCAGGAGGGGCTGTTTGGACTGTGGTCTCCAGCTCAGTGAGAGCTCAGGGCTACAGCTTCTTCTTACCCTGGTGGGGGTTCACCTGTGGCTCCATGACCCCTGGAGCAAGCAGCAAACAGCCTGGATGCTGCAGATGCAGTGCTGGCACCTTCAGCAATTTTTGGCTCATTTACTCTTTAGCCTGGGCTGGGATTCAGGGGCTAGAAGAGGAGCAGCCATGGCCCAGTGATAGCACAGTACAGGGAACAGCTGAGAAAACATGGGGAAAGTGGCTGAGGTGAAGAGGGAGCGAAGGGGGCTGCTTGATGGGGAAAAATGAAGATCAAAGGGAGCAGGGAGAGTCCACAGCTGCCAGTGGGCCAATGCTGCCCAGCTCACCTGCAGTCCAGAGGTGCATAGACCAAACCAGAAGCAACAACAGCAGTTCAGGCTAAATATATTCTCAAGCATTAGCTTGCTGAAGAACAGAAGCAGTTTTGTGGGGCTGTGAAGCCTTCAGCTTGGGGGCTGTTTTGGGGCAGGCTGGAGAGGTGTGTTGGTGCAGGAGAGGTGCAGGAAAGGCAGGAGGCTCCACAGGATCTGTCCTCTCTGATTCCAGGGAGAATCGTGGAAGGTGTGCACACAAACATGACTTATGGCTTGGCTGTGGTCCCCATTGCTGCTGAGGGGTCTGGGAGGTTGGCTAGGCACCAGGCAGGAAGCAGGGCTGGGAGCTTTTGTCTGCCTCTCCTGGTCCCATAGCTGCACCCCTCAATATCATAGAGCAATGGGGCAAAAATCTGATGCTGTGGAGCTCCCCAGGGGCAGCACATGCTCAGCTGCACCTGTCAGGGCTGACGTCACCAGTCGGGTTGTTGTTGGGGCGGCAATACCTACAGGTGTTACACACTCTTGGGAGGCATAGACAGGTTGCTCTCCCATGTGCCTGGGGAAGACCTGGAGCTGGGGAGGAGTTGTGGGCACAGCACGCTGCTGGGTAGTGCTGACCTGCTGTCCCCTGTCCCCTGTGCCACAGAGAGCCATCCGGGTGCGCAGCCACTCCATGGAGACGATGGTGGGCAGCCAGAAGAAGCACCATGGCAGTGGCATCCCAGGCAGCCTCAGTGGGGGCATTGCACACAACAGCAGCGAGGTGACCAAGACCACCTTCTCAGTGAGTTGTCCACATGTCCTTCTGTCCCAGTGTCCCTCCATCCCGCTGTTCCACCCCTCCACAGCCCAATGGGCACTGTGTTCTGCTGACACAGTCTGGCAGTTCCCTGCATGAGCAGCGAGGGTAAGGGTGAGGGGAAGACTTAAGCAGGCTCTGACTTTGGGTGCTTTGATCAAGTTGGGCTTGTTTTGTGGAAGAACCGAAGATAAGCTTCCTGGGGTTTTCAGCTCCAAAGTACAAAGGAGATAGAAGTTCTGGCATTACATAGTTTTGAGATGCACAGGCTGGGAACCACAGGCAGCGCAGTTCCTCGCAGGATGTTCAGTGTGTGAACTGCCAGGAGGGAGCTGTGCTCTCCAACCCAGACTGCTCTCTGCTTTCAGCCCCCTGTGCCAGCCGCTGCTGCCAAGAACCAGTCCAGGAGCCCCATCAAGCGCCGGTCAGGGCTGTTCCCTCGCCTGCACACGACATCGGAGAGCCAGGCAGAGAGCAGGACAAGGTGGTGAGTTTGTCATCAAAGTGGTGGTACCTGCTGAGCATCTGCCACTCTCACAGTTTATATTTGGTTTTAAGTAGTACAATTTGACCATCCTTTTGAAGTCTCTTGTATAACTCATGCAACCTGTCTCTTTGTGCCCTCAGCGACAGTGTTTCTGGAGCCCAGAAGACACCAGATTTGGGACATTCTTCCCAAGAGATGAAATCTGAAACCTCATCCAACCCCAGCTCCCCTGAAATATGCCCCAACAAAGACAGGTGAGCCAGGAGGAGTCCATCCTCATCCCACCAGAGCTCAACAGACATCAGGGAATTTGTCAAACAAAACCATATCTAAATTTTACTATAAATAAGTTTGACATTAAGGGAGAAAAAGCAGCATTTGATGGAGGTTGCCCCAATACTGAGGGCACAGGACGGCTGCTGTGCCTGTCCCTCCCTGCCAAGGCGAAGTCAGCTGGACCCAGAGCTTCCTGCTGAGGCACCCACCCAGTGCCTTATCCCACACCTTTGGAAGTGGTTCTGTGCTGAGGCACCCCGAAAGGTTCATTCCTACGGCAGCATTTTGCTCCAGGGGTGCCCAGGAGGGTCTGTCCCACTGCCACAGCCCAAGGGACACAGTTCCCTGGTGACAGCCACGCGCCCTTCCTTCCGTTCCGCATCTCCCTAGGCCTTTTATCAAGCTGAAAGAGAACGGGCGGTCGAACATCTCCCGTTCCTCCTCCAGCACCAGCAGCTTCAGCAGTACGGCGGGGGAGAGCGAGACCCTGGAGGAGTACGACAGCGTGGTAGGCACCAAACCCACTCTGCGGCACATTCTGCACATCCCTCAGCTCCCTGCTGCTTCTGGACCTCTGGGCTCTCTGGGGGGAAGTGTCTACCAGCCCCCAGGTGCCTCCTCACTGCTGCCATGGAGAAGCTCAATCCCATCCCTGGGTGTGGGGAGGAGGAGGGTTGGTGTGCCTGGCGGGACATTGGGGTGTTGTGGCTGCCCCTGGAGCCCTGGAAGTGTCTAAGGCCAGACTAGACAGGGCTTGGAGCAACCTGGTCTAGTGCAAGGTGTCCCTGCCCATGGCAGGGAGGGTCTGACTGGATGGTTTTTAATGTCCCTTCCAACCCAAATCATTCTGTGATTTTGTGACACCGCAGGGAGCCTTGGGATGCCCTGGGTGCTACTCGGTCTGCCTGGGCTGGCAGGTTGCTCCATCAGAACAAGCTCTCCTACCTGCTGGTAGCAGCAGGGCTGCAGCGGGCATAAGTGCAGTGGGGCATCAGCAGGGTGTGGGGGGAAGATCTGACTGCAAGAAAAGCCATGTGCTGTCTCTGTGAGCAGGGAAGCCAGCCCTCCACCGCGTCGCCCTTCAAGCAGGACGTGTTTGTCTACAGTGCTTCGCCCGGCAGTGAGAGCCCCGGCGTGGGGGCCACAGCCACCCCTGTCATCATGAGCAGGAGCCCCACAGGTGGGTGGCAGGCAGATTGGCACAAGGCACCAGCTCTGCCTTCACTCCTGGCACTGCCCAAAGCCACTGGGGTTCTGTAGTGGCAGTTGGAATGGGGTCTGTGGCTCTGGGATGGAGGACCCCCTGCCAGCCTTGCCTGGGTTCTGGGGTGAAGCAGCAGCTGTGCTCACCCTGACCCTGGCAGGATGGGCAAGCACAGGGTGGGGACAGCTCCCATCCTGGCAGGGCTGCTCTGGAGAGATGGTCCCATGGGCTGTAGTTCTGTACTTCCATGGGGAACTTGTTTCCTTTCTCAGTTAGAGCACAGAGGTGGCTCTTGCTGTGGCTCTGTTTCCTGTCTCCCCTGGCAGGCATGTGCAGTAGTCGTGGAAACTCGCTGTCTCCAGAGGCCGAGCCATGACTCACCATTATTTAATCAACAAGCAGCTTCCCCTGGTCTTGGCTCCATTCCTCTCCTGCCAACCTGCTCACCAACTCCATCCATTTCAGTCAGATGATTTGCACAATGAGGTGCAATTCAAAAGGGCAAAAGAGGCAGGAATAGCCCTTTGCTGGCACATGCTGTGGTGATGGAGATGGGGGATGACCACAATCACCCCTCACCCACAGCTCCCCATGGCTCTGATTCCTTGAGCCACAGAGAGGCTGCCACAAAGCACCACCATCCACGTGGAAACACACTGTCAGCTGAGGAGCTGTTTTTGAAACAGCCGGGAAGCACAAATAGACCCAAACAGCTCTGTAACTGGGAGTGTTGCAGCCAAAGAGGGACTGTGGACTGCAGGCAGGCTTTTTGTGTCTCAGCACCACGCAGGTCCTCCTCCTTATTTCATTAGTGATTTTCTGAACCCTTAAATCAGCCCCTTTTAATGCTTAAAGTGTTTATTTTGTATTTTTCCTGCCAAGAACATAAAAATCCACCCATACATTATATGGATCAGTCATTCCTTGTAGCCTTTTCAGTGGCATTTCCAGGAGAAAGACTGTGAAATGTAATTAAGCCTCAATTTGTTCCATCACAAACACTTAATGTACAGCTTTTGCCAAACATTCAGCCAAGGCAGACTAAATATTGGTAACACTCCTGGCAGTCTATTAAAGTGCCTAGCTGGGTGAGTGCAGCCAGCACTACAGCAGATATTTTTGTTCACAGTTTATTATTTTTGTTCTTTGTTTTTCCTCTCCCTCCAGCAGATCTAAAGAACAGAAACTCTCCAAGGTCCAACCTGAAGTTTCGCTTTGACAAGCTCAGCCATGGCAGCTCCAGCATGGTAGGTGTCAGGGTTCTCACTGGTGGGATGCTGTGCAGCTGTGTCCTCCCTGCTGCCATGGGCTGTCTGGGCTCTGGAGCCCATGAGGGAGAGAAGGGATTTTGTGACTTCTTGCCCCTTTGTTTGCAACCCACCCTGTGTTCTGTTCTTTCACATAGAGCCACTAGCAGGAGGAGGTCATGAACTTGTCACAGGTGAGTGTTGGTGTCACAGTGTTACACAAAAAGGCTCATTTGGGGGCAGGCTGTGTTCAGCCAACTGCTGCTGCTCACACTGCTTGTTATTGTTTATGGGAGGCATCTATCTGGGACAGGTGCTTCATACCCATCACCTCAGGGGTGAGAATACTCTCCTTCCACAGTCCTGACACTTTTATCCTTTTCTTCTTTGCAGATAATTTTTGTTTCAACAAAGGGAAAACTCTTCAACACCCCATGGGACCGCGCACACCCCGGCCGTGAGCAGCAAGGTTCCCTCGCCTCCCAGCTGCCCACTGTGCCGGAAAAGAGCTCTCACCTTGCCACAGTCCTGTCTTGACAGGGACCAGCTACCTTCTCACCTGGTGTCCCCCTGTCCAGCACACACCCTGCGCCCCCTGCTCTGTGTGCAGGAGGGGATGTGTCTCTGACTCTGCTGCACACATACGTGGCCAGGGCCATGTCCCCTCCCGGTGCTGTGCTGGGTCACCCTGTGGTTGCCCACATGTGCTGCAGCTGCTGGGCACTGTCCATTCCCCCCATCCCTGGGTTGCGTGCCAGCTCCTTTTGGGCAGAGGGGCAGCAGGAGAGACCCCCGCACAGTTTAGGTCCCTCCATGCTTTATTTGCAATTATCAGTGGGGAAACAGGTGTATGTTTGTTTTTTGAAGGGTGGGGGGTCAGGCCAAAGTTAGGTGTTAGTGGCTCTGGGGCAGTTTGCCCTCCACCATCATTTGCTGTCGCTCTTCTATGGGGGCAATGGGGTAAAACCTCCCCAGGGACATTCTAGGCAGCTCTCCTTGGAGTGGAGTCTACAGTGTCTTTCCAGCCATCCCCTAGCTCCTACCCACGCCCCAAAACTCTTGGGGCAGAGGCAGCCCCTTACTCCAGACTTGCTCAGTTTCTTTCACAAGAGGCAGGTGAGTGACTTGGCCCAGGGAGCAGAGCTGGGGATCAGAGCCAGCTCATTCTCCCTTGGCAGCCTTGTCCTCCCTGCTTTGCCCCTGCCTGACACTGAGCACAGGCCTGGGAAAAGTGATCCAAAGCTAAAGCTGTGGCATATCACAGCTTTAGCTTAGTACTAGAGCTGGAATCAGAGGGGATTTATCCGGTGGGCTCTGCTTGCCCTATGGCTTGGATCACTAGGCAAGCAAATGCATAAAACTCCAGCGATTTGGGAGGCATTAGGCTGCTCCAGCCCTTGCAGAGTCTGTCCTGCTGCTTTTGAGCAAGCTCTTGTTATTCTGAAAGGATTACGGATTCTGCAAGGTTACTTTCCCATAATGCCCTTCCCCAGAAAATACCTCTCTCAACATGCCAAGAAATCCTTTTGCTCTTTTATGGAACTTTGCTTGAAGTGTCCTGAAGCCTGTCCAAAAATTTCACATTGCTCATAGATTTCCCTTATCCATTTTCTGGAAGACAGGCCATGATGCTGCAGAGATACTCCCCCTGCCCCTCCCAGCCTGTGACCTCTGGAAACCCTCATGAAATCAGGTTCTCAGTCTCCAGTGAACACAGTTCTTTGTGATTCCTACTGAAAACAGGACTCTGAGTGCCAAAGTCACCTTCACACAGTGGGTGCTCCAAGAGGCACAGAGTACCTGGCAGGCTGTTTCAGGAGGTGGGTGCAGAGTTGTGCTCCTGGAGCACAAAAATCCCTGGCAGCTGCTGTGGCTGCTCTTGCTCCCCTCTCTCTGGGGCAAGTGCTTATAGGATCCAACCCTCACCTCCCCTCCTCCCTGTCATCTCCCTGGGCCAGAGATGAGCTGAGCCAAGCCAAACCTGCTCTGCTCACCCTGGTCCTGCAGGGAGGTGATCTCCAAGAGCCTTATGATTTGGTTCACACAGGTGCTCCTCTCGTGCTGTAATTGATCCATGAGGAAAGGCTGTAGCCCTGATGGGAGGGGAACCAGATTAAAGAAGGAGAACACGTTGTGAACAGGCAGGGAACAGTTTCAGTGGCCCTAAGTGCTGTGTAGGACTAGTAAATACCAGTAACTCCCTTGGGGACTTTCCCTCCTGCCCGCAGCCAGTTGCATTTCAATAGAGTTTAAGCCTTGAGTTTCCCTGGGAAGAGGAGCATGCAGTGTGCTCAGCCCAGCCTGTAGCTGTAGGTGTCTCAGGATCACACACTTCACTGTTCAGCACTTGTCTGATGATGCTTCGGTAGCACTTTCAAACCCACCCCCAGTTCTCCTCTTAGAGGCTTTGGTCTGATTTCCTGAAGCTGCACAGTGAAACACTGACTGGTGCAATGACTTGCTCCCAGGGTCTGCTCTGGGTTTGCTTTTTCCTCTAAGAAGTCACTCGGTTCTGTAGATGTCGTCATTCCTGTGGGTGTTGATCTCTGTGAGATCTTTCAGCAGATGATGCAGTGGCTACTGTCAACTGGTTTGCCATTTTTGGTTGTTTTGTTGGTTTTTTTCACTTCAAACGGTGACTTTCCTTTTTGACCTAGATTGACTTGGGAATTATTCAAATGGGACTAATAGGCAGAACAGTGTGAAGTCTCAGGGAGAGTTGCAGTGTGTTGGACTTGTCTCTCCCATGCCAGCCTGCTGGAATGGTGGCGGGGCTGGAGTTGGGGTCTGGCACAAGGTTTGCCAGTGGCTCCTGTGGGACATTTCCAGCAGCACTCACTCCTCGCCAAAGGCCTACAACCTGCTGTAGATCCTTACCAGCAGCTGGGTTTGGGTGCTCTGGTCCTGGCTGGGCTCCAGCACTGCCCCTGCTGCCCTGTGCTGAAGCGCTCCTTCCAGCCCAGAATGTCCTGGATTGTCCTGTGGTGCTTCTGGGACTGAGCAGTGGTTGTTACACCTGTAGACTTCTGCACTTCCAGCAGTGGGTGAAGGTGTTCCTTTGTATATTTTGCAAAATGTTTTGTGCTTATAAGTGACACACATCTATACATATATAAAAGTGATATATATATATATATATATAAAAAATATATATTTATATATATAAAAGAGAGGATCCTTAACTGACACTAGAATTATTGGGCCGTGCATTTTCCTTTCTGATTCCACTGTTTCCATGCACACAACTTCTGCCATACTCAGAAGTGACTTTGCAGAGGAAGCAGAAGGAGCTCAGAAATGCCTTAGGGGGATGATGGGGGAGCCCCTGCTGTGTGAGGAGGTCTCTGTTGCAAGGGGCTGCTCCCCTTCCTGCTGGGGTTTTGGTCCCCAGCTTCCTCCTGCACCCCAGCTGCCCCTTGGCTCAGAGCAGCTCATTGGCTTGGTGAGGCCGAGGCAGGTCAGGTGCAGATGCATATCTCCAGCACTGGTGCCGCTGGCTCAGAATCCTTGTGCAGAGCAGGCTGGGATCTTCTCCCCTCCACCAGCATCCCCCTCATCAGCCATGGGGCTGCTGTGCTGTCAAGGGCTGGCAGAGAGCTGCTGCTCTGGCTGGGCTTCCCTTCAGGAAAGCACTTGGCACCTACTTGCGTCTTCTTGAAATCCCGCAGAGCCAAGCACAGGGTGCTTACACCTAAGCACAACACAGAAGTGCTTTTTTCCAAGGGAAGCAGGGGCTCCTAAGCACAAACTCAGTTTCTTTCCAGAGCTTTGAGGGTCTTCAAGAATGGCAGGTCAGGGGCCAAGAGATGTTGCTGCCCAGTGGGCTGTGCCTGGAGCTGGGATCTCTTGGCTGCAGGAGGTGCTCAGTGCTCCCAAACCAGGGCAGAGCTCTGCACCTCTGCAGGTCCCAGCTGTGCCCTCGCTGCCCTGCTGCTGCTCCAGCCTCTGCCCCCAGCATGCTTTCGTCGCGTTCAATGAATGTAGCACTGCGTGTGTCCTGCAAAGGGAAATGCTGGATTTATATCAGAGAATGTGAAGAGAGTTTATAGAGTGAAAATAAATCTTGAAGAAATGTATCTGACAAAGTTTATTTTTGATGTAGAGAGGCAGTGCTTTGTAGTTTCTGGTGACCTATGTCTGTTGTAAATAATGTATATTTAATTTATTGCTATGGTAGCAGATTGTTATGTATAAAACTAAAGGTTCACAAATGTATATTTTGTTGCTTTAATGTGTCTTTGCAAAATTCACAATAAATAACATATTTTGTGTCCATATGTATACTCTGTGTGTGTGGCCATGTAGTTACAGCTTTAGAGGACCTTTTTGGGAACATTCCTTTGAAAACCAGGTGAGGGCATGGAACTGGGTTGAGCCGTGGCAGTGGGAGCCTGGGAGAGCTCTCATGAAATCAAATGCTAAGGCAGTGGAAGCAGAGGAATATTGGAGGTATTCAGCTCAACCAGAGGGTGTAAGACACTCATCATAATTTATTCCAGCAGTAGCTGCAATTATGATCTGCTGTATACACAATTTTACAGCTCAGGCTTATTCTATATAATTTTGAACTTGAGATGCTCCAATCAGGATCCCAATTCTCTTGGCTGTCTTTAGCCAGATGCACATGATGAGTAGTGCTTTGCTGTTTTTCCTTTCTGTCCAAACTACAGAGGATCCAATCAAACCTGAATCCAGGCTTAAGAGACAAATGTAAATAATCATTTCAGCATTTATCTACTAGAGGTTTATTCCTAGATTACTTACTGAGTTAAAATTAGTTTCCTTGCACATGCCACTGCCTATAGGCTTGAAGTAAGTCTCCTGCCTGGAAAGGAACTTTCTCTGCGCTTTACAAGGTGTTAGCAGTTTGCTTGGAGTCTTTCGTTCACTCAGTTCCATCTTTCCACAGCCTTCAGAGCAGAGTCCTGACTGATTCTGCCAGCAAATTGCAGATGTGTAGAGCCAGAGCTGAGGACACAGTGGTGCTACTCAGTGCTCACCTGCCGGAGGTTGGGAATCACAGGAGGATGGAGTTACAGTCTGAGCACCTTCTGTCTCCTGTAGGGATGCTCAGTGTGTCACAGACTGCTCGTCCTGATCACAGCAGAAAGTAATTTGATCATTCAGTCACAGCAGCATCTGCAGACATGAAGACACTGACCCCAATTAAAAGTGGTTGGATGTTCTAAGGCTGTTCTGAGTCATCTTCAGAGCTTATCAGATCTGGCAGGGCAGCGTGGGGCAGCTATTAGGGAAGATGATAAGACCTTGTCTGTCTCTTTAATGAAAGTCTGGAGGTACCAGATAATCATGCTGAATAGTGCTCAGTGGAAAACCTCCTGAATGTAATTAATCAAGTAATCAAGTCATTTTCTAGGCACTGAAAGAAAGTAGAAGAAGAATGAAATCACAGAAAGCTTTGGGTTAGGAGAGAATTTTAAAGATCACCTACTCCCCCACCCGATAAGGGCAGGGACATCTTCCACTAGACTCAGGTGCTCAAAACCATATCCAGTCTGGCCTCGAATGCTTCCAGCCATGTTGCTCTGGTCTGGATCCAACTCTGACCATGGCTCTATGTGGCTTAACCAACCAAGGCATCAACGGATCAAAATCAGGTTTGGTCTTAATATTTGAAATTGGAATTAGGGACAAGAAAATCCAACTTGTTTTTGTTTTGGTTTTTTCTGTTGTTTTTTTTTTTTAATGCCTGCAAAGTCTTGATACAATATAAAAAAACTATTCAGAGCAAAAATTTACCAGAGTTTTTGTCCATGTGGTTGGACACCATGTAGTGTGCAAGGATGAGGTGTTTGTTCCATGGCACAGCCAGGACACTGCTGCCCCACAGCAGTCTGGGACTGCAAATCTCTAGGAAAGGCTCGGGATGACATAGAGAAGAAAAACAACTTCCTTGATCATATGCTTTAATCACAGCCCTGTGAATTTATTTGGCATGAGGTTTTGATATTTATAGCCAGACTTATACTTTGCTTTTTTTTATAATAATGGATGTTTATTTCTCTCACCCATCCTAGAAACTGCACGAATTTATGACAAACACAAAGTGAGTCTGATGTACTTTCTTTGTAAAATTAGAAGGTTTTGGCACCTGTGGGTGTCTCGAGCACACAACTCAGTGTGCTGTTGGGCTACTGAAAATGTAAATCCTTCAGTGTTTAATTTCAATAGTGACTGAGTTTCCACGTGGGTGGGGGAAGAATTTTCCAGTTTCATTCCTTGGAGCTGCTGAACTCAGGAGTTTCCTCTTCTGTACAGAAGGTGGCACTGGAAATACAGGAATGAAGCCTAGTATCTGCTTGCCTTTCCAAACAGGTTGTGTCTGGGTAACACCTTGTCAGAACACCAGAGAACGGCTGTGCTCCCTCTTTCTCCGTCAATAAGGTCCTGTTATGCCTCTTGCCGAGGATTAATTTACCAGCTGAGTAGCACAATTACCACCGAACACACTTAAAATGTCAGATGATCTGGGGTCTGATGTGAATTGTCAGAGCCCAAATGCTCAGGATAGCGAGAGACAGTCCTTAGCACTGAGAGCTGATGAGCACTGTCTCCTTTCCAGGGAGGGAGCTGCTGGGGTCTGCACTGGCTGCACTCATGCAGCCAAGGAACCAAGAGCCACCTCCTCTCCTCACCATGCAGATTCACCATGAAGGTTCCCCTACAACAGCCCCTCCAGCAAACACAGTACAGGACCTGAGCCCAGCTCACCATCAGCAGGATGAAGGGCTCTCTCAGCTGATCCAAGCTTTGTGGGCAGCAGGAGTGATGCAAAGGGTTTGAAGGTGATGTGTTTCACTGGATGCAGCCCCAAGGCTCGGCGCTCTGTTTGCTCCACACAGACCACAGAGCGGCGGCATCGCCTCGGCAGAGACACAGCATGGAACAGAGGCTCTGAAGGTAACCTGAAAATAAATAAATGGACTTGCAGGAGCTTAGAGCTTACAAGCTTGACTAAATGGGAAAATCTTTCTTTGCAATGTTGGAGGCACTGCAGGAGACATCAAATTCATGTCCCATGTAGCTACTGCTTAGGGATGGAGCAGCTGCACTTGGGAGAAGTTCAGCTGCAAAAGGTGTGTTTGTGTTCATAGTGTTTCTAATGTTTCCTTTACAACTTTGCCAGTGCACTAATTTTAAGGAATTTTTGTCCCAATGAGATGAAATGAATTAGGCTTGCTGGAAGTGCTCCCTGTGTTACCTCAGGTCCCATCTTAGGTAGAGTTGGCCATGACCTTGGCTGCTGGGATAGCGAGGGAAGGATGCTGAATAGTTGTGAACTTCAATAATGCCAAACATGGGTCTGAACAAGGCTCAGAGGCTGACCGAACATCTGGCAGTTCTCTTACAGCTGGGGCTGAAGAGAGCACTCTGGGAGGTGGTTCTGCTGCTGAAGACATGACCATATTGACAAACAGAATTAATTTGTTGGGTTTTGTTTGCATGGATTTTGCAGGAGTAAAATCCCACTTATTTTCCATTTCTGCACCATGAAAAGTATATTGATTTTTCTTCAGTTCTGATTGTTCACATTACTGGATTGCTTTTAAATAGTTGACAGAGATCATTCATTTTCCAGCTCCAACATATTTTACAGCACGTTCCTGGTTTTATTTGTGTCTGCTTTGGGGGAGTTCCACAGTTATACATCACACTGATTACCTTCTGCAAGCTTTTATCAGCTTCTGCAAACTGCAGCCCTGGCAGGAGGGAGGAAGCTCTTCCCCCATGAGGTTTTTGCTCCTTCCTGCCTTCTCCTGAGCACCTTTAGCACCTGTGTTTCACCTTCCTGACTTAGAAGTTGGAGCTGAGGCTAAATCAACCTCTGAGCCAAAGATGGCCAAAGAAATGGCCATCTTTGGCCATCTTTTGGCCAAAGATGGCCAAAACAACAAGCCAAAGAAATAACATAGCCACAGAAAAACCAGTAGAGTTGCAAGAGGTGCTGGTTAATGACAGGACATTAAGAGTGGTCCTTGGTGTCTGTTGTCATAGGAATGTGAATAAGGGGTGATGAGCTCACCAGGAGGTGGGAAGCATCTTCCAACCCAAGAGAAAAAGGAAATGAGGGAACCTCTGGGCATTTCTTCAGTGCAGAATCCACCAGGCTTTGAAATGCTGCCCCAGCCCAACACACATGTCTTTACTCCTTCCCCTGAGCTGTGTCACCTCTCCAGGCTGAGCCCTTTGGGAGCAAGATGAGTCTGTCCCTATTTGCTAGTGCAGTCCCTAAAGCAATAGGGTCCTGATTTCACAGAGGCTTCCAGGCAACAGGGCGACAGTGCTAATAATGAGAATTAATTATTCATTTATCACTTCACTCTCAGTGAATAATCTCCAGTAATCATGTATAATTTGCTGCTTCAGTGAATCCTCTGATAGTAAACAGTGCTGGTAGAATAAAGTCACAGGAGTGAAAACCCCATGTAAAAGGAGTGAGAAAATGGTCAAGACTTAAAAAAAAATCCAAGAAATTTTTGTGCATAATCATTTACCCTAGCAATGTCCTGGATAAACACATGGAAGGCAGATAGAGACAAGGGTTGCTCAATCCCTTACCCAGGTTTTGTTAGAGAGTCAGAGATCACAGTTTGATCCCAAACAGCAGCCTATGTTCTGTGGCCAGAGGATGATCCAGGAGATCATTTTTCCTTCATTGAACTCTGAGGGGAAAGAGCAATGAAGGGTTGGGGATGCCATGCTGGCAGCGTGGCTGAGCAGCAGCACAGCCATCCTGAGCTGGCGCTGGGTCTGGATCTGCTCTACACCAGCACAGGGTGTGTGAGCAGAGCATCCCCCCTGGGATCACACCTCCCTCTGCAAGGCCACCAGCCTGGCCCCACTGGGCTCAGGGCAGGAGCTGCAGTGTGTCACAAGCACCTGGGAACTCTCTTCTCCCTTGTGCTGGCACCAGCTGGTGCTCTGAGATTCACAACACCTGATCCAAACTTCCACAGTCCTGCAGTGTCCCCAGCCTGCAGTCTCAGTGTTGCTCACTGCTCAGTAAATGCAAAACTTCCATCTTATTGGCATGTCCTGAGACTTAATTAATGCTTCTGAAGTATTTTAAAGCCCTCAGATGGCAAGCAGGCTAAAATATTGCCAGTCCCTGGGGAGCCTTCCCCTTCAGGGAGGAATCTGGGTGTTTTATTTAATGAGCAGCAGTGTCTGAGAGCTGTCCTGACTGATTATTTCTGAGGCAAAGCAGCAACACATTCACACAATGCTGCTGTATTTTAAATAGACTCCAGTTTATTGTAGAAATATGGCACTGGAGCAAGTACTCCCTTTTGCACTTCTGCAGCCAGCCTGGCCTGAGGCTTTCCCTCCAGGAATTGCTCCACAGGGGCAGACAAGGAAACCATTACACTGTGAACAAGTTGGGGATGCCCTACCTCTTCCCCCTCAGGGAAAAATGTATAGAGCCAGGTAATTCACCTTTTCTACAGGTCTTGCTCACCTCTTCTGTATCTCCAAGTTAGCATTGGCTGCATTGGGTAGCATGTCTTCTTACAGCCTGGGAGTGCTGGGGCCGCTCAGCAATGCTGATAAACAACTTTATGATAATGCAGATTATGTAAATGTGCCAGTTTTCCTATCATCTCTTGTACTACCCATGGGAGTGAGCATTTTCTGGTGTGTGAGCAGGCTGCAGCGTTGAACCTGCTGCCTTTTTTAAAATGCTTTACAGAAGCAGAACTGTCTTCAGAGGTTCACTTGCCTGATACCTGAACTAGTGACTGTGAACATGACATGCACCGTGTGAAGCCAAATAACCCTCCAGGAATTCTTTCTATTAAAATAATTGCCAGGGCAGAGGAATACTGCAAACAGCTGTGGTTCATCCCATAAACATATTCTCCCTCCTTTTGGAGCCTCAGCCTCCAACTGATGCCAGAGCCTGTCAGCTGCAGGAACAGTGGAACATATTTCCTTTGCAGAAATGAAACGATTACTGTTGAATAAATCTGTTGTGCACAGACCTGAACTCCCCAGTGCATGCTGCATATGCAAAAGGGAAAAGTGACAGTGTTTCACCCTGGAATGAGCTGAAGTGACAGTTCATCCTCTGCACAGGCTGGCTGTGGAGCTGTTGTGTGCCAGCAGCCTAGCAACACTGAGTGGGATGAAAAAAATACCCAGAAATCAGTCCAGCACTGAATGGTTTCACCTTGCTATGTAGCCCTTGCCCTGGCAGGGAAGCAGCTGTCCCATGTCACAGGGATGTGCTGAGAGGAGGTTCCCTGCACGCCCAGGATCCTCCTTTTTGGCAGCCTGGTGGCAAAGGGCTGAGCTGGGGAGGCCAGGAGGGTGGGGGACCCTGGGAGCAGAGGGTCTCGAGGTCCCTGGGTTGGGGCAATGGGCACTGCTGGGCTGTTGGCTGCTGCTACAGCAGCCCAGGCAAGAGAGGAGTGAGTCCCTGGCTCCACCGACCTCCCAAGGCGGCTGCCTGGAGTGGAGGGGAAGATGAGGTGGACCAGAGCAAACCCCACTCTGAAGCTGTGAGGGGACATGAAGGAAAAATCAAGAGGTTATTGAGACCTGTCTGTGCCCCAGTGTCACTGGCTTGGTATCACCTGACGAAGTCAAACTCTCTGACAGGTCCATTTATTTCTGTAAATCACATCTGAGTGGAGGAGATGAGCAATGGACACGGTCACTGATGACCCTGATGTATTGGTGAGCTGTCACCAGCCCTTACTGTCACAGTGGTATTTCTCCTGCCTGGCCTGCAGGAAGGTGAAGGTTCTGCAGGGAGTGGGAGCAGTGCTCACCCAGCCCCACTGTCAGGCTGCTCAAACAGCCTGCACTGTATTTGCAAAATATTGTTAATCAAGAAACACAGTTCAAGGCATTTGACTGGCATATCCAGTTAAGTGGTAGCAAACATGCTGTAAAACCACTGTGCTGAGG
The DNA here is from genome assembly GCA_024500445.1 of Entomyzon cyanotis. Lineage (NCBI taxonomy): Eukaryota > Metazoa > Chordata > Aves > Passeriformes > Meliphagidae > Entomyzon > Entomyzon cyanotis. Next base: position 5,558,304 of record JAKEPQ010000673.1, read on the forward strand.
CCACCTTCCTAATGAATGCAAAGTGGGAGCAATCAATCAGGGCCGGAGCACAGCCAGCGCTGGCACCGCCTCTGCAAATGCAAATTGAGTGAACCATAATGAGTGTTATCTAATTAGTCCACACAGCTGCAATGTTACAGCCCTGTATAGGACACACCTTGTTAAATTTCATGGTATGTATCCCAGAGTGTCTGAGAAAATGATGGAGGTTTGCTACGTGCACACCTTGTACAGCACAGACAGGTAGATTCTTAGTGATAAATTATTATCCTTAGTGATAAATTATTATCTGGATTGAATGGTGCAAGGCTCTCCTCAAAAGTCAGCTAGTCAATGTGCAAATTAGCCAGCACAGTGCAGATTCTTGGTGTGTGGGTGCTTTGGCCAGGACTGTCAGCAGACTGGGAATGGACCTTGCTCTCGAAGGGTCAATCCTTAGTGAACTTCCTCCTCCAGCCGCTGCTCCAGGAGCTGCTCCTCGATTTGGAGAGTCTCAGGGGAGGACAGGGAAGCTTTGTGTGGGGTGGTGTTGCAGAAGCGGTTGAGTGGGTGATGTCCGTGGCTGTTTTTTTAGAGCTGGCAGTTTTAAGCAGGGGATCTCAATCCTTGTCCAGCCACAGAGCTCTGTCTTTGCAAACAAACCTCCTCAGAAGAAAACACATCTCCCTCACCCTAAATCACAGGTGGGAATTCTGCCCACGCTGTCCCCAAACACACTTCTCAGCAGCAACACCTGGCTCCTGGTGCGACCACGCAGATGTCTTTTGCGTCATCCAGTTATCCTGGTGTTTGAAGCACTCGGCGTGAGGCGATGCTGGGAAGCAGCAAATTATTTAGGATTGGCAGCTGAAAACCCATTCTCTGGAGCCACCCTCAATTCTCTCAGCCAGTGCTTGAGCTGGATGCACACACTGAGCATGTGTGCATTCACAGGGCCTGTGATGCTTCACAGGGCCTGGGAGCTTCTGAGTCATTCGTGACTCAGTCCCAATTGTGCTCCTGTTGACTTGGTTGCTTGAAGCAGTTGAAGCAGTAAAAATCTCATGGAAAAAGGTACATCCCAGCAAACAGTTTAGCCTGGCTCCACTGACCATATTGAGACCTGGCTCACAGCTGGGTGAGTGAAGACCTTGGGACAATCCTGATGGCAGCCAGGGTGTGCAGAGTGAGCCAGAGAATGCTCACTGACAGCATTTCCCATGGCATGTGCTTCCTGTGGAACTGTTCTGTTTTAAACTCAACTCCCTGCATTCGTCTGGCTTCCCCTTTTCCTGCATGGGGACTGGGAATCCATTTCACAGCCATTCTTAGCAACAAGAGGAAGACCACCTGGGGCCAAATTTAACCCTGAGACACTTTTATTCAAATCATGTCAGGAATTTGGTGAAAGAAATATTTCAGGCAATTCTTGTGCCTTTGTCACTTTCATGTTCAGCAATATCTGTTCTTCCCATAAGATCCTTGGTCACACTGCAGGGGATGGTGGGATGGTGTTTAAATATTGATGTTTTAGCAGCTTATGGTTTTAATACAATTTAAATTATGCACATTTTTATTGGACTCATAGGTTCATCAGCAATTAGTCTCTCCCAGCTGCACAGGAGGATGTTCAGCAGCTCTGTATTGATTTCTGCCTCAACCTTTGAATTTTAGTGACTGGCTGCATCTTAGTGCCTTGGCAAGGTAAACAAATCCACAGGCCCTTATTCAAGAGCTGCTGGTTAGCAGCCATAAATGTGTAATCAACAACTCACTATCCTTGGAATTAGATCTTCTTAACAATCATTAGTTTCATCCCTTGCCGCTCTAATAAACCTCTTGGTAGCAGGCCAGGGGCAATTATACTTGTACTTGGAAAATTATAAAAGGAGGAGAAAATTCTGTGTTGCCACAAATAGGTAAAAATTTTAGCTGGCCCAGATCTGTGACACGTGTGCATCATCTGTTGTTTATCTGAGGTTGAGCATTGAGTATTGGAGACAATATTAGGGAAATCTATATTTATTTTGCATGTTATGAATTCTTCCACCTGATGCCAAGCTGGCATCAGTGCACAAGTCCTGCAGCCCCTTTCACATTCCTCCTGTGGGCTCTGGACCAGAGTCACCTGCCCAGCACCACCCAAGGTTCTGTTGTGAGAGCTGCAGTGAATTAACACTAATTCAGAAGTGTTTTGTGGAAGGATCCCTGGCTGATCATGCACTGCAATGCTCAGCAGACTGTCATGATACAGAGACCAAATTACTTTTATTTTTCGAGCGTGATGGGGAGCTGCTCAGCCTGGGGGTCCAGAGGCTGGCTTTTCATTCCCCCTCCCTTCTGCAGCCCTGGGCAGCTCATGGCACATCCCTAGGGACCACCTCTGCTCCAGCCCATCCCTGCCTGTAGGGACAATCCTTGGGGAGGAATGGGGAGCCCTGGAGTGCTCACTCTGTTCCTGTTTTGCTCCCAGTGCAGTGGGATCTGACAGATAAACCAAATTTTTGTTTGCATTTGGTCTCTGTTCATTCAGTGCGACCTTTTCCAGGTGCAGTGAGAAGAGGACATGAACTTGCACCAAATAGGGTGGTTGTGAGGGCTCTTGCTAAAGAAAATTATTAATAACAGATCCACCCATCCTTCTCCAGGTGGTTCTCATGCCATCCTGCACAAGATACATGTTTTTGAGAGAGGTGATAAGTTTCTAGGATGTGACATCAGCTTTACAGTCAAGCTGCTGGTATTAGGAGAGGAGAATGGGAATGTAAACCATAAAAATAACAGATGGGAGGCAGATGTGACAAAATGGAAGCACAGGCAAATTATAAAACCATTCAAACTGCTCATGCAGATAAAATCAGGGAACAAAATCACGTCTGAAATCATAAGGACTGGGTGTCTGTTCGAGAAAAAAATGTTTGACTTTGCTGTTTGTTAGTGCTGGTGGTGGTGGAAGCATTCAAGTTCAAAGTCCTGGAGGAGCAGCAGGGATTTCTGCTGCAGGGAAACTTGGGCTGTGGAACCTTCATTTGTAGCTGAGGAGCAATTTTGCTGTGGAGGCTTAAAGATGGTGGCTTTTTCTCAACCCACACCGCAAATGTGTGTTCATCTTGTGCCAGTGCAATTACTTTATACCAGTAATAAAATATCCAAATAATTGAAGAAACACAAAGGGAAAAATACCCCTCAAAAACCTGAAGGGCAGATGAACATGAAATGGAAACACAAAGTAATGCTGGGATCCTCTGGAGCTCTGCTGGGTGTGTGACAGGATAGTGCAGGGACAGGGCTGGGGCAGCACAGTGACAAGGCTCAGCCTGGGGGGAGCAGGGACAACGAGGGCACCACAGAGGGTCTGGTAAATTGATTTTAAAAGACCCAAAAAACAGACGTGGTACATTCAAGCATCCAAAATCACCCAGCCAGTACCCTGTCTCCAGCAGAAACTGGGCAGATCTGTGCCTACAAATCAGGCTCTTCGTTTCTAGTAATTAGCAGATTAGAGACTTCCTGAGCCATGAGTTGTGTTGGGAACAAGGGGCTTAATAGCCACAGATAGGTTTCTCCTCTGAATTAATTGAATCTCTTTTTGAACCCATTTATCCTTCTGGCTGTCACACATCTCACCATTTAATTACACAGAGCCTGGGGACTTAACGGGCGCCCCTTCCCATTGTACTGAGCATAAGGAACACACATCCAGAGTCTCACCTTCTTCACACCATTTATACAAAATCTCACTGCGGCTTTCCACAACATCTGACGCTTATTAAAGCCTCGTTTTCTGAGGACAGGGGACTGGGAGTCTGGTTTCCTTCTCTTAATGAGTCCTTAATTTTTTCTTCTTTTATATGCCCAAAGAAGAGGGATGAGGTCTGAGTATGTTCTGAAACCTCTGTTTAGAAGGTAAACAAAGACCCTCAAAGTTGTCAAAGATTGGTGTTATTACTCTGAATTTACTAACTCTTCCTGACACAGGGCTCACTTCAGGATCACAACATTTGGCATTTGCTCTGAAACACTGGGAGCATGGCAGTGAAGTGGGTGCTGTGGCCAGCAGTGTGTCTTACTCTGCAGTGGATGTGATTAGAAATGCAGCTTCAAACAGAAATTGGGGAAAATATGACAATGGCTGAGGGGAAGGAGGAGGAAGGTTAGAGGATTGAACCTTTCAAACTGCTCATGATCTCTTATTGACTTTATGCAATTATATTTTTATTTATAACAGCATCAGGTCAGAATTAGGATTTTTCTACCAGTATTTATGATGATGCTGGCAATTTGATAAGTCTTTGTCCTAGAGAACAAATGAGTGACTAAAGTTTTCAGTGACCTTGTATCTACAGAGTTCTGCTTTTCCTTCTGGGAAATCTAAGCAAGAAAAGCTATTGAATTCTTTGCAGCACCAGGGGGTTGAATTTGTTTGTTGGTATGTATGGGGCTTTTTTTTGGCTGGGATTAAAAGGCTAATACTTAGCCTTTTATCAGAAATCCATAGTTTTCTGTGGTTCTTAGAACATCTCTGTGTATTTTAGATTTAAATAGAAATGAGGCCTCCTTGAAACAAATTCATTCTGGTTGGCTTTGCACATTGATGATTGAATTCAATTTTTTTGTCTCATTCTGAGCAATGTCTCATTAGATTTGCATTTTACTGCTTTTCATATCCATCATGATTTGTGTCAGTAGAATGGTTACATAGATGGACAGCATATTATCAGCTTTAAGTGAAGAAACAGAGCACAAGAAAGGTTACTAAAAAAAGGGAAAGGTAATTAACACTGGGTGCCAGAATATAAATGAAGCTTGACATTTCCATTTTGTTAATCCAAATTAACCCTCATCTTAATGTTACAGAGTGCAGAAGGGGATTCTGGGCCTCTGCCTGTGTCTCTGCATCCCCTGGTGCTGTGTGTCCTGCTGTGGCACAGCGGTGCCCAGCGGTGCCCAGCGGTGCCCAGCAGTGCCCAGCAATGCCCAATGCCACAGCTGCTGCTGTGGTGGGACCTGAGACAGATGTGGAGCTGCTGCAGAGCTCCTGCACCCAAACCTGAACTCCTGAGCTTGAGCAGTGGTTAGCCCACCGTGAAAGCTGCTGGTCACTTGAAAATTCACTACTGTCTTTCCAGTGCACTTTGCTGTCCCCTCTTTCATTCTCTCATCCAAATGTGCTATGTCTGCAAAGTAATTGGGCTCAATTATTTGATATAAGAAGTGGGAGTGGGAGGGAGGGTCAGGGAGGACGAATTAAAATGAATTGAGAATCTTTATGTGGAGAGAAAAGAGGACTGGAGGGAGCCATGATAACTCTTTACAAATACTTAGAGGGACATTATGAAGAGGACAGAGACCAATTACTCTCATTAGTCAGTGTGAACAGAACGAGAAGTAATGCTGTGTGCTACAGCAGGGAAACCTGGATGGTGATGGAAAATTCTAAGGGAACCACAGGAGTTGTCAGGGGAAGGTGTTTGTCCTGGCCGTGATTGAAGAACCTGGTAGAGTTCAGACAACTGACATGCAGACTCCAGATAATTCACCTGTATATGAGGGGTACATTTTTGCTGGTTTCATGTGTACCTGGCTTATATTGCTATTCAACCATGGACATTTTCCCTGTTCTCATATCAACCCTCAATATTTGAGGCCACACCTTATCTGGTATCCAAATGCAATTTGTTGCTATTTCTCATGGAAAGAGGAGGGAAAAGGAGAAAACTTGGGAGGAACCTGGGTGGGAATCAGAGGGACTGCATTAGCATTTGCTGAGCTGGGCACAAGAACCACTCAGGAAATTAAAAGCAGGATATATTTTGAGGTGATAAAACATTAAGGTATGAAACTTGCATTTGACTCAGATCCAGCCTCAATTTTCCCTTTTTAAGCTGCAGTTTAGGAAAAGCTGAACCCATGCCAGTTACAAGTGCAGGCTCTGGTCTGTTGCAAAAAGGAGAAGGAATTAAATGGTGTTACTTGGTGGTGAAAAGACATGAGAAATGCAGAAAGAGGACAAAGGAAAAAGGTAACCATGGAGTTGAAACAAAAAGACACAAGAGCTTCCTTACACACTGTGTTAATTAAGGCAATGTAGTGATTTTCAGGCCAACTCAAACCTCACTCAAAAGTTGACAGAGGTCAGGCAAGCTCCATGCCCTGGGGGTCTTGGACACAATGTGGGTTGGTGGTGGTGGATTTCAGTGTCCTGCTCTTGTATGAAGCCTCAGCTTTCCACTGGTAAAGTTATAAACCTTTTCTCTGTTGGGTTTTTGTTTGGCAGTTATTATTCTCCTATGGCCTGTTGTAAATACACCCAAAGAGGGTGTAAAGCCTGCTGAAACGTCAGGGAGAGCCCAAATATCCTAAATAGAGTGTAACATAAAAGCCTCAGGTTCTCAGTTGGTGCTGATTTTCCTGTTCTCTGCCTGTTCATGTGGTTTGGTGGTAAGAAACAGTGTAAGCCCTTGTTACACCCAAACTGGGAGCAGCACCCAGCATTCCCCCACATCCAAGCCCAAGCTCCCCAGTCCCTCTCCTGGAGAGGCTGATCCCTCCCTGCCTGGGCATCATCCCTGTCCTGCTTGTTTTCATTCATTCAGCCCATGAGCAGAATGATCCCCATAGCAGGCAACGACTCAATCACTGAATTTCTCTCATTCCCTTTCACAGCTGTTATTGGAGGTACAGCTGTCACTACACCCATTCAGGGGAAAGAGATGATCAAAAGGGGAAAGACAGGAAAACACCATTTAAGAAATAAATGGGAAGTTATGATGCCTCTGTCTGCTTGAGAAAGAGAGATTTTTATGCAGCTTTTGGCATTTACAAATCCTTTGTGAAAAGGTCACTCTGTAGTTGGAATCTTATTAATATAGAAGAACGGCCCAGAAAATGTCATGTCTTTTTACCCTGATATTTACCCAGAAAGGAGTGACTCAGCACCCAGAGCTCCTGGAGCAGGATGGCATTAACGAGCTGGAGTCCATGGTGATGAGTGGGTTTGGCACTTGGTGACAGTGCCATCACTGCCTGTGACCCTGGGAGCAGAGGGTCTGTGTGGCATGGGCAGGTAGGGACACCCTGCACCTCCACGGACTGCACAGGGGCACCACACCAACTGCCCACTGCATGCAAAGAGCTCACACACAGCCAAAAATATAGATGCATATATGCATCTATATTTTTGCGTATATATATATACACAAATATACACACACACACACACGTATTTATATGTGTGTATATATATATATACATATTTATGCGTATATATATATACATATTTATGCATATATATATACACACACACACATATATATGTGTATAAATGTTCTAGAAACGTACACACATTTTTTTATGGGTATGGGTATAGTTTTATTGATACAATTAGCCCAAGTGCCCAGCAGCACATGGCTCTGCTCTTCCAACTCCCCCTGTGATTAGGGAAATCTCATAATTATAGTTTGAAGCCCAACTTGTGTTTTCTAAACTTGGGATCAGCACTGCCAAGGAGCAAATATTATGAGAAAGGCATTGATTAATCAGAGATTTATTTTCTTTTATTCTAAATTACCCCCCCTGGCTGCCCTTTGCCTGGACAGAGGTGTGGGGCTCCCACAGCAACAGGATCCTGCTAATTGTGCTGGAGTAATTTTGCTGCATATTTTGTAACAATGTGAGCAGTGCGGTGTAATGGACATCTACCTGGGGAAATTAAAGTAATCAATTGCTATGGCCAGCACATTTTAGAATGAGGACAAGGAAAAAAGTATAGATAAAGGCTTTTAAGCCAGAGTGGTAAATACACACATAATTCTTTGAGCAGTTTCAAAATATAAACAAAACTTCTTCATCAGCTATGGAAATTAAACTCTGGCTGTGTGGAGTGGGGGCTTCCACCTCCTGCTGAAAACTGTTTATTACAGGAAACCACAAAAGCCATTTCTGGTAGAAATACTGGTCACATTAAACCATGCCCAGCCCCAGCCACTCCCTGCTCCCAACTCCAGACTTGCCTTAAATACGAAGGAAATCACCCCACAAAAGGGAATGCTGCTGCTTGCTCTTCTCTGAGGTTTAATTAATATTTGCAAAACAGTGACAAGATACAAACGTACTCCAGAAGCACAAAGCAGGACACAGCTGCCACAGCGCCCAGTGGGACATGGGGATGGAGTTTGGCAAATAAAGGCTCAGAGATCTCAGGGTTTAGGCTGCCAGGGCAGTGTGTGCTGCTGCAAGGGGAAGGCAGAGTGCACAGTGAAAAAGACAGGATAAATGCTTTTCCTCGGGAAAATCACCAAGAAAAGGTTTGTCTGTCATCTGCAGTTTAGCTTTATATTTCAATCTTTAATCTGCTGCTTTTAGTTACGTTTGTGTTCACTTCCTGCAAGGGAATTTTCTTTCAGTTTGCCTTAGTGGTGACTCATTTCACCTTTAATATGTTTTGGCAGAAGGGAGGTATTTATTTTAGCAGAGCAGTGAAAACAGTTTTGAGTGTGTTAGCAATCACAGCGATTCCTGCCATGTCACCACATGTTTAATGCTGCAGCTTGGCTGACCCAGCGGAGCTCTGAGCTCACACAATCCATCACCATCACACCTTGCACTCTACACAATTTCTTAATTTTTAATAACGTGCACAGGGAAATATTTTGCCAGTTCTGACATGTTGCAGGCTCACACTGAACAGAGCTGGCTTGTTCAGGGTTTTCTAACCCATTACAATGTCTTCATTTTACTTTGCTCTTTACAGGAGTCCATTGGACATGCAAGAGATATACCCACTGCTTCTTTCACTTTTATTCCTGTGGTATTTAAGTTTCTTGCCGCCCTGTCCTGTCACTTGATTTCCTGTCAGGACACAGATCTATATGAAAGCTCCTGAAACAAGACAAAGAGCGCATATTTTCGCTTGGTTATTCATGATTGCTGCTCACTCACAGGCTGACCAAATTCTGCAAATTCATGGAAGGGTAGTTTCTGGTACTCCCAGAATGACAAAAAGACAAGAGTAATATTTAATTTTCCTCCTCCTTCCCTTTTCTCCCAACCCACCTCAGGTGCTTCTCACGTTATCCTCCTGGTCCTCAGGCTCTGCTGCTCAGTGGGGACCTGAGCTGCTGCCACTGATGATTGCACCTGAAACCACAAAGGAAATTTAAAAGGCAGCAAGCAAACCAATGACTTCCAAATCCAGCTCCAGAGCCCCAGCTGAAGGTCACATACACCTCTGTGTGGGAGCTATTAGTGTTCATATTTGTATATTCTTTCTTGAGCATTATGACAATGAACAGTGACAGCTCATGGACATGTCTGTGTACACACACACAGACCCCCTTACATGGGAACAGTATGCCAAAGAAATTATGTTTCACGTCATTTCTAGTGTCATCTTCGATTAATTTGCATTTCTTTTCTCATTATGGCTCATCCCTCATTTCAAAGGTGTCCTACAAACCAGGACACAAGAAGAGGATCAAGAAGTGAGAGACAGCAAGGAATAATCTTAAGGCAAAGCCCAGGAAAGCCATTCCCACTGCCACATCTCTGGTTTAGCACCCACATCCCACATCCCACATCCCACATCCCACATCCCACAGACAGTTTCCTCTTTGGAGAATTTGTTTTCCCAGAACTGATTCATTGTGTCCCAATGGCCGCAGATTCCCTCTTACCCTTATCAATCACAGAACAAAGAAATGTCTAAATCTGTGAGATTAACCATGGGTCATTTGACAGCTACACAGAGCCACTATATGCAGAAATACAAACATCCAAGTGCTATTTATCCACCTTTCTAGGGCCAGCCCCCCTCCCCCCCCCCGCCAATGTCTGGGCCATTCCGTGTTGAAGGTGAAGTGAATTCCTTATCGCCCACAGCTCAGGCATCAGAACAAAGTGGCCATAAACCAGCTGCAGGACATGTCCCCAGTGCTGTGACTTCTTGCTCCCTCCCTGCAGAGGGTGACCACTCTGCAGGGGCACCAAGGACACCTCTGCCATTGTGGAGTAAATCACAGCTCCACTGGTGACAATATTGTTGTTAAAATAGCTTGAGAACATCATAAACAGAACTCATCTGGGGAGATATTTCATCTCCAGCTTTGATGGCAAGGTCAGCACTGTTCAAACACATCCTTTAGCTACAGGTCAGTCTTTTCTGCACATCTATTTTAAGATCTCCATACCCTATTTGCTCACCCCTGGAACACAAGACCCTCTGGACTGCTGTTCTCCCCCCCCAAATCCTCCCAAAACCTCTTTTCACTGGTGGCATAGGTGGGTGCTCAGAGAACATGTTCTCGCCTTTCCGCTCATGTGTGAATTGTACAACACAGACACGGTTTGTTCTTTGCCTAATCCAGAATCAAACATTATGAAACCCACTGAGTGACATGTTTTGTCCCATGAGAGATTTGCTTCAGAAATACAAAGACAGAAAAATACTCATCTTTCATTATGTTACCAGTTTTTAATCAGCTGGGAAATGCTGCTTCTTCCCCCAAATGAGAAGGCTAGATGGAAACAATGTTCTACCTCTGCCTCCCCCAACATCTCTTCCTTTTCCCATGGAAATATTCAATTTTAATTAGATTCCTTTATTACCACCCTCTTTTCCAGCACATCTTTTCTTGCTATTAAACCTTTTTCCCTCTACACATCTATTTTTCATTTTCTTCAATTGCCAAGAGCCACAACATGTGTCCATGAGCATGTGCTGGGGGAAGCAGAAGAAAGAGAAAAGAATATAAAGAGAGAAAAGTTGGGAAAAATCATCTGATAATTGTTGGAAAAACCAACAAAACTGCTGGCAGGGTACTTTCATGAAAATAGAAAGTTTTTTTTTGCTGGAATGGAGGTTACACCCACAGCCCCTTCTCAACCCTGGCTGCACCCCAAGTGTAAGAGGGATCCAAGCCCTTGCTGCCCATTATGGCCACTGCTCTGCCTTAAGGACTTTATACAGAGAACAAACCAAGCAGAAACAAATAATTTCTGGTTTCTAAGCCACTCTCAGCTCACTGTCACAGTGCTGAGGAGGGGGATGCCCATGAACAGTGTGTGGTTCCTGCGATGTGCCGTGGGAAATGCGGATTTGTGTCTTTCATTGATGCATGTTAATGCTTACATTTGCATTCCAACTCCAATGAAAAATTTATGACTGTTAAACTTCTGTATGTCATAATTAAACACAAACAATAATTTCCAAATAACTGTTTACAATGCTGCATATTCAATTGTGCAATCAATCTCAGTGACTCTTTTTCCTTGCAAATGATCGGAGGGCCATACCCGCCATGATGTGCTCGCACCGCAGCCCATGGAAGATGAAGAGTCAATCTGACATTTCAGGAGAGAGTGGTTACCTGTGGAATAAATAGATTGAAGCCTTGTCATTCTCAAATAGATGCCACCTCCTCCTGCTATTTGTTTGCAGGAAGCCTCCCAGAGAGATGGATGGGACAAGTGCTGTTCAAACATTAATCTTAATGCAGAGAGAGAGAGGGAAGCAGCTGCTTGCAGAGCTCTGCCAAGGGATCTAAGACCTGCAAGGAATGTGTGTGAGCTGCTCCCAGCCCTGCCACCAGGGATGGTCCCACAGCCAGGACTTGCTCTGGGAGGTGGCAGAAACCTCTGACCAACAGAGACCCCAATGCTTGTGACAAACTCTAACAACAAGCAGGCAAGGGGATGTGCAGGGAAAGCTCCACTGAGAACTGGCAGAGGAAAAAGACCTTGGCATGAGGATAAAGTCCTGCCAATGGCCTAATCTCTGGCCATTCCCATCCTCGCCAGCTCAGGTGGGCTTTGCTGGCAGTGCCCAGGGTGGCCTGCAAGGAGCCAGGGGTGCTGTGGGAGCTGAGGAATTGGTTCATGCTGAGTCAGTGGCACTGTAAGCCATGTATTGTTGGGATTCAGCAGCAGCCTCTTTCCTTTCTGGAATAAAACCTCAACTAGTGAGCTGCCAATAGGTGCCAATTGGTGATGGCTTCACAGGGAACTGCATTTGTCCTGGAAACAAGGGGAATAAAACACATAATGGAGTTCAGTGATGCAATACAAATAACAGTGGTTTTAGTCCTTTTACATTACTAAAACCACACACTATGCTGTCTGGATCCCTGTATTCCTGAGGACACCACTAGGAAGCTCTCTGTAAATAGGATGTCTCAGTTAATTCCTCTCCCAAACAGTACATTAATCACCCTTTGAGGGCAGTAAGCACTGCACTGGGTGTGGGGAAGGTGTCGCTACCAATCTTAGCTGTGTGGTGATTGCCCACAAGTGTTTCTCCATGGCTGAAGCCAAGACTGCAGCACCTCCACTGCCATCTGTGGCAATGTCACCTGTGCCACAGGTGCAGGAGAGCTGGTGTCACCACCCATCCCAGCAGCACGGGGCTGCAGACAGGGCCATGAGCCCCCTGGGGGGCTTGCAGAGGGGCTGTGAAGAGCAGGAGGGGATGGAGGAGACCTCTTTGTGCAGCCCGTGAGCTCTGCTGCCTCTATGAGCAGGTGTCAAGGAGTCTGAAGTGTCCTCGTTAGCTCAAGAGACCTCTAATTGGCTGTGAAGGATTTCTTCTCTAGATTGTGGGTTTATATTGTCCCCAGGTCGGTGCTAGTGACTGGAAGCTATTTCCACCCAGAGACCTGGTGAAGTTGAATGATTGTCCCAGGCTGGGTCCTTAAAGATGGTTCCTGTGATTCCAGTCCTTCTCATGCAGAGAAGGACACAGCTGGAAGGACATGAACCGTGCTCTGCTGCTGCCAGCAGGGCCAGGTGTGCCCCATGCAGCAGCCAACTGGGATGCTCCCAGTGAGATTGTGAGTGCTCAGCTCTTGCCACAGCCAGAAGATTTCAGCCTTCTGGGCTGTCAGCTTGCTGGCTTTCATAAGGACTGATTCCCTAATTAAATTAAATTCTTTAGCAGTATTTAATGTTGTGTATATTAATTTTTGTGCTAGCGTGATCAGTGCCATGTTCACACTTGTTTATTTTCAGGGTGTTAATCCAAACTCTGTTGTAAACACATTCTCACAGGTCAAAAGCAAAGCATAAAAATCAAGAAAATTATTTGTACTATGAAGATTTCCAGTTCTACAATAAATGGGATGAGGGAAAACATGTCTTGAGAGCAGGAGAGGCTGTGGGAGGCTCCTGATGCTCTGATGATTCTTGTCACCTCACAGGGGAGCTGCTCTCACAGCCACATCCAGCAGCAAACCTCACCTGGGAGCTAACTGACCCCAGAACATTTTGTCTTCCCTCCAGGCTGAGCCCCGTGCCCTGCCTGGGCAGGAGGTTTTACATGGGTGGAAAGTTTAAGGGAAGAAAAAGGCTCTGAAAGGCACAGGAACCCTTGCTTTGGACTGCACAGATTCAGAGTGCTCCCACTGGGACCTCAAAACTATGTCAAACAAATGCAACTTATTGTCTCTTCCCCTGTCTTCAGTCCCTAACAAAGTTGTTTTCATTATCGGGGAAACCCCTGGAGAAGTGTTAGCATCATAAGTAGCCCTTGTAAGTGGAACCATATTAGGGAAGCGAGCAGACACCACAGCAAAGAACACAGATTTCATTTTCTATCTATCAGGTTCTATTAGTTTCACAGACAGGTCTCTATCACAGGCTGTCCGCGGTCAGAGTGCAGCCAGCAGATTGAAATGGAAACATGTCTGCTGATGAGCCTGACACTCTCACTGGATTTAACTCTCAATCACCAGCTAAGCGAGGGATGTGCAATTCACTGGGCAGTCTTAGGACATTCCTACAAAATCCTGAAAGCCAAGCAGAGGCAAAGCTCTCTGCAATGATCACCTGGTTTACAAATAGCTCACAACACATAGCTCTGATGTGCACCTAGGTGAGATCAAATTGCTGCTGAGAAGGTTCTTCTTGCCCTGCTCCTCCACACAGTTCTGCAAGTTCTCCTTTTTACCCACCAAACTCTTTTCCAGCATTTGCAACACATCATGGGCAAACTGCTTAAACACTCAGCCAGCCCTGGCAGTGGTGGGACACAGACTGCAGCCACCCCTGAACAGCCCTTACAGCTACAGGGGAAGCACCATCAGGAAATGGGGGGAAGAAAATTTACCTTGTAATTGTTAAGACCCATCTTTCCTTGCTAGCACATAAACAAGGGAATTTGGCTCTCTTGCTGCATTAATGCCGCTTGTGAAAACTAACTGGGGAGGTTGGATGTGTTTTCTAGGGTAAGGAGATGTTCCAATTACCAGTAAATTGCCAGCACTTGGAACAACGCTGCAGATTAATTCAAAGCAAGTGAATGTTCATCGAATTACCCAGAAGAGTAAACAGCTCTTTGTGGGGTGTGTAAATAATCCCAGGGTAGCAAAGAAATTGGGAAAAGAGATTTAAAAAACTAATTTGCCTGGGCAGAGAAAAATTTCAAAGGAAGTGAGTAAAAGAAAGGGTTATCAGTGAAATGGTTAATTTGGTTATTATGAGTTGGGTCATGTATTTGTGACAGGCAGGAGCAGTCCCAGGCTGCTCATCCCACCAGCACTGCACAGAGACTTTCCTGGGACAGGAGAGCATGGGCAGCCCCATCCCTGCCTCACAGCCCCTGTGATTGTCCCAGGCTTCCCACGGCAGGAGAAACACAGACCAAATGTTGTGGGGAGAAAGAAGAGGATTCATGGTTGCTGTGCTTTCCACCTGAACCAAACTCTGATGTCTGTCCAACTCAGAGTCCATTACAGTCACCAGTAACGAACAAAGGTTTAATAAATGCCTGTGGCTTCAGGGGGGTTTTCCACCATTTTCTTTTTTTTTCCAACTCAGCTCCCTCATCACTGAGCTAATGCACTAATGGACACTTACCATTACCTAACTTCCGACCTAATGGGCACAGCAAATAAGCGAAAGGCTCATAAAATCAAATTTACTGAGCATCATTCCTTTTGCTGTCCATTAACTGAAACTATTTATCAGGTTAAACAGATCCAGGGTATGGAGCTATATTCATCTTGTATTAATGCTGTTACATGGACATTTCAGGATCCTAGGCACTGCAGCAATTGCAGGGAAGTGCTGGGAGGCTAAGCCCTCTCTCCTGGCAGCAGTTTCAGAAGCATGAGGGTGCAGCAGCCCTGTGAGCTGCGTGGGTTTCTCTTCCTTAAGGCATGAGGGAGCTCCAGTCAACTGACTGCTGCAACATTCCTGGGAACGGGAAAGTGCTGTTAGCCTTAACGGCAGTGTCTGCTTTAAAAATACCAAAACTAGAGACAAGATTAAATGAAGTTTAAAAACTTTCATGTATACGTATGTTTTAAGGGTTTTCACTTGTTAAGTTACTTTTTTCCTCTCTAAATTCCCAAGCCCCCAGTAAAGCCAGTCAATACACCATTATAATCATTTGGGGACCAGTAAAGCTTTGAAAAACAGCATTTGCACTGTGGATTTAAAGAAACCATATGAACCACAGTAAGCCTGGAACATAACTTTGAAATACATTTCGATTTCTCAATAATATCTTGAGAACCATTAAAAGAAATGAAAACACCCTGGATAGACACAGGCTGGGAAAGCACTGTGAAGGGGAAAAAAATTGTCAATATTTAGGAAAGGATCTAAGGAGCGTCCCCAAAGCATTGTTTCAATAGCAGGAGAGACAACTGGAGCTCTCCTGTTCCCATGTCCATAAAACCATCACCACCCCAGACCCTGCACCTTTTGGGTGCTGCAGATCGCTGCTGCAGCCACAGATGGGGATGCTGCCACCACAAAACACAAGGAACTGCTTGTGCTGGTGCTTTCCTGCAGGAAATGGTGTTTGGTCCCCAGAAACTCAGTCCTTCCACTCTCCTTTCTCCTACTAACTCTCCATTTGACTATTTGCTAAAATAAAACAGCAGCTTCATTGCATCCAAGTAATGACATTTCCGGCTTAAAAGCTGTGCTGTGTCCACAGTTCACAATGAATCAAACGGCCTCTAATGTCTCCTGACCTACTTCTCAGATCCTTCATCATATCTGCTTAAGATAAAACCCTTGCTGGGGATTAAAGCATTCGTGGCATATGTCCAAAGGTCAGAAAAGTCCATGCTGGAACCACAAACCAAGAAAACCGCTCCCGGCAGTTTCAGTGTTGTATTTTACCTTCAGGACAGGAAAAAACTTATTAAAACTGTGAATTATCACACCCGTGGGAAGAGCTGGAGCCTCTCATCGCAGAGTGGTGCCTCCCAAGCCAAAACCAGCCTCTGAGCCTTTCTTCCTGTAAGGTGAGAACAAGACATGAACAGAAATTAGGATCTGTTTTTGCTCTTAAATCACTTGATTTCCTTCAGTATTTACACTATAAATGGGAATTAAGTAGTAAAGGATTTGAAGCCATTAAACAATTTAATTGTTTTCCATTTGGAAAATGGCTTGTTTTCCATTTTCTCAGCTGTGGGTTAATTTGGTCTTCAGCACAGGTGGCACTTTGCAGTCGAGTACCAAATGCATTTGGAACATTTCTCAACACTCCCAGTTGGCAGCAGAGTGAATGTGGTCCTGAAGGGCACAGTGGTGCCAGCTCTGACCAGGAACCAGAGCCTGCAGAAGTGACAGGGATGCACAGCCTCACCCGTGAGATGCTCTGTGCAACACATGGGAATGAATTCTGAGCAGGATTTCCCCTTTTTAATGAGTTCCTCTCTGTGTCCTAAGAGTGGCTGGGGACAAAGTGAAGCTAAGCCTGGTGCCCCACTGAGAGGAGGGCAGGGTCACCCTGTCACCCTGTGCCAGGGCGGTGCTCCAGGGTGATGTCCAAGCCCCAGCAGAGCTCAGTACAGACATTGCCCCCAACAGCTGCCCAAGGCTCCCAGCAGATTCCAGACACTGCCGTGCTGTAGCTGCTTGCTGGGGTTAATGACACTGAAGTGAGGAGCAGGAGTACAGTGTGAGGTGGTTTTCAGTTAATTTAGCAGATGATGTCAGCTGTCCAGGCACAGGCATTTCCATTCCCCTCCATTAACCTCAGCTCTGACAGATTGTACCACCACACTTGGGGGAGCATCCATCAATCCCCATGACTCCCAGTCACACTTCCTCCTTTTCACTGATGCTGACTGAAAAAATTCCATTGTTTCTGCAGCTTCCCAGTCATTCCTGAGGCAGGGCTCAGGAATAAGGCAGGATCAGGCTTCCAGAAGGCCATGGTGCTGCAGGAAAGAGGGATTGAGACATTGGTGCTTGGCCCTTTGAGCTGGGTCAAAATTGGAACTGATGCCTGCTCCAAGTGCACACCAGGCACTTGGGAAGGCCTCTTGCAGATGAGCTGAAAAACTGCTGAAAAACTCAAATCCTCAGGGTCTGTGAGAATTTGACTATTTGTGTTTAATTATATTTTGTCAGAGATGGGCAACTCTAAGTCTTAGAGTCCTGCTTAAAATCTTGCCACCTTCTTGCATGCTGAATTTTTGTTCTGTCAGGGACAGGACTTTCAGTCTGAAGCCCCTGCACCGTCAGTGAAAGATGACACAAGATGTGTGATGTGGGACAAATCTTTCTGACTTTTCAGAGGAAGTTCCATTATTTCAATTTTCTCATGTTCTGGAGATGACAAAGAATTCCCATACAAGTAGTCCTCTGGAAGAGGGAAAATTTAGGTTATTTCAAAGGCTCTGTTTGAATAAAATATAATTTCACTTGAGCCTGACTTGTGGAAAGTGTGAGAAAATGGAAACATTCAATTCTGAAAACACAAACAAGCACTTCTCCTTGAGCATTCCGGAATGAGGCTGGAGCCCTGCAGCCTTCCCAAAGTGGCTTTTTCCTTCCAAATTCTCCCTAGAATACACGTTTTGTTGGAACTCTGTGGCCTCAAACACCTGCAGTTACAATGATGCCACAGTTAAGGGCTGTGTTCCACGGGAAGTCAGCCCATCCAGATCTGGGCAAATCAGCCCTTATTACTTATTTATGAGAGTTAATTTCATGTGCTGGCATTTCACACGCCATATGGAGGAGCGGCTGCCCGAGCCAAGCTGCAGGCAGCTCTCAGCTGCCTTTTTTTGTTGTTGTTGTTTTAAATACTGCTGCTTGTGACTGAAGCAAGGTTAATCACTGCTTTTACTACGAAAAATTACTTCTTGAGAAAGCCCAAATCCTCACCTCCCAGGCAGGATTATGCCACCGAGAGCTGGTGTGCCCCAGCCAGGACATCGGCTGCCTGGTGCCCCAGGATTCGCACACAGATCAGCTCGGTGGGTACAGTTACAGATAATCAGACTTTGGGTATACAGCCATGTCTGTTAATTCTCCTAAGTGCCAGTTCCTCCTGGAATTCACTCATCTGATGGTGATTGACAGGGGAAGCAGTCTGGGGTGATGTGCCATCAAAGCTTGTGTGCTGCACACCAGGCAGCTCAGTCCTGGCTGTGTTCTGTGCCCCACTGTGGCTGAGAAACCTTTCCTCACTAGTATTTTATGTTAAATTTGGAGTCTTTGTCACTTTTGGGAAGCTTTTTGTAAGGGTATCAAGGCCAGGTTTGACCAGAAACTCTTATTGTGTAAACAAAAGTAGAACTGTGCACACTGGGTATTTGCATAGTTTCAGCTGCCCCATAAACTGATCTCTGACATCCATCCAGACAAAAATATACATCCAAAAATATACAGCTATTTCCAGTATTTCTTCTTTTCAGATGAGGTGTGTCTCCAAAGATAGCACTGAGATGGATTCACAGGAAGGTTGTGGCACTTCTGGTATTTGCTGTATAAGAATGACATTTATGATGAGAAAAATGGAAGACATGTGGAGCAGTAATGATGGCAAAAACACTTCACTGGGGACAAAGAAATTATATGAGGTAATAAAAGCCAAAATGGCAGGATGACAGGAAGGGAGGGAGGAGCAGCAGTGCCGAGCTGGGCTTGGGGAGCAGTTCTGTCTGGGGTGGAACGAGCAAGGGAACTACCCTGGCTGTCTGGCACTGGTGGGGAACCTCCGAGTGTGTCCCTCAGGGTCTGAGCACATGGGTACAATAATCACAGCTGCCTGGTTCCCTTCCTTCCTCATCACAGCACCAATTCCCTCTCATTTTCCCCATATCTTATTAAAATCTCTTTTCTCCTGGAGATTTCTACAGCTAGTGGGTCATATACAAACCTGTTTGTTTCCTTTGTTTATGAGACATCTTTGATCTATCTGTGAAGTGCTACAAACACTGTAATATAAAACTATTCTCATTACAGTCTGAAATTAAAATTTAGTAGAAGATGCACAGAGCAGAATAAACTTTCAATTAAAATATAAACACTGCACTGAGAAAGAAAACTGGAGGGAGCTTCAAGGCTTCTTTGAATTAAAAATGCCTGAGATTTAATTTCACTGTGACATCTCCTTGGAATTACACTGCTAATTGATCAAATTTTGTCTGTCTGTTATTTAAACTTTCAATAAAACTTAGATTAATGGAAGGTGTAATCCTCCCGGGCAGAACAAATATTCCCATTGTTCATGTCAGGTATGGAATAGCAATGCCCCTACTAACAGCTTCTGCATTCAACCTGAGAACAAGAAGTTAATCATAAAAGTGTGGTGATTCCTTAATTGCTTGAGTGAAATTTTCTCAGTGTGCCATTCTCCTCTCCTGTGCTCCCCCGCCCCCAGTCTCCACAACTGCTGCTACAGATCTTTAAAACCTCACAGGCAGCATTTCTAGGACTGATTTGCTTTGTTCGTGATGCAAATGAAACTCCAACTCGCTCTGCCCATGGTGTCCCAGAAGGATAGAATCACCTTCAAAGAAAATAAGCAAGCAACAGTTTTATAGAACCACAGAATCAATGAGGTTGGAAAGACACTTAAGACCACCGAGTCCAACTGTTCCCCCAGCACTGCCAAGGCACCACTAAACTCTGTCCCTGAGTGCCACACCTGCTTGTCCTTTTAATCCATCCAGGAATGGGGACTCTACCACTGCCCTGGGCAACCTGTTCCAGGGCTGGACATCCTTTCCATGAAGAAATTTCCCCCAATAGCCATCCAATCTAAACCTCCCCTAACACAGCTTGTGGCTATTTCCTCTTGTCCCTTGTGACCTAGAGAGGATGCCCACAACAGTAGAAATTAGCTCCCATCTCTGGCACCACAGAGGAAGGTGCCAGGAGGCAGGAGAATCCCACTCTCTTGGAATGCCCAAGGAACCTCTGTGCATCCCTACAGCTTTTGGCCTGGCTCAGGGGGACCCCGAGCTTCACATCTGGCTGTGTGGACATTGCTGTTGAAGAACCTTTTGGTCACACACCAGCTGGATCCAATGCTTGCTGAGCATCTCTCTTCCACAGGAGCTGCAGCACTGAATGAGCCCTTTGTTAGCACAGGGGACCTGGACCTCCAGCTTTTGGAGATTTGGTGATTTTGCTACACAATGCACATGCTGGCACAATGTATTTTTGGATGCTTCTGGGGATAAAACCATTTCTCTATTTCAAGCTGAGTTTGAATAAATTATATAAAGCCTCTCCAAGATGCAGAATGCTTTCCAAATTGCTTATTTTAGTTTTCCATCTCAGTGAGGACTAAAATCTCTTGCATTTTTAGAGAAAGTGATCGACAGTCAGAGTGCCACCTGCGGCCTGAAATGGTGCTTGGTCCAGAAAACTGGGATCAGTTTTGGACAAAGGACGTGCTACACAAACATAACAACACAGCCACTGTTCACAGATACTAACATTAACACACTACAAAGAATCAGAGTCCATTTTTTACCATTTTTTCCCACTGTGACAGCAATGTCTCTGTGCCAAACTGTAAATACCCACAAGAGGAGGAAATCATGCAGTATTTTTTCCTGATTCCTGCTTTTTCAGCAAATTTGCTCTCTGCCAGACTAAGACCTTTTGAACTATATCTAGTAAAAGTCAAAGAGGGGCACTAACAAGAGAGAGGAAGAACTCAGGAAGCAACACCTAGTTTGTATTCCTGCAGTGGTTGTGTTTGTTGTGAAGTGCTAAATTAACTCCCATTAATTCATTGTGAAAACAAGCCATAGAGAATAGCAAGGAACTTACAGTTTATTCTGAATTAATGCTGCATGGTAGCACTTTATTTTAAGAATAATTAATGACAACTCAATGGTGGAAAAAACAGTCTTTTGATGTCTCTGAAGCATGTCAGCGATAGATGGCTACAGTTGTACCTGCTGGAAGTCCTGCTTAAAATATAGTCAAATATTTTCATAGCTGTGATTCATCTTTTCATCCTCCTAAGCCTGTGCTATATTTATTACACATACATTTTTGGAGGAGAAAAAGGAAAAATCTGGTGTACTTGAAATAGGAATGAAAGGGTCAGCTTCAGGCACTCTGCTCACACCAAGCCAGGTGTCACTGGGACATTACTCTGAAGAAGAACTAGCAGAAGGGGTGCTAATCCACAGGTCAGATCACAGGTCCTTGGACATCTCTCTGACCTGACAAAGGCAGAAGCTCTCGATACCTTAGACCTTGACGGCTTGATGCAGAGCCAGGGCTGCAGCTCTGCTCCCTGCAGAGGTTTGATGTCCCTCAGCTGAAACATGGCACTGTCCTCTCTGCCGGGGTGACACAGGGCTGTGGTGGGGGCTTTGCAGGAATCTGCATAAATGATTGATCCAGGTGAGCAGCACACACCACCCTCATTAAAGTATCAGAGTGGCTGGAAATGAGAAAGATTCATGTCTGCTGCAGGAGGCTTTCAGGGATCAATATGTTCCAACATATGTTTTAATACTTCCTCAGTTCTCACACGAGTCTCATGGGATTTCTTTATTTATCTTTTTTCCCCAAGGTTATGAAGCCAACTGTTTTCAATGTGCTCTGAGGCAGAGACCTGCTTTTCATAATAAATCTCTTTCCTAGAAGGTGAAAAGCATGAAGCTGTGTTTCTTATACAAAGAGAGCATGATCAGATTACACTGTGCACAGAGCCCTGGCTGCTCCTGCTGCGTGTTGCTGGAGTGCTCAGCACACCTTCGGGGAGATTATTGTTCCAGAAAGGGGCTAAACACAACTTTTGCTTGTCGGCGCTTCTGGAACATTCTCTCCTCCCTTTATCTCTCCTTTTCCCAGAGGATGCTGTGCTTTGATGTCTCTGTAATACAGATCATACTGACACTAAGAGGTGAGTGGGCTGTGCAGATCCATACTGGAAGTCGGAAAAGCTGTCCTCTGCAGCACTGGAGGAGGAGGGAGAGCAGCCCGTGGAATGGGATTTGATAGGAAAGAAAGGGAAAAGGGCAGGAGAGTGTGTTGAAGCACGTGGGAAATGCAGAACAGCCCTGCTTGTGCTGGCCCAGGAGCACAAACCAGTTCACTGCTGCTCTGTAAATTGGCTTCTGCGGCTCATGTGCTTGGTAACTAACCCAGCTCCTCATCAAACTAATTAATTGAGAGAGCCCAAGGGGCCACTTGGAGCCAGTTGATGGCAGGATGCTGTGAACAGCCCCCTTGCTCACTGCAGAGCACAGGACTGGGTTCCCACAAACCTGTTCAGCTGTGAGCTGGGGGCTGCACTCAAAGCTGTGCCAGGAGCAGGATGGCTGTGACCCCTCAGCTCCTCTGGGGGCTCTGAGGGTCCTGGGCTGCCCCGTGGGGCTGTGATGCTCCCAGGCTCCCCAGCCCTGCTGGCTGCCCCAGGGCCACGGTGGCCACTGCTCCAGCCCAGGGATGCCAAGGTTTCACAAATCCTCTAATTGAGGTCACCTTGTCCTTCTCTTTCCAGGGAGATGCAATAGGCTGTTTCTGCAGTAAAAGGGGTGATGCACAAACCACGTTTGACACCTCCCACGTTTCACGGTGCTGCAGTTCACTTGTGGAGTCCATCACTGCTGGGTGGGAAGGAAAGAAAGGACATTTTCACACCCTGCTCTTATTAGTTGTGTGTGCATGTGTTGCTCTTTTCTCCAGCACTTCTCCCTCTCACAGCAAAACCAACAGAACAGGAAAGGAATACTGCTGGATTCAAACCTGGGATGAAAGGTCATTGCACAAGAAATCACTGTATTCCAAAAATCATATGCTGGTGGTTAAATAATAGGATAGAAACAATGATTGCATGAAATCCAAAACCAACACAAGAAAGAAAGTCTTTGCAACTGCAGTACCCTACTCAAGAGAGCCCAGACTATCCCAGCATTGCACTGGAAATGCTGTTTATTTGTATTCACACCACCAGATAAGGGCCTTCAGTCAGCATTACAGGCTGTCATTTTCTAAGTGTATAATGTATGGTAAATGCAGGCCTCTGACAGCACAGAAAAGTGCAAAAGCCAAAGGGCGGGAGGAGGAACACACTACTCTGGTCCCGTTTCACACACCAGCAGGAGGGATTTGGAAGAACCTTTGCTGTTCTTGCCACAGCACATCCCTGCACTGACACCCATGGTAACTGTGTTTGGACACCATGCTGTGGTGGGGACGATTTGAATTTGCATCTCCCAGCTATCCTACACAGAGTGCAGAATTATCATTTGTAACCTAAAATTCCCACTGAAATCTTCCATGGATAGTAATTTCTGCGCCCTCTGCCCCTCTGGCCTCACTGAAGTCAGTGCTTTCATGGAGCCCTGGAGCAGATCTCAGCTCCCTGCTGAATGAGTGAATGTGTCTGGGAAGCAAAGTGAGCTGGTTTTAGTCAAACAGGGAGCTTCAGAAGCTCAGCTGCTGGGCTGACTGGTTTGATTTCAATCTACAGCACAAAGTGCTTGTGGAAACAAAAACACCCAGCAGGTGCTGAAACCTTATTCCTAAAGTGTGAGATTTGGAGCTCGAGACACTGACAGGCTGTAAGGCCAGCTCAGCCAGGCACACCTGGGGCACAGCTCCTGCCCATCAGCTGGGGAGGGTCTGTGCAGCTCCTGCTCTGAGCCTGGTCACTCTGTCACAAGAGTGGTAATGAGTCCTCACCAATTCCTCACTTTCATCCTGAACAAAGGGACTGTCCCAGGCTTTGCCTTTCCTTCATTTGGACAGCAAGCGATAACTGAATCTGACATGATGACACAATTTCACAGCTCATGGGCCCTAGGAACGGACTTTTTTTGGCCATACTGCCGGAAAGACCATTTGAAAATAATTAAAAGATGGAACCTTTTATGTGGTTTATGATGCTTTGATCAAGGTTTTTAATTAACCTATCTTGCTTTCAGCTACTGCAAGTTCATTTCACCCTCATCGACAATATCATAATGGGATCGATTATAACCCAGTGGAGACTGTGAGCCACACAGCTGCAGGGCCCCTGCTGCAGAGCTCCTTTAACCCCTCAGTGCCTCCTGACAAGGTCCCTACAGGGACATGGGACTGCTGTGAGGGTGGAGAGGTGGCAGGGAGCAGGCAGTGACAGCAGGCAGGGCATGCTGTGCCAGATCTCAGCCAGGCACAGCCGGAGAGCCGAGCAGTGCATCCATCACCACTCCTGCCAGTGCCAAGGCCAGGCCATTCATCAACCAGTCAATTGGGAAGCAGCAGTGGGGGCATGGCCAGGACACGTCTCAGTGCTGCTGCCATCGGGAAGGGAAGTCTCTGGCTGAAATTAGTCAGCCTGATCCCTACAGTCAGAGACACAGGTCCTTCGGAAGGGTAATTTGCTCCATCAATCTGTGCAGAGACACTGAACTACTTGCATGATGTTCAGTCAGTGGGGAGGGAGGTATAAATGTCACCTGGCATTAATGCTTCTGTCTGCACTGCGAGGGAAGCTGCTCTGAATCAGCTCAGGGCAGCTCTGCAGTGGCAGGGAGCTGAGGAAGGTAGAAAACAACCACAAGTTATGATGGTCCTGCCAAGAGAGACCTGTCAGAAGGACCAGAGCAGGGAAGGAGTTAAAGCTCTCCTGCCTTCCAGAGTCCTGCTGCCTCTACCAAAGCTGCCATAAGAGCAAACTTCTGTTCAAATGGCTGAATGTGGGGGTATCTCCATTAACCCCACCATGCTGTGCTCTGCACCTCTCAGGCTGGGCACAGACTCACTGTGTCTGACTAAGGGCACTGCAATGCCAAGGAGATGTGGCTGACCATGACTGATCTCCCCCCAAAAATTGCCTTATCTGACTATTTGGTACTGACTGATACAAGCAGCAACACTATGTCTCCTGCTGCTTCCACTCAAGGTCACAATATGAACTTGATATTGAGCAAGAGCCTAAAACAATTTTTGGCAAGTGAAGAGACTTACAGTGTGCTGTGCCAACAGCTTTCCAAGAGGCATTGGAATAGGCTGTGCTGATAAACCCTGCAGAGAGCCATCGCGTGGGGGAAATGCTGAATCATTGCAGCTTCCTCTGAACAGCCACCAAGGCTGGATAAATCCATTCTCAGCGATTTCTTGAGGAAGTGTTTCTTAGAAAAGTGTTTTAAAACCAAATTGAAATTTCTATTTCATACCATTAGCTGAAGGAAAGACTAATTAAGCCCAAGCTCTTGGAATAGAAAGATTTTCTGAGTCCGTTTCCAAAACTGCCAGAAAAAAATTTGCATTTTCATGATGCTGTTGTTTGCTTTAAAAAAAAAAATCCTGCTCCACCCCAGTACCACTTCCCTGACACATTCCCACAAACAAGCATCTTCATCTGCTTTTCTTCCCCCTAGTTGGATTTGCCAGAAAAATCCCAGAAGGGACTGGGACTCCTGCCCCACTATATTTTCATAACACTTGTGACACATCTTAGTAATAGCAATTCTAAAGAAAGCAAAGTGCTGGTGATGGGAAAGCACCTTGTCTCTTTATTGTGGAAAGGAAAAAAGAGAAAAGAAAAAGATGCAGGGAAAGAAAAAATTAAGTTGTTTATAGTAGGAGCTTTCCTTAAAGACTTGAATACCTGTGGAAAATGTGAGAATGAAATAAGAAAAAGATTTATTGAGTCACAAAGCTTCCAGTTAAAATTAAATGTGGTGAGAAAAGTGGCTTTCCACATTTAATTGTCTTTGCCACAGTAACTGTGTGTCAGCCTCTTCTAAAAGCCTTTTAATTCTGTAATTTAGTGCTAGCAAGAGCTGGGAGACAGAACCACCACGTTTTTGGTTCTTTTTTTCTTAATTCATTGACTAAATGTCATCAGGCATCAATACTAGGGGGCACTTTCTCCTTCAAGGCTTTAAATACTAAAAATTAAAAACTTTTTATAGTTTACCAAATAAAAAAGTGCTGGCACATCAGTTAATAGAATGGGTGCTATGACATTGTATGTTGGTGTGTTAATTGTGGTTAAAAATAACTTGACAGGTCCGAAGAGCTGTAGAGTGAACAATTTTCCAAGCAGGAGGGGGAATTGGCTTGTTGAACTGCTGCAGCTAGATGAAATGTATGTGTTTAGCCATAGTTTTAGAAATTATTCTGAAACTAGCTAGAGCTGGTAATAGAGCTACTAAGGCAGAGACAGGCTGGTAGGTGGATTTCTTGACATTTGAGGTTGCATAACAAGGTAACAGCCAAAAAACCCCCATTACCTCAGAGCCAGCAGCAAGACAATGTCCATGTTTGAGTCTTTACTAACCAGTAGGAAAGACACTCAAAGTAAGTAAATCAAAGCCTGATTCACAACTAAACTTCCTTTTTTGTAACATAGTTTTCAATGCAATTGAAGTGGAATTTCCCACTCGCCTTTTGTCAAGGTGCTGCAGTCCCATGAGCAGGGCTCAGCCTCCTCCTGCTGAGCTCCTTCTGTTCCCACACTGCACCCAGGAGGGTCCCTGAGCAGCCCCTGTGTGTGGAGAGAGAGGGGCACAGGGTACAGAGCATCCCACTGCTGGGCACAGACACTGCTCTGGTGCCACACACACCTTGGCTGGCACCAAGTGTCTCACTTTGCCCTCCAGTGCCAGGTAAGGAAGCAAAATGCCTTAGCCTGTCTAGCAATTTATCCCCCACTGATTCTGTCAGAAGTGGTTAAAAAAAAAGAAGCACAAAGTCCTTAGATTCAAGGTTCTGGAGTTCAAGACTGATTTTTGTGCATATACTTTGTTCCTCACTTTAGAACCATCAAGTTTTCTTTCTCGTGGAGAACATAAACAACTGAATTTTAAACCAGACTCAGCAACTAACGTGACATTGTGAAGGACACACCAACACTTCTCATCTCTCCAGATGAGTTGGTAAGTATTTATAGAAACATTTTCTCCCTGGCACAGCTTTAACTAAGCAATGTATCTAATTTCCTCTGGAGAAATATGTTGGAGAAATCAGTAAGATAAGTCTCATCACAAATAGTAATAAATAACAACTGTGGCATAGTTGTCTATTTAGTGAAGTTATTTGAATATTAATGGATTTAACAGGTACACTCACAGGGTAAAAATCCATGACAGTAATATCCCAAAACTAATTCCAGGATTCCATGGTCTGAATTACGAGGCAGGGTGTGGAGGAGACAGCAATATATGGGACAGCCCAAACCTTCCTGTAAATATCAGAGATTTCACAGAGACCTGCTCCTCGAGAGCCCCAAAGCCCAGATCACTCAGAGCAAACAATCGCCTGCCGTGAGCACAGCCAGGCTGAGGGTCAGGAGCACAGTGTCAGGCAGTGTGGGACACAGCCAGGTCCAGCTGGGACAAGGACAGGCTGATCTTGCCAGGAGTGCAGCTGCCCGGGAGGCAGAAGTGTCAGGCTGAGAGCACAGGGGCTGCAGAGCTGTGACCCAACTGCAGTGACACGGGACAGGAAGGAGCAGCACCTGTGAGTGGTGACCCTGGTGGTGCTCCCTGGCCTCCCTGGCATCAGGGCCCCCATGCTGTGGTGAGATGGAGCTCCACAGAATGCACCCTGTCCTCTGCACACAGCAGTGATGCCTTTGGTTGCTTTGATGTTAGCAGCAGGAGACATCACAGCAGTGCTGAGATGCTTATTATCCCCTTGGGTTCTTTTCTTTTATTCGTCATGGGTTTCAGCCTGTTGTATAATATACATTTTTCAAGTTAAGCATCAAAACAATGAATACAAATGAGCGAGGAAGTGTTCACTTGCTGAAGGAGGAGAATTACTAAGAGCAACACTGCGCAGTATTATAATGCATTTCCACTACTACACCATTTGTATTAATGTATTGGAGACATCTACAAAGACAAATTGCAGCTTAGTTCAAAGGGAAGAACACTCAAATGCCTGTAAAACACTGCAGGCTGCTCTCGGAGATGCTCTCCCTGAAACAACATTTGGATTTCAGATCTCTCCTGGCATCAAGGACAATACACTCCTGCTCCCTCTTCCCAACCACACTGGTTTGTGACAGCATGTGGGCATCCACAGCCCTGGAGAGGGGGATGACCACTGTCCCCAGCCCAGGACAGTGCCTGGCTCTTCCACCCTCGCTGACCTGAATGCATGGACAGCCACCGGCAGAACTGACAGCATTGGCTTATCCAGGTGAAGACTTTGTTGGTGAATACAAAGTAGTACTGAAAGCCTCAGGAAGGTCTCCCTGGAGCCTTCTCTCCCCTTCAGCATTTAGAGATTCTGTATTTGCCAGTGGGAATGGACAAACAGCCCCTCAGACCACAGGACACATGACTCTCCCCCATTCCACAGCCCCGATACAGCTCAGGAACAAATGTATGATTTTGGAAATGCCATTTCTCACCAGCACCAGGGACCTTGCAGATAAAGAGCAGTAAACCCAAGCTGGGAACACAGAGGTCACTCAGTGCAATGAGATCTCTGGGCAAGATGAATCAGATGAGTCATTTTCAGGACATTAAGATTGTTTACAAACCCAGTCAATTTTTATTTCGTTTTGAATGAATTTGTGTTCTTTTTGTGGTTTTTTTGGATTTTTTTTTTGCCCTCTACAAGCACAGTCATCCTTTCTGATCTACTTCCATCTCTCCCTGGCATATGGTATTTTCATCTTGCTAACAGGATTACATTTACCCTGCCAGGCTATAGCAGGCACACAGTTTCGCTCAGACTTCCACTGCTTCTCTCACGAACTTGCTGCTATTAGCAAATGTCAGCCCTGGAGCAGGGAGGTGTACAGAAGGAAAGAGAAAAACAAGAAAGGGGAAAACAATTGAAAGAAAAGGAAGAGGCTGCCACAGCCCTGTTCGCATCCTGCTGTGCCCCTGGGGTGAGCTGAGGGTGAGAGACACTCACAGCAGTTTGGGGACAGTGGGGAGAGGACAGTGGGATCCAGAGGGGCAGTCAGTACTGCACATCCTGCCATGGTGATGGCTGGGAGTGAGCAACCAAAGAAACTGTTTGTTTTTCCTGGATATCTAATGTTCATTTAAAAAGCAGAAAACCAGCTTTTTTATTCCTTAGGGTATCATCTCCATTTCTGCCAGTGAAAAGGGACAGGACAAAATTCAGTCAATCTCCAGGCACATGTATCCAGGTTTTGTTTGCTGTGTGCCAGGTCTCCTCAGCTGGGATCACCCCTCACTGCAGGTGACATGTATTGCCACCTGGAGATGCATCTCGTTTACATGCCTATCCCATTCCTGTACATCCTGCAAGAAGAATTAATTAGTTCAGATGATAAAGCACCGTGGGGAAGGAGAATCAAGGTTAATAACATATATTAATAAAATATCAGCAAGGAAAAATGACTAGCTGTGTCCCAGCTAAGCCATCTCCATGACCATAATCTGTCCCTGTCTTTGAAAGTGGTTATATCTCAATAGATCAGGAGGGAAAAATAATGGAGATGAAATAACACTGCAAGGTTTCAGCTCCACATGAATGCTCTGCTTGCTGCTCCACTGGCAACAGCCTGGTATGCAAAGGAGCAAACTGGGTGGCTGGCAGCACCCTGGGAGTTGTTCCCAAAGTTTGCTCTGAGGGACATTCCAGCCTGGTGCAATATTGCCACAAATGAGGGACAAGGACAGCTCCCTCCCTGCTGGTGCCAAGGTCCAGCCCCGGGAACAGAGATGTGCACAGCAGCCTTCAGTTCCAGGTTTGGGTTTGCAGAGTGGGAAATTGTGAGCTGCCAGAGAGCTGTGGTTGTCATGCTGCCTCAAAACATCACCCAAACTCTCCTTTCAGCTTTCTTAAATACATCGTTTTATCATTCCCAGTAAGTTTCCCATTAAGTGTTCCCATCAGCAGAGAAGCGATGGAAGCACACCATTTATCCGAGGTTTCATAACTGCCTCAACTAATTACCTGTCCCCAAGCCATGACGCAGTCAGAGAAGCAATACAGACCTTCTGTGACAGGCAGGTGGGAAAAACCATTTTACTTTCACTGCTGACCGTCATCCTTGCCCAGGAGAGGAGCCGAAGGGCAAGAACAAAAAAAAAGGTAATGCAAAGCCCGTTAAGAGGTGTCTGCAAAATGCATTTCCCCATTAAATTGCATCATCAGAAGGGAAATTGAAATTCATCTCACCAAAACGAAAGGAAAACCTCAGTCTGTCCAGAACTAACTTCCTAGAGCCAGACCCCAGACCCCAACCTCCAGCAGCCAGTAGGAGCAGGGTTTGGATGCATTGCAAGCTTAAGGGGATTGATTTGAACATTTTCGGAACGGCAGCTCCTCCCCAGTGCAAGCAAAGCAAGAACCTACTCTGTTCTCTAGCTGCTATTGATTTATAACACTTTGAAAATCTCTCACCATACAGTCTTTTAATGCTGAGCTGTGAAATGAAAAGACATTTTCACACCATTAAAGGGAGGTTAATGTAAGATGAAAAAGAGAGTATTTGCATTTAATGAGTGAGTTTGAAGAGCTCGGCTGGATTTCTTGCAGGCTGTCCCTGGAAAACTAATCCCTGTATGGAGAAAAGTTTCTTCTTAAAAACAAGTGCGTTCTTCCCCTCTCCAATCCCAAACCAAAGGACATTTATTTAAGTATCATACTGAAATACATATGGTCTGGTTTCAGAATAAGAAATAATGGCTCCAGAGAGTGGGAGGGTGGGAAACCACAAGGAACCTGGCAGGGAGATGACACATATGTGGCTGCTCGTGAGGCTTGTATGTTTCTTTTCACAGTTTTCCATTTTTTTCAATTCCCAGTGCTGCAGCATAGCATCAATACATTAACTTCTTGTGTAACTGAGTAACAGCAAATTTTTACTTTTCCTCTGCTCTTCTATGCTTCTGAAGCCAAGCTGTGCCAGGGATGGAGGAGCCCAGCTGGCTGCCTGGATCCTGGAGCCACAGGCCACCCCGAGCAAAGGAGGGTCCTGGTGCCCCTAGCCCAGCCCTGCACCACCACCCAACACACATTCCTCAGCCTTTAACCATCAACAACTCCTGAGTAGCATGCAACAGCTGCAAGTTGAGATTCCCACAGTGATCTATGCTCCCATTTGTATCTTTTGATATCTGGAAGTAGAGAATTTCAGCGAAAAAGGGCTTTCCACTAAGATGACCATAAATCTCAATGTGTTTACAACAGAAGACTGACCAGAAGAGTTTATTAAATCTCTAAGGGATTTGATGTATATCAAACTGTTACATAAAGTCAATACTTTGGAAAGAACTAGACAATAAATACCCTACAAGAGGCAATATTTCTATCACAGAGAAAGCAATCACATAAAGATTAGGAGACCAATTTCAATACTGAATGTCAGTCTGCCGTAAGAAGACATTTATTGTTTTTCTGAGTTATCGCAGAAGAGTGAGATAAGCCATAACAATATTCTGAGCCCAGCTAATCATGCTATCAAAGTCAGAAATACTCTTTCACCTTTTAAAAATCACTTTTCTACTTGGCAAATAAAAAGAACAACCTCTTGCAGGTGCAAGGGGAGGGAGGGAAGGAGATTCATCACAGCAGGTGATGAAAAATCTGGAATGGCCCCTCAGCTATGAACACAACTCAAGGTCCCTCTGCAGATGCACAGTCTGTGGGTGCATGGGGCAGGTGCTGAAGGGGGGAGCTCACCCCAGGGACACTGGTTCTGCCAGTTGCTACAGCTGGTTCAGTCGTGCTCTTGGGATGAGTTGGAGAGTTTGGGCTTGTCTGGCTGGAGCAAAAATTTCAAATTTGAATAACAAAATGGGAGCTTAAAAATTGATGTCCTTTTTGCAGAGCTCACATTCCCCCTTGACAATCCAACACCTAGCAGAGACCACAGCAAGCACCTCATGCTCTGTGCACAGGCATGAAGATAAGCCCTTTGCAGTAGAGATTAGCTGAGAGACAAAGTGAACACAGCTATTAATAATGACCCTGGTCCAGAAGGGAATCATCAATTATCCTTATCATCTTCAGCTTGTATTTCTGGAAAGATGAATCCAGCAGATTGGTGTGTACAGGGAAGAAAGGAAATGACACAGAGCTGTTGCTCACTGTTATCGAGAACAGAAACACAATGAGATGAAGGTAATTATCAGCAATTTTAACATAACTATACCAGATGCATCAGTGCTGTAACGTTGAGCATCAGTAGGCAGGAGGTACAGGAAGTACCAAACATGATTTTTAGTTCAAATCAAACTTTTAATCTCTCACAGGATCCACACAGGGGTGCTCAGAGGCCAGTGTTTTGGAGAAGTGATGTGCAGAGCTGCTAGAAACTCCTCAATGCAAACAAAAGACAACCAGACTAGTAAATTCCAGAATAAAAAGCAGTTTTGTGCTTAAGGCCCAGAATCCAGGGGGTTAATGATTTAATCATAATTCTGTGGGGAAAAGGAAAGGACCCACAAAGAGCAAGCACTAGAGCAGAGGGGTTTCAGAAAACAGGGTGGGGAGTTATAGGGCAAAAATCTGGGAGCCCTCAGCTGAAACTCCTACTTGTGTTGGGGATGTTACATTAGGATCCCCCTAATTTAACAGGGGGGATCAAGTCTGAGTCAGCACATGAATTACATCCCAAAATATTTTGTAAATCCTTTTTTGCCATTGAGATGGACCGTAAGACAGGATGGCACCAGAACATGATGTACAGCACCACTGTCTGCTTGATGTCACCCTGCGACAAATGAGCTCCATTTTTGGGCTGAAGATTAACTTTCTGGGCCATTTGATAAATTATAGGAAAAGAAGTTATTTGAGGGGCAAACTAAAATGGAGTTCCAGTGACATGATACCTCTCACTGACATTTTTCGGGGGCATTAATGATAGGAAATGTCCCCTTTCCCAACTTCTTTCTGCAAGGTGTTTGTAATTACAAGAAGAGAGTGCTTACAGTTTGCCCTGTTTATTGTGGGGAAATAGTGTTTGATGCAGAAGAATCAAAGCCCCTGAGGAGGGATGTGACTATGGCATGAACTCATTTTGAGGACTTAGAGCACTGATTAATTCCACAGTAATAATGTAGAAATCCATCATTATACCAGCACTGTATTTAGATCTGAGCTACACATGAGCAGCAAGGCCCTGCAGCTCTGGGCAGATGCAGTTTCTGGGTTCCTTGGGTGGCCACCTGGCCAGGACCCAGCAGAGAATTCTGCTGCTCACATGCTGTGGCTCCCTGGCAGAGCTGCTCACCACAGTTCCAGGCCCACATTTTGCAGTTATTTGGGAACTCAGAAACACAAAAAATGTCTAAATGGCACTTGAGATGTTTGGATAAGAGATTTTCATCTCTCCCAACAACTCTGACAGAAAAGTACAACCAAACCACTGCATTTGCAGTTTGTGTGAAGCTTGTTTCCCTGGCTGCAGCAGAGGCACATGGGGGGACAAAAATTCATGGGTAGCCTTTGCACACATGGTAACCTGACAGGACAAACTGCAGATGGAGCATCCAAGTGCCCAAGGGAGCCTGGCTCAGGCAGGATCTATCTTCTGTTTCCTCTGCACACTTCTGCCTTCTCCTGCCCACACCTGCACTGCAGCTGCTGTTTATTTCTAGAACAAGAGAATTTAAGAACAATAAAATTAAGCCTTTAAGGGAGAAAAAGCTGAAATTCCCTCTGCTTTTGAGCAGGACAACAGAGGCTCCTGTGCAGCCACCACAGGGAAGGGAAAAAAAGACTTAAAATTACCACTAAGCCCACAGGAGTGGCATATTCATAAAAGCAACTGGCACGAACAAGCTAAAATTCATTATCATGCTTTTCATAAATTTGCTATAGGAGCATTACAATTATCAAATCCATCTGAAAACCAAGTAATACCTTCCCTCTCTCTCCTGTCCTTTTGCACTCTGTATCACGGATTTATTTATAACATTAGTCAGAAAACAATTCATCCCGTAGGGTTTGAGGTAAAGCACTGAGGGCTATTTCACACAGCCCATGAAATGTCCAGGAGTGACTCTGGGTACAACTGGTTTGTTTGTTTGCTCTTTTAAAGGGGTGCTTCACCCAAAGGAGAGCAGAGCTCCAGAGCCCATCTGGAAAGTTTAAGGGGAACTGAGGAACATCTACAGGCTGGGTTTAAAGGGCCTGAAAATTCATTTGAGAAGACCAGTAAGTTAATTCTGCAGATATTATTTCTTCACTGAGTTCTGCAATTTTCCCTTGCCCCAGAAAGAACAGTGAGTGGCTTGCCCAGAAGTTACTCTTGCAGTCTCATCAAGCCCGTTCTCTAATTGAAGTTAATCACAGGAAACAGAGAAGGATGGTCTCGGCGAGCAATGTCCAATGGAGAGGTCCATTGATGTCACCTGGCACCAGCACTGAAGGGCTCTTGCCCTGGTTGTATTTCAGCTGTTTACCTAAGAACTGCTCTGCTGTGTTTCTAATGGCAAAATAATCTGCACTCTTATGGGGCTGGAGAAGTTGGGTTTCTGAGGGAATTTGACAGCATCTTTACTAGTTCATGGCAGAAAAGAAAAAGCACTTAAGGGGATTTTGTTTGTCACTTGAAAATTAGCCTAGAGGAAAAAGAATCTTCAATTCAAATTTAATTAAAAACTGATGAACCAAAAGCCTTGTAGTGTCTCTGTGAAGTCCCATTCTTACAGCATAAGAACATAGCCCTGATAACCAGCAAGAAGAAAATAAACACAACAGATTTTAAGCTAAAACCCAAACAGAAATGGGGCAAACTGTAATCAGACTGTTGCCAGAACAGAAGTTGTCCCACTGCACTGACACAGCGGTCTGAGTTGCTTGTATAACACTGGCAACATCCCATTAAACTTACTGTCATTATTTTATCCATCTCTTTTGGCCAAGACCTCTTGCCCCCGAAGGGAGGGGACATGTCCCTGAAGTGCACACATCCCTCTGCACTGTCACACACTGTGTCACACACTGAGCCAAGCTGGGGTAATTGCACACAGCCAGGGTCAGCCTTGTTCCCTAAAACATTAGAGCATGTTCATAAACAGCTAATAAACCCACAAATGAATGATGACTTGGCACAGGAGGAGGAGAGGTCAGTGATGCTCAGCTGCCCTAGACCGCTCCAGAAAGGGAAAGCAGAAAGTCCCCAGAGTGGTCTGGGGGATGTCACTGGTGTTACTGGAGCTGCTCTGGGAAAGGCTGAGTAGGGCAGCACAGCCTGTGCACTCACACAGTCCTGAGAGACGTGCAGGGGGACGTGACCCGCTGCAGGAAATCTCTGAGGCCAGAGTGTATGGCTTCACTTCACCAGCTGGACCAATTTAATTAACTATGGGAACATTAATTATTGGCTATTGCTGTTTTTATTTCAGAAAACATCAACTGGCATTTCACCAGGTCAATATAATGCAAAATAGCCACTAACCCCAGCCTGAGCTCAGGCCCCAGATCCTTTAGATTAATGGTAATTTCTTTGCAGCTCTTACTGGCAAAGAACAATTTTTAAAATGGTCCCAAATACCAGACCAGCCACAGGAATGAGATTTCCTCAGATACTTAAGACCTCCTGTTTATCACCCTCTGTAGTATGTGATATACATTGTTGTACATTTTCTGTCACCAGTGATTTATGAACAAAGCACATTGTTCAAATAAGCTTAATATATAAAGACCTGAGGCATTCTGTGACATGGCCATGAGACAGCAGTTGTCTCACCTACCTCTAGAACTTGTGTTCCATTCTGAAAGACTAGAGGGGCTGCAGAATGCCAGTGCCCAGCAGCTCCCTGTGCCACCATTGCTGGGACATGGCTATTCAGGAGAGGGAGGAATTTCAGCCTACTCTGCCTGTGGCACTGCCATGAACTCATGTCTCTGTTGCATTTGTAATGCCAGCCAAAAACTACCCTGATTCCATGGAGGGTTTGGGCACAGAAATGTATTAGAATAAAAATAACGATGAGAGTAATTCCATGCCTCCTTGTGATTCTGATATTATGGTTTAAAACTCTTAGCCTGGCTTGAATAACTTCTAACTTGCACTGAAAAATCTTTCAGAGAGAAAGGAAAAGTAAAAAGAAAATTGATATTGAAAGGATATTGAGAGGATGGAGCCTCCTGCTTGGGTGGCTCCTGTGCAGCATTCAGACCTGGAAACTGCCCCTGGCTCTCTGTTACTTTGCCTGCTGATGGCCTCCAGAGCTCACACAGAGCAACAACTGCAGTGCCAGACACAGTCACCTGTGGCCCCTGTGCTCTGCCTCCACCCTCCCTTCCCATTCTGAGGCTGCAGAGACCCACGTCGGGTTTGCAGAGTGTCCAGCCAGCTCTTGCCACCTCCTGCCCACCTCTCCCACGGATGGACACAGCACAGCCATTTCCCCGAACTCCTGCATTTTTCTTTCCATGATTATCTCCTTTAAAAACGCACAAATTGAAAATGAGATGCAGAGCCAGCGGGCTCTTTTGAGCTATGGTTATTAGCTGTGTGGAGGATGAAAGTGGTACGACTCCCCAGATAAATATATAGTTCATTAAAAGTGTTCGGGATCACTCTATTCTGCTGATCAAAAGCCTAAATCACACAGTTAGCAACATTAAGGAGCTGTATTATGATTTGAGTTATATCTGGATAAACCCACTGGAGAGCCAAGGGGAGCCCAGCGGCGCTGGCAGGACCATGCCAGGAGCCCAGCAGTCGCACTGTGGCTCCAGCTCTGATCCCAGCACACCCAGCCCAAGGCAGGATTTTATCCTGTTTTCAACAACTTAAACCATTCAGGCTCTTTGGGAGCAGCAGACTGCACAAATGAGTAGGTGCTTTCTTCCCCAAACCACAGCTGTCAGGTTCCTCTCACTCAGGTTTTAACTGGGCAACAAACCCAACCAGCACTGCCCAATTTCAGAGGTATTTTTAGAACCACACCAGAGCTCTGTTTTCAGTAGTGTCCCAGTAGGATGCTGGGAGTTTGGGGAATGAGCACACCCTTGTTGCAGGTTGCAGGCTGCAGAGGAATATTCTGGTGACAGGGTAAGGTGATTGTCCCATCCCCTTTGTACAACTGCTTCTTCTTTTATTAAGCACACATCTTGATAAACAAACCCACAAATCTTCTGCATGACCAGGCTCTGGCTCTCTTGGGCAGAGACCTCTGCAAAGTCCAGCCCGACCTCCTAAGTCTTGGCTCGAAACCTGCCATTCTCTGATTTCCGACCACTTCAAATCTGGCTCAATAAAAGCTATCTGAGACCAAGGACATGAATACTGATGACAAATTTTGCATCCAAATGATGTCTTAATCAGTCAGTTTTAAAGAGAGCACAAGTCTCTTGTTCAGCTTCAGGGTTTGCCAAGGACACCACAGAGTCCAGGTGAGTTGCTCCTTGGGCAGTGGTGAAGGAGCGCTGGGTCTCAGCACCTGCAGCACCTCCTGTCCCACAGCTCTGCCAACTGAAGAATTCACCTTTGTGCTCACCCTGCTCAAACAGAGCTTGCTCCTCTTTCCTAGCTGCCCTCACAGCACAAGCCCAACCTTTTGACAACTGGATGTTCCTGCTTACCCCACCACTCCTCCCATGGAAGCAGGAGAGCTCACAGCTGCAGGAACTCCTGCATTTAGTGTATTGCAATTAAAGAGCCATCACACTAATCCACTGCAGGAGAGCACCAGTGGGAAACTGCTGCTCCCCTCTTCCCTCTCTGGGAGTTCTTGGGCAGGCACTGATAAATTAAACTCGGCACCTCCTTTGACTAAGATGGATGGCAAGCTTAAATGATATCCACTGAACAAATGGCTGATTTGTGTATTCTTCCATTCAGGATTAGGCTAATAAGATGTTAACTTATGGATCTATTACTCAGTAATTTAACTGCTTAAAAGAAGAGGACCAGGCAAATTTCACCATCCAGGAATTGATTTCCACCTTTTCAGACCAAATTTTAGTGAAGAATTTGCAAAGGTAATTTAGTGGGACATATCAAAACATCATTAAGGTGACACAGTACTTTAAAATACAAGAGAAATACTTGGGGTGCCTGAAGCCTCCAGGTTTGAGGTGGCCTTGCTCTTCCCCCACCTGCCTTTTGCTGTGGTCTCTGGAAGGAAACACACAATCAGGGTCTTTTAGACTGAGAGGTGAAAAGGGGCTCCCTCCCCATGACCCTGGGGACATTTGGGGAACCCTGAGCTCTGGCAGCCTGGTGCAGAGTTGTCCCCAGGCAGAGCAGGTCTCTGTTCCCAATTGCTGCAGGCTGCAACCTGTAACTGTAGTGCCACCTCAGGGACACATTTACACCTGCTCCAGCCCTGGAGAGCAAACAGTCAGTCACATTGGATTTTCCCAGCAGCATCAGCATTTGCCTCATTTATGTCTGTCATCAACAGGAGGGAGAAGGTTTGTACATCCCCACTTAGCTCAGTGACCATCGGAGCATGTGCCAGGGGGTAGAGTGCTGTCCACTCTGGTCCTCGACTCAGAGACTTCTAGGGACAACAGAAAACCACACAGCAGGATTTTCAGAATGAAGATTTGCGGTCACTAATCACCCACACCCTGTCTATGGAGGCTTTGTGATTGGATAAACAAACCAGCACTCCAGCATCTGTGCTGCCAGTCGCTGGGCTGGCATCAATTCAGGCATGGGGGAAGGCTTTCTGCTTGAATTAAAATAAAAATCATCAGCTGTCTGGTTCTGCTAAATTAAACCAGGAAATAGCTAGAGACACTGGTATTCAGGCTGCTGTCATTAGGATCCAGCATGAGCGGGCATTTCTGCACAAGGCAGCTCTCTGCTGCTCTTTCCTCCCTAGTCCCATGCCTGTGTTTCTGTGTTCCACTGCCAAGGTGCTTGTCCACCTACCAGACCTGGGGTTAATGGCTTTACCCAGAAGAAACCTCCTTGCTGAGCCCTTCAGGGCACCAAAGACCTAGCTGTAACATTCTCTACACCGGTCACTTGGGGAACAGCTCATTACCCAGGATTTTGATAATGCTGCCGAGCATTGGAGACAGGAACACAATTATCTTCCAGCCCGGATTTACCAGCCCTCTCATCCTCTTGCCTCACTGAAGCACAACAAGCTCTAATGGAGCACTTTGGTGTGTGGGATCACTGGTGCCTTCTCGGAGACAGAGTACAGGAGGGCACAAAAGAGTTCTTAATTTATACTTCATCTACTGGGTCTTAATTTAACAGGTCCTTACATTCATACAGCAAATTATGCCTCCAGAAAACTGAGCTGGTGCCAGGATGTAACTATTTCATTTAATACACCCACCAACACTATGAAAACCCATCTCTGTATGTGCTGTCGTGCGTTCCACATTAACAGAAATTCTCATGCACATTAGTGCTCTCTCCATGATGTGTCCTTTCATGCAGACAGTTAAAAAGAAAATACAAATATACTGTCCAGAAGTCCACTTTTACCTAGTGACATGCTTTCTCCCCTGCCTGCTGAGGATGTCAGGGGTGATGGGATTTAGCACAGGGTCAGATGCAGAGAGCAGAGGGCAATGCTCTGGGGGCAATGCTCTTTGGGCAATGCTCTCCACAGGGAGGAGAGCTGCTGACAGCTGCTGGAGCAAGGACCCACAGTACCCTGTTCTTCTGGCTCAGCTTCCCTCAGCAGGGCTCCTACAGACTCATGGGCTCCACAGGGCACAGGTGAGCCTCTCTCACTCCCAGGGCAGCCACCTGCAGACCCCAGCGGTGCCAGGGCACAGCCACTCCTTGCCTGGAGCACAGGCAGGAGAGAGGAACACAAACACCCACAGAACAGCCAGTCCAGACCATCTGTCTGTCCACCCACCAACCCTTTGTCCCCACCAGCCCCATGTGCCCTGGCAGTGCCTTTCAGGGATACCCTGGTGTGCCTCCCCAGGACAGCAGCTCCTCCCCAAAACAGCCCTGGGAAAAACCTTCCCAGGCTGGATTCTCTGTTGATTCCACACACTTTCAGAAACCAGGGCAGAGCACTGGGCTGTGACCGAGTGAACAGCTCAGTCCTACATTCATCTCTCTTTTGCATAATGCATTTAGAAGTGGATCTATTTTTTATTGCAGAATAATATGTCTGGTTTATATATTGGCATCTTTGCGAGGTACTGACATTTTGTGCGCATTCACTGCTCACCTCAGGGAAAGCTAGTAACTGAATATCACCACAGACCTGTTTCACAGCACCAATTATGATCTTTCCCAGGTACTACTTGCTTCATTATCTGAGCAAAGAGTTTTATCTTACCTACCAGGCAAACCTTCCAAATTCACAGCTGGGTAGATATAACCTTGAATATTTAGCTCAGCCTTAATGGCAGCTAATATTCCTCTTAACTGCTGCTCTTAAACAGTTTCATCCTATTGTTGTTAATCACATTAAAAGGTATTGGATATATAATTTCCTTTAATTATGTGAAAATATTGGTTGCTTCCTTTCTTTGGAGCATTATGCACAGAGCAGCAGTGATTAATGCCAGAAGTTTCAGAAAGCAGTCAGAGAAAGCTCCTAATTGTTGATTTATGTCCTAATTGGAAGACACCTGTTTTTTTGTCCTATCCTTTTGATTTTTACTTTCTGTTTGAGTCCAAAATTACCCTGCATGTGTCATCATTACATTAATCGATACATGTTTTGTCCTTCAGAAATCTGCCTCATTGCTTTTCTCATTTAGACAGCCATTTGCTAACGAACACCATCACCCATTAGCACCAACAGGAGGATTTACATGGCGCACTGAGCAGATTTAGAAGGGGAAAGACATCAAGCCCATTGTTACGGGCAGTGAGCGCAACTACTGTATCCCAGCCTTGATAAAGTCTTGCTCCACTCCTAGTTAGTAGGGTGCTAATTTCATCCCATGAAGCTGCTGGCAGCTCATGCCATGGGCATCAGCATGGAGAGCTCCCCATGGCACCCCGAGTTCGGGGAGCACACACACCTGTGCCAAGCAGTT
Organism: Entomyzon cyanotis; assembly: GCA_024500445.1. NCBI lineage: Eukaryota > Metazoa > Chordata > Aves > Passeriformes > Meliphagidae > Entomyzon > Entomyzon cyanotis. The sequence continues at coordinate 5,599,368 of JAKEPQ010000673.1, forward strand.
AAAAAATAAGTAATTTAGTGTACAGAGCTCATATTTTCTACTTCCCCATGTACATAAACATGTGCTTGGGGTTTCTGACTATGAATCCTGAGTGCTTTTGTTTTGTTTTTGAGGCCACAAATGACACTGAGCCTTCTGTGATACAGTAATAGGAAGTGCCTAAAATGACAAATTAGGAGGAAGAGTGTTTGTGACAGTGATAAAGGGAAAGTTTAAGGCTTGTATTTAGATAAATTGGCTGGAAAATTTGATCCACACAGTCTTTCAAATACGATTATACAAACATAATTTGCATAAATATTATAATTAAAATTCTGCCTATGGCATAATAAAAAAGGGAAAATAGTATTAAATGATCAAGGCATTTGAATGTTTGAAATATCACTGTGTGATGTTTCATGCTATCCATTAAATAAGTAATTTCTTGCAAAATCTATCAAAGCAAAGGGAAATTAAGTCAGATAAGACTGGCTTTTTACTTTGCACGGCTTTTTTTTCCTGAGGATATCATTCCTTTCAGAGCACATTTGATTTTTCCAAGGTACTAACTCAGAGTAATTATAATGCTGGATCTGCTGCAGAGCTGTGACTCTCCAGATGCTGTAACTGCAGCATTTGCTGATGTGCATCGTATGGTATCAGGGGACAGGACTTGTCATTCTCGGGTGGGAGTCCCATGCCGTGTCCTGCTCTGTGCCACCTCCTGCTGCCTGCAACTGCTGCAGAGAGCCTGGTGCAGCCCCGGGTGTCCCATGTGGGCAACACGGGCACAGGACACTGACCTGTCCCCGAGGACTGCCCAGCCAGGCTGCTGCGTGCAGCGTGTGCAACCCAGGGGAGCCCCTGCCAGCACCCCTCCTCTCCAGCTGTGTCCTCACACCGGAGCACTGCTGTTTCCAATTGCCTTTTCCAGGCTCTCCCGCCCTGCCATACATGACACGTTTCACACAAACAACAGATTGCCACACTGCTGAGCCTTGCTGCGTTTGGAACACAGTCAGGGGCTGCTGCGACTCTTCAATAGTTGGTTTTTTCTGCATACGCTGACTCCCACAGCCCCGGCAACCTGCTGTTTTCTTCTATGTTCCCCTCCTTCACCTCTCTGGGCACAGCCCTCCCTTTGCCCTTGGCTGGACCACCACAGCACCACCTTCACTCTGCCATACCCCGCACGGGCTTCTCATTAAGAAAGGTTAACGAGGGATGCAGGCAGTGTGACGGACACAGGCGGGATGGGGATCAGCAGCTCCTGATCACACACAGGAAGTGTTAAACATGGTTCTCAGCACCAAGGCACTGGTGGATGGCAGCAGTGATGGGCTGTGTCACTGCTGGACAAGCAGCTCCCCATGTGCTTGCAGAACATGACAGACTGCAGCGCCCACACTGTGCTGTGCAGCCGTGGTGAGCAGGGGTCAGACCGTGTGCCCACAGCCACCTCGTGGCTCCTGTATCACAGCATGAGCATCCCGCTCAGAGAGCAGATCAGGCTGGTTATTTGCTCTGTCTGTTGGCTCTACCTGGTAGAGACCGAAGGATGAAAGGGCAATAGGAAATGAGCTTTGAAATGCACAGGGAAACAGCCTTCCTTATCAGCCACTGCTTTGTCCCTGCCACTGCAAAGATCTCTTTAAGTAAACTGGAAAGAAAAATAAGATAATAAAGGAAAGAAAACTTAAGAACAGTTTACTGAAGCGTTTAGACTAAACTGCTGCAAGGTACGTTGACCCTTTGATATAAATCCTCTGCCTTTTCCACCTCCAGGCCTGCAAACAAGGCAGTCTCGCTCCTAATGTCACTTCCACTGCTGAAAATTTGTGACATCAATAAAATCCTGGTTTGTCAGTACAAATGGAATTTTAAATTGAATTCTTATCAAATTAGCCTTTCATCAAGGTCACGCAATATTGTGTGAGTAACCTTTTGCGAGGCTGTGTACATGGCTGCTGCCGGAGGTGAGAATGAGACAGATTCTAATGAGATTACTCAGCTGGAGCACTCAATAACAGGCAGTGCAGGAGATGGGGTGACATTAGGTTTAGCGATAATTTACGTATATGGCTACACCAGTGCTCGAAGCACAATGCTTCAACCCCCATCTCCACTGTCAACCCACACACCCAGTGCCTCCCTCACAGGTCTCAGCAGCCCCAGAGCAGACACAGTTCAGACACACCAGAGCCAAATAGAATTTCCTGGAGGAACCAGAATGAATTGTAAATGCATCCCCTCTGCTGGCTCCCTGGTGCAATAAAACTTCTGTTCGTTTCAGGGGGATGCTGTTTTGCAACAGCAGCTGGAGGGATTTTCCATCAGCCTTGCACATCATGACCAAATTTGTGGGAAAAACCTGTTTTTCAGCAAGAGGAGCTCAGTGCTCCAGGAGCTGAGTAGGAGCTCAGGGAGCCTGAGATGTGCACATGCACTGTGAAACGAGGGCACAGCCTTGCTCCCTCATTGTTGGACACTGCCTGAGGCATCACCCAGCCAGGCAGGCTGAGCAGGGTGCCAGGAAGGGGTGACACTGCTGTGGTCCCCCAGCACCTGCTGTGCCAGCCCTGGGAACTGCAGGACCCATCTAAGGAAGCTTTTCTTGCCATGATGGAATAATCCTAATAAACAAGTATGAGCTGCTGCTGCTGCTATCCTTTTAGATAACATCATCTTGAAATGAAATATGTAGATCAAATTACACAATCAAGAAATAAACTATGCAGCTGCTAAAACCTCCTTCCCAAATAACAAAATAGCTGCATATTTGACAACTCCAAAAAATATTTCAGCAAACATAATAGAGAATGATAATGATAATTAGACTGGTATTTTGTGCCATAACACTCTTGAATGCCTACAAAAATACAATATTTTCAGCAAAAGATAATTGAAAAGATATTTGGCTTATCTAAAATAAGTTTTTCCAAGCCTCAGCACATCTGTTACAAGAATTCCTGCAGACACATGGTACAACACTGTTGGCTCAATGGACTCCTCATTACTTTGAGAAAGAGGCGGATAAAGACATGGAGGGTTTTGTTCATGACAGGTCTCTTTGACAGGAAATGGACATAATCACTTTTTCTCGGACCCACGGAAAAGCGGAAATGACTGAATAAGCCCAGGAAAACAGCAGCCTTAAGTCAGAGCCGCCGGCATGGGGCAGATGGGGGGGATGCAGTGGCAGAGAGAGGGATGTCCTCACACAGGTATGAGCTGAGGTAAACCCTGTGCTCTGACATTTCCCTGCAAACTGGTGCAGTTTGCTCTTTGTTGCTAAGTTACCTGTTTATCCAGCTCCACGCAGATCCCTCCAGCACCGTGCATAGAGTGCCTTTTGCAGATGCAGCTTCAGTATTTGCTTTCAGTGACGACTCAAGCCGAGCATTTGTTTTTAGTACATGTTCTTGCTGTTGGGATCTGCAGGTTGAGCATTTGAAGTACAGGCAGGTGTAATTCAAAGCTGCTTTCTGTCTTTGGGGTTGTGTGTGGGGAAAATCCAGGCTCGGCTGCAACAGCACAACCAATGCCAAGGCAGCTGCGATACCAAAGGGCAGCCAAGGGAACAGTTCTGAGAATATTTTGATATTTCAAAACTGAGCATTTCAAATCTAAGAAGCCACAAGTTCCTTGTCTTTATCCTTCCCTGCTTGTCCCCCTCCCCAGATGCTCTAGCTCCAGGCAGACTGAGCAAGACCTTTTGCTTTCAACCAGGGCTGTACAATGCTATGGTGTTTGCACTGGTTGTCCCTCCAGATGACAAGGGAGGGAAAATGTCTTTATGTCTTGTTTTGAGGTCCCTCGGTGCTCTCTCTCATGCAGATGTGTTCTACTACCCCAGCCACCTCAGCTGCACTCACACCTCACATGCTCCTGTGGCCACAAGAAAGTCTTCCTAGTGATCCCTGGGTGATTTTGTGACAGATTTTTACAAGTCTCAGTATTTCTAAAAATACTTACTCCTGTTCCACCAGTGACTGACTGAGGACAATCTGGGAAACAGAAAGGTTTTACATGGGCCCTGGTACGTTTCATCTTCATTGCTGCTGTGACACAGCCCTGTAACACCAGAAGAGCCACTGGTATCTGCTTTACAGGGCAGCTGAGCACAGATCAGGAGGGAAGCAAAGGGACCAGTGCTCAACTCTTCTCATGCAAGTGAAGCAGCATCTCATCATTCTGGGGCAGAAGCCCAGAGCTGGTCCTCAGCAGCCTCTCACCCAGAAGCTGCTCTGCTGGTACTAACTGGACTCCTGGCATGAACCAGGTTTATCAATGGGCTGAAGGGCCCGTCGTCCACATTCAATATTCAAAATACACGAAGCACAGTGTTTGTGAAAAGTGTCAAAAGCAATAATATATTCCTGTGTTTAACTTCAGGCTACCCCCTCACCAACCACACTGAAAAGTGTTAGAATTGGACAAGATTTCCCAGGAGTAAAAGAAATTCATGTTCATATGCTTATAAAGGCTGACAGGTGAACAAACTCTTCTACAGGGCAATTGCAGATGCTCTAAGTGACATTTTAAATTCTTAAGAATTTTCCATTTGCAAATAGAAGTTTCCGTGCAAAAAGACAAGCAAACCAAGCAGACTTCCCAGAAACTGGCTCTTTCTGTTGCCTTTTAGTGGGTTTATTTTCCACAAGAGAGAAGAATGATCAGTGTTTGGGGGGACTGGGGGGGAGGGAAGGCCCTTCAGAAATTGACTTTTGCATCTATCTTTTTCTAATCCTTTATAAAAGAAGAGTAACAGGCCAGATACAGCACTAAATTTTTATTGTAAACTAGTCTGGGAACATATTTTACTCAGAGCCCTTAGCACAGAAAGCAGATTAACTAGAAAAGATAATGGTACAGTGCAGTATAAATATTTACATAAACGTTTAGCTAAATCCTCTATTAACAGGTCAAATTTTCTCTGAATTTTTCACCTTTTGTTATGAGATTTTTAGTGGGTTGATACCTTTCCAGACTTTAGAAACTCCTCAAGGGAGGAGGAGACAGCCCCCAAGCACCCCAGCTCTCACTGTTGTGCTGTTTTCATCCCACTGGCACTCACAAAGCAGAATTATGCCTAAATTCCTGTGCCCCTACATGGGACATGAGAGTGAGGAGCAGCCAAGGGGACTCTCACAGTAGAAACCCCATGGCTGTGTTGCTGTCCCTGCATCCTCTGGCCCCAAGCCCACAGCACGGTGGGATGCAGGCGTCAGGAGCCTCTTCCCAGAACAATCAGTCTTCTCGTCCAGCAGTGCAAGCATTCTATGTCTCTCCCTCCTTCCTTCTCATTTTACCACACGTAATTCTGAAGTTAATAATGATCATTAAGCATACTGAAGATCAGTATGTTCCAAAAAATCTCTGCAGACATATTTTAGTTCAAGGAACTGGAGGTTGCTGTGGGGTCCTATTATAGTTTTACAGCCTTGAATTTACTGGAGATGGTTTCAAGTCAAACCAGACACTCTGACAGCAGAGAATGAAGGTCTGGGCAAACTCAATACATCAACTCTATGATCAAGAGAATTCAGCAGTCTGCTCAGAAGCAGGATAAAAAGTGTGGTTTGCACTCATCAATTTTCCATTCTGTCTATCCAGTGAAAACAAACAAAAAAAAAAAAGAGGGAAGGTTATGAGAAATCATCACCTTGGTTCACTTAGGAATTTCCCATTAAGCACAGCTATGATGAACATCTCAGACTCTCCTGGTGTCACAATTCATCCAGTTCAACCTGCCAGTCCTGCTTGTACCCGAATGAATCCTATGAACATGAGGAGCTGCTGGAGGCAGGGGAGAGCTGAGCCATCTCCCAGCAGCCCTGCAGCACCCACCCATCCACCACTGGGGGTTTCTCTGGGGTTTTGTAGGGATTTCTTCCTTCAAAAATTTTGTCTTGAAGAATGGATCAAGGTGAATGGTGCCTCTCGGGCAGGAAGAGGTCTGTGGAGAGGCATCTGTTTCAGCATCATTAGCAATGCCTAACTGTCAGCTCAGAGCCAAAGAACAGGTGGCATTGTTTTTCCCCTTTCCTGCCACTCCAACCTGTCCCCAGTCAGTAGAAGGTGCTCTTTTTCCATGGACCTGAAATGCAGCTGATTTACCCCAGCAGCAGCTCCTACCCTGTAAATGCTCAAAAAATCTGTCTCATGTCTCATGGTTCTCCAGTCATGCAGATAATTTTGTTCCTAATTAAACAAATGCCACAATGACAGCTGGGAATTAGCAGCTGTAGTTTGACCAAGGAAGTATGATACCTCCTTTAATTAAAAGAAAAACCCTCAAAATTTCCCTAATGAAATCTCCACTCTGATAAGATGGAGCAGCGATGAGCTCAGAAAGCAAGACAAAACAGGGAAGCACAGTGATTCAGTCAATGCAAATTTTTTGCAGGAAAATTCTTCAACTATCAAGAAAAGAAAGAAGCTGTGGAAGTTGCAAGAAGTCAGCTTTCCAATTGATTTTCAGCTTGATTTTGCAGAGCATCATTCCCACGTAATGACTAGGAAAATGTACAGCATCCCAATTACATCCAGGAGCACTAGACACTGGAGGTATTGAACTTAACTCTGACAGCTCAGAGTGTGTTAAACAATATCTTTTATTTCCTAATGAGGCAGGCATCTGCAGCAGAGGATATGAGGCAGCCACAGACTCAAATCTGGTGGCTTTTAAAAAAATATCAGCTCTTTTGCCAGCCTCAGAGCTACCCAACGTATTTACATATTCTGACACACCAGACATGCTCTCTTGATAGATAAAATATGCAACTCTACTTAAAGACAGAGAATTTCTCTCTGCATTTTTTTCTAAATAACATCAGATACATAAGAGACTCCCCTTACTCATTTGACTCTTAACATTGCCCCTCTGGACTCAGCCCTTAAAACACTTCTCACATTGGGCCAGGCAGCACTGAGGGCTCTGTGTCACCTCTCCCAGACCAGGATGATCCTCTGTGGCAATGGGGCAGGGACAAAGCTGGAGCAGCACATAGTGCCCACCAAAGCTGTGACTATTAGCCAGTGGTTCAGAAAAACAAAGGGAGCAGAACCCATCGGGAGCTTATGCAGAGTGGCCAAAGACAGCAATTACTGCAGAGCTGAGGCTGGTGCCATCTGAAAGGGGGATTTTCTCAATCTTTTGCAGTCTTAGGAAATTATCATGTGCCTCCAGACAATCATTTCACAACAAATTTGGAAGACGATATGTACCATCTTTGATGTCTTGTGGACTCTGGGGTTTGCCATAGGGAGTAAATACACAAGAGTGGAAACTGGGTCAGGTTACTAAGGACAAGTGCAAAAATAAGACAAATGTACAAGGACAAGCCCAGAAAACCAACGGGCACTAAATTAAGTAGAAATCCTGGATAACCAAGTCTTTCCATCGTCCATGACCAAGAGAAAGCCCAGGTGGTGTGGGAAGGGGGTATGAACTCTGAAAAAGGGACAGCAGAGATGGGATCCCATATGCCCACAGGCAGTCCAGGCTTGCTGAGCTTCTCCCTGCCCCACCAAGACACTTGCCTGAGGCCACCCCTGAGCCATGCTGGCAGTGGCATCCCTGTGGAGATGCAAGGAACAGAAGCATTAGCCTGGCCATGGTCAGCTCTGGGGCTGAACAAAGCAGTACCAGGAGGGAGGAAATGATGGATTTTATTGAAACAGGTGTTTTGCAAAAAACAATCTCTGCTGAAAATCATCTGTAAATCATTATACTCAACTAATACAAACTGATTTAGATCCAGGAACCTTGATGGAGCACCAAAAATCATTGCAAAAGCAACTCCCAGCCCCACTGGGGTGGCAGATAACTCCACGTGACAAACCCAGCTTACCTGCCGTAAGCCTCGCACATGTTCCCATCCTCTTTGAAAAGCATTTGGATGTGGCTAGCACAGGTTCTTCCCGTGGGAACATTTTGCTATATTTTATAAACAAGATAAAGTTTGGATGTTTTGCAAACAGTTTCTCCGGATTGAGTCAGTTCGGGCTTGGCCAATTGGGCCTAGGGGGAGGTCTCGGGCTGACCAATCTGGGGCACTTCTGTAGACTCTATATATATGGAATTCAAAACAATAAAGTTCCTCTTCTCCTCTCTTTCCTTGTCTGAGAACTTGGGTCAGTCCTCAGCTAGCCCCTCAACAGCGACATTTGGATACCTGGGGTAGCAAAGTGCTGTTTGATATCTGAACTGCCTTTTGATCATCAAAGCAGATGCTTAAGAACAGATCAGTAGGATTAGGGCATGAGCCAAACCAGAACTCCCCAGTGCTCAGCATCCTGGCTTTGGCACAGAACTCTCCATCCTTTTGTATCCTCACCGAAGGAAAGGGGAGGAAAAAAAGGAACCTGCCAGCAGGGCTGCTCTGACACATCAAGGTCAGCCTTCCCCCTGCTACAGTGAGAGGCTCCAGCTGTGCCCCCAGCCCCATCATGTTACTCGAAGCAGAACATCCCCATTTATCAGGGATGTTTTTCCTAAAGCAAACCATTCTGGCATCCACCTTTCCCAAAAAATACCAGTTTGCACAGCAATAACAACCACCAGGGTGGAGGACTTAGCTGCACTTGACTGACTGAGGTTTGCTGGCAAATAATCACTCAGATGAGGACTCCCAGGGATGCCCAGGATTCAGCTGTGAGCACAAGGACATGGGCTCCCTGAAAGCCCATTGGGAACAGCTAGTTTTCTCCAGAGTTTCCTAGCTGGGCACACATAGTTGCTCACTGGGGAGAGTGGGTTGGTCCTTGTTCCAGCACTGGGGGACAGTGCCAAATGCACTGCAGAACACTCCCAGAACTGGCATCACTGTTCAGCTGGAATTTGACAAACCAGCCTTTGCCAAATTCCCATCTCCTTCTTTTCTCTTCCTTTTGTTTATTCGTTTTATGTTTTTGCTGTTTGCTGCTTCAAAATAACCTACTTTTCCCGGCGGAGGAGCTGCTGATGCATTCACCCCTTAACACTGTTTCCCTCCTTCCCTCCCATCAGAGCTGACTGAACCTGAGGCCAGGGGCTCTCCAGAGCTCAGCTTTTATCTTGTTTACTCATGCTGTGGTTGGTACAACAGGGCTGTGAGATCTGGGGACAATCTTCCCATTTCACTGGGCAAAAAGGTACTGGACAGGAATAACTCAAGTTGTTCAGAGAAGCCATATGTGCTTCGAGCTCCCTGTCCCCATGTGCAGCAGGGTGTGGCACCAGCGAGCCACCAGGATGGCAGCACCCAGCTCGTCCCTGTGCCATGACACTGCTCCATCCCTGCTGTCCCTGCAGCCTGGCACCAGGCACCTGCAGCTGATGTAGTGAGCTGCTGCCACACTCCCTTGTGGCTGCTCTAGCTGGGGCAGAAGAAAGAGTTTTTCCTCCTAAAGCAGACAGCAGCAGGGCCCAGACAGCAGCAGGTTCTGCTGGGCTGTGCTGGAATGCAGAACTCAGTGGGCAGGGATGCTGATGTGAGGGCAGGAGAAGCTCCCAGGGCAGCTCTGCAGGGACGGAGCAACTTTACCACCACATTTATTACCCTTTGTGTATTCCTGCAATGTTTGCAATGGCACACATGAAGTCGCAGTGATGTAATATTTATGAGAAATAAATATTAATCCATATCAATAAATATATATGCATTCATAAAGAGAGAATGGCAATAGATGATAGCCACTGAGTGGCTATCCTTGCCCACAGAGACTTGGCAAACAGCATAAATATGTCAACCAGATATACAAATATACTCCCTCCCTCTCTGGGGCTCAAATACCAGGTGTAAACACACCGCTTCAATATCAGATACACAGCAATGTTTTTTTAAAACTGCAGTGGAATAAAGCCTTGTGATTCAGAGGGGCTGTGGAGGTAAGTGGGAATTTTAAACTGCCCATCACACAACTGGGATGGGGCTTAGGGGATGCTACTGAATGGACACCAGAGAACTGTCCCTGTGGCAGGATTGTCCATCAGCTGGGTCACACTTGACTGTGGCATGGGACAGGGCTTCCCTGTCACAGGACATTTACCAAAGGAAGGGGAAGAACCAGCCAAGCTGAGAATCCCTAGAAAAGCTAGAAGTCAAAGAGAAATGAGGGCTCACAGCCACAGCAGGAGCTGTCAGTAATCAGTATATGCCACCATATGTTTTAATAATTTCAGATTTCTCACATGTCTCTAGGGAGCCTCAGAGGGGTTTTCATGCTCTTCACTCGGTTTTCAAACTTACGGCTGTTCTCATCAATAAAAGATTTGGTTTACTCACTGTTGCAACTGTATAATGAAAACCAGGTGCAGCTATGTAATATTTCTCTTTAATTACTATTTGTGGCATGAAAAAGAAGAATTAGTCATTCTGCATTGTTAGAACAGGATGAACCACCTACTAATCACAAACCTGATTTTCATTCAGGTGATGTTGCACAACATTCTAGTAGTCCAAGTAAATATCAACACTAGTTTTAATTATTTTTTGGTCTTTCTCCCTGCATGAAACATCTACCTGATGGGAACAGATACACATAAGTTAAAGAGTTACAGCTCTTTCCTCTCACACACCTGGTCCAGAGACATAAAACACTTTCCCTCCACACCCTTAGAATGAAAGAGATGTCCTTGTCTCCCCCTTCCAGCTATTTTCTCTAGCATCAAATTTGTTTCTATGACTTATGGGTGAAAAGTGTGAATTCAAGGAAAACGTAGTCTTCCATCATTTATTCATACTATCCTTCAAAGCCAACCCACTCAAGATTCCCCAACCATTTCTTAATTTTTACTATGGGCACACATGAACAAATGTGTCAGTTAAGTATTAGTCCTGCTAACATACTTCCTGATGGTCAATGTTTAATTCCTGGCAGGGGTCTGATGTCCAAATCCTACTGAAAAACAAGAAATTCACAGAAATCCCTATCCTCAAAGGAGTTGTGTTAGCACTTACTGAATGCCATTTTGTGATGAGAAGCGCAGAAGGCTCCTGCATTCCTAAATTATGCATGGCTGTGCATTCAGCAGATCCTTTGCTTTATTTGCAAGAGTTTCACTTGCCAGAGCACTCCAGGGAAGGAGGAGAGGCTCCTGTCAAAACAAATACAGTCAACCAGAGAAAGAGGATTTCACCAATTAACAGACTGGGTTTCTTTATTCTGGTATTTTTCCTCTCTCCCTCTCCCCAGCTGTGTTTCCACAGCCCTCCGGGACAGCGGGGCAGGGAGCTCAGGCTCTTCTTGCAGCTTGTGATGGGAGCACTGACTCTGGGATGTGTGGGGCTCTGCTCTTCTCCCCCGCCAGCCTGGCTGACAGCGTGTGAATCCCTCACACCTTGCTGAGCATCCCCAGAGCTCCCGGTGCCTCTGCTGCCACGCGCCTGGCATGGCACACCAGGGCCATGAGCCACCCAGCACTGCTCCTGTGCTACTGATTAAAACAAACCGGTCTAGGAAAAAACCCTCAAAATACACTACCTGCAACCTGTCAAATTGTTCTGTTTGTATTACACTGGAGAGGAGATTTGGAGGGGTTTGCTTTGAAGCGTTTCTTATCTTGAAGGCAATTGTGCTGCTGGTTATCACTCAAACCATCAAAGAACACAAGATGGTACAAGCCAGACTCCTGTGCTGGGCAGATATCAATATTCATGTAAAATACAAATGACTGAAGTACTGATTTAGCTGAACAGAAATTATTTTTCTGCAGCAAAGCAAAATAATTTAGAAACATTAATAACCCAGTAAATCTGGGTGGGGTTCTTTTTTGTTTGTTTGGGGTTTTTTTGTTTGCTTTTTTTTTGTTCTAGGATGGAGCAAAATCTCAAGACTGCTAAAGCCCCACAAAACCAACTCAGGTGAAGCTGTTTGTTTCAGCAGTTTTTAAGAGATAATTGAATTCCCAGTCACATCCTGAAATTACTATCAATCAATCCAGTCACTCCAGTATATTCATCAGCTATATGGGATACTAATCCAGACCATTCAAAGAAATAACTAGCTATTGGAAACCTCTCCACAGTCCTGCACCAATCTTCCAAATTATTAAAAATAGAGCTATAACCTGGCTGCCTCTTCCTGACATCATTACACTTGAAAGAGCAAATAAAATCCATTTGATAAAATTGGAAGTGCTGCAGATTAGTAGATAGAAAACCAAGCTTGCTCTTCCTTTCCTTTCCAACACAGGGATACCCCTGGCTGTGCCCCCAGCCCAGTTCTTGGCAGCACTGCCCACGCTGGCTCCTGCAGCCTTGGTGCTGGACACTAGCACGGGCTAGGAACATGCACAGGACTTTCTCATGCTCCCTTGAGATTTCACTTCCCCATCTATTACTATTCCCATTTCCCATCTGCTCTGCCTCCCTTGAAACCACAGCCCCTTCAAAGCAGGGGCTGTCCATACAAGTTGTGTGATCCCTGGAATCAGCCATGAATGATCCTGCTCTGAGTTCACTTCTTGCAGCAGGATTCAGAGGTTTTCTCTCCCAGTCCCATCTCTTGGGCGATCCTACGTGCCTTGCCATGCTCAGTCTCCAACCCCCCACAAGTATCAGGATCCCAGTTCCTCAGCAGCCACCAGCAGCTTCTAATGCCTTGCTTCTTTGATCCAAACTTGATAAACCTCAAATGGACAATCCTGGGGTTCCCTGCCTCCCACAAGGCTGCCTCCCCCAAGTTCATCTCATGCTGAGTGCAGCAGTTCACCAGGCCTGAAGGTCCTTCCCCAAAGTCATACTCCTGCCTGTTAGCCAAGTCTCCCACTCAAACCCCTCCATCCCAGCCCAGGGGCAGGCAGCCGGCAGACAGAGCCAGTTTGGATCCAGTGCAGCTGTCCTCTCCCTCCTGGCAGCCGTGGCTCATTACAGCTGACTAAGATGAATGCCTGTATCCGTGGCAGCCTCTTCAGCACGATACCCACGGCAGCACTGAGCAGATAAGATGCTTGTACACCACACGTTACAGAGTGTCCTGGCGGCTCTGCCAGCCCTGCGCTGGCAATCAGACACTGAGCTGAAAACAATTAAAAATGGAATGGCATAGCTCTCTTCTTACCTGGGAATTGACCCAGAAAGGAGATTAGAATAAGGCTGTGGGGGAAAGCATGAGGTAGTTTACAGCTCCAGTGTTTTCTATCTAAGCCAAGCATGCAAAGAATGATAATCCTCAGCTGGATGTTTCTCCTACTGTCGTAAGCACTGTTTTCTGCTATGGACTTGAGGGTTTTAGTTTTGGTTTTTCTTCTTTTCCTTTTAAAACCAAGCACACATGTGCTCTGCACTGCATGGAAGCAGCAAGTTCATAGCATCCATCCTACCAGCTCTCCACCCTCCACCATGACTATACTTGAGACAAGTGACCCAACTTCAGACTCTGAGTAGCTGCTCCTGCACAACACAGCTGCATGGAGACAGATGGAAGAAAGGAAAGCCATTGGCTATTTCTTTGCCTTTGCTGCTTTCCTTTGCCTCAGTTCCTAATACAGATTTTACGTGTGAGGAACTCTAAGAAATACCAACAGAGCAGGGGAAACACAAGCATTCACATTGATGGTCTGAAGCACAGTATAGATTAATTGTGGCTCTAGTACTGGGAACCACAACCCATGAATTCATAATTATCACAGACAACTGCTGAACACAACAGCTGCTCAGGCTCCCCATTACATGTATTTATAGTGGTGGCAATCCAGAAAACAGACACTACTTTACGGAGAGACTTAAAAAGTGATGCCATTTGCAACACACACACGCACATTAAACAACCATAAAGCTCCCCCCTGCACTGCACAGCATTGTAATAGATGTTGGCATTATGTCAGGAAAAGCAGTTTCCTGGATTCAGCCACATTAATGTTCACCCTAATGAACTCTCTGGAGGAGCTGTCATAAATGACAGAATATCATAAAAGAGCTTCGCCACCAATAGAGGCCAGTGAGAGCACAGACACTGATTACATGCACGGGATGAGCTCGGAGCTGTGATGTTCTGAGGCAAAGCAGTGGAATTTCTGGTTTATCAGTTATTCGTTGGGTTAAGTTTGCTGCTTTTATCTCTGCAGGTGCATTTGAAGTAGGATTCATGGAAAAGAACTTAAAAGATTTCCTCCAAAATTTTTAGAGATAATAATTCAAATAGTTCTTTTGCCTGATGATAAAGCCAATGGCTAAAATTATTCAAGCTTTTAAAAATCAGATAATAAACTAGGTTTCTCCCTACTGGTAATCAGGTCATTTCATTGCAAAGATCTTGTAAAAAAATTCAGCTTTTTTAACTCCAGTCTTGTCAGAGGTTATTCAGTGGTGTGTGTTTTGTTTGTTTGTTTCATTTTTGGGTTGGGTTTTTGGGGTTTTTTGTGGGGTTTTTTTTTGTTTGTTTGTTTAGAGTTTTTTTTTAATTGTATAGACACTAGGGAAGAGGAAGGGAGATGGGACCACATGGAATATTTCTTTCTGTTCAGCTGCTACTTTTAACCCACACTGAGAAGTTCACTCACCAGAAAGCATTTACCCTAAAACACACACAGGTGTCTTGGGAGTTGGGACCATTTCTGAGTGAACAGTCAGTACAGCCAATCCTATCTGGCAAGGAGAAATTCCTCTCCTCCAGCACCATTTTTCAGTGTAGAGTGCAGCAACCATGTCTTGGACATCCACAGTCCAATTACAGCTCTGACTACCACCCTTTCTGCAGTGACATTCAACCAAAAGAGAACTTAATTCAGCAAGCAGCCAACAAACGTAATAATTCACCAACCACTCACAGACTATTTCCCAGCTCACTTTGGGAATGCAGGTACATGCCTTCCCATCCATAGTGAATGTCATCTAAGGATAGCTGCATTTCTGCATTGGTTGCACCTCAGACTTCTGCCCTTCTTCTGTTTGGCTTCATTCCTTTTCCAGTGGCTTCCCACCTAATTCGGGCTCCTTTTGCTATTTTCTGTTTTCTTCCCTCTCCACCCTACAGGTGACCACAAATGGAGCACACAGGATTTTATGTCACGCTGTCACACCAAGGATAGTGGAGCAGCTTTGTAATTAGTCCAAACCAGCTCCATCATTTCTTTTGGCAAAGAGTGATTTTACACAAATTGCAACTGCAGCCTTGTTTCCAGAGAAACAGATACTCAAGGTTTGGATACAAACTCCATCCGCTGTGCCACAACCCTCTTCTCCCCTGGAGCAGGATGGAGCCCACGCAACAGCATACAGGGCAGAGCAGCCTGACACAGAATAACTTCTCCATCATTTCCAAGGCCAGCAAGGGACCAGACACCAAATGTGCTGTGCTTCACATCCTCTGAAAGCCAATAACAGCCCTCTGCACCCAACACCTGCTGGCATCAATTAAATCAATCCTCTGCCCAGCATGGTACCAGCAAAGCAGGCAAAGCCAAGCGCAATTCCCACTTTTCTTCCTGGGCTCTGCCACTGCTTTTCAGGAAAGCAAACACAGCTGCAGTTTTGCAGCCTGACTCCTTTGCTTTCTTCTCTAACCCCTACAAAGGGGGGCCAATAGGAGCTAATAGAGCCTCCTGCAAGATTAAAGTAATTTAGCAAGTCGAAGGTGTCCTCATTTAATAATCTCCGCAACTCTATCACCCTGACAGCATGTCTTCAGCAAGCCATTACAGTCCAAAAAGAAGTGGGGACAGGAGATAGGGAAGCCTGTCACAGTCACTGGTGAGCTGGCTCCACAGCTTACCTGTCGGCTGCAATCAGGCATCCAGAGATTGCTCTGCTGCAGATCTGAAAAAAAAAAAAAAAAAAAAAAATCAATCACCATCATCCTGACGTGATAAAATCCTCAGTGCTCCAGACATGCCAGGTAATTGATCACTTCCTCATAACATACATCACTCCCTTGCTCTTCATCATAAATAAACCCACCAAAAATTGAAGTATGGAAGGCAGCCCTGCCTCTGTGGAGCAATCCCAATCCCCTTCCCCGCAAGCCCCTTAACAATAACAGTTACAAAGCTGCCCACCCCAAAGATTCTAGCGTGCTTGAAATGAAAAGTCATGAAAAGAACATAAATTGGAGTGATGATGTAGTCATTAAAGCAAGACTTCCCCCAGGGTTAGGAGCAAGAAAGCTCTGGAAGTAGTTTAGAGCTGACTCTTTTAGGAATCCTCAGAAGAGCTTTAGATGATGATGACAACGTAAGCCCAGCCCCCCTTCACCAGCCAGATTTTAGTTACCCAAATCTTTTGTGTAGTCTCAGCCTGCTACAGAACTCCAGGACAGACTCACCTCCCTGCATTTACCCACCCACTAATCCCGCCCCTCCTGGAGTGTCTCACCTGAGCCACTGACTCTGATGTGGAGGATGATTGAGCCCATCTGAGGGCTTGGGGCTTGGCCTTGAGAGGCTTCTCACATTTCTGTGGGACAGAGGGAACTCAGCACCAGCACAAACACTTGGCTCCTTCTGGAGTTGAGGGTGGGAGGGAAGAGACCTCTGAATGACGGAAAGGCAACAAGGCTCAGCTCCACAGCAGGATACAGGTTACATCCCAAACCCATCTGTTCAGGTGTGCTGCACTGCAGGTTAATTAAAGCACTGTTTTGGCATTTGCAATTGAAGAGCAGAGCTGGGAGTGGGTCTCCAGTTTTGCAAAGGAACTTCCATTTCTTTGGACTCCCTGAACAGCAAAAATACAAATGCAGGCAAAGAAATCAAATGCTGCCTTGCTTCCCTTGAGGCTTGTTCCTGGAAAACAAACCAGTTCCTTTAAAAAATGGTCCCAAATCCCTGTATTTCCAGCTTTTCCTGCTTGAACAAATACCATGCTCCCAGAATACCCTCCCATCTGCTAAATGGTTGCAGAAATTTTGGGTCTTTTTTCATTTACCATCTTAATTAATCGCCCTGAAGCTTACCTTTCTTACCTTTTGCTTGTTTATCAGCTCATTCTTGCAACATTTGTTAATTACTGCAGACATTTCTGTTTAAGGAGGATTTCCTCCTTTCCTGTCAATCTTCTCTTTCCACTTGACCCTGCAGTAACTTTGCCTATCAAAGTAAACACAAGTTGCCTGGTTTGCATATGGAAGAATAAGGACAGTAAGTGGGAAACAAATAGGCAACATTGCAATACGTGGTGTTTATGGCTGCAAGTTCCCCACCTCAGCCCTACATGAAAGGAGAGGTATTTGGTTAGAGGAGAACAAGCAGTACAGTCCTTCGTCCATCCCCTGCCCCAGTGGCTTGGCTGGGCACACAGTTGCATAAAGCAGCAGAGGTGGAAGCTGAACACTGTTTATGTAAAGCAGCAGATGGTGGCATTACATAATCTGAAAAGCTATATATGTATATATATTTATATATCAATTTCACTCAGACATTAGGACATTACATCTCAGGGACAATGCACATTGCTGGTAGTGGGGTGGGTCCACAAACCATGTGACAAGTTGAACATGTGTTTGGCTGCTGTGTCTCAAGAACAAAAAATTTAGGTGCAGATTTCTGCCTCAAACCTTCTCCCAGCAGAAAGAAAAAGAAAATAATTTGTGCTAAAAGTCATCAAAGAAATAGTAAGATATTATCACTGCCAAATCCAGCTCCTGCAAAAGCAGCATCATAAACAGCCAAACATGTAAACAAACATGGAATTCCAGGTATGCACTGTGTGCTGAATCCTTGCAAAATCTGGCCAAAACCATTTTAGTGCAGAACCCAGGACCTGTTGACAACTGCCACAGATGTGAGGTACACACTGTTTGAACTGTAGGGCTGTGTGTCCCAGGTTGTCCTGTGCTGCTGTCAGTGAGCTGAGCACCACCAAGACCTGAGGCCATGCAGGAGGTCTCTGCTGTGGACACTGCTGCAGTGTCCTTTGTCACATGCTGCCAGACTGAAGGAGTGACAAAGGACCATGTGGATGGACCCCAAGAAATGACCACGGAGCACAGGGCTCCCAGCTGAAGGCAACTGATTGCACCTGTACAGAAGAAAAATTAGTTTTACCCCATGTTTTCAGAAAAAATGTGTAACCTGTCCTGCCTACTTCAATGTGTAACCTGTCCCCCAAAACACTGCAAGCTGAGCATCACCACCAAAGTCCATCACAAAATAACATTTACAACAGCTGAAGGCTTGCTGAGGAGCTGGACTGCATCACCCATGGCTGCAATCCCAGGAGCTCCCTGGCCCTCAGGTCAACAGTCAGAGTTGACCTCCTGGTTCATGTGCTCAGGAACACCAGCGGGCTGTGATGCAGAGCTGCTGCTCCGTCTGGACAGTGAGTACCCCAGGAAACGGCATGGGTGGGGATTCCTCACTTCTGCTGCAGCACTGCTGTGACAGGGCCTGGTTCCTCACTCCCTGCACCCCTGGGATCCACAGTCACACCCTTTTCTGACTGATGAGTTCTTTCTGTCACCAGCAACTGGACACTTCCACGATGGGCTGTGTGTGTCCCTCCAGGAGGCAATGTGGATGTAGGTGTGTGGTGCCAGACCCTTGCAGCATGATCCAGGGAGCAGAGCCCTGACCAGAGCCTGTGCTCACACCACCAATGCCACCAGAAACTTCCCACTCATCCTGTTTCAGCACACAAATAGTTACTGCTACACACGCTGTGGTGGTGATTGGACATTTTGGCACAGAACACAGGCATTGCCCCTGGAAGACGATGCTGGGCTTGAAATGGCCGTTGGCCTTTAAATGCAGAAAGAGCAGCAAACATAGAGTGCACATTAATTTAAAATGTAATTTTTATCCTCTGCCTGGGACTCACGTGGGATTTATGCTATTAAATATTAAATACCAAGACCTTTATGCAATGAGGGAGCTTTACTGAATAAAATTATATTGAACAATGAAATCAGAAGCTTTGCAAATATTAACCATATAACAAGTTTCAGAAAACAGGGTGAGGATCAAGAGGGGATGTGTCCTTCAGCAGTGACCCCCAGTGAGCTCTTGGCCCAGGACCGTGAATGAGGGGCTCCTTCTTACAGCTGCACTGTGCCACTGTCTGCACCCTCATGAGGGCAAGGCTTGCACATCAAAACAGGGCTTTGAAGGGCAGCTCATCTTCCAGTTTGTGCTTAGATGTGGTCTGGGATGCAACTCAGCATAAGCATGAGGGTTAAAGACCTGCTCTGTGTGAGGCATTTCTCTAAAATTCCTGTATTTAAATGTTTTCCTAACCCAAAATGTTTGAGTCTTCCCTCACATGAGGTCATTTGTTAGCAAGTATCCAGAGCATGAACTGGGAAAGGTAAGAGCATCTTGTTATTAGAGCAGAGAGACTGGTCCTCTTTTTGACCAATTCACTGAGTTTTCTAAGTGGAGAGAAGAGAGAGGAAAGCTCTTTGTTAAAACATTCATCTTACAAAAATAGAACAGGAAGAAAAAACTCTTTCCCAAGTTCTTGAAATGGACTTGATGTTGAGATTGAGATTTTTAGAACAGAAGACTAATGTAATGAAAAGTAATTGGAAACCTGTTTGAACTGCTTTAAAAAGATTGTCTTTGGGGAAAACATCCATTTAAGAGGAAATAAAGAAGCGTAAGGGCTGGAGGCAAAGCAACCTTCAATAAAGTGTGTGGCTTGCTTCTGCAGCCCAGGGAGGGAGCATTCCAGGTTGAGCAGCCCCAGCTCAGCTGTGTGCTCCAATGGCCAAAACACTCTGTCCATCACTGCTACTGGGAAAAAAAAAGCCCAAAACCCAGAGAAGCCCAGGCAGCAGGAACACAGATACCACAGAACAACATAAATACAGACATTAGAACAATTTCTGTCAGAACATGTGACTGAAGGAATTTCTGCTGTACCTTTTACAGTTCCAAATTTAACCTATGCCACAAGAAGATTTCTTAACATTAAACATGTTTCCCATGTGCTGTGGAAGGACTCTGCGTACCTTTGAAATTAACTGTCTCCACCATTTCTGTTGCATTTGCTTATAGTCCAGCAACCTGCCAAGGACAGAGCCAGCCAAAATAGCAATAAAAATAATTTCCAAGGTCAGGGGAGTGCATCACGCTTGGGGCATTAAAAATCTCAGCTTTGCTCTAAGCTGCGTTGATAATCGCCACCAGAGACAGCAGGGAGGACTTTCTACCAGGGCATTACACTGCTCAGTGTCCATATGGCTCAGTGATATTTTGCTCGATTTTATTTCATGGTTGGAGAGATCAGAGTTTTCCTTGAAGAGCTGGCAGGCAGAGCAGACAGAATTCCCACAGTATTTTCCTGTTGTAGCAGCAAACTGCAAGGAGAAGAGTCCCTGCAGGGCTCTTGTGGATGAGAGGGCTCTGGAGCAGCAGTGGCATGCCAGGACACAGAACTGTGCAGGAGCTGAGGACAGCTCCTCAAAGAAGTGCTGGCTGACACTCACCTCCCCTCCTGCTCAAGTGCGGAGCAACGCAGTCGGAACAGGCAGTGCTGCCCAATGCAGTGGTCACTGGGTGACCATGTCCATCCCTCGGCCTTGGCATCCTGTTTGCATAGCACTTCCAAAAGCACCCAAACCTCTTAAACCTGGGAGAAGCAAGAAAAGTCAGTGTGGTCTGGGAAACTTTAGGAAAAGATATAAAGGTAAATATTGCCACCTCAATAACGATCGCTTCACGCTACAGCAACTATTCTCCTACCAATATTTTGATGTTTTCACTTATAGTCATTACAAATGACTTACTCCTGTCCCCAGACACCAACCAGAGCCACCATTAGTAATATTCTGACCACAGGCAGGTGCAATAAAATTGATCAAGGTGTTGACACTTAAAGATACAAGCAAAGAACACGATAAACTGCCAAGGACTGTGACCAAGAAACACAATGTTCTTTCTTTGTGAAATAGCACCTGGCAGGGGTGGGTCTTTTGACTTTGTTTTGAGTAGACAATAGCTTTCAAATTACCCAGGTAATCCATTTGGCCTCTCAGAGCAGAATGGGTAGGCAAAATGGCCCTCGTGCCCTTGAACAAAGGGTGTCCCTTCTCTGGGCATCACAAGATGTGGGGGACACAGAGGAGCTCCATCACCATTTGTCCCACCCTCTCACAAACTGGAAAGGAGTTCACATCTGTGCCACTCCTAGCAAACACCTCTGCACATTTCCCTCTTGCCTCACATATATTCCAGTTTTAACTAAATGGCGCATTACATGCCAACAAGTTCATTGTGTGTACATGCCTAGTTTGTACGAAAACATCCATCCCAGCCAGATAAAATGTTTTTGTTATTTTAAGATTCTGCTACTTAAAAAAAAGGTAGCAAGAGGCTGAGAACATCACTGTGCAGGAACAAATGTGGGGAGGACAAAACAGACATCAGGTCCTGAAGCTGGTGAGGGGTGATTCCCGAACACATTTTGTGAAGATGAGAGACACACTGCAGTAAAATGATAGCCCAAGCACATCACGGACATGACCCAGATGTCAGGAGCACTGCCAGGGCCAGCACCAACCACAGGCACACTCAGTCATTTGCCCTCCCACCCACCCGACCTGCTTTGCCTGTGGAGACACCAGACGCCAGAGTGTGGGGAAGTGTGCGGAACCCTAACCGTAATCTTTTCT
This sequence comes from Entomyzon cyanotis, assembly GCA_024500445.1. Lineage (NCBI taxonomy): Eukaryota > Metazoa > Chordata > Aves > Passeriformes > Meliphagidae > Entomyzon > Entomyzon cyanotis. Next base: position 5,620,881 of record JAKEPQ010000673.1, read on the forward strand.
TTTTACAGAAAGCTGCCACTTCTTCCAGGAGCCCAAGGTCTGTGAGGTGCACAAGGGAAAATTAGGAAGATGCTGTTGCTGAGTAACACTTTTTCCTGGCAAACCAGTATGGCAAATTCCCTGGAAAAGTGAAGAATTCTAAAGGGCAGTGCAAAATAATGGATTGCTCTAAGAAAGGTAGTTTGACGGCAGCTGCTCAATTTGAATTCAATGAGAGAAAAAACACAGCACGGCCTGAACAAGAGTGTTGACCATGAAGTAGACTTTCCTGGAACTGAAGTGAAAAGGCTAATCCATCAAGCTGTAATGAGAACCTCATTGTCATTCATCTTTTATGTGAACATTTGCAGGCAAGAGTCTGGATGTCAAGGGAAAGCCCTGTAATTAATTTATCTCTGTTGTGTAAAAGGTAACAGATCTGAACAATAGGTTCTGTCCCAGCACAGCTGCCTCAAATAAAAATCAAGGTGATTATTTAGGTAATATTTCTACTTCTGTCAAAGGAAAAGTAAATACCTGCAGAAAAACTGGAACCATGAAAAATACATTCCTTCTCCGACTGGAGACACACAGAATGGAACATCCCAAAAACGCAGGTCTCATCTCCAGCTGAGCCCACAGGATGGCTTGGCAAAATCAGGTACTGGACTATTTCCCTCCTTTAATATTTTCTTTTTCACATTAAGCTTTCTCCAGTACCTGGTTTGAGTCCAGTTTGCTCCATGGGCATGACAGGTTGCTTAGCAGCCGACTTTAAAGTTCGATTATTGTATTAATATTGATGCTATCATTGCATGAATCATGATTCCTGTAGGAGGAATAATTTAAGTTTCTTTAAAATATTGATTTTGGAAAGATACCAAAGTGGAGGCACATGGGTCTGAATCCTGCTGGCACAGCAGCCCGAGGATGAGCATCACTGACTCTGCTGGGTGGGATGGAGACCAGGAAAAGCAGACAAATTCTGGGATAGTGTTTTAACAGAGCTGCCCTCCACTGCAGACACAAACTCAGGACAACACAAAAACGTTTCTGCATTCAAAGGAGCTGTAGTTCTCATGTGTATGGGAATAACTTTTCCTTGGAGTCAGGGAGATGTCCAAGGCCATAAATATGAGTGATAGAAATCTTATCTAGAATCTCCAGAATATCATCAGAAGTCAAAAGAAGTCCTGAATGCAGAGTTCTGTCAAGACTCTCAATATTTCCCACAAACAATACAAAAAATGGGTTATATAAATAACATTCTGCAAAAATGTCCTTAATAGTGGTGCTTTGACACATCTTTAAGATCATAAACTTCACTCTTTTTAATGTTTTTGGTAAGACTTGTAATGAGAAAAGACAATTCTGAAGTCCTGACATTAATAAGTCTATTGTAAAAAGGTCACCTTCCCCTAAGAATGTTTTATTATCACTGGAGCAGAATAGCTGTGAATATGTAATGACTTTTATCTGATGATTGCCCTGTACTCTTTCTAAGGAAAGACTGCTTCAGATGTTGATAATTTACATATAAGCGTTGAAGTGTTTGGCAGCAGAAAAACAAACTGGTTCAGAGAAATTAATTATAAAGCAGCCATAGAAGAGACATGAAAATTAACTTCTAATCTTCATGTGTCTCTAAGATGTTTTAAAAATCACCACAGGACTGCCTATCCCCTGGGATGCCACTTTATGGCTGGAGTCAAACGCACACACTGGAGATTCACTTTCTGTATAAATCACTGGAAAGGCTGTTTCTCATTTTCACTTGTTTTTTTCTACTTTGGTGTAGAAACTCCATCACTTGCATTTAGCAGAACATAACGGACTGGGAGGTACACAGAGAGGAGACATAGATACATAGATATAGATATATAGATAGACATAGATATAGATGTAAGTAGATATGAGTGTTAGTGACAACAGGAGCTCAGATTAACAACCAATACCAACAGCCACATGCAAAACCAGAGCTATGTGAAGGTCTCTATCCCCAGGAGCTACCAACAGGAGAGACAAAGGGGAATTATGCAGTCAGGATCAAGCTGAACACATGTGGGACAAGCAAACTCATTGAATCCCTGCAGAAGCTGCCAGCCTGGCACAGGTTTGCTGTGAGCTACAGAACCTGTTCTGCAGCACTGACACAACTCTGTAGCTCAGAAATTCCCCTCCTGCCTGCCATGACTCTGAGCACACTGTGTGCTCTGTGTTCATGTCAGATTAGGTTTCCGGTTTCCCCAGGAGAACTGGGTGTCCATAAAGAGCTATGCCAGAGCTTGTTTGTTGTTTTGAGTCATTACATTACACTACACTTAATTACTCCTGATCTACCACCAGTGAAGGTTTTTCAACAAAAGCTGCCTCTGTTAAGAAACCATTTTTATATACGAATGATCTTGTCTCAGGAATGCTTTTCAAAGAGCAGTTAAACAACATCATGCTCCACTTGCCAGGGGACACAGTTAAAAGTAGGGATGTTTCTACAGCTGTAATTTCAAGAAAAAGGTATTTTCTAAAAGTGCTATCTGGGACAAAGGCTCTGCCTTACTGTGAAGTCCAGTTATCTAGGTACCAAATAACTGCAAAACTTAATCACTGCAACAATGCTGTGCAGCTCATCAATGTTTCAGAGCAAATATGATGGATATTCACAGAGGATGGTTTCTTGTTGCAAATTGATGGCTCTGACTTCTGGAAGCCATTCCGTGGTTCTGCAGGAGGGCCGCATGCCACCTCTCATAACAGCACAGAGTTCCTTTCATGTGCCGCAGCATCAGAGGACAAACAGGAACCGTTCTGAGGGATAAGTGAGAGACTGGTAAAGGGGGTGGAGAAGAACCAGAGGAGCAGGACAGACAGCAATGGAGATTTGTCAAGAACTCTTCTGCCAAGAAGCTGGAGAGATCTGAACTGTAAATGGGACTTTGCCAAACAGGAGAAGAGAGGACAAAAGCAATCCAGAACGTAGTGAAAGCATGAGGATGTGGAACTGCAGCTCTCTAGGAGTCAGATAAGGTGAAGTTGAACTCTTGAGGTGCTTCCAAGCATGTCCTGTGCCATTTGCACCAATTACAGGGCTGCTGTCCAGCCTGCCCTCCAGTTTGGAGCCTAATATGAAACAGGAGGAGCCTTAATCTTTCTGTAACAGGAAATGGGTATTTAACCTGATTTTTTCAAACCCTAATTGCATCTTTATTCTTCCTAATACTGAGCCAATAAATGAGGCATTCCAGATTCCACCCTGGCATTTCAGCACACCATAAAAAAAATACACAACAGATTAAGCAACTATCAGCTGTGCCGCGCATTCTCAGCCAGTGCAGTTCCAATGCCACATTTCACAGATGGGTTCAGCGACTGCTGTTCTGTGAGGGCAGGAGCAGCGGGGTGGGCTAATTAAACCAAACTAACAATGTAATTTGGTGCTGCTTCTTCTCTTTTATTATAATAAGCTTGAGTTGGTTTGTGCTTTCTCCTTCCTGTCACCAGTGCATCTTTTTCAACAGAAGAAATCCAGTTCCAGGGATGGCATGCCCAGAGCAGAAACCACCTCGAGAAGAGCTATGGGCACCGAGGTGCTTGTGTGGGACCATGCCTGTGTCTCCACTAAAGAATGAACACTGACAGATGAAAATACTCACGGTTGCCACAAAACTTGCTTCATTTTTCATCTTGTTGTGGAAGAAACACCTTCTTAATGTCTTTTACATCAAAGAAATGATTGCTTTATCTTGTATCATCCAACCTGTTTTCCATTCCTGATCTCCATTCCTCTAGAAAGCTGAACTCTAATTGGTATTCAGTGAATAAATTGTCATTACTTTTATTAATTATATCACATTGTTCAACACCCAAGATGAGGGAATTGCTGTTCTCAATACCAAACAATGCTGCTCCTGTCAGGAGAGAGGGGTGAGGGGTAAAAATTCCCGAAGTTATACTCCACCAGTGAAAGGAGACTTTTTCTGCTCTTCTGAGCCCCAGATTCTGCTTGGAGCTCTGGCTGTATAAAAACACCCTCCTCCCAGTGGGAGCACCTGGCTCCCCAGGCACCCCCTGTCCGACCCCTCCCAGTTGTGTGAGCACACACTTTTCGTTGCCCCACCAGAGCATGCAGTACTGCAACCCGCATTCTGAAGTCACCACTGAGCTTTAAAAATCCACAGGTAGGAGTTCACAAAGCTCGAGTTAATCTGTATGTTGGTGTCTGATTCAGGGGAGCAAGAACAGGCTGCTCCAGCTCCTACACAGACAGAATTTATTCCACCCCATCTCAGAGAAGATAAAGGTCTTGTTCAGAGCCTGCTAAGAAGATACAGGAACTGGAATATTTTTGAAAAAAGATTGTGTTCAATGGGCAGGAAGGACTCAAAGGGCATCTGAGGGAACCTTGAATCCTAGAATGCCAGAGATTTTTTTTTTTTTTTCTTCTATTGACCCAGCCAGAAACAGCACAAAACTTCTCTAATTCAAGGCCAGGTTGGATAGGGCATTGAGCGACCTGGTCTAGTGGAAGGTGTCCATGCCCATGGCAGAGGGGCTGGAAACAGAAGATCTTTAAGGTCCCTTCCACCCTAAACCACTCTGTGATCTTATGGTTCAATAATTTCCTGCTCTTTGGCATACAAAACTCTGTCTTCTCAGATCTGTTGACCTCCAGAACAGAACCCTCTTACCAATGGCTCTGCACTGCAGTGTACAGCAAGGCTCTCACAGAGCTGACCCTGCTGCAGTTGTCACACTATGTCAGCATAGCAAAGGCAATGCCGTGGGGCAACACTGGAGCTGCAGGGAGCAAAGCTGCATCTCCAGCAGCCAGCCCAGCTCCACTGGAACAGCATAACTCACAAATCAGCCTTGTGCTCCCCTCCTTGCAGCTCATCACGTTTCTAAAGAACCAGTGAAAAACAGACAATTTAATGACGTTTCATTCACCGCTGCTCATTTGGTTCCCAAGCAGTCTGGCACCTTTTCTGCAGCTGCAGGAAAGAAGGGAGACAGAGACACGTGTGCCTTCATCTGGGGCTGGAGCTCTGCACGTGGCAGGCAGTTGATTTGGGAAGGATGGCTGGCAGCAACACAGCAGAAGATCTGAGAAAACTGAATGGGAGGGGGAAGAAAAAGATGTAGTGTTCCTTTTGTCTTGTTTTGAATTTTTAAAAGAGGAAAAGACTTGAAAAAGGACATATCTGCACAGCCCAATTCCCAATAGCACATTTCAGTTTTGAGTCCAGAGATGAACAGGATGCAGTGGTGTGAATTGTTACAATAACATAAAAAATTCAGCAGAGCTCATTATCCTAAATTTAATCTCTCCCTCTGAAATTCTGTCGGACTCATTATGTTGGTTCCCTTTTCGACATGGTTTAAGCACCTCCAGGGAGCAGCAGTACAATAGCAATAATAATGATTAAATTGCTGTCTGAAGCTTCACTGGACATCAAAAATAAGTAGAATAAATTCACACTTACAGACACTTTTAAAAGAAAATTATCAGTATACCAAAATGGTGGAGTAACTAAACACCAACTCACAGAGTAAATGTCACATAAACCTTATGGACACAGAACTCCAAGGGGTTCAGGTCACAGCCCTGAGGGAGGTTGTGTTTTCAGGGAAGCAAAAGGTTGACACTTCATCCAAATATATCACAAACTCCAGCTTTGGAAAGCTGCTGCTTCCTGCCATTGCAGGGCTCCTGCCCTGCGCTCTGCCCACTGTGCCCCATGGCCACTGTGCCCCAAGCCCCATCCTGCAGCAGGGAAACCCCTAGGTCTGGGGAGGAGAGACCTGTCACTGCCACCAGGCTGGTATGCACAGAGGAGGCTTTCCAAGCTGTTGCAGGTGTTGGACTAGGGGTAGTGGAATCCATTCAGTTTTTGCAAAACACATTTGAATGGACTCTGGATTTCTAGAGGACTGCACTGTCAAGCACACACAAGGGTTCTGCATTTAAATGGTCTGCTCTGCTGTACTCAGCCAGGCATGCAGCATTATTACACCACAGTGCACCATACAGATCCAGCTCAACTGTCTTCTCACAGGGTTTCATAAATTCAGAACCCTATTACTGCATACCTAACCCTGTTCCTCGAGCAGGTGGGAGTGACCGTTGCAGCACAGCTCCTCTGGTGAAAGTATTCTCCTTGTACCACATCCTGGGAAGCCTGGCTCTGCACCCCGAGGCACTGCTTCCAGCTGGACCCAGACTAATCTGGAGGTGCCATTTCCCCTGCACAGCAGATCTCAGGCAAGTCCCTCCCAGGCTCCAGGTGCTCCCACCTGGGCCACCAACACGCCCCAGCCCCCTCAGACTGATGCAATCTGCTGGGCAGCCTGAGTAGAGCCTTTTCTCAGCACTTACTATGAGGCTCCATGACATGTCTGAGGCTCCTGCTCCAGATCAGGGGAGCCTGGAGCATCCCAAAACCATCTGCCTTTGCCAGCTGTATCAGTAGGCCCAAAGGAAAAACGTTTAACCCTTCAAATTCTCTTTAGATTCTGATCTTACACAGTCCCTTCAAAAGTATGACCATACAGATTCATCCACATTTAAGACAATACCATGTCTTCCTAATAAAGGACCCCACTGAGATCACTGAGATTTAATCAGTACTCTAAATTAAAACACACATCAAAACTTTCTTGAAGACAAGTAATGCAAGAGCTTGCTACATTTTGGAGGCGAGAGTTTTAAATAGAGAATATATATAGATGAACATCATCAACCAAATTTGTAATTAATTCCAGCAACTCATTAACTGTAGGAGTAAAGCCACTGGAGCTTCACTAGTTTATGAGACCTACGGATGGGTGTCCACTTACTCACTGAATTATGTAAATCATGCCAGGGTTTTATTAGGTGGTGTATTGACTAATATAGAGAGTGTGTCCATCAGAGCTGCAAAGAACCAGAACAGCTTTTTAACTGAAATTCCACATCAGTGCACAGGAATTAAGTGGGACACAAACAATATATAAACTTTGTGCTAATTTTTCCTTAAATTATCAATATTCCTACTGAGAGTCAGTAATACTGACCTTCAGCTGCCCTGATAAGTCATGGTTAAAGGAGTGGAGATCCTGAGCTGCATGGGGTCTGTGTGCTCGGTCCTTTGAAGAGTGCTGGCTGTGTCCCAGCGTGCATCCCTAAATAAACCAAAACTGAACTGAAAAGTCACTTTGAATTATTATTAACAAGCACTGCACTATTTTAATTGGCCCCCTGGTGAATACTGGCCTAAGCATGGGGACATTAAATTGCCTTACTGTGTGAAATTTCTGTTTTGAATCCAACAGCAAAGGAAGTTCCCCAAACTCAGAAAAAAACACTGAAGTGCACATAAGCACATGGAGAGAGCTGAGAGCATCAGGTCTGGTAAGGGGTCTCTGTTTGTTCAGCCAGCACTGGAATGACCACACAGTGATGGGCAGGCAAACTCCTGTGGCCTCAGCATCAAACCAGCAGTGGTGACTGAGTGTTTGAACTCAAGACTAAAACAGTCCAATTTTTGTGTAACAGGAATGTTTGGAAACTGTATTACTTAGCCTTCTACAAAGGCTGTTTCTTTTCTGGAGGTGAGGGAAAGCATCTTGCAGAGCCCTGCTGATGTGTTGCACCTCATACTGGACTTGGGTTTTCCAGTATCCCTCAGAAGTCAAAATTGCACAAAAAAGAGTCAAATCCTCCTACAGAAAGCAAGAAGTGAGCCAAATCAGCCTCCAAGTAAGCTCCACCAGTGCTGTTGCCACCCTCTATTCATCAGGAACAATGAGTGCAGGCATTGAAATTCCACACTGGTTTGATAAACAGAGTGGTGGTTTTTTAGTGTGTCACATTTAGTCAAGAGAACAGATTCTGGCTGTAAAAAAAGTACCCTTGGAACCCGCTTTTATAGTTCTTACTTGAACTATTTCTCAACAGTCCTCTCATCACATGCATTTAAACAACTGCAGCGTCAGGAGTGTAATAACCGATAGCAAATCCACTGACTTTTCCAGGGCATAAACACAAGTCCTACATGCAGGTCACAATTTAATGAGTTCACAGACAACAAAGCTCCCAAACCAGAGGGGAATCAATGCTAATTATGACAGGGAATCCCAGTGTCTCCAGTGCATCTGTAGTGTCACTCACCTGCAACCACCAACTTTTCACATATTGATTTTCAGGTTAGCATCAGGCACAGCACCTTGATGTGAAACGTGTCCCTCTGCCCTCAGATTTGCACTGACAGGGATCAGACAGCCAGTAATTGGTAGGGGAGAAACATCCCATACTCCCCAGGCATAACTGGAACAAAGGAAAACCCAGATTCATGAATATTTAGCAAGTTTCCACACTCCTATGCATGACAGATGTATTTTGGTTTTAAAAGAATGTCAAAACCATTCACTGCAGCTCCCTTGTGATTAGAGTGGCCCCTTTTCTAGAAGCAGTCTGTTTTGTGGCTTCATCCGGCATCTACTTCCTGAGGATTGGTTTAGGGCTGAACTGTTCAGGGAGGAAAATGGCATCCATACAGACAGCTTTTATTTTCAATTTTCATTTCAATTACATTTATCTTTCAGCTTTGAGGTTGTTTACATCTGAAATGTATCTGCCAGGAGTTCAAGTATTTCCTAGTCATTGCTCCCATTAGTTCTTTGAAAGGATTGTCAAGACAAAGGAAGCACACACATGCACAAGTGTCACCTGAGGAGGATTATGTGAGCAGCAGGTTACACCAGAGGACACACCCTGCTAGCACCCTGACCAGCCTGGCTGCCGGGGGCTGGCAGAAAACACTGCCATGTGCCAAGCCAGAAACATGAGCTGGGGACACTTGAGCTTTGGTGTGCCCAGCTGGCTGAGACAGGGCTTGGGAGCCATGGCCACCCCTCTCTGGGCCACAGCAGCCACAGACACCTCCCCATGGCTTTACCCACCCCTTGGGAATACAGGGCTGCAGTGCCCAATACAGGTGTGCAAGGGGTACAGGGGTACATAAAATGCTCTATCAGTGAATTTATTGCCTGGTGATAAAATGCTTTATCCGTTCTGAAGGACAATGCTTAAACAGATGCTGTTAGTGGTTGTATTTCAAAAGTCAATGGGTCTAAATAAATCTAAAATTTACTTCCACTAGAAGTGTTATGAGGCCAAGCCCTTCTTATTCTTTAGGTGTTCAATTAAGCAAAAATCCAGAGATCTGCTGGAGAATTTAAGACTGCCATGAACAGGAAAGCTTTTTGGTTAAGCTTTCATCTCTTCATGTGAACAACTAAATAGATGATTTTTAAATAATTTACATCCCAGAAGTAGTGTTAAAACAATGTCCCAAATGGAGCTAAAAGCATCGTAAATATAATTTCCTGTCAGATTATATGAAATACCCTGATAAATGAACAGCTCTTAAAAGGACACTAACGGCAGACTTGGAAGGTCTGACTCCAGGTTTCTGAAATGCCAGCTCTGAGCAGCTGCCGTTTGACTTCAGCTCTGCATGTCCTGAGTGAGCCATGAGATACAGAAGTATGAGTGTGCAGTTTTTCCCTTTCTCTGATTTATTACATCAATGCTCATGTTTTGAAGAGCCTTATCCATCTAAGAAACAAAGGTAAACTAGTCATCAGCCCAGAATTTGGGGAAGGGGAGAGAGACATGACTGTTTATTGGCTCAATAAAGATCCTTTAGAACGCATCACCAGCTGCCAACAAACGCAAATGCCTTTTATTTTCCTTTCACTGAGCGCATGTAGGAGGGGAGGAGAGAGAGGAAGGAGTCTGTGTTAGCTCTGCTGTTACACTGCTGAATTAAGACAGCCACCTACCCATCATCTACTTCCAAATCCCTTTTGATTTTCAGACACAACTGACATTTCACAGCCTTCTGTTGCCCATCCTGCTTAAATATTAATGTACCCAAAGGTTCAGATGACTGCAGCCATCCAGAACAGAGAATCAGAAATTAAAAGCAAACAGGCAGAACAAAGCTTGGTAACGAGTACGTGGTTCTGAACTTGCTGGGAAAGCTGAGATGAGCATACAGTCAGCTTGAGCTATGACTCATCCTCTCTTGTTATTAATGCAGTATTTATTAGCACTCACTCCTTTCCTCATAATTTCTGCCAGCTCTGTTTTCACACCACGTTCATCACCACAGCTTTCCCATTTCTCTGCCCAGCTAGCACCATGCCCATCGTGCCCAGCAGGCCCAGCTCATGTTCTCAGGCTCTGTCTGTGTCCTGTACTCCTATTGTGTCAGCAGCCTGTTTCTCTGGATGTTGTACCTCTTTTGCAATTGTTTGTGATCTATGTGATGGGGCAGCAGTGGTGAAACAAAAAGTGACAGCCTACATCATGTGTTGTTATGATGCCATCATTTCAATTTTCAAACAGATGACAGGACTGTTGACAAATTGAACGCAGCTCTTCGGACACACTGAATGGCTTCAGCACGATGGCAGAAGTGACCTCTGAGCCCAAGATGTGGCACTGTCATTCAAAGCACAAGGGGTGATCTAACTTGTCCTACCACTGCCACTGGCCATCAGTCAGAGATCTGGGTACCGCTGGACAGGGGTTGTGCATCTCTGCTCAGGAGCCTCTCAGCACAGCACTGACACTGGAACTGCTGCTACCTGTACATCCTGGCTAGTTGCATTGTCCTGTACACAAGGAATGACCTTGGGCTCTTCCACAAGCTTCCAGATCACCAGCCACCCAGTACTGAATCTGCATGAAGAACCTGACCCACCCCCATCCCCACGCTGGGTCACCTGCTGATGCCTGAGAGTCTGCAGCAGCAGGGAGCAAGACAAAATTGCCCTGGTACCCTGAACCACATGACTGCACAACTGACACCTTCATCACACAGGCCTGCAGGTCATGGAGATGGGACAGCTACAACCTGCTCTGTTGCTTTTTCAATTGGGCCAAGACAATTTGACAATATTCTGCCAGCAGCACAGAAAGACACCTCACTGCTTTCTTAAGCTGGTGATGTGACTGGCCAAAAAGGCTGCTTTGTGACCACCTCTTCTGAAGGCTGGACTGAAATTCAAAACAACAGTAACAACCTTTGATGTTTTCAGAGGCAGGAAGAATGCCATTTGGGCAGCTAAGGAACATTACAGCTTGTGGAACTATCATTAAAACCTGAAAAACCTGCCTTGGCATCAAAACACCAAACAATTTTTCAGTGCTCTGATGATAAAGGTTTATCTTTCATTTCACCAGTGAACTCCGATTATTTTGCGGAGCCATTTCTCAACCCCCAGCAATTTAAAGGATTTCAGAATTTGTGCCATTGTGTGTACAATTTGGAAAGTTTCTAATTTGCTAATCAAGGGATCAGAATGAAGCAATCATCTTCCCGGAATTTACTACCAGCACTGTAAGAGCAATTACATGACGTGGAAGATGTCCCGGGATTGATGCCACACAAAAACTTAAGATTGGCTAGAAATTAATTACTAAGGCCAGCTCCATACTGTGTCTTTAAGAATAATTGCAATGTGAGTGCCATTGTTCAGCTCCCCCCTAAATCGAAGCCCTTGCACCATCCATGGTAGAGATGCTCCACAGGCAGGACATGGAAATTAAAGCCAAGGCCACTGCTTATGCCTTCCTGCTGACCACAGCGGATGCTGCAATGACTTCTAGCCACATCTTGTGGGGATGAGCTGCCTGTTCATTAGGCTAATAAGGAACAGACAGCTGCCATTAGCTGAACAGCAGCAGTTTGGTCTCAGGGCAGTTAAGCTTTTTGGTTGCCTGTGGTGTACCAGAGATGCAACTCCTACAGGTGCAGCCCCAGCTAGACCTGACAGCCTCGCCCCATGCTGGAGAGGGAAATGCCCTGGCTGAGCTGCCTGAAGCCTGGCTGCTCACAGGGCACAGGGCATCATCAAGTCACCAGGCTGCTCTGTGGACAGGGACAGCAAGGCCTAAGGAGCACATGGCGTGTCCATTAGGAACATCCAGCAAACCATCACAAGAGCTGCGAACAGACACCAAACACTTCTATGACACCAGTCCCACCTTCTGCACTAACCTGTCAACCATGGGGAGGCTGAAAGATAGAACTCATAGAAGAGGAAAACCATGCTCAGGAAAAAGAAGATGCCAAATGCAGATGTTATGGGAAGTGCTCAACATTTCCTTCCATTCAGCCTGAAAGTCAGAAATTATAACGGCTGAACCCTAAGGAGAGGAGGATGAAAGGGCTTCACTCCTGGGCATGTGACACTGCTCCCCTTTGTGGGACCAGATGCGAGGAAAGAGAGCAGAGAAGAAAAGCAAAGCTGGAGCTGAAAGGCTCTTTTTTTTTTTTTTTCTTCTTTTTTTTTAAAGAAAGAACAAAATTAAAACGATCCTGAAAGAACAACTCTTCCTTTCAAAGACATTAGTTTGGGAAGCTGGCTGTAAAAGGGTACATTTTTGAAATGTGGCTGCAGTTACCAAGCAACCTGCTCTGCTGCCAGCAGCGCCTCGAATTCGGGGGAGGCAAAGCCCGCAGCTCTGCCCTCCCAGGACAGAGAGTGCAGCCGGGCAGTCTGCAGAGCTGGCACACCACGGTGTGTGCAGCCAGGACCCTCCACCCAGAGTGGCCTCCAGAGCACGCTGGGCCTTTGGAAGTAGTGAGGATGGAAAAACAATGGAGGCATTGCACTGACAGAGGATGAAAGAACAAGGAGAAGAGAAAAATTTGAAATCAGCCCAGTAGCTGCAGCAGAAGAGCTCTGGGTTTACGTGGGTGCAACTATAAACATAATTTGATGTATATTACTAAATCTAAGGCAAACAGCAAACAAAATTCTGAATTACATTCACAGTTCTCATACATATTGGACACACTGCAGTGCTTTGCAGAATTTTCTATAGCCCAGAAATCTAACAATGGAAAGGAGAAAATAGGTCCCCTGGGACCCAGCCCTTCCAGGCTGAAAACCCCACAACTCTGCCTGAGTCCAGAGCTTCACCTTTACTCCGACAGCTAAACTGAACTCTGAGACACACCTTAGGAGTGTAAGATCCCTCACTGATCTGCACAATCTTCAAAAAATGTTCTGTGCATGGCACTTGGCATATTCATTGGGTGCTCTGACATCATGGGAAGTTTTGCCAATAATCGCATTAGACTTCACAGTTTTCCCTATGTTACACCTAATATGGCATATATGTTGTAAACATAGACACTGTGAAAAGAGAGTGATGTTGTCAACCCCTACACTAAACAGCTGTTTTGCTCAGTTCGTTCATGAAATAACTGAAAATTGTAGTTAGCCATTATGTGGAATGCCTAATCCCTGAGTATTTAGGATTATTAGATGAAAAGGACAAGAAAACTATTTGCTACATTACATTCCTTTATGAAACCAAACAGTCTTTTAGATATTTCTTCTTGAAACCACACTGGCAAAACCTGTCAGTTTCCTGAACTGATCCTTACTGTTACAATTGAGCCTATTTTCTGAAGTGACTGAAAGTTTGAGTCATTGAGCACAAGAACTGCTCCCACAACAGGATTCTATAAGTAATGCCACTCATTCCAAATTTCTTTGCTGTATTTTGTGCAACAACCATGCAGAACCATCAAGCAGAGAAAGAAAGTTCCCAGGATTTTACTGAGACACAGACTGCCTCCAGCTGTTCATCAGCGACTAATTTCACAACATGACCATTACATACACAGGCTTTATTTTCCAAGTTTTGCCCCATTTCTCTCAGTGTTATTAGATATCATTTTCCCATTCTGCATCCTGCTCAGATCACCCTTTGAATTTACAGTCTGACCCATTTCCCTCTTAATTTAGTAGGAGCTGCAGTGGACAAACATACGAGTCTTCTCAAGGTACAACTTCTCTGCAGACAATGGGGTAACACAGGTGAGAAAACAGTGAGAGTAAATCACAAGAGTAATTTCCTGTGGGTCTGAGACTGAAAACATTTGAAACAATCTCACACATCTTCATCACATCCCTCTTCATCATCAACACCACTTATGCCTCTTCCCATACAGTGCATCACATTTCCAACTTCTTCATTCCCACAGCAGGTGTTCCCAGCAGCTCCCCCTTTACAGGGACGGGGTGGTGGCACAGAGAATGGTGCTGGTGGGTGCTGAAGGCTCGTTATACACCTTCACCACACTGCTTCAGGTGGGCTTCTCTGCTCACCCTTCTGAGCGATGGCTTTACTCTGCCATGCTCACATCTGTGCTGCTGCCTGAAACACTGAATGGGTATTTCTCTTTAAGGCATTTAAACTGCAACACTGAACAAAGTACAAAAGCCAAGCACACCACCCCTCTCCACCATCAGGATTAAACGGGGCTGAGCATCTCTCAGCTTTGAGGAGTGTTCATCGCAAAGCCAGCCTCTCACAAAGCTCCTTGTGAGAGATGGCAAATTTCCGCAGGGAGTGGAAGAAAAACAGTATCACTAACCAGACTGGAAATTAGGGAGTTGGAGATATTATGGCCAGGACAGGGAGCTGCCAGTGCTCACACCGAGGGGCCAGGGTAGTCGTGCCTCCAATGGCAGCTGCTGCTGTGTGACACAGCAGCAGCCATCAGGGCACACAGAGCACCTCCTATCCCCACCACGAAATACTCACTGCAGTAATTTCAGGAGACGGGACCATTGCCATCTCCCCTGGATACAATGCTACCCTTCCTTTATTTTCTTGCTAATTTCCTCTAAATGGGGCAGGTCTGAGTAGTGGCTTGATGCTGCTGTTTGTAGCCCATAACCCCACAGCCAGGTTCCCCTTGTGGCAGCAGGGCTCTTGCCCAGGGATGTACTGGGTCTTGCAATTCCCTATGTGGTATTTTGTACACAAAGTCCTGGAAACAAGCTGGCATCAGAGAGGGCCCAATGCAGCTGGCCTCTTGTTTTATAAACCCTGGCAGTTTGTCCAGGCTTCACCTGTGTTCAGAAATCGAGGCAGAGCAGCTGTGAGACCCCCAAACAACAGTAGTTGTTTTCATGTCAAATCTGTGCAAACAGCTCATATGTCAAAGTGACAGCATCTCCCTGGGATGCTCCTCACACCATGCAGGTCTCTCCAGTGCTTTGAGCGTGCCAGGTGGCTGCAGATCTAGCCAGCCATCCCTTCTGCAGCAAAGGTCCTGAGTGGCTGTACTGCCCACACACCCCTCCATACACCTATGCTGCCCACACACATGCTGTGGGGCACCTCAGGAGTTTGGTACATTTTCAGCATAGTTTTTCTCCCTAAGAATGCTGACTGCATTTTCTGACACTGCTTCACCTGGGCACAGTTCTGCAATTCTATTGATTTAGGTCCCAACCCAGCACATTTAAAAATGTCATTACATTTAAGATTTGATTAATTTAATTTCAGTAAAACTAAATTCATTTCACAGCCTTAAAGCTGTACACCCACATCAACATTGGATGGGCTGCAATCTAATGATGAACAACTTCTTGGGTTTGAGAAAAGATCTTCACCCATCAGCATTTTAAAATTTGAATGTTACACTGCTAAGCCTCAGGGTTTTCTGTTAATCAAAATTCACTCGGATTGCCGCCCTATCAGTCCATCAGGTCCCAGAGAACATTTGTCAAGAGCAAAAGCATATTAGCTGTGCATGTTGAGCTGAACCAGGTTCCTCTTCTCCAAAGTAGTGTAGCAATGGGAAAGCCATGTGTCATTTAAGTAGTGTCAGCATCCCATTGTGGGTTCAGACCCCACTGCATGGAGAGATCCACACACCTGCGTCACTGAAATCCAGGGGACTGGTCAGAGCATGAAGTACTGTGCAGCATAGAGAGGAAACAGGATTAGTCCCCATGTAGCACCCCAATTCCCCCTTTCCTCTCAGATCCAAGAAACCCTCTGAGGGCTGCTTTCTCCCAGACAGGGTCTGGTGTTTCTGATCCGCACTCTCTGGCACAGCAAGGTACCAAATGTTGGTCCCCATAACGACATTCAGTTTTGACTCAAAGAGACTAATCTCCACAGGTTTAATTAAATATATGTAGACCATGAGGTGTTTCAAAACCCCAGGCAGGGGTGCAGCCTGCCCCCGTTCAAATACAGATGCTTTAAGAATAATTATAAATTGCTCAATCTCCACGTGAAGCAGCAGCAGAACAGAGCTGGAACATGCAGGGAAGGCAGCATCGCAGGCAGTCCTGAGGACACCAGCAACTGCCTTTCAGCTCTCACATTTATAAATAATTTACTTCCAGCCACCTGTGCCCAGAATAACAATTTTCTGCCTGAAATCTCCAAGCTGGTGCCGGAAGGCTGCCAGGGACTCGCTTTCCCGGGACCCTCTCGACCTGTTGGGAAGGGGTCCGGCTCTCCCGAGGGGCAGCTCCGGAGGGATCTGCCCCTAGTGGGAAGAGAAACAAACACGGAGCATCCGTTCAGCTGATCGCATTAGGGCTTCTCGCCGCTGCTGCCGCCACTCAGCTCTCTGCCGATGCAGCCATCCGTGCGCTTGGACAAACACCCAGGCAGAGGGAATGGGTAGGTCTGGAAACGTCGGCAGCTGCAGAAGGCTGCAGAGCTCTGCCGTGAAGCAGCCCTAGAGGAGAGGCTGTTTCCCCGGGCAGGGGAGCGTTATGAAACACGAGCGCACTGGCCGTGCCTGAGGATTTTGGCAGCGCAGCGCGGAGGCTGCTGCCATCCTGCCTGTTGGCGCAGAGGCCATGGAGCGGATCCCTGCCGCCAGCCCCCGCAGGGCGCAGGACCCCGGCGCCCCGGCCCCGTGAGCCGCAGGGACCCCGGCGAGCCGAGGGACCCCGGCGAGCCGCAGGGACCCCGCGAGGGACACGACGGCGGCGCGGAGAGGAGCGGAGCGGGCTGGGTGAGTTGCTGGCAGCGGCGGTGGGAGGGAGCGGAGCGCCGCAGACCCGGCACGGCACGGCGCGGAGCGGGGCGCGCAGGATTACGGCTCTGCGCGCTGCAAGCGGGAGGCAGAAGAAGGATTAGTAAGGAAGGGCAGAGGGAGCAGGATTTATCAGCTTTTCAGATATGCATTACGGCCTTTTGTAATATTTCACTGGATTGTAAAGGACTTTGCCTGGCTACAACAGGGGCTCCTCAGCCACAAAAGAAAGGTGAGGTTTTTCCTCTTTTCCGTAGACCATTCAGTATCTGCCTCTGCGAGCTGTGTGCCAGCTGGCCTGGACAGGAGCAATAACCGGACAACTTTTTGCAGAGGCTGAGGTATCAGCATTCATTGAGGTCTCAATGACTGTTTGACTTACTAAATTTATCCACAGTGTCTAAGTAAAGGGGCTTAGAGGCATTATTTACGAAGACTGCAGGTTGCTCTCAAGATGCCCTTTCTCAAGCATCCACAGAACATTATACTTGAAAAGTCAGCAATGGATACTGCAAATGTGTTTGTGTCACAGCCTGGTGAGGCAGGCTGGAATGCTCAGCTTCTCCAAAGAGTTTCTGGAGCATCACTGTGCTGAACAAATAGACTCTAACAATGTTTAATAGGTGAATGTTGCAGGAATTCAGATACTGGTTTATGAAAGACACTTTTTAAATACATATGATTTAGTTACAGAGCTGTGTGTTATTTTAATTCCAGTAGATTTCCTTGCACACAGGGAAGGATCTCATCTGTGGTTCCTGTGGGCTAAGGCAAACATCAATATATGATACATTTATTACAATATCTTTGTGCAAAACTTCAGCCACAGACCATCTAGGGGCTTTTGGAAACTGCACTTAAGAGCATCATTTGCTGGGTGCTTTAACTCTTAATATCTAAGGACATACACCATGCATGAATGTAATACTTTTGAGATTCAGCAACAGTTTGCTGAAAGCTTTCAGTTTATCAGAGAATGGTGACAGCAGACTGCATGTTAGCTCTGGTGGACACATCCCTCTGTGTACAGAGGGCACACACACATATGCGTATGCACATGTTCACCTGAAATGTGGGTATGCATGCGTCTGCATGCATCTTTTCCACACTGGCTTGGAATCAGTCCTGCTGATTACTGCATTTTCACTTGAGGAAGGTAAAAAGTGTGAGATTAATGGAGAAATACCATGGTGTGATCTCTGCTCAAGCTGTCCCTGAGCACTTCCCAAGTCAGAACTCTCACAACAAGCCTTGCTGGACTATCTGCCTCACACAGGCTCCTCTGCATCCCTCACCTCACGCTCACCAACAACATTATTGTCTGGATTTCCACCTATCTATGCTAAAAAATTAGTCTCAAAAAGTCAAATATGTGGTGAAAGAGACAGAGTTTGTACAAGTTAGTGCTGACTCTCCAGCCTCAGGCTGCTGCTCTGCTCTGTGACATTGCCTTTCCCTTAAAAAGCTGAATTATCCGTCACTGTAAAACATCTCCCACATTGAATACACAGGGTATAATACATATTTTTAATTTGTGTTATTTTTAACTTGATTTGACTAGTTTATGGACTGTAGAGCTTTTCTCCGTCTTTCTGCTAACTCCACATAATGGTTTTTTCATCTTTATTTATCATAGTTCAGTGTTATTTAAAGGTTTTAACACAATCTCAGCATCAAAAATAACTTTGCAATCTGATTACATATTGTAGCAAGCCCGTGTGTAGCAAGCAACGGTAAAACTGGCTGGAAAGCCCTCTCAAGCTGCAACGCTTGTCACCACAGCATGTGGAGAAATTTGGGTGCTTCTACATAGTTTGTAGCTTGTAGGCAGACCTGACAGGGAGATGTGTGGGGTCTTACATACACATCCTCTAGCAAGGAAATCTTTGTAAGTTGGAAGAAATGCTTGAAGAAGTTCCTACTGCTTTCAGGAGCCCTGAGCATGAGGCCAGATCCTTTGGGAAAGCAGCAGGGATAGCACATGGGAGCTTCAGTGCTCAGGGCAGTCTGAGGATCCTTTCACTTCAGTCTCAAAGTCACTCCATTGCTTTACTGAAAATGCCTAAACCATAGGCATTTTCATTTTGATGGAAAAGGGGTGGAAGAGTTAGTTTATGGAAATATTTAAGAGCCAAAATTATTCCAAATAATTCCAAATAATTATTCCAAATAATTTTCTAAATCACAGAATTGGAGGTTATTTAAAAAGAGATGATCAAAGAAAATACAAAATACAGCTGCCTAGTGTGACAGCCTCTGTCATATTTGTGAGTTCATTTTGGAAGCAAGGTACTGACCCGCTTCTCCTCATAGCAACGTTTTTGGTGACAATGGGTTCTTTCCCTGTTGAAGTCCTGTAGATCTGTGCTTCCTCTCACCATCCCCAAAGCTGATACTTTCCAGTGCTAATTATTGCCCTTTTTCAGTACTGTGTTAACCCTTTCATTGCTCTCTTCACCTAGAGGTCTCTGCTGTTTAACAGTTGTCATTGCCCATCAATTATCCATCACTGTCCTTTCAATTATAATTTTATCATTTTACTAACAACTCCCAATTAATATGGTCCTAAGCCACCTTTGGCTGTGAGAACTGATAAACAGGCATAGAAGACTTGTTTTCTTCCATTTCACTGCATTCATTTTAGGTGAAACATACATGAAAAAGACAAATGATGCATTTTCTATTACCAGATGCCAGTTCTTTCCTCCTTTGTCTTTCCTTTTAAATATCACCATCAAAAGTGATGCACTTCAATTCTTTTAGGCATACTCCGATGATATTGCAATATGCAGTTTATGGAAAAATCAAATGACAATTTTTATGTCAGCAGCACTTTGCTATTTCCCCACTAAAAAGCAACATTTAATTTTTGAGTTGCACATTCGCAGCAGTTGTTGTGGGTGGAGAGTCTGCTTATTTATTTGATTGGGTTTTACTACAATGCACTGTCATGGCAACTGCTCTCAGGGTGAGTGCATCTGGAGGTAATTCATACACATCATGTTGAATGCAGCAAAATTGCCTTGTACCATTTAAACTTTTTCAACCACTGGGCAAGGGCAAAGTTACCCCTTTGAGACTCAGAAGCACCTTCTTCTTATTAAATAAATAAATAAACAAACAAACAAACAAACTTGGCAGATCAACAGGAGTGATGCCAAACATTTCTTGATGTTTGGATTCAGAGCCTGCTGCACAGTTGAATAAGGTCTGACACCCTGGGTATTTTCTCCAGTTCTGCTGATGCACAGCAAGTTTTCCATCCTGCTCACGTGGAGGCAGAACATTATGCCTCATCCAGGTGCTCTTTGGGCAGGCAATGGCCAGACCAGTCTCCCTTGGATCCAGGAGACATTGCCACATGCTGCCCAGGCAGGTGGCAGATCCTCTCATCCTGCCAATTATGCAGGATAATGTTCCACTTTACATCACTGCAAATATGGAGAAACTCTACCAAAATCCACTGACCAAGCACACAGTGACGTCAAAAGGGACTGAACTGAGCCAGTGATATAGTTTCAAGCACAATGTGTCTGACCTCTACTACATGGTCTTGATGGCCCTTTTCCAGCCAAGCTGCTGCTCTTGGCACTGCTCAATGAGCCAAAAAGCCTGACTGCCCCAGCACGGCCTCTCCAACACCAGCAACTAGGAGGCATCTTAGAACTTGGACTTGAAGCATCTCTCACTTGGTGAATAAACTGAAAGAGCTGTGAAACCCTGAAATACAGCTGGGTAGAGATGACTGCAAGTCTGATCAATTTATCTAGCCTTATCTTATTGCTAGAGGGGAAATAATCTTACACCTTTTGAACTCCTGTGTGACTGCAGCCATTGCCATCTCACCAATGAAGCTTTGCAGCAGCGTTTCACTGGGCAGGACCACCCTGAGCAATGCACTGTGCCTGGCCTGGTGACCCAGCCTTACCTCAAAGAACTGCATGGAGCATGGGGATCTCCAGTCTGAATCTCAAGTGGCTAATACATACACACTGCTTGCCTTCAGATCAGACAGCCTCCCCTGGGAACAGCTCAAGTTCCCAGTAGTCCCATGGCAGGAACAACTAGTGAATCAAATCCCACCTATGCTCATAGACAGTATTTCTTCAGATGAATTAGTGCAGTAACAACCTGCGGGATCTAATTATGGCTAATTTTCCATTCATCTGTCTCAGTACTTCTGACCCTTTTACTGCAATTCCTGAGCACTCACAACATTGATCAGAGATTTTCAATAATTTAACTCTGAGGGTCAGCTCTTTAGCTGGTGTAAATCAATGCATTTTCTTTGGCTTTGGAGCTGATCCGAAGGGAAGTGTGCAACTTCTACCACAGAGAGAGCAGTCAGAATTCACTGCAGATGCTACAGGCTGGCAATGCTTCACACCTGCTCATGCTCCCCAGCCCTCGGTTAAAGAATAGAAATCAGCACATTGAATATTTCTGGATATTACTCAGTTGTCTACAACTAAAATCAGCATACATGAACTTTAAAAAAACCCCAAAATATTAACAGAAGTACCTAAATCGGGTCTTCAAGATCACCCAAATTGTACGACTAGAGACAGAGTCTCCAAACTGTACGATTAGAGACATCTCCATTTGGGAATTGAGGCTAAAAGTTCACACAAAAGAAATTCAGACTTAATTCACGAAAGACTTAACTGAACCTTAATTTAGTTTTCTCCTAGAAGTTTTAGATCTTTGGTTCGGTTGCTATTTAAGACAGAAAGAATTTGCACAACCAAATTAAAAGGGAATGGGTGGAGACATAATTGGTAACATTTATTTAATAAAGTGGCATAAGTGAACATCCACAAAACTTTCAATCAACTATTGAAACAAGAAATACAGTGAGCAGATATTTATATTGCCAGGACTGTGTATTTCAGGAGTGTGCCCCAACTGCAAGCTAATCAAAAGCAATAATATTTTCTTTCCTGGAAAACACTGCATCTTTTCTCAACACTTGCCTGGCTCCACAGAGAAGGGATAGACTGGGAAAACAGGAACTTATGGGGAGATGCCAGCTTTTATTTGCCATGGGAGGTTAAAGGTTACCTAGAGCACAAAGGACCTTTTCTTGCCCAGACAATCCCATTGTCGTTCACATCCGCACAACTAAAGCTGAAAAGCTCAGCAGAAGTCAAGAGAAATCTGCTGAACTTGAGATGAAATTTTTACAAACATTCACTAGTTTTACTCCACACACATCCCCACATCAATAGTTGGCAATATGAATCCAGTAAAAAAAATATAGCAGGATCTCTGGTTTCTGTTAAACCAATACACACAGAACCTCCAAATATCCTTCCAGCATAAAGCCCAATTTCTTTGTGCTGCACAGAGATTAATAATTATTATCTAATCTGTTGTGAGTTGATGCAATTTCTTTTTTCCTCCCACACACCCACATGGCTCTTTCCTTCTGATCTGCATTTGTAGCCAAGCTACTGTTTAGCTGAAAGAAAGGAATTTGGTAATACCTCCCGAAAAATATGCCTGTACTGTGGCTGCCTGTTCATCCAGTGACAAAGGATGGAGATGTTGGCTACTGACAAAAGAAAATAAAGAACTTCTTTTCCAAACATCCCAAGTGAAATAGGCTCATCATTAAGGTATTTCTTGTGCACTACAAGTTAAAAGAAAGAAAAGAAAAAAGTCTGAAGCTCTGAAACTCGCTTGAGCTCAATCAATCGTTCTCATTGGATTAGAGTTCTTAACGTGCATAATTATAAACAACAGATGGAGAAATGCTCAGATAAAGCCAAAAGGGGTGGGTGGGGGAAAGTCACACTGATGGTGGATATTTTCAGTTTGGACGTGAACCAGCCTTACTCCCCTTGGTCTTTCAGGTTTCAGCATTGACTGTTCGGCAGCTTGGCTGGGCACGATGAAGGCATCACCCCAGGAGCGCACAGAGCCCCTGGGCCAGCCAGGCGCCTGAGGTTGGCAGCACTGCCACACCAGGCTGGTCTCTGCTGCAGCCAGCTGGGAAGAAGCTTTTCATCAGGAGAAGGCACCAAAGTGACGGGCTGAACTAATGGGAGGAACGAGTGTCTGGCCAGGCGGAGATTCGGTGGCCCGTTGGGAAGCGTGAAGGCCAGTTTCAGCAAGGGCATGGCCAAAGCTTTCTTCAGGCTACAGAAGTTTCTCCGTCGGACCCAGTTTCTGCTCTTCTTCCTCACAGCAGCTTACCTGATGGCTGGCAGCCTCTTGCTACTGCAGCGGAGCCGCTTGGTTATCCAGCAAGGTTCGCGTGGGACCCCTGCCAACCAGGCCCTGCCAGTGCCGGATGAGATGAGCAGGGTTGGGATCATAGACCCCAGAACTGTGCAGAACCCCCGCCCTGGTCCCAGGCTGCTGGTGGGCATGGATGCGCTGCAGGAGGCAGCCCTGGAGGAGCGGCACAGCCCACACTGGCTCGTGTCCCGCAACTCGGAGCTCAGGCAGTTGAGGAGAAGGTGGTTTCACAGGTTCACCAGTGACCAGGAGCCCATGCAGACAGCAGGATTTAAAGCAATGAAACACACTGCTGAACACAAAGGTAAGGGACATAACCCTACCCATTTTCTGGCACACACATAAACTGCACTTTGCCGATCCTGGGCAGACACAGGTGAGCATCACATGCCCCTGCAGGTCTCCCTTATTCCTCACTCATTGCCACTTTTGAAACAGTTCTTAGGCATATGCACAGGCCAAAGTACAAACCTAACCTGCCTGATCATGCTGAACTATAACTTCCTCCAAACAGTAGTTTTGTTGATTGAATGGAAGCCTAGAAATGAAATACGCGTCCCTAATTTAAATTATTTTCTCTTCAAGCAGGCAGAGATGACCACTTTAATTTTCTTTCTCCAATGAGAGAACACTTTAAAAGTGAATTTTATCAAATTAACTATCCAAAATCCTACAGTACCTTAAGTCTAGAAGTGTATCCTTGCAGCTAAAGTTTTCTAGTATATACCAAATTTTGCTATTGCAAATAAATTCACTGTTCTTGACCTGCCCTCTGTGAAAAACTTTAAGAAACTATTATCCAGAGCAAGCAAAGAAGCAAAACAGGACTCTGTAGTTGTGCACATTTCTTGCACAGCTTTATACCCTCCATGGCTTTATGATTCCCCTGAAAGCTGCATCATCTGGGCATATTTGGGCTGGCATCCCTCGACAGGCCACTCGTGCTCCAGGGAGTGGCACAAAGCCAGCTGCCCACAGTGTTGGGATGTTACACAGCTAAGCTGGAGCCCCAACCCTGCTGTCACCTCCACTAGCTGAGCATCTCCAGGGAGCAGACAAGCCCACTGAGGAGCCCACAATGGGAAGCACCAGGATCCATGCTGGCTGACTGCCATGCCCTCACTGCAGCAGCAAATGTGAGTCTGCAACCTTTCATGCTTTGCCTTTTAGAAGAACTAATGGTTCTTATAGATGTTTCACTGATAATAAAACAGGAATGGGATCTCGATGAGTAGACACCACATTTCTGAACTGCTTTTTAGTTTGTTGAACACATTTACCTAAACAAAAGGGCACAAAATCCCACAAGATGGGTGCCACATCGTGATACTTACTGAGGGAATTGTCAGAAATGAGAAGGCGACAGTGGTGGGAGAAGAGTCATACAGTGTGAGTCACGCAAACTGAACACTGAACTGCTGGAGTTACCTGAAGCACCAAGCTGGAGGTGCTCCACAGACGCTTCAGAACACCCTGTTAGTGGCAGGTTTTGGTGGCAGAGGAGAGACTGAGAGCCACTCAGCCCAGGCCTTTGCTCAGGTTCTAGCTACTGATGAGAGGGGCCAGAAGGACTATTTATTTGTACATCTCACTATATTGAATTGTAGATTCAAATATGCATCATTTGAATATCTGACTGAACATGCAGTGACATTGTTAATAACAATATTGTTAACAAGCATTGGAATGCCTTTGAAGGTAATTAATTAAAACTTAACTGCCTACATAGAGCATATTATTTTCTCCAATTCACTTCTACAAACTTAGAGGCTTGTTATTTCATTACAGATCCCTTCCAAGACCCAGTGAACTCCCCGGTGCTTATAATGCCTAATAAAGTTTCAGTAATGCCTTGTGGCTCCTGCTTAGTAAAGTAGCATTGCCTGACCATGGAGGTTGGGCTTGTGCCTCATGGGTGTCACCCTAATAAGGCCATGGCCATGGCTCTGAGGCAGTACTGCCCCTGCTTGCCCGTGGGCTGCTGGCCAGCCCTTTGAGGGCTTCCCCAAGCAGACCCTTAACCCAAAACAAAAAAATGGCATCTGCCCGAGTCTGTTGTGAACTTCCCAGCTTGCTTCGCCTTGTTCTGTCTCCACCCAGGAGCACGTGGTCTTGCGTGAGAAAATCCAAGTCCTTTTTTTCTCTCCAGGCCAGGCTATCTCACCCGCTGACTTTGCAAGTGGCTCAGGGTAGGGACCACACTTTTCTTGGCATGGACACTGGCAAATGCTGTTAGTGCAACAAATGAGAGTTTTCTATTCCAATTGCTCCCAGCAGATGGGAGTTTTACAGTTTCCCCTGGCCTGGTTCTGCCATTGAACAGGATGCAGAGGTGACAAGGACTGTATTGCTGACATGACATGACATGCTACTCTGAGACCATGGAATCTCTCCATGACTCATTCATAGGAGGACGTGAATGAGAAATTGCTGCCAGGCTGCTGGCAGCTCAGGAGGGATACAGGGAGGAGGGCAGACAGTGGCTGGGCTGCCCAGAACCCCCACTCGGGCTCCTTGGCCCCACATCCTCAGTTTTCTGCTGCTACTGGTTTGAATCAAAGTACCCAAATCAAAAATCTCCAGTAAAATGTGGAGCATCTTTGTTGCAGGTGTGTGACTCCCACCTCATTAATGGTGTGCTGGGGGTATGATTTCACAGCTTGTGAATTTTCTAATTGCACGTTGTCACATTACCGCATGCAGGTCTTTGAATCTACTGTTGTGTTTGTAATATTTAAATGTTTGATTTATTATTCCTGGCTCCAAGATCCCTGATGGAGCAAATAAAACTTCCTTTTTCTTGTGGATTATTTAATACATTGCTTTTTAGTTTCATTTTTCACCATATATTCTTTTCCTGTCCACAGCTCACATTATTTAATTTCCCTGTGTTATCATCTCAATGTTGCTATTTCTAAAATCAAATTTCCTTTCTTCCTTCATATTTTAATGATAAAATGTACTTACAGACACACAATTGCTGTATAATAGTGGGACTCCACATCATCCTTCCAATCGTATATTAAAAAATGGGCAGGATTTTCATCGTGTTTTGTTCATGACAACAAAAATTAGGCTGAGCACTGAATGCAGGCTAAGAGAAACATTTATCTTTCCTATGCTAAGTAAAGCAAGACATATTTGAAGAGATTCCGTTGTACCAGAGTGGAGATAGCTCAATGCAATAGCTACATTGTGCTGCCTAGTTAAGACTGAATTTATCTTTCCATTACAGCTTTAATATAACTCTCTATACCCAAAGAAAATTGATTTTCTTAATATTTCTCTTGCACCATCTCATTATCAACTAGAGATTTTAAAGAACACTTGGGAGAAATCCAACAAGATTTCTGGAAGTTTTTACCATTTTGAAGGCTACATTCTCCTTTACTTTATGGAAGTGCTGTATTTTGTCACACAAAAGAGGGAGTCGAGCAGGCAGAAGCTGCAGGCAGGAACCACAGCTCTTGGATGGGTCACTGACTCTGGGTGTGTAAGGACAGTTCTGCTGAAAGGGACCTGGGGAAGGGAAAGTCTCATTTCCTTTTTGCCCATTTCCATGGGACAATCCCATTGACCCCTTCAATGTCCTTACCAACGTTCAGGACCAATGGAGAGGGATCTGCAGAGCAGGTGGGACCCCAGACGGCTTGGCACTTGACCAAACACAGCTCTGCTTGCAGTGTGAGGAACTGGATCAGCCCTGGATGGGTTTTCCCCTTCCATCCCATATGCATTGCCTAACCATGGTCTTGTATGCACACAGGCACCTACATGGGCTGCTTCACTGATGATTCGAAGGAGAGGACACTGAAGGGGGCTGTCTTTTATGACTTAAGAAAAATGACAGTAGCTCACTGTCAGGAAGCTTGTGCTGAGAGGTGAGTGGTGTTTTTTCACTGCAAGTTTTCTCTTTTCTGACAATAAGTGGAACTGAGTTTGAAATGGGAAAAGCATTCCTATCTTAAACATACAGCATCTATGAAAACAGTGATTATCTCATACCTTCAGGCACAGCATAGCTCTGCTACCCTGCTTGAAGCAGACTGTTTCACTGCTGCCTATTCTCTACGGCAGCATGGTTACTTACAATGTGTTTTCTGTTGTCCTGGACAAAAATTTCTGTTTGGTTAAATAGTCTTTGTTAGATGTCTATCTTTTGATAGATACTGGTCTCTAGCCCAAATCTTGTCGAGGTGGCTGCCCCTGCTGAGAAGGTCACGCTGTCCCCAGGACAGTCAGCTCCAGAGCAAGGCAGCAGAAGCATAAGCCATATGCAGGGACAGGGAACAGGTTCCTGCCTTCCTTAGGTACAAACTGGGAGCAGACAGACACCTCTGTGACAGTGATTGGCTTTTCTCTTTGCAGGGCTTACAGCTACGCGGGGCTGGCCTACGGAGCAGAGTGCTACTGCGGGAACTCCCTGCCGGCCACCACCACGAAGCCCGAGGAGTGCAACAGCGAGTGCAAGGGGGAGAAGGGCTCTGTGTGCGGAGGGGTGAACCGGATCTCGGTCTACAGGGTGGAAGAGCTGCGGGCAGGAGCGAGGCGACGTAAGTGCGGCCAGAGAGAGGAGCGACCTCACTGCCAGGCTGAGCAGGGCTGTCCCTGCTGCTTGTCTCGCTCTGTTTGTCACCACAATTTGAAGCAGCAAAGGACAAAGGTCCCTGCGGGGCACAATGTCCATTTGCTGCTGGTCTGGTCCTTGGCTCCCTCCCCAAAATAGCAGTGCTGCTCACTGCCTCGGAGCAGGGAGACGTGCCTGGCACACTGCCTCAGGCCTGCCACTGAGGAGGTTGGTGTCACCAGGGAGGAAACACAACACAGGGCAGAATGACTGCAACAGAAGCAGAATTTCGGCTGAAAAAAAACCTTCCTTCGGTATCCACTGCAGGAGGACAAACCCACGTGTGTTTGAGAAATAGCCTTGGAAGGGGTGCCATATAAAAGGAGGTTAGAAAATCACTCAGCTCAAAGCCACCCTATACTCAGATGACCCTAAACAAAATGAGTGATCTGTGACTACAGGGAGTAAGTAGAAGCTGGAGAGGGAGCCACACCAATCTCTTTCCCGAGATAAATGAGACCAGTTTTGATTTTCCAAGGACTTCTGTTCCAGTGGCAGTTGGGATTTTTGTTTCATCTGTAGATGGCAACACACTCTACTCATCATTCAATTAGCTGCCATGGGGAATGCATTGGATAAACCTTTAGGCAAACACAAAGTACATAACAGATCTAAACAGCGGATCAGTCTTTGCACCTGGCAAGCTCACAAGACCTTAAGGATGTTATTTGCTGAGAAGAAGCACTAAGACCTTAGGTTGTGCCAGTATTAATGGTACTTCATTTCTTCTTAAAGACAAGTCAAGGTTTGTACAATAATCCACCCAGCTACATATAAATTATATATCAAAGGTACATAGACCTAAATTGCGACTGTCAGGCTGACAGGCATGTTGGCAGGTTTCCCAGGATATGCATCACTGTTTAAATCTCCAGCATAAAATATATATACATATTTCACAGGAAAAGGCATCATTTAATTTTTTTTAAAGTATTAATGAATTACTTCTCAAATTAGCCTAGCCTGAAGCTAGAGTTGTAATTTTTTTGCCCTTAGTAATACCTGATAGTTGTCTGTTTGAAGAATCCCCCTGACACAAGCCAGCTGAGGGGCCAACAGAAGTATTAATCACAATGAACAAGTATGTTAGAAAGTAACTCTGAGAGTGTAAAGGCCCCCATGATTTATGCTGTGTAATACAGAGCAGAGACCTCACGTAAGTCTTCTCCTTACACAGAGCAGATTCAGTGACATCTCCATTTAAACCTTTCCAGACAGGACCTGCTGTCTCCCCTCTCCATCCCTCTTTTCCCTGTTCCCACAGTGGTTCCCCAGACAGCCTGACTTGTGCCCCAATATCATGTTAATGAAGCTCAGAGTCCACACCTATGGCAGCCAGGGGTGGCTTGGCACAGAGTCCCTCTTGCCTTGGGGTATCCTTCCCCAAAAGTGGTCAGACCTCACAAACCCGGCCGTTTCCAGTGTTCTGGATCCAAGGGTTCTCCATCAATCCTGTTCCTTTCTGATGCCGGTGTAGGCAAGTCAAGCTTTCTTCCTGACCACTGAGAAAACTCTAAACATGTTTGTAAACATTTTATTTCAAGAATTCAATATCAGTCTGAGATTTAGTAGAAAGCCTTTCAAGAACATTCTGAGAAGTCCAAAGACTCCTTTTATTCTTTGGTGCCAGGCTCAAAGAGACCTAGTCCAAGGGAGACTCCTGTTCCCTTCAGTCTGAGTGCAGTTATTTTATTTTCACATCACCCAAGTGAGCCCAGAGATCCAGCTCTGCTTATAGTAACTGGTTTGAATAGTTACTAGAAAAATATTTAAGCAGCTTCTCCTTAGATTGCTCTTGGCTCTTGCTGGAAAGTCTGGGCTTTTCTGCCAGGAAATTCATGCAGAACCAATTTTTTTTCTTTATGACTGCACTACATCTCTCCTGTCATTCAACTCACTTCCCACATCAGTTCTGGCAATTCTGTTCAAGGGAGCAACTGCAATACTGCCAAGCTATATGGTGTTTCTGCAGAAGCAGGTGAAATCAGAGGCTGCTGCTGAAGACACAATGGAAGCTGATCTCCCTGAGCAGCTGACAAAAGCCCAGTTTAGGGTCTGAAAGGCTGCAGCAAAATCCCTCGGCCTGAAAAGGCATGGGAGCAGAGGGCCTCCTAAAGAGGAAGGTGGATCTGGGGAGGGGTTTTTTAGAATTCATTTACATTTGTTTCCTTTTCTGGTGCAGAAGCTTTGTACATTTTTATCAGGGCTTTTAACTCTTTGAGGGGAAAGCAGGTTTTCAGAGGAAACTGGGACCTGCAAACAATAGCAATGCCCTCCACTGGTGGAATTTAACCCAAACACTCTGCTGCAGCCCTGCTTTCTGTGGTTTGTATAAAGCTAAAGGCATGTGCTCCTTTCAATATCACAGGATTTGCGACACATTTTTGTAGTGTATATCATAGTTTCTCTTATTTCTGCAGTCTTTGTGATATAAAATTTATTTTATTATTTTTGGCTTCTGAACCTACTATTGCTCTTTGTGAAAGAGGCAGGATACTATGGACATAGTTTTCTTAAGAGAAACCTATTTCATATCCCCGCAGGGAGGAATGTTATCTATCGAGGATGTTTTAGAGCTCCAGAAAATTTAACAGACACCTTTCCAGCCTCTTTGCTACAGCCCAATTTGACGGTGGAGATGTGCTCTGAATTTTGCTCCAAGAAAGTAAGAACAGTTCTCATTTCACATCCTTTCTTCTCTTTTGTTATTTTAAATTCTAATACTAAGGGAAGGGCAGAGATTAGTGCCTTAGAGCTTTGAATTTGTAAATGAGTATCTAAAGGACAAAACCCATCAGAGTAAATACCCAGTGATGCATCTGGTCCAACTGCTGGAGTGGGGATGGTGGGAGGGAAAGTCATCAGAGTGGTGCCACTAGACATGATACACAGAAAAGCTGCTCTAAGAGATGAGTATCGACCATGAGGAAATCAATACCGTTTCCATGTCACATTCCAATCAAGCCCTGAGCCACATCTGACCCTGGGGGAGGTGGCTGCAGCTCATGGGGAAACATGCTGCCAGAGGGTGGATGTGGTCTGGCAGCATCCAAAATGTGACCCCAGTGCTCTCCAAGGGAGCTGGCTCTGCTCAGAGAGCCATGCACAGGGCATGGGAAGGGCACCCTCTGCTTTAGTGGTTGTTGGTTCCCTTCCCTTCCCCTCCACTCTGTTGGGGCTGATTTTTTCTAAAAAAATCAAAACTAAAACTGCACCACAGGCACCCTGCCTGCCCTGGGGCACCCTGCCACCCTGCACCGCAGTCACCCTGCACCAAGTGCTAACCCTAACACTAGCCCTAACTGACCACCTTCTGCAGATGCAGGAGTATAGAGGAGTGGTTGCTTAGGTTGCCTCACAGAACCTCCAGCCTTCCAGAAAAGTCCATCACTTGCAGGGGCCACTTGGCATGAGGTACAAGGAACATTTTTATTCTAGGCTGTGCTTGAGGGCAGGGACACTTATTAATTTCTCAAACAGAGAAACACTGCTTCATTGTAAAAGGAAAATTTCTGTTTGCAGGCAAACTCAGAACTGTTTTGCCCTTGGATCAAATCTGTAAATAGTTTTTGACAATGTCATATCTCATTCGCTAAGCAAATGTTGGCTGTTGGGCACACACAGCACACGTGTTGCATTCGACTCCTTATCAGAGGATGAACGCATGGGAAAGAGCAAGAGATAAGCTGCTCAGCAGTCCTGTCACATGCTCCCAGACTCTAAAAGACTTTTAAAAGGCAAAAAGTGTTGATATGGAATAGATGGACTTGAACGTTCTGCACCCAAATACTCCCTGAACTTCCTTCAGCCTTCTGCCCTCCCACACAGCCCCATGCCACCAAGAGAGCCCAGAGGGGACTCTGGGGCAGCTCAAGTCTTGACTCATGGCTTGACTTGGTTCTTTCTATTTTTAAACATGATTGCAGCAGTCAGAGGGGCTAAATTTCCTTCTTCCTTTTAATTCTTTTAATGGCAAGTTTCCTCTACACAAACTCTGGTAAAATCAACTGAATAAGATAAATGTGTGACAGCTGACTCCTCGGTTTGGGAGAATATAAATGGAAGTTTAAAAGTTGTTCCAGTTCAAAATGCTCATTTTTGGGGGCAAGTTACAACTTTTCCTACACTGATGTTTTACAGGTAGAATTGCACACTACATGCTGCAGGAATACTACAAACTTCTTTTATGAATTATGAAGAAGAATATTGTGAATTTTAAGTTTGAGGTTTGTGTCTGAAACCCATTTTGTAGGTAATTGCAATATGAAGACAGTACCAGTAAAGTAGCACGAGCTTTCAAATGACATATCAAAGACTGCTTTGATCTTGACAGTGGCCTTGTGAAGATTTATTTTCTTTGCATGGCAGCAGCATTCCCTGCAGGCTGTTGATGCCATGGCATTTACACATTGATCCGTTTTCTCTCTTTCGTAGGAGTTTCCCTTGGCAGTGATCCGAGGGCAGGAATGCTACTGTGGCTACCCCACCGGGCACTTCTCGCTGCATGACGGCACTGACGGGCTGCGCTGCAGTGGGACTCACAATGCCAGCAGCACTGCCGAGGGAAAGTACTGCCTGGTCTATCAGACACCTGTGCAAGGTACAAGCTCCAGCCTCACTGTGCCAGGGCCACCACTGCTGGAAACAGCCCCTGCGCCCCTTCTGCAGCGGGTAAAAGTGATCTCGTTTACAGCAGTCTGAGCCACAGTAGTGGGTATCACCACACAGGCAGGAATTTGAAAACAGTCTTTCACTAAATTTCCCCCTTGCCATCATGCTCATGAAGATGCATCTTTCCATTCTCTCATTGCACAGCACAGTCTCCCTCGAGCACAGAAAAACATCATTATTCTGCAGATTGAGATGATGAGGGAGAGCCTGGGAAGGCATTTCTCTACCAGGGAGCCCCCATGTTAGGCAGACCAGTGCTTTCTCGGGGCTGTGTGGGCACTTTCTAGCTATGGCTTCATCTAGAGCTTGCACTGAAGAATGAAGAGAGACAATTTACTTCCTGACTTCTTGATGAATCATCACATAGGGTCAAGATTAGTTCTTATCCTGTCCTTGCTTTCATTGGCACATTAAGAAGTTAGATGAGGATTTACAGAAGCACATATCAAAGCAGGTGTCTGACTCCATGGTTGGAGGGTTCACCACTGCATTGGCCTTCAGAGAGAAATGGCAGTGCAGATGTTAATCCAAAGGCAGCTCATATCAGTAGGAGGGGTTTTTCCAGTGTTAAAAAAAATTTCCAGGTGTAGTGGCACATTTAGAGTTCCATTAAAGAGCCAACCTGACAGGCAAATAGCTAGTAACAAATACTCTTTGAGAGGCTTTTAAGACCACTTGCTGGCAAGTACAATGGTTTGTTGCAGCTTTATCAAAAAAGCATTGCTTAACACAAAAGCAGCGGCAAACTCTCTAGGATAATATCTTGGGCCTCATACCGCTGAATTAATTTTAGGAAGTAGCCGACTCACAACCAGACCAAATTGATATCCTGTATTTGTAAGAGAGAGAAGGAGGAAGCAATAAACTCTGCAATCAAGAGCTGTCTGTGGAATTATTAAAAAGCCACAACGCTAACAATGAAATATCTTCTTCTCTACTCACAGACACCCGCTGCACGGACAGGAAATTCTTGACCACCAAATCCAAAGTCTTTGTTGCTTTGTCAAGCTTTCCTGGGGCTGGGAATACGTGGGCACGCCATCTGATAGAGCATGCCACAGGATACTACACAGGAAGTTATTACTTTGATGGAGCCCTCTACAACAAAGGTACCAGGGCCCAAGAGATGGGACACATGCAGCCCTTCTGAAGCATAGAGCTTTACTTATTGCTCTGTCATCCTTCCGCTTGAGCTAGTAATGGCTGTTGCTGTCAGAAGGTTTGGTAAAATTTAAACATGTGCCTGGGCCGAGCAGCCTCCTGCAGTGCGGATGGCAGCAGGGAGAGCTCAAGCAGCAGGCTGTTCCTGACAGAGAGCAGCCAGGCTGTCCATTTGCAAATGTGTGCATTACCTGCAGTGGTGCCCTGTGCACACTACCTGTGCAGCTCCCACCTGACAGGCTGGTCCAAAAGACAAGTTACCTAAATGCTGTGGGTAAGACCCTTCAGTAAACATGTCAGTTAAATTTTCAAATCTCACTTATTACTCCAGAAGGGCTGTATTCTGAGGGGGCAGAGATTGAGCAAGTACCAAGCATTGGCCCTGTGAAAAGCTGCTGCATTGCAGCACGGGGCTGAGGATGCCTTCCCCAGTGGAGGGATAGCCTGGTTGCCAGCATATGCCCGGCTTGGTGGCTGGGGCCCCAGCCATGGGTTTAGCTGGCTGGTACTGTCACACCAGCTTTACACCACTGTAGAGAATGATTTATTGTGAAAAGGCACAGACATATAATCAGGTAAAAAAGCCAGCAATCCTGTCTTGTAAAACAGGTTTTAAAGGAGAGAAAGACCACTGGAGAAGTAGAAGGACAATCTGTGTGAAAACACACGAAAGTGGCAAGACAGAGATTGAAATGTTTGACTCGGCGATCCTGTTGATAAGGAACCCTTACAAATCACTGATGGCAGAGTTCAACAGAAAGTACGCTGGGCACCTGGGCTATGCCACCGACCACAACTGGAAGAGCAAAGGTAAGTGCTGCCCCCACACAGGCTGCTTTGAAAACCATCTCCTCAGTATGCTGGGAAGGGGAGACACACTGGCACCTGAATGAGCACTGCAAACAAAGTCAGTGGGACTTGAGTACCACTGCAGCTGAGCTCAGTCCCAAAACCTCTGACACCTGCACTCTGGGAGCAGTTGTGGTCTTGCTGTATGTCCATCCCCAGAAGGGAGGGGAGCACAGCACCAATGCCATTGCCACAGGCACCCAGGAGCATTGCTGCCATTGCAGTTGGGCATAGAAAACATGTCCAGGTACAGTGCTCCTGTGCACAGCCCATTTGCTGGGCTGAGCTGAAGAAAATTTCCCCCTGCAGCATGTAATAACCATGAGAAATCTAATTTAAAATTTGAAGGATCCAATGGAGCATGACATTTCATGAAGGAAATTTTACAGCACTGCACAGGTGCTACTGCACTGCAGGTAAGTAAGGATAATAGCAACAAGTGGCCTTGAGATTCAGTGTTCCCTGAACACATGAAAAGACTTCAGAACATGCCTGCCACACTTCACATGTTTGACTGACAAGCTGGCTGCTGGGTGACTGCAATTTCCTCACGGGACACACTCCGCTGCAGAAAAGCCATTTGGCTTCCATTTCTCCTTGTACATATTTTAGGCATTACAGCTGTAGCTTTGCAGAGGGCTGGGGCGGGGGAGTAAGTCACAGCTGTGTCACAACAATTTCTTTCCCAAGTTCATGTATTACCTTTGATCAGTCACAACTCAAGACCTAGTCATCAAAAACCAATAAAATAGACCCAAGAAAATAGAAAAAGTCTGCTGGGAATGGCTTTCTCATACAGCAAACTGCAAATTGTTACATTTCAGCTACAAATGCTCTTTGTCCATCCCAAAAGCTTTCACTAGGACTGTCTTGACTTTAGGAAATTAAATTATCACAGACAGCAAATAGAGATCAAGGTATCATCATACCTTAATGTCTGAGGCAAAGGAAAATTGCTGAAATGCAGCACAGCTAACAGTGTCTCATTTTCCTGGTTTCCTGATCCTCCAGAGTGGCCAGATTTTGTGAACAGCTATGCCTCTTGGTGGGCCTCCCACGTCCTGGAGTGGCTGAAGTATGGGAAGCGCCTGCTCATTGTCCATTACGAGGACCTGAAGCAGAGCCTCATCCCCAAGCTGAAGGAGATGGTGGAGTTTCTGAATGTGACAGTGACAGAGGACCGGCTGCTCTGTGTGGAGAACAACAGGGATGGGAATTTCAAGCGGTCTGGTGCTAAGCAAAAGAATTTTGAGCCATTCACCCAGGAAATGAAAGATCTTATCGACAGATATATCCTGACAGTGGATGAAGCCCTAAGGGGAAGAAACTTCTCAGGGCTGCCCAGGGAGTATGTGCCAAGATGATAGGTTGGTATCATGCTGCTGTGGTTAAAAATGAAGTATCTTTTTCTTTAAAAAACAGATAAAACAAAAAAAAAATCCCAAACAAAAGAACCACAAAGAAGGAAGAAGAAAAGCAAACAAACAAACAAACAAAAAAAGAAAAAAAAAAAGAAAAAAAAAGACCAGAGCTCTCTAGCAGTTACAGCAAAGTATAGCAAAGATACTTTTGGAGGCTGCTGAGCAGAGCAAATTCTCTCCATTCTTGTGAGGAGGAGGTGACCACAGCATCCCCCACAATGAGGCACACAGCTGGGGACCTGTAGGAGAACACAGACATTAAGCAGGACCAGTTGGGAATCCCTGGGTTTTATCAGCCCCAAACAGCCCCAAACCTGGCTCCAGGGGCATGGAGGAGACCCCAAAAGGGTGGCAGAGAAGGGAGTGCCACTTGTGCTAGGGGCTCGACACAGGTTTCTGTACCTCCGTCTCTTCATCTGGAGAGTCACGGTGAGTCTGGGGGAACACCAGGGCCAAAAGTCACCACAGCCAGTGCTGTTCGTTCTAAAAATGGCCGCAGCCAGGCCATACTAATGTCAGCCTGGACCACCTTGAGAACAGAGGCAAGGGGGATGAACCCCAGCTCTTCCGGCCCCAGCAGGGGTAGGATCCCACCTCCCACCTCATCCCTGCCTCCCTGGAGGAACTTCAAGGCAATCCAACCTGAAAAACCATGGCTACTTAGAGCTGCCCTCTGGAGCCACCCCCCCTAGCAGCCATGCAGGTTTGATTTGTGATTCCTGCAGTTCCCTGAGGTTCGTTTGACCCTGTGCAGGGCACATATGTGGTGGGGAGGAAATGGGGGCACACAGGGCTGGCCGGGCAGCTGGCCCATTATCCTGGGCCACTGGGCAGCTTGGAGGTGGTTAAACCCTGCAGCTGAAGGGGCTACCCTGCTATGAGATGCTTCTGTTCATGTGAAATAAAGGATTTCCTAAAAATTTGAGTGAAAATACTAATTTTAATAAAACAAGTTTATATAAAGGGAGCTGGACTTCCTCTGCCTGTGTATCATTGGTGCTTTTAAAAAAATACAGGACATGGAATACACTTCAGCCCAAGTCTCTCCCTGTTTACACTCCACACGTGGCTCATCTCTGTGCCACCCAGCTGGTATGGGGCTTGTTGGGGGACTTTCATGTCCCAGAGGTGACAGGCAATGACAATGCAGGAGTCATTCCCCACAAACCAGGCCAGAGACAAAATCACCACTGGCACATGAGCTTGCTGCAGCCATGGTGCACACACAGCACTGAGGCGTGGCAGGCTTGTATCCTCTTTCCTCTCAAAGCAAAGGTCCTGGAAAACTTCCACATGTAGATGAGAGACAGCCTCTCTACAGACAGAGACTGGGTTGGTCTCCCAATTAAAGACCTACTCACACCTCAAGTGCAGTTGCACTCGGGGTGGGAAGAGAGTGGAAGAAATGTAGGTAAACCATACTAGAAGAGAGGACATAAAAGGAGAGAAAATAGTTTTTCTTCCTGGAAACCAACTGCAAAATAAAGCCTTCAAAGCAATCCCAAAAAATGCATGAACGTTATCACCAGCAATTCTGTCTTCCTGCATTGCTTTATGAATTTTCCATTAAACCCGTTTCTTTTAAAACCCATTATTCACTGCTAAGACCAAGCTACTATACTACTACAGCAATATTAACCTCCATGAAATAATTAAAGGATAGATTATCAGCATGAGATCTTACATGACACCTCTCTGGAACCTAATGTGTCTTCCAATGGCCTGCAATATAATGAGATGTTCAAATATAAAAACTTGAATTACCACTTTTCTCAGTTGTGAGATTTATTCAGTCAGAGAGATCCAACATCTCAACTGCATTACTTGCAATTTACTTTTGACTTTGGGTGGTTCAGAGCAATCTAAGAAAGCTATCCCTTTGAATCTCCTTTTTATATTAGTTTAATTAGTCTAACAAATTTCCAGATGGGAGGGTGGTCTGCAATGACCAACTTGCCTCCTGCTCACCCTGGAGATGCCAGGTGGGACTTTTCTGCAGTTCAAGGCTCCCCAAAGCCTTGGTAGAGCTCCTTCACATCCTGCCCCAGTGCAGGGAACAGCAGCCAGCTGCCCACCTGGCTATTGCTGCTGTTGCCTTTCAGCAGCACTGAGAGGAAAACTCCAAGGTTTACAGGCAGGAGACACCATGGAATCACAAGCTCTTTACAAGTGCTAAAAATGAGAATAATTTCCTCCCTCCCAATGGACCACAGTGGAGACACCTTTCCAGGTCTGTTCTGCACCAGTGGGGTGGGTCAGAAGCAAACTGCATTATCTGGAGCAGTTGCTGCAGACACACAGCGACTGGATTATGAGCACTTATCCTGAAGGCAAAGCAGACAATCACAGCCTTTGGATTTTTAGATATGTTGGAAGCTGCATTAACCTATAAAGCTTCTGAAATAAAGCACTTAGTGCCACCCTGGCAAAATTATACAGCTCATTTCATAGGAGAAAATTCAAGTCACAATGAATAAAAAACACAGAGAGGGAAGTGATTTAAAGGCAACACCTTGCTAATGACAAGAACATTTCTTTGACATGTAGGGTTATAAAGGAGCGGTCTGCAGTACAACTGCATCCTTCATGAAGCATCAAATATGCTGGAAAATAAACCAAATCTTCCATGCTGACTTACCCTATTACAATGATGTTCTGGAAAATTGTCAAATACACAAAAATACATGCATGTATTGATAGCATGGGCAGTTGGTCCCACATTCTCCACACAGGGACCAGGACGTCTGTCCTGCCTTGAGCCTCTGCACTGCCTCGGGGTGCACAGGGCTGGGACCCCCACCCTGCAGCAGGGAGGGCAGCACCCACCACCATGGGGGACACTGCACTCTGATGGAGGATCTCTGTTAAAAGAACAAGCAGAACATTTGTTTTCTTAGAAATTGTCTTTTTTTCACAGTCACTCATTTAAATGGATTCCACTGTGCCTGTTTTATGCCTCTCTTTATTCCAGCAGAGACTAAATTAAGCTTTGAAGTTTAGTGAGAAATCCTAATGGCATTCGACTTCAATGCTATTGCCTGAATCCTGGGGAATTAAAGAAAGGGGGAGAGCAAGAGGAAAGAAACCACTCTTCTCTTTTATTGTTTTCTACAGCTTGATCCCGAAATGACTGACTTTGAAAATAACCTTAGCGCCTAACTTCATGCATTATTCATATATACTAAAACATGTAAATACAGTTTTCAAAGGTTAAAATAAAACTCCTTTCCTGTACAGGTTACAATTATTTAATATTTTGACACAGCAACTTACATCATTAATATTAAACAGCAGATAGGGGGAAAGTGACCTAAACAAACATGTACTTTTCTCATCAGTATGGAACATCCACACACTGCTCAGGAAACTGGCAGACTACACACATGCATAAGGTCTTCCAAAAAGGAGGGAAGAATTAAGCCTTTTGATTTTGCATAAAACTGTAGCTGCCAGGTTGCCATTGACTAAGAATGTGGTCTGTCAAAATGCGTATTTGCAAGGAATTTCCTGGCATTGTAACAGTCTTGGAGGATCAAATAGTGGTATTGATTCAATTTTCAAGAATAATAATGACCATTTAGTCACAAATGGAAGAGAAATTAGGGATTGTGTTTGATTACTACAACAATGAACAGGATGCACCTAGAGTGTACCTGTACACGCTGTGTGAGCTAATTTAAGCTGTGCCCCCCCCCCCCCCCAGCACCATTTTTGTAACCCAGAGATGCAAATTCTGTGCTTCTTGGGCAATGCCAAAAACATCATTTCACCCACCACTGTCATTAATTCCTTACTGAAGGATGAAGCAGGCCTGAGCTTTAAGCAAGTGTTCCCTTCTTCTAATGTTCATTTAGAAAGGGAAAGACAACAACTTCTGCCTGTGACAACTCCTTCCCAGCTACAAACAGGATTAATCCTAGTTGCCAGAGACAGAAATCCTGTTAGGCTATCCAGCCCAGCTGTTTGATAGCACAGGATACTCCCATGGGCTTCTAGGTTATTATCTGTTGCTTTGTTTAGTCTGTCTTCCAGTTTTGTGTTGATGCCCATAACTAGTACCTAAGCACCTCTCCAGTAATTTACGTTGCTGAGAAAGATCCACAAATTTCATGGACTCTTCAGTTCTCAGTTCAGGTCACTCAGGGACACTGGGGCAGCGGTGAGGGACCAGCTGTTAGATGCCAACAAGAGCACCCTGCATCCTCTTTCTGCACTGTCAAAAACTGCTTATGGAAAAAGGCCATGTTCAAAGTGTCCCAAATTAAGAAAATAAGCTTGGAAAAAACAAACAACAACAAGAAGATAAAATTGCAACTGCCAAAGCAGCATTCATTGAAAAAGACTTGGTTTAGTTCAGACTACCTCAGCTTTACAAACCCTGTTCATGGTTGGTTGTTTTTGAGAGACTAAAGGTAAACCAACATCCTTCCTGGCCTGTTTTGTTCCTCAGACTAATTACATTCATGCACCCACAAATTCTGTCTTCAGCTCTCTTATGTAGCAGCAATATGAGAGAGTAAAAAGGGTAAATAAATGGAAATTTCAAATTTCTTCTGGGACAGGAAACAAAATCTTCTGCTCACATCTACAGCAGCATCAAAATTCAGTTCTTTTGTAAACACAGCGGTTTGTTACATCCACCTCTACCCACTCTCCATGTAATGAAGCACAGCAAAATTATTTTCAATGTACTTTCTGCATTATCTCACCATGGATTGTTAATGATTTTTGATTTGCTATTGCTGCAAATACATGGGTAACTATAATTAAGTGAGAAAATGCAAAGGATGCATTGACTGTCATTCTCCAGAGTTGTGTGAGGAAGACTCTTGTTTTACAGAACACCCCTAACCCAGGAGCAGCTCACTTCTTTCAAGTTAGAAAAGACAAAATCCTTCATTTTAATCACTCATTGCAAGACATATGCTAAGTGTAAATACATCCAAGTTGAAGAATGCTAAAGTATTAGCATAAATGCAAAATAGCTTTAATCAGAACTATGCAGAGGGGAACTTCCAAAACAACTTGTTTCCACAGCATTTTACAAGAACTCATATTGTTATTTGTAAACCACTTCCAAAAATAAAAGCAGGCCTGCATCCCCAGTGTGGAAAAATAAAAGTTACATACATTTCTGGTCAGTCCTGCCAATTTTATCTGCACTAGGAGCACAATAAAACTATTTTTTTTTAAAAGAGCAGAATGAAAAATGAGAATGGCTTTTATTTAACTGATCTAAGAATTAATTAAAATAAAGATTTGCTGTCAGTTGTGAGCATCCACAAATGAACACAACATTATTCTAATAATGGCTTATTACATTATTTCTCTGCTGGAATGCAATATTGATTGGAAATCCTTGGGATGGAACAAATTGATTATTTGTGCAAATTTAACAACTGTTTACTTACAGATGCAAATGCTTATTGTTTAATTTCAAGTGAGTCTATAGGCAAGTTCCAGATGCTGGTAAAGAATGCCCAGTGCACCCATGGCTCTAAGCATTTACACCCGAGATTAGTTAACCCTGGACAGTTTTTCACTGTGCTAAGGTGTGACTCAGCCCAGCCTTTCTCAAAAAAATCACATACAGCAAGAGAAAAAATTCTACTTGCTGCTTAGCAATTCCACTTGCTGGAAGCATTTCAGTGCCAACCCCAGAGAATTTGTCCTTTGCCACCACAGCATGATTTGGACTCCAAGTCCACTTTGGTCTGAACTCCCACCAGCAGAGCCTCCTGCCCACAGTGGGGCCCTCAAGGCCCTAACACAGTCACTGCACGGATTTAAATATGAACAAACAGCACACGCATGCTCTGTAATTTTCAATGTGTCAGC
This sequence comes from Entomyzon cyanotis, assembly GCA_024500445.1. NCBI lineage: Eukaryota > Metazoa > Chordata > Aves > Passeriformes > Meliphagidae > Entomyzon > Entomyzon cyanotis. The sequence goes on from JAKEPQ010000673.1 coordinate 5,662,526, forward strand.
ACCATGCAGAAAGCTCAGGAAGCAGCTAAAGCTGCTGACAGTGCCCACGTTCAAATAATTCCTGTTTTCTTAGGGTTTAATTTCTGTAATATTTATGCTGATTTACAAATGACTAATATTACCAAGTCTGGTTGCAGACTTGTAAACTAAACAAGGATCTGCAAGGTAGAAGGGGTGGAAATTAGTAGAACAATACCACAAAATACTAGATGGGCGTATTCTATATAAGCTATATGTAAAATACATGTCTTGTTTCTAACATACCACAGAGACCTTAAGAATGGATTGGTTTTGACCCAAAGCAGACAAAAACCACTTTCTCCTGATTTCAACCCATCTGTTAAACCTGGAGCCTGCAGCAGCATCAGAGTCCCGCTCCAAATCACAGCTCTGCACAGCAGCTACCACCAAAAGGCTGGAAGTGTGGACAGAACAGGCAGAGGGGCAGCATCCACTTTCATTTTCAAGGAAAGTATTAACACCATCGCATCCACAAAGGGCTCACACAGGGCAGATGATGAGGGGTAACACAGAGGGGCTGCAGCTCCACGTTGCCCCGAGGCTGCCAGTGCTCAGCCTCTGGTCCTGGCACAGAGCACAGGTCTCACTGCTGCTCCCAAAGCAAGGGCACAGTGTCACCGTGGTGGCTGTCGGGCTGTGCATCCAGCCTCCCTGCAGCTCTGCCCGGAGCTCTCCTTTGGGAAACTCCTGCCAAATTGGAGTGACCACAAGCAGAGAGAAGCAACCTGCGAGGCAGAAGTGCTCAGGCAGCATTTGACTCAGAGCCCCAGCCGGGCGGTACGTGGGAGGAGAGCAGTGCAGGGAAATCCCATCCCCTGTAATGTGTCATTGCTTTGGCAGCAGTTTGCTTTCCCTGCAAGGAAGCTGTCATCTCCGTGACACTCTGGGGATCCCTTAAGGAGCAGACAGAATTAGATCTTAATCAGAAATCTCTGCAGGCCAAAAGGTGGGGGTTTTTTTCTGTCTCTGGGAGTGAATCTCACAAACCATGGTACAGTATCACCTACAGGGAAGCAAATGACACAGCTCATCTTCTGAGATAAACCCCCACTGAATTTACCTGAGCTTTGCCAGGCAGTTACATGGTTCAGGAGTCAGTCATCCTGCTGTTCTAGGGCTGTGAAGAACCATTGTTTTATCTGGTTAATGTTAGCATCATTCTACTGACTTCAAACAGACTTCTTCTGGTTTATCAACTGCTGAGGATAATCTCCTTCAGCCATTTCAAGGTAATAAAAAGGTTGTTTAAAAAACTTATTACAACTGATAAACAGTCCATGCAAGGAAACATTAAAAGCAATTTCTAAGTGCAAGTTGCAAGTCTGAAGAGATGCCTCAATGCTATTTTTATATTGCTATTTGTGCAGTAAAACAGACAAGGGAGTCATCAAGTGATTTGATTTTGGATACAAAAAGAAAAATAGAGAGTAAAATGCTGCACTGAGAGGTAGCACGGATTTCAGGAGGCTTTCATGATAATGAGATTAGCAAGAGAAATGCAGTGTCACAGCAATCTGTCCAAGACCTCCTGTGAATATTCATGTACCAGAGGGATGCTCAGTGAGGTGAGGTGGCAGCCACCCTTTCAAAACAAGTCAGGAATGCCATCAGCACTGGAAAAGCCACCCAGTGTCTATCATTTTACTCTTTATTGAAAATATTTTGCCTTCCCCTTCTTCCATACAATTAAATTTGCCATGGTGAATTGGCATGCAAAATTGCCCTCTCCATATACATTGTTGTTAAATTACTCTATAATTAGTACTAACATATTGTACTTAGAGCATTTACTATGCTTGATGGTTCCATCAACATAACCTTATTGTGATCTATAGCAGTAAGGATGACAATTAAAATGGTATTACTCACTTTTAAAGAGCCACTGACAAGTTCTACCCGCATTTACAAGCATCCTTTCGATCATGCTTAGCCACTTCCATAAACTCTATGAATAATTCTGTAGTGCTGATTTCCCCATGGAGAAAGAGAAACAGAAAAGCCTTCCTGCCCTTTTGGGCAGCACTGGGAGGCAGAGGGTCCAGAGCCATGATGGGGTACCATGGAGCAAACACTGGGGGCTTTCAGATGCCCAGGAAATCAGTGCTGGAAATCCCCCATACAACTCAGTAGGATTCAGGATCCTACTGTTCTTAAGTTCTTAAGGCACTTCTGCAAATCCTGATTTATTGCCCAGGAGGGATATGCCCAACACAGCCGGCCCAGGTGGGGAACAAGTGTGACCCTGCAGAGCTTGAGGGCAAACGTTTCCCACACAGGAGGGGCAGCTGTGGTGGGAGCATTGCTTCCAGCGAAGGTAAAGGTAGTGGTGGAACCCTTCGGGGAAAAGCTGAAGCATCCTTTGGCCAGAATGGAAGCTGGGTGAGATACCTGAGAGGACTGCACTGTGCAACAAATAACATGAACCAGAACACAGGCCAGAGATGCCGAACTGTAAGTGTTACCAGCAACTACCAAAGCCAAAGAGGGATTTGTCCAGTATGCCGAAGCTGCTAAATAAATTATTTCATGGCCTATGTTGTCTAAAAATGAGGTGCAATTTCAAATCCCTTGGCTTTTAGGTGTCCAGCTGGAGACATTGTACCAGGTACAATAGGTAATGCTCTACATCTCAGTTCCCAAAGTTGTCAGAAATTACATACCCCCAGGGACCCAACAAAACAGAGAAGTAATTAATCTGTTAGAAATTTATCCAGTCACATGGATCTATTCCCTGTGCACCACCTCAGAGCCAGGACCAAGATTTAGCCCTTGGTTAGAAAGAATATTTATACATCTGCTTCATGCAAGCTGAGTGCAGGACCCACCATAAATAGGTAACTTAACACTAAAATTACTTTTTAAATGAAGCCTTCATTTTTCATATGGAAAAGGAAATCCATTGGAATACTAATAGCCTACATCTTTCAGATTTGTGTTCTGGCACAGGGGAGCAGGGTGAGGAGGAGGGGTAGAAGTGACCTCAATTCTGACAGTCACATAATTTCGTGGTACAAAAGTTATTGGAACATTTCGGAGCATAATGCCCAATGATTTGCATTCCAGAGACCTTCCCCAGAAACTGAAGGATTGCTAAAGGGTGCGTATCTCAGCTTTAATGCTTGTGCCCTTTTCTCAAATTAGCGAAACTGTCAAGCTCTGATGAGATCATATCTGACACAGAGCAAAATTATGGTAACAGTCATGTGTGATCTTATCCAGCCCAACTCCCATTTCTGTGGGACTACAAAATGAAAGAAAGTTCCATTAAACTATATTAGAGAAGGTGATATTCACCCTGCAGCTACAGGACTTTATCTGAGCACTACTTATCACATCCTTGGAAAAGAGTAGAAAATGAAAATTCAGAAGCAGCACCAATGATCTAAGCAATCATGTAATACAATCCCAGCTACAATTTAGTGCTGATTATAATTCTAGGATTCTAGCTGCAAGTGAAGGAAACCAGATGAATTTTGGGCAACTGCTTCCACATGTATAATTAAAAGGGTGCTATAGCAGCTGAGGATCTGGCCTTGTTTGCGAGAGGCAGGGTTTGAACAGTGTGTTTTGCCTATAATTTGGCTATGTCCAGAACACATCCAAATAGCGTCCCACTTCCTTAAGGGAGGGATGATGAATGACTGAGAGAGGCATGCTCTGCACTGGTGGAAAATCTCTCTCTGCAGGGAGGATGTAGGGTTTCTGTGCCTGGGTACATCAGGGCAGCAAGTCAGGCAGCAGCCCTCCAGTTCTGCTGGGGTGTCTCACATCCCCAGCACGAGACATGGACAAAGGAGCAGCTGCCAGAAGGTAAGTGACGCCTTGAGGCTGCGTGGATGAGCATAAGCAGCCCCTGCAGAGCCCCTGTAGCTCCCTGATGGGATGCTTACCTGGGAATCCCAGTTATGTTGAGTGCTGGAGAGTGAAAACGCTTGAGTGATGGAAAGCTTTCCTCTACCCCTCCCAGAAAAGCCCATTTGCCATTCAGAGCTCTTGCAGTCAGAAAGCATGCTATTTCCCACTTCTAATGCATCAACAAGGAGGTGGCTTTCCAAATCCCTGCACCTCTGCCATCAACCTGCTGCTCCCACATAGCCCCTCCACTTGCCAAGGGATTCAGGCTGTATATTCCCCATGCCCAGATCTCAGCTATCACACACTGCTTACAGGGTTGGAAATCTAAGCATTACTCAGCTCAACAGGACTGATATCTCTTGGCACAGAGAAAAGGCCAGCCAAGAACCCACAGCTCACACATACAGACGTGGAAGGGTTCTGGTAAACAAGGGTGTCTTGTCTTTGAAGGCAGAGTTGGATAAAATACAAGAGTGGATGGAATACAAAGAACACCAACTAGGATCATGTGCAGAAATAACAACAGAAAAGCAGAAACAGCACTGAACCTCTTTCCCTCTGGAACTCATTTCACTTCAAGTGCCAGCACACCTCGACTGCCCAGGAAAGGGAAGGGCATCCAAAAGCAGGTTTGCAGGGCTGGAAGAGCTCCCAATGAGTTTCTGCCTCATTCTCCTAAAGAAGCTGCAGCTCAAAGTTGCATCAATTGCTCAAGGAAATGGAAGAGACAGTAAAATGGACGTTCAGTTAATCCAGCCCAGATCTGACAGAGTTACTGAGCAGTGAAAGAGAACAAATGGCCTTTAATTGGTGCTGGAATTGTGTAGTGTCCTCACAGTGCTCTGCTTTAATTTCTCAATAAAAGTTTCTCTTCTTAATAGTCACTCATGGCAACTAACTGTTGCCTTCTGCTAGTTCCATATGGTGCCCAACAGCCAAATTATTGCTTCTTTACTCTTCAGGAATGGCTGGACTCTTTCAAGGAGAGAGCCCCAGTTCAGGCAAAGCTCATGAGGAGCAGTATATTAAATGATGCTGAATTACACAGGAATTTGCATAGATTTGCATTTTACATTTATATTAATGCAAGATGAGTTCATTATGATTCATCTAACAGTAATGAATGCTAAAGGAATAAGTAATGATCATGATATTGCAACTATGTCATAATCCTGTCTCTGCAATTTCAGTCTCCTACTTTCTACAAAAGCTGAGAACTGGTGACTGTCACTAGCAGTGTGACATTGCTCTCTGTTACCATCCTGACCTGGCTCTAACTCTGATGTGATCTTCATGGGTTTTCTGTGAACACAGGGCTTAAAAGTCTTTACCAATTACCATCTTTACAGGATTCAAAATAGCTGAAAAATCACGGTTGGTCCTTTTTCATGTTTTGATTTTGCTGCTTTCCCCATTCTCCCAGGGGATCATAGCAGCTCACACAGCTCAGCCCGCACACAAGCATGATCCTCTTGTCCCATCTGACATCTACCATAAGTGTCAGCAAAGCTGGCCCACAGCTGCAAGCAGATTTGGGGAACAGAGAAAGAAGATGAGCTTATCCCTGTCGATCCCAAGCCTGCCCTGTCTCCTGCCACTCCTCACCATTTCTCTGTGGATCCATTGCCTGCAGTGGGCTGACATCCATGGCAGCACCTGCAGCTCTCCTGCTGCTTCAGTTGCTGTTGCTGAACATTGACCAGCCACACCCAGGAGAGCGCAGAGCCAGTGAGCTGCACACAAAGTGTTGTCCTAGCACTTCTGCAGAGCATGGTCCAGCCTGACAGAGACCCAGTGCCTGTCACCAGCTCTGCAGTGGCTGATCTGTGCTGTCCCTTTGCTTTCCTCCCTTCTGCTGCATCTCCCCATATCTGCAAAACACTGTGAGACTGAAGGAAACAAATTGCAAGGGAAAAGTATTCTCCAAGAGAAAACTGCCTATTCTGTTACAGTTATCTCTATTAAATTATGTCCTGGAGTGAGTTCTGACAGCTGTGAATTTCAAAATTAATTTGATTTCATTTCTCTGGGCACTATTTCCTCTGGGGCTGGCAGGTATTTCAAACTGGATGCTCTCTTCTCCTTGTGCGCCACTGGTGCAAGCACAGAGCACCCAAACAAGGGGAGAGTCTCCTGCTGCTGGCACCCAAAGGGGTGAGCTGGGCAGCATTACAGACTCTAGCCCTGGCCCCAAGAGCCCCAGTGCCTGCAGGCAGCACCAGCTCCTCTTCCCCTGCACAGGACTGGGCTCAGAATTGTCTCTGCATCTCTTGGTCATGTACCAGCACAGGCTCCATAGGCTGGTTTAGCTGAGCACCATCAGTGGCACCTGACAGGTTATCGACTTGCAATGATGCACTTTGCTAAAACTCTGGGGGACTCAAGCCCTTAGCTCCTTATGAGAGCACAGGCTTGTTAGGAAACCTCAGTGATAGGAAAACTATTAGTCTCCAGCAGAAACAGTTCTTCTGAGACATTCAGAATAGCAAAAGGTTAAATTAAACCTTCGCTGCATCAGCACAATTAGGAGGTGGCCAGGCACAGGTCCATGTTATCATGCTACACACACTTCAATTAGAACAGCAAAAATGGTTTTATATATATTTAGCATGAAGATGCTAAAATATGGCCTCCTTCCCATTTCTGAGTCTGAAAATGTTAGAGATTGGTTCATCGCTCATGGAGAAAACATGTTTTTCATACCAGAAAATGTGTTTGAGGTGGCCCTGTGGTGCTCACTGACAAGCACCAGCAAACACTGGTCAATGCCCAGTGAGAGGAAAACCCTCATAGGCATGTCTGTCTGGTTGCAGACCACAGGGACCATTCATGCTACAGTTGTGACACCATCACGCTATGCACCAAGCCTCAGAGAACTGGGCTAGGGCCACCCAGCAAGCTCAGTGCCACAGGCAAGCATGGCTGAGTCTCTGCGGTGGGCAATGACAGGACAACTGTCTCGGAGTCTGCAGAGCACAGACTCATCTGAGGCTCCAGCCTGCAGCATAGCTCATTCTGGAGATTTGTCTAACCCCAGCACGGGAGCCGAACAGAGTCAATAAACAATTAACATGCTCCCAACCAAGCAATTAAATCTATGGCAAGTGGGGAATTCCAGCAGACAGCACAATTACTGTATTAACTACCAAAATTGCTGTATGTAACTGCTGCAAGTAAGAAACATCAGCAAAGGAGAGGCTGGGGGTGTTGGCTTCTGCATCTGCCTGTGCAGCAGAACAGGTCTGTCACTGGGCATTGGGCATTCATGGGGTTCACAGTGATGACAACTCTCACTATTACACAGACCTGTTGAGAAGAGGGAAGAAGTTTCTCTGCTGTGGCACTATCACCATATTTCCAGGAGCTCTCACGTCATTCAGCAACTTCAGGACAAGGACAAGGTGTTGCTGGAAGGCACTGGGCAGAGGGCACGTTGCTCACAGACAATCAGGTTCCAAATTCTGGGGCAGCAACACAGGTAAGGGCCTTGGGAATCTCAGGAATGTTCTATTAGGGGCTACTTATTAAGGATGCCCAGAACTGCAGAACAGACAAACCCCAGCATGGACACACAGGGAAAGTGAATCCTCTGGGCTGGATTGGCACCTTGTCACTGTCCTGGTGCTGCCCATCTGTCTCTTATTAGGAGTCACATTGCACACTCTTGCTTGAACTGCTGAGAAGAGCTGCTTAGCTTGGGAAATCCAGAATCCATCCATTCATTATGCAGTATACAATAATTGTCACTTGGACGGGAGCTGATGTGAAGCCTTGAGAAAGAGCAGATCTGTGGAACAGGGGCTGTTTGATCCATGCTTTGCTGGCTGTTGTAGCAGCTCCTCTCAGGAGATGCGAAGGAATAATAGCCAGGAAATTACTTTCCAGATAGTTCAAGATGCGTTTTGCAATGCTGATTGAGGTGAAAGGTGACAGAAACTATTGCTAAATATCAATAATATTATGTACAATTAAAATGCAACCAAGAGTCTTTTAAAACAAACCAAATGATCTTGGGAACCCATGTGGGGATTCAGTTGTGTTGCCAGGTTAAACCTTCAACTCAGTGGAATATTTGAAAATGTAATTTTTGCCTCCTCCTCCAATTCCCTCTTAAATACTCACAACTGGCTTCTCTGTGAGAGATTTCCAGCCCTGAGAAGTTGTTTGAGGTGAGCAGCTAAGGATTATCTCTAATAAGGCACTATTATTCAGGACAAATCTCTATAGATGTGTTTACTAAATAACTCTGATATTTCACAGAATACATTACAGTAATTACAACAGCAACAAAAATACGTGGTGAAATGTTGTCTTCATGGCCATCATAAAGGGGGAGAAAAAAAATCAACGTGGAATGTTCTTCTGGAATAAACACTCAAAGTCCCAGGCAAGTCTGGATCCCAGGGAGCTGCTGAACTCTCCAGATAGCCATTGAGATGCTTCATTTTCAATGATAAGCTTGGAATATAACTTATAACTCTTTTTGAAATCCAAGGCCTATCTTGCTCTTGAAATAGAAGGAAGTTCTGAAAAGTTTGAACTAGGGAATTTGAAGGGTGGTGTGGCTCCTGCAGGAAAGGAAAACAAATGGCTATAAGAACCAGTTACCACAGGAGACCCTGACTCAATGGAACTGGGCTCTGCACTGCTGAAGTTATTTCCAAAGCAGATGTTTCCTGTGTGTGATCATCATACTGTTATGTGCAAAATAGAGTAAGGAAAGGCAGATGTTTTCTTGACCTCTACTTTCAGGAGTGTCATGGTTGATTTTTATTTCTGGCACATAATCTGAACATATTCATCAAGGATGTGATGGAAAAAAGGGACAGCAGGAGTAAGAGCAGCTGTATCCCACCCCCAACATTTCCTTTTGCTTGTCTAAGTAATGAATACAGAGGAAAACAAGAAATTATATTGAGCTCTCCCACCTGCCTTTGCATTTATTTGGTTTTTTTCAGTATTTCCTGTTTTCTCCTGACTCCCCATTTCCTCTAATGTTCAGAGCATGCCAGGACCCTACTAAGCACAGCTGCCACGACTGCAGCACAGGGGCTGCTGCAGCTGGCACAGGCTCTGAGCTGCAGGCAGAGCTTGGGACCCAGAATGTGAGCCACCAGCTCAGGACTCAGTTCTGATCCTACCCTAGATCTGTTGGGGGCATGACTTTCAAGTTTAGTATGTCAACATACAGACCAACATTGAGAGAATTTCTCTACCAGCAGTTCAATACCAATGCAGTCAGACTGATTATGTACATACAGCTACAGCTCACCGTCTGCCCTGCACAGCCATGTGGTGTCTGAGCAGGAGAATATAAAACAAAGAGCTTCCTTTCAAAATACCAGTGCAAATGTTAAATTCTAATGGGTGCATTGTAGAGGACCATTTTTAATCATTTTACATGTATGCGTTCATTTGCAATCAGGGATCAGACACTGTTAGTTATGAGCCAGACTTTGCTCAGAGTGCTGACAGCCAGACCAGGACCTGGAGGAATCATGCATGTGATCCACCTGCCTTCCCATGGCTAGGCCAAGAAAACAGTAACTTCACCTTTAAAGGTCTAGACCATCTGCTGCAGAACTCTCTGGGACAAAACGACTTTTTCACAGGGAACAAGCATCTACCCATTCTTTAGAGTAAAGCATTGCATTCTAATGTCTGTCGCCATAAAGTACAGTGACCTTAGACCTCATGCAAGTGAAATTTAGTCACACTACTCTGAGCAAACAGGTAGTAGAGAAGAGAGTTTTGACTTGAATATCAAAAACATCCAAAACCCAACCAGTATTAGTTAAACAAAGAATCATTCAGAATAAGACTAACTCATGTTAACATAAAAATAACATGCAGGGGGTGAAAAGTAAGAAAGAAGGCAAGCAAGAAAGAAAATTTGATATTAATCAAGCCTAAACACTCCACCAATCACCAGCTCTCTAAATCAGGAAAACTGACAGATTTTCCAAGCGAGAATCAATCTTCCTGTCTCTGCTGTAAATACTGTAATCCTTTTTCCAGCACAGTACAGAACATGTAACTGCCACGTTCAAGATTTATCAAAAAATATTCTGCCAGACTATTCGAATGTTTCAGTTCCAAATGTTTTTAAACAAGAGGTCAGAAGAGTTTTCATGGCTCTATCCTCCTCCTCTGTCCTAAACAGCTTTGGTGAAAGACAGTTTGCATTCCTGTGCCTGCCTCAGCAGTACCTATGTCCAGAACCTGCGGTGATGCTCCTGCTAGCTGACACCCCCTCACCTCCTGGGAGTGGCAGATGCTGCTGAAAGCACAGAGAGGTCAAGATGGGGAAAAGGAGCCAAAAGGCTAAAGGACAGTCAAATAAGCAGGAAGCCAGTATTAAATCCCCCTCACCCCCAGCACTGGCCCTCCCTTCCCCATCTATTGCAGGCTGCAAATCAAAGCTCAGCCCTCAGAGGACCAGACTGGGGTAGGAACAGATTCTGACTATAGGCAACAGCACTGGAAAATGACCCCTTAATTCTCAGTACAATACAGCAAATCAATGCTGCTGGCATTGGAATCTGTTCATGTTACAAGAAATTCAAGTGATTCTGCAGAAATAACCCCGAGGCAACATGTTAAGGGAGAGAGAAAAGCCATCGGATAAAAAACTATTTAAATTAGGAAGCCACTGAAAAAACTGAAAGCTGAGATTTTGCCACAGTTTTTAGGGCCATTTTTAAAGCACACTGAGAGCTGACAAGAGGTATTCTTCTCTTCCCCATTGCTTACAGCCAGGCGTGTCCTTCCCCATGGGAGCCTACAGGAACATCAGAACTACAGGTATTTTTTTTTTCTACATTGGTAAAGATGATCATTCTTTTTCAAAACACGTATATATTTTTGTCTTCTTTTCTGCATGCATTTTCACTTTCTTATAGGCCAAAGTAACATATTTAATGCAAAAATACTGTGAGAGTGCCCCCAGAGCTGCAGTGCAGATGTGTGACTGTCCACTTTTCCCATTAACTGCACCTGCTCCTCATGCCATCAGTCAGGAGCATACCCCTGGGGGGAACAGCTTGACATCCCTGCAGATGGATATGCAGGAAAGATGGGATCTGAGCTGGTGTTCAAAAGTCAGCAAGAACAATTTCCTTTAAAAATTAATTACTGCTGACATGTAATACAATTGCAGCATGCAGACAGACACCAGCAATTAATTAATCGGCAGTTTTCAAAAAAGAGGATATTGATTTGTTGTTCCTCATAAACCTGAAACATTAGATTGGGGATGACACAATTAAATAAAGCAAGGGAAGGAAATTGGCTTTCATGAATGAGACAAATGGAAAGGAGTCTGGGTCCCTCTGGTTTTCAACTGAATCCCCATTAGGGTCACACACTGGAAACATACATTCAAAACAGCTCACTCATTCTTCTGAAAAATTCTCTCCAATAAATAAACAAATACATTGATAAATTGAACAAGCCATGGTGCTGGAGTCAACTAAAAGAAACCATCTTCACACATAATCATTTCAGATAGGTGTTCTGTATCTCTTCTCCAGATGGTGGGGCGATGCATGGGAAGCACCCACAGAAACCCTGAGGAGTCTCAGCACAGAGCCCCTGCCCCTGCTCTGCCCATCTGTGCCTGTGCCCAGTCCCATGCCTGCCCATCCTCTGCCACAGCCCTCCTGTGCAGGGAGCATGCAGGTCTCCCACAGCAGAGAATGCAACTGAGCAGTGAATAATAACTGGTTACACAGTGTCTGATGACAACACAGCCATGCACAGAAATCCTGGTGAAAAACAAACAGGAAGATCTCACGCAGGCAGTTTCCATGGATGCAGCTGCTGCTGCAGTGGGCTAAAAAATTAAAATAGTCTTTCATCCAGAATTTCACATTTCCTTTCTCCCTGCAATCACGTGCGTGGGGGTTGAAGTTGTTAATTCCTGTTTCTGTTCCTGCCACACCTCCCGAGAGACTGGGAACATGCCACGTCCTGATTTACACAGCAGGGCAGGGAAGAGGGACGTGATCACCTTGCCTGTTCTATGTTCAGCATGCTCACAAACAACCCAATACCACATTGCTAAGGAACTAAAGCCTGCCTCAGAAAGCCACGGCTTCATTAGTGAAAGCTATTTAATTGCTGCCCAGACCAGGATGGCATGGACCCCACCAGCCGCGGTGGGTTTGGCTGAGGATGGTGCTCAGACCCAGGTGCTGCAGACTCATAGGGTTTAGTGAGTGTGAGAAGAACATTCAGATAAAACAATACAAGTTTTTGGCTTGATTTCTTGAGAAAATCAGGAAAATCACCATCTTTAACTGTGCTGGTCAGGGGGTCACCTTACATCTTCCTCCTCATCTTCTGCCACAACCCTTTTTTTTTCCCACTACATTTTATCCTTCTTTATTTTATCCTTTATTTTATTCTTTCCAAGGAATTTGGCAAAATTTCCAAGGTTTCTGAGCTGCCCAAGTTCTGACAAGTTTCACCCCAAATAAACCTGCTGGTTGCAGAGCTGAGGGGCTGTTTGGGCCAGAGGAAATCCTCCTCCCTGGTGCTGCTGCTCAGAAAGGTGTGCTCTTGGGCAGCACCGGTATCTTTCTGAGGGTCTCTGTGGCCTCCTTCCAGGCAGGACTCATTTTGCAGGGAGCAGAGGGGCAGCTCCACCAAGCTCAGCACAGGGTTAAATCGGTGTGGAGGTATTGCAGCTGCATGAAGGAGTGAGAGAGACACAAAGCACATGGGACAGGTGGGCTACCCAGCAGATCTGAGCCTGGGAGCCCCAGCAGACTTCCCATTATTAATCTGAGACGTCCCAGTCCTTGGAAGCCATTACAAGGATGTGCCCTGCTGTAGGAACAGCTTGACTGCATCCAAATGATACAGATCACTCAAGCATAGGACTGGTGACTGAAATTATTATTGTGGTTTGCTCTTTTGGAGGTTCCTGTCTGCATGTGGTCAGAGCTAGCAGGGCCCCTGGGCAGAGAAAGAGGCATTGCATTCCAAAACACGACTTCTAACTGCCCCAGACCCAGCTTTAATGACAACAAATCGTGCAGCCTCTGGGCTGCATTTCTTTTTCAGCATCTCCCTCCTGTTGCATTGCATTTTTCCCTTGTTATTTAGCACTTGAGAAACAAAACTGATTAGAGATGTCTCACTGGAGACTTTGGTTTCAGGGAGTAGAAGGAAGCAGCACTAAAAGCATACTGAATATTCATTCAACAATGAAATCCTAATTCTCCTTAGCAGTTTCCTCTGGGCAACACATTTCAAAGTGAGACTTGAACATCAAGGTGAATATTCATTATGTCGCAGTTGGCTTTTTCCTCAGCAGATCTCATTTCTACATCTCATTTCTGCAAATTCTCGTGTGCAACTAAACTTAATGCCAGGGTTGAACAGAAAAATAACAACAATGAGATCTGTAAGGGCAGAGTGGGCAGCAAACACTAAAGATTTGTAAAATGTAAATTCCACAGCAGTTTTGTAAATACCAACAACAACCAACTTCCCAGAGTTCTCCAGGACATCCTAATGTCAGCTTGAGCCTTTATCACCTTTTGTCATCCACATGCTGTCACGTCAAGGAAGAGGAACATAGGGACAGGAGGAAGAGCACTGTGTCACTGTGAGCTGTACAGCACTTGTCGCTGTTGAGCGGCTAGCTGAGGACTGACCCAAGTTCTCAGACAAGCGAAGAGAGGAGAAAAGGGACTTTATTGTTTTGAATTCCATATATATAGAGTTTACAGAAGTGCCCCAGATTGGTCAGCCCGAGACCTCCCCCTAGGCACGATTGGCCAAGCCCGAACTCACTCAATCCGGAGAAACTGTTTGCAAAACATCCAAACTTTATCTTGTTTATGAAATATAGCAAAATGTTCCCACGGGAAGAACCTGTGCTAGCCACACAGCACTTACACAATGGCAGGACTGAGCACTGTGCTGAGCTCTCCAAACACCTCTTTTTTAAAGAAGGGTTTCTTCACATTCTACTTAACACTATTCTCAGCTCTTCATAAAACAACATCCCAGCTCACTGGTATCAGATGTGAATTGCAACATACACATGCAAAGAAAATAAGAGTCAGTTTTTATAGAGAAGCTGCCCTAGGCATTTCATTCAAAATCATTGTCTTCAATTTTATTGAAATCAATATGAGATTTTATTGCAGTATGAATTAAATGGGCAGCCATTTGCTCCTCAGATACCAGAAGCAATAGCATGAACATTGCTTAAAGCAATGATATTCATCCAGATGTCTTAGCCAATGTTATACATGTACAAATGTGGAGTTTCATTTCTTTTTCTCTCTTATTTTTCATCCTTTAAACACCAGGCACAGTTCGTGAAACATGACTGAGGCTTACAGATGATACTCAGATATTTTTAAAGGCTCAGAGAGCTCAGAAAGGACTTGAACAAATTATTAAGATCTGTGGGAAATACTCAACAGTGAGTGATTAAAGAGCTCAATTTATTTAGTTTATTAAAATGGTGAAATGTGGCTTGATTACAGGGTATTAATATGTTCACAGAGAGAAAAGTACATGGGACTAAATGGCTTTTAATCTAAGACAGAAAACAGCCACCATGCTCAGCAGCATGCACCAACCAGGCACATGGCCTGGGCATGGGGTGCTGCTGGGGTGAGCTGCCCTGGCACATCAGTAGCACTGCCGGAGACAAATCCTGCAGCAGACCTGCACATCCTTGTGTCAGACAGCGCTGTGTGTGCTGCCAAGCACTGCCCGGGGCTCTGCAGACAGTGGGCACAGCAGGGCCAGTGTGGGCTTGGGAGCTGAAACAGAGATTTGGGTTCACATGTTTGCAGGCAGCAGCTGAGGTCAGCTAGAGCTGGGAAGCTCTAAAGTCACGTATAGGTGGCAGTCTGGTAACAGCACTGCTTTGTGACTGAAATTTCTAAAACCAGAGTGAGAACATGGAAGATGCGATGGAAATGCCACAGTGCTAGAGGAAAAATCTCAAATGCTGTATTACAGTAGATGTAAAATAAACTGTGATAATAGCCAATATTCTGTCAAATTTGATCTAAATCATCACCTAAACTGGACTTAAGTGCTCAAAAGGTTAATGTGCCAACAACTGATTTCAGCAAATGGTCATATATCAGCAGACAAATCATTTAAATAAATATATACACACTGAGAAGAAGGTCAGCAGGGCCCATAAATACATCTGATTCTTTAAAGACCAGATTTCTTTTGAATAGAGGCACGTTAGTTTAAACAGACACTATCCAGACACTATCGCTAGACAGAGGAATTACTGAATGAGAGTCTAGGCTTCACGATGTTAATGTGGCACTCAAAGAGATCCTGGGCCTTGGGTAAACAATTAAGGGCTTTTTCACCCCAGGGTTACTATGTGACAAGGGAATTACAGTTCCTACTGTATTAACCCCTTTTCTACATGAACTTCTGCTGACTACGTTTCTTCAGCATTTTTAATTTCTGCTGAATTTGGGAGTGTGGACAGTGTGGAAGCAGTTGCTGTCCTTGCTGTAGTTTCCTGCTACACTATTTCCACACAGTTATTTCCAATACAGACAAAGCTCAAAATATTTAGACCCATTTCTGTCAATGTCAGACATGTTCTTCAAGACAAACTTTCCCAGCTGCTGTTTCCAGAGGAAAGTAAAAGAAAGTTACTGAAAAAGAAAGGAAAGAAAAGCAGGCACTGAACAGGATACAATGGGGTAGGACCAAAGTTAAAATCACCTCTGACTGCAATAGTAGTCCCCTAGGTATCTTGGGTGCTGGCAGAACTAAACAAGAGATTTACTAGATGTAAATAAAAACTAACTAATGTAAGTGAATATGAATGGAATTCTAGCTTCATGTAGGTATTGTCTGACCCTTGGTCTAGCAACTTAACAGAGCAGAGCAATGTAAAATGCCTGCAGTGGAAGCACTAGGGAGCACCAGCACAGACCCTTTCAACCCAACAGAGATGAAATATGGGAGTATAATTTGCTTTTTAAAATGTAGGACAAATGACCAAAATAGAAGATGCAGCAAAATTAGTAGAGCAGAAAAGTCCAAAGGATGTGATAATAATTCATTCTGTTAACATCAAACGCCTGCTGACACACAGTGTAATTCAATAAAGCCACTGCTACTGCTCCGTGCTGTTGGGGAGGAAACAATGGGGCAAAGAAACACACATGTTGTGGCTGTGCAGGGATCTGCACCATCCTGGCCCTTTGGAGAGGGCTGTCTGTGCAACCCTGCTACTGCAGCAACAGCAAACCACAGGAGAAACTGAGGCAACAGGATGCAACATGCAGAAAAGCAGTTGGAATTTTTTCAGAGGATTTACCCTTCCATGGAGTGCTACAGATAACAAAAACTGTTCCAGCCCACAACGTGTGAGCAAATGCCTGGCTCTTGATCACCTGCTTGGACAGCACAGATACAAGTCTTAATTAATTCTTGATGCAGGGTGTTGTTAAAATGCTAAATAGCACAATGAAAGTGGAAAAAATGTTTTCCACCTGCTGCATTAGGTTTCTGCAGGGCTAAATGGCTCATCTGGATTGTTATGAAGGCATCCATCACTAAGATTTTCAGTTACCTTCTTACATAGAGAATTACATTTTAAGAGTTGGATGCTGAACCTGAAATAATCCTATTGGCTTCATACAACAATACATGCAAGATGCCGAAGAATTTTTGTCATAATTCAAGCTTTCTACTTGATATTCATTTGCGTCACCTGCAGCGCTTACCAACCTTGGTCACTACCAGCAGTCCGTACCACAGGGCACTTCAGATGACTGGAAGATCCACACAGGGAGCACACCAGCTGGGAGGCACCCAGCAGTGAAGTCAGTTGAGAGACCTTAATCACCCAGAGCCGTAAATGCATGAGAGAGACCACCTGCCACCTATGTACACTGCACTCCCACTTCACGTTTGTGAAACAGCAGGACCAGTTCTGGCTGCAGTAGGGGCGCCTTATGAAGGTGAGCATATCTGATGTCAAATATGTGCTATGGATGTATGGATATGGATACGCACCCCAGAAAGCAGCACCCAGGAGCACAGTGCACCCTGCCCACTGACCCATTAGGTCTGGCTGCAGACACAGACCCAGAGCAAGTACCACTGCAATCACAAATCTGACCACTGATTAGCTTAAGCCACTGGATCAAATGACTGCTCAGCTGTAAGGAACACTGTCCATTAACACTTCCTTTCATAACATACAGCTTCCTAGTGAGCAAGTGCTTTTTTCCCAGTAATTTTATTCTGGGGGAGGTTAAGAATGTTTCTTCCAATCAAACACTTCTCCCTGTTTGTTCTGCAAGATTTCTTTGCTGTAGCCTCAGCCCATTCCATCGCATGGGCAGCTCCACTCTCCAGACGGCAAGAGGCTTTCAATAAGCAAATGCTTAATGTAATGGGTGAAAAACATCATAAATAAATAATAGTGCTGCAAACACTGAAAGACGATCCATCTTTCAGTAAATTGCACATGCTTTTTGAATTTTGTGACTTCATCGCCAGATCTCTTGAAAGTAGTGTATAAATATAAAATATTGCAGCTATCACCCTTTATTTCAGCAATCAATTTTGCTCTTATGTGATATTCATGTTTTGCAAAAACAGCTGTTTAAAAGGAGTTTGCTCTTCTATGTGTGAGCTAAAAAAAGACAGACTGCTGCAAATGGAAGAGTAAAGTGGGCCAGTGGTAAAGGTGTTCTACAAATTTAATAATTAAGAGTGTGGTTTCCTGAGGAACAAGGAAAAGAGGTCATGTAAACTTTTGCCATAAGCAGCTCTCAGCTTCTCCAAAGCATGACCTTGAACTGTGCTAATCCTCAGTATCTGCATTGTGATATTTACCTCCCTAAGCAGTAACCACCACCACTCCTGGCCCAGCCAGGACCTCCTGCCCAGCCAGCAATATTCAGCTGCAGTGATCCAGGTTTGGCCCCTGTCCTTGCTCAGCCACACCTCTGCCCAGAGGGTGAAAGCCTCCAGAGATACAGCCAGAGACGCAGACACTCTTCCCCCACCCCCACCCCTCCCATCACATTCCAGTAGGTCTTTATGCAGCAAGGGCAGGTGAGGAGGAGCTGAGAACAAGTTGCCCTTGTTTCCCCTGGGAGTATTTCCAAGATTAATCTCTGCAGAGATAAGAATCCTGAAATATTTATATGAAGAATTTCATGCTTCAGTGTAAATCCCACTGTAAGCCCTACAAAAGCGATAGGGTTCTTCCTCCTCCCCTTCTCTCCCTAGCTGTGTCTCTCCACATATATAAAAATAAACTGATAATATCCAGCTAGGCTGAATAAATTCAAAGCTATTGAGCTGTGGAATTACAATTGCCCAGAGAAAAGCACAGAAGGAAGTGACTTTCCTTCCTACAATGCTGGGGTGAGTAATGGACCATAAACATGAGCTGAGCTCCTCACCCTCCTGACTGACACAAATACACATCAGCTGGAAGATGCCAGCTCCATTTGAGGCCAGACACTGCATGTGTTAGAGCTGAGGGAACAGGAGATATGATTATCATCACGGGGGAAAGAACAATGCTGTCATCAAAGCACAGAAGTACCAAACAGCATAAAGAAATCAAATAATTGGGAGAGGTTCAAACACTGTCTAATTCATAGCATCGAGTACCAAACTTCCCACTTCTGTGCTGCCTCCAAAGACAAGATGTTTTTCAGCCAACATTGGTGAGGCACCAGCATGTCCCAGCACCTAAGGCTGACGACTGATCCACCAACAGAGAGCTGGCATCACACCACTGCTCCATGGGAATGATAGCAGGAGACTACCTCAAACTTCATGCCTAGCCTAATACCACAACAGCCTAACAACGTGGTTATCTGCAAGTTTAAAAATACTTCAAATTTCCTTCATTACAATGATTTTTGCAATGCGCTGCACTGCTTTTGTCGAGCCCGGTATTTGCATACCCGAGAATAATTGTGCAGAGGGCCAATCCCAGTTGCTTCACCAATACCAACCAGTCAGTGTTCCAGAGCTAAGCCTGCAAGGAAAGGGTCCCTTTAGCACCATCCCTGCTCCTGTTGGCATTCCTGCACGTCTGCTGATGAGAGAACTCACTCTGAAACATGGGAAACTTCAGGTGAGAAAAGACACCCCTATAAGCTACACTCCCAGGCATTACTTCTTATGGAGAGCAAGGGCTGAGGCACCTTGTTGGATCAGTGTTTGGTGCTGGGCAAACATTGTAAGTGACAGGCAGCACCTGAAAAAGCTTTTTGGTCTCAATGAAATGCAAAGGTAGTTATTGAATTGGTGTGAGCTATAAATAAAGCAGAAATGTCTCTTCATAACAGGTCTTCCATCCACAGATGGGGAAAAATAAAAAGCCTTCACACAGGTGTCCTCAAACAGCACAATGCTGCCTTTTCCAACATACTCAGCTTTTATCTGCTCCCAAACCCAGCACAGTGTCCAGCTCATTAGGCACATGACTTGTGCTTGGCAGTGCTTCCTATGAGAGAAAATAACAGGGAATGCAGAGCGGTTTCAGCACCCTCCAGAGCTTCCCAGCCACGTGCAGAGCCACAGCAAGACAGAGCAGCCCCACGTTCAGGGAGGCTGAACATCCCTGCCCCAGAAAAACAGGCTCTGCCTCCTCCCCAGCTCCAGCCTTTAGGAACAGCCAGTAAGCCACAGTGCCTTTCTTCAGAGCCCGAGGTCCTGCTGCACATGGACAATATGAATCAGAGTGAATGGGGCTGACAGTATGATGATGATATACAATTTTTTTTTCTCAGTCATTGTTGTGTGCTAAATTTAAACACGACAAAGCACATTGCATTTCTGCCTCAACTTTATCACTTCATAAGAAAAATGCTTGAATACTTCCCAAATTACAGCCCTGCCTAGAAGAGCTTTTTAAGCTTCTAGCAGAGTTGATTATTTCAGGTTAATAGAAGTGTTGCGAGGTCAGTGCTGTGAGCCCAGCACATACCTCTGTGTGGATGATGAGAGCATGCCAAGGGCAATGAATGCAATGCACAGCAGCAACACTGACAGGGCCTGGTGAAACACTTTCTGTATTTCTTTAGCTAAGAAAAATTAGGAAATTATTCCCAGCGTTTTAGGAACAGTTAACGCTACAGTAATGTGGTAAGATATATATAATCTATTGCAACATTAATGGCAATCTCCTAAAATGCATTTACAGCCTCATATAATGGAGAGGAATCTGAAGTGCCAGCTCAGTAATATACACTGTTAATTCTGAAGCCACATTCTTCCCTGGCAAGCTCCCCTGGGACACTGGCTTTGGGCAAGCAGAGTCAACATCTGGCTTTCCTGACTCCAGGAAAGGTCAGCCGCTGCCCGTATACACAGCACTAGCACCGCACACAACTGGCACTCCTCACATGTGGGCTTCACATTTCAGAGAAGGAAACTTGCAAAATGTATCCAAAGGTCAGTAAAATAGGGCACAAGGCTTCAGAGCCCAGTGAAGTTCCATGTTTCCAAAAGGAAATGAGATGCTGGTGAATTAGCATCTCCTGTACTATTCTTGCTTCTTTTAACACACTGGAGAGTAACACTGGGGGAGAAGCCCAGGAACACAGCCTTCAGCTGCCAGCTCCCGGCACAGGCCACATAGATCACTCCCAGCCCATTACTGGAGACAGCTTAAAAGTTTGATTTGCTTTTTAGAAGTTAACGCACAAAAATATTTCAATGCACTATTCCATGCTGAGCACCCATTAAAGGAAGCAAATATACTCTAAGCCTTCCCGTGTAGTTCTCGTAGAGAAAAAAAGTGAACTTTTCTGCCAATACTGTGTCACCTCATAAATTCCCTTAACAGCAGAGCAGCAATGAGTGATGTGAAGCAGGCACTAATCCATTCCAGTGAATTACAGCATGGTCCTGAAAGCTGTTTCTTTACAGTGGACTTTGACTCCACTGGGTATTTAGCTATATTTGTTTACTTAGCTACGAATTTTGGCTGCTGAACTGCTCGTTTCTTATGTTACACATGAGAAGCAGCCACCTGGGTGTGCAGCCCTAGCATGAAATTAAGGAAGAGTACTTAATACCTGGTATCATGTCCCCTGGGTGCTGTGCAAGTCTTACACTACTCTGGGGACTGTCTCTAATGCCAGACAGCCAGAAAACAGAAGATGGATCTAGTCTGGATCTTTTGCATTGAGGCAAAACTAATGCTATGACTTGGCTGGATGGAAATGCTACACTGAGTACCCCCACCACACAGATTACATCTGCCAGTTGTAGAAACACTCAGTAGGACAGACAAGCCAAAAAAACCCAACCAAACAAAAAAAACACCAAAGAAACCAAAAGGGTTCATTTGTGTAATTAAAAAACTAATCAAGGTGTCAGCTCAAAAGATGCATCTGTGGTGTGACAGGGATGAAACAAGGCAAGCGTATCTTACAGTGAAAGACACAAAAACTGGACAATTTATTTTTTGTATCCATAGATATGTGTATGGCTTCTGTTAGTCATCAGCACAGGCCTAGAGCAAGACCTTTTCAGATAAAAAGTATTTTAAAGTTCTAGCCATGAGATCAACAGAGAGAAATTACTGTAAAAATCTGTCTAATGCAGGAGTGAATTACAGTCTTTTTAAAACTTTCTAGTAGAATTCAAGGACAGCAGTGAATGAAATGAAACAAAACCATAATGCCTTCAGGACAGACATAGAACTAAAACAGATACTAAGCTAAAGCAAATAAAAGCAAATCTACTGATATCAGTGCAGCAATGTCATACAGAGTGTGTGGTCTGTCGCTAAAGTTGAGTTCCTACAGGCTGTTTCCAAGAGTAGGGAACTGCAGAAATAAAGAACCCGTAAGTGGGATCCATATTGACTAGTACAGAAGTGGCCATAATTTCACATTGCAAATTTCTGACTCTGCTGTGCTCAGCCTGAATACTACAGAGTAACCAAATATAATGAAGATAAACAGTGTGATTGAACACCCTTACTATAAAATTGCAGTTCTAGTGTCATAAATTGTGATCTCTATGGGGACAGAACAAGTCTGCTTTTCCCAGAATTAGTCTTGAGCTTCATAAAAATCAGATACTGCAAATACATTTAATACAGTATTTTTATAACATAGCACTGTGAGACCCAGAGCATTTAGCAATAAACTCTGAGTAAGTGCTGATTTGCCATTGCCAAAGCTGTTCCCATAATAATATTTAAAGTACCGTATTCAATAAAGTCTCTTCTTCATTGTACATGGGTTTGTATGATCTTGGTCAGAAGAAACCTTGCTGGCTATTGAATGCATACACTGTTAACACCACCAGCAACTTGAACATTCATTCACCCTCCTTTCTGTTGACCTTGCTGAAGTGGAACGGCTTCCCAAGAGGGTCCAAGCCTCTTACCATCTCCAAAAGTGACAGACTTTGGCTTGAACACGCACTGAAACCAGAGCAGGTAGTGCAAGGCAGCAGAACAGGCTGGCAAGGCCAGGAAAAGCTCCTACAGCACTGGCACACCAGGGGACAGCTAGAACAGACACCTTCCATTACATTACACTGGTCTTTTCTGTAATAAAAGGACAGAGAAACCCAGTCTCCTGAAGTGTGATTAAGACACAGGGTCTGGTTTCTACTGATTGTAGGGTATCCTGACTAAGCCTCTATGACATGTATTCATTTTCCAGATCAGTGCTTGTTATAAGTTTCATGGTTAGCTTTGTTCTTCTACTCAGGAGGGACATCTAATGTGTCCTGACAGCTCTACCACGTTTGAACCTGATTAGTGGCAGATACCTGAATATGGGATTACTCCAATTCCCTCTTGAATGTCAGCTACTGAAAATGGATTGTCAAATACCTACTAATAACCTAAACCAGTAGAGCAAATCATAGTCTTAGGAGAAAAATTGTTGTATCTCAAATTTTGTTTTCTTCTACAAAACAGAGCCCTACAAGACACTCAGGAGCAATTTCTTCTTTGAGCAGCACATGAAGTTTCCTTCCATCTGTAGCTGGCAGATTTAGGTAATTTGACCTCTGTCAATAAGTCTTTTCCTGATTTCACACATCAATAATGAGGATTTACTCTAGACAGAGCAATTTGTCAGGACTATGCCCTAAAAGGCAATGGCCAAAAGAAAACCTAATTTCTCATTATATCCAGATGCTCCCAGCAGCCTGAAAGCACCTCAGACTGAAGAGCCCAACTGGTCACCCTTATGAAAAGGTGAGAAATAGCCATGTACTGCAGGGGACACCTCCAGAGAAAAGAGATTCTCCCACACTGTCTGGGAGATGTCCACACTGTCTTGAACTGGGGAAAGACAGTCTTATGGAATATTTACATGTGTGCATTATTAATGGGAAACAGCTGCATAGCAAAGAAAAAAAAAAAAAACAATGACTTTTAAAAAATCCATAAATCTCTCGCAATATGTTGGCCATCTTCTTTATGGTAATGGTCAATAATGAATATTAATTGAAAATCAATGGTACTAATAATACTTCAACTAAATATAGACCATAGCTTTAAGTCTTCTTGTATCTCCTTTGCGATGCTTTCTCCAATATCATCTTAAGCACTTCATTTTTTGGCTATAATTAAAAATGCTATCATGTGCTGTCTGAAAACTGATCACAGTCTGTTCATAAAAGCCTGCTAGCAAATGCATCATTGTGATCACAGCTTTACACAGAAGATTGTCCATGGAGCCAAGGCAGTGGCACACATCCATTCAAGATGATCAACTGGGCCTTCAGAACACACAAAGAGAGCTTGGGTTTTTTCCCATTAATGGGTACAAAGGCTGCCATTTAATTTATAGAAATTATACCCTTAGTACCTTCCCAGAAGCATGGCTTTGAATGACAGGCATCTTGATTTTGTAAAACAACATCTGAAAAAGAGTGGCACAAAAAAATGCTGTCTCCAGTGTGTCCATGGGGCCACTTCACTGCCCATCAGGACAGATGTCCTGGGGCACCAAAGAGATTGCACTTACAATAATTATGTTAGAATTACAATGATGAATTCTGACAGCTGAAACTTCTTCAGGGTTATGACTGGAATTACATATTATCTCCTCATCCTTTGCCATTTGACTTCCATTTCCTTCAGCAAGGCCTGGAAAACCTGAAGTTAGTGTTAGCATTGGTACACTTCCCCTACAGATTCCTGGCAAAAACAAGGGACCCATTTCAACTGATTGCCTAATTCATACCCCTATAAAGGAGTATTAAATACAGTTTAACATTAAGTCTAGCAGTAATACAGAGTAAGCAGACTGCACCCTACTGACAGTTCACAAAAGCTGCTGCAGCGGAGTTCATAGAAGTGGCACTTTGACACCTGAGTTACAATCATTTGTCCCCAGGCACAAGCTATGAAAACAAATACAGAAAAGGATTCTCTTGGCAGGTTAAAATAGTTTAATGTCTTGGAAAATGATCCCCCTAACACAATGAGAGCTACACAAATATTCTCTCAGCTGTGTTTAAATAGGAACGTTGTACATCGATCATCTGAGGAACTGCCAACAGAATTACAAGTGGAGACATTTTTATATCTTGTGCCATAGGCACAAACTTGTGATGCAGAACCCATCACCCAGACATGCTGAGGGAGAAAAGTGCTCAGCATGCCAGAAATTAAGGCTAATTACAGGTACCACATGAACTCATTCAACATAGAAATCATTCACTGGTTGGTTCACTTCAGCTCCCAGACATGATTCCATTAATACTTACTATAGCTTTGTTGTGAATCAGGAAGCACTTGCTCACAAAATCTAAATGTTTGAAAAACTTTCCAAAAACATTGTTCCAAAAACAACGTAAATCACATTTGGCAACCTGCTCCCCTTTGACAACCAAATAACCTGGACCTTTCACAGAATCTCTAGATTGCATCGTGTTCCTCCGTTCTTCTTGCTGTGTGCAGCCTGATGTTTCAGCATGCTCACATTTCTATGCACTATGAAGCCTCGTTAGCACTGCAGGCAGGGAATAACATTTCAAACTCAGCCCTTGGAGTGCACAAGCAACTCCAGAGGAAAGCCTAATGATTATGAACAGAACCCAAAGGAATAAAAGAGAAGCAAGTGCTGACAAAATACGAAGCAAAGTCTTATCTAAAATAATGCCTTTCTATGAGCCTTCCAAATGTATCATCCTGGCCTCAGCAGGCATTTACTCTTCCTGTTGGGAATGCTTCAATCAGCGCATAATGCAGAGGCTGCCCTCATATAAAGGAAAGGAGAAGAAAGATTTCAATTGGACATTTTTCTGACAATAGCCTGTGCAGGTATTTACATTCAATCATTGCTTCCTGGGACCCTTCCTATATCCACAGTTGCATAGAGGAGAGCAGAGTTAAGAGCTGAGATATATTTTTTCCCCTCTCTAAACCTATCTACCTAAATTATTGGGATCACACAATCAGGTGCCCCCAGATCCACCATCTAACACTCATGCAGACAACAAGCTGTTCCACTCCCACCTGTGATTTAGAGAGAGAATCACCTTACTTTGTGCAATCCAGAGCTACAAGCAGCTCCAGCATATCTGGTTCTAATCACATCAATGGCATTATATGCAATACAAAGGGAAACAAGAAGTGGGATTTTGTTCCCAACATCAACAGTTGAGGAGAATCATTTATTCATGAGTTCAACCAACCTAAGGCAACTCATATCTGATACATAAGAACATCTAAGTAGCTCACAGAATGGTACAACAGAAGTCAGTACATGAAAATTACAATTAAAAAACCTGAAAATAGAACCTAAGCCATAAAAAGAAATACAGCTCTGCAGGAATTGGAATTTCCATTTCTCAATGCCGTACAGTTTCAAACTACAGCTAAATTCTAAATCAGAAATTACTTTTTTTTTTAAATGCAAAAACATTTTATAAGATTGCAGTCAATTACAGTGCAAACTACAAGTAAACTTTTGTATGAAATATGAAGATGCATCACATAACTGTTAAAAGGTGTATTTTGACAATGTCTTTTGTTTGTCCCCATTTCCTTGGTATCAATACCCACATTTTCCCTGTTAATGAAATAGCAATTCCCAAAAGAAAAATGTCCCATCAGAAAATTCTCCATAGCTTTAATCATCAGCCAGAAGGCCAGGCTGCCAAAAGGCAGCAGGAAATTTGGTAAATTAAATGCTTCAGCTGCCTTTCTGGAATAGCTTAATTCAGCTATTGACTCTGAGGTCACCTGTCCAAACCTCTGACCACAGGTCCTGAGCTGCAGTTCTGCCTCGCTCTGAGCACTTTCGTGAAAAGAGCAGCTCTAGGGAATGGGATTTTTCAGGACAGCAGAAACCAAGAATATTCTTTCCTTGGTGCTATTCTTACGCTAAAATATTCATCCTTAAATTGCTTCTGTGTCTCCAACTGGGTTGTCTGGCAAGCTGACAGACAAATCTTAGTAAAAGACAGACTTTATAAATATGCCAGGAGAAGTACTTGTAGTCTTGTTACACAAAGAAAAAAAAAGTGGGGGGAAAATTAGGAAAATAGCAAAAGAATAAGACAGAAGAAAATGCAAATTGCTCAGCTGCCTTGGCTCTGTGGATAACTTCTGGAAAAAGGTAGTGAGGAAAATGATCGTTTATGCCAAACAAGGCAAGGCAAAATATTTAGGCTTTTTTTTGCCTGATGAACAGAACCAATTTTCTGGGTATCCTAGATCTAAGGAGGAGAGACTCTGGCCAGGCTTTCTCTGCTACTGCTGTAGGAAAGACCCTCCTAAGCCCCACACTGTGAATTGAAGTCGGGATTAGCAAGAATGACAATTTCAACAACTGGGTTAATGTCATCCAGCAGAGAAAAGATCTGTTTGCTACTGAGTTCAACAGAGCCTTGACTTGCATGGCCATGCAGTGCAACCTCCCTTCAGCATGGTGAGAAAATGATTGATTGATTGCCAAGGCTCTGGTGCTGAACTTTGTTTTCTCCCTATGGTATTCACAGCAAGGTAAGCAACGTAAATAAACAGCTCCGAGGTACATTAACTCCACTGAAAGGAAAACACATGATCCTGTCATAAAGCATTCATCCAACAATTCTTCAAAACCATAAGTAAGGCAGTAATTTGCTGTCGCCGTAACCCAGACATTCATTTATTTTTGCAAAATGGTTCTTTCCAGAGATCATTCTGCCTCCAAAGCAAAACTCAAAATCATATCACTGACCTGTTAGGTTTAGGTCTTAGTTTTGAGGATTTTTGTTGCTTGATTTTACAATGAGAGGGATTAAATACCCCAGAGCTCAGTTGCCCCAGCAAAATACCTTCATCCAAAACACCTCCAACAGGGCTAAGCTTCTTCTAAGAGGTGGGGGAAAAAAAAGGCAAAATGAGGAGGGATGTTTCCATGAAACAAACTTTTCAGGAGAAAAAATTTACTGAATACATAATTTTGACTGATTTTTTTTTAAACCACAGCTAATTAGAATGTATTTTAGTAACTACTGGACATTTACCAAAAAATTAAGCCCTTAACAATACTTCCTCTGCCACACATGCAGTCAGCAATGCTTCCCTGTGGCAGACTTAATCAGAAATGGAAATTCATTTAGCTCTTAATTGATTGATCATTATGCCACAGCTCTTCAATGAAATGGAATTAAAAGGACCCGTGTAACATTGTTATATAGTTTCCTTGTGGGAAGCCAAGTGAGACATCTCACAATTCACACTGGTTTTTATTACAATGTCACTTGTTATTTGCAATTTGTCACCTTTTTAAGTTGTTGTCTGGCTTAGGATTTATTTGCTGTATCATTACCATTCCAATGGCCCATAGTCAAAGTAAAGGACCAAGAGGCCACTGGGGACAGCCAGCCCCACAGGACACCTGCATGGGACTGGGGCAGCGAGACAGAGCCAAGCCTCACCACAACTTCCCATGCAAAGTTTCCCACAAGACTGTCAGACAAGGCAACCCCTCCATGGAAATTTCTTTACAGATTATTCAGGTAGATATTTGTGTTAATCAAGAATTTGTAGATCAATGACTTTAAAAACCTTTAGGCTATAATTAAGTGCCTGAAATTCATATGAGAATCAACATGGAAATTAAAACCAATTACATTGCAAAATAACACTGTGCCCTTCTGCAGCACCAAAAAATCTTATTTTGAAAGAATTAACTTTGATTACAAGGGATTAAAAAACCCCAAGATAGCCATATATTTAAATTTAATGTGCATAATCCCACTGAATTGATTAGGTGAAGTAGGTGAAACTAGGTGGAAGTCTGCAGAACCTTGGGATGGGCATGTCTCCCCTTGGCATGCTGAGATTCTGCAGGTCTGGGACCCACCTCAAGCAACTCTGCCAGGCACCATGCAGCCAAAAAACAGCAGCTCTTGACTGCCGCACTCTTCCAGATCACTGTTTTCCCTATAAATCCCGCCATTTCACCTCAGATGTAGTATTTTAAAACATCTGTTACAAGAGATGCACAGCAGCCACTCAGCATAAATCCAGACATTTTTTCCCTCATTGCACAGTAAATAAATTACATGCCATTTTCTCAAAGTTTTTGAATTCTATTTCCATTTAAAAGTTCCTGTTGGAGAAGGCCAACCCTGTTACAACGAGGACTGTCTGAAACACTGCTATAAACACATATTTTGAAGCTGCAGCCTCTCCCAAGAGGATGTTTTTAAGGAGGTACAAGCAGTGCAGTGTCTTTCAGGCAGTGCAAGGCAAAACCCTTTTGTCCTCTGTGCCAACAGCCCTTGCATTTTACTTTTTTTAGAGCTTCTGACATTCATCTTGCTGCTCCTCCAAGGTTCTAGAAAATAACTAACAAGTTTTGCAAAATAACTTTTTATTCCTTAGAGACAAGTATTGAAACATAATGCTCAGTCAAGAAAACAAATCCTTACTTTATACTGTTTGCAGCCAGCCAAGCAATTAAGTTTTTAGAGCTTCAAGAGGCCTCCTGAGACTTCACGTGGTTTTTTAGAATGCAGGTCAGAAGGGAACCAAAACAAAAATTAAAGACCCTTGTTCAAAGCAGCTATGCATTTCCCACTATCCCAGGGAAGCTGATTATTTCTGCTCTGGCTTTATATTTTCATGATTTTCTTAAAGATGCATGTTCAAGTTCAAAGGCACCAAGCCCTAATCTGTGCCATTTTTTATTTCATCTAGTCCTTCTGAGGCTGCCAATGGATGCTATGTAACTGTTTCCTTTTGTTCATGGTCACATCACTAATAGAAGAGGTTTTTGAATTTATATAAATGCAGATAAGTAGGTTATTTGACTCTTAATTTGGAGCTCTCTTGTATATCCATGACTCAGCAGAAAGTCAGCCAGGCCCTATTTGTAATTCCTATAATGATTAAAATCTTGTCTTTCTTGCCAGAAAGATTTGCTAAGGTGCTGCAAGTGGAAATGGATAAAAAGCAGTTTTTTCTGGCATTATTCAGGTATCACTCACTATAAACAGTTTTCGCATAAAGAACTCATTCAACTACAGCAAAATGATAAAAAGAGCACCACTACTTATCTTACTAAAGCATTGACTACACTTGCATCATCTTCTGGAGACATGGAACCTGAAAACACATTAATGCTCTGTTCCTGAGAGAAGCAGAACTGAAAACCAGCCAGACCAGGTGGCAGGTGAGTGTGGGAAGTTACTCCAGCAAAATTACCTTCTCAGAATGATTAAAACCAGTGGGAGAAGGCAAATACCTCATCCCTTCACAATAAATAAATACATAAATAAAAGGGAAGGTGAAAACTGCAGCGTCTACAGAAAAAGAAGGCTACAGCTGCATTCACACATCTGGTAGAAGACATCTTCTGCTTGAACTGTGCTCCTTTATGCTCTTCATTTATGCCAGAAAAAAAAATGTTAAAAGCCAAGGCACTCCTAGAAGTAACTGCTGATGCCCCATCTCTGCTTGAGTTTGCTCATGTTTTGTTGGGAGCCATTGTTGATACCAGCATGGAGCAATTACTATGAACCTCTTCAGTATCTCTCCAAGTGACACAAAAAACTACCCTCAAAATTAACCCCAAATGATCCTCACAAGGACTGGGAAGTGTTCCTTGATTCTGGGCTGCTGTATCATCTGCCTGCTGGTTGCGGAGATAATACTCAAAGACTTGTCCCCCTTTGAACCTTCAAAAAGAGACAGTATCAAACAAAAGGACAGCACGTTAACATCTCTTCACTCTGGTGTCAGAGTCCACAGCAGAAAAGTGAGCAAGAATGACACCAAACATGGAAAGAGGAACTTCTCACTTTTTCCCAGAAAGCTATTTGAGGAACTCTAGGCACAGATGTTCATGCAGCTAAAAAAAAAACTTAATCAGAAAATCAAGATGGAAAGATCAGAAAAAAGTTTCGTAAATTCCCCCGGTGCCAATCACATGACCAAAGAGCTTCTAAGGGACCTTGCAATGAAGGGCACTTTGCTTTTTCAGGCTTATCACTGAGGTCCACTACCAAGCAACAAGTGATTCAGCTTGAATAAGGGTATAACAGCCTGGCTTTAAGAGTTAATTCTGGTCCTTATTTATCAGTGTGTTCTGGTTTTACATCACTGATCCTGAGCCAATGCTTTTACACAGTAAGTGGGTGTGCCTTCTACTTTTCCCAGAGTCAACAGTCCTGCTGAAATAAAACTTCTTGGGTTTGTTCTCCTCCAGCCTTCAACACAAATTCATTGAAAACATCCCTCCTCACTGTCTTTCTGAAAAGTAGGTAATTCTGTCATTCCTCTTTTAGATTCCCCAGCCACTAGCAGCTACTAAAACTGAAGCCCATACGCTAGTGAAAGCAGAAGTTGCATGCTATATAGCAGTTAAGCATTAACGTGCTAATGAATTCTCTGAAATAATTGAATCTAAGGTTACAATCAATGGCACTAATTGTCTCCAGGATAGGCAATTACAAAAAAAAGGTAATTAGAATAACTTCTGCAAACAAAATCCTTTGTTATTAATTAAGGTGAAAATTAAATGTCAATCATATTCACCCAAAGCAAATTCAAGATTTA
This sequence comes from Entomyzon cyanotis, assembly GCA_024500445.1. NCBI lineage: Eukaryota > Metazoa > Chordata > Aves > Passeriformes > Meliphagidae > Entomyzon > Entomyzon cyanotis. The sequence goes on from JAKEPQ010000673.1 coordinate 5,693,427, forward strand.
CCTGATAATGATGCAATATCCATTATCTCACTGCTCTAACAGGATACTGAGCAGACATCTCTGGGCTGAAGTGACAAAGCTTTGAGGCAATACACAGCAACATCTTTAGCTGACATCAAAAACATGAATCATCCTAATTTTGATTGCTCAGTCAGTATGAAACATATAAGGTTATAAACTTATAAACGCTGTCACAACATTACATCTTGAAAAACGCCAGCTTTCAGGAAACAGGATACCTGATACCCATGTGTTTTCTGGCCCAAGTCACAGCATTGCTGGCACCACTAAAAAAATAATCTGCAGGTGAGAGCTGAAGTTGTTCAGCAAGCCAAAACCAGCTTCCATCTGAGTGTTTTAAATCCCTGTCACGAGCAGCTTCACATCTGTCAAAGGAGCTTCCTGAGACCCACAGCATAAGGCAGCCTTGCTCAGAGCCTGGCCCCAACAGAGCACAGTTCTCACTCTCTACAACCACCTGAAAGAAGGCGGAAGCCAGATGGGGTTCAGCCTCTTCTCCCAGGCAACCAGTGATAGGACACGAGGACAGCCTCAAGCTGCACTAGGGAAGATTCAGGTTGAACATCAGGAAGAATTTCTTCAAAGAAAGAGTTGCTAAACATTGGAATGCACTGCCCATGAAGGCTGTGAAGTCACCATTCCTGGAGATGGCACTCAGTGCTCTGGTCTAGCTGACAAGGTGGTATCCAGCACAAGCTGGACTTGAATTCAGAGGTCTTTTGCAACCTTATTGATACTATGATTTCAGACTAAGAGCCTTTGCTCTAGCAATTCACCTGGCTGCCAGCTTGGAATGCCCCATTTATTGTGGTCTGGGGTCACAGCAGATGTCTAACAAGTCATGGTCAGATCCTTTCTATCTCCTTAATGGAGACACAGTGCACCTGTTGCCTAGTGCAAAGTTAGTTAGTTGTATTACTTTGATTACATAGCCTACAATTCAGTGCTTGGTAAAAGGGGAGGCTGGCTGTGTTCAGCAACATGCTCTGCCCCAGGCACTGAGGGAGTGTAGAACCTCCTGTTGGAAAACAACATGCAAGGCATTTTCATTCCTGTCACAATCAGCTTCCCTGCAATGTCTCCTAATGACCACCCTGCCTCTTCTCCCAAGTTCAGCATGCACAAGGGCCACATGATGGGCTTAGAAAGGGTGAAGCATCTCTCTCAAGGTATCCCAATGGAGTACAGCCCCTGCCTCATATCCCATTCAGCAAACACACGACCTCAATGTGCCATCAATCTCTAAATCTCACAGAAGAAACTTGCATGCTAGACTTCAACTTCAAGTCCCAGTAAGGTGTGAATTATTATCCCACAGCGACCATCTAAATCTCACAATGGCAATATGCGATGATAATACCTACATTGTAGATCCTTCTTCCAATAATAAGACATAATGATCAAGTTAGCAGGTATAAGCCTGATGACTCTCTGCTAAGATTTTTGGCTAAAACCAAATGTGAACACCAGCATCTCCTACTTACACAGACATGCCAGTTGAAAACAAGTTTTGCTCTTCCTTGACATGAGTTCAGTCACAGGCAGATGCTGCTTTAGTGACAGCATCAGAACACAAGCAGTGTAGGTACCAGCATGGGTTGTCTTTGCTCCAGCTGCACACTGTGACTCAAGGCCATTAAACCAGGGAGGAAGATGTTAATCATCACAGGGCTTTTTGTGATTTTATTCCCAAAGGCTTCAAAGGGTAACAGGAAAATTGGAATTTCAGAACCACTCAATGCCTAGCCAAGCACAAAGTCACACTATCAAATTTTCAAGTCAATTAACACAGTAGGAAGGCATTGCTCACTTCTTAAAGTGTCTCTTGTTTAAACACCTCACTGGAAACTGGGCTCTGAAACTGAGCCTTGAACTTTTAGTTCTGCAACTCTGGCATTTTCAGTATCAAGAAACAAGTATGAAAAAAAATCACATTAATAAATTATCAGTCACAGTAGTCAGTAAAAGCACTGCCACACTGTCTTCTCCCATTCCTAATGTCCCAGGAGCCTTTGCCACTGCTAAGAAAAGTTGGGTTGACAAAGTCCTTTTTAGCTAGAAGCTTGTGGCAGATACTTCCAGAAGACTTGACTACATAAAAGTATGAGAGGCAGTTCCTGTTAGCAGCTAATTTTAATCCAAATCTCCAAGCCATTTTCTGCACTTGTCACCAGCATCTCTCATGCTGTCCTTATCACATCACTAGAGTCAGCAACAGCTCTGACTGAGGAAACACTGGGAAAAAAAACATGGTTTAGGATAAAAAAGAGATAGCTTAGAGCCCCAAAATGTTTTCATAGTAGGAACACTACACATGATTAACCATTTTCTAGGTATAAAACATAATCAACTTTTTGACCACTTGCTTTCATTCAAATTTAAAGAGCAATTAGTTAACCTTTTAAACTACACGCACTTAATGCATCTTTTACCTACTCACAGGTAAAAAAATTAGAAGAACGTTAAAAAGTGCAACCAATTTCTTCCATAAACCATCAGGTCTATTACTATTGCTCTTTTTTGGCTCTACAAAATAGGAATTATATTGTTCATTAAATTATACAGCCACCTGTTCCATTTATCCCAGTTTATAGCATATTAAGGAAATTTACTCTACATCAACATTTCATTGTTCAGTATTCCACCCAAAACCACTTGGTTCCTGATCACTCCTCATACTGTACAGAAAAATGGGGTTCTTCAGCCTACAAAAATACTGTGGAATCCTTACCCCCAAGGCACATCATGCTATGGTCCTGTTCTCCCCTTTTCATAGGCAGGATCAGAGAGATGGAAAAACTGATTAGCTTCCCTAACCCTTCTGGAACAAAACTGAGAATAAAAAAGGAGACCAGGAAACACTGCCTCTTCACATCCATACTTGGAATACTAAAGAATGCTGGTGAAATTGCTGTTTCAGATGTTCAGATGTGACATTCACGCACACCTTTCTGCCACTGGAAGAGCAATGTCCCATGTCTAGAACATTATCTCCACAGCAGAACAGAGTCCATAGTGGAAGGAATAAAAACCTCTAGAAAATGCTGTTACTCCTGTGTGACCAACACTCACTGGCTGCCTTCTCCCAGCCCCTATGCTCAGGAACTCTAATTCAAGCCAAACCATGTGCTCCAACAGCTGTGTTTACTAGAGCAACTGTGGCTTGCCCTCTAAAACTAGCTCTTAGATGTTGTCAGCTGTGTTTATACAGACATGCGAAATTTCATGTGGCAAACGGTTTGCCAAATACCCTGTGTGTTCAGCTATTTTCCCTGTGCTGAGATAATATGGCATTACCTATTTTTAAACTTTGACACATCTGTATAACAGCGCTGCAGATAAATCCTCAGCTAAAAGTTCAACCCTGAAAGCAATTCTTTGGCAAGCACATATATGCTGAACACAAAGGACACCCTGCCTAGTACTTCTTTGCTTTTGAGGATCTCAAATCAAAGCCACTCTCTTGTTCAGCCACTGTTATTTTGGGAATAGCACTCTTCCTCCTCTGAAGAGGAAGGTTCACAAGGAGGAAGAGGCAGGAGGTCACATCATCCTGCATGGTACAAGCAAGGTGTCTGGGAACATCACACCTCTGAAGTAACCAAATTCATGTCTTTTCATTACCTGGAGCCCCCAAATTCAACATGTTAGCAATGCTCAACACAGTAACTTTGTCACAGACAGAAGTATACAGGAGCTAGAGAAAGTCTTGCTCATTATTTCCTCCATATCCTTTTAAGACATGGATAACGGCCATCCTAAGCCCAAATGGTGCTGTGCTAGATTCGTGGCCAAAGCAGTGCTGACAGCACAGAGGCGCTTCAGCTATTGCTGAACACTGAGGCACAGCACGATGGCCTTATCTGCTTCTCCTGATGCCCTCAGTCAGTCAATAGGGAAAAGGCAAGAATAACAGGCTGGACAAACACACAAGGTGAGAAACTTCTGCCTGTGCAGCATCCTGCAGAAAGGCATCTATAATCATCATGGATTACAGATGGAATGTGAACCAACTCATGGTGTTGCTGCAAAATATCACCAGGAGAGAATGCAGAGGGGAATGGCCTGAGGTCTCAAAATCTCAAAAAATCCATTCCTGACTATTCAGCAGCCAGAAGTAGAAAAGGTTCCTTTTTCCTCAACCCTGATAAATATTTGCCCCATGTCCATGTTTATAGCTTCCCATTAGAACAATGTAATAACACAAATTCATGTGCTGCCTATAAGGTAAGGTGCCACCATCAGAGCAGGAAAGATTACCCTCATCACTGAGACTTTTTAAAGTGATCCTAATGCCAGCAGCTCACAGATGCCAGAGGCTCTGCAAGCCTTCAAGGGAACAGTAAATATTCAGGAAAAGGTATTGAAATTATTAGATATGGGGCCACTACACAAGTACATAAAATATAATTACTTTACATCAGGTATTTCACTGAGCTCAAGACTGTTATTATTTTGAGTTACATTACCATTTTAAAAAAAATAGAAAAAAACCAGAGTAATGCAGCAAAAAAGCTCTTCACTATACAGTATTAAGTGAAAGTATTGAAAAACAGGATACTGTGTAGTTAGGCATAACATATGTCCAAGCAGATATTTACAGTCTTCATTAACATGCAGGACAGTAAGACAAACAAGAAACAAAAATCTGCCCAAATTCAACAAAAGTCACCCTCAGTTTGGTGTACCAGAGGAACCCTCACATCGCACAATGAACAGGAAAATGTAATTTCATTCTGCATCATCAAAAATGATTATTCAATTGTGATGTATTCCATTCTTCTTCTGAAGCATCTTTTTACCAGTTTTTCAGTTTGCTTTTTTGTCAGGGAGAATGAAAATGGGAGAAGGAAGGAAAATGGGAACAAAAAAATTTTTGTCTCACCCAGCATAAAATGTATTTCATAGTAAAAGCACTCAGGGATCAGAGAAGAAAAAAAAATTCAATTTTTATGCCAAAGCTATATAATAATATAATAGTTTAAGAACTGCCTGTATTCATAATCTCAGTTTCAGAACAAATGCTGCATTTGTTAAAAAGAAATACAGGGTGGTAGGGTTGGATTTATCACTGGAATCTGCACACTCCCATAAAGAATGTCCTCTATTAGTGACAACAGCTGTTGGTTTAATAACCCTAGAAAAGATCATTAAATACCTTCAAATTTCCCATAAACAGATGGAAGAAATGCAAAAGTGTTAAAACATATGGGAGAACATATTGGAATTCAGCAGCCTCCTGGCTCGGCCAGGAATCCTGCCGCTGCAGCCTCCAGGTTGACACCGGGTCCCCCCACAGTGCTGGAGGTGGGTATACTGTGGAAATGATGGGAATACTGGGAGATTATGGAAGGGGCTGGATGTCCATGGGCAGGGGTTGCTCTGACAGTTCACCCTCATGATCTTTGCAGGCATGGATTTTCTTCCCACTCTATTTCCATGGGAAGTTCTTTGCACCCAGAACTTCAGGACATGCAAAATCTCCGCCCACAGAAGAACCCTTTTCCCCAAGAACTGTAACAAACCTGTGACTGTGGATCACCTCTGCACTTCCTAGAACAAGAAAAAAATTCGTTTTAGGAAATGGGTATTTCCCAACAGCTTGAAAGAGGAATCACAACACTTCCCAGATGAAATGTTTCCTGTGATCAGGGACACTGTGACATTCCTACATTGCATATAATTTATGCACAAGCCTTATACACCACATAAGGAGCATTTCAATAAAATATTGTTGGCCTTGTTGCTAATACAGGCAAACAACGGTAGCAAAAATTGAGGAAACTCAATTGAGGAAAACTGCAAGGAAACTAAACTGGGAGTATGTAGCAGAGATCTGGCCCTGGGTGTGCTGTTCTGACCCTACATCAGTCAAAGTGGCACCATTTAATTTCCTCTGTAATGGGGGCAAATGGGTGGCGTCAGCCTTCAAATGAACATGTGCACAACAGCAGCATTTTCATTCTGAGGAGTAAGAAAGCACTAAAACTCATAAACCAGCTGTTCTTTGGGGAAGAAAACACTACTGATAAGATGGAGAATTCACAAAGGCATTTCCTCCCTCTGCATTCCCCAGTAGATCCAATATCAGTACACCTCATCCCTCCTAAATTATTAATTTAACCTTCACAGTTTAATCATGACAATAATACTTGTAGTGTTCTCACAGCACCTGACAGTTGCTGCAGTCATTACATAGAGCTACATCCTTCTAGAGGAAGCACTCGGATCTCAGTCAACCCCAAGGCATATATTTTCTCCCCACCAGGTGCCAGCCAAGTGTTTGGATATAACCTCCGTGCACACAGTAACACCAGTTGATAACAGCTTTTGTTCAGCCACCAAGAAAGGTTATCAAGTTTTGCAGGGATTTGTTCTGAGCAGATTTCCCCTCAGTTCTAAAGAGTATTTCTGAAGTACTTTTGCTGTCTCTCCTCACCCCGGCATAGAGTGTAACCACAGAGCTGCTGCTTCAATGTCAGTTCAAAGGGGTCCTCTGAAAAGTTGTTTTTCTCCCAATTGTATTCAAACAGTCCCACCTATTTATCCAATTAAGTCTTCGTGTGCTCCAGTAAAGTGATCGATGTAATAGATTCATCAGGTTATTAATCACTGACAAACCATCTTCAGAATAAATATTAATGTCTGTTTGGGAGTTTTATTTTTCTGTTCTGATCACAGATTAAAACTCTGCCTAGACTTTTATTATTGATGTTCCAATTAATGAACGGTTTGCTTAAGTGAAAAAATAATTAATTTGATTCAAAAAGACAGTCTGATAAAATGTTTTTAAGATGTATATGTAATGATTTAAACATTTCATCAGATATTTCTGTGCCAGTCTGAGAGGTACCTTCCTTCTAGATACTCAAGACAGTTTAATGGATAAAGAGTGAAGTTTATTCAGCTATAACTGAGACAATTAATACCATTTCCCTGTAAGACAAATCCCCACCTAGTCACCCCAACCCGTAGGTCTCTTCTGCTGCCACTCCAGCTTCCTGGGATCCAGCAGTTCCACTAACCGCAGCCGGACTTTACCACGGCTGCATCTCTGCCCCCCAGACAAACACAATACCCCAGGCCGGGACCCCCAGGACAGAGTGCCCTTTCTAGAGGCACTGGCACTGAAAACAAGACAAATTAAATCTTTCCTCACCAACAAGGCTGCAACTCAATGCATGTGGCCAGGCCAGGAAAGCAGGAACATCACATCACCGGTCTCAGCTCAGTGAGTGCCTGCATGCAGCTGAACACAGAAGCCTTTACATTTTTTTGTCTTTATATATCATCTGAAATAGATTTTGTGAATTTTTTATCTTCCCTGTGAACTTGGCACTGAATGCAATTCCCACCCAAACAAGTTGACAGGCTGTTCATGAGCCATCTGAAATATGCTGCACCTTCCTTGTGTACGCAAATAATTATAAGTTCGCTCTTTCAGAAGAGTACTTTTTCTTCAGAAAACCCAATTACAATATTAAGCCATAAATCTAGGTCTTGTCTCATTGTTTATTTATGGTAAATTTTCACAAACAAATGGTTCCTGTCTACTCCAAATTGATAGCACAAAATGAACAGGTTTATCAAAGTCATCCCGAACTATATATAAAGTAATCATAGTTTTGAAAATCCAAGTCAGGATGTAATTATTGCAAATAATTTCCTGCATTCCTCACTTGAACAGAAAGGCATGTCAGTGAAGATTTCACTAGTAATTGACTGTTTTGAAAATCCATCCTTTCAATTCACAGGAACACATGCAAGTTGGTATGTTTTATTTGTATACATACACGTTTACTTGCCACCTCACATGCCTGCCTCCCACAGTGCACATCACCAAACCTGGAAATTACACGACCCTCTATTCTGGCCGAAGGAAATGTTATAGCTTGAAAAGGATAACGCCCTACACCTTTTTTTGGCTTTTGTTTTGTTCAAAGAGCCGCCAGCAGCACAGTCCGTGGTGAGGATTGTAACAGAACCAGAGATAGTTGCTCTCTTTTTTGTGGCAAATCCCAATACACGAGCCACCAGCCCATGTTGCTTTCTCCTTCTTGCTTTTTGCATTCTTCTCAGCTCTTCAGCCCCATTTTCCAACCCTAACTATGCTGTGATTTCCTTTTGTAGTTGTATTGGTTTGAAAACAAACCAGTGGGAGATCACAAGTCAAGATTAAAATTAATAGGAAAAATTAAAAATATGTGAAATAATACAAGGAAAAAGCACAGACAAAGTCAGATACAACCTGACACCCGGTTAGGGTGGTGGTAGCAGTCCAAATGAAGTAGCTCAGTTGAAGCAGTGATCCTGTGAAGGTCTGGTCCCTACCTGAAGGTCCAGTAGTAGCTCTTGTCCTCTGGGAACCCAGTAGACAGGGCTGACTTACGCACCTCCAAGGCCACGTTATTTCCAGGTGGGAATGCTTGGCTCCTCCCTCCTGGGCGGAGCATCTCACAATAGGATGCGATAAATCCATGAGTCATGTGGTGGGTCCTTGATGGCCCGTTGTCTGTTATCCGGGGTGGGTCATTAGCAGGTGATAACAGCTGATGGCCCACAGCTGGTGGTAATAGAATACTTAAATACAACTATATTGCAACCTGGGAGAGTAGTGATTACTTCAGATTGGAAAACCAGTTTATCATACAAATCAATTGCTTGTGCATTTTCGCGGAGCAGGCTTTCAGTACACCAGTAGCAGCTATAGGTGAGTTATGGGGAGTTTTAGGAGGCCTAATTATGAGCCCTCCCAGCCCCTCACGTCTCAGCTCCCTTCCTCCTCCTCAGATACCTCTGGCAACTGGAGCTTTAAGAAGAAACACCAAGTATTGCAAGATTTTAAATAAAAATTACAAGGCATGTCAGCCCTGCTACTTGAATGTCTTGCTGTTTTCAGCACTGCTGAGTCCTATGAGCTCCACCATGGTGTTCACCTCGAGACAGGATGTCACTACTGGGCGTCAGCATCCCAGCTCTCATAAAACCCTGCAACGTACCCGTTCAGTCTCTGCAGAGACACAAGTCCTTTTTTCAAGAGGAGCCTTGCTCTAGTTTCAGCATATTTCCAGGACTGAAATTATTACACAAGATTAAGAACACAAAAGAAAACAAACAAACAAAATAACCCCAATGCCCCTCTAATAAAACCTACATACGATAATACAATTTTTATAGTGCATGAAAATAACAGTAAAGATTCAAGCTCTTGTAGAAATCAATGAATCTCCTGTTTCAAAAGCTTCTGTGCAGACAATATTTCCTTGAACTAATACAATACATTGAAATGAAAATTTCAATTTTACTATAATTGCATCAATAGAGCAGTCACATTCCTCCATACAAAACTCTGAAGATGAGACTTTAAAGCATGGTTCATAAATATAGGAAGAGAGAACAAAATAGCTTATTTTTTGATAATTAAACAGTTAGCAGCTAAATTGCATTGTAATTGATTGGAAAATTGCTTTTTAAATGAGATTTAGTCACTAGGAAATGGCTTTTTTCTTCAATATGCCCAATGTGCATTGGGTCATTTAAAGAGCAAATTGTCTTCCTAGACTCTCCCATAGAGACTGAGCTTTCTGTAAGAAAAGTTGCATCACCCAGTAAAGGAGTCCCAGCCGTGTGAGGCTCAGCCCTGCAGCTCCACTGTGCTGAGGTGTATCGACAGCCATAGGGCTCTCAAGGACAGGGCAGTCCCAGCTGGGTGCAGGTGGGTACTTCTTACCCACCCAGGAAATGAACTCACACCCTGGGAGCTCTGCTGGTGCTGGGGTGGATCAGGAGCAGTGCTCCAGCAGAGGCCCCAGCCTGAACAGTCTAAACAGACAAAACAACGTGAGAGAAAGTACTGAAGTATCTTTTTAAATATGTATTATTCCAGACCTAATGTACTACTATGATTAATACAGTGTGTAAAAAGATAAAGTAGCCTTTCTTCAACAATAGAAAGGCCATTAAAATGGGGGTTTTTTCCAAGGATATAGCAAACAGTGTAAAAGAAATCTTGTCCAGCTATGTGAAGAGCACTGAGTAAGTATGTAGTAAAACTAAATTACCATTTGGCAATCCATTAGTTAAAGAAATTTTCCAAATGCTACAGGGAAAAAAGATTTTGAAGAATCCTGATTACTACAAACAACCTATTAGGTACAACAACAAATTCATTATACAGTTAAATCAGATTTTTAGTGTTTAGTTTCCAAGATCTCTATTGATGTGACTTGGACTGCAATATAAACAGCAGTGATCGCAATCATTTGTTGTTGCTATAGCAACAGAGAAAATTAGAAGAGCAAACTCTGAAACTAAAGTAGCATCACAGTTGTAGCTTATAATTGCCTGACAGTAAAATGCTGTTTGCAGGGTAGCAGCAGCACTTGCAGGTATCTGTGAAGGAGGTTTGCTTGCAGAGATCAAAGTCATTTAGGTCAGGTTCTGAAATCAAGAATGAGCACCAGCTCTCATTTTTCTATAGTTCATTCTCTCTCTCATGTATGTAGATTAAAAAAAAAAAAAAAGAAAGAAAAAAAAAAAGAGTTCAGAGCAATCTTATGGGAGATTTATGCTATGTCTCCATTCTCCAGGCTGCTAATTTGGAACTCAGACATAACTTTTATTTGCCAATTCTCTTCTGCATTTTAGAATGTGGCAGAGAACAGTCCCCTATCTTTGCCCTTCCCCAGTAAAACGCAAAATGGAACAAACATGCTGTCATGGCCTGACCTTGCAGCATACGAAGAAAATACACTCAAATAAAACCCACTTTCAGAGTTTTCATCAAAAAGCATGTGGACCCAGTTACTCCGAAGTGCCTCTAAATAAAAGGGCATATTTTTTTGTTCTTTTTTTTTGGCTTTGGCCTAAAAGAAATGAGCCAAGAGCCTGGAGCTGCTGGGTTCTCCAACTGACCTGGGAAAATGCATGTGAGATCAGCATCTCTCAGCTCCAATCTCTACAAGAGGTGGGGAAAGAGTACCTCTTCCCACCTTTTCCCGGCCTTATGTATTTGGATAAGCTCCTCAGAGCAACACTTTTGTTGTGTTTACACACTCCTGAACATGATGGGGCCATCAGCACAGCCGGGGGAAAGTGCAATACTCATACAAGTAATAAATAAAAAGTCACTATCTTCCTCCATGACACTTGGGTGCAGGGAGACATCATTGGTTTTGCCTGCTCCTATGTGTGCCTCAGAGCACCATTCCTGGGACAGGGGGCAGGACACTACTTCCACAGATGATGTTACACTGCCAATTCTGATCTGAAAAAGCAAATAATGTTTTCTGAAATTAAACTACAGTGCCTCTAACTTCAGCCCTTTTCATTTCTTTAGACCTTTGTTACAATGACAACAGGAGGAAAATAATATTGCCTAAAGGTACCCCAGCCATGAGTGACAGCAGACACAATAATGTGCATAATTACAATATTCATAAGTAATTTTTCATTATAATTAACAAAGGCAACTGTCTTCTTTTGTTCTGATTACCCAAAGATATGTTAAAAGTAGGTTTGCATATTTAATTATCCAAGCTCAAGTTTCTGCAAAATTTTATCCCAATGTGACTGAACTCAAGGCACCCAAAAAGCCCTTCAGCAGCAAATGAAGAGATGTCAGTCATGAGGTACTACACAAGTTACATAGTTGGTTCATAAAATATATGCTGTTTGTTTTAACATGCTGACGCAGTATGGGGGCTTTGTGTTGGCTCAACAGATGAATTTTACCGTCTGGATTATTGAAAATCCACACCACATAGAAGACACCAGTAAGAAAATGAGATCCCGCATTGTCTTTTGCAACAGAACTACTGAGAAACAGCAGTGGGCAAATTCAGAAATAGGTCATTCAACTTCTCCCCATCAGCTCACTGCAGGGTATATTGTCAGTTTAATTTCCTCATTTAGTTCCTCCTGCTTCCCATAACACTGCTTTTGAATCACAACAGTGTCTGGGAGTAGGATATGCCAGCTGGCTTTGCAATGTTTTGTGTACACACAAAACTCCTGCCTTCAAATGAGATTAACCTTTGAGCAAAATTAATATACACACAGCACACAGCATAGTGAAGAGCAGTCGCCAGCACATAGCACCTAGGAAATGGAGAAATACAAGGTGTCCTTCATTCTGGTGTCTCAGAGATTGGTGTTAAAGTTGTCACTACAACAAACGACTGTTTAAAAAAAAAATGTATGGAGAGGTACGTAGGTAAGGGTTTACTGGGGAAGGAGGGTCATACAGAAATGGCTTGCTTCCTGCCACTGCCAAAGTATAAAAATCTGTCTTAAGCTTCAAGGTAGAACACTGAAATCCCAGAGTACTTGTAACCTCAGCAGTGCTTCAGGAGTATAATGCCATGTCCTCCCTGTACCTGTCCTGGTGAGGCTGAGCTTCCTTTTCTTGCACAGAAATATATTTTTAATCTGATAATAGTTTTGTGCTTGGTAAACACAGCCCATCTATTTTTATAAGAAACAGACGATAACAAAACAAATGCTCATTACCAAGCAGAACGACGGCACACTTGGTTTCTCTAGTATCTTCTAGTTCTATCTCTTGGGGCAAATCTGGGCCGAGCGCTACAATCCTCCCCCTGCTGCCCAGGGAATAGCACCTTGGGTCCTTACTGCCATCTAGTGACCGAAGCGAGGGCGTTGGCGCACCGAACACATCTGGGAATTTGGAAACCAGTAAGCGCTGCTGCTCTCTCACCCTGAACTTCGTGGTACCCTGTTACCCGCATCCCTTACAGACCTTGGACCTCAGGTTTGCAGAGGTGTGGGAATTACTGCTTTCATACAGTCTCGTCGGTCTGCAAATGAACGGGCCCTTCACCCTCCTACTGGGATCCAGCAGTTTAGACAGAGGCCATTCATAAAATCAAAGAGCCTTGGTTTGTCCCCAAGGAACTCACCGAGCTTGGGAGCAGGGTCGCCACGCTGGGCAGAACCTCTAGCATCAGAGTGACATTTGGGTAGGGCGGCACTTGGGGTGGCCATAACAGCCATTTCCTCACCCTGGGATAAGCACAGAGACAGATTGCTTACAGGTGTTTCGAAGATCCATCAGAGATTAATTTGCTTCAGAGGCCCTCTCGGTACTGAGACAGACTCCTGGCAGCTGGTACATCTGCACACAAGGCACCAGAGCATGCCAGGGAGGCTCCAGGCTGCAGAGTGCTCCAGGCCACGGACACCTGGCTCACTGCTCTCTTTATCCAGATGCTGTTGTTTTTGACCCGGCTGGGCTCCTGACGCGATTAATTACCGAATGGTCACCGTACCTGGTGTGTGCAGTAGGATGGGCTGGCCAGGCGGCTCCCGGCTCTCCTCCCACCCGAGCCCGCGGCCCCGCCCGCGTGAGCCGGTGCTGGTGCCGCCAACAGCCACACGGTGGCGCTGCCGCCAACAGCGACACTGTGCCGGTGCCAACAATAGCCACACGGTGGCGCTGCAGCACCGAGCGCCGAACACCCGTCGGCCTTGTCAGACGAAACGCCTCCTCAGCAGGCCCTGCAGGCCTTCCCAGCCCGTCAAAGGGAAAGGCTGGAAGGCTAAAGCCGGCCCTGTGATCTAAGGTGGTTTTGTGGCTCTTTTCAGACTCGCTAACTTTGGTCCCGGTTTCGCAGTACCATGTGGGACCCCATGTGCTCTCACGATAAGCTGTGATAGAGCACAAAGACAGTCTGCCGTGGTCTTGGGGTAACAGGGCTGGTGTGAGCACCATCCCCTTACCTGCCTGTTCCTGCCCTTTTGCTGTCCTGTGAGCATCCACTCACCCTGCATGTTATCTTTCCCGACATTGGACTCTGTCAGTTTCCACTTGTATTTCAGGAGATGAACACCCTCAGTTATCCCAGGATGTGTCTGCCGTCTCCTGAGATGAAGATGTTGGTGCTGGTCCTGGGTTCACTGGTTTAAAGATGTGATGGAGAGCAGGATTTAATGTTTTCTAACTTCACTGGGCCATGACCTCATAAACACCAAGTTCTCAGCTATTGGTGAGTGCAAGAGGAATTGGTGGCACTCAGCATGACAAGGTACTCTGAACTCCATATTTCTTTCTCTTCCCCAAATAAGCTGCTCTCCCTGCTGAAGCAGGTGGGGAAAGTACATTCCTAAGGCAAGCATACAGAGAAATATTTGAAATTACAATAGCTGTTGAGCCTCCATCACTTTTACAGTTTTCTGGTGAAACCTTTAAATGCTTCTCCTGATAAGGAATAAAAAAATCTTTGTTCTTAATCCTGCATAGCAAGTTGACACTTTTATTTGCCAATAAAGCTATCAGTGCCTTGTGCTAAAGCTGAGCTGCAGCTTCATTCTGAAGATGTGGCTAGCACAGGTCCTTCCCGTGGGAACATTTTGCTATATTTCATAAACAAGATAAAGTTTGGATGTTTTGCAAACAACTTCTCCGGATTGGGTCAGTTCGGGCTTGGCCAATTGGGCCTAGGGGGAGGTCTCGGGCTGACCAATCTGGGGCACCTCTGTAAACTCTATATATATGGAATTCAAAACAATAAAGCTCTCCTCTCCTCTCTTTCCTTGTCTGAGACCTTGGGTCATTCCTCAGCTAGCCGCTGAACAGCGACATGAAGATGTGCCTGTATTTCCAGATTTAATCATGAATGCTGTACAAATAGTCTTCTGAAAGCAAACAAAGACCTGTTATGAGTGGTTTTAAAGTTTCAGGTTTACAGCCTTCCTAAGTCATCACTCGGTTGAACAATATAAAAAAACTTGCAATGCAGTTCAAATAATCCATGTTATTACCATGTACTCACTTTTATTTCAAGACTAGTCCTGTAATTCAAAACTACATATACCCCCTATTTCTCACTTTGGTGCTTTTTCTCTTTAATTCACCAGGAAAGTTTTACAGGGAGAGGTAATACATCATTTACTGAACGGAGTAGAAAAAGGACAGATTGGGAACAGCGGCTTTCAGTTTCACTTAATTAAATTGGACCAAGAGGAAATGATTCTGCCAGGAACTGAAAACCAGAGGAGGATATTCTGGTCTCTGCTTCAGTAGGGAAAGTACTACACTGTTCAGAGTAGATTAATTTGTGAGGCACAAGACATGTTAGCCAGAGTCAAGAGAGTGAAAACAGACTGGCTCTGCAGCAATGCTTCTTTAGTGCAATCTCATGGGAACACACTGTGTGTTGGAATCTAAAGAGCTTTGTGATACTCTGGGTATTAGATTTACAAGATGCACTTCCTCTACAAAACATCCCATTGTTCCTGTCAGCTCAGTCTAGAATGATCCTGAATGAGGAAATCTATTCTAAATTTCTGAAATTCTGCAGTACCTTTTTCTCCATGGCTTGATTTCTGTTTCATTCTAGCATTTTGCAAAGTTGTCCAATGCAGACATTTGATCTAGAAAAATAAGTAACAGTCATCTCAGAGGAGAATTTAATATTATATTCAACAAGCCATCCTATTCGGTACAGAGGCAACTGGATCTAATCCTACTATATGCTTAGCAGGAGCAACATGAGCCTTCAGCAAATAAGAACAGTTCCTGAAGACTTTCCAGGATTTGAGCTTAAAAATAATTACTTCAGTCATTACTTTTGGCAGCACTCAAACCCAATCCACCATCTCTTCTCACAAACTTCAGGAAATTTGAAATTCCACCAACCCCATGTTTTGTGGTTCAAGATGCTTCACTCTTACCCTAGCCCAGTGAATTCTGTTGCTAGGAGGGTTTGCTCTCTATAGTTTATTTTGCCAACCACTACACCTACTGATGCCTATTCTGTTCTGGAATCATTGACTGGATTAACTATTTTTTTTTGTCTTGACACACTCTGTTCAACACTTTAGACCTAATAAAGCTGCTCTCAGCTTCCAGAAATCAAGGTATGCAATACTGGCTGTGTGTATGAAGCAGGAGAAAATTGTAGATCATATTTTCCCCTGTGCAATAAATAGAAAGAGGAAAAAGTTCCACTTATTTTCTGACAGAAGAAATTTTATTTCCAGGATATAAGGCAGGCATAAAAGAACATGGCCAATGAGCTACCAATCAGTGGAACCAGACTGGCTTTACAGTTATCTGTGTAATAGAAAGCAACACTTGGCTCTTTCACTGTGGTTGGTCAAACAATCCCCTTCAGCCCTGATGTTTTCAATGCCAAGAAGTTTCAAGACTTTCTGAAGGAAGGTTGAGCATTTGTGTAGCTGCTGCTACAACTGATCCCTTATTAGCTGTATGATGTAAGTGGTGTCTTGGATGTGTCAGACCCTACCCATTGCGGAAAAATGGCATATAGGAGATGAAGAAAATATGAACTTCTTAGTCTGTCAAATAGAGGCACTAATATTAATTCTTCCACTTTGCAGAAGTATCAGAAAGAATCATTGACTAGTCTTTGCATATTCTATCATAATGCCATAGACAGCAGCTGTCACAGATGTTTCTCAGAAATCGGCGTGGTTCATTTCCCATCTAAACAAGCCCCTTCTGTCCCCCATTTTTCTCTGGGAAAAATGAAAGAAGAAGAAAAAGGAACCGCAATAAGCCATTATTTACATCTGGGAATAATGAATGTTTTTTTTGATTTTGTAACACAAATTATGTAATGAAGCAGAGAAAAGGCTTTTGAACAAATATGTTAATGAGATGGCAGCTAAGGGAGAGGTTACAGAGCTGCCAATTCTGAATCAAATTTTTAACATTATTTTCTTTTGGATCTTTTTTCTTTTTTAGTTGTTAGCCTGCACAACATCTGAGTTGTGCTTAGGGCACAAACTATATGGGAAACACCAATTCTAGGTCTAGAAAGATTGATCAGCAACACACACTGACTGAGAAAACCCCACTGACTCAAAATTCATAATGAGGGCTTTTATGTAGAAAGTTGTTGGGCACAGGAATTGTGCCGAAAGGACTGTTCATTCAGAGTCTCAAGAGCTTTTCTTGGAAAAATATCAGATGCTCCACTGGGAACTTAGTTGAAAGCTACTCCTGAAGCAGCACAGTGGACTGACAGTAGCTGGGAAGTACCGATGGAGGGAAAATGGAGAGCAGTGAAAGAGTGGTTTTCTCTGAATGATGGTAATAACTCTTTCCATTTAAATTCTGTGTAAACCTTCCAGTGCATAACGTTACCATACAAGACCGCTTTTAGGCATCCTTTTTAAGGCAAGAATCACACAGAGGTAAGTTCTGAGCTGGTTATTTTTTAAATGTGATTTTCAACAGTCTAAGTAGAAAACATCCTTTTTCTGCTAAGTCCTAGAATGTCTCAGGGTTAGTTGTTTTAATTTTTGTTTCTCAGTGTCAAGTATGATATGTCTTACAGTCCTTGTTTAATTTTATTTTGTTAAAAATTTTGTACTTCTGGGTGTTGCTTGGAGCCTGCAACATGAAAGAACTTTAAAAAGAATGTGAAGAGTTTTTGTCTTGAGAGAGAGTAGCAGTTATCTAGGTCAAATGGACTGCTTTAGAAAAAGCAAACTGTACTTGTGTGCTGGGGCAGCATTTGAATTAGAGGCAGAAAATATGGCTATGTGTAATTAAATGAACCAGCTCCTGCCTGTAAAGCCACCTTTTTACAGACCATTCCTATCCACTAATAACTGGAGTAACTGGGATGATTGCCTTGTAGAGAGTGCAATATATCAGAAAAGTAGTTTCTCAGGAATGAACTAAACTATAATAAAATCTTTATTTTCTGTTTTTGCCACCTGGACTGACCCTGAAATTCCTACTTTCCATGTGGGATTGATTTCCAGTCCCTCTTTCTACCAAATACAGGTCAGCTTTTCTTAACTAGTCTTCAGCAGTGTCCCACTTCAGACTGCAACTCTTGGCCATGGTTCATATAATTGCTTCTGGTATCTGAAATATAAAAGAGAAGATTGCAAGACTCTGCATGTGGTTTGACAGTGCTGTCAAGCTCATCTAGGCATTTGCTCTCTTGAAAGGTGCAAGTCTTGTTCCTATCACAGCCATAATTGGCCCAGTCTCTTGAGCTGGCTCTGGTGCTCACTGAACACTTCATTGAACCTATTCAGCTCACTACCAGCAGAAAAATGTTCTGCTTTCTTTGTCAAGTTAAATCAAATGAGCCCCAGAGCCACCAGCTGAGAAACGTTGCAAAGGCCAAGGAAGGTTAGTGGCAGTGAGCCACAAGATAGGCTTGGCTCCGTTGCTCAAACCCTTGATTCCTGACATTCTTCAAAATACCTGTGTTTATTAGGGCAGCAGAGCAGCAAATGGGAGAAGCGGTGTCTTGCAACCTGAGAAAGGGATTTCAGGTACAAGAGACCCGATTCAGCTCCTGGTTCCACCTCATGTCACCACCCATGCCTAAGCCTCTTTGTAACACAAACATTTGAGTTACTTTGAAAACTTACTTGAAACTTACTACCAAGAAGAACAAGAGCAGAACATTATTCCACACTAGGGTATCAAAATTCTGCCCAAAGGATGCTACAATCTTCTGCTTCTAAATGATGTCTGCCACCAAAAGCTAATTTTACCCACTGCCTTTAGTGCAGTAGTTAAAGACATTGCTCTGTACTATGTTCAGAGCCCTAAGGCCTGGAGGAAAGTATTCCTTTTCCTTGAAGGCCTGCAGTTAGTGCTCAATTAGTATGAGCTGAATTTCAGGCTGTGAGAAGTTTTTGTTTGAATGCTCTTGGGACCACCTTAAACTCCTCCTGCATGTTTTGCAAGTGCTTAGACTCTCTGCAGCTCCCTTCCACTCAGCTTTCAGACCAGTTCTGTAAAGCAAGCAGCCAAAACTTTGTCTGTCTTCTCCTTGGCATGGTGAAGAGGAAGCTCATCGTCAAATTATATGAAAGAGTTGCCATTCCTGTAGTACCCTTACGTCTAGCCAGTGCCATATGCTTCTTAGTTGTAAACGTATTTTGAGGGAGATGGGAAACAGCTGGAATATTTGCCAAATGGAACATGTTCCTCCATGCTTCTCTGTGGTGATCTCTTAGAGCTGTGCCAAGTATAGGTCATTCAGCGTTCCACCTGCACTCCAACAAACCTGTTCTCCTCCTGAAGTAAAACTCTAAAAAGAAGCCTACTTTAGCAAAGGAAGCAAAGAAGTAAAAGTTGTTCATTTCCATGGTTCTGCTTCAGATTTCTCCCTGCTGCAGCTCTAATCAAAGTGCTGGGAACGCTTTAAATTTAGTTTCTAAAGACAGCTTATCAGCGATGGTCTTGATTCATGGAAAGATTACAGTTGCTTAGTTTAGGACCTGTGTCTCAGATAAAAACATGCTCAAATAAAGGAAATCTAGGCATGCTTTCTTTCAGATCTGGACTCAGTGTTTTTCCTAGATCTCTCTCACTTTTCAACCAGGCAGCTCTACCAGAAGCAGTAGGAAGTGGGTATTTTATCTCTAAGGGTCAGGAACTTACTGGTCTTGACTTACACCTCCCTGTTTCCCTCCTTTTCTCCTTCCTTTCTGCCCTATAATCTCTTGGGAGGCCTGCACCGTCTTCTCATCCCTGTCCCAAGTCAACTGATGCTAAGAAACCTAGGCAACATTGTGTTTCTTGAATGCCTCTCCCTCTCCTACCAGGGCACACCCTTTGCTGGTCCAACGTTCCATGAGCAGCAGCAGAGGGTATCCACTACCTTTCACTCTGATTTTCTGTTATTCAGATGCTGGTTCTTTTCTATGAGTCTTTCTTTTTCTGTTTTGTTCCATATTATTGAATGTACTTTGCATGGCACGCTGAAGGCAAGTTTGCAGTAATTCTGCACAATGAGGAAATATTGATTCCATTTTCTGTATTGACAACAAAAAGACTGAGGCATGAATTAGCTAATTGAATTGCCCACGGAGTCCCATGTCTCATGCCATAATCCCATGTCTCATGCCAGGTACAGTAAGTCTCCTTTCACAAGATTGGTCCATCTAAAGGTATCAGCATGTTTGCTGTCTTTCTCTTTATTTTCTTTTTTCTTCACTGCATCTTATCGAAACAAGAAGACAAGAAATCATATTTGCACTGGTCTATCAGCGTTAACCTTAGAACAACTCCTCTAGAGTTAACTATTTGCATTTTCTTAAAGTGCTTGTAGTCCTTTCTCTTTTTTGACTAGGAACCATTTTTTCATTGGAGACTGGCCACAGGAATGCAAGTTTTGGCTGATTCCCCACTTTCTGTTAGACTTTGCACTGGTGTGAAGTTTCCTCTGTGTTGGTAAGTTACCCAGAGGGACTGCTTCGAAAGGTTTGAAGATTTGGAATCTGTCCAGATCCGGTTCGCTACTGTTTTTCTTAGTGGGCATTCACTGCTTTTATAAACGAAAAGTAACATTGGAGTGTCTTGTTTTGAACTTCTGTCACTCAAGTTCCTCTGGTCAGCAGAGGACAAAAGAGTGCAAGATGTAGTCAGAGCTCCCTCATTACTTGCTGTGGAATCTGAAATTCTTTATTTCTGTGAGTAACTGCTTGGTAAGGCTGTATTAAGAGACTGCACGATCAAATTGTTGAGATATGATTTATGCTGACTTCAGTTTCAGGTGGCTGTTGGCATCCCAGAAGCAAAACCTAAAATACCAACAGTTTTTTGTCCTCTGTGTAGTTTCCAGTCCCTCCGAATGTTCCTTTCTGCCCTCTCAATAGTGCTGGCCACCGTCAGTAGGGCCATCCGTTTGGATTCCGAGGCTGCGCCGTAGACGAAGTCGCTGAATTCAACAACATTAAAAATAACCTTTCAAGTTAACCTTTCTGGGTTATTTTCAACCCAGATCCAGACTCACAATACCCCTCAAAATAATAACAAAACACAGCCACGCATGCCTGCACAGACCTTGGTTTTGGGGAGACCCCTACTGTGGTTTTAACTCTCCGTTTCCCTAAAGGAGTGCAGTCCTTCCCCACCGCTGTGTGAATGAGCGAGGGACGATCCTCCCTTGGCGTCACCAGCACCTCCCGAAAAGTCCAGCTGCCGAAAGGGGCCGTGTCAGCACCTCGGTCCCTGCACGCGATGCGCACTGAGAGAATCCGTGCTTGCTGGCACCTTTCTGTGGGCGCTGTGAGCAGGGAGATCGTTCTTAAAACATTCTCCCGACTGGTGCGATAGCTGATACGCCGTCATTGAGCAGCTTTCCTTGGCATGGAGGGGCTGCGGGAGCCCCGCACGGAGGTGGCCGTAAAGGAGGGGGTACGGGATCGGCCGCGTTCCGGCGCCCCGGGCAGGGACAAGGTCGCAGCGGGGCAGGCGGGGCAGGGGCGCTCGGGAAGGCTCGTTCGCTCCCGGCCCTTGCCCGGGGCGGCCCCCGGGGGGGCGGGCGGGACGTGTCGCCCCCCGCTGTGTCCGTCCCGTCCCTCCCGCCGTGTCCCTCCCGCCCCGTACTTAAAGCGGCGGCGGCGGGCATTGCTCCCGCTCGCGCCCTGACCGTGTCACCCCGCAGAACATGGCCCCGACGTGCCTGCGGCCCCTGCTGAGGTACCGCTCCTTCGCCATCCTCTTCCTCACGCCGCTGCTGCTGCTGCCGCTGCCGCTCGCCGTGTCCACGCGGGTAAGTGCCTGTGGGGCCCCTGCGGGAACAGAGCCCGTCCGGCCCTGCTGCCCCCCAGGTGATCCCCGCTCCGCCCGGGTCAGGCGCTGCTCCCTGTGGCTCCCACGGACCCAACCCATCGTGCCAATTAGATGCAATTCATTTTGGGCCAAGAGAAAGCCATGCATAGCTGGCGGGCGCATTTGGAATTGTCCTGCATTATTTCTTAGCGATTGGAGTAGGCTGCAGGGCAGGAGTGCATCCCCCAGCTCTCTGCTGAAGCTCTGGTACTCCCAGCATGTTGCTTGGTGACATTCTCCATCCTGATGTAGTCGGGACCCGGCGTTGTGTTGTATGTATTGGTAAGGGTTTCAATGCCATGTCCTCCAATTCACATCCATCTTACTCCAGGAATGGTGATGGCACAACTCCTTTGTGTTCAGTGGAGTTATGCCAGGATAAAATTGAAAGAACACAGGAAGTTTGGACTTTAATGTCTTGTAGCCTTCTTGACCAAGTGTTAAAGCTCAGTTCACAGTATTTTAGCCTACTAGAGCTTTGGAGGCTATTCTAGTGCTAAAACCAGCCTTTCTTCTGAGCAACTTGTATTGCTCAGTCTGCTTTAAAGTACAGGAAAATTTTGTCTGTGTTTATAAACCAAGTTGCCAGCCCTTCTGGTTTACCTGTCCAAGTAATACCAGCCTGGCCTTTCGGTTGAACGGTGGTGCTCTGTAGAATGAGGAATTCCTGATTGTTAAGCTCTACTTTGGTCAAAACTCAAAAAGATAATTAAAAAAAAAATTAAGTATGTCTTCAGTTTGCCATTATTTGTAGGCATATTGTGTCATTAGTCTAATCAGAGAAATTGCAGTATTTCACAATGGGAAAGTAATATTTCTGTCAGTGACCACTTTTTCGTCTCTCAGCCAGGTCACTGTGTTTTGTGTCAACTGTACAGAAACACCAAAGAGACATTCTGTGACTGTTCCCATAAATCACAGAAAGATATAGGTATAAGTACAAACATATATTTAATTCCAGGTCTTTGGTTGTTTGAATTGGCCATGGTTGTTGGAGTTAATTTATACACGTGGTTATATTTTTTAACTTCACGTAAATTATTTACTCTCTACTCTCTAGAACCAGTGTTTTGAATTTTATTCACTTAGAGTTGTTTATCTGTCTTTCATACTAGTAACGGATTAACCACAGTCAGTTCTAGTCTTGCATTACTGCGGTACAGCATGAATTGTATCATGAGCTCACCTTGTATGTACAAAGGGAAGAGAATTCAATAGGAGCTCTCTGATATCTTCTAGTCTCTGAAGAATTTTTTTTTTTTTCAAAACTTGTGCTGTAATTAATCTCCTGGAAACCTGAGGGGAAAAAACTCAAATTACTTACAAAAGCAGTTTTCTAATTTTTAAACTTCTCCACAAAATTAAGGAAAACACATAAGCCCTACTTATAAATACCACCTGATGTCAGTTTTTCAGTGTCACTGTCACACCATTTATTTTCGCAATAAAGTCCCATTTGTTGTATTAGAGTAAAATTCTACAAACACATGCCCTAAATAGGAGCAAATACTGAGCTACAGAACATTGACTTCAGTTTTCAAACAGTTCACTGTTAGCTAATGAATGCTTGCTTCTCCAACAATTTTTAGAGCACAAACCAAGGCAGGCTGGGCTACAGAAATGCCTGATCAACAGCCCAAAAAAACAGGTTGCAACAATTCTAATCTAGGGAATCGCCTTAGCAGGCAGGGACAATATGATTTGGGAAAGTAGTTTAATACCTCTGATGCGCTTAGTCGCAAAAAAACCCCAAACTTCTAAGAGTTTTATTTTAGGAGTTACTTTAAAAAGATAAGAACTTTTAAATTATTCAGTGAAATAGTTTCTGAGCACAGGTGTGTTGCTGGATGTACATCACAGACTTGTGAATTTCAAGCAAGCTAATTATCCACACTGGGAAATCTGGCCATCCATTAGAAAAAAATTAACGCCATATTGCTGTTCATGGCTCCTAGATGTAAAACCTGCTGAACCTCAACTGCTAGGAGGTAATTGCACATGGAAAACTGTGCACTTACCTAGTTGTGGAAGATTTATTTTTCTCACAGCATTTATTTTGTGTGGATTGATTAAAGCAAATACTATGGTCTTCTTGATCAAGAAGATCTTTTTGTACAAATGATTTCAGAACATGGTTTAAAAGCACAAGTTTAGGTCCTCATTCAGCCTAACCTGTCAAGGTACTGACAGTGGAGTGTATGAGCTACTTGTAAGAGCTACGAATGTGTTTCTTATCTTTAAAAACAGTTTCTAATGCTTAAATGTGTGTTCTATTATGTTGCAGGAGGCCAGATGTGCATATATCATCATCATCATGGCTGTGTACTGGTGCACTGAAGTGATCCCCCTGGCTGTCACCTCCCTCATGCCAGTGGTATTTTTCCCTCTGCTTGGAGTTCAGAGCTCTAAATCAGTAAGGAACTTGTGCAATCCAGGTCTGATACAGGGAAATCCAGTGCCCTCATCAATATTTAGCCAACAAGTCTGTATTAATGTTCAGCGCTCTTATATGGGAAGATGCTGAACTACATACACATTTGCCCAAACTCTTAAGAGTGGGGGACTTGAGGTGGTAGAGGGGACGGTCTGTTTTGGGCATGGATCCTGCTGGAGAGCACCTCACTAGTGCCAGCAGTTTGTGTGCTCATAACCTATCCCATGGGAAAGTAGTGCTGACAGATCTTCAGGGAGATATCAAAATGCATGGGCCAAACTTCCAAAAGGATAGATGGCATGGTGCCAGCAGCAGTGCTGTGTCCTCTCCAGAGCTCATCCTGGCCTTTTTGTACAAGAGCCTTAGTCCAAGGCAGAGGCTGTATTCAGGTTCTGTAGCCAAGGTTCACTACTGCCCAACAAGCTGGTAAAAACAGGTGTGGTTGCTGAAGGTGCTGAGAAAGCCATTTTGGAGCTCAACATTTCTAGCACCTTCTACACTTTTTTCTACACCTCACAGTGTTTTAGGAAACTGGTGTAATTTGGCACAATGACGCACGAAGAGCTCCTGCACTGGCAATTCAGCAGTTACACGTGTGATCAACAGTTCAGGAAACTGAGGGAGTTCTTAGGCAGCGGCTGCCTCTTCTGCCAGTGTTGGGTGGGGCCTGACCCAGTGCATGGCTTTGAGAGGGTGGTAGGCAAAATATACTAGAAGTATATTTGTTGCAAGTAAGAAACAACATTTGGGCCTGACTTACCTTTTCTGTCTTTCAGGTGTGCTTGCAGTACCTAAATGACACAAACATGCTCTTCGTTGGAGGGCTGATTGTTGCAATTTCTGTTGAACGATGGAATCTTCACAAAAGGATTGCACTGAGGGTCCTTCTGATTCTTGGGGTGAAACCTGCACTGTAAGAGTATTACATTGTTTTTGTTTTCTTACCTACTGTCAGTTTGACAGGGACCTAGGGATGGTGTTTAACAATCGACAGAGAAAGGATCCTTCAAGAACCTCTTTAGCTGTTCTTCAATACAGTTTTCAGAAATGAAGTCTAGCATCAGGAACAGTTTATTTCCTTTACCCAAACCTAGCATCTGACTAAATTGTAGAGGCTTGCCATTGGGGACAAAATTATGGCAGACTTAATCATGCAATGGGATTCCTTCAGTGAAGATGGCAGAGCTGTCCCTGAAGGTAGTCTGACCCTGCTCTGTATTACTGGATGCTGCACTCATACCAGTCTGGGCTCTTCTCTCCAGATTAGAGTGACTACAAAGCCTAGCAGCATCTGTTCACTTTCTTCCCCTCTCCTCTGTGTTTTTCTCTCTTTTCAGCCTCATGCTGGGATTTATGATAGTCACTGCCTTCCTGTCCATGTGGATAAGTAACACAGCCACCACTGCCATGATGGTCCCCATCGTCCAGGCTGTCCTGGATCAAATGGACAACACAGAGTACGACGTGACCATGATGGAACAAGCGACTGGGCAAACAAATACAGTGATTGAGCTGGAGGAAAAGAGCACATCAGAGTCCACTGCAGTGCATGGTAAGAGCCTGCTCACTGATAAGTGAGTGTACTGAACTTGCTACACTCACAGCTCCCCAGCCTAGAAGGAGTGCTGTGTACCCTTTCCAATGAAAGAGGATGGTAACCTGACTGAAACCCCCTAAATACCTGACATTTAGGTTTTATATAATAGCTTCCAATTTTGATGGCTGCCATTTTGTATGCTAGTGCTAGATCCCAGACAGGTTGTTATGTTCTTTCCTTTGAGCTGGAGTCATCCTCCCACAGTTTCCCTAGACTTAACTGCCTGATTAGGGAAGTGAAAGCATATCCTGTGGAAAAAAACCATCCAAACCCCCAGCATCCCACTTTCTAAATCTTGTGATTATCAGGGGGGATTCAGCTTCTAAGCCATGTAGGACTATTTGAAAAAAAATATGTAAACACAATCTATTTTGGTTCTAGGATAATAAATATCTCTTTTTTGACCAGATTGTATGTGGAAGTAGGGAAAAGAAAGAGGACTACTTTAAAAGCCACATGGAAAAGAGGAACTGGTGTAATTTAACTCACAGGAGACAAACTGCTCATGTGCGATCTTACCTTGATGCTTGATTCCTCCAGGTCCTCTGCCAATGCTGTGGTTCTGCAGTAGGTTTCACTTCATTTGAAACATGTGCACAAACTCAGTCCCTCTCATTTCACTGCTCTGCTGTGCTATTACAGAGGGCTATATTATTAAATATGATTAAAGATCAGATCCCAAATGTAGTGAAGATAATAACAGTGTGCAAAAAATGCTCTTTGATATTGTTGAGTTGGTTGTAATTGCCATAAATTCTTTGTACTGCTCCATTAGTCCAGTCAGACTTCAAGATTAGAGTGCTAACCTCAGATAACAATGGACACAGCAATAAAGTTTCATGGTTATTGTAAACTGACATAACATATTGATTAAGTTAAGCCAAGCAAGGATTTGGTTTTCAGTGGGGTTTTTTCTGCCTATATTCATATCTGTTAAAGCTAGTTGGGTTTTCACTGTGGGATTGGAAAGGTTCCAGTGACTACAATATTTGGCTGGTGGTAAGCCTCTCTGTGAAACAGTAAATTACTGATCAGGAACTGTGGCACTGATGTGGACACCAGCATCCTTGGATCATGTAAGCCCAGTCTGTCTTTCTTCAGCTCCTCATAAACATTAGTCCAAAGTATTTAGGGGCATATCTGTAGGGTTTTTAATTAAAATAAATGGCACCTACAAACTGGAATCACTGAGCCTACAGACCCTATCCTGAACTCTCCTCCTTTCCAACTTTACCTGAGGCAAGTAATTTTTCTTTGTGCCTAGTTGTAAGCAATGGACAAGTCCCTGATGACCCCAAATCTTCCGAAGAAAAGAGAATGAGGAAGCGTATATGCAAAGGAATGACACTCTGTGTATGCTATGCTGCCAGCATTGGAGGAACTGCAACACTCACTGGAACAGGACCAAACATGGTACTGAAAGGCCAGATGAATCAGTAAGTCATTCTTGCTGCTTCTTTTAGTTACACTGTCACACTGTTTCTGTGACTGATTGACTGGTCTTAGATGACAATTTCAGTTGTGAATTTTAAGCAATAAATTGAGGAACTGAGAGTGAGAGATGTGTATAAAGTGTTGGGCCTCATTTTTTTTTGTTTGGCACTTTTAAAAGGAAGCTATATGATGGAACTATAGGTCTTTTTAGAAAATGGGAAATACTTGCTGGCAATCAACAGACTACTGGTTGATTGTGAGACATTGGTTCTTCTGTGTCCTCTTTTTCAACTGAAACACAGCACATCAGAAGAGGAATTGCAGTGAAGAGCACCAGAAGAATGTAAATTACTTCTACTCATAAGCACTCTGAAGAGAGCTAGGAGGAGCTTGGCCCCTCCTATAATACTGTTCCTCCACGCTGTAGCTGTGGAAACTGTACAGTTGTGTTGTATTCTCATTGCTAAGCTGAGTTCAGGAACTGATTTACATGCATTAATCTGCAGTGGAAATTTTGTAGACTCTGCATCAGTCCCTCAACACTGCTTCCTTGTGTTGCAAGTATTTAAGTCTCAGCTGCTACATTTTCTGTTGGTTTTAACACCCACCTGGAAGTTTGCTATTGATATTTTTCCTCTGATCATTATTGGCGGACACAGAGAAGAACAAAAATTGCCATTCTCAAAAAACTGTCTCCATTCTTTCAAGCCAACTAGCAACTTTTTCTTCTGTTGAAGGCAGCAGAAGTACAGGTACTAATTTCAGGAAAGACATTTCTTGCTCTCTTATTGGAATGAATTGGGGGGAGGAAAAAAATCCTGTCTTATAAATAAGGATAAATGAGAGGGCATGTTGAAAGTGAAAGGTATCTAGAATGGATGGGAGATCTTTCAGCCACACTTATCTTACCAAGACCTAAAATATCAACATAAGCTCCTATATGCATTGAAAGAAAACACAGGGAAAACTGAGGATCATTTAAGTTCTGCTCTGAAACCAGGCTGCCTTCCCCTGTGACTTCAGTTAGGCTGTGGATATTGCCTGTGATTGCTTATAATGGTTGTCCTAGATTTACATGTATAATTGTCACTAGCACTTACTAAAGGGAGAGTAGAGTGTGTTTTGGCATTCATACAGAAAGTAATTTCTTTACAGGTTATACCCCAACAATAATGATATTGTGAATTTTGCTTCCTGGTTTGGATTTGCGTTCCCAAACATGATCCTGATGTTGGTGTTAGCTTGGCTTTGGTTACAGTGCTCCTTCATGGGACTCAAGTGAGTATTTATCTACATGATATTGTGTAAACCCCTCAGTAAGTTAGTGCAGATCAGTTTACTGAGACATCTGGGTAAAACAAATGCACTGACAAGTTACTGATTTTGTAGCACAGAGCAGATCCATTTCACAGAACCTTTTGAGGTCTGGAAACCTTTGGTGTTCATGGGAGGTACACGAAGGCAAAAGCCTTATACATTCTTTGTCTTCAGACAGAATTGCCGGTTTATTTTTCAATCTCTCACCTGTGAGTTGCAGCCTTAGGAGAGTTGGCATGGCTGGTTTGCAGCCATTGATTCAAATCTGAGGTTTTTTCATCCCAAGTGACTTCAAACTGGTATCCTTTGATAGACCCCACTCTTTTGTGAGAACTGGCGTGTCCCCACGAAGTACTTTGACGCTGTTGTAATTTCTTTATTTCTGGCCTCTGCTGTAGTCTGTGTCTGTCCCCAGGAGTGACAGCTTCAGAGTGATAAGGGTGTTAAATCCCTCTAATATGTTAATACTTACAGTATTTTTTTTCTCCATTTTTCTTAAAGCTTTAAAAAAAGCTGGGGCTGTGGGACAGAGAGAACTGCCAAAGAAAAAGCTGCATACAATGTGCTGAAAGCAGAAATGAAGAAGTTAGGCCCTATCTCTTATGCTGAATTCAATGTCCTCCTCATGTTTATTTTGCTGGTGCTCTTGTGGTTTTCTAGACACCCAGGTTTTGTAAAAGGCTGGGCCACCAGGCTCTTCCCAGAAGGAGAAAAGTAAGTTTTTAGGGTTTTTTTCCATCTTTTACCCTCTCGGTTAATAATCAGATTCCCTTGCTCATACATTCCATTTTTAATGTGGGGTCATTAATTGCAACTTCACCTGACTTCACATGTTTGCTGGGCTCGATCCAGTGGCTTGTACATGACAACACCAATTATCTCTGGTTTGACAGTGTGTACTGCAGTGAAGGCTGGAGACTGAGACATGAAGCAAGCTGAACCTCCTAAAGGAAGAGGAAATTCTATAATGCTGGTCTCAGTTACACTGACGTACATCTTGGTATTTTGTTTGTAAGAGCTCCAATCAGTTGCAGTGACGTTTGAGTATTTGGTAATATCACATCTAACCAATACCTTAGAACTCACTGGAAAATTGATTTTGTGCTTTGAATGGCTTCTTTGTATAGTGTTCATGCATGGCATATCAAGAACATAAAATACACGTTGGGACCATCATTCAGAGTATTTCTTTAGACTTCTGTCTTTGAGATACAGCTCTTGAATCTTGGCTTCAGCACAGAGAAGGAACCCTGCTCCAGAAGCTGTTGTCAGCTGGGACACTGGTTATTAATGTGGATTGTAGCTTGTTTCTTTTATTATTTTGTTTTATGTTGTGGCAGGTCTGAGAGACCTCAGACATGAGCTAATGACCCATTTTGCTCAAGTCCCAAATGGGATGGCAAAGAACAGTGACTAGAGCGCTGGAAGGCAGCCCTTTCCTAGAAGAAAGATGTCCATTTTCTAAGCTATATTCTCTTTTCTTCGTTAGGTATATTACTGATTCTGCTCCTGCTGTGTTTATTGCCCTGCTACTGTTTATCCTTCCTGCTCAAAAGCCCAAATTCATAGCCTGGAATCCAAGCATGTGTGACCCTGAGCAGACTGAAGAAGGTATTTAAAAGAGGGATTGTAACATTGTGAAACAGCTAACCCACTCAGCTAACAAGGCAGAAACATGCACTGGATTTGCATGCAGTTCTTTAGAGCAGCTCACCTACTTCACCTGTTGGGCAGGGCTGGGGCACAGTCCATGCTCCTGTGTGTTACCCTCACCCTGTGCAGATTTCTCCGTAATGTGCATCTGCCCAATGGTATCTCATAGAACGGGACACAAAGTGTCTTCGCTCTCCTAAAACATGTTCTACTTTTCATTTCTCACTTCAGATATAAAAAAGCCATTTTTATCAGCCCCGCTGCTAGACTGGAATGTGGTTCAAAGGAAGATGCCCTGGAGCATTGTGCTGCTGCTGGGAGGAGGTTTTGCTTTGGCTGATGCAAGTGCAGTATGTCCCGACATCTGTTTTTCTCTGACTCAAAGGCGAACTTCCCTGGTTTGTTACCTAGTCCTGTATTACTGGGCATGCACCCAAAGCCAAACCCAGTAGAGAAGTTCAGATCTGGAGGCAGATCTAAATTAGCAAAAACCAAGGAGAGGTGAATGCTTGTGACTCTTTTTAAGGCATTTTTGTGTTCTGACCAAGTTTCTTTAATTTATCTGACCTCTTGGAGACTGCTGAGTAGGTTGGTCTTCACTGTCTGGATAGTCCAGAAAAGCATCCCTTCTTTTTTCTGTAATCATCCCAATCCCAGCCCTGGCTATAAAAATAGAAGTATAGATAACACTTGTAAGATTTTCAGAACCCTTTGAGACTTGTTTAAAGGTTATATATCTTCGGACTTAAACCAAAACCACTACTAGTGGTCAGAAAGAAAATCCTGGGTTGATCCTGTGTTCATAAATTCACCGAAACGGCAGCTAAATTCCCAAAACAGGAAAGAATCTTGAGGTGAACCATATTGTTTCCTTCATCACTGCTAAAATGCATCTAAATCAAAGCAAGTCTTAGCTATCAGTAGTGCCATACGTTGGGGAAATTCATGTTCACATCTAAGTTTTGTGGCTAATTAGGTTTAAACCATGGGGCAAATGAAAGCTCTGTGGCCTTATCTTCATCTACATACATCATACATAAATTATGAAAGCTCTAGAGCATTAAAAACCATCAAGTCAGAGGTTTTGTAGCCTGTTTGTATCAATTACTGACTGTATTCGTACAATAGAGCATTCATACAGAATCACAACCTTCAGAAACCTTAGAAAAATGTGCCAAGAAGCTTCTGGGCCGTACACTAAGTATTTGCAATGGACTCAGAAATAATGCTTTCCATTTAGCAAGAAAACCATAATTTTGTAACCTAAATGTGAGCAAGTGTTTGGTTTCCAGAAGAATAAGAAAAGTGGGATTCCATATTATGTCCAGTTGGCAAGAAATTTCTTTTCGTTTTTGTGACAGCTCATTGTACTTTCCCGGATGGTGTTTATATAATTAAGGATTCCTTTAGCGTTATTTGATAGGAAGGTTGCACATAACGTGACTTCTCTGTTTGTGAGTCAGGGGTTCTAAACCTCACTGAAACCCACTTTTTTTTCTTATCAGAACTCTGGGCTCTCAGCTTGGCTGGGTCATCAAATGACTCCACTGGGATCTATCCCACCATGGGCCATTGCAACAGTGCTCTCCCTTATTATAGCTGTCTTCACTGAGTGCACCAGTAATGTGGCCACAGCCACCCTCTTCCTGCCTGTCTTTTCATCCATGGTAAGCTTACTCCCATCCTGTTGCCCTGTCAGATGGAAGATCAGAGTCAAACTGAGTGGCAGAACAATATTATATTTATTGTCTTGGATTTTGCTCCAGTGTTTTCTCACTTAAAAGGAAACCAGGTCATGCCTTCTGTAAGGTGTGTGCCTTGGCCCCAGAGAAAGGGAAGTGAGAGTAGCTTTTTCAATACAGATCAGCAAACATCAGTTACTTCTGGTCATTTTGAACCATTGGCTTAGAACTGGAAAAACACACACACACACACACAAAACCTAAACCAAAACAAAATTCAGCATTTTCTGGTGATGCCTTCGAATGATTCATCTTCACATTTTGTGCTAAAATACACAAAGCGATAGGCCTGATTATTAGAAATGTGTCATTTCTCATAGGAATCAAGAATAATTTTAAAACTTAGGGGGGAAAACCTGTGAAGTTTTGCTGCCTTTTCTGAGCAGAATCAAAACTGTGGCATAAAGGGGAAAATGGTCTTTAATTAGTAAGGGACAGGCACTTTATTCTAGACTACTTCATCAGATTACCCCAATCAAGGTACTGAGCTATTGGTGACTTAAATTGGCACTTAGGTTCTAAGTCCCACAGAGTTTATATAAAGTCTTAGAGTGTCACTCCACGTGCCTAGTAATTATAATCCCATCCCTGTGTTCCCTGAAAAAAGGGTGGTCCGAGGTCAAAGAAAAGATTGTTGGATATATTTGACCAGAACTCCAAATTATACCATAGAGCAAAACAAACAACATAAAAGAATCAAGCCTTGTTTTTAAGTATCATGGGACAGGAAATGACAGCAAAGTTATCTGTAAGCACATATGGATTTCAGAATAAAATGTATGTAAATTATTCTGGTGATGTCATACAGAGAAACAAGCCTAGGTATCTCAGTGGTCTGGGGTAGATTGATCCTTTATGCTTTTCTTTTGGAACACCTCCAGAGTGAAATTTTCTCCATTTCATTGCAGGCTGCATCTGTCAAGATCCACCCTTTGTATGTTATGCTGCCCGGTACTCTCAGTGCTTCATTCGCCTTCATGCTACCTGTTGCAACACCACCAAATGCAATAGTGTTTTCTTATGGCCACATCCGTGTTTTGGATATGGTAAGATAATTGCCTCGTCTCTTACCTGAAATTCTCCATTGCTTTCTTCCTGAAATATGGTGAGAGTTAAATTTTCTTTGCCGAGTATTTCCAAAGTACCAGGAGGCTCTTACAACCTGTAATTACCACCCTATGCCGCTGTCTTCTGCGGCGTTAATACTGTGATAAAAATTTGCATCTCTGAAGTAACTACTTTTCTCACAGGCTTTGGCAGATATATAGACTGGCCCAAGTGAAACAAAAACCTGACAAGTCACAAGTCTCTGAAACCTGAAGGGTTAAAGTGCAGGCATGCTCTGCAGTGTTCTGGGGCTTTGGCAAGTGTCTGAGGCCTTGTCTTCACTGGAGCTGAAAGCAGAAGGTAGCAATCAGTAGCCCTCAGCTCTGGTCCTCTGATTTTCTGCCAGACCACACAAGGCAGGGTCTGGGTGGAACACACAAACATTACTGGTTTTCTGGCTGGATACTTGAAGCGGGCATAAGCTGTCCTCTAACTAATAAGAACAACTTGCTATACATGCCTTAAAGCTCTGAGGCTGGTTATATACATAACAAAACGCTCAAAGACTTTGCACAGTGTGTTCCCTGGTATCACCACCTAAGTAAGGATAAAGCTGTGGATACAATGGATACAATGGCTATTTCTGTGATTTATTTGACCATCTGTCTTATGTGTGTATAAGTACACCTTGCTGCAGTTTGCTGTGCTGGTGTTTGGGTGTTGCTAGTTTGGACTTGCTGTGCTGGTATTTAGTTATTGCTGTTGGTTTGGACTTTTTTCCTCACAGGTTAGATCTGGAATAGTGATGAACATCATTGGAGTCTTCTGTGTTACACTGGCCATCAACACATGGGGAAGACCTATGTTTGAGCTGGACACATTCCCAACCTGGGCAAACAGCACAACAAACCAGTGAGCAGTGAAGAATTCGTGTGTTAAACAAGGAAAGGACCCTTACTACTTCCTATTGCCCAAAGTCCTATATAGAGTCTTATCACCATTTCAGATCCAGTGTTGGGTGTTTGCTGCCTTTCAGCAGTCACACATCTGTTCAGCTTTGAACCAACACAAACTCCAGTTGTGCTGGAGCCAAAAGTGTTTTCAATTACACAACCTTAAGGATCATTTGTATGATCTGGATCTGGATCATAAGTATGATGTACCTCCAGTCAAGGTCAAGAATTAGGGTTTATCAAACTTTCAATAAAGAGAGGGGAGGCTGTTGTATCAAATGGTTTGAACTATTATATCACTTGTAAATCATTAGCATTAAACATTGCACTCAGGCAGGGGCTGAACATTCCTTACCTATTCCTTATACTTACTAGTCAGCAACTGTACAGAG
The DNA here is from genome assembly GCA_024500445.1 of Entomyzon cyanotis. NCBI lineage: Eukaryota > Metazoa > Chordata > Aves > Passeriformes > Meliphagidae > Entomyzon > Entomyzon cyanotis. Next base: position 5,727,594 of record JAKEPQ010000673.1, read on the forward strand.
AAGCCCCTGTTGTCACTTGTCTAGTGAAGAAGGGGTATGTGATGTTATGGTATGCTGTTTTAGTTGGGCCTAAGCCATCTGGTGGGATCTTTCCAAGTCAACATCCAACACACTTTCTTTTCTTGTTTTCACTCAAAAGTCTCACTGCATTTAGATGCCTTTATTGAGGGTTGAGATAACATAATTCCATGCTGCTCATGATTCAGCTGATGTCTCAGACATTAAGGCTGTCTCTGTGGTTCTTGCACTGTGGCAATTAGAGGGCCGAGAGCCCTTCCCTCAGTCACAGGTTTGATTTCCCATGCCAACCAGTGTTTTCTGAGTGCCAGCCTGGAGATGATCAGTGGCCTATAGGACTTCACACCTATTGCAGAAGTTCCTGGATTAGCCCCTGATGTGCCTTATTAATTAACTCTGGAATTTTTGAGTGGAGTCAAGACATGAGAAAGGCTCTAACTGATGACATGGTAACAATTTAGGGGCCCAAATTTTAGTGCTTGTACTGGCTCACAGCAATGGGAGTTGTCTTGTGTACTTTGGAATTCATGTCTCATGAGAAAAGTAGTTTGCAGCACCTCTTTATGCCATTTCTGTTACAGAAGTAGTCTACAGAATGACTGGTGTTGGGCTGGGTGTATTTTGTCAGTGGTACACAGATGCTTTTCCTTCAGCTCTGGGGATGGAGGTTGGTGGGAGGTAAAGCAGTGTCTTACCGTGGACAGATCTGTGGGTATGACCTGAGTTTTGCTCCCAGGATTGCTGTGTACCCCTGTGCAAGTCAGTTCACCTCTTTTTATTTCCCCTCCTAAAGAAGATGTCATGGAACCTATCTACCTCACCGAGGTGTTGTGAGGGCATAAGGGTCAAATTCTGCACCCATGGTGATTTCCCACCTCATGATAATGGGTGCAAGGTATAAGTTATAGAATCACAGAATTCTGTGGAGAAGATCTGGCATATAGCATAGTATTGTGTGTAGGATATTCAGTAGTTCTGTTATTAATGTGAATGTTCTTTATGGAACTGGAAGAATACATTTTTATCTAAAAGTGAGGGAAGTATTTATCCACAAAACGACCAGGTGCTTTTTTGAGCAGAAAACTGCTTCAAGAAATTTTTTGTGCCTTTATCTTCTGTGCTCTTTCAGGGTGCTAAGCACCATAAACTCTCCACTAAACGTTGTTCCTGAGTGCCACCAGTGGCTCCCTGTCTACCCAGCTGGCTGCACTTCTTCCAGGGAGTGGTGGAGCATGTGGACAAACAAACATTTCCACTTGCAGAGTTCATCTATCTAAGATAGATACATATCTGGCCAGTTTTAGTGCCAAGAAGTGGCTTTCTCACAGCTATTTGTCACCACCTGAAACTTATCACAGTATTTGTTTGAAGAAAGTGAAACCAGGAACAGTGGAGCACCTCGTGTCCTTTGGCAGTCACCACTTAATGCTGATTTGCATCTCTACATATCTAAATGCATTTGAGAAAGGGACTTTTTCTGCTTTCTGATGGGCTTGTACAGTGTGAGAACATGTTATTGCCGCCAGATACATTGTACTTGCTCTGCTCTGTCTTACAAGATATGGGGGAGCCTGCATGGGTAAATGACACTGAGCATGGCTATCTCGGTTCATGCAGACCAAAACTCCTCTAAAACCGGTAGGACAGACACTCCACTGTCATGTTTGCCAAAAAGAATATTCTGAAAGTTTCTTGAAGGAGAGAAATTGCCCTCACCTCCGCTAGGGAAGAGCTTCACTCTATTGCTGGACAAGAAGGAAGCAAATGCTGTTTTCATCAACAGGGTGATTTATGGTCAGGAGTGCTGGGCCAGGGGAGGTGTGCATGTGGGGTAATAAAGGGCATTGGGTTTATTGTAACTGGGATGTATTTGATGTGTCACCTCTCCACACTGTTAACAGCAGGTTTTTTTGAGACACTTTCATGACATTCTGTGATTGATTCATATTTAATTAAAATGGATGTGTTGCAGAATTAGAGCCTGGCAAATAAAAACTTTCTAGAACTGTCTCCCCTCCAGCATGGATTGTTTCCTGTGTAACATAGCAGACCACTTGTTTCTGCCTTAGCTTCCACTGTAGCATGGTATTGCTCCAGTAAGATCCAGGAGGGTACACGCTGTAGTGAATCAATGCAAAGCAGAGATTGGATACCACTCTTAAGTGTCTTCAAACCTGAATATCAGTGGTTTCTCCTCTTTCATCAGCTGCGTGATAACTCAGGTTTGCATCTCTGAAGATGCTCAGGTGGGACTAAATCAGGTGGCATGCCCTACGAACTGTCTAATTCATTTTAGAGTAAAGGAATATAAGAATCTAAGAAACTACCAGTTTTTAAGAGCTAATGTTGTACAAACTTTCCGATGTAGCATGCACAAACAGGCTTTCCTTTGGCATCAAGCATGCATGGTGTCCTGTTCCTGTGCCCTGAGTAAATACATGTTACTTACAATGGATAATGCAAGGACAATTGCTTTGTGACTGGAGTGGTTTACAGCCCCTTCAGCACTGCAGGACAAGTGTCATAATAGAAACTTACCAGCTTTGACATTTATTTTGTTGCTCATCAAAGGATTATTGTTTTAGGTGCAGAAGTGTGATGGTCCTAAGGTAGTGGTATAAAAGAATCCCTTTGCCCCCCACTTTAAAACGCACACCTCCAGCACCCACTGAAAACATGGGAGGATCCTCAGTGTGGGCTTTGTCTGGGCGGGTTACTCAGCCACCTTGAGCAAGCAAACAGTTCCCATTTTACCATGCGAGGGCAGAGTGTGATTCCTTGTGGTCAGCGAGTCTGTCAGCTGGCCAGCTGGCAGCACAGCTGGCAGTGCTGCCTCTAAGGAACTAAATTAATGCTTTCTTATTTTCTGCCCACTCTCCATGGATCCTTGGCTTTTTCTTTCTTCTCTCAAAATACCAATTAACCAAAATACCAAGTTGCTAATGCTGTTTCTGCAAATATTGAGTGTCCCAAACTGGCAGAGTTGCAATCTGGGTTGCTTTCGCACAGGGTTCCTGCTCGGTCGTGTGCCGGCATGCAAACTTGTTCCCACAACGTACTAGTGCGTGGGGATGGTCTCACAATTGTGAATGAGTTCATGAATTATCAAACTACAAGAAAACATACAAAGGGAGAACAAAGGTATTTCCTACCCGTGTGTTGAACATCTAGACCTCTGAAACAGAAAAGAAAAACCTTTCAGCATTATCCATATGATCAAGGAGTCCCAAAAGCTGAAAAGCGGTTCAGATTTGTTGGTGTCATCCACTGAATTCAGAGCAGTAGGTGGTGCATTCCAGCTGAGTTCTGATCTCACTTGAACTCAGTCTTTGGCTTATTCAGCTTTTGTTTTCCAGGTCAGGTGTGTTACCATTTGAAAAAGCAATAGCTGGTTGTAGCCAAACCGAACATTTGCTGACAAAGTTGGAATTGGACAGTTGGTGAAAATCAGCCCAGAAAATAAAATTAATCACTGAATCACTGCTTGCCAAAATGCAGCAGTGGTTCCTTAACTCACTGCCTCTTCTTTTTTAGTAATGACATATCATATACATTTTTACATACTTCACATCTTTTTTTCCGCCAAAATGTCTCTGCTAAATATGTGAAGAAGAGGCTGGCAATGAATTCTGAGCACTCGGATTAAGTGACAGAATTTTCACGTTTTCCAGTGTGGGTGAATAAACGTGTGACTTTAGACAAGTCTGATCAATCTCCTTGAGCCATTGAGAGGTTTTCAACACTTTTCTACCTTGCACCACAAATCCACCAGTCTGCTGCAAGAGACTTGTTGGGCTCAGCATTTGTCTAATGGCAGGGTGCTGATTCTCCTCTGCCCAGAAGAACCATCCCAGTGGCAGCTCTTCTGCATCAGATTAGACCTTCCCCTTTGTGTATCTTTGCTAGCCCCTGTGTGAAGGATCTGTGGCACAGAGAGGGCTCACCATGCACTGCAGACTGCCTCTGCTTGGCAGAGAAATTCTGAGGGAAATACAGCCCTCACCATTGGGAGCACAGAGTAAGGCAGGCATGTTGCCCTGAGGTGATTATGGACTGCTTAATACAATGTTTGGTAGTTATTTCAAAATAGAGCTGACTATACTGAAGCTATTTTTTGCCCATTTAGGTTCTTCTGGAGCACTGAGTCAATAGTTGCCCATTCATTATGGTGTAAAAGTAGATTTACATCTAGGACTGTAGATTCTGACCTTAAGAAAGAGACTGTTTCTTCTGTCAGAGAAAAGATGTTATCCTTCCCCAGTTTACTTCAGTGCTTTTTTTACCCACACAGAATTATCTCCCAGTCTTATTTGGCACTTGGCATTTCAATGAATTTTCATCAGTTGTTTCAGGCCAGAGTGTGAGCCTCATTACAATGCTCATAAAACATTTTTTATAGACAGACCATTTTCCTGAAAGAACTGAATGTTCCAGATACTAAGTCTAATTTACAGTAGTTTTCTTTGTGAGCTATTCTTTGAGAACAATAACTTGGGTTGGGTCTTAGCAAATATTATAGAAAGCCAGCTGAAGATCAAATTTCCACCAGGAACAAAGTTAACACAATCTTCCAATTAAGGAATGATTATTCTGGAGGAAGTTTCTATTTTACTTCAATATTTTGCCCTGGCTATACAGTCAGAAATCAGAAACATAAGAATTTTTTTCCCCCCACAACACTAAGTTATCTTTCAATTTGGAAAAACAGAATTTCCTCTGAAAAAGGGGATGGGGATGAAGTAAAAGGTGGGAGGGGTGGGGGGGGGCGTGTGGGAATGTGTGTGGCCAGAACACAGGAAACTTTCACTCCTTTTTTAATAACAAACAATGGGGAAAAAACAACATAAATCTCCTTGGGACCATCCTCCACAAACACAAAATTGTCTTATCATCTTGCCTCATTTTTGGAGTTGACTTTTGACTGTTTTCATTCCTATCTTTCTACACATGTAAGTCAGATCAATACAAAGCAAGTCTGAGTATGCCACCCTAGGTTACCAAAAATACAGTTAAAGTCACCCCTCTGCAGGGTCATGTTGAAGAATTCCAAATTCATGCCAATGATTTCTTTAATTTTATACTTAATTCTTCCTGGTGTTTTCTCTACACCCTTCTGCTCAGTACCACAGTAGACAAGCTTAAAAATGAAATAGCATACAAAGTGCGCCAAACTACCTCATTATTTACATGTTAATTGGAAAATTGCATAATCATAATGCTAATCTAAAATATAATGAAAGTAAGTGTAGTTAATCATATTTGTAATCATTATAAAATAGATAACATTCATTTTATTGTTCAGCAAACTTGTCTATGTATCTTGGACTTGAGAAGTTTTACATTCCTTTATCACTGGAAATTAGATGTTACAGGCCTGTTTGGGATTCAACAGGATAAGAGCTCCTTCAGATCAGGCCCCATGTATCCTGGCTCCATGCAGAATTCTTTCCTTACAGTACCTTAGGAAGGGCTCCAAACAGTGGCAGTATCTTTGGAAGATGTTTCTTAAAGACCACTGCTCTCAGGTCAATGCATATTGCTCCTGGCAAATGGCTGACTTCAAATTCACCTGCCAGCCAGGTGTCCTAATATGTCAGGTGTCCTGACATATTTTTAACCAACTTAGTAATGAGAAACATAAAATGCTTTCTGACAGATAACATTTAATCGTGAATTTATCTTTGAATTGTAACTAGAATTACAGAAGCTAGAGGAGTACCATGGTCACAGAAGTGCATGTGCCAGTGCCTTCAATGAACCAGTCTCTTTACACTATTTCATCCAATTTGCAGCTTGGTTGAATGGTATCTGGCATCTACAGATGAAGTGGTTCCACCATGCTACCATTGGCTGGCTTCTGAAATGCACATTACCTGCCAGTTTCTTGACCTCAAAAAAAGAGAACTCAGCAAAGAGTTAAGCCTTTAATTAAATATGTTCTGACAATTGTTTTAGTCACCAAAAACTATGATCTTGCTTCTATTGAATTACAATTATAGCATTGGAGTAAAAAAATTGCAGACTTTGTGCTGGCTTGTTATAAATATAACATAATGCATACTCTGTTCTCTGTTATTGAACCATATTTGAAGCAGGATGCTCTCCAGTCCACAGAAGCTGTCTTGCATTCTGTGGGTAAAATGTCATCAGGTGTTGTCCATGTTACCATCAGTTTGCATTCTATTCCAAAGCAGTGGGTAAATGGGCAAACAAAAGGGGATGTCTTGGGTTTCGTGCACTGGGTGTAAAACACTTCACTGTTTCCTCTCACTTGATCAGTTTTCAGTGATGAAATTGCTGGACCTTCTTTTCTCTCTGATGCAAATGCACTGCACTATGGCGTCACAGAGGAATCTTTTGCAGCATCTCACTTCTTCAGTGTTCACCTTCAAGATCTAACAGCATGCCAGAGAAGACTTTATATTCTCTTGTGTCTCATAAAACGTTGGTGGCTTCAGGTCCCAGAAGTAGCTCTATTTAAGGGCTGCGTCTCTATACCAGTTCTAATGAGTTAAGATATACTTATTGTCAAAAAACATCACATTTCTGGGCAGGCAACAGCAATGACAGCAGTCTAGTCTCTATGAAAGGAGAAACTGAGGCAGCAATGTCATTGTGGTTCCATGGCAATAAGGCAAATAAATTCCTGGCTTACATTTATATTAACACATCCTGAAAGTTTGACTGACCTGACATTTAAAAACAGAAAAAAAATTCAAACTTTTCTTAGAGAATGTTCTTAGTTAGTATACTATGATCCTGATTTTCAATTTTATTCCTAATTTTGATGGACAAGAATTGAGATGTTTGACTTAACTCTGGCAAACCTACATAGTAATTTATTTCTGTGACCAATCCCTTTTTAGGATTCTCTCCTCTGAAGTCAGTCTTGGGAGAGAAATCACATTCTAGAATAGCAATGCAGACACGTGGGATCTATTTGATCTCCTCTTTTAGCCCAAACTCTGTGTTTACTGGGGAGTGACTTTTTATGTTCTGATACAGTAATAGTAGTATTCCACAACCACTAAAATGTTGTCTAAAAAAGCAACCCTTTTTTATTAAGAAAAACTATGCACAGATCCTTTTTATATGGTTTTTGTAATCCAATTTTCGGGGGAAAAGATCATACTGCATAGGAAAAGATAGTATTATAGAAAATTGCTAACTTGGATGCCAAAAATACTTCAACAAATAGAAATAGAAAATAATTCAAAGAAAAAAAGAAAAAAGGAAGACTTGAGAAGTGTTTCAGGTAAGTCTGTAAAGACTGCTTCCACTGCTGCTGCCCACTCATGAAGCGTTTGCTTATTAATTGTTTTACTCTGAGACAATGTGTTTTAATTAATGAAGAAATAAGTGCAGAGGTTGACAAAAATCTCCTTGGCCGACTGTAAAGTCACTAAGAAAAATAAAACAAAGCCCAAAGCTCCCAACTTTGTTCAATATGCAGAAAGAAAATAATAAATCAGTTTATTTATTATTAAACTTTAAATACAGTTTAGTACTTCAGGGTTGATTCTCTCCACTTCCTTTTGCTCTGGAAGTGATGAACAGTGGCTTTGTCTAGCACAAAGCTAAAATGAATGTTCTGCAAATACAAACAAAACTTCATCCTCTTTTATTTCCTTCCCAGCTCAAGGGTTATCTGGGGAAAAACATGCCTAGAACATTGACCCCGAAGCCACCTCTAAGGGCTCTGGGGCTGACTGGCCTCTGTGCCACACGGACAGAACACTATCCTTGCTCCTGTCAGAAGGAATGCTCATGTTCGGGAAGAGTCGTAGAAGCTGCAGTTCCAGGGATATTACTCTGTACTTGCACTGGGTTCCCCTGGCATAAGCAGCACCTGTGTGACTGGGTTTTTTCCCCCTCAATGGTGAAATTCCGCAGGTCTGGAGGCTGCTGCGGGACGGTGCTGAGTGATGTCCTCAGGACAAAGCAATTGATGTAAAACTGAAAGTTGATAGTTTAAAAATACATTGGTTCGTAATTATGATTTCTGAGTTCTCTGGGGTTTGCCGTGAGCTGCAGCAGAGCACCGTGATTACGAAGGAATTTCTACAGTACCATACTCAGCGTGGTGTGGGGTTTATTACGATATTGGGATCTCTGAATACGCTTTCCAACAGCAGCTGCTCGATGCCCTGCTACTGTAACCCAGCTGCTACTGTAACCCAGCTGCTACTGTAACCCAGCTGCTCCCTCACCCGCGACAGTGGGGGAATTGTGTCAATTGTGCTCAGCTCCTCGTACCCGAGTTTTTGCAGGCTTCCGTGCAGTATCGGTACGAGGGAAGTGCTCCGAGCAGTACGCGGCTCCTGGCGGAACTCGTGAGTCGGGAAACCCAACATAACCAGCATTTGTTCAAGGGGCACTGTGCCAATGTCTAGGGACGAGCCCAAAGGACTGATGCTGTCAGCACACGGCTGGGAACGGGACCGAGCGTTGTCCCGAAGAAACGTCTTCACCGCAGGAGAGACACGGCGCCAAACTGACCGCACCGCACGGCGCCCGCGCCGGGTCCGGAGAGGAAACCGCACCGCCTCCGCCGCCGTTCCCAGCGTGCTTAGCGTTGCGTTTCGCCGGGCTTCCGGTAGGAGGAGCGTTTGCCGCCATCCGGTGTCCGCGGCCCGGACATGGACGCAGGTGCGGTACGGCCCTGGGCGCTGGGCTGGGTGCGGGGCTGGTGAAGGGCCCCGTGGCGCCGGTGTCACAGCCGCTGTCGGAGCCTCCCGGGCCCCCGGAGTGCCGGGTCTGACGGGACCGCGCAGGCCCACAGCTCGCAGCCCGGGAGAGACCGCCGCACGAGCGCTGGGGCCCCTCTGAGCCCGCAGCCCGAGAAGGCCTCTCTCGTACTTGCCCTGGCCGGGCCGGCCCCACGTTCTGTGTGGTTCGCTGCCGCCGGCCGTGGCACTAGGTGGTCACCAGGTCTCTTTTGTCTAGGGTGACACACCGACGGCGATTACTTTCAAATCTGTTGTGTGGGTCCAATTCTTACTGTTTTTTTCTTGAATCAGATGATACAGGAAATCGACTTCGATTCCAGCTGGAGCTGGAGTTTGTTCAGTGTCTGGCAAATCCAAATTACCTTAACTGTGAGTAGTTAAAGCAAATACCAGGACCCTGAGGAGTTAATATAGTTTAATGATATTTATTGTTACTGGTAATGTTGAACATGGAGAGAGGGCTAAACAAAGAAAAGGGTTTTTCACAGCATAAAGGTAGTCTGTAAATAATTAGTTTTTTAACAGGTGGAATTTTTTTAAAATGCAAAGTCTGTTATTGGGTGAACGCAAAAAAAAAAAAAGCATTTATATTACAGAGAAAATAAATAACAAGTTCAAGTCTGTCATTAAACAGTAATGTCAACAGCATTCCTTTACCTGAAACCAGAATTTTACTAATGTGAATAGTTTCATGTACTATACGTAACCCCCTGCTAATTTTGATGCTACAGTCAAAAATTTCCTGTTTCAAAAAGCTGTTGAATTCAATGAAAGATACAAACTGTAAGGGAGATGAGACTAATCTATTACTTGGTTGGCATAAAAATCTTATTTTCCTTGTTTTATTTATCAAATATAAATTACTGAAATTTGATTGTAATAAGAAATTTTTGATTTTGTGAATTTGTTCAAGTGTGCAGATTTTTTTCACCCATCTGTAACTGACAATTCCTTATCTGTCATTTTATTTCAGTTCTTGCACAAAGAGGCTACTTCAAAGATAAAGCTTTTGTAAATTATCTTAAATATTTACTTTATTGGAAAGAACCTGAATATGCAAAATACCTGAAGTAAGTGCTAAATTCCCTTAAGTTCCTGCATTTTAATGGTTTGGCATTGACGTCATTTTATGTACTGTACAGCATGGCACCGTTTTATTTCTGCCTGTGACCTTGCTTTTGTCCTCCCTGCAACATAGATTACACAAGATTATGGTTATTTACAACATAGATATTCCTGTTTCCAATAGATCACATGTAGCAGGAATGGGCAAAATTATAAAAATTCCGTAAATTTTCCTTTAAAGCCTTAATCTGCACTTCCGATTGGTTTAAAATCAAAGTATTGAATGTTAGGGTGCAAAACCAGTAAGTGCATTTTAAGATTGATTTTGCATTATTGATGCTTACGTGAGACAAAGGGTGATTTTGTGTCTTTGCAAGTTTGCAAATTCCTTCCGTTTTTGGGACAATGGTTTTGATCATCTCCTTTAAGTGGGTTCTGGAGACAGGTGGTGTAGTTGCTATGGATTTGGTCTACCAAACCAAGCATTGGGGAACTACTCTAAGCAGGCAGGAATGTGCAGTTATAAATGGGACTGGACTCCTTGTTTCCAGGTGTGATGCTGCAGTTACCAAGTCACAGTGTGCAGGCTGAAGTGGTTTCACACTTGGGTAAAGCGCAAATGAGTCAAAACTAAAATAATGATCCACAGAAGTATTAGAGACTCCAGATTTAGTGTCCCTTGTAAAAACATGTTTTAAAGTGTGTTTGTTTTTAACCCAGGTATCCTCAATGTTTGCACATGCTAGAGCTGCTTCAGTATGAACATTTCCGCAAAGAACTGGTCAATGCTCAGTGTGCCAAATTTATTGATGAGCAACAGATCCTCCACTGGCAGCACTATTCCCGGAAAAGGATGCGCCTCCAGCAGGCACTGGCTGAGCAGCAGCAACAAAATAACACCTCTGTAAAATGAAAAGCGTGTGGAGTAGTGATGATAAGGTGTGCTTCGTGTTAAGTAAGTGTTTACAGGAGAGGAATGAACCCTTGTGTAAGTTTGGCTCTGGATGTGTCCCTTTTATTTGAATTTATCAAGTGACTGAGCTTGTTTTTGTTTCACCAATTCTTTAAAGACTAATAAACACCTGTGATTTATTTTGTAGCATGGACAATTTTGTAAGAGCTTTACTTATGATAGTTATTGATTTCTCTTGATTTTGAAAACAAAACCTAGGTTTGTTACTTACTAAGTATCTGCAAAAAGTGTACCTCAAAAGGGTGTTCCTAGGAAGACTTTTCCCTGGAGAATAATGATGTGTCTTAAAAGTGTCATTGAGAACTCCCTGCTGCTTAGCGCTGTGGGACAAGCAAAGGTGAAGCGATGATGGACAAAGTTGAAATTGTGCAGCTTTACCTTGACACCAAGCTGAGCTATTAATTGTCATTTCTGTTTCCTTGTCCATCATTGTTAATGGGAGTTTAGCAGAGTTTTCCTTACAGCAGGTTGTACGGATAAAAATCGAGTGTACAAGGTGAGGACTGGGGAGTGGAGCAGAAATAAGTGCTGATAAACTCTGCAGATAGAGAAGGAAACAAGCTGTAGCTGTCTCTGTTCCATTAAACTGGGCTTCCTTGAATCTTGGCCCTGCCTCCGCAGCAGTGGCTGCTCTGGAATCTCTTTACACTCCACGTAATGAGAACAATGTGTGTGGGGAAACATGTCATTGCTTGGATTATTGAAGAAGCACTTGCCACTTATTCCTGTATAGTTTTTATTGTAAGAACATAGCTCTTGGCAGCTGCCAGGGTTTTAATTTTCATGTTTTCAGACTGTATTTCTGGTGCATTCATGTATTTCCTGTCCTTCCACGAGCAGGTACTCCCAACTGTTCACCATTAACGTGATCAGCGACATCAGAGCTGTCAGCCATTGCCTCATCACACTTGGACCGAAGAGATAAGCCATTAAACATCTTTGGCATTGAAAATTTAACAGTTTCAATAATTATGTGGTCAGGCTTAGGAAGGAGGTTTTCCTGTTTCTCCCCTTCCTCCTTACTCAGTATGGCAAGTGTAACTTTGCAGTTACTCTTCAATTAAGTGCAGGCTAATCTCAGTTTCTAACATGAGCTCAGTTCCTTTGAAAAGAGGCTGTTCACAAACTCAAGTTTATTTGGACATGAAAGGAAAAATACAGTTTTTTGTTGCAAGATTTTAGAGTAAAATTTGGACCCAGAATTAAATGAAATTTATCTTGACTAGTCTGAAGGAAGTGCAGGCAGGAATGTGCAGTTGTAAGTTATAACAAAGGTCAGTGATTAGTTGAAAGGACACTGCAGTAATTGAGATCACCATCCTCGTCAATGATTGACTAGTGAGGGCTTTAGTCTTCGGTAAACAACATACGCACAAGGTCTGCTTTAAAACACTCCTCTTCGACCAGCTTCTGAGGCTGAAAGGGAAAGTTCGCATGTTTTAGGGGCAATTAAAAAACCTGTTCTAGCCCAGAGCCATCTGTACACGCTGAAATTAGCCACTCCCAGCAACTGTTGTCCCGGGGAGTGAGGTAGTGGGGGTGGAGCAAGCAAGGTAATAACAACTGAAACATTCCTGAGGGTTTCCTAGCCTTGGAAGAGGCATTTATAGGAAAAAACCTGCTAATTTAACTAATATGTGCAAGTTCAAGCTTGAGCTGCAGTCTGAGTCAGGTGTACTGCTCATAGCTTGTTTCACTCCCATAGTTCAGCATTTGGATTTCTCAAAAGCTGAGGAGCTGCAAATCAGGAACATTAACAATACGCAGCTAAGAATTTTCTCAACCCCTCAAGCACTATGAGCCAAGTGTACATATTCCCTTTATTGCATGTTTATTATAGTCATTACACAGTAAAAATAATGGTTCTCACTTGAGGAACTGTTTGAGTGAGGAACAGGGAGCAGAAGAGCTGTTCAGAATGCTCTGGTCTCCTTGACCAAGAGAGGGTTCTCAGAGAATACATGTGACTAATTCATTTACAGCCCTAAGCTCTTGCCAGGTCCCTATCTCAATGCCTGCAGATCCAGAACATAAAACAAATTGCTTACTGTTCCATATTTAAGTAGTGTAGGCACTCCTGTTAATTTCAGATTCTTCCTGAATTCATTGTTGGGATCCTTCCAGCTGTTCAGAAAGAAGACATTTAGCACAGCTTGTAGAGGGGCATTTTGAAGTTGAAATAGCTTCAAAAGAATGATTCAAAGGCCTTTGCCTCACGCCTTCCCAACCCCCTTCTCAGAAAAAGCATGCAGATAGTTCATGTCAGAGATGGTGAAGACCTCAAAAAATTATTGATTCCTTACAGAAATGGACAGCTCAGTCAGTTTTTTCCACAGCTTAACCACCTGTAGTTAACCACCACCACCAGAGCAAAGTTATCCCGATTGTCAGCAAAGTTACTTACTAAGCTCGATCTCCTACTAGACAGTAGATGAAAACTGACTCATCAGGCAGGTTATGAAGTTCCTTCCTCACAACTGGCTCAGCTAAAAAATAATTTTTAAAATCCATTAGTACTTAATACTTGTGCTACAGAATCACATGGATTTACTTGGACCAGCAAGGCTGATAATTAATGTTTTGTCTGCTTTAGTTAAACATCTGTATTTCGTTTTACCTGGCTATCTACAAGCTTTTCAGTTTATTACATGCTCGAACGTTGGCTTAGAGTTGTGTTTGAGTAAAGGCCAATTTCTTCTCTAACACGCGAGAAAAACACTCCATCCGTCCCGTCCTGGGTGTGGCATCCCAGCAGGGCGCCCACCCTTCTGCAGGGTGACGGTTCAGTAAGGCACCTCCACGCGTGCTCAGCCACGTACGACCCAGGCAGTTCAGCGCGATGATTTCTGAAAACTGCCTTCACCTGCTGCTGCCGGACAACGCCGGGCAGGGCACTGCTGCGCCTCGACACGTGCAGCAGAGGTGAAATTCACGTCTGTTTGCTGGACCGAGTAGCAGTCTTCGAGAACAGCCCGTGCCGTTCGATGCGGGTAAGGAAAAGGGCAGCGCGGCAGCTGCGGGTCATATCCCGTTCCGTTCACCAGGGGAAGCTGCGCCTGGAGCCTGGGACCGGCACTGGGCCTAGGGCTGTTGTTCCCGCCCGGCATGTTCCGGAAAGGCAGCCGGGGCTTCTCCGGCTTCCCCAGGACCGACACGGCCCATGCCGCGGGCAGGGCACTCCCCGCGCAGACCTCACCCGTCACGCAGTCGGGACACCAGCTCCTGCCTTCGGCGTCCTTATCGCCGCAGAAGAGCGCGAAGATGGGCCGGCCGTGGTAGCGCTCCGCCGTCCGCACGAACTCGGGGTACCCGCGGACCTGCACCTCCTCCCAGCCCATGGCGGCGGCGGCGGTGCACGCTCCGTCCGGCCCAGGCTGCGCGGCCGCCGTAGCTCCGCGCGCTCCCGGCGTCCCCTGCGGTGGCGGCGGCGGCGGCGGCGGGACGCGGTTCGAGCAGCGCCTGGTGAGTCGCGGCGCGGTTCGGACCGCTCTTCTTTCCTCCTGCCCTCCCCGGTTCTCTCCCTTGCGACAGCGCCCGGGGCCCGACGGTGCCGGTTCTGCCCGGGACGCCGTGAGGGCGCGGGGCGGGAGCCGCGGGCCTTGGGCGATTGCAGAGAGGCCGCCTCTCCGTGGCTCCTCAGGTTGGTTCTCCCTCTGTTATTCACATCAGACCTAGGATGGCTTTTGCGAGTCTGAAACAACGGTTTATCGTTCTCACATTCACAGCTGTGATCAGAAGTAAGGGATAGTAGTGGAGTTTGCTCTCAAGCCGATGCGATGGGGCCGAGCAGGACAGCGGTGTCTGATGATGCATTTGTATTCACCACCCGGCAATACAGGAATGAAGTTAAGGCTTTACAAACACAGGTACCATTTGCCTTCTGCAGCGATGCAGAATTGGTTTTTTTGTGATTGTAACAGATAGATAATTTTGACCCACTTTGTGAGACAGCCCAGCAGGGATTGTCATACTTGCTTTCCTCGTGCTGTCACACATAGTCTTGACACTGTCCTTTTGCAAGGGTAGAGATCAAAAACTGTATCTGTAATTATTCCTAATTATCTGTTGTGGTTCAGTCCCAGTAGACAGCTGAGCATGCAACCACTTGCTCGCTCTCTCCAAGTTGGGATGGGCAAGAGAACTGGAAGGCAAAAAGTATGCAAAGTTATGGGTTGCGATTAAGGCAGATTAACAGGGAAAACAAATACTGTGTGCACAAACAAAGCAAAATAAGGAATTAATTCCCTACATGCCATTAGCAGGCAGGTGTTGAGCCATTTCCATGGCTTCAGCACATATTACAGTGACTTAGAAAGAAAAATGCTGTCACCAGTCTCCTTTTCTCCTTCTACCCTGCAGCTTTTACTGCTGAGCATGATGCCACAGGGTGTGGAATATCCCTTTTGTCTGTTGGGGTCAGCCATCCCAGTGTTTCCCCTCTAGGTTTTTGCCCACTCCCAGGCTACTCACTGGTGAGCAGGTGAGGAGCAGAAAAGGCCTTGACCTGTGTGAGCACTGCTTAGCAAAAATTAAAACACTGGTGTGCTGTTAGCGCTATGTTCAGCACAAATCCAAAACAGCACCATCATGACAGAGCTGCATCACTTGTATAAAGTGTTCTGTATAACATCGAGGTTTTTTTATGCTTTGAACAGCTCCAGTTCAATAGAAATGTTCCTGCAGCTCCAGAGAACTTGGCTCTCAGATTCTCTCACCCCCGTCCAATTATAATAGAAAAACTGAAGGCATCCAGTGATCAGAGAAATCCAGTTGGAAGTGAGAACCCCAGCCTGAGAAGTTCTGGGATGTTCTCAGTGGTATCTGAAGAGAGACTGAAACTGGCTGTTCAGCTGGCAAAAAGAGACATCAGACAAAGACGTCTCGAAGAGCAAGTGAAACAGCAAGTGTTTGGAGATGTGGTCAGTAAACCATTGTGGACCCAGAAATCAAAACAGCGGAAGACTGAAGTATTCGAAAGTCAAGAAAATAAAAATGCGCTGAAGTCTCAGACTCGCTTGACATGCCAGCAGAGGCGCGACCAGCCTTCCCAAGGGGAGTCTGCCAGCTCTGACGCAAACATTTATCTCTGTGTAGTTAAGGAGGGAAATCCAATACCAGCTGTTTTGGACTCTCCACCCACCCGTGACACAGGACCAGACTCCAAGCCCGATTTAAATAAAAAAGAACATAAAAATATGCAGGAAGTCCAGCGTCTGCAAAAGGAATTGAAGAGCTATGTCCAGAAAATTGAAGAAATTATTAAAAAAGGTGTAAGACTGAACAGTAATTATATAAATGTATCCTAGTCTGTTGATGTTTTTCCTCCCATTTTTTGGGTTTGATTAGAATTCATATTTATGTCTGTTTTTTTAAGAAACATCTATTTTTTTTAAGTAGATAAAAGCTAGAATAGCTACCCAGCTTAAGCAATTTTGTAATGACTAGGAGGAGGTGTAACCATTCCTATTTTTGAGTGCTTTATCTTCAACTTAGTCATAACAATAATGGATCACATGATTTTTGAAATAACTAATGAGCTATATTGTATGAGACTGTTTAGTCAAATTCTAAATAGAAACAGGGTATAGCGTTTACAATAATTAACTTGTATCACTTTTAAAGGAACCCCCACAAATACGTGATTTCGTTCTGCATGGAAGAGGCTTATTTCTGAGTTATGTCTGTTGTCATGGCTTAATTGGGATTTTCACAGGTTAAATTAAGATGTAAAACTTCATATTCTGTGCTTTTTAGGGAGAGATAGAGAACTTCTAGATCCTGAAAACGAGCAGCAACTTTGTGCTAGGAGGCGGCAACAAGCTGCACGGTCAGCTCGGATGCTCTATGTGCTCCAGCAACAGGTAGGAACCATCATTTTAAACTGATGCATAGTAGCTTAGTTTATGGTGATGAATTTGACAGAAGCTAACTGAAACAAGAGAAATTCAGTCAGGTTATCTCTGGACTTCCATGGCATTCTTCTTTCGATCTTAGTGGTGCAACTAATTTCCCTCATGGCTGGACAGAGAGGCGAGCACCCCTGGTGGAAAAGCTGGACTTTCACTCAGATGCTACAGTGAAGATCTGCTGTTCATTTATAGACATGGAACTAATTCTGACTGACTTGCTCCTCTCCCTGTCCTTTCTTGATTAACAGGTAAAAGAAATTCAGGATGATTTAGAGAAACTGAGTCCTCATACAATCAAACATACTAAAAAGGTAAGTTGTAATTATCTTTCAGGCTGTAAGTGACTTATTGACAGAGTTTTCTAGATAATCAAGTTCGACTGTCTAGGGTGCAGCTGAGCCATCTCCAGAAAGGAAATTTCCTTTCTATCTTACACATTTCATCTCATTCTCAGAGAAGTATGGCTCACTTGGCCTGATATTGTCTTTGCTGCTTCCCTCTTCTCCTCGGTTCTTACCTGTCTGCAGTAAATGAGGGGAAGGTGGTCCATCTTCTGCTTTTATGTGGCTGCTTCATTCCAATTCCTTTTTTGCAATTACAAAGTGTTCTACTCCTGACTGCTTTTTTAAACTTCTGGTTGATGTCACTCAGTCTTACTGGTCTCCTCTCTGATTTTCTTCTCTGCCCAACACCTTTCAGAAGGATGGCTCTGAGATCATGCCTACAGTCTGGCCAGTTTTGACCTGTTGTTCTCTCGTGCTTTTTTGATCACTTGTATTTTCTTCTGTAAGAAAACACGGAGAATTGAGAATATCCTGTGTTTGTGCAATTATTGCACATTAGCGTCCAGCCAACTGTAGATGACTACACTTCTGTGTTGGCACAGGTAGCAGAAATATCAGGACCTGTTACATCTGGACTGTTTTACCTGAAGCCAGCATGACATTGATAGGAGTACTCTTGTGAGGAATCTTGAGTAGCTTACTTCAATACCTGTCTTGTTTTGTTTCACAAATGGCTTAATATCAATCAAAATTACTCCAAGCTGGAGTGTTTCTGCATGCAATTTTGGCAACAGTTCTTCTAGTGGTATAAGTGTTCATAGAAACGATAGTTATTAAGGCATTTATTTTTCATTTTTTTCAGTCTCGAGCAGTAACCAGGTTGGCAGCAGCACACAGAGGAGCTGTACGAACCTTGCAGGCATTTGCCAATCAGTTTACAGATCAAAGAGATGAGCAGATTCCTGCCCACTACAAGGAACTGGGCAATCTCATTCGACAACTGTCTCTCTGCTCCGCCAAACTAGAAGGGGATTCTTCCATTTCTGACATTATCATAGATATTTTGCTGCAAGTTGAGGTAGGAGAAAACATTTGTTTTTGCTAAGCCAGGAAAGATGTAGTGAAATACGAGATTGTGTTCATGAAATGGCAAAATATATTACTGGTTTTATTGTTATTTTTTAAAGGCCATATTTTCTAATGTAAAAATGTACTTCTAATGTTCCTAAGAAATGGTGGTCTAAAAGAGAGGTGCATCCTAAATACAGAAGCTACCTGCTGCTGATCTTATTGATGCTGTTCCTATCTTTCTTGGCTGTCCTGGTATAATGAGGACTGATAGTGTAGTGGTAACATAGCATTAGTTTCTAATTCATTTGTCATTTTCAAGACTGAGAGAATTCATTTTATATGTTGGTATGCATTACGTGTTTATTACTTTGGATGCATGCTTTAGTCATCAGCATCAGTGATGAGCACCTGAGCATCTCATACGGTGGTGGGTGCAGAATTGTCCAGCAGAAGATAAAGTTGTGGGTAGAAGAGTTACTTAGCTCTGTCACCTTCTAATAGCTTTTTTATCATATGGCTTATACATGTCATTGGTATCATAGAAAAGTTCTGATTCATGTTGCCTGCTGCATAAGTAAATAAAAGCAATACCAGAGCCATGAGATACTTTCCTTAAAATACTGTTAAAACTGTAAGAGCTGTGAAAAAATGAGCTGTGAGCTCATTTTACTGTTATGAACTGCTTATGAGAGCAGTAACAGTGCTAACTGCCTGGGAACGGGGAAGGAGGTACTTGTTTAAGTTTGGACATAGCATTGGAAGAAGCACAGTCATGCGATCATGGGGTTTTTGTTGCTCTGTAGCCCTTGCGTTCAATTCTTTTTGAACGTTCTGTAGACAAATGGTTTGCTGGAGTCGGTTGAAAATACAAAAATGTAAGCCTTTTCAGTAAGATTAAAGTTAGTAATATGAAAAAGCTTCTACGTGAACAAGCTATTAGGAATAATCGCCATCGTTAAAAAAAAGCCCCAAAACAAAATCAGACCAAAAAAGCTCCAACTGCTTAGAATACCTTGAATTTGCCTTTCATTACATCATATTTACTGAGGGAGTAATTAAAACTGTAAATATTTGGTGCAGGATCTGAACTCACTGCTGGAAAACAAGCAAACAGCAAACACAGTGAAGAAATATATTTCAGCTTCTAAGGCCAAATCTCCAAGGAACACAGAGATATTTCCAGCCAGGAAGCACCTTCTGTCTCCAAAAGGAGAAAACAAACCTTTCACCTTAAAGGGACAGCATGGACAAGAGCCTAAAAAACCTCCATGTGCCAAGAGTTTCTTGACTGGTTTGTATTTTGAATTACTAAATACATTTTTATCACTTAACTTGGCGTCTGCAGTTCAATTTTTTAGTGTGGTATTGTTGGTCAGAAGTTGATCAGATATTTGCAAATCAGGCCAACAAAAGCCAGGCTGTGGTTCTGTTCACACTGGAAAGTTACTCTATAGCTTTGGCTTAGAATTCCCTTGGTTAGTACAATTTTTCACTTTTGGGAGCAGTGGCTGTTCTATCCTTGCGAGTTCATTACCGTTGATGTCTTTTGCACAAAACTCACAGTTTTGTACCTAGAGACGTGTTAAGCTGAAGACTTTAGGCGTTTTCACCACTGTCTTGCCATGCAACTGTTCACAGTTGCCTTTCTATATTGTTCTTTTACTTTGTGTATGAAAAGAGTGGAGCCTTATTCTTTCTCAAGGTGTTATGAGATAAATTTACCTGAAGTATTTTGGCACCTCATGATAGCCACTGTAAGTTCTTACATTATTATATAATCTATATTAACTGTTTTTCTCCTTTGACTTTCTCACACATTAGGCTGGTTTTTATTAGAATAGTAACTATTCCTTGCTACCCACAGGTAAGGGCAAGAAGAATTCCATATGCCAAATTCATTTTTAGCAATCCAGGGAGACAGTATATAAACATTTAACGGTTTACATTTGTCTTGTTGCCTAAAAAAGGATGTTTTGTTATCACTGCCTAGACCTCATAGGCAATAACTACCAAAAGGCTTTCCTATGACTTGCATATATATGTGTATTTTCAAATATCTGTATACATATAAATATGTATATGTACACAAACACCAAACCCTTCTATTCATCAAAACAATGAAGAAAGACAATTTCTTTAATACTTGTCAGGAAATACAAGGCTAGAATTTTTCTTTTTTTTTTCTTTGATTTCTTTAAAATTTTGGTAGAGCTTAAAAGAGCTCATGATTAGGTATACCTAGCATGACAGAGGTATCAAATATAGAAACAAAGATAATTCTTGCCCCTTTCAACTTACAGTTAAAAGTTTATGTGTAATTTTTGATACAGATAAACACTGACGTATTGCAAATATTTTAGCAGTTCAACAGGCAAACAGTTGTGCTCGTATATTACACAATAAATACCGAGAAGAAAGTGGCCCACCTACTCCAGAGAGAAATGCCACTTTGCAGGGAAGCACAGATGCGCTGGTGAGAGCTAGAGCTGTAAAAAAGTCTGTTCTTGAAAGTGGTGCTTTGAAGAAGAAAGGTGTGTTATTGCCTGCAAAACCACAGGTATGGAAGTGATAAATCATTTATGCTGCCTTCTATTTGTGCTCTGGGATTGGTTATATAAGACACTGTCAAAGCTTCGCACTTCCTCACAATATTGCTATTCCGAGCTAGGAGAGACAGCGGGGCAAACTATGTCATCTGCCTGTTATTTCTAGTGGTTATTCCTGGGCAGGAAGGTTAAGCATTTCAGTAGTTTATATTGAGGGGATGAATCTAAGTGACCTTGAAACAAATGCAAATGTGGGAATATTATAGTTTTGTGGCTGAACACAATGTTATCTTGGAAACTTTGTTTGGATTTATTAGTAGTTAACATAGAGTCTAATTCTGAAAATTCAAAAATAAGTTTTGAAGAGCGACACTGGAAAGTTGGGACTTTTTGCAAAAATAATAGTTGCAGGATTAAGCATATGTTCTGCTCAGGCACAGCTGTACTTCCCTTTAAAGCACTTATAAAACCTTCACATCAACTGTGCCGCAAAGCCAGCAGGCACGGTTTCAAGAAAAAGTCTCAAGCAGAATGCAAAATACTTTAAAAATTCAACAACTGGAATGTGCGTTTTTAATGTGATCACGTTAATTTTAAGGGAATGCTGAAATCTTTAAAGTCAAGACGGGTACACCCTCCAGGAAATCATGCCCGATTTCAAGAGCCAACTATAGCTTTCCTACTGAAAGAGAACAAACGACCTGTTAAGGAGAGCACAATGCCCTGTGTGCCTTCAAAGCCTCCACCTCCATCCACTTCACCTAAGCGGTATGTTTGCAGTCCCCTGGCACCCATCTTTACCCTGCTTCCCAGCAGAAATGCTGCTGGTAACTAGGATAGGGTTGGCCCGCCTTCAGTCTCAGGTGGCTAGCAGCACATCACAGCTTGCTGTCAGATAGCCACACTCCTTTCCCACTCGGCCCAGAGCAGCATCATTCCCTAATGCCTGGGAAGAGCCAGAGCTTTAGTCTTTTGCCTGAGTTGCTGCCTGGGAGTCAAGGCCAAACTGTGCAAGGCAGGGCAGTGACATAACAGCAGGCAGAGTGGGTATTCCCAGCACAGCATTAAGAAGGTAAATATTATCTCCCTGTTCCAGAAGGACAGGATACATATATTTGTCCCAGACAATAATAAAGTGCAGGTTCATTTACTTTAATGCTCAACATCCTGTTAGAAAGGGCTCTCCAAATTTAGGTTCGTTTGGGACTGATGTTTGTGGCATTTGAAGCAGGAGATGCAGGTGCTGGGTCTGTACTAGGCAGTATGCCTGCTGGTAACTTGAGGAGCTCATTTCTCTGGACAGTGTTTGTGGATAGCCATGTAGTTCCTGTTTGTCAACAGCAGAAATACGATTCAAGATCCCTCATTCTCAAAAGAATTTTCTGGCTTATGTGGCCCTAAAGTCTACTAATTTTATCTTTAAAGTTTCTTTAACTCTTCCAAACTAATACTTGAAATCACACTATGTCATTCTTCAGTTGTTAGAATGTACATTTTTGTAACCGTCTATGCTACTCTGCTATTTTTGAAGGCTAGCAAGGCTTGAAGCAAACAATTCAAGAGGAGTGAAGGGTCTAACTGACCTTTGCAGAGGGGAAATGAAAATAATACAAAAGTTAAGGTAATGACTTACTTTGAAAAATCTCATAAGCAGTGTCAGATCTGATAGGAGCTTCTCCCCACTCCCAGCAGTCCCCTTAAAAATGCATTTGTGTAGTGTGGTGTTCCAAATTATTGTTGTCATACGGGGTTTCAGAACGGTATTGTCATTTGGTGTTCTTTGTTCAGGTCGCAAACTGTTTCTCCAGCCCAACGTGCAGACAAAGCTGGGAAGGAGGTATGGGTGCGGTCAGAGCCTCCGTTAGACAGGACAGCGGTACTACAGGCAAGCTTATGCCACTGGGTGAAAGATGCCTTGAGAGCTGTCAAACATTTATAAAGGGGCAACACACCATTTCTTTTCAACTTAATGCAAGTTGCTTTTGTTTTGGTTTGGTTTGGTTTGGTTGTTTTTTCTTATTTCTTTCTTGTACTGGCTTTCTGTCTTTTTGTTTTCAATGCCATTTGTTTTTTGGGGTTTGTTTTTTTAAGTAGCAGGTTGCAGCAAATGCAGATATTCTGAGTGAAAAGCTATTGGATGATCTTTTGGAAGATACTGCTCAGGAACTGTGGAGCATGGATCAGCATGAGACACTCCAGACCGAGGACCTCCCTATGGCTGACAGTCATAGCTTGGAGTCAATGTTGCAAAGAATGGAAGAAATTGAAGTAAGATTTTCTGTCTCAGTTGGTTTTATTAGTACCAATTTCTTATTTACTGTCCATAAATTATTATATCCATAAGTATCTACATTCTTAAATGGAGCGAGGTCTGTCTGGATCAGTGTCTGAGATCAAGGACCTGGGCAGAATTTGTGCTTCCAGCAAAACACAGTGTAAGAACGGGAGCAGAATGTTTGATGAATCTGTTGCTGTAAAGCTGGCAGACCTGAGTTTGTGTCTCATCTCAAGACTTGGTGGCTTAAATCATTGTATGCAAATGGGAGAATCAGTATGGTGATTATGTCGATTGGCTCGCAGATTAGAAAATATTTGAACATTAATTTGATTTTTTCCCCTTTTTGTGCTATGGAATCTCAGTATTCAAGTAGCGTGAGCATCTTGAGCAAATACGCTCTGGCAACCCAAAATATTTCACAGGGCATCATGGAGAATGCAGACAAATACATGGTTATCTGTGCCTTTATTTATCCATCTTTCTATGTAAATATTCATAAGGTTATCATTCACTTAACTTGAGCTTTCTCATATATTGCTTTCTTAAAATTTTTCTTCAATCAGTTTTTTCATAGTTTCTGGTTTGAGTTCCATTTTTACCTTCCTGTTCTTTGAAATTTATTGTGACTGAGAGCTACTCAGTTTAGTGCCATTTACTTCTAGAGATCTGTTCATCGGTTGGAAGTGTGAAGGTGACATCCTGTAGTGTCCTTGTCCCTGAGGGACTGGAGCACCCATTTGGATCATTGTTGGTGAGGCAGGAGCAGCTTGAGGGCCCTTCAGTTGTTTGGCTAAGGGCTGTTGGTCTGAAACGGGAGGAGTTCCCGTGGGACTGGCAACTAGTTTTGCATTCAAGTGTGGCATTTTGAACTAAATAAATGTCTGTGTTTTCAATCCCACACTCCTTTTCTGTGTTGTTTTACTGGACAAAATAAGCTTGCTTTGCCCAAGGAGAATCATTGCATGGTTTTCTATTGAGTTATAATCAGTACAGCTGAGCTGCCAGGTACATGGTTGTTTGACTGATGTTACACGTTCCAATGCAGATGTACCGCGAGGCTGTCCGCAGGAGAGTCACCCAGATTGTGTACAGTGACTCCCAGTTCTGGGCCCAGGAAGACAAAATGGGTAATTGTCTTTTTTAATAGAACCTGGTTTGCCTATAATCTGTAGGTTTAAATTCAGGTGTTTTGAAATCAAGGTCATTGATTTATGTATGATCAAATACCACCACTCAGACACATTTTCTACCACAGGTGCTTCTTTCAGGGGACCGTTTCTAAGATGTAGTTCTAAAATCAATACTTCATCAACATTCTTTTTCTTTATCCTACTGTTTGATTGAGTAGCACAGTGAAGCTACATTGATTTTCCAAGGTAGCAGATCTCATACGACTTTACTGAAACCGTGTGGTTTAACACAAGTTGGAAAATCTCACATTATGACTGGTGAAGATTTACGCCAAATCTTTATAGATTCCTTTTCCATGTCTTGGATTTACCGATAAGTTTAATAGACTGTGCTATTTTTACAGTGGTATTTTCTATCTCTCTGCTAGGAGTGTCCACTGGCAGCACAAATTATTTATACTAAAGGTAGCATTTCTCAAATTTCTCAGCTTTAATACAAGTTGAATTTATGTTTTTTCTCACTTCAATGCTTTACTTACCTGAAGGACTTACCCTTGAAAGAAGCAAAAGTCTTTGTCATTTTTCTCTTTCAAAAAACCAGTTTAAAACAGTATTTTCTTCCTTCTAGAACAACAAATGGCATCAGAAGCTAAAAAACTTACGTCTCCTCATCCGGTTCAGATAACCAAATTAATCAGACCCACAGAACTAGAAACAGACATTTTATTTGAAAAACCTTTTGACAGCACGTAAGTGGAATATTTGGCCCTACACTAAACTGGTGGATAAGATCTCTGTGACTTCATTATAGTGTTTTCATCACACTGACTCTTCAAAAGGAGAGTTAAAAATTTAGTTCTGTCTTGATGATTATTTTATATTTCCAGTGATATTGATGAAAACAAAGAAGCAGAGGAGAAATTGCAGACTGGAAATGACATTCTGCAGCCCTTGCCTCTGAATGCTCTACAGAAAGCGTGCCCTGTGTCTCTCTCTGTGCCAAGCAATATGCTCCAGAGCATCTTGGATTATAACAGCAGATACAAGCATCATTTAAAGCTTATTTCCCATGAGGTGGTGGGCAGTTTTGATCCATGGCAGATTGCCGAGAGGTATATGAACTATCTTTGTGGTTTGGAAGTGAATGTATCAGCTGATGACAGGTTTTTCTGTTCTTATTCAGGAGATGAGTGGGGAGGGGACATTTAAATTCCAAACTGAAAGCCAGAAGCAGTTGGCTCTCAGACTGTTTTTCTACTGGTACTCAGTGTTCATGGATTTTGAAGGTAGTTGGATAAAACAAAAGGATATGGGAGTAGAATATCCATCCCTTAGTACTAATAGAAGAAGTGAAGAAATGGTAAAGTACAGCCTCTCTGCTGTTCACCTCCTGGCAAAGAAAAATTGTTTCTAACTGAATGTCTACTAAGCAGCAAGGCAACATAAGCCAAAATACCCACTTTTGCGCTGAAGCTTGAATAAGTGTTTTGATTGCTCAGTAAGTAACAGGTTTAGCAACTAAATTACATAATTGGTTATCATTTCCTTGCACTTTTCTTGAGTAATTACCTACGATTGCCTAGAAATAATTTTCAATACATATGATGTATGTCAAAAATCACCTATGGGTGATTTCTGAGCCTTCTGAGCTGCATTGCCTTAAGTCAGTGGTGTGAGGCCAGGTGTTTCTGGGGCTGGCACCTTTGTGGGACTGGCAGGTGGAGTCACTGGCAGTGAACCTCCTTCTGACAACAGGTGCCACAGCCGGCATGTGCAGGCAAGAAATGCTTGACATCAAACTGCAAATGCAACCAGTCTCCAGCAGGCTTTGTGACTAATTTCAGCTGGAGAGGAGCACAGACCCCCAAGGGTCAGGAACATTGATGCATGTTTTGGAGCACATGCAGAAATGCAGAGAAGGTCTCAGGAGGCCAGTAAACAACTATTTACTTACACACAGTGTTCCTTCTGTAACATCTGCTGTGGACCAGAGATCACTGAAAATTGACGTTTTCCTTAAACTTTTTTTCTCTCAGTAAGGTCTGAGTCAGTGACAGCCAAAATCAATAAAAAGTTTCCCATTTACCTCAGTGGCCTTTGGGTGAGCACTGTACTATGTTCACTCTTATTCCCAAAGCAGAATTACTATCTTAAGAGTTCGAAAAAAAAGGAAACAACTGAGATCTCTCACTGATTTTAAGTCTGAAATATGTCCTACTGAGGACAGAATTTCTGCTTTCTTACACAACCCATATCGGACCACATACCAGATCTTTTCTTGGGCTAAGCAGTAGAAAGAAAAACAAGATCTTCCTTTTAAAATCAGAGCATTGATATCAATGGCAGGAATGACTGGAATTTGAAATCTGACTTTCTGAATCTTTTCCTTGTCTTTTTTTTGCCTTCCCTCTCCTTTAGTCTTGCAGAGCAACTGACAGAAGAAGCCCTGTGTGATGTGGCAGCAGAACTGCAGGATGTTTGTGAGGACTATGCAGAAGCTGTGTTCACGTCAGAATTTTTGCAGCCAATGCAGTGAATTGTTTCCCGCCTGTCCCATCAGCCTCAGCCTGACAGTCTGTGAGATTTTCTGCACTGGATCTCCATCAAGGCTTCATCTCAGGTTTTTATAAAACCGTTATAACAATGTTTTCAGACTTGATGTTGTCTAATCACTTTAGCACATGCTTAGCACATACACTGAGATGAGTTCTTTGGGGGATGTGGCAATCCAAGGAATGACTCTCATGGTACAGCACAAATAGGTGCAAACAGTTGGCACTGGCTGTATTTGCAGGCCTGCTCGGGCTCTTGCCATTGGTTTTGGAATGGAGTTCCTGAGTATCTCTAGTACATCGTGCACAGGCAAAACGAGACCTTTCAATAGGTCTTTGTTTCTTTTTCTTAAACTAGTCTCAAATGTTACATTTTTATCAGCATTTAGTGATTAAACCTCACAATCCTTTCTCTTAAAAATCCCACTGAAATCAAAACCAACAAGATAAATGAGCAATTGGCATTTCTGCAACATTAAATTAACTTGCTTGTTTCAAGTAATCAAGGTACTAGTTTGGGTTGTGTCTGGAGTCAGAGCAATGAGTTATAATTACTTATGTAGTATACTAAGGAAATGCAAATTCGACCCTTGACATAACTCAAAGAACAATGACAGTCTGTTTCCTTTGTCAGTTTTTTCTCCAATATTGTTCAATCTATAACACCTTCATTTTTAACCTTCTAAGAATATTTTTATGTCCTCTAATTAGAACATAGATTTAAAAAATAATTTTGTTTCTATTGAAGCCAGGTTTACTGTTTCAGTTGTCTTGAAATTTACATTGAATGTAATGATGTAAATGTTACTGCTGAAGTGTGACTTTGCTGGTCTGTGATTTCTTTAATTTAAACCAGTTAATTTCTAAGATTATAAGTAAAATAAAATTAAAGCAATAGTATTCTATGTATGTATATACATATATACATACATATACATATATACATATGCTTGTAAAAGTATTTTGAAGATGTTTTATTTTTTAATAAACCACACTTGTTTCATATGACTGAACACAGTTTTAAGTTAAGATAACGTCCTTCTGCCAGACCTTTGATTGGAGAGGCTCTGGCTATCAACAAGACTTGACACAGGAGGAAAAGAGCATCTTTGAGTTCAGAGACAATGAAGAAATGAGAGATGAGGGGACTGAGGGGTTGAGAACTGAGGCTCCCTCAGCTACTATTCCTGCAGCTATTGACAGCTGTCTGGGCCATCAGTTAGACTCTGCTTCTCCACAGACCTGGGATATTGTTAAGGAAAATTTTCACTGCCAGGCCCAGGCATTTGTCTGGCTGCCTTGTATCCGTTGTGGACTTTTTACAGTTGTGCATCCAGCTTCAGTTGCAAAGGTGAGTATTCCTGGTGTCAGGCAGTGTAGTCTTAGTAAAAAGGGCTGTGAGAAGTCTTTCTGGTATCTGGGATTAACTAGAGCTAACAGCAACCTGGCAACATCACAGCCTCCTCACCAAGCAATGTACCTTCCTGCCAGTCAATGCCCCGTTCCTGGGAGTATATTGCAGTCTGTTGAGTCCAGTTGTGCTGATCCACTGCTATCTTCTGTTATGACTATCAATTATGATTTTGCTCCCTGACATTTTTGGCAGAATGCTGCTCTTCTCTGAAATGTTGGGCTCTGACATAGCCTGTCTCTTTTTATTTTGGTTGCAGGTGATGTATATACAGTGCAGAGAGGTCTCTCAGACTGTTTGAAGTTATGTTGCCATCTCAAGGCTTATTGGATCGTGGACAGCTTCTTTGGCTGTTTCACTGGCATGAGCAGCCACAAAGTGGATGTTATCTACTATCAGGGAATTTCTCAGTCCTTTCAAGTAAAACAGGGTAGTGCAACCCATTTCTAGTGGGTGGCTGGCATGCAACACTTGGCTGGGAGCTGCTCTATTGCCTGCTGTTTTCTCTGACTCAGTGTGGTGTCTGCCTGTTAGGGCTGCCTTTCAGGTTCTGTGGTGACTTCGAGGAGGACATAGAAACTCCTGCCTGTCACTGTGCCCTCCTCATCAGCTACTTTCTTTGATTCCCACATCTGCTGATGAAATAGCACTCATCGCTCTTTGTTGAAATAAGCAATTATCTTCCATCTTTGGACAAACAGCATTGGCTGTAAAGGACTGATCTCCCTATTCTCTTCCTCAGCAGTTTGGCTCTGAAGGCTGCATAAATCAGGTTGAACCCGGTGTCAGCAGGCACAACACTATACAAGTCAGCCTTGGATTCAATTCTGGAGATATTAACCAAAGAAGCAGCCTTCAGCTTTGCTGCCTAGGACCTGACATGTGCAGATAGAGAAATTCTCCCTGGCCAGTTTGAGCAAGTTGAAATCGTTAGGTGGGCAGATGTTTTCGGGGGGGCAGTAGTGTCAGTCAGTATAAATTTTCTCTGAGCTTCCATCCTCAGGTGGCTCTGCA
Source organism: Entomyzon cyanotis (assembly GCA_024500445.1). Taxonomy (NCBI): domain Eukaryota; kingdom Metazoa; phylum Chordata; class Aves; order Passeriformes; family Meliphagidae; genus Entomyzon; species Entomyzon cyanotis. The sequence goes on from JAKEPQ010000673.1 coordinate 5,756,574, forward strand.
CTGCCTGAAGGCACTGGCTACCTATTTTGTTGATCTTTTTCAAAACGAATCAGCATGCAAACCATGTTTTGTACAAGGTTTGATTTCTATAATTGGACTTCTTGCAACATCAGAAAACCTGGTAATGAGGGGGAGCATCCTTTGACAGAGACTTCATCTTGAGAGGAGTTTCTCTGCTCCATGGGAAGGAAGAGAACTTGGGTCCCCAGTAGAGCAGAGTGTGTTTTTAATTAAGAATAAATGTATTTGGAACTAGATCTTTTCCTTAATAGGTTCTTGGGATGAATAAATATCTTTACAGGCATTCCAGTTCAGGCCATTACCTGGCTTAGTATATTTTTATTACATTGTTATTTGGCTGTGATTCTTGCAGAGATTCTACTTGTCCTCTGTAATGCATGAAAAAACTATGCCTTTGTGTACTGAAAGGATTTTGTTGCAAACTCTGAAGCTTTCGCAAGTCTTTAGGAGAAAGAAAAATAATCTGGAGGTTTATATTGTCAAGGACTAGCAGTTGTTTGTTGCCAGTATTCAGGTCAATGAAAATTAATCTTTTCCCCTTGAGGAAAAGTAAGCATCATTGTGGTGCTTACTGCCTTCAGAAGCTGCTGGTAACTACCTGCTCAGGCCACTGTGCTAATGGAAAGATGTTTCTGGACAATGCTGTCAGGCACGTGGTGGGATTGTTGGGGTGTCCCATGTAGGGCTAGGAGTTGGACTTGATCCTGATGAGTCACTTCCAGCACAGCATATTCTGTGATTCTATATATCCATGTCTTTCTCTAGGATTGCTTTTCTTAGGTGGCTTAGTGACACTGTAGCACTTTTGGGAAAGCAGTCCTTCCCAAATCTTTTAAGCAGGACTTTAGTCCTACAGCAGAGACAATGTGGCTCGAGGGCAAACTTTACAGCACATAGTAGCACTGTCACCCACATCAGGGAAGGTGAACCGTAGTTTACTTGCATCTGGCTGTGGAGGTGGGAACTGCTGGGTGTTCTGGCTATCTATTCCACTTAAGGCTCAAGCAAAACCACTTAACTCACCATATTCTCAGGGATATTTGCTGTGGCTCTTGAATGAACTGCCAAGCAACACCCCTAGCAAATCATGTAATTGTCTTTATACTTAACAAGTTGGTATTGGCACAGAGCCTGTAAGTTGCTTGAGGGCTTGGTTGCGATATGTTTGCTTGGCTTAATTGTAGGGTTCTTGGGGCAAAACTTTTGTTCACTGTCCTTTATTTGTTGGTGCTCTGACACACTGTTGTAACATACAAGCCCTCTCTGCCAGCTTCCTCCCATCATTTCTACGAGAAGGGCTGCAAATAAAGACGTTCCTTAAGGTGAATTTTTCTCAGTTATTGGTGGCTCTGGAGAAGTTGGCTTCTCTACTTTTAGAGATATTCTGCTAGTGAGGCTCTTGAAGAGGGAGGAACTAAGTCTCACCCTGTGAGTTCCCTAATTCAGCTTTCAGTAGACTCTAAGCCACTTGCCTATAGCTGACTTAAAAGGCAGTTTTGCAGTAGTTCAGCCACTGCATTGACACGGGGTTTGGCAACACCCGGAGGAATTCTGCTGAAAATCCAGACCATCCGCTCGCAGGAGCGGCTTGCAGCGGCAGTGCCGAGCCCCAGCACCAGGGGCCGAGGTAGGGACAGCGCCACTCGGCGCCCCGGGCACTCGGTGCGGGGCAGCGGCGGGGCGCGGGTCCCAGCAGCTCCCTCGCCGCGTCAAGGAGGCGAGGGCGCCCCGACTCCTCCACGGCGGGTGTGTCGTGTGGGCTGCGGGCGAGGCGAGCTCCAGTCGGAGGGTCCTCGCTGGCAGCAGCCGGGCGAGACCCAAACCCTTCCCCAGGCCGGAGTGCTGCTCGCACCTCGCGGCCGTTCTCTCCAGGGCGTTTCATGCGCAGCCACGTCCCCGCGCGGGCCCGGCCCGGCCCCCGCTCTCCGCCGAGCCGCTCACTGCGCCTTTAGCGACGGCGGCTGCGCCTTTAGCGGCGGGCGGGCGGGCGGCACCGGGTGGCGGCGGCGTCTGCCGGCCGCGTCTCTCAGCGCTGCAGGCAAAGGGGCGGCGCGGGGCCTCTGCCGAAAGCCGATGGGGCGCCGAAGAGCAGGGTGCCGGAGCGCCCAGCGGGCGAGCACCTGACACGGCTGAGGGCGCCTTGGCTGCGAGTGGGCAGCCCTGAAATGGCGAAAGCTCCACTCCCAGGTGGGTGCTGAGCCCGCGCGGCGGAATGGGGCAGCCCTGAGGGGAGAGCGAGGCCCCTGGGGCGGGATGGGGCGGCCCCGAGGGGAGCGCGGGGCCCCGGGTGCGCGGCGGGGATGAGGCTCCTGTGCATTCCCCGCCCACCCGCGCTCTGTGGCAGCCCCGTCTCCGCGTCCTTCTCCTTCGGCCCCACGGAGCGGTGAACGCAAACTCGTGTGAACGAGGCGCGGGTACATTTGTCCTCGTCGTCGTTATCGAACACGGCCCGCTGTGCCTTCGGCGCCCGCATCTGCCGGTGCCGTGGTCGCGGCACGGTCGTGCGGAGCTGCCGAGGCATCGGGGGCGCCCACACCAGTCGTCGCTGCCCGGCCTCCTCTCCTCCCTCCGCCGCTGCTGGTCCGGGAAGGGTCTCTCCCAGCTCCGGGGGAATTCCGTGGCTGCCGCGTGGTGGGGCCGGTGCTCGCTGCCGCCCACTCGGGAGGAGCAGACCGGGAGGCAGCAGCCGTGGTCAGAGAACAATACAGGTGTGGTGTCGGGTGGAATTTGCGGAAAGCCTGCTTGCGCCTTGCTCGTTTACGTGCTGTAACTCGTGCTTCCTCCGGAGCCTGAACAATGTGGAGGTTGGAGGTCGGTTGGCTTGAGACCAGGGCTTGAGGATGCTCAGGAGCAGCACCCTGATGTCCCGTGCCCGGTGGCAGGTGCAGCCTGAACGAGGTACTGTATGTTCTCTGTGCACAGTGGCCAGAACAGATGAGAGTCCAGCTGCTGATGCAGTAGTGGTTTTCTTCTAGGTTGCACGTAGAACCCATTGCTGGTGAAGGCCTAACTGCTACGACTGAATGGTCGGTACGTGACACTTGCCTGGTGTTTGATGCCAGGTCTGGACACAGCTTTACAGCAGCATGGCAATGTTAAAACTAAACCCAAAAAGTTTCATTGTTTTTTTTTTTTTCCCAGCACTGTTTATTTCTTTTCTCCCCCAAAATAAGCATGGATTGGTGGCAGCCCAGAGATGTAACACTTAGGAACATGAGAGCATCAATAATTTCAGAGGATGCAAATACAGGATTGAACTAAATGTTTCTTTTCTGCCTTTGGAAGATGAAGAAGTAATCAAGTGGGGGAAGTCTCTTTTTTTTTCTTTGGCATTAGCTTGCAGTCCTTTTAAGTTTGATAGGAAAATAAGGGGGCATTTCTTTTGCTTTCTGTGATACATGAGTAAAGTAGTCTGCGTACCTAGCTTGCACGTTCAAACAATTTTGCACAGGAATTTTAAAGCGCAGTACTTGTCTCGTATGTGATTCCACTGACTTCAGTAGACAAACAATGTATTGTGATACAAGCTTTGTGATGTTGTCACTACTTATAGCAAAGTAAAGGAAGAGTAGACCATTCACAAAGGAGATCTGGAAGAAAATATCTGGGCTAGGAGTAGGGAAACTGTGCTGCTTTTATAAATTGAGCTTGCTGAGTTTATCAATGTGAGCTGCGATATGCACAAATATAAAAAAGTTGTGTCTGTTTTGCTTGTATGTCCACCTTGCAGCCCCTGCCAGTGCTGTAGCCTTACCTCAAACAGAACAGAAGACCAAACTAGTAGGGAAAATGTGCTGTTTGCTCACTGTTGAATGACAGGTGTGCTTGTAATGGGCTTTTAGACTTGGTCCACGCTTGACTAGTTTGAGTAGCCAGATTTCACCTAGTGAACTCTCAATCTTAAGCATTTGGTGGAGTCCCTGTGCAGAAAAATTTAGGCATTTGCAAGATTTTTGATTGTAAAACTAGTCAGAGACAATTGCAGATCACTACCTGATGTGTCCCTGTGGAAGTGGTGGGGTATCCACACTTCATCTCTGATTTCATTTTTAACAGAGAGCAGTGACTCAAAAATGCCAGATCCTCCTCAGAAAGCCAGAATCTCTGCATTAGGAAAACAGAGCCTTTCAGATGTGTTGCAGACACACCTACAGTCATTGCAGGAAAAGGTTAAAAAGAGTATTCATATCTTCTCTCATTTTGTGGAGTCTGTTTGGAGGAGGTGGTGATACTGCTGAAAGGGAGGGTGAAGTTAATTTCTGCTGTGGGGAAGCTGGCATCTGAAGCATCAAGAAACAGCTCTGGGAGATGTATCATGTTTACAGGAAAGTTCGATCTAGGGTTTGAAGTCTGAACAGTCATGTTAAACCTCTTCTCTCTCTTTCTCCACCTCACGAGTAATCCTGTAAAGTGCAAGACTGCAAATGGCACTGGTTCCTTAAAGTAGGGGCTTAAAGGCCTGCGTGGCGTAGTTTCTTGATTTGTTTCCTGTACTCAATATTCAAATACATGCCTATCCTTACCATCTGCTGCGGAACTGCCAGTGGAGGGATATACAGAGTAGGCAACCAGGGATTTCTCGCCATGGAATTGCTGCAATATAAAAGATACCAAATGAGGAATGGGAGAGAGGAGCTGGTTGCATTGGGCACTTCTGACCTCAGTGTAGTCTGGACTGTTCCATCAATTAGCTCTTTCACTTCTTGGCAAGAGAACCTGCAATTTATGTGAATTTTTTTCTGTCTGTAACTATGTCTCTGGCTTTGTCAGCTGTGCATTTTGACAAGGGAACTTGATGTCTTGACTCGATCTTCCATGTTTTTCTTCCCCATCCCCTTTGGCCTTGGACGTTCTCTCCGCTCTCCCTCTCACCTCCTACTGTTATTTTTCTCCCTCTCACCCTTTAGCCTCACAGTTTTGTAGGCCTCCCACTCCATGTGCCCCCCAGCCCCTTCCATTTGCAGTTGGTTTCATTTTATCTTCAACTGATCTAATTTCAGTTCCGGTCTTTGCTACAGATTCATTCTGTGATTTTGGGTGAGTTCCGTGTGGCCCAAGTATCAATGACAGGCATATATGGTCCGTCTTTTTTGTTGGTCAGTGCGCAGGCAAGGACTTCCTCTGAGCGTACTTTAGTTTTCACTCTGGAATTACTGAAGGAAGGATCAGCATCTGCCTCTGTCCTGTATGAGCTCCTGAGTCTTTGAGGTGCCTCCAGCAGTTAAATTCACATCCTTTTAATATACATCTTTAGTTTTACGTTTGCCAAATAAGAAATAAAACATAACTAGAAAATAATAGTGGGTGAACTTGGCCTCCAGTAAGTCTTCACTGCGTAGTCACTAGGTAACACTGTGTGGGTAGCTCAGTTAAATCACTTAATGGGTAGGCAAGAAGCAACTGAAACCAGCAAAACAGAAAGAAGTGTTATTACGCAACAGCAGTCAGTAGCAATAGCAAAGGTTATTCCTCTAACTCTCTCTATCCAAATGGAAAAATGACTTGTGCTTTTCAATTTTATAAGGAAAACTGTCCCTGAATTCAAAGTGGTACACTTCTAAAGCAAGTTTTGACAAGTGGAAATGTTGTAATCTGTGCAACAGAGTCTATTTTTTATTATTTTTTAATTGAGATTAATTCAGTCCTCAGTATTTGACCATGTAAAAGACTGAGTTTCCAGTAGCTATGACAGCACTGTGTGCTGTTTCATCTTCATCTAGGTGTCGTGATAGTATTCAGGAGTGCTTTTTTGGCGGTTGTCTGTCTTCTGACATGTGCTTATGTCTAGGCTTGATTGGAAATTGAAAAATGTTTGTTACCAAGCAAAAGATGTAGGGAAAGGCTGGGCCTGTTGCAAAGCTTGAAACTGTGATGTCAGTGAAGTGAATAATATTGAATTAGTGTTACAGTAAAGTCCACTGATGTAATTGCATCCAAAAAAAACTGCTCTATCACAAGCTGCTTGAATGCATCTTCTTGGCAAGTCCAGTGTGAGCACACCTGAGCTGGGATGGTCTCTGGAACTAACCTGTGATGCTGCCGGTACACAAGGGCTGGTATGACTGGCATTTGGGTCAGCCTGCTTGCTTTCCATCTGTCCCATTTGCCTGACAAGGTAACTGGTGATACCTACATTGCTAAGGACAAAGGCAAGATGCTGGAGTGACTCTTAGACTGATGCTTCTGGACTGAGCCTACTGTGCTGCTACTCTGCCCTCACGAGTATGTTTCAGGAATGAAATCACTGCTCTTTCATTCCCAAAGTGTATATGCTGGTCCTCCTCATGAAGTTCTTCTGTAAATAGTGATGACTCCAGTAATGGTTTTCTTTTTCATTTGCAGTAAGTGTTTTTAAAAGCTGTTTCAAAATGAGGAGAAGGCAGGACCAGTGAAGAAAGGCAACATGGCTGTGGTTTCACAGCACAGCTAGGCTTACTTCCTGCTGCTTTTGAAAATTAGTCTTCTGCTCATTAGATCCAATAGCAGGTTCGTTCCCTGTGTCTTGGTGAAGTGTGCTTCCACTAGAGGACATCATTTCCACAGCAAAAAAAAAAAGTTCCTTCCTTTTTCCGAAAGATATTCTTGTGCTCTCCACACATTTCACCTCCAGGTATATGGCACCTAAGGACCTGGGGCCCACAGTGTATGGTATTGCTTTGTGCTGTCAGAATTGATGCCAGTTACCGGAATGGAAATGGAAAGTAGATGCCTTCTCTTTCTCCTGACTTGGTATACATTTCAAATATGATCTTTGCCTAACAAGTAATATGGAAGCAGCATTTTTGGTACTGGTAGGAGAACATGTGCTTGTTATTGAGTGACAATGGTGAGCTCTTCTGTCTTAGGATGCTTGGGACTTCTAGGATTGAGTATGTTTTGGACACCAGGCCTTCTAAAGGATATATGAAAGTGATTAAATTAAAGTTGGGAATCAACAGCATTAGCTATTCATTTTGCAGAGGAAAACCTTTGTTCCTTAAAGTGTTTTTCAGAGCCTCTTCAGCTTTACTTCACTTCTTACCTGGTTTTCTGTTTCTCTTTCCTTAATCCTGAGAATGTTGGCAACAGACCAGTGCTTTAATTCCTCTTGTTGGCTTTTTTTCTCTTTTAGAATCACCCTCATATCACAGGGAATGAAGCATGCTCGTGCACTGCTTAATTGTCAAATCATTGCCCTTTATTTTAAAAAGGGGCACCTTCGGAAAGAATTTGGGTTTATGCCTCCTGACCAGAGGAAGCTAGAGCTGATTCTTCTCTTATACATACTTTTCAACTGCTGTTGGTTTCTTAGGGAACCATGATAAAATGAGCTCTACTGGTGTTTGTGGGTAAAAGCAGAGTTGGCATTTTCCATGGCTGTTCTGCTCCTTAAGTCTATTTGTGGAACATATCAGAGATTGCACCATTTTAGTGGGTTGTTTCTTCTCTGGATGGACAGCATTAGAAACTGCTGATATGTGAGTGGGAACTGTTTCTTCTGTCATTTGCTGGAATTACGTACAGTCACTAAACAGCAAGGATGAATTTTTCCTCGGATCTGAATTAGGATGACGTATACAGAGGTGCAGTCTGACTCGCCTTCAACCAGAAGTGCGAGTGTTGCATAATAGAACATAGAACTATTTCTGTAACAATTTTTAGTCAGATAAGATCCTGGCTATTTTGCTGCTTATCACAAGAGGTTGCAGCTGATTGTATCAATGGCTCTCGCCCTCAAGGAAGCTGTTATGCAGGATATAGGTTTCAGTTGTGACCCTTACCTATACATCATACGGGCAAGGAAATCAATATCTAACAAGGGTAAATTGGCTATTCATTATATTGTAAATCTAAAAATCCTGCTTTAACTGATTCTTTTTCAAAAACATTCAAAAATTACTTTGTTTTTAATTAGCCATTTATACAATGACCTGTGAGGTTGGGGTATATTGTGAAGTACAGTGAATTACAAACCCAGGTCTAGTATATTGATTATATATACATATATTATGGAATAGTATACATGTAGGAATATTATTTTCTGTAGGTCCTGCAAGACGTGTCTTCAGGTGGATATGATAGCATCAGCCACAGGAAAAATTAAAATGTGAACAAAATTAGTGCAGGGAAAATGAAGAGAGTGCTTTCCAACATTGCATTTTAATCATGCGTTACAGCACCTCCTCTCATGTCATCAGGTCACTGATGCAGCAAAGCACCAGTGAAATTCCAATTGTCTTTGTTGAAGAAAAAAAACCAACACCTTTTTTACTGAGGAAAATCCTTGATTGTAGTCTAATTGTAATTACAATTAATTACAGTTAGTGCTAGCCTAACTAGAGCATTCGGCTTCTGTGCCCGGTGCTGCAAGGATGGCTCTGCTCTTGTCCTCTCCCCAGCTGTTGCTGTGGCGCTGTGCTCAGGGCAAGTCCCTGCCAGCTCCCTCTGTGACAGGTGACTGTCACAACCTGCAGTTGTGTCCAGAGAGAAGAGGTTAGGTAGGAAACTACTTCTGCTTCTGCTTCTTCTAAAAGAAAAAACACCTGTGCATTTCTGTGTGCTCTCCTTCTGCCTCTCGGAAATGTTATCCTTGTCTCCTCCTGCCCGCCTGTCATGCTGCCCCAACAGCATATGGGGATCTACTGTGTGTGCTTCCATTTCAACTATTGTGATTCGCAAATTGGTCATGTAGCATTCAAAGCATTTCTATATGCTTTCCCTTCTATGATCAGAATTTGGATACTGAACAACTGAAATTAAATTAAAGTTGCTGCCCTGGGGGCAAAAATTTCTGAAATCTGACTGCTAAGAGTCACCTGACTAATCCGATAAAGATTCACTAGGTTCACCGCCATAGAAGCATTAAAGTGTCATTACCAAGGAGCTTGCCTGTATTCTGAAGCAGGGCTGGTCTTTTCATTCTCTGAAGCAAAATTATGAAATAAAATATGCAGCAGTTGACAGTGTAAATCAAATCAGTGGGTCCAGGCAATGCCAGTGTCTAATACAATCAAGAAATATTAATAGAGTCCTCTGAAGGTACCTAATGTTAATCTGCTGGCACAGAAGGAAGCAGACTCAATAGGACCAATGTATTAGGGCAATGCAATGCAGTTCAGGCAGCAAATCAATCTAGATGTGGAGAGCTGTTGCAGTGAGCTTTATGCAGATTTGTGCTGCTGACTGTGGTTATGTTTAAGCTGCTTCTAAATGTAGAAGCATTCCCAGTGCAATTTAATGAAACCGATGCTCCCAAGAACTTTTCTCATGGCCAGATATTTGTGACACTTTTCCCTACCCTCCCTTCATATTCTGCATCGAATTCCAAGGTCCCTGGAACCGTGAGGGGTTTTTTTGTAGGGTGAGTACTTTTAGTGATTTCCAGCCAGGCTAGTGGCAGTTCTTCTCCAGGGAATTGCTGTTTGCTTTGGAGTATTTTTGACGTCTTTACAATTTTTTATTTAAATAGCCTCCTCCCTCCTTTATTTCTCTCTCTTTCTCTCTCTTTCTCTCCCTCTCTCTCTCTCTTCTTTTCTTTTTTCCCTTCCTCCCTCTATACATCACTCTGGGTTTTTTGTGGTGCCTCCCATCTTGTGCTTTTGAAATTTTGGAATCCCTGCTCTTCCAAGCACTGACCCAATGCAGACTTTTCTTCGTTAGAAGTTCAGAATAGTGTTCTTTCTACCACTGTTTTGATGACTGTACTGATCTATTTTAGGATAGATATGTATCTGAATGGAGGGACTCCAGTAGCTGGCAGATACCACTGGAAACATTCCCAATACGTGATGTACTCTTGTAATCAATACTGACTCCTTAATAACCAATTTTTTAACCCTAATAAAATGCTATAAATTGATTCTTACTTTTACTCACGTCTTTTACTCAATAAAATCTGCTTCTTCTTATCACCCTTCACTTATATTTCTGATTAATTCAGCTGTAGGTGGATTAAATGAAGAATAAAAGGCTGTGGCCTAGTGGCATGTTTTCTCCAGAATAATACAGAAGGATGCATCCTCTGTTTGGGTTGTTCTTTTACTACTAAGAGAAGAAGAGTGCTTTTGTGACCAGGGGCTCAGGATATTAGATTCAGGCATTTGTGGAAATGAACAAAAGGAAGGACACTGTTCTGGTGGGTAATGAGTGTCCTTTCTACAGTAGTGTTGTTAGGGGTATGGTGGATTTGATCCCTGGTTCTCCACTGACTGTAGGGAGATTTTGTTGTTAATATAAGGAATATATTTCACGACTACTTTTTAGTTTTGGGTTGCTTAGATATAAGAAGAACTGATAGAGTTAGGCAAGTCTAGTTTACTAACTACAAATTAGTTTGAGTATGATAAGCCATTAGGACCATCTAAGCTGTCATGACTATATATCTATTACTGTACCTATTCTAATGTGGTTTTGCCTTCCTGTCTTCAAATGGCAAGCTTCAAATGAAAGCCCCAGGCTCCAGCACAGCAAAGCTCTCTGATGAAACCAATTCAATGAGTGAGAATTGAGTAGCTTGTCTGCAAATCTGCGAGCCAAATAAGGTGGCACTTCTTTTAGGAATTAAATTGAATTTAAGTGGGAGCTACTGCCATGTCCTGGGGAAATGCTGCTTTATGTCTTAGAAACAATGTGCGGTTTGAGTGTTGGAATGGAACAGCCAGATGAATTCCACAGGGAAGATTTTATCTTCTGAGGTCACTGCATTAGCTGAAAGGGATGCAGGGTTATCTTTAACAAGAACTTTTTTTAATTGCTTTGGTTAAGTGAAAGTATTTTTTTTTCCATCCTGAGAGCTCTTGCTGGCTGACAGTTGAAATTACAGTGTGCATGATGACTATCCTCCTGAGGCACCTACACAAGCTCTTCCTTAATGTGTTGGGTCGGGGTTTTTTTCTGGAGCAGAGATGGGACATCACCTTGTGTTAATGTGAGTCTCCTTGTATTTCCAGCTGGCCCGTGCCGATTTGGTGGCACTCAGCGGCACATGCAGAATGTTCTCAGGGACTCCGTAGAGAGCTCCGACGATGAATTCTTCGATGCACGAGGCGAGTGAGCACTTTTGTCCTCCTCTCCCCAGTTTCCCCCACAGTTTTGCAATAAGTAACAAAGCTCCTTTGTGGATGAACTGACAAAATTGTCCTTATCAGACAAAACATCCATTAGTTCTTCTATCTAGGATTTGTAAATGGACCTAAATTTACAGAATTTTGTTGAGGTGCTGGGGTGGATGACTGAGCTGCCCTGAACTGAGTTTGGCGTCAGAAGCAGCTGCAAGACACCACCAGTGCAGCCCTTACGGGGTCTCTTGGGCCCAGGTCCTTCCCAGGTCAGACTGCGTATGACGTTGCAGTGGGAGTGCTCTCATTCACAGTTCCTGATGAAGGCCACGAGTGTCTGTGTTACTGATGGCCAGCTTTTAAGACCGATGTCTTAGGTTTTCCACTCTATCAAAACTTTCGCTAGAGGGACTGGGACCTCTGCTTGTTCAAGGAGCAATATTTGAATGCTTGTGGATTTCATCACAGGGTATTCTTACTTGGATGTGACCCACAAGGATCATTGAGTCCAGCTCCTAAGTGAATGGCCCATATGGGGATCAAACCCGTGACCATGGCACCGTGCTCTAACCAGCTGAGGTAACTGCAGCACTCCCTACATGATCTGTGAGACCCTGAATCTTGACATGCTCTGTAACATGCCAAGTTTTTTTCTGAAGTGGGAGAAGAATTTGTAGGTTGTGTGCATATGTGATCTCCCTTTCTGTATGGATTTCACTAAATTAAGTAGTTAGCCATGACAGATGAATCAACAGTCAAAATATGTACAGCTGCTTCATCTCAAACACAGGTGCTTGATTCTCTGTTTACAAGGCTGCCAGCCAGAAACTTCTTTGTTTGAGAAACGATTTGACCCCAGCTGTTTTTCAGAATACAAAAGCAGCTCGCTAATGTTATGTATTAATGGTGCCCACTGCTGTATACACTGTCTTGTACTTCAGACTGTCTATGAAGTACAGATTACACATGGGTAGATGTAGAATCTGGGATAGCGTCCAGATTCTCCCATGAAGAAACTCCATAGTATTCAACTCCAGCTGCACTGTGCAGCTGCAAGGATATCAAACATTGATGAAGCACTCTCTATAAGTAACAGAATGGGTAAGAAATATAGGTAAGAAACACTGCAGAAAATGTTATGCTGGAGATAGAAAAAGGGTATCGAGCTATCTCATTTTCAGGAGTGAAAGCTGCAGTCTTTCTCCTGGACAGGTTTCCCTCACTGCAGCACAAACAAACTCCTCTTGCTTCTTCGGTGCTATGTTTAATCTAGTGATAATGCCAGTTACTTCAGCCCACATATATTGCCCGGCTTTCCTCTGTTTCTTGCTTTCCATGTGCCTTGCCATAAGTTAGGCGGGAATTTTACATTGTCAAGATGTACAATGGTAGTTGATGCAGGAAATGACCTTGTAATTTAACTGCAACATACCTCTTATCACAAATAATGAAAATTACAGCTGAATGCATCATTACAAAATTGTAAGAATATGAAATTCCACTGTTAACTAGCATTTTTTCTCAGATTTGAAGAGCTGCTCAAAGAAGCCTGCACATTCCCATTTGGCCATTTTATCAGACTTCCACAACAGACAGGCAAACATCCCCACACCGATCTCCCCACACGCCTGCCCCACAGTCATTAAGCTGAAATGAAAATCTTCCATAACACAGCCCTGGAAGCACACCTCTCTCAGTTATTTTCAGTTCTTTTCACTGGTCTGCGTGCCTGCTGCACACACCTGTCAGTGTTAAGGGCCATCAGCTGTGCTTCTGCTGCTTGGTCTCCCAATGCCAACACTGGACTTTGCTCAAGAAGAACAAAGCAGGAAAACAAAATCTGCAGTGGAGAACCATTATCGCCCATTTTTATCTGTGGATAAAATGTCCCGCCTGTCAGCCAGCCAGTCACCACTGCTAGGCCTTAAGTAGTTCTTGAGGGCTTTGTTTGTTCAACCCTGCTGCTAATTTGAACACTTTTCCATCTGTATTTCTGCAACTGCACTGGGGAGCTCGTGTGAGGCTCGAGGAGGGGCAAGACACTTCTCATTACTCCCAGCTGGCAGGAGGAACAGCAGTAACGACTGCTGTTAAGCACAAAATGTCACCGAAAATACCCATCGTTCTCAGATAGATTTTAAAACCACTTGTTGAGGGGGGAAGGGAAGAGACCAAAACCACCATGGCTCTTTCCCTTCTTCCTTATAGAACTTCAAATAAATCAGCCTCTGAGAGAAGGTGACAAAAACCTGAACAAAATGCTGTGCTAAGTGGTTGATTCTCTCTGCCTCACGGAGCAGCTGAGATTGCATCGGGTCTTAGGGGGCTTTGCTGGATCCAGCTTCTCCGATAAATCTGATAAGTGACCTTTATCACTGTTTGTTTATAGAAGATGTGACTTAGGGAGAGATAACATATGATGGTGACTGTGAAGTGATTTATACAGTCCTTTATACAGATCCATCTTTCTCCTTCTCCAGTACCAAGATCTCTCTAAATGAGAGTCAAGGTACATATGAAAGAACATGAAAGAACATATTTTTTTTAATAATTTAGAGGCCTACTGCAAGGTAGGTATTCGAAAATTATTATTTTAGCCAGAAACATCCTAGCTAAATTATTCTGTGTTTACTGCCATGTTAGAGCCACTCTCTCTACAAAAGGCAGTAAGAAATGACAGAATTTGACCCATTCTCTGAATCTGCCTTAACAAGAAAAGAGCTGTTATTATTTATTTTACTTCCTTTTTTCTCTGTGCTCGCCCTAGGTACAAAGACCATTCTGGCCTGTATCCAGCCAGGCTGAAGTGCTTTTGGTAAATTCATTCAGAAAGGATTAATGCACCCTTCTTGCCAAACAGCTGTTAAATTGAAGGAAAATGTTTTCCTACAGCTTCTAGCCCTGTTTGATTTTGGGGTTGTTTTTTTATGGAAGAGAGTGAATATCTATCTATCTATCTATCTATCTGTTTGTGCTTTCGGTTTTTCCTACCCCACTCCCTGGATGGGATTTCAATAAAAGAAGTGGTTCCCTGTGCTGTGGGCTTGGTTTCATTCTATTATGTCTCCGTGTCTCTAGGTGAAAACGTAAAGCTTTATGTAACACAGGTGGCTTTGATAAAAGGGGAAAAAGCATTCGTGAAGAGCCTTGAACTGCTCTGTGTGTCCATCCTTCCCTCTGCTCTGCCTTTTAAACGTTCTTGAAATAAAAAAAAACCAAAAACCCAAAACCAACCAACCGACATCTCAAGCACTCAAAATGATTATAATAATAAACTTTGCTTTAAAGTGACTGTTCAATGTAAGAGAAAAAATTCAGATGGTCCTCTCTTTTCCATGGTTTTCTTGCACATAATATATGAAGCATATAGGATCAGCGGTGGAGCATATGAGTAGGCAAGAAGCTTTCCTGGACAGTCCTGCATGAGCTGTTATCTGTTCCCATTAGGGGCTCTAATGAGTGTTTATTTCTCGCAATTAGTAGTTTTCACCCTTTTTTCATTTTTCTCTTGTTCGTCACAGCAATTTATTCTATTCTTTTTCCTCTTACAGAAGAGATGGTGGAAGGAAAAAGTGCTATTCTCATAGGCATGAGCCAGTGGAACTCAAATGACCTTGTTGAGCAAATAGAAACAATTGGGAAGCTTGAAGAAAATCAAGGTAATGTTTAGCTCACATTACATATTTATTGAGAGTTAACAAGAACATCTGACTACTGAAGCAATTAGTTTTTAGATACTACATAAATACAGAAGTAATGCCATTTTACAGCATCTAATAGTTAAAAGATTTACATAGATATGTAAGTGAGAAATGAATTGCAGTGATCTCTTTCAGGAGAAAACTTTGGCAGACCAGGGAATACAAATTTATTGGCTTCAATGGAAAGTCAGTGTCAAACTCAGCTCAGCAACTCTGAGATAGATTACAAGACTAAAACTTATTTTTACTTGAGTTCAACGTGTGAGAGACTTCTTGCTGTCACCGAGTTATTTTGCTCCTGAAAGTTAACAAATCCTCATCTGGAATTTCTATGGGGACGCATATTTTCAGATGTTATTTGGGGCCATTTTTGTGCAAATATGTATGTAACTATGTTCCACTGAAAGGAGTGGGAAATGGGCACTGACATAACAGTAAGAATCTGGGACTTAGGATAAAGGCCTAAGCAGTGCTATGGTTATTTTGCCTCCTAAATTGCCTAGTTGTTTGAAAATTAAAATTACCTTGTTGACTTCAGGGAGAGAAGACAACCTAGCTTGCTTCTCCATTGGTGAGATGGGACTCAGGCATAATGGTGCTTGTTAATTAATCTAGCTTTAAAAAGAATTTAGTATACTTGTCCATTTTAGGGGGCTTCTCTTTATGGGTTTGCTACGTGTGCATTTTTATTGTAAAAACTTAAAAGTTCAGCTAAAGCTGGATTGTCTTTTCAAAAACTGTAGGTGAGGAAAAAAAATACTTTACACAGCTTCTTTTCCCAGGGTGCTTCACTTGCTCAGTGGAAAAATATGAGGAGCACGGTTTGCAGATTGGGAGAATTGTCCGTTGCCTTCCTGAAGTGCAAGTGAAATGTCTGTTCTTTATTCCTGCAGCTGTGTTTGTAAGCACACAAGTTACTAAGTGCCAGCCCCTTCCCTTTTGGAAATCATACTTTTCCCATCTAGCCTGGTCTGGTAACTGGAGCTGTGGGGCATTTTGAGTTAAGATCCTCAGCTAAACCCCATCTGTTTCTTCTTCTCCTGTGCTCTTTGGTAGTCACATACGAAATCTGGTAGCGTGTGTACGGGTAAGGCTCGTTCAATGAAGTAACTGCAGAAGTTAATGCAGGAGCTATCTCATGTTGTGGTTTTCAGAACAGGATTTGGCTCAGTGATGCATTCCATTATTTTTGTATAAACAGTGCAGTTTGCAAAACTGCATCTGCAGTATATTCACAGTATTCTTTATCATTTGTTAATAGAAAGCAGATGTCACAGCCTTCATGTGAACATATTTCTTATGACGGATTTGTCATTATAAATGGCTAGCAGTAGTGCAGCAGATGGCAAGAAATGGCATCATTTCTCATGAGAGCGTGATAATGGAAATAGCTGTTTTGTTTTGGGACAATCACTTTATTCTTTGTAGCCAATACAAGTTCTCTTCTTTTTTCCTCTGAATTTCTCCCTAATTAACATGGCAAAATATTACGGATGTTTGAAATGGTCTGTGAAACAAAAAAAGAGGACCCAGCTTGATTCTTAGTATGGGTTTGAACTTTACCTCATGATCTCAGAAGTTTGGGAATGATCATACAAATTCTCTTCTCCTAGACTGGGGGTACTTACGTATTTTTGTGGTCACGTGTCAAACCTATGTCTTTCATACCCGCTTTGGAGTGTTGAATCACTCTCAGTTTTTCCTTTCACGTGGCTTTACTCTCGTGGCAATCTTGAGGTCTTAGAATAACCTGGCCAGACCCCGCTTAAGCAGTTATCTCAGTGAGATGAAAATTACGGTCCACTCTCTTAAGGTCTGGCAGACTGCCTGTAAACAAATGGTGTGGAACCTCAAAGGTGTGTATCCAAACGCCAAGAAAAGTAAACTGAGCCAACTATAGCTTTATGTGGTGTATTTAGTTTCTTCTGGCATGCTGGAAGAAACTGAGGAAAATGTGTCTAAATCCTGAAAGTTGCCTATTATTTACTTTGGTATTACTATTCGGTACAATTCTCCTTTTAACTCCTAAAACTCTGTGTCTGTCATGGAGGGAGAAAGGCTTCCTAGTTTCTCTAGGAACAGCTAACCATGGTGAGATGAGTGGGATTTTAAGACTGCAGCTTTCAGTCAGCTGAAATTTTAAATTACAAATTTGTAGTATCATCACTCAGGAGGGTTTCAAAACCTCCTCCTCCCCCCACCCCCCCAAAAGAGAGAGAAGCTGTTACAGGGGTAGAATTCACATCTCGTCTGGAATATCACCACTGTCGAAGGGAAAAGCACATTTGCCCTCCCGAAAGAGCTAACTGTGACAACATTTGCTAGTCAAATTTAATCTTACAGCTGCTTCCTAGGTAACTAAGATGCAGCAGTAGAAAAAAAAATACTGCATTATGAAGAGACCAGAAAGAGCTCATAGCAGTTTTCTTCGTTGAAGAAACAGTGCAAAAAAGAAGTAGATAGTGCTATATCATCTTTTTCTCTGACCTTAAGGCCAGAGAAGATTTGTGCAGAGGGCAAGCCTTTTCACAGCCAGCTGTAAAAAATGAATGGAATGGAATGGAATGGAATGGAATGGAATAGAATAGAATAGAATAGAATAGAATAGAATAGAATAGAATAGAATAGAATATTTTCAGTTGGAAGGAACCTGTAATGATCATGTAATCCAACTGCCTGACCACTTCAGGGCTGAACAAAAGTTAAAGCATATTATTAAGTGTCTAAATGCCTCTTAAACACCCACAGGCTTGGGGCATTGATACCTCTCTAGGAAACCTGTTCCATTATTTGATGATGCTCTCGTCAAAGAAAAGCAAAGAAAAGCTTTTTAAGTGTTGTTTCCCAGGGAAAGACAGTGGACAATTTCATGGTCTAAAGTGGAACAGGAATGTTCCACCACTAACATCAGGCTGCTGCCCAGCCAGACTGCTTAAAGAGCAGGCAAGGAGGTGTTTGAGTGTTTTGGTCACACTCCAAAGTCGGTGCAGAAACTTTTGTTGTTGTGTTCATAATTGAGGATGTTGGATTCGTGATCCTGTTGTGAAAAGTTATTGGCAAAGCAGTGTATTTACCTGCAATGTCACTTCCTGTTTTTCAGCTTACAATGTTTTTTGAAGAGAATTTGTCTTTTGCTCTGTGGTCTGCTAGTCCTATTTTGCATCATGATAATGGAGCACTGGAGTTATTTCAGGGAGCTCCCCAGGTAGTCACAGAGGTTTGTGGAAGAATTGCATCCTGAAGGTTTTTGGAGAGCTTGAAAGGCTTAATTCACTTGCCTATATACAGATATTAAGGCTCTTTTTAAGACATACCAAAGTATCTAAGATACTGTTATGGGATGAGCAGAGGGATGCAGAATCTCTTCAGGTGACCTCTTCTGCTTCTGCTTCAGAAAGGCACAGATGATCAACAGCAGCTGTACTGGTACTACATGCCTCTGTATAAGGACCTGAATCCTGTTCCAAATGTTGCTATTAAGACTAAAATAGCCTTTGATATGTAGGACTGCAAGAAACATTGTGTATTGTTCTGTTTGTCTGCAGGGTTTCCTGTGAACAGAACTTTCTCTCTTGAAATTAGAAATGTGCCTTATCTCCATAGATGTCTGTAAAAGATGTGACAGGCAAACATTTATATGACCAATATGTCTTTTTTCCTTTCAGGTGAACTATATAGAGCCTCTTTAAGAAAACAAAGGTTCCCTGCACAAGGCAGTATTGAAATACATGAGGACAATGAGGTGAGATTGTTTCCTAAAACAAGCTGTGCTGATTTTCAAGGAGTAGACGTGTGAAAATATCTCATACTGTATTATGTAATTGTAAACTCATTTGATGGCTTAGTGTGTTTTTCCCTTGTTCAGTAGGTGCACATGCAATCACTGAAAATCATCACAAGCTTTCTAGATGTTGCATACTTAGGTGGAAATAGGACTCAGTTCTCCAAAGAGAAATTGTTACATCTGCTTAGTACTTGAGCAGAAATGCAGGTTTTGTGAAGCACATTAAGCAGCAGTCATGAAATTGATAATAGCAGAATTGCTTTATTTTAGAAGCGGGAGAGAAACTCAACACATTGTGGTCCTTCCAGCAAATGGATTCTGGTCCTGTGTCCACATGTAGGACAGGTCATGGAAATGTCTGCTTTACCATTTTTGAAGAATTCCAGTCCTACAGCTCCCTGAAAATGATGACAGTCATCGATTGACTTCAGATGTCCAGTCGATTAGTCCTTGAGCACCTTGTCTAAGTCATGGCTGAGCTACTGCCAAGAGGCAAATTAATTTTATTCCCTTTAGAGTCTTCTTGTGAAAGGTACTGGTTAAATCCAGCTGAGAGACTTCTCATAACAGTGACTTTGGCAATATTGGCCCACTTTAATTTTCCCTTTTTGAAGCTTTCAGTTCCACCATCAGCAGCACTGCTTATTTACAGGCAGATATTGCCCACGGAAGGAACTATGTTTAGCTTTCAAAGGGAATTAAATTTCTCTTCTGCAAAGAGGAATGAAACCTTACGGAGAAGGAGATTGTAAATCAGTGCATGTGGAAAAGTGGAACCTGAAAACTGCTCATAAGATTCTCTTGTATTTAAGAGAATGTACAAGTATGTACAAGTCAGGTCAGCAAAATGTCTCCACAATGAATACTTCTACTGGATACTAAAATTCATGGGCTGAGCACAGATAGTGGAATAATTCCAGTACAATTGTCTCATTTTTAGCCGTGTCTCTGTTGCCATTATACAAGTGCTAAAGTTACCCATTTCCCTTCCTTCCAGAATGTAAGAATAAACTGTCTGGAACATTGCCTGATTCTCAGGAAATCACCCAATCTAGCAGTAATTGATCCTTAGACAAAAAACATTACCGCTGTTTTCGCTGTGGTTTGTATTTGGTCAGGAACTAGAAATCTTCAGGAATCGTGTCATCCAAAGCAAAGAAGAAAATAGCGGTCAAGATTTAACAACAGGACAATCTAATCTATGAATGTATTACTGAATTCTTTGAGTGTACATCAGTCTCAAATGGTGAAGAAGGAAAAAAAGGTGGAATTGTGAGACATTCAAAGTGATTTTCCAGTTTTAAGTAGGAAATATCTTGTTTATTCTACAAAACATGCTGATTATTATCTGTGTGTGCACCTATTCACATATTCATTAATTTGTTTGTGAGTTTTATGGATATCAGCAGTGATGCATCTTTTTACTTTTTCAGTAAGTGCCTGGGTAAATTACCCCCATGTTTCATTTTAATAAGAAGCTACCAGTCTCAAAAGTCTGAGATTAGTGTATCATCTGCTTTTGCTGAATGTTTTCATTGGCAGAGAAATTTGATTTTTTTGGACTTGTGATGGTTTGAACGAGAACCTTGCCAGTAAATGAAACAATCATTAGGATACCTAGACAGACGATTGCTTATGCTCCCTGTAGAGGCTGGAATTCTTCTCCAGTGTAAGAGTATTTAAAGTACCTTTTGATATACAAAGCTGTCTTAATCTTTGTTGATCTGAAACCTATATCTGTGCTGCACAGGGTTTGTGTCAGAGCTTAGTGGGCTCTGTATGATTCATACAGACTTCAATTAAATGGAATACAGGACATGCACACACACCCCCCCACCCGCTCCAGTGAAAGCAAATATCACCCACGGTGGGGGTGGGAGAAAAAAATAAATCGCTGCTGATGTTGACAGCAAGTAAAC
Organism: Entomyzon cyanotis; assembly: GCA_024500445.1. Lineage (NCBI taxonomy): Eukaryota > Metazoa > Chordata > Aves > Passeriformes > Meliphagidae > Entomyzon > Entomyzon cyanotis. Next base: position 5,777,035 of record JAKEPQ010000673.1, read on the forward strand.
CAACGAAGTCCATAAAAATGCCTCTTCCTTTCTTATTTCCTGTGTTTCTCGCAGGAAGGAGTTCAACACCAGAACTGCAAAACTCATGTGTTAATTTTGATCCTACATGGGGGGAACATATTAGACACTGGAGGTGGAGACCACAGCAGCAAGCTGGCAGACATCAACACCTTCAGTTCTGTGTTTGAGAAAGTGACCCGAGCTCATTTCCCTGCCTCTTTGGGCCACATCTTAATGAGACTTGTTCCCTGCCCAGCAATCTGTTCAGCAGCTTTCTCTCTTGTTTCCAGGTAAGTTGATTTGCATTTCAGGGTGTTCGGTTTTGTGTTGTGGTTTTGAGCGGCTTTCTGTGACCCATATATTTCATAACGAAATTTTGCAAATCCTTCTTAATCTTTTGCTGACTGCAAGACTTGCAACAATCATTCCTACTTTTCTAAGAGGACGAATTTGTTTTAAAAAACATTTTTCATTGGATGTATCCCCTTCAGTAGCTGCTCTTCCTCAGCTGCTTTTTCAGTCTTGAAATTCACTGATTGAATGAGAGAATGTTTTCAGGTAGCATTGCTTTCCGTGACATAAATATTGTAAATGGCACTATAAAGAAAGGAGAAAGAAACACATGCTCTTGGGGCTGCTCCAACTTTTCTACAAGTGCAAACTAGGAGTAACTGTTGAACTCTGGCAAGAGGAGGAGAGAATCAGATTTTCTTGATTTCTGTCTTTCTAAGCAAAGAGAAACTTCTCTTGGTTTTGTCTGGGGCTTCTCTAAGTGATGGCTGCTTTTATAGCTTTTTTTTGTTGCAGTGTAGTGCCCAGGGTTACATTTGAAGCTCATGTAGAGCAGAAAGCCCTGCAGAAGAGTTGAGGAGGTGTAAACCCATGTTTCAGGCCATAAGGTGGAGGAATGGCGATGCCTGCTGTCCAGATGACAGAGTTAGAGAGAAGAGATGGAAAATACATTCAAGTTCTGAAATACTAGCTGGACTTCAAGCTGTGACAGGTATCGAAGGAAGAGGTGGCAGGGTGCAGACTAGACTGGTGAAAGTTTTGCCTTATTGTTTGCACCATAGAAACAACATCACTTGCATAATTTGCAACATGGAAACAACCAGGAAAGAAGTGTGTGTATGTCCAAGGTGCTGCACTGTAAAGCGAGAGGACTGATAGAAGAGGAGGTGAAACATTGAAGAGTGTTTGGAAGGTCATCTTTGCCCATTTGGGCCATTGGTCAACAGGCTCTTTTTAAGCAGTTAAATTCTGTGAGAAAATGATGCTTTCTGTGTTTGCTCATTGTGAACCGCAATAGCCCAACCCATTTTTGTTAGTAGCTGCTCATTCTCTAAAGCTGTGTGCTGCCTCTTGCAGTTTTCCTTATGTTAACATATCCTGTTCTAGCCTAAATCCCTACAGCTATGATGAGAGCTGTCTCAGCAGCAGTGAAGACCACATCCCACTGGCTGCCTTGCCTTTGCTGGCTGTTTCATCTCCTCAGTACCAGGATGCAGTTGCCATGGTGATCAGTAGAGCCAATCAAGTTTACAATGAGTTTCTCAAATCTACTGATGGGGCTGGTTTTAATGGACAGGTAGGACTATTTTCTCTTACATCACAGTAAAATCCCTTCAGAGCAAGGTTGAAGCTGTTGTGTTGAGTGTTTTTAATTATGAGTGTGGGACAACACTAAAAATATGGGTGAATGTTAGCATGGGATCACCTACCTAAAATGCCTTCTCAGTATCCAGCACAAGAAAGTTACTTCTGGAATCCTGTGCGCTATCTCATGCGGACTTACTCAGCTGGTAGAAGATCATATACATTCTCCCACAAGCATTTTGACTCCTAAGCTCTTGCTTTGCTACAGTACGGTAAGTTGAGTATGTAGCGAACAAGCATGCCAGCCCGGGACAAATGATCATCTGTGTTAATGAGTTGTTTTAGACACTTGTTTCAGTTTGAGAATTGGAGGGAGAAGCTTGCTGTAGCATGTTATCGAACTATTATTCATGCTCAGACACGGACAGGAGAGCAGGGAGAAAGAACCATCTCCTGTGGGATGGGGAGGTGTTCAGTGGAATTGGCTTGTGGGGGAGATTCTAGCATACCAGAAAATTACTCCTGAATTCTCAGTTTTAGTAGTATGTATTTTTAATGGCCAGATCCATACTCTGAAGGTAGCTTCTATGTTTACATTAAATGTGAAGCTAGAGTGAATTTCTCTGCTTAATGTCTCATTTTAAAGTTCTGTTCCCATGTCCTGACAGGGGAGTTCCAATCTGTTGAGGTTCTCTCCCCTGTATGACTCTGAAGGAAATGTTTAATGGCTTGAAATCTTTGTGACACCAGTCATCCCGTGATCTGCACTTTTGGAGCTGGAATCTGGCTGCAAGCAGCTGGAAGAGTTCTAATCCATTTGGCAGAACTCCCACTCATCAAAATAGTCCCTGGGACAGATATTCTTGGCACAGGGCATATTTCTGGAAGTAGAAGAAAGTAGCTGCAATATAAACCAAAGTGTAAAAACCAGGAAAAGGGTATGAAGTAAGACAGAAACTCATCTGCAGTGCTGTGATGCTTTTTTGTCTCTTAAAAACTCTTGCTACATCTCCCAAAAAAAATCTCTTTTTCAGGTTTGTCTCATAGGTGACTGCATTGGAGGAATTTTGGGCTTTGATGCCATCTGCTATAATTCTAATACAGCTTACGAGAGTCGGAACAGTAGCAGGAGAGGAAGCATCAGCAGCATCCAGGTGAAGAGAAAAAAATACAGCTGAAACCCTATAGATTCATTTGCTGGAGTAAATCAACTCCATATAAGCCAGAGAAAATTTAAGGATTTGGTAAATTACCATGATAAAATGGGATTCTGCCCACACATCAAAAATTTGCTTTTAAAAATTGTCAGCTTCAGTTTTATGATATGCGGAAGTCAGTAGTGAAAGCTTTATCTGTTAAAGTAGGGTTATCAAGTGCCCTATATTGTATCCCTAACTGTAGGTGCAAATATGTCCTCGCTCAGTGATCTCTGGTAGACCGCCATTTTTGTCTTTTTTTTTTTTTTTTTTTTTAAATTTGTTCACCCGGGGTCTGAAATTCCTTATGCTACTGCCTGGGGGTAGTCTTGCATTAAGACATGTTATGCATAAGTTTTAGTGACTAGTGAAAGAATGCCGTTTTCTTCATAAGAAATGCATGTCACCCGAGGATCTGTGAATGGACCACTGAGCATCTGTACACGTGCAGCATTTGCGGAGAAGAGAGGATTAATTCTGCCTGTGATCCAGGAAAGATTTTATGACAGTAAAAGCACAGGTTTTTAAAGTAAACTTCATTATTGTGTGCAGCACACCTGAAAAAGAAAATTGAAGTTCAACCGACTTTATGTACCTCAGGCTCAAGCAGATATGGAGCAGGTGTGATGAGTTAGAGCTGACCCTGTGCAAGGTGCAAAGAGAGGTGTACTCTCGAGCAAAGAGACATCCTCTAAATTTTTTGAGGAAGGAGAATTACCATTAATAATATAGCTTTTGGGAATAAGATTATTCACTTGCCACAGAAGCCAGGATTTCCTCTTGGCTGTTGAAGACTATAGGTAGAACTGTGTTGGAAGGCTCACCTCGTAGCTCCTATGTCCTATGAACTTGTTCTTTCTGTGGCTTCAGAGAAACAGTTTCAATTGGCATGTTTTCCATGGTCTGTCTGTATGTCTTTGGCCAAGTCTCTTAATCTGTCATGCCCCACTCCTCATCTGTAAGCCTTGCACTCTATTTATCTTGAAGGGAAATTTATGCTTCATCTCTTTCCTTCCACTGCAAAGAGAAATTTCTAATCTCTTCCACCCTTTGTTGGATAAAGTGAATATAAATACTTATAAATGCAGGCATTTCATAGAAGCTCTTTCATATTTTGGTATCTGTCTAAATCTTCCTTTTGCTCTGTTCATTTTCTGAAGGATAATCCACTCTTAGCAGAGGACTCCAGTCTGGGTGATGGCAAACACCTGAGCAAAAGCAACATTAACATCTCGGGAATCACGGAGGATGAGAAGCAAAGGCAGCCGCTGCCTCGGAAACAGAGTGACTCATCCACTTATGACTGCGATACTATAACCCAGCATCATGCTTTCCTCTCTAGGTAACTGGTGTATATTTTTATATATTTTATAATTTATTTTTATTATTATAAAAGTAAAAAAATAATTATTTTAAATTATTTTTTAATAATCGCATCTCGTATGTGCCTGCATCTGAGATTGTGATAACTCTGTAAACTCACATGCAGTGAAGTGTTCTTTATGTATGAAATTTGAAACAATGTAGTTAAATTTCTTTTGGCCAGATGTGTGCTAATCTGGAGTTTACAGAAGACATGATTAACTGTGATTTCTCTACAGACTCCTTGAAAACTGTAAAAGGGCAATACTATTTATAATTAATTTCTATTAAAGTCCTCTTTATTATTTTTAATTCTGTATTTTCTTTGTTCAGCATCCACTCAAGTGTGTTGAAAGATGGTGCAGACCTTCCTCCTGTGGATTCCAGTCTCTCAGAAGTAAATCTGGGCCGATTTGAATTTGAGGTGTCTGATTTCTTCCTTTTCGGATCGCCTCTTGGTTTGGTGCTGGCCATGCGGAGCACTGTTCTGCCTGGCCTGGATGGTAAGCTCTTCTTGGGGTTAAAATACAGGATGCATAATGACCTTTGTCAACAAAGAGGCTCACACAAAAAGGAGGTAAAAAAAGGAGCCTAGTTAAAGAAGATACTGAGCTGATGAGGCTTGTTCTAGGGATGTCACTACTCAAAAAAGCATGACTTACATTCTGCTGTTAATTATATATTCCTTGTCATACAACATGAAGCTCACACTTCACCAAGGATCAGTCCTTGAAAACAATACCAAAAATAACATCTGTGTTTGGTTCAGCATTACCTCTTGTTCATGTCTGGCCTCACAGGTGGATTTGGCCCTTGGGTGTGTTGCTTGTGCACCATTCATCCTCTCTGGTAACAGAGCCTAGCGATCTGAGAGGACAGAGAGGACTTTTTAGTTTTATTTCTAAAGCATCTGGATTTTTAAAGTTTTTCAGTTAAACACTTACTTTACTTTTCGATACTCAGTACATGCTTTGTCTCTTTGCATGGTATGTGCTTTGGACAGCCCAGCATCTTTATAGGAAATGGTGCATGCCTTTTTCTGGTGAGGGAGAAAATCTGTTGCAATAATGAGAAGAGACAATTCAGAACTCGGAGGGGTTTTTTTTCTAGCCAGTAGTCCTTTCTCCAGTCTCTGCTCTGCTACTCTCTAGACACTGCAGGAAAATGTCATGTTAATTACTAGTATTTTAAACTATTTTCTTCGAATTAGCTCTCACTTCCATCCTTCCTCTGGTATTCTGCAAGGAAGTGTGCTTTGAGAGCAGCTCAACTGATGGGCATTTCGAACACATTCTGAGGTGAGCAGAGTCTGCGTGAAGTATAATTAGTCTTTAGAGGCGCATATGACAGAAGAAACATATTTTAAAGTGGTAATTATGACATAGTTGAGAGGAAAACATGTAAATGGAAACCTGTCATGCAGGAAGTTAGTTGAGAAGAGTCAGGTGTCCTGTTTACCAAAAGGAAAGGTAGAAAGCTACCTGAAAATGACAAGTAAATTCAGATGTTTTTATTTATTTGTTTTGTTAGAATCAGCTTTTAAAATGTAAGGGAAGAAAATTATGTCCAGACCCCCAAAGCTTCATTTTGGGCACCCAAATACACCCATATTGCTCACTTTCTGAACTTTTGCTCATTGTAGTTTTGCTTATGTACAAATGCCTTGACTGTTGCTCTTGCAAATGAGAAAGAAACTAAGTAGTGTAGGTTTGAATTTTTTTTTCCCATTCCATGATGGGTGATTCCCATTCCATGATGGTGGATTCTGTCTCCAGTGAGAGGTGTCACTTAAAGTAGACTCCATTTGGATCTAATATTCCGTGACATTTTAAATTAAAATGCTAACACCTTTCTTCGTGGTTTTCACTTAAGTGTATTTTTGGCTGGTCCATGGGAGCAAAGGTGTACCGACCACATCTTCTAAGGAAAAAAATATATGTTACCAGGTTTTTTTAATCACCACAAGGAAATTGTAATTCTGTCAAAAGAACATCTAGAGTTTATTGTCTAACATGGCAGGTTTGAAAACGTGTCTTGCTTGCGTGGAGCTCATAGGGATGTAATATTCTCAAATATGTTTTATAAATACTCTAGTCGTTCCTTTACTCTTGTAGTTAATAAGCTGACTGTTACAAGATGTAATGCAGCATTATACAAACTATACTAAGTCTAATGGGCCTGTAATGAATTGGTTTGATTCAGTATTAATAAGTACTGGTGTGGTGAAAAGAGATGACAATGACATCTTACGTAATCATCTCACACACTTGAGCAGTCTCATGTGATCGCCCATCTGATTATAGGTTATGCTTCAGTGCTGTGTATTTAGTCAAAAGAATGTCTACTAACTGAGTAAATTATTTAAGATTTGCATTCTCGCTTGCAGCCCCAAACCCTCGGGAGCTGCACACCTTTAGCAAAACTCATAAACATTGCTTTGCTGTTACGGTATGACCAACCTCATTTCTACACGTGAGCATCCATAAGGTGACTTAAGAAACTGCAGTACTGTCACCTACCTGCTTCTGCTGTCGCCTAGGTTTAAGTCCTCTGGATGTCACAGGTCCATCAGACCGTTTTGCTGGTAAATATTTGAAGTGCTGAGCATCACGGCTGTAATGCTCAATATATTTACAAGATTTTTAACTTCTTTTTCCTTCCTTGCTCCTGTCTATTTTTCTGGCTGCTCTTCACATCTCCTACGTGCATGCATCTGAGATTGTGATATCTCTGTAAACTTATGTGCAGTGAAGTGTTCTTTACAGATGAAATAGGAAGAAATTCAGTTAAATTTCTTTTGGCCAGATATCTGCTAATCTGGAGTTTACAGAAGCCCATATTAACTGTGTTTCTGTACAGACTCCCTGAAAACTGTAAAGGAGTTGAAAACTGAGCTATCTTTGTCTGTCTCATTCTCATCCAAGTATGCCAGGTCCGACCAGCCTGCAGCCAAGTGTACAGTTTCTTTCACTCTGCTGACCCCTCTGCCTGCAGACTCGAACCATTGTTGGAGAAAAGATTCCATCTCCTTCCTCCATTCAGTGTCCCACGGTACCAGAGATACCCACTAGGGGATGGAAGATCTCACCAGTTAGGTACAGTGCCTGTTTTCATAGCTCTCATTTCCAGTTGTTCTCTTAAGTGTTCTCTCTTTACACAGCTCAAGAGAATTTGAAATAGCAATGTGCTAACATGCTAAAAACAAGTCATCTGGGACTAAGTTGCACAGACATACTCAACCCTACTCATCCCGGCATCCCGACCTCCCAGCATTGCTACCTGTTTTGGAAAATCCTGGCCAAAAGCACCCAGCTGCCGTTGCACTTTCATGGCAGTAGGGTGTGCTTTCTCCATATAGTCATGCTGTGTCACGCTATTCTTACTCTGAAGGAGGAAGTTTCATCCATGGGCATTAAATGTGATATTATACAGGAAAATGCTCATTAGCCCTGTATTTAAAAATCAATGAATAAATGAACAAGATGTACACACAAGCACTAGTTTCAAAACCACAAGGCGCATCCCTTTTTTAACAGTATTTTCATTTTTGTAACCTGCAGGCGATGCTCTCCACAATCACAGTGGTCTGTTCCTTGAGAACAGCTCTTTGAACATACCTTTCTCTCAGGAGAGTCCTGGATCTCCAACTACATCCGATCGACCGCAAGGGAAAACAAGAAAGTTGAGCTTGGACAGCACAAACAGTGAAAACTCTGGGTCAACTGAAAGCTTGTCATCAGCGTGCCTCACCAGCAGTGAGTGAAGCCTGATGCCATGTGCTATCGGATATGGCAACAGCCTCTCCCTTCGCATTGTTTCTGTGAAAAACTTTATTATGAAAAGAAAAAGTATCTTCTTGAAATTTGGGGAGAATGAGAATAGCCCAAGTTTCTGCAATTTTACGTAACACAATTTATCTTCCTTTTCTGTTTGTAATTAGATAAAGTAATAGAAAAGAAATCACAGTTTTATATTAAGGTGCCACTCAAAAATAGCCACAAGTTTCATAGTAACAGGGGTTTCTGATCACATTCCAGGCATGAAGCGATATAGATAATATTTGTTATTCAAAATTAAAAGTGCTATAAATAATTATGTTGTCCTGTTATGGACTATAGTTACGTGTGTGTGTAAGGAGATACGTATATGTCTATCTGTCTCAATATTTGCTTCACTGTTCGGGAAGCATTTGCGATTCTTACTGAATAACATGATCGTAAAAGTACTAGTCTTTCGCTGTACATTTTCCGTGGGCCAGGAAGCAGTGGGAATTCTGCAGAGGTGATTTCTGCTTCCCAAAACTTGGACCCAGGTGAGCTCTTTAGATCACACACAGTTAAGTGATGATGCAGTCAGTAAAAACAGTACGTTCCTGAATGATAGATCCCTTTAACAGACTCAAAATGTCAAGATGAAGAAAGCAGAAGACTTAATTCAGTTATCTAGCTTAAAAATAAAGGCAGCAAGGAATTTATTGGTATAGAAATGTTACGCTGTTTTGTTTCATTTTTTGTAGTTACTGCAAAGTGGTGGGGAACAAAACGAATAGATTATGCCTTGTATTGTCCAGATGTGCTGACAGCCTTTCCGACGGTGGCCCTGCCGCACCTCTTTCATGCCAGCTACTGGGAGTCAACAGACGTTGTGGCCTTCATTTTAAGACAGGTAAATTCGCTGCTAGCTATTCATAATTGCAGGTGCAACCCACAGATTTCAATGAGACTGGGCTTGTGGTTTCAGTTGAAACGTGACATAACCCACGCCCAGATTCTGAATTCTGTGGCTTGTGTCTTGAAACCTGAGTTGGACGCACAGGTTTCTTGGTAAACGTGCGATATTTAGGTTGTAAAAATGCGTATTAGTGTTCCGCATGTTCACGAGTTGGACTTCAGGGGGTCCTTGTAGGTCCCTTCCAACTCAGGATATCCTCAGTATCCAGAGGAAACTCTGATTGTGTTTGGCTGTTACTAGCCACAAGCCAAATCCTGAGCCTATCACCTACTGCAGTAGTGAGTAATACCCAAAAGGGATAAGAACCGTTCTCTCTGAGTAGATGTATAGAAAATCAATACGGATGAAGTCATGAGTCTGATGTCTGCCACATAAAGGACATTAAAAAATGCTTCTGTGGTTTTAAGCTGCTTTACTGACTTTGCAGGCCATAATCAGACAATGTGATTGTTACTTGATACCGTCCTAATGTTTTCCCCATTTTCTCTGGAGGAATGTGCAGGTTCCGTTGTGAATGGAAAAGCCGTTCAAAGTATTTGAGTTCAAAGTATTTGAGATTGAGTGCTGGCCAACAGAGTGAAAGCAGTTTCTTTGTCTGTGCAATTAGTGTGAACATACGGCTTTACCTCTCTCTACTTCCATTGTGCATTTGGCTCCTCAGTGTCACTCAGCTGGAGCAGCAGAGTAATTTCTCTTTCTTTGCCAAGTACCAGGACACCCCAGACCACACACTATTAATTAAAATATTAATATAATTTCAGGTGATGAGGTATGAAAATGTGAATTTCAAGGAAAATGACAACCTGGATCCAGAAACACTAAGTCCATCCAATCCACGAGAAAAATGGCTACGCAAAAGGACACATGTCAAATTGAGAGTAAGTTTAACTCTGAATATGTGTGGCAGCCATGGAGCATGGGTTTAGCAGAAATTTAAACAGAGTTTGATCTCTCCAAGTAAGAGTTTACTTAAATGAATATCACTGAAGAGCTGAAAACTGCTAACTTAATCCCAAGGCAGGCAGATTAATGGTTAGGGAATTGGAGCAATTTCTTCTTGGTTTATCACTGCATGTTGAGAGAAAGTATATTTCTTTCTTCAAATAACAGACAGGCCCTAAGTTTCCATTATGCACAGAAGTTTCTTTTATGCTAGAGAAATCCATAAGTCAAGCGAAAATATTTCCTCCATTCTTCACGTGTTAATTGGGTTCCTAATGTCAGTTAAAATGCATCTGCCCTGCACATAATTGTGTGGATCTATGGTACCACTTGAAAGATAATTGGCTTTCCCTTAAATGTTGTCTCTTATTTGGTCATTTCGAGTGCTCTCTCTAGGAAGTCTATTCTGGAGCCCACCATTAGTGGAAATCAGTCTCCAGTTGAAATGGGAATGCAGTTCTGCTTGATTCTCTAAGGTGCAGCACAATGTACCTCAGACATACCGTACCTCAGACAAACCGTCCAGGACTGCGTTTCTGTGTCACTGTTCGTAACATAATAGAGACAGTAGCCTCGTGACAAAAGCAAACACTGCTGTGCCCATCTTCTGCTCTCATTTCAGAATGTGACTGCTAATCACCGAGCTAACGATGTCATTGCAGCAGAAGATGGTCCTCAGGTACTAGTTGGGCGCTTTATGTATGGACCTCTGGACATGGTGGCTTTAACAGGTGAAAAGGTGAAGTCTGATTAATCAATTTTCTTAGTTTTACTAGAAACAGTTGTTGTATGTAGCATGCGTGTGTAACATCTGAGAAAACCTTACAGTGAGGGGAAATATGTCACTATTAGCCCCGACTACTTCAGCAAAAATATACTGTAAAGTGGGCTTTCCTGACAGCTGACCTTTTTCTGAGCTTTCATCTCTCTTACCTGATTATGGCTATCTCCTGTGGTTAGCGGTGAGTGTGCTGTGCAGTGATTTCTGAATCTGCCATCCAGCTGTACCGCCTACTGGAGACAATTAACTTTCCAAGGAAAGAGGAAAAAGAGTTTTATAGTAGTTGATGAAGCACTAAAAGAAAATCGTGTGTCATCCTATCCAGGTAAAACAACTAGATAAAAGAATAGGCATTCTAGAGGTTAAGTGGCTGCTGTTCCTATTGCACATGGGCGAGTAAAGATTAGTTTTAGAAATTAGTAGTAATGTGACACAATTGGAACTGTCATTCCTAAAGCTGCCTGCAGAAGCCAGGCTTACAGCTAATAAAGCCAAGCATCGAGTGAACACATGTGTTCATATTCACTGAGATTGTAAGAGTTTCTGTGCAAATTAAGAGAGCAATGCTGCTGAGCTGAGGGAAAAACTTAAACATGGAGGCTTCACTTGGCCTGTTTCAGGTCCAGCAAAGTATTTCATAACCTTTATGTTAATTTTTATAAAATATTTCAGTTGAAGAAAACCGTATTGATGAAATCTTTTGATAATTTGAAGTGTTTTGGTTGTAGGCAAGGTTATGATTTGAAAAAGATTTCATTTCAATAACCAGATGAAATTTTCCATTTTGTGGGTTTAGTGTGGAGAAAGGTAATATAGCCATGCAAGATAAAATTATCTTTTTTCTAGTTTAGAGTTCCTGCCAAATTTCTGACCCCTATACCTATGTTTGACACTTACAGTGCTAAGCTCAGTGGTTTAAATTATGAAGACAATAAATTATGAAGGCAATAAACTCTCATATGGTATGTTAGGAAGCATTTGCTTATCAAGAGGACTCTCTTTTGAAGTTCTTACTGAATCATGAAGTTCCTTCAAATTTCCTTGTCAGCCATGGTTGGAGATACTGATACTACCTAGGCTTGGCAGGCCTTTTGTCAACTGTTGCACTAGATTACTGTTTCATTGATTTTGCAGGTGGATATCTTCATCATGACTGAGCCGTCTTCGGGTAGGTGGGTGTATTTTGACACAGAGATATCCAACAGCAGTGGGCGAATATCCTACAACATACCTGAACAGAAGAGACTGAGAGTTGGTGTGTATCCCATCAAAATGGTGGTCAGGTAATAGCTCCAAGCTGGAACTAAAGCTGTAATGGGTTGTTGTGATCAGGAAGGAACTTCAAAACTGAGTAAAAACTTCCTTTGAATCCCTGTTACGGAGATTAAATCAATGAGGTGAATTTAGTTGAAACAGAACGTGTCGTTACCCATCCGTTAAGTCCAAAGTCAGTTTACAATCCTAGGTAGTGCTAATAGAGGAAGATAAAATGTTTTACCTCAGTTTAATAGAAAAGGCAATCAATTCAAGAAAACAGAGTTACTGATAAATAAAATCTTATTCAAAAGTGAAGCTTTAGAGTGCAGGAGTAAGTTTCAAAGAGGAACAGAATAAATTATCCTGTCTTTGCTCATTAGGGTGTGAGCACATATTGCAAGAAGCTTCATCATCAGACATAAATGTGGTCTTCAGATTACAGGTTTTAGGGAACATGAGGTGGTAAAATGGGAAGAGCTTTAGATTTCATTTATCCATTTTTTTAACATCCAGTTCCCTTGGGGAAAATACATCATAAAGAAATGTGTTTCACATGTCTTTCCACGAGAAGAGCCATGTGTGACTGCATTGTTTTCTGGTGGGTTTTGTTGGTTTTTGTTTGTTTGTTTGTTTGTTTGTGGGTTTTTTTGTTACTTTTCTCAACTGGCATTCCCACATTCCCATTGTGATTTGCAAGGTCAGAGGGCGGCTAATGCTCGTATTACCAACTGTTAAGCTTATGGAGAAAGCTTGAGTAGTACTTTGAGTACTTCAGGCTGGTTTGCAGATTTTTTTTCTAATTCTTTTAGTTATTTGTACATATGTGATTACTTATTAAGGTCAGCTTCCAAATTTCTCTTTGGAAAACTATTTCTTAAAAGTGTAAGTTTTAATTGCCCCACATAAGAATGAAATCAGAAGCCATATTTGACAGTGATTTTTAAAGCTGTAGGTCCAGACAAATCTAATTTCAAGCCTTAACTAGAACATACAGAAAATAAATTCTGACATTTTGCTTTTTAAATTAATTTATTGCTTTGATTCTCCAGGGGGGACCAGAGCAGTGCTGCAAGTTACCTGACTGTACTTCCCCGAGGAATGGAATGTGTTGTGTTCAGCATCGATGGTTCCTTTGCGGCAAGCGTTTCTATTATGGGAAGTGACCCCAAAGTCCGAGCGGGGGCCGTTGATGTTGTCAGGTAAGTGAGTTTTGAACACTTCAAATCTCTGACTTTCTGCTTGAACACAGTAGGAAGGAAAAGGGCTGTTTTACTAAACAGAGGGCAGTTCTCTAAGGGCCAGGATTCTTTCTTTGCAGATGCATTTCTATATTTTCTTGGACAGTTGAGCTTGCTGAATTTCAGAGTAATCTTAGAATGCTGTGGATTACTTTGAAATTTGTAGTTTAAGTTGCCTAAAGATAAAAAGTTGCTTCTTGGGAATATGAACTTGAAGTGTGTGCAGTGAACTGATAACGATTCCTGTGTATTTTGTGTTTCACTAATCTCAAATAAGGACATATTTGTACTTCAAAAATATCAGGTGCCAAGAACGTGAGACTGTTTTTTGAGGGATATATTAAAAGGCCTTTTAATCCGTTCTCGTAGGTCTGTTAATATTGCACTGGGTGGGAAAAGGCAGTTCTCATTTTGGAACTTGCGTGGGAATGTAGAAAGGTCAGTTTTCAAGGGTTTCAATTCCTTACAGTTGAAATGACAGGAAATCTCATTAAAGATTTCAAAAGTAGCGGGACCTAATGTGTTGCAAGGTGTATGTAAGTATATTTTTAAATGGCTCTCAGATAATATTTTGTATAAGAGTGTCTCTTACTTTCCTCCATCTCCTCCAAGGTGTAGACATTAATACTTAATTTCTTGATCAGAGCAGAAACCTAGGCATGCTGCTTTCCACGTGTTGAAAGATAACATCTGACGTCTAACTGGTCTGAGAAAAGATGCTGACTTGGTCTGTGGGCGTTGTTTTTCTTTCTGCACTTACATAATTTAACTGCTTCTTCTGGCAGGCATTGGCAGGACCTGGGATATCTGATTATCTATATCACCGGCCGTCCAGACATGCAAAAGCAGCGTGTGGTTTCATGGTTGTCCCAACACAACTTCCCGCAAGGGATGATCTTCTTCTCAGATGGACTTGTTCATGACCCACTGCGACAAAAGACCATTTTTCTCCGGAATCTTGTGCAAGAGGTACTAGAAAAGTATTTATAGCCTTAAAACCTCTTTTCAGAGAATGTCATTCACTAGAGATCTCCCTTCTTTCTTAAGTTAATCTTACCATCACAAAGTTTTTTTGCCATTCCTCATTTCTTTTCTCGCTTCTCACTAAAGAGCAAGGAAAGCTGATAAAACATCCATAGGGACCTTCAATTGTGACAAATAAATAAATGAACTGCTTGTTCTTTCCTGTGCACATAGCTGTAACTCCTCGTGGCATGCAGGCAGACCGATTTAGCTTTCTGTAGTTTACAGAATGAAATTTTTAACAATGAATTCATATGCTGCTTCACTGCAAATAAAGTGCCAGCCTTGTAGTTGCATGGTGTTCAATAGAGCATTCACTTTGGAAGTAATGTTTGTTTCAGTGCCACATCAAAATCTGTGCCGCATATGGTTCCATGAAGGACATTTCTGTGTACAGTGTCTTGGCTCTGTCACCATCCCAGATCTACATAGTTGGACGATCCACTAAGAAATACCAGGCACAGTGCCAAGTAAGTAACGTAACTTGCTATTCAATCAGGAAGTCCCAGGGAAAATGAGGAAATGCACGCAAGTGAATGCATGTGCTAACTCGCACAAAGTATTTCAAAGAAGGGCAGCTTGGGTTACAAATGAGGCATTTGCTGGAAGGGTGAATAGTAAAGAGGATCAAGCAGTTGCAGGTTGTATCTATTGAGCTCATGCATTGCATATTTCTGAATGACAAAATAGAACAGGTCACTTAAAAAAAAAAGTGAGGGAAGAGGAGTATTATTACTCTGTAGATGTCTAACCAGGATGCCAGTGATCAAAACTCAATTCCTCATTGAACTCATACGTCAAGGCAGCAGTAATTTGTCACTCCCTTTCTTTCCTTCCTATTTCAGTTCCTCAGCGAAGGTTATGCAGCCCACTTGGCCTCACTGGAGTTCAGTCTCCATTCACGACCCAAAAAGAACAACTCTCGGATGATCCTGAGAAAAGGCAGCTTTGGCCTCCACTCCCAACCTGAGTTTTTGCGCAAGAGAAACCACCTCCGCAGGACTATGTCTGTCCAGCAACCCGACCCGCCCTCTTTGAACCCCAAGCCAGAACGTGCTCAGAGCCAGCCTGAATCAGACAAAGATCATGACAGGCATTTGCCCTCCATTGCTTGGGTTCGAGGTGGAGTTCACAAATTTGAATCTGTTCCCTAGGAGGATTGGGAATGTAGATCTTGGGTGCACTCCATTAAACTCATAGGCATGCCTCAAAGATAGTATTTAGGTGGCTTCAAACTAAGTAGATGGGAACTTGCACCTCGGAGTCTTCCCTGTTCTGAAATCTGCCTTCTCACACCAAGTGGGGCACTTCCGGTCTCTTCCTCTTGTCACGTTTATTGGGAAAGTTTAAAACAATCTAAAACTATCGCAAGTTTGTCATCAAAGCAACAAGGAAATATCTTTGGTTATTCTCTAGAACAAATATAATATGTGCAATAAGAGGAAAAGATACTAATTTACTCAGAAGGATTGTGGTATCGGCTAACTAGCTGCACCCAAAACAATATAAACAGTAGGTCCTGTAGGTTACAGAGAAGGTTTACACTTTAAACATTAAATAGTCATGTCTGTTTCCACTTCACTTTTCAATAAAGCGATAAAGGGAAGCAGCAATGGGAACTACAATAACAGGTGGTTATGATTTGTAGAACGAGATGCTTTTTGGGTGCCTTAAACCCAAGGTTCCCTTTCTGCCTACAGTGTCGACCGACAGACTCCAACATGGGCACTCGTGTTTGCGCGAGGTGCCGGACAAATAAAGGAGAGGACTTCACTTGTGAACCAAACATAAAAACTCCATGTTAAATATAAATGTGTCTGCCACAGTTTGAACACAGTTAGTGTTGTTGTAAACAAAGTAGCGTGCAACTGTACAAAGATCATGTTGTTTGTGGAACTTGATGACTGTGCAAAAATGTGTGGACTACTTCAAAGATGGTGGTTCTTATCTTCTCAGTCCAAGAGTCAGATCCTAAGAGGGCAAATTAAAGGGAACCATTTTATTAAGGGATCTGCAAACTTCAGAGCAATCACTTTTTGAATTATTCTAACTAGAATCTTTACACTGAAAGGAAAAAAAAGTAACTAAGTAAATTGGTAAATTGTTTACCTTCTCACGCTTTACAGTAATTGCTGTGTTAAGACAATCTGTAGCATTCAGAATTATAGTATTTGACCTTCAAAGAGCAGACGTGTGAAATTACAGGTGCCACATAGACATTTTTCTAGTGATGTAAATTTCTCTCTAATCTCTCAATGGACTTACTAGAAGTAAAATGTGTGACATTTTCCCTAAGCAGTAATATTTCTAAAGCATTATAGTTAGTTTAACGTAGTAGCAGTTTGCAGATTCTTCATGCGGATACTTCCACTGAGAGAAACTCATTGGGAGAACTTCAATGACTGAACTGACGCATGTTTTAAAAGCTGCAATGAAGTTACAAATGCACATAAAATACCCTTTTTTTAAAGAGTTAAAAACAGACTATTCACCCTGAGAAACCTTGAAGTCAATAGGATGTTTCTTTTCCAGGTTTGTGGTTTGTTTTTTATTTCAGGGAATTGGGGTGGAGAGGGTGTTGTGCCTCTCCACCCCCCTTTCAGGTTTTGCTAGACCAGAAACAGTCTCTCCGCAAGTTGGTTAATGATTTTAAAAGTTAACATGTAAAACAAGAAATGTGATGGCAGACTATTAAGACGGTGCAGAAGTTAACATAAGTCTATACTCCCTGTTAACCCTAAAGTTTCAGTGTGCTTTTGGAAGGGTATGGGAGTGTAACTTTTGCCTTAAGAGGCAGCAAAGTAGCTTATAAGTGGAGATTTTTGATTTATGTTTTCAGATATTACTTGGAAAGATTGTCAGTTACCTGTTCCAAACTTCCTGAAATATCTCTGGCACATCAGTAATTTTGTTTTTTTTTTTTAATAATGCTTCCTGTAGGGGAAGGGATAATGTCTGCTGAAGATTAAGGAAATGCATAAAAAGTTAGGTAGTGAACACTTGTCAGGAGCAGGTAAATACATTACAAGGGGCTGGGATTTTATGCTCTCTTGCCAAGTCAGCCAGCTATAAAAGCTAAATGGACGATAATTTGCAAACTACATTGAAGCAGTCTTCACATTTACAAATGCTTTCCCAGTAGTATCGTAGTTCTTGAACCTATGAAATTGGAGGAATTATTCTGTGTTCTGTCTTGGCTCTCCACATGTATTAATTCTGATCACGTAGTCCATTTCTTCTCCTGTGCTCTGCACTAGGAGGAGGTTGCACAGGTGCACCAGACTCCATCTCTTTCCAGCGAGTTTACCATTAGCACGCTCCTGCTTGTTAGTTTTAAATAGGCTTGGGAATCCAAGCCTTGTGAGAGAGGAACTCACTGGGAAAATTTTAAGTTTGCTGAGGGGTCTGAAATACTGACTGATCAAAAAGTTCAGTTTAAGCACTGGATGTTGTGTAGCATGTCTCCTGACAGTAATCACTATTCCTGTTCAAAGCTACTGTTGCTTTAGCCATCTACCTCTATCACCCAAGAGACTTGAAAACCTATTTTTTTGTTTTAAGTTGCTGCGGTAGAAAGGTCAACTTCCTTTCAAAGAGGGATCTGTGTGTATTTCTGTGACTGTATTGAAGGAAATGGTGTCAGAGTACAAGGTCAGAAAAATCTCCTAGGTTCTAAAGGGCTGTCTTTTACTCTTGGAGACATAATGTCATTTTGCAGGGTACCACGTCATGAAAACTCTGATTTTGTGCATTCCTTTTAATAGCTGGGTCACCTTTACAGTAGTCACGGTGCTGGCTTTCCTTAAGAATATTAGCTTATAGCAGTAAAACATGTGTGTGTCTGTGTGTGTGTGTGTGTATGATTTAGAGTGGTAACAATTTCAAAGTTTCTACAGGTGGTATTGAAATCAAGCTGAAAATATTCTCCTTAACTTCGTTTTTGTACAATATGTGTCAGTTTATATGGCATTTGCGTAATTCCGGTACTGCCGATTGCTCATGGCTAGATTGATTTATCTCGTGATCGCACGCTCCAGCTGTGCTTTAGCAAAACAGTGATACAGGCCTTTTAGTTACTCACTTAGTCCACGTGAAACCGCTTCCAGTCATTCATAGGCATGCAGCTTGCAACTGGATTTCGGTTTTACTTGTGTTTTTGTGGAAGGTCAGTCCCCCAGGCAGGCCATTTGCCAAGGGTAAGTTTGATCCTACAGTCATCTTATTCTTGATTGCAAGTTCTCATTGCTGCAGTTTCGGTGCAGTCAGCACTTACTTAAACTACATAGGCTATGAAAGTGTTTTAGCATGCATGAAAGGGAAAGGGTCAGATAAGTCAGGTGTGTGTGCCCACAGAACATACTCACCAGTTGTTTCAGCACCATCAGTTGTTTAGTGCCTCCGGTCTGTAACAGAAAAGCACATTCTTTTAACGTGCTGAACGGAGGAAACATAAATGAAATTGTCAGACACAAAATTGTTAGTCCAGTGGATGCTAAGGCTGCAGTACAGGTCAATGCAAAGTAAGCCACAGTTGAAGGCATTTACTTTGTCCTGTTAATATGGATCCATTTTAAATTACTGTAAAAAAATGGCTGTGATTAATAGCAGTGGTAGAGTTGAGATATTGTGAAAACACACCTTCTCAACCGTGGTGTTTTGGTTTTGTCTGTGTGTACGTGTGTATAGTTGCTGGAAGACACTTAAGTTTTGGTTTTGCTTTCACAGCAAATTTGTAACCGATATACATTTAAAAAAAAGAATAAAACCGACACAAACACAGCAGCAATGGCTGTCTGTTCAGTTTTGTTGTCTAGCTAGGTAAGTTTGGAAAAAGATATCATTGTATAGATTGCAGAATTGAATAGTGATGTTAATCCAAATCCGCTTATTTTGAAAAACATTTTTGTTTGCATACACTACTGCTCTTGGAATAGATTCTTGCTTGACCAAAGTATTGCTGTTTAGTTTTGTGGCATGGTTTGTATCTATTCCGGATAAAAATTTGTTAGGTGTATAAATGACGCAGTCTTGGTAGTTCTTGTTCATTGGGGTTCATGAGAGCTGTCAGTTTTATTTGTTTACATTAAACTAGTCTTACTATTTACAGATTATATCACCTTTTCCTCCAGGACCTAGGGAAGTCACTTCCAAACAGCTAAAACTTTCACGGTTACTGATAGTGGAACTATCAGTAAACTAGAGAAAAAAAAATTACACACAGGACAGTCTACGCAGGACAATGACATTTTATTCAGAAGCTCCACTATTCTGTGAAGTAGCCTTTGTTTGCCATTACTAGTGAACGAGTTGTCCTTTTTATACATTGCAGTCTTTCTTTAGCCAGAAAACTACTAATGCGTGTATTTAACAAATCCTCAGTACTTAGATCTGTAGTATTATCATGTACTTCATTGAATAAATTTAGACAGGGAAAAGAATTTTTTTCCTTCTTTCATACTGTTTTCTGATTTAAATTTGCCAAAAACTTTGTTTATAAGCATTTTAAATAATACCTGAAACCAGTAGGTATTTTTAGGTTTTAAAGTTTGTAGGTCCAACAGTTGTTACCAAACAAATAGGATTTTCCCCATTTTTTCCCCCTCTTGCCATCTAGGCTGCAGAAAGGTGAGTACATCATCGTGGGACCAGATGATTGGAGCATGGGTACCTTTTTGATAAGCTCATTGGCTTGATAACGGAGAGGATTGTGCACTACAATTTCATAATTTTCTGATTAGAGATTGACATGTAACATCTGAACTCAGGATGTCTTCACTGAATTTTTCATGTCAGGCATGCCAGGGAGAAAGTGCCACTTTCATCCTCATCTGGAGCTGAGCTGGTACAGGATAGAATTCCTATAAACACAAAACTTTCCGGCCTACCTTCTCAGCTTCTCTAAGAGCAATGATTCCTCGTGGTCTGTATTCGTAGCTTAAGCAGAAGTTGTGGGATTGTCAAGGTAATTAAGATTTCCATGATGTTTAGTTGTTCAAGGTAACTATACATTCATACAGATGAGCCTAAATTCAGAACCCCCATAAAAAAATGGGAGTAATAGCACATTTTCTGGATGAAAAGATCTGTTTTTCAGAATTAAGAAAAGGTGTGAAACAGCGAGAATCGTGTGCCATGGACTCTGGAATTGAAGGCATGTGTTGGCTCTTTTGCTCATTTTAATTCAAGCCAAACATACTACAGGGATTATTACAGTTTACCCTCTACTTGTATTTATCTCAATAAGCTATCCTTGAAACGGAATGGAATTCGGGGGGTTGGGGAAGATAAAACAAATTTGACAGTTCATTTGTCATTTGTATGGATGTACAGAATGGATGAGGGGGAAAAGAGAGAGGCAGGTTTACTGTGACATGCTGGGAGATGGTATACCAACATTGTAACTGGTGTAGCAACATTGAAACGATTTACAGATGGCAAGTTTGAAAGGTGAGGTTATTCCTGGATGACTGGTGTACAGCCCAGAATGGCCGTCCTCTCACAGAACCCCAAGTCTTATGCGTAACTTGTTTTTCTATTTGTGGGGGAGAAAAGGGGCAGTCCCCTTACAACTGAATTCACACAAGGAAACTTGAAATCGTAGGTGTTCTTTCAGTCTACAGTTTTATCAAATGCATACTTTTAAATATTGTTTGTCAGTGAGATGGTTCTATCTGGTGACAAATGTTTATATTTCTTATGGCTGCCTTGTAAAGATTCAAAAATGTACAATAATGAATTTCTTAAATTAAATGAGCAGTAAAATTTCTACAACTGCTATAGATTTTGATGTGAGCTGGTTTTTAAAATCTTAAAACAGATTAGCCACTTAAATAAAACCTTTCTTGCCTTTAAACAAACAGTGTCACCGATTCTTCTTACTAGTGAGTTTGGAAATATCAGATCGTCATTGTTCATGTCCTAGCAGCTGGTGGAAACAGTATAAATAGAGGCTGTTCAATCTGTCTGAAATAATACTTAAATCAGAGGTCAACTTTTCACAAAACTCCAACCCACCTTCCTTTTCAAAATCATAGAAGGTATTTCAGTAATGTCACACCATCTTTGTGAAAGCTTTATAGAAGTATATATGCAGGACATGCAAAGAATAACTTGGAGACGCTGTACATTTCTAGACTTCCATGTAGAAAAGCGGTTAAAAACCCCTAAAAAAGGGCCCACAAAACACACACGAACACTACATCAAGAGGTAACATAAGCTAAAATTCTCAGTCATCTGAAACTCTAGAAGTCATCAGGCTGGAAGGGTTGCTTTCATATTGCCAAGCCTCACTAACTGTTTCAAAGCAGTTTAATTTGACAAGAAAAAAAAAGAAAAATTATGAGCGAGTTTAAAATCAATACTGACGCATCATAATTGAATGCTTTTCGTGTTTATACCTGATACCATTAAAATTGTAATTACACTGGAACTAAGTTACATGCACATCTCAACAATTATCAAGTAGAGCAAAGTTTCCCAAATCAGTCTTTTGTTTGAAGGTTCATTTTGGTGTGAACATGATTGGACAATCCTGTGCAAAGCTTACCGTGGAAAACAGCCCTGCTGTTGAATTCTAGAAACTTGAGAAATCTTTGCTTTAATTTGAAAGACTAAACTTTGTTATACTGAATGATCTACCAAAAAAAGCTTGTCAAATGAATGTTAATTATTTTTTTTTAAGTAATCAGAAGCAAAATACAGGTATCAAATGCTAAGTATACATAATCAAATAAAATACACTGTGATATTGGCCAATAACAGTAGTTGCAAGAGGTTACATCAATTGCAGTTACAAATTTCTGTGTATAACTAAAAGACAGATGTAGTGCAAAAGCAATGTTTAACTCAACTGCCAGGATGCTATCTAAAGCAGCAGTAAGAAATGACAAAGTTGCTCCGATTTGTCTGGAACCAAACTACCTAAGATAGGATTAGTTAGGCTAATCCTTAAGGCCATGAACTAAGAGTCATAATATGGCTCTGCTCTTGTGGCATGAGTGACTCCACGGAAGCTTGCTTTGGAATGGCAGTTTTTGTTAGAACTCAAAGACACTAGTGTTGTATTAACTTCCAGCTAAGATGAAGAATGACTTCTAGTTTGCTCATAACAAAAAAAAAAAAAAAAAAGTTGGGCTTTCAAAATAAGAGACCAGTATTTTTCACATGGAAAGTACTTACGCTAAAACTCATGGCCACTGGATACCTAGGATTACCCTTCATGAGTCTGTGGCCCTTGCTTTGGCCATTCTTACCGGCCAGTTCAGCATCAGTTTCTAAGTACTTACTGCCTCATGAAAGTCACTTTCCAGATGGTTCCCTCATCTCAGTAGGAGATGATACACTGTGGTTGGTACCATTTGGATTCTCTCTTTACTTGAAAAAAGAAAGCAAGGGAAGGCCTGAGCAGCCTGAACTGCAAAAAAAAAAAAAAAAAAAATTGCAAACTGTCTCGGCTCATTTAAGTGTATAGAGTGCATCCTTTCAGGTGCTATACAGACCTCTCCTTTATATGTGGTTATAAAATTGGAAACACAAAAGCAATAGTTACAGCCATCTCTGTCTAGGTACCGAGTGTTTGATGGAGTTTCTTTGCTTGCCTTCTGATAGCTTGAGAAAGTTTCAGGGATCGATGTGCAGACTGTAAGTTTTGTGTCATTAGATAGCAGTAGTTTGATATTGCTTGTTGCCTGCAGAAGAACAAGAGGACTTCATTAGCAGCACAAAGAGCTAATCAACTGGTTGTCACACCAATTGCTGGAAAACAGATGAGAGAAAGATACACTTTCAATGTGTAACTGTTCTAAAGACTACCTAGAGCATACTTTGTTATCTTCAGTGAACGTAAAAGGCACTACACAAGTACTAAAATATTTTAACTAGTAACAGGAGCATTTCTTGTGATACAATCTAATTCACTAAAATGAACAACATTAGAGCGATACATGGAGTTGGAAACAATCATTTGAGATCAAGGTTTGCTTCATCATGACAAAATTGAAAAGGGAGCTCTAACATTAAAACTCACGGCAACTGGATACCAGAACAGAAAGTCTCACGCAAGACTAAAGGCACCTCCAAAAAAGTTCATTTCACAGTTATTCCAGTAGACAACCTACAAACCAGGCAGTAACAGAGCACGTTGTATGCATCTACACGTGCAGGAGAACTGGACCAAATTACTTTGTGAGAGCAGTACACATCACTGTTTAAAACATCAATCAAGCATTTGAAACTGCTCTCATTTTTCTTGAAAAGTTACAGCAAAGTGTCTTACACCTATCTTCATTGCTTAAATAGGACAGTACTCAGGATGTGCCTTTCCCTTTAATAAAAAGAACATTTCCATCATAATGGGTGAAGATATTCATATCCCATCCATTTGGGTACAATTGCTGTGTTTAAAAATGCCACCAATACAGTCATGAGCTGATGTTAATTGTGATAGTGTGGACTCAACTGCTACAATAAATCAAGGGATGGAAAAGAAAGGCTGTAAAATCAGACAGGATAATTGCTGGTTCTCTCATGCTTTGTGATCATTAGTAACCAGTGAGAACTGAACTTGAATGACAAAAACATTAGTACCAGTAGTTTTCTGGTCTGGGGTGAGAAAAGCTGATGTTTGCATAGGAGGTTCATTGTGAACCCACAAGGACTCACTAATCCACAATTTGGAGGTGAAGTTTTACAACTGCACAATGGTCTGCTATAGCAGAGAGAGCATAATTCTGCCTTAAAAGCAGCATGAGTTAATAAGCCTTTCTCTCTCTAAACAGCAGGTTTTCTCCCCACAGATGCATGCAGGCATAGATGAGGGAGATGAATGACTACTTTACCTGGTTGCTACTATCTTCAGTTACGAATGAGAGAAACTGTCATATCACTAGCAGATGGGAGAATATCGGGAGTGAGATTTAGTGAACTTCAGTGGATATGATAAAATTAACTCGATACAAGCTTTAACCTATAGTTATCTAGACACAGTCCCATTGGTAAAAATTTCTGCAATTATCTGGGATGCTAAGCCCTTACCCCTTTGTAGGTAAAGTACTTGATGCTAAACTTTCTCTAGAGAATTTGAGGCGCTTGACATTTAGTTATTGAATGCTTGACATCAAGTATTCTAAGAGAGGAATAGGTTTAGGGAATCGCCCTGTGACAGGACTTCTGACCTTTAGATTTTACTCTCTTAATATGTCTAATTCAGAATCATAGAACCTTCACAAATACAGCAGCCTACCACCTCATGGATTAACCAAGGTGTTTTATAAGAGGCTTCTTCCTCTAGGTACCATGGACCGTTTGGTAACATAACGCTACCTACTAAAAGGATTCTTTTTATAAATATGCAGGCATCAATGACTGCGACACAGTGCGCTGGAATTCTTCCACCTCCTCCCCCAGCCTGGATTGGCACTGCTTTTAGACAAGAGTCAGGGAAGTACTGTTCTCACACGAGGTAAAAGGTAGGCTCTCACTGCTAAAAATCTGACTTCCACAACAAGGAAACTGAAGACAAGGAAAGCATTTGACAGGTTTTAGAAGCTGCAAATCCAACTGCAGATTTAATCTTCTCAGGTATCTCAAAGAAAAAACGGATAACTACGTTACACCATTCTGCAATTATTCCTAATCCCGAATTATAGGGACTGCTTATCTTGCAATTGCCTGTGGTCAAGGGGAGGTAACTTGTGCCAAAATATGACAGACAGTAAGCAGTACATACCTCTCCTCTTTCACAATGGCATTGTCGAATGCCTGGGAGATGCGCTTCAGATGGCAAATCCCTGATGAGACCAGTTCCAACTCGCAGTCAAACTCTCTGCAAACAAAACAATCATTGCTAAAGATAAAACAGGACAGGCGACACCACTCAGGCTTCCATCCCTGCAGTATGGCTCTCGTTACCTCTGGACTTTACCCACAGATATTTAGGGAAGCAGCAAGCATGCTCTTAATTCCATTTGCCAACCACTTTGCACATTCATTCATCCCCCAGACGGCTGTCTTCCAATTCAGATGCAGGATTCAGATTCACGAGGCTTGGAGTCAGCTTCTAGCTTTAACCTTTCTTGTGACTTTGAGCAAAAGAAAAACCTATGTGCGCATTTTAAAGTATTTCCCTAGCTCACAGCCCTCGAATTAATTTTTGTTCTTTGAGGCAGGAATCTCTCTACATTCTGTAAAGAACTCAGCATAAGCAGAGCTATTCCTGGTATCTTTGTGATACAAATAGCAACTTCGAAGAAATTACAACTAAGTAGGAGTGAGATACATACAGAGCATTTTCCTCTACCCAAAAGGCACCAGCAAAGAACTCAGGTATGTCTCTAGCATCTGATGGGCACCGGTGCTGAGAAACACGATGCAAACTTAGCCAGTGGGAGAGAGACTTTTAAAATTTCCTGTCAGCAAAAAATTACTTTTTATGTTTCAGCTTTATGCAGAGCTCAGTCCCTGTCTATACTGGGAGCTGGAACTACTTTCTGAACTATTCGAGCAGGGGAATAGGACAGTAAACTTCATCCCTTGCATTTCACTTCATCAGATACTTTAATCAGAGTAATTAAAAAAAACTAATAAGGTTTACAAGAGAATGTGACTTACAACCTCCTGCTGGAAGGAGCAGGTGATGCATAAGGGCTCTTGAGTGCTGCTGCTCTTCTTGATCTCCGGAGAGAGATAGCATTTTTACCAAGCCAGGATGAGAAATCCCTCCATTCTCTATGTTCTGACACCTTCGTCCGCCAAAGCGAGGCCCTTTTGCTGGACCTCGGAGCGCCTTTGGAACTGGCTACCGGAGTAACACTCTTATAGCAAGGCGTTTGAGGCGTAGCACTTCTTTTTCTGGTAGAACCGGTC
This sequence comes from Entomyzon cyanotis, assembly GCA_024500445.1. NCBI lineage: Eukaryota > Metazoa > Chordata > Aves > Passeriformes > Meliphagidae > Entomyzon > Entomyzon cyanotis. The sequence continues at coordinate 5,803,024 of JAKEPQ010000673.1, forward strand.
GCACGGCTTCTGCTGATGGATTCGGCTGGAAAGGTCACCATTGGGCATACTGGGCTTTGGCAAGACTTCTGTATTTTCTGAAAGAAGCATTAGACGTGTTAGGCTAAATGAACTCAATAAGCCTAGAGTTTGGTACCAGGAAGACAAGGAACATTTGGGCTGAATTCCTAGCTTCCATTCTCATATCCAGTTTCAACTCATGTGAATGTTTCTCAGCCTCTCTACTTATTTGCATTGGAGGAGTCGCTTGCTTCCCTAACCCTTGACACTCATCAAGGACTTCAGAGCAGGCATTGGAACAAAGCTCCTGCTGCTATTACGCTGGAAAATGTCAGGCTCCCCAGCACAGAACTCACGCGTTTAAAAATCCAAGGTCTCCAACAAAGGGAAGCGCAAACTCGAATCTTCTACCCTGCTACCTCATAGCGGATTTTGTCAGTCCAAATTTAGATTAAATCTGATGAAGAACATGCTATTCAATAGTATGGGTACAGGAGAATGAGTAAAAGGAAAAAAAAATTCAAAGTGCCACACATTTCTCAGTAACAATTCTTTGCAAGCGATGGCAATCGCTACCCAAGTTCCTCCTTCTGAAGGCTGCTCTGCCATACATGGTTAAATACAGTATGGGAAAAGCTTTTATTTCAAAATAGAATTTAAAAAAAAAAAAAAAAAAAAAAATGTTTTCACCTTCCTCCATGTTCTGCCAGATCCATAATTTGCCTGTCTATACTTTAGGAGAACATATTTACAATTTAGTGGCTATGAGACAACTATTAAGATGTGCAAGTACGTGGGAATGGACTCCCTGGAATACAGCACTCAGTACACAATTCAGAAATCTTAGTACTGGAGTTGAAGCAAAAACTAAACTCTATTCACGTTTCACTGCAAAGGCAGAGTACCTGGGAAACTGTTCCAAAAGCACATTTTGCCGTTCTTTTAACTGTCTGAAAAGTTTGGCACGTCTGTCTCGGTCCCAGACTTTCCCTAGTTGAGGTTTTATGAAAATTGAGCTCTACTCGCTTTAACGGTACCCGTTTCCTTAGAGACATGCGAATGGTATTGAGAGAACTCAGAGAGGCCCTTCTCTTGAATTTGTCAGGCACAGGGCTCTCATCGAAGTCAGCTAGGAGCTGGTGTTTCCTCCAGGCCACCGTTGCTTTCACATTTTGGAGCAGAGATGCCATCTTGTTCCAGTTCTCAGTCAACCTTATTTCTAAAACAATCAAAATGAGAGCAAAGCTTAGACACAGAACAAGGCACAAAGCAGTGTAAAAAGAGAGAAATGGAAACTGTTATGCAATATATTTGGTTACACTTGCCTGAAACAAAAAAAACAGAGCTGAGCAGACTTTTACTTGGAGGTTCGATAGAGAACAGGATTGGTTTCTACAGCTATTTAGGTTTCTGCGAGTCCACAAAGGAACCTTATAGTGCAATTCCACTCCAAGACTCTGGTTTGTGAGGTAGAATGCTCTATGAGTGCAATTTATTCGTTTGTGTCTCAGACCAAGATCTGGTATCCCAAATTTTTTTGCCATCTTCAATCAAAACAGCCTTCCACTACAAGTTTACACAGATGCTATTATCTCCTGCCGGACTTCTAGCTGAGGGTTCCTGTGACAGTCACAGTTATGATTGTGGATACGTAAGTCCTGAAACAGATGGGATTTTTACTGGCAAAAGACTTTGGTGGGAAGGGCTAAAATCCTAGTTATCTATATGACGTATGACGATTCAAACATATGTACGTATACACTTAAAATTCTCGATTTTCACTCGCTAGCAAATATGATTCAGGTGAACTGCCCCGAAAGAACAGATGCCGTCCTAGGGTTACAATGATCTGTTATCAAATGGGTATTGCACAGGACAGCTCTGTGCTGTGGTCCTTCTGGGGGCCACGGCGCGCTGGGGTAGCCCCCGGCCAGAGCCCCGAGCAGAGTCCGTGACCCCGGACCGCGTCCGAGCCACTCTCGCCGCAGGGATCCCGCTTTGCTGGCACTGCCCGTGCTCTCCGCCGACAGCCACGGCAGGTCCGCCGTGCCGCCACATCTATATATGTGGGGGGTAACGGGATACAGGGGCGCCGGGCTGGCCCGGCCAGTGACGTTATTGTGCCCGCCGACACGGTAGAAGCTGGAGACAAGCTGGAAAAGTGCCGCCAAGGCTGGAGGAGACGGGCTCGGGAAAAACGGGCCGCGACCGGGCCACTCTGGCAGCTGGTCGAGACAGTACTCACTCAGTGCACCGGACAAGACCGGGATCGGGATCGGGATCGGGACCGGGACTCGGATCGGGATGGACCTGCCACTTCCCTGCAGGAGCTGCCTTATGCGCCGCCACCACGTTTGAACGTCGCCCCGCCTCCTCCGGACCCTCGGATTGGCGCCGCCGCCACCGCCGCCCTCCACAACTGGCTGGCCCCGCGCACGCGCGGAGGCCGTTACTCGGCTCGGCGCGCGCGCTGCGGCCGCGAGCGGGGCGGAGTGGTCCGTGCTGGCGCCGGGGGGTGGGGGGATGTCCCGGGGCCCCCCCCGCGGCACAACCGCAGGGGCTGCGCTGCCCCCCCGACCGTCAGTCGGGCGCCTTTGCGGACCTCGGCCCAGAGATCCGGGTCAGCTGGAGTAGTAAAAGGACTCAGGCTGGGTTGCCCACTTGGGTATCCAAGCCACAGCTCCTGTTACTTCCGGTAATTAATTATCGGTCGAAGTCTGGCAAGGTTTTTGTTTGTTTGCTTTTTCTCTACGGGCTTCTGCAGCTCTTGCTGGAGTAGACAGCTGGTGTAACTGTCCGTGTGGGAGCATAAACCAACCGGGATGCCCTCTGAAGCAAATCGGGCAGCAAAGAGGGCCAATTTGTTCAGTGGTGGGGGATTTTGTTTTGATTTGCTTTTTTCTTACCCGAGAGGCCAACAAAACATGCAAAGCATTTATTTATCTTTAAACGACTTCTACCTGGAGGAAAAAACTGCTCCAGAAAGAGCTGTAGCAGCATCTCTCGTTTTACCAAAGGTTTGTTTTCCCACCACCAAGTTAAACTCGGATCTGACAGCTAAAGACACCTCCCTAGCTAAGACTTGACTAAGAGCCATGGGGAAGCCAACCCAGTAACACTGCAGTAACCTCTTGAATCTCACCACTGGCTTATAAACATACTTTTTACAAATTCCTAAGAACTGCAGTTTTAAAAGTGTTCCACGTGGTGTTTGTACCCCTTTATATTCCCACACTAGGTAATTATGAGTATAGTGTAATAAATATCCTTTATTAATGGAAATGTTTCTATGTATTGCAGCCGTATACGCTGTTCTGCTTTTTTCTGTCCATTGACTTCAGGGCTTCCAGGTAGCTGAAGCATTAGACCTCTTCCCCTGTGTCTACTAGTACTAGAAGAACTAGTAACTTCTTGCATTGTGGTTTGTTTGCTTAGGTGAACTTAGACCCAGCTAGTCTTCGGACTTGCCAGCCTGCTCCCTGTCCATTAGGGCATAATGGCTGAACATCCCACTTGGACCAAGTGATGAAACCGCTTATATTGCTTATTATACTCAACTGGGATTGTACCTTAATCTGAGGCAGGGTACTAATTGTCATGAATGGTACCCCAGAAGTCTATGAAAAATCATTAGTGTTAATTTTGCACTGACAGTCCCTTTCAAATGTATACAGCCCAAAGAACTGAGTACTTTTAAACACTAGGCATCAGACCACAAACGATGATCAATTAATTATAGCTGATGCTAGCCAAAGGTTTCTTAGAGGGTGCAGCTGCTGTAGCAGCAGTTGATAGCATTTCACCGTTTAGCTAGACTGAAGGTGAAGGCCAAAAAGCTAAAAGATGTGCTTGTATTGTGATTGTTCGTCACTTTTTGGTTTTTTTCTTTTGATTTAGGTAAGACTCTAGTTTAGACTCAAGAGCTCAGTTGACTCTGACGCCTAGAGTACAGGGGCAAAGAAAGGGTTGCTAGTTTTGATTGTGAAGAAGCAAACTTTCATCCATTTGTTTAGAAGCTTGTTATGTTTGGATTGGCAAGAAATCTACCCGCAGCTTGCTGCACGTAGGTTTGACTCGGCACCCAGAAGAGAAGTCCTCTCAATGGAAGATGACAGCGATCCCGAGCAAAGCTCCTGGGCCTATCTACCTGATGTCTGTCTGAGGCACATCTTCCATTGGTTAGATGACAGGGACAGATCTCGGGCTGCCTTGGTCTGTAAAAAATGGAGTTGTGCCATGTACTCTGGATCTCTCTGGAGATGCAGAACCATCACATTCTACAGCCAACCATCCAGAGCACGCACACTGGAGTTTCAAAGCGCACTGTGGTATACCAAGAAATTTGGCAAGTATTTGAAGCACCTTGAGATCAAGTTATCGAATCCTTACAATACTCTCTTCATCAAAAAATTTCAAGTGATTATGAGAAGTCTTCTTTCACACCTGGGCAAGTGTAATAGTCACCTAGTATCACTGAGCATCAAGTACCTAGAATTAGACTGCTTGATCTGGAAAAATGTGGTTAGGGCTCAGTTTATCAAGAACTTAGCTGCCTTCCTGAAAAGAATGAGCAATCAACTGGATTATCTCAATTTAAAAGGAGCAAGAATAACTTTGGAAGAAGGCTGTGAGCTTCTGAATTCTCTGAGCAGCTTCACAAATAGAAGCTTTATATCTGAAATCAATATTGAGGATTTCTTCAGTCTCCACCTTTCTGTCTACAGCAGTGCCTTGTTCCGCCAAACTATGTCCAAGTTCCATAGCCTGACCATCCTGACTTTCAATTATAACTGCATCTCCGATGAACTGCTGGACATCCTGCGGGAGCACAGCTCTCATTCACTGTGCACCTTGAATATCAAGTGTCATATCCACGACCCTCACGGGCAAGCGGTCTCAGGACGGTCATGGGCAAACTTGGCCAAGAGAGCCCCAAAAATGAACGTAAACTTCTTCTTTGAAAGAGTCATGAAGCACGATCACCTAGCCAGGATCCTGCTAGTGGAGATCCCGGTCAGGAGCATCAGCCTACGGAGCTGTTATTTTAGTGACCCAGAACGGACAATGAGACCTACCCTCACCAATCTTCTCCCAGCTTACTGGCACGGTCTGCAGGTAAGGGAAACAATAGGGACACCCTACCACAGTATCACAAAGCTAAGCAAAGTAATCACGTAAGCCTTCTGCTTAACTGCAGTCAGCTATAGAAGTTCCCGATCGCTTCAGTTTTACATTCAGAGGGCGGTTTTCATAAGCATGTCATTTCGCTGTTTCAGCTTTAGTGTAGTTCTTGCATGTCTCGTTATAACCCCCCATGACGCTATCAGGCTGCTCTATTTTGGCAATGCACAAATGTCCTACAGCACTTCTGAATTAACTGTGCCGGTGTCAAAGGGCTTCGGTGTCACGAGGGATGCGTCACCAAAGGTTTGCAACGGGAAGCGAGCAGAGATCCATAAAGCTTTCTAGAAACCATCATTGGCTCTGCTCTCGGCTCCAGGATAATTTTCAGTACGTCAGGTAAGATCATGGTATGACTGCGGGTGCAACATTTTCTAACGAATACACAAGAGATCGCTCCATCTTAACAGGAGAGTGATTTACTGCAGCACATACACTGTTGTCATAATGCAAAACAGATTCTCAGCTAATGTCAAGGTACAAAATTGATCTGCTGACACTCGCTTTTGTCGGTTAACTTGGAAAACCGTTTGTTGAATTCTAGTTACTGCACTCCACGTCTGTTCAGCAGTACTAACAGTGTTCATTCTTTTTCCAGAAATTAACACTCGAATTGAACAATGACCATGAGTTGCTGGATGATGAACTGCTACAGCTTATCTTATCGTGCAAGAGGTTGTTATTTCTGAAAGTCTGGGCATTTCTAAGCATCAGCTTTATGGAGAGGCTGTTACAAAACCGTGCAGAAAGGAAATGCATTTTGACTACCATAAAGGCAAGACTTCGTGCTTCAAAACTCCCATTCCATTCCCATTGTCTCTCCTACACCCAGAGAAAGGTTAGGTTCCCGTGCCCAGGCAAAGGTCACTTACAGAAATGGTAACGTAACTATCTCCCCTATGTTACGTTTGAGCAATAGACTGCGAACCGCTCACAAAAACAGGGCTTTCCAACATACTAGCCACATACAGATAATACAGAAGTTTAATATGAAGTAACGAAAATTCCAGAAACCCCTCCTAAACTGGCATTCCCTCTTCCACCTCTAGCTGATCTCCTGCTTCTAGGGCTTCTCAGTCACCTCTCAGACTCAGTGCTTATGTCTGTGCTTAAACCAAGACAGGTGGGCTGAGTCCCACCAAACTGCAGAAAGATATAAACAGATCACACCCTTTAGGGATCCTGTGTTGAACCAAGGCCGGGCCACAACTGTAGCTGGTGTAAACCATGCTGACGTGCTACTTTGTGTGCCACAGTCTGAATTCTGCAGGTCCTCACAGATCTGTGCGGATCCCAGGGATTCGTGAGTTCTGGGGGTATAAAGAACCTTGCTCTTCCTGTCTGAGTCAGCACAGGCAGACAGCCGGGACAACCACAAAACCACAGCTAAAAGACAAAGAGTAAATTTATTTCCCTTCCTTTGCTCACCGAGGGATCCCCAAAGCAACCCCAGGGCAGAGGCACACAGAAGTGGAGATGCAGGCAGGGTTAAACTCAGTCCGTGCCTGAGGGTCACCGGCTGGTGTTCACACTGGGTTATCAAGGGGTATTCCCAGCTGCAAGGTCACCCGAGTGATTTGCAATCCTCCATGCTAGTCCTCCACTGTTTAACTCATTCCTCCAAACCCCTCCCAAAAATTCTTTGTCAGGATATGATGTTTTCAGTCAGCTGGGAAGAGAGTAAAGCATAAAGATTCTATTCAAATCCAAGGAACTTCGCTTCTCTAGATTCTTTATTAGTCAGAGATGCTTCTTGTTGCCTTGACCTTTAATGCGCCGAGCTCCCTGTATCTGAGAGACGTGACTGCTGTTTGTGCCTACAGGTCAGGATTTATACAGCCCAAGATGACAGCACCGAAGAGGAGCGGCTGTTGGCTGATATTTACAGGAAATTCAAGTACCTGATCGACTCAGAACTTAATTATTTTGTCATAACCTACCCAATGGTATAAACTACAGGGAGAGAAGAACACCCGGTGACATCTGCATTAATGGATTCTTTGGAGGACTTTAGTAAGGGATTTGAGCCTTGACAGCAATGCCTCCGAAAGGGAGACACCATTTCAGCAAAAGAGAGTCAAGTGACAATTTTAAACTCCACCCATTAAAATGTTGGACTTAGGAACTGGACTCCTTTGTCTCCGGCGTCATTTATTCTTGCCCTTGCTTTGTTTTATCTTGCCAGAACCAAAGGGAGCAGCGATCCCTTTTCAGCCCTTTACAGGCATCTCTGAAAAAAGTAAGATCCTCCTCTTTTATCAACACTTCTCATTGTAGAGCCTCAAATGCTTTACCATTGAAGCCCTAAATCATTGTTTCTATTTTAGGGAAACTGAGGGATGGGGGTGAGGAAGTGATTTTGCGAGTCAGCCTTGACTCGATCTCCATTCAGATGCAGACAGATGCACTATCTAGTGTATCGGCTAGATAAGTTTCGTGAAGTTTGACATACTGTCTAGTTCTTAGCAGCAGATGATAAAAACAAAACGTAGCATGGCTAGTCCTGAGAGACACCCCTCCCACTCGCCCAGCTTTCCGACAAGTGATTTATGAGGACACTCCTTCCCAGAGTCACCTTCTGACACCTTTCAATTGCAAAAGATATCATTGGTTACATGAGAGAAACAACATGGTATGAGAGAAACAACATGGAAGACAGGGCATTTCTTATTATTCTGGAATTTTATTGCTAAGCAGAAGATTTCATCAGATGTTTTAGAGCATAGCTAGCTATGAAACAGATAGCTGTAAGCACTAGGTCTGTTTTAATTACCTCACACAACTAGACAGCATTGAGCCAAGCCAAAAATTTTGGGAGTTTGTCAACAAAATTTCAGGAGGAGACGGTTCTTTGGAGCACAATCTTCCGGTACGATGACTTCAGTAATTGTTTATGCAAACAGACTCTCTCATTTGCATGCACAGCACTTCATCAATGTACAGCGTATTCTCCTTGACCTTGATCTCTTCCTCCAAGGAAAGCTGTCGGCGGCTCAGGCATTTCAGCTCCATCTCAGCCTGCACCAATGCGGCCTGTAACCTAATAGGGAAAATAGAGGCAGGCATTAGTTGAAAACACAGGGATAGTTGGGTTTTTTTCTCATACGGGTAAAGAATGCCGAGTGAGAAAAAGAAAGATGGAAAGGGATTCACAGAGACAATATCCACGCAACTTCCCTTAAAGTGTCCTGCCCTTAAGAGAAAAGTGATTCCCAACTTGTCGGGGGAATAGCTGGGACGCACTGTTACTCTGACACATTAAATTAACCCAGTAATCTACACCACAGACTTTCCTCTTTCATCATTTCCGCTTGCCTTTGAATATTTTTGGTAATCTCTTGAACTTCACTCATCAGGCTGCAGTGCACTGTGTCATAGCACAGTTCCACATTGGGGCGATGGTTTCTCGCTTCCAAGCGGGTTTGAGCCACTTTGACAGGTCCTTCTTTATCAGCGATAGCTTTCTTTAAGGCTGCAATGTTCTTCTCCTGGGAGGCAACCTCATCCATCACCTTAACAAATCCAACAAAACGGAATTCTGCACGCCGCCTCTTACAATGTGTGAAATCATCATCATCATCATCATCATCATCATCATCATCATCATCATCATCATCTTTAATAGTTGTAACGATCCCAGTAACACTCATTATGTTGTTATTTATTCAAAGGATATTTTGCTAAGCTTAGCCAGGAGTAAGTTTCCTTCACTGGAAAGCAGATGATGCCGTTCTGGGTGAACCCAGAAATTTATGCTCAGCAATTAATGTTTACTATTAATACTCAGTTTTCATACATCAAATTTTGAGCACATTGACCCTGCTTTTATCAATTATCAGGCTCTTACATCACAATCCCGAAAAAGCTATAGGGGCCCCATGCAACTAAAAATAACGAGGAAAATCCTGATGTTGCAGCCATCGATAAATGGCTACAGCAACACTTAGACTGAACGAGTGATTCCAGAAATTTGTCTCTACAGTGGTGCACAGAGCTGAGAAAAAAAAATCTAAGATGAGTTTTACGGAGGATGGAGAAGGGAACCAAAAGGAAACTGTGGCAAATTAGCACAACCCACCAGACTGGGAAAACCAGTAGTCAGCCTGAGCCCAGCATTTCTACTTTTTCATTGACTGTCCCCTAAGACTTACCATTGCCAGAAGCGTCTCTAGCTTGTGCTTGGCATCCTTGACTTCCCTCACCCTATTTCTAAAAGCAATATTCACCATCTCGCATTGCTTGCGCATGTCATTTGCCGTCTGCGAGAGGATGCCATCGATAAGTGCCCTCAGTGCCAATGAACTGTTTCTCTGCTTGTCAGCCTTTTCAACATTTACATTTGAGAAGTCTATCCAGTCTTCAGGGCTAACAAAACTGAAAGAGATTTAAAATAAAAGGTCACCAACAGACAGCACCGGGCCCTCCGTGACTTCATAAATCTGTAATGATGCCAAAAAAAAATCAAGAACAAAGCAGTACTTTTAACTGCATATCCCAGTAAGTGCCACTTGCGCTGGGAATTCTACAGATACAAAATAAAGACTCTCTCTGTCACAATCATGTTCTAATGAAGTAGACGAGAGTCAGATGAAAACAAATTTGCTAGAGTCATAGAGCCCTCTGTGACTTCACAAATCTGTAATGATGCCAAAAAAAAATCAAGAACAAAGCAGTACTTTTAACTGCGTGTCCCAGTTAAGTGCCACTTGCGCTGGGAATTCTACAGATACAAAATAAAGACTCTCTCTGTCACAATCATTTTCCAATTAAGTAGATGAGAGTCAGATGAAAACAAATTTGCTAGAGTCATAGAGCAACTTTGCTATAACTTTCTTTTCCCCTGGTGAAGGATTAAGTTATTGTGGAGGGAAACACAGATAATAACAAATATTTCTTAGAATATCTTTCATTATTAAAGCTGTTACTATTAGAGTACAGGTAATTATTTACACATCACAGTCACTTACTCTCTCATGCAGTTCACCTAGAGGACACTTACAGTACTTGTCTGGAGCAATAGTCGAGAAGCCCAGCCCCAACTGTATCCCCAGAATTAGAGGGTCATCCTCGTGCAGCTGCGGCTCGCAGGCAGGTGTTTGGGAAGTTCCTCAGAGGGTTCATTCCTTGTTTCATTGGGTGGATATATAAAGTTGTAATTGTCATTTGCATATAGCAGCCAACACCGTTCTGGGTGTGGTCTGAGTTATATAACCCGTTGTGGATACACGCTAATGTGCTGGCAGCAGGAGCCGTCAGTCTCTCGGCGTTCGGAGTTTGCCGGTTGTTGCATAGCAACAGTGACTTTGTGAGGCTCTCACACACACTGCTTTCTCTGTATAGTTCCTCTTTTCAGCCCATTTTTCTGTGGTAGCTATTTTTCCATTTAAACCTTTCACACTACCTAACCCATGAAGAAGGGGCACATTTGACAGGTTAATGACCGAGTCAGAAACTGACTCCACAACTCATGTGTCCCGGTCCAGCATTCTCCCCACCGGGACACCCTGGGAGAGGAAAGAAGTTAAGATCAGTAAATCTATTCCGGGTTTACACAACACGTGAAATTCTTTCTTAGCTAACCATGAGCTTCAAAAAGCTCTTCCAGTAAACTGCAGTTCACTGGGAGCGTAATTATCGCGGCTTATTTCACAGACATACTACGCAGATACCAAAGCGACAGACAGACGTATAAGAAACTGTTAGACGGTGGAAGATAAAGCTGTTTTACACAAAACTCATCTTGCTATTACTGGGACAGACCATTTTATCTGTATAATCATCATGTGTGTTGAATTCAAGAACCACTTACTTTCCTTCCAGTTTCATTGCATTATCGGCATATATGATGTCAGGAGTGTCGTTTGTCAAGCTAGCGCAGTAATCGTCTATCGTCAAAGCTGTGAATTTGTCCTTCAGATCCATTTCCAGGTTGTATTTTGCTGAACGGTTTCGTCTAGGAGAAGAACCAACCAGACTCTAAGATAAAGCATTGGCACTCACAGGCATCCTTAATATGCGTGCATACACGCGTCGGGTAATTCAAACGCCGTAACAGAAATCTTCACATACGAACCGTTAGTTGCCGAGTCCCAAAATCTACAGTATGAAGCTGTCTTTCTATAAATTGATACGATTCTCATGGAAATTAAAGGCACAGGACTGGACCGTGAGAAGACTGAGGATCACGTGCAAGCACTTTGTATTCTACAAGCAGAACTTCTCACCATTACCGATCAAGAGGTATGAATTAGGACTGATGTCCTGTAACTGTTTAGCAGTGAAGATAACTTAGGACCTGCGCTCAGCCTGACCCTACAACTCCGTATTACGGCTGTCCTAATTTTCAGCTAATTAGCGTTCTATTATGCTCTTTGCCTCCGCACCTGATTTGCTCGTCGGTTTGTTCCAATGTACGTCCAAGCAAAGCAATAATGCTCTGGAGGAGTTCAACTTCCTTCACCAGTTCCTGCTCCACTTCATCATGCACTGAGTCAATCCCAACTCGCCTCTGCCTGAATGAAAAGAGGAAAAACCATCAGCCACGTTGTTCAAATGCCTGCAGCTAACAGGATATGATGAAGCTCAGCTTTCCCCAGTCTTTTAACACCTGAATCAGACTGCGATTTCACTGGAAAGAGAGAGGAGCCTTCATTGTGCCGTCTTTTTTCTCATTTGTTAAAGGTTCGTTAGCAGGATTTTTTTTTCTCTCCTTGAACGCTTTTCTTCTTAATCAACTCACCTGTACAGGAGACACTTTTGGGCAACGACAAGTGTCTCTTTGCAGCTCTCCAAAGCTCTCTCCAGCCTTTTCTTGAAAGTCAACAGTAGCTCTGTCTCGTAGACAATTTGTTCTAGCTTGTTATCTAATTCTTGCTTCCAGAATTTTATTTCTTCCCGTCTCTGTTCTGTAGAATCAAAATAACAAACACGTATTAACATGAGCCCATTTCAAGAGCCAGAGGACCGTAGCTCAGATCTTAGATACGGCTAAAGATAGACCTATTCCGTAGCGGAGCGCATATAGTGCCGCGGGCCACGTGGAAACAGTTTCACGGCCCTGCATCAGGAAGTTTGATTAAAATAGCTTTCCGGTTTTTTTGTTATAAAAAATCAAGAATCTGCCTCCAAATATTTTATACGATATTTTTAATTTTCCCATGACATCAAAAAGCATGGCAGTGACATATACTCCTATTCCTAATAGACTAATTTGCTAAGTCCATCTTAAACATATAGCTCAAATAACACATCTCGACCCTTCCAGAAGACACAGGATTACCTATTTTCTTGTTGACATCGCTTTGGGTTTTTTGAGTTGTCTTTTCTATTTCATCCACCAGCCTCCAACTCTCAGCTACTATGCATTCTGACCTGGATTTCTGGGACTCTGCAGTGGCACGGTGCATCCTGTTGGCAGTGTACCATTCTGAGGGATGAAATTTAGATGGATCTTGCAACAGTCTATCCATCGTAATTCGGAAAGTTTCCGGAGGTAACGCAAATCTGTTCTCGGAATGCGGAACCTGAAAACAGAAATAGCGTTATTTGTGGACAGTAATTCCAAATTGATTTGTTGTAGAAATGCATAAAGATTGCGAAAGCAAATGAGAGGTGCGTTAAGCATTTAGCTATCTAAAATGTCAGTCATAAAATATCCTTAGTAGCATGCTCCATCTTTGTGTCAACAGTATTTTTTCCTGGGAGAAAAGATGCTGGGAGCCAGACAGCAGAGATCAAGCAGATAAAGAGCATGACATCGGATGGTATGGTTATGTCCTCTACATATAGCTCTGCTATAGTTCAGATCAGAGCGCGGTTTTCCAGAGTGAAACCAGACAAGTTTCAAAAAGATCACAAAATCATAAGGAAGTAACATCGGTCAAAGGAAGTAGAGCTGGTCCCAGACAAAAGGGGGAAGCAACTGCAATTGTTGGCTGCAAATACAATGCAGTGACAGCTAGAAAGCTGCTATCTTTATTCTCTTTCAAACAGTGGTCATTAAAACTGGTAACTACTGGTAACTTTCATGCCGGCTGACATGTAAACGGACATATGCAAGTACTCCGGAGGGGGGGAAAAGGAGTTTCAGCTGAAGAAACACTGTCTTACAGAAAAATGCAGGTATTTCAGAATTAGCCAAAGAAAAATACAGCCTTCAGAAGACAGGGTTAACTTTAGAACTGAAGCTATCAGTCTGAGCAGAGGAGGACTTTGAGGTTCAGGAAGCAATAGAGACCAGGGTGCAAAGTAAGCGAGGAAAATGAGTACGCTAACTCACGCAGGAAAGCTGCAGTCACAGACACTCAGCGTGCTCCTGATGCACGCACAAAAGCAAAACTATGACTAGACCGAACGGTGATCAGAACCAATTACAATGACTGCTACCGAGGCACACCTGGAAATCAATTTATATGGCACCGCACACGTGAAGTCTGCAACCATTTGCACAAAAGGGCAGCGCTTCTAGAGGCTGTCGTTTCATTTGTGCGTTCAGGCTCCCTCGCTCTAGGTAGACTCTTTTTTTCCCTAATGGATTTTTAACAGATTATCTACATTGCCTATAAAATTGCATTAGTTAAAAGCAACAATTTCCTTTTTTTTTTTTTCCCCCAAGTGAATCGCTGGAGCAGGAACTGGAGCCCTTTTCATAATAACTGAAAAATTTCCAATGGCTTCGACAGATGTGAAGTCAAAGCTAGTTTGGACAGAGGTTTACTTTGGCTCGCACGAGTCACAGAGTACGGATCAGGCTGTATATCAGCTGTCTTCCGCAAAATTTTATGTTTCTGAAAACCTGCTCAGTCACCTCGAAAGCTAAGGAGCCCCCGAGTGACGGTTCTCCGCGACATTATTGTGAGATCGGTGGGACTTCGTGCCGTTTGGTTCTGAAAACCCAGTATCTCATGCCGTCCTGCCCCAGACTGTAGCGACACCGTCAAAAAGTAATTAAAGTTACAAACCTTAAATCCGTTCTTTAATGTCAGATACCGTAAAAGACGATTTCCTTTTAATCTGTAAATATGAAATTTACAACCGATCCTGCAATATGAATTATATGACAAAAGAAAGCTTTAGTTTTACCTCAGCTGGTTTTCTCGACCGACTTTAGAGGAGCAGGAAGCGACTCCCCAGCCGCCGGGGCTGCGCGCACCGGACGGTCCCTTGCGCGCCGGCCCCGCCCCTTCCGCGCGCCGCGCCGGCCCCGCGGATGGCAGCTTCCGCCGGCGAGCCCCGCGCGCGTCTCGCTAACGAGCAGTCGCGGGCGGGCGCGTGTCTCGGGTTCCGCACCGCCGGCGGCTGCGCGAGCAGGGCTGTTTGAGGGCAGACGGGCTGAAGTCGTTGCGCCGCGGAGGCGCCGCCGGGTGCGCCGACAGAGGCATCGCCTTTCCACGTTGCGTGTAAGCGCCCAGTTACGGCTGGATGCGAAAACACGTCCTCTTCTGCTGCACAGCAGTAGGGAGTAAGCTGACATCAGTTCACCACATTCCATTGTAGTGCCTTTAGAAGGGATTTTACGAAAGAGCTGTTCCTCACCTTGTGGATTTTATCTGGATGTAGAAAATGGGTTCGTTATTTGTGAAGCGGCCAAGTCCTCAGTCTGGAAAAGTTTCATGTTTTTTTGTGGAGGAGTCTAAATAACCAGCATTAATGAGCCTACACCTAAATTAAATACGTTGTCGTGTTCCTTACTGGGTGCACGAAAAATACCGTAGATAGTCTCATTCCTCACGGAATCAAACTGCCAGCTGAACTGCTGCCACCGTGTGTCGACGTAGCAGAGTTCTCTAGGTTGACCCGATGCCGCAGCATCATTAACTGCTTTCTTTCAACGTTGCCGACATTGCAAAGCAGACTAACGTAACAGATCTGAACTCTGGCGTTTGTTTAGATTAAATACTTTATTGGAAATATCACACCAAAGGAGAAGTGATGAAAGACATTCCTCCAGTTATTATACTTTGAAAGAGCAGGACTTTCCTGCTGTGGGAAGCTATATGCAAACATAGTCAAAAAGTAGAGCATGTCTCTGCTGACATTATCTTGAAAATATTGCACAGAACAAACGGATTTAGCCAACAGGATCGAGTTGTCAATAAACAACCGCAGACGTACTTTTAGATACAATACAGAAACATTACAAAAATTAAGAAACAGTCAATTTCTGTAAAATATGTGCTATGCCAACTTAATATATTGTTCTTTTATTGCTCATGCTAAACACACTGTCACATATACACACACACGCACTGCATTTTTTTAAAACTATAAATACTAAAAAATCCATCGAGGGCATACATTATATACTTTAATTCCAATTTAATAATACAATCAAGTAGTTGAGGTTATTCATACAGAGCAGACTTTCTAACGCACAAAGCTGTGAGTTTTTCTAAAAGTAGGTGATACCACTGCCTCCCTCGTCTTCTTACACACAAAACATCGATAGAATGACTGAGCTTACAGTCTTCCACTTCCCTGCAAATGGGTTGCTGGTAAGTCCCAGTTATCTTTACCATCACCTCTCTGAAGCAGGAAGACTTTAGAAAAGCTGTACAGACACTTTCTGGGTAGCTGCAAAACCAGACTAAATTACAGAAAGGATGTAGATTCACCCTAGTGAATTGGCAATAATTTTACAGTCTAAAACATTCTTTATATAATAATTATATGCTATTAGGCCTAAATGGGCCAAGGACTGACCCGCATCTTCAGCACTCACATTACACGGTAAAATCATCCGTGACCTGGGACCGTGAAGGAACGTGATGTATTAAGCCAGTATCGCCCCTCTCGTGTACTGAGATGGTAACTCGTGGTAGTTATGATGGAACTTGGCTCTGCTACTCAACAAAAAGTGGTCTACTCTAAGAATGTAAAAAGGCGTATCGCGTGTGCCAGTTGCGTACATATTTCTCCTCGCGCTTAATCCAAACTCCTCCAAAACATAAGTACAATGAGTTTATCCTTACAGTGCATTTGGTAGAGCTACAGGCACACACTTACTCCTCAGATCTACAGTCGTTCAAAACAAAGTAAAAAACTGGAGACAATGGTACTTACATGGTAACGAAGCGGTCGCTTCATTCACAGTTTCTTAAGTAAATGACTAGAAAGAGAGACTGAACTAAAATCATATTCCAAACCCAACTGAACTTCTGTACTTTTTAAACTGAAATTCAAAGCACACAGCATTGTGACTATAACAAAAACCTTCTAAGTAAAAGATCTGTGTTGTTTTCACCCATTTTACTTGGTTATCTGTCACATATCTCTAAAAAGATGCAATAAATCTGAAGAACGCTTGACATATTTTATTATAAATGGTCATCGGTACAGAACCGATGTAATCTTTCTAAATATCTACAAAAAGCACAAGTGCAGGTTAAAAAATGTTCTCTAGCATGAGCAGAGGACTCATGCCTTTCAGATTTTACTTTCTATGAGCCCATTCTTCGGGAAGAAATAATTTTAAAAGGCTTTTTTAAAGTATGCTTTTTAGTGTTTTTTTTTAACATTCATTGTGAGAACACTGTTGATTTATCAAAAAGAAAGCCAGGAAGAGTGACACGTGACCATTTTGTCTAGTAAATCCAGAATAATCTATATCTGTATTGTGGCTGTAATGCTAATTTAACTGGAAACCGAAATTAGTGCAAGGCATTTCAAAACCCCCACATCTTTCATGTATTTTTTTTGCACATTGTTCATCTACGTCAGAGTCGGCAAATGTACCGAACAAGTTCTAAAGAGTTCACTCCTGTCTGCACTGAAGAGCCGCTCTCCCCCGGAGTCCAGGTAGAAGCACATTACAGGCTTGTTTCTATTACAACCACTTGAAGGATTTTGTACCTTGCTAGCTCCCGCCTTTCCCGCAATCATAAACCACGCACACACACAATCTCAGACACAGAACAGCCCCAGCTGTCATTATTCTTATGAAGAAATTAATCCAGGAGTGCCACTAGAGGCCTTAACAAGCCTCTCAGCAAATCACTTTGGATTTGACCGTTATGGACAAATGCCACTACGTAACATAGAAATCTGTCACCACACTGATCAGACAGAAGGTTGCATTCTCTTTACATTTTAAGAGAGCAAAACAACCCCCGTTTGATCTGTGCGCCATAGTGGAGAGGTAGGGTCAGAGGAGAGGCATCATTGCCCTAGCTGCTGAATACTCTAGGTTATGACTCGCTAAACAGAATTTTCCTAGTCCATCTGCTATTTCTTTTGTACCATGCTCAACAGAGAAGTGAAACCGAAGGTGCTATCTTCTGGAGCTTCACCTGCATCTTAAGACAAAACACCCTCTTAGAGGAGTCACTGCATAACATTGTCCCAGCCTTACAGAGAGGGGACAAGTAAATTTGCTTCCTGTTATCTTTCAGCATAAAAATCCGACCTACTGCTAGCACCAAAGTGACAGCATTTCCCTTTGCCTACGTTTTTTTGTCTTTTTCAAATCTACTTCTGTGTTACTGTCACGGTGATGCGATCGACACTTTGGGGCACCGCTCAGCAACACTTCAGTCAGCCAGCCACACAGCGGAACATAAGCAAAGGGACAATAAAAAGCAAGAAATGATACTGTGCTCCATTTGCAAAATGTCACTCTTCCTATTAGCACGCTGTTCTCGACCCTTCTGGCAGGAGAGGTGTCGTCCATTTTATTCAAAATGTCGTAGATGACTGTACAGAGACTGGACATAGGTGAAGACGCACATGGGATCTGGCTTGTGACCCATCACCATCATGTCTTCCACTTCTATCAGACGATCACAGTGAGCCATTTTCCTGTAGTAACAATAAAACAGATACAGCCAATCAAGAGTTACACAGCTGCTTCCAAGATTCATTCACTGCTCCAATCAGAGCATCACCGAAACATTTACGAAATGTTGAGGGTTATCTGCAGCATTTAATTTCACAACAAATAAAGCAGGGTCAGGTCAGACATTGCTCTTTCTGTGACCATGGAATATTCTGATTCTTTCTCTCTCTTCCTTTATACCAAGATCTGACCTAAAGCCCTGTAGGGCTGGGGCTTTTCTCACTATCATTCACATTCCTTATATCTGTAGCATGCACTCTGCTCAAGTCTCGGTTTTTGTTCAATGTATAGGTTGTTCCAAAAGAATGGAAAAACTCAGGAAGAGATGAGATACGCTGATGAAGGCCCACATGGCCATGAATCGTTTGTTCTCAACCGCCCCCGTGTCTTGAAGGTGTGAGCGATCCGGACCAGTAGAAAGATCTGCAGAGGCTTAAAATGAAAAATCACAGGGGCTGGAAACAATTTGATCAGCAAAGCTAGTACTGTTGGGGTGAACAGCAATAACTGAGAAAACAGCCCTTACTGGCACTTGAATAAATCAGTTTGAAGGTAATTGTAGCTATGAATAGTAATTTCTGTAGATACCTCTCCCCTAATGTTTCTTAGTGTTTACATAAGTAAAGTCTTAGTGTTTGCTGTTTACATAAACTGAGGTAGAAGAACACCGAAGCTTTCCTTTGAAATCTGTCGATAATTTTTCTTCAGAGATCAATCCCCCGGAGGTATCACAGAATCTCCTTCAACTCAGTGACAAGCAACAGAGTTTTTTTATATATACACATACATGTGTACTTAAAAAAGCCCTCCTAAGTCCCAAATTAATTCCTTCGCTAGAGGCTGTAATAAGGAGAAACAACATTATGTGAAGAACTTTGACAGGCTTTTTCCGAATGGCCAATGGCAAATCCAGTAAAGTTACTGCGTTAGCTACGCATTCGTATCGCCTGTTACCATTTGGAAAAAGCATACCGAGCTGCATACCACACGGAGCATTCCTACTGTAAGAATCACGTCGATACCAGCTCAAAAAAATTACTGTTTCTGACCGGCAAGTTCACATTCATAATGACTTTAACGAACAAGTTAGCATTTCATTGCCTGCTACTCAGCATCAAAAAGAATCCAGATAATGTGACTGGAGGTACTAGCCCTGCATGTTTACAGAAATGCAGTTACCTGGTTGAGATATTAAGAAGCTCTCAGCCTCGATCTCTGAATTCAACGTTTATTCTTTTTCAACCCAAGAGCAACATACAGACACGGGCGAAGCCTCCCACGTGTCCTCCGCATTCTCTATGCAGAGATTTATCTTTTCTTGGTATGATACATGCAAGCTAGTGATACGATACGCACAAGAATAATAATTACACTCTCCTCGGTCGCCCAAGTGCATTAGACTTGAACCAGAAGCACTTCACAGAGCTAATGTACTCACTCGGCCATCGTGAAGGCCAGCTCAAAGTTCTGCTTGCGATTAGCCGGGTCAAGCTTATCGTAATCAAAAGCTTCAGGAAAGAAAGAATGCACAAGAGCACAGAATGCCATCCCATCGTTCCAGCTTGAGGAGAAGTTCTGGAGATCAACGTGCTGTCACAAAGAAAAAACACACGTTAATGCGGCGCAGGGGAACAAAAAAGAGCAGCTGCTTTTGTTCAATGCAGTTTTCTGTCCTTTCTCACTAACAAGAGCGAGAGGACACACTTTCTTTTTTCTTCCCCTCTTTGCATAATCATTTCATTATTGGCATTCTGTGGAAAAAATGACACACTTAGCAATAAAAGCTTTTTTCCTGAAATACCCAGATGCAAAGCACACACATAGTCAAGGTCCCTGATCCAAAGCCACCAAAAGTACCACGAAGAATCTCATCGAGGCCAGTGAGCTCTGGAGCCGGCCCGACACACCAGCTCAGCATCTGCAGAAACTAAGGACACAGCTTACATGCAATCATAATCACCCTATGGAGTATTTGTAATTGAAGAATAGTTCTTTTTGTGGCTGTGAATAACACTAGATAAAGACTACGCTTACTCGCTTTGCCCAATTCAATACCTGTTTACGCATGGATAGGTAGAAATGTAGGAAGAATCATACCTGCCGCACAATCCTAATCTTAAATTCTTATTGTTACTTTCTACTGCCACAGTGAAAAGAAACATATTTGTGCTCTTGTCTCATGCTGCTTTCCCATCATATTAAATTCAGGCTTCAGCTTTTCTGATAAGCAGTTAACAGTAATTTTTATTAGTCTTGCTTATGTATACTATCATGTACGTTTTAGCAATAATTGTGCACATTTAGTGACATTGGAAAACATACTATGCACACACACAAAATCCCTAGGGAAAAAAACCCTGTATTTCTTTGACAATTGCAGTTTAAGGCTGGGTAAAATTAATAAAATCTCCACTGCCATATTCTTTTAGTTACACTGATGGTACCTCATAAAAATTTACTCATGGTGTGATTCAGACTCAACCATTTACTACAAAATCATTTGTCAAATACTAATGAAGTACTTTGGTGTGCGTGTAGCAAAATGGCCAGTTTCCATCTATTCAGAACTTGTCATATATAATGTGAATGTAAAAATTACAGCTTGCAACTAAAAAAAAAAAAAGTCTGAGCATATACTGAAGTTTATATCCAAAAGCACAAAAATGTAGGCTTTCAGAAAAACACTAATACATTGCTTTAATAGACATGCAATCACTGACTCGAAGCGCCGCTCATGCAAACCATATTTGTGTTACCCACACAAAAACCGGTGACCTTGAGGAAGTTAACTCATTCTCTAGCATATTTTACATTCACCATTTGAACATGCTTTTTTTGCAAATTGTCCCCCCCAAAATAAGAGAGAGCTGAAAGTGCTGGCACATCTTCACCTTGTATCCTACGGTTTTTGAGCGACACCAGTCTAACAGAATTTGTTTAATGCTGCTAGCGCTGGCAACCCCAAAACTCAGGGACCTCTTCAGCTTAGCTCTGGATTCTCCTTTTCCTCTAGAAAATTAACAGAGACCAGATTAAATTACATTCTAAAAAACCTGAAAACTACTTGTCAGAAACATCTACGCAACCTCGCCCAGGTCAGCCCCCATCCATGTGATATTTGCAAAACATGTTTTCAAAACCTCGACTCATCGGTCCCTCAAAAAATCTAATTTTTATTTCACTAAAGCTGGAATTCTGAGCCCTCTTTTATTTAAATCATACTCCCATCAAGAAGAGTCCACACTTTCAATCCTCAATGAATGGCAACAGAAAGCCCCTACATTTGCAGTCTCCCGTAATGACAGAGAAGGCAGCTTTCACAAAACTCTTTCCTCATAAAAGGCACCCACTGCTTCAGCCAAACAACTCCAAAGCCAGAGGAATCTGTAGCTATGAATTTCCAAGGCTCGGTCTGTAAAGTCAGTGAAACTCTTAAGTGACCTCACATTGCCCCTTATCTCCAAATGCTACGCCAAGAGAGTTCTCCTACCCGGCCGTACTCCACCGGTAATAACCGACAAAGCGGCTTCCCATTAACAAACCATTCCAGAGACAAGGAGCATGACATACTTTCCATCATCACGTTCAAACTTCTCGAAAAGCGCTTTCCCGGCCTGCGTTCCCATAGTCCTCGGAAGTGTCAGAGACCGCACCAGTTCTCTCCTTCTTTCGGCTCGGTGACGTACAGTAGGAGGAGGCGAGCGAGAGCCGGGAGTCACATCACGGTAACCATCCGTTGCACTGGAGAAATGTAACATGAAAAGTATGCGGTAAGCAAAAGAGTAACTCTCTGCAGTGCCAGGAGCCAGCATAAAGGTTCAACCATTGTCTCTAAACCTCCCAAAAGATCCATTTCAAGAGGACCTGAATTAGTCAAAAGCAATTTTAATAAAAATAAAATTATTATTGACACACCACAGCACTTAAGTATAGAAGACCCTGAGGTACTATTACAAATCAGACACAGCCAGACAAGTCATGAGCCCTTTGTAGAACCAAGCAGAACAATAGTTAAAAACCTTCAAGAAAAAAGAGAGAAAAGAGAAAAGAGAAAAGAGAAAAAAAGAAGAGAAGAGAAGAGAAGAGAAGAGAAGAGAAGAGAAGAGAAGAGAAGAGAAGAGAAGAGAAGAGAAGAGAAGAGAAGAGAAGAGAAGAGAAGAGAAGAGAAGAGAAGAGAAGAGAAGAGAAGAGAGAAGAGAAGTTGCGGCCGGCCACACAGGAGCGCTAAATCTTTTCAATTTCCAACCTTGGGGTTTGTGGAGGCTGTCAACTTTTTAAAATCAAACTTAAAGAGTAATTCAGGAAGTACTTTTCAAATTTTTACTAAGAGCACGCAGAATTCTGATCTTACATCAGTGTCACTCTACTGACTGCAAGCCGGTAATTCAATTGAGAAATATAGGATTATCTTTTCATTTGTGTTCATTTGAGCCACATACTGCCTCATCAGCATCAATGAAGTAAGCCACACATTGCATTTGGAAATGTTCCCTACAACAGAGATGAGGAAACAGGCAAAGAACGACAACATCGGCGTCACACATTCATTTCCAGTACAGACAGAAGTCAGGTGTGACATGGAGTCCCCTAGGGTGCTCAGAGTATCACAACTCAAGTATCGAAGTGCTGATGTTGAAATTACCTCTGAAGAAAAGTAATGCCTAATTTGGGATGGTTTTCAATGCAGATACGAGCCCAATTTAAGAGATTTAAACTGTCTTCTCTCCCATTTTTTCTGGATGGATATTTTGCATCGTAATGATGTTTGAATAGGCCAGAAGTAATTGTGATACCACATAATCCTATAATAAGCGACCACAACTGCATTAATAAAAAACATGTAGTAATCTTCAGCGAGGCATTTCTCTACAAGTTAAACTCCAGGCTTGCCAAACCGAGGATATTTGTTGGCAAATGTGCATCGGTTTCCAAAACTAAGCCCAAAGTACAAATTTCTACGCAGGTGAGTATTTTTAAAACTGTTTTCAAAGAGCCTCACAACTTCCTCCTCCTAACAAAAGTCCACTGCTACTGGGCACCAAAAGTCTTACTGAGACTAAAACAATGTGGAAGTCCACAGTTAGGTCTACTTGACACCGCTCTACGGAGTTTTTATCTTCCCCATCTCTTTTCCGCTCAGCCCACAGGAAAGCTCACGGTCTTTAAAGGGTTTAAAATATTGCAGCAGAGACTCATTTTTTCTTCATTGCACTGGTGGGAGCCTGAAGAAGCCTCCCCCAGAAAAAAGAGCCAAATGCGCTAAGGTTATTCAAAGCCGCAGTCACAGGTGCAATGTTGATGTATGGCCTGCTAGATGTCTTGCGTACAGACGGGCGTGAGGATCCACTGATATACGGCTCCGATGTAGGAACAAGAAGCACAAAATAGCAAGTTGCGCAGGGGGTTTAGGGTGAACAAACGGTCCCGAAACTAGACGTACAGCACAATATATATAGCAGGTTGCCAATTTCCCGTGAGAAGTACGATCGATAAGTAGCCTGGTATGTCTCACCTGAGAACATTCAGGGTGTAAGTGCTGCCGTGTCAACTGACAATTACTACGTACGGTACATCGCTAGCATGGTTTTAGTACAGATAGCGTGATTATTCCGGTAGTCATTGATCGGTTATTCCCGGAAAGCAGAAGCGTGGTTAAGAGGAATATGCCCACTCCCATGTCGGTGGACATAGTACATACATTAAATGTGCTATCTAGGTTAATGTAAGATAACGGAGCAAGTAGGTTAATGTACAATTATATATCCAGTGCTTAAAACACAGCATGTGGGACTCACCTGTTTTCCAAGTCAGCAGAACACTTGTCCCTTGAGACTGTATTGACCACAACAGCCTAACAAAATGTTACGAAAAATGCGTACCTTTCACCACTTTCGGTTCCACTACGCAGCCCATAGTTCACAGTCGAGACAGACTTGGTGACGGAAGTAGCATTCTCTATATAAAAACAGAAAAGACAAGATGCACTAGTGCAGAAGCTTTCCTCACGTGCTTTCAAATGGAAACTTTCCTCACGTGCTTTCCTGAAGGATAGGCACACATCGATTTTTACTCACCGCGCCGTAAAGTCGCAGGCCTCTAACTTCCATACAAGCTAACCAAGCCAGGGAAGGATTTTCCCCAGCGGTTAGATTCCTCTGTAAAATTGTTGCACTGTGTTGAGGATACTGTAAACGTACCAGAAAGGACTCCAAGAGGATGTCTTTGATAAAATTGCACTCGGAAGGTCAGATCACTGCGGGCCCTTGCGTGGACCTCGGAGGAGGGCACGCCGCCACAGATGTTTCAGTTAAAGCAAAAAGCGGTGTTTGCAAAAGTCATTCTAGCTGCAAAGTCCTGGGGAGTTTGACATAACTGAGTGCATAATTTAAATTACCTAATTTCTACCGGGAAGACATTTGTAAAGGAGAACAGACTCAAAGTTGCAAAAGTGGCTTAAAACCAAGTTTACATCTTCCTCCCTCCACCCCTGAGATTCTACCTTTCCTGCTTTGCCTCCTGGAGCTCAGCTCCGGACTCCAGCTGTGCTCTATAAATGCAAAACTGCAGAGCGTCTCACCCAGTTTTAACACGCTAAAGCCAGAACTTGTTGCATAAATCAGAAACTTATTTCTTGAATGCTCCTTCCATACACAAAGGACTGGCATCTTGGAAGCAATCCAACCCGCTCACTGTCCCAGTCACTCTCTGAAAATGCATAATTCTCCCTTCTTCTTATAGAAGCGATCCAGATCAACTACACTTCTCATGTAAAACACACCGTTAGATGCTGGCATACAGGAGTGATAAATTTGTGACCGCTGACAATTGCCAGATATTTATGCAAATCTCAGAGGTTTCAAGATAGGGAGGAGTGTGATCCTTATTCTGGATGGGCTACATCTTTTGCTAAAAAAACCAACGCCAGAGACCACTGTGAAATGTACATTGCGCAGACAGTAACAACTTGCCAACATCAATTGGAAGTACTTTTGATAGAGCTCAACGCATCTATTTCAACTGAAATCAGAAATCCTTAAAGCATTTTGTCCTTTGACACACTCATATTACAAAGGACAGTCCTTGTCTCCTGCTCAAAGGAAATCACTTCAACATACAATGGTGGGCACACCGCTTTCCATCTGCTGCTATCTTGCATCCAGTCACGGTTTTCACTCGATGGGCTGAAATTTTCACTTCTCAAGCTGTCTGTCTGCCATAGTTTTTCGGCACCTATGTTTTCCACTGCATAGACTGCCTAACAGTACGCATGTATGTCACTGGACAAATGAGTGTAAGTACCCCTCACTTTGAACCGATTGAGAATTTGATGGAGTAGAACAAGTTTTCAAGATTCTATGAGTCTGCATACACAGTTGTTTAGCAACTGTAATATCACCGTGTACCTGCAAATCAAAGCTATGAGCTCAGATCTGAGTCCCCCAAAGAGCACGGAATGGCTCTCAATGTTTGTCATGTGAGGGCACGCCGATATGAACACTCACCTCCGGCAGCAGATGAATCCATTGTTGTCGCTGTAATCGAATCCCAGTCCTTTGCTGTATCGGTGCAGAAAACGACAAAGGAAGTGTTTGCTACATTCTCGGCTTTAGTAAGATAAAAACTGAAAAAATCATCTGCAAATAATCCCTATCTCTTGCTGGCAATCCCATCCGGTCTCCTTCTATAATTTCTGACCCATATATATAGTTTGATTTGTAAGTGTCACAGCTGAGGATGAATAACTTCAATATGATTTTTACAGAAATTTTTATCTATATATATTTTAAATTGTTGTTCTTTTTATATTTTTTTAACTTTAAAATATTATTTATTATTTTGGAATAACTGAGATTCTCCAATCACTGATGTGTGTATATGTGTCAGACTGCTGGCAGTCATTCCTTCCTCCAAATGACTATTGGAATCTGTTAGCCAGATATCTGCTTAACTTTTCAGGGGACCTCAGGTGTCAAAGCACTAAAATTTTCTACAAATTTCATTAACATAGCTGGGCACGTGTAAGAGATTCAGTAAGTTATTGAATTTGGTAACTGTGCTACAAGATATGCTTCACAAAAAGCTCAGCTACATTAGGTCGCAAAAATTCACCGCAGATGTGGCATTACAGCCTAAAGCTCCATCTAGGACCCCTGATAATCCGAACTGGAGTGTCCCACAATGGGATATATAGCCATAGAAGCAAGGTTTTGTAATTACCACTAGGTAACAGGACAGTACTCATACTGCCGGTTGAAGTAAGGACAGAGGGTGCAGCTTCACCGAGGTATTTTTGTCTCTTTTACCTGGCTGGTTGGAAGTTTTTAGTGCCACCGTATTTTTGCTCTTGCCCTGTCCCAGCAGACCGGAAGATGCATCAGTCGTTCCTGTTGAGCACATGTTCTCTCCCGAAAACTTCTCGGGTGTCCTGGTTACCGCAGTAACGGGAAGGTGGGGCATCTGTAAGGCGACTGCAGGGGCATGGGCTTCAGGGGAAGAAGATTCTGACATCTGAAAAGGGGTCAGATCACGGCAGGTCACTTTTGCCTGACCTAAACAAGAAGAGAGAGAGGAAGTAAATTTGTTTGCAGATTTGTAGCAAAAGTTGCGAACCAATTTCCACGCAGCAACTTTATTTTAGAAGTCATTGGAATCATTCCACCTAGCCGTCCCTGTGAAGCCTCCTACCATTCACGTAGCAGAAAGAACCCTGCCGCCAGAGATCCTCGCGGCGGTCGCACTTACCATACGTGAATCTCAGCAGGAACGATGTCTGCGGATCATTGATTTGCTAGCATTTGCATTTGGTAAGCTGCTCTTCATCTGTGCAGCTCTCACTTCCAACCTCCTTCCCTGGTTAAGTAATTTTTTGTTCTTTTCATGGTTTTATGAAACAGTGTATGGCTGAGTTTTCTCTAAAATGGAGACAGGAGGTCCTTCCTCCACTAAAGGATGGTGAAAGCGGATGGGTGACTTGCAAGATGTTTTGGGATGCAGGACTACAATGGCACCCCGCATAGCAGGCTTTACTGCTAGTGTCCCAAGTTAATGTGACAGCAATAGCTTCTATTTTATGAAACACCACAATACATGCTTAAAAATAACATTGAAGTTTAAAAGTTAAACTCCTAATTAGGAAATAAAGCATTGGTGCCATGGGGCAATATCCATCCTGAAACTGTAGCAGATTATAATGCTTCTGACATGTGAGATGTGTTCTATGACTGCCAGGATCACAAATTTTACAAGTAACGCCAGTTCATTTCACGCCCTTTTCCTACCTGACGATGAGGATCGATGCCCATTTTCAATGATGGGAGAACTAAAAACTCTTCTAAACTCAGGTTTCCGGTGCTCATCCAAGTCTACGCTCTGTCAAAGCGGACAACAGACACGGGAAC
Organism: Entomyzon cyanotis; assembly: GCA_024500445.1. Taxonomy (NCBI): domain Eukaryota; kingdom Metazoa; phylum Chordata; class Aves; order Passeriformes; family Meliphagidae; genus Entomyzon; species Entomyzon cyanotis. Next base: position 5,830,435 of record JAKEPQ010000673.1, read on the forward strand.
TAAATTTCAAACGGTGGCAAAAGCAAGAATATCCAGAAACACCTGGCAAGAACGGGTCTTCCTTGTGCAAGTGACCACAATATAAGCATGAAACAACTACCTAACCCGAGAGCCAAGCCTGCAAATGAATCATCGGCAATGTAGGAGTTAAATCCATCTTCACACGGTCATCCTTAAAGGACCCCACGCACCTAGGAGGGTGTTATCTTTTGTAAGATAAAGGCATGATGGTGATAAACAGAAGGCTCTGTTTAATAGTGGAGAAATTGATTGAGATTGCATGGAATCATGCTCAGCACTTTTTTTTTCTGTTTGCTCCAGGAAATAATTACATCATAAAAACGTATTGTAAAAGCATTACACAAAGTGAATCTAATCCTAGGACATAACAGCTACAGCGTAAGCTGTAACTTCTGTAAGGCTAGGGGTTTTTTGTTCTTTTTTTTTTTTTTTTTTTTGGGTGGGTTTAGTAGTGAGTTTTGTTTCTGCTTTTTGGGTTTTGTTTGTCTGTTTGATTGGGTTTTTCTGGTTAGTTGGGTTGGGTTGGGTGGGGTGGGAGTGGGAAGCACGTTAAACCATGAGTAGCTGCGTGATTTTTGGCTACGTCACTGGAGAAAGAAGAAACTATGTCACAGATACGATTGCTGCAGTTTAAAAAATGTAGCTTGCAAGAAGCAGCAACTACAAGTGATAGAGAGAAATTCTCCAACACAAAGTCCACAAAAAAGTTTTAATTGATTCTAGACAGTTATCTACCCATCAGATTGGCAAAACAAAATTCAATAAAGGAAAAAAAATGTAATGTGCCATTATAAATATAATCCGACATTCTTATAAGCTCAATCCAAACAAGTTTTGTTTTGACAGAAATTTGTAAGATAGATATAGAATATTTTATACTGCACATAAACATCAAAACAACAGAACGTAACAGAAAAGGAAAGACACGGGGTGTATACTTCTCATCAATTAATTTCTTTCTGGTTCTCATACACAGGAAATATGGACCAAACTGGTGATGTCATCATCAAACTATTATCTCAAATTACATATACACACATATACATATACCCATAGACATTGACACACATATATATACATCTATGTATTTATATATAGACATCTATATGTATATACATAGATGTATATATACATATAGATATATATATAATGTGTAAATATAAATATAAATATAAATACAAATACAAATATAAATAGTTCTCATATAAAGTACAGAAACCACATGATTGAGATAAATAAAAAAAATTTATTTGGAACTTGTCTGCTGTTTATCCTGCATCTGTTTACACTCATCCAAAATTAACTAAGAACAGCAGACAATAACGTTAATGCACCTTGCAGGTTTTTAAAACTGTTTTATCTTGTTAGATGCTGTAGAGTGCATTTGAGATACTAGAACTTCCATTACCTCAAACATGTATACTAGTCAACTTCGGGTGACTAGGGTCTGAGATGTTGCTAAGAGTTTATTAATTACCATTAGATTAAAATAAGTCAGCCTAAACACAAATCCCCCATAGGGTTTACGGTGGCACGCTTGGATTCAGGTCTTTCCGGATACTAGTATCAACCTCTAAATCAAATCTAATCTAATCTAATCTAACTGATTTCAATGGAACAGAGGTGCACCTAGCAAAATCTGAGCTATACACCTACGTTAGTTAGGTCAAGGAAAATCCTTCATTATACTGTAAAGCTGGGCTTTACGTTCTGAGATCACAGTCACCACCCCTGCTTTTCATGACTACAGCATAATTGGAAGAAATGGTTAAAGTTTGGCAAGACATTGAGATCCTATGAACCGTATTTTAGGTTCAGCTCGGGTGGTGCATTTTATGATGTTTGATTGTATGCTGTTTTCAAACCTGGGGTTTGATTTTCATGAAATTTTATTTGTATGCTAGGTGAGGCGAAGGGATAGGATTACCTGGATGGGAATTTCAAACAAAACCATCCAAAGTCAAGAAGAGGACTGGAAACTTCCCGAAAATGTGGATGTACTCTCAGAGAAATGACTTATTAAGTTTTCTCGTAGGCCCATTAATGGGACTGACAGGTTTTCACTGATGCCTGCCAAAGGCTTGAGGTGCACCTAAGGTAGCTGGGTGTTAGAATGCCCATTCCACAACTAGGTTATCATGTCTTATGGCTAAACTACGATCATGTTATAGAATTATAGAATGGTTTGGATTGGAAGGGATAGTAAAGATCATCTTGTTTCAACCCCTTGCCTTGTGCAGGGATGCCACTTGTTAGATTGAGTCGTTTAGGACCCCGTCTGACCTGGCCTCATGCACCGCTTCCCCGGGCAACCTGTGCCTCGCCACCCTTTGAGTGAACAATTCCTTCCTAACGTGTAATCTAAACCTGCCCTCTTTCAGTTTAAAACCACTGCACCTTGTCCTGCTACTATTTGCCCACATAAAAGGGAGTCCTTCGCTCTCCTTTCTGTAAGCTCTCAAAAGTATCCGAAGGTTGCAATGAGGTCTCCCTGAAACCTTCCCCAGGCTGAACGACCCCAGTTCTCTTGGCCTGTCAGTGTTGGAAATACCAGGTCATTATGTGCACCCGAGTCACATATCACGCAGTCACTCGCAGGCTGAGTAACTGTCGGGTGCCATCAGGTCACCGTGGAGATATTTCGGTGGGTAGCGCTCGTTTAGACCTTCACGGGCGGCAGTAGCCAGCTACCCATCTCTCCGCCGCTTTGAGCGCTGCGGGCAGATTCCGTGCGGCAGCCTGTCCCCATTATACAGAAACTGTTCTGACAGTATTAAAACAGCGCATCCTTAAAGTATTTTTATTCCTCCTTCTTAACAGAGGCATCTCCCTCAACCATAAAAACTGTGGAAATATTGTAAGTTATAAAGCGCCTGCCCAAATGTAAATTCAGATCAACAACAGCAACATCGACATCAACAACAACAACACCACCACACAAACAAACGGAAAACAAAACAAAAAAAGAAACCAAGAAAACAAATAAACAAACAAACAAAAAAGAAAAAAAAACCCAAAACTCTTCCTTTGTAAATGCTCAATAGTGCACGTGTGGCTCCAGGATTGCATTTAGTATCTAATTCTTCAAACATCCCCTATTATCCACCTTTGTGAAAGCGGCTCTTGGATTCTGGCCCGGTTAAGAGAGCTGAGCTGGTTTGGTATCAAAACAACACCTCCGAATAAAAGTGGCTAAGGGCCATGTAAAATTCCACCTGAACCGGCATTTAGACTGCTGTATACCAGCTTTCAAGGGGAAGTTTTATCGCCGGGCGGAATGACCGCGTTCTTGCAAGTTTAGATCGCGGAGAGCGGAACGGCTCGCCTCGACCTCTCGGGGACGACCCGCGGCAGCGAGGGTCGGCGGTCGGATGGCAAAACCGTCTCACCGCGGGATGTTATCCTAAGGAGACGCTCCCGCTCCCGCCCGCTATACGCTAAGCCGCGCCCCTTCGCGAGCTCGCCAGCTGGCAGACGGCATCGCTGGCACGCGCATACCCCGGGATCGAGTCAGGCAAGGCTACAAAAATATTCCCGTAAATATGTCTATCGATAGCCAAGCCTGCCCCGTCTTCTCTTCCTACTAAGAGCACCGAGCCGACGGGTCGCTACACCGCCCTAACGGAGATCCCCGTCGGACCAAATAGAGCCGTAATTCGGCCGAGAACATTTCTCAGAGCACGTCACAAAACACAGGAGACGCCGCGCTGCTAAAGAGGTGTCCCTTGACGTTGCCCCGTGCCGACACGGTCCGGCAGCAATCGTGAAGCGTCCGTTCACGCACGCCCTCCTCGGCCCTCCCACCCGCCGTCTCCCCGGTCACTTACTTGGCTCCGGCAGGCGAGCGCCAGCTCGGCGCGACCGGAGAGCGCGCCGTCGGCCGAACCTCGGCCCGGCGAGCCGGGCCCCGCGGCCCCCGGGCTCTCCGGCGCCTCCTTCGCGCACTCTCGGGGCAGCCCCGCCGAGAGACCCAGGGCCTCCACCTGGCGAGACAGGCGCTCGAGCTGCTCCCGCAGGCGCCGGTTCTCCCGCCGCAGCTCGGAGACGGCGTGCGCCAGGGGGCCGGCGAGGCGCAACACGTCCTCCACCTGCCGCCCTACCCCCTCCTTGAACAGCTGGATGTCGGCACGGATCTCCCGGACGGCGCTGCGCAGCGTATCCTCGTAACGTCCCAGGCCGTCGCAGGCGGTCCGCGCCTCCCGGCCGTTCGGATCGTCGATCTCGCCGGCCATGGCGTCCGCGGAGCGCGGGCCGCGCGGGCAGAGACGCAGCGTCTCAGGATCCGCTAGCGGCAGCCGCCCGAGCGTCTCCCCTTTCGCCGCCGCCTCTCCTTGTCTTTGAGAACCGCCCGCGCCTCCCGGCAGCCCCTATACCGGCCCTAAGCCCGGCCCCCGGCGCCGCCGGGCGCAGCCCGCTCTCCCCCCGGGGCGCGGGAGGGAGGAGTCCGACACGACACGCCCCGTGCCCGGGGCGGCTGCGGCACAGAAGCGGCGCGGGCGGTGCGGCCGCCCGGGCGGCCCCGCTCAGCGTAGTCTCTTTCTTAGGCGGAGCTGTAATTTTGGGAGGCAACGTCGGAAGAAGCAGGCCGAAGGGGCGGGGGCGGAGGCGCAGGCTTGTTCGCAGCCGCCCGGGGACTTTACGGACCGAGAGGTCCGGGCGCGCCGCTGGAGCGACAAGGCGCGAAGTGGATGGCACCGCCGGCGCGGGGAAGGAAGAAGCGGCAGATGCGGGTCGGGAAGGACTAGGAGAGAGACAGAACGAGGAGAGGAGGGGTTGGTACCGGGTTCTTCCCGGGTCGCCGGCCCGACGACGATGTCAGAGCACGCACAGATCGTCTCTTCCGCGAACTACACCCGAGCAAAGGGAGAAAAGAACGGTTTTCGAGGGCACCGAGCCACAAAAGTATGCGCATACACCCTTAGACAAACCGCAAAGTGTCTGCGCTTTCACGGGCATCCGTATCGATCTGCCGAGTCGTGCGGCAGACGCAGTCTCCGCGCACGAGGCACGAGATGAGCGTTTCCTTCACGCTGGCCAGAAGAGCCACGATGCCTAATGCTCTCGGGTGCCTTCTTTACTGCGGCGCAAGAGCAAAAACCCTCCCAGAAAAAGGGCCCCTGACAAATATTTGAAGCGAATTTGTTTGGCCGTTTACACACTCGGCAACCGTCGAGTAATCACAAAACCCTAGTACTTTTTAAACGGCCTTTCCTTCACGCGTTCAGGGTAATTTATGCTGCAAGTTAGGATGTCGACCTCCTTCCCAATCTCGCGACAAATTTTAAACCAAGGAATTAGTTGTGTGCTTCCAAAGTCTAAAATCACACCGGTCCTTCCGTTCCCTCTGAAATCCTCTCCTGTTGAGCTCTCGCGGGTGGACTCGGCCCTGCAATCCGTCCGTCTCCGAAAGTCTCTGGAAAGAGACAGGTCTTGTATGTAAACGGCACTGGTGAAGCCCAGAGTAGCGATTCGAAGGCGGAAAGGCGATACTCAGGGTCTGAGAGCTCAAGCTGAGAGATTTAGAATATTTCGATGCCCGAATCGCAGTAGCCTCTCCGTATTAATATCCGACGGTTTTTGTCCTTCAATCAAAGCGTCTCGGAAGATAAAATTTCTTTTGAAGTAAGGGCATCTAGGGTGCTAATTTCAGGTGCGAGCCGCAACCCCGAGATCGAGACGGACGGGCGCATTTCCGTTCACGGTGCTTCAACGGTTGCCTAAGCGCTCGCGGCTCCCGCTTCTTAGAATCGATGTGGAATATCAGAAAGGCAAAGCGTCCTAGAACGGCAGCACCGTGTCATTTCGTTCAAACGAACCGGGCTCGCTTCCCTGCATTTCCCCAGACGAGTCGACTCGGTTTCGCATGAGCGACTTACGTCGGTCATCAGTTCTGAGCTGCAAAGCTTATTGAAAACAGCCGAAGGTAACAATCGCTCCGAGCTGGCTAACAGGCAAGAAGCCTGAGGCGTTTCATATAACCGACGGGCAACTTTTCCGCGTCATTCCCGCTTGTACCAGGAATTACGGTAACGGTGAAAGCACGGCTGCGGGCGGTAGCGGAGCGTCCGCGCCAGGCGCGCGTCTGCAGACGCGCGCGCAACCGCGTACACCCAAGGGCGGCAAGGGGAGCGGCGGCTGTTCCCCGATTCGCTCGAGGTGCTCGGTTCCTTCGGCCCCGTTCTCCGGGCACGAGAAGGACCGCCGGCGTCCGTTACGCCTCAGGCTGCCAAGCCCCGTAAAGGGTAACACTGAAGAGACAGCAGTCGCTGCCATGGCTGCAAAGTCTGTTTTCTCAATACGCGTCTCGGGTATCCGAGACCCCGTCGCCCTCTCCTCTGCAATCGCTGCCAGATGGCGTGTTCGCCAGCGTTCCCCGGGCGGTTCCAATTCTTTCCAGATCAGAGTTCTATCTTTTCACGGTATCGAGCAACCCGATACTCCGTGCCGGCTCCAGCTTACGCGAATTCGCCGGCCAAGGGGAGGCCCTCGGCAGTGACAGGCCATTTCTGTCAGCACCTGTCTGAAAGCGCTGTTACAGAGCTAGTGGAAAAAAATCGACGGTCGCTTCACCCGAGCCAGTTCCTTAATGGCATCTCTTCCTCAGCACCCGCTTCATCACGCGCGGCACCGTAAGCCGCGGCTTATTCTTCCGCAGCCCTCAGGTCACCCCGCCCGGTAAGGGACGAAACCGCTCGAAATTCGGCAGAGGCGGGCGTAAAGGACGAGTAACCGCGAGGCTTGCGGGGATCAAGTGTCCCCTGAGAGCGACGCGGGCAAGCGAATTTTTTTAAAGGAGGACGAAAGGCCGCTTCCGTAGTAATTCGCCTTCGTGTTTTCCATTCGAAAAGGGCTAGGATGGCCAGGCGCTACGGGAAGGCGGCTCGTCGTGCCGGCGCGCCGCCGCGCGCTTCGGCGGCCGGGACGCTTCCCCCGCTGAGTTGCCCAAAGACATAGAAAGCTCCGGCTAAAATGTTCCCCAATCATCTAATTACGGTCCGCTTTGGCGTTCGTTCCGGGACACACCTTCACCGATCTTCTGCAGATCGTCAGGAATGTCAAGAGACCCGTAGCAGGCCGGTTTCTCTCATTCCCGCCTGCCGCGTCATTTTCCTCTCGGCACCCCCCTATCTCACTTTCCATGACGGTACGGAATCCCGCGGGGCTATTTGCGCATTTATCAGGGCGTGGCTCGGCAACAGCTTTGCCGTCCGATCGCGCCGGTGCAAGAGGTCCTCGGGCGTCCTTCTTAAACCCTCCGAGACATTCCCGCGTCCCGTTTACAATTGCCACGGTTTGGATAGCTGCCCGACCCTCTTTTCCCGATCGGGATTCAAATTCGTTTTGTCTATGCCTGGTAATCCCATTAATGGGACTAGGACGTAGAAGAGGCTGAAATAACGAGCGAGCGAATTCATCCTCGGCACTTCATCGGCACAGCTGCAGAGCCGACACGCATAAAAAGCAGACCTAACGGAAGAACAGCAGCATCGCCAGCGTCGACGATAAAAGGATCAAGTCGTCAGCTGTCACCGGCCGTCTTCCTACAATTCCAGAAGCCGTCACCGAATCCTCTCTGCAGACGGCACCTGTTCCACAGATAGCCTTGTCAGTCACGCTGCGTTTCTAAGGGTAAGATCAGCCTTCGGCTGCACGTCACAGTTCTTCTGAGGAAGGTAGTAACCGGCACGGAACGAAGGTTCCGTCCCGAGCGGGGACGCTAAGTAGGTGCGCAACCCTAGGTGCTACCGAACCTAGATTCCGTGCGCTCCGTCCGAAGTCGATGCACAGTGCGGAGGGAAGTCAAGAAGGGCGTGCCAGGACGCAGGGATCAGCCTAAGCAGTACTAATGACGTTCCCAAATCGGGGAAAAAAAAGATCAGCTTCAAAAGGATAAAAAAACCCCCGACTTTCAAAATAATGGAGAAACAAATTTCAAAATATTACAAAACCAGGTTGCAAAATCCCGGTTTGAAAGTAGTGGAGGAGTCCAGAGGACCCCAGAGGAGAAAATAATAAAAAAAAAACTTCCTGAGGTAGGGGACTGCTGCAATTTTTCTGTTGCTCTTTTTTTTTATTAATTTTTTTTTAAATTTTTTTTTTTTTTTTTAAGGGAAGGACATGTATCCAGGTGGCTGCAGTGTGTTGCAGCAGAAGTAGAGACCTTTTTGAGTTTCATCAAGAAATGATTTTTCATGTGTTGCATGTGAAGTAGCTGATGCATGTTGCATAATGACACAATCACAGGCTAAAGCCGTGTTTTGTCAGCTGTTGCCAACATTTTCTGTGTTGCAGCAAAGCTGTTGACTACCATTACGGCTGGCAGTGTGGTAAGGATGTTTGTTTTAATTTTGCACGCATTGTCCACGAGACTGTGTACTTGGATGAAGATTTGAGGTGAGCTGGGGCAGCTGTGGGGAGGAGCCTGGGGATGAGTGTTGTTGAGGGCAACAGTCACGTTTTCTGTTTTGTCGCGTTAGGTACTACGAGCAGGCGTGTAGTTGAAGTTTGGAAAGGTAAGGGATACCTGTTGTCAGTTAAGAGGGAGGGGGTGTTGCAGAAGGGGTCTCCTTTGGGGTGTGTCACGACAGTCTGAATTTTCTTTTGAACTGTTGCAGGCACTGAAGCAGACCACAGGGAACACAGTGCCGTCCACAGCGTGGAGGGTGGATCGTGTCGTCTTGTCTCGTGAAAGCTGTGTCAGGAGTGGTGGCTGGCAGAAGGTAAAAAGCTTTGTAATGACAGGTTTGAATTTGAAGTTAGGTTAGAGGAGAGCAGTGTTGTGGGAGAGGCCCTTTGTAAGTAAAGGGAGAGGTTTTCTCTTGAGCATCAGGTGAGCCTTTGCCGGGTAGGGCAGCTCTGAGCCACATCCCTGTTCTCGTGAGCTTTTTGTCATGGGCCTTTTTTGAGTCTAGATGTTATCTTTTGTGTCAGGAGCGATTGGCACAGTCACCTGGCATTCCTTGGTTCCTTCTGTAGGCCTGCTGAGGTTCTTGAGCATGGTGTTAATAACTTTGGCAGTAAGTTGTGGTCAGGATTGAGTTTTCATTATCATGTGGTATTGCTGTGGAGGCTTGTTTCCTTGAGCATCATCAGCCTCTGGGTCATCTTGGAGTAGGAAACTTGCTGAGGAGTTTTAGCCCATGCCTGTGTGATGTTGTCTGTGTCTGTGTGATGTTGTCCATGTCTGTGTAATGTTGTCCGTGTCCATTGTGTTCTGTGTGATAGGATTTTGTTCTGTCTTGATGCTTTCTCAGCATTGTTCCGGGCCGTGTCAGCAGCGGGGGTCTGTGCTTGCATTTCTTCCCTGATGGGGCTTATTTTGGCATCTTGTCAGTGTTACTTGGTGAGACCAGGTAGATGTTGTCATCCATCACGTTGTCATTTTTGGTAGTACCTTCTTTTCCTGAAGGGTATTGTGAGCTGCTAGACTGTGCTGAGAGAAATGCCAAACACCTGGCCTTTTTTTCCTATTGTCATTTGAACTTGCAAAAATGAAAGAGTTGCCCCAAGGATCCTGTCAGTGGGAGGAGGTGGTGGGATCACCTGTTTTTGAAGGCATTACCCACAGCCTGAAAAGTGTGGATAGGTGTAGCGTTTGGTATCAGCTGGCCTGTGGCCGCATTGCAAAAAGCATGTTGTTTGGGCACTAAAGTTCTGGGTTTTTTGGTGGGTTTTCCTGAGAAATGCCTTGTAGCCCTCTGAGCTTTGCTTTGCAAAGCACTGAATGATGTTAACAGTTCTGCAGGGATGTGTGCCTGGAATGTCCTGGGTGTCCCGGTTCAGCTGCCTAGGGTGGCACGAAGGTGGTGCTGAAGATGCCAATCATCAAGCCCCTGGACCTATTTAGGCTGCAGGAGCTGCCAGCAGCAGGCTGTTTAGAGCCAGAGCAGAGCTTCCCAGGATGGCTAACACTGTCATTGTGGCAGTCCCCAATGTAGTATCTGATGTGAGTAGTTGCAGAGCTGTATAAAATAAGTGTGACCTTTGTTATGGTTTTGGGCCCAGCAGGTCTTAGGTGGCTTTTATTAAGCTGGCAAGCTGGATTTTTTAGTCCTGCTGAGAGAGTTGAGCGTCACCTTATGAAGCAAGGAAAAGCTGTGTGGTTAGTGCAGGCTGATGCAATTTATTTTCACTTATGACTTGCCATGATTCCTTTAATAAATAAACTCTTAATGAAAAGTTTGAATGTGTGAATTATTTCTGTGTTTGATCAGCAGTAGAACGCATCAGTAGAAATTTGTGGGAGAGGCATGGGGAGTAGTGGAAGGGAGAAGGGTGTGGGTGGCAGGGCCCGGTCCCGAGGTGGGTTGCTGTCGGTGTCATAGGAGGGGATGTCAGAGACATGCAGATAAATGTGGACAGGGTGCAGAGCCCCAGGGTACTGCCCCCGGTGGGGCTGCTGGGGGTGTGAGGGCATGTCCAGGACAGGTCGGGTATGGAGTGGTGAGCCCTAAGTTGGATGGGGGGTGAACCCCTGGGACATGGGTGGAGTCCCGGCTACTCTGTGAATTGTTAGCACACGAGGTTAGTGGAGCTGAATGTCATCCCAGGAGAGGTGCAGCCCCCGGTCCCTATTGCTGAGTCCCACCACAGCCTTATAAAGCCAGGATTTGGGCTCCAGAGCCGACAGGGGTTGTATTGTCCATGGCATCACTTGATGCCACAGGGCTGTAGGGGGCTGTGGAGTGGGTGGGGGGCCCTTGTGTGTTAGCTGTAAGGAAGGATGAGTGAGAAGTATTGAGCGCAGTGGGTGATGCAGCCCCCTGCATCTGAGAGTCCCATGGAAAGCTCCCCCTTTCAGGGTGTGCCTAAGAACACGTGCCACGTAGCCTTGTGCGTGTAGGAGGAATTTTTGGCAGAGCAGCTGTGTGTAAGCCCAAGGTGAGCCTATATCCCATAAGGGCCTAGGTAGGATCTGGGCTGGTGACAGCCCCAGTGTAGTGTCCTGTGATCCCCCAGAACCCAGATTTGAGGTGAGAATTTTCAATGTTTGTAATGTAAGAAGCGGTAGCACCATTATCCAAAGCCAGCATTTTTTAAAAGTTGAAAGTGTGCCTGTTGAGCATTGAAATGGATACCTACCTGATCAGGAGAGTTTTTTAATGTGTTTTGTTAGATTTTAGAGACATGGTTAATTTTTTGAAGGCATAGAATTTCATTTATTTATTTCATTAATTGTATGAATACCTGGAGGTTTTCCACAGCTACAGAGCGGCATCTTGCATCTGGATTTTGTTCACAGGGTGAGCTGGAGGGAGTAGTAGCACTTCCCAAATTTTTCTGGAGCGGTGGTAATTGCAGTCCTTGAAATATGCATGAAAAAGGTCCCACGTGAAATGGGAAGAGCAATTAGAGAAAGAGGAAAAAGAAGTGTTGAGCCAGGGATCCCTTGCAAATTTTCTGTTGTTCATCGATGACAGCGATGTTGTAGGCAGTAAGAAAAGTGTTAGGATTTGAATAATGGAGGGTATGAAATGGATGTAAATTGTAGGGAAGGAAAGGGAAATGGTATTGTAAAATGCTGCCCGGGGCAGCATGCAGGTGAGGCAGAGAGAGCGAGAGTAATGCGTGCCCCGCATAAGCTTGTCCGTGCAAGGCCAAAGCAGATAGATTTGAAAGTGCAAACATAAGTGTTGTCTATATAAATGAAGCAATGAAGGAGCTTAACTTCTAAGGAAGGATGATCCATAGGACAGAATGTAAAAAAGGAGGAAATAGATCTATTAGCTGTTGTATACAAAGTCCAAAGAGATACTAGACATTAATGTTAAGAGAGGTTCAATATGAGTTGATGTGTACGGTTAGAGTGTAGAAGTGTAACGTGATATTGAAGTGTGAAAATGTACAAGGTGAACATTTTCAATAGGTGGCTTGTGTCTTAGGAGAGGTTCCATAAGTGTCTGTGGATTTGTAATGATGGGTAGATTTGTTGTATAAGAAGTGCTAATAGATATAATGTCAATTGATGAGTGTAAATATATAAAAGTTTAGGGGGTGGGGATAACAAAAGAGTTGTGAGAAAAGGTTTTGTTCTATGGCTTTGTAAATCCCGGAAGATTTGTGTTTCTCGGAAGCTCCAAAGGGTAGAATTTTTGTCACAGAGTGCATGGGCCGATGCAGCCAGAATCCAGAAGCCTGCAGATTGTCACGGGCATAAAGCAAATGCAAAAGCCGTAATTTTCACATGGAGGAAAAGCACTGGAGTGTCCTGACATGTAGAATTTTGGAAAAGCAACCTCCTTGTCTGGAAATGTCACATTCTAGATGAGGAAAAAAGCAGCAGGCTGGCAAGCAGAGCAGGCTGTGGTGACAGTCGGTCAGTTGGGAGGTATGGCCCTGGGTGATCTGGTGCGTGGTTAAGTTAGCTGGAGCGCTTTGTTTATCGTGGGTGCATCGGCTGCTACCGGTTACCTGGGGAGTTGTACTGCTGCTGTCATCGCCGTGCTGGGTGGTGGCTGGCCACAGGCCTTGGCCTCCTCGTGTCTCAAAGGTTGTTCCTGGCTTTCTTTGCCGCCTCCCCAAACTGCTGCCGCCTTCCTCTCCACCCTGCTGTGCCGTGGCCAGCTGTGGTGTGCAGGTGGTGTCGTGGCTGTGCTCTGCTGGGTTCCTTCTGTGGAAGCAGAGGAGCTGCAGTGGTGGCAGCATCAGTTCTCCTAGGAGATGCTGCATTTATTGTGGTCAAGTGCCTGTCTCGACAGTGGTGAAGATTCTTTAGAGCTTTTACGCTGTCAGGTACTCCCCAGAGTGTCTCCTTGAGGTAGAGAGAAGGAGTTGTGGCCATGGTCATTGCTGTGAGGGAAGAAGAGATTTGCTGCGGTTATTGGCCTTGCTTCTTTTAATATAATTTGTCTAATATTTCTACAGATGTGGTGTGCCGAAGCAGCAGTTGCAGCAGTTGCAGCTGTTGTTGTGGGTAGTGAATAATTGAAATGAATGTAAAGAACCGATTGTTATGATTGCTACCAGTATAGCTGGGTGTTCTTAATCCTACAAAGCAGGTTTGTAAAAGGTTGAAAGAGTCCTTTTTTTCCCCAGAAAACCTGAGTGAATGGATTGAGGTAACCCAGAGGTGATGTAGTGTATCTTGAGGCTCGTTATGAAGTGTTGTCAGATGGTTATTATGATGTGAAGAGGCATTTGCCGTGGTGTGCAGGACAGAAGGGTGTAAAACTTTGCTAGCTGTGTAAAAGAGGCACCGTTTGCAGCCAGGTTTGTCGCTGTTGAGCGGCTAGCTGAGGACTGACCCAAGTTCTCAGACAAGTGAAGAGAGGAGAAAAGGGACTTTATTGTTTTGAATTCCATATATATGGAGTCTACAGAAGTGCCCCAGATTGGTCAGCCCGAGACCTCCCCCTAGGCACAATTGGCCAAGCCCGAACTCACTCAATCCGGAGAAACTGTTTGCAAAACATCCAAACTTTATCTTGTTTATGAAATATAGCAAAATGTTCCCACGGGAAGAACCTGTGCTAGCCACACAGGTTGAAGTCTGTGAAAAGTGTGCATGCTGCAGGAATCCTGTGAGATGAAAGGTGTGAAGAAGCAGAGCTGTGTGTGCACTTGGGTTCCTCTAAACTGCCTATCTTACGTTAGGGTGTGACGGTCGCTCTGGCTCATGTAGATTTCCCAGGTCCGGGAACTGACAAGTACCTAGAGACATCACCCTGGGATTGAAATCTGATTGGTGTTGAGCTCCCCCTCCCTATCCCCTTTTATGGTTACTTTCTAGTAAGTTCTCCTTTGTCTGTTCCCCTTCCGACCCCGGATTGGTGCCTCTTGACTGTGTTCCCTCCTACCCCGTCCCTCGGTTGGGTAATGCAAATGTCAGTCTCCTGTTTTGCTAACCCGGTTAGTTCTCCAAGTTGTGCCCTCCCCTAATCCTGGCCCCTTAAAAGGCACCTCCCAGGGGCAATCGGGGCTTTTTGGTCGGCGTTCCTCTCCCTTCCTTGTTCTGTTGGATCCTTCAATAAACTCTCTGGGAACCTGACCAAATAGACTGCGTCTCTTCCTGCGCCTCAGACCGGCTCTCGGGCTCTGGCTCCCGGCTTCCTGAGCTCTGCACGTTGGGTGCTGCCCAAAAGGCGGTGGTCTCCCACCTTGACGAGCTCATCTTGGGGGAAAGGTGAGCACACTGCTACATTAGGGTGGTGATGTGCCATTGCTGTGTAAAAGAGCCATTGCTCGCCAGCCAGGTGCCCACGGGCAAATGTGGGATTTTGTATTGTAAAGCTGTGCAAATGTCAGTATTTGTGCCAGACAGAAGTTGCTAGGAACTAGGCCTGAGGCTGGCCTTGGACTCCTGGGTCTCTTGTGCCAGCTGTATCCAAGGATTTCCTAGCTGTTGAAAAGAGGCAGTGGTTTGAGCCAGGTTCGATCAGCTGGAAGAGTGAGGGAGATCACAGTCATGGGCCACGATGGAAACCTTTTCAAGTAAGAGATGTTAGAGTCGTAACTGAAAGGAGAAATGCCTTGTGTGGCTTATGTGGCAAATAAGAAGATGAGATGAATGACATGTTGCCAGTGAATTGTAAAGAAGTCATCAGTGAAGGTGCTGACATCTAAATATAAGTTTCCTCCCTAGGTTTTGAGAAGGATCTCTGTCAGGCTGCAGTGTGTTGGGCTAACCTAGTACCAGAGCTGTGGTGAGCAGAGAGGTGTTATTTGCATAAAGGGAAGTAAAGTATGGCTCAGATGTTTTGGTGACAGTGATGGGAGTTCATCTACACCAAATACTTTTATCAGAAGCATGGCCTGGGCCGTTCACATGTTCAGACTAAATGATTATACAAGCAGCACCTGCAAATGATCCCTTTGGGCATTTTCCTTGCTTCCATGTGATGTGGCCGAGTGGAAGAGCGATTGGAACAGAGGCTGAGAATCAGGCACCATGTGTGTTGTGTGGCATTTGCTATCGTGTTTGAAGTAAACCTTCTGAACCATCTTTCAGTTTCTTCAGGAACATGAGCTATTGTTATTTGTTTAACATGGCATTGAAAGAGTTTGCAAAAGTTGTTTGTTTCTCTAAGGCCATTTGAAAGCCCAATTTGTGTACATGGCTAATTGATGAGGTGAAGTTCTGTAAGGTTTGTGTAATGGAGCCTTGTGAATCAGATGCAATCGTGAAGTGTATTTGTGTAGGCTGTGCATGTGGTATGCAGTTGACCCAGAGGGAATAAGTATGTGGAGGTCTAAGGGCAAGCACCTTATTTCCTGTTGTGTATTAGATCAAATATGTGGGGAAATGTGTAGCAGTTTTGAGATCAGCATAGGCAAATTTTGAATGTAAGAAGTGGTAACAACATCATCCACAGCCAGAAGTTTTGTAGAGTTGCAAGTGATGGTGTTCTTTATGGAAATGGATAGAGAGTTGATGTGGCAATATTTGTATGTATTGAGTCAGATTTTGCAAGCATGGTAAAAGTTGTGGAAGGGCAAGTGTCCTTGTTGAGGATTGAAAATTGCAGGTCCTTGAAGGTGCATTCCAAAGAACAGGTATGAGGTGGGAAGAGCAAGTAGGTAAAGAGTAAAAAGCAAGATGTTGAGGATGTGAAGTTAGTTGAAGTGTGATTTGTTCGTGTTTGTGAGGATGTTTGGTGTGTTGCGTCAGTGTTGGTGTTTGTGTTTTGCAAGGTGGAGGTGTGTGTGAGAGGCATTTGTTTAGTGTGGTGTGAGGCGTTGTTGTTGTTGTTAGTTGTTTCATGTAAAAAGTGTGCATGAATGTTTTGGAGTGTAGGTTTGTGTATTTAGTGTATGTTTTTGGTGTGTGGTGTTAGGTGTAGTGTATTGTAGTAGGTTGTTGGTTTAGTGTTGTGTTTGAAAAGAGAGAGGTTGTGTGTTTTTTGAGGAGGTGTGGTTTTATTTTTTGTAGGTTTGTAGTTGGAAAAAGGGGTTTTTGGGCACCTTGATGCCTCCCCCCTGAGCCCCCCCCGTACCACGCGCACTCAACCTGATTTCCGGCGCTGAGCGCTGCTGCGCGGTGGGTGTCGGGGCGTACCCCGGGAGCCCCCTTCCCGGCGCTGCCATCCCCCCCTCCCGCGGGGGGCCGCAGTGGCAGTCCCCCCCGCCGGCAGGCCCGCCCCAGCCGCCCCCCCCCCCCCCACGGGGGCCCCGCCCCGGGTACCCCACCTTGTGGCTTATCTGCCTTATTTACTTTTCGGTGGGGGTAGGCGGGCCCGGCTGGCTTCCAGGCCACGTGGCCGTGACGTGCCTAGCGCGCGCACAGTGTTGGCCCGCGGTGGGACTCGAGCCTCTGAATTCCAGAGATTCGGCTTACGGCCATCCCCACCGAGCCACAGCGGCTCCTTAATTTTAAAACCTTTTTTTGGAGGCATATCTTCTTCGCCGCACCATGACGTCACGAAAGCCCTACCCACCTCCCGGCCCCCGGTTCTGTGTCCGTCACTATACTGCACCTACTCTTCCACCGCCCCTCGTCCCTCCCTCGGCTCCGCCCGCCCGTCGCTGTGGCAACACGGGAGCAGAAGCATTTTTCCCAGCACTTTTACAGTTTTACTTTTTTCACAATTTTTGGGGCTCTTTTGGTGTAGAATTTTACTAAGGTTCATTGCCTGATTTTTACACGCTTTCTCTCAACTGTATTACCAGAAATTACCATTCCTTCAAACCTTAGTGGGTCTTTTTACCAGTTCTTGAAAACTCCACAATTTACAACTCTCAAAAAACAAAACACATTTTGGGGGATACTGCAGCACTATCATACAGCTGTTTCTCACAGGTATGTCCATTTTGTCCACCTTTTTCTGCAGCATTTCCTAGGGGCTTCTACTATGTATTGCTGGGCTTTTGTTTACTTCTTCCATGGGTGCATTCACTTGTGCTTGCATGTCTTACACCATCCTGTGCTTTTGCAAGGATCCCTCCTTCACTCTTGGTTTTCCTTTCCCCCCACCTCTACAGTACTGCCACGTGTTTACTAGTGTCACCGAATCTGCACAAAAAAATACAACAACTCTCCAACAACATTTGAATGGTACACAGTCAAGGCATTACTTTATTATCTGGCCAGGATGGTTGTTCTGGCCGGGATGTACCACACAAATCATGTCATCCACACGTAGCCCGGGTGTGCACAGACAATCATTCTGGGATACATAGCTTTTACTCCATTTTGCAGATATTGCATACAGTACAAGTACATAGGAAAGCATTGGGTCAGTGTTCATTACTCCAAAGTTGAGCAAACTCCCCATATTCAGTCTCTCAGTGGACTCCGATCTCCTTGCCTCTGATGCTAATGACATTCTTCACTTGTTCTTATCAGTCTTTTTTCTGGGCAAGGATCTCTTCAGCCCTGCTGCAGATGCTCTGGGGTAGCTGCTTCTGATATCCATCATGTCTTCTTGAGAACCACAACTTCCTGCTCGATGTTCTGTTCATAGTGCTTTCTGCTTATCTTTGGGGGTCACTCCCAATCTGTTGGTATACTGACTTCACCAGACCTCATTTGGCACAACAGTGCCCTGCAAGAAACCTCAAATTCCTTTTCCCAGGGTAAACCCAAACAAAACCTTTGACTACAGTTACACAACATTTTTAACCTGATCCATTTTCCAACGCTAGCACTCAGGCACAACAATTTTCCTTCAGTAGCCGTTCACGTGATTTTGTTTTCAACATCTTTTGGAACAGAACAGATGCCATCTTTCTCTTCTCTATGCATGCCACATCACCACAATATCCTCACAGGGACCCGCAACTCCAGCAGCGGCCAAACACCACCATCTGGAAGAGAACACAACACACGTGCCATTCATTTCTGCACAGCTCTGCACACGTGCAAGTGCAACTGCCTCACGCCTTCTCTTACTTGGGCTCTTACCCACCAGCTGCCTGCTTAAGTCCTGACCACGGGGGAGGGCTTCAGGCCTGCTCAGCAACGCCTGCACATTACACTTTCACCGTATTATACCCTTTCTCATACAGGTGCGCCATCCCTGACCCCACCCACACGTCATCCCACCGGAACCACCCATTCTAACACCTTGTAATCATTCTCACCACTTTGGAATATTTCCTTATGGCTCCCATCTCCAGGGCTTCCTCACACTTGCCTACAGCAAAGGCTGCCTAACAGTGCATGCACTCCATTGTCTGCAGAGTTCCAATTCCATTCCTGGGATGGTCATCACACACTCCTCATTCTTCCTCACCTAAACATTCGTATCTCACTCCATCCACAAGTTTCCCTCAAAACAGATACTTTGCGCTGACATTCAGCCAGCTGATTACATCCAGGTGAAGTTATTATGAAGTCATCTCACCTTCTGGGAAAGGTGTGTATGCACAGAGGCCAAAGCCTGCAGCTGCACTCCAAGTTGTCCAAGCCTCAGCATGCAGCAGGCGAAGAGGATACGCTTGCAGGAAGCAGGTTTGTACCCACTCTCCCCCAGCTCAGGGGGGAACGGGAAGCCTTTCCCTACATGCTGTCAGCTCTGCTCACAGGCCATAAACATCTACCGTCCTTGGCCCAGCTGTGGAAACCCTCACCCAGCCCCACATGCCATAATCATGCCATTTTGATGTCACAGTTCCCTTACAGGGTCTTTCAATGCATTCCACACCCTCTGCAGGGCTAGGCCTTGTGCTGCAGCACTCCATATATATCCACAGATCTGCAGCCTGCTGCAAGATGCTGACCCCGCTTTGCCGGGGGACAGGCCTGGCCATTGGCCCATGACTTCAGGGTATATTAACCCACCTCAGGATGCCCCTGGGACCTATGGACTGCTCATATTGCTTTGTCCCTGTTTGTTCCTGTACCCCTACCTGTCCTTCCACTCCTCTTTTTCTCTCTCTCTCTCTCTCCCGTGTCTGTCATACGTATGAACAGATGCCAGTGACAGGACACACCGTGTGAGGGTCTCCTCTGCACATACATTCCTTCACAGGTATTTCTAGAGAACGTTCCAAGTTCCATCATAAACACTACCTCGACACAAGAGGGCACTGTAGGAGTGGACTTACCTCACTGCCAGCCTGCTGTCTTGCATTTCAAAGCCATTGCCTTCGTAGCACCCTTTCTGCTCAGAACTGCAAGTCTTTCCAACACCTACCTCCCACGTCTTACATATGGCACTTACAACTCACAGGTCTCACCATTATTGCACCGAGCCTGTAAACACAACCTGCACAACTCTCCCTATGTGCACACAGTATCTCTTTGCACTTCTCCCTTTCACTCTCAAATCTATGCCTCAACATGTACCGCAACTCAACTGCTCCATGCCTGCTTCTCAGCAATACGTGCCTCCTGCTATGGCAACTCCAACACTTTTGAAACATGACACATACCTTCTCATCTCAGCATACTTAGGACAGCCAGAGCTGCATGCTCCAACAGGACAGATTCTTCACCATTTCTGCCTTGATAATCACACCAAGTGCCAGCACACGTAGCTCCACATGGATGCAGCGCCCTTGCAATACAGGCAGCCCTGTGAAATGCACAAATACTGTTACTGCAACCTGCACATCCCTGCACGTTCCTGTCACCGAGACACCTCAAGACACATTTTTTCCTACAGCTTTTCCAACCCTCTTTTACAATCCATAACCCTCTCACTGCCTCCTTCTATGCCAATTCACATAGTTCATCCTTCTCATCGACCCACTCCCAGGCTTTCTTGTTCCATACTCATCATACTTCCTGCCCCAAACATCCATGTACAATTCCATTCCAGGGATGGTTATCACATACTCATCATTCTTCTTCACCCAAAAATTCATATACACCTCTATCCGCCAGTCTCCCTCAAGACAGCTACTTTGCACTGACTGACTGACTGACAGACAGACAGACAGACAATGAGTCAGTCAGTCAGTCAGTCAGTCAGCCAGCCAGCTAGCTAGCTGATCACATCCAGGGAAAATTATTCCTCAGTCATCCCACTTTCTGTGAGAGGTCAAAGCCTGCAGCTGCACTCCAAATTGTCCAAGCTTTAGCATGCAGCAGGCGAAGAGGATACGCTTGCAGGAAGCAGGTTTGTACCCACTCTCCCCCAGCTCAGGGGGGAACAGGAGGCTTTTGCCTACATGCTGTCAGCTCTGCTCACAGGCCATAAACATCTATCCTCTTTGGCCCAGCTGTGGAAAGCCTCACCCTGCCCCACGTGCCACAACCATGCCATTTTGATGTCACAGTTCCCTTACAGGGTCTTTCAATGCATTCCACACCCTCCGCAGGGCTAGGCCTTGCACCGCAGCACTCCATATACATCAACACATCTGGAGCCTGCTACAAGACACTGACCCTGTGGGGACAGGCCTGGGCACTCGCCCATGCCTTCAGGGTACATTAACCCACCTCAGGATGCCCCTGGGACCCATGGACTGCTCACATTGCTTTGTCCCTGTCCCTTATACCTACTAACAAATGACAGCGAGAGGACACACTGTCTGAGGATCTCCTTTGCACATTCATTCTTACACAGGTATTTATAGAGAACATCAGAAGTTCCACCATAAACACTACCTCGACACAAGAGGACGCTGTAGGAGTGGACTTACGTCACTGCCAGCCTGCTGTCTTGCATTTCAAAGCCATTTCCATCGTAGCACCCTCTCTGCTCAACTGCAATTCTTTCCAGCACCTACCTCCCACGTCTTACATATGGCACTTACAACTCACAGGTCTCACCATTACTGCACCGAGCCTGTAAACACAACCTGCACCATTCTCTGTATATGCGCACAGTATCTCTTTGCACTTCTCCCTTTCACTCTCAAATCTATGCCTCAACATGTACCGCAACTCAACTGCTCCGTGCCTGCTTGTCAGCAATACGTGCCTCCTGCTATGGCAACTCCAACACTTTTGAAAGATGACACATACCTTCTCATCTCAGCATACTTAGGACAGCCAGAGCTGCATGCTCTAACAGGACAGATTCTTCTCCATTTCTGCCTTGACAATCACATCAAGTGCCAGCAGATGTAGCTCCACATGGACGCAGTGCCCTCGTAATACAGGCAGCCCTGTGAAATGCACAAATACTGTTACTGCAACCTGTACATCCCTGCACAGACCTGTCACCGAGACACTTTAAGCCACATTCTTTCCTCCAGCTTTTCCAACCCTCTTCTATAATACATAACCCCCCTCACTGCCTCCTTCTATGCCAATTCACATACTTCATCCTTCTCACCAACCCACTCCCAGGCTTTCTTGTTCCTTATTCAGAATCCTTCCTGCCCCAAACATCCACGTACAATTCCATTCCAGGGATTCCCATCACATACTCATCATTCTTCTTCACCCAAAAATTCATATACACCTCTATCCGCCGGTCTCCCTCAAGACAGCTACTTTGCACTGACTGACTGACTGACTGACAGACAGACAGTCAGTCAGCCAGTGAGCCAGCCAGCTAGCTAGCTGATCACATCCAGGGAACATTATTCCTCAGTCATCCCACTTTCTGTGAGAGGTCAAAGCCTGCAGCTGCACTCCAAATTGTCCAAGCTTTAGCATGCGGCAGGTGAGGAGGATAAGGTTGCAGGAGCGAGGTTTGTACACACCGTCTCCCTCAGCTCAGGGGTAAACAGGAGGTCTTGGGATACATGTGGTAAGGTCTGGTCTCATGCAATCCACAACTATCCTCTTTGGCCCACCTGTGGAAAGCCTCACCTAGCCCCACATGACATAACCATGCCATTTCCATGTGACAGACACCTTGCAGGCTGTTTCCATTCCTTACGGACCCTGCACAGTGCTAGGCCATGTACTACAGCAGCGCATATAAAGCAAGAGATCTGGAGCCTCCTGCAACTCACCCACCCCACTTCCCCAGGGGGACAGGCCTGGGCACAGTCTCGTGGCTTCAGGGTCTATTAACCGACGTCACGACGCTGTGGTGACTCGTGCGGCGCTGATATAGCTTTGTCCCTGTCCCTGGCTGTGCGGCCACCTCTTCTTCCACTCCTCCTTTTCTCTCTTCCTCTCTTTCTCTCCTTGTGTCTCATACCTATGAGCAAATCAAAGTCAGAGGACACACTGTCTGAAGGTCTCCTTTGCCCGGTAATTCCTTCTGAGGTGTTTATACAGACCCTTATCATTTTCATGGAAACCAGCATGTAAACACAACAGGCTACTGCATAACTGCAGTCAACTCACTTCCAGCCTGCTAGCTTGCATTTCAAAGCCATGTCCTTTGTAACGCTTTTTCCGGTCAGAACTGCAATCCTTCCCGGCACCTACCTCCGATGTCTTACACACGTCACTTACAACTCACAGGTGTCACAGTTACCGCACCGAGCTTGTAAACGCACCCCGCATAATTCTGTGTACGTGCATACACTATCTCTTGGCACCTATCCATCTCACTCCCACATCTCTTACCCACCATGTATGACACCTCAGGTGCTCCATGTTTGCTTCTCAGCAATACATACCTCCTACTATGGCAACTCTGACACTTTTTAAACACGACACGTACCTACCCACATCCACATACAGAGGACAGCCAGAGGTGAAGGCTCCAGCGGGACACTTTCTTCTCCCTGTCTGCCTTCACAATCACAGCCAGTGCCAGCAGATGTCGCTCCACGTGGAAGCAGTACCCTTGCAATAAAGGCAGCCCTGTGCAACACACAAATACCGTCACCGAAACCTGCACGTGCCTGCACACACCTGTCAGCAAGACACCTCACCGCACCTTCTTTCCTGCAGCTTTTCCAACACTCTTATACAATCGATAACCCCCTCACTGCCTCTTTCTGTGCCATTTCACACACTTGATTTTTCTCGCTGACCCACGCATAGGCTTTGTTGTTACAGACTCAGGATGCTTCCTGTCCGAAACATCTGCATACAATTCCATTCCAGGGATCGCTGTCACACACTCATAAATCTTCCTCAGACAAATATCCATATACAACTCCATCCACAAGGCTCCCTGCACACAGCTGCTTTGCACTGACAGTCAGCCAGCTCATTACACGCACGGAAAATTATTCCTAGGTCATCTCACCTTCTGGGACAGGTGTGTACGCACTAAGACCAAAGCCAGCAGCCGCACTCCCAAATCCTCTAGGCCTCAGTATGCAGCGGGAGAAGAGGATATGCCCGCAGGAAGTGGGTTTGTATACACCGTCCCGCAGCTCAGGGGGGAACGGGAGGCCTTCGGGTACATGCCGGAAGCTCCGATCACAGGCCAGAAACATCTACTCTCCTCGGCCCGGCTGCGGAAAGCCTCCCCCAGCCCCACACGCCTCAGCCGTGCCATTTTCACGTCACAGTTACCTAACAGCATTTCCTGAAGCATTGCACACTCTCTGCAGGCCTAGGCCTTGCACCACAGCACTGCATATGCATCAACAGATCTGGGGCCTGCTGCAAGACACTGACCCTGTTTTGCCAGGGGGACAGGCCTGGGCATGGGTGCACGCCTTCCCTGAAGGAATTAACCCACGCCACGATGCCCGCCGGTAACCGTGGCCCGGTCGTATGTTCTGTCCCTGTCCCGTTATGTGCCCCTACCTGTCCTTCCACTCCTCTTTTCCTCTCTTTTGTTCTCTCTCTCTCTCCTTCTGTCCCTCGTATCTACTAACAGGTGATAGTGACAGGACACGCTGTGTGAGTATCCCTTTTCCACGTTATTTCCTTCACAGGTATTTATACAGGCAGATATAAGTTCCTTCATAAACAGTACCTGCGCATAACAGGATGCCGTAGGAGCGGACTCACCTCCCTTCCAGCCTGCAGTGTTGCATTTCAAAGCCATTCCCCTTGGAGCATTTTCTGACTTTCAAGGAAACCTGCCTAGGAGAGAGACAGTGAAAAACTTAGGTGTCTGCTAGCTCTGCACACCATTACCAGGCAGTTTAACAGCAAGGAAATGCCCAAACCAGTAAAAAATTATTTCATTCCTACCTCTGAGTGCCTACTTACAACCTTTGACAAATACAAACATTCCCTTAACCACTCCACTTATGTGCAGACCTCATGGTTCTTACCTGCTCTGCTTTTTCAACCTTACTTTCAATGCTTTGCTCCTCATGTGCAGCTTGTGCCACCTTCTTTTTTTGGTTCCATGTGCTTTTGGTTTGTTTGCTCAATGTCTTTTCCTTTTCCTCTACCATGCTGCCCTTAATTTTTTTTTTTTTTTTTAAGAAAGTGTGCCACCTTGGGCATATCTCTGTTCCTTAGCAACTGTGCTTCTTATCTTTTTTTCTTTCCATTACTTTTATTTATTTACTTTTATATATTACAAATTTATATATATTTATACATATAATATATATTGCAAATATACTGTATATATTATATATAATTATACATATGCAATAATATAAACGATATATATGTAATATAATATATATAATGTAGTTTAAATATATTATATACAATATATGACATATATTATATATATTACATATATTATATATAGAATACATTATATATAAAGACAATATATAGAAAATATATATTTCATATACATACATAAAATACATCTAATATATATCTAATATATAATAATACTATACATATTACGTATAGATATTATAAATTTAGATAAATATTTATTAAGATTATTTAATTCTATAAATTTGTTTATTATGTATTTACTTGTATTTATTTCTTTCTTATTTTATTTTCTATTTCTATTCTTATGCCCTTTGCAAGGCCTTATTCCTGGTTTTTTTTTTTTTTTTTAGTCCTTATGTTTTTACTTCCAATTCCTGTTCCTTTTCTGTGTCTCCCCTTCCCTGTCATTTACACAGTGAAATGTCACCCGGTGTTTCTCAGGGTGGTGCTGATAGGGCAACTGTCACCAGGTGTTTATGGGGGGGAAGTTCTCAAGCAACCATCACCTGCTGCTTATTGGGTTGCTGCTCATCAGGCAACCATCAGGTGCTGCTTATTGGGTTACTGCTCATCAGGCAACCATCACCAGGTGTTTATGGGGGGAAGTTCTCAGGCAACCATCACCAGGTGTTTATGGGGGGGAAGTTCTCAGGCAACCATCACCTGCTGCTTCTTGGATTGCTGCTCATCAGGCCAACGGTCACCAGGTGTTTCTGGGGGTGGTGCCACTCATCAGGTAACCATCGACAGGTTTTTCTGGGGGTGGTGCCCCTCATCAGGTAATCATCTCCAGGTGTTTCTAGGGGTGGTGATGCTCATCAGCTGAACAGCTCTTCCATCTGTGTGAAAGTCCAAAAGCCATGCACAGTATTAGAAAAAATGCACTTTGCTGAAACGACCAACTATTGCCCAACTATTCCATCTCAAGCTCCTGCTACATACACCGAAAGGACCAGACCCCACACAACAGGGCTCTGCACTCTCCCGTCCCGGCACCAGCCGCTCCACCTGCACAGTGTCCCGGCTCAGCCTCCAGCTGACCGCTCCGAACACCGGCATCACCCACGGCCCGTGGTAGCCGGCCGCTCCAGGTCCCCTACTCCCTGGCTGTTCCATCATCCCTGAGATTCCTGTATGTCTGTGCCACTCACTGTGGAGCGCCTGCTGTTTTCCAGCATCTGCTTCTTACCTGCCAAGGCGCCGCGGTGGCCGGACAGCCTCCACGCCCGGCACCTAGTCCGTGCCGCAGGCACCCGAGCACCGGCGCCACGAGCGCCCAGGACCCGGTGCGGGGACGGGGGCGCCGCCGTCGGCGCACCCCCTTCCCGGCGCGGGGACGCAGCTGCGGCTGGCACCCCCCCTCTCCTTCCCGCACGGGGATGCTGCCGTCGCCAGCGGACCGCCCCGCCCCTCCCCTCCCCCGGAGACGCAGCCGTGGCCAGCACCCCCCCACCCCTCCCCGGCCGCGAGTGTCGCCGTCGTCCCCCCGCCTCCACCTCGGCTGCGGGCGCCGCCGTCCCCGCGGCGACTCGGGGAGAGCTCCACCGCTCTGGGCGCAACCCCCACCTCCACCGCCCCCTCGACCGCGGTCGCCGCCGGCTTCACCTCCACTCCGCCGGCGCTCCGCCACCCCCGCCGCCCCGCCTGCGCTCCGCTTGCCACCGCCCCCGCCGCGGCTCCGCCTGCGCTCCGCTTGCCGCCGCCGCCACCACCGCCGCTCCGCCGGCGCTCCCCCGCCCGTCCCTGGCGCGGAAACGCGGCAGTTGCCGGCGCCCCCCCTCCCCGGCGCGGGGCTGCGGGAGTCGGCAGGGCTGCGGGCATCCCCGCCGAGCTGGGTCGCCGCCGCTCCACCATCGCTGCGGGTTCGGCCGCCTCCGCTAAGTCCGCCCCCCCACCCCTCCGCCTCCCGGCCGCGGGCACTGCCAATCCCCGGCGACTCCGGGGACCTCCGCCAACCCTCCGCCTCCCCGCCACCGCTGTGGACGCCACCAAGCCCCAGCGTCCGCCCCCCCGCCTCGACCTGGGTCGCCGCCGGTTTCGCCTCCACTCCCGCTGCCGCCGCCGCCGCAGCTCCGCTGCCGCTGCCGCCGCCCCGCCGCTCCACCGCCACCGGCGCTCGGCCACAGAGCGCCGCCAGCGCTCCGCCACCACCGCCCCGCCGCTGCTCCTCCGCCGCCGCCGGCGCTCAGCCGCGGAGCGCTGCCGGCGCAGGGCCGCCGTCAGCGCTCCGCCGCCGCCGCCCCGCCGCCGCTCGTCCGCCGCCGCAGCCGCCGCCGCCCCGCCGCAGCCGCCCCGCCGCTCCTCCGCCGCCGCCGGCGCTCGGCCGCGGAGCGCTGGCGGCGCAGGGCCGCCGTCAGCGCTCCGCCGCCGCCGCCGCCGCCGCCGCCCCGCCGCCGCTCGTCCGCCGCCGCCGCCGCTCGTCTGCCGCCGCCGCTGCTCGTCCGCCGCCGCTCGTCCGCCGCCGCCGCTCGTCCGCCGCCGCCGCCGGTGCTCGCTTACGCTCCGCGGCCGGCGCCGGGGGCCCCTTTAACGGGCCCGGAGGGGAGGGGCGGGGCTGGGCGGGGAGGGGCGGGCCGGGGCGGGGAGGGGCGGGCCGGGGGCGCCGGGGGGCGTGGCCGGCGTACGGCGAACG
The DNA here is from genome assembly GCA_024500445.1 of Entomyzon cyanotis. Classification (NCBI taxonomy): domain Eukaryota; kingdom Metazoa; phylum Chordata; class Aves; order Passeriformes; family Meliphagidae; genus Entomyzon; species Entomyzon cyanotis. The sequence continues at coordinate 5,857,413 of JAKEPQ010000673.1, forward strand.
GCGCTGCCGCGTACCCCTGCACGCACTGATCCCGGCAGGCCCCCCCCGCCCCGACCGCGCCACCGCGCGCCTTCCCAGAAGCCCGCAAAGCTCGCGAAACGCTGTGGTGGCACTCTCGGAGTCCCCATTTCATTCAGGCAGCCCAGTACATGCCTAAACCCCCTGAGAATACCCCGCGGCCGCCATTTTGGAACGCGGCAAAAGTGCGCATGTCCGAACGATGCTGCCGCCATTTTGGTAGTCGCCTGTACTGGGCATGCTCGAGCGATGCTGCCGCCATTTTGGTAGTCGCCTGTACTGGGCATGCTCGAGCGATGCCGCCGCCATTTTGGTAGTCGCCTGTACTGGGCATGCTCGAGCGATGCCGCCGCCATTTTGGTAGTCGCCTGTACTGAGCATGCTCGAGCGATGCCGCCGCCATTTTGGTAGTCGCCTGTACTGGGCATGCTCGAGCGATGCCGCCGCCATTTTGGTAGTCGCCTGTACTGGGCATGCTCGAGCGATGCCAACGCCATTTTGGTAGTCATCTGTACTGGGCATGCTCGAGCGATGCCAACGCCATTTTGGTAGTCATCTGTACTGGGCATGCTCGAGCGATGCCGACGCCATTTTAGTAGTCTTACTCATATTAGCTAGTCCAAATTAAAAAACCGATTTTCTGGATTTCGGGGGCTTCCTCACGCAGGCGGTCGGCGCGGGGGCATCGGCGACAGCCCGCGCGTCGCCCGCGGAGCACGCCTCGCGCCATCGCGGCTCCGGGAAGAGGCACGGCCGCCTCCGACCGCGCCCCCTAGAAATCCCATAAGGCATGTGAGTCGTCACTTCCTGCCTATTACAAGATGGCGCCCGCACCCCCCGCGGCCGGCACGGCGGCCGAGGTTCGGAGGGTCCCCGGAGGGTCCCCGGAGCGTGCCCCACGGCTCCGCGCGGGCGTCCGGCACTTTGGTGCCGCCGTTCCGGCGGCACCACGTCAGTACAGTGTGGGTGAGGGTGCGGGTGTAGGGCAACGGGATCAGGTCTAGGGATCAGGGCTTAGAGGGTAGTGTAAAAGGGTTCTAGTGAGGGTGAGGAAGAGGGTATGATGAGGGTGTGGGAACAAGGATAAGGGAACAGGGACAAGGGATCAGGAATTGCCATTATGGTGAGGGTGAGATGAGGGTGAGATGAGGGTGAGGGAACAGGGACAAGGGATCAGGTGTAAGGGATCAGAGTTTAGGGTTATAGTGAGGGTGTAGATGAGGGTTGGATGAGGGTACAGGGACAAGGGATCAGGTGCAAGGGATCAGGGAGTAGGGTTCCTACTAGGGGGTGTGTTCAGGGGGCGTGGGCTAGGGTTGGGGTTGCTAAGGGGCGGGGTCTGAGTTGTCAGGGGGCGTGGGCTAGGGTTGGGGTTGCAAAGGGGCTCAGGTGCAGTGACGAGGGGGCGTGGGCTAGGGTTGGGGTTGCTAGGGGGTGTGGTTGTGGTTGTTAGGGGGTGTGGTTAGGAGCAGGTGTGCCTAGGGTTATTAGGGTATTGACTTGGGGTGATTGTGGTAATGAGGTTAATTAGTGTAGTTATGGTAATTAGGGTAATTAAGGTAATCAGGGTAATTGGGTAAGTATGGTGATTAATTAGGGTAATTATTGTAATTAGGGTAATTACTTTAATTAGGGTTAGGGGTTAGGGTTACGGGTTGGGGTTAGGGTAATTAGGGTTAGGGTAATTAGGGTTAGGGGTTAGGGTTGGGGGTTAGGGTTAGGGTTAGGGGTTAGGGTTAGGGTTAGGGTCAGGGTTAGGGAGTTAGGGGTTAGGGTTAGGGTCAGGGTCAGGGTCAGGGTCAGGGTCAGGGTCAGGGTCAGGGTCAGGGTTAGGGGTTAGGGTTAGGGTTAGGGTTAGGGTTAGGGTTAGGGTTAGGGGTTAGGGTTAGGGTTAGGGTTAGGGTTAGGGTTAGGGTTAGGGTTAGGGTTAGGGTTAGGGTTAGGGTTAGGGTTAGGGTTAGGGTTAGGGTTAGGGTTAGGGTTAGGGTTAGGGTTAGGGTTAGGGGTTAGGGTTAGGGTTAGGGTTAGGGTTAGGGTTAGGGTTAGGGGTTAGGGTTAGGGTTAGGGTTAGGGTTAGGTTAGGTTAGGGTTAGGGTTAGGGTTAGGGTTAGGGTTAGGGTTAGGGTTAGGGTTAGGGTTAGGGTTAGGGTTAGGGTTAGGGTTAGGGTTAGGGTTAGGGTTAGGTTAGGTTAGGGTTAGGGTTAGGGTTAGGGTTAGGGTTAGGGTTAGGGTTAGGTTAGGTTAGGGTTAGGGTTAGGGTTAGGTTAGGGTTAGGGTTAGGGTTGGGGTTGGGGTTGGGGTTGAGGGTTGGGGTTGGGGTTGGGGTTGGGGTTAGGGTTGGGGTTAGGTTAGGGTTAGGGTTAGGTTAGGGTTAGGAGTTAGGGTTAGGGTTAGAGGTTAGGTTAGGTTAGGGTTAGGGTTAGGGTTAGGTTAGGGTTAGAAGAGGTTAGGGTTAGGGTTAGGTTAGGGTTAGGGTTAGGGTTAGGGTTAGGGTTAGGGTTAGGTTAGGGTTAGGGTTAGGGTTAGGGTTAGGGTTAGGGTTAGGGTTAGGGTTAGGGTTAGGTTAGGGT